>JAQPPZ010017169.1:0-2609930 GCA_028583015.1 Wollemia nobilis
ATTGTGCAATGACTCATTTTCATCTAACTTAGTGGAGTCTCTGTTAGTCGCTCTTCTAAACTTTCTTGATCACCCAGCGATGCTCTACCATGACTCTCAAACTTGGTATCAAGAATTCAACTCTATCACTCGCCTCTTTCCATACATCAACTAGAAAGGTGTATGCTCTCAAGGTTGGTTAAAAATTTGTTCTATAGGCCCACAAAATAGATGGTAGCTTTCTCCAAATTCGCCTCCCTTTATTCCACAAGTTTTATATAAAGTACATACCAAGACTTGTTTATTGGCTTTGCTGCCCATTTGCTCTAGATAGTACGATAGACAATGAGTGCAAATCATGAATCTTTGTCACAAGCATTTTGGATGATTTCATTAAAAAATATCCTCCCTAGTCACTTCTGATCTGTAGTGGAATACCAAATCTTGTGATTACTCGCCGCACAAGAATCTTTGTAATTTTAGTTGAGTTATCAGTGCAATTCTTTGCTTCAATCTATTTTGTCAAGCATTCTATTGCTACTACAATGTATCTACACTTCCTTCTTCAAGATGTATTCAATGGTCCAATGAATTCTAATCCTCACATTTCAAATAGTTCCTAGGGGTTATGATGGATGCAATGGCATGTCCCCTTCATCGGATTTCCTACCCTTTGACAAGTCACATGCTTTCACATACTCTTTGCATCATTGTACAGTGTGGGCTACCATAGTCCCGCTAGTAATATTTTCCCAGTCGTCACATATGGTCCCATGTGCCTCCGCTAAGCCTTCGTGAGCTTATTTCAATGCCATTTTGACTTCTTCCTCCATCACACATCTTCGTAGGATACCATCGCTTCCCATATTATATAGAAATTCTGCTATCAACTGGAAGGGTTCTGACTTCATGATCACTTTCTTTTTCTAGGTTGCCATCATTTCCTATGGCAACTCTCCTGTAGAAAGGTACTGGCCAATCAACTTGTACCATGACATGACAACATTGATGGCGAATAACTGTGCATCAGGGAATTCATTTGGAACTCCTGTTCCTATAGGCTCTCCTGATCGTATCTGAGACAAGTGGTCTGCAATGACATGCTTCTTACCAGGTCTCACTACTACTCAAAATACAAACTCCTATAAGGTGATGAGCCACCTACTAACCCGTCCTTGTATCATCAATTTGTTTATCAAGTACAATAGGGCTTGGTGATCTACGTAGAAAGCAAAAGGATTTGCCAATAGGTAATGCCTAAACTTTTGAACTGCATATACCATTCCCAAAGCTTCTATTTTTGTTGTACTCGTAATTTCTCTCTGGCCTTGACAATAGGTGACTAGCAAAGAAAATAGGTTGATCCAACCTGAAATGTCCTTCTTGTACCAAAGCACATCCAATTGCAAAATCTGAAGCATTAATAGGGACATAGAATTCCTTATCCCAGTTCGAGAACACCAAAATTGGACTACTCATGAGCTTGGCCTTCAACTCCTCAAAGGCTCCTTGGTGATTCTCTCATCCATTCAAAGGAACATTCTTCTTCATAAACGAATCTAATGGATAGGATGCATGTGCATAGTTCCTGATAAAACTTCTATAATACCCCATAGATCCAAGGAAGGTATTAATTGAACTCACATCATATGGTTCTTCCATGTGCAATATCACACAAATATTATCAAGATATGTTTTTAATCCTTCAGTGCACACTATGCATCCTAACAATTTTCCATATGGTACCATCAAGTAGCATTTCCCAAGATTTAATGATATTTGTGCATTTTTGCACCTACTCATGCATTCACCAAGGGCAGGAAGATGTTCTTTGATCTTCCCATAAATGGACCAATCATCCAAAATGCTTTGAAGTTCCCTATTGCCAAATGATCAAATATATATAGTATGATGCGCTAAAATGTAGTCAGGCATATAGAGCTCGAATGACATTCGATTATATGTATAGATGTCATTCTTCACAATAATTATGGCTTTCAATCTTATCCTCCTTGGCTATACTTATCTCGATTGTAACCCAAAAATCCATCCAAAAATGAATAGATCTCGGTGTCCTATGACTTCTTCCAGGATAGAATTTGTAAAAGGAATAGGGAAGGGGTCTTTAATAGTTACTGCATTTAGACTCCAAAAGTCCATGCATATTCTGATTTTGTCTACTTCCTTCTTCAAGGTAATCACTATAGGTGATACCCATTCACCGGTTGTCACACTTAAGATGATTTCTACCTCAAACATCTTTTCTATCTTTGAATTCACTAATGCAGCATACTTTGGGTTCCATTCTATATAATCTCCTCCTTACATTGTGCTCTAGGAATTAGTGTAATTTTGTGGACACATAACTTAGGTGGTACTCCCTTCAAGTCCTTATATGTCCATGCAAAGACATCCTTATATTATAAGAATATCTTAAAAGCTATCTCTTTCAAGATGTGGTTCCAATCATCACCGCAATGAATCATCTTAGGTTCCTCTATTCCTAGATTGATGTCCACTATCCGAGGTCCTTCATATTTGATATTATTTGGCTCACTTGTTGCTTTCTCTACATTCATTGGGTGTGTTGGTCTTGTATCAATTTCTGCATCTCCTATTGTATACTCGCAATTTTTTTGGGAATGTCCATTTCTCTTCCACCTCCTTCTTAGGTTCCTGGTCGACTTGTGGTTTGTCTTGTTTTTACTTGATCTCCTCTGAGTTAATACAAATGCAGTTGGGTGAAAATTTCATACTCCTCCATTTGCCAATGAAGAAGTCCGCTATCAGATCTGGCTTCATCTTCACTACATTCATCCATGTATAGCATTCATTCTCCATTTGGTTCATACCCTTCATCTCCTAAGGAATTTTTGGATTCATCAATCGTAGCTACATCCTCACTAACCTTTTGATTAGCTAGATTAATCATATATTTGTGCTGTCCCTTCTTGAAAGTGATATGATTATTTCTCCAGTTGTGATTAACTTTGGCTACTCATAGCCATCCTCTCCCTAAGAGAGTGTCATATGCAGGCTTCTGCATAGTAATCTCAATGAAATCCAGGACAAACTCTTGGCAAGCTATCACCACTTGTTGTGATGTCAAAACTCCCTTCATCTCGATACCATACTTGTTAGTACCATATAATCAAAGCTCGATGTCCATAGAGATGGAGCACCCGGTCTCTAGCCAAGTCATTTAGGTAGTACATTAATGTTGGATCCTCCGTCCATAATCACTTGTGTCAATTTGTGCCCTAAAATCTCCATATGCACTAATACAGGTTTCTTTCCCATATCAATCATTAGTATAGTTGGATTCATAAATTGGTCTTTCGTTCTTTTTCTCGAATCGATTGACTCGCACTTCCATCACCTTGTGTGGTTGTATCTCTTCCACCATTGCTTTTTATAATGATGAAATATATTCAAATAGGTTTACCACTTTGATATCTACAGTGGTGTCCAAAACTTGTGCTGCCAGACTCTGCACAATGGCCTTCTCTTTTGATGGCTTTTTTGGTTCCTTTTCTTTAGCTAACTTCACTTGTTTAGCTTTTTGTGCTTCATGTTGTACTATTTTCTTTGCTACTTGCCAATGTTGCTTTTACTTTGTCGGCTCAAGATACTTATCCTTTTTAGCCTAATTCCTTATCACAGCTAAAACTTCCTAGATTTCCTCCTTAACTTAAGGAACCTCAATATCTAAATAATTTACATTCTACGGGTTACTTGAACTTGCTTGCTTTGGGCAATTTGCTTCCTTGTGGTTACCCATACCACACCACCTACACATGTGTGTAGTGTTTGCTTGTGGCATTTCTTGTATTTGAGATGGACATTTTTTTATGAAATTCCTCCATTCTTGGCAATTGCAACACTGTATGATCAGCCTCCCTTCTGAGTCATACTGCACACAACTCTGTCCTCCTTACCGATTGCCCTGGTTCAACCTTCCAGCTCACCGACTATTTCTATAACTGCCACTTGTTGCTTGTTGCCTACTTCCTAGGGTATTCTATTTCTCTTCCTACTATTGGATTGTCAGGACCTATGGGTGTACTCTTGCATTATACATACATAGCATTACCTCGTGTCCCATCACATTATAGATGTGACAATAGTAATTTTGTAGATACTTTACATTTGTATGCCCTTTAGTATTACATTTTGTGCACCAAATATCATTCCTATCGGGTTTTCTTCTTTGTTCTTTCATGATATTGTCAAAATCCTAATGAAATGATGCTACTATCCTCTGTATAGTGTCATATTCACCACTATCTTAATAATTAGACTTTGGATGAGACAAAATTCCTATATATGTCTGTTTCGATTCACTTTCAAAATTATTTACATGATTTACAACTTCTTCATACATTTATGATGGTACTGCCTTCATATTTTTCTTATATTTTGGTAGTAATCCATCTACAAACCACCACTTTACCAATATATATCCCAAAGGCATCGCATCTTATCTACTAACTGCTTTAGTCTGCAGTTGTATGATTTTACATATTTGTCAGACTTTTGCTTCATCATTCAAAGTTCAGTAATAATGTCTCCATCATCCTTCAAAGGGAAAAATTCCTCAATGAATTTCTCCTTCACTTGAGTCCAAGTCTAAAAATTTGTAGTATTTTCCATTTTCAGATACCAATCGATCGCCAATCCTCTCAAGGTAGCAGGAAATAAGGTTACCCAGTCATCTGGTCGATCTACACCATTTTCCATCCAAATAGTTATACAAGTTTTGATATATCTTGTGGGGTCTTCCTTACCCTCACCTATAAAAGGTGGACATCTTTGCTTGGCTACCTTATTAGCCATATTTAGAGAATCATCCTTGTCACTTGAGGTTTCCCATGGAATATCTATCTAATTCCTCCTTGGGGGTGTCTTACTACCTTATAGTCAAAATTTTCTATTTGAGGTATGTTATTCTATCACACAATAATTGACCAAACTCACGTGCATCTTCACTCCACGACCTCCTTCTCTGATGTGAGGAAGATGGTCTTGGTCCTTCCTCTTGAGACCTCATGCACTATTGCTCTAGTGCCTAACTCCCGTACTATACACTCCATTGAAACCCTTCCATTTCTTTCTCAAGGTTCACCATCCACTCTCCATCCTCTTTCAGTACTTCTATATCAACTTGTGCCTCTATGCTAGGTGGTTCTAGTACCTCCTCTTCTATCTCTATCAACAACACCTCAAAATCTCCTTCAAATGTCCAAACTTGCTCTATTTCTGGTTAATGTGTACTATGGTCTGAGTTACTTGCATTATATCTTTGAGAAATCCTCATGCTCCTTCTTATTGGAATTTTCTCTCATACTTCCCATATCCTATGCCTTTGTGCACCGGTGTCCGTCATTCACCTCCAATTTTGTAGTATTCTTTGTCAATTTGACTCGTTTTAACCAAAAAATGCCATATTTGATAAGGCAACGATGCCAAATATAGCACTATGGGTGTAGTATTCCCAGTGGGAAGGTGATTTCTAAGGCTTAGGATGATCAATTTTCTATTCCCAATCGGTGGACCAAATCGTACCATCGTATAGTCTCTACAACTAGCAATATGCGACAAGTGTTTAGCTTGTACAAACACCAAATCGTACCATTGTATGATCCCAAATCATACAATGATAGAGCTTGTACGATTTTACACATAGAAAATCTTTCAAAATTGGTTTTGCAAGCTTTTGTACACATTTTTGTAACTGAACAAGTCGATTTCCCAAAACTACCAAATTGGGTAAATTCCCTTCAATCGCATAAACTACCAAATCGGGTAAGTGTCTTCTATAGGATTTGTAAAAACTCTGGTGTATTATTTGTATGAAAATAAGGTACATCCAAGTGCCAAATTGGATAATCTACTGGACCAATCTCTCTCATATAGGTTTTGTAAGGGTTTAACTGAAATTAGTCCTTTCCAATAACATGCAAAACATATCAATGGGGCTTGAGAGAGTTGTATATCCAATGGCGATGCCCAAAAATTGTACAATAGTGTTCAACATGTCTTCCTTGATATTACATTCATCATAGATCATTCCACAAAGCTACACCAGTGCTGGTTCAATCCATTCTTCCATAGCAATACATAAAATAGCCAAAACACTCACAAAGAAGTACATGCAATAAAACTAAACCATCAATTGCTATTCAACCATTCCAGGATCATATAGTACATGAGAGAAACCATAAACTATGCTCAAATGTATTATTATTCAACAACTACAATCATAATCAGAGACAAATAACAATACTCACGACCAAAACTTATAGTATCCTCAGACTAACTAGATTCTATTAGCATATCATAATCAAAATGTAACCTAATTATCAAAATTAAAAATGGGGCCTTATATAACATTTTCTAGGTCATTCCAAAGTGGTTCTTAAGGAAATTAGTTATTTACAACCGCCCATGCATAACGAAATGCATTAATTAATACTTTTACTAAGTCTAACACCTTAATAATCAAATACATGCACAATTACAACCTAAAATTATATTTCCCATGCATTTCGCTTCATTTCATTGCACCTTGTACAATTTACCTTTACCTTGTATGGTTTGCCCTCCCGGATGTACATTTACTCCTACTCGTATGGTTTAAAAAACTTTGTCAAAAATTTCAAAATTGGGCAAATCCATTTATCACTTCTTCTTTTGGGAGGTGGATTTGTCGCTACATTGTTGGGTGTGATGAAGGTTGTTAGAGATTTTTCTTGCATCCTTGGGATAAGCTATCACACTACAATAAAAACCAATTACCAACGAGCAATTACAGCTCTGTCGATGTGCCTCTTTAACCTAGGAATAGAGTTCTTTATATTTTCTAGATAGACCAGGTATGGTAAGGAAACCCTTTAGGTGAACTTACAGTTTTTAACGTTTTATATTCATGCTCTTCTATATTTTATGGTGATGAGTTAAAGTTTTATAAAAAGGATTAAACGATAATAGTTCAATTATACCTTATGTGTATGACCATAGCCTTAATTATTTGTGTTATTGTAGCAAGATTTAATAATAGATCAATGTAATAGAAAGAATAGGGAAAAGAAAGAATTGGTGCAATTACATTCATTCAAATATCATAATAAACATAATAGTTGACCAAAAAAGAAACATTCATTATACGTTCAAATAATGTAATCCATAATGAAGACACACACAAAATTGATTACAAAGATATGACAGAAAGAAGCCCAAAATTGTATTAATATTAGAATTGATTACATGAAGAGTTGGATTGAATTTGCCATTGAACTCTTGAAAGATTAATACAATAAAAATCCTTGTTCGAATATCATAACAAGGGCTTTTCACTCTCGCGTTCCAATCTGGTAACAGTCGAGTCTCTAGACCTTTGGCTCAATGATCTAGAAATAATCTTAGCTTCTTGGGCACTATTCTATTAGAACCTGCACAATTATGGGAAGAATAATATATGGAAAAGAAGAAAGACACAAGGGAAATATAGTAGCAAAGAACAGGGCACTCAAGTATACCTCTGAGCAAAAGTATGCTATGTCAAAAGCTTGATCATTTTTTTGGCAATGGAAGTTCTTCTTATAGTAGCTGCAACTCTGTAACTAATTTTTTTTCCAATCTAAGCCTTCTACTTGGTGCCATCTCCTTCCTTGCTATTGGTGTATTATAGCTCAATATTAGCTGTCAAAATTTAAATTGACTGTTAGTATATCAAAATTGGTCCAAATGTCATCCACCTAGTCTTACTATTGAATTCTACCTTGTAACTCTTTCTCTTCCTTTCTCTCCTATTGTGGATCTCATGATGCTTTTTGATTTTGATGACCTTTGACTTTTTATGATTGTCTTTCTCTTCTTGGCTAGTCCCAACTAAGTCGGCCACATGTATCTAGATTTCTTCATCAATTTCATTGAGCATGTTAATTAAATCTAGCACTCTTATCCCCTTGGTCTTATCTTCTTTTAGGATCATCTGTTTGATCTGAAAAAATATGACTACTCAAGAGTGATTTTTTACAAAGAAATGAGCTGGTCAGACAATTTATCTTCATTAATTTCTTCACATGAAAACTCTTGAATGTCTTTGATGCCTAATCTGTTGAACCCTCCTATATTGAGTACTTTGGGGAGACTGATATTAAGGTGCCCCAACTTGGTAATCATATCTCGCTCCACATTATCTAGTTCCTTGATTACATAATTCCATTGGGGTCTATTGGCCATAAATATGATGACTTTTTCATATTCTATTTGATAGTTATGACTTTGACCATTTGCTGTGATCACTTGTTTAGATCTGATCTACTCATACTTAGTCTTACACTTCTCATAAACTAAGGAAACAACTACCATTTTTTATTTGCTCTCTCCAGCAAGGGTTTTATCTTCTTATTAATTTCTATTATTTCTCCAAAATCTCTACAACCTTCAATCATTTTTTACTCTTCCTTCATGATGTTGATCATATTCTCTTTGTACTTTGCTAAGAGTATTGAGCCTTGCAATTGTTTGTTCCATGAAGGCATTTGTTCCTATCTTTACTAACTTCAACTTCATGTAGCTTTTTATTTTTTACCGTAATAGTTATGCTTTAGCTTTCCAAGATGTTATCTCCTTTTCTATGGCTAGTGCAGTTTATGCATGTACTTAAACTTCATGTTTCAACAAAGCCACTATTTCCCCTACCACTTTTATATCCCTTATATTAGGGTTTATTTGGAGTGATTCTACTCCCTTTGTAGGAATGGTGATAATGGTCTTGGTGGTAGGGCAAGAACTTGATGAAGGAATTGGACTTTTAGTTATGCTCCTTGTATGTGCTTCTGTCCCTCTCCCTTCCATTATGGCTTGGATTTCTTCCTCAGGAGTGAATTCTATAATTTCTTTCCTTTTTACCAGGGTGATGCTTATAGGTTCACTAGTATTCATCCCAATTATAGCTCTCTTATGAGAGGGAGAGTTTGAAGGGTTGGTAACTTCTACTTGATAATCTCTAAAAACATTAGCAAATCCACCACTTTCATGTATCCTCTTCCAAGCTACTGCAAATATCTTAATCTCTTTTTGTTCATCTTGAAGGATACAGCTACCACCTGAGGTGAACCTATGACCATCTGCTACATGTGCTATGGGGTTATCAAAGCCATTGCCAAAATTCCAGCTATAGGTTGGCTTGCTACAAAGGAGGCAAGGACAATATCTTTCCCTTTGTCCAGATTTAAGAGTTGAGGAGTGGTAGAGGCACTAGGGGTACGTCTTGTTATTTGAGTTACCACTTCGGCTAGTATTTCAATTTGGTCAGGTTCTTGATTGATAATTTTTGATAAAGGATCTAGGAAATCCTTTGGAGACATCACAAGTACTAGAGGGGTTATTCTCTCCACAATAGTCTCCCTTATCACTTTTAGGTTTGTGGAGTATTGTCCCACCATATCTATATGAGTATGTACTATTGTTAAGTTTTTATTATTTCATATATCTTCTAAATTCACCCCTTCTTCTGAGTCCACAAGAGATTATCTTCAAAATCGTATTCTCTGTGTGCCATAGGTTTTAGTTCAATGGCATTGTACTTGTAGCATCCATTGGGATCATATGATCTCCAAATGATTTTTGCGAAATGATAGGAGCCTATTTTTGGTATGCTTTCATCAAGCTAGGGTATCCTCTATATACATACTGCCCTATCTTACTGGGTGTCATAACCCTCGTTTGTTTCCTCTTGAACCCCAATATGGCTTCTTATGTGGATTACCATATTATCTCCAAGGAAACTAGTAATTTAGGATAGAAAGTGGGTAAAGCCTTGGATGGCAACTTGGCCCCATACGTCATGATGAAGCTAAATTTTTTTGTGAGGAAGAAGTCCCTTGCCCTCTTTTCCTCAAGGTATTTCACTATGTTTAGACTCATCCTAGGGGGCTCTTTCTTAGTGATCACATGATACATAGCAGTCATAAAATATATTGCAGAACTCTAAAAAAGTGGAGGCACCTTCCTGTATACAGGGTAGCCTGTCTTGGATGATTGCTCCTGGGACACCTCCCAATTGGGAAATCGAGCTCTCTTTGAATTGCCCGACAATCAATTGGATCAGAAAAGAGTAATGGAAGAAGCGAGGCATGAAATATTGATCCTCACTTATTGCCTTCTATAATTTTTTAAACTCTTTATCTATTGTGTTGCATATTAAGTTCTGCCATATATACATCAAGAATTTCCAAGCTTTGTTGCATTGCATGATCAAAAACATGACTTCCATGCTGACCCAATTTAGATTCTCAACTTCCATCATTATATGGATCATGTCGACATAATCCTTTGCCCACTTGTGAAGTGAGGATTTATGGATGAGGAAGTCTGTTGACACTAATTTTTCATAGTTGAACAACTTTCCATAAAAGATGGTGCCAACCATGTGTTGGGCTTGTGTGGTGACTATTATCGCATCATAAACTAATTTAGCCAATTCTAGTCCAAACACTTGCTCAATCCTTTTTTCAATAATTATGTAGACGGACATAATTATGTAGCTCTGGTTCTTGGATCATACGACACAGTCAACCATGATAACAATTCAAGGGAAAAATGCACCCTTGAACACAATAGCTTTGCCAAATTGGTCCTTCATTTATTACAAAAAGGGCTGCTCTTAACTTTATTTGCTTACACCTTCTTGAAGATGTTCTTTAGCAAATATTGAGGTCATTGCCATTCCTCTACGCTTGATTGGAAATAAAATTTTGTAAGCTCTTTTTCACTCCACACTTATTCAATGGGTTTCCTCGCTGTCATCTTCTTAAATGGTAGTTTTCCCTCTAGTTTCTTGACCTTGGTCTTGGGAGTAGTAGCACTTGAAGATGCCATATTCTGAATCTCTATGACTGGGTTTCTCAGCTCTGCAATTCAAGGATGCTCTTAGCTCGGTAAGTTGCTTGCTGCTGTTAGCATGTTTTAAAACTAGTTTTTCGCATGAAGCATTATTAATGTCATGCCAACCGTCGCTATGTTGTTGCTATACTTGGTTTACCACCTCACTCTCCATAATGGTTGGCCCATCATGAATCATTAAATTTTTGTTGATTTGTGTAATCAACTATTAGATCATACACACATTTGATTTTAAATCATCCAATTAACTCATGTTGTATTAAAGCATGTTCCTAGATAGATCTGAGGAAAAGGTTTGTAGTTGGTTTACGTGCTTGAATTCTCTTGATTGGTTCCTAGTTGTGTCATCAAGATCATCATCAATTTGAGTGCCTAATTGGATTTCTCGGATGGGGTCCACAAGATCTTGATTTAGTTGAGCATCACTCCAATTGTGTGATAGATCGACTCATACCCATTGTGGATTTCATACCATGCATGTTTGGGTGACCGTCGATGGTTGATCGATCAATCAATGCTTTAATTACTTTCCTTGTAAAGGTTTTCTATTAGCAGTTCATTACTCATTGGTCAAAGATTTTTAATTTGTTGATTGGATGTTCGACTGGTTAATCCTTGTTGTCTGTCAAGTTTTGGATGATGATCCCTTCATAGTTTTGTACAATTTGTGATTTTGACTACTCGTTATCAACTCTTTGTCGAGTAACCTAGAGTACTCTAATACGTATTGCATTAGATTTATGCCAGCCTTTATCAGGGGGGTCAACATAATAATGAAGTTAGTTAAATCAAAGTTCATGCAAAAATTTATTTCATGCGAATCTTGATTTTCGCTCATTTTACCTTTATCTCATCTGATTCATCTGAACTATTCATCTTACTCGACCTAAAGTTTCAATGGCTCATATCTGCTCGGTCGATGAACTTGAGCATTATCTTTCTCAATCGATGGATATTTTCTCTTTTGTGTGGGCCATAGATGGTATGATTTCCTTTGATCGAAACCTATTAGTCCTTTATTTCATGAATATAAAATAAAAGCTTTGGTTAGGCTTAGGGAACTTATAACTTTGAGAATAAAGAAAAAAAGGGGAGCGTGTTGATGACCCTTTTTAATTATGCTTCTTCCTTGATTGACTAATTAATCTTGGGCGATGATCCTCGCCAATCAAAAATATTTTGACCACTTGGTTCTTTCCATGTTGCTTCTTCGCTCGATCGAGCGACCTTAGTTCCACCGGCTTGGTCGACCGATCAAAGTTGCTTTTTGGTCGAATGGCCTTGCCTTGGAATTTTTGTGAGTCATGACTAGATATTTGGGGGAGGGGCAACATTACTCGACCCTTAAGGTTCTTCATTATGACATGTTAAAGACTTAGGTATTAAAACCTATATTTTATTCCACTTAGGTTGATGAATCTCGAACGTTGATGTCCGTCGGCCAAAATGAGCATGGACTACTTCAAAATTGCCATGTGGACCTCTTTATTTGTCTGAAAGACCTCAGATTCATTTATTCTATGAACTTTTATTGAGGGGTTTAACTAAATTTTCGATCGGTGGATTTCAGGTTGTTAGTTGACCATTAATTTTTGTTAGGTTTTGATTGGTTGATTTGAACCTTTGATATGCTCTTCCGTCAATATACCTTTTTGTGCCATGTAAATCAATCAAAAATTCCTCTTCTCAACTAAATACTTCCTTACTTTGCTCTTTGATATTTGGGCTTTTTGACTTTGATCGAGGTCTTCGATTTGCTTTGGCCAAATACTTTTTCGTGCCAAATTGATTGGTTGATCTCTTACTCTCTATGACCGAGTGCAAGACATGTAATTTCAAGCATCACTTTGATCGAGCGGTTTGACCATTTTTGGCCAATGGTCTTAGGTAAAAAAATGTATCATCACTTACCTTCGATGTACTTAGATCGATAGGCTTCGAGCATTCAATCTATTCTAGAACGAGTGGTATGCTTTCTCTACCGAATCAGTCGACTGATCACTCGGTCAGTCTTTTCTTCTCGTCGATCAAGAACTTTTGTTTCACTCTTCTATTTTTTGGTCTCTTAACTTTGATCAGGTTTTTAGTTTTAGTTTCGAGCAATAGAATTTTTAGGTTGGTGACTTCTACCGAGCTTCCGATTTTCAACCGGTTGGGTCATTTTATTTACTTGTAGTGGGCTCAACTTCGGTTAACCGCATTATGGGTTCGGAATTAAGAGAAATAATATTTGGACTCATTAGGCCTTAGGTTTAACTTATGTAAGGTAATTTATAGGTACTTTTTACAGGATATTCTTTGAAAAATATAGAGATTAGAACTTGACTTTTTGCCAAAGATGATGGAAAAGGTGCGATTTTCATCATGGAGATTCTTGTGGGATATATTTGCAACTTTAAGTTATAACGTTTCGAGACGAAAGACAACTTCATAAGGGATGATTAACTTGAATCTTGAAGATGAAATATTTAGGTATTTGAAGGGTTTCATTAAACCTTGAAATACAAGATCCATGGTAATCTTATAAAATGCTTTACTGCTTTTTAAAATCAAGATTGTCTTGTTTATTAAAACATCACAAAGAAAATTATGAACTTCTAGTGATCTTCAAAATTTAAAATTAGGGTACACTCATATTGTATCATTTTTGGATACAAAATTTGGGGTGTGGAAGTAGAGGCCTAATATGGATCAGTGATGCGAAGTTCCTCTGGGATGGGTGCTTTGGATGAAGTATTATGATGTGAAGTGTATGGTGAGGTTGATGGAGTTAAAAATAGAAGGGTGGATGGAAGTGAGGATTCATATGGGATGGAGATGAAGTTGTAGTATTTGAATGGTTCAATGTCTGCATGTATACAATGAATTTATCCCTCATGTACATATTTCAAACATTGGTGTAGTATTGAGGGAACACATTTCATGTCCCTTATCCAAGGGCATCCAAGGAGTACATTGTAGGCCATGGTACCTTCTAGGATATGGAACATAATATGCAATGTCTTGACCCCCACTTGTACGGGTAAGACCATAGTACTAACTATAGAACATAGAGCATCATTGAATGATCACAAGGTGAAGGTGGATTTGGTAATTTTAGAAGGTGGAAGAATAAGATGGTGGAGTTTTGAAGTGGTAATGATGTTGATTGATGAGCTGATGTAAAGTATTGCTTATTTAAAGGCTTCCTATCAACCTGAGCCATGATGTGTAATGGAAGATCTGATCTCAAAATCATAGAATGTGATAGAAGGCTCCATACATGTTCAAATGCTTCCCACAAAATTGTTGAAGGTATTAGAGTCTTGATTTTGAAGTTCAATGGATTTCAAGATCTTCATCAATGCTTCACGATGTGGGGGAGATTGTTGTATGAGCTCATAGGTCGATAATTTAACTAAAACCATTTTAAGACTATTCGTCAGCTAGTTTCTTAGTGTGATAATAGGTCTTGGTGGATGGCTTGGCAGATGAATGGGTTGAGATGGGTGAGTTTGAAGGTGATTTGGTTGAGATGAATTGGAAGAAATATGAATGGGTTGAGGCAGATTGATGAGTTGTGGATACAAAGTTGTTGGAGGTGCCACAAGAGATTGAACTGCTTGAGGTTGTTCATTTTTATGATTTGTGCCTCGTTGACCTCAGGTTACTATATGAATAACATCTAAGAAACCTTGGTGTTGTTGTATGTGGTTAATTTGGTTAGGAGGAGTTATAGGATTTGATCCCCTTGTTGTCCGCTGTGTTTCCTCATGATGAAGAAGTGGTGTTTGGTAATTATCAAAGTTTTGCTTTTGTTGTGCTAGGGATTGTCCAAATTAATGGTCCCTAAGTCTAGTAGGTCTTGCATAATATATTTGAATGCATAGCGCTTATTGATATGATGGCCCTTCGGCGATGGAAGAGACAAAAAATTCTCCTTATAGCCCTTTATACGTTTAGTTGGATCCTCAGGTTTTATTTTTGGCAAGATGATTGTATGTGTATCATACAACCTTCAAAAACAGAGATATATGACTTGGATAGTGATGTGTAATTACAAGTTTACTAAATAGATTGTCAATGTTGATGGTTTTCCACAATTGGCAATAGGTTGTGCAATTGTTGTGGAGGTGGAACCACTTGATATGACAGTTATTGCGGTGGTTTTTGTGATGATGATTCTTGTTGATGACAAAATTAGGATGGTTGAGTCATTGTTGGCTGACTCAAGACCACTTGATTCACTTGTCCAAATTTTGATTGGCCATTATAGTTTCCCTTGGATTGGCCCTTGTTTTGCTATTCTTTATTTTTTTGGTTTAATATCACCCTCTTGAATCTTGATTTCTTCGATAACTCATGCTTGGGCAAGAGCTTCATCGAGTATTCTATATTATTATAGCTAAAGCAACAAGGAGATAGGTTTTAGACAACTCCTTGTGAAAATTCATGTTAATTCTTCTATTGGAAGGACAAATAACAATTTGGTAATGATTGCCCTTTAATGGTTCCCAAAGGCATTGACCGACTCTTCTTCAAATTGTCTAAGATTATACAAATCAGTCAAGGTAGTTTTCTTTCAAATATTGAGGGAGAACCTTTCTACAAATTTGTCTTCCAATTGTTTGAATGTATAAAGACTATGATGGGGCAGATGGTTGTACCATTCTAAGGCATCCCCCCTAACGTCTAAGAAAAAGTTTGAAGTATTAAGGCATCGTTCTCTTGGATTCTAAAAAACGAACGGATGAATGCACCAATATGTTCCCTAGAGTCCTCGACCCCTTTGAATTTATCAAACTTTAGTAATATAAAATCAATAGGATATTTTGATGGTATCTAAGGATGAATTGGGTGATTGACCAGTTGTATCAAAGTGGATTTTGGGTACATCATACCAGTTGTATGCATGATCAGACTATCAATCTATCTTTACAAAGCTTGTATTTTAGGATCTTCCATTTGTGTGTGGAAGCCTTGGTTTGTGTGGTGGGTGTATGTGGGTGGTGTGTGTTGGGTGATGAATTGTTGGGATAAAATGAGGTTTTCATTGGCCAATGGATTGTTGGTGGGTATGTGGTGATGTTGAATATTTTTTTGAAATTAATTGTGGAATATTTGGTGTTGATGAGGTGGAGATTGGTGATGTGAAGTTGGAAGAGTGGTGGTGTTTTGAGTGGTTGATATGGTATGTATATGGTGGAGTGAATGGGTAGGTATAGTGATCGTAGGTGGTTGCAATACCCAAGATTGGTTAGGGGTGAAAAAATTATTTTGTATGGATGTGGGTGGATGGTTGAAATTTGCTACTTGTGATTACTGTTGTGGGTAAGAATGAGCGCTTTGATTACCCAAAGTACTTGATTTAGATATTGCCAAGCTTGTTGTATGTCAATTTTAGATGCAGATTGTGTGGTTGTGTTGGAAGTTGATGTTGGCATGGTTTAAATGTTGGTAATATTGGTTGATATAAGTAGAGGGTAAGTTGTGAAAGGAATCACAAATAAATGAGGGATGTTATATCCAAATGATATTGATGGAATGGTGGATGGAATATGTGAAGTAGAATTAACTTGTGCTTCATAGAGTGGGTTGGAGTGGATAGTAGTATAGGTAAACAAAATGGAGGTGTTTTAGACAAAGAGTTGTGGAAAGGCTTGTTGTGAGGGTGCATATGTAGCCTCAAAAAGAGGATTGGTGATGACTTGGTTGAAACTATTGGGATATGAGTGAGTGAGTTCCTATTGAGAAGAAGGAACATGTTTGGATGGGATTTTAAGTTGTTTTAGAACTAGATTGGTTGGTCTTAAATGAGCTCCAACTTTATCCAGATCTATGTAGGTGGTGCGGTGGTCGGTTGGTGTGGATGGTTTTATTTAAGGGATGGCAGTGTGAATTGTTCTCTATAGTGTATCTACATCCAAAGTGGATGCCACATAAGAGGGTCCAATAGACAAGTCAAGATGTATTATATGTGTCACATAGGCTGGGTTAGCCATAGAAGTGGATGGAAAAGGAGTGAAGACTCTAATGAGCCACATAATTGCTCATTTTTATACTCTTTTCCCCATAATATGCGGCATATATTCTTGTAGATATAAATGTTTTATGGAAATTATATATATAATTAACAATTTATTTTGCATGTTATCTAATATTTGTCTTTAAGTGTAATTTGTGTAGATTTAGTGGAAATTGTTGCATTTTGGCATGTTTCATTGAGGTCCCACTCAGACCTAACACTCTGCAATTTAATGAGGAAAAACATCTACAAAATATCGATGAAGAGTGCACGAAGTCGGACGCCAAAATTCCTTTGAAGCACATGACTTCCATTTGACACATAATTGATAGGCGTCTGCTTCCCGTTGTACGACGAAAGGCACCTACTTCCCGTTGTACAGTGAAAGGTGCTTGCTTCTCATTGTACGATGGAAGGCACCTGCTTCCCATTATACGATAGAAGGCACTTGCTTCCCAATTTCTACATATAAGGCACTTGCTTCCTAACTTCTTCAAACGTGGCACCTAATTTCCACTAACGTCAAACTTTAGCATGACTCTATGGTCGGAAGAATAGAGTGAAACTTCATCAACTAGCATGTAAGGAATTCCAGCATTGAAACCTAATATGGGACAACATCAAAGGTGACTCATCACCCATTCCAAATGATACGTAAATGATTTATTCAAATCAGATAAATAAATATCAAGTGTATTCTAGAAATATAATATGTTGAAATATCATGATATTTTGCTTGATTCCTTCAATTAAGCAAATAGTTGTAACAATGAATCATTTTCTGATTCAACTTGAGAATTGTAATAGGTTTGGCCACATATCTTATAAATATGCAAGCTACCCCTGAAGAAGACCCCCCATAATTTCTTGTAATTTTCTTGTGCTGCAACTGTTAATAAATTCTCTGAGCATTTTCCTATAAAACTCTTCTAAAAGCGTCCAATGATCATTTTATCATGGGCAAAACCTGTTGGAAGCGTGGGCCCACTTACAATAGAGTTATTCCCTATTTCCCCTAAAATCTGTATTTATTTTCATAGATTAATTTATTTCCAGTTATTTCCCCTATTTTTTGCATTTATTTTCATAGATTAATTTATTTCCAGTTATTTCCCCTATTTTATGTGATTTCCAACAAGGTAGTCATTTAAATTTTAAACGCTTTTCAGTCCTATTTTCTTAGACTTAGCATGATATTATTGGTTTAAATACAAACTTCAATGAATATCAAATACCCCCAAACCATAATCCAAGGGATTCATCTCTGAAGGAGAAATTACAAGCATAGATTTTGCGCGTATGCTCACAAGACTACGAGCTACCTCGGGTTGACAATTAGATGGAGGTAATTAATTGAACCATAGAAAAACTAACCAATATTTTGCCCAACATTTTGGTGCCATTGTCGGGGATTAGCCATTGCAAATTCTTGTTCTGAAGGAAGCATAGTTACAATAGTTTAGAGTGTTTTCTTTAGCAACCTTCATCTAAAACTTTGTATGAGTCCACCTAAGAACAAGGGAATAGCCGATCGTTTTGTCAAAAATAAAGAAGTTGTTTCTCAGAATCCTTCTACTTCAATAGAACTTAAATATGATATTGAACTCTCACCATTACAATCTCCACTTGTGCATTGGCAAGAACACCCACTATTTGTATAGGATCCTTCTAAAATAATCTAGCAAAATATTAGAGCAGGATCAGAGATACGTAGAGTTCAATCTAAGAAAGATCTACTGAATCCAGAATGTTGGAAAGTAGTATTAGATGGAACTATATCAAATGATGACTTATCCCTCCTTTCGAAGGACAAAAGAAACAAACTAGAAGCATTGATGATTCGCTTTGAAAGTAGCAAGGATAGAAACTCCAATAGTGGACAAAATGGTAGAAAATCTAGAGGAAACATCCACTAGTTTTAATTTTCCAATAGGAGAGGCAGAGGAGATCACAAGATGAAACACATATCTCCTACCCACCTTCCAACCTTTAGAGGACTACCAACAAAATATCTACACCTGTTCCTATTTAAATTTTATGTTTTATATAGATCTGTGGATTACACCACGGATTCTCAAAAAATGAAATTATTCCCTTCCACCCTTGATGATTCAACTTTGTGCTGGTTCATAAACTTAGGGGATAAATGGATAACTACTTGGGAACAGTTGAAGAAACTTTTCCTAGATTAGTATTAGGATTTTTGCAGAGCAAGAGATGCAAGAGAGGAAGTCCTAGATATGACACAAAAGAAAGGGAAATATGTGGAAGAATACTGGAATAGGTTTAGCTTCAATTTGCAAATATCACCCCATTCAAAACTAGGAGATATGTCCCTAAGAAGCATTTTTTTGAAAGGGATAACAAATGAATCCTTGGAAGCTTTAAACATGATATCTGGGGGAGACATTTACCAACACCAAATGGATAATATTCAGCAGTTGTGTTGAAAATTTTCAAGAAGAAAGGGTAAGTTAACCCCTAGAAATGTGAAGCAGTCATCCACTATCACTAAAAAAAAAATAGACAACATGTTATAGGACCTTAAGAGCGAGATGCTATCATATCTATCTCTTCAAATGGATACCCTTCTGATTCAGAGAAAGAAACCAGTGAATGAGGTAGCATTGGCCTACTCTTGTCCTAAATGTAGAGGCAAACACCCCATAAATGAGTGCCCAAAAATAAATTTTGTGTATGTGCTATTTGTAAGAAGGATTATAAAATAAAGTTGTGTCCACAATTAATGAAATATAAAGAGGAACTTGAAGTAGTAGAGGCATACTTCATGGGTAATAGGAGGAACTGCAACAATATCCTATGGGTAACAATATGCAATCATGAATGTCATCCTATTGGGGTAGCAATTACCAAAAACAAGGTCAAGCCCACCACCTAACATGGGTTGGTATGGTCAACAACCTTGGAATCCATTCCCCAAGGAGCTAATCCTTACAATCCTTACCCTGGAACCAATACAAGTAGCCTGGGTAGTAGTGGAGAAATCAGAATGCTTGGAATCAGTATCCACAACATACTGCTCTAGCTCCACCACAACCAAGCTTGCCTACTCTTCATGCTCCAAGGACTCCTTAGTTACTAGCACAAACAAAAACAAACCTAAATTACAAGTAGCAACCATCCTATCATATGGAAAATGAGATGTACCCTACATATAATATTAAGGTAGATTGCGATCCTATCCAATTAAGGTCAAGAAAACAAGTAGGTGTAGAAGTCACTCCTCTTGTAGAAGAAGAACTAATAGAAATAGAGAAAGAGGAATCACCCCTTATAGAAGAGGTAGAAGAAGAATCAACCCTTGTACATAACAAAGAGGAGGTTCCACCTTTTCCACAAAGGTTACAGGAACCCAATAAACTAATATAAATAGAGTTTGATATCCTCTAGTTTAAAAAACTTAACAGTCATAATACCTCTCTTTAAGGCCATTAGAGACATACCTATTTATGGAAATGCCATAAGAGAGTTATGTCTCAAGAAACTAGGGTGGAAACCAGCTAAAATAATCAGTTTGGTAGGTCAGTTAGCTGACATCATGTTATGGAATACCTAAAACCAGAAGTATACAGATCGAGGAAGCCTTGTGCTAATTGTAAAAATAGAAGACTATGTTTTACCCAACACATGGTATATTTGGGATCGCCATCAATTTCATACCCCAAGAGACCATGCAAAAACTAAAATTGACTAATATAAAGGCCACTAAACTACAATTGGTGGATAGATCTATAGTACTCATTGAAGGAATATTGGAAGATATCACTATTGTAGTAGATGCATGGGAGTATCCAATAGATTTCTTAGTGCTACAATCTAAATCTAGACTAGGTGGATACCCATTAATCTTAGGTAGACCTTGGATGGCAACAAATGATGCTTACATAAGTTGTAGATATGGGAAAATGACCATTTTAGATGGTCATAATATAAAGAAATTGATCATACATCCACCTGCACAGTCTTTAGATTTTTTGGGAGAACTTGAGGATGAGAATCAAAATATTGGTGGTCTATCAATAATCCAACCTATGATGACACTTGAGGAGTTGGAAGATGAAAGTGATGAGGATAAGGTGATATCTCACTTTTTTCAAGGAGAACCCTCCTGTCCTCCTGAGTTGCCATTAGTGAAAGACCACCATATTCAAAAAATAGAAGTTGCACCTAGTAGAATGTTGAACGTAGATAACCATTTGAAAACTGAATAACAAACCAAACTGAAATAAACATTGGAAAAACATCAATATGTCTTTGCTTGGGAATATTATGACTTGAGAGGAATAGCTCCTAAGACCTGTACTCATAGGATATATCTAGAAGACCAAGTTAAACCAATAAGACAACCACATAGGAGAATGAACCCAGCTATGAAAGAGATTGTCAAAGCAAAATTACAAAAACTTCTCATAGCTGGATTCATCTACTCCCATTTCGTATAGTGAGTGGGTATCAGATTGGTAGTGGTGCCCAAGAAGAAAGGAAAGTGGAGAATTTGTGTTGATTACAGGTTGCTAAATAAAGCAACCAAGAAGGACCACTTCCCTTTACCCTTTATAGATCAGTCCTTGACACCTTAGCAGTAAGAAGTACTATTATTTCTGGATGGGTTCAGTGGATACAATCAAATTCAAATAGGGGAGGAAGACTAAGATAAAACCACCTTCACTTTTCCATGGGGGACATTTGCTTATCGAGCTTTACCATTTGGCCTATGCAATGCACCTGCCACCTTTTAAAGGGCAGTTCTTAGATTTTTTACAGATATTATTGGAGAGATTGTGGAGGTATACATGGATGATTTCACTATATATGGTGAAAATTTTGAAATTGCCAAATTTTTTTTGGAAAAGAGACTTAAACGTTGTGAGGAAACTAACCTGTCCTTAAGAAATGAGAAATGCTATAGTTTTATGTAGGAAGTGATAGTTTTAGGACATCACATCTCTACATATGGGATCAAAGTATATAGAAATAAAGTAAAATTCATCCAAACCCTACCTACTCCCAAAACACAAAAGGATATTTGCAGTCCCTAGGATCAACCGGTTACTATAGGAGGTTTATATAAAACTTTAGAAAAACTGCTAAACCTCTAACCATATATTTAATTAAAGATGTAGAGTTTGTCCAGACTAAAGAATCTGAACAAGCATTCAACACTTTAAAGAAAAAACTAATTACTGCTCCAGTGCTAAGAGGTCCAAATTGGACCATACATTTTCACATATATGATGACACATCTAAAAATGCAATAGGCTCAGTACTGGGATAGAAATATGGTGATGATTTTTATGCAATATATTATGTTAGTAAAAACCTTATAAGTGTTGAAATCAATTATACTGTCACAGAGAAGGAGTTTCTTGTAGTAATACATGCTCTTAACAAATTTCATCATTATATTATAGGTTACCAGGTATTTGTACACACTGACCTCTCAAAGATCAGATACTTGAAAAACAAACTTGGGATTAGTGGTAGAATTATCAGATAGCTATTGCTCTTGCAGGAATTTGATGTGACAATAGTGGACAAGCCAAGAAAGGACAATGTGGTAGCTGATTTCTTATCTAGGTTGACACCTCTAGACTATGCAGCTGTAGAAGACCAATTTCCAAATGAGCATTTGTTTTCTCTAAATGATCAGATACCTTGGTACATAAATATGGCTAATTATTTAGCCACTAGTAAAGTATCCCCTACACTTTTACCTCAGGAAAAACATACTTTAATCAAGAAAAGTGTAGATTTTTCATTGATTGATGGGTGCCTATTTAAAATAGGACCTGATCAAATCATTAGAAGATGTGTTGCTAGGAATGAAATAATTGAAATACTAAAGGCTTGCCATGATGAACCTTGTGGTGGCCATTTTGCAGGAAGAAGGACTACATATAAAGTGTTGCAGGTTGGTTATTAGTAGCTTTCACTATTCAAATATGCAACCAAGCATGTGATTCAGTATGATCAATGTCAGAGGATGGGCATACCTACTCTCAGAGATGAGATGCCACTCCAACCACATGTTCACATTAAACCATTTGATAAATGGGGTATGGACTCTGTAGGACCTATTAATCCATTGTTAGGAGGTAAGAGATATATCCTAGTTTGTACTGACTATGTGACAAAGTGGGTTGAAGTACAGGCTTTGTGTGATTCAAAGAAGAAAATTGTAGCAAATTTCTTGTAATCATCAAATTTTACAATATTTTGGGTTCCAAGAGAGATCACAACTAATCAAGGACCTCAGTTTATTTTAAGGATGATCCAAGAACTCATGCAACAATACAAAATCAAGCATAACAAAACCACTCCCTACCATCCATAGGTGAATGGGCAAGTTGAGGTGACCAACAGAGAGTTGGAAAATATCCTGACAAAGACAATACAACAACATAGGAAGGACTGGGTACTAGATTACCAGAAGCAGTGTGGGTCTACAGGATCACCTGGAAGACTACTACTGGTTTCACACCATTTCAGTTAGTCTATGGGAAAAGTGCTATGATGCTTATAGAGTTTGAAGTCAAAATACTTAGTACTAATGTAGAATTGAATATAAATCTGGATGATGCATAGAAATAAATAATTCAACAGCTTAACCAGCTAGATGAATACCACCTTGAGGCTCTATAGAAAATAGAGATCATTCAGAAATAAAGGGTCAAATGGCATGACCACCACACATGGCCAAAGTAGCTTAAAGTGGGAAATGGGCATTAATCTATGATTCTCGATTCTAGGAAAGGAATGGCAAGCTCATGCAACGTTGGATGATGCCATATGAAGTGACTGAAATCATCAACAATGGGGCTATAAGGATTAGCACAATAGATGACAACAACATTACCTTAACAGTCAATGGCCACTACCTGCCTCCATACCATGTGTCTGAGGCATATATGATTGAGTCTAGTTTAGGAATGGGGGAAACCCCGGTTGATTTTGATTTTATATTAAGTCAGTAAGATGTGAAACTAGTCCACATAGTCCCAAAGACAATTATTATTTCAATTTTTTTTTTTTTTTTAGTTGTGTTTTTGTTTTGTAGGAACAATGCCCTTTGTGCAATCCTTAGGCATCTTTGGAAACCTAGGCCTCATGGCCATAAGATCCATGAACTTGCACATTTTTAGCTTTCTAGGAATAGGAGTAGCTCATCCCTCAGAAAGGGAATACTAAACCTAAACCTACACAAGAGTGTTTGTATTTGTCTCTTTGGAAAATAAGACACTCAACTGTTGGTTTAGGGGCAGATGCTGAATTTGTTCCTATTTTTCAATCAGAAGCACTGAAGGGCTTGATCAACCTGATAACACATATACAAGGACAAGTCAAGACCCGTTGAATAAAAGAAAAGAACCATTTTTTGTATTTGATGGGAATGCACCTACTTCTCGTTATGAGAGAAGGCATCTACTTCCCCTTGTATAGTGGAAGGCGCTTGCTTCCCATTGTATGATATAAGGCACCTGCTTCTCGTTGTATGGAGAAAGGTACTTGATTTCCATTATACGGTAGAAGGTGCCTACTTCCTGTTATACACTTTATGGTCAATGACTACCAGTATATTACGAATATGGCACCTACATCCTATTGTTGGTAGATCCAACCTGACTCCCAGTTTTTTAGGAGAATGGCAAGCTTCCAGTTTTCGAGAAATTGACACCAAATATTCTTAGCATATGTAAAAAAAAATTGTATAAAGTTTGTTTTATAAGTACGACATCCGATAATTAGCAAAAAGGCGCTTGCTTCCCATGTTAGGCATAAGCACCTGATTTCTAAGGCACTTGCTTCCTATGTTAAGTAGAGCACCTGATTGCTAAAGGTGTCTACTTCCCATGTTAAGCAAAGCACCCGATTCCTAAGGTGTTTATTTTCAATTTCCAAGCACCTGTGTGCCCAGGTGCTTGGAAATTGAAAATAAACACCTTAGGAATCGGTGCTTTGCTTAACATGGGAAGTAGACACCTTTAGCAATCAGTGCTCTACTTAACATAGGAAGCAAGTGCCTTAGAAATCAGGTGCTTATGCCTAACATGGGAAGCAAGCGCCTTTTTGCTAATTATCGGATGTCGTACTTATAAAACAAACTTTATACAATTTTTTTTTACATATGCTAAGAATATTTGGTGTCAATTTCTCGAAAACTGGAAGCTTGCCATTCTCCTAAAAAACTGGGAGTCAGGTTGGATCTACCAACAATAGGATGTAGGTGCCATCTTCGTAATATGCTGGTAGTCATTGACCATAAAGTGTATAACAGGAAGTAGGCACCTTCTACCGTATAATGGAAATCAAGTACCTTTCTCCATACAACGAGAAGCAGGTGCCTTATATCATACAATGGGAAGCAAGCGCCTTCCACTATACAAGGGGAAGTAGATGCCTTCTCTCATAACGAGAAGTAGGTGCATTCCCATCAAATACAAAAAATGGTTCTTTTCTTTTATTCAACGGGTCTTGACTTGTCCTTGTATATGTGTTATCAGGTTGATCAAGCCCTTCAGTGCTTCTGATTGAAAAATAGGAACAAATTCAGCATCTGCCCCTAAACCAACAGTTGAGTGTCTTATTGTCCAAAGAGACAAATACAAACACTCTTGTGTAGGTTTAGGTTTAGTATTCCCTTTCTGAGGGATGAGCTACTCCTATTCCTAGAAAGCTAAAAATGTGCAAGTTCATGGATCTTATGGCCATGAGGCCTAGGTTTCCAAAGATGCCTAAGGATTGCACAAAGGGCATTGTTCCTACAAAACAAAAACACAACTAAAAAAAAAAAAAAAATTGAAATAATAATTGTCTT
This sequence comes from Wollemia nobilis, assembly GCA_028583015.1. Classification (NCBI taxonomy): domain Eukaryota; kingdom Viridiplantae; phylum Streptophyta; class Pinopsida; order Araucariales; family Araucariaceae; genus Wollemia; species Wollemia nobilis. Next base: position 25,731 of record JAQPPZ010017169.1, read on the forward strand.
TGGGACTATGTGGACTAGTTTCACATCTTACTGACTTAATATAAAATCAAAATCAACCGGGGTTTCCCCCATTCCTAAACTAGACTCAATCATATATGCCTCAGACACATGGTATGGAGGCAGGTAGTGGCCATTGACTGTTAAGGTAATGTTGTTGTCATCTATTGTGATAATCCTTATAGCCCCATTGTTGATGATTTCAGTCACTTCATATGGCCTCATCCAACGTTGCATGAGCTTGCCCTTCCTTTCCTAGAACCGAGAATCATAGATTAATGCCCATTTCCCACTTTAAGCTACTTTGGCCATGTGTGGTGGTCATGCCATTTGACCCTTTATTTCTGAATGATCTCTATTTTCTATAGAGCCTCAAGGTGGTATTCATCTAGCTGGTTAAGCTGTTGAATTATTTATTTCTATGCATCATCCAGATTTATATTCAATTCTACATTAGTACTAAGTATTTTGACTTCAAACTCTATAAGCATCATAGCACTTTTCCCATAGACTAACTGAAATGGTGTGAAACCAGTAGTAGTCTTCCAGGTGATCCTGTAGACCCACACTGCTTCTGGTAATCTAGTACCCAGTCCTTCCTATGTTGTTGTATTGTCTTTGTCAGGATATTTTCCAACTCTCTGTTGGTCACCTCAACTTGCCCATTCACCTATGGATGGTAGGGAGTGGTTTTGTTATGCCTGATTTTGTATTGTTGCATGAGTTCTTGGATCATCCTTAAAATAAACTGAGGTCCTTGATTAGTTGTGATCTCTCTTGGAACCCAAAATATTGTAAAATTTGATGATTACAAGAAATTTGCTACAATTTTCTTCTTTGAATCACACAAAGCCTGTACTTCAACCCACTTTGTCACATAGTCAGTACAAACTAGGATATATCTCTTACCTCCTAACAATGGATTAATAGGTCCTACAGAGTCCATACCCCATTTATCAAATGGTTTAATGTGAACATGTGGTTGGAGTGGCATCTCATCTCTGAGAGTAGGTATGCCCATCCTCTGACATTGATCATACTGAATCACATGCTTGGTTGCATATTTGAATAGTGAAAGCTACTAATAACCAACCTGCAACACTTTATATGTAGTCCTTCTTCCTGCAAAATGGCCACCACAAGGTTCATCATGGCAAGCCTTTAGTATTTCAATTATTTCATTCCTAGCAACACATCTTCTCATGATTTGATCAGGTCCTATTTTAAATAGGCACCCATCAATCAATGAAAAATCTACACTTTTCTTGATTAAAGTATGTTTTTCCTGAGGTAAAAGTGTAGGGGATACTTTACTAGTGGCTAAATAATTAGCCATATTTATGTACCAAGGTATCTGATCATTTAGAGAAAACAAATGCTCATTTGGAAATTGGTCTTCTACATAGCTGCATAGTCTAGAGGTGTCAACCTAGATAAGAAATCAGCTACCACATTGTCCTTTCTTGGCTTGTCCACTATTGTCACATCAAATTCTTGCAAGAGCAATAGCTATCTGATAATTCTACCACTAATCCCAAGTTTGTTTTTCAAGTATCTGATCTTTGAGAGGTCAGTGTGTACAAATACCTGGTAACCTATAATATAATGATGAAATTTGTTAAGAGCATGTATTACTACAAGAAACTCCTTCTCTGTGACAGTATAATTGATTTCAACACTTATAAGGTTTTTACTAACATAATATATTGCATAAAAATCATCACCATATTTCTATCCCAGTACTGAGCCTATTGCATTTTTAGATGTGTCATCATATATGTGAAAATGTATGGTCCAATTTGGACCTCTTAGCACTGGAGCAGTAATTAGTTTTTTCTTTAAAGTGTTGAATGCTTGTTCAGATTCTTTAGTCTGGACAAACTCTACATCTTTAATTAAATATATGGTTAGAGGTTTAGCAGTTTTTCTAAAGTTTTATATAAACCTCCTATAGTAACCAGTTGATCCTAGGGACTGCAAATATCCTTTTGTGTTTTGGGAGTAGGTAGGGTTTGGATGAATTTTACTTTATTTCTATATACTTTGATCCCATATGTAGAGATGTGATGTCCTAAAACTATCACTTCCTACATAAAACTATAGCATTTCTCATTTCTTAAGGACAGGTTAGTTTCCTCACAATGTTTAAGTCTCTTTTCCAAAAAAAATTTGGCAATTTCAAAAGTTTCACCATATATAGTGAAATCATCCATGTATACCTCCACAATCTCTCCAATAATATCTGTAAAAAATCTAAGAACTGCCCTTTAAAAGGTGGCAGGTGCATTGCATAGGCCAAATGGTAAAGCTCGATAAGCAAATGTCCCCCATGGAAAAGTGAAGGTGGTTTTATCTTAGTCTTCCTCCCCTATTTGAATTTGATTGTATCCACTTAACCCATCCAAGAAATAATAGTACTTCTTACCTGCTAAGGTGTCAAGGACCTGATCTATAAAGGGTAAAGGGAAGTGGTCCTTCTTGGTTGCTTTATTTAGCAACCTGTAATCAACACAAATTCTCCACTTTCCTTTCTTCTTGGGCACCACTACCAATGCTGATACCCACTCACTATCTGAAATGGGGTAAATGAATCCAACTATGAGAAGTTTTTGTAATTTTGCTTTGACAATTTCTTTCATAGTTGGGTTCATTCTCCTATGTGGTTGTCTTACTGGTCTAACCTGGTCTTCTAGATATATCCTATGAGTACAGGTCTTAGGAGCTATTCCTCTCAAGTCATAATATTCCCAAGCAAAGGCATCTTGAATTTTTTCCAATGTTTGTTTCAGTTTGGTATGTTTTTCAGCTATCAAATGGTTATCTACGTTCAACATTCTACTAGGTGCAACTTCTATTTGCTGAATATGGTGGTCTTTCACTAATGGCAACTCATGAGGACAGGAGGGTTCTCCTTGAAAAAAGTGAGATATCACCTTATCCTCATCACTTTCATCTTCCAACTCCTCAAGTGTCATCATAGGTTGGATTATTGATAGACCACCAATATTTTGATTCTCATCATCAGGTTCTCCCAAAAAATCTAAAGATTGTGCAGGTGGAAGTATGATCAATTTCTTTATATTATGACCATCTAAAATGGTCATTTTCCCATATCTACAACTTATGTAAGCATCATTTGTTGCCATCCAAGGTCTACCTAAGATTAATGGGTATCCACCTAGTCTAGATTTAGATTGTAGCACTAAGAAATCTGTTGGATACTCCCATGCATCTACTACAATAGTGATATCTTCCAATATTCCTTCAGGGAGTATTGTAGATCTGTCTGCCAACTACAGCATAGTTTTAGTGGGCTTCAGATTAGTCAATTTTAGTTTTTGCATGGTCTCCTGGGGCATGACATTGATGGCAGTCCCCAAATATACCAGTGTGTTGGGTAAAACATAGTCTTCTATTTTTACAATTAGCACAAGGCTTCCTCGATCTGTATACTTCTGGTTTTAGGTATTCCATAACATGATGTCAGCTAACTGACCTACCAAACTGATTATTTTAGCTGGTTTCCACCCTAGTTTCTTGAGACATAACTCTCTTATGGCCTTTCCATAAATAGGTATGTCTCTAATGGCCTTAAAGAGAGGTATTATGACTGTTAAGTTTTTTAAACTAGAGGATATCAAACTCTATTTATATTAGTTTATTGGGTTCCTGTAACCTTTGTGGAAAAGGTGGAACCTCCTCTTTGTTATGTACAAGGGTTGATTCTTCTTCTACCTCTTCTATAAGGGGTGATTCCTCTTTCTCTATTTCTATTAGTTCTTCTTCTACAAGAGGAGTGACTTCTACACCTACTTGTTTTCTTGACCTTAATTGGATAGGATCGCAATCTACCTTAATATTATATGTAGGGTACATCTCATTTTCCATATGATAGGATGGTTGCTACTTGTAATTTAGGTTTGTTTTTGTTTGTGCTAGTAACTAAGGAGTCCTTGGAGCATGAAGAGTAGGCAAGCTTGGTTGTGGTGGAGCTAGAGCAGTATGTTGTGGATACTGATTCCAAGCATTTTGATTTCTCCACTACTACCCAGGCTACTGGTATTGGTTCCAAGGGTAAGGATTGTAAGGATTAGCTCCTTGGGGGAATGGATTCCAAGGTTGTTGACCATACCAACCCATGTTAGGTGGCTGGGCTTGACCTTGGTTTTGGTAATTGCTACCCCCATAGGATGACATTCATGATTGCATATTGTTACCCATAGGATATTGTTGCCAGTTCCTCCTATTACCCATGAAGTATGCCTCTACTACTTCAAGTTCCTCTTTATATTTCATTAATTGTGGACACAACTTTATTTTATAATCCTTCTTACAAATAGCACATACACAAAATTTATTTTTGGGCACTCATTTATGGGGTGTTTGCCTCTACATTTAGGACAAGAGTAGGCCAATGCTACCTCATTCACTGGTCTCTTTCTCTGAATCAGAAGGGTATCCATTTGAAGAGATAGATATGATAGCATCTCGCTCTTAAGGTCCTATAACATGTTGTCTATTTTTTTTTTAGTGATAGTGGATGACTGCTTCACATTTCTAGGGGTTAACTTACCCTTTCTTCTTGAAAATTTTCAACACAACTGCTGAATATTATCCATTTGGTGTTGGTAAATGTCTCCCCCAGATATCATGTTTAAAGCTTCCAAGGATTCATTTGTTATTCCTTTCAAAAAATGCTTCTTAGGGACATATCTCCTAGTTTTGAATGGGGTGATATTTGCAAATTGAAGCTAAACCTATCCTAGTATTCTTCCACATATTTCCCTTTCTTTTGTGTCATATCTAGGACTTCATCTCTTGCATCTCTTGCTCTGCAAAAATCCTAATACTAATCTAGGAAAAGTTTCTTCAACTGTTCCCAAGTAGTTATCCATTTATCCCCTAAGTTTATGAACCAGCACAAAGTTGAATCATCAAGGGTGGAAGGGAATAATTTCATTTTTTGAGAATCCGTGGTGTAATCCACAGATCTATATAAAACACAAAATTTAAATAGGAACAGGTGTAGATATTTTGTTGGTAGTCCTCTAAAGGTTGGAAGGTGGGTTGGAGATATGTGTTTCATCTTGTGATCTCCTCCTGCCTCTCCTATTGGAAAATTAAAACTAGTGGATGTTTCCTCTAGATTTTCTACCATTTTGTCCACTATTGGAGTTTTTATCCTTGCTACTTTTAAAGCAACTGTCAATGCTTCAAGTTTGTTTATTTTGTCCTTCAGAAGGAGGGATAAGTCATCATTTGATATAGTTCCATCTAATACTACTTTCCAACATTCTGGATTCAGTAGATCTTTCTTAGATTGAACTCTACGTATCTCTGATCCTGCTCTAATATTTTGCTAGATTATTTTAGAAGGATCCTATACAAATAGTGGGTGTTCTTGCCAATGCACAAGTGGAGATTGTAATGGTGAGAGTTCAATATCATATTCAAGTTCTACTGAAGTAGAAGGATTCTGAGAAACAACTTCTTTATTTTTGACAAAACGATCGGCTATTCCCTTGTTCTTAGGTGGACTCATACAAAGTTTTAGATGAAGGTTGCTAAAGAAAACACTCTAAACTATTGTAACTATGCTTCCTTCAGAACAAGAATTTGCAATGGCTAATCCCCGACAATGGCACCAAAATGTTGGGCAAAATATTGGTTAGTTTTTCTATGGTTCAATTAATTACCTCCATCTAATTGTCAACCCGAGGTAGCTCGTAGTCTTGTGAGCATACGCGCAAAATCTATGCTTGTAATTTCTCCTTCGGAGATGAATCCCTTGGATTATGGTTTGGGGGGTATTTGATATTCATTAAAGTTTGTATTTAAACCAATAATATCATGCTAAGTCTAAGAAAATAGGACTGAAAAACGTTTAAAATTTAAATGATTACCTTGTTGGAAATCACATAAAATCAGGGAAATAACTGGAAATAAATTAATCTATGAAAATAAATGCAAAAAATAGGGGAAATAACTGGAAATAAATTAATCTATGAAAATAAATACAGATTTTAGGGGAAATAGGGAATAACTCTATTGTAAGTGGGCCCACGCTTCCAACAGGTTTTGCCCATGATAAAATGATCATTGGACGCTTTTAGAAGATTTTTATAGGAAAATGCTCAGAGAATTTATTAACAGTTGCAGCACAAGAAAATTACAAGAAATTATGGGTGTTCTTCTTCAGGGGTAGCTTGCATATTTATAAGATATGTGGCCAAACCTATTACAATTCTCAAGTTGAATCAGAAAATGATTCATTGTTACAACTATTTGCTTAATTGAAGGAATCAAGCAAAATATCATGATATTTCAACATATTATATTTCTAGAATACACTTGATATTTATTTATCTGATTTGAATAAATCATTTACGTATCATTTGGAATGGGTGATGAGTCACCTTTGATGTTGTCCCATATTAGGTTTCAATGCTGGAATTCCTTACATGCTAGTTGATGAAGTTTCACTCTATTCTTCCGACCATAGAGTCATGCTAAAGTTTGACATTAGTGGAAATTAGGTGCCACGTTTGAAGAAGTTAGGAAGCAAGTGCCTTATATGTAGAAATTGGGAAGCAAGTGCCTTCTATCGTATAATGGGAAGCAGGTGCCTTCCATCGTACAATGAGAAGCAAGCACCTTTCACTGTACAACGGGAAGTAGGTGCCTTTCGTCGTACAACGGGAAGCAGACGCCTATCAATTATGTGTCAAATGGAAGTCATGTGCTTCAAAGGAATTTTGGCGTCTGACTTCGTACCTCTTCATCGATATTTTGTAGATGTTTTTCCCTCATTAAATTGCAAGTGTTAGGTCCGAGTGGGACCTCAACGAAAACATGCCAAAATGCAACAATTTCCACTAAATCTACACAAATTACACTTAAAGACAAATATTAGATAACATGCAAAATAAATTGTTAATTATATATATAATTTCCATAAAACATTTATATCTACAAGAATATATGCCGCATATTATGGGGAAAAGAGTATAAAAATGAGCAATTATGTGGCTCATTAGAGTGCTTCACTCCATTCCCAACCACTTTTGTGGCTAACCCAGCTTGTGTGGCACACATAATACATCTTGACTTGTCTATTGGACCCTCTTATGTGGCATCCACTTTGGATATAGATACACTACAGACGGTAATTCACACTACAATCCCTTAAATAAAACCATCCACACCAACCGACCACCGCACCACCTACATAGATCTGGATAAAGTTGGAGCTCATTTAAGACCAACCAATCTAGTTCTAAAACAACTTAAAATCCCATCCAAACATGTTCCTTCTTCTCAATAGGAACTCACTCACTCATATCCCAATAGTTTCAACCAAGTCATCACCAATCCTCTTTTTGAGGCTACATATGCACCCTCACAACAAGCCTTTCCACAACTCTTTGTCTAAAACACCTCCATTTTGTTTACCTATACTACTATCCACTCCAACCCACTCTATGAAGCACAAGTTAATGCTACTTCACATATTCCATCCACCATTCCATCAATATCATTTGGATATAACATCCCTCATTTATTTGTGATTCCTTTCACAACTTACCCTCTACTTATATCAACCAATATTACCAACATTTAAACCATGCCAACATCAACTTCCAACACAACCACACAATCTGCATCTAAAATTGACATACAACAAGCTTGGCAATATCTAAATCAAGTACTTTTGGGTAATCAAAACGCTCATTCTTACCTACAATAGCAATCACAGGTAGCAAAATTCAATCATCCACCCACATCCATACAAACTATCTTCTTTACCCCTAACCAATCTTGGGTATTGGAACCACCTACAGTCACTATACCTACCCATTCACTCCACCATATACATACCACATCAACCACTCAAAACACCACCACTCTTCCAACTTCACATCACCAATCTCCACCTCATCAACACCAAATATTCCACAATTAATTTCAAAAAAATATTCAACATCACCACATACCCACCAACAATCCATTGGCCAATGAAAACCTCATTTTATCCCAACAATTCATCACCCAACACACACCACCCACATACACCCACCACACAAACCAAGGCTTCCACACACAAATGGAAGATCCTAAAATACAAGCTTTGTAAAGATAGATTGATAGTCTGATCATGCATACAACTGGTATGATGTACCCAAAATCCACTTTGATACAACTGGTCAATCACCCAATTCATCCTTAGATACCATCAACATATCCTATTGATTTTATATTACTAAAGTTTGATAAATTCAAAGGGGTCGAGGACTCTAGGGAACATATTGGTGCATTCATCCGTTCGTTTTTTAGAATCCAAGAGAACGATGCCTTAATACTTCAAACTTTTTCTTAGACGTTAGGGGGGATGCCTTAGAATGGTACAACCATCTGCCCCATCATAGTCTTTATACATTCAAACAATTGGAAGACAAATTTGTAGAAAGGTTCTCCCTCAATATTTGAAAGAAAACTACCTTGACTGATTTGTATAATCTTAGACAATTTGAAGAAGAGTCGGTCAATGCCTTTGGGAACCATTAAAGGGCAATCATTACCAAATTGTTATTTGTCCTTCCAATAGAAGAATTAACATGAATTTTCACAAGGAGTTGTCTAAAACCTATCTCCTTGTTGCTTTAGCTATAATAATATAGAATACTCGATGAAGCTCTTGCCCAAGCATGAGTTATCGAAGAAATCAAGATTCAAGAGGGTGATATTAAACCAAAAAAATAAAGAATAGCAAAACAAGGGCCAATCCAAGGGAAACTATAATGGCCAATCAAAATTTGGACAAGTGAATCAAGTGGTCTTGAGTCAGCCAACAATGACTCAACCATCCTAATTTTGTCATCAACAAGAATCATCATCACAAAAACCACCGCAACAAGTGTCATATCAAGTGGTTCCACCTCCACAACAATTGCACAACCTATTGCCAATTGTGGAAAACCATCAACATTGACAATCTATTTAGTAAACTTGTAATTACACATCACTATCCAAGTCATATATCTCTGTTTTTTGAAGGTTGTATGATACACATACAATCACCTTGCCAAAATTCATACCTAAGGATCCGACTAAACGTAGCAAGGGATATAAGGAGTATTTTTTTGTCTCTTCCATCGCCAGAAGGGCCATCATATCAATAACTGCTATGCATTCAAATATATTATGCAAGACCTTGCTAGAATTAGGGACTATTAATTTGGACAGTCCCTTAGCACAACAAAAGCAAAACTTTGATAATTACAAAACACCACTTCCTCATCATGAGGAAACACAACAGACAACAAGGGGATCAAATCCTATAACTCCTCCTAACCAAGTTAACCACATACAACAACACCAAGGTTTCTTAGATGTTATTCATATAGTAACCTGAGGTCAACGAGGCACAAATCATAAAAATGAACAACCTCAAGCAGTTCAATCTCTTGTGGCACCTCCAACAACTTTGTATCCACAACTCATCAATCTGCCTCAACCCATTCATATTTCTTCCAATTCATCTCAACCAAATCACCTTCCAACTCACCCATCTCAACCCATTCATCTGCCAAGCCATCCACCAAGACCTATTATCACACTAAGAAACTAGCTGACGAATAGTCTTAAAATGGTTTTAGTTAAATTATCGACCTATGAGCTCATACAACAATCTCCCCCACATCGTGAAGCATTGATGAAGATCTTGAAATCCATTGAACTTCAAAATCAAGACTCTAATACCTTCAACAATTTTGTGGGAAGCATTTGAACATGTATGGAGCCTTCTATCACATTCTATGATTTTGAGATCAGATCTTCCATTACACATCATGGCTCAGGTTGATAGGAAGCCTTTAAATAAGCAATACTTTACATCAGCTCATCAATCAACATCATTACCACTTCAAAACTCCACCATCTTATTCTTCCACCTTCTAAAATTACCAAATCCACCTTCACCTTGTGATCATTCAATGATGCTCTATGTTCTATAGTTAGTACTATGGTCTTACCCGTACAAGTGGGGGTCAAGACATTGCATATTATGTTCCATATCCTAGAAGGTACCATGGCCTACAATGTACTCCTTGGATGCCCTTGGATAAGGGACATGAAATGTGTTCCCTCAATACTACACCAATGTTTGAAATATGTACATGAGGGATAAATTCATTGTATACATGCAGACATTGAACCATTCAAATACTACAACTTCATCTCCAGCCCATATGAATCCTCACTTCCATCCACCCTTCTATTTTTAACTCCATCAACCTCACCATACACTTCACATCATAATACTTCATCCAAAGCACCCATCCCAGAGGAACTTCGCATCACTGATCCATATTAGGCCTCTACTTCCACACCCCAAATTTTGTAGCCAAAAATGATACAATATGAGTGTACCCTAATTTTAAATTTTGAAGATCACTAGAAGTTCATAATTTTCTTTGTGATGTTTTAATAAACAAGACAATCTTGATTTTAAAAAGCAGTAAAGCATTTTATAAGATTACCATGGATCTTGTATTTCAAGGTTTAATGAAACCCTTCAAATACCTAAATATTTCATCTTCAAGATTCAAGTTAATCATCCCTTATGAAGTTGTCTTTCGTCTCGAAACGTTATAACTTAAAGTTGCAAATATATCCCACAAGAATCTCCATGATGAAAATCGCACCTTTTCCATCATCTTTGGCAAAAAGTCAAGTTCTAATCTCTATATTTTTCAAAGAATATCCTGTAAAAAGTACCTATAAATTACCTTACATAAGTTAAACCTAAGGCCTAATGAGTCCAAATATTATTTCTCTTAATTCCGAACCCATAATGCGGTTAACCGAAGTTGAGCCCACTACAAGTAAATAAAATGACCCAACCGGTTGAAAATCGGAAGCTCGGTAGAAGTCACCAACCTAAAAATTCTATTGCTCGAAACTAAAACTAAAAACCTGATCAAAGTTAAGAGACCAAAAAATAGAAGAGTGAAACAAAAGTTCTTGATCGACGAGAAGAAAAGACTGACCGAGTGATCAGTCGACTGATTCGGTAGAGAAAGCATACCACTCGTTCTAGAATAGATTGAATGCTCGAAGCCTATCGATCTAAGTACATCGAAGGTAAGTGATGATACATTTTTTTACCTAAGACCATTGGCCAAAAATGGTCAAACCGCTCGATCAAAGTGATGCTTGAAATTACATGTACTGGCACTCGGTCATAGAGATTAAGAGATCAATCGATCAATTTGGCACGAAAAAGTATTTGGCCAAAGCCAAATCGAAGACCCTGATCAAAGTCAAAAATCCCAAAGGTCAAAGAGCAAAGTAAGGAAGTATTTAGTTGAGAAGAGGAAGTTTTTGATTGATTTACATGGCACAAAAAGGTATATTGACGGAAGAGCATATCAAAGGTTCAAATCAACCAATCAAAACCTAACAAAAATTAATGGTCAACTAACAACCTGAAATCCACCGATCGAAAATTTAGTTAAACCCCTCAATAAAAGTTCATAGAATAAATGAATCTGAGGTCTTTCAGACAAATAAAGAGGTCCACATGGCAATTTTGAAGTAGTCCATGCTCATTTTGGCCGACGGACATCAACGTTCGAGATTCATCAACCTAAGTGGAATAAAATATAGGTTTTAATACCTAAGTCTTTAACATGTCATAATGAAGAACCTTAAGGGTCGATTAATGTTGCCCCTCCCCCAAATATCTAGTCATGACTCACAAAAATTCCAAGGCAAGGCCATTCAGCCAAAAAATAACTTTGCTTGATCGACCAATCCAATGCAACTAAGGTTGCTCGATCGAGCGAAGAAGCAACGTGGAAAGAACCAAGTGGTTAAAATATTTTTGATTGACGAGGATCATCGCCCAAGATTAATCAACCAAGCAAGGAAGAAGCATAACTAAAAAGGATCATCAACACGTCCCCCCTTTTTTTTCTTTATTCTCAAAGTTATGATTTCCCTAAGCCTAACCAAAGCTTTTATTTTTATATTCATGAAATAAAGGACTAATAGGTTTCGATCAAAGGAAATCATACCATCTATGGCCCACACAAAAGAGAAAATATCCATCGATTGAGAAAGATAATGCTCAAGTTCATCGACCGAGCAGATATGAGCCATTGAAACTTTAGGTCGAGTAAGATGAATAGTTCAGATGAATCGGATGAGATAAAGGTAAAATGAGCGAAAATCAAGATTCGCATGAAATAAATTTTTGCATGAACTTTGATTTAACTAACTTCATTATTATGTTGACCCCCCTGATAAAGGCTGGCATAAATCTAATGCAATACGTATTAGAGTACTCTAGGTTACTCGACAAAGAGTTGATAACGAGTAGTCAAAATCACAAATTGTACAAAACTATGAAGGGATCATCATCCAAAACTTGACAGACAACAAGGATTAACCAGTCGAACATCCAATCAACAAATTAAAAATCTTTGACCAATGAGTAATGAACTGCTAATAGAAAACCTTTACAAGGAAAGTAATTAAAGCATTGATTGATCGATCAACCATCGACGGTCACCCAAACATGCATGGTATGAAATCCACAATGGGTATGAGTCGATCTATCACACAATTGGAGTGATGCTCAACTAAAACAAGATCTTGTGGACCCCATCCGAGAAATCCAATTAGGCACTCAAATTGATGATGATCTTGATGACACAACTAGGAACCAATCAAGAGAATGCAAGCACGTAAACCAACTACAAACCTTTTCCTCAGATCTATCTAGGAACATGCTTTAATACAACATGAGTTAATTGGATGATTTAAAATCAAATGTGTGTATGATCTAATAGTTGATTACACAAATCAACAAAAATTTAATGATTCATGATGGGCCAACCATTATGGAGAGTGAGGTGGTAAACCAAGTATAGCAACAACATAGCGACGGTTGGCATGACATTAATAATGCTTCATGCGAAAAACTAGTTTTAAAACATGCTAACAGCAGCAAGCAACTTACCGAGCTAAGAGCATCCTTGAATTGCAGAGCTGAGAAACCCAGTCATAGAGATTCAGAATATGGCATCTTCAAGTGCTACTACTCCCAAGACCAAGGTCAAGAAACTAGAGGGAAAACTACCATTTAAGAAGATGACAGCGAGGAAACCCATTGAATAAGTGTGGAGTGAAAAAGAGCTTACAAAATTTTATTTCCAATCAAGCGTAGAGGAATGGCAATGACCTCAATATTTGCTAAAGAACATCTTCAAGAAGGTGTAAGCAAATAAAGTTAAGAGCAGCCCTTTTTGTAATAAATGAAGGACCAATTTGGCAAAGCTATTGTGTTCAAGGGTGCATTTTTCCCTTGAATTGTTATCATGGTTGACTGTGTCGTATGATCCAAGAACCAGAGCTACATAATTATGTCCGTCTACATAATTATTGAAAAAAGGATTGAGCAAGTGTTTGGACTAGAATTGGCTAAATTAGTTTATGATGCGATAATAGTCACCACACAAGCCCAACACATGGTTGGCACCATCTTTTATGGAAAGTTGTTCAACTATGAAAAATTAGTGTCAACAGACTTCCTCATCCATAAATCCTCACTTCACAAGTGGGCAAAGGATTATGTCGACATGATCCATATAATGATGGAAGTTGAGAATCTAAATTGGGTCAGCATGGAAGTCATGTTTTTGATCATGCAATGCAACAAAGCTTGGAAATTCTTGATGTATATATGGCAGAACTTAATATGCAACACAATAGATAAAGAGTTTAAAAAATTATAGAAGGCAATAAGTGAGGATCAATATTTCATGCCTCGCTTCTTCCATTACTCTTTTCTGATCCAATTGATTGTCGGGCAATTCAAAGAGAGCTCGATTTCCCAATTGGGAGGTGTCCCAGGAGCAATCATCCAAGACAGGCTACCCTGTATACAGGAAGGTGCCTCCACTTTTTTAGAGTTCTGCAATATATTTTATGACTGCTATGTATCATGTGATCACTAAGAAAGAGCCCCCTAGGATGAGTCTAAACATAGTGAAATACCTTGAGGAAAAGAGGGCAAGGGACTTCTTCCTCACAAAAAAATTTAGCTTCATCAGAACGTATGGGGCCAAGTTGCCACCCAAGGCTTTACCCACTTTCTATCCTAAATTACTAGTTTCCTTGGAGATAATATGGTAATCCACATAAGAAGCCATATTGGGGTTCAAGAGGAAACAAACGAGGGTTACGACACCCAGTAAGATAGGGCAGTATGTATATAGAGGATACCCTAGCTTGATGAAAGCATACCAAAAATAGGCTCCTATCATTTCGCAAAAATCACTTGGAGATCATATGATCCCAATGGATGCTACAAGTACAATGCCATTGAACTAAAACCTATGGCACACAGAGAATACGATTTTGAAGATAATCTCTTGTGGACTCAGAAGAAGGGGTGAATTTAGAAGATATATGAAATAATAAAAACTTAACAATAGTACATACTCATATAGATATGGTGGGACAATACTCCACAAACCTAAAAGTGATAAGGGAGACTATTGTGGAGAGAATAACCCCTCTAGTACTTGTGATGTCTCCAAAGGATTTCCTAGATCCTTTATCAAAAATTATCAATCAAGAACCTGACCAAATTGAAATACTAGCCGAAGTGGTAACTCAAATAACAAGACGTACCCCTAGTGCCTCTACCACTCCTCAACTCTTAAATCTGGACAAAGGGAAAGATATTGTCCTTGCCTCCTTTGTAGCAAGCCAACCTATAGCTGGAATTTTGGCAATGGCTTTGATAACCCCATAGCACATGTAGCAGATGGTCATAGGTTCACCTCAGGTGGTAGCTGTATCCTTCAAGATGAACAAAAAAGAGATTAAGATATTTGCAGTAGCTTGGAAGAGGATACATGAAAGTGGTGGATTTGCTAATGTTTTCAGAGATTATCAAGTAGAAGTTCCCAACCCTTCAAACTCTCCCTCTCATAAGAGAGCTATAATTGGGATGAATACTAGTGAACCTATAAGCATCACCCTGGTAAAAAGGAAAGAAATTATAGAATTCACTCCTGAGGAAGAAATCCAAGCCATAATGGAAGGGAGAGGGACAGAAGCACATACAAGGAGCATAACTAAAAGTCCAATTCCTTCATCAAGTTCTTGCCCTACCACCAAGACCATTATCACCATTCCTACAAAGGGAGTAGAATCACTCCAAATAAACCCTAATATAAGGGATATAAAAGTGGTAGGGGAAATAGTGGCTTTGTTGAAACACAGATTTTAGGTACATGCATAAACTGCACTAGCCATAAAAAAGGAGATAACATCTTGGAAAGCTAAAGCATAACTATTACAGGTAAAAAATAAAAAGCTGCAAGTTGAAGTCAGTAAAAGATAGGAACAAATGCCTTCATGGAACAAACAATTGCAAGGCTCAATACTCTTAGCAAAGTACAAAGAGAATATGATCAACAT
The DNA here is from genome assembly GCA_028583015.1 of Wollemia nobilis. NCBI lineage: Eukaryota > Viridiplantae > Streptophyta > Pinopsida > Araucariales > Araucariaceae > Wollemia > Wollemia nobilis. The sequence goes on from JAQPPZ010017169.1 coordinate 41,223, forward strand.
CATGAAGGAAGAGTAAAAAATGATTGAAGGTTGTAGAGATTTTGGAGAAATAATAGAAATTAATAAGAAGATAAAACCCTTGCTGGAGAGAGCAAATAAAAAATGGTAGTTGTTTCCTTAGTTTATGAGAAGTGTAAGACTAAGTATGAGTAGATCAGATCTAAACAAGTGATCACAGCAAATGGTCAAAGTCATAACTATCAAATAGAATATGAAAAAGTCATCATATTTATGGCCAATAGACCCCAATGGAATTATGTAATCAAGGAACTAGATAATGTGGAGCGAGATATGATTACCAAGTTGGGGCACCTTAATATCAGTCTCCCCAAAGTACTCAATATAGGAGGGTTCAACAGATTAGGCATCAAAGACATTCAAGAGTTTTCATGTGAAGAAATTAATGAAGATAAATTGTCTGACCAGCTCATTTCTTTGTAAAAAACCACTCTTGAGTAGTCATATTTTTTCAGATCAAACAAATGATCCTAAAAGAAGATAAGACCAAGGGGATAAGAGTGCTAGATTTAATTAACATGCTCAATGAAATTGATGAAGAAATCTAGATACATGTGGCCGACTTAGTTGGGACTAGCCAAGAAGAGAAAGACAATCATAAAAAGTCAAAGGTCATCAAAATCAAAAAGCATCATGAGATCCACAATAGGAGAGAAAGGAAGAGAAAGAGTTACAAGGTAGAATTCAATAGTAAGACTAGGTGGATGACATTTGGACCAATTTTGATATACTAACAGTCAATTTAAATTTTGACAGCTAATATTGAGCTATAATACACCAATAGCAAGGAAGGAGATGGCACCAAGTAGAAGGCTTAGATTGGAAAAAAAATTAGTTACAGAGTTGCAGCTACTATAAGAAGAACTTCCATTGCCAAAAAAATGATCAAGCTTTTGACATAGCATACTTTTGCTCAGAGGTATACTTGAGTGCCCTGTTCTTTGCTACTATATTTCCCTTGTGTCTTTCTTCTTTTCCATATATTATTCTTCCCATAATTGTGCAGGTTCTAATAGAATAGTGCCCAAGAAGCTAAGATTATTTCTAGATCATTGAGCCAAAGGTCTAGAGACTCGACTGTTACCAGATTGGAACGCGAGAGTGAAAAGCCCTTGTTATGATATTCGAACAAGGATTTTTATTGTATTAATCTTTCAAGAGTTCAATGGCAAATTCAATCCAACTCTTCATGTAATCAATTCTAATATTAATACAAATTTTGGGCTTATTTCCTGTCATATCTTTGTAATCAATATTGTGTGTGTCTTCATTATGGATTACATTATTTGAACGTATAATGAATGTTTCTTTTTTTGGTCAACTATTATGTTTATTATGATATTTGAATGAATGTAATTGCACCAATTCTTTCTTTTCCCTATTCTTTCTATTACATTGATCTATTATTAAATCTTGCTACAATAACACAAATAATTAAGGCTATGGTCATACACATAAGGTATAATTGAACTATTATCGTTTAATCCTTTTTATAAAACTTTAACTCATCACCATAAAATATAGAAGAGCATGAATATAAAACGTTAAAAACTGTAAGTTCACCTAAAGGGTTTCCTTACCATACATGGTCTATCTAGAAAATATAAAGAACTCTATTCCTAAGTTAAAGAGGCACATCGACCAGAGCCTGTAATTTCTCCTTGGTAATTGGTTTTTATTGTAGTGTGATAGCTTATCCCAAGGATGCAATAAAAATCTCTAACAACCTTCATCACACCCAACAACTGTAGGCAGCAAATCCACCTCCCAAAAGAAGAAGTGATAAATGGATTTGCCCAATTTTGAAATTTTTGACAAGTTTTTTAAACCATACAGGTAGGAGTAAACTGTACATCCAGGAGGGCAAACCATACAAGGTAAAGGTAAATCGTACAAGGTGCAATGAAATGAAATGAAATGCATGGGAAATATAATTTAGGTTGTAATTGTGCATGTATTTGATTATTAAGGTGTTAGACTTAGTAAAAGTATTAATTAATGCATTCCGTTATGCATGGGCAGTTGTAAATAACTAATTTCCTTAAGAACCACTTTGGAATGACCTAGAAAATGTTATATAAGGCCCCATTTTTAATTTTGATAATTAGGTTACATTTTGATTATGATATGCTAATAGAATCTAGTTAGTCTGAGGATACTATAAGTTTTGGTCGTGAGTATTGTTATTTGTCTCTGATTATGATTGTAGTTGTTGAATAATAATACATTTGAGCATAGTTTATGGTTTCTCTCATGTACTATATGATCCTGGAATGGTTGAATAGCAATTGATGGTTTAGTTATATTGCATGTACTTCTTTGTGAGTGTTTTGGCTATTTTATGTATTGCTATGGAAGAATGGATTGAACCAGCACTGGTGTAGCTTTGTGGAATGATCTATGATGATGGTAATATCAAGGAAGACATGTTGAACACTATTGTACAATTTTTGGGCATCGCCATTGGATATACAACTTTCTCAAGCCCCATTGATATGTTTTGCATGTTACTGGAAAAGGACTAATTTCCAGATTAAACCCTTACAAAACCTATATGAGAGAGATTGGTCCAGTATATTATCCAACTTGGCACTTGGATGTACCTTATTTTCATACAAATCATACACCAGAGTTTTTACAAATCCTATAGAAGACACTTACCCGATTTGGTAGTTTATGCGATTGAAGGGAATTTACCCAATTTGGTAGTTTTGGGAAATCGACTTGTTCAGTTACAAAAATGTGTACAAAAGCTTGCAAAACCAATTTTGAAAGATTTTCTAAGTGTAAAATCGTACAAGCTCTATCATTGTATGATTTGGGATCATACAATGGTACGATTTGGTGTTTGTACAAGCTAAACACTTGTCGCATATTGCTAGTTGTAGAGACTATACGGTGGTACGATTTGGTCCACCAGTTGGGCATAGAAAATTGATCTTCTTAAGCCTTATAAATCATCTTCCCACTGGGAATACTACACCCCTGTGCTATATTTGGCATCGTTGCCTTATCAAATCTGGCATTTTTGTTAAAACGGGTAAAATTGACAAAGAATACTACAAAATTGGAGGTGAATGACAGACACCAGTGGACAAAGGCATAGGATATGGGAAGTATGAGAGAAAATTCCAATAAGAAGGAGCATGAGGATTTCTCAAAGATATAATGCAAGTAACTCAGACCATAGTACACATTAACCAGAAATAGAGCAAGTTTGGACATTTGAAGGAGATTTTGAGGTGTTGTTGATAGAGATAGAAGAGGAGGTACTAGAACCACCTAGCATAGAGGCACAAGTTGATATAGAAGTACTGAAAGAGGATGGAGAGTGGATTGTGAACCTTGAGAAAGCAATGGAAGGGTTGCAATGGAGTGTATAGTACGGGAGTTAGGCACTAGAGCAATAGTGCATGAGGTCTCAAGAGGAAGGACCAAGACCATCTTCCTCACATCAGAGAAGGAGGTCGTGGAGTGAAGATGCACGTGAGTTTGGTCAATGATTTTTGGGATAGAATAAGATACATCAAATAGAAAATTTCGACAATGACTGTAGTAAGACACCCCCAAGGAGGAATTAGATAGATATTCCATGGGAAACCTCAAGTGACAAGGATGATTCTCTAAATATGGCTAATAAGGTAGCCAAGCAAAGATGTCCACCTTTTATAGGTGAGGGTAAGGAAGACCCCACAAGATATATCAAAACTTGTATAACCATTTGGAGGGAAAATGGTGTAGATCGACCAGATGATTGGGTAACCTTATTTCCTGCTACCTTGAGAGGATTGGCGATCGATTGGTATCTGAAAATGGAAAATACTACAAATTTTTAGACTTGGACTCAAGTGAAGGAGAAATTCATTAAGGAATTTTTCCCTTTGAAGGATGATGGAGACATTATTACTGAACTTTGAATGACGAAGCAAAAGTCTGAAAAATATGTAAAATCATACAACTGCAGACTAAAGCAGTTAGTAGATAAGATGCAGATGCCTTTGGCAGATATATTGGTAAAGTGGTGGTTTGTAGATGGACTACTACCAAAATATAAGAAAAATATGAAGGCAGTACCATCATAAATGTATGAAGAAGTTGTAAATCATGTAAATAATTTTGAAAGTGAATCGAAACAGACATATATAGGAATTTTGTCTCATCCAAAGTCTAATTATTAAGATAGTTGTGAATATGACACTATACAGAGGATAGTAGCATCATTTCATTAGGATTTTGACAATATCATGAAAGAACAAAGAAGAAAACCCGATAGGAATGATATTTGGTGCACAAAATGTAATACTAAAGGGCATACAAATGTAAAGTATCTACAAAATTACTATTGTCACATCTGTAATGTGATGGGACACGAGGTAATGCTATGTATGTATAATGCAAGAGTACACCCATAGGTCCTGACAATCCAATAGTAGGAAGAGAAATAGAAGACCCTAGGAAGTAGGCAACAAGCAACAAGTGGCAGTTATAGAAATAGTCGGTGAGCTGGAAGGTTGAACCAGGGCAATCGATAAGGAGGACAGAGTTGTGTGCAGTATGACTCAGAAGGGAGGCTGATCATACAGTGTTGCAATTGCCAAGAATGGAGGAATTTCATAAAAAAATGTCCATCTCAAATACAAGAAATGCCACAAGCAAACACTACACACATGTGTAGGTGGTGTGGTATGGGTAACCACAAGGAAGCAAATTGCCCAAAGCAGGCAAGTTCGAGTAACCCGTAGAATGTAAATTATTTAGATATTGATGTTCCTTAAGTTAAGGAGGAAATCCAAGAAGTTTTAGCTATGATAAGGAATTAGGCTAAAAAGGATAAGTATCCAGAGCCAGCAAAGTAAAAGCAACATTGGCAAGTAGTAAAGAAAATAGTATAACATGAAGCACAAAAAGCTAAACAAGTGAAGTTAGCTAAAGAAAAGGAACCAAAAAAGCCATCAAAAGAGAAGGCCATTGTGCAGAGTCTGGCAACACAAGTTTTGGACACCACTGTAGATATCAAAGTGGTAAACCTATTTGAATATATTTCATCATTATAAAAAGCAATGGTGGAAGAGATACAACCACACAAGGTGATGGAAGTGCAGAGTCAATCGATTCAGGAAAAAGAACGAAAAGACCAATTTATGAATCCAACTATATTAATGATTGATATGGGAAAGAAACCTATGTTAGTGCATATGGAGATTCTAGGGCACAAATTGACACAAGTTATTATGGACGGAGGATCCAACATTAATGTACTACCTAAAAGGACTTGGCTAGAACTGGGTGCTCCATCTCTATGGACATTGAGCTTTTGATTATATGGTACTAACAAGTATGGTATCGAGATGAAGGGAGTTTTGACATCACAACAAGTGGTGATAGCTTGCCAAGAGTTTGTCCTGGATTTCATTGAGATTACTATGCAGAAGCCTGCATATGACACTCTCTTGGGGAGAGGATGGCTATGAGTAGCCAAAGTTAATCACAACTGGAGAAATAATCATATCACTTTCAAGAAGGGACAGCACAAATATATGATTAATCTAGCTAATCAAAAGGTTAGTGAGGATGTAGCTACGATTGATGAATCCAAAAATTCCTTAGAAGATGAAGGGTATGAACCAAATGGAGAATGAATGCTATACCTGGATGAATGTAGTGAAGATGAAGCCAGATCTGATAGCAGACTTCTTCATTGGCAAATGGAGGAGTATGAAATTTTCTCAGCCCAACTGCCTTTGTATTAACTCAGAGGAGATCAAGTAAAAACAAGACAAACCACAAGTCAGCCAGGAACCTAAGAAGGAGGTGGAAGAGAAATGGACATTCCCAAAAAAAATTGTAGAGTATACAATAGGAGATGCAGAAATTGATACAAGACCAACACACCCAATGAATGTAGAGAAAGCAGCAAGTGAGCCAAAGAATATCAAATATGAAGGACCTCGGATAGTGGACATCAATCTAGGAACAGAGGAGGAACCTAAGATGATTCATTGCGGCTATGATTGGAACCCTGTACTGAAAGAGATAGCTTTTAAGATATTCTTATAATATAAGGTTGTCTTTGCATGGACATGTAAGGACTTGAAGGGAGTACCACCTAAGTTATGTGTCCACAAAATTACACTAATTTCTAGAGCACAATGTAAGGAGGAGATTATATAGAATGAACCCAAAGTATGCTCCATTAGTGAACGCAAAGATAGAGAATATGTTGGAGGTAGGAATCATCTTCAGGGTGACAACCAGTGAATGGGTATCACCTATAGTGATTACCTTGAAGAAGGAAGTAGACAAAATCAGAATATGCATGGACTTTTGGAGTCTAAATGCAGTAACTATTAAAGACCCCTTCCCTATTCCTTTTACAAATTCTATCCTGGAAGAAGTCATAGGACACGAGATCTATTCATTTTTGGATGGATTTTTGGGTTACAATCAGATAAGTATAGCCAAGGAGGATAATTTGAAAGCCACAATTATTGTGAAGAATGACATCTATACATATAATCGAATGTCATTCAGGCTCTGTAATGCCCCAGCTACATTTTAGCACATCATACTATATATATTTGATCAGTTGTCAATAGGGAACTTCAAAGCATTTTTGGATGATTGGTCCATTTATGGGAAGATCAAAGAACATCTTCCTGCCCTTGGTGAATGCATGATTAGGTGCAAAAATGCACAAATATCATTAAATCTTGGGAAATGCTACCTGATGGTACCATATGGAAAATTGTTAGGACGCATAGTGTGCACTAAAGGATTAAAAACATATCCTGATAAGATTTGTGTGATATTGCACATGGAAGAACCATATGATGTGAGTTCACTTAAAACCTTCCTTGGATCTATGGGGTATTATAGAAGTTTTATCAGGAACTATGCACATGCATCCTATCCATTAGATTCGTTTATGAAGAAGAATGTTCCTTTCAGATGGATAGAGAATCACCAAGGAGCCTTTGAGGAGTTGAAGGCCAAGCTTATGAGTAGCCCAATTTTGGTGTTCTCGAACTAGGATAAGGAATTCTATGTCCCTATTAATGCTTCAAATTTTGCAATTGGATGTGCTTTGGTACAAGAAGGACATTTCAGGTTGGATCAGCCTATTTTCTTTGCTAGTCACCTATTGTCAAGGCCAGAGAGAAATTACAGTACAACAAAAATAGAAGCTTTGGGAATGGTATATGCAGTTCAAAAGTTTAGGCATTACCTATTGGCAAATCCTTTTGCTTTCTACATAGATCACCAAGCCCTATTGTACTTGATAAACAATTTGATGATACAAGGACGGGTTAGTAGGTGGCTCATCACCTTATAGGAGTTTGTATTTTGAGTAGTAGTGAGACCTGGTAAGAAGCATGTCATTGCAGACCACTTGTCTCAGATACGATCAGGAGAGCCTATAGGAACAGGAGTTCCAAATGAATTCCCTGATGCACAGTTATTCGCCATCAATGTTGTCATGTCATGGTACAAGTTGATTGGCCAGTACCTTTCTACAGGAGAGTTGCCATAGGAAATGATGGCAACCTAGAAAAAGAAAGTGATCATGAAGTCAGAACCCTTCCAGTTGATAGCAGAATTTCTATATAATATGGGAAGCGATGGTATCCTACGAAGATGTGTGATGGAGGAAGAAGTCAAAATGGCATTGAAATAAGCTCACGAAGGCTTAGCAGGAGGGCACATGGGACCATATGTGACAGCTAGGAAAATATTACTAGCAGGACTATGGTAGCCCACACTGTACAATGATGCAAAAGAGTATGTGAAAGCATGTGATACTTGTCAAAGGGTAGGAAATCCAGTAAAGGGGGACTTTATGCCATTGCATCCATCATAACCCTAGGAACTATTTGAAAGGTGGGGATTGGAATTCATTGGACCATTGAATACATCTTGAAGAAGGAAGTGTAGATACATTGTAGTAGCAATAGAATGCTTGACAAAATGGATTGAAGCAAGAGAATTACCTGATAACTCAACTAAAATTACAACAAGATTCTTGTACGAGCAGGTAATCACAAGATTTGGTATTCCACTACAGATCACAAGTGACTAGGGAGGATATTTTTTAATAAAATCATCAAAATGCTGATGACAAAGTTCATGATTTTGCACTCATTGTCTAGTCTGTACTATCCTAGAGCAAATGGGCAGGCGAAAGCAATAAACAAAGTCTTGGTATGTACTTTATATAAAACTTGTGGAATAAAGGGAGCAGATTTGGAGGAAAGGCTACCATCTATTTTGTGGGCCTATAGAACAAATTTTTAACCAACAACAGAGCATACACCTTTCTAGTTGATGTATGGACAAGAGGCAGTGGTGTCAGTTGAATTCTTGATACCAAGTTTGAGAGTCATGGTAGAGCATCGCTTGGGTGATCAAGAAAGTTTAGAAGAGCGACTAACAACACTGACCAAGTTAGATGAAAAATGAGTCATTGCACAATGGGTAATTGAGGTAGCTCATAAAAGAAGGTGTAGCATGACAAACATTTAAGGAAGTTGGAACTCAGTCCGAGTGACTTAGTTTTAAAGTTTAATGGGAAGAGGGAAATCAAGTCTGGTAAGTTGAAGACTTTATGGTTTGGGCCCTATAAAATGGTAGAGGTAATGAATAATGGAGTAGTCAAGTTGCATAACTTGAATAGGATGGAGGTACCCGACACTATAAATGGGTCAAAGTTGAAGCCTTATAAATTATAGTGCTTATTCATTTCTTCAGAAGATATTGAATGAAGAAGATGAGCAGAAGCTCAACGAAGGACTCAAGCTGAGCAAGTTCCATCACAATAAGAGCCAAACATGGGACTCACACATTTATTTTCTGAAGGGAGGAGACAAGACCAACCATAGAACAACAATAGTTGGCACCTCGATCCGAAGAAAGAAGAATATTGCGAGTGCATGTCAGATTTGTGGATGGGGCTGAACGAGTAGAAGAGGAAGATGAAGAATGGATTCCTCCAAACGAAAGGGAATATTAGGAGATAGTATTGTTACCTAGAAATAGGGTAAGGTAAGAAGAAGCATCCTAGACAAGAAAAAATATGATGTATCCCTAGGTAGGATGGATGGAACTTCCCTAGCAAGTGGAAGGACGAAGAAGGATACGGTTAATAGGTACGATACGAGGATAGAGTGAACACCTTTGAAATGGAAGTCCTAGAGGAAAATAGAAATGATACCATTGATGAAGAATTGGTTGGACTAACTTCATTGGCTCAAATGGGGCTATTACAGTAGAGAATGCGAATGTAGACTCAGCAACTATAGGAAGAATATCAGACGTTGCAAGGTCATAACACGAGTTTGAGAGAACAAACCATCCAATAATTGGATAGTATAATACGAATGCTGGATGAGCAAAGAACAACTAGGCTGCAGGAGCTATAAGGGGAACCTAAGGATTATGAGGAGATAACTCCAATAAGTGGTGTAAGAAATTATGGTGCAAGCACAATTTCACAAGTACCACCAAGTGATCTGCCAATGATGAATTGAATTGTAGAGATGTTTTGGCAAGACATTGAGAAAGCAACCACATCACCTAAATCACAAGGTAATGCACGAATGGATTTGAGTGACTCTAGTGATGAAGGAATGCCTTGGATAGTAGGGGAACCTAACACAAAAAGTAGTGATGATGACGATTGTCCAAGGAATCCTAGAATCCTCGAGATAATCGTGATCCTCCAGCATGTACAACAACATAACAGTAACTAGGGAGATCATAGGAGCGTCAAACCAACCTTGATCCACAAGCATATATAATAGCCCATCGATAGTTGAGCAGAAAAAGGAGAGAAGTACAAAGATTGAAGAGACTGATGAATTTACCAATATATTGGGTGGAACAGAGAGAAGAGAATCAGAATGACTCAAGTTCTGAGATAGATTTTTCCAACGCATATAAAGAGGTTTTGGTAACTTCATCTCTGCAAAGATGCTTTGAGGAAAGATATGAAGACGTCACTTAGCACATGCAGATTGTAGAATAAAAGCACTGTAACAATTGTCACCAAGCACAAGAAGAAGTAGAAGTCCACTAGACAACATTGAGTTGGTATAGATAACTCTTGATAACTAAGCAATGGGAGGGAGGAATAGACAAGGATCCCTAAGGCTTCAGCCAGGAAGAGGAGGAGGTATTCAACTACGAATTAAGCAAGGACAAGGTTATGTTACAATTAGAGGAGGAAGAGAACGAGGAAGGTTCTGACCCCCTACTCCTATATGGTCGGGAGATACACCCTTAGCTTGTTGGAACTAGACAAGGAATCTACAGGGTTTACCATGAATGAGAGGGATTCTACCAAACCCCACAAGGCATTTGGGATGACCATCCCTAATCCTACGAGGACCTCGAAGAGTGGTAAGTGGTTGAGTACTCCAAGAAAATGAGGAATCACCACTGGAACAAAGAAGCCCAATGTTAAGAGGAATAGGATAGGGAAGATACTCATGTGGTAGAGGCCTTACTGAGAGAGGAAGAGCATATTTTGCAGATGAAAGAAACCAGGGACAACAAAGGATATGATCACCAAGTCTGGAGCAAGAATTGATACGAGGAGATAGACGTAGGAGTCGCTCGAATGATAGTAGAGTAGTAAGGACACCACTACCAAGGGATCAATCACCTACGCAACAAGAGAGAGGGACACAAGGTGAAGATACTCCAACTTGCAATTGTATAATTCCAAATTATACACATGGTATGGGAAATCCAGGGAACTCGGTAACATCACAAGTAGAGATGAATCGATCTAGAGAGCAAGTGGTGCCAAGCGACACAACCACTTAAATGTCATAATCAAACCTCCAAGAGAAGAATCCTATGGGATCGTACAAGTGAATGTCACTATACAATTCCCACGATGGTAAGTGTAAATAGGTTAGGAAATGAAAATAAATAAATAAATAAATAAGTAAAGAATAAGAAAAAATAAAATAAAATAAAATGCCTTAATTGTGAAAATCCCTCAGGACGCAATTAAGAAGGAAGTGGTGTTGGACTAACCGCCAGCGTCCCTCCTCGGGAATCATGACATGGACTAACCGCCTCTTGTAGGTTAAAGCTCTGGCCTGTAGCGGCTACCTTAAGTTTGAGCTTTTGGTAGAACGACAGGTTTTGCCTTTCTAACAATTGGTATCAGAGCAGGTCTCGGGTTCGATTCCCTTCGGGTAATGCTGGGGGGGGGATTGTTGGACTAACCGCCAGCGTCCCTCCTCGGGAATTGTGACATGGACTAACCGCATATTGTAGGTTAAAGCTCTGGCCTGTAGCGGCTACCTTAAGTTTGAGCTTTTGGTAGAACGGCAGGTTTTGCCTTTCTAACAATTGGGTTGAAAACCAGAAACGGTGACATCTTCAAAGAGAGATAAAAATAGAAAAATTATCTAAGTGATAGATTGTACAAAGTCAAATTCAAGCTAAAAAAGCATAAGTGAGAGATAGTACAAAGCAAAATTGAGAAAAATTACATGCAAAATCGTACAAGAAGTCATGTTGTACGACATGGATCGTATAGTGTATGGTTTTGAGCACAGTCGTATTATTTTCAACCATTGCATTTAATGTTCACATGTGTGGAACGATGAGTTGTCATAAAAGCACAAGAAAAAGTTAAAATCATATGAAGCGATGAGTTGTTGATCATCTGGGCAAGGAAGATGAAAGGACATGCAAAGCAACGCAATTTCAAATTTGGAGCAGTTAGGGTTTGAAGATAGTTTAAATACAAGGTCAACCCTAGCAATTTTTAAAACCGTACAAGGAGGAATTCAAAATTTTTAGGAGGACAAAGGTGAAAAGCATACAACTAAATGGATACAACCACATAGGCATTGAAATACATCTATGAGCTAAGAAAATTGCATGACCCATCTTTTAATTCGCACCACGGAGACTTTTCACACTCGAAGAAATTGAATCGAAGGAGAAAAAGCAAGGGTTTGACTCCATTAAAATAAGAATTCAAGTTCAACCAAAGAGAAACGAGGTTTTGCAGTAGAAGGCATCCAAATACAAACCAAGTTGTTGAAAAATGTACATTAGGGTTTGTAAAAGTGGCAAATTGGAGCCAAAGCAAAGAAATTTGAGGGAAAAGGAAACTACAAACCCTAATCTAACAGAAGTAGCCAAAAATGAACTAGAGAAGACAAAGGAAAGGAAGTATAAGATTGTACAACCTTGTTTAACAGCCAAAAATTCTCATTTTTTGGGATAAAATGCGCCAAGTATAGAAAATTTGAGAAATTGCTCCCGAAAAGCATTGAAAAGATAGATCAGGGCATTTCGACAATTGGTGCAAAGAGAAATTGTGGAATAAAAGTGGAAAACATGATTTTTAGGTGAACAAGGGTTTCAAAAGATGTACTGTATGATTTAGAGGTAGATTTTATGATCTTAGGAAAAATAATATGTGATTTCGGGCAATTTTTGGGTTGTTTTAAGCCATTTAGAGCAAATCATACAGAATCATACGAAAATGTACGGATTCGATGAGGGAAAGTAGTTAGAGAGGGATATTGTACGGAGTAGTATGCCTCTATATGATTTCATGCTACAGTTGTATGATTTTTCAAAGATCAAATAGTTGGAATATTGAATAGTGTACAATCTAGAGGTGGCTACTGATAAGGAACCATACAGGAGCAAGGGGGAAAGCATATTGTATGATTTACAATAGATTGTATGATTTTTAGAATACTTCTAGTTGTGTAATTGGTGATGCTCAAGTAGTAATATAACCGAAGGTATTACGAGAAAATGATTTCAGCAGATGAGTTCAGATACCAGTTAAGAAGAATTGTAGCCAATAGGGTGGAACGGTCACCAGGACCCCTGCATGAGAGAAAGTTATGGCTATAGCAATACCAAGGGTGACAATTTCAATCTCGTAGTTGGTGTGGTACTCATCCTTGGAGGAGAGGAGGATACAGGCCATGGAGAGGGCAGAGGTATTGGTGGGCTGATCGAAGAAGAACAACACCAAGACATCGAGAGAAGGAGATGGCATAAGAGAGGATCTTGAGGAGGGAATTGAGGAGTGAAGTACATTTCCTAGATCAATATTAGGATCTAATAAGCGAACCTGAGGAATATCAGATCTAGATAATAGATATATCCTTCATACAACATGGAGGAGAGACATGCAAGAAGTGGTGGAGTAACGAACAGAACAAGAACCACCCCTAGAGAAAGTAGTTTTAGGAGGCTAGTGTAGCTATAATAACATAAGTTCCACCACACCAGAAGACCTTCTTCTACAACTATCTGTTGTAGATAGTTCAGGATTATAATCCTACAACCAGAATTGCCTATGTTAATGTGGGCAAGCAATCGGTGAAAATAGAAATTATGACATAGGCATTCAGGAAAATGTTTGGATTGCCAGCATATGGCATAGAGATAGTAAATAAGTTTATGGATCTGATTGAGACATCAAATCATCACTTCACTTACCAATGTGAAATCACTAACTGATGTAAAGATCTCGGGTGTCGGGACTCGAGGATTTAATCAAAGCTAGTTAAAATGGAACGATTGGCCATGTGCTATGAATATTGTGATGGCTCGACTGTCAGAAGATACATGAGCCACATAATTGCCAATCTAGATGGCTCAATATGTAGAGGGTATCACCAAAGGAATTAAATATGATTAGGGTACATATTTAGAGCAGAATATGCATGAGGTACTGACAAAGAGATCGAAGAATTTTAGGATGACTTTCCATGCCATTGGATTGTTGCTAAATATTGTTATGGAGAAGGGAATCCACTTTCTAGGTTTGATAGAACCTAGGGATGTTAAGGCAGGAAATCCAACCATCTTGAGGTGGGTAAAGTTAGTACCCATTTCGAAAGAGACTCCAGAGAAGTCTTGAATAAAGGAGTAGTAGGCTATTGAAATACAGGAGGATACTTTCTCAAATGATGAGGATGTACACCCTAGAAGGAAAAGGCATAGGTAGTTGGAACCTGAACTAGAACAACAAGCACTACAACAATGGCAACTGGAGTAGTTGTTAGTTCAAGAAAGGGAGGAAATTATGGGGAGGCAATCCAACCCAATACAAATAAGAACAAGGAGGTAATAAGAAAAAATAGCAAATAATCCCTCTTCAAAAAAACAAGCCAAGACTATACAGAAGGATCAGAAAGAGGAAAAGGGACAGTCAGACTTGGATAAGCTAGATCTGCATGAGTGGAATTGGGCAGAAGCAGAGAAGATGCTAGAATCCCCATAAATTTTCTAGCATAACTAATTTGAAATTTTAGACTCTTCAAAAATATTGGAGGATACAGAGGTGGGGCAGATAATATAGGAAGTAGCAGCCACTACTTAGGAGGAAAAGGAGAAAACTAAAGTGAGAGTGGAAGCCTTAGAGGAAGAGTCTAGAGAAAAGAAGAAGCCCTGTATCAAATTCCTAATGGGGGGAAGTTCAAATTAGAGTGATGCACAGGAAGATACGAAGGCATCACAAGAACAAGAAGAACCTGTTGTCACAAAAGTCACAATAATGGAAACTCAACAAAATCATGAGGATGAGCAAGTGATAGAAGAACAATAGGTGGGCTTCACTAAATAGAAGAAGCCCAAGAATCGACATAGCAGCAATAATCTCAATAGTAGATTGTGAATATAGATGAAAATGTAGAGGTGGAGAGGACTGTGGAACAAACTCCACCAAGAGAAAATATAAATACAGAGAGAGCACTACTAGAGCTCGAGGGAATCTCTAACCACCACACATAAGAGGAGGAAGAATGAACTCCTATAGATGAGGAACTATGAAGAATGCAAACAAGCTATCTTTTGAAGGTACCATAGTTTGGCAAGATTGAAACTAAGGAGGTGGTGCAGGGAGTAGAAGATGACGTGTAATATTTCTTCTCTCAAATAGGCAATACCATAGCTAATGCTAAATTACAATTTTGCATTAGATGCATGGGAGAATTGAAGTTGTGGGAGGAACAAGTGTCTCTCGAGTTGGAGAAGATAACGGAATGGGTGAGAAACAAGGAGCTTATAAGGAAAATTACATATATTCATGTACAACATCCATGGAAGTTACCCAGGGAAGAGGTAACCATGATGTTAGGAAGAGATGACTTGCCAGAGGGAGTGATAACTAATTACAGGCATCATCCAGGGTTGTACTTGGATAGAGCCAATTATCTGACTTTCCCCATGAATACAGTGGATTTGGAGCATAAGAGGATTACTGTGGGATTGGCTATCACTCTGAGGAAGTTGAACTTCCTAACACATTGGATAGAGTGGTTGAGCATCGAATTGAAGCAGATTTATCAGCTCAAGGAAGCTCAGAAGGAGGAGACAGAAACCACTCAAAAAAACATGATTGAAGTAGACAAAGAATTGCATAAGTGTAAGGCTACAGTAGAGGATAAAATAAAGAAATTGGAAAAAGAACTATTAAGCACTAGGGCATATTTTGAAGCTAGACTTAGTTCACTTGAAGACGAGAAGTGACAGGTCTCATAGACGGTAGAAGACAGGATTAAGGAGTTGGAGGCTCAACTCAGAGCGAAGGATAAACATATGAACACGCAGTTGGACGAAAAATATGAGAAAATAGTAGCACAAACCAAGAAGATATAAGAGCTCACAAAGGACAACAAAAGATATAATGATATGGTCCTAGAGAATCAAGTGCAATTTAAGGCCAAAGAAGAAATTGTTCATGCTTTGGAGGAAGATATTCATCATCATCTGTAGACCATCATAGATAAGAATGAAGAATTACAAACAACAATTCGAACAAAGGTACACTTGTAGGAGAAGTTGAAGAAGAGTGTCACTGATCATGAAAAGCAAATGAGGGACCTCCTGAAGACTTTTGAAGAGAAAGCTAATTTCCATGGGGTGAAAGCAATAGAAATGGGGAACTACATAGCCAGGTTGAAGAAAAAACATGCAATTCTTCAATCCCAAGTGGATGACTTGAAATTTGTGGTCATAGATTACGAGGTGTGACTGAAATAAAAGGATGAGTCAGCGAGGACACTGACCAAAGTATAGAAGAGGGCAGATGTAGGTAGCAAATCCACCTCCTAGAATAAGAAGTGATAAATGGATTTGCCCAATTTTGACAGTTTTGACAAGTTTTGTAAATCGTACAAGGTAAAGGAGTAAACACCAGGAGGGCAAACCGTACAAGATAAAGGTAAATCGTACAAGGTGTAATGAAATGAAATGCATGGAAAATATAATTTTAGGTTGTAATTGTGCATGTATTTGATTATTAAGAGACTTAGTAAAAGTATTAATTAATGCATCTCATTATGCATGGGTAGTTTTAAATAACTAATTACCTCAGGAACCACTTTGGAATGGCCTGGGCAATGTTATATAAGGCCCCATTTTCAATTTTGATAGTTTGGTTACATTCTAGTTATGATATGCTAATAGATTCTGATTAGTTTGAGGATACTATGAGTATTGTTATTTATCTCTAATTGTGATTGAAATTTTTGATAATAATATAGTTGAGCACAATTTATGGTTTCTCTCATGTACTGTACGATATTGAAATGGTTGAATAGAAATTGATGGTTTAGTTTTGTTGTATGTACTTCTTTGTGAGTGTTTTGACTGTTTTATGTATTGCTATGGAAGAATGGATTGAACCAGCACTATGTATCTTTGTGGAATGATCTGTGATGATGGTAATATCAAGGAATACATGTTGAATATTGTTGTACATTTTTTGGACATCACCATTGGATATACAACTCTCTCAAGTCCCATTGATATGTTTTACATGTTACTAGAAAATGACTAATTACCAGATTAAACCCTTACAAAACCTATCTGAGAGAGATTTATCTAGTAGAGTATCCAATTTTGCACTTGTTTGTACCTTTTTTTCATACAAATCGTACACCAGAGTTCATACAAATCATACATAAGATAATTACCTAATTTGGCAGTTTATGCGATTGAAGGGAATTTACCTGATTTGGTAGTTTTGGGAATCAACTTGTTCAGTTACAAAAGTGTGTATGACAACTTGCAAAACCAATTCTGAAATATTGGCTTAGTGTGAAATCGTACAAGCTCTGTCACTGTACGATTTGGGATCATATAGTGGTACGATTTGGTGTCCATACAAGCTAAACACTTGTCACATATTTCTAGTTGTAGAGATTGTACAGTGGTATTATTTGGTCCACCAATTGGGAATAGCAAATTGATCATCCTAAGCCTTATAAATCACCTCCCCATTGGGAATACTACACCCCTATGCTACAACAATATGTACATGTGGTCGAACCCAATCATCCCCTTCAACATCCATATAAGAGGGACATCCCTCCACATCATCCACATCACCAATCACCATTCATTCATCATCATACACACAACCTACTTTAAAAGTACCCAAAACCACTTCATCCACACCAAAATAACCAACCATCCATAAAATTCCTCAGCCAAACCCATCTTCATCTCCATCAACTAACGTCTCACAAGTTGATTTGATAGATTGTGAGATGACATTCCAACATACATATATCCCTTTATTCGAGCCACAAGCCACTCATGAGCCCCACATATTTATATCCAATCCACCTACATTATCATCCACACAAGTTGTAGTCCATCTCGTTAGTCCTGACATTGGCGAGTATGTGGTTCAAGATGTCACAGTCACATCGCTCAACATCAAAACTATCAAGAATTATGGTTATCCGCGTGATCCACCCCTATCCATAGGAGTAGTGTACAACATGGGTTCATCCCCAAATAGAATCATTTTTTTATATGATGGGTCGATTCATCATTTTATCCAATTCCCTCATATTAACCTAAGCAGCCATCCTTTTCCAACCTCGAATACATGATCAATCCTGATTTCCCATCACAATATTTTTGTCAGGTTAATTGACAAGGACATGGGATTAGGAAAATATGATCAGGGCATGTATGATATCATTGAACCTCAATATCAAGAAGTGCATAACCATTCTAGTCTAGGATACAACCCACAACCTTCCTTTTCCTCTTTAGAATGATCTTTTCAAAGTCTTACTTTAAACCCTAAAGAAAAAGAGGATAGCGACAATAATGATTCTAAGGATGAATCATATGAGGAATACGATGTCATGTCAATAGCCTCAGATGAATGTAAAGAAGAATCAATCCTAATTACTCTATTCACTAAATAGGATGAGTACTATCTCAAAATGTTTCCCATCCACCAACCCATATTCTATTTGCTTCTCCCAAGGGATCGAGCTAAGTCAACCGGTGAACCACCGCCGCCACCTCATCCACCTCATTGACAACATGATGTAAATATGTACAAACAAACAAAATAAAAAATTATCCTAACATTGTATTTTTGCATTTGCATATCCCAATCATTTTCATTTGCATATCCTGATCGTTTGCATTTATATGTGTTGCTTGCTACTATCCAAGTTCACAAGGTTCATTTGTTAATATAGGCTTGCCAATCTAGGGGGAGTAGAAGAGCCCGATCCATTGAACATTATCCACTTGATAAAATTCTATGCTTAATGTGATTTATATATATACATATATACATGGCTAAAAAAACACAAAAGCATCATTCATCCGCACTTCATTCCATACATTCATTTTGCATAATCACTTTCATGTCATTTTGGTGCATTTCATCCACCATATTAGGGATGATTTGCTTAGTTTGAATAATTGTTAATCTAATAAGTCTTGTTGCCTTAATCAGGGGCACCCTCAAATTAACATCCATCTCATAAGTCATGTCATCGTTTACACTATAATTTCATCATGCCTAGGTGTTTTTGGTCCCTCAGCCACTCCTAGTGTTTCAAGCAACCTCCATTGCCTATCAAGTTTTCCTCTAAAAGTACATTTTCACTAAAGAAAACCTTGAGTTTTGGGAGTTGACTCTAACATTATTGAACCAAACACATACAACACCTATTAATAACATCTTGTGTCAAAGAGGGATAACACCATGAATGGGTTGAACCTCGAAGTGAAAAAAGTCATCTTTGCTTGTCCCATTATGCACATAGTCCAAAATCAAAACAATGGTCTTCACCACTAACAACACTTCCAAATAAAAGAATGAGTAGTAAGGATAGGGTAAAATTCTCATTATACCTCGATTGATAATTTGATTCCCCAAAGCTCTAATTCTTTTACAAATCACACATCGCATATCCCCAAGTAGTAAGGATAGCTCTAAATTTTCTATTTCTTGTCTATATTGTTTTCATGAACATGTGTGTCTATGGAAATGTACCAGCACAACCCCCCATTATTACCTTAACCACTTGAAAAAATCCACTTGGCATGGTGCTACATGGAAAACCTCTAATTGGTTGATAGTTTATGGTTATCATCTCTGCACAATTAGGCACATGCTCGAAGGAAATTTACTATGGATAACCATAATCATTGTTAATTACGGTAAAGAAAGAGAAAAGCAGAGAAATACAACACAATAGCAATTTGAAGAGGAATTGGAAGCATCCCTGAGTGAATTATGAGCTAAAATAAAAGCATGGGGGGAAGTCAAAGAATCATGACCTCAAAAAGAGTAAGTTGATCGACTGCTCGGGCATTTATACAGACGTACAAACATAGTTGGACATTGTAGATTGGATGGACTACTATTGACTGGTGAGTTAGGACTAGGATACAACGATGGAAAACAAATTTACGACATCAATGAGAGATGGGATCATGCACATGCGGGGGTTGGAGATCCTAGTCACTAAGGACTACATCGCCAGAGTTACGGGTCTGCCTCTTACAGGGGAGTGCATGTACAAGGAGGATAACCTTACCCTCTATGCACAAATATATTTTGGGGCACCAACTGAGTACGTGACGTGTGCTGGCTTGCAAAAATGACACATTCCCAAGCTTTGGAGGGTAGTTTTTGAGTAGATCACCCATTTCTTTACATGTTATGGTAGGTACTCTCATCTAAATGCCAACCACTTTCATTTTCTCAATCACATCCTGCATGGGGACATAATCAACATCCCCCATTACCTTACATGTGCCCTAAAAGACGAAGCCAGACAATCCCAGGAAGGCACCACCTCTGCCCTAGCTCACCATGGCCTGATTTTGACCTTGGTGCGATATGTAGAGTCACATAGAAATGTGATAAATAAGGAAGTTGTGGGTACTAGTACAGTGGTAGGGGCACAAGTAGAGGGGGAGGTTCCAATTCATAATGAAAAGTCTGCCCAAGGGGTGAAAAAACATGCAAAAACGGTGTCTGTATCCCAGCATGCAGGAACTAAAGGGGAAGCAGGACATACCTCGTCCTCTGATTTTCTCCAATTTGAGGAGGAAACAGGATAGACTTTGTCTCCTTATGCACCTCAATTCGAAGATGAGGTAGAGCAAAATTTCTTGTCCATTTCCACCAAGATGTGAAGTAGAAGAAAAAAACATCAAGGGTGGTTTTGAGCTCATATTACGAGGAGATACCAATCGATGAGCTCAACAAGGAGGAGTACATGGCCCACATTTTATAGGATATTTCCAGTGGACCAACTCCTTAGTAGGAGGTGTCCATGGAAGATGCATCACCAAGAGGCCAGGCGAAGTGTTTGCAACAACAGATACAGGTTTTAAGAGAGCAAGCTTCCACTTGGGAAGCCAATTTTAAAGAAGAACATGCTCTGTTTGAGGAGTCCTGAAAGGAGGCTGCATTAAAAATGCATGAATTATATCAAACAATTCAACAACTGTAGAGACAATTATAGTTGTAGAGTGGATCAGTAGGAGCCGAGCAGCCGACTAAAGTTGATGTAGCACTATAGACCGATGGGGCAATAGAGGTACCCCCTGTAGATACAAAAATAAATTAGGAAGA
Organism: Wollemia nobilis; assembly: GCA_028583015.1. Lineage (NCBI taxonomy): Eukaryota > Viridiplantae > Streptophyta > Pinopsida > Araucariales > Araucariaceae > Wollemia > Wollemia nobilis. The sequence continues at coordinate 62,143 of JAQPPZ010017169.1, forward strand.
TGTTGCTACAATGGAAGTAGAGCAGCCCTATTCTATGTCTCCCTCTACAGAGCAGATAATTCAGGAAGATGAAGTTGAGGTTGAGGAACCTCAAAATGCAGAACAACCTACAAAAGAAGGAGATGAAAAGGAAAAGGATATGGAGGCTGAAGAGCCTCAAACTTTAAGCAAGGAGGAAGAAAAATAGCACTCTCTAGTTGATGCAGGGGTTGGCCAACCTCAGGAGAAAGGGACAGTCCCCACCGAGCAAAAATCTACTGTAGAGGAAATAGAGGCTCAACAGCCTGAATCCCCCGTACCCAAGGAAACAGAGGTTACACCAACACACCTTGGGATACAACAAATTAAGATGAGATCAAAATAGAAAGCCACAAGGCCATATCAGTGATGACCCAGAACTAGAGTGAGAGTTGCTGAGTTGAAGGTATTGGGTATCGAATTTGATAAGGAATCAGAGTTTGATTCTGATGAGGAATAAGAGGTAGCAAAGAATTTGTTTGCTGCCCAAAAAAAAATTGAGGAACTTAAGGAGGAAATTAATGTGGACAAGAAAAATTGGAAGAAGGCCTCCAAGAAAACCCTCAAGGAATCAGAGAAGGAGGCTAGGGAGTAATATTGTAGGCCTCACAGGAAAATTCCAATCGCCCATCATGAGAAGTTTTGGTACTTGTATGGGTTGGAGGATGGAAAGCCTTAAAGTATATAGGCATATTTAAAAGGATGGGATTTCTATTTCCTGTGTAGTAGGAAGATCTAACATCAAGCAAAAAAAATCCCTCTATGGAAAAGAAAGAGGTCCAATCTGAACCTAGCTTGACCTAATATGGGCAGATTTACCCCCAACTAGGGTTGCCAAGGAATCAAGCATTTCATTTGGCGATAAAGAATCAGTGTCTGTGGGTGAAAAGTTACCACCTCACCATGAGTACTGGAAAATGGCTGAGCTTGAATTCCATAAGGATGCCACTAGTTTCTTTGGTTATTACCTGAATGTTGATAAAGGCAAGGTGTCCTAGACCAGAGAACCTCCCAAGAAGAGAGCAGGGCCAACTGAACCAGTTCGATGCAACAAACACCAAAAGCAGCAAGGTAAGGAGATAGCCACTTCCAAGGCACCAAAGAGGTGAAAGCCTCGAGACAAAGAAAAAGTCAAGGTTGCTAAGAAGAAGAGGATACAGACCAACATGGCTTACTAGGATGAAGTGAACATAATTGGTAATTACCAGTTCAAAGTGGCACAAGGACGTGCCACCCCTTAAGCATGGGGGGATGATGAGCCACATAATTGCTCATTTTTTATACTATTTTCCCCATAATGTGTGGCATATATTCTTGTAGATATAAATGTTTTATGAAAATTATATATATAATTAACAATTTATTTTGCATGTTTTCTAATATTTGTTTCTAATTGTAATTTGTATACATTTAGTGGAAATTGTTGCATTTTGGCATGTTTTTGTCGAGGTCCCACTCGGACCTTGACACTTGCAATTTAATGAGGGAAAAAAAATCTACAAAATATTGGTGAAGAGGTATGAAGTCAAGTGTCAAAATTCCTTTGAAGCACCTAACTTTCGTTCGACACTTAACTGATAGGTGCTTGCTTCCCGTTAGGCACCTACTTCCCGTTATGAGAAAGGCGCCTGCTTCCTGTTATATGATGGAAGGTGCGTACTTCCCGTTGTATGGTGCAAGGTGCCTACTTCCCATTGTACGACAAAAGGTGCCTGCTTCCCGTTATATTATGGAAGGCACTTGCTTCCCAAATTCTCCATATAAGGCACCTGCTTCCCGACTTCTTCAAACACGATGCCTGATTTCCACTAATGTCAAACTTCAACACGACTCTATGGCTGGCATAATAGAGCGAAACTTCAACAACTAGCATGAAAGGAATTCCAGTATTGAAATTGAATATGGGAGAATGTGAAAGGTGACTCGTCACCCATCTTCCAGCTGATGCGTAAATAATTTATGTAAATCGGGAAAATAAATATCAAGCGTATTTTGGAAACAAAATATGCTGAAATATCACGATATTTTGCTCGATTCCTTCAATTAAGCAAAAATTTGTAACAATGAATAATTTTCTAATTCATCTTGAGAATTGTAACAGGGCTGACCACATATCTTATAAATATGCATGCCATCCCTGAAGAAGACCCCCAAACTTTCTTGTAATTTTCTTCTACTGCAACTATTAATAAATTCTCTAAGCATTTTCCTTTAAAACTCTTCTAAAAGCGTCTGGTGATCATTTTACCACGAAAAAAAACCTTTTGGAAGCGTGGGCCCACTTACAATAGATTCTTACCTATTTCCCCTATTTTTTGCATTTATTTTCATAGATTAATTTATTTCCAGTTATTTCCCCTATTTTTTGTGATTTCCAACAAGGTAGTCATTTAGATTTTAAACATTTTTAGTCATGTTTTCTTAGACTTAGCATGATATTATTGGTTTAAATACAAACTTCAAATCATACCAAATACCACCCCATAAGGGGGGCAGAGGTCCAAGGTTCAAATCTTGGGCCTCATCGGACTGAACGCTTGTCCCTTTCCTGGTGCTTTCATTGGTGTAAAAGGTTTAAAATGATTGTGGCATGGTGGTTATAGGGGTGAACTGCATGAAGATATGTGTGGCAGCTTTCAAGGCGGACAACACAGAATACTGTAGTAGCCATAATTGCTGGACAACCTGTCGAGATTCATGGCGGCTACCGATTCCACCATGTAAATACAAAAAAAAAAAAGCATACCAAATACCCCCCAAACCATAATACAAGGGACTCATCTCCAAAGAAGAAATTACAAGGATAGATTTTGCATGGTTTCTCACAAGACTACGAGCTACCCCGGGTTGACAATTAAATAGAGGTAATTAATTTAACCATAGAAAAACTAACTAATATTTTGCCCAACACACTCCATGGATGAAGTTGGTTAACTAGTGGGTACCTGACTCATGGCTCTGGATTGATTTCAGGTCAATACCATAAGCTATAAGCAGGATGGGATAACAAATGTGTGAGGTGTGTGTGTGAAAAAGTGTAATTGCAAAAAAAATGAATAAACACACAAATAAAGCAACCAAGTGTGTCCTATGTCTTTGCAATTTTTTTTTATTTTTTTTAGGTTTATATGTTTTTATGTTAAGACTCCTAAGCCTAAAACCACTATGCAAGGTGAATAATGGATGCAACTAAAAGGGTGTGTTCAAATCCATCCCTCTGATGAAGGATGAATTATGAATGCCTAAAAATGAATTCCTAAAGGTATGATTGGCTCAAAGGTAAACCTAAGGAATCAAAATTAACCCTTGAGGGATGCCATGTTTTTTGAGTCCTGCTACTTGTCCAACTGAGATTTTGCTTCACACTCGAGCGTGCTCAAACAAAAATGACAACTGCATTCCACTTATTAATGAGCCCCATGGTATAAGGGCATTACTAGTCCTTCCAACTCTGAGCACACCCAAAAGTAGGGGACCTTTCAGTGATAAAAACCAGAAAGCCACTAGTTATGGGTTACTAAAGTTTCTAGGGGGTGAGCCAATGGATGGAGATGAAGCCCACCATCGTTGGTCTCGACCAATGGTTGGTGATGAAATCCAAATCGATGATGTTTAAAGTGAAGCGTGTAGTGTGTGTGGTTTCTTTTAAGTTTTCATTTTCTATGATATTTATTTGAACATTAAAATGCAAAGAAAAACTATCTTAAGATGCAACTAGTATGCACTTCAAGTTTGTTGCCTAAAACATAAGCAAAAACATTCAAGGCAGACAAAGCAGCAAACAAAAAACCATAAATAATAGAAAACATGAGCTGAATGTAATGAGTGAATTCCCAAATAAAACTTCAAAATTTTTTGACATTCATGTTTAGAAACAAACTAAGATGAATTTGAAAATCGTAATGCAACTATATGCAGGTGTAGATATATCCCTAAATGCAGTCTATATGATTTTTCTGTAAGAAAATAAACTGATACTCTAATATGCACTTTTGTTTTGTAAGGAAAATGCCTAAGATGTCTAGGATACCTAAAAATGCTTGATGTATTGCTTTAAAAAAATATAAATATGAATATTTCTTTTCCTTTTTCCTTTTAAAAGGTAAAACAATTAGATGGGGTTTGAAAACAACTCACCAAGAAGCCTTATTTATTTATTCCTCAACTTCATAGATGCGACATCGAATCTCCTCGATGCAGTACCAAATCTCTCGGATACTCTTTAACATCTCCCAAATGCATTGTGGTGTCTCCTAGATGCACTGTGGCATCCCCCAGATGCGGTATGACATCTACGTGAGCAGAGATAGAACCCCACAACCTTTAGAAACCCTAGTTTTAGATTTCATGATTTTCAATCAATCAAGTTCCTAAAAACTTGTAGTAAAAATAAAAAACATAACACAAGGTATGACAAGGCAAATCAAAATATGAAACCCTTGTACACTGTGATTGCCATTTTGTAAAGCATAAAAATATCAACACCAATAACAACAATAAATCAAAACAAACCACAATGTGCACATGAAATGAATATCATATATTATTATTAAACCAAGGAGCCTTGATCTCCACTTTATACATAGACATGCTCCAAATTGAAGGTTATATAATATTGATTTGTTTTGATACAATAGTTAGAACAGGGATAAAACCCTCTTGTTGAATCAATCGATTGCAGTATCTTCCAATCTTCTTCGCTCCAAATAAGGGTTGAGTGGGCTTATGTATCCACTATGGGGCCACTGTAAGCTGCAACAACTACCAATGGAAATATCTCCTGCACCTACATATAAATACACCACAAAAATAGATCAGTAGTACATGTGAGGGATCCACTGTGTGAGGCCCTCTATAATAAGTAGATCTACAAAACCCTAGGTGTAATGTTGGTGAAATGTAAACGAAATGCAAGAAAACATAAGTAAGAAATAATCAATAACCTTGTCAATACCTATATCAATGAATCTAAGCTTCTACTAATTTGATTTGAGGTCGTGCAAATGCTCGAAAGTGTTTGGGACTCGATGGATACAATGTGGTATATGATGGACAACTTGGTACGTTTGTAGGATACTATGGATGCCCTGCGACATCTCAAAGATGCCTTGTAGTATTTGAGGTATGTCTTGAGGTGTTTTCAAGATGGATAAGATGTTCTATGATGTTTGGATTTGGTTTGCAATATCTTCGAGGGTCAAATAATGAATATGGCAGTGACAAGAGTTTGTGCAAATGCGAAGGGTGAATGTGACAATAGGATGTTTGACCTCTCAAGATTTTTGATTTTGATCCTTATTCACAACAAGTGAATGATCTTTTATGATAGCCTTTGATTCATGTTAGGGTTTCAACAACATCAACAAGTGATCAAGATTAAAACATGATAAAGGCCTAAGATTACAATTTGACAAGTGACACAGATTCCATTGAAAGAGTAGCTAGGATTAAGAGATGATGAGCGGCTGAGATTTATTCATATATGTAAATATATAAAATATTTTGTGACTACACCACTATTGGCATCATTCCTAAATGGTGAGGTTTAGAAAGGTGAATATTATAAACTTAGTTATCAAATTTGTTGAATTTTTTAGATAAAATTTGAAATTCGTCGAATTTAAAACCCTGGCAAATAAATTTGACGAAAAAACCTTAAATTCGACATAAAAAAATTGGGAGAAAACAGGTGAAAAAATAACTGCGTCGATGGAAAAAAGTATGCAAATTTTTTTGATTAAATATTTTTCTCCAAGGAATAACGCCATGACCTGCGCAAGGCACTGGGCGATGTGCAGGAATGGTGGATACCAATGGCATCCATTATAGGATGAATAAGTGGCATCGCAGCGGAGGCAGTGGCAGGTAGAGGCATTGCTCCTCGTCAGTCGACAAATGCTCTCCTATTCCCTTATCCTATTTCTTAGTCAGTGGTGAAGATTGTTGTGCTACCAAGAATTTGCAGCCCGAAAGATTATATTTTAGGTTCTGCCTTTGAATATAAAAGTTTAAATTATAATTTAAATTATTATAATTAAAAATAGTAATTTTACATATGATTATTTAACAAATTTATTCAATTATAAGTGAAATTTATTATATGTTTAATTAATTATAAAATCTCACTAATTGGCCAAATTAATTTTAGTAATTTTTGAAATATTAATTTAATTAATTAATATTCTACTATTTTGAATTGGAAGGAACAATTTTTTTCAAGTTAAATGGTGAGATAATCTATAAGATAGATATATATGCACATTATAATATATTGAATTTTATGTCGAATTTTATTTCAAATTTTTGAATATGTCGAATTTATTTCAAACTTCAAGAGTGTCGAACTCGAACATGAACTCAAAATTGATAACTAAGCCTATAAACATGGGATGTTGGCCACTCCTGTCCACTTAAGTGTCACCTATAGTGACAATAACTCAAGATTTCGTTATGCCTTATAAACTAGAATTGATTGGTACTTTTTTGTGAACCTTGTGAAATATGTATATATATATTTGGGTTTGGTTTTTGTGGGTTGTTATAGTTGATATTAGAGATATAGGTCGTAGGAATAAAATATTCCATGGAGAGAACCTACGATAAACCTTGACTTAATGAGCTACTTTGGGGAAACTTACTCTGCTAGGAACCTTAACTTGATTCAGGATTACACACCGATTGGACAAGTCAAAGCAAGGAGTAAAAATCTTAGAGAGTATAGTTTTGTATTAGGGATGACACCTTGTGAGTATGCAAGTGTGACCATGATCATTAGTAGGAAATTTATAATGGTCTAAGTTAGTTCATGGGGAAATGAAACTAACTTATTGTAAGTACAATTTTGAAGAAATTTTAACTTACCCAACTTCTTTTTGTGGATAGGAGATTATGTCTATTTTTAGAGGAGGATCATCCAAGAATATGGGGTTAGCTACACAGGAGGAAGTTGTAGTACATCCCCTAAGGAATTTTGGAAGAATAATGGACTCTAGCAAGAAAACTAGAAGAATAATGGACTCTAGTAAGAAGTTTGGAAGAACAATGGACTCCAACAAGAAAACTAGAAGAACAATGGACTCTAGTGAGAGGGTGGAAAACCTTTCCTTCAATAGTTAAGTTTCTCCAAGAGCAGATGGAGCAACAATGGAAATTATTGGAAACTCTGGTTAATAAGAAAACTAGTAATAGGGATTCAGAAGGTAGGTAGGAAAGGAATCTTACTAGAGGAATTCTTGAGGGTAGAGCTCGAATCGAGGCTAAGCTTACCAAGGAAATTAAGAATGTTAAGATATCTAAATTTAATGGAAGATAAAGAGGTGATGTAGTAGAGTCTTGGCTGAATGAGTTGAAAATTTTCTTTTTTACGAAGAATTACTCACCCAAAACCCAAATAGTTTGGACAACCCTTCATATTTAGGATACAACCTTAGAATGGTGGAACAAATTTAGGGTAGACAAAGAAATCCATGTTGTGGAGGATAGTTTTGTAAGATCATTTAAGAAGAGATTCCTATCAGATTAATTTTATGTAGAGAAGTTCAAGGAATTCTCTACGCTTTAACAATGTACATTGACAGTGGAGGTATATTATCAAAGATTAGTGAAACTCTTGAATTATGTGTATGAGTACGAGATAAATGAACAATTGAAGGTGCATAAGTTCATCTTGAGGTGGATGCTAAGATTTGAACAATGATTAATTTGTTCAAACCCAAAACCCTTCAAAAGGTATATGATTTGGCCAGACGGGAGGAGACCAATATACAAACCAAGAAGACCTTATTCAACTATGCAGGGTTGACAATGGTAGATAAATAAAAACTCAAGAAGAGAAAGAGTGGGACTTATGAAATGGAATAAAGAGTAAAATAAGAAAAGTAAAGGGAACCCAAAGTTTTGGAATAATAACAATGGGAACCAAGGAAAATATAAGAAGAATTTCTAGAAGAAGGATAATTGAAAAATCCCAACCTTAGAAGCATAATGATTTAGCCTAGAAAGAGGGAAAGAGGGAGAATAGACAAGAAAGATCTCAGGAACCTAGGATAAGTTGCTTCATTTATGGGGTCCTCATTATGAATATAAATTTCCCTAGATGTCAGAGTCGAGTAATAGAGCCAAGAAGCAACTGCATTGAATCGATGTAGCTACAGGAAGTCAAAACTTGGATGGACAAGCAACTCCCATGTTACTGAATGGTAAGTTGTTTAATAAGAATGTTAAAGTTTTAATTGATAGTGGAGCTACAAATAGTTTTATTTCCACTAATAATATTGGGATATGACAAAAAGACCTATATTTTTGGCACAAGGGTGGAAATTTGAGTATGGATATGGACAAATTTAGTGGATCAAGTTTCCCTACAGCTGAGATCACCTTACCCAATAGATCCACTATTTGTCACTTATATGTAGCACCACTACATGCCTTTGATATTATCCTAGGATAGATTGGTTAAAGGCCCACGGAGCCCTAATCAACTTCTAATAAATATGGATGGACTATACTGATAATGGAAAGAAGAGAGTTAGGGTTTAAAGTAGGCAAGGGCCTTTTTGACCTCATTTTTATTAGCTATGCATCTAAAGAAAGCAATCAAAAGAGATGGTATGTTGTATACAGTAAAGATAAATGACAAGACAGATGATAATGGGGATGAGAAAATATTTAAGAGACATCCAATTATGTATGAATTTAGGGATTTATTTCCAAAATATCTCTTAGGACTACCACCTTGACATGAATTTGACTTCACCGTGAAATAATGCCTAGAGCTTAACCTATTGCAAGGATAACTTACAAAATGACTCCTATTGAGTTGCAAGAGTTAAAGGTGCAACTTTAAGATTTATTGGAAGATAGTATGATAAAACCTAGTGTGTTGCCCTAGGGTTCTCCAGTACTATTTGTGAAAAAGAAGGATGGTTTCTTGAGGTTGTGCATCAACAATGGGATGTTAAATAAGGTAACCATCAAGAATAGGTATCCTTTTCTAAGTATTGATGATCTCTTTGATCAACTAAAATATGCCACTTTATTTTCAAAGATTGATTTGAGATTTGGATATCATCAACTGGGCATTTGTGAGGAGGATACTCATAAAAAAATTTTAAGACTAGGTATGGACACTATGAGTTCTTAGTGTTGCCATTTGCGTTAAAAAATGTACCAAAAAATTTCATGAATATGATGAACAATATGTTCAAAAAATATTTGGATTGATTGGTTTTGATATTTATAGATGATATCTTGATATATTCTTGCACCAAAGAGGAACATGACCAACATTTGAGGTTAGTGTTAGAGGTGTTGAGGAAAAATCAACTTTACGAAAACTTATCTAAGTGTGAGTTTTATGCCTCACAAGTTCAGTATTTGGGGTATATCATATATGTAGAAGGTATTGCTCTAGAACCTAATAAAATCAAGTCCATTTTGAGTTGGCCTGCACTGATTAATGTGTTAGAATTTAGAAGCTTCATGGGACTAACTAGTTATTAGATGTTTTGTGAAGGACTGTTCAAAAATTTCCTACTCTATCACCAACCTTCAAAGAAAAGGAAAAGAGTTCAAATGGTCAGATAAATGTGAGATCACCTTTGAAAATCTGAAGAATATGTTGACTACAACACCAATTCTCAATATATCAGATCCTCTTGGAAATTTTACAATATGTATAGATGCATCCTTAGAAGGCTTTGGTGAGGTGTTTTCCTAGAATGAAGCTATTTTAGCATATAAATATAAGAAAATCAAGAAGCATGAGTTGAATTATGCTACACATGACCTAGAGTTGGCAACGATTGTGCATGCACTAAAGGTTTAGAGGTATTATTTGTTGGGAAAACCATTCTAGCTAAGGATAGACCACCAAAGTCTAAGGTATATCTTTACCCAACCTATGTTGATTGTAAGACAAAGATTGTTGATAGAGTTCCTAGTTGAATATGACTTTGGTATTGAGTATATCAAAGAAAAGGAAAACAAGGTTGTTGATGCCTTAAGTAGGAGAAGACACATAGCAGCCTTGATGCAAAGTCATTAATAATGGATGGATAAAGTTAGGGAATGCAACTACAGGATCAATATTGCATTGAATCTAGGAAAAATTTAAGAGAAATATTGAGGAACATAAGAATTTTAACATAAAAGGACTTTTATATTTCAAGTATAGGATTGTCATACCCAAAATTAGTGATTTAAAGAGAATGATTATGCAAGAGGTGCATAGTTATTCATTAATTGCTCATTTGGGATGTGCAAAGATGAGATAAATCATGAAAAAGACCTTCTATTGATCAAGAATAAAACATGATATCACTAGTTTATTTAGATGCTTGGAGTGCTATAAAGTTAAGGCAAAGCATCGACACCTAGCAAGGAAATTATACACACATTATATACTACTCAAAAGTGGTAAGTTATATCTATGGATTTAATTGTGGGTTTACCTAAGACTAGTTACTAGCATGATGCAATACCTATTGTGGTCAATAAGTTGACTAAGGTTACACATTTTATACTGGAAAACATCAAGGATTATGCACTAGTGGTGGCAAATAGGTTTACCAAGAAAATTTGTAAGTTACATGGTTTTTCTGAGGTGATCATATCAGATAAAGATGATAGGTTTACATCAAAATTTTGGTAGGCTCTTCATCATGTAGTGGGCACTAAATTGAATATCAGTTTTGCTTACCATCCAAAAATAGATGGGCAAACAAAGAGGGTGAACCAAGTCCTAGAAGACATGCTTCACATGTATTACATGGATCAAAAGTCTAAATGGGAAGAATTTTTGCATCTGGTTGAATTTTCATTTAATAATGGATACCATATATCCATGGGAATGGCTCCGTTTGAGGCCTTATATGGTAGGAGATGCAAAAAACCTTTATTATAGAATAATACAAAATATCGAGTGGTGATCAGACTAGACACTATCAAATATATGGAGGAGTAGCTCAAAGGGATTCTATAGAGGATTTATGAAGTTATTGATCGTTAGAAGAGATATACTGATCTAAATATCACCAAGAAAATTCTCTATGGGAGACAATTTTTCTTGTGGGTAAGACCTATGAAAAGTGCCATCAAGTCAACTAAGTTATATCCTCTTTTTTTGGTAATTTTGAGATCATTGATAAGACTAGTCTAGTAACCTATAGGCTTGCCTTGTCCCCCAACCTATCAAAGATTCACAATACTTTTCACATATCCCTACTTAGAAAATATGTTGTTGATCCTTCTCATGTTTTGAATGTTTTAAAATGGTAGATGGTAGATCCCTTAGCCATTGAGGTGTCATATGCAAGAATTCTAGGTTTTCATTCCAAGATGTTGAGGATATGAACCCTAGATCAATGTAAGGCCTAGTGGGACCAATATTCTGAAAATTATGCAACTTGGGAAGATGATGAGGAAATGAGGAAGCAATTCCCATATATATTTGAATGAAATGTATATGCTGTATTTTTTTAGGAAACACAGAAGATTGTGTTTAGTCCAATGGGGGAGTATGTAACGACCTTCCTTGTAAGGAATTGATTTTGATACTTGCTTTATGTATTGATGAGCGGATATCTAATGCATAATCTCATTTTATGTTATCTAGATGTGTTGGTAGTTGCAATGTATGATTTGATTATATCACTTTTGGAATATGGTACGACTGATGAAAATTATGGTTGTAGGACCATGTACTCTCATCAATGGATTGGTATGGGATAACCACCAAAGTTGAGAGAAAATAGAAAATGATGGATGACTTATTCATTGAAAACTCAAAGGTAAAATAATACCCTTCATATAGATGCATTGTATATGTGTTATTGTTTGGAATACACCATTGGGGAAGGATGTTGCTATTAGAAAAAGAGACATCCTTAGTAGGTAGGTGATAACATTTTAGTTATCTTAAAAAAACCACCTACTCAAGGAAAAACAATGTTGTATGCATTATTGATTGCTTTGGATGCACTTATGCTTGTGTTTGAAGATCAACAATTTTTGCTAAGTTGGTATTAATAAATATGTTGGTATCATTAATACCCAAGGATACTTAATGATCGATGTTAATGGTCAATATTAACAATCAATGGATAATTAAATTAATTATAAGAGTAATTAATTTAATTACATTAATACTAATAAGTACTATTAGTATTAGGAAATGATAATGTTCTAATAAGTTCAAGAGGACGTGCATTATGGAAGTTAATGTTAAGAGATGTTGGCCTATGATTTCTTGGCAACATCCAATGAAGACGTTACAAGCTAGGACATCGTGGATGGGTAGTGCATTGGAAAGAAAACAAAATAAAATCCATGTTCCTTAAGGATACCAAGCTATAAGGGAGGAATGGATTTCCAAGTTTGGTTGGGTTGGAGCTATGAAGAGAAAACTGGAGAAGATGGGAGTTGAAGGATTACCACTAAGCCTCAACTCTATCAGAATGTCGAAGCTTTTGGAAGTAGTGAGTGCTTTATTTTTCTTCTTGTGTGCTTCTGGTAGATTAGTTATGCTTGTTGGTATGATGGTTTGGTTCTTATTGATCTCTGCTTGGTTTTAATTACTTGTTAGATCACTGGTTTAGGCCTTGATTTTTAGTGTGCTAGTTGCTTTAGAGTTGTTTTGGAGTGGTTAGTTCTCTTTCCAATCTTGTAGACATCTTGATTGGTTGTTTCCTTTCAATAGGACCTTGTATGGGATATTTTGAGATGTTTTTCTTCTGCCTGTGTCTCCTTGAGAGCATTTTAAACCTTCAATATAAGCTATCCATTAGAGCATTATAAAAATTAAGACACATCCATTAGAGAAAATAATGGCTTGTGAGGGATGTGGCTTCTCTCTAGTTTGCTTTATCCTATGGCATCCCTATTTTTTTCCTGTCCTTTCTTTAGCGGGATTTGTTGTAATTGCAGTCTCATTGCTCCACCCTCTAGTGTAGGGTGGTTTTTCATATTTGCTGGTTTTCCCTTGTGTGGGATGTCAAATTTTTCTGGTTTCCTATTTTCCCTGTGTGGATTGTTCCTTTTTCCACCTTTGGGGTTGTTTCAAATTATTATTTTTGTGCTAGGCAGATGTTTCAAATTGTTGTTTCTCGCTTCCTAGGTGTTTTCTTGCTTCCTGGGCAGTTTCTCGCTCCCTGGGCATTTCAAACAATAGTTTTTCGCTTTCTGGGTGATTCAATTTGTTGTTTCCCACTTTTTGGGTATTTCAAACTACAAAGTCCTGCTTCCTGGTCTCAACTAGCAGTTTCCCGCTTCTCGGGCGCTTCAAATAGTAGTTTCCCGCTTCCTGGGTGTTCAAATTTGTAGTTTCTCGCCAAGAGGGCGTTTCAAATTATTTTTTATTGTTTCCTGGGCTTGCTTCACTATTCCTTCCTGAAGGCTTTCCTAGTGCCTTCTTGAAGGTTTTCCTAGTTGAATTTCCTCATGCCTATCCTGATGTCTATCCTTGGAAATTTCCTGTTCAGTTTCTTTGTAGTCAAGTTTTGGGTCCCTTGATAAAAACCCATTCTTATTTCAATTTAACCTACAAAAAAAAATGGCTTTATAGCAAGTGGCTTTTGTATTATTGATTTAAGGTATTGATTTATTAGCCTTCAATAATTATATGGTTTAATGTTCTTTTTTTAGAAGAAAATATAAAGGGGTTAGATTGATTAATTTTTGCAAAGTGCTTTTCTTGTAAAGTTAAATTACTTAGTTGCATGGTTGGAATTTTGGGATATAGGGTTCTTTTATTAAGAAATAAAAATGCTTTGATGAAATTGAAAAGAGGTATTTAATAATAATGGTTTTTTCTTAAGGCTTGAGTAGATAAGGAAACTATTATTGAGGGAAGTATGGGATTATCTCAATACCATTGTATGGATATTGCTTGCTTTTGTATGTTTCTTCCAGAAATCATGTAGGCTTGTATATGCATGGTAAGAGTTGTCTTGATCCCTAATTTTAATTCCAAGTTTGTGGGAAAGAGGCTCGGAGGAAGACCTTGAAAATATAAGAAGATGTTTGAATCCTATGTGATGCTGCGTAATAATTTAATCAAAAGAAAGAGTGGCTTAAATAGGGATGTAATATTTTGTTTGGAAAGTTTTTGTATAACATTGTATAACTTGAGCAAGACAAGATTTAATATCATGCTTCTTTATGTAAGATCTTGGAATGATTATTATACGTATAATGGAAGGTTTTTAATATCAAGGTGGAATGTAGTTCCTAGTTGTGGTTATATTCTTGTTTCATTCTTTCAATTATTAATAGAGAAATTGCTAAATGCTAGTATTATGTTTTGAAAAGCATTTGAAAACTACTAGTTTAACAATGTGCTAGGTTGATTTTATGAATGTAATAACACTTTATTTTATTAAATATAGATGATATTATTGTTTCTCTAAGTGTTATTTTTGAGGGTTTATTTGGGTATCCTTAAGGCCATATTAGAAAAATTCTCGAGTCAAGAAGATAACCCAATCCTAGGAGGAGTTGCGTTGATGCAATAACTAGGTATTTATAAATCTGGGAGGAGTTGCAGTGATACAATAACCAGATAATTATGAATGATATACCTTGAACGATGAGGATCAAGTGTTCCAAAGTAGTGAGGATTTAGGAATCATTCATAGATAGTATAGTGGTGGCACCTTGAACTGTGAGGATCAAGTGGCCATGTTCATTACTAGGCAAGTGGTAATAGCCTTAGTTAGCCCGTGAAGGTGTGGTAACTAAGCACTAAGGCATTATGCTAATAAAATTCCACATAGATAGACTTATGTAAGATTAAGGAAAAGGCATCCTCCTTTAAGTGTTATGGGCCTTGAAGGATAATCCCTATGTCGTGATCAAGTTGTACTATACTAGTGAGGGTATATGAAAGGTGGGGGGACCACTATTAGCATCCTTCCTAAATGATGAGGTTTAGAAAGATGAACCCTAAAAACACTGGATGTTGGCTACTCTTATCCACTTGAGTGTCATCTACAATGACAATAACTCAAAATGTGGTTATGCTTTATAAACTAGAATTTATTGGGACTTCTTTGTGAACCTTACTCATGAATATATATATATATATATATATATATATATATATATATATATATATATATCTATCTTTGGATTTGGTTTTGGTGGGTTGTTACAATTATGCTAGATTAATCTTACATAGATGGACTTATGTAGGGTTAGGGAAAATGTGTTCCCTTTAAGTGTTATGGGCCTTAAAGGACAATCCCTATGTCGTGGTCAAGTTATCCTATATTGGTGAGGGTATAGGAAAAGTGGGGGGACCATTGATGTCATCTTTTCTAAATGGTGAGGTTTAAAAAAGTGAACCCCAAAAGTATGGGAATTTGGCCACTCTTGTCCACTTGAATGTCACCTAAATGATATTAAACTCAAAAATAAGGTTATTCCTTATAATGCTAAAAAATATTGGGACTTCTTTGTGACTTTTTCTTGTGAAAATAAAAAAATATCTCTCTTGGTTCGAGTTGGTGGTTTGTTACAACTCTCCACATTATTTTTTCTTTGCCACACTTTTTAATTCTACATCGATTGTTTTTGACTGGATCAAGCATTAGCAATATGACCTAATTTCTTATAGTGTCCACATCGCACCAGAGCATTCTTGTACTCTATTATCTAGTTCTAAACCCCTAACTCTAAAACCAATCAAATTGAGTCTGGTAAGTCCTTCTCTATATCCATATTGATGCATATTCTCACATAGATGAGATGGGAACAAGCCTTGGTGGCCAAATATTTTATTTCCTTTGCCACACTTTTTGATTCTAGATTGATTTTTTTCAATTGGAGCAAATATTGGCAACATACCCTAATTTATTATAGTGTTCACATCACACTAAAGCATTCTCATAATTTATTATCTACTTTCAAATCCTTAAGTTTAAAACCAATCAAATTAAATCTGGTAAGTCCTTATCCATATCCATATTGATGCATATTCTTACATAGATGAGATGGGAACAAGCCTTGGTGGCCGGATTAGTAGCAACAAAATGACCAATCTCCTTCACTACCTAAAAAAATATTCTTATTACAAAAAATGAGAGGGCAAAATTGGCATTCTTGCCCATATTGGAGCTTGATTGAAACTTTGAGTCTTCAGGTTGAATTCAGGGCTCCATTATTGCATGAAAAGTACACAATGTCCATAAAACCATGGACCTCTCCATAGAATTTTGTCCAAATTCTTGTTGTAGTTGAACTTCACCATAAAGAATCCCTTTGGCATTGCCATAATATCCATGTGGCCATGGGGTTTCTATTGTCTCCGTCCAATTCCTTACCATATACAGGTTAGGACATGCCCCATGGACCCCACCAAGTTTAGAACACCCTGATCAATTGACATGTCTATCATATCATCAAAGATGTGGAGATTACCTACTTTTAGTTGTAGGTCAAAATGAACATCTAGGATTTTTTACTTATTGTGGACCACATGCGTCCATGAGCACTCCCCCATGTCAAAGGCGTGTTTCACGGGTCCCCAACATTCTAAGTTCTACTTGAATCATCAACACTAGGTTCGATTAGGCCTAGATGTTTTTCGCCATTCCACAAAAATTGTATACCTCTTGTAGCATTACACCCATATGAACCACTTTCGCTCATATTTTTACAACCTACCAAATAAGATTTTATTTTATCTCTATCTCAATCCCATATAACCAAATACAAAAAAAATATAATTATAATGATCGAGTTTTTGATATTTTTGTTTTATTTTATTGTTAAATTTTTTTCTTAAATGGAGGATACAAAAATGGACTTACAAATCCCAATTGTGGTGTTTTCCACAAAAAAAAATGGACTTACAAAGAATATTTTAGAAAGTCTTTTTTTTTTAATATTTAATTTATAAAATACAATCCATCTACATTTCTCAAATAATTTTTTTTCATATAATATTATAAGGACAATCAAATTAAATATTGTAGCCTCCGAAGAGCATTAAAGGTTTTCGTGTATGACTTGACCTAATTACATCATCATTATTAAGATTGTTAGGGTATTTGAAAATCTTCAAAGCTTTTCTGTATTTTATGGATATAAAATGATCTTAATTGAAAAAGACCCTAACATCTTGCATTATAATATGGTGTTTGATTGTACAAGACTGGTCCACTTATATGCTTAATTAAATTTTTGATTAATCCTTATATTTCATGAATATACACTTTAACATTCACACAACATATTATCCAATGTAACAATTCCTTTATATGGATGATAAAAAATAACATGAAAATTTTATTATTTTATTTAAATAATTATTGTCGTAAATAAAACAATACATTTTATTGTCACTTGGTAGAATATAGTCCTCCAAACAACATAGATTACATTAATATTTTAATGAATTTGTCTCATATATTTTTTAAATTTGGGTCTACCGCCATTCGTAAATTCGAATGCTTTGGTATTGAATACTATTACTGCCACCAGTTAGGTGATTGATCTCCTTTCTATGGCTTTGCCATCCATAGATGTAACAACTATTACAGATAGTGGTATTCATGGCATCAAAGTGAGCTTAAAATTTTGTTCTAAAAGTAGGGGATTAGGTAATGAGTCTTCTCAAAATGTTATACTCTCTCTTGATGCTATTTCTCTAGTTGTAAAATGGTACGAGAATCACTGTCTTATTGCTTATTTTTTTGGTTGAATCTCACCATAAGAATATCTTCAAAATTATCTTAAAATTCACTGGGAAGCTCATGGAATTGTGGTTGCAGATATTTGTAATCTTACCAGAGTTTTTTTTAAACTTTTCTTTAAAGAACCCTTGCAAGTGCAAACTGTAGTTGCTAAGTCCAGTTGCTAGTTTATTCACAATACTTTGATGGTCCTTTCTCCTTGGACTCCATTTTGAATTTTGAAATAAGTTTCCTTTAAAGTCCTAGTTTGGCTTGAAATCCATGGTCTTTCAGTGCCCTTATGGGCGCTTATTGCTGATATTGTCAAATCCATTGGTCAAGTGATCTGTTAGGAAGAATATTTTTTCTCGACATGACCCAATAACAAAATCTATATTGAGGTTGACCTTGCATAGGATCTCAATGAATTTATGGACATTCAGGTTGGGATAGAGCATTTTATGCAAGAAAATGTTTAATTTACCTAATACTTGCTTTCGATGTCAATCTAATTCAAATCATATCAAGGACTATTCGCTGGTTGCTCAAAAACCTTCGATGGTTGCCCCTGCTCCTCATGTTGTGCATACACCTACCAAAACCTCTAATGAGGATGATTGTATCACAATCTCTAATAAGAGGGGGATGTCCAATCCTAAATAGATACTTTATAACAAAGATAGGGTTATACAACAGCCATCTTAGCATCTTGTTGTTCTTGTGCATCCTATATTGGCTCTTCATGCTTTCCCCATTGAGAAACCTCTAGAGTGTAAATCCACCTCAAAGGAAGGGAAATCATAGACAATACCTATGTGAATGCAAAAATGAAACACCAATACAATATATAAAAGTAACAAAAGCACAAGTAAATAACACATAATTGCATAGAAGAGATATTCTTTTATTGAATGTGGGTGGATCTCCCAATTGTACAAATAATGTGCCCCAATATGGGGTCTTTACAATGCTCTTGATACAATTGTTACAATGTTAGGGTTTTCGAGGCCCTAATCCAATGAACGGTGGTGTCTTCTTGCTCATATTTGATCCCAACAGAGTGGTGAGTGGGCTTTGGTATCCTATGCAGGGCCACTCGAGCTTCAACAACTACCAATGAATATGATTCTCACACTTACACATAGCAAACAAATGACAAGAGTCAATAATATCTATGAGGGCTCCACTGTGTGAGACCCTCAGAAAATGAAATCACTAAACCCTAGTTGCAGAATATAAAGTTGTAAACAAATATGAGAATATGAAATATGAACAATGAAATTTTACCTTGTCTTTGCTAACTTGTCATTTATGTCTTCATTATTGTCATAGAAGATGGTTATGCAGATGTGCCCTAACGACACCCGAGGACCGTAGGGCTATAGAACTAGGATGGGAAATTCCCATGGGTGCTTGAAAGACTTGGGAGGGTGCTCGATAGACTCGTGAGAGTGCTTGATGATGGTCTGAAGTGCCTAGAGGCACTCGGGAGACTTCAAGAGGTGATTGTGAAGCTTTGGAGGGAATTTGGGGGTGTGAAGCAGAAGCTATATAATAGATCTGGTTCATGAGGTGGATGACGATAGATGCAAAGGATGCGATGGGGTGAGGATGGACAAAAATGATGGCGAGGATGCTTGAGGACTTAGGGCACAAGGGCTCAAGGAACTCAAGACCTTAAAAAATGTTAGGGACTCCAAAAACTTAGGGGTTGAGTCATCAAAATGACTCCTCTTTATAATATTCCCTTAGACATGTTAGGGTTTTGACGACACAATTTGTGTGGCCAAGATTAAAACATGATGAAGGGTGGAGATTAAATCTGGGTAAATGGCATGGATTAAGGTGGATGGATGGCTAGGATTAAAACATGATGGATGGTTAGGATTAATTCATATATATATTAAATATATATAAATATAATATATAAAATATTATTATTTAAATATATATTAAACAAATATATATAAATATATATAAATAATGGATAATTGTGGTGGGAAGCTATGGATGGATGACAAGTGGCTAGATTTTGGTGTCTACAGATGCCCCTTTTTGTACCATGTTGTGTGAAACACAATGTGGTGCAAAAATACGAGACACCTGGTTTGGCTTGATGAAGACACAACTTTCTTTCATTGGGATGCGAAAATGATCTTGGAAGACAAAAGAATTTGGAGTGTGTAGCTTACCCCCTCAATTGGCGAATGAGTGAAGAATGAGTCTCATGAGCCAATTGAAAAAAGTGTGGGGTGAAGAATGTAATGGAATTGTGCAAGTGCAAATGTAGGATGTAAATGTGGATGATATGAATGATGTAAAATGTGATGTCATTTTTGCCCCAACGGTGGAAGGGGATTGTTGTGAAATGCAAATGATTGATTCTATTTTTGCCCTAACAAAGAAAGGGGTTTTTGCCAAGTGTAGATGTCATGATCATGTAAGATGTATCCCATTGTGGGAATTCAAAATCAAATTTTGGTTGCCCCAAGTTTGGGGTGATTCCATGTTGTTGAAGAAAGTGCCTGTTGGCATCATTGAAATGCAAAGTGATGAAAATGCAACAAAAGAAAAAGAGTCAACTTTGGAGGGCCTGCTAGTGATTGTCAGATAATTCCCATAATTGGAACCAATCACCCTAGCTAGAGCCTATCTCCATGATGACTGTCAATGTAAAAGGAATGATGAGTTATGATTTTGTCCGTGTTTCAAGCCCCACGAACAAGGCCATCAATGACAGTTGTTGAGCAAATTGGTCATGACATAGTCTCACTCAAAAAATGAGGGACCAAAAATGATTTTGTTTTTGAAAAATGAGATATTTGATTATGAAGATGACCAAGTGTCCTTATGGTGATTTATCCATCTTACCGAATTGCATGGATGCAAATCATTGCAATCGCCAAGGAGATAGAATAGACCACTAGATACGAGGTTCACTTGAAATTGTATATGAACTTGGAAAATGTGAAAATGTAATGATTGATGGATGAAAATGATGTGGAAATGAATATGTGATGATGAGAAATGCATTGATGATTGAATTGAGTGATTTTGTGAAATTTTGCATTGATTTGGGGCATTTTGAAGCAATTTTGGACAATTTTATACCTTTTGGGTGCAAATAAAAGTTAGCCATCCAAATCAATTCATATTATCACAAAATTGAATGCAATGATGGAATGGATGATGAGAATGATGAAAATGTATTTTGTGAAAATTTGAACCATTTTGAAGTATTTTGTAACTTGTAATGTGATTTTATGACTTTTGGTCGCAAGCAAAAATTATGAATCCAAATCGATTTTGGTTTTCACAAAACATGATATTATGATGAAAGTGATGTATGGATGCAATTTGGAATGATTTTGTGGAGGTAAGCTACCTTTTTGGATCATTTTTGGTCTTTTGTCAACTTTGATGGCAAACGTCGGTGGGCGCCTACTGCATGTGTAAACGCTCGCTAGAGTTTGTTGTTCTCCAAATGCAGGGAGGTATTTCAATGCACCTAGAAGTGCCCATGGGCATTTCAATGCACCTGAAATAACTATAAATAGCCTGCAGAAGGGAAATCAGGTTCATTCTTGCATTTGCAAATTTCTAAAGCTACATCTGAGGGAGTGGAGTGGAGTGGAGTGAGTGGGTGAAGTGTTGTGGAAGCTATGGCGATGGAGGGTGTGGATGCGATAGCGGGAGCAGATGGGTATTTTGCTAAGGTAAATGCCTTTGAAGCTCTTTGTTTTGTGCAAAAAATTTTGTTGCTTTTTTGACATGAATGTTTTGCCTTTATGTATTATGCTATAGTTGAGGATTTTGGAGGCTCGACATCGGTTCTCACCTCTCATCCTAGGGATGAGGAAGGTGGTGCGAGAGGACCAGTGGGAGTGGTTGGAGGTTATGGGGCTGGTTGGGGTAGCCCGGATAGATGTGGTGAGGGTGGATGAGGGGTATCTCTCTACCTTGGTAGAGAGATGGGATCCAGATAGGGGGACATTTCAGCTCCCTACTAGAGAGATGACCATGACACTTGAGGATGTATATCGCATCCTCAAGTTGCTAGTGGAGGGCTTACATGTCGAGGTTGGACATGATAAGGGGCATGAGCTGAGATGCTTGTTCGGATATGGGTGGTAGGATGTGGAGGTGAAGGGTGGAGGGATAACATACTTGTCCATGTATATGGACAAGAAGTTGGATGCCCTTCCTACTTTGGTGATGTTCATGTTGGCCAACATAGTGGCCCCAAATAACACTAGCTATCGATTCCCATGGAACCTTATTGGGTTGGTGTGTGATATGATCACCACACCTTGGGTGTATGCATGGGCTCCTACTTTATTGGTGTAGTTGTACCAAGAGTTATATGAGGTGAGGAGGTGAAAGTGAAAGGGGTTGGGGTGTAGTTTACTACTATAATGTTGGGGTTGGGAGCACTTCAGTGTGGCTCGACCGATGGGCTTACTAGCTACGATATGGGATAGGGAGAAACCCTATGCTATGAGATGGCTAGTGGTAGAGGAGGTGCAATTGAGTCATCCTATTTAGATGAGTTAATGGTATAGGGATCTATGGGTTGGATTGACATTAACTCAGGTGATATGGAGGCCATGGTGAGGTGCCATGTGGATAGGTGATGGGGAGCATCTATGAAGGGTGTGATAGGCTAGGTGGGTAGTTGGGAGGCACAGGAGTGAGGTGGAGTTGATCCAGTTCTCATGGGTGTTGAGGTAGTTTGGACTAAGGTAGGAAGTTCTAGAGGCACCAGTGCTCTACAAGCATCATTGAGATGAGATAGGTCTACCTTGTGTTGAGGCATGGAGGATGACCTATGAGGATGATGAGGAGATGGATCTCCTTGATGTGGATGATGCAAGGACTACTATAGAGTATGATGCATGGTTCACTACACAGCCACCATGGGTACCGAGTCTAATAGTAGATGGAGATGGGGATGAGGTAGAGGTCAAGGAGATTGATGAGGCTCCTAAGCGCTAGAGGCACCTTCGATCTAGCAGTCAAAGGAGGTGGTATAGGGGTACAATAGAGAAGGCACCTGAGATTGGAGGTGATGGAGGTGGCATGGAGGATAGGGAGGAGATTTTGGATGGGCCTCCTAGTTAGAGTGAGGAGGATTGGGTGAGGTTGGAGAAGTTGGTGGTAGAGCGAGATGCTATGGTAGCAGCTCGAGATGTAGAGATAGCTTAACTATGGGATGTGGAGATGGTGGCTCAAGATGCAAAGATAGCTTGATTATAGGTGGAGCTAGAGGTATGACCAACTATAGGTGGAGGTGAGGATAGGATTACAAGGCTCCAGGTAGAGCTACTAGAGAAGGGTCATCGATAGAGACATGATGTACAATACCTTCGAGCTCGAGATGGATATATCTAATATTTGGAGGATCAATTTATGGAGCACCATATTGGGCTTCTAGATCCACCCTCCTCATCCATATCCAGGTCTATTAGGCCTAGTGAGTCTAGGCATAGCTCTAGGTCTAAGGCTCCTTCAAGGTCATAGGGGTCCTCTTATAGGCATTAGCTAGTGCTTAGATGCACTTTTTGTATATGAGCCTTGGTGCTCCATTGTATATAGCCTTTGGGCATTCATTGTATATGTGATATTTATACATATATATACATGGATTTTACTTTTGTGTTATGATTTTTGTGTGAATGCATATGTATATGGATGATTAATGCAAGTGATAATGTGTATGAATGCAAATGTTCTAATGATCATTCATAGTTTAGATTTTGCTTGGCCATGTTTAGCATTATTGTTTAATCAGGGGCACCAAACTGGTGGTATGTGAAATGGAAGACTCATGCAATGATATGGATGTTGACATGGAAGAAGATATGGATGTTGATATGGAAGAAGATATGGATGTTGATATGGAAAACTGACTATTTTGTAGAGACTCAGACATACTAGTGGTATCAAACAAACTCACTAAATACTGCCTAATTTCTCTAAGACCAAATGTGTGTGCAGTGAATTCATTTACCGAATCATGAGCATGGTAATGACTCGAGGTAATCAAGAACCAATGTGTGTGCAAGTGAGTTCATTAACTCATCTTGAGTAAATTGGGTTTAAACATGTTATGGAGAAGACCAAGAAGCTAGCTTGTCCTTATGTGTGGTCAGAGGTCTCTTTTAAAAGAGATGTGTCACCACGCATGAGTGTACTCCACTACCAGTCAAGCATCTATAGCCCCGGTGGAGATTAGCTCCATAGTCCAAGAATTTGATCTCTAAGTTTTGGGGATGACTACCTAACCGTATGACTGGAAATGTAGTACTATCCTTACAACTTGAGGATCTATGGTGTGTGATGTGTAAAATATTTAGAGTTTTTAGGGGTTTTACCCTACTCTTTATTTTATTTTGAAATTTGTGATAGTGGTGAAAACCACTATTTTTGTGGACTATGTTGCATGATGGGACAAGCAAGGAATACCCTTTTCACTTCGAGGTACAACCCAAGTATGGTGTTATCCCTCTTTGACACAAGATATTTTTAAGATGTGTAATTGTGTTTGGTTCAAGAATGTTTTAGAGTCAATTCCCAGAACTCAAGATTTTCTTAGTGAAAATTGTGTCTTGGTCCTAAAGAAAACTCGACATGTATTTGGAGGTTGCTTAAAACACTAGGAGTGGTTGAGTGACCAAAAACTAAATATGAAGTGGTTTAAAAATGATAATTTTGACTTTATGGAATGGTGCAATGAAATGGATGATGATTTGAAGGTGCCCCTGATTAAGGCAACATGACTTTATTGGACCAATTATTATCTAAAATGAATAAATGATCCCTAATATGAAATGTGAAATGTGGTTGTGAATGCAATGTATGAAATGCAATTTATGAAATGAAATGTATGAAATACAATTTTATGAAATGAAATGAAATGTGTGTAATGCAATGTATGAAATGCAATGTTATTTTTGTGTAATAGCCATGTATATATACATATATATAAATCACATTATGCATAGAATGCTTTCAAGTGTATAACATTAAGTGGTTTAGGCTCTTCAACTCCCTCTAGACTGGCAAGCCTATAAGTTCCTTTACCCACTTTTTGAGTAACAATGTATGGACCTAACCAATTAGCCATGAATTTATCATGAAGATGCGGTAAAGCATTGGTATTTTGTTGATTCTCTTTAAGGACAAGATCTCCTACTTGGAATTCATGTAGATGAACTTTGGCATTGTAAGCATGCTTTAGGTGGTCTTGATATACTTGTAAATGCTCTAAAGCATTGACTCACCTCTCATCAAGGAGTGTGAGTTGGTCAAGATGTGCTTGTCTAGCGATATCATCATCTATGAATTCTTGCAATGAAATTCGTAATGAGGGGATCTCAAGCTCAAGAGGCATGATTGCTTTGGCTCCATAGACCAATGAAAATGGTGTTGCCCCAGTAGGCATGTGGATGCTTGTTCGATAAGCCCATAATGCCAAGGGAATTTGTGTATGCCAATCTCTATGATTTTCTTTAACAAGTTTCTTGAGAATAGCAATTAAGGTCTTATTGGTAGCCTCAACTTATCCATTTTCTTATGGGTAATAAGGAGTCGAGAAACTATGTTGGATATTATATTTCTCGCAAAGTGCTCGAACATCCTTGTTCTTGAAAGACTTGCCATTGTCAGAGATGATTTTTGAGGGAATACCAAAATGACAAATGATATGATGAAGTATAAACTCCACAATTCTAGGTCCTATCATACTGGTTAGAGGAATTGCCTCAACCCACTTTGTGAAGTATTCAGTGGCTGTGATGATGAATGTATGTTATCTCGAGGAAGGAGGTGAGATTTTTCCAATTAAATCAAGACCCCATTGTGAAAAGGGCCAAAGGCTTTGAATAGGTTGTAATGCTTGTGATGGCACATGAGTTAAATTAGCATGTTCTTGACATTGCTTACAATGTTTGACATATGTGCAACAATCGCATTCCATGGTGGGCCAATAATAACCCATGCATAAAATACACTTTGCAATGGCCATTCCACTAAAATGACCACCACAAGTACCATCATGAGCTTCAGCTATGGCTCTTTGTGCCTCAGTAGACTCGAGACAATGAAGGAGGATTCCATCATAACCATGTCTATACAACACGTCCCCCAAGAGAGTAAAATGAGTTACCTTTTGCTTGAAAGTGCATTTAGCAGTCCATGACATATCTGATGGGAGTGTTCCAAACTTGAGAAAGGCTATTATTTGGTTTGACCAAGGCTCATATGGCTCCAAATGGATAAAGCAAACATCCTTTTCATCCTTAGATTCAGCATGGATAATTGTAGATTTAGAGATCATTGTGATAATGAGTGGTTGTACCTCTCCTAAGGAGTCCTTTGGAATCAATGATCCAAGAGAGGCCATCACATCTACAAATCTATTAGTCGAACATGGCAAACTATCAATTTCATACCAATCAAACTTAGAGAGCAATTTCATTGCTACTTCATGGTAAAGTTTTATGGTAGGTTCTTTGCATTGGTATTCTCCATTGATTTGTTTAACAACAAGTTGAGAATCACCAAATATCCTGATACACTTTATGCCCATAGCTATAGCTGCTTGAAGACCTAAGATTAAGGCTTCATACTCTGCATTGTTGTTTGTGCATTGGAAGTCTAGTTTGAATGATAAGGGGATAGGCACCCCCTAGGGGTGTATGAAACATGACTCCAGCACCTTGACCTTTTTGCACTTAGAACCATCAAAGAATAGAGTGATATCGACATCTTCCTCTAGAATGACATCTTCTTCTTGTTCAGTGATAGTAAATACTGAATCATCTGGGAGCTCAATAATCAAGGGTTGATCACTAGGTAGTGGAGCTTCCACAAGTTGATCGGCTATGACCTGACATTTAATGGATTTTTGGCTAATGAACTCAAGATCAAATTCAGTGAGAAGCATTATCCATTTAGCGGTGTGAGTGTTATTGTAAGTGTGAGACATCATATAACATAGAGGATTTTCTCTAGCTATGACATAAGTGGTGTGACTAAGCATGTAATGTCTGAGTTTCTTAGTGGTAAAAACCACTTCTAAGCACAATTTTTCCATGTAAGCGTATCTAGTTTCATAGCTTACCAATGTTCGACTAATGTAATAGACAACTTGCTCTTGATTATTTTCATTCTTTTGTGCAAGCATTGTCCCTAATGCAAAGTCCATTGTTGAAACATAAATATGGAAGGGGACCCCCGGACGAGGAGGAGTTAAGACTGGTGGAGAAGCCAGGTATTGCTTGATATCATCAAAAGCTTTTTGACATTCATCTATCCATGAAAATGTCACCCCCTTTTGTAGTAGGTGATTGAATGGCCTGCATTTGTCAGAAAGTTGCGCAATGAAATGATGGATTGATTGAATATTTCCTTGTAAACTATATAATTCCTTTAAGTTTATTGGGGGAGGCATCTCCATGATGGCCTTGAATTTGTTTGGGTCCACCTCAATGCCTCTTTTGGAGACAATGAACCCTAGTAGTTTTCCAGAGGTAACACCAAAGACACATTTCTTGGGGTTCAACCTTACATTATGCTCTAGAAGTTGATCAAAGACTTTTTCCAATACACCAATGTGCTCTTGTCGAGTTTTGGATTTTTCCAAGAGATCATCCACATAATATTCGATGATATTATGCATGTAATCATGGAAGATGTATGTCATGGCACGTTGATAAGTGGCACCTACATTTTTGAGGCCAAAGGGCATCACCTTGTAACAAAAAGTCCCCCAAGGTGTAGTGAATGTTGTTTTGTGTTGGTCATCAGGATTTATTCGAATTTGGTTGTATCCTAAAAAACCATCCATGAGAGAAAGCATTTCATGGCCAACGCAGGTGTCGACAAGAGTATCAATGTTTGGAAGAGGAAAATCATCCTTAGGACACGCTTTGTTAAGATCTCAAAAATTAGTGCAAACATGTATCACCCCGTTAGGTTTGTGAATGGGTACCATGTTTGAAAGCCACTCAAGATAGTCAATGGGTACAATGAAACCCACATCTAATAGCTTTTGAAGCTCTTCTTTGACCAAGAGGGCAATGGTAGGATGCATCCTTCTAAGTTTTTGTTTGATCGACTTAGCATCAGAATGCAAGGTGAGATTATGGACAACCAAGTTAGGGTCAAGACCAGGCATGTCTTTGTAGGACCATGCAAAAATGCCCTTCTTCTTCTTGAGGAGAGCAATTAATTGCTCTTGTTCATCTATGGATAAACTTTTACCAAGTTTGACAATTTGGGGATTGTCTGCATCTGAACTAAGGTTCACATCGATAGTATCTTCAATAGACATGTGAGAACCTTCCTCAAGTTGATGGGGCATTGGGATCAGATGAATGTCATCTATGATATCATCAAACTCTTCTGACTCAACCTCATCTATGTCTGCCTGGAAAACCTTAGGATCTGAAGGTGAAGGTGAAGGTGAAGGTGGGGGTGATGGAGGAATGTAGTTGGATGAAGCCCTTAACAATTCCTCAAAAAGGACAAACTCAGAAAAGGATGGTGGTGAGGAAATCTAATCCATATCAATAAGGCTCATGTCAATTGGAATTGGCTTTGCCAAATCATATGGATTACGGAGTGGGGTGAATAAATCAATAGGATTCATGTTGACTTAAGGGGAAAATGGATGGTTGGAAAAGGGTGAATGGATGGGTGGATGGATCCTATTTGCTAGAACTGATACTAGAACTCTGGTAAACCTGAACAACAACAAGCAACATAAATAAATGCAATGTACATGTAATGCAAAATATTTTTGTTTTTATTTTTAATTTTGAATTTTTTGATTTTATGTACATATATTACAAGCAAAATGGTCGATGATGTGGATCAATGGAATGGAGGTGGTGGTTCACCGGTTGGTTTAGCTCGCTCTTGTGGAAGAAGCAAGTGAATGATGGGTTGATGGATGGGGAACATTCTGAGGTAAAACTCATCATGTTTAGTGTGTGGGATGATGGGCTCTGATTCCTCTTTAGATTCATCAAAAATTATCGACATAAGGTCGAATTCTTCATAAATTTCTTCTTCAAAGTCATCGGGGTGATGGTCATCTTCTTCTGAATTCAAATTAAGCCTTTGAAAGGCTTGTTCAAAAGAAGAGATGGAAGAAAATGGATGGTAGCCTAGACCTGAATGGTCATGCGCTTCTTGATATGGCATATCAATTAGCTCATGCACTCCCTATTCATATCGGCCTAGGCCATTTCTTTGCCAATTATATCGATGAAAATAATGGGATGGAAAACCCGATATTTGTTGTATATTGGTAGTTGTTGGTTGCTTGGGTTCATCTGGAGGATAAGGATTGGATAATGACTCAATTCCCCCATACACAAAATTTATGCTATTTGACATGGAACCCATATTATACACTACTCCTATAGATAAGGGTGGGTCACATGGGTGACCGTAATCCTTGGTAGTTTGGATGTTGAGTGGTGTGACTGTAATATCTTGGACCATGTATTCACCAATACTAGGATTAGTGAGGTGGACCTCAACTTGGGATGACATGGATGTGGATGTGGAAATGGATGACTCATGATTGGCTTGGGGTATGGATTGAGATGGTGTCTCACAATCTATTAACTCGACTTGTGAGACATTGGCTAATGTGGATGGTGGTGGATTTGATTGAGATGATTGTTGAATTGGTAATGATGTGGAAGGAATGGTGGAGGATGATGTTGATGATGATGATGAAACTGATGTGGATTGAGTTTGACCACATGTGCATGTAGTCAAAGGTGATGAATATGGGGGCATGAATGTGGGTGCTTGATGTGATGTGGTGATGGGAAGCTCCTCAGGGATAGGAGCTTTAGATGATGATCTAGATTGGGTGGATGATGAAGTGGTTGATGATGTGAGAAATAGATGAGTGGAAGGAAGCATGGATTCATAGGGATTGGAGATGAAATTGTAATACTTAAATGGTTCAACATCCATCGGTATGCAATGTACTTGTCCCTCATGTACGTATTTCAAGCATTGATGTAGTATAGAAGGGACACATCTCATTTCCCTCATCCAAGGTCATCCAAGGAGTACATTATATGCCATGGATCCTTCCAAGATGTGGAACATGGTATGCAATATTTTGACCCCCACTTCGATGGGTAAAATGATAGTGCCAACTATGGAGCAGAGAGCATCGTTAAATGCTTTCAAGGTGAAAGTGGATTTGGTGATGTGGGATGGAGGAAGATTGAGATGATGAAGAGTAGATGTGGTGATGATGTTAATGGAGGAGCCAGTATCAATTAAAACTCTTTTGAATGGCTTCCTATCAATTTGAGCCATGATGTGTAATGGAGGGTCCATCGATTCCGATGATATTGGTTTAATCTCAAAATCATAGAATGTAATGGAAGGCTCCATACATGTTTGAATACTCCCCAAAAAATTGTTGAAGGCATTAGCATCTTGAGATTGAAGTTCAATGGATTTTAGAATATCCATTAATACCTCATGATGTGGGGGAGATTGTTGAATGAGCTCATATATAGATAGTTTAGCCGAAGCCATTTTAAGGCTTGTGGTTAACTAGCTACTCAAGGAGATGATTGGCCTAGATGGATGATTGATGGGATGAATGGGGGGATTTGGATGACTTGGAATATGGATGGGTTGAGATGGATTGGTAGAAATTTGGATGGGTGATGATGAATTTGTAGGTTGAGACACACTTGCTTGTGGAGGTATGGGTGATTGAATAGACTATTGTTGAGCATTTTGTTGATTAGTGCATTGTTGTTGACCTTGGGTTACTACATGAATAGCACCCACAAAACCTTGGTATTTTTGGACATGATTGACTTGATTAGGAGGGGTTTTGGTATTAGACCCTCTTATTGTTGGTTGCACCTCCTCATGATGAGGAAGTGGTGTTTGATAAATTCCAAGGTTTTGGTTTTGTTGAGCTAAGGGACTATCAAGCTTGATTGCCCCTAAGTCAATGAGATCTTGCACTCTATCCTTAAATACATGGTAGTTGTTAATATCATACCCATTTTGCCTATGATAAGGGCAAAATAAATGCTCTCGATAGTGTTTACCATATTTAGTGGGATCATCTGGTTTAACCTCAGGCAAGGGAAGTTGGTTGGTGTCATATAACCTATGGAATATGGAAGCATAAGATTCGGCCAATGGGGTGTATTGATGGTTTTGTCAAATAGATTATCGATGTGGTCGATTTTCCATAATTGGCACTATGTTTTGACTTGATTGAGTTGTTGAGGGAACCACATGATATTCAATTTGTCATGGTTGTTGTTGCATAGGTTGTTGTTGAGCCATTACCGGTTGGCTCATGACCACTTGATTAACTTGGTTAGCTTGGTTGGTCGGATTGGCTTGGTTTGATTTTGACTGGCCAGAATAATTACTTTTATATTGGCCCTTATTTTGCCATTCTTTATTTTTAGGCTTAAGCATACCTTCTTGGATTTTTATCTCCTCAATTGTGCTAGCTTGGGCAAGAGCTTCATCAAATGATCTATATTATTATAATTGTAATAACCAAGAGATGGGTTTTAAGAAACTCTTAGTAAACAATCGGATCAACTCCTCCATTGGTAGGGTGAATGGCAATTTGGTGATAACGACCCTCCAACGGTTACCAAAGTCATAGATAGACTCATCATCATATTGTTTTAGACCATATATATCAGATAATGAGACTTTCTTTCTAACATTAAGGGAAAATATTTCAAGAAATTGGTCAATCAATTGCTCAAAAGTATAAATACTATGGTGAGGCAAGTGATTATACCATTCTACAACATCTCCCCCCAATGTCTGAGGAAATGTTTGAAGCATTAGAGCATCATTACTTTGGATTCTAAAGCATGAATGGATAAATGTGCTCACATGTTCTTTAGGGTCCTCAGTCCCTTTAAATTTATCAAACTTTGGTACTATGAAGTCTATCGGATATGGTGGGGATGGTATCGAAGGATGGATTGGTTGATTGATCAGTTGATGTAAAGTGGGTTTCTGGTTTATCATACCAGGAGTATGTTGTATCAGACTATCAATCTGTTGTTGCATAACCTGAATTCTAGGGTCCTCCCTAGGAATGTGGAAGCCCTGAATCACTTGATGATTTTGTGAAGGTGGAGTGGAAATATGTTGAGGTATAATGAGATGATTATGACTTGGTGGAGTGGATTGGAATTGATGATGATAAGGTTGATGAAATGATTGTGAATGAAGAAATGGAGAAGATGCATGAGGACTATGGATGAATTGACCCATAGAATGGGCATGGGTTGATGGTGGTGTGGGAATGGAAACCATAGAATATTGTGGTACCCATGATGGACCTTGGGTGACAAAGGTGGGTTGAGTGGAAATAGGTTGAGGCTTAGGATTGACCACATGAACTTGTTGTTGAGGATAGGATTGAGCATTATGTCACTTCTTAAGCAATTTGTTAAGGTGTTCCCATGCTTCATGTATTTCCATATCTAAAGTGGAAGGTGTGGATGTGGATGGGATGGTTGAGGGAATCATAGTTATAATTGAATGTGTAACATTGGATGAGCTAGAAGTTAGCATCTATGAAGCAACATTGACATGTGCTTCATACAAAGGGTTGCCATAGGTAGTGGTGTAATATGATGGGATGGATGTGCTTTGAGCACATGATGATTGGGGTATGGACCAATTTTGGGAAGGTGTAGTTGATGCCTCAAAAAGAGGGTTGTTATACACCTGGGTAAGGCTTGAAGGCTAGGAGGAGATAAGTTCCTATTGGAAAGAAGGATCATGCCTAGGTGAGTTATGGACTGATTCTAAGACATAGTTAGTGGATCTATTAAAAGCCTCCACTTTGGCCATGTCTATATGGGTTATGTGGTGGTCAATGGTAGGTGAAGATGATTCTATTTATGGAATGGCCATGTGAAATGACTATGTGGATGACATAGTGTGTGAGGGACCCATAGAAAAATCTGAACAACTTGTCTATATCACACTAGTGGGATTGACCACATAAGTGGTGGGGAAGGATGATGAACAATCCATGGATGAATTATTTTGGTGGATGGAAATTTGATTCAATACTTTATTTTGATTTCTAGTTAATACCATAAGCTAATGAACCAAATATATGCAATGTGCAAATGAAACTTCACAAAAATCAAGTAAAGACACACAATTCTATGTTTATGCAACAAATGTGTCTTACCTCTTTCTTTTTTTAATCTCATTTTAATGTTTTTTTTGTGTTTTGTGTGTTTTGATGTGCTAATATGAATTATGAAGGGTGAAATCTATGGCTTGGATGGGCAATGAGATTCTTCCTAGTGATGAAGTCTAGAAATTTTGCTCAGGGGTATCCTATGGTGGCTAAGGGTAGATATTGGTGGATGGAGATGAAGCCCACCATCACCAAATCTCAAGCAATGGTTGGTGATGAAATCCAACTCATTACTATTTAATGTGATACGTGTTGTGTGTGATTCATTTTAAAATTTCTAGTTTTCTATGGTGTACATACAATGTCAGAAATAACTAATTTCACAAGTCTAAATCAGAAGCCAACAATAGAAATATCAATTTCCTCAAAATATGTAGAGTACACCGCTTAAGACCCACTCTGAACAGTGGAGGGTTCGTCTACTCTTCCACCTTGAATCACCAAATGCAGGAGTACTTTTAATATCCTGATATTGTTCCTACTTAGACAAGAAAAAGAGAGATTCCTAACCCTATAATGCAAACTATTTCATGCAATTAACAATTCCAATGAAAATAGAATGCAGGATTTTGAATGCAACATACCAGAAAACAATGAAATTTTAATTTGAAATGTGAAATGTGTGGATGAATATGGATGCACAACTATTCTAAATGCCTAAAAATGCAGATTTAATTTGCTTGTTTTTAATAGATATTTAATGATGTTCTTTTTAGCATTTTATCTGTAAAAAATGTAAAAAAAAATAGAGGGGTTAGGGTTTTGAAGTAGACTTACAGATAAGCCTATGTATTCTTCTTCCCTCTATGTAAAATACCTCTCAACATCTCTAAAATGCACCTGGGCATTTTTTGAACACTGGAGGGCATCCCTCGAGCATCGTAGGGTATCTGCATAACTTCTACGACTTCTGTAATTCTTCAAAAACCCTAGTTCTACGGAATTTATATGATCCATTTTTCTAAAAACTTGCAAAATGAAAATAGAAAACCACAAGTTAGTGACAAGATAATTTAAAATTTAGAACCCATTGTGGGTCCCACCATGATCACCATTTGTGAATGCAAAAATGAAACACCAATACAATATATAAAAGTAACAAAAGCACAAGTAAATAACACAAAATTGCATAGAAGAGATATTATTTTATTGAATGTGGGTAGATCTCCCAATTGTACAAATAATGTGCCCCAATGTGGGGTCTTTACAATGCTCTTGATACAATTGTTACAATGTTAGGGTTTTCGAGGCCCTAATCCAATGAACGGTGGTGTCTTCTTGCTCGTCTTTGATCCCAATAGAGTGGTGAGTGGGCTTTGGTATCCTATGCAGGGCCACTCGAGCTTCAGCAACTACCAATGAATATTATTCTCACACCTGTACACAACAAATAAACAAGAGTTAGTAATATCTGTGAGGGCTCCACTATGTGAGACCCTCAGAAAATGAAATCACTAAACCCTAGTTGCAAAATAAAAAAGTTGTAAACAGATATAAGAATATGAAAATGCTTACAAAATAAAATTTTACCTTGTCTACGCTGACTTGTCATTTTTATATTCATTGTTGTCATAGAGGATGGTTACACAGATGTGCCCTAACAACACTCGAGGGTCGTAGGGCTACAGAACTAGGATGGGAAATACTCGCGGGTGCTTGACGGACTTGGGAGGGTGCTCGACAGACTCAGGAGGGCACTCGATGATGGTATGAAGCACCCAGAGGTGCTCGAGAGACTTTAGGAGGTGCTCGTGAAGCTCTAGAGGGTGTTCGAGGGTGTGAAGTAAATTTTGTAGAACCAGATCTGGTTCACGAGGTGGACGATGGTGGATGCAAAGGATGCGATGGGGTGACGATGGATGAAAATGATGGCGAGGATGCTTGAGGACTTAGGGCACAAGGGCTCAGGGAACTCAAGACCTTAGAAAATGTTAGGGAATTAAAAAACTTAGGGGTTGAGTCATCAAAATGACTCCTCTTTATAATCTTCCCTTAGGCATGTTAGGGTTTCGATGACACAATTTGTGTGGCCAAGATTAAAACATGACGAAGGGTGGAGATTAAATCTGGGAAAGTGGCATGGATTAAGGCGGATGGATGGCTAAGATTAAAACATGATGGATGGATGGGATTAATTCATATAAATATATATATATATTTATTAAATATATATAAATATAATATATAAAATATTATTATTTAAATATATATTAAACAAATATATATAAATGGTGCCCTCTTGCTCCATCTCTTTTCATTCTTGCTACAGAGGCTTTTGGCTATTTTGGCCCATAATATGGATCAAGGATTAATCAAGGGTATTGCTCTCCCTAATTATGATCGTCAGTTGGTCAATGGTCATTTTGTAGATGATTCCTTCTTAACGCTTCAAGAAGATGAGCAATCCCTTTCCTCGGCTATTAGTTGCTTAGAGGTGTTCTGTTTAGCCTCTGGTTCTTCTATACAATGGAAAAAAACATCCTATTTTTGGCAATCTCAATCTCAATTGCCACACTGGTTACATCAATTCCAATGGACTTGGATTCATCTAGGTGAGGTGTTTAAATTTATTGGAATTCCTTTTGCATTTCATGGTTCCTCTGCTCAATTGTGGCAGTATGTTATTGATAAAGTGGAAAAGAAGCTTTCTTACTGGACTAGTAAGAAACTTTATCTAGTAGGAAAATTTCAAATTTGTTCTAAGGTTTTAGCCACTACCCATGTCTATTATTCATCTTGTTGGGTTCCATCAAAATCTTGTTATAAAAAACTGGATAAGATTCTAAGAGACTTCTTGTGGGCCAAAGACTCTGTCAAGCAAGGTTTTCATCGGGTAGCCTAGGAAATTTGTTGTTTGCCCAAGGATTGTGGAGGCATGGGTTTGTTTGATTGTCACCGACAAGGTCTTCCCCTTTGTGCTAAATGGATCACCCGATCTTTAATTGGGGATGAATCTTGGAAAGTGCTGGTCAGGCATTGCATTTCTTCTAGTTTGCTTCAGGGGAAGAAAATTTGGAAAGGGGTGGGATTGCAATCCATTCTTACTGCCCCTATCCCTATTAAAGTTAAAGGTTCTTTTGTCATTTAGAGTATTTGGAAATCCTGGGAGGCCTTCAAACCCTGGCTTAGTTGGAAAGGGAGTTTTCACAAAGCAGGTGCCTCTTTGTCTTCCATGAATATTTGGTGGTCTCCTGTTATCACTTGGCAAGGTTCTCCCTTAGCTCTAGTGTAGTGGGTCAGAGCGCAGAGGTTCTATAAGCATGGTATTGCTTCCATTTTTTATTTCTTCTCCCGACATGCCAGGTGTTGGATACCCTAGGAAATTTTTTGTCAAATTCACAATTTAAATCCTGGTGATAGAGGCACTTATGAGGTGGTTATTGATAGTATTCCATTTTCTATTTGGATCAAACTACATAAGCATTTTCAAAAACCCTGGTGGTCAGATTGGTGTTGGCCTGGGGAGCTTCCTATTTTGCAATATAAAGCTCATCTTGGTTACAAATGGCTCACGGTCACCCCACAAGTTCCAATGGTTGATAAGCTCACTCTGAGATGGAATTTAGTCTCTCTTCCCTCCCAATGGAATAAGAGGTTTTAGATTGCTTGGGCTACTTATATTGAACCTAAACAAAGTTTTTTTTCTTGGAGTCTCTTACATCAAGGGTTACCTATTGGTAGTAGGCTCAAGCATCTAGGTGTTCATAATATCATTTTCTCGATTTGTGGACAAGCGAAAGATTTACTGCATGTTTTTTGGTCTTGTGATCGGGCTCAGTCGACTTGGGAGTGGCTTCTTGAAATTTTAGACCTTTTATGCAAGAGGATTTTACTTGGGTGCATGCTATTTTGGGTGACCCTATTGATTTTTCCTTCAACTTGGATGTTGTTTGGAATATTTTTAGAATTGGTACCTTGTTTTATCTATGGAAGTCCCAGAATAGAGCTATTTTTTCTTAGCAAAATGTCGGACGTGTCTTCTCTGTTGTTGATAAATATGATATATTCTTTGATTTTTGGTTATAGATTCAAGTATAGGTTAAAAAAGTACAAGTGGAGTTGCAGTACTTGCGTACCCTCATGGATCATTGGGGGAATGCACCCTGCATTATGAGTCATGTGCATCTTCCTTCCCCTTCCAGGTGGCAGTAATTTCTCGACTTCTTTCTTTTCGAATGCATATTTAATACTGTTTTGGCAGTTGTTATTGGTAGTTTGTGGGCTGTTTCTGACACTCTTGTATACTCTTAACCACAATGGTTAATGTATTGGTTTACAAGGTGTTCTAATCCCACCCACCCTTTTTTGTAAAAATATATATATATAAATAATGGATAATGTGGCGGGAAGCAATGGATGGATGACAAGTGGCTAGATTTTGGTGTCTACAACCTCCACCCTCTAGGCATTCGTGTAGTCCATATCGGGATGACTCGTCATCACCAAGGGGAGATCAAGAGTCTAAGCATCGTCCTTTTACTATTGGTGATTTATTTCACCCTTATCAGACCTCTTTGTTTAATAATTTTTTGATGCTAGCTAAAAATGTAGGTAGTCGTTTAGGAGGTGGCTCCATAGATATGCTTCCTCCATAAATTTATTTTCATGGAATGTTCAGGGACTTACAGATTCCTCAAGAATTTTTTTTGTTATGCTCTACAAAGTATTGGTTATGTTGATATTATTTACTTACAAGAAGTTGAAATATTTGGTTTTTTGTTAGATGTTTGATGTGGGAAACACTCTTAGTAGACGATACAAAATGGCACAAATGAAAATTAAGCATTGCATTAATCAAAACATATTTATAGGCATGTCTACCTTTACAAGTCGACATTTAATACGCATGATCTGTGTGAGTATTAAATGCAATACATCATGATCCATGTGAAAAGGGATAATATTAATCCCTATCATTCCTCCCAACCATAGAAGCATTGGTATTCAATGTGCTTGAAGGAGGAGAAAAATTGTTAGCCAGCTGAGTGTGAGCTTGATGCAGAAGCTAGTGTGAACTGATGGAAGGCAGCTGTTGAGGATGGACTGCCAACGACTGAGATGCTTGCAAGGTGGAAAATGCAGGATGCTGAGTAGTGGTGACCATATCTAGAGTTATAGTGGAATATGGAACTAGACCAGGAGGAGGAGCACGAGTAGCAATATGAAATACTATAGGTGCCATATAGATAAGCACCGATATAATAGGAACAAATGTTGGTACAAACTAAATTGCAAGAACCAGGGCAGGTACTACAAGAACAAATGCTGGTATAAACTGTATTATATGAACCATTACTAGTAGAAACTAAACTGGTGGAGATGTAGTAGGAATATGTGTGTGATGAACCTAGTGCTGAGTTGTGAATAGTGCTCATGCTTGTGTGTCCACTTGCTGATGTGTGCTAAAAATTAAGGTAATTTTTTGTGCTTGATGCAAATTAGTGCGAGCCTACTGTGGAGGGAATTGAACACTTCGAATAAGAAAATTTTGGTTCTCATGCTGAAGGGTGTAGGTATTTTTATAGGCATCATATTGAGCTCTCTTGTCATATTGATACATTTTTCCTAACAACAACCCACAACAATCCATAGCAGTTACATCACATGTGACAATGTCTACATGGTGAAAAGATAAAGTGCATGTTTTTGTGATTCGAGAAGTAGTAGTATTGTCCTTCCAACCAAGGGAGTATGGACAAGGATGAGGATGGGTGGAAATATGCAACTTATCAACAATGGACTACGCAATCAAGTTCTTCTATGAGCCATTATTGATGATACAATCAACTGAAAAACTAGGTGTTAAATGAGCACGAGTAACAAATAGGTTCTCATGATCTCTGATAAGAGAATGATGGTTAAGTAAGGTGACCTTGTTTAGTCAACCTTCTAACTCAGGATAAACACAATATTCCCCAAAAGTTTGGATGGGATTTTGGGGAGTCCCCTCCTCAAAAATTGACTCCTCAAAGGGTTACTGTTGCAGATGCTTGTACAAACAATTATTTTTGCTAAGATTTATTTAATATGAGATATTTTGATTTGTCATGTCTGCTTCTTTTACAATAGTTACAAAATTGTTGCTTATGAGAAGAAGATAAAGTATGAAATGTATAAGAAAAGGATTTAGTAGGAGCGGGAAGAGAAAAATAAGTATAAGAAGGGGAAGAAGATTGTTGAGGTTGATGCGATGGTGGCACAAAACCTTCTGACGAGTGTCTAGCCCCTATGTAGTATACTGAGATCTTCTCTTTAGTGAGATATGCATGATTGAAGACATCATCTAGTGTAGTACAAGGAGTATATTTCAACTCTCTATAAAAGTGTGCAAGGATACCACTTTTGAATTTGGCAATCAAGACATCATCAGGATTTGATATGCCAAGTAAAACTCGAAGGTGATTGAAATGATGAATGAAATCTTATATAGATTACCTCTTGCCCTGATAGAGGTGTAGCCATTCATTCAGTAAGTCCTCATAATTTTATGGATAAAATGCAACCTTCAAGGCTTTGACCATCTCCTCCCATGTACAAATTGGATTTTGATGATTGGAAATGAGGACTTTGGCAATGTTGGAAATTTTGAGCTTGGTGAATGGAACCTAATTCATCATCAGGAGTGTGAGTATATTCAAATCAGGTCTCCATGTTAAGGATCCACCTATTGAGTACATCAGGGTCTCAAGAGCCTTCATATATTTTTACTTCACACCTTGGACGAGGAGGATGGGAAGAACATTGAAGGTTTTGCAACATGGTAGCCATTTTTGCAATTTTTCATTTTGGACTGTAGTGATTTCAGCCAATTCTTCAACAATGGCCATGTTGGTAGCCATAGGTTTACTAGGAGTGGCCAAGTATTTACTAGGTGCTAGTTTAGGTGGAAAAATGAGAATGGGTGGCAAAAATTTGTGTTCAGCTGTTAATGGGTCCTCCCTCTATGATTGGACCAAGGAATTTATATTTGAGATTCAATGGTCAATGGATGCTTGAGATTCAATTGTCAATGGTACTTGAATCACAACTTACAATGATCACCCACACGAAAACCAATGGTTAACTCCAAAACAAATTGTAATGATCACTAGCCAATGATGGAACCCGAACACAACACAATAGTCAATGATCACTAGCCAGTACGAAATCCAAACATAGCATAACACACAACGAAAACTAGCCAGTGATGGGACCCTCAAGAGAGCACACCAGAGAATATGCCAAAGCATGGAAAACAAGGAGACTATGAGCTATTCGATGATGAAATCAAAGGGTGACAAAGTAATAAGCAATCGGGAATATGGTGAACTCAAGGGGTGGTGGTAGGATGATAGGTGATGGTTTACTCAAGGGATGGTAGGGTGACCAATTAGAGGGGGAAGGTATCAAGTGCAATTTTGCCACCACAATATGGACGATGTGCATTTAAAAATGCTTATTATCATCATAATATGGTGACTGTGAGATAAAACACAAGATGCATTTGTCCTACGATGTTCGACTTCACGGTCAGTGCTTCAAATAGTGTCACCATCAAATCCTACCTATTCATAAAATACTATAAACCTTAGGAGAGCCAAAATAATTATTGCTAGATTATTGATGTTCATCAAAAATGTGCTGGAATATTAACGTATTCATCAAAAACATAGAAAAATTTCTTGGAATCACAAATAATCATCAACAATCCTTTATGTTGGTCAATATTCTTTCAATGGACATTATAAAGCCTTAAATATGTAGTGAGGAGCATCTAGATTTGTTGGATCTACACCAAAATTGTAGGATTTTTTGTGCACGCAGGGTGAGTGACATGGATGAAAAATTTTAGTGCGAGTGGCAACAAGCAAGTTTTGGAGTGCAAAGAAAATCAGAAGGTCAAAAAGTGAGACCAAAA
Organism: Wollemia nobilis; assembly: GCA_028583015.1. NCBI lineage: Eukaryota > Viridiplantae > Streptophyta > Pinopsida > Araucariales > Araucariaceae > Wollemia > Wollemia nobilis. The sequence continues at coordinate 102,989 of JAQPPZ010017169.1, forward strand.
TGTAGCATTAGCGATGGATCAGGTTTGGAATGCAAGCATCGACGGTGGACCAATGGCAAGAGGTAGCTCACTATGTCGTTCATAAAAATAGATATAGGTCAAAAATGGTGCAACATGACGATGATCGCTAGCAATGACAAATGTTGGCTACTACATTTTATCTAATGATGAAAGAAAACATGGTGACAATCAATAAATACAATGATGTGTGAGTTGTTGTGCTGTGCCAAGCCGATTGAAATAGAAACTCACCACAAAGGATATCACATCATAGATGTAAGGATTTGTAGCACCAGAAATGTTAGGGGATGATATATCCAAGATGAATACTTAGATCAAGAGCTAAGGGTCAAGAGTCAGAGGGACCCTAGCTGGTTGAGGGTCAGAGTCAAAGGGACCCTAGCTGAGAGTTTTCCAAACAGAGTGCTCGAAGGTGTCTATGGAAGGAAAAGAATGTTCACCACTCAAGATCCATGGGTTGGTTTTCTCATTCCTTTCTAAACCAATTTGGTCTTAGGAAGAGGATACTCTCCAAACCCTTGCACCTTTATCTGATACCACTAATGTGGGAAACACTCTTAATAGAAAACACAAAATGGTACAAATGAAAACTAAGCATTGCATTGATCAAAAACATATTTATAGGCATGTTTGCCTTTACAAGTTGGCATTTAATACGCATGATATGTGTGAGTATTAAATGCAATACATCATGATCCATGTGAAAAGGGATAATATTAATCCCTATCAATGTTGCTCTTAGTTGTATTGTAAGATAATTTGTACACTTCACTACTCACCATGAAGATGGTCAGGGTGGTGCTTCTATCTCAATCTCCTCCAAATTTGAGGATTGTCTACTAGGGTTTGGCAAGGATCCCTCTTATCATGTGATTTGGGTTCTATTGAATATTAATAGTAACACCTTGGGCATTACCAATATTTTTGCACCTAATGATGGGCCTAATCATTTTGCCCTTTGGTGGTACTTGGCTAATAATTTGTCGATGGCATATTGGCTTATTTATGGTGACTTTAATATGGTTGAACATGCTAAAGATAAATTTGGCTTCCTCCTAATGCAGTGGTGCACCGATGAGTGTGAGGCTTGGTTTTTACTTAAGCACAAATGAAGCCTTTTCGATCCCCATTTTTTATCGACACAAATGCACGCCTCTACCTTGGTTTGCATGGTCCAATTTTCATGCTAGTAATGACAGAGTCTATAAGCACCTTGATCGAGTTATGACATCAGAGTAATAATTTTTCTCTTTCTCCACTACCAATAATAACATTGCGATGATCTAGGATCAATTCTTATTATTGAATCATTTCTTGATTTCCTTCCATATTGAGTGGAGTGGTTACCAATTAAATTTTTTATGCAATCAATTCTATTTAAATACTTCTTTACTACAACACCCTGGCATGATTTCTACAATTGAGAGAATCTAGAATTTATTACCTAGGCCTCCTCATTATTTTAGTCGAATTTCTTGGTGGAATAAGGTGATTTTTTGTACTACCTCTTTCATACAACATTTTGGCAAACAGGTAGCACATGTCAAAAAGTGTGCTCATATGGATATCACGAAGGAGTATCAACAAAATTTATCTTTGCTAGAAAATAATTTGTATGATCGGTAGTTACAAGCTAGGGTTATTGGTCTTTGCCACCAACTTATGCTCCATGAATGACATGAAGCCAAGGGGGTTCAAATTCATGCTTTACTGCATTGGATAAGGGTGGGTGATCGCCCGCCCAAAGCCTTTTTAAAATCTATTCATTCCAAGCAGGCCAAAATCTAGATCAAGACTATTCAAGTCTCTCATGATAGGCTGACTATTCAAGTCTATTCAAGATGGTACTCCAATAGTATCTTGATGTTGTTCCTGCTAAGTTATTTGCTTATAACCAACATCTATGTGAGACTCCTCTTTCACTTGATGAGCTTCATAATGCTCTTATGACTATATAAAATGATAAGTCCCCTAGTCTTGATGGATTTCCCTATGAGTATTATAAATCCACTTGGAAGTTTACTGGGCTTGATATGCTCAATGTCGATAATGAAGCATTAGTCAATAACTCTTTGGATAGTATTATCAATCGTGAAAATATTAAGCTCATTCCCAAAGCGAGCAGTCCTAAGCTTATCACCAGTTGGAGACCTATTACTTTGCGTAATGTTTCTTATAATATCTTGGCCAAGGCTTTAGCTCTTTGTATTCAAAACATTCTTCTTTTATTTATTAGATCGAAGTAGACGAGTTTCATTAAAGGAAATTATATCTTGGATAATATTACTATTGTTTGGGAAGTTTTAAATGGGTGCATATCTCTGCCAAAAGTCGCTTTTCCTTAAGCTTGACTTTGAGAAAGCTTATGATCATATTGAGTGGCCTTTTATTCTTGCCATGCTTAAAGCTCTCGGGTTTGGGCCATCAATATGTTGTTTGTTGATGCTTTGGCCTATCTTACTATTAATGGGCATAAGTCAAAGGATTTTGGTTTGTTTCATTCTATTCACTAGGGTTGTCCTTTGGCCCCCTCACTTTACATCCTTGCAACTAAAGCTTTTGGTTATCTTCTTGCCAATCAAGTGTCTAAGGGGTTGATCAAAGGTATTCTTTTGCTTGATATATCCACTCAATTTTTTTTTTTTTTTTAAATTTACATGGTGGAATCGATAGCCGCCACGAATCCAGGTACGCTGTCCAACTTTTATGGCTACCACAATATTCTATGATGTCCACCCCAGAAGCCGCCACATAGATCTTCATGCAGTCTGCCCCTATAACCACCATGCCACAATAATTTTAAACCTTTTACGTTGCTGAAATTACCAGGAAAGGGACAAGCGTTCAGTCCGACGAGGCCCGAGATTTGAACCTTGGACATCCACTCAACTTATTAATGGCCATTTTGTGGATGATTCTTTTCTCATTATTAGTGAGGATGAGGTTTCTATTTTGACTACTTTGGTTTGCCTAGACACTTTTTGTAAGGCCTCTGGTTCCAAAATCCAATGGTCTAAGTCTCTTTATTTTTGCCTTGCTTCTTCTGGTCTACTTTATTGGCTTCAATATTTCTCGTGGCATTGGCTTTAGAGGGGTGAGTGTTTTAAGTTCTTAGGAATTACCTTTGCTTTTGACTACTCATCCTCTGAACTATGGAAATATGTTATTGATATAATTAGAAAAAATATATTCTATTGGACCTTGTGTCCCCTTTCTCTTGTTGATAAGTTTCAGGTTTGCACTAATATTCTTACTGCCACCCATGTTAGCTATTCCTCCTGTTGGGCCCCTTCTAAGAATTCTTACAATAATTTGGCCATAATCCTTAGGGATTTTTTTTGGTCCAAGAGGAAGAATTTACACGGTTTTTAGTGGGTTGCTTGGGATATTTGTTGCACATCCACTGATAAGGATGAGATGGATATCATTAACATCTATAGACAAAGCATTTCCTTTTGTGCTAAGTGGGTGGTTAAAGCTATTGAAAGCCCTGAATCATGGAAGGTTTTAATTCGCCATTGTATCTCTTTAGGGTTGCCTTATGGGTGTAAAAATTGGGCTAATATTGGCCTTCACACTCTTATCATTACTTCTAATCCAGTTAAGATTTAGGGTTTCTTTGTTGTTAAAAGTATTTAGTAGGCTTTTGAGGTGGTGAAATCTCATCTTCACTGGATTGGTGATGGTTTTCATAATGCTCTTTCATTCAATTATTTGAACATTTGGTGGTCTCCTATTTTGTCTAGCTCTTCAATTATTATTACTGATATGCCAGGGGTTAAATATTTAAGGCTATTTTGCAAAGGCATTTGCTTTATTAAAGATTTAGTGCATTCTTGGGATTGGATTCCTTGGCCTACCCTCAAGCATAAATTTAATCTTCAAAACTCGGATCTTCCTTCTATTCTTAAGATCTAGGAGCTTGTGCCTAATGTCATGTTGCATAAGCTCGACATTCAGCCCCCAAGTGCCTGGTGGAGGGATTAACATTGGAATGTAGATACTCCTTTCAAGAACTACTCTTGTTCCTTACTTTATTAGCTTCTTAGTCCTTTTCCTCTAGTATTGACAAGCTTAATGAGAGATGATAGACTCACTCTACCTCCTATACTTGGATTGCTCATTTGAACTGCATATAACATTCTAATATTGAACCTAAGATCACATTTTTTCTATAGTATCTTATTTATCAATGTCTTCCTATGGGAGAGAGGCTCAGTAGGGTTGGTCTTCCTAATCCTAAGTGTCCTGCTTATGGTCGTTTTGAAAAAATTAAGCATCTATTTTGGTTTTGACCTCATGCTTAGTCTTCCTGGGCTTGGATTCACTTGTTTAAACCTTTTCATCCTAAGATATTTAGATGGTAGATAATTTTTTTGGTGATAATAGTTGTTGGCCTACTTATATTACTACTTTGTGGAATTTATTTCGTGCGATCATTTTGCTTCAGCTATTGAAATCTAGGAATATTGTTATCTATTTTGAATATTTAATTTCATTTTTGTTTTCTATAAATAAAAATATTATAGTACTTTCTACTGTTACCCCTTAGATCCATTCATAGGCTTCCAAGGTGGCACATGAGTTGATGCATTAGATGAATATTATCAAGTATTGGCATGAGGCTTCATGCACTATTAGCTAGGTTCTACCCAACCTCCCTCTAAATTAAGGTCCCTTAGTTTCTTAGGTTGAGGGGGCAACATTATTTGGCCTCAAGCCATTCTTCCAGTGCTCATAGTAGGGCTCGATCTATTCCCAATCATCAAAGGAGGCATAATTTGTGTTCATGCTCTTCATAGCATGGTTTGAGTCCTATGCATCAATCAATTAATAACGGTACTTGTTGGAGCCCTGGCCCATCTCCTTGGCTAGTTACTTCTCCTCCTACTCCTACTCATTCTGCTCCATTATTACCTTCAAATTTGATCAATTCTACTCCCCCTGGTTGGGGTATTATGGTTCCTTTGATGAACATTATTTCTCTTGATAAATATCGGTCTATCGATTCACTTACAAAAAATCCTTATGGTTTGGGCTATTTTGAACCAAAGAATGATCCTCATCGTCCTTTAGGAGTGGCTCCCTATGCTTAGTTATGTTGTTTTTTCATCCTTTTAAGGGCTAGTTTTGTATTTGTATTCTGGTTTCTTTGGCTATTTTTTATTTTGATCGTGTGGGTGGCCTTGGGCCTCGAGCTATGATCTCTCTAGCTCCTTTTTATTGTAACATATTTTATTTATTTAATATAATTATTGGTTCCAATAAAAAAATCTATCAACACCTTCATTCCATGCTAACTTTATTAATACATTTGTCTCAGAGACAATCTCCTCAACTAATATAGTTTAACTAGTATTTAAACTCTTATAGTTTATTAAATTTAAAGTATAAAATGATGCAAGAATGCAAATATTTTTATTATCTATCCATTAGACTAATGACGTCCATTTATAATGCTTAGCTATTTTTTCTATCAGCTTTTCTTTTAACCTTTTAAGGATGAGTCTATCTTAGCTACGTCCCTTATGTAATTAGAGTTATATAAAATACAACTTTAAATCTCCTAGATAGTTTCATGTTTAGATGAGATTATATATTCATTACAACCTTTCAATTACATGTTGATGCCCAAAGACCAATACAATTTTTTTATTGGTAAGACCAATACAAATTTTCTATTGGTAAGACCAATACAAGGTTTACATTAAGTATTTACAAGACCTTTTAACATCTTATTTTCAAATGGTTTTGTATTTACTATAAATTTAGAGTTTAACCATAAAACAAGGTCAATTATAAATATTTAATATTATTAAATTTCAATTTATCCTTTCTTGAATTTCATGCATACTATCCCCTTAGTTTACAAGGTCAGATCTAGCATCATAGGAATTAGACAAGCACTTACAAGTCAATTACTTTCTTGTTCTTTAATGATAACAAAACTTAAATCAACAAGGAGCAAATATAACCGAAATGATATTACTTCCATAAATTTTTTTATAGAATTTTTACCAAACATATATATTAATAGGGATTTCCCATATAAGAATATACTATACACTTATCTCCTCATTAATCTATGAAATACCTACATATTAGCTATGTATGAATCAAGTTAGTTGTCTTCTTATACTTTGATGCAAAATATCCTCTTTGTAATTTTTAGAGCCCATTTTTTATAAACTATTTGTGTTATTTTAGTTTAAAAATATGGTAAAATTGATGTGGCACATGCCAATAGTTACTTGGCACTAAGTGATTTAAATCATAATATATCATTTAATTTTATGAATTCAATATCAGTGTATATTTAAATAGAAAGATAATTTCATTTTATTATGTTTTGTATATTTGTGATGTTCTTGTAACAAGAGTAACTACAATCACTTGGTTTGATTTCTTGACAAGGGTTTCCCTCAATCAAGTTTGAGAGGAAAGTTATTCTTAGGGAGAAGATTGTGGATGCTTGACAACAATATGCTAGAGAGGAAAATAACGTACACTCATATTTAGAACTACTTTGTATGGTAGGAATAGGTATAAGTGATTATTTATTGACTTGTAAAGTGAATTATATATGATTTCATATAATTGCCTTACATAAGTTATGTGTTTTACATATATGCTTGTGAATTTTTGCAATAGTTAATGGTTGCTTGCATGAGTGTGGTTCTTGCATAAAATTTAAATAAATAAAAATAATATATTCAAACTATACCAAGTAACCCTTTAAGAGAGTGAATAGGAATGGAGGACATGAAGGAATAATGGGACACTTTGAGAAGCACTCCTTTTGTTAATTTCAAAACACATAGTATAGGTCTTGAGAGGATACTATATTCTTAATATTTTCCTCAACTTAATGGAAAATAAATGATGTGATTTGTAACCAAAATGCTAACAACGTTGGCATAGAATATACCAATTTTGGAGAACCCTTCATTTTGACCATGAAATGAATAGATTATAAGGGAATTGGGTGTGAAAAAAACTTAGAAGCATTTGTTCGATGACAAAGGTGTTGCTGTAGACACCTAAAACACGTCATGTTGAGGAGGTTGTATATAGACACCTTTTTAGACCATATGACTAATCTTGGGCCTTCCCAAGACCTAACAGTGGTTCTGACCACTCAATCTGGGGCAAATTGACCCTTTACAGCCTAGGTCACTGTACCCCTCCATGGATCCCAAGAGGTCATTGTACCCCTTGATGGCCCCCAATCCTAGTCGCTCCACCCTAGGACGGTCATGCCTATAACAAATCCGGTATCCTCGAGCTAAGACAAATCAATTATAGGGCAACTTGAGCATAACAACTAACCACAAGGAGTTTCTAGATGTGATGCTTGGGTTTCCTAGATTCTAACCAAATCTTGATCTTGTCTTCTCTTGCAAGCCAATATTGCAATTGGGAAATCTTATAAAAGGAGCCCAAAAACTTCATAAAATATAGAGTTGATATCAAATAGGAATGCAACGAAGTGTTGTTGGTTTGAGTAATAGAGAGAACATTCTCTCATAAGCAATGGAGTGCTACCCAAATCTAGCCATGAAGCTTGCATTCACATCAATGGAGTCCCTTAGAGCTTGAAGGTAAAATTCTACCATTGTGCATCCTCAAATCATCCTGAATTCAATCCAATTCTCATGATTTAGTTGTTCTTTGAATATTAAGATCCTTGAACATCAATTTAATAGATAAATCAGACATCACCTTGCATCGAGCATGAAGAACATGCTCTTTTTTCAATGATTGCTTCACCCCAAAGTGGCCCGTAGGCATAGTCGTTGTACCCTCTGACGGCTAATAGAGGTAACCACTTTACCCTACAATGACTTCTTTGTGAATTTTTTTTTCTCTATGTTTTCAATTACATTAACTTTAGCAGCACCTTATTTATGTTTTAGCATAGTTTCAATACATTTTGCATGTATTTCTTTATCATTTTAGGCATTTTATTTTCAATTACTTATCATGGAAATGGACCTCATCCTAAGAGGTTCCTCATTTGCTATTGATGCTTTGTAAGTGTTCTTGTGTGTAGGTTTTACATCTTATCGGGAGCTCTTCAACATAAAGATCCTTCAATTTTCATCTCATATTGTAGAGGTTGCAAAGAAACCCTTCATAATAATTTTTGAGAGAGCAAAGAATCTATGAATTACACCTCCCCTTTGGTTTTCAAATGTAATTTGTATCAAATTGGTATAATTTCTAAGAGGGATATTTTGTAACTTTTTTGTAAAGACAATTTCAAATATCAATGAGAAGGACACCATTTTCTATATTTCTTTGTCATTTTATGGTTACATGATTTGCATTTGTCAATTTGATTTCATAAATATTTAGGTGTATGGTTTTTGCTACTCTATACTGGTGATAACACTCAAAATTCGGCTAAACCTTCATAATTTATCACTAACTACATGTTTCTTGTTATCTTGAATTTATAGGTACCACTGCTCTAGGCTGGAATGGCTCACAAGAGCCATCATCCTACCCCATGACGGCTAGCAGAGCCCGCTACTCTACCCTATGACAACCTCATAATAGAGTCACAAAACCAAAGAGGAAACAATTTCATCAAATGTAGGCTTCACCTGTGAGTATATCTGCACTTGATTTTATTATTTTTCACAGATAGAATTGCAAGTTTGAATTGAAAAATTTAGAGAAATTATTAAATTTCAAGCTAAGTGGTTGTATTATTTTGAATTGAGAAATTTAGAGAAATTTTTGTGAATTTGCTAAGTGGTTGTATTAGTTCACTATCAACTTTTAAAAACTTATTTTGATGAGAATATATTTTGAGTCAAGGATCTATTTTTGGGTTGTACCCTTCTAAGACAAATCCATGCTTGGATTACCTCTGTAAAATCACTCACTCCACTTGTAATGGGGAAGGAAGAAGAGAATGATTTATACATGTAGATTCGAAGTGTTGGGATACCATTTGAATGCTTGCTCAAGAAAAGAGGAAATTCAAATTTTGGAATGAGGAGATAAAGTTTATCCAAAGGTGTGTTAGTGTTTTGGAGAAAAATAATAAAAGTATCCATTGAATTGCTAGGGTTTCATCATACTCATTAGGTACTTATAATATAATTGATTTTATGGATGAGTTCTTGGAAAACCAAATTATTTTGTATTTCATTTGAGAAAATAAGTAGCATGCCTTGTCTAGGAGAAGAAAATATTTTTCATACTTAGTTTGAGAAAATGAATTTTGGTTGATAAAATTATTGTTTAAACCATGTTGAAAGTGGTTAAAATGGTTTATGGAATTGAAATAAAATTTGGATTTTGAACCAAAATTAACAAAGAAGAAATGGATTCCTTTTATGGGTTCAATTTTATTACTTGTTGGGATTAGGGATTGCAATTTTAAAATGATTTTGAAATAGTATTCGAAATTTATGTCTAAAAACTAGGGTTTATAACTTTGAACAATTTTAAAATGAGTACTTCGAATCCTAAACCAATTTCACATTCTAGGACAATTTCAAATTGGGTAGTTTGAATATATAACCAAATTTATATTTTGGAACCTCGGTTATAATCTATTGAAATTTCAAACTAGGATTTTAAGTTCAACTTGGTGGTTTTTGATATATAATAAAAGAATATCAAATTTAACTTGAAAAACTTGTTGATTTGCCTTGTCCAAACCTAGTAATTATTGGTCGATTTCTTCTAATTAGTTATATTTATGAGGAAGAAAAACCTTCAATGTAATTTTAAAAATTATGTTCAAGGATGAGATTTGATTGAGGTAACATCATATACAAGAGTGGGTTTGAACCTTGGATCTCTCAAAGAAATGCCAAAGCCCTTAATATTGCATTAAGCTTACAAATATAGAGAACCTTGATGGTTGTATGTATGTATAAGTAGATTTTTATCCGTACTTTCCCTGAGACCTAGAATTGTAAGAGAAGAATGATATTGTATGGGATAGTGCATAATGATCCTTGTTTAATTGTGATGCTTGAAATAAACCAAGTTTATGGCTAAATCGTTGAATGAGTTGACTTTATGGTTGAAACATAACTTATCTCTAACAATTGAAAAATGTATGATTATGGTTTGTAATTTCTTGTATTTTGAATTCATGGATTTATTTGTGCATAATAGATAATTTATCTTGCTTGAACATGGAAAGTTAAAATTATACTATAAATTTATGAGGTTGGAATAGTTCCAACGATGAATTTGATGCAATATCAATAATCTAACTTTATTGGCTAAGGTTAATAGTGATAATGTACCTATGGACACTATTGATGTAGTCTATAGGCATGTGCAGTTTAAGCCTATGGGCATTCTATATATAATCCTATGGGTATATTTATGTAAGGCCGCGGGTAGCTTTGATTGGAGAGAAAGGTTAATTCCTTCAGTTTGGATGTGTAGTTGTCTCCATGAGTCTTGGTCAAGATGTGGTATGGGTGGATCTCTCACCCATCCAATAAATATTGCAAGAGAGTTAACACCCAACTATTATAGGTATGATTTTATCTTTGGAAAAAAATCTTAATGATTGGAGGTCCTCCAAAGATTGGATTATCCCATATATTATTTTTTTTACCATCCCCTAGAATCCAAGAGGTATGATTTAATATAATATATTTAGCTTCCACAATATATTTCCAAATTGAGGAGGAGCCTACTATACTTTTTACGCTTTTTATGAGTTGGATCCCATTAGATTTTTTTAGCTATTTTAATTTTAAGATTTACTTCCATGGAGATTCTGGTAGAATGAGCATATTGTAAAGCAACTTAGAACTTAGTGCCTTGCTAATAATTGTTTTTAATTCTTAGGCCTCCCTTATCCTTTGCCTTGGTAACATTCTTTCAATTGACCAAATATAACTTTTCCTATCTGATTGTCTTTCCCCTTGCTACATGAAATCTCTTAACAATGCATCTAACTTATGCAAGATATATAAGGGTCCATGATACACCAAAAATTAATATCTAGGAAGACTTGCTAATACCAATTTTATTAAAATAACTCTTCCAACCAAACTCAACCAACCATTGCTATATTGTTGTATTCTCCTTGACATATTTTCTAGAATTACATTTCAAGTTTCCTATTTTTTATGGAATCCCATAGGAACACCTAGGTAGTTAAAGGTATCACTACCTTTTTGAAATCCCAAAATCTAAGAGAAACCTCTATCTTATGTTGTTTAAGTATTTATAGTGTAAAATCTGCTCTTTTGGGTCTTTATCTCTACCCATGTGGCTGAAGAGAAACAATCTAAAAATTCTTTGATTAACCTTACATTCATTTTGTGGCTTCCACTAGTAAAATAGTATCATCTACAAATTGGGCATGAGTGGTTGTTCCATATCTTGTAGCTTCTCTAATTCCTAAGAATTCTTTCCTTCTTCCCAATTTGGTCAGAATCCTCCACAAAGTTTTAACTAGAAGGATATAAAGGTAAGGGGAGAGAGGAAACCCTTGCCTTAATCCTCTAGTGGATTTAAAGAAGTTAGCAAGTTTCCCATTGATTAGAGGGACTATCCAAGTTACCTCTATGCAAGCTCTTATCCAATCTATCATTTGAGCTAGAAATTCAAATTTGGCTAACACTTGTGTTAAAAAGCCAATGTCTACTCTATCAAAGACATTAGCCATATCAAGTTATGGTTATTATTTTCTCTTTGGACTTGGCACTTGAGTGAAGTGCATCATGAATCATTGTAACGTTGTCATATATGTGTTTCCATGGAATAAAACCCCCTTGTTCTAGCTCTATTAAATCATTAATATTTCTTTTAATTCTATTTGCTCTTACTTTTGTCATTATCTTATAAAAGCAATTGCACAAAGATATAGGTCTAAATCTATCAAAAGTAACTGTAATTTTTATTTTGGAATTAAAGTTAAGAAAGTAGATTTTATTTTCCCAGATAGATTACCTCTTATCCTAGTCTCTTCTATCATTGCCAATAGGTCATCTCCTATAATTTTATAAAATTGCTAATAAAATTTTTTGGTAAATCCATCTGGTCCTGGAGCTTTCTCCTTGGGCAGTGAACATATAACTTCTTCAAACTCTTCTTTGGTTACTACTAAAGAGATATCTTATCTATATTTATTTTTAACAAAGAAGGAATATTATTTAGGAGAGTGGTCTGATCCTGTTGATTTACTATTGTCTTTGTAAGAAGGGATGAGTAATGATCTCTTGCTAGTTTATTTATGACTGCCTAATTAGAATAATTGTTTTTAGTTTTATGAATTAATCTAAATATATTTATTTGGTAGTACTAAATTATTTTTAGATGATAGTAATTTGTGTCTCTATATTATTTCTTGAGCCAAATAATTCTTAATCAAAGTATCCAATGTGCCTCTTCTTCTCTAAAAGCTTAATCCATTTATTAGTTCAATTAGAGTCTTCTATCTTCCTATTTAGGAGTTGGAGTATGATCACCTATCTCTTGCTCTGATTCCTCCATCCATTGTAGCAATATGCTTGACTTATTTTGAACTTTAGTGTTATTGTAATCTAGTCCCTAATGTCTTTCTTAAGATTAGAAATTTTCATTTTTCATACCTCTTGGAAACTGTTTGCATAAACATGCTACTTCCATATGAATTTATGGGAAACTAAAAAGGGCACACACATTTGGGGAATTGACCCCTAGTTGTGAATCCTTTCGAATTTATCCACACTCAGGTGGGATAGCACTATTGCGAACCCATCAAGTTCACTAAGGGATTTATAGATCCTCTAATCTATTTGATGAGTTTAACTTTTTAAAAGAACCTAAGTATGGCAATATCTCCTAGGAGCTACTATGTAAGATGAGAGTATAATGCAATACAATATGAAAACAATGATGCAAAAGATATAGTATTATCCTATATGTGATTTTACTTTATATTGATTTTACTATATACGTTACAAAAGGAAATTTTTCTTTTCATTTCTTTTCTAATGAAGACAAGGGTGCAAGAAGGAGGAAATCATGCAACTTGACGTAATGCAAAGTTACATGTGATATTACATTTTGCATGTCTAAGAAGTAAAATAAAGATGTTATCTAGACTAAATACTCTTTTGATTTATTATATTGAAAGAAGAAACAATAAAATAGAGTATACAACAAAATAAAATTATGTTATGAAATGGAAAACTAAAGGATAAAAAAAAACTTACCCATTTTCATTTTTAGAGCGAATACGTTATATGAATTTAAATACACTCGTGTGAATACGCTGACTGGAACCCTTTCAACTAGTGGATTCGTGAATACTGGTAAAAAAAAATGAAAAATATGGATGTTATAATTTAGGGGCCCACAAAATACCAAAAAGATCATCTCTTCCTAGTTTACACAGTCAGGTTCTTTGTTTATGAAGAAATTGAGGTGGCCTTGCCTTGTATATGGATGTAGAGAGATCTATAGCAAATATGCCAACTAGAAATGCTATAGCCAATAGATTTGATATTATAACTAAACTAAATTGATAACATAGTATATTAAAAACAAAGGTCTCATATACTATAAAAATATGCACAAGGACAAGTTTTGTTGGACTGGATTCTAGGAATATAGGGAATCTAAAGTTTCTCAAAGGTATGATGAATGTCACCTAAAATAAGTCTAGTCATTGAATTCACTCTAAATATTAGAAAAAAAGAATGCTTATTGATCTATTGAGATGATGGTACAATAGTATTTTGTGAATACATCACTTGAAATGGATATGGTCGATGGATTTGATCAATCCATCAATGAAGCAAGTCCCATCATGGTATTGCTATGAATATTTCCTAATAGGACAATAAAAATTTTGGTGGCTATTCTTGTCCTACAAGAGCTTCCCAAGATACCTATGGATTAAAATATGAGAGAATTTTAACAAAACTATGGTTAGATTTTGAAAACATGAAATATAAGAGTTCTTGCTATGAATTTATATCATGGAAACAAAAGCACTATTGATAATTGATAAGAAAAATAAAATGCACAATAGGAGGGTATCACCAGGATTTTAAGCATAAAATACTACCTTTTTTTTTTCTCTAGAGCAAAATCATTGGTGACTTCACAAAGGAATTTTGGCAACAATTCATTACTTATTTGGTTTGCTTGTGATTTCAAAAAAACTTTATTGTGAGAGAGAGTTGTTTTTTAAAAATGCTCCCTCAAGGGCCCAATATATATAAATTGGACCTCCTAGTGTTTCATAAATGGGAGAAGTGATGTGGTTGGCATGCAGGTTGGCTTGATTGGCTCGACTAATTGGTGGGCTGGCTGGCTAGCCTAAACATAAGTGATTGCTTTATGATTGAGGTTTCTTAGGGTAAGTTGGGAAGTGGAAGGGGATATATCCCCTTCATTCCCTTCTCAATGATCATCTATGATTGTAGGTGGTCAATCGAATGATATTTACACTCTAATGGACCTCCATCATTATTTAGAGTTTCAACTTTCAAGTGTGAATACATCACCTAAACAAATATGCCAATGGGCGTATTCATGCTTTTGTCTATTAGGAGCCAAATATGGCAAGGGTAGGGGAAATTTAAAATTTTCATGAATACACCAAGCTGAAATTAGATTTGATTCAATGTAGATTTTCCACTACTGGGTTTTATCTACAGTTTTCAGGGTTGGGTTGATTGTTGCGATTAGCTTGATCATTTTGTTATTTTGCCTTAAAGATCAGTGTAAAATAGATGTTTCAATTTTAGGTATCTACATTTACCTCCTTTTTATGCATTTTAAATTTTTGATAAATGCATAAAAAATAGTTGTAGATGTTTGCATTTTTGAGAAAATCATGGTGACTAGGTTTTGATTAATCAATACAGGGTAAAACGTATTGAAAGATTGCTTTCAACTAAAACAAAAAAAATTCCAAAATCTTATTGGATAATTTTCTTGCTACAACTGATAGAGGATTTAAACTAGTTATCACCCCTAACCTAGGTGCCCCCTCGAGTTTTTGAGGGATAAATTAGTCATGAAGGAACTCGAATAGGCTAGATGAGAGATTAGAAAAAAATGAATTTTATCGTATTTGGGGTAAAATAGAGTAAAAGGTTGTAGGTAAATGTTATTTTTATGCACATGAGAGAGAAAAGGACTTTGGATAAAAAGGTTTGTAAAATGGTGCAACAAAGACATCCAATCCACCAATTGATAAAGTACAAGTAGTAGGTCGGGTGGGGCCTTGCTAGAGGTATGAGCCTTTTTTGTTTGCTATTTTTTCAAAATTTGCCTTTTTAATTTTGGGATGTCATGGTCAACATATTTGTCCCATAAGCACAAGTATACTGACTCGAGTACACCCAAAAGGTGGCATATTCATGAATTTCTTAGGTTGACGGATTTGCATTTTTTTGACGTATTCACAACTTAGTGTATTTTTCCTTAAATAACATATTTTCTAAAAATTAAAATATTTTATTTGAAAGTTTGACTAATTTTAATTTTTATGTTGTTATTATTCCTTGGTTATAGGTGTTGGATGTACTAGAGTGCTAAGATTGATGCCCTCACACTCTACCATCTACAATTGTTGTCATGACACCTATGGATCATGATGTACTAGATGCGGTGGGTCTAGTGCATCTGGCGATTATGCTCACTATTGAGCTCGATCATGATATTTTGACTATGTTGGAAAAGTAATGGTATTCAAAGTGTAGCATAATTTTGTTGTCAACAGGAGAGATAATAGTTACCTTAGAGGATTTTTGGAGTATCTTACGAGTGCTTATCTAAGGTGTCGATATACATATGAGCCATAACCAGGACCAGGCCATCTCAAGGTTGACTTATGGGTGCAATTTTTAGTTGAGGCACTATGTCATTGACATCAATACCACATTCCAATAATATTTGATGGATTTACTGACAACGTTACTATATGCTATTGTGTCAGTCTTACTAGTTGGAGATACCAACAAGAGGTTGTTGTACTAGGGGCTATTTGAGATCATTACCCATATGAGGGATGATCGTGTGTATTTTTCTTAGGGATATTTCATCCTTTGTAGGCTCTAGGAGAAGAGCCTCATCTATTATCTACTGCTATAGGTCTATGTATGGGAACATATAGATATCAGATGGCCTATTAAGTTACCTATAATTCCAACAAATCCAGATGTGCTAGTAGGTTTTAGGTGGGCTTGATCCCATGAGATAGGCAAAATAGCCTTCAAGGGGATGATGATGTCATATTGAGGGTGATTGATGACCTCCAATCCAATTAGATATTATGGCATCCTTGGAGGGATCATGTAGGGTAGGTAGCAAATGGCTTTGATTTAGCTAGGGTGAGGAGAGTTAGATGGCTATGGGGACCTTGAGGAGAGTTTGAACTCTATCATCTAGATAGGTTTAAAAGACAATTTGGCCTATATTAGGGGATTCCTATGCTAAGAGAGCAATGGTTCCAATGGGTCACTCAAGAGAGGTGGATGGGCTTCACTGATCTACTTGATCTCAATAGATTTGTTGTGGAGGATGCAGACGATCATCCCACTATTGACCCTAGCTTGGATGATGCGAGGGTTACCCCAAGGTACCTTCAATGGTATTGCTAGGCCTATCATGCTCAAGTTAAATTGATGATTAGGAAATTGTGGATGAGATAGAGATTAAGCAGGTTGGCTTTCCATCATGTCCATATGGTACAAGAGCACTTACGATGTAGACCAAGGGATGGATCAACACCATATCGAGCTTTAGTTGTGCCTCCACTAGCTATAGCTCATGATGTCAAGGTAGGGACAAATATGACTACTAAGGAGACATCCCAATAGGATAGGAAGGCTATGAAAAGGAGGATTGAGTTGTTGTAGGGACTATTGGATCAGCCACTAGCAGCATAAGACACAACTCTGGCAGAGAGACTAGGCCATTCTAGAGAGAAATAAGGCCTAAGATGAGAGATATCATATATGGGTTGATCAAGATGACACCATAGCAAGAGTAGCTATAGTTGGTACCAATAGTAGTGATCTAGTTATTTGAGGTTTCTTCAACCAAATAGCTACTTAACAAGTTTAGTACACAACAGAGTTGGCAAGGAGCACCCACTATAGAGCCATGTATTTTGTAGTTGTACCACTAGAGTAGAGGTAACATTCATCTTTGAGGACTCGATCTCATTCATGCTCCAGGATGAGATAATTGAATCTTCCATCACAAAAGTTGGTTCAATTTCCTCCCTATCCAATTGAAGGCAGGTCAAAGACCTAGGGTAAGGGATGTGATGATCCTAGCGTTTTGATCCATTTTGAGTAGTTGCAAGAGAATTAATTTTGTATAAGATGCCTCAATCCATTGATATGATCTGAGTGTACAATTTTTTTTATGGTACACCAAGTCGATTATGATGTATAGAGATATCAATTTTTCATTTTTTTGTGTTTATATGACTTTTAATGGATGTGTTGTACAAATTTGTTTAAATTGCATGGATAAAAAAATTAATGGTATGAGGTTGTGATGATGTTTGATGATTTTTGTATGTCTTTATGGATAGAAATATGTTTTCTAAATTGTTTAAACATTTTTACCAAATTAATTTTGTTTTGAAAAAATTGGTACATTTAAAAGGTTTAATGGATAGTCGACATAATTTTGCAAGCAAATAAACATCAAATAATAATGTGACAGATAGATGTAAAATGGTGAATGTTAGTTGATGAAGAGATGTAATATTGATTTGAAGGGTAGTGGATGGGTAAAATTGAATGTTGAAAAGGTTGAAGTAAATGGTGTTAACGTTATGGACAAGGTTTAAAATAAATTTGTCAAAATTCCAAAATGTCTTGATTTTTGAAGTTCAAGATATTATTCATGTTAAATGATGTTAACAAATGTTATTGGTATGGTTTGTCATGGGTTAGTAGGGAAAGATGAAATTTTCACAAATTTGTTTCATTTGTGAAAAAGAATGGTCAAATCTAGGTATCCAATCATAAATTAGTAAATATTATATATATACCAATTTGGAAGGCTAATTGAATAGATCTTTATAAATTGATTTATATGTGTCATCAGTAGACCCTAAGTAGTGGCCTATTGACCTGATAAATGACAAGTGCTTAGTATACTATAATTGATACCATTTTTAGGTAGTCCATGCCATAAGATAGTTTATGTCCTATAAAATATTTTACTACTAAGTGGCGGCTCTCTTAGCCTAATTAATAGACAAGCACTTAGATAAATTGTTGTGTTGTATAGGCATTTAATGTCTCTTTTTGATATGCAAACAATAAATGTTCTAATATGGTACAATGCTAAGGATAGTCAATGCCTTGATATGGTACAATACTTACAAACAGTTAATGCCCTGATATGGTGCCTTCATTTAATCAGATCAGGATAGTTTATGTCCTTAGACCTTTTAATATCCCTAATTTTGGGATTTATTAAAATTATTAGGAATCTTGCCATCAATAATATTTATGTCACAGGAATTTTTTCATTTAGCATACTTTTAAAATATTCAAAGATGTTAAATCATCCTTGGAAAAGAGTTGTTACAAATGATAAGATTTATGTGTAAAAATATTGGCCATTTGAAACCCTTAAAAGGGGCTATAAGAAAACAAAATGTTGCCCCATTTGTCATTTGGTAAGTGATAATAATAGGGCTCAAGATGAGGAAAATTATCAAAGTAAATGATAATTTTATAAAATGTCATAGCTATACATCCTTGTGAATTAGGGGATGACATCATTTGGCAAGCAAAGAGATGTTTTGATTTGAACTATTTTTTTGTTCTTTTTATTGTTTTGTGCATACACGAATCGAAGCATGAAACAAACAACTATTGGAAGTAAGCAAACATAAGAGGAATTGTGTATTTTATTTATTTTATGCTAGCATCTAGGATCTAAATTCTATAATGATCTATATAGTGTGGACTCCTTATTGCATCCTAGTGGTTGTCTATCCAATCTCTCTCATGGTAATTCCTTTTGTGGGTATAATAGGGTTGCGTTTATTGTAGAAAAGTAACTATTACTACAAAAAGAGTGTCTCATAAGATTGGGGTAGGATTAGGGTAATTTAGATTATGATTTTGTTCATCCACAATATCCTAAAAAATAACACCCTTTATGTTCTAAAATATTTGTTAAATTTATTGCAGGGGACGAAGCCAATAAAATAAAATGATGTAATGCGAAGAGGTGCTAAATGCAACAAACAAATCATGCTTAGACAAAATTAATAGAAAATGTAAAGTATATACATGATTCCAAGAGTAGGGATTCACTAGCATCATATACCTAGTGTGAATGCAATGCATGTGAATGGTATCCTAACTAGTGGTCATCATCATCTCATCATAAAATCCCATAACTTCTATACACACACACAATCAATGCATAGATGTAAACATCTAGTTATCACAATAATGATAAAAAAAATAGATGATATGTGAGTGATGTCTCAATGCTTCTAAGTGAGAGAAGAAATTAAAAGCTACAAGATTACTATAGTGGTAAGGGCTTTAGCCTCTCTTTGAGAAGTCCAAAGTTCAAACCCCACTCAGTATAAGGGGATCAGAACCCCTCATAAAAACTTGTGTAAACTCATTGAAAACTATTGTAAAATTAACTGTAGTGGTAAGGGCTTTGGCCTTTCTTTGGGAGGTCCAAGGTTCAAACTCCAATCAGTATGAGGGAACCAAGTCCCTTCATAAAAAATTGTGTAAACTCATTAAAAAATAAATAAATAATACTCATTGAAAAAAAATGAGAAATTAAAAATTATTTCCTATAGAATGTTTTTGGATCGACAAAAATTATTTAAATAGAAAATAATTCATGTTCTCCAATCACTCAGAAGCTATGAGCTTATGTTTTTTCAAGGAATAAATACGACAATAAGGTAACTCTATGTTGAGGCCAACTCAAACATGGAATTAACTTCTCCACTCCCTCCTCAAAAAAACTATGTTATGCAATATATCTAGAATCCGATAGCACAAAATCCCTAATATAGTATAAATAGGGTAATTGTTACATCTTGGTAGATTAAAGTAAACAATAAGTTAAGACATGTAGTCTATGTATACGTGCAGTCATACAATTACGCAAAATTAAACAAACATGCATCGTGTGTATGAAACTAATTGATTATTTAAGAGGTTCAAAACCAATTTAATGTAGATTCATGCCAAGAAGATTGATGATATGCAACACCCCCTGTATTATATTATTTGGTTATTGAAGACTTTAGTCTTTAATGTGATCTTCATCCTGGTTCTGGAACTTGAGATCTTCTTTTCTGCTTTCTTCTTTGTACCCTTTGTCTGTATCCCGATCAAGTAAATAATTATATCTTCATGAAATACTATTTTAGCTAAAAGAGATTTAACTTCTTGTTCATCTGTAGGTTCTTCCAATTCCTAAATTTCTTGAATATCTTGGTTGGAATGACCTACTTATGACATTCTCTTCCATTTTTTACTATCATTTTTATGCTTCTTCAATGTTCTATGACTTGAATTCTCAGTATGTGAACTCTATTCTGGTTTGGATTTTTAATACTTGATTATATCCTTTGCCTTATGTGCCACATGGCATTTAATGTAAAATTTGTATGTTACTTCTTGTTGCTATTATATGTTAGGTGGCACATGCATTACTTTATAGCATGTAGGATTTGTTCCAATATTGGATAGCATATACATTATTTGATAACGTATTACCTCCTTTCTCAATGAGCGCTCATTTGAGGTATTACTAAAGACTATTGGTGCTCTTCTCTTTTATGCCAAGTGGAATATGGTATCTTTAACAATCATGAAAAGTAGTGGCTTCGCTTTTCTCTTGCATGTAACCTTTCTTTGATGCTCAATGTTCCTTTCTTTTTCTTAACGTTCTTTTCCAACTCTTTACAAGTTGTTTGGTCTTCCTTTTGTAATTGTTGAGTGCTTTTTGATTTCCAATGTATGGTGGTGTATATTCTCCTTCAATGGATGATCCTCTTCAATGATGGTGACTCCTCCTTTGATGGTGCTTCAATGTTTCTATCCTTGGTGAATGTTTCATCGTTGTTCTATGAGATTTTCAAGCCTCTTTTGCTTGGGTAAAACCTTGTTACTTGCTTACTACTTGAGCCTTTTTTTGTCCTTGCTTTAGCTCTATCCTTATTTTATATTTGTCCTATTTATCTTGCTACAGGTTTTGATCTAATTTGGGTGTTGCCTTCCTCGCATTTTTGCACCCTATTTGGTGTCTTTAGACACCTTGAATATGTTAGCTTTGAGCCCTTATTCAACTCTTTTCTTCTTTACTCCGTGGCTTCTCATTTTCACTTGGTGATCCTACCACTAATGGCTACAAATTTTTATGTCTATTTGGTGTCTTTAGACACTTCAAATCTTCTCTTTATTTTGCTACTTTAGAAAAGACAAATACAATGCTTTTATAAACTAGAAATGAATTTGTTTTTTACTAAGATATATTACCTTTATTGCACCAAAATTTTAAGATCTTTTTAGTCTCCTTTTGTAGCTTACTTTCATATCTTTATCAAATTACCATTTTTGTTCTAATATGGTGGCACCTCCTCTTTATCTTGGTGGCTTTACTACTCCTCTAGTGGCTCCTTTTCACCAAGACTTGCTGCAAATTTCACTTGTGCTTAATGGTGTCTTTGGACACTCTAACTCAACCTTGTTCTTGTGCACTATTCTTCCTTCTCTTGCTTAATAATATTGCACTTTGGTAGCTCTCAAAGATAACATGTATTAAGCACTATATACTTCTTATTAATCCTTTCAAGTAACTTTTAACTCAATCTTGTGTTGATGTATATTGTAGGTTTCAAGATGATAATTCAATCTTCTTTCTTGACTTGAAGACCTTTAAATTAAACTCCTTTATGCTATCTTTAATAACTTTAATATGATTCTTAAAAAACTTCATAATATACTAATGTGAATGTTCAAATAATAAACTTTATATCACCAATATTGCATACCTATTCACATTTTTTTTGTAGCTAGTCATCTAGGTGATTTGGTTCACCTATTTGGTACCTTGAATATGTAAACTTTGCAGCTCTCTTTTCTACTCAAATGTTGCTTTGACCTTATCAATTTTACAACTTCAACTCCTTGTGCTTTTCTCGAACTCTAAAATTTACAGCTACTAGTGCTGCCCAAAATGCTACCCTCTTGTTGTCCTAAAATCTCTCGAATCTGCTTAGGAAACTCCTCTAATTCATAGCTCTATGTCACCTTCAATTTGTTGGCCTGTGACTCTTTAATTTCTGCTGCAAAATCAACAATCTTCTCTTCTATAAAGTAGCCTTCAAAATTTTAATGGTAGTATTCAAATTTATTAATATGGTGGCCTTTTCTATATCATTTCTCCTCCAATCTCCTTGTCAAATTTTAATTGAAACTTGGCCTATTTTCTGACCTTATTCTCAATAATTTGAATATCTTGAGGTCTTCTAGAATCCTTTTCAAAATTTGGCAAACTTCTTGCCAAATCCTTTTTCCTTTTGGGCTTGTTTTCGGATGGTGATAATTTTCCCAAATTCTTCTTTTTAGGAGATACTCCTTGCAATATTCTCCCTTGATATTTCTTCAAATCGCCTTCAATGGCCACTTCAACTTTTCAATAGGCCTTCTCTAGCCTTCTTATTCTTTCTCCCTTCAATATTCCTTGAGACCTCTTCTTTTGGGTCTTCAAATTATGTAGCTTCTCAAATCTTCAATAGGACTTTTCCTAGTCATTCTCTATATTCAATATTCAATATTCAATCTTTTATCTTCCAAATCTAGAAGTTCTTCAATGGGAACTCTTTCTTGGGTCTCCTTCTAGAGTTGCTTTCTACTTTATTCAATCTGCAATATGCAGTCTTCAATATTCTATAAAAAACTTCTTCTTAAGTCTCATCAATATTAAATATCCAATAGGGATCCTTTGGCCTCTTCCTCTCTTCTCAATCTTCAATATTCAAGCTTCTATGGAGACTTTCTTCTTGGTTCTCCTCAATCTTCAATGTCTATTTTTTTTGCAATAAAGAACTAATCCCTGCAAAAGGAAAGCACATAGAATTTTAGGTAATCAAAGATGAAATTTTTTCTTATCAATTGTAGTAAGCTTCTCAACTTCTAAGAACTAATTTTTTGCATCAAAAACTTAGACAATAGCAGGTAAATCCATTAAAAATTGTAGATCTCTATAAATCAGTAAACATCACTAGTTATCCTTCAATCTAGTGGAAATAAATCTATGCTGAGTCCTAGTATTCACAAGTTTTTCTATAACTTTGTGGAGAGACTCTAGCCAAATAGCAATTACATAATTTTTTAAACTTCTAGAAATGAACTCTCCCTATCTCCTCTCAATATCTCTTGTGGATTTCTCTATTTCCTATCAATCTACCTTGTGCTTTGATACCAGTGTTAGCTTTTGATGCTATATATTAAAGGAAATGCAACCACAAGAACTAAAATGAGCAAGGAATATTAACTATATGATAATGGTAATATAATATGAAGGAAAAACTAATAAGAAACTTTTGCAGTAACTCATAAAACTACAATTAATGAAATCTCATGAAAATAGTATAATGTGTATAATGGAGGTCTCAAACACTTCATGATTCATACATGCTCTACATTGTATCTGCTTTCTCTTCTCATATCTATTCTCTATAATACTATATGCTCACTCTCTCTTCTATCACTCTATCTAAGGCCTATATATAAAGAGATATATCTCTTGACATTTCACCTACCTATGATTTTTTATATTCCTATTCTATGACTCGTGTACATGTGGACTATATGCACATTTACATCATCAAGTACTTTGCACATTCTAATACTTGTGCGTTTATTACTTTACATAAATTAAATACTCAAATACTAATATAAGATAAACTTCCTAATCTAAAGAAGTACTCAAGGTGATACATTGACATGTACCAAATAATGTAATATATTCCAACATTCTTCATGTCTTTAATGCTATAACCCTTGATTTTCTTTGTAGGATTGGAGGGTTTAGATAAATTTGATGTCTTATTATACTTTATTAACTTCCTAGACCTCATTTCTAAGTATGTGGCTTTAATGCATACCTCATCAATATCCTTGGAATCAAATAATATTAGTTCTATCCTGATCTGATAAGACAAGCCAAACTTATATTTCTTAAAAATTTGAGGATCTCAAAGATTAGTGCCCATTAACATGGCTTGTTTTCTAAATTATGTGGTGTATTCTTGGATTGTTTGACCCTACCTTTGTCTTATAAATGGCCATATCTCCATATTCTCTTGATATCCAATAGGATAAATTTGAGCTCTTATAGCCTTCATAAATTTTTCCCAAATTGGTTGTTGATTTCTTGCCAATCCAATTGAGTATGCCTCCCACCATGTAAGAGCATGGCAACCCAATTTAAATATAGCAAAATTGATCTACTATACCTTTGTATAAGACTTAGTCCTAAAGTAAACCTTTCATTTCTTCATCCACCCATCTAATTTTTTAGGATCTAACTCCCCTTCATAGGTTGGAATATCAATTTTGACCTCCATTTTAAATGGATATTTTGTCAAGGGTTATGATGAGACATTCTCAGGTTGTCTAGAGTTGGATTCTTAAACATCCTTTTATTTCTCATGAATGGAAGCATTAGACTCAGTTTTAAATTTTGAATCTGATTTCTTCCCTCTCCCTTGATTTTCTTTCTTCTTTAGAAAGCACCATCTCCATCAAGCTTTAGGGAGTGTCTTCTATATCAAGAAATATTCTCTGAAATTCCTTATTGAATATTGTTAGAGAGTTATATTTTTATTGATCTACCACTTTTGTAAATCTGATCCTTCTTCGAATATCTAGGTTGTATGGGTTTAAGTCCTTTCCTTGAGATATTCTGCCTTGCACACATAGTTCTTCAGGAAAATATGCTTTGATAGTAAACTTGATCTATAAAGAGCCAAATATTGACTCTTTACTCAAAAAAATTAGAGATCATGCTTAATCCCTCAGCTTAGATTAATTAAATGTATACATGCTTAGGTTTTATACTTTAGATTATATATTTCCATATATCTGATCTACCTACTAAATTGGAATTAAAACTCAGATATTGCATAAATGAAATCACACATACAATAAAAAATTATAAGAGAACACAAGATTTTTATGTGGAAACCCCAAAATAGGTAAAACCATGACCCAAATGAATTGGACAGATTTTTATTAGGATTCAAAATTGATACAAATTCTTACTGATATTCAATCGGTTGTATTCTTCAGGTTGTTCTCCCCAATCTCTGCTCTTACCTTTTCCTCCTCTTCCTCTCGGTTCTCCCAATGTGTATGTGTAGCCATTAAACCCTCACAAAGTGTTAGTATTTATACCCAACCTCTTTTCTTAAATGAGTGTTGGTATTTATAACCAGCCCCTTTTATTAAATGAGTATTGGTATTTATTGTTCACTCACTTGCAAACTCATATGTAACATATCTACATGTGTATTTTGGGTATAAATTTTACTACACTACTTTGATTTACCTCTACCTATGCTCATTAGAAGCATATTTGAATTAACTATCCAATGGTACCACTTGAATTTTGTAAGTTACAACCAATTTTATATCATTCTAAATAGCCCTTTTCTAACTACCACAAATTTTTATGTTGACCTCCATTTTTTGAGAAACCAATCTAAAACTATGTTCCTCAAAACAAGATTTCTAACGGTACTAGTTTCATACAATTTGGCCATGTAACAAATAAGTTACAACCTTTTAAAGATGTCTCTATAAGTAGTTTTGAGCGACGTGAAAGCACCCATACATTCTAGGACTTCAAAGATTAGTAACTTGGCCATAAATTTTGCCTCGATTGTACATTTAGAGTGATTCAAAAAGCGTCAAAAATCTCCTTTCGAGATGCAAATTATGGAGCCATCCACATTTACCCAACTTCCATGGATTTTACTCAAAATTTAAAAAGCATAAATATTACTCTATTTGTCCTCCATACTTTGTTCCAGCAAGTGTTGATTTCTCCAAAGCGAGGATTTTACCTGGAGCTCCTTCCACACTTCCTATATATGACCTTTTAGTTGGTTTCATGATCACTATCAATTTTTCTTACAAGCTTCTTTAGGATTTTGATTAATATTTTGTTAGAAGCTTTGGCCTATCCATTACTTTATGGGTAATATGGTGTTGGCCATTTATGCTAAATTTTGAATTTAGCATAGAGTTTGACTATGTCTTTATTTTTAAAAGGAGTACCATTATCAAATATAAGTATGCTAGGAATGACATATCATGACAAAATCTAATTTAGAATAAATTTGAAGACCTAAACACCAGTATAAGAGGATAAAGGCATAGCTTCTATCAGCATGGTAAAGTATTTAGTTATTGTGATGATGAACATATTCCCATCAAATGACACTAGTTTATTTTCTCGATAATATCTAGCTCCCAAGTAAAGAAAGGCTAGGGCGATGTGACTGACTAAAGTTCTTGAGATGGTACATGAACTAGCTTATCATATTTTTGATATTTGTCATATTTGCGCACATGGGTTTGAGTTTCTCATTTCATAGTTAGCCAATAATAGTCCATAAAAATGAGCTTCTTAGCAATGGCACTTCCATTGAAGTTTCTGCCACATGCCCTCTCATGGGTATCTTGAATGACTATTTTGGCTTCGTCTACATTGAGGCATCTTAAGAGAATACCATCAAATTTTCTCCAATAGAGGATGTATCCAAGTACGAAAATAAACAAGCACATTGTTTGATATTCTTTCGCTCATTGCGGTTTAGTCTCATAGGAAAAATTCACTCTTAAAAATCATATATTTTTTTATACCAAGAATCAAGGGCCAACACTTGTTCAATGAAAAAATGGTCAATGGTTTTGACTGGATTGCAATGTTGTAGGTTGTCTAATTTTATGGATGATAATTATCGCTTGTTCATCCTCCAACCCTAGAGGCATAAGTGATGCAGTTGCAGCCATTGCATCTGCTTGGTGGTTACTAGAGTGTGGAACTGTATCAATGGTTTCTTTTCAAAGGAAGGCATCAAGTTATCCATAATGCCTTTGTATGGTTTTAGTTTATCATATTTAGTTTGATAAACTCCATTGATTTGGTTAACTATTAATTGGGAATCTCCAAAATGGAGAAGCTAGTGACTTTCAAGGCCAACGTTGCTTGTAGTTTGAGGATAAGAGCTTCATATTGGTCATGTTATTAGTATATAATAATTAAAGCTTAAAATATAATGGAATTATGATTTGTTGTGGTGATACTAGTATGATT
The DNA here is from genome assembly GCA_028583015.1 of Wollemia nobilis. Lineage (NCBI taxonomy): Eukaryota > Viridiplantae > Streptophyta > Pinopsida > Araucariales > Araucariaceae > Wollemia > Wollemia nobilis. The sequence continues at coordinate 130,346 of JAQPPZ010017169.1, forward strand.
TATGCTCCCACTCCTTTGATGCATCTTACACCATTGCAAAAAAGAGTCTAGGAATCTTGTTGAGATGTCTCAATAGTGCATGCCATATCATCAGGATATTCAATTTCTATGGGATTACTAGTTGATAAAGGGATTGTTGCTATCTAATGATCTATCACTTGTACCTTAACCTATTTCTAACTAATGAACTCAAGATCAAATTCATTGAGCCCCATAACTCACTTGGTTATCCTACCAAAAAGGTAGGGTTTAGATATAAGGTATCATAGTGGATCAAATTTGGCTATAATGTAAGTCTTGTGACTTAACATGTAGTGTCTTAGCTTTTGAGAAGTAAACACCATTGCTAAGGACATATTTTCCAATGAGGATACCTACTTTTATAACTAACGAGGGTTCTGCTAATATAGTAAACAACTTGTTCCCTATGTTGCTCATCATATTGTGCTAGAATGGCACCTAAAGAATGAATAATTACCACAATATAAAACAATAGTGGCTTGAGATGATCAAGAAGAACAAGGACCAGGGGAGACAATAAGTATATTTTTAAAGCATTGAAAGCTTTTTGAAATTCCTCATCCCAATTGAACTTAATCCCTATTTGCAATAATCGTGAAAAGAGTTGGCATTTTTTAGTCAGTTAGGATATAAATCTCCTAATTGCTTGGAGTTTGCCTTGCAATATTCTAAGCTATTTTAAGTTTTAAGGGGGTGGCATGTTTATTATTGCAAATATTTTATTGGGTTCTACATCAATACCCTTCCTAGATACCATGAAGCCTAATAGCTTTCTAGATGTTATCCCAAATATACATCTAGAGGGTTTTAGACTAACTTTGTACTGTCATAGTCGTTCAAATATTCATTTCAAGTCCTTCACGTGATCTTATATTTTCATTGATCACCCAATAATATCATCGACATAATCTTCAACAATATTGTGCATCATATCATGGAAATATATGTCATGGTATGATGATATGTTGCGCTAATTGTTTTCAATACGAAGGGTATAATTTCGTAGAAAAATGTTCCCCAAGGAGTTGTGAACGTTGTTTTGGCTTGTTATTCTAGTGTTATAAAAATTTAATTGTAACCAAAAAATCCATCCGTTAAGGATAACATTTTGTAACCAGTAGAGAAATCAACTATCATGTCTATTTTTGGTAAATAAAAATCATCCTTATGATAGACTTTGTTAATATCTCGAAATTTTGTGCATACTCGCACAATACCTTCTTTCTTGGCAATTGGTACTATGTTCAAGATCCAATAAAAATAATTGATAGCTTTAATGAACTTGACTTCCAAAAGCTTTTGGAATTCCTCTTTGACTAGCAGAGTTACTTTCATATGCTTCTTTCATAATTTTTCTTTTATTAGCTTAGCATCAGGCTTAAATATCAAGTGATGAACTATCAAGGATGAATCCAATCTAGGCATGTCCACGTAAGACCACGTAATGATATCATTGTACTCAGTTAACAACTTTGTATACTCCTATCTTTCCTCCAAATTTAGGATATTTCCTAATTTTATCATATGTGGATTGTCGTTCGTATGTTTATATCTATGGTTTCTTCTATTAGGATGTTGGATTCATCTTCATAATGTTGAGGGGTAGGTATAACCACTACACTTCGCAACTCATCAACCTTTCAAGTTTTTTACTCCATGTTAAATGATTATGAGGGATGTGTGTCCAAAGAAATAATTCCTTCAAAAAGGATATCGTCAAAAGGAGATATGCCATTATTATCACTCCTAAGAAGAGAGTGAGATACAATTTTCACCTCACAATCATTTATGTGTAATGTTGATACAATATTAGCCATTGAGTGAGAGGTGGTATATTTATCTTCATGCACTGAAGATAGTCTATGCTCATTGTTGGGACTATTGAAGATTTATTGCCTAATTTCTTAAATAGGATCAATACTTATGATATTGATTCATACATATTGCAAAAAGAGATCTAAATAGGTGAAAGGGAGAGGTTTAACTTCCTCATATTTATACCAATCTAGACCTATTGATAAAGTTACTTCTATTGGTTGTTCAAATGAGGATAAAAACACATCATCATCATCACTTTCATAAGAAGAAGTAGGTATGGTTTTACTATGATCATGAAAATATCCCAATCCATATTTCTCGGGCCAAGTTTCAGTCTCTAAAGGTTCTTTGATTCCTTAAAGCCCTAGGTTTTTTCCTATGTAGCTAAAGTTACAAAGGATTTTTTTAGGGATAGGATAAATATTAGAAAGAAAGCATGATTCATACCTATGCTCAATTCATCATGGGTTTGTCCCATGTATCCTTTCCTCATCCATTATTACTACAAATATGAAAGTGCAAGTTCTTATTTGTATGATTATTCTTCACCTAGAAGGTAATCCAAAAATATAAGGTGATGAATGTAACTTAACCAAGTCTAAGGCTAATAGCTCATAGTGTTGATCATTAAGGTTTATGTTTTATATATCTTCTATATTTTCTTTGTTGTTTTTCATAACTTGTCAATTGGTTCCTTCTTCATGGATGTTGTTTTATTAGGTGAATTGGACCTTAAGGTATCATCAATGAAGGGTTGAGAAGCATTTGATGAAGGATAAAGTTGATCTTTTGGGTTTTTTGATTAGATGTTTTGGCAATAGATGAAAGGATCATGTTCAGCTACAATGTTGTACAACTTACCTTGATATTCAAAACTAACACATTGATGATAAGTTGAGGGAAAAACTTGCATCACATGGATCCAAGATCACCCTAAAATAAGGTTATAACTTAGCTCACATGGTAATACATAAAATAGTCTATTCAAAACACGAGGTCCTACCTTTACTGGTATAGCTATGGTCCCTATAACTTCTCGTTATTCATTATCATAAGCTTTCATAACAATATATGATTTCTCCAAATCTGTCTTGTTAAACCCTATTTTATGAATAAAGCTAAGACTATAGACATTAATTGATGATCCATTATCAATGAGAACCCTTTTTATGGATTTTTCACCAATATTACAAGTGATATACAAGGGTATCTCTCTAAAAAAAGGGGTAGGTGGAATGTCATTCCTAAAGAAGGATATAGTTGCATGGTTCACGCTAAATTACCCCATCATATTAGCTAAATTTTTAGGAGTGAAATTTTTAGGTACTATACGTTCACTTAAAATCTTAAACAAGTTCTAATATGACTTGGAGAGGTTTGCAAAAACTCAAGTATGGAGATATTAGTTGGTGTGTCCTCTAATTGTTGTTGAAGAATAAAGGGACTTTTTTCTTGTGGTTTTAGAACCAAAGGTGGTTCTTTAAGAGCATTCACACATCTTGATTGCAAAACTAGGGGAGGTTCAAGAAGTGGTTCAAAGGCTTGACCTTTCTCCATTGTTTGTTTGTTTGTTTTATATGGTGAAGAGATATTCTTGTATTGCACTTTATTGACAATGCTTGGTCCATGTTTAGATAGGGGGTCCTAGAATATCCCCAAATATTGGTTGGAATATGTTGCTTATTTAGGACCATCAACCACTAGATGACCTTGGTCAAAAATATCTTGTACCACATTCTTGAGAGTGATACACTTATTCATATTGTGGCTATTAGTGTTATGAAAAGCACATTGTTGGTCAACCTTGAACTAGGAAAGCTTCTACCTTTCAGGGCCATGTTTTATTATAAGGGGTAACTCTATCATCTTAGAATCCAACAATTATGTCAACATAGAAGACAAGGACTAGTCTAACTTATAAAACTTTCTAGGAGGCTTTTCTTGAGTTTTGTCTAAGATTAACTTGACTAACATCACAATAATACTGAAATTACCTATTTTAGGGTTGGTGTTAGGTTGAGAGTTAATCATGCCATCATCCATAGCATGTTTGTTCTTATAATATCCTTTGGTGCAGGGAGGAGATGGTTTCTGCTCTTCCTTCTTGATTTTGAGTTACCCTCTTCATTGAAGGTAAACTTCCATTTGTTTTGCAAGATCAATCACATCATCGAAGGATACAACACAAGTCATATCTAAAGGATATAAAAAATGTTCTTGCAAACTACGTATGAAAATATGCAGTAACTCCCTAGGTGGTAAAGCAAAAGGTAGTTTTCTAACTAGGTTTAACCACTAAGATAAGAATTCATTAATAGATTTATTCTTCCCTTGCTTAAGTTGATACAAATCATCAACCATATACTTTTCTATAATGTAAGTGGTGAAATGTGGAACGAACATTTTGGATAGATAAAAAAAATATTGATCGACTAGTGGGATAACAAATAGAACCATTCAAAGACCTCACCACCAAGACTCATGGTAAAAATATTTAGAAACAAAATTTCATCATACTCGATGTCATGACTTGTTGCTCTAAAAATTTGAAGGCGTTCTATAGGATCACCATCTACCTTATACAACCAATTTTTTTTTAGCACAAATATCAGAGGATAAGATCTATTTGTTAAACTAGGATCTATAGGTTCATTACAACAATATTTGTAAGAATACTTTTCAGGTGTGTCTCCTTTAATAGAGGCTAATTTTGTTTGAATTCTAATTTTTCTTTTGCTAATTATTCTAACCTAGCATTGACATCCTAAAATATAGGATAATGTGTTGATGGTACTATAAACAGATTGAGGGTTAATAAAAGGGTAGTAATGAGTGCTTGGATGGGATGATCCATAAGGGATTGTTGTGTTACTAAATCCAAAATTACCTTGAAAAGACATATTAGCAGGAGGAACATTAGTAAATGGAAGGTTAGATAGTGTGGGCATGCTATAGAATGGGTTAGGAGCAACCACATTTGAGGCATGAGGTATACTAGGAATAACATACACATGTTGGACTTGTGGATAGCTTAGGTGTGGATAGATTGTAGTGTTTAGCTTGAGTAGCTCTATTATAGGGGGTATATTTCCTAAATTTCCTAAAGAAAATGGGATACTAGGTGATACCCTTCCTAGAGTTGTGACAATCAAGTCTCGTTATTCAACACCCATGAGGTTTGATCTAGGTTGGTGCAGAATTTCTAGAAGAGATTCTTCCATGGTATAATTAAGTCTTTCTTCTACTTTAAAGGTGGCTTCCATGGTTTCTTTATTTCCTCATAGAAAAATAGCAATATGATCCATGTATTTAAAGACTACCACTCATTGTTCATTATGAATAGGAGAAATAGTCATGGAAGGAGAACCTTCTTCCTCTTCTTCCTCATATGTAGGGTTTTCAATCCAAGGTTGCTTCTTTGACAATTTTGATGAAGTGCTCAGATTTAGCACCATTTGTCATGCAATGTTTCAAGTGATATAGGGAGGTTTTGACATGGCAAAGAAGGATTTCAATTTATTAATTTTTTTTTATAGAGTAATTATAGTAAAGAAGAAGTTTTATATCCTTATGTCACCTTGAAAAATGACCCTCCTTGTGACTCCTGCTAGTCCATCGTAATATACTAGACAAGAAGGATTTTTCCCCAAGGTTTGTTTGTTAGTTTTCTCAAGGGATCATTAACCTTCTCCCTGTAGTGCTAACAATTGGTTATGTTCATATTATCTTAATTTAATCTTATTTATCTAAGCAAACCAGATTAAGTGATCTTAATTAAAGTTTAATAACTTTTATCTTGGTTAAGGATAATATGTTAAGCAATAAGGTTTTCAGATAGGAAACCCAATTGATATGTTCATGTTAGGTTCACCAAAGATATGGGATTCCAAAAAGGGCACACACATATAGGGCATTGGCCCCTCCATACTTGAGTGGAAGAATGTTACTACTAGCCCATAATTTTGTAATGATTGTGTTTTATGTGCAATGCTATATTTGGTGGGAGAAATTCAGGTTCACCAAGGGATTTATAGATTCTCTAATCTATTTGATTATTTCAACTTTTGACAAGCATCTAATTTTTTCAATCTATCCTACGATCTACTATGCAATATAAGAGTACAATGCAATGTAATATGAAAACAACAATGCAAAAGATAAAGTATTATCCTATATGCAAGTTTACTTTCAATGATTTTACTATCTATGTTATAGAAGGAAATATTTATTTTCTTTTCTTTTCTGATGAAGACAAGGGTGCAAGAAGTAGGAAACCACTCAACTTGACCAAATGGAAATCTACATACGATATTACATTTTGCATGCCTAAGAAGTGAAATAAAGAAGTTATATAGACTAAAGATTCTTTTGATTTGATTTGATTTTATTATATTAAAAAAATAAATAGTAAAACAAAGCAAACAAAAAATAAAATCTTATGCTATGAACTAGAAATAGGAAGGATGAGAAAAAATTATCTATTTTCATGTTTGAAGCGAATATATTATCTAAAGTTAAATACGCTCATGCGAATATACTGACTAGAACCCTTTCAGCCAGTGAATTTGTGAATATGTACAAAATCATGTTATATTTTGGGTGCCTTGCAAACATCAAGAAGATCATCTCTTCCTTGTTTGCATAGTTAGTCACTTTGTTTATAAATAAACTTAGGTGGCCTTGACTTGGATATGGATGTAGAGATATTTGTAGTGAATATGCCAGTTGGAAGTGTTATAGATAGAAGATTCGATATTATGACTCAACTAAATTGATAATAGAGTATGTTAAAAAACAAAGGTCTCCTATACTATACAAAGATACACAAGGACAATTTTTTTTGGACTAGATGCTAGTAAGATAAGGAAATTGAAGCTTCTCAAAGGTATGGAAAATATGTCATCTAAAACAAGTTTAGTTGATGGATTCACTCTAGGTACTAGAAATAGAGAATGATTATTGATTTTTCAAGATGATGATACAATGAGACTATGCAAATATGCCACCTAAAATGGATATGGTCAACAAATTTGCTCAATATAATAGTGAAACAACAAGTCCCACCATGGGATCACTATGGATGTTCCCTACTAGGGCAAAAAATATTTTGGTGCCTATTCTTATTCTACAAGAGCTTCCTAAGACACCTACAGACTAAAATGGGAGAGATTTTGAACCAAACTATGCTTAGATTTTAAAAATATGGAATATAAGAGTTTTTGCTATGAATTTAAATCATGAAAATAAAAAAACTAATGATAATCGATAATAAAAATCAAATGCATGATAGGAGGGTATCATCGAGATTTCAAGCATAAGATGTCTTCTTTCCTTGCTTTGGAGAAAGATCATTGGTGACTTCAAGAAGGAATATCAACAATACTTCATTACCTGTTTGCTTCACGAAGGAATATCAACAATACTTCATTACCTGTTTGGTTTGCTTGTGATTTTGATAGAACTTCATTGTGAGAGAGAGTTATTTTTTTGAAATGCTCCCCCAAAGGACAAATTTATAGAAATTATCGCTCCTAAAGTTTCCCAAATGGAAGAGACGAGGTGGCTAGCATGCATACTAGTTTGATTGGTTAGACCGACTAGTGGGCTAAGTGGTTGGCCTAATCAAAAGTAATTACCTTTTGATTGAGGCTAATTAAGATAATTTTAGAATTGGAAGGGGATATATCCCCTTCCTTACCTTCTCATTGATCCTTTGTGCTTGTAAAACAGTCAATTGAGCAAGGTTTACACTTTGATAGACCTTTGTAGGTGCTATTTAGAGTTAGAACTTTCATGTGTGAATGCACTACCTAAATGAATATTCCAGTGGGTGTATTCATGCTTTTTTCCATTAGGAGCCAAATATTCTAGAGGAAACGGAAATTTGAATTTATTCACAAATATTTCAGGCTAAAAGCATATTTGTCACTACTAGGTTTTGTATGTAGTTATTAGAAGTTGGATTTATTATCATGATTAACTTGGTCATTTTGTTACTTTGCTTCAAACATCAGTGTAAAATAGATGTTTGAATTTTAGGTGTTTTAGAATGCTTCTCCAAGGGACCAATTTATAAAATTAACCCTCTTAAAGTTTCAAAAATGGGAGAGGTGATGTGGTTGGCATGCAGGCTGACTTGATTGACTGGACTAACTGGTGGGATGGTTGGTTGGCCTAATCAGAAGTAACTACCTTCTGATTGAGGCCACTTAAGGTAAGTTCGGAAGTAGAAGGGGATCTATCCCCTTCATTTCCTTATTGTAAATTATCTATGATTATAGGTGATTAGTCGAGCAAGATTTGCATTCTAACAGACCTCTACAAGATCTATTTTGAATTTCAAAATTTTGATGCAAATACGTCACTTAAACAAATACGCCAATAGGAAAATTTGTGATCAGGTGCATTCATGATTCTATTTGTTAGGAGCAAAATCTAGTGAGGGTAGGAAAAGTTTGAATTTGTTCATGAATACCCCAGGCCTAAAAATAGATTCGCTTCAAGTCAAATTCACTTTGAGTTGACAGATTTACCACTGTTGGGTTTTATCTATAGTTATTGGGGTTAGATAGATTGTTGTGATTAACTTGATCATTTTGTTATTTTTATTTGAATATCGATGTAAAATGGGTGTTTCAATTTTAGGTATCTACAACTTTCTACCAAAGGTGCAAACTCCTCATGCTCCATCCATTCTAGATTATATTTGAAAGGAATATTCCTTTTTACAAGAGCACTATCACTCGTATCCAAATAGATAGGCTTGTGATCTGATATTGAACTTTGAATTATGCCACTTTATACAAATGGATATTTGAATAATATTTATTCTTGTATCAAGAATCTATCTAATATTTCTATAATGAATTTAACCTCAACTCTTCTATTTTTCAATGTAAATTTTCCATTTTGGGAGATTATATCTTGAAGTTTTTGCTCAGTTATAATTTTCATAACCAAGCCCTTAAAAGGGTCTTTTGAAGGCATATCTAATTTTTTCCCATTGGGCTAAAATCACATTCAAGTCCCTTGATATAATCAAATTTGGGGTTCTTTCTTGATGAATCCATCGTTGAAGACTTTTCCAAGACTCTTGTTTTATGACAGTTATTTGGTCCATAAAAATTGACTATGGTCCAAGTTTATCTCTATGGATAGGAGAAAGAAAATATTATCCAATTTGAGTGTCTTGTTTTATTAATACATATTAGGGCCTATGGATCCCATGCAAGGAGAAGCCCCCTTGAGGAACCTGATAAATATATTGCTTCTAGGTCTAAGGATCTCCATATATTTTTCTATTTTATTCTAGCTAACTACTCTATCAATTTAGTTTCTTGAATGCAAATAATCATTGGCTTTTGTTGGGATATTAATTGACTTAGGTAGTTTTTTTCAAGGTACTACCAAATTCCCTTCCATTCCATGATAAATACTTCATTTATTAAGTGGCTTCTTAGCCTTATTGAAGTCTAAGGTTGTCTGTGCTTTATTTTAAATCTCTATATTTACTTATTCTATTCTTACCTCTTGATTATATTTCCTCCATCTAGTAGTGGATCTGGTGGTTGGGGTGACTCTTGGAGTCATTGTTGTTGCTAACTAAGTCTCTTTTATTTCTTCAATCTCCTCTTCCTAAAGGTTTTATTTGGTAGCCTAAGTTTTCTCCACTTTATCTTTTATTTCAAGATCTGATGGATCTTTCCATTTTTTATATGTCCTCGGATGTTCCTCTTCCTCATTTATTGATAAAATAGAGAACTTATTAATTTTTTATATTTTTGGTTGTGGTTGAGGCCTTCTTCTTCTACTTTTAGATCTTCTCTATTGTTTTTCTTATTGTTTGGAATTATTGATCTTCCTTCTTTGTCACTTATTATATCTTCGTGGGGTAGTTCCTTGAGAAATGACCATATTGATGATAGGTTATATATTTAAAGGGAATGCATTCATAATCCAGTGGTTGGGTATGGATCCAATCCAAGAATTTGGTACCTATGTTTTTAGGAAGCTCTTTTTTAAAATTAACTTGAACACACAACCTAGCACAAGTTGTATTATTAACCTTTGGAGGAGCCCCATATACAAATGTTCAAATAGAGTTACCTATCATCTTTAGAGTTGGTTTATTCCATAAATATAGGGGTAAAAATGGTAGCCTTATCCAAATTGGGACTTCTTGTGGTTCTTCCACTTATGGATTGAAACTGATGGACCAGGGTGTCATGTAGAGAGGGCTTGACCCAAGGAACCAGCGAACTCAAAATATTGCATCTCTTTCTTCTGTAGAGGAGAAAATAACTATGAAATACCCTCTACCTAGCATCATGAATTCATAGCTATATATTTTAGATTCTCAGGAAAGGATGATCCATCTTTGAATGGTTGTTGGGCTTAGGCCAAATACCCATAAATTTGCAAGCAAGAGCTCTTTCAGATAGGGTAAGGATTAAGCTCTGAATATAGTCCAGAGGAATATCCATTATTGGAGAATCATTCATCTTAGAAATAAAGAAGCATTTTTTACCTGGCTAGGACTATTATGGTCTCCTTACCTTCAAATATTTGGTCATATTTTCTAGTTTTTGACTAGTTGAATAGAGGAGGTAGTGAGAACAAGGAAAATGAGCCATGGTCAACATTCTTAAGTATGGAGGTAGTCATCATGGTAACATTCCGGAAGGAAGGTTTGGGGTGGGGAGGGATGTCCCCTATCACTATTATGATGATAGGGCTTCAGAGGTGACCAAACCCTAATTTGATCCAAAAGAGAAAATCCTCACCAAAATCTTAGAGATTTTATTTCTTAGCTCACTTTCCTCTATTAAGTTTTTGGACAAACCATGAAAGCAAAAACAAAATTATAGGAAACCAACAAAGGAAGAAGTAGAAGATCTTAATATAAATAACTACAAAAAATTGTAAATAGTCACAATGCCTATCCTATCTAGGTATGCAAAGAATAATGCATCGGGTGGCATGAACCCTTGTCCAAAAACTAGGTCCAAGCATCAACAATGGATAATAGAATCAAAATAAGCATTGTTGCAACTCTTTCCCTTCCTAGTCTAAATTAGGATTCGTTTTTTAATTTAGTTGTTTATTGTCTCCCCCCAATAATGTTATTTTTATCTGCAACCTCTCATTTTCACTTTTATTACTAGGAGAGGATTTTATGCTACTTGAGAAAATGAAGATGATTTACCCAGAATAAAATTGACCTCTTTTGCCCTCTTTGTTTTAATATTTTCCTCCACATATTCCTTTGCATCTTTTAATTCCTTATAAACTTGAACTTACATATTGTACTTTCTCATGCCTTATATCCTCCTTTATTTATTTTACTGGTTGATCCAAGAGAGTTATGGTGGCCTTTGTCAAATGATGTTGTAGATAGGCTTTCTTTACCTCTTATTTTGGAGTGGAATATCCTTGATCAAATCTAGCTTTTATTATTGTATGATTTCCTTGCTTCATCTTGAAGTTTATCTCATGAAAAATTCTATCTTTTTCTTCATTGTTTTTACTTTATAAACTCTTGCCATGTGTCTAGTGTCATAAAAATTGTGGCATCAAAACGTAATATTTTCATAATCCACTTGTTGATCCCATTCTCTTGATTTAGATTTAATTATAGTAGATTGTGGCAAACGTTATAAAATATCCATAGCAACACATATTTGAGTATATATAGCATATTTTCACTCCTTAATAGTTAGTCCTTGATGAATTCTTCTAGGGTATTTCCAATATTATTTAAAACATCTTTATTGATAACCTGATATGGAATTCCAAAAATCCTAACCTACATTGGAAGCTTCTTAAAAAAAATTCATTCTATGGTTTTAAATAAAGGGCATATCTCCCCCTAAACCATGGACCACCACCCATTATTATATTCCTAATTTCTAAGTTAGAAAAGATGATGAGGAAAAATCCTTTAAAAAGAAAAGCTAGAGTAGTTTGATTTCAAACCCCACTTCCACTTGATCTAATTTTGAATCTCCAAAAATCCTAACTAGGATTTATAAAACTTACATATTAACCCTCTACTTTTAAGAACCATTATATCATGGTTAGTCATATCATCCTTGATAGTCAATTCTGGTGTAACATCTAGATCGAACTTGTCATGTATTCGTTCTTTAATTTATCTCCAACTTGGGTCTCCATACTTCTAGCTAGGGTATTCTTATCTAGCTCGGGTATCTTGAATTCTCATTAGGATTTTCAAATATAAGTTTCATTCCATTCTAGCTACTGGAGCTCCCTATTGGCTCTCACTCCCTCCTAGCTCGCAATCCCTCCTAAATCGCACTTGCTTTGGACTTGCACTTCCTCCTACTTCACACTCACTCCCAACTTGCACTTCTTCCTACCTCACACTCACTCCCAACTTGCACTCCCTCATGTATGACATTCACTCTTATTTATTCTTTCTCCTACTACACCTTCATTTATGTAATTTTCTAAAATAATATTTGATGCATTTGTGGTAAGGGTTTAAAGCATTGATGCACTCTAGATGAACATTTTGCTCTTTCACCATGATTGAAGATTTATGGCTTTGATATTGGTTCTCTCTAGTCTTCTTTATGCCTTCATCATCATTTGGACTATTTTGGATTTAGTGCTCCTCTATGATTCTCTTAAGAAATACCAACAAAGCCTTGGGCTACCTCCTTGTAGTTACCCTAACCTTATCCAGATGGCTCACTTTTAACCTCCTACTCTCCAACATACACCCATACGTATTGAACACCACCTCCAACCACTTCAACACTTCACTACTCTCCTCTAACACACTCACCTGCTATTGCTTAAACTAAGCTTTGCTCATTGTAAATCACATATTGCAATGTGTTCATCCTCATTGCAACTTGTCTTCTACAATATGCTCACCCTCACTACAACTCACCTACTATAATATGCTCACCCTCACTGTAACTTGACTATTGCAACACCCTCATCGCAACTATATCATCTATGGATTTGTTTAATTACTTGTGAAACTTTCAACATATGTGTTTATTTAAAATATCTTAAAATCAATAATTAAATAATAACATAATTTATGTTCCTTGTAAATATATTGACTTCTTTTTTAATTGATTACATGGGATTGAAATGGATCTGCTTGTGTTACATAATGATCATACATAAGAATGATATATATTCCTTATAAATATTTTAACTATTTTATAATTGGTTATATGGAAATGAAATGGATCCTACCCATATTATATTATATGATTACATGATAGTATTGCAATAACTTAGTAATTATGCATGCATTGCTTCTCTTCCTTGAAAGTCGAGGAATTAATTGATTAAGATCATACCATTTGATCAAATGCTAAGGTTCATATATGGGATTTGAACCATGGTCTATAGTATTTGCTCTAAACAATATGGGCACAAAGGTTTTGACCGTTAAAAATTTAAAATTTTTAATTTAAATATTTATTTCAAGTCTTATTATCTACTAAAATCTTGGTGTTATTAGATGGTCTTGTTTTAAAAATAGTATTAATTTAATAAAAAACTTATCATAAAAGTGTAATCTCAATCGCAACATTTGAACTTGAGTATAGGTTGATTTGTCACATTAGAACTTTTAACATAAATGACACACCTCACAATCCTTGATTTTTTAAAAATTGGTTATATTGGGTTGAAATAGGTCTATTAAGATTCTATTTAAAAATAATAAAAATTTAAAATTTTTAAAATGGTTTATCATATATGCTTTTAACAATAAATTTGAAGCAACTCTCTTAAATATTGAGCATCCACCACTTACATATATATGTTATTCCTATTAGTAACTAAACCAAAGCCTTCTCCTAATCACAATGTTCACTTATAAGCTTAGATCCTTGCATAGGGTGTGAATCTCTCGTTCCTTGTATTAGATACATTTGAAGTTGAATATAAGTTACCTTATCTTACTAAAATTTAAATATTTTATTATTTATTGGAATATGACTACCATAATATGAAAATTTGAATTTAGATTATGTTTATATGATTGTATCTCTTACAAATAACTCAATATGTTAAAAATAGTTTTGTTAATTTATTATAAAGCATTTGTCAATAAGATTTATGTTACTAGGATTGCTTATGTCAAAATAACAAAATATTGTTAAATTAATTTAACCATATCCACCTTGCCTTTCTCTGAAATATGTTCTTCTACTTCAAAGTGTTATGCTTATGCAATTATCTCCTTAAAGATAGAATCTCCCTTGATTATATTTTAAAAATTAGATTTCACGAAGATTAAGATTAACACCATGATCAATAAGCTGATTTGGGAGTTGAATAGCTTAGGATAATACACAACAAGAAGTGGATATAATGTAAAGCACCAACAAAATAGGAATATTGCAAGAATATGGAGAGATATTTGGGATAGCCCAAGCATTCATAAAGTCAAAATGTTTGTTTGGATAGTAGGTCATAGAAGAATTTTATCCTAGGATAACTTTATGAAAAGGGGTTTTCATGGCCCCTCACAATGTGTTCTTTGTAAAAAGGAAGAGGAGAGTATAAACCATCTCTTGGGACACTGTTGAGTAGTCTAGAAACTATGGCAATGGTTTCTTAATATGTTTGATAAATGGATAGTGACGAATGGAAAATTTGAAGAATGGTTAAAGCAGTAGTAGAGAACTTTTAAAAATGAGGCTTTATAGACAATATAGGATATATGAAAAGATACAATACTTTAGACTCTATGGCTAGAAAGGAATAGAAGAATATTTAAAAGAAAGAATAGAAGTTTAGAGGTAATGAAAATAAATAGTTATTTAGCCATAGAGGAGTCTAAACCAACCCTATCAACTCACCTAATCCCTAATTTGGAAGTAGAGAGCCTTGATAGATGGAGTCAAGTCATCAAATGGAATTATGATGTTGGGTATAGGAGAAACAAAAAGAAGACAAAGAATATAAAGTGGAAACCACCAGATGTAAAGTTGGTCAAATTGAATTTTGATGGAGAATTTAAAGGAAATCTAGGATCGGAAAGAGGAAGAATAATTAGAAATAGTAGAGGAGATATTTTATCTTATTATACTTTCAATAGTGGATTTAAGACAAATAATGAAGTTGAAGCTTGGGCGACTTTGGAAGGGTTAAAAAATACAAACAAATGAAATGGAATAGAGTATGGATGGAAGGTGATTCACTCATAGTAATAAATGCAATTTTGAGGAAAGCAAAGGCTCCATGGAACATATAAGAGATAATTGTGGAAATTCAAGACCTTACTATAGATTTTGAAGAAATCAGATTTACACATGTGTTAAGGGAAGAAAACAATGTGCAGATAAGCTAGCAATAGAGGTGTTTTAATTGAGGATCATGAAGTTAATTTTTTTTCCATGGTTAGAAGAAGTAGTAAGTTTAACTAAAGTTGAAAAGAAAATGTTGAATGCTTGAATCAAATAATGATTAAGATTTACTCTAATATTTTCCATTGGTAATATCTGCTTTATTTTATAACATTAATGTGTTTTCATATAAAATATTTATTATAATATTTATGGTTGCACTTGTGCTTTAGAAAGGAAACTAGCAATCAAGATTTGATAAAGTAGACTATGATAGTGCGATGTTTTTGAAATATTAGTCTACTGAGATGTAATGCATAAATAGTAGAAGGGAAGTTTGGTATTGTGGAGGTTGTTGTAGGAAAATGTAAAGAAGGATGTTGAATTCTAGAATATTTATATTCACATGAAAATTTGAAAAAGATCCAGAAAATAAAAATCAAGAATTCAAACATTTTATGTAAAATGATGTAGATTTCTAGCTATAACAACTTGATTGAGTTGAGAATTTAATCTATTTGTAAACTCTCAAGCTCTAAAGAAGAGAGTTGTGATTTTTCAAGGGTGGGGGACCATAGTACAACCCCTTGTTCTCCAACAAAAAAAAATTATTAACACCATGATTGGCTAAATTATTAGCCATCATGTTTTCTTCTCTATATAAATATTTCTAGGATAATAACTCCATTAATATTTTATGGACATAATAAATAATTCTTTTTAACCTTATCCTCAATCATTTTTTATAATATTAATAATAATTTATGAATCCCCTCAATTAAAATATTTGTCTATCCTTTTTCAATGACAGTCTCGATCTCTACAAGAAGTGTAGCCTTTGTATAGTTATTAGTTAAAATTACATATTATTATGAGTAAGTGATGATAATTTTGCATTAGTATTATGAAAACATCACCTCTACTAGATTTTCCCAAAATTCTTTTGGAAGCACCATCAACATTAATTTTTGATGAACCCAACTTGTAGACATTTTCATTTTACCATAAATCAACATTAGACTTTTTGTGTTGACTCCATTGTTGCATATATGTTTTCTAATCCTATAACCAAGAGGCTACCTCATTTTCTATACTTAATACCATCCATGATTACCAACATGCTAGAGGCATTCATATGATGATAAACTTGGCCATTATTTTGAGATTTGTTTTTAAAATTTTATAATTCTTTTCATTTCATAAATCCCAAAGAATAATGGCAGGACCAATTCTCCCCAAATATATAATATGTTTTACTTTGAAATAACTAATCCAATACTTTATCAACTCTTTTAATGTTAACGAATCTACCCAATAAATTCTTATTTGTTTGGAAAAGTAACCCCAAGTGGTGTAAGAAAAGGGATAAGGAAGAAATAAATGATCTCATGTTTCTAGATCCTTCTTACACAAGGTAAATCTAGAAGGTCAACAATTTCCTCTTCTTTATAGTCTCTCACATGTAATAATTGTGTTTTGTATTGCTAACCAAAGGAATGTTGTGGCCTTAGGAAGGGCCTCAAGTGACCAAATATTCTTCCAAAGAAAATCATTATGTGTAGAAAATTTTGAATGCTCCAAAGTTTGATATCCTAATTTAACTAAGTATCCATCATCTTTTGTAGATTTGAAACTGACTCATCCTTCCATGTAAAAATGGGCAAATATAATACTTGAAGAATATTTTGAAGCTCAACCACTATTTTTTTAAACTCCTTTTCCGATACCAATTTTCTAATATAAATCCATGATTTAGAAATATTACTCATATAAATATATATTTTTACCTTTGAACCTTTACAAGCTAAACAAACTTGATCAAGTGGTTGCCATTTTAGTTCAAAAATAAGAGGATAAGGATTTCATGCATTGGAATGAAACTTTGTAGAATCCCTATCACTAATCACCTAATATATTTCTTGATTAATTGTAAATTCTTTGATATGAAGTTCTATTTTGCTAAAATCTTAGGTAGGGTGTGCTTTCTTATCAATTTAATTGCATCCACCAAACCTATATATTTATGAAGTAACCTTTTTTTTTCTAACTCTTTCCTTGATCTTTAAAATAATCTCCAACCAAGTAGAGTGACTAACTCCAAACTCACAATTATGTAATTTTGTAAGCCTACCCCTTTAGTATTCTTTCCTTTATAAACTATATCCCACTTAGGAAGAAAAAACAAAAAAAATTCTTAACATCATTTCCAAATAAATTTTCTTTAAATTTTATTAAACTCAAATGTAATACTATATATATCTATATCTATATATATATATATATATATATATATATATATATATATATATATATAGATAGATAGATTGCTTGTAATGTAGTTTTTATATTCAAAGTTATAGCATTCTAGTCATGGTTAAGAACATATGTTTCCTACATATCAAGAAAGAATTCATTCTAAATAAAATTGAGTCATAAAGCTCCTTCTTCTTTCCTTTATCAGATGAAGAAATACCTATATAATGTGATAGTGATTTTTTTTGTTGTTGGAAAAAATCATTATATTAATTAAAATATAATAATTTTACAAGCAAAAACTTGCCAATTGATACATACATAATTGTCAAACTATTGTAATACTATTATATGATGTATCACTTTTTGTTGTGAAGTGCGAAGGATTAAGGTTTTTTCCTAAAAATATATTATAGTCATATCTTCGTAAAGAGTTATCCGATTCAACTGATTATTAGACCAACTTGTGCAAAATTTGAATAGCTTTAAAATGAGTGGTCATATGTAAAAATATGAGTAATATTGAGGGAGATACGACCATGTGAAGTCAACCATTTGGAAAAAGAGTAGTGACGTTTTTTCAAATCGTGAAAAATGAAATTGCAAATATTTTTTAGCTAGGGTTCGAACAATGGGAAGAGCAATGAAGGGTTAGGACTTTAGAAAGGCAAGACATTCTATCTAGGCCAAGAATTTTTTAGCTAAGTTTTTTTCCGTTTCCTTATCTTAGAAATTATGCATGAAAAATTTATAAAGTTTTTATCAAATATTATATTTTCTATAGGCCTTTTAGATAAATTTCAATAGATTTTGAGTTTTAGTTCCCTTTCCATGGACCGATTTATAGTTAAATCTTTAGAATAATCTCTAGTAATAGAGGTTAGTGAGTGCACCTCAAAGATATCTTTGTTGCTCCAAGATAGGGCATTTTTTGGTAAATTTAATGGGTATTGACCAGGGGCTTTAACCTTAAGAAAATGGATTGATAGGAGTTGTAAGTCTCTAGGAGTGATTCTATCATTTCTTCCCAAAGGTTTCTTCCTAGCCATTTTTGTTCTAGGGAATAAAGAGAAATAATACTAAAAGGGGGTCCTTGGTTTATGGGAAGAGTATGACTCTTCCTTACCCGTTGGTATAAAGGCTTTTCACCTAAAAATGTAAATCTATCCCTATTACTAGTTTGGGTTACCCATTAAATTTTGGAAAATATATACCTCCAATGCAATAGGAAACACTCTAGGAGAATTTCTTGAGATTTCAGATACAACAAAAGATGGATTTTTGGCTATTTATGCTTGAATAATGGTCATGATTGTTAAAAGTAAAGCTTTATCATAATAAATCATTCTTAAGTATGGGGATAATATGTGGAACCAAACTATAGATCATGAAAATATATTTTTTAAATGTAGAAGATGTCATGAAATAGGACATATTGAGAGATCATGCCCTAAGAAGAGCCCAACAAAATAATTTGTAGAAAACCACAAGAGAAACTTACAAATGGTTATGGATGAAGATGGTTTTCAACTTCCAAAAAATAGATATAGAAAAATAAAATAAAATAAATAGTGGAGACCAATAAGGAAGTATATTGGAATAAATACCAACTCTTTTGAGACTTTAGCGTATGAATAATAAGTAGATTAAAACTTAGAGGACAGAGCACAACAATTTCAACATATTAACAAGGAATCATTTATTCAGTATGATCATAATTTAAGGAAGAACATTCTTGATGAACCTAAGGAATGTGTCTGATCAAATTTTGAATACTATCTTGAAGTACCATGCACCATTCAAGAGAAAATAATTGGTAAATAAAATACAGTTTTAGAAGTTAATACCTCTGCCATTAATAAGGAAATACCATAAAATGAGCAGGACAAGTCAAAAGCTTCTATAATAGATCCAGGAGAGGATAAATATGATGAAAAATAAAATTATGAAATAATATTGAGGAATAGAATAATAAGACCTACTCCTAATATAAGCAAGGCAAAAAGAGAAAAATCCTCAAATTATCAAGCAAGATCCAGGGAAGCAACAACAAACATAGAGAAAGGAACACAAGCTAAGTTAGTTGAACTTCTATTTACCAAACAACAAAATGATATTGGTAATACGTAGGAGGGGCCAAAAGCCCCTAATGAGACATGATTATCATATCATGGAATATAAGGGGTGCTAATGCCCCCTCAAATTAGAGGTGTATTAGGGACCTATGTTTAAGTAATAAACCTGATATTCTTTGTATCCAGGAAACTAAAATGACAAAAGAAGTTTCAAAAACTATGAAAGCAGTAAGATGTGAATGGGATGCTATGGATTCTAAAGGAGTGATAGGGGGTATTCTAACTTGTTGGAATCCTTCTAGAACCTCTTGTGTAACTATTCATAAAACTAGGTATTGGATAACCTCTTTAGTCACTTGCTACTTTGCATATATTCATTTCATCCTTATCAATGTCTATGGACCTACAACTCAATCAGGTAGATTAAAAGTTTGGAGTTGGATTGAAGCCTTTATGAGAATTAAATACCAAGAAACTTGATTTGTGATCATTGGAGATTTTAATGCCATGACCAAGTTGGATGAAAAATTTAGGGTAATTAGGAAATCGACCCAAAGTATGAAATATTTCTCAGCTTTTATTCAAAGAAATAATCTATGGGAAGTTGAGTTTGAAGAAGACATCTATACTTATATCAACAATAGGAGAGACCAAAACCCAATAGCAAAAATATTAGACAAATGCATTCTCTCATATCATTGGCTAGATGAAGGAACTTGTGCTGAAATTAATACCTTAACAAGGATTGGTTCAGATCACTAGCCAATAAGAGTTAAAATGGTGGTAAGTGAATTGAAAATAAGATCATATTTTAAATATGACTAGATGTAGGAAGACCATCCTTTATTTGTTGATATGATAGCTCAAACATGGAATTTTTAGGTAATGGTGGGTTGTATGCTCTTCCAAACCAAATTAAAGCTATGACATCTATATTAAAAGAATGGAACAATAACATATTTGGAAATATTTTTGAGAAGAAATAAGAACTAAAATATAAAATTTCAAAATTCCAAAAATGTGATGATAATAATCCAGGATCATAGGAAAGGGAGTTTCTTAATTAATATCATAATATTTTGAGTAAGGAAAATATTTTGGAGATTAAAATCAAGACAAACTTGGCTAAAAGAACGAGATAAAAATACAAAGTTTTTCATAGGATGGCTATAGTACAGAGATCAACTTCTAGAATTAGTAGAATTAAATTAATAGAAGGGTTTGGATTGAAGATCAGAGTGATATTAGAAAAGAGGTAAAGTAATTTTATCAGAATATTCTAGGTTCAAAGGATACTGAAGTTCTTAATGATAAAATTCTTCAAGATGTTCCTTCAACTATAATTAATGAAGACAATAGGAAACTTATGGAGCCTATTACTCTAGAAGAAGTTCATTTAGCTCTTTTCTCTTTTAATAAGGATAAATACCTAGGTCCAGATGGGATCTCTATAGCTTTTTACCAACATAATTGGGATATAGTGAAGGATTATTTATTGGTGGTTGTGGAACAATCTAGGGTAAAACAATACATACCTTATAAAATAAAATGCAACATATCTTACCTTTATTCCAAAAAATAAGGATGCTAAATTGTTTGATTATTTTAGACCCATAAGCCTATGTAATATGGCATATAGGATATTTCCAAAGTGATGGCAAATAGATTAAGTCCATTGTTAGAGAAAATCATTTCAGAAGAGCAAGGCAGATTTGTGAAAGGAAAATAACTTCTGGACGAGATCATAGTAGGTCATGAAGTTATACAATCAATAGATTCTAGAAAAGAGAAAGCATGTTATATTTTGAGGATATATGCAGTGGGCGAGATCTACCACAAGTCCTAATAAGATGCAAAAAATATGAGAGAAAGTGATTATGCAATATGACTGAAATATACTATAAATAGGAAGTGGTAAAAATACAATGCAGTATGGAGGTGATGGTCACTCCATTACTATAAGATAAAGAACTACATTGTACTCCATACATGATTTATACCACTTTATATTGCTCTCTACTATAATGAACTTGATATGCTTGATGTGTGTGTTTGATATCTCTATGAGGCCCTTTATATAGGAAGATAGATTCCTTATCCAACACTCTACCTAGTTGTATAAGAGGACACCTTGCACATTGACACTTGTGCATTTATTATATTACTTGAAGTAAGTAGCTAAATTCCCCCTAAAGTAATCTCCTACTCTAACAATGTACCAAAGGTGGTACATTTACATGATCCAAATGATGTAATATACTCTAACTCTAACACCCCCTGTATTACATTATTTGGGTATTGAATATTTCAATATTCAATATGGATCTTCTTCTATTGGGTACTGGAACTTGTATCCTCCTTCATTGCTTATTGTAATTAGATCAAGCAAGTAGTTCATGTCTTCATATGATGCAAAGAGAGTTGTAGCTGAGGGTTCTTCAGTATTTTGAAAATGCCTATCTGGTTCAGTATTTATGGTTTCTTTGCTATTCATATATTTTTTGCTATGATATCTTTTAGCATGTATTTTCTTCCTTTTCCTCCTCCTACGATTCTACATTAATACCAGTGGAATTTCTGCTTCATGAGGAGTTAGTCTATCATCACAATGATATTGATTTGTATTGCTAGTTTGCTTCATGTGTTGAGTGAGTACAAACATAATTAATGATAGGTAAATCATCAGATATTCCTTGGATGTGAATATAACTATTTTTTGTGAATTCCACCATGCCTTGAAGAGGCTTTCATGAAGATAACTAATTAATGCTTCAAAGCTACCCTCTTTTGCTTCTTTAAGAAATAAGGAGAATCTCTCCTTATCGCTATTTGAAAGATTCTCATACCCTTCAAGGTTATATATCAAGTTTTGAGAATACAATTCTATTTCATGAAATAATTCTTTATTAATAAAGGCATTTCTTATTATTTTATCCATATTACTTCTTGATAGATTTTGAGATAGTGTTTCTTGCTATTCCTTAAAATTGTAGATGTGGATTGATAGAAGTCCTTTTAAATACTCTAAATTGAATCTTTGAAGTAGTCTACCTTATGGATCCCTAGTTTAGAGTATGTGAATTTGATTTGATAAAACATTTATAGAGCTTAGGTTTTGTAGGCTTTCTTATATCTCCCTAATTAAGAAATGTGAATTAATTTGATAAAATTCTTGTAGAAAAAATATTTTGTAGAAACCTTGACTACCAAATGAATTGGGTACTTGATAAACTCTGATGGATGCTATTATTATCAAGTTTTGTAGAATACCTTATGACTCCCTAGTGTTTTTGGATATGCTATATGATTGATAAAGTTCTTTTGAGAATAGTAGTTCAAGTTTGAGTTGATTTTGTAATATTTTGTAAAAACCAACAGGGTTATGCATAAGGGGTAGTATTTAAAAAGTAATTATAAATTCAGGGTGAATTAAGGTGAATCGTGTATAAACTTTGGGGCAAATTTTTCAAAATTTTGCAGAAAATTTATCAAAATATGGCGAATTGTTAAAAATTTTGCACATAAATTATCAAATTTTGGGGTACTTTTGACCTATTACATCATCTTGAAACTTCATAAAAAATACCACCATTAGATCGGGCTTGAAAAGAGCTTTCAAAAAAGTACAAATATGCCTATGTTTGGATATATATTGATGCCTAAAACTATGAAATTATTGTTAGTCACCCTCTACCAGTCGCCTTTTGTCAGTCGCCTTTTTCCAGTCACCACATGATAACTGGCAGAAGGCAACTGACAGAGGATGACTGAAAATAATTTCATAGTTTTAGGCATCAATATATATCCAAACATAGGTATATTTGTACTCATTGGAAAGCTCTTTTTGAGCCCGATCTAATGGTGGTGGTTTTATGAAGTTTTGAGATTAACCCAAAATGACATTACTTCCTCACCACCATATTTGGGGCCACTTTTAACCTATTAAATCATATTGAAACTTCATAAAAACACCACCATTATATTGGGATTGAAAATAGCTTTCCAACGAGTACAAATATGCATATATTTGGATATATATTGATGCCTAAAACTATGAAATTATTATCAATTTCCCTCTACCAGTCACCTTGTGCCAGTCGCCTTGTGCCATTCCGCTTGTGTCATTTACCTTGTGTCAGTCATCTTGTGCCATTCACCTTATGTCAATCACCTTATGCTAGTCACCTTGTGTTAGTCACCTTGTATAGTCATCTTGTGCTAGTCGCATCCTTCTAGTCGTCTGTGTCAGTCACCTTCTGTAAGTCATGTTCTACCAGTCGTCTATGTCAGTTGCCTTCTATAAATCACTTTGTGTTAGTCACCTTCTTTGTATCGTTCGCTATTGAAGAAAAATAATGTTTTAATTATATGAGTGTCGTTGTCAGAGTTACCTATATATAATGGGGTACAAGAGGCGAATTGGGTGGGATAATTTTTTTTAATAATTTTAAGGCAAAAATTAGATGGAAAACCTTATGGTATCGAGGCGAATTTACCCTAAAAAAAATTGATCCAAAAATTTTTGGGCGAATGGGTCGACCTCTAGTGTCCTAAAATTTGCAAAATTAAAATTGTGAAAATCCAAATATTTGTGCTAAATTTCAAAATTCGCCCCTATGCATAACCTTGAAAACCAAAATTAACTTTTGTTACACCTTTTTACTCCTATTGAACTTAAGAACTTTCTAATTTGATGAGGTCCTGATGGTTGGATTTTTTTATCCCTTTAATGTGGTTTTGAGACAAGTATACCATTTAATTTCCAACTCTTGATAATCCTTAATGAACCTCCTTTTATAACCTTTGACATTTGATTTTTTAGTGTTTCTAAATTTCAATAATTTATTTGGTATAGTATTCCTTATAACTCCCTAATTTGGAATATTAGAAAACAATAATATTTGCAATAATAGGGTTTTAATTTCCAAGTTGAAACCTTTATACCTCCTACTTTATTATTTGCAAATATAAATATTCTTGAAATATACTTTCTTAATATATTACTAATGCTAAATGGATGATTGCAATAGTAAATATAATGTACCCTTATAACTCTAATATAACTTTAGTTTATAGCAAGCAATAAATAATATGAGATTTTACCTTAATAACACTTCTAGATTATCTTGCCTTGATGTTTTGAGGTGATGGATTTAAAACCTTCTAGAATGTGGTGCTCATGGATAGTCAATACCTTCTTTGATCGGTGTTGGTTTCTCCCTTGAGTAGTGCTTCTCTCCTTCATAAATGGCATTGATATTCTCCTTAAGGAATGTTTGGTCTATGACAAATATCTTCTACAAATGGGGTGTTGGTATTGTTGGTCTATGATAGCTTCTTAAATGTAGAATTACACCTTTGAATGGCACACAGACTTGAATTAGCCTCCTTCCTATGAACATGCTTCACACCATTCAATGCTTGACTTCCTTTGACCTTGTTCTTCACTCCTCCAAAATGGGTACCTTAAATAGGATTGTTTCCTTGTATATTGTGGATAAGTGTCACTTGGAAATTACTAAGTAGGTGATGATATTCCTCCAATGTACCTTTATGCAATGATGAGTTTGGTGGTAACCTCCCAAAGATTTGTAACTCCTTTTTAAGTGAGCGTTGGATTATTCATGAACGTTGGGGCTCTTATAAATCTTGTGCCAAGTGGCACTCAAGGCTTGTGCATGTAAGCCTTTATTCTAATGCTCCAAGGATGAGCGTTGTAATCCTATATTTACCTATATCTCTGTATTGTACATTGTCTTGCTATGTTTCTTGGAATGCAAGCATTTCCTCTTCGAATTTTGCACACTGTCTTGATGAAGATAATGGGTGGCTCCAACTATAATGCTCAAAGGTTCTATGGTGCTCCTAATGGTGGTTTTGTGGTAGCTTTTTTTGCACTCCTTTTTGGTGGTTGGTCTCTCCAAGTAATGGCCTTGGTTATAACACTTTTTCCCTTATAGCTTGATGCTTGTAATATGTTGTTTGTGTAGCTTTTGTGACCTATTTGAATGCTTATTTGTATCCTTTCTAGTAGCCCCTTGTGCTTATATTGATAGTATTATTTCATGTAGATAATCCCCTTATATATGCTAAACTTTCTCTACACAGACTCAAATGATAATAGCCTCTTGTAATGGCTCCAATATTGTAGGTAAAATTCTTGCATCTAGGGCTGGATTGGATGTCAAAAAATGGTGTTTTTCAACACCTTGATTTTTGAGAAGTATGAGATCTTCGGTGGATTTTTCCTCTTGCTTGAACTATGACCTAATACCTGCTAAAATGATGGCCGTGTTGTTTCTTGCAATTAGAGAGTCTTTTGTCCTTTTTTTTTAAGGAAAAAAATATGTGCTTTGTAATAGTTAGATTTGCACCAATATGATATACTTTTTTTTTTCTGAAATCCTTTTTTATTTTGATGAGGCAACTCCTTGCCTTCACTAGTACTATTCCTTGGATAATTTAATAAGAGTTAATCCAAGCTAATAAGATACTCTTAATATGCTGATTTTAAAGTAAGTATTTCTACACTTTGCACTTAAATGAAACCCTTATATATTCCTTGAATATTGAGACTCACCAAGTCTTGATTTGAGGCTTCCTTCAAGGACTTTAATGGTGGCTTCCTTCTCCAACTTTTGACTTGTATTGGTGGCTTATTTTGGCCATGAAATGCTGCAATTTTTTTTCTAGTTTTGTACCTTTAACAATCAAAACACAAACTAATTTCTTGAGAGTAACTAGTTAAATATCAACTAGTATAGTGCTAATGGATTAATAATGCACTTTAATGGTAATAATAATCTCACCTTATTGCTCCTGTAAATAAAATCTCAAAATAATTCTAAATGCACTTAATAATATCTGCAAATTTTAAGAGTAATCTATAAAGAACCCCTGAATAATCTACAATTTTCACTACAATAAATATTGTAGGATGTAGTCTTCTTGCTTTCTAGATAGATAATAGGTAGGTGATAATTTTCTTTCTTTCAAAAAATATCCAACTCCTATTTAATATGCAAATATATCTTAAAATGAATTCTCATTTTTGCACTTTCTTGAAGACTATAATATGAGCCCTTCTTCTTGCAACTTTAATCCAAATATGATGTTTAATGGAATTTGATAATGAACCCTAATTTGAAATTCAACTAATTTCACCCTAGTTGCTTACCTTTAATGGTTTATGTTGTAGATGTAGATCTTGGTGTTTTGATTCACCAAGTTTATGCCTTGTAATGGGTGAATTCGTAGCTTCTTGTAGGCTATCCAAAACAAGTTCTTGCTTCACCAAACTATGGTCTTGAACTTTCTATCTTGAGCTGATGCAGGAGCATCTAGCGGTGTAAAAGTGATCTTGCATCACCAAAATTTGTATTTGTTTCATTTTATTCTAATTTTTATTTATTTATTTAGAGGATGAAGACATAGATCCAATGTTGAAATAATTGTCCCAATATCCTAAGCAGTTTGGGAGATATGTAAATTTTAAGGTCTTCTACCTTGTCAAAACTAGTAAACTAGTAAACTAGTAAAGCTAGTAAAACTTGGAGGTCAATTTTGAAGGCCTTAGAGGCCTTTTTAAGGGCTGAAATATGGCAATATACATAATATTGATAGTAAACCCCTTTGCAAGCTTTCCAAAAACATGCGCCAATAGTCGTTTCGAGCAACGAGCGATGAGTTATGGCCTTTTTAAGTTTACCCCCAAAATTCAAATTTGAAATAGATGGTTCTAGGTGGGAAAAGGGGAAACATGGTCAAAATGGGGGGAATTTCAAATTTGTAATTAGTTGGTATCTGTAAGATCTATTCTCAGAACAAGGTTACAAGATAAAAACCTTGGGTTCATTTGCATTTTCTTTGCTTTCTCAGCTTTCTGTGGATTGTGGGTGTATTGTTTTAATGCAACTCTGCTTCATGAGCCTAGGGTTTGGTGATTTTATCCTTTCAATGATATTCAATTTTCTATAGTAGGTTCAGAAAGTCCTTGCTTCTAAAATTTGCCTTCTTACTATGAGAGAAAATACCTAAGTCTCTTGGATTTGGTAGGCTTATTCTATTCCTTTAGTATTATTGTTGAATTCTAACTTCAAACAAGATCTTCGTCTTCTAAGTATTTTGAATGTCTTGAGGTCTTCACTAGATTTTTCTTCAATATTTAGCATTCTTTTCCAAATTCTTCTTCTCTTGGGCTTGTTATTGGATAAAGACAATTATCCCAAGTCCTTCACTCTCAGGAGCTTCTCCTTGGTAGTGGACTTCTTCAATGAGTTCTAGGATCTCTTTTGATGATGCTTCTATGAGCTCTACAACAAGGCTCTCCAATCCTTCTTATTTTCCTTCTTGAGACCTCACCAAGGTCTTCTATGTTGCAACTTCTTTGGTCTTCCATTTGAGACCTATTCTTCAACCTTATACTTCTAGAAGTGTTGGTGATGAGATCTTGAATTTTTGAAATTTGTTGCTTCTGGATTCTAGAATGGGATCTTGTTGGTCCTCCTTTTCTTCTATAATTTGTAGGCTTTAATAGAGATCACCAATATCCTATTTCATGGACTCTTCTCTAGAGTCTTCTTCAGGAACTCTTCTTTGGAGTCTTATTTTGAATCATGAACTTTTCTTATGAATTAGAAACTCTTCTTTAAAGTCTTCTTTAGGAACTCTTCTTTGGAGTATTATTTTAAATCAAAACTCTTCTTCTGAATCAAGAACTCTTCTTTGAATTCTTCTTTTAAATTAAGTCTTCTATGGCCCTTTCTTCTGGATCAAGGCTTCTATGGCCTTTTCTACTTCTGCACTCTACATGTATTGATCTTGAATGGAGATCACCATTATTCTATCTCCTCCTTGACTCGTCTTTTGGAGTCTCTTCTTCCTTGAGTCGCTATAAGGCTACTGTGGCCTTTTCTTCACTTCTATAATTTGTAGGATTGCAGCTCTTGTAATGAGATCTTTTTTTCAATTCTTTGAAATATTCAATCTTCTCCTTGTTCCTACAAGTTTTGGAATGATTCTAAGTAGATATTATTTCTAGCTCTCTTGTAGGAATATTCCCAACATTTTTCTGAGTCTCCTTTTCTTGCAACAAGTTGTTGGAAACTAGAATGGAAGAATTTATAATTTTGGAGATAATAATTTTTACTAGTTGATTTGTTAATATAGTGTTATGAATGTTGAGTCCTAGTCTTCACAAGTTTTTTCTACAACTCTATGGAAATACTAGTCAAATGTAATCTCATAATTTTTGTAATTGAGATTTATTTTAGTCCTCACTTGTGATTCTCTCTAATCCTATTGACTACTATGGATTTTTCTATCAATCAATTCCTAATGGCAGTGTTTGCATGCAACAATGCACTATGGCAGATTTTATTTGCAAATATACAAGCCAACAGTAGCAATGGTGAATCTTTATATTCCTATTGATCTACTGGACTTCTCTTATGATGACTTTTACAAGTGGCAGTGCACAATGGCGAGTTCGGTTTGCAAAAATGTAAAGAGAAACTATGATGGATGTAGGCCCTCCTATTCTCAATTCATCGTGTCTTTGATACCACTATTAACTTTTGAGGATATATGTAGTGGGAGAGATCTAACACAGGTCCTAATAAGATGCAAAAAATATGAGAGAAAGTGATTCTGCAATATGATTGAAATATACTATAAATAGAAAGTGGTGAAAATACAATGCATTATGGAGGTGATGGTCACTCCATTAATATAAGCTAAAGAAATACTCTGTACTCCATACAAGAGTTCTACCACTTGATGAGCACCGAAATTGCTCATATTTTGCATATGTTTCTAATTTTTTGTGCGGCAGTATTTTATTAGATTTGTACTTTTTATGAATTTTTATATGTATTTAATGGTAAAATTGTGTATGTTGCCTAACTTGTGTGAAAAGTGTGCTTTGTGTGTATATTTGATCACTTTAGTTATTTTATGCATAACTACGTCGAGGTCCCACTTGGACCTGGCATCATCCGTTTCAAAAGGAGTTCAATGAATCTTAAATAAGGAGTTTGACCATGAAAGAGAAGGGTGTCTTACTCCCATATTCCAATGGGAAGGTGCCTTAATCCCATATTTCTATGGAAAGGCAACTTACTACCATATTCTGATATATTGGCACCTTATTCCTGTCTTTTGACGAAAGGGTGCCTTACTCCTGTCTTCCTACGAGAAGGTGCCTTACTCCCGTCTTTCGATGTAAAGGTGCCTTACTCCAATCTTCTGGTGGTAAGGCACTTTACTCCTTTCTTCAATGGGAAGTCACCTTGCTCCCATCCTTTGATAGAAATGCACCTTATTTTCATTGATGAATTCAAATATGGTTAACTCCACGTAAGCAGAACAAAGTGCCTAACTCCCGACCTAATGGTGCTTGATGAACACGTCAACTGCTCTATTTTTGAATGGAACATATTAATGACTTCCCAAAGGTAGAACACGAGTGACAATAACGAGATAAGACCAAAAGCTATTTGATTTAACGAGATCACAGATGAATGATGCAACAAATAAATTCTATTATGAATACACTGAATTGTTCCAAATTAGTGTGTTGTTATTGTAATCACATATTTGATAGATATTTGTTATTGTAACAACAATCTAAATATTGCAACAGAGAAACCTGTGTGATATATATGCACAAGACTTCTCTAAAAGAGAGGAGAAAAATAGCAAAGGAACCAAATTGTAATGTAAATTCATTTATGCAATAATATTCATTCAAAGTTCTCTAATTTAGTTCGGCATACATATTTTACCAGGTGGAATCTGCTAGAGCCTAGGCCCACTCTTGGCCAGTATTCCTCCCCTCTCCTTTACTTTTCTATAATTTCATTTTAGTTGTGTTTATTTATTCTATTTTCTTGCATTCGATTGTTTTTTTGCAATTTGATTTATTTACTACTTTCTTTCATTCTTGCAAGTGTGGTGTGATTTCATTTCTAGCAATTTATATTTTGTAGATTAAGTGGTTTGGATTGAAATGAATGCTATATAAACAACACCCCCCAAAATGTAGAATTAGCGGACTCACCTCAGAAGTATTGTAGTATATCTCTACTTGGTACATCGCAAGTTTACGAACATCCTTGGATTGACAATTAAGTGAAAGGGTTGTGACATCAATGTAGAATTTAACCAATATTTTTGACCCCAATATTTTGGCACCATTGCCGGGGATGTGCCAATAGTAGATACCATTACAATACCCAATTCTACAAGAATTTTGATTCAAGCCTGCAAAACTTTTTCCTTTTGATCTTGCATGAGTCCACCAAGAAACAGAGGACCAGATGGTTATTTTCTTAAAAATAAGAGCCCATAGGAAAACTCTAAACCAGCTGTAGACTCTAAACCTGAAATAGTGTCCCCATAGTTACTTCAACCAATGCATTGGATTGAGCACCCAATTTTTGCACAAATATCTTTTGTACCAAATCATCCAAACCTGAGTGAAGAGCGGATAATATAAAATCCTTTGTTTAAAAGAATCCCATCTGAAGAGGATCTATTGTATGAACAATAGTGGAAAGCTATTGAGGATGAAACCATTTCACCAGTTGATTTGAAGGTTCTTATACAGAAAACTCAGAGTGACTAGAAGGCCTTAGAAATTACTTCAAGGACAATAGATCTAGAGACCACATTTCCTAAAAAAATGGTTGAGGTAGAAGAGACATCAACCAACTTTAGCTTCCCAATAGAAGAGGCTAGGGGAGAAAAAAAATGAAGAACATATCCCCTACCCATATTCCTACCTTCAAAGGATTCCCCATAGAAGACCTGAACCTATTTTTGTTCAAGTTTGATGTATTGTGCAGGTTTGTGGACTATAAGATGAATGCCCAGAAGTTGAAATTGTTTCCTTCAACACTGGATGATTCAGCCCTGCACTGGTTCATCAGCTTGGGGAACAAGCAGATCACTACCTGGGAGGAGATGAAAAAGCTCTTCCTAGAGCAATACCAAGATTTTGGTAGAGCATGGGATTCAAGAGAGGAAGTCCTGAACATGATGCAGAAGGAAGATGAATCATTGGAGGAGTATTGGGATAGATTCAATTTCAATTTGTAAAGATCTCCCCATGCAAAGCTAAGTGACAAGTCCCTCAAAAGCATCTTCTTAAGAGGACTCAATAGTGAATCTCTCGAAGCGCTGAATATGATCTCTAGAGGAGATATTTACCAACACCAGATGTCAGACATCCGACAACTATATCAAAATTATTCTCGAAGAAAAGGTAAACCAACCTCCAGGATCACTAAGTCAACAACCTCAATCACAAAGATAGATATAGGAAACATGTTGGAGGACTTGAAGAGCAAAATGTTGTCTTCCCTAGCGCTGCAAATGGATACTCTCCTACTAGCAAAGAAGAAGCAAGAGAATGAAGCAGCATTAGCTTATTTATATCCAAAATGTAGAGGAAAGCATGCAAGGAATGTGTGTCTTGAAGATAAGATTAGGGTATGTGTTGTTTGTCAAAAGAATCACAAGACCAGACTGTACCCACAACTACCAACTATCAAAGAGGATGTTGAAGTTTTAGAAGCATACTTCATGGGAAACCAAAGAAACTGGCAGCAACCCCCTATGGGGAATATGCCAACAGGAATGTTGCCCTATGGAGGGGGAAATTACATGCCACAAGGGTAG
Source organism: Wollemia nobilis (assembly GCA_028583015.1). Lineage (NCBI taxonomy): Eukaryota > Viridiplantae > Streptophyta > Pinopsida > Araucariales > Araucariaceae > Wollemia > Wollemia nobilis. Next base: position 162,534 of record JAQPPZ010017169.1, read on the forward strand.
GTCCAACCACCCAATATGGGATGGTGGGGACAACCACCCTAGATGAATACCTCCCAGGGAGCATCATTCTCAAATCAGTACCCATGGATGCCATATCAACAACCAGGGAAGCAATGGAGAAACTACAACCCATGGAATGTAGCTCCACAAAATGTAGTTCAAGCTCCACTACAACAAAGCTTACTAGCTCCCCCTATAGTGAGGCCTGCACAACTCCCAATGTAACCCATAGTAAATCCCAACAACAAGACAAACCAGCAAGCATACCAATTGGAAAGTGAGGTGTTTCCTATGTATAATATTAGGAATTATAATCCTGTACAATTGAGGTCAGGTAGACAATTAGGAGTAGAGGCTCCTCCTTTGATAGAAGAGGAGGAGGATGTACATATTATAGTAGGAGAATCACCTCTGGTTGAAGAGGTTGATGAAGAACCAACTACTGAGAAGACTAAAGAAGAAGCTCCTCCTTTTCCCAAAAGGTTACAGGAGCAAAGAAAGCCAATACAGCTAGAATTTGATATCCTCTCAAGTCTGAAGAATTTGATAGTGATAATCCCTTTGTTCCAAGCCATAAGAGATGTCTCGATATACACTAAGGCTATCAAGGAGCTATGTTTGATAAGGCCAGGCCATAAGCTAGCCTAGATAATAAACATGATGGGGAAGTTGGCTGACCTAATGCTAGGAAATACCTGCCACCCCAAATATGCAGACCCAGGCAACCCGATCCTGATAGTGAATATTGGTGGCCACTCATTGGCCAACACTTTAGTGGACCTAGGAGCAGCCATCAATGTGATGCCAAAGGAGACCATGTAGAAGCTTAAGCTCATAGACTTGAAGCCTACCAAGACCATCCTACAACTGGTTGATAGATCAACTATATCACTAGAAGGAATGTTGGAGGATATCATCATGATGGTGGATGCATGGGAATACCTAACAGAATTTTTGGTACTATAGTCCAAGTCTAGACTAGGGGGCTATCCACTCATCCTAGGAAGGCCTTGGATGGCAATAAAATATGCATATATAAGCTACCAAAATGGATATATGACTATTTTAGATGGTCAAAATGTTAAAAATCTGACCATCTCTCCACCTGCACAGTCTATTGATGCATTGGGAGAGCCCATATGGGAAAATTAGGATGGTGGAACATTATCAATGGTGTAGCCTATAATGGCATTGATGGAGTTGGAGAATGATGTTGATGAGGATAGAATCATTAAAAGTTTCTTCCAAGGAGAATCCTCCCACATTTCTCTAGAGTCACCATTGGTAGGCAACCAAGACCACCATGTCAAAAAATTCATATTGAGCCTAGAAAAATGTTGAATGTCAGTAGTGAGTTGACACCAACTCAACTGACAACATTAAAAGAGATTGACAAGGCATCAATAGGATTTTTCTTGGGATTATTCAGATATGAGAGGGATCACTCCAAAAACTTGTACCCATTGCATTTACTTGGAAGAACAAGCAAGTCCGATCAGGCAGCCACAACAAAGAATGAACCCCACCATGAAGGAGATAGTCAAGGTAGAGTTGCAGAAACTCCTATCAGTTGGATTCATTTACCCCATATCTAATAGTGAGTGGGTGTCACCCCTAGTGGTGGTGCCCAAAAATAATGGGAAGTGGTGGATCTGTGTTGACTATAGATTGTTGAACAAAGCAACTAAAAAGGACCACTTCCCACTGCATTTTGTTGACCAGGTTCTTGATACACTAGCAGGAAGGAAGTACTTCTCCTTTTTGGATGGATTCAGTGGGTATAACTAGATCTAGATTGGAGAAGAAGATCAGGACAAGACAAAATTTACTTGTCCCTGGGGTACATTTTCTTATAGAGTCCTACCATTTGGTCATGTGCAATACACCAACCACTTTTCAAAGGGTAGTGTTGAGCATTTTTATGATATGATGGGAGAAGTAGTGGAGATATACATGGATGACTTCACTGTGTATGGTGAAACCTTTGAAGAGGCTATGACCAACCTAGAACGTGTACTCCAGTGGTGTGAAGAGACCAACCTATCCCTAAGCAATGAAAAGTGCTTCATGATGATGCAAGAAGGGATTGTTCTGGGGCACCACCTCTCTGCAAGAGGGATAAGGGTGGACAAGAAAAATATTGAAGTTATTAAAGATCTGCCTAGTCCTACAACACAGAGAGATGTCAGGAGCTTTCTTGGCTCTACTGGGTATTACAGGAGATTCATAGTAGACTTCAACAAGATTGCCAGACTATTGCACACTTTGCTATCCAAAAATGTAGATTTTTTTTGGACAGAGGAGTGTGAACAAGCCTTCTAGATTCTGAAGGAGAAGTTGATCACTACTCCAGTATTGTGAGGCCCAAACTAGGCCATCCCCTTCCATATATATTCTGATGCATCTAACAATGCTATAGGGGCAGTTCTGGGATAGAAATATGGCGAGGAGTTTTATGCCATCTACTATGTCAACAAGCATCTCACTAGGGCTGAGTTCAACTACACTATCACTGAGAAGGAATTCCTTGCAGTTGTCCATGCCATCAACAAATTTTGCCACTACATTATAGGGTACAAGGTCTTTGTACACACTAACCATGCAACCATTAGATATTTGATGAACAAACCTACAATTAATGGTAGAATAATCAGGTGGCTTCTACTCCTGCAAGAGTTTGATGTTACCATCATCGACAAACTAGGTAAGGATAATGTAGTTGTAGAATTTCTATCAAGGCTAAAACCTCTAGACCATTCAACTATAGAAGACTAATTCCCAGATGAACATATTTTCTCTCTGAGTGAACAAACACCATGGTATGCAGATATGGCTAATTACTTAGCCACTAGTAGAGTATCCCCTGCACTCTCACCCCATGAAAAGTGGACATTAATAGAGAAGAGTGCAACCTTCTCATGGATTGATGGTTGTCTATTCAAAATAGGGCCTGATCAAATCATGAGGAGGTGTGTTGTTGAGCATGAGTTTTCAAAAATCCTTAAAGCCTATCATGATGAACCTTGTGGTGGCCACTTTATAGGAAAAAGGACTGCATTCAAGATATTGCAGACCGAATATTACTAGCCCTCATTATTCAAGGATGCAGCCAAATATGCAAATCAGTGTGATCAATACCAAAGGATGGGTAGACCAACATTCAGAGATGAGATACCCCTCCAACCACATGTTCACATTGAACCATTTGATAAATGGGGGATGGATTTCGTAGGGCCAATCAACCCACAATCAGTAGAAAAAAGGTATATTTTGGTTTGTATTGATTATGTAACCAAGTGGGTTGAAGTACAAGCACTAAGGGATTCAAAGGAGAAGTCTATAGTAAACTTCCTATTTTCACACATCTTCACAAGGTTTGGAGTACCCAGAGAGATCACTACTAATTAGGGTCCCCAATTCACCTCAAGGTTGATTCAAGAAATCATGCAATAGTACAGGATCATGCATAACAAGACCACCCCTTATCATCCTCGAGAAAATAGATAGGTAGAGGTCACCAACAGAGAGTTGGAGAATATCCTCAAAAAAATTGTACAATAGCACATAAAATATTGGGCTATGAGGTTTCTAGAGGCAGTATGGGCCTATAGGACTACATGGAAAACAACTACTGGTTTCACACCTTTCCAATTGGTGTATGGGAAGAATACAATGATGCCCATTGAGTTCGAAATCAGAACCCTCAAGATTGCAATAGAATTGAACCTAAGCTTGGATGATGCATAGAAAGAGTAGATTCAACAACTAAATCAATTGGATGAACATCGGTTAGATGCTCTGCACAAGACAAAGCTCATCCAGAGACAAAGGATACAATGGCATGACCATCACATTAAGCTGAAGTAGTTCAAGGTAGGAGAGTGGGCATTGCTGTATGATTCCTAATTTTAGGAGCAAAAAGGTAAGTTGATGCAATGATGGATGGGGCCATACGAAGTGATCGAACTGATCAATAATGGTGTTGTGCGCATCAAAACTATTGATGGCAGTAACACCATACTGACAATTAATGGTCATAGGCTACAACCTTACCACATATCTAAAAATATTGTGATGGAGTCCAAGATAGGCATGGGGGAGACCCCATCTGATTGAAATTTTTTAAATTTTCAGCAGTCGGTGGATAGGAATGTCCACCCAAAAAACAATTTATTCTTTTATTATTTTCTTTCTTTGCTTGTATTTCTATTTTGGAGGTACAATGCTCTGAGTGCAATCTATAGGTAGCTTGGGAAACCTAGGCCTATCAAGCATAGATTCCATTGACTTGCATAATATTGATTTTTAGTTTTTATTTTTAGCTTTTGTAGGTATGATGCCCTGAATGCATGTTGTAGGCAACCTGGGAGACCTAGGCCTAACATGCACAGGATCCATGAACCTGCATGATTTCTAATTTTCTAGGAGTAGAAGCTTGATTGTTCCCATCTGGAGGGGATAGTCACAATCCGGATACGTACGTGGGTGTGAAATATTTGCAAGAAGAGAAATTCCCATCTACGTGTTCAAAAAAGTAGCTGTTGATGGAGCTCGAGGAAGCACTGAAAGACTTAATCAACTAGGAAGCGTTGACTATAGAACGTGCCAAAAAATGCTGAATTTTTAGTTGTAGGGAGGCACCTAACTCTCGAGTATTTCAAGGGTGCCTAACTCCCATTGAAAAGTCATGTATATGAGGAAGAGTGCCTAATTCCCATAAAGGTGCCCGACCTGAGAGTTTTTAAAATGATAAATCAACACCTATCTTCCATCCATTGGAGATAAGCACCTATCATCAAGTAAGCTAAAACTGATACCTGATACACATGCCAGGTTTTGATGCCTAACTCCCATTAGGAAGGCACCTAACTCTCGTGTATCTGGAGAAAAGTACCTAAATTTCATTAAGAAGGTGCCTAACTCTCATGTATCTGGAGGAAGCCACCTAACTTCCATTAGGAAGGTGCCTAACTCCCGTGTATCTGGAGGAAGGCACCTAACTTCTATTAGGGAGTTGCATGACTCCCATGTACCTAAAGTAAGTTGTTTATCTACATTCCTATTAAGGTGTCTATTTCATAGTGAAAAGGCACTTATTTTGCAACGAAAAGGTGCCTATTTCATAGTGAAAAGGTTTCTACCTTCCGTTAAGCGCCTATATGTGACATAAATAATTCGGTTGCATTGGGAAGCGGTCGAAGCCACATCAACATCCCACATGACTAAAAGCTCAATTATTTCATGGGAAATTATTTCAAAATCCTATGGAGGATTTCAACACGTTCCAAAGCAATCAACATAAGGATGTGTGTCATCCCACATAGACTTTTGATATTTCTTATTTTCAGCATGAGATTTTGAATGAATATTTTTTGCAGTACCCAAGAAGAACAATTCAGAGAAATTTTTCACATGGGAAATATGCAATCATTTCGGTGGTCATGAAACAACAAATTAGAACACTCCACAATCATCGTCATGCTTGGTACACATGGATCACCATTAAGGTACGTACATGATTTTTTGTTAGATGCATATAATTTTCATAATTAGAACATTTCTAAAAATAGTGTCGTAACAACATTAGCAAAAGTATCCAACCACCAATCATCCGCTCTTTCGAGCGTGACATGTCAAACATCATTTGTGAAAGGCCACCCTCATAGTTCTCCATGCAAAATGGAATACGCATATCTCCACAATTTAAGAGCCACCTTCTTGCAGTGAAATGATAAAACAATTACAGATAAACTTAGAGAACAGAGAAAATTTGTAGATGCAGCTATAGTCTAGGGTAAAGTAGCCAACAAGAAGCCAATTTTTGAAGGAAGTACAAAACCATATGAAGATGTTAAGCTTCCTCCTAAATTGGCCCAGTCACAAAAGGTCAAAATAGTGGAGGAATCTTGAATCCCTTTTTGGAAAAAATCAAGTATCCCAGACATAGAGCCCTTATCACAATATCATGAGCTTTGGAAGGAGGTAAAGCCTACATTTCAAAAAGGGACCACTACCTTTACAAGGTATTACTAGGGAAAGGCAAGCCAAAAAACATACATCACAAAGCCACCAAGCACAAGTGTCAGGCCTAGCAAAATAGTTAGGCGCAACCCATGCCAGTAGAAGTTGCAACAAGAGGCCAGTGCCCCATATACCACCAAGAAGAGGAAGCCCCAGGACAAGGAAAGAGACAAGGCCACCACCAAGAAGAGGAAACAGAAGAATAATGCTTACTAGGAGGTTGTAGATAGAATAGGGGACTACCAATACAAGGTGCCACGAGGACGTGACAATCCTTAGGCATGGGGGGATGATGAGCACCGAAATTGCTCATATTTTGTATATGTTTTTAATGTTCTATGCAGTAGTATTTTATCATATTTGTACTTTTTATGAATATTTATATGTATTTAATGGTAAAATTGTGTATGTTGCCTAACTTGTGTGAAAAGTGTTCTTTGTGTATATTTTATCACTTTAGTTGTTTTCTACATAACTACGTCAAGGTCCCAGTTGGACTTGGCATCATCCATTTCAAAAGGAGCTCAATGAATCTTAAGGAAGGAGTTCGGCCACGAAAGAGAAGGACACCTTACTCCTGTATTCCAACGAGAAGGGACCTTAATCTCATATTTTAATGGAAGGGCACCTTACTCCCGTCTTTCGATGAGAAGGCACCTTACTCCTGTCTTTTGATGGAATGGTGCCTTACTCCCGTATTTCGATGGGAAGGCACCTTACTCTCGTATTTCGATGAAAATGTGTCTTACTCCCATATTTTTATAGGAAGGAACCTTACTCCAATATTTTGGTAGCAAGGTGCCTTACTCCCATCTTTGATGGGAAGGCACGTTGCTCTCGTCCTTCGATAGAAATGCATCTTATTTTCATTGACAAATTCAAATATGGTTGACTCCACTTAAGCAGAATGAAGCACCTAACTCCCAACCTGATGGTGCTTAACTCTCATTAACCGATGAACACGTTAGTTGATCTGTTTTCCTATGGAACAAAGTAACGACTTCCTAAAGGTAAAACGTGAGTGATGACAACGAGATAAGACCAAAGTTCATTGATTTAACGAGATCGCAGACAAATGATGCAACAAATGAATTATGTTCTAAATATATCAAATTATCCTAAATTAGTGTGCTATTATTGTAATAACATATTTTATGGATATTTTTTATTGTAACAACAATCTAAATATTACAACAGAGAAACCTGTGATATATATACACATAGGACTTCTCTAATAAGGAGGATAAAAATAGCAAAGGAATCAGAATGTAATGTAAATTCATTTATGCAATAATATTCATTCGAAGTTCTCTAATTTAGTTCAAAATACGTATTTTATCGGGTGAAATATGCTAGAGCCTGGGCCCACTCTTGGCCAATATTCCTCCCCTCTCCTTTACTTTTCTATAATTTCATTTCAGTTGTGTTTATTTATTCTGTTTTCTTGCATTCAATTATTTTTTTACAATTTTATTTATTTACTGCTTTATTTCATTCTTGCAAGTGTGGTGTGATTTTATTTCCAGCAATTTACGTTACGTAGATTAAGTGGTTTGGATTGAAATAAATGCTATATAAAAAACACCCCCCCAAACTATAGATTTAGCGGTCTCACCTCAGAAGTATTGTAGTATATCTCTACTTGGTACATCGTAAGGTTACGAACATCCCTGAGTTGATAATTAAGTGAAAGGGCTATGACATCAACATAGAATTTAACCAATATTTTTTGCCCCAACACCACTATCTACTACTCTCTACTATAATGCACTTGATATGCTTGGTTTGTGTGTTTGATATCTCTATGAGACCCTTTATATAGAAAGATAGATTCCTTGGTCAAAACTCTACCTAGCTGTATAAGGAGACACCTTGCACATTACAACTTGCACATTGACACTTGTGAATTTATTACATTACTTGAATAAAGTAGCTAACTTCCCCCTAAAGTAATCTCCTACTCTAACTATGTACCAAAGGTGGTACATTTACATAATCCAAATGATGTAATATACTCTAACTCTAACAAAGCAATGATCTTAAAACTTGATATGAGTAAAGTCTATGAGAGAGTTAAATGAGATTTTATTTTTGTAGTTTTAGATAAATTTGGTTTTGGGAAGAAATGGGTTAGATGGATTAAAGCTTGTGTCTCTATAGTTTTTTATTTAGTGTTGGTCAATGGATTAGTGACAAAATATTTTAAAGCCAAGAGAGGCCTTAGACAAGAAGATCCTCTATCTCCTTATTTGTTCATTATTATGGTAGATGTTTTGAGTAGGAACTTAAATAAGGCTTACAAATATGGGCTTATAAGTGGACTTAAGGTTAGTAATAACATCAATAACATCACCCATCAACATTTTGTAGATGATACAACCCTTTTTGGAAGGGCAAGGATAAATGAGGCCAGAGCTTTGAATAACTTTTTAAAAGAGTATGAAAGAGCTTCAGGGCAAAAAGTTAATAGGACTAAATCCAAAATTTACTTCCTTAACACTCCTGCTAATATCAAAGCAAGAATTTGCAGGTTGCTTCAAATGGAGGAGGCAAATTTACCAACAACTTATCTAGGGATGCCTTTATTTGAGGGGAGAATGAGGATAGATTTATGGAATCCAGTTATTAGTAAAGTTCAAAATAAACTTCCAGCTTGGAAAGGTAGATGGTTATCATTAGTAGGAAGAGTGCAGTTAATTAAGTCAGTCTTACAAGCCATTCCAACATATTATATGTCATTGTATTCTATGCCAAAATCAGTTGAAAAAAGTTTAATCTATATTATGCGATCCTTTTTATGGTCAAGTTTACATGATAAAAGGAAATTTCCTTTGGTGAAATGGAGCAAGTTGTGTGATGATAAAACTAGGGGAGGTCTTGGTTTAAGAGTTCTTACATATGCAAACTTAGCTCTTAGGGGAAAAGTTATCTGGAGATTGTACAAAGAGAGTCAAAGACAATGGGCAAGAATTCTTCTAAGTATGTTGATCCCAATGACCCAAGTTTAATATTTACTACATTCTCTCTACCAAATGGTTCTGCTCTTTGGAATGGTTTAAAAAAATCTATTGATCTTATGATTAAAGGTTTAAGATGGGTGGTGGGAACTGGAGAAAAAAATTCTATTTGGATGGATACTTGGTGTGATAAAAAACCACTCAATTTAGATCCAATTTTGAAACCTTGGATGAGATTGCTTCAAGACAAATATGGTGATAGGGTTTCAAACATTTTGTACAAGGATCGAGAAGGAAGATACAAATGGAAAGAATATTTTTTACAAGTATACAAGACATTGATGCTAGGAGGCAATTGAGTAGAAAGATAACAACTGTGATTATTCCAAGGGGAGCCAAGGATAAATTGATTTGGGAGTTGAATAGCTCAGGAGAATACACAACAAGAAGTGGATATAATGTTCAACACCAACAAAATAATAATGTCACTAGAATATGGAGAGATATTTGGGATAGCCCAAGCATTCCTAAAGTCAAAATGTTTGTTTGGCTAGTAGGTCATAGAAGAATTTTATCCTGGGATAACCTTATGAAAAGGGGTTTTCATGGCCCCTCTCAATGTGTTTTCTGTAATAAGGAGGAGAGTATAGACCATCTCTTGGGACATTGCTCAATAGTCTGGAATCTATGGCAATGGATTCTTAATATGTTTGGTAAATGCATGGTGATGAATAGCAGAATTGAAGATTGGTTAAAGCAATGGCAGAGCACTTATAAAAGTGAGGCTTTACAGACAATATGGGATATATCAAAAGATACAATACTTTGGACTATATGGCTAGAAAGGAATAGAAGAATATTTAAAGGAAAGGAAAGCAATTTAGAGGTAATGAAAAAGAAGATATGTTTAGCCATAGAGGAGTCTAAACCAACCCTATCAACTCACCCAGTCCCTAATTTGGAAGCAGAGAGCCTTGATAGATGGAGTCAAGTCATTAAATGGAATTATGATGTTGGGTACAAGAGAAGCAAAAAGAAGGCAAAGAATATAAAGTGGAAACCACCAGATGTGGAGTGGGTTAAATTGAATTTTGATGGAGCATCTAAAGGAAATCCAGGACCAGTAGGAGGAGGAGGAATAATTAGAAATAATAGAGGAGAGATTTTGTCTCATTATGCTTTCAATAGTGGATTTAAGACAAATAATGAAGTTGAAGCTTGGGCAAGCTTTAGAAGGGTTAAAAATATGTAAACAAATGAAATGGAATAGAGTATGGATGGAAGGTGATTCTCTCATAGTAATAAATGCAATTTTGAGGAAAGCAAAGGCTCCATGGAACATACAAGAGATAATTGTGGAAATTCAAGATCTTGCTAAAGAGTTTGAAGAAATCAGGTTTACACATATATTAAGGGAAGGAAACAAATGTGCAGATAAGCTAGCCAATAGAGGGGTTTTGATTGAGGATCATGAAGTTAAATTCTCCTTTCCATGGTTAGAGGAAGTAGAAAGTTTAGTTGAAGCTGACAAAAAAATGTTGATTGCCTGAATCAATTAATGATTAAGATTTACTTTAATGTTTTCCATTGGTAATATCTGCTTTATTTTGTAACAATAATGTGTTTTCATTTAGACTATTTATTATAATTTTTGTGGTTGCACTTGTGTTTCAGGAAGGAAACTAGCAATCCAGATTTGGTAAAGCGGACTATGATAGTGCGATGTTTTGGAAATATTACTCTACTAAGATGCAAGGCATAGATAGTAGAGGTGAAGTTTTGGCATTGTGAAGGCTGCTATAGGAAAATGTCAAGAAAGATGCTAAATTCTGGATTAATTGTATTCATACAAAAAATTGAAAAGATCCAAAAAATGAAAATCAAGAATTCAAACATTTTATGTAAAATGATGTAGGTTTCTAGCTATAGCATCTCAATTGAGATGAGAAGTGTATCTATTTGTAAACTCTCAAGCTCTAAAGAAGAGAGATGTAATTTGTCAAGGGTGGGGGACCCGAGTACAACCCCTTATTATCCAAGAAAAAAAAAAAAAAATTTACAAGCAACAAAAAAGTAGGTGTATATGCACACTCCTTGATAGTTAATAATTGTTCATAAAAAATGGAGGCCAAACATACCTTAAATTATTAATTGATTTTATAACATTTACCAAGACTATGGAGGCTCATATTTGGTAGATTGCTCATGATCATCACATCCTACCTATAATTTATGTTTCAACTTGATGTAGAAGATGAATCATCTTGGTGGCTAGACCTACCACAATCAGTCGCAATCTCTACGAATTTGGCTAGAGAAATGGCTAATGCAAGAAAAGAATAGAAAAAGCATTTCTCCAATGTAGATAGCATTCCATTAGTGTGCAATAAATTCCTACAAACAGGTCATTAACTATCCATAGAAAACATAGGTCAAACATGCCTTAGATCACTAATTATTTTTACCATATCTACCAAGACTATATAGGCTTGTCTTTGGTAGATTGCTCCCAGTCATCACGTCCCATTTGCATTGTGTGTTTTGACCTTATGTAGAGGATGAATCACCTTAGTGGTTGAACCTACCACATTTTATCTCACATTCTATGTAATTGGCCAAAGATATGGCCAATGCAAGAAAATAGAGCAGGGAGCATTCCCCTATTTTTTAATCAATTCCTGCAAATGGGTCAACTTAATTGGCACTTTGTTGGCATGCATTGAAGTTTACAACAATATGAAATAAATCATATTTGATCCTATCAACAAAACTATAGAATGGAACAATACAGGCATGAGAGAACAAGGAATAATTTTTGGCTTTTCAGAAAGAAAACAAGCTGTCAATTCTGAAGAGGTGCCAAACTTTTGGAAAAATTAAAGGGAGGAGAGGAGGGTATTCAAGGAGAATTTGTTGCCATGTGAACCATTGTGGGAGAACAGATTGAAAAAGAGAACAAAATCACTTCCACGCATCTTGAGCCTTATGACACATCCAAAATATGTGAAGAAAATATTTAGGTTCTTGGTGGAATGGGCATAATGGGTTGGGAACCCCAATGTAGATAAGTCATTTACCAAGTGGAAGGTCTTGGTGAATTAAAATCTATGTAAAGACAACTTGTTTGGGTTCAAGATAAGCAAACTAGGTTGTGCGAAAATGATGGGCCCAAATATACCTAGGTGAAGATAGGTCCTAATGAGCATTTAGTTTTTCAACCATGGGTAAGTATGGTGATAGCCATTTGTAACCCAATTTGGCCTTATAACTAAGGATGGGTGTCTTTGGATTACATTTTCAATCCTTCCACCAATGATTCTAAGAGCACACTATGATATTGTGAAGCATAGAATCAGGTATATTGGCTTTAACTACCTCAAAGGTTTCCTTATCAACAAAGGTAAGTTTAAACCTAAACTTGATATAATCCCAAGGATGCCAATCCTTAGTCAATTGGGCAAACAAATCGACCACTATAGAGATACCCCTTTTATAAAAAAAATTTGCATGCATCTAAGGTATTTGGTTAAAAAAGAATCCTTGGATAGTCAAGATAGGGGACCATGAGAGGTTCATAGAATTGATGGAGAGTCTATCCCAAAAACCATTACCTTTTCATTAGAGCAATGGTTTGATGTTTTCCCAAGCCTCTCAAATTCTACGGATGACAAAAGAGCCTAAAATATTGATGGGAACTAGAGCAACGAGAAGGGAGTGTTGGAGCCAAATTTGACTCAACTTTGAAACCCCCAAATTTAAATTTTTGGTTTCAATCAAACTGCTAATACTTGCTGGTCATTGCTTAAGTTGTTGTGAGTAATTCAATTTTTCTTTGGTTGGTTTGATAAAGTCTGACCTTAGCATTTTTAATAATGTGGGCTTCATGGTATAAATCAAAGTACCTCAAATGGTTAGGGAAGAAAATTTCAAATTAAAAACCTGTAGGCCCAAAATGGCCACATACTTAGTAAAATTTTGTGTGATTTTTACTAAGTGATAAAACTGCCATTCCGCTCCGGAACAAGGTTGATAAGACAAATCCGCTCAACAGTCATGCAGTTTTGCTTGTTTAAAATGATTCCGGGGAACTCCATTTCGGGTCCGGATTGGAGTAGGATTGCAAAATCCATAAAAGTTTGTGAAAGGTGGTGACGTCAGCAAGAAAAAAGTGTGGAATGGCCCTTTTGCATATACCCAATTCTGAAAACTCTTTTGCTCCCCGTCCCGGATTAGCGTTATCCTCAAATCCACAAAAGTCTCAAGGAGATGATGACGTAAGCAGATTAAAAGTGTGGATTGACAATCCAAAGAATAAATGAGTCTTTTTCTATCCAGAATGAAGATAAGGCGGAATGGCGGAATGATGTAAGAACTTGACTCCGGATCCGGACTAAGGAAGACGCTCATTCTATCCGAAATGGAATCCACACAAGTTATAAAGAAGAAGTGACATCATCAATTTTTTAATGCGGATTAGAAAAGATAAAAGCTCCGAAGTGGATTTAAGGTTCGAATTTCCAAGATCCGGATTGGATGTTTTGCTGCTAATTAAAGTGACATCGTCCAACGGATGGGCTCTCAGCTTATACCAGATCTAATCTGGACCATGGGATAAAGAAGATCAATGGTGGAGGTTAGTCTACTAAATCTGGGCCATTTAAAAGGATGTTCTTGCACCAGAACTGTAACAGATTGGTCGAAAGATGAAGCGTCGAGAGTTTCCAAGAAGATCAAACCAGAGACAGTTGCAGATCGACGGTCGCGAAGGCTTGTAGTGGTGGCAAAAGATCCAAAGCTAAATAAAGATGCTTTAAGGATACACAAATCGAACGACAACATTCATTGATCACCCAGATCCAATGGTGCGCATACAAAAAATCAACCGAAGGTTAATCTAAGCATTATTATTTCAAAAGGTTGATTAATTAAACCAAGGTACGTATAAATGTTTCCCATTTATTAAAAACCATGTGCATATATACAATCCAATGGTCGCGCCTCACCACAGTATGATCTAACGATGACCACAATAGAAAAATTCCCATGTCATATGTTACCATCGATTAATACGAGTTGTTAAGGTTTAAAATATGAAGATTAACATTAGATAAATCATGATTAAATGAGGACCAATAAACCATGTCATTTCAAATGTTTATATATGAACAGGTATACTAACTATCGTGCAGATCCTCGAGACATCAACGGTCATGCTAATACCTTTCAAGAAATCCGACGACAATGCACACCCTGAAGATAACTCAAAAAGGTCTAAGAACATCAGAAGTAGCCATGATAGAGCTTGAGAAGATTGTAAACTGGAAAAATTTGCATACTCATTTGTAAGGAAGATTCGATGGACCGAGCCCCTAAGAGAAGGATGATCACTACGAAGAAACACCCTCAACATATACCAAGGTAGAAATCAAATAAGTGATCCACTCACAGCAAGGTACACTGAAAGATGATTATGAAGACCGATAACCAAGATAGGGTCAAAATAGTACGCATGGACGCTATGAATCCAGAAGAGCATTCATGGAAGGAAAAATTCAAGGAAATCAGAGAAAATCCCATAAAAAGTACTTTGGTAAGGACAAAGTGAACCAAACAAAAATAAATCCTAGCGCTCAAGCATGCAGCCAGATCATGTATATCTCACTAGAATAATGGTGTACCACAAGATAAGACTACAAAGCATAGTCACAGGCTTATAAATAAGAGATAGTAGGGAAGGGTTGAAACATCAGCAAAAAGAAACAATGGAGCGTAAAGGATTCAAATACTATCATTTTATGTTCTACAAATACTTAAGGTGAAGGAAGCGTATGAAGAAAAAGCATGGCTTCGATTTTTAGAAAGTCATTTAATCCATGCTTCGATGGAATATAGTTACCAGGGGAGCACTTCGACGGAGTATAGTTATGGAAGTAAATTATAGGTGCTTCCAGATCTTGTTGTCCATTCCCACCTTCTTCCTATTTACCACTACCCTCCTCCTCCTGGGCATTCCTCCTTTACCATCTTAACATTTTTCCTAGTATGTCACCCTCACCCACTACCGCTTCTTACCATTTACCCCCCGTCATTCCATCCATCAGACCCTCACCATCCTTACTTCTTCACTCTATCTCGTGATCAGTGCAACTCCATTTGTTTGCCACTAGCACGCCACCCCTTGTCTTCACCATTACATCGAGTCCCCCTCCGTTCCTCATCTAGAATTCATGATGACAACCTGGCCGGTCCCTAACAACCAAGTATAGTGGCCAGGACAAGCAGAACAAAAAGAAAAAATATATTGCTGAATCCTTAGTTTCTAGGGCCAACCAAAGAGAGAAAAAAGGCCAAATTAAAATAACAAAGAGCTCCCTTCAGTCTAGAGAAGAACCTTAACAGTCAGTTCAGAGCCACACCAGCTGGACAACATGCAGAATGGATTCAATCAGATGCTGCCAAGTGTACAGCCAGAATTCAACCAGAAATAACAGAATCAAGAACCAACAACTATAAAAGGAAGTAGGCAGGTCTAGATTCTGCATCAAGCAATTAGAGAATAGCATTTTTGCTAAGAGGTATACTTGAGTGCCCTGTTAGTTGTGTTGTTGTATTTCTTTGTGTCTATTTTCTTTTATTCATTCTTTCTTCCTCCCCTTGCTGTGTAGGATTGTATGATAGGAAAGCGTTCAAGAAGCTGAGAATATTTCTAGTCTTATTGAGCCTAGGATTCAGAGATTCTTCTATTACCATATTGGAACAAGGAGAGTTGGAGAGACCTGTTACATTATTTGAACAGAGTCCTCTCCATTGTATTGATGTATTTATTTAAGAAAAATAGAGTTAAAAGGCATCCCGCCCACTCTGCATGTAATATTTTATGAAATCAATACAATTCTAGGTTTTATTCCTATCATATCTTTGTCATTGTATTATGTGTATCTGTATAATGGGTTACATTATTTGAATGCATTATATACGTTTCTTTCATTGGTTAACTCTTGATTTTATTACGATATTCGAATGAGATTAAGAACGCCAATTTTCTTCTCCCCTTCTCTCTGTTTCATATTAAAATTGTTGTTAAATTGCTATAACAACCCAATGAATCTAGGCACCGGTCTACATAAGGCATAACAATTGGTTATTTTCATGCTTGGTCATTTTTAATAAGAATACTTATAGTTTAATATAAATATGGAGCGTGCAAATTAGAAGTTTAATTAAAGAATTATCATTGGGGTTTCCTTACCCATTCTACCATCTTCTTTAGCAATATTCAGGTTTAACAGAACATGAGGTAGGTCGACCAGAGCCTGTAATAGCTCATTGGTTTCAAACAGATTCTTGTAGCATGACAATTGATTTCCTACAGATGCAAGAATCGGTTCCAACAGTTTTTTGGCATCGTTGTCGAGGAGGACTTCTTAGAAAGATTCAATTATCTTCTTAAAAGTTTTCTTCAACGATTATTTTTAATCAACGGATGACCAGTTAAAGTAAAGAACTAACATTTTAATTTTCACTTTGTTAGAAGTTATTTATTTTTCCTATGTCCATAGTTTATGTTTTGAAGTAAGTTTTTACGTTCTTGATTTTCTTGAAAATTTCTCTTTCTTGATTTTCTTGAAATTTTGGTTTCTTGATTTTCTTGATTTTCCCCAAGAACCCACTCCTGTGAGGATGAGAGATAATATCAAGCATTCTTGATAAGAGTATACGATGTTCTTTCTGCACCCTAGTGTTGGTGACTCTGTTGGACGAACCCAGAAGAAAAATATAAAAAAGGAGAGAACAGAACGTGTTGGCGAACACCAGGAGAAGTGGTAAGGAGCTGTTTCTAGAACTCGAGAATCTAGAGGTATTTATACATACCCAAAAAACTCCACTTTTTAAGAATACTGTTTATAATAGTAGATTAAATTCTAGTGGTAAAAGGTACGTGAAGAAAATCTAGAATACTATTACTGTTGATATTACTATAGATGAACGTTTAAAATCAGTAGTAGAAGATATATGTGATTATCCTCATTTAAAGGTAGATAATTCATCAATCTACGTTCAAATTGCCTAGACCCATACCACCATAGGTACTACATCTATGAAATTAAATTCAACAGTAGCTATGGCTCAGGGTAATGTTCATTTGTGGAGAACTAACAGATATAGGCCTTTTGTATTACCAGTAAATTTAAATGCCTTACCCAGTAAAGCTCACAAATACCTCCCTAAGTTTTTAGGAAACAGTGCGATAACTGGAGAGGATCATATCAAAAGTTTCTTATATGCAATGGATAGTCTGGAAGTTGAACATGAAGATGTAGTATTAAGATTGTTTCTACAGACTTTAGAAAAAGATGCTAGAGAATGGTTTAATTCCCTTCCTAACAATGATATCCCAGACTTCACCAAAATGGAAGAGGTGTTCCTAAAGAAGTATGGTGAAAGGAAAAATGAACAATCATTGTTAACCGAGCTAGCCACTATGAAGAAGAAAGAAAATGAGGTTGTTAGTGATTTTAATAGAAGATTTTCAAAAACAAGAAACAAAATCCCTGCCAACCTCAGGCCTAGTGATATTCAGTCTATTTGTTTTTATAAGAATGCTTTTCAAGGAGAATTTAACTATGAATTAAGGCAAGAACAAGCCACTACCATTGATGGTTGTATGGAAAAAGCAATGGATATAGAAAGAAATATGCTTGACAGTGGTAAGATGAAGCCTTATTCTTTAGAAGTTAACATGCCCGAGAGAAAACCTAAGAGAGTGGCTTTTGATATACAAAGAAGAACTGAAATTGATCCTGTGGAGAAGTTGACCAGTCAAATGATAGAAATGTTCAACAACATGAGTAACAGGTTAGCAAGAATTGAAATAAATGGAAATAATGGTGAATCTTCACAGACAGAGCGACCACATGTTGACAACCATCCCCCATTTAAGAAAAATTACAACAAGAATTGGGGAAACAACAATGGTTATGAAGAAGGGAATAGGAATAGGGGTAATGGGAATAACAACTAGAAAAATAGAGATTCTGACAAGGATCAGAACAATGTCCCTAACCCAATTCCATCTGCCAATGTAGCCGAAGGTTTTCCTTATTTTTGCTCTACTTGTGATGCACCCCATAACCCTGATGCATGTGGAATACACCTGAGTGATCAACGTAATGTAGATATGCATGCAAAATCAGAGGAAGATATAAGAATCAATGCATGTTGGTCCATTGAAGATGAATCCAGAGAAAGGTTGTTTGAAGAAGACATGGATAAATATGCTTCAAATCATCATCCTCAGATCTTAGTAACTGAAGGAACTAAAATCTTGCAGAAATCACATGAGTCAAGATATGATAAGATGAAGCAAGGGAAATTGATTCCCATTGCTCAAGAGGTTGAAGAATTAGAGGCAACCCATGCTTTAAATTTAAGAAATAGAACAGTCCCTGAAAGAATAGAGAAATCATCTACAAATGAAACAAGAAGATAAACTTTCACCAATAAAAATATCAGTAAAGAGAAAACTGATAGGGACCCTAACAAAATTACTCCTGAGGTAATAGAATCAACAGAAGAAGTTCCCAAAGAAGAAAGTAATAAACCATTGGATATAAAGAAGATAGAATTTGATGTTGGGTCAGAACTCAGTAAGAAAAAAGTTAATATCACATTTGGTGAACTTATGAAAGTTCAAACATACAGAGAACAAGTATGCAGAGCTTTTGGATTAGTAGAGTAGAAAGAAGACCCTACTTGTCATGTTGCTAGACAAAATCAACATGATACAAGATCACCATCTTCTATCAGACCCTTCTACGTGTCATTAAGATATAATTCAGATGAAGGGGAAAGATATGTGATTCATAATTGCATGCTTGATAGTGGAGCTTCACATAATATCATGCCTAAGTTAATAGCTGACCAAATGGGATTAATCTATACTAGAGATTCTGCTCCTATTTCTGTAATGGACAACAGACAAATTCCCTGTGTAGGGGTGATAACTGGATTATTAGTTTTCCTAGACCAACACCCCAAAAAGGGCATTGTCATGGATGTAGTAGTAGTTGATGTTGACCCATTCTTCTCACTATTACTCAGTAGGCATTGGGCAGAACAACTAGGGGGATCAATACAACTAGACTGGTCTTATGCTACCATCCCCATATCAGATAAGGAGAATATAATTTTGAGAAGGGAACCATTCAACAAACACTCCGTAGAGTTAATTCAAATAGATGAAACCATGATTAACTTAGTTAACTCTATGGAAGAAAAAGGGATGGGAGTCTATTCAATATGGCACAACCCATTCCTGATGGAAGTACCAGATGCAAAGAACATGGATCCAGAAGATATGAGAATAATTGATGCTGAATCAAATCGAGTATTAACCCAAGAAATGTGGACCATGTCATTTGATGGGGCTAAATCCCAATCTGGAGCAGGTGCAGGTGTAAATTTGATTGATATTAAAGGAAATTACCTTGGTATCCCTTACAGATTGCAATTTCCTTGCACAAACAATGTAGTTGAGTACGAAGCTTTACTATTAGGGCTAAGGAAAGCAAAAGAGTTAGGTATTAACTACTTAACTATAACAGGGGATGCATAACTTATTATACTACAAATAAAAGGTAAATATCAGACCAAGCATCCTAGACTTAAGCAATATAGAAATGCAATACTTGGAAGAAATTGATAAATTTTTGGCTTTCAATATTTCATATATTCCTAGAGAACAAAATCATGTTGCAGATCTCTTAGTTGTGAATGCCTCAGGTCTAGATCACCCAGAAATAACTACAGAATATATGGACAGATTTCCAACTATCTCAGTCTATAAACCTTATGTGCCAGATAACATAGTCTATCTTCAGGTTTTTCAAGATGATATAGATATTAAGGATTTTATGACTTTGCAAAATCAGTATGCAGATGTCATATGTGATGAAAAATATGAAGAAAAGCTAAAATATCAAATAGGAGAACCAGTAGAAGTAATCCAATTGAAAACTAATAGAATACCCAAAGGATTGGTGTCTCTTGAAAGCCTATTTGATGATTTTGACAAAGCCTATAAACCTATACGCAGAGAAGTGATATCTGAGGATATTAATATTGGCTCAATGAAAGAACCCAGAATAGTGAAAGTAGACATGGCACTACCTCCTAAAGAAAAAGTTGGATATATCAGTTTCCTAAAAAAGAACAAAGAACATTTTGCTTGGACCTATGAAGATCTCAAAACTTTCAAAACGGATGTGATGACACATATAATACCCTTGAAAGAAGAGGCCAAGCCATTTAGACAAAAATAGAGAAAGTACAATCCAACTCTGCACCCAGTAATGCAAAAAGAGGTTCAAAAATTGTTGGACTCCAAGATAATAAGAAAAGTCAGATTTTCCTCCTGGATATCCAACTTAGTACCAGTTAGGAAAAATAATGGGGACATTAGACTATGCATGGATTTTAGAAATTTAAACAAGAGCTCACTAAAAGACAATTACCCATTGCCTAACATGGAACAACTATTGCAAGCAGTAGTAGGTTCAACTAGATTGTCCCTGTTAGATGGATTTTCAGGGTACAATCAAATTCTGATAAATCCAGAAGATAGACACAAGGCAACATTCACCACACCCTGGGGCACATTTGAATATTTAAGAATACCTTTTGGATTGATGAATGCAGGTGCTACTTTCCAAAGAGCGATGGACTTTGCTTTCAAAGGACTAATGTTCAAAATTGTAGTAGTGTACTTAGATGATATCACAATTTTTTCTAAAAATCCAGAAGATCATCTAGAACATTTGACTGCAGTTTTTGCCCGATGCAAGGAATTTGGAATCTCTCTAAATCCAAAAAAATGCATATTTGGAACTACACAAGGAAAATTGCTAGGTCATATAGTTTTAGAAAAGGGAATAAGCATTGATCCAGAAAGGATAGAAGCCATTTCTAAAATTCCCCCACCCAAGAATCTAAAAGGGGTAAGGTCATTCTTTGGAAAAATAAATTTTATCAGAAGATTTGTCCCAAATTTTGCAGAAATGACCAAACCCATAAATGATATGGTGAAGAAAACTGGAGAAATAAAATGGACATTAGAAAATATGGAAACATTTAACAAAATTAAAGAAGCCATATCAACCACTCCAGCTTTAAGTTGCCCTGATTATGCAAAGGATTTTAATATCTACTCCTATGCATCTGAACATTCTATTGCAGCAGTTCTTTCATAGAAAGATGAAGAAAATAATGAAAGGCCAATAGCCTTTATGAGTTCAGGTCTAAAAGGAGCACATATCAAATACACCCTACTGGAAAAACATGCCTATGCAGTCATCCAATCTTTAGAACACTTCAAAGGTATATTTGGTTCAAACAAAGTTTACTGTTGTATTCCCTTTATAGCAATAAAAGATATCTTTTCTCAATCAGAGCCATTGGGAAGACCGACAAGATGGATGGTAAAACTTTTGCAATATGATGTTGAATTCAAAATTGTTAAAACAGTCAAAGGGCAGGGTTTAGCTAAACTGTTGGCTAACAAAGAAGAAGCAGGATCTGAAAATATCCTTACCATAGATAAGACATATGATGACAGAAGAATAAAAAATGAAGAATGTAAATGGTATGAAGAAATATTGTCATACCTACAAACGTTGTCTTTCCTCGGAGATATGACAATAAACAGAATGAGGTCAGTCAAACTTCAAGCTCAAAAGTATTATATACAAAATGGAGTATTATATTGGAAACATCCTGATGGAGTATTATTAGTCTGCTTATATGAAAGAGAAGTCCCAAAAATAATTAATGAATTTCATAATGGTTTCTATGGAGGACATTTTTCCCCAAGGGCTACAACTAATAAAATTATGAGGGCAGGATATTATTGGCCATCCCTTTTTAAGGATGTATATAAATATGTTAGGAATTGTCATAACTACCAAGTTTTTACAGGGAAAAAGCATCTACCAGCCATGCCCCTCAAGCCAGTAATCATTGAAGCACCTTTTGCTCAATGGGGTATTGACCTGATTGGAGAGATCAAGCCTAATTCATCTAGCCAGCATAAGTGGATCATAACTGCAACAGATTACTTCACAAAGTGGGTGGAAGTTGCACCTTTGAGAACATCTACATCTACTGCAGTCATCAGATTCATAGAGGAAAATATCTTGACCAGGTATGGAGTTCCTAAAAATCTTGTAACTGATAATGCTCAATATTTTGTGTCATATGAAATGGTAGAATTTTGTGCTGAATATGGAATTGAATTATCTCATTCTGCTAATTATTATCCCCAAGGAAATGGTCTAGCTGAGTCATCAAATAAAAATGTAATAACAAGAATAAAAAGGTCATTAGGCAAAAACAAAAGGGGATGGGACAGTGAACTTAAATTTGCTTTATGGGCTGATAGGTTGTCTATTAAAAGAAATACAGGAAGAACCCCCTATGAGATGGTTTATGGAGAAAAAGCCCTACTACCCCCAAAAATGGAAAAAATGGCACTTTCCCTTTTATTGCAAGATCATGAAAACCCTGATCCCATTCAGAGAAGGCTTGACCAAATTGTCTTGTTAGAAGAACAAAGAAGAGAGACCCTCAATAGAATGATGGAACAAACCCAAAAAACTGTAAAATTGTTTAATAAGAAAGCCAAGGGTACTCCTTTTTCTCAAGGAGATATAGTCATCTATTGGGATCCTAAAAATGATAAGCATGGTGAAAAGGGTAAGTTTGAACCTAAATGGATTGGCCCATACCAAATTGCCCATGTTATCAGTCAGAATACTTACAAGCTACAGACTTTGCAGGGAGAAATAATGGCTATCCCTATTAATGGCCAACACCTCAAAATGTACAATCCCTGTTGAAGGTGTACTTAAAAAAAAAAGGCATTACAAAAAAAAAATAGAAAAACAAAAATCCAAAAACAGAGTGGTGTATTTTTTTTATTAGTTAAGCTTCCCTTTTGTTCTTGAATAATTTTGAGTTTATTGTACACATGATATCTTAGTTTGATGAGTATATCTAACTGTTGATTCCACCAAAAACAATAAAAAGAAAAAAGGGAATTTATTTTAGATGTTGATGAGCTTTACAATTCTGTCAAAAATGAGTGTTTATGCAATAGTTGTTTGATATGAGATAAAACAGATAGAAAACAAAGTTGATTGAAACATCATGTCAAGCCTCACATTACAAATGATACTTAAAGTGACTTCAAAGGTCCAAAGAACTGAGTTATCTTTGAGAGGGTAGTTGAGCCAAAAATTATTACACTCATATTTTTTAGCCAGAAACTAATCCTCAACTCAGGCATACTTATTGCACAATTTGCTTATATATCCAAACACTTCTCTCACGAGAAAGAAAAATAAAAAATAAAGTAAAATTGAGTCACTACCTGAGATATCTTGGAAAACCTCTACCGGGGCTATAGACGCTTGACTGGTAGTAGGGTAAAACTAAGATGGGATTAGAAGCAACTCCACCGAGGCTATAGACGCTTGACTAGCAGTGGAGCCCTACAGAATGGTGAAAATTTTTAAAGAGTGAAATCACATATTAGGCTTGGCTATTTTGCTCAGATATGGTAAAGTTCTGAAAGATCTAGAAATCCAAAAAAGAATGCACAAACACACACATGGGCAAAAATATGATGAGACAAATGGCTGTGACAAAATCTGTGTAAACATATCTTATGACTTAGCTAAAACAAGCATTACAATATTTCAAAATAAAACTCATTGATTTCTAAAATTTTCTAACCTTTGTTTCCAAATTGAATGAAAAGGGATCTACAGTTTTCCATACTCTACTTGCTTTGATATCATGTTTTCAGTATATATAAAAAAAATGAATGAATGATGAAGAAAAGAAAGAAAAAGAGGAAGGAAGTTTTTTTTGTTATGCATTTCAAGTTTTGCTTAGCAATCAAAATTTTGTTGTTTTTTGTTAAATTTTTGCAAAATAAAACCAGGATATTCTGTGGTTCTCAAGTGCTTCATGTTTTCAACACATTGTCCCAGTCAGAGCCTATGTTGGAGCCAAATTTGACTCAACTTTGAAACCCCCAAATTTAAATTTTTGGTTTCAATCAAACTGCTAATACTGCTGGTCATTGCTTAAGTTGTTGTGAGTAATTCAATTTTTCTTTGGTTGGTTTGATAAAGTCTGACCTTAGCATTTTTAATAATGTGGGCTTCATGGTATAAATCAAAGTACCTCAAATGGTTAGGGAAGAAAATTTCAAATTAAAAACCTGTAGGCCCAAAATGGCCACATACTTAGTAAAATTTTGTGTGATTTTTACTAAGTGATAAAACTGCCATTCCGCTCCAGAACAAGGTTGATAAGACAAATCCGCTCAACAGTCATGCAGTTTTGCTTGTTTAAAATGATTCCGGGGAACTCCATTCCGGGTCCGGATTGGAGTAGGATTGCAAAATCCGCAAAAGTTTGTGAAAGGTGGTGACGTCAACAAGAAAAAAGTGCGAAATGGCCCTTTTGCATATACCCGATTCTGAAAACTCTTTTGCTCCCCGTCTCGGATTAGCGTTATCCTCAAATTCACAAAAGTCTCAAGGAGATGATGATGTAAGCAGATTAAAAGTGTGGATTGACAATCCGAAGAATAAACGAGTCTTTTTCTATCCGGAATGAAGATAAGGCGGAATGGCGGAATGATGTAAGAACTTGACTCTAGATCCGGACTAAGGAAGACGCTCATTCTATCCGAAATGGAATCCACACAAGTTATAAAGAAGAAGTGACGTCATCAATTTTTTAATGCAGATTAGAAAAGATAAAAGCTCCAGAGCGGATTTAAGGTTCGAATTTCCAAGATCCGGATTGGATGTTTTATTGCTAATTAAAGCGACGTCGTCCAACGGATGGGCTCTCAACTTATACCAGATCTAATCTAGACCATGGGATAAATAAGATCAATGGTGGAGGTTAGTCTACTAAATCTGGGCCATTTAAAAGGATGTTCTTGCACTAGGACTATAATAGATTGGTCGGAAGATGAAGCATCGAGAGTTTCCAAGAAGATCAAACCAGAGACAGTTGCAGATCGATGGTCGCGAAGGCTTGTAGTGGTGGCAAAATATCCAAAGCTAAATAAAGACACTTTAAGGATACACAAATCGAATGACAGCGCTCATTGATCACCCAGATCCAATGGTGCGCATACAAAAAATCAATCGAAGGTTAATCTAAGCATTATTATTTCAAAAGGTTGATTAATTAAACCAAGGTACATATAAATGTTTCCCATTTATTAAAAACCATGTGCATATATACAATCCAATGGTCGCGCCTCACCACAATATGATCTAACGGTGACCACAATAGAAAAATGCCCGTATCATATGTTACCATCGATTAATACGAGTTGTTAAGGTTTAAAATATGAAGATTAACATTAGATAAATCATGATTAAACGAGGACCAATAAACCATGTCGTTTCAAATGTTTATATACGAACAGGTATACTAACTATCATGCAGATCCCCAGGACATCAACGGTCACGCTAATACCTTTCAGGAAATTCGACGGTAATGCACGCCCTGAAGATAACTCAAAAAGGTCTAAGAACATCAGAAGTAGCCATGATAGAGCTTGAGAAGATTGTAAACTAGAAAAATCCGCGTACTCATTTGTAAGGAATATTCGATGGACCGAGCCCCTAAGAGAAGGATGATCACTGTGAAGAAACACCCTCAACATATACCAAGGTAGAAATCAAATAAGTGATCCACTCACAGCAAGGTACACTGAAAGACGATTATGAAGACCGATAACCAAGATAGGGTCAAAATAGTACGCATGGATGCTATGAATCCAGAAGAGCATTCATGGAAGGAAAAATTCAAGGAAATCAGAGAAAATCCCATAAATAGTACTTTGGTAAGGACAAAGTGAACCAAATAGAAAACAAGTCCTGGCGCTTAAGCATGCAGCCAGATCATGTATATCTCACTGGAATAATGGTGTACCACAAGATAAGACTACAAAGCATAGTCACAGGCTTATAAATAAGAGACAATAGGGAAGGGTTGAAACATCAACAAAAAGAAACAATGGAGCGTAAAGGATTCAAATACTATCATTTTCTGTTCTGCAAATACTTAAGGCGAAGGAAGCACGTGAAGAAAAAAGCATGGCTTCGATTTTTAGAAAGTCATTTAATCCGCGCTTCGATGGAATATAGTTACCAGGGGAGCACTTCGACGGAGTATAGTTATGGAAGTAAATTATAGGTGCTTCCAGATCTTGTTGTCCATTCCCACCTTCTTCCTATTTACCACTGCCCTCCTCCTCCTGGGCATTCCTCCTTTACCATCCTGACATTTTTCCTAGTATGTCACCCTCACCCACTACCGCTTCTTACCATTTACCCCCCATCATTCCATCCATCAGATCCTCACCATCCTTACTTCTTCACTCTATCTCATGATCAGTGCAACTCCATTTGTTTGCCATTGGCATGCCACCCCTTGTCTTCACCATTACATCGAGTCCCCCTCCGTTCCTCATCTAGAATTCATGATGATAGCCTGGTCGGTCCCTAACAACCAAGTATAGTGGCCAAGACAAGCAGAACAAAAAGAAAAAATATATTGTTGAATCCTTAGTTTCTAGGGCCAACCAAAGAGAGCAAAAAGGCCAAATTAAAATAACAAAGAGCTCCCTTCAGTCCAGAGAAGAACCTTAATAGTCAGTTCAGAGCCACGCCAGCTGGACAGCACACAGAATGGATTCAATCAGATGCTACCAAGTGTACAACCAGAATTCAACCAGAAATAACAGAATCAAGAACCAGCAGCTATAAAAGGAAGCAGGCAGGTCTGGATTCTGCATCAAGCAATTAGAGAATAGCATTTTTGCTAAGAGGTATACTTGAGTGCCCTGTTAGTTGTGTTGTTGTATTTCTTTGTGTCTATTTTATTTTATTCATTCTTTCTTCCTCCCCTTGCTGTGCAGGATTGTATGATAGGAAAGCGTTCAAGAAGCTGAGAATATTTCCAACCTTATTGAGCCTAGGATTCAGAGATTCTTCTGTTACCATATTGGAACAAGGAGAGTTGGAGAGACCTATTACATTATTTGAACAGAGTCCTCTTCATTGTATTGATGTATTTCTTTAAGAAAAATAGAGTTAAAAGGCATCCCGCCCACTCTGCATGTAATATTTTATGAAATCAATACAATTCTGGGTTTTATTCCTGTCATTTCTTTGTCTTAGTATTGTGTGTATCTGTATAATGGGTTACATTATTTGAATGCATTATATACGTTTCTTTCATTGGTTAACTCTTGATTTTATTACGATATTCGAATGAGATTAAGAACACCAATTTTCTTCTCCCCTTCTCTCTATTTCATATTAAAATTGTTGTTAAATTGCTATAACAACCCAATGAATCTAGGCACCGGTCTACATAAGGCATAACAGTTGGTTATTTTCATGCTTGGTCATTTTTAATAAAAATACTTATAGTTTAATATAAATCTGGAGCATGCAAATTAGAAGTTTAATTAAAGAATTGTTGTTGGGGTTTCCTTACCCGTTCTGCCATCTTCTTTAGCAATATTCGGGTTTAACAGAACATGAGGCAGGTCGACCAGAGCCTGTAATAGCT
This sequence comes from Wollemia nobilis, assembly GCA_028583015.1. NCBI lineage: Eukaryota > Viridiplantae > Streptophyta > Pinopsida > Araucariales > Araucariaceae > Wollemia > Wollemia nobilis. Next base: position 190,182 of record JAQPPZ010017169.1, read on the forward strand.
CGTTGGTTTCAAACGGATTCTTGTAGCATGACAATTGATTTCCTACGGATGCAAGAATCGGTTCCAATAGGGAGGAAAATCCATACCTCTTAATGCTTTACACCCATAAGGAGAGCCAAAGGTAATGGAATGTCAAATCACAACTTTCCAAGCTTCTTCACCTTTAATGGCTCTGATTATCTATTTGGCATATAATGCCATGCCTTGGTGTTTGCAGTCAAGAAGACGTATTCCCCATTTCTTCTTAGGTAAACAAAAAAAATCCTATGCTACTCTATGGAAACTAGAGATCGAAGTAGAGCTTGCCCAAAGAAAATATCTAAGCAACTTCTCTAGATTCTAATAGTAAGCCTTGGATGGAACCTAACATGAGGAATAATACACATGGATCGCAACTAGGATCTTGGAGCAGATTTGAAACTTGCTAGCAAGGGAAATATTTTTAGTGGTCTAGTAAGTAAGCTTGGATTCAATTTTTTGTATTGATATGTTTTCATAGTTTTGAAGAGGAACTATGGAAGGTGAAGGGGATACCTAAGAACCAAAGCACTTTCCCATATTATATCCATATCCAAGGAACTTGGATCAACCAAACTGGGAGAGAAGATGTAGACTATCGAAAATAGATATTCTTTCACCATTAGATGTTGAAACCAAAAGAAATACAAAAAGTATCCAAGCAATGAATGGCCTGAGTGAAGGACTCTTTATCCTCAACTAATGTGAGGAAAGAGTCATCTAAAAAGTGTCCATTGATCATTTGGACTTGATTGTTGAGAAGGTAAATATCTTTTATGAGGCCCAAATTGGCTTGATGACCTAAGAGATAACTGAAACCTTTAGCTACAATGACATAGAGAAAGGGGGTAAGAGGACAACCTTGTTTGATTGAGTGAAAAAGGCCAATAACCTCTAATTGAGTTATGTTGATAGTGAGGACAATGGAGGTATATTCAAAAAGCATCTTGACTCTAGATATGAAAACAATACTAAAACCTAAGGCTTTGAGCATCGCAAGAATGAAGTACCACTCAATGCAGTCATAGGCTTTCTTGAAGTCAATTTTGAGAAAAATGGTTAGTTGGTTGGATTTTTAGCCCATTTCATTTCTTGTTAGACATCCAAGACATTATCTAAAACATATATGCTTTTGATGAAACCTGTTTTCTTTGGTTTGATGATGGTAGGAAGCAAATGACACAGACACAAGGGTAAGGCTTTGGTGATGATCATGTAGAAAATATTGAGAAGTGTGATTGGATTTCAATTGATGATCAACTTAGGATCTCTAGCCTTTGAAATAAATTCTATATTACCCTTGTTAATTGTTGGTCCAAGAGAGCTACAAGCTTACTATAGTGGTAAGGGCTTTCTCTTTGGGAGGTCCAAGCTACAAACCCCACTCAGTATGAGGGGACTAGGAACCCTCATAAAAACCTGTGTAAACTCATTGAAAAAAATGGTCCAAGAGACCCATTTGCCAAAGCTTCCGAATAAACTTGGAGAAGATCAAGTCCTACAAGGTCCCAAAGGGCTTTGTAGAATTCATAGGGGAAGCCATCTAGCCTAGGAGCTTTATCATTAGCCATTTGAGAGATGGCATCATGCAAATCCTCAAGAGAGAGTAGTCGATCATATTCAACTCTTTGAACATCAAAGAGTTTGTTGGAGACCACAATAAGATGATCTTGGAGATCTTGCTTCCTCTGGTTTGAAGGGTCTTGTGAGGTAAAGATCTACCTTTAGTGTTGAGGAAAGGCTTGTGTAACCTATGGTAAGGTGGTAATTCGAACCCCAACCTCTTGAATGTCCTTGATGCATGTGTTGTGATAACATGACTGAAGACGATATAAAACTTTCTTAAGAGGCCTTATCTCTATGTTTGAGCCAATGCATTTTGATCTCGATTTGAGCTCCCTTATCATCATAAATTTTAGACAACATAAACTGGTGATGAAATCATACCACATATTGTTGGAGAATGTAATTAGAAGGAAAAAACTTAAGTTGTCGAGAAACATAAACCAATTCTTATTTGAGAGTAGCATTGGACTAGTGCCTGAAGTTGGCAACACATTTGCCAAGAGATCTGAGAAAGGAGGTCATTCTATGGATGACTTATGACCACCATTCAATCCAACCACTGGGTGAGGAACCAATTTATATATCCTACTAATATATAAAAGAAAGATGGGATGGCAAAGAAATGAGGTATTTAAAAAGAACTATGAGGTGAATTTTGAAGGAGGGGAGGTGAAGATTTCAATGGAAAGAAATATGGGGGAATGATCAAAGAGGATGACATAAGGGAGAGCCTCCATAAAAGGAGTGGAACTAGACAAGCAAGAAAAGAAAAAGGTAATTTTAATCATAAATCATAGCTCTATCAAGGTATTTCAACACTCGATTGTCTCCTTGTTGTTGATTAAACCAAGAAAACCAAGTATGATTAGAGAAAGAGAAAGGAACAAAATAGAAATTAGGGTCAAATAGCCCTAATATAAACTACCAAGCCTTACGTTCTCCTATAGCCTAATGCATAGGAAGGAGCCCAACTTTATCATGTGCATGTTCAACCATATTAAAGTCACTATTGATGATCCAGGTGGTGAGGGGAAGGGATAAGTAAATCCACTGCCAAAGCTCACATCTATCCGAATTTAATGATTTTTCAACTTTAAACCCTAATTTTCTATAATAATCTCATGAATTTATGGTAGTATTGATAAAAAAAGTTATGGATTTTGTAGTATTAGCAGTCTAACAACATTCTCATTCCATGATACTATTCTATGACCTTGCTTACTAAGGGATAAATTGAAAAAATATCAACAAATTGAAAATGATATTTGAAAGGACCATTTGTTGCAACTTGAACACCTTTGATTTGATCTTTTATTTTTTCCTTTGAAAAAAACTTCCCTAGTATTGGGTAAAATAATGAAGAGAGAAGGAGATAGTGGATCACTAGAGTAAAATCTAGAAAATAGTTCAAGTAAAATGGTGTCCTAGAGAGGACAACATAACAGTTCGAGCTTTGGCTCTTCTTCGGGAGATCCAAGGTTCAAACCGTAATGTGGGTGAGTGTGTGAGGGGATGGGTGTGTGGTGGCTATGCATTAAATTCCCTATTGATAAGCATAGCTCTCGGATTTACAAGGGATCATGGTTGGGAGGAGACTACTCAACCCTGTGTGTTGGTCGTAGGGGTTTCTCACACTAACTAAATAAAAAAAATCGTAAATGATTAACAAAGAATCCATTAATGAGAATAAAATATTTTAAAGTACTAGAAAAAAATCTAATCTATTCAAATCAACCTTGTAATAAAAACAAAAACACAAAAAAACCTTGTAATCAAAACCAATATTTTAAATAATATCACCTAAGAAACTCTAACAAACCATAATATATATATATATATATATATATATATATATATATATATATAATTAATAAAATAAAATAAAGAGAATGCATGATCAAGTATGCAATAATGAATGATTATAACCAATAGGATTTGTTTAAAAAAACAACTTTATTCCTTTAATATATCATAATTTAAATTGCTTTTTAATCTATTTACTATAAGTTTTCTTAATTGAATATATAGGATTGAATTGGATCCTATATTATATCATGATCGTATAACGATATTGCATATGTTTAACAATTATTTATATATATTAATAAGATATGAACCTAAATTTTTGTCAATGGGGTCTCCTCTTTAAAATGTTAGGAATTCAGCTCATTTGCCACTTGACGATATAAACCTAAATCTTACCTTAAAGTCAACATATTTAATTGATTGATCATATATAATTTTTTTTTTTTTAATTTAACGAAAACTTCTTATGGAGTCATCTTGGTCTAAGAAATCACGACTAAGGGGTTCTACACTGTCAAAATCACTCGGGAGTCACGCTTGGCCTTGATCGCACCAAACCTAATTTTTTTTTTTTCAATGGCTTATATCATATATGGGATTGAAACAGCCTCACCCATATTATATCATCACTACATAATAGTATTACAACAAAGCTTGGATTGGATATTATCCATGTATCATTTGGTAAGATTTGAACCCGACTCTCCTCTTTAAAATGTTGAGGAATTTAGTTCATTGAACTAATGCCACTTAATGATATGAACTTAAGTTTTACCTTAAAGTCAACATATTTAATTGATTGAATTCATATCATTTAACTTGTACTATAACATATATAATTTAACTTGTTGATCCATAACATATACATATTTTTTATGGAATAAAGAGAATGCATGGGCCAATATGCTATAATGATTATAATTGATAAGATTTATTTACCATAAACAAATAAAAGCAAACTATAACTTTTTTTTTCTTTAATGGAATAAAGAGGATGTATGACCCAATTTGTAATAATGGTAGTAACTGATAAGAATGTTTACCACCAACAAAACAACCTTATTCTTTTAAGATAAGATAAGATAATTTAAATTGTTTTTAAATCTATTTGCTATAATTTTTCTTAATTGATTAAATGGAATTGAACTAATCCTATATTATATCATGACCACATAACATAATAATATTACATATGTTTGACAATTATACATATATCTCAATGACATATGAACCTATATCTTACCTTACAAATTGACATATTATATTTAATTAAATAAATTCATATCTATTAGTTATAATTTTCAAACTTGTCTTACAAATTATATTATAAAAAATTTCAAAAATTTTTATTTTATTTTTTTAAGAAAAAAACATTAATCTTACTCGTTATAGTCTTTAGTTTTAAAATCTATTTAATACCAACTTAATACCAACTATCATGTGACTCCTCAACCAATTTATATCCCCATCCCCAAGAGAGGGCTACCTAGGAGATTATCCTCGTGTTCCTTAAAGGGAAATTCTAGAAGCTAGTGGGCGTGTTAGGACATTAATTATACGTAACCTTGTGGGTCAAACACGCCAAAAGAATCGCAATGATTCACCAGAAATTTCAAATGATATCATTTGTCTCATATGAATATTAACACCTAATGGACTTTATAAGATTCTAAGTAAAGTGTTATTAGGTCCCATGACTCTTTTTGAACAAATGCCCAAACCCAAAAGAGAAAATTCCTCGAACTTAGACGACAAATGTCCTCGTTCACATGGGTCTAACTACAAACTTTAGAAGAGAGAGATGGTGGATATGCTCTGGATGTGTTTCTAACTCCAAGAGTTACACGATTTACTTCATTTCACCACATACCTCAAGGCTGATTTTAGTTTTTTTAACTGCAAGCTTCACATTTACTTAACTACCCAACTCATACTTAGTTTTTTTTAGTGCATGCATGATTTCAATTTACCGACTTGGTATTGTTCATTTGATCCAGGAGATTTTGCTTTTAATGCAATCGGTCACCCAAGTTAGAAAAACCACCTATGTGTTCGATCCTTCTGTTGGGCAAGAAGGGTAGATGGTGTAATTTTAAGATCTAAGTGAATTTGGTGAGAGTGGAGATCACAGTTCAGAAGCTAAAGGTATGCCTATTTGGGTTTCTTGATTGTGATTTTTCTCTTCAGTTCTCTGCTTTGTGTTATTAATTAGGTGAGATAATTCTTATTTAGATTAACCGAGTATCCCAAAGAATGGGGTTTCAGAGATTGAGGTTTTGATTAGGAATTTAGCTTAAATTGGAGTTCGAATTCCCAGGGAATGCCCAACAAGGTAGAGGAGTGTCTAGGGGGGGAAATTGAATCATATAAGCGGTGGGTACTTGCTGCAAACATGTGGGAATAGGTAAGCACGCCTGATGTTGTGCATTTTTCTTTTATGTGGGACTTCTTGGGCTTTTGGGCGAACAGTTTATTTCCATCTTTGTGGTTTTGTGGGTACTTGGTTTCTCTCGTTCTTTGGAGGGTAGCCAAATTGGGTCTGTAATGGGGTCTTTTGTCCTTTGGATGGAAGCAGTTTTTTAGAGGTTGAATTACATAGAGCATGCAACTTGCCAGCCCTTCTGTGATGGAAAATTGTGAAACTTGGTGGCGTTCATGTCAATTGTGATCATTGTTAGAAAACGTTTATTGTGAAACAGGTTATATTGGTGTGGAATATATGAACAGTTTTTCAGATAAGACCTTAGAAGTTATAATGTCAACAGTTTATGCTTATGGTAGGACAGGCTGTGTTTTAGTGGAATTCACTGTCCCAATGATACGTTTACTGCAGTGAGTGTCATCTGTATGATTAAATTTTTGCCAAATTAGGAGGAGTTAGCACTTCCATCTTTTGTCTGGTTTTATCAAACTCATGACCTTGTACTTGTGGATATGGGTCCTTAACTTAAAGCCCAAACTGGGGGCCTGGCAAAATTTACAGTTAACCTGGTACTTTCACTGAGCTTTGTCCAAAGTGGCCAGCATAATTACTATTGACGTCAAAACCCATGTCTGAGAAGTATCAAGTCTGTTAAGAATTGTACCTGGTGCTTTGGTGAGCGATGGGGAGGATGCCCACTTGGGCTTAAGCTGGTTTATCATCATGGAAGTGATCCACCTTACCAGTCGACCATCTGATAGTCAAAAGGGGTTTACTCATCCAAAAAATTGACAATTATCCTAATGGATTTTGACCATTTGTGGGCTGGTGTGGGCATTGTGGCTCTAATTTTAGGATCAAATACAAATACCATTCAGACTTATTTTTTCTTCTGGGACCTTAAAGAATTTAATTTTCCACAAAATTTTGGATGCAATGCAATCAATGAATCACTGCAGCGGATCACGGGTTTTGATGAAAATAGATATGGATTTCAGGAAAATATCCTGATTGACCCTGGTCAATTTTACTAACTAGCATTGTCATCAGTGGGCTTGATATTGCAAAAAAGTATGATGTTCCTTAGACGTCATTATGCCCTGGACTTATAGAATTGTGAAGCAGAACAATTTTAACGGAGATGACACGGCCGTAGTCCTTCACAGACAGTGTGGTCTCATGAAGCCGCTTTGCTAAAAATGCTTAGTGGGAGCCGGCTAGAAGATTCAAGAAAGCGTTTCAGGTAATTGGTTCCATTTATACCCGCCGGGAAATAGATTTTTTTTTTTAATTTCCCATCAAGATAGAGTAAACTTTAGGAAAGCTTGACCATTCACAACGTGTCAATTGCACGAGAAATGTTTAAGGGGTGCTCCTTATTTTTAGCCCATTTTTTCCATGAGCCGCTTGCTTTTTTTATTTTCCGTAGCAGATTCGAAATATGCAGTTGCTATGTTAAAAATCTTTGAACGGAACCACCTACTTCTTGAAAATAGAAGATGTAGGCCCTCGTGAATGACTCTGTAATTTGTCCATGTTATTGATGTCTGTTTGAATGTTTTTGTTATTAGCCTTAATTGTTTACCCAGGTTGCCTCTGTGGCTGATAGAGACCATTTCTTGTTTTCTTGGAATTTGTGTTTGTGAAATTTATTTGACATTCCTCCACTGCGATCATGTTCTACGAAGTTCTGGGAAGGGGATGGCAGGACGGGTTTTTTTGGGCAGCAGGAAACATTTTTCAGGATGGCAGAAGGCTTTTTTTTTTTTGGGAAATTGGGATATGTCTTCAAGACGGTCCCCACTTCCCAAGACGAGTCCCCATGGAACATAGGAAATGCTTTTTGACGTTCTTTCAATGTATGTCTATTATAATAAGGTTGAGGTAATAAGCTTCATTTGACCTTTGATTCACCATGCTTTCATGAATTTCTGCCTTATCAATCAATGCAAGTAGGACTTATGTCCTTCTAGGTTGAGATTTGTTTATTCATTCATGATCATTCATACTCCATGAATATTCTATTTTTGTGCCTTTGAATCCTCAGTTTACCAATAGCTATGTATTTTCTGTTTTTAAGTAGTCTGCCAAGTCTTGTATATACCAAGATTTCAAAGTTCAAATAAATCTCCACCATTTGCAATGTTTATATAAGTTACTTTTTGCATCATTATATTTTGATATATAAAGGAGATCTACTGTTGATTTGATGAAATCTTTCTTTTCCCTTCCGTCCTTTGTTTTCTATACTTGTAGTGCTACTCAAAGGTGTGGGTTTCGGCAAATGAGAGATGATAAATAGATGGAGGGAAGATTATGGGAAAAAATCCCTCATCAGAGTGCTTGTTATGTTTCTGTAGAAACAGTTTAATATCACAGTCTTGAAGTTCCTTATATCTATTGAGAAATCTGGTCAATTTTGCATTAAGACTGATATACAAAGCCTGTCTTGCAGAAATTCAGACATCTGCCTGAAGTTTGAACATTATCTCTGGAATTGAGGTCCCTTTGCAATCATGATTTTGGTAGCATTGTTTGTACGCCTGATGGAAAATTTTACATATGTGGTATCTAGAGTGCTTTCACGTTTGGCACATATGGTGCCAATGCCCCGGCATGCTCGGAGATCTATTTTGCGTTGGCTTCGACCTCTGCAGCTGCAACGTCCTGTCCATTAAATGTCGAAAACCTTCATTTCCTGCTTACTGCAACACAAAAAGAAAAACCTTTGAGCGATGTCCGTGTTGTAAAAACCATCCGTTCTCTTGCCTACCTAAGAAAGTAGATTAAAACTGACTTTTCTACTTGAAAATGCAGTGAAGAACTAGTTGTTCATTATGTGCTTAGTTTGAGCTTGATCAAGGAGGATATGCTGCAACAGTATTCAGCCATCAAGGTTAATGAATCCAGTGTTTTCTGTTAAATCACTTAGTTGTGATGGTGCAAGTCCATACGTTGTCTGCATGGCTTTCTTGTCAAAACATGAGGTTTGTTGCATAGCCTATAAGCAATCTAACATGATAGATGCTGATTCTCAGTTAAGTTTGGTGAGTTTTTATATGCCCATTTGTAAGAATTTTAAAAGAACTTCAAATTCTTTGTATAAAATTTATGCTTGAAGTCAGATTATTATGGTAGTCATTATCTGATTTGATCAAGTATATTTGGGGTTGATTCAAGTGATGAAACTTGCTTGACATTGGATGTACAGAACAACTTACTCAAATATGCCTTCCCCCCATCCCACTTTTTTATTTATTTTTCAATTGAATATGAGAAATCATGGATTTTCTTTATTGATTCATTGTTTTCCTTATAAATAAATAAATAAATAAATATATATATATATATAATAACAATAAATTAATGTTTGTTCTATTAGAAGTTGTTTCGTGTAGCATTTTGAATCACATCTAGTAGTCCTTGTCCTTAACAGGTAAGAGGATGGGAGACTTGTATGGAGCAAGATTGCTACTCTATTTCTCTTATGTTTTAATAATTGAATTTTGTAGTAGTGTTTGATATTAAAGGCCCATATTCATATTAAGGCAGACAGTAAAGGATATGCATACTATACCACTCTTACATGGCTGAAACCCTGAAAAGCTGCAACTTGCATATTGAGATTATATATCAGTCTTCTATGACAAAAACCCAAATATGTGTCCATAGTCATTCACACGACTCCCAATCTCTGGGCCCCCAAACTTTAGAACCAAACATTATGGTCTACCAACTCCGCAATATTTGCATGAAAATTTGGCTGGGTTCCTTAAATAACATCCATCTACATAAAGTCATGGTATCTTATACAAAGCAGGGCCCAATTTACAGTCAGCCTTGGCATAAACAGACTGGTAGGGGCCAGTTTACCATGGGCCTAAGCTTAGATGGATTGCTAGGGCTCAATTTACCATGAACCTTGTTAAAAGGGTTGGAATCTGAGGAGGAACATAATTTCAAATTTGAGACAAAATATATAAAGTGAAAAGTTGCCTTGTTAGTACACTCTCATACTCCAGTGGGGCATGTTGGCTGGGCTGGGACTTAAAAAATCACCTTCTACAACAAGCCGTGTATTTTTACCAAATGCAATGGGGAGCTGTGATTCAGTACTTTGGCTACAAGCTTTGGAAATATTGTGAATGGTCCTTGGTTTCTTTTGTTTAAGTTGATAGCATTCTTCTCTGAGATACCAGCTTTTTCCTTCTAATTTTTCATCATAAATTTACCGTGGCCTTTCGAGTTCTAGCCCACCGCAGATGATCTTCCCTTATATTATGCCCCAAGGTGTTGGGGTCCATCCTGCCCTTTGATACCCCAGTTTCAACTTCCCCTTGTTATAATTCTGTCCTCCAGTTTGCCTGTTTCTCCTGAAGACCTTGTTGAAAAAATTGCAAGATCTATTTTTGAATCAAAGGCCCAACACCTACTAGACCTTTGCTCCAAGCTCACTGTCTATGGTTTTACTAGCTGTACAGTCGGTGGCTCAAAGTGTTGAAACACAGTCTTAGGTGACTGATGTGGTCTCTCTCAATCAGGACGGCCCCACCACCGTTACACCTGATGCTCTTTTGGCCATCATAATTACCCTGATTAGATGAGGAGACCCTCCATTAATGATCTTCTAAACTCTAATTTCCTTTGTCTTCAGACTTAATTAATTTTTTGCTTGATCCCTACATTAGCAAATAAAATTGTGGGATTATTTAGGCTTCTTAATCAATCGCAGTAGGCCTCTTCTGTCACTATTGCCTTCAAACTTTTGTAGAGGATTCACACTTTTAGGCAGAGTCGCCTCCTTTAAAATTATGTTCTAAACTTGCAAATTTCAAGTCAGCAATGGGAGCTGTCAGCTTAAAAATGTAAGATCTATGAGTAATATGTTTAGCGTCCACAAAATATGTATTAAAGGGCACCTCAAAACACCTTTAAGGTGGTTTGCATGAGTCAGTATTAATGAGTTCATTCAATCATCATTATCTTCTGTAGACTTTAATTTTTGCACTTATATATGTAGGGTGTATGTGCACTTCAATAGTATGGGAATGCTATTCTATCGTTCATAGAATGGAAGTTGGTGGAGTCTATAAAGTACTTGATGGAGTTGTGGGTTCCTTAAACCCAAAGACCTTCAAGTAGGCTCTTGACGAGTTTTAGTTAAGAAGTCATTTCAAGTCATTTTTAACATGCAAAGTATGAATTGGAATCTAGTGTATGCATAAGACATTCTGTGTTGGTCCCAACCAAATACTGGCATACGCCAGAAGAGGGGACTTTAAGATATGATATCGGAGATTAGATGCCCCCTCACAATTTACAGTAGAACACAATTCAATAAAAAATAGTATTCCTTTGTGGTATCAGGTTTTAGAGTGTTTTGTTTTGTATTGTTTTTTTTTTTTGAATTTACATGTTGGAATCGGTAGCGCCACAAGTTCGGGTAGGGTGCTCGGTTTTTATGGCTGCCACAGTATTCTGCTCTGTCCTTCGGAAGCCGTCGCCACACAGTTCTTCACTTAGTTCGCCCCTATAACCACCATGTCACATTTATTTTAAACCTTTTACGCTGCACCTGGAAAAGGACAAGCATGGGACAAGCGTTCAGTCTGATAAGGCCCGAGATTTGAATCTTGGACCTCCGCCCCCCATGGGGTTTGGTTGATCCAATTGGACCTCGGACCTAGGTTTTAGAGTGTTAAATAATATGTTTCTTGTGTTATTTTTTTGAAGTTGGGTTTTTTAATGAGAACCTACACTTCGGTTCTAGGTTTTAGAATGTTTTTTTTTGAAAAATTTGAAAAAAGCTTGCATTAAAACAAATTACAGTTACAAGAGGGAGAAAGGGCATCCCAACCAAGAGCAAAGAGACCAGAAGAACAAAGGGCGCGAAATCGCGACACCAAACCTAACAACCGCCGCGCCACAACAACCGGTCACGAAAACGCGACATGTCGCAAAATCGCGACATGTCGCGACATCGCGACAAAACAGCGCCGAGGCCACAACACTCAAAAAATGTCGCGAAATCGCGACAGCACACACCAAAGCACCCAAACGCCAAAAACGTCGCGAAATCGCGACGAGAAAGCCAGAAGGCACTTGCTCCCCAAAATTGTCGCGAAATCGCGACGAGTTCTCCTTTAAACAACAACTTTGAGAAAGTGTCGCGATATCGCGACGGCTTTTCCTTAAAGCCCCAGTTGGCTGGAAGTGTAGCGAAATCGCGACAAGAATTCCAATGGGCGCCCCTTCCGCAAAAGTGTCACGAAATCGCGACATGTTCTCCCCCATGGTGCCCTTTTCTTAAACTAGTCGCGAAATCGCGACGTTTATCCTTCATGCAGTTTATTCTCCAGAACTGTCGCGAAATCGCTACAAGTTTGCCCCTTTGCTTCCTTTCCTTAAAAATGTCGCGAAATCGCGACAGGTTATCCTTTGAGAAGCTTTTCACAAAAAATGTCGCGATATCGCGACGGTTTTTCCACTTAACGCAATTTTGCTCAAAGCGTCGCGAAATCGCTACAGGTTTGCCCCTTTGCGTCCTTTCCTCAAAAAAGGCACGAAATCGCGACAAATTTTCCTTTGAGTAGCTTTTCACAAAAATTGTCGCGATATCGCGACGGTTTTTCCCCTTCACGCAATTTTTCTCAAAGCGTCGCGATATCGCGACGCTTTTCCTCCAGCAGCAGAACCAACAAAAAAGGTCGCGACATCGCGACACCTTCTCATCAAAGACCGCGACGACGCAACAAGTCGCGAAATCGCTACAATTTTCCTCCCAAGGCCGCGGCAACAAAAAGGGTAGCGAAATCGCTACAGTTGTCCAGGAAAGGTCGCGACAGAGCAACATGTCGCGAAATCGCGACAGATTTCCAAACAAGGTCGCGACGACGCAATATGTCGCGATATCGCGACAAAAACTAACCTTAGCCATTTTTGAGCTCATGGATGCAGGGATCGTTCCAGACCACTCCGAATCTCTTCATCTATCATAGGCATATCACTGTGCAGCTGAACACCTACCTCTTTCTCAAGCACCCATATTCGCAAGGAAGTCAGCTACCGTGTTCAAATTTCTACTCACATACACAGGGATAACATCATCTAACTCCCTCCATAACTCCTTGATTTGGGATATCAAAATCCGCAGTCTCCAGGCTTTTAATGAGAAATTCTGCAAGCAATCTAGAGCGCCGATCAGAAGTTGAGAATCTGATTCAAGAATTATCCTCCGGTAACCCTGCTTAATAGCCCGTATAGACGCCGACTTAATGGCAAAGGCTTCGGCTTCATTGTTCGTGGCTCTGCCCAATCCCTGCAATTCCCAGTAAAGAACCGCACTCGAGTGATCCCGACAAACAACACCAATTCCCGCTGCTGCCGGGTTGCCTTTTGCAGCCCCATCAGTATTGATCTTGATCCAACCAACAGGGGGAGGTTTCCAACATGCTCTGCCTTGCCTCTCATGTCCCTCAACCCCCTCTTCAAGATGCCCAAGAGCAGCCTGATTCTCTTCATCAACATAAATAGCAACAGTTTCTGTGACTTTGCTCCAGATGACCTGCCAAACGCCGTCAATCGAGGAGAAAGTGTTTCTAAAGATCCGGGCGTTTCTCTCCAACCAAACTTGCCACCAAATGAAGAGAAAGCCTAACTGCCAACCAGTTCGGAGAGCTATGGAATTGAACCTGCCCCTTTTCCATTTTTCCCAAATATTGGTACGATTGAAAACACCATTAGCCTGGAGTTTAAATTGAGAGAACCAAGTGTTCCCAAATCTGATGAGTAAAAGGGCACTCAAAAAACAAATGATCTGCAGTTTCCTCATGTTGGAGGCATAAAGCACATTGAGAGGGGCCATTGAAACCCCTACGTCTGAGATTGTCAAAGGTGAGAAGACCATTATGCATAAGTTGCCAAGCAAAGAAATTCACTTTCGGCCAACCCTTTGAATGCCAAATCCTTCTCCAATGCTCGAACCGGAAAAGAGTGTGGGGGAGGCTCGGGGAGGATCTCTTCATATCCAACCTTAACTGAGTAGACCCCAAGGCTTCCATAGCCCCGATGCTAATTCATCTTCCTCATCCCTCCCCGTGAGGAACCTTTCCGACAAGATTTTTTGCAGGATGGGCGCCAACTCTGGAGAGACAGTAATTGGCCACTCCTCCCACCGCTTAAACTTTTTAAATTTATACCCCCCCAATTGACTGGTAAGTAGATAATTATCAATATGGATCCAGCCCTGGGCTTCTAAGGCGGTCATGATTGGTTGTAGCTCAGGGAACATGACAATAATGGGCGGATGTTGGTCCCAAGAGTCAGTCCAGAAACGAGCCTTGTCTCCTCTCCCCACTTTCCAAAATAATTGATCTTTGATAATCTGGGACCCAAGCTTGAGAGTCTCGCCACACTAAGGATCCAGTACCTTCCAAGGGAAAGCGACCCACCTCATTGGGATGAACATGCCCCAAATATTTACTGGAAAGAATTCTGCTGAAGAGGGAGGTTGGCTGAGAAATCCACCTCCAATACAGTTTTCCAGCCAAAGCTCTGTTATTAAGCATAGAACTTCTCAAGCCTGACCCTCCTTTGTCCTTAGGCTGGGTAACTTTGTCCCACCCAACCAAGGCCCATCTTTTCTTCCCTTTTGCGCCTTCCCATAAAAATCTTCTAGCCATTTTGTCCAGCTCTTTCCAGATGGTATGAGGGGCAGCCAGTATTGAGAATTTATAGATCGGCAAAGCCTGTATAACTGACTTCAGGAAGGTTAATCTACCCCCGTAGCTTAGCCATTTATGGGCCCAATGATTCATTCTGTCTTTGATGCCTGCCAAAAGATTCTTCCAGATGTCAATTTTTAACTTTTTGAAATGAAGGGGAACGCCCGTGTAAACAATTGGAAGAGAAGTCCTTGTGAAGCCCAGGATCTCAATAACACGCTCCTGTAGCCGTTGGTCAAGATTGAAAAAGACCACTTTGGACTTCCTGTCATTTAGAACCTGATTTGAAGCCCTTAGGTAGAAATTCAAAGTATCTCTGATTCCTCTAGCTTCCCGAAGAGTGGCCGCACCAACCAGGCCAATATCGTCCACAAATTGCAAGTGAGTCAGAGTTTCCTCCCCAACCTTGATACCGGATAGCAGACCTTGTTGCCTTCTCCTCAGAAACAGGTCTGCCCAAACCTTCAACCAAGAGAAGGAAGAGATAGGGAGAACAAGGGTCTCCCTAGCGGAGACCACGAGTGGCACCGAAAGGATGCGAGGGAAGGCCCTTGATGAGAACATAAAAAGAGGGAGAAGAAACACAACTCATAACCCAATCAATCCATTCCTGAGAAAAGCCAAAGGCAGCCATCATTTTCGACAAGAAGCACCACTCCACCCGGTCATAAGCCTTGGACATATCCAAGTTTAATGAACATTCCTTTGTTGCCCGAAGTTTGCATTGAATGGATGGCCTCCTGGGCCAAAACCACCCCATCCAAGATTTGTCTTCCCTCAACAAAGCCCCCTTGTTCAGGAGAAATGATGTTGTGAAGAAGGGGTTTAAGCCTCTCAGCCATTATCTTAGTGATGATTTTGTAAATCACATTGCATAAAGCAATAGGCCTGAAATCAGAGATATGAGTCCCCGCTTCCCCTTTTGGAATTAAAGCTATGAAGGTGTGATTGATCGCCCTGAGCATTCTTCGATTGGATCTGGATTCCTCAATAACAGCCAAAACATCCTCCCCCAAGGTGTCCCAGAAAGCCCCGAAAAATTCAATAGGAAAGCCATCTGGACCAGGAGATTTTCCAGTACTCATACCAAAGACCACATTTCTCAGCTCATCCCTTTCAATGGGTCTAAGCAGGGCCTGATTGTCTTCTTCAGAGATAATAGAAGGAATAACATTAAGAACTTCGTTCTGAGCCTCAACATCTTGCTGCATACTTTCCTTAAAAAGTTTAGAAAAGTAATCGATAGCATGGGAATGCATGCCAAGAAGAGTATCGAAGACATTTCCATGTTCATCTTTGAGAACTTCCATATTGTTCATCTGTCTCCTAGCACAAGCTGACCGATGAAAAAATTTGGTATTTTTGTCCCCCTCTAATAACCAAGTATTCCTAGCCCTCTGTTTCCAAGTATATCTCCTCTTGGTTGTCAATGTCCTCAACCGCTTTACGTCAGCTTCATCATCTTCAAATTTGAGTTGCTCAAGAATTGATCCTTCCCTAAAAAGTTTCTGAACCTCCTCCCATCTAGCCACCAAGGGGGCCCTTTGGGACTGGAAATCCGACTTGTTTCCTTTCCTCCACTGTTTCAATTGAATTTTGACAAATTGAAGCTGTTTATGAAATTTGAACATTGCTGTCCCAAAAGGTGGACGGCCTTCTGTCCACCATTGAGTAATTTTCTGTCGAAGGTCCTCCTTTTGTAACCAAAAATTCTCAAATTTAAAAGGCCTATGGTGCTGCCCTCTCGAAGTCCCTCCCTCTAGCAAAATGGGAAAATGATCCGAAATAGGGCCCTCCAAAATCTGGAACTTAAAAGTCCATTTAACAAAAGCCTCCTCCGAGACCAAAAAGCGATCTAACTTGACCTTCCCCGCTATGTGGCTCCTTTCTCTTGTTTGTCCAAGTGAAAAAAACACTAGGGCCTTGAACGTCCACTAAATGAAAGGCCCGAACTTGGGCAATCAGAAGCCGGTCCCCTGGATCCAAAACAGGGGTGCCACCTTCCTGGTCACGAACAGATAATTTTGCATTAAAATCCCCTGCAATAATCCAGTCATAACACTCCCTGTATGCCCTCATGTTGTGAACAACGTCCCATTGGAGCCTCTGGCCATCTAGGTCTTGGGCCCCATAAAAGTTGGTGATTAGGACCTGCTCAGAATTGAAGTTATTTCTGAAGAGAGAAGTAAGAACACCCCTGCAAGCTATATGTTCTAAAGCAGTCCAGACCAGAGGGTTCCAAAGGGTAACAATTCCACCTGAAGCTCCTTGGGCAGCCACATCCATATGCCCAGCTCCCCGCCAGATTTTAGTAGCAGTTTTACTCATAATATCTAAAGACATTTTGGTCTCCCGAAGAAGCAAAAAGTCTGCTTTTACGGTTTTCTAAGAGTCTTTGAACAACAGATTGATGGGTTCTACTGTTTAAACCCCTAACATTCCAAGATTGAATAATCATTGAAAACCTTGAGAGCGATAAGAATCAATGGTCCTCACCAATCCTCCATTGATTAGCTTATCTCCTTGCGCTGTTAGTAGTTCCTTATTGGATTTTCTTCCCGCTCCTTGAGAGTTATTGTTTCTAGATCTCTTCTCCACCTGGGTAATCCCTAAAGCAGGCCTTTCTCTGTTTTTATCTCCATTTCCCATGGTGACATCTTTGATAGCCAGGCTGTCGGGGAGTGTATAACCAATGCCCCTGGATTCTCTGATCGCAGATTCTCAGCTGGCACAGTCACTTGTTCTACTACAGGAGTGAAGGAAGGAGAAACAAGAGGTGGAGTGTTGTCATTCACACCATTCCCATCCACTCCCTCCATAGATTGGTCCTCCCGATCCACTAATGACTTAAAAATTTCATACCGATTGTTTGGCTTGAGCTGCACCTGCTCCTTGCCATTTTTCTTTTTGTTTCTCTTTCGTTTCACCTGTTCAAAGCCATCCCCGCCGAGCATCGGACCTGGAGAATTGCTAGAAGGTTCATTGACAGACCGGACTTACCCTCTCTAGGGCGGTTTGACATTCCGCTCGGAGCCTCCGTTTTTGTGCTCAATATGTTTGGGCAGAACCTTGCCAAATGTCCATGCTTATGGCATACTCGGCACCTGAAAGGTAGGGCCTCATAGTCTAGCTGCTGGATCCAGGGTACTCCTGCTAGCTCAAGTTCCGCCTCAGCTGGTAGAGGCTGACTAATGTCCATCTCTACACATATTCTAGCAAAGACAACAGTATTTCCCTCTATGGTATCTTTGGAGACTCCCAAAAATCTGCCTAGGGAATTACCTATTAGTTCCAACACCTGCTCACCCCAAAACTCCATCGGGAGAGCGTACAGCCGAATCCAGACCGGGACAGCCGTGGGTTCGATGCGGGGGTCGAAACCCACTCTCCAGGGTTGGACAAATAACCCTGCTGGTCCGTGGTTTCTCTTTTCTGATTCAAATGCTCTGTTTCTATCTGCTAAAGAAGAGAAACTAATGATGAAATACCCATTGCTTATAGGCCATAAAGAGTACTCACCGTGTGGCTCCCGGTTCGGCGAACCCGTGTATGCAAAAATTCGGTGTGGGCCGGATGCCCATGAATTTGCGAGATCAAGTCGTGATTAGCTCGGTAGACGATTGTATCTTCGACCACAGCATTGGTTCTATAACAATCTTAGGCCTGGAAGTGGATTGCGGGAGGCATCCATTAACGCGGTGAGCATTTGGGCCATTGCCAACATTCTTGAGTATCGTTTGAAAAGCATTCCGCTGAGCTCCATCAGTGGAAGGCGAGGGATTATCTTTCAACTTCTCAAGGATATGAAGTCTTTCTCCCAAGTAGAGAAACTGGAGGAGACCCCATCGGGCCCTCCCGGGACCACGAATGAACCTTCAGACGAATTCAAAATCAACCCCCCAATGCCCCAGGCAAGATCTTCGGGCCAGAATCCCTCGAGCAACACCAGACGCCGTCACAGAAATTTTCCCGCCAAATCGCCAGAGCCCTCGCGTTCTAAATTAGCCATAAGTCTATCCTGATTTTCTCTAGGTTTTAGAATGTTAAATAATATGTTTTTGGTGTTTTTTTTTGAAGTTGGGTCTTTTTGATGAGAATCTAAAGACATACTCAACATAAATGTTTTTTAGTTTAAACTTGAATCTCTTTAACGTAAAATAATATGTATGCATAGGTTTTGTATTTTTCCGAAGTGAAATCATTAAAGGTACAAGCTCCTTTAAAATCGAATAATTATGTTTTCAGTAGTTATATAAGAATAAGCGCCTTTAAAATCTTTGAGTAATTATGTTTTTAGTCGGTGGGAGTTGTGCTTAGACCCTCCCACTAGATTTGGAACAAATATTATTTCATTAACTCATGATTTACCGTTTTCATTTGTTTTCAATTGGCCTTTGATTATCTTCTTAAAAAGGCTAAAGAATCTCGGACTATTTGTCATTCTTTTACAAAGATTGATTCTCAATAATTTGGTGTGGTTATGGATTAATGATCCTTACTAAAATGTGTACTTGTAAGAATGTTGAGGATAAGTAAGACTTTCACATTATTTTGTGGTGTATATATTAGATAAACTTGAAATTAGTTCACGTAGGGTTTATTATATATTTTTGAGGCTAAAACAATAGAGTACGCATAATAGAGAGGTCAACAACAAAACATAGTCATTTTCACGTTATAAATATATATTCCCAGGGAAAAATGCAAGGTATCTAATTTTTAGATAGATGGATCTAGATGGATAAGATTATTAATGATAAGAAAATAATTATGATCTAAATAATGTTTAGGTATAAGTGGTGAATTACGACTTAAAATTATTAATATGGGAAATATTTATGATTCAAAATTTAAGTTCAAATGGGAGGGTTCCGATCCCTTCCTTGCTCCCCCTCCCTTGGTTCCTGCCCAGTCCCTGGCTCTTCCCAGGTCATCCCTCCCTGGGATTGCTTGTTGCAGATGATCTCCTTGAGGGAGATCCTTCTCCTCTTTCTGCACCTCTCCCAGTCGGTCAGGGTTCCCTTGTTTGAGTTTTTGGCCTGGTGTTTCCCAAGGTTCCTTGCTGTTTTTGGGATCCCTTCCCTTTTTTCCCTCTAGGCTTCCCCCTGGGGTTTTCTGCAAGTTTTTGGCGTGGATCTGGTTCCCTGCGGTTCTCTGGGTGGTGGGGGTGATTGGTTGGGTTTTTGACGGCTTCTTGGGGTTTCCTTTGAGGTCCTTACTGCTTTGGGGGTGGTTTGGGGGGGCCTCTTTCCCCTTTTTACTGGTGAATCCTCTCTGGGATCCTGTGGCTGTTGTTGGTCCCGTCCCTGTGGGGAGGGCCCTCTTCGATTTCCTGCTTGGAGGCTTCTTCGTGCTGGTTTTGATCCTTGGTGGACACCCTAGGCATTTGTTTGGCCTTGGGAGGGGATTTTTTTTGCTCGGGTCGTTCCCGCCCTCGGTCCAGCTTCCTCGAAGTTTCTCCTATGTAAGGATGGGATTCTTGGCCCTTGTTGTTAGGGTTCTCTGGGTTCTGTTGCATTTTTCAAATCTTGGGGGATATGATCTATGCATGCAGACCTCGGATCCCCCAGGCTAGGCTCCCAGGGATCCCATCTTTGTGGTTGTTACCTCTTCCCGCTTGGGATCCCCAGTCCCTGTATCCTTGGTCCCTTAACCTGTTGTCTTTTCCTACTGGTTGTCCTGGGGGCGGGATTCTCTTGGTGGTGCTTTCTGGATGCTTCCCGATGAACGAGATCTCCTCTTTGCTGGTTTTCAGTTGCTTCCTACTGGGTGGGATTCCCCCTTTTTTTTGGGCGGGATGGTTTCCCATGGGGCGGGATTCTCCAAAACCGTTGGGTTTCCCGTTGGGCGGGTTTTTCTCATTTCTTGCTGGTTTTCTCGAGAGGCGGGATTCACTTGGTAGAGGTTTTTGCTGCTTTCCGCTGGGCGGGATCTACACTGGGATGGATTTCTGCTGCTTCTCGCTGGGCGGGATTCACTCTTTGGTGGTTTTTCAACTGCTTCCCGCTAGGCGGGATTTATATTATAATGGTTTTTTGCTGCTTCTTGTTGGGCGGGATTTACACGATGACGGTTTTCAGCTGCTCCTCGCTGGGCGGGATATTCAAACTTACCTTCCTTTGAAATTGGTGGTTTCTCGCTGGGCGGGATTGTTCAAATTTACCTGTTCTCGCTGGGCGGGATTTCTGTTTGTTTTTCATTTTTAGGGTATTGGTGCCTTGGGCCCAGAATTTTGTTGTAATGGCTTATTCTCGGCATGTTATTACCAACTCTTATGTAATCAGGTTTTGGGATCCTAGTTAAAACCCATTGTAAATACAAACGCTACTTAAAAAATATATATATTTAAGTTTCTAATATAAGTATCATGTAAAGAATATTAATTTTTTTTTATGGTATGCTATTTAGATTAAGATGATGATATTATGATGTTTGTGTTCCTTCCTTGTATATTTTTATTATTTAATTATAATTTTCATTGGTTTTGATTTGGAATATATTCACTAAGAAAGTGAATTGTATAATGGTGAGTCTTTATATGAGGTTTTACCTTGGAGAAACTAATTTCTATAGGTTAGACCTATATTTTTTATTTGTTTTGGTTTTAAATATATACATTAGGAAAGTGAAATGCATAATGGTGATTCCTTTTATCAGAGGGTACATCCTATATTAGATGAGATTTGATGATTTGGATATTTCATGTGAATGGGATTTGATTGTCAAGGAGATTGAATTTGGATTTCAATTGAGAAGGGAGAGTGAATCTTGTTTAATTTTGCTTATGACATTCTTTTATGGGCTTTTCTAGCGTAGGGTATAACGTATATAGTGTTTGGACACTATGCCCTTGAGGTGCAAGCCTTGTTAGGGATAAGTGGCCCTTCCTAATGGTGATGAGTTTAGTGTTGGTGTGTTTTGTATGGATGATAAGGGAACAAATATGGGGTTGATGGAAGATTTAGCTCCATATGACACCATTGAAGCAACATTTCCTTTCGTTTCAACTTTGCCACAACCTTTCTATAATGTGCAGTTCCATCACAAGGTCTTCTCCTATGAAATTTAGGTTGGGGTGTTACTAGGTATTTTGGACCCAGTTCAGTCAACTATTTTGAATCACTATGTTGGGTTTCCTTTTGTATCCCTGCAACCACCAACCCTAGTTTTCCTTCTTAGAACCATGATCGATTTTGTTAGAGGAGGGTTTTTGGTATCATTTCATTTTATTATTGCTTCGTAGATGAAATCTATTGTTTACTTTGGTTATCTATGCCTTCATTTTCCATTCCTCTACATCAAAATGCTTCAGTTTGTTTGAGTATAGTACCTATCTACTTAAGGAGTCTAGAAGCAAGACCCTTTTATAGACAAAAATTCAACTCAAATGGTTGAGAACTTGGAAGAGGTCCCATACCTTTTTCCTGTGAAATTGTTTTTAAAAAGTGCTAGAGACATTGTAATTATGTTATTTTTAAAAGGGAGACACTGTAATTATGTTATTTCTGAAGGGAAGACATTGTAATCATGTTATCTCTAAGGGGTTACTTATTAAACATGAATTTTACAAATGGGCTAGGATTAATTGTAATCTTAGGGGCGGATTGGTGAAGAAATGTGAGGTTTAGTAAAGGATTATATATCATATTAGTTTAATTTTAGGAAGTAACTGAGGCAATTTTACAAATTGTGGCCAAGCTTACTATTTGTAGGCATGGTACTTTGATTTCCATCTAGAGGACCCTTCTAGGGCAAACTTCCCACTTTGGGTGGAGTTTCACTTCCTCAAATTGGTATTCAGATTGTACATGAAAGATATAACTAGAATATTGGGCATATGAGAGGGGAAAGTTCTTGAGCTGTAGGGTCCATGTGCACTCTTGCATGGAAATGGACCTTGATGGTGAACTTCCCAATTGTATACATTTAATTGGCGTAAGGTTTGAAATTGAACATCAAGTAACTTGTTTAAATGTGCCTAATGTGTGTTTTTTGTGTTGTGAAGTAGGGCATGTGCCCAAAGATTGTCCTTGAAAGGGGGAAAATATGTCGAAGGCAACCTTCAATTCATTTGGGAGAGGGTGTCCTTAGAAAGTTGGGGATTTGTTGAAAAATACCATGTTCTAGTCACTGAGTAACTTATCTCCTTAGTTGAAATAGTTCTTGGTTATAGTGGGGGGTCATTAATTACCACATTTTGTGGGCTTAATGAGTTGTACAATAGAGTGTTGGTCAACCTTTTTCAGGTGATCCTGGGATGGGTAGGCAATAATGTAATGACAACAATAGTTGGGTTCAAGATAGAGGTTTCTCTTAGAAGATTATAATATGAACATGGTGATGCAACATCAATGACGATATATTATATCCAAAACACTCCTATGGTAGTTTGTTGCTCAAGATGATAGGTCACAGCGATGCACTCAGTCTTCAATGGCAGGAAAGGGGTCTATGATGATAGATAAAGAATTGACAGTAATGTTTTGTTCTTCCTGACTCATGACAACACATTTATGTCGATTATAGTCTAATATCAACAAATTCTTCAGCTTATGACAATAGGTATCAAATGGGCTTCAGTTCGTTGGCAATTCCTTCCATAATGATGACAAAATTGCTAACAATATCCATCTACCATTTAAGGCACAATTAGATGGCTTTATGACGGAAGGCTTATGTCGGTTGGCTCTATCCCGACAAACTTCGATTATGACAAACTCACATAGGCGACAATATGCTGATGACATGAACTCCAACAATAGGTCTGTGATGACACCAACCAGACAAGGAGCTTCTGACAACATCAAAAACTCGTCTCAACGAGGATAATTCTAAATGGTAGTATTCTAGAGAATCATTTGGACGATGACGAAATTCCTCAAGTTTTTGTCAACACTCTAATCTCTAACAATGACCACTTCAACTTCTTACATGCCAGTGACATGTGACAGAAACGTTCAATTTGTTTTTCTTACACGGTGCTTCATAGATGATCCTTAGATGGGGATGATTTTTTTGTGACTACATAAACTATGAACTCCAACCTACAACATATATTTCTTGGCAACAATGGTTTTCAAAAATATACCAATAATGGTAGGTTTCAAACACACCAATGGAAAAAAAGATAAATTGATTACAATTGCCAAAGTGGCAGCTTTTATCTATATTTCATAAAATTTCGTGTGGCTTTCATAGTAGGGACTTTCTTCTTTGTCTGTAGTTTTCTCCTCCCTGTCTAGTTTCTCTCTATTCTCCTTCTCACTTTGAATCTGCTACCCCTTTATCTCTACTCTCACCACTATCCTCTCTCACAACCTTCTTTCATTTCCCCTTCTTAGTACTTTCTTCTTGCATACACCTATTTTGCCCCATTGTTTCTCTTGTGGCAGTTAAATGTTTGCATTCTATTGGCTCCTTTTTGCTCTTTGTCTCTTTTTCTTTCACACAAAATATGGGTTTACGTCTTCTTCAACCTCTTTTAGGTATTTTGAGAATAAAAAAATAAGTAGAGTACTTTTTGATAGTGATGAGGAATTGGTGGTTGGTCCTATCCAATTGGTGTTTAGTAAGAAAATGAATGCAGATTTTGATCTAAATTGCTAGCAAGGAAGAGGCATGCCTCTCCAATGTCCAATTGCTTTCGAGTTCTAGTTAGGGATCCCCAAAGTAGCTAATTGGATCATAAATTTTAAAGTACTATCTTGGAGTATTAGAGGTTTCATCTTAAAGGATAGGAAATATAGAGTTAGACAAGTTCAAAAGAAAATGTTGGATTTCACAAGAAGTTCTAAAAACAAATGGAATCAACACATTATCCAATATTATCAAAAAGAAAGACACAAAACTAAAAAACACATGATATAAGGGAGTGTTTGTGGATACCAAATAATCTTACTATAGCAAAACATTATACACTCCAACCGACGATGAAATGATTAGTATGATGATGTATTTATACCCAATTACAAGTTGCCTTTTGGTCAAGTAATTGACCTTTAGGTTTAAATAATAAAATATTACAAAAAAGGGGAATATGGTGGATTTCACAACAATTTCTAGGAACAAATGGAATCAACACATTGGCCATTATTTAAAAAAAGAAATACATGGAAAGTGAATACACATGGTATAAGGGGAGTTTGTGGCCACCAAATAATCACACTATAGAAAAATAGAATACACTCCAACCAATGATGAAATGGTTGCTATGATGGGGTATTTATATCCAATTACAAGTTACCTTTAGTCAAGTAATTGACCTTTAGGTTTAAATAATAAAATATTACAAAAATACCTTTTACAAGGGTCCAAAGTGCTTCTACATACAATACAATACAAAGCCACTTGTAGTCTCAAGTGAAGCTTAACCACCACATATTTCAACATCCCCCCTTAAGATAAATGAGGGACACAAAGGGAGACCCTTGTCACCCCCCGTAGGGGATAAACTCTTACACCAATTAGCTCCCACATGAGCACAAAAGGAACCTTGGGAATAACATTGGTTAAGATACATACTATCTGCTCTATTATTGATGACACAAATATTGGATCACTCATCTTATATGCATAAATCCATCTCACATGATACATCCAATTCTCAATGTGCTTGGTTCATCAATAAAACATTGGATTGCAAATGAGATGGTGCTCTAGTTATCATATTGAAGAGTGATGGGGTAAGTCTAAGGAATGCTTACCTACTTCATAATCATAAGCATCTATCAAAGGTTCTTAGTTATCTAATTGGAAACACAACACTTAGCTTCAATGGAAGATTGAGAGATAGGAGTCTATCATTTGGAGCATCATGAAACAAATTCAAAACTTAGAAAACAAACCTTGTGGTGGAATGTCACTCATCCAAATCACCGTCCTAATCTACATTTAAATATCTTGTCAAAATTAGAGATGAACCAACTATATAATGAATGCCCATTTGATAAGTACCTCTAATATATCTAAGAATCCTCTTGGTCATGGTCCAATGACTCTCTGGAGGGGCTTGCATGTACATGGAGCAATTGCTAACAACAAAGGGAATATCAAGTCATGTGTGGGTAAGGTAAAGGAGGCCTCCCACAAGAGACTAATATAGAGTGAAATCCATTAAGGGAGTCGTACAATCAATTTAAAGCTTCAATATTGAAGCAAAAGGAGTTTGAGCGGACTTATAATCCTCCATCCTAAAGCGTTGAAGGAGATCTAAAGCATACTTGGGTTGTGAGATGATGATCCTAGTAGTATGATCCATATGACTACCCAAGAGATATCGTATAAGCCCCAAATCTATTATCTTAAAGGAAGCACAAAGTCATGATTTCATGTCTTGATTCAAGGCAAGATAGTTGTTCATGATGAGAAGATCATTCACAAAAAGAACATTCACCAAGCTATCCTCATCTTGATGCTTGATGTGCACATCATGTTTAGCCTCATATTGCTAAAAACCACAACTAAGAAGGAATGGATCTTCTCATACCAAGTGTGGAGGGCATGCTTAACTCCATATAAGGACCTAGTCAACCAATAAACCAACGGAGTAGGACTCTTAAGCTCAAAACCAAGTGGTTATTGCATATAGATCTCCACATCATGGAGGAAGACACTCTCCACATCCATCTGATGTACCTTCCAACCAAAATAAGTAACTATAAAAATCATCTTGATAAAATCCATCCTAGCATAGTAATTGGAGCAAATGTGTTTGAGTAGTCAAGTCCCTCCTATTGAGAGAAACCCTTAGCAACAAGGTGTATCTTGTACTTTTCCACTTGTCCATCTATGTTGGAGAATATTACATTATTTGGTACATGCAAATGTACCCCTATGGTACCTTTATGATACAAATGTAAATATATAATAGATTAGGGTTTGAGTCTATAGTTTAGGAGAGTGATTTATATTTATGTGTGTGTCTATGTGCATGATATGCACAAGTGTCATGTAAGTGTGTAATTTGCAGGATATGCACAAGTTTCATGTAAGTAAGAGAGCAAGTGTGTAATAAGAGAGTGCACAAGTGTCATGTATGTAAGTGTGCAATTATGTAATGTGGAGGATGTGCACAAGCATCATGTATTAGGACTTCATGTAGGAGAGTAAGTGTCATGTAGAAGAAGTGTAATAGAGTTAAGTGTGCATGTAAGCAGAGAGTGAAGAGTCTTGTATACAAGTGGCAAGATGAGAAGCCAAAGGACATGAGAGTCTTGTCTTATGTAAAGAATAGGAAAGGTTGCAACTCTCGGATATGTGAGGAGTGCAATAGTCAAGTATTGAAGAGTCACCTTTCTATGTCTATATTATGAAGACAAAGCTCCATATAATGTATTGGAAAAACACTCTATAAACGATCACCATATCAAACATTTATAATATTGAAGCTTGTATAAATATTTTGAGCAATATTATTGTAAGTATTTTTTATGCTTGTACATGAATGATTTTGGCCATTTACATTCATATTTGATGTTATTGTGAATGTTATTATAATTTATATTGGCCAATATATACTTTGATTGCTCTTATATTTAATTCTACTCTTGATTATTTATATTAAGACCTGAGATATTATTACTTAATTATATTGGGACCTAAGATAGTTTGGCTTAAAAGCCAACAATATGAAGTGCACTTGGTCCTATAGACTTGTTTGCATCCAACCACATTCTTCCCTTGCAGAAGAGGAACAATATTCTATGTCCTATTCTTCATCAAGGACTTACACTTTGTAAGCATGACATTTTTCCATTCTGATCAGCCCTTAGTTTAAGAATATGTGAGAGGATATCTAGAATGATCAACCTTCGAGAGCAATGCTTAAGAAGGAGAATTCCAGTGTCTCTCTAAAGACAAAATGGGTTGAGCATCCTATAGAAATTTTTGAATCCACTTGGGTGTTGGATGAATTGAAGAAGAACTAGGCACATCTTGTGGCAAAACAACATCACAAGCTAAACCTAAATAATCCAAATGAAACTCACCCCTCATATCATCATGCAACAAGAGGATATTTTTCCAAAAGTTCAAGTGGTAGACTAGATGGAGCCCCTAAAAGAACCTCATAAAAAATGACCTCTCTAAATAAGAATCTCACGCCTTTGAGGATCATATATATGATGTCTTTGAGGTATTAGAATATCCCACAAAAATACATCTATGTATATTTAGTGCCTCCTTTTTTGAAGACCTTTGTGTATGGGATCCCATGCTAAAGACCCAAACATGTGAAATAGAAAAACATCAGCCTGATCAATTATCAACCTCTTAAGAGATGTCATACCCTAGATAACTCTAATGGGAACCATATTGATAATTTATGTTGCACAAGTGACAACCTCACCCTAGAATTTGTGCTTCATCTCCTTGGCATGAATCATACAACGTGCCATCTCAATAATTACCTTGTTCTTCTTCTTATCTATCCCATTATGTTCTAGGGTATAGTGAACATTCCTTTGATATGAAATCCCATGAAGAATAAAAATAATGAAAGGTATTGCTTATGGACTCATCTTCCCTATCTAATTTAAGACAATTAATATTCCTATACAATTGATTTTTTTACTAGTGCTTTGAATTCCTTGAATTTCTTAGAGTCCTCATTCTTGGTACGAATAGTATATAACCACACATCTAGAGAAAATTTCTTTGAAGAGAAGGAATTACTTGTTACTAGAAATGCAGGGTGTACTCATGGATCCACATATGCCACTATGTATGATCTTTGAGGGGTGAGTGGCACATCAAGTTGTCCCTTTTGGAAAGTTCTCCTTGTGATGCTTTCCTAGAATACATCCCTCGCATGCACCACCAGGGTTATGCATAAGGGGTAATACCAAAAAAGTAATTATAAAAATTTGGCGAGTTAAGGCGAATCGTGTCTAAACTAAGTGGTAAATTTTTCAAAATTTTGTAGAGAAATTATCAAAATTTGGTAGGAGAGTGGTAGAAGGTGAGTGGCAGATGGCGAATGGCAGAAGGTGAGTGGTAGAAGGTGAGTGGTAGAAGGCGACTAGTAGAAGGTGAGTGGCAGATGGTGACTGGCAGATGGCGACTGGCAGATGGTGACTGGTAGAAGGTGACTGGCTGAAGGCGACTAGTAGATGGCGATTGGTAGAAGGTGACTGGAAAAGGGTGACCACCAAAGGTCATCAATAAGATGCTGCCATGTGCCCTCTCCTCTACCATGTGTCATGCATCCATAGACTTCAGCCATGCAGACTTCTATAAATAGAAATGTAGGGTCATTTTTTACCTTTCCCAGAGTTTTCCAGAGCATTTTCAGAGCTTTTTCTAGAGCATTTTCAGAGTTTTCCAACATTTTCAGAGCATTTTCCACAATGGTTTCAAAGCATTTTTAGATGGTTTTCAGAGCATTTTCAAATTATTTTCAGAGCATTTTCTAGAGCATTTTCAAACTATTTTCAAAGCATTTTTAGACCATTTTTAGTGTAAAAATGGCTAGCTCTTCCTCTCCTCTACCTTCGAAAGTGTCATTCAAGAACTACTTTTACCCCAACATTAAGAATATTTTTGGCACTCTTGGAAGAGATTCACAATGGGTTTACACCTCTAGAGTCGCAGGAGTGATCAAGATGCCATAGTTCAATATCGACGTCTCCTTGATGCAAAGGATAGTTAGTTCCTACAACCATGATGAGTCCACTATTCACATCAAAGTGGATAACAAGGATATTATTTTTCTATGAAACCCTCAGATGTGCAATGACTAATAGGGCTACCATTTATGGATGGTCACCTAGTGAACAACCAATACGCCTTGATCGAAGAAGACAAACGACTACTAGCATCCAAATACAGTGTCCATTCAAACAATTTGAAAGGTATATTTTTAAAATTTAGTTTTTATTTTTCTTCATTTTTGATGTATTGTAGTTTTCATTTTCTAATAATGTTCTCCCTTTTGTAATTTTTATTTTCTAATAATGTTCTCCCTTTTTTTAGTTAATTCTTCTAAGTCGAAAAGGGGTTTAAACATTTCCAACATTGGAGATAAATTTCTTCATGCTTGCATTGAATTTTTCTAGGCAAGACTTATTTTGTAGGGGTGACCTACAGAAATATCATTTTGGGCATTGGCCTATTTGGTTCGATGTATTGTTAGCATTAGATTTGATTGGTCCATGCACATTTTCAACCACATTAAACAAGATCTTCTGAATGCCCAAAAAATTCAATCTTCTTATGCAATAACAACCAACAACTTTGTTCTTTCTCTTTTTAATGAAGCATATTTCAATCTTCAAAATAGCCCTCCTCCAACTACATTGCACCCAAGCTTGATGGCTATTGGTATGACGGAGGAAGAAATACAAGTAAAATTATTTTTTGGAAAAATCTATGTTTTCTTTCTTTCCAATCAATCTTGTTATTTTCTAATTTTCTTTTGAAAGTAAAAAAAAGTAGCTCAATCTTCTAGTAAAAGGGATGTCACCTTTAGGATTCAAGAAGCATCTATAGATTCTGACACGCAGTCACAATCATCACTAGTAACTACCTCAAGAACCATGAAACGTTCGAGGTCTCCTAGTGATCAGCATACACCTACGACTCCTTTTACTTCTGGACATGTTACAATCGATGTTGAAGAAGTAACCTCCAACTCACAAGGTAACCTTATTATTCAAAACTACTATTTTAAATGATGTATTTTAATGATTTAAAATTATATTTAGTTTGAGAAAATATTTTAAATGTTTTCAGAGCAAGGGCAAATGGTTGCATCATCAATGGGTGTAGAGTTTGAGTCTAGTATGTTTGGTTAAAATTAATCTCTTTTTATGGCATTGTTTTTTACACTAGTTTTAATTTATATTTTCATGTAAAATTTTGCAGATGCATCGATTACATTCAAAATACTAAAAAAAATATGCCTCCATCTCTACACACCCACAACAAGTGCCACAACAAGTCCATCCACAATAGGTACCACCAATGGTGAGGAACCAATCTCGCATGCATGGGAAATAGTTCCTCACACCACCACCTCAGAGGAAGCAAAAGTCTTTCCTAGACACACACTATGTCTCAGTCTAATGTTTCAGTGTTCCCAAAATTTTCCCTTGGGAATTTCTCAAATGTGTAGAGCGCATCTCAAATACCCTCTAGGAATCTCGATGATGATTTTCTTTATCAAGATACCAATCCTAAAAATTTCCCATTCAAGGCAAGTGATGTGCTTCAAGGTCCATAGAGCCATCATGAAGCAGAAGAGAATGTTGAGGTAGATGCCATCAGAGTTTCCTCTTCCCCCAACAAGTCACCACCCATCATCATCTGAACGATGATGATAAAGTTAATTTTTAGAAAATGTTTTATTAGCTAATAGATGTAAAGCTACAATTAATGATAGTCTACTTGTAGATATTGATAGTTTAAAATATTGGGAATATTGGGCCAAGGTTTTGATAAAAGAAATAAATGCTCGATACAAGAATTTTTCAAATAGAAAGGAGTTATTTTCAAAGGTGGAGAATGAGCCACAAAAGCTCGATGCTTTGTTACATAAAGTTGAATCTGGCACCGTGCAGGTCGAGTCTATATACAATGATGAAATTTTGGACATTATGTTGAATCGATTAGAAAACCTCAATGTCGAGGCCCAGGCATATTTCAATGAATGGGCAATAGATAAGAAAAAGTAGCAGTTGCAAAAACTGCAAGACTTACCACTGATGTAAGTTTTACATATAACTGAAAATCATTTTTTTCTTAAATATATTTTGTTTATAAATATTAACCTTTTTCTCTTCTATTTTGTAGTCTAATTTTGAACACTTAAAGATGCAAGTCAATGCCATGAAAACGTTGATTAAGACTACAAAAACTAGTGTGACTAATGCTATTGAAGTGAAGAAAATATTACAATTCATTATTAGAGAAAATAATTGGTTGAAGAAGTTTATCAAAGATAAGGGCCTGGATGTGGAGGTTGTATTAAAACAAAATGAGAAAGAACTGAATGCACCTTTTAGAGAAGATCCTATGAAGGAAGAAGGTTTATTGCTATCGGGGATGAACACTACAACTGAAAGTTTGGTAAGGGTTGGTGCATTGGAAGCAAAGGATATTGAGCAAGATCCAACTAAAACTTCAAGCACCATGCAGAAAGAAAAGTAGAAGACTATTGCTTTTTTATTGAGGAGAAACCAAACATGTTGCATAGATTTTTTGTAAATTGTAAAAGAATGGTATCTTTTTGAAATCAATAAAAGAGACAATTTCCAAAAAAATTGTATTATATTTTTGAAATTTTGTTTTAAATATTGTGATGTTTTGATTAGTTATGTGGATGCAATAAATAATTTTGAATTATGTGGATGCAATAAAATGTTCTTTTATGTTTTATGAAATAATTTGAAATGACTGAAATGCAACACAAATATTTACTTTACCATAAATGGTTTATACAATACAAATCTATTAAATAATTTGAATATCATAGACTAATAATCCAATAACAAGGCTTAAATAACATGATATACAAAATATCCAATAACACGTCTATGATATAAAAAATAATCCAGTGTTCCATAATCAACATATATGTAATCAAATAATCCAATTTCATCAAAATATACATAATCAATTAAGAGGGCTATGATATACAGAATATCCAATAGCACGTCTAATCTCATATTATATGATTAATGATATCAAAAAATACATGTCTCAAATTATAATCAAATCTCAATATTCTGTAGAAAACTGATAACATAATATGTGAAATCTATTCAAATGAAAGCATCCATTCATTATAATGTTGGAAGCTAGAACAAACTCTTTTCAGATTGTACAAAATATTTTGTACTCATACCCAAAATTTTTGTCACCATAGTCTGATCAGTGTTACCATTATCCTCATCATCATGAGTATTCATGACACCTCTTCTCTCTGCCAGAGATTTCCAATATGCCAAAGCTCTTTCATAAGGAAACTTCTCCACCTCATAGGTCGACACATATACTCTCAAACAATTTTCCAAATTTTTGTCCAACCTATTTCGAACTTTAGATTTTACATATGATAATGCACTAAATACCCTTTCATCTTCCATTGATCCTAAAATCATCATTTGACATAATTCATATAAAAGAAAATATTCACTCATAGTATGTTGTAAGATACTACTAGGATGTAATATTTTCCACAAACGTGAAATAGAACCTGTTTCATGATGGTTAGTGAATTGTGAAACTTGAGCAGACATTGTCATTCCAAAATAGTTTGATTGTTTTGTCAAAAGATCTTTGTTGAGAATACCATTGATTTCAATACCATTGACTTCCACATGTTTAGTGAAATGGTTAGCAAGAGTGCCCATGTATTTGAGAAACAAACCATTTATAGTCTGGTATTCATTACAAGGATCCCAAAACATTGGGTTAACCACACCCATAGCCTCAAGCAATTCATCTCTTTGAAAATGGTCTCTTATTTCTTTTGTCAATGATTCTGCTATTTGTTTTAGTTTAATTTTTGTATCATGTACAACTACATGAAATATGTTGTATGTTACGGGTATTTGTTCAACTTCATTTGTAGCTATATCCATTCGCTGACCAAAATAATATAAAGGTATTTCCTTTTCATGGACATTAATACATAGATGATCATTTATGTTGAACTTCAAAAAGTTTTGAGGATCATTCACGTTTGTTAATGCTCTCCAACTCTCAAACATGGGATCCATAAAACTTTGACCAGATGCGTACATCATATCAATATGCATGCAAATTTGTTTTCTCACCCTGATGAAATCCACAATATAAATCGATCTTTGTTGTGCAATTTTAATCAAAGTATTCATTTCTTCCAACATTGGAAGAATACCACACAATGTGAGAAGTGTTTCAAAGTCACTCATTCAAAATAGAAAATCTTTAGCCTTATCAATTGCCCTACGATTTGCATACATAAACCCTACCAAGGATTGATATTCTTTGAAAACTCTATATGTCGGTTGATACAACGAAATCCACCTAGTATCTACATCTTTTAATAGTTTTTTACCTTCAGTAACTCCTAGTGCAAACTGTTGAAACTCTAAAAATATTTTTGGACTACATAAAAAATAATCATGAATTTCATAGACAAGCTCTTCCACTCTCGCTACATTTGTAAATGTATCCACAATTTTGTATGCAAGATTCATTCTATGAGCCATGCAATGAATAGGGATCAAATATGGGGTAACAGATGTTTGTAGTCGAACACAAAGACCATTCCTGTGTCCTTGCATTGTAGCAGCACCATCAGCTCCGACACATATTAACTTAGTGGCTATTTCCATTTCATTCATTCCTGCTATTTCCTTTAAACTAGTTACAACAACATTGTAAATGTTTTTTGCATTGCAATTTTCCACCATCTTGCATACTCCAAGTAAATGAGGTTGCCTTAAATGATTTTCCAATGTGTAAACATGCATGCAAATCCAAGATGTGTTGTCAACAATAGTCACCTCATCAATTGAAAGTGAAATGAATTTGGCTTTTTTTACTTTCTCTTTGAGGTCATCCTGCTCAACCAATGAGAGACATTTTACAATTTTCCAACCACTTCGATCTGACCAATGGGCGTTGGGAAGGTTCTGCACATCAACTAGTTGAAATAGATATTTATAATCAATGAAATCAGACATAGGTCTACCCTTTTTAAGAATAGTGAGTACAACAACAAACTGCAAACTTTTTGAAGCTAAAGTGAACTTATTCATTTTTTGAAATTGGGCTTGAATCGTTGCACCTTTCTCAACCAAAGTTTGCTTTTGTTTCATTTCTTTATCATATTCTTGTGCATATCTGATATGTGTGCACTATGATGCATCCTTCCACCTATAATTTTTTTGTATTGTTCCATCACTTTCTTTTGTTTTTATATAAACTTTTCCACAATGTTTTTCTACTGTATCTTTCTTAACTTGCAATCTATGATCCTTTTCATGTTTCCAACTGTAAATTACGCATCTCAATTCTTTTATTTCTTCACTACTATTCTTTGGTAGCACTGGCTCAATAAATAGAAATTATGATACCCAATCAGGCTGAAATGATCTATTAATTATCCACCTAGATAACCTTGCACGTTTATGTTTCTTAGAAGAAGATTCTCCGAAAGTAGGGACTGTATGAGAACTATTATTTTCTTTTCCATTTGGCATGTTAGTTTCAGGAATCTCTTCATGTTGTTGTTGCATTTCATTAAGAAAATTTTCATCTGTGGACTTTTCATTATCGGGGATATGTGGAAGTGGAGGCATACCAGGGTCAATAGTGTTTTCTGTAAAGAATTTTTTGCATATCATTATTGCATTTAAAAACATACATTCTGTTAAAAAATATAGATAAACAATGGACAAAGCCATCAACCAAAAAGCACCCTTCTTAATGAATAAAGATATTATATATAAAATTAACAATGTACAAAAATTAACTAGTTAGTAACTAAAGGTGTTCGTACCTTCAATTTGTGTAGATGTTGATGGTTGACTAGATTTTAAAATATTATGAAAGTATTTGAGGATACTCCTTTTATCAGAAGACTAGCCTCCCTTCTTTCCACTACCAGCAGGTGATATTTTACCTATATAAATAGAAGAGGAACATGAACATCATTTTTAAAAATGAAAATAACTAGTAAAAGAGAACTACTATTCAAGACAATAGGATGTCT
The DNA here is from genome assembly GCA_028583015.1 of Wollemia nobilis. Lineage (NCBI taxonomy): Eukaryota > Viridiplantae > Streptophyta > Pinopsida > Araucariales > Araucariaceae > Wollemia > Wollemia nobilis. Next base: position 225,418 of record JAQPPZ010017169.1, read on the forward strand.
GACCCAAGCAGGCTTGATATTGGTGCCCAAATAATAGGAAAACCTCCTTATTGAGTGTCCATGAACAAAATGTTTAAAAAAGAAAAATTAATGGTAAAATAAACTTATCGATAAATGGTTATCATTGTATGTCAATCACCTTCTACCACTCACCTTCTACCACTCACCTTCTACCACTTGCCTTATGCCACTTACCTTTAATTCTGCAGTCACCTTGTACCAATCACCTTGTGCTAGTCACCTATGTGAGTCACCTTGTGTCAATCACCTTGTGCTAGTTACCTTGTGCTAGTCGTCTAATGTGAGTCACCTTGTATAGTTTGCCTTGTGCCAGTCACCTTATTCCAATCATCTTTTGTCAATCACATTGTGTCAGTCACTTTCTGACACTCTCTTTGTTCTGCTTTCTTTCACTTATTGCTTGTTGTCTCTCGCCTGCTTTGTATCGCTCGCTATCGGAGAAAATTAATGTTTTAATTGTATGAGTGTCGCTCTCATGTTAGCTATATATAATGGGGTACAAGAGGTAAATTTGGTGGGATAATTTTTTTTTATAATTTGAAGGCGAAAATTAGGTGGGAAACCTTATGATAGTGGGGTGAATTGACCCTAAAAAAAAATTGATCCCAAAATTTTTGGGCGAATGGGCCGACCTCTAGGGTCCCCAAATTCGCCAAATTAAAATTGTGAAAATCCTAATATTCACGCTAATTTGTGAAATTCGCCACTATGCATAATCCTGTGTACCACTTAGAAAGGAAATATGAGGAATTTTAATAACCATCTAACAAAAATTCATGTATCTTATAGATTCAAAATGAATATGCCAAAACCTATGGTTCCACCTATGACTCTCATCATCCACATGAGTCACCATGACCACAAAAGTTTTTTTTTAAAGGAAGAAACAAGAGTTGGTATTACCCCTAGCTTATACATTTGATTTGACTCATCACAAAGCCAAAAGTAAATGTCTCGAATCCATTGTCTATATCCTTGATAACCCAATGATTAGACTAGAATTTTAACCTTTTTTGTACAAGTAATGTGATAAAATAGATAATATATTAGGGCCAACACTAGGAACATGAAGAAATTTATCAAAATAAGAATATCCAATACTAACCTCTCCATATATTTCCACCTATAAGAATATTCATCTTCGATGACAACATGCTCCTCTAAATATAATTTATTGTAACCTTCAAGGAGATGTTTACTTTTTATCATGTGCCGTTTTTCCCCAAAATCTATAATGCACTCATTAGAAGAGGTGGATGTCCAATAAGTTGAATGAACAACTACATGAGCATGTGAGATTTCTCCATTAAAATTGTCCTCACCCTCTCCATAGAAGAGAACAACATCAACACCCCTTTATTTGTTGCTTCCTCAAGATTATTAATGCGTATCTGATAATATTTTGTTTTATGTTCTTCATTTTTATAAAACTCACATCTTTTGGAAGGGCTTCTTGGGCTTTTCATTTTTTTGACTTCTTATCATTTTGAGCTTTGATAACTTCTTTTGGATGGTTCTAATTGATAAAAGAATTATACTTATGCCTCTTCACTTGAACACTTCATCAATTGGTGGCAAAGGATAATTAGGAAAGTACACAAAATATATCAAATACAATCAAAACTATATCATATGTCTAAAACATTTTTGAATATAATGTTAAGTAGTTCAATGTACCTCTCTTATAACCTTTGGAATTTCTCTAGCAATTTAGATATCATATTTTAATTTTTTAAATCAACTAATGTAATTATCATTAGCATCAAAAGAGTCCATAGTCAAAGTAGCAAGCTCTACCTCCAAATTGTTGATCTATGTAGAATCAATGTGATCACACAATCCTTGAAACTTATCAAGCAGTTCTTTAGGGTCAATGGTGTTGCTAACATGGGTGTCATAGATCTTATCAACATGGAGATCTATCACATCAATAGCCTTATATTTATTATGTACAACTACTTCCTCTCTTCAAAATAAATCTCACAAGGTTCCTCATTAATATATTTGAGTAATCCCTTTGGAACAAAGCTTCAATCTTAATTTTCCAAGTGGCATAGTTTGGACCATTCATAAATGGTACATGGTGATCCATAATGTTTATACCAAACAAAAAATTACATGTATTTGTAACTATAAACAACATCACTAATGCAAATATCTCAAAAATCCATATGATTTGAAAAACACAGTCTCAAAATGCTTCCATATGTGAAAGTTATAGCCCTCAAAATTTTAACCCAAAAATCACACAAAATACCTCCAAAGCCTTTGAAATTTTAAAAAATATTTATGTACCTACAATAAATGGGAGGTTGATATGTATTATTTTGGAGTGGTTAAGGAGGTGTGAAATATACATTGATTGGATAATGTACCAAAGAATTAGATTACACCACTTGTCATTATCTAAAACAGTGGGTTGCCAATTGGGTGCTAACTATACAAGCTAGTGGGCAGTGTACCAACGAATCAGACTATGCCATTTGTCATGCTCTAATTCACTCACAACCTACAAACCATGTTTTTTCATTTATAATGTTAGGATTTACTTTTATGGGGTTCAAAAATGTGCATAGGGACATTGGCCTTGGATGCATTCTCTCAAGGGTCATCCACACTCGAACATGAGAGCCTTGTTGCTAACCCACCATTAGGTTGCACTTTGTGATGTCTATCTTTGGAGGAGGATTTTGGGTTCACCAAGGACTTATATATTTCCCTAATATAGTTTTTATGTGTTAAGTTTAGCAAAAACTTAGGTTATAGGTCTATCACATAGACTAGTGCACGATATGATAATGCAACACAATATGAATACAAAATGGAAAATACAGGATGCTATCCTATATGTGATTTTGCTTTTGATGAATGCTATCTATGCTATGAAAACAAACATTTATTTTCTTTTAAAAGGCAAAGGTGCAAGGAGGGTGCAAACACATGATTTATCTTAATGCAAAACTATATGCCAACTCAGATTAAATACCTAAGAAAGAAAAGTAAAAAAGGTGAGGTTTAACTAAATATTTTTTCCTTTTATATGTGTCTCAAAGGATAAATAAAAAATATATACAAGTAAATAGTCAACAAACAACCTATACTAAGTTTTGAAAACTAGAGGATAAAGTGTACTTACTTATTTCAGTGCTTGGTACAAATGTTCTACCTATGTGTGAATATGTTGCTTGGAATCATACAACTGGTGAATTATCTAAAATCTATAAAAGAAACATAAAAAGAGATGAGTTAGAGTTTGGGGGTCTGCCAAGCAACAATAAGTAGATAACTTCCTGATTGGCATAGTCAAGCCCCCTGTTTATACACAAAAATTGAATTTTATAGCCTTGGAAATTGATCTTGTTATACATATGGTGAATTTATCGTCTAAAGATCCTATAGTGAGCAAATTTGTTAAAATGATGGAATACAATTATTATAGGTCAACGATAAAGTTAGGGGTTATTAGAATTGTTAAAATACACTCAAGAAAAAATTGATCAAGCTGGATGTTGGACTAGTAAATTAACCTAGATCGAATGGGACAAGTAAAAATTACGTTGCCTATAATTGTCATAGGTGGTGTATTCATTTTTGTGAGGGAAAATATGATAGAGACTTAAGACCATGAAACAGGGATATTGACTGCTTAAAATGAATACACCGTTTGTGTTGGATATATATGGAAGATTCACTTATAATGATGGAAAAAAAAAATGATAGGTTTATAGTGGTTACAAATATTTTCAATAGATGCTCTGGGAATCCTAAGGGTGATTCTTTATCCTGTAGGGCTTCTAAGATGCCTACAAAGGCTAGTGGAAACACTTAACAATGCAAAATTTAGATTGAAAACAAGAGGTAAAAGAAAATGCGTACAAAAAACTAAATGAAAAAAATGTTAGTAATAAGCAGAGATTGAAATCAGATGGTTCAATAATGATATCACCAAAATTCCATCGAATACACAAGTTTCTCCCTTGCTTGAATATGACTTCATGAAGGAATTTTGGCAATACTTTGGAATGCAAACATGATGTCCATTTTTTTAGAGTTTTGATACATGAGCTTTGTGATGATAACTATCACCCCAAGAGGCCAATTTATAGAAATTGGCCCTTTTAGGTGTTTCCAAAAAGGGATAGGCAAGATGGCCTATTAGGTGGGTTAATTGGGCTGACTAGCTGATGTGATAGTCTTACAATCAATTACCTCCTTGATTAGGACCAATTTGGGTAGGTGGAGGAAATCCACATTCCCCCCTGTTGATTAATTGCCTATGATGGCAAAGGGGTTAGGAGGAATGATTATTACCCTAATTAGGGTATTGCAAGTGAGATTAAAGGTTTAACATGTCGAACACAAATATGTTGCTAGTATATTCGCTAACCCAATAAATTCATAAATTTGACCATTATAGATCAAATTCGATGGGGTGCTAGAAATTTTGAACTAATCATGAATACACTAAATTGAGAGCATATTTACTTGCTAGCAAATATGCTTTGAGGTAGAAAATTTTCTATTGCTAATTTTTAGATGTAAATTTTAGGGTTGAGACATTTATCATGGTTAGGTTGATATTTTTGGTACCTTTATAGAAAATTGGTCTAAGCTAGATGGTTTGATTTTAGATATCTATATTTACCCATTTTTATGCATTTAAAATTAATAAATGCATAAAAATTAACTATAAATGCCCACATTTTCTAGAGAAAACATGGTTACTTAGTTTCAATTGATCGATACGAGATAAAACATATCGAGAATTTGTTTAAAGAAGAAGCAAACAATTACCCAAGGTTTTACTAGATAATTTTCTCATCAAAATTAATATTAATGTTTGGATTGGTTTTGATCCAAGCCTAGATTCTCCCTCAAGTTTTTGAGGGACAAGATGAGGTCTCGAAGGAACTTGAATAGGCTTGGTAAGAAGTGTGAGATGGGAAAATTTTACCCGAATGGTATAAAATAGGACAAATGGGTATGAGGAGAAGTCATTTTCACCATGCACAAGAAGAAAAAGAGCTCTAGAGAAAAGCTAGGGATTTTCAAAATGGCATAGTAGATACATCTGACACATCAATTGGATTAGGCCTAGGGATAGGTATGAGCCTTTTCATTTGTTGGTTTTTATTTTATTTTTTGCACTTTTTGGTAATCAAGACATTGCGATCAACATATTTGCTCTATGTGATGTGAATATGCTATCATGAATTCATCATTTATGTGTTCAATATTTTCATGTGTTAACGAATTCAAATTTTTACTATAAATTTGTTACTCAATGAATTTGCTCATAGCTAACAAATTTGTAGAGGGGATAGGAGGGAAAATGATGATTTTTATAGAGAAATCTAACTTAGTTTATGCTTTTTTTTATGTATGTAGGTGATAGATGTGTTGGAGTGTTGAGATCGACGCTCCCATACTCTATGTACGATGGTAAAGACCATGATGTAGGTGGACAAAATAGTTTTGGATGCCATAGGGTTGGGGTATATGGTGAGGATACCCTATGTTGGGCTAGACCATGCACTATTGATGACTTTGGTAGAGAGGTGGTACTCATAGTATGCCACCTTTCTTTTGCTAATAGGTGATATGTCTGACATTAGAGGATTTCTAAAGGATCCTCTAGGTGCTTATTTGAGGTGCCCATATCTAGATGAGCTAGGACCAAACTTATTCCATTCAGGGATTAACACATGGCCTATAATTTTAGTTGAGGTACAACATTGACATTAATATCATGTATCAAGTCGAGCTACTGGATCAATTGACAACTTTATTGTATGTTGTTTCTGGCTTACTAGTTGGAGATACCAATATGAGTTTCTTAAAATTGGGGTGGTATGATATTATCACCAAGATGAGGGACGAGCAGGTGTAGTTTGCCTAGGGTCCTTTCATTTTATACAAATTGTACTAGACCCTTCACTTGGTTGCTTACAAGGAAGGGAAGAGATTAGTTTGTTATACTATCTTACAAGTCTAGGTATGTAAGCACTTGGCTATCAGGAAATCATTTGGATTGCCCACGAACCCAATTTATGCATAGGCTCCTATGGGTTTTACGTGGGACTACACCCATGAGAATGGTAGGAAGGTATTTTGGAGAGTGATGATGGTAGTGCAACGAGTCACTAATGACTTACATGCAAACCAGGTGATATGGCACCTATGGAGAGGGCACCCTAGGTGGGTTGAGGATGGTTTCTAGTTGGCCTAGGTGTGGAGGATTAGGTGGTTATGAGAAGCTCATGGGGAGTTTGATATCTATTGACTATATTGGATCCTGAGGCAGATTGGCCTTGTTTAGGGGATCCTAGCTATGGGAGAGTTTTAGTTCTAGCGGGTGACCCAAGAGAGATAGATAATATTTGAAGATCTTAAACTAGAGATTTTTATTGAGGAAGATGTAGAAAATCCTCCTATTGTTGATCTTGGGATGGATGATGTTGGTGTTACTGTGGGTTACATATAGTAGTAGAGATAAATTTATCTAGTTATGCGGTAGCCCTAGATGGGGGCTAGAGTTAGCTGGTTGGCATACCACCAGGTTTAAGAAACACGGGATAGGTTGAGATAAAAACCTAGAGATGGATCGACACCTAGGAGGGCTTTGATTGTTCCTCCCTTGAGAATTGGGACAAGTAGTGAGGTTGGGATGAGCAAGACAATAGAGGAGGATGCCCAGTAGGAGAGAAATGCTATTACAAAGAAGGTAGAGATTTTTCATTCATAGTTAGATTAGGCCTTGGCATAATGTGATACAACTCTTTCAAGTAGAGACCAAGCCTAGCTTGAGAGGGATTAGGTGATATCCAAGAGAGCATTTGAGGATTGAGAGGGATTATGTTGTTACTAGGGTGGTTGTAGTAGGGACTAAGAGCAATGATATGGTTTTTCAAACATTTTTCAACCAAAAAACCTCTCTTCAGGCCTAATATACTATGGAGGTAATAAGGAGTAATTATTATAGGGTACTCTACCATGTGATTATCTCTCTTGACTAAAGGTGACCTTCTCCTATGAGATCTTGATCTCGATATCGTTCTTTTACAAGATCAATGATGAGGTCCTCTAAGCAGTTAATAAAGTTTTCTCATTGACCAGCTGAGGGTAACTTGAAGACGTAGGATTAGCTTTGCATTTATTGTAGATTTTGATTGTCATAAGTGATATGAGAGCACCAAATTTTTTGAAGTGCCTTAACCAAATGACATAGTATAAGTGTAATTGTGGTGCACTAGACCGATGTATGATTGGATAATGCATATATATACCAGTTATTTATTAATTCATTATTATGTTATGGGTTTTGAGTTTTTTTGTGTGTATACTAGAGGAATCAATAACTCGTTACATTTTTATTACATATTCATGGGTTTGAATCCTGCACCTTGTTACCACTATAATCTCTAGTTGCAATGGATAAATTTTTAATGTAGCTGATGATATTGGTGCAACATGTCCTTAGGTTCTATGAGGCCTGAGGGATTTGAACCATAGTCTCCACCCTCCCAAGGGAGTGCTTTGACCAACAGGATGGACCCTCCAACTTGTTATGAGTTTTGAGTTGAGTGATGTAAAAACTTGTATTAATTGAATGGATGAACATATGAATATTATGATTTATCAATGATATTAAAGAACACAAGCTTATACTGAGAGGGAGGGTGAACAATATAAGACCACTTTTTACTTTTCTTTACCAAATAGTACTATCCAATATAATCAATGATAATATCAATAGAAGTAACCAAAGCAATGTACAAATCATCACACACAATAGAGACACCAATTTAACGTGGTTCACCCAATGTGGGCTACTCCACAAAGAAAATATTTCACTAATATTTTCTCAACAAATATCTTGGGAAACCTTTCCCTATTACAATGTTTATGGAAATCTGTACAAAGGATACACCAATCCCCTAATTAAGTTTGTGGATCTCTATCCATAGGAGAACTCTTTCTCCTTAGCTCTGGTTGGTGATCTTCTAGAATAACTACTGCCTCCATTGCACTGACTTATGGATCTCTATCCACTGAAGACTCTTGCCCTCACACAGAAGACCTATCTTCACTGCTCTAGATAATGGACCTATATCCGTTGGAGATTGTCGTCCTCTATACTCTATCACTTCCAAATATTACTCTCAACTTTATCTCAAATCTGTACTAAACATAGTCTTTCGGTCTAGCACAAATCTACTCAATATCTATCCTCAAATATGCACTAAACATAGTCCTTAAGTCTATCACAAATATGCTCAATATCTATCCTCAAATCTACACTAAATACAGTCCTTCGATCTAGCACAAATATGCTCAATATCTGTCCTCAAATCTGCACTAAACATAGTCCTTCAATCTAGCACAAATCTGCTCAATCTTTGTCCTCAAATATGTACTAAACACAGTCCTAACTAGAACTTGTCCAATCTCACAAAAACATATAGAGAATTTTTAGAGACTCAATATACTTCACGCTTACAACAATTATCAATTAATTTCACTCACTCTTTTTACCATAGAAACATATAGATAATTGTTAGAGACTCAATATGCTTCACACACAAACATTCAATCACTTCCAACCTCTTTCTCAAATCAAATTTGAATAGAGAACAATTTGTTTCTCAGAATTAGAACTATCACTTCAACACTTCCACTTGACTAGGCTCAATCAACTCCACTCAATCAATCACTCAATAAAATACTCCTTGCTTATAAACCCTAGTCCAAGCATATGAACATTCACTCAAATATTTCCAACAATGCTTATCAACCAATCTCACATAACAATGATACTCATGTTCTTTCATAAACCCTAGTTCAAGATAGTTCACAACTTCACATAACAATGATACTCATGTTCTTGCACAAACCCTAGTTCAATGTAGTTCACAACTTCACATAACAATGATACTCATGTTCTTGCACAAACCCTAATCATGCATATGAAGATTCATCCAATGTTTCCAACAATGCTTATCAAACAAGTTTCTATCTTCAACCTTTATTCTAGAAAAACCTTGAAGCATTAATACAAAACCAAACTCAACAATGCTTACCAAACAATCCTTTTCACTCCAACTTAGCATTCACAACATCCAACAATCACTCACAAGAAAGATGTGCCCATACCTTTTTGTTTGATGAAGAAGTGCCCTTAAAAACCTGTCTCAATCACAATTATTCTCTTTGCCAATCTCAAGGGTTAGGTTACCACAACCTCTTCACAAAATAATTTTTACACAAAACATCAAGTCCTCTTGTACACCTTATAATCTCCAAACTCAATATTTTAACTCAAATAATTTCATCAAAAATAACATACATAGCAATTTTCCTTGTACACCTTATAATATCCAAACTCAATATAATAAAATCATTCACCACATACACAAATGTCACAATAAAAATATTTTAATATTTTCACCTTATAACTCCCCTAACACTTAGCATCCATAAAAATTAAAATATTAAACTTGCATACCTTTTATTTCCTCCACAACCTTCGGTGCTTTCGACCACGACTTAGGCCCTCCAAGGGCTGCATCCTCACATGGGATACTCGATGCTCACTCCTCAACGAATCTCCGTAAAATACGTCGAACGCAAAAATGGTAAGCACCAATGTCGTCGATCGCAGGAGTCGAACCATGGTCACACCACAAGCAAAGCCTCAACAATTTCAAACCTGCCACCTGCGCTATCGCTGTTGGTGGGATAGCCAAAGTCCATGCTATCCAAAAACCTTAAACCCTCATGTGCATGGAACAAAAAAAAATGTTCCCTCCTCGGATGTAGTGAATGAATCAACACAACGCATGTAATAAATTGGAGATCATCAAGAAAAAATTGCTTGGTAGTCTTTGGAAATGAAATCATTTCCTTATTTATATGCATGCCCTTTGTCTTCAATACGTCGATGGACATTCGAATTTGAATTCAAATTCAAATATTAAAATTAATTTTAAATATTAAATAAATATTTAAATTAAACCTTAGCACCCATCATTATTTAAATTAAAATTTTAATTTAAATTAAATCTGCTTGTGGGTCTTTTTCAACTTGGTCCTTGATCTTCTTCAACTTGATTTTTGGCCTAAAATAATAATAATAAAATATTATTATTTAATTTGAACTTGCTTCTCCTTCCTTGGGTCTTCATCCTTTGGGCCCTCTTGGGTATATAATATTTAAAAATAAATATTATAACCTATTGCTTTTCAAGACCTTGCTTTTGGAAGAAACACTTAATGTCCTCAAAGATGACGAACATAGCACAAAAATGCTTTTGACATCAATGAAAACAAATCTTGCTCATATTTCCAACATATATTGTATGATAGATATAGTTGACATATGCGAGTATAGATTTGATTGTGGAGTTGACTTAGAATTTGGCATTATTTCAAAATGAATTTTTGCCAAGTAAAAATGCAAAATATAGGTGTGATTAGGTAAATGTAGGTTAATAAAGAAGTTTAGAACTGATTTCAAAAATGATGGTAAAGTTAAACGTGATTAAAATTTTTTTATTTCTGAGGTTAATGTTGAAATTGAAGTTTGGAATATATTGATTAAAATTTTAGAAATGATTTGATTTCATGATTTGAGGTGTGTGTTATTTTAGGAGGTGTTTATGAATACCCTTAGGATGATTTTCCTAGGGTTAGGAGAAGAATAAGATATTTTTACAATTTTAAATTTGTGTGTGAAAAAAAATGGTTAGTGCTAGAATCCAAATATGTATAAAGTTATGGCCCCTTTTCAACAAGGTATTTAAAATGTACTACATTGTACTTTTTAAAAGGTATCAGATTGAAGAAAATGAAGTAGTTGCTATGAAATTGATATTTTATTTATATGTTGAGTCAATAGACCTTTAGTGATGGTCTTTTAGGTTGATAATAGATAAGTGCTTAGGTGACTATAACTGATTGTATTTTTAGGCAGTTCATGTTGTTGAGACAATTTATGTCCATAAAATGTTTTGTTTGCTTCTAAGCGATGGCTCCTCTGCCCTAATTAATTGACAAGAGCTTATACAAGTTATGGCTTTATAGGTAATTAATACCTTTTAATGTTTTGGACAGTCTCTATCCATATATGATCCAATTCTAGGGATAGTCAATTTTTGTATGATACAATAATTTTGGAAATTCTATGTCCATATAATACAATGATTTTGGACCATCTGTCCATATTTAATTGTTGTGTTGGACAGTCTATGTCCATGTTGCTAAGTTGGACAATCTATGTCCTATGAGTTGGACAATTTATGTTTGTATTGTTGAGTTGGATAGTCTATGTCCTTATTGCAGAGTTGGAAAGTTTGTATCCTTGTTGTTGTGTTGGATAGTCTATGTTTGTATTGCTAAGTTGGATAATTTATGTCCATGTTGCTGATTTGGACAATCTATGTACTTATTTTTGAGCTGGAAAATCTATGTTTATTTTGTTGAGTTGAACAATTTATGTCTATATTGTTGAGTTGGATAGTGGATGTCCTTTTATTGTTGATGTTTAATACCCCCACCTGTAGGGCTTATTTAGATAATAACTTTATAAGAGACCTTCTCATCAATGATATTATTATCATAGGATATTTGTCATTTAGAATGTTTGAAAAGTTGAAGATGTTATGTCAATCCTTAAGAAAAATAGAGCTATCTTGTCCATATGCTTAGAAATCAATAGAGTAGATGAGATCAATTTATCTAAAATTTCCTCCTTTGAGTTCTTTATTAGAGCCTATAATAAAACGATGTGTGCGTAGTTTGTCATGTGGAAACTGCTAATAAGAGGCCTCAAATGAAAGGGTTTAGGATGAATGACGATTTCTAGAGTGTTATAGTTATTTATCCCTAAAATTAAAGAGATTGAAATCATTTGGCAAGTAAGGAATAGTTTTTGGATTAACAAGATTGATTACTATTTTTAGAGAATAGAAGCATGCAATTTTATTACCTTTGAGAACTATGGATCGATGTTAACCAATGATAAGCATATATGTCTCATACACTAGTCAATGGTTAAATCCAATCATAGTTCTCTTTAATTTTAACGCATGCATGAGCTAATTTATACAACAAACAACTAATGCAAGTATAAAAAATATGGAAATCAATATGTATTTTATTGAATTACCGCTAGCATTCAAGATCTAATTTCTATAACTTTATATATAATTTAGGTTCTCTATTGCATCCCGATGATTGTCTATCCAATTTTGAACCATGGAAGCTCTTTTTGTGAATATGATAAGGTTACACTTATCTTGGCAAACATACTATTATCACAAAAAGAGTCTCTAGGGAAACTGGGTAGAATAAGAGTGATTTAAACCATGATTTTATTCACTAATAACAACATGATAAATAATACTATACTGTTCCTTTAGAATATATGTTAAAGGTTATATTAGTCTTGTCAAAGTTGTTATAGGGGATAAAGTCGATGGAGTAAATCTATATGTATTACTCAATCATGTGAGAGTGCAAGCAAAAATATCATGCTCAATGATAATATGGATGAAACATCTGAAACATACATATGATCCTAAGATTAGGGATTTGCTAGCCTCAAATACCTAGTATGAATGCAAATGCAAGCGTATGTTATCCTAAATAGTGGTCATCATTACCTCATCATAAAATCCTCTAAGTTCTACATTCACAAGTATTCATGAAATTGTATAAGGATGCAATATTGATAGCAATAATTATGAAATGATAATATACAATCATTAGCTCAATGTGAAGGAGGATGATAATTATTTCTTGCAAATGTTTTTTGCACTATGTTTATGTGTGAAAACTATTTTAGTAAGAAATAATTATCATTCTCCAAACCTCATAAGCTATAAGCTTATGTCATTTGGAGGAAGGAAGATGATGAGAAGATAATTCCTTGTTAATGTTGTATACTATTGAGTGGAAGCCATCAAGAAAAGAGTAGCCTTCACTATCCCATCCTCAAAAGGAATAAACTAGAGGTTTTTATACAATATAGGAAATCGATACAAATGGAATCAAAATTATGCTAGCACATGATTCCTAGTATAATGTAAAAAGGTAATCATTACATATTGACAAAGTAAGACAAACGTTGTATAAAATTTAAGTCAAACTCCTAAGGGCAAGGACCCACTTAGCATCAATGTTAGGATCCTAATCCTAACCCTAAATATATAATTAATTAACCTATTTTATTATGGACCATTGTGTCCTTTCACCTCATAACTCTAGCTAGGTATATATATGCATTCACAAGGGTGTCATTAAGCATCCAAGAACATAACAATTTATATCTCTTTGAGAGCATTGGCAGGAAATCCCTCTAGTGAAATAAGGATCATTCCAAGGTGATTTAAAACATTTCATTCTTATTTTGCATCATTCCATCTGTTTCTCCACCTGTTATCATTACTAGGAATAAGGTTCCTACCAAATGGTATCAAAGCAATGATTTGAAGGACCCATTCGTAACCATTTTTCACCAATAATTTTCCCTTCGCGTTCAATCATTGTCATACATTACCAATCTACACCCTTGTTCATCGACGTATATCACCATTGTGGCCAAAAATACCATAGTATTAGCCCAAAAAAACTCGCAATACCTCTCAACGTATATCATCAAGGAAGAATCAAAGTATTTTCAATAACAAGCTGCCATAAAAAAATTGCAGACTAACGTAGGATAAAATACAGTCTCAAAGGCAAAAACAAGTGAAAATCATGCTCAAAATCTTACCCAAATTCTTCAAAATGGATGTCACCAATTTGTTTTAGCCCCAGATCGAGAAACAGATCAAACAAAAATTCAAAATCACTAACAAAACTAATCTGCAGTGCAACATCTGAGTTTTTCGGTGAAGTTTCAAAGAAAACGATGATATTTAATAAAATAAAAATTATAATATAAAGTTTAAATCCCTTCGATGCCAAATTTTTTTTGAAAGCACCTTAAAATTCTAATTCCAGCAAGGAGCAAAGGAACAAAGTTTAAATTTTTTAAAAAGATATATCCCACATTCATGAGAAAAGGGGATAAAAGGTGTTTAAAACATATCAAAGGCACATAGCTAGTTGTGACTTCGATCACTCTCTAGCCACCCCTCGCACGACTGAAGCTACCACATTTCTCCCCTCTGAACTCACTCTTCCCTTCGCATCACTCTGCTCTCCAATCCTCGCTTCAACCTCACTCTTCATACCCTTCGTGTCGCTCCATCCTCGCTTTTCGTGCTCGACACGTCACCTACTACTACCCCTCAATTCTTACCGTTCCCACCAAAAAATTCAAATTTTAAATTTATATTGTGACCGTTGCTTTTCGTCGTGCCAAATTTCAAAAATTTAAATTCAAAAAATTAGACCGTTAAGGTCTAATTAGTTGAAAACCACATTTTTAGCAAAAATTTATAACAAAACCTATAAATGTTTTTGCAAAAATTCTTTTAAACCTAATTCCTTCTACCAAGAAAGGCTTATAAATTGTAAATCAACCATAAATGGTTGATGGCAGGAGGTCTCAATCGCAGGAGCCTAACCTTAAGGAATTCATACAAGAGGTTCGTCAGTGGAGGGAGGACATTAAAAATGATGTGGCAGAATTGGATATAAAAGTTGACACCTATTGCCACTTTGTTGCTACGCTACAATAAATTATGACCATCATCCAAGCTAGCCAATCTACCGAAGGGCCAACAAACCAAGCACTACTTGGGGGACCACAAAATGCCATTCTGCCTAGAACCACTAAGTTGGATTTTCTAAAATTTGAAGGAGGTGACCCCACCAACTAGATTTATAGAGCTGAATAATATTTCTCCCTATACCAAATTTTGGAGACTCAAAATATTCGCATTGCTTCCTTCCACCTAGAGCATATTGTCACACAATGGTACCAATGGTATGAGAAGACAAATGACACACCTACGTGGTTATAATTGACCACCCAGTAAATTTGAAGACTTTTTAGGTGCCCTTACTAAACTTCTCCAAAAAAATGTGGTGAGAGAATACCAAGCCCAATTTGAAAAATTGGCAAATCTTACATCAAGGCTAGATGCCTCATTCTTCCAAAGTTGTTTTATTAGTGGCTTAAAAGAAGAAATTTGATTAGAAGTGCAAATGTTCAATCCAACTAACATGATGCAAACTATTGGATTAGCCCAATTGGCGGAAGCCAAACTTAATCGACTAGAAAATCCATCTAAAGCAGAATCACAAAATACTTACACCACCCAAAAAATTAATTGAGTCCTACCAATTAAATGTATCAACCCCGAGGAAATGAAAGAAATAAGAGAAACATATCTTTGTTTTTATTGTGATGAAAAATTTATCCCCAATAATAAATGTATTACACCCAAATTATATATTCTAGATGTAGTGATTCATTGTCGATCACCCAATGACGAAGATGATATCTAGGTAGTAGTTACGAACAAACCCAAAAATAGCACTCAAGGTCCATTAGAAATTTCTTTCAAGGCCCTCACCGGTAATTCTTCTCCCCAAACTATGAAATCCCCAGGATCCTTCAAACGACAAAACCTTATTGTGCTTATTGACTCAGGCAGTACCCATAATTTCATCGACCCACGTGTGGCCAAACAAGTTGACTGCTTTATACATCCTTGCAATAGTTTCAAAGTCATGATTGGAAATGGAGGAAGAATTGCATGCAAAGGAAAGTATCAAAATATTAAACTCACTATGAGTGATTATAATATGAAAGTGGATATGTATGCAATTCCCTTAGGAGGATGCGATATCATCTTAGGAGTGCAATGGTTATGCACACTCGACACAATCCAATGGGATTTTGAAGACTTATGGATGCAATTCACACAAAAAGATCAAAAGTATACTCTTAAAGGATTAAAATTAGGCCCTTCCCCACTAGTAAGCTCTCACCGAATGGAGAAAGTTCTTCGCAAAGGAGGCAAGAAAATGGTTGCCCACTTATCTTCTATCCAAGCCACCAAGAAGGCACAAAAAGGGTTATCCCCCTATTGTCATTCTAATCCTCCTATTCTTCCTACCTATCCCCCACCAATACTTCAACCTTCACAATATCCCTGCTTATGGAAAAATGACATTAAAATAGTGCAAGAACATGAACAAATACTACTTGGAAAATAAGGGACAAAGCTTCTCACCTTGAGCTTTGAGGACAAAGCTCTTTTTAAGGAGGATGGCTTGTTAGGATCCTAATCCTAACCCTAAATATATAATTAATTAACCTATTTTATTATGGACCATTGTGTCCTTTCACCTCATAAATCTAGCCAGGTATATATATGCATTCACAAGGGTGTCATTAAGCATCCAAGAACATAACAATTTATATCTCTTTGAGAGCATTGGCAGGAAATCCCTCTAGTGAAACAATGATCATTCCAAGGTGATTTAACACATTTCATTCTTATTTTACATCATTCCATCTGTTTCTCCACCTGTTATCATTGCTAGGAATAAGGTTCCTACCAATCAATGACCTAGTGTAAATGCAATGCATATGAGCTAACTTAACTAGTTATCATCATAACTTCATTGTGGATTCCCCTAATTCTACATAATTAGGCAGCCATGCAATCATGATAACAAGAATGATATGATGTATAAATATCTCAAGGATTTTATGGAAAGGAACATAGGAGTTATTCCCTATAAATATTTCCATTGAAAACTTTTTGATCAAAGAATAATTTTCATCTTTCAATCCACAAAAGGTATAATATATGAACATGCAAATTATGCATGTGTAACATACAATTATGCAAAAACATGCAATAAATGCATTATATATTTAAGGTTATCAACGATTAGAAATATTCGAAATAAATTCTTTTGATGCTTGTGATTGAAAACTGATGATATAGTGTTAGGAACCTACTATTAAAAATAAACTCACACACAAAATACTAAAAATAAACAAAGATTCATGTAATAATTGAATATCACAATGAGAAAATTAAATGTAGAATTAAACACTCTCACAACAATCACAAAATCATGGGCCTCTTCGAATGGGCAACCTCCCTAAATATTTCATTAATTTTAAAAATATACATTCATTCATGGATCCATGTCTTATAAAGATACACTTCATGCAACCCTAACCCTAAGCTCAAGAGTTGTCTTACATGCAAAATTCCACTTGAGCTAGAATCTTCTACCAAATAGTAGTTACATTATTGATAACGGTTACATGATATGACCCCACTTGTCTAGGGTCCTTACTTGCCACAGACCACTACAAAATATTATAAAATAACATTATAAAGGGATCCCCATGTTGGAAGTGGGTCATTACAATAATAAATTGAGAATTACAACATACCACTATAGAATATTACAAAGTAACATTATAAAAGGACCCCCACATTGGAAGTGGGTCATTACAATAATCAATTGAGAATTATAAATGGTGTTAATATGGGGTCCTAACATACCTTTCTCATTCAAAAAACATTTTTCCTCAAAGTTATATATGAGGAAACTAGTGTTGTAGTTGCTAGAGGGATTCCCATGTAGCATATTTTAGTTGTAATCTATGCCATTGAACAAGAAGCTCAATGATGACACGACTGAAAATATTACGCATCCAACAATCCAAAATCTGGTCTAGCTTGAGAAAGATAGAATCATATTCATCCAATTCAAGTAAAGCAGATTGAACTTGTACTTGATTACCTATTTTCTTCTTGAGAGAGGATACATGAAAGATAGGATAAATCTTGGATGTAGATGGTAAGGTCAATTTGTAAGTAGTGGTACCAATATATTATAAGAATTTGTAGGGACCATAATATTTCACAACGAGAATTTGGAACCTATGCAACTAGAGGGATGATTGTTTATACAATTACAAGTGGAGGAAGACCATACCATCGACTTCAAAACTGCACTTCATACAGCGTTAATTAGCTTGTTGGTGCATTCAATTCTAGGCCAATTTCAAATTCATCTTTAGTTGATGGAGGACTTTGACATGTTGGTGGAGGGTAGTATCAAGAACACGGACTTTGGAGCTATTTGGAATATAGGATGAGGGTGTTGATGAAGATTGGCCATAAACTACTTCAAAAGGGAAGCCATGTTGAACTTGGTCGTAGTGTGATAAGATATGTTATACCACCACACGGCCAAGGGAAGTCAATTTGTCCATTGTGTAGGATGATCATATGCAAAACAATGAAGATAGATCTCCAAATATTTATTAATAATTTTTTTTTGACCATCCATTTGTAGATGATAATATGAACATATTTTGAGTTGAGTTCACTATAACTTCAATAATTCTTACCAAAAATTACTAGTGAAGGTAGGATCACGATCAGACACAATGGAGGTGGGCATGCCATGAAGGTGAAAGATAGAATTAAGGAAAACTTGGGAAACTATAGAGGTCATGTAAGGATGGGAGAGGGAATAAAAATGAGCATAGTTTATGAGACAATCCACTATCACGAAAATAAAAAATTTGCCTCCCAATTTAGGTAAACCTTCAATAAAGTCCATGGAAATATATGTCCAGGCCTATTTTGGAATAGGCAAGGGTTGAAGAGTTCCTAGGAAAGGTATTGTTTCTCCTTTCATCCATTGATAAATGTCACACTCGACCACAAATGTCTAAATGTCCTTCTTCATACCCTTCCAAAAAAATCACTGCTTAATCCTTTCATATGTTTAAAAGAACCTTGAATGGCCTACAAAGGGTGAAGCATACATTTATGTCATAATGAGCTTGAATTTGAGACGTGCGAGGAACAACAAGGCACTAGAGATAACACAAATCTTGTTCATCCCAAGTGTACCTTGGACACGATGTAGGGTCTATTTGAAGTGAGATAACCAAAGTTTGTAATTCTAAATCCTTAAGAACCTCATCTTGGAGAGGATTTATCCATTGTGGTATGGGTGTAGAAATATAACATAGCATACTTTAAGACTTAAATTGGTGAGATAGAGCATTTGCCACAATGTTCTCTTTGCCATTTTTATAGGTAATATCATAATCATAGCCCATAAGCTTAAAGATCTATTTTTATTGTTCGAGGGTAGCAACCCACTGCTCGAGGAAGTATTTAAGACTTTGGTGATCCATATTAATGGAGAAATATCATCCAATGAAATAAGTCCACAAATGAGTAACCACATATAGAATTTCAAGCATCTCCTTAGCATACATCAATTTACCTAAATTTTTGCTTGAAAGCACTTTACTAGTGAAGGCCACAAGACACCCTTCCTACATAAACATAGTGCCAATACCATTACCAGAAGTATTGCTTTAAATTACAAAGGATTTGGAAAAATCAGGCATCGCTAAGACAAGATTTTTTGTCATAACATGCTTCAAATCAAGAAAATCCTTCTCAGCTAGACCTGTTCAAGTAAAAGAATTCTTCTTTAATATGGCAGTAAAAGGAGCACAATTTTGCCATAGTTGTAAACGAATTTGCAATACCCTGTGAGGCCCAAAAATCTATGAAGACCCTTTAGAGTGTGAGGTTTTTACCATTCTTGAACAAATTGAATCTTCTTAGGATCAAATTTAACTCCATTCTAGGTGATAATGTGTCCTAAATAGTCTATTTTAGGTAACCCAAAGAACACTTGGATCTCTTAGCATAAACCTGATTCTGTGCTAAAAGTTATAGAGTCTGGTCCACATTGATGAGGTGTTCTTCCAAAGAATGACTATAAACCATGTTATCATCAAAGAAAACTGAGATGAATTTATGAATAAATGAGTGGAAAATATTTTTCATGAGGCTTTGAAATATGGAATGTGCATTGGTCAAACGAAATGGTATAACCAAGATTTTATAATGACCCTCATGAGTGTAGAATGTTTTTTTGAGGATATCTTCATCCTTGAGCTTGATCTGATGGTACCCTGAACAAAGATCTAATTTGGAGAAAAATATAGCCCCATGCAACTCATACAATAATTCATCCACCATAAATATAGGAAATTTATCCTTAATGGTGAGCCTATTAAGCTCTCAAAAATCTATACATAATCACTAGGACCCATATTTCTTTCACACCAATAAGATAGGATAAGAGTAAAGGTTGTTATTAGGTCGAATGAATAGCTTTTAACAATTCTTGTACTAAATTATCTATTTTTGACTTAAGGGTATGAGGGTATCAATACAACCTAATGTAAGGTGGTACACTATCGGGTATCAATGGAATGGCATGGTCATCAGAGCAATGTGGTGGTAATTTTTATGGTTCAAAAAAAACTACATTGTGCCTTGTTAGAACCAGTTACAAATATTTTGGAATTTGGTCCACCTTTGAAGTAGCTTATTGGATTGTAAATATTTGAAACGATGACCCCACAAGAAGATTTTTTAACAATTGCTCCATTCAGTTTGAGTTGACCTACATTTTACTAGTCATGTGGAAATTTTCTTTCCACGTTGGCTACTAACATTATGTTTGCCACATTAGCACGTATACAAACCTCCATGTCAACACTTGTATGGGTCACCATGTTACCACCTACCACATATATCCACAGTTGTTAGGTGTAAGGAATGTCATGTCATTCACGTAGTGTCATGTTATCATTACTTACCTTATTAGGGAGGTTGTTGAGGTCATTAACAAAATTTTATATTGCAATGGGTATTTTGAACCATGGATCTCCAAGATCCAATGCCCTATAAAGGGTTCTACTTGCCATTAGGACGAAGGACCATTTTTAAATTATAAGTGTTAACCTTAAACTTAAAGACACTCTAATTGAAATTTTTTTCCTTTTCACTACACAAGCATGATGCCAATATGTATTATAATAACACATGTACATGCATTTTTTCTATCATATTTTCTAGACAATATTCAGTAGAATATAACCCCATTTTGAGTTTCAAAATTTAAATATTGGAGGAAAAATAACAATTTTTTTGACATAGAAAAGAAGGTACTTGAAGGTGAAATGGAGAAAAATGTTGAACCAGGACCCCCCCAAAAATTTTACAAAGAATCCAAAAATTTTGATAGTTAATTTGTATTCATAGGTTTGAGGTGTATATATCAAGCGTTCTATGTATGCCCCAAAATATTCATCTAAAAGGGAAAAGTTATGAGAATTTTTTACCTTCTATTGAATGGTTATTTTGGATTTTTTATTATGGTTGAAAAATAATCACAATAGAAGTTGGTAATTGATCCAGCTATGCTAATTTGCTAATAAATTTAGTAAGTATATCGTTTGTAAGAATAATTTGGGTATTTTTGATGTTGTTAGGGATATTTCAAAATTTGATATGTCATTTTAGTTTACTTGGTATAATAAAGGATTTGAGTTGGATTCTAGGTTTAGTAGACTTTATTTTACGACTTTTATTTATTTTTGTTAATAAATTTGACATAGGGCCCAAGGTACTTTGTGATTATAGTGGTACCATTTCTAATTACTTTTTTGTATTATGTTAACTATATGTTGGTGATTTATTTCATCTATTGGAGATATAACATTATTTGGTAGAATATGGTACATTTGTAAATATTAGATTAGGGAATATGATTTTTATTTTCCTAATGTATGTGTCAATGTATGAGAAGAGTCCAAGTGTTATGTAATAAAGTGTGAAAGTGTGCAAAGTGTGAGAGTGCAAAGTTCCAAGTGTGTAAGTAAAGTGCCATAGGTGTTAGGTGTAAAATATGCAAGTGAAGAGTCATATGATATGTGGCAAGATGTAAAGTGAAGTCATGATATTTTTATCATATATGAGGAATAGGAAAGGATGCATATCTTGGATTGTTTGAGGAGAGCAATAGTTGAGTATTGAAGAGTTGTATTGTAAGGTTATACTATGGAGAAAAATCTCCATGCATTATATCAAACACAAATGAGAGATTGTATACTTAATATGAGTTTGATTATTGTGAAATATTGTTGTTATTCTATGAATAAGATTAAATTAAATTGGTCATTGAGTTGAATGCTATAATATTGTGATTAATATTTGATCCTAGAAAAAAGACCTGTGAGATAATTTGGGAGAATTCCCAACAATGGTATTAGAGCTACACTCTAGCCAACTTGTGAGGAGATTAAATTATTGAGAAAATTGAGAAGTCAATTGATATTGCACCAAGAAGGAGAAGTTGATGTGAGAAATTAGAAGTTTAAGGATATTTGTTGCTATAAAGTTTGGGTTGATTACACCTTGAGATTGCAATAGGATTGGAGGATGAATTTTACTTGTTGGAGACATTATAAAGAATGGGTTAATTGCACCCTAATATTGCTAGAGTCAAAGCAAATTTGAGATGTCTGTTGTGAGGATGTATTGGTTGGAAAGTGAGAACGTTTGCATGCTAGAAAGTGAGGATAAAATTTTACAAGTAGAAAAGTGAGAATATATGTTAATTGTAAGATAAGGATGAGCAAGAATCTAAGGATACAATCCAACATAGAAGCATACTACAAGAAGTGAGAAATTTGAATTGTGAGTAGTCTGAGAAAGCCCAAGATCCTATGAGGAATCAATGTTTAACAAGTCGAAGTGCCTATGAAGATAATCAATGAATGAGACGAAGTGAAGAGAGCCTATGTGTGAGCAAGGAGAATATCCTATGATTACTTAGCTATGCTATAAATCACCCTAGTCAAGTTTCACCTAAACTTGAGAAAGCGGAATTGTACTCAAGCAAAGGCATAACATTTTACAATTGGCAAAAATGAAGAAAGCATAATGCTCAAGTCACGATCATTATAAGAAGATTTCATATTGCCATGTATTCATGAGCATAATGGTATAAGTCTACCTGAATATGATAGTGATTGGTTGAACAGAGATGAAAGTTGATCAGTGAGTGCCTCAAATTTGCATGCATAATGATTGCATTAATTTGGAAAAGATTAACTTTTTGGGGTATGATAAATTAATGAAGGGAGTTATAAGGTTGATTGAATATGATTTTTGATAATTCAAAGGTTAAAAGAAATGGATTTATTATTTGGATATATAAGGATGTAAATTATTAAATGTGAAGAAATGAATTAAATACAAGGGAGATATAAGGAAACAAAGAATTTAAAATTTACATTAAATATTTGAATTGAAATAAGAATTTATTGGAGTAAAGGTGAAATTGAAATTTGAAGGTGAATTTTGGGGGACATAAAAATTTTATGTAATGAATTGGGAGATATAAAAAGATAAAAATTATATTTGTGAAATTAATCAATGATTGATTGATAAATTATGATTGAAGAATTTGTTATTTGTGAAATTTGAATTGGGGAGATAAAATGAGTGAATTTAAAATTTGATGAAGATTGAGAATTAGTTAATTAATTGGGAGATATGAGTGAAGATTAAAATTTGTGTGAGGGAGAAATTAATTTAGGAGCTATAATAAGAAAATTATTTTTGGAGTCATAATATAAACATTGATTGCTTTATTGCTTGATTGAAGATTGTAGGTTTGAAATTGTTTGAAAAACTATTTAACTAAATTGGGAGACATAGGGCATTCTACATTAAAGGAATTAAAATTGTTCAAAATGAATCCATCACAAAGATCATAGAAATTCAAAGGACCAAATAATATGAGAATTTTTAAAATCAAAGAGATTATCAAAGGCATGTGGCAATATCACATGAAATTTTTCAGAACATGATAAATGAGGAAGATACATGGTATAAAGATTTAGGTGCTAGTCACCACATGAATGAGAACTTACATTGGTTTAAATCATTACAAGTCAGACAAAACATTCTAATAAAAATAGTGGATGACAAAATTTACCATGTGCAAGGATCCAAAAATGTTACACCTAGTTTGCCATATTCAGAATTCATGCTAGAAGATGTATTGTATGTACCAAGTTTAACAAAATTGGTTGATGGAGGTAGGAAAGTGGAATTAAAATACATCAATGGACATAAAAAATGTGTTATCAAGAAATAAAACAAATTTGAAGCCGTGGGGTCCATCAAGAATGGAATATTTGCTCTGGATACAATGGGATTATTACAAGAAACTTTAAATCGTCTTTCACCACAAGAATAGTTTAATGATGATTTTTTTACTTCTCTAAAAGATAGGAAACACCATGTTGGACCAAACATGGTGCAAGAATATCAAGCATAGTCAATAGGAAAAATCCATGGATAGACACAATGTGAAAGCAAAAGATAAATATTGAAGACTAGAAGTCTTCACATAAAATAATGTAATACAGGGGGGTGTAGGAGCTTATATTATTTGGTAGCATATGATACATTTGAAAAAAAATTGAATAAGTTGGTACCTTTGTAAATATCAGATTAGGGAATGGGATAGACAAATGAAATTGAAACTCTAAGGCTGAATAAAGCAATAAAATATATTCAAGATGCATTTATTGTAATGGAATTAGTTATGAAAAAGCAAATTGTTGCAGTCTTCATCCATGTAAATATTGTGGAAGAAAATCTCATTCTTCTATTTTCTATTGGTACAAGGACAAGTATTGTAGAAGATTTGAAAGAACATTAGTACTCAGATTAGATTATCTTTTTCAAAGACTAATTTCTGAAGCATCCTCTAAGAATGGATCCAAGTGTACAATCTCTAAAGTATAGGAAGATAAATTTTTCAAAAAACAAAGAAAAGGAAGATGGATCAAATATAGTCCAAATTTGTCTTACAAAGAAAGTAGATCTCATATTAAATTTAAGGGTAAAGGAAAAGGAAATATTCTTATGCAAGAATTTGATGACAATGAGAGAGTTCAAGAAGCTTCAAAGACTGAAGAACATGAAGATGAATTCAAAGAAAAATTCAAGCAAGAGGATGAACACGCTGAAGTTCAAGAAGATCAAGAAAATTCATAAGAAATAAAAAGGGAACAAAGCAAGCACAAGTCCCAAGGTCACTTGAAGATTGAAGATGAAGATGAAGACCATGATTAAAGACTAAAGTCTTCAATAACCAAATAATGTAATACAGAGGGATGTTGGAGTATATTACATTATTTGGTATATGCTAATGTACCTTCATGGTACAATAGTAATTAATAGATTAGGGTTGAGTCATAGTTTAGAGTGTAAGTATTATTTCCCCTTTATGAAAGTGTGAATGTGCAGGGTATGCACAAGTGTCATGTGAGTTAGTGTGCAAGTGTAAGTTGAATCTATGTGCATAGTGTCTTTTATGTATGAGATCAAGTATGTAATGTAAAGATGTGCACAAGTGTCTTAGGCTAGAGTGTGCAAGTTATAGAAGTGTAAGAGTCATGTTTAGATGTGCATACATAGTGTCAAGTGTTCATCAAGTATGCAAGTGTCAAGTAGATAAGCCAAGAGTCATGAGACTTGGCATATAGAAATAAACAATCTAGTATCCAAAGAGTCATTATTCTATGGATATATACTCCATAAGGATACATTATGTGTGAACACATTACAAATAAGTGCAAGTCCTTATCATATTCGTAAGAGGAAAAGGAGTAATAAAGATTGCATATATTTTGAGCATAAAATATTGTAAGTTGTTCTACATGCTTAGTACATGTATGATTGAAGCTATTTACATTCATATTGTTGCTTATTATTGAATGTTACTTGACATATTATTAGACTTGATATACATATTAATTTGCTCATATTGTTCTACTCATATCATTATATTGATCTTATTATATTATGGCTACATTATATTAAATCTTGTTATATTTGTGGTAGTATTAAGGCTTAAAAAACCATCATACATTTTGGTAATGAAGGTTGGACTTCATGATGGTTTGGGGTAACTAACAAGATTTTTGTTTTTCTTATGGGATTTGGCAAAAGCTCATAGGAGGGTTAAAAAATTAGTTGTAGCTTTTACAATGGATTATAATATTTTTTTATTATTAGATGGAAAAAAGCATTTTGAAAGGGATCCTAAACCTTTCACAACAAGGGGGTTTCAAGGGTCCCTACTAAAAGTATAAGAGGATCTTAAGAAAATAAAAAAGGATGAAACAAAAAGACATAGCTAGATACAAGGAAATATGACATAAGAAATCCAAAGAAGACCCGAAGAGAGGTTTAACTTAACCAAGGATCAAACACCTTGAGTAAGAAAATAGAACAAAGTGATAATCTTGAGGAGACTTGGGAAATGACTGAACAACCAGGGACCCATAAAAAATAAAATTTGAGAAAGAAAAATCCTAATCAAAACTTAAAATGCAAGTGCCAACCTTCTGCCTAGGAATCCCACTCAAAAATTGAAAATGAGAACTCACCAAGAGATCGTACGATCAATCTAGAAATCCTCTAAAGTTGAAGTCACCGAATTATGAGAGAACCACCATGATACTTTTAGCAAATCTCCTTCAAATATTGACACGATCTATACATAAATACACTTAAGGAAAGGGAGAACCAGGTCAAGCAATTTTTCTACGCCTATCGCTTCTAGAATTAGAAACTGAGATCCTTTCAAGCAGCTCCCATGGACCATCAAAATTAAACCATTGCTAGTCTGACCATATTTTGAATTCCAAGATCTAGGAATAATGGGAGGTTTTCTATTACCTCCAGAACTAAAATTTTCCTTTGCATGATCCTTTGTAACAAGACCTAGAGAGACAAAGTTTTTCATTCCTTAAGATATAGAATAGTAAATCTACAATGGGTTCAGATAAATCAAGATTAGACACTGGTTCATCAATCACAAGATGATCTCCTCTAGAGGCTAGACATTCAAAAGGGTTCCCCAAAAGGGAAAGAATTCTCTAGAAAAACATCATAATCATCTAGAGAAATGTTCTTGACACTCTTTCCAAATTCCTTAGAGACTTGTTCATCATAAGACAACCTTCAAATATTTAATAGAATCTTCTGCTCTTGGTAGATCAACCCCTTGAGAGAATGGGATCTCTTTTTTTTTTAGGGCACTGAGCTAACTCATGACCAATTTTTTACACCAAAAATAAAATAAAGGCTTGTTTTCATACTCAATGGACTGGACCCTAGATCCAACTTCTAAAAGTACCTCAATGAAATTAGGATTTTTTACATCCAAATCAATAATTACACACATGTAGGCAAAGATCATTTTAGATTTTTAAGGAAATATATTGAATATTTTCCATGTTATTCTAGGAGGGTTAACTCTAAAAGGTACTAGGCACTCTTTGTGTATCCTCGTTGAGGTTCAGGGGCACAAGCTCCTGATGAAAGTTTTAGGGTTTCTTAAGGTATTTTTAGACCCATATGGGTTGTTTAGGGTTAATTTTTTGAACCCATGGTTTTTTGCCCATGGTATTGTAAAAATCTATTCTTGTGTTATTTAATTGCACTTGCATCAAGGTTTGAAGAGAGAAGAGAGATGAACATTATTATATTGGAGATGATTAATTTTATACAATAAGGAGATATTACTGTGTTGGGTTTTTTTTTAAGGGTTTCCCAAGTGAAATACTATGTTATGTGTGTATTTGTTATTTTCTTCTTTTTTCCTTTGATTTTGTATTTACTATTTTTCTAGATTTAGTTTATCGAGGTCTTTTGCTCTTCATATTTAGCCCTAGTTGCCACATCAATCATAATGAGCTCTCCCAAAAATTTTGTAATACCCCTCAAGATAGCTTCATGCCAAAAATGGAAGGGCATACTGATGGCAAGCTCGAGATTCAAACAAACAACTTCTCATTAATTTGCAGTAAAATTGCTTAATGCAGTCTTCTGTTATAATTTTCGGGCATACTTCTTCCCCCACAATCCCGAACTCACCATCCCCAACCCTTACAAATTTCAAGTTTTTATCGAGGCCTCGATCCTCTAGGAAATTAATGCTCCCGCCCAACAACAATTTCAAATTCGATTTTCCCCCGGTTGAATTTTCAAATTTTTGTTTTCTGCCATAAATGGGCAACTGCCCGATCCACCCAGAAGCTTGCATTAATGGCTTCCCATACCCTACACTGGCCGCTTTGTTCTGACTGTACTCTGTACTGCTGTTTCCTTCATAAAGCCATCACCTATAATTGCAGTATTTCTAGAAATAAATAATAAGAACGATGCATGGCCGACGCTTCCCTTATCAACCTCTGTGACTTTCTTCTTTGATTTCTTACACGTAGTCGTCCGCGTGTAAATCTTGTCATGCCTTCTCCTTGTCGCAATATAATGGTTACACGCGCCCCTCACAATTTCCATGATACACGTGGCTGCCCACGTGTCAAATTTGGCCTTGCTCGGTCGTCCGCTGGTTCTCTTTTGGCTGTTTCCTCTTCTGGCCACGATATCACGACAGGTCGCGATATCACGACATGTCACGATATCGCGAACAAAAGTGCCTCTCTGAAGTCGCAGCCCACAGGGGTCGCGATATCATGACATGTCGTGAAATCATGACATGTCGCGATTTCGTGACCCCCTCCTCCTTGCCACCACTTTGCTCTCTGTCCTGTCCCATTTGTTCTTCATCACGCCTAAGTAATTCTGCCACGTGGCAGCCTCTTACTGGTCACGATATCGCGACAGGGCTCTCTTCCCTCTGCTTAGATGTAAAGACGTCGCGACATCGTGATATCGCGACCCCAACTCCACTTGGCCTCTGCTATTGAAAGACGTCGCAATATCGCGACGTCACGATACCACGACCGAACTGGCCCCCACCTTTTTTGCGCTTCGAAGGTCACGATTTCGCGACATGTCACGAAATCGTGACATGTCGCGATTTCGCGACCTCCCCAACTTTTGCCTTAACTTCGCAAAACTCTTCCCCCTGCTTTTCAGAACTGCAGTTTTGGAAAAGAACTGGAATAAAACTAAATACAAGTGCTTAGAAAACTTAGAGAATTAGAGGAAATTTTTGGAGGATGCAAGATTGCTCTACTGTCACCGGATGCTCCTGCATCAGACACCCGGGGTAAATTAAAAGTGATCCTCACTTCTGTTTTGTTAGGGGAAGACCCAGGCGGTCAACCTCCATTTTTGACAACCAAGTTGCATCTTCAACAGGTCTGCCCTTCCACTTTATCAAATATTCAGAATATTGCTTATTTCTGGTGCTTCTACCTTCACGGGTGTCTAGTATTTCTTCGACCTCATCGGTGGTTGGAGTAGATGCTGGAATTTGCCATAATTCTGCACTTGGCATCTCTGTACCTTCTCCCTCATGATATTCCACTAAATCTAAAATATTAAAAATAGGTGAAATATCAAGCCAACTTGGCAATTCCACTTCATATGCATTTCCTGACTCCCGCTTTCCCAGTATTCTGCATGGCCCAAATTTCTTCATCTTCAATTTGTTATAAGTCTTGGCAGGAAATCTCTCCTTCCTGAGATGCACCATGACCTCATCTCCTACTTTGAACTCCTTGAACCGCCGCTTCTGGTCTGCCCTTGTCTTATATTGAGTATTCATTTTTATAATTTGTTTCCTTACTTCTTCATGCAGACTTTTCATATGTTCTGCAAATTCTTCTGCCTCGGCACTGCACTTTTCTCTCTTGTCCAACTTTCTCAGTTCAGACACATTTCTCGGGTTGTTCCCATATACTATCTGGAATGGAGATTTATTGGTGCTCTTATTGACTGAACTGTTATACGCAAATTCTGCCTGCGGTAAAACCAAATCCCATCCCTTGGGTTGATCCACTATCAAACATCTCAGTAAATTACCCAGGCTTCTATTCACCACCTCCGTCTGCCCATCAGTCTGTGGGTGGTATGCTGAACTGAATTTCAGGTCTGTCTTCAACTTCTTCCACAGAGTTCTCCAGAAATACCCAACAAACTTTGTATCTCTGTCAGAAACTATGCTTCTTGGTAGACCGTGAAGTCGTACCACTTCCTTGAAGAATAACCTTGCAATGTGAACTGCATCACTTGTCTTCTGGCAGGGAATAAAATGTGCCATTTTGGAGAATCGGTCAACCACCACAAATACGAGTCATTTCCCCTCTGTGTTCTCGGTAATCCAAGAATAAAATCCATGCTTATGTCCTCCCATGGCCTCTCAGGTACAGGTAATGGCTGGTACAGTCCTGTGTTTTGCCTTACACCTTTTGCCATCCGGCATATTCCGCAACCTTGCACAAACTTCCGCACATCTTGCTTGAAGTTGTGGCCAGTAGTAATTTTCCTCCACCAGGGCAATGGTCTTATCCCGACCAAAATGCCCAGCCAGTCCTCCGCTGTGCTTTTCTTTGATTAAGTTTTCCCGCATGGAACTTCTGGGAATGCATAATTTACTACCTTTGAACAACATTCCATCTTGGATTAAGAAATCCAACCATTTTGTTCTGTCCATAGTAACAGGTATCGAGCAAGCCTTCCAGGCTTCTGCAAAATCCGGATCTTCAGGGTACAAACCCTTCAGTTCTTCAAATCCCACTACTTCCACTGTCAGTTTAATCAGTAAAGTCTGCCTTCTGCTCAAGGCATCTGCAACTCTGTTCGATTTCCCACTTCTGTGCTTCAACACAAAGGTATAACTTTGGAGGAACTCCACCCATTTCATGTGCCTTTGATTCAGTTTTGTTTGACTGTTAATGTACTGTAAAGCCTGATGGTCAGTAAATAGAACAAACTCCTTTGGCAATAAGTAGTGTCTCCATTTTTTCAGAGCCTGAACTATAGCATAAAATTCCTGGTCATAAACTGAATATTTTTTTTGAGCATCATTTAGCTTCTCACTGAAATAAGCAACAGGTCTGCCTCCTTGACTCAGTACGACCCCTATTGCACTGCCACTGGCATCACAGTCCACCTGAAATACCTTGTCAAAGTCGAGGAGTGCTAAAACAGGCTATTCTGTGACCTTTCTCTTTAATGCATTAAAGCTCCTTTCAGCCCCTAATGTCCACTTGAACTCTTTTTTATCCCCCCTCATTGTTTCTGTGAGAGGTGCACAAATGCTGCTGAAGTTCTTTATGAACTTCCTGTAAAAGCTGGCCAGACCATGAAATGATCTTACTTCCATTGTGCTTCTTGGGGTAGGCCATTCGATGATGGCTCTCACCTTCTCTGGGTCCATTTTCAGACCTTCTGCTGAGATTACAAATCCCAGGTATACTAACTCCTTGAAAAAATTACATTTTTTTAGATTTATTAATAACTGCTCCTCCCGCAGCTTTTCAAAAACCCTCCTAATATGTACTAGGTGTTCCTCCAGGGTTCTGCTGAAAATTAATATGTCATCTAAATAAACAATGACAAACTTTCCCAGAAACTCCTTCAGTACTTCATTCATCAGCCGCATGAAGGTACTTGGTGCATTGGACAGCCCAAATGGCATGACCAACCACTCATACAAGCCCTCTCTTGTCTTGAAGGTTGTCTTCCACTCATCTCCCTCCCGGATACGGATCTGATGATAGCCACTTTTTAAGTCGATCTTTGTGAAGTATTCAGCTCCACTTAAACAGTCCATGATATCATCCATCCTTGGCAACGGGAATCTGTATTTAATAGTGATTTTGTTGATGGCCCGTGAATCTGTACACATCCTCCATTCCCCATCCTTCTTTGGCGCCAGCACTTGCGAGTACTGCGCATGGGCTCAAACTTTCCTGAATCAATCCCTTCTCTAACAATTCCTGGACTTGTCTATTTAACTCCTCAGTCTCTATAGGCATCATTCTATGTGCAGCTTTATTTTGCAAACTCGATCCTGGCACCAAATCTATATGGTGGCTGATTTTCCTTACTGGGGGTAAACCCTCAGGCACATTATCAGACACAATATCTGGAAATTCCTCCAGCAGGTCTAGGACTTCTGCTGGGGTATCCTGGCATTCCTTCTCCCCAACTCTAGGAATTATTGCATAACATAAATGTTCATGCTTCAACCCGTCCAGGAACTTTCTCCCTTCAACTAAACAGATTCTGGAGTTGTTACATACCTTTTCATCCGCTTCCTTTAAGGGCTTTAGTTTATGGCGTACACCACTCTTTGTCAATGAGTAGGTGTTGGCACGACCATCATGCACTGCACTCCGGTCGAACTGCCAGGGCCTCCCCAGCAACATATGGCAAGCATCCATAGGCAGGATGTCGCACAGGACCTCATCACAATAATTTCCAATATTAAATTTAACGGAGCACTGTTCATTGACCAAAGCTTTGTGGTCCTTCCGCAACCATGCGACCCGGTATGGATGCGGGTGCTTCTTCCTTTCCAACTGTAGCTTTGTAACCATTTCTTCTGAAACCAGGTTATCCGTGCTACCATTATCAATAATAATATTGCAAACTTTACCCGCACACTTACATCTTGTGCGGAATAAACTTCTTCTCTGATCTGGGTCCTTCTCCTCATTCAGCAGGACTCTTCTTACAATCATTGCCTCCCCTCTCTCCGCTTCTTCGGAATGTTCAGACTCAGCTTCTTCCTCTGCCACAGCAGCCCTGGCTGGACCTTCAGGCCTCTTGTTCGTCCTTTCTCGGTGTTGTGGACACTCAAATGCCCGATGTCCTTCTTCACCATAGTGGAAACATGTCCCACGAAATACTCCTCTTCCAAATCCTCGTCCAGGTCCACCCCGTCCTCTTGGGTAGCTATTACGATCTCGGGGCTGATAAACATCCTCTTCCCTTTGATCCTGGTTACCTATGGCTTCACCAGTCTTCTTCGGGTCTTTATACTTTTCTCCACTGGTTCTCCCACCAGTTCTTCCACCACGGCCCCTTCCTCTTTGCTTGCCTTCAAACCGCCTATTCAGTTTTTCTTCCACCTTTAAGGCAAATTGGTAAGCATCCTCAATGGTGCTTACCCGAACTAGGCTCAGCTCTTCCTGGATGCCGAGTCTCAACCCATTGATATAACGGGCTACTTTTTCTTTGTTTGCCTCTAAATGCCCAGTTCTAATAGAAATCTTGTAGAACTCCTCGGTGTACTCTTGGACAGTTTTGTTTGTCTGTCTTAAACTCTGCATTTTTCTTAGCAGATCCAACTCGTAGTCTGTCGGGATGAACTGTCTTTTCAGCTTCTCCACCATTCTTTCCCATCTTGTTATTCTCTCCTTCCCTCTTCTGTTCCTCTCCAACTGTATTCCCCTCCACCAAATGCTGGCATGACCCTTCAACTTGGTCTTAGCAAATCTGACCCGATTAGGGTCTTCAACCTCCTCGTACTCGAAATATTCTTCTAAATCATTTATCCAGTCAATCACTTCTTCTGGATTTAGGTTTCTCGAGTATGTAGAAACCTCCATTTTTGGTTGCTTTCCAATCTGAGAGATGGCCTTGTACAACCGGGCTTGTGCAGGATCCACAACCTCTTCTTCTTCCTCAGATTGGTCTTCTTCTTCAACTTCGTCTTCACTTTCCTCATCCCTTTCGGGCTCGTGCCTTCTGCGTAACTCTGCTTGCAGGGCTTGAACTTGTCTCTGCAAGGCTCGAAAGTCTTCGGCCGGCACCACATTTCCTACTCCGCCATGGTTTCTTCGTGGAGGCATTGTATTTTTTTTTATAAAATCCTTCCACAGATCCTGGTGTAACTGCCTCTCTCCGGCGATCTGTTACACGCTCAGGAGCTCCCGCTCTGATACCACTTGATGGCAAGCTCGAGATTCAAACAAACAACTTCTCATTAATTTGTAGTAAAATTGCTTAATGCAGTCTTCTGTTACAATTTTCGGGCATACTTCTTCCCCCACAATCCCGAACTCACCATCCCAACCCTTACAAATTTTGAGTTTTTATCGAGGCCTCGATCCTCTAGGAAATTAATGCTCCCGCCCAACAACAATTTCAAATTCGATTTTCCCCCGGTTGAATTTTCAAATTTTTGTTTTCTGCCATAAATGGGCAACTGCCCGATCCGCCCAGAAGCTTGCATTAATGGCTTCCCATACCCTGCACTGGCCGCTTTGTTCTGACTGTACTCTGTACTGTTGTTTCCTTCATAAAGCCATCACCTGTAATTGCAGTATTGCTAGAAATAAATAATAAGAACGATGCGTGGCCGACGCTTCCCTTATCAACCTCCGTGACCTTCTTCTTTGATTTCTTACACGTAGCCGTCCGCGTGTAAATCTTGTCATGCCTTCTCCTTGTCGCAATATAATGGTTACACGCGCCCCTCACAATTTCCATGATACACGTGGCTGCCCACATATCAAATTTGGCCTTGCTCGGTCGTCCGTTGGTTCTCTTTTGGCTGTTTCCTCTTCGCCGCAATATCACGACAGTCGCGATATCGTGACATGTCGCGATTTCGTGACCCCCTCCTCCTTGCCACCACCTTGCTCTCTGTACTGTCCCATTTGTTCTTCACCGCGCCTAAGTAATTCTGCCACGTGGCAGCCTCTTACTAGTCGCGATATCGCGACAGGGCTCTCTTCCCTCTGCTTAGATGTAAAGACGTCACGATATCGCGACATCGCGATATCGTGACCCCAACTCCACTTGGCCTTCGCTATTGAAAGACGTCGCGATATCGTGACCGAACTGGCCCCCGCCTTTGTTGTGCTTCGGAGGTCACGATTTCGTGACATGTCACGAAATCGTGACATGTCACGATTTCGCGACCTCCCCAACTTTTGCCTTAACTTCGCAAAACTCTTCCCCCTGCTTTTCAGAACTGCAGTTTTGGAAAAGAACTGGAATAAAACTAAATACAAGTGCTTAGAAAACTTAGAGAATTAGAGGAAATTTTTGGAGGATGCAAGATTGCTTTACTGAAGCCGGATGCTCCTGCATCACATACCTGGAAGCTTAACCCAGATAGAAGCAGTATTAATCTATTGGGCATTTGGATCAAAGTCCATTCTCCATCTACGAAGGAAGATGCTCATTCTTCCAAAAAACTAGGGGCCTTTCTAAAGAATGAGCTTAAGATCTTCCATCATAGATAATTTAATAATAAAAAACCCTTAGTAAGGGCTACAAGCTCCATATAGGGACCATTTCAAAAGAGTTCATCTCTTTATTGTGTCCATATTTGGTCTAGAATTCCCTAGAAACTTACCTACTAGAGAAAGATCACCCTCATCCATGGTGAGCTTCAGCAGATCAATAGGTATGGATAATGACCTTTGCACACACTCAAGGTTAAACTAAGAATTAGGGGAGAATATGTTATTTAATTGGTGAGAAACAATTATCACATACAAAGCTTTTTCCATAGATCGATAGGAAGGGGACCATTGTGGACCTAGAGGAGGGACCACTTTAACTAGAACCTGAGTCTTCAGACTGACCCCAACCCCAGGGACAACATTAAGAATCAGAGCCACCTCAATAATAAGAATGTGAACCACTAAAACATCAATACTATCATTTGAAACTTTCTCCCTATATGACCCATTCACGTTCAAAGAGAATTTTGAATTTAAATCCTTTTTAATATCTAACTCAGGGATTAGAAGTTGCTTTATGACCAACTTTGAAGAAGGAAATGCAACAACCTACCCTATACTATAGTTGACCATATTCCCACTAAAATCCAAATGCTCACCCAAAACAAACCTCAAATTTTGAGAAATATGCATGCCTTGGAGAAGATCCAAAAGAGAGACACACAAACCAAAATTTGAAAAGAGAGAACTTTCTTCTAGGACAATATCTAGAGAAGGATTACCAATAGATCCATCCATAAAAGCAACCAAATGAAGATCTATGGACC
The DNA here is from genome assembly GCA_028583015.1 of Wollemia nobilis. Lineage (NCBI taxonomy): Eukaryota > Viridiplantae > Streptophyta > Pinopsida > Araucariales > Araucariaceae > Wollemia > Wollemia nobilis. The sequence continues at coordinate 261,064 of JAQPPZ010017169.1, forward strand.
CACCTAAGATAGAAACTAACAAAGAACAACTAAGAGAGTTTACTGAAACCTCAACTACTACAACCTAATCAAGGAGATCAGAGTCGATGCCAATTCAAGTAGGGTACTCAGCTATTTGAGACTCCAAAGTAGCTCAAAGATGCCTAGCAACAAGTATCTCATCTCACTTTAGGAAATATTGAGCATGTTGTGTTGTCATTGATTTCAAAATATTGATATCAAAGCGAGTTTGGTATGGTAGAAATATTCTTCTATGATTGGATAATTATGCAAGGCATGGCTCATCTCAAAGAAAGGAAATTGGTAAAATAAGAAAAATTTATAATATTTATTTTTAAATATTATGCACAGAGGGACAAAGGTTTTCAAGAGAAAAGCAAAGTAAAGTTTTAAAATAAATACCATGGTTTAAAAGAGAGGAGATAATATTATAATATTTTTAATATTATAATACTTGGGCCAAAATATTTTATTTGAAAAAGAAAAATAAATTGAAGACAAGTTTAGTTTGCAAAGCCCAAAGGTTTTAAAAATAATATTATAATATTTTAAATATTATAATATAAGTTTGAAAGGTTGAAGGTGCTAAAATATTGGAGGGCATATGTTGAGGATAACTTAGGCTTATTCACTTAAGCCTAAGTTAATATATTATTTATTATTATTCCTATTTCTTGCACTTTGTATTCACGTGAGGCATAGTATGCCCATGTTAGAAATAGGTTGTTAGCATGTTGTTAGATGTTAGTTAACTGTTAGAGATCTTGTTTGTCTTCTAGCAGTTAGTGGACATCCATAGTTAGCATTTTGTTAACTAGTAGTTAAGTGGTTGGCCATGTTTGGCAGATTGTTGCAACCACTTAACCTACGTGAGATTCCTATGTAATCATATATATTACTTGCATTTCATGAATAAAGTAGCTTCATACTATTGTTCCTACATCATTGTTAATTTTTTAGTATTTTAGTGCACTTTGTAATTACAAAATTGAAATCCATTTTGTAAAAGCACTAAAATAGCCCTATTTTTGAGAGCAAAACTTGTAAAATCTAGGCAATTTGGCTGCATAGGAAACTGAAATTGTTCCTAAGCCTAGATTAAGATTATGCAAGACCATTTTGTAATCCTCCTAGTCTGGCATATACTAGGAAAAATATGGCTCATGATCTCAGAACAAACATGGAAAACCTCATCGAAGCAATAGACATTTTGGCAAAAAAAGTGAGAGACATTGTTGTGAAATTTAATCCTGGTGAACTCAAAATCCACCATAACCATGCAAACAAATCCAAATGTGAGGTTAAAATGTATGATGGATCTAGGGATCTCGATGTCTTATCTGCATGGATTTTAGATATGCAAACTTGGTTTGCTTATGCTGAAATTCTGGAGGATGAAAAAGCCACATTTGCTACACTAAAACTCATAGGGTTAGCAAAAGTTCTCATTGTAGAAAGACAGAGTCATAATGCCACCATGACTTGGAAATAATTAACTCAAATTCTGAAAAACATCTTCTTTCCACCAAACTACCAATGTGACCTCACTACCAAGTGGTATAGATTGAGGTAAACCTATGGAATGTCAGTTTCTGATTTCATTTTCCAATTTAATAGGTTGAGGGTATTGCTTGGTGTGAAAGATTCAGAAGATGATTTGATTAATAAATTCACTCGTGGCTTGCAAGATCATATTTTTAGGGAGATCAAATTCAATGTCTTCCTCACCTTGGATGTGGCATTCAATCATGCCATTCTTGCAGAGGAGAAATTTGGTGCATATCAAAAGTCTCGTTCATCACAGGAGGGCTCTTCCAAAGGCGGGAATCAACATCAACAGAAGGTGAAGAAAAATTCTCAATCTTCCCCTCATTCTTCTTCTCCTCCCACTTCTCCTAAAGCACATTCTTCTTCCTTTCATGCTAAATATTTTTCTTCTTCATTGTATTGTGAATTTTGTAAAAAGCATGTACATGTAAAATCCAAATGTTATACTTTTGAGAAGTTTAAGAAGAAGAAATCCCTAATTGTATAGCCTACACATGAGGAACCAAAAGATGGTCCCATTTTGGCTACAGGGACAGAAGAAGAATATCCTGCATTAAAGGGTAAACTGAACAAAGTTACCCTAATGTCCAATGTGTTTCTCAAGGGGGGCGTGATCATTTGTTTGTCACTAGAGCCCACTTGACGCAATGCTAAAAAGAACACCTACACATTGGAGTTGCATGGTAAAAACTACTTGATACAAAGCACTACACCTACTTCCAATTTGATGTTAAGTTGTAGGAAAGTAAGGAAGCCATTGATTCAAGCACTTATTTTAGCTCCTACTAGCATTTGTCCCACACAAAATGAAGAAAAAGCACCACCTACGAAACATGCAAAGGAAGAAGTTTCACTCCCACATGATGAACAGTCACAAGAGCAAGTAGTTAAGGAACCCACCATTCTCACTTATGAGAAAGATACCATTGATTCCATTGGTATAATTTTGGGTACACCTACAACTACTGAACCACTTGTTCCATAGAAGTTACCTTTGGATTTGCCCACTCCCACCATTGCACACATGGAGGAGCAAGCTAAGGTTACTTCCCTTACTGAGCACCGACAGAGCCTTCTAGGCAAGATACCACATGACTTGCATGAGACTCCGCAGGGAGTGTTACGAAAGCATCACAATCCTCACTCACCATAGGTTGGAGGCAGAGTTTGGGTTCCTTTGGATGAGTGCCGCTTTCTAGAGACACCATTAAAGGACCCTCCTTTGGTACCTGATCCTATTTTCAGTCCTACAGCAGCAGTGGCACCTGATCGTCAGCTTTCGCTCATTTCAGATAGAGTTTTCGAGATGAAGACTCATCACACGGGACAGGGTTCTTCCACTACTTACCTTGTCACTCGTCACGGTCACTTTCCACACATGGATCGCTGGATTCCTCACCATGAGATGGCCCATGAATTTCCACATTTTTTGAGAGCATTGGGGTCCAATGCTTATATGGTTGGGAGGAGTGTTGAGGATAACTTAGGCTTATTCACTTAAGCCTAAGTTAATATATTATTTATTATTATTCCTATTTCTTGCACTTTGTATTCACGTGAGGCATAGTATGCCCATGTTAGAAATAGGTTGTTAGCATGTTGTTAGATGTTAGTTAACTATTAGAGATATTTTTTGTCTTCTAGCAGTTAGTGGACATCCATAGTTAGCATTTTGTTAACTAGTAGTTAAGTGGTTGGCCATGTTTGGCAGATTGTTGCAACCACTTAACCTACGTGAGATTCCTATGTAATCCTATATATTACTTGTATTTCATGAATAAAGTAGCTTCATACTATTGTTCCTACATCAGCATATTAATATTTTAATTATGTTGAAAGGCATTGACGTCATGAAATCGAAGGGCAAGTATGGAGCATAAATTATTTGCAAAGGTGTATGTGAGTGTAAGCTCCATTCAAAATATTTTGGTCGCATTTTGTTCATGAAGGTGGAGAGGAGAAAGGACAAAAGGTGCACATTTTTTAATATGAACTAACAATTCAAAGGGAGCACACATGGTGGAAGTTTCATCTAGGAAGATATCCTAGATGACAATTAGTACCCATGCGAAGTCGTTGGTAGAGAAGAGGTCACGGGTTCAAGGTACGACAAGGTCATTTTGGTGAAGTTTTTGCTGAAATAGATATAGCATCGTAGATGCAGATTAAAAGCACGATCCGTGCGCTTTGGTTGTTGTGTGGAAAGCTAGCCCACATGGTAGCCTAGCTTTGAGCTAGGGCACTAGCCAACAAGAGGTGGAAAGTTCAATTCATAGCGGCTGTAAAATTAAGAGCAAAATTTTTTGAATCAAATTTATCCTAAGTCTAAGGTATGCGCTCCATTCGCTTGCATTAGGGAGTCATAAGGTTAAATTTTTGTTTTATATTTTGAAGTCAAAAGGATAGCATGAAATTTAAATTCATATTTTTGGCTATGACATGTGCATGAGATAGAGTTGATATTAATATTTACACCTTGAAAGTTTAAGTTCATTAAAAATCATTTTATTTCAAGTATGAGGTATATGGTGTATGTGGTAACTTCAATATTGTAACTTGTGCCTTGTAGTGGTAATTGCATTGAAAATTATTTTATGAAAGTAGGAGGTATGAGGTGTATGTGGTTGATTTAAATAATAGTAAATTGTACCTTGGGTTGTTAAATGCTATAAGAAATATTGTGGTGTGTTGAGAATTATTTCTTGTAAAAGGAGTTATAAGGTGTTATTGTGGTTCAATTTTTTTGTTTTTTTGTGGTGAAAAAGAAATTTTGGAGGCTTTTGATGCTTTATCTTTTAAGAACAATAGGAGGGTCATAGAGCATTATTTTCAGATCCTATTTTGCACATATTTTAAGGAAGAAATTTAATGTGGATGATTTGAAAGATAGATCTACTAACTAGTTTTGAAGTGGCACTTTGAAAGGGAAATTCTTTTGAGACAGGTTTTGAGGGCACATCATCATCAAAGCAAGTTAAGAGTTATGGTAATATTATTCATTCTTTAAGGTGTTTGGTTGAGCAAATATTTTTGAATCATAAGGTGGAGAAATAAGGATTATGTATGAGCATTATTGGAAATATATGTGGGGGTTGAGAACAAAATTTTACTTCATTGTTGAATGAGATTGGAAACACTTGTGCTAAGGTTTGTGAACAAATTGTGCATCATTGATTAGAGAAATTGGAACCACATGTGCTAGGGTTTGAAACAAATTTGTATAGAATTATTGAATGAATTTGTGAAGCATTTAGGCTTTGATTTGAGTGACATTGAATGTGAATGTGCAAGTGTTAGAGACTGGTTTTGTGAAGCAATTTTTTGCATTATTGTGTTTAATATTTGAAAGTAGAATTACAAGGAACATAACCCAATTTTGTGAAGCAAATTTATACACTAACTTTATTTGATTTAAAAGGAATTTGCAAGAATTAGAGATCTAATTTGATGAATGTGAGACATGTGAAAGTGACATACTTAATGAATGTGAAGAGAACATATTGAGCATTTGCATTGCATATTATTCTTTATATGTTCTTGAAAGAATTTTGGGAAGAATATATCTGAATTGCCTAGTCGATGAAAGTATTTTTGAAAGAGATACAAGCATTGTTTTGAACATCATTTGTGTGCAAGATTTGGGATTGGTTGAGCATGTGTTATGAGCTATTTTGAGCATGAGTGATGAGCAGTCTTGAGCAGAGTTGAGAACAGGTTTGTGAGCTATTTTGAGAAGACTTGTGAGTAGTTTTGTGCAAAGACAATAAGTAGAGTTGAGAACAAGTTTTTGAGGCAAATTTGAGCAAGTCTTGTGAGAAGACTTGAAGCAGGTTTGAGGTAGATTTGAGCAAGTCTTGTGAGAATACTTGAAGTAGGTTTGAGGTAGATTTGAGAAAGTCTTGTGAGAAGACTTGAAGCAGGTTTGAGGTAGATTTGAGCAAGTCTTGTGAGAAGACTTAAAGCAAGTTTTTGAGAGAAATTTTTGCATGTAATATGTGCAGATTTGGGACAAAGTTGAGACATATTTGTGCATGTAATGTGTGTATATTTGGGATAGATTTGAGATATATTTGTGCATGTAATATGTACAAATTTTGGATAGAGTTGAGATAGATTTATGCATATAATGTGTGCAGATTTAGGATAGAGTTGAGATAGATTTGTGCATGTAATATGTGTATATTTGGGATAGAGTTGAGACATATTTGTGCATGTAATGTGTGCATATTTGGGATAGATTTGAGACAAATTTGTGCATGTAATGTGTGCAAATTTGGGATAGAGTTGAGACAGATTTGTGCATGTAATGTGTGCAGATTTGGGATAGAGTTGAGACAAATTTGTGCATGTAGTGTGTGCAGATTTGGGATAGAGTTGAGAGCAGATTTATGAGTAGACTTGAGTAAGCCTCATGAGTTAGTCTTGGAGTAAAGAGGAGAGGTGTCTCCTATGGATAGAGTTACACAAACCAAAGCAGAGAGGATAGGTGTCTCCTATGGATAGAGTTCCACGAACCAAATCAAAGGAGAGGTGTCTCCTATGGATAGAGTTCCATGAACCATACCAGTAAGGGGATAGAGTTCTCTTATGGATAGATTTCCATGAACCAAATTTAAGGGGATAGAGTTCTCTTGTGGATAGAGATCCACAAACTTGAGCATAAGGGATTGAGATCTCCTTTGGATAGAGGTCCATAAATATTATAATAGGGAATTGGTTCCCAAGAGATTTGTTGAGAAAATTTAGAAAAAATATTTTCTCTATGGACGTAACCCACATTGGGTGAACCACGTTAAATTTGTGTCTCTCATATGTGTGATGATTTGTGCATTGCCTTGTTACTTCTATTGATGACATTGGTTAAAATTGCTATGACAAGATATTGCAGTTAATAACATCGAATAATATTATTTGGGAAGGAAAACTAAAATTTTTATCTTATATTGTTCATCCCCCTCTCAGTATAAGCTTGTGTTCTTCAATTGGTATCAGATCGAGTTCCTATAGAAAAATTCTAACAACTTGAAGGAAGATCTTACAAGAACACAAATGGCTTCTCAGAATGGATCTTCAACAAATAAGGCTCCAATATTTGATGGGAATAATTATGCCTTCTAGAGTATGAGGATGAAGACTTATTTGATGGCACAAGGATATGAAACATGGCAATATGTTGAGGATGGGTTCACACCTACAACTACTCCTCCCACAGATAAGGATGGCAAGAAACTATATGTAAATAATGCCAAGGCTATGAATGGAATCTTAAGTGGATTACATGAATTAAAGTTTGTGAAGGTTGTGCAATGCAAATTAGCAAAAGAAATATGGGATAAAATAAAGCAAACATATGAAGAATATATCAAGGTTAAGTTTGCAAAAATTCAAACTCACAGGAGGAGGTTTGAAGAGTTGAAGATGAAATATGAGGAAGATATTGCTAAATACTTACTTCAAATTGATGAAGTTGTTAATATCATGCATGGACTTGGATTCAAAATTGAGGACTCTAATGTTGCTCAAAAAGTATTAAGATTACTCTCTATGAGGTATGATGCAAAGGTTTCAATAATAGAAGAGATGAAGGACAACCTATAATATGAGGAAAGAAAAAGATCAAAATTCCAAGAAAGAGGTAACATTCAAAGTTTCAAAGAAGACAAAATATAAGAAACCAGAATCAAGTGATGAGTCAAGTAGTGATGAAGAAGCTAACTACGTGAGAATAAATAAGGACTCAAACACAAAGATATAAATACTGTGAAATATTTTAATTGTGGTAACTTTGGTCACTATGCATCTAATTGTCCACAAGTTGGAAATAGTAGCAGTGAAGAGAAATAGGATTATAAGAAAAAAGAAGAAAGAAAATTTAGGTATGAAAATAAAAATAGGTATGGTCAAGAGAAGCATGAAAAAAATATTTCTCAAAGGCACAAGAAGAGTTTCTATGCTGAAGAAGCAAGCAGTGCTTCAAGGAGTAGTGATGAAACATTCTCAGATAGTGAAAAATAAGAGATTCTATTTTTGGCAATAGAAGAGGAAGAGGACACTCCTATTGAAGATCAAGTAGAAGATGATTCTGACCAAGTAGAAGAAAAATAATATGCTCCTATAATTGAAGATCTAGAGGAAGGTTTAGAAAAAGAAGAAGAAGCCACAGTTGACACAGAAGAGGAACTTATTGTTGCTCTTAGAGAGTTGAAAAGAGTTAGAAATAAGAACTCAAGACTGAAGGCTCAAGTTCAAGAAGATGAGGAAATAGAGGAAAAGCTTCTACAAGATCTCAAAAACTTAAAAGTTAAGGCAAGGAGGTTTAAAGAAGTCATAGTTGATAAGTTAGAAGTAAAAGAGTTAGAATATGAAATATTAGAACATGAAGTGGGTTCTCTAAGAATGGAAGTGAATATTCTAAGGATAAGTTGCACAGGTTTGGGAAACATTCAAAATATTTGGATAACATTATCAAAGCACAAAGATCTTCATTTATAAAAATAGGACTTGGTTTTGAAGAAGGTCAAGAGGTACAAAAATAGGAGTCAAGCTCAAAAGAAAAGGAAGTTTCAGAGGAAGATATTGAAGAAGAAACCAAGACCTATGTTGATAAGTTGAAGAGTGGAAGCTTCATTGAGAAAGAAAATAATGTACAAACAAGAAATAGGGATCATCACAGAGAAGGAAAAGAAAGGACCAAGAGACTATATTTTTCAAGACAAAATGAATATTTCTTCCAAGGGCATTGTTTCTCATGTAATAATTTTGGTCACAAAGCTATACATTATAGGATTCATGACATAAATGATTATGGCTTCACCAAAAGAAATTTCATGTCATTTGCACCATTCAAAAACTACAACATCAGGTGTTACAATTGCAATAATTTTGGGTATAAAGCTAAGTGGTGTAGAACACATTTTTTGAAACTTTCAAAGACAAGCAAGAACAAGGAAACTCAAAAGGGTATGACTAAAAATATGTGGAAAAAGAAGGTTGAAAAGGAATAAGAGCACTATAAGTTGGGAGTAGATTTACTCCCACCCAAAAATTTATTACCTCAAGGAAAGGAGGTGGTGAGGGGGCTGAGCTAAGAGTCTTATTTTTAGCCCCAAAGGAGCCCTTTGCCATTGATGTCAAAGGGAGAGATTTTTAGTAAGGGAGAGAGAAATTAGTAAGGGGGAGAAGCTTCTCAAGGGGAGCAGATTTGGAATCCAGTGGTAGTAAAAGGAAATATTTTAGAAGGGTTGCCATCAATGACAAAGGGGGATATTTTTGGAAATATTGAGCATGTTGTGTTGTCATTGATGTCAAAGAATTGATGTCAAAAGATTGATGTCAATGAGATTTTGGTATGACAAAAATATTCTTCTATGATTGGATAATTATGCAAGTCATGGCTCATCTCAAAGCAATAAAATTGGTAAAATAAGAAAAATTATAATATTTATTTTTAAATTATTATACACAGAGGGAAAAAGGTTTGCAAGAGAAAAGCAAAGTAAAATTTTAAAATAAATGCCATGGTTTTAAAAAGAGGAGATAATATTATAATATTTTTAGTATTATAATACTTGGGCCAAAAGGTTTTATTTGAAAAGAAAAAGAAATTGAAGACAATTTTAGTTTGCAAAGCCCAAAGGTTTTAAAAATAATATTATAATATTTTAAATATTATAATATAAGTTTGAAAGGTTGAAGGCGCTAAAATATTGGAGGGCATATTAATATTTTAATTATTTTGAAAGGCACCGATGTCATGAAATTGAAGGGCAAGGATAAATATATAATATATATATATATATATATATAAATATATATATATATATATATATATATATGGAAAATAAATTATTTGCAAAGGTGTATGTGAGTGTCAGCATCATTTGAAATATTTTGGTCATATTTCGTTCATGGAGGCGGAGAGGAGAAAGGATAAAAGGTGCACGTTTTTAAAGATAAACTAACAATTCAAAAGTGAGCATGCATGGTGGAAGTTTCATCTAGGTAGCTAGCCCAGACGATAGGGAGTCCCTGCACTAAGTCATTAGCAGAGAAGAGGTCATGGGTTCAAGGCACGATAGGGTCATTTTGGTGAAGTTTTTTCTGAAACAGATATAGCATCACAGAGGTAGATATGTGTGGGCAGCTAGCCCATGTGGTAGCCTAGCTTTGAGCTAGGGCATGGACCAACAAGAGGTGGCAAGTCCAATTTGTGGTGGCTACAAAATTAAGGCCAAAATTTTTTGAATTAAATTTATCCTAAGTCTAAGTTATGCGCTCCATTCTCTTGCATTAGGGAGTCATAAGGTTAAATTTTGGTTTTATATTTTGAAGTCAAAAGGACAACGTGAAATTTAAATTCAAATTTTTGGCTATGACATGTGCATGAGATAGAGTTGATATTATGATTTACACCTTGAAATTTTGAGTGCATTAAAAATCATTTTATTTCAAGTAGGAGGTATAAGGTGTATGTGGTAATTTCAATATTGTAATTTGTGCCTTGTAATGGTAATTGTATTGAAAATTATTTTATGAAAGTAGGAGATATGAGGTGTATGTGGTTGATTTAAATAATTGTAAATTGTACCTTGGGTTGTTAAATGCTATAAGAAATATTGTGGTGTGTTGAGAATTATTTCTTGTGAAAGGAGTTATAAGGTGTTATTGTGGTTCAAATTTTTATTGTAATTTTTGTGTGGTGGAAAATAAATTTGAGAGGTTTTTGATGCTTTATCTTTTGAGAACAAAAGGAGGGTCATAGAGAATTATTTTTAGATCCTATTTTGCACATATTTTGAGGAAGAAATTTAATGTGGATGATTTTAAAGATAGATCTACTAACTAGTTTTGAAGTGGCACTTTGAAAGGGAAATTCTTTTGAGATAGGTTTTTGATGGCACATCTTCATAAAAGCAATTTAAGAGGTATGGTGATATTATTCATTCTTTAAGGTGTTTTGTTGAGCAAATAATTCTGAATCATAAGGTGGATAAATCAGGATTATGTATGAGCATTGTTGAAAGTATATGTGCTAGGGTTTGAGAACAAAATTGTGCTTCATTGTTGAATGATATTGGAAAAACTTGTGCTAAGGTTTGTGAATAAATTGTGCATAACTGATTAGTGAAATTGGAAGCACATGTGCTAGGGTTTGAGAACAATTTGTGTAGCATTGTTGAATTAATTTGTGAAGCATTTGGGCATTGATTTGAGTGACATTGAATGTGAATGGGTAAGTGTTAGAGACCAGTTTTGTGAAGCAAATTTGTGCATTATTATGTTTGATCTTTGAGAGTAAATTTGCAAGGAACATTGTACCATGCAAAATATTGACACCTAATGCTATAATCATTGATAATTATGTATAATTGGATATGCACATATGAATTGATAAGAAATGACACAAAATTAAAATAAATGCTTCTCTTATTAATATTTTGAATCAATCCAAATTACATATCCATCTCTCTTAGGGATACCCTTTTTGATACAACAATTACATCATGATAAATTCCCTTTCAAGGTAGGTGTAATCCAAATGTCTTACAAAAAGACACAAACTGCTCTAAGGTGTCGATGACCTTCTTCTCCATGATTAGAGGCATTTGCTGCCTTGCATCCCAAAACCCTATTAGTCCTGCATGCAATAAATAAGAAGAAACATTAGATACAAAGGAGGTCTCTTTTGGTGAGGCTTTTAGGACAATCTTACATAAAGGATGATGTAATTAACATGAAATAAAGAAAGTGCAAAAAACATATTAAACCTATGTTAAGCATGAAATAGCACCATAGGACATGTAAAGGAAAATAATATGCATCTTTTTAATGGTCTAATTACGGAATTGAAAGCATGGAAGCATGAAAAGATCCATTAGTAGCATAATTACAATAATGAAAGAAAATGACTAAAAACCCTAATTGCACCAGTCAAAGTCTCTAATAGAGATAATTAACATGAGACATAGCTAATCTAATAACAATAAGAAAATCCTACGGTTAGGAAAAAAGGAAACTAAAGATGATAACCTAACTGCAGTTCTAATTCACAATGAGAACTTTCCATCGCAGTTGATAGCCATGGCTAAGCTTGAACTATTTTTGCCCTTCAAATTTGGTGTCCAATCTCCAATTATCCTTGAGGAATTGATGATCAAGGGTCGCCACTGTGTCCTCTGATATATTTGGTGGTTGAATTGCTTAGTTTGGTGATGGATGGGCTCAATTGGTTTTCTTGATTCTTACTAGCCCTCCATAGCCTCCTTGACTCCAAATGCCATGTGATCTCCAATTGAGCAGCCAAAGTGTTCCTTTCAATGCACCTAGATGAGTATGCAATTTGGTAGGGCTTCACTGCATTTCAATTCGAGATTCATCTATATATTTTCCCAACTTGACGGGGGGTTAAATAACATTGACCAAGGGCTAGGGGTGGCTTCATGAGGAAGCCATGAACAATATTGAGCAATTGAGTTTGTTGGATGGAAGTATCTGGAACCTTCTTCGCTCAAACCACTTCAATCCGTAACCAATTGGTCATTGCAACCTATTTTGGGTCGGATGAAGGCCAATTGATTCTGAGTGTTGATTGTGATTGACAAGCGCGATCATCATTGCTAACTGCGGGTGTGAGCAGCAGCTAGCACTGACTAGGCAAAGGTGCCCAAATTGAGTGGTAAAAACCACTGCTATACCTTGGAATCTATCCAAGGTATTCCATATGGTCTTCTAGCATGTCCCATATGAGTAGTCGTCTCAACATAACGCATTTTAGGTGTCTATAGATGCCCCTTTTGAAATGCGTTGTGAGATAGAACAATGCTAAGCAAAAATAGACCTCCTAAAATGATGTCGTAGGTTGCATGATGATCATTAGTATGATCAACATTAGATGCCCGAGTCCTGCAAAGAGGATGCACATCCTAGAATCATTGCTTCCAATTGGATGGAAGGCTTAAATTTGAAAGAGTTTGCACTCATTATCAGACATTCGGGTAGCTTTGGTGCTACAATAGAAGTTAGGCCTATATAACCGGAAGGAGGAGAGCTACAAACTAACTATCATATTTGCTTTTTACCCCACCAAAATGGTAAGCTTATGATAGTCTTTGGAAATGATTTGTAATATGAACGTGATTTTGACAAGATCAAGGGATATTCTATTGACTTTAATTAAGATTATTGATATTATGACCACCCTCTCAAGCGACGAGTCGATGAGGGTAATGACAATTAAATGAAGCGTCGAGGTCACTTTACCACTATGAATGATATGAAAAAAATAAGATTTAGCATTTGAATATTGGCATGGCCTATTCAGATATGATTACAATTATTAATATTAATTGCCTATTTCTATCCCATGAAACGGTCCAGCCACGAAGGCCTTCTTAGGGAATCGAAATGAGGACAATGTCACTGATGCTTGTGTTGAATCGTATTGTCGATGATCTGTTAAAAATATCGTAGGAGAATTGTGATGAATATCTCGTTCCCCTGGAGTAGTTCAACCATCAAAGTCTTCTTAGGGATTGAAATGAAGCATACAATTCAACGATGACTAAATTACCCCAAATGTCCTTACAGTAATTTACTCATCTTACCGGATTGGATGGATCGTAATTCGCTGCAACCGCCAAGTGTATAGGGTAAATAATTAAATACAAGGTGCATTTGGATTTTAAATTTATCTTATTTTTTGTTAATTTTGCAGATTTTGAATTATCTGGTTTGGTGGGTATTTTTAATTTATTATTTTATAGCTCTCCACAGTGGGAATTGAGAGCATTTATTATAGTTTGTTAACCATGCTTATCAAAAGAGGTTAAGAAAGTCAAATTCCTTGATCGAGACCTAGACACACGGATGAAAAACCCTAATTTTAAGACCAGAGTTATCAGTCGTGGTCCGAACCAAATTCAAAAAATATATAAGGTTTTCCATCTTTGAAAATTTTTATCATTTTCATAAAATTGCTAGTAAAAATGAGAGCTCTTAGAGGTAAAAAGTGAATTCTGACATGGAACGTTGTCGCAAACTAAATTGATTGTCGTCTATCCACACCGATGGTCGACCAGCTAGAAGCTTCGACTAGCGGGGGAGCCGGTACTTCCAAGATAACACACAAATTGAGACAATGCTTGAAAATTACTGGATTAAAAATTAACCACACTAAATAATGGGTTAAATGAACCACATTAAACTATCGATAATGAACCTCACCCTAGTTAGATTTAGCATAGATTAGGTTAGAGAGGAGGGTTTAATTTTAGGTTAATTTTAGGAGGGAAATGACCCTAAAAATGTCATGTTCCCTAGCCACGGGTGGCAGACACTATTCCCAATTTCCAGATTGGGGACATTGGCTGTCAGCCGCGGCAGGATTTAAACCCCAACGATCACATTTTTTACTATTGTGTCGATCATGGTTTCGACCTGTGGTGTGCAAAATTTAGGAAATGTTTCCAAATTTTCTATTTTTTTTGGGTTTTCTTGGCGATTAATGTCATTTAATGCATTTTTGAAGTGCTTTTTTTTATTTTTTTTGAAATTTTTTATCATGTGTGTGCATGTTTTTGCTTTTTTATGAGATTTTATGATTTGTTTGTTGTTTTTATTTATTTTTAATTATTTTTGTATTTATTTTATTGCTTTCACTCAGGCTTTGAACAACAGAGTGAGGAATACCAATCTCCTTCGAAACTTACACCGCACTCTCAATAGTGGTTTGCTACCATGGGGTTTGGTTATGTGCTAAACCTCCTCACCATCAGAGTTGATCAGTACTACATGATTGCCTTGGCCCATTGCTGGGATGCGTGGACCAACACATTTCACCTATCGACAGGTGAAATGATCGTTACTCTGGAGGATGTCTATCGCATATTTCACCTACCTATTGATGGCGAGACCATCACCTCCTCTCCTACCATGACAAGGAAGGTCATGTTTGATTCAATATTTAATAGACAGAGCATTGAGGCATAGGGCTGCATCGACCATGGAGGTATCCAAGTTTAGGAGTGGTTCTAGGCTAGCTTCTTCTCACAACGGGAGGCTGTATTCATGCACCTAATTATCCAGATAGTCCTCCCAGACTCATCTAGCATGAGGTTCCCCTAGAACCTCTTGTCTAGGACTAGGGATGTTATGGTTAGTTCGACCGTGTGACCTCTCATTTTGGTGTGGGGGAGTACTCTTAGCACAACTCTATCATAAATTGTATTAGATCACACACCATTGTAGAGTGGGCATCGGATGCTGTATACTTTTGTAAATTTGGAGCTGGCAGGACATTTTGATAGAGCACCCTATTGATTTACCCCTAGAGATTATATCTATCCCTGCAGATTCTTAGTGTTATGCAGCTTTTTGGTCCTAAGAGCAGGAGAGCTTTAGGAGTAGGTCTCATGCAGGAGATATAGCCCATTACATCTCTTGATTTGCATAGCTCCATCGTCAACACTTAAAGTAGTGACCATACATGGGCTACTTGGACTGGATAGAGATGAATAGATACTTGCACCAGGTGCACCGAGACAGGTGGATTATCATCTAAAAGGCTGACATACATGAGTATCAACACTTCTCTCACATATAGAGGTAGTTTAGGCTTCAAAAATATGTCCTAGAGGTGCCTACTATCTACATTTTCCTGGTCCTAGAGAGGGACATAACCTAGCCCCAGGTGACTCCACTAGGGGATGTTGATGATGAATTCTAGGAGTCAGGCCTAGTAGACGTAGGCACGACTGCTGATTATGACACATGGTGGTTTAGACTATAATGACATGGAGAGGGACCTCTAGGTCGACCAGTAGATGGATTTGTAGTAGAGAGCACAGAGGGCATAGAGGTGGACCCTCATGGGCACAGGACCCGTCAGAGGACAGAGGGCACATGGGGCATAGGGGCCATTGTAGAGGAGGTCCCATAGGTAGAGGTAAATGAGGAGGTATCTAAGGAGGGCAAGGCACTTATTGATAACAAGGTAGGGAAGCTGAGGTAAATTTATCTCACGATCAACGCCAGTGGTATGACTACAAGGGGGAGAGGGCCACTCTATAGTAAAATATTACCATAGTGGAGGTAGAGATATAAAAGCTCACAAGACAGCACACTCTTCTATAGTCCTAGGTGTATGCTTCTACAATACTACTCGTCACTTACCAGGCTGGGGGATTAGCTCCCCCATCTTCACAGGTTTCTTTAGTACCCCGAACTATTCCAAAAATACCACTAGTGCCAATAATACATGGAGAAAAAAACTTAGTTCAGGGGTAGATATCAGGAGGCTTCAGGCTTTGGTTGACCAACACATTAAGGAGGCCTCACTCAGATCTGCCTACATTACCACCTTAAAAGGGTGGATTGGGCTACTCCGAGGTGATATTACAGAGATGCCCAAGGCTATAGGGTCTTAGAGGACTCGCACTCGAAAGACAAGAGAGTCTTTAGCTAGCTCGAGTCATAGGACTCATAGGTCTAAGATATCTTCTAGTTCCAGCTCATGGAGGACCCACTAGGAGGGTGGAGGTGATGCTGGTACCTCACATACTGGGGGCATAGTCCCTGGCGAGTATAGATCTTTATAGATATCATTGTACCATTTTTAAGTGTAAGGTCAAGGACCTACACATATGTAGCCTGCAAGAATTTTTGACCATACCGATGTACTACACATTATTTATTTTTGGTACACACACACACACACACACACACACACACACACACATATATATATATATATATATGATCTGATATTTGTGACTCATTATATGTGTAGATTTTATGTGTTTTATTTTTTATATTTTATGAGATGCACATGAATGCAATGCTATATGATGTGATGTATGGATGACATGCACTAGCTATATGATGGATGTATGATTTAGATGCGATGATATACATGTGTAGATGGACCACTTATGATGAATGCATATGAATGTCATATTTGATGTTAAATGCATGTATACTTTGCTTAACTTGTATGCATTTAATTTATACTTTCTATGACATAATCTATGCCATGTATGTATTGCATGTATTTCTTTGTTTCTTTGATAATGTGTTTGTGAAATGGACATGTATGCTTTAATCACTTAAAACATAATGTATGCAATATGAGTTTTAACAATCTAATGGATGACACCATCGAATGTATAACAATCATGTATTGTAGTTGCTTTATCTTTTTGTGAAAGATAGTACACCCATATGTGAGATGCAATTATATATGATTTATGTTCACAAGCTTTTGTAAATTAAAAGAATATGGATAACATAGTTAGTGGCCATCTAAACATAATTTTTCACATCCATCCGATATCTAACATATATTACAAATAGTTCTAATAAATAGACTCTCATAAAATAAATTGATTTTTTGATGATTGCATTGAAAATTGGTTGTTGCTATTTGGGAATTTTTGAGGTTTACCATGAGACTCAAAAACCCTAGTTGACTTATCAAAAGTTGTATACTAACCATACTAGACTTCTAAAACATAAGGCTTTTGCTAGGATAGGCCCTAACTATTCATTATCCCTGTGGATGCAAATATATATATTTAGATAATGCATAAGCATACCTCGATATCAGGCGGGATTATTTCAGCCCATTGCTAAGATTGGGGATCCTCAAATGTATATCCAATCCTAGGTTTAGATTTTAGTTGGAATAGGCTACTAAGCGATACAGGATACCTAAAGCTAGCTCTTTCACATTCAAAAATTGGTCTACACAAAAGTAAAATGCTATTGTATCAAACATATTGTCATGCGTAAGGTATAGTAGTATTGACAATTCCAAGGATTCAAGCTCACCCCCTTATTTTCTTTAATTTTATTGGGATACTTGCTCATGTAAAGTGATAATAATCACTGTTTATTTTGTACTATAGTGATAAAAATCACTATTTATTTTGTACTTTTATTTGAGAAAGGAATTTGATACTGATTTGATTTGACTTCTGAGAACTTAACTTTGTGATTTTCACTTTGGGACATCCTTTAGGGATATCATTCTGGGATATTGCTCCTTCATTTGTAAGCAAGTGATTTATTCAGGTAAGGGAGAAGCTTGTCCTTTTGCCAATTGCAAACATCTCCCAAACCATGTGCACAGGGGGATAAGCAATAATAAACTTTTCACCTTAAGATACCTGGTCCTATTTTGTAGCATTCATATTCCTCTAGTCCTTATTAGGATTGTTTAATTTATTGATTAGTGATAGAATTATGATATGCTAAGGGCTATACAAACTAGACCTCATCTACTAAATCAAAGCAAGCTTTCTATCAACTCTTGAGAAGACCTCTAGGTATGGTTGAATGACAAAAAAACCCTAGTATATTCTTCATAGCAATAATTGGGGTTGTTTTGAAAAACACAGTTATTCACAAGGGTGATAAATGGATGAAAATATAGTACATAGATGCATGATTGAAACACAAACGTGGTGTCATTTGTAAGATTGTAAACACAATTTATTCTAATGCAAGTGCGGTGGATGGATATGCCTAATACAGTGCAAAAATTGAAATGCATGTGGAAAATGAAATGCAAAAATGCAACATGAAATGCAAATGCTTTTGATTTTTTATACTTTTCCTATTTTTATGGATTTTATATTTTGACCAAGGAATTTTAAAAACCATTGGAGCCTTTTGTGCTTTGACCAAAGAGATTACAGATGACTTTAGGTTCTTTTTGGATTTGACCAAAGGGCTTACAGATGCCTTTGGAGCCTTTTATGAATGACCAAAGGGCTTACAGATGCCTTTGGAGCCTTTTTTGAATGACCAAAGGGCTTACAGATGCCTTTGGAGCCTTTTTATGGTTTAGGCATAAAACGCTTTAAGATGAAGGATATTGAGAGGTTCAAGATCTTCAACTCCTTCAAGCAATGTCAAGCGATATGTCCTAGATACAATATTCTCTGAGATCATATAAGGACCTAACCAATTAGCCATAAATTTATCTTACAGTTCTAGTGGTAAATTTGAGTTCTGTTGGTTCTCTTTTAGCACAAGATCACCAACCTCAAAGTCTCTTAGATGGAATTTGTTATTGTAAGCTCGTTTTAAGCACTCTTGATAAATGTGAAGGTGCTCAAGGGCATTCATGCAACATTCATCAAGTAGCATTAGTTGATCTAGGTGATCTTGTCACTTAGTGTCATCATCAATGAACTCTTTCAATGCGATGCACAACATTGGAATCTCCAACTATAAGGGTATAATGGCCTCAGTGTCATATACTAATGAAAATGGAGTTGCCCCAATGGGTGTTCGAATACTAGTCCTGTAATGCCATAATGCAAGGGGCAGCTAGATGTGCCAATATTTATGGTGCTCTTGTACTGTCTTTTCAAGATGGATACCACTATCTTATTTGAAGTTTCAGCTTACCTGTTTGCTTACGGATAATATGGAGTCACAAAATTGTGTTTGATTCTATACTTAGATGTCAAATCTCTCAAAAAAAAAAATTTAAATGACATTCCATTATCCATGATTATCTTGGATGGTATCCCAAAATGACCTATGATATTGGTGAGTATAAACTCAGCAATACGTGCTCCAGTTGTCATTGTTAAGGGAATGAATTCCACCCATTTAGTAAAATACTCAGTAGCCATAATTATGAATGTATGTCGATCCGATGATGGAGAAGAGATCTTACCAATGAGATCAAGTCCCCACTGAGAAAATGGCCAAGCCGCTTGAATGGGTTGTAAGGCCTGTGATGGCAAGTGCGTAAGATTAGCATGATGTTGGAATTTAACACATTTTCTAACATACACATTACAATATTTCTCCATAGTGGGCCAATAATAACCCATGTGAAGGATGCAATTAACGATAGCCATGCTGCTAAAATGGCCATCACACATATCGTTATGAGCTTGCAAAATTACCCAAGATGACTCTTGGGGTTCAATACAATGAAGGAGAACTCCATTGTAGCTTCTACGATATAGGATGTCTGCTAACAAGACATACTTTGTCACTTTCTATTTAAATGTGCACTTTGCAGCATGCTAAAATTTTTGAGGGATTACACCAAGTCTAAGGAAGTCATGTATCTATAACATCCAGTTATGATAAGCTTTGGCTTCGACTGACAAGATAGCATGTCCCCCCTGCAGTTCTACATTTGTAAATATAGACTAGGAAACAACCCTATGGTGAATGGTAGTATCACTCCCTATCGGGTCCTGCAAGATCAAAGACCCCCAGGATGTTCTCTTGAGAAATTCTCTAGCTCGATAGAAACAATCATGGTTTAGTTCTACATGGATCATGTTGATTGACTCTTTGTTATCCAATGCTTCGCGCTGCACAATAGAGTGTGACAATGTTTTTACATGGATGGTAGTGAAATCAGCAGACAAATTCTTAGGGATTAGAAATCCCAAATATGCTATTGTGTCTAGAAATCTATTGGATGAACAAGGGATTGCCTTGATGTCGTACCATTTCAATTAAGCTAGATAAATATCAACAAGATCCTTGTAAGCTTTCAATACCAGACATCAATATTGAAATATTCCCTTAACTTGGTTAACAATGAGAAGGGAAATGCCAAAGATATTTAGTCTTTTTATCTTCATGGCAATAGCTATTTGGAGACTCAAAATTAGGGCTTCATATTCAAAATTATTGTTAGTGCATGGAAAGTTTAGATTGAATGACAAGGACATTGGAGCTCCTTGTGGTGTGAACAACACTATTTCTTCACAACCCCCTTTCTCACACTTTGAATCGTCAAAGAAAAAGGTGATATCGGCTTTGTTATCTAGCTCCTCAAGTTTGGGTACTTCTGATAAGGTAAATACTGCATCATCAGGAAGCTCTATGATGAGGGGCCTACTATTTTCAAGAGGTACCTCAGCTAGTTGATCAGCTATGACTTGTACCTTAATGGACTTTTGGTTAATTAATTCAAAATTGAATTTTGTCAATAGCATGATCCACTTTGCAGTACGTGTATTATGATATGTCTTACTCATCATATAC
The DNA here is from genome assembly GCA_028583015.1 of Wollemia nobilis. NCBI lineage: Eukaryota > Viridiplantae > Streptophyta > Pinopsida > Araucariales > Araucariaceae > Wollemia > Wollemia nobilis. Next base: position 281,635 of record JAQPPZ010017169.1, read on the forward strand.
TACAAAGGATTTTGTTTTGATATGACATAGTCGTATGACTCAACATATAGTGTCACAATTTCTTGGTAGCAAACACTACTGCTAAACATAGCTTTTCAACGTATACATATCCTAGCTCATAACTTACCAAGGTTCGACTAATGTAATATATGGCCTGTTATTTATCTTGTACATTCTTTTGGGCTAACATAGTTCCCAATGCAAATTCGATCACTGATATATATAGCAGAAATGGTATATCTGGTCTTGGTGGAGCTAGTACTGGCGATGTCGCTAGATATTGCTTAATCTCAACAAAGACTGCTTGACAGTCCTTGTCCTAGTTGAATGGGACCCCCTTGTGTAGCAGTCAATTCATGGGTTGACATTTATACGATAACTATGTGATAAATCGCTTTATGGATGCTACTTTTCCCTGTAGGCTTCTTAATTCCTTGATATTCATGGGGGGACACATTTCTAAAATAGCCTTGACCTTTGTTGGATCAACTTCGATGCCTCATTTTGAAATGATGAATCCTAAGATATTTCCTGAAGTTACGTAAAATACACACTTCTTAGGATTCAACCTAAAATTATGATCTATCAAGTGATCAAAGACCTTCCTCAGGACCTCAACATGCTCTGAATACAGCAATGACTTTGCCAATAAGTCATCGATATAATCTTCTAAGATCTTATGCATATAGTCATGAAATATATATGTCATAGCTCTATGATACGTAGCACCAATATTTTTAAGACCGAATGGCATAACCTTGTAGCAAAATTTCCCCCATAGCATTATAAATGCAATTTTATGCTAGTCTTCAGGCTTAATCTGAATTTGATTGTAACCAGAAAAACCCTCCATTAAGGAGAGCACTCATGACCCGCAATTGCATCTACGAGAGCATCTATGTTTGGAAACAAAAATGAATCTTTTGGTGTTGCCCTATTTAGGTCTTTGAAATCCATATAGATACGAATCCTTCCATTAGGTTTTCCTACAAACACCATGTTTGATACCCATTCTGGATAGTTGATGGAAATGACAAACTCTACATCCAACAACTTTTGCAATTCATCCTTAACCATTAAGGCTACTATTGGATGCATATTCCTGAGTTTTTTCTTGACTGATTTCTTTGATAGATCTAGCAAAAGGTTATGAGTAACCAATTTTGGATCTAGACCCGACATGTCCTTATAAGTCTAAGAAAAGAGATCAAGTCTCTCTTAGTAGAGGGATAAGGTCGGAATGCTCATCAGGAGTCAAAATTTCTCCAAATTTAACCTTCTTAAGATTAGGATCATTATTGATATCCACGTCAAAGGTTTCCTCTACTGAAATATGGGATCCCTCCTAAAGCTAGTGAGGAATATGAAACAAGTGGATGCATTTACTGGGTTTATAGGTTCCTCATTGGAAGCATCCTCAACATGATAGACATCATATGCACAACCTGGTACAAAATTGAAAAGTTGCAACATTTATTCATTAGGGAAGAAATATTTAGGCTCTAGAGGTGAATCAGTGTGATCCCAATCAATAGCATCTACATTAAGACATAATGGCTTGGAAGGATCGATTGGATTGCAAAGTGGAGTGGTCAAATCAATGGAGATCATATTGATGGAATGGATCATGTCTCTAGGACCACATGCACGTGACTCAATATTATCAAAAATTCCATCCCTAAGATGTGGTTCTGGGGGTATGGGTATTTTTGGATCTAGTCCATGAACAAACTATCGAATGGGATCATTGGACTCAACGAGCTCCATGTACGTTGGTGGATCGAGAAATACCATGTGATAAATCACATTAAGATTCGATGGTCTTTCCCTAAGGTGAGGATGGAGATTGATCTCTCTGTACATCTCCTTAGCAGTATATGACACATTACGATGGCATAAGTAGGGAGGTCCTAAATAAGCTCTTCATTTTATCTTCGGTATTGCTATCGTAATACAGACACTCACCTCTACCTAATAGAATCAAGCGATGCTCCACATGAGGCCCCGTGTAGGTTATATCTTAATAGCCATAATTATTGTCGAAGCACTTTTAACTTTTATTCATTGATTCCAAGGGTATATGTTGCAATAGCATAGGACCCAAGTGGGATAACTCAGTTTCATCCTTAGATTGCTCATTATTTGAGGATAAATCAGCGTAATCTATTCCAGAATTGTAGTCTGGTCCATCACTTTTGATGATGGATACTGCATGAATGCCCTCAGAGGTAACTTTTGATTCGGTGTCTATAGTTGTGTCTAGATTTTGGATGTGTATACCAATATCGTCGGTAACTCCATGGCTTTTATTATTCAAGTTAGCTCTTGGAATGGATTTTGGGCCGATCTCTACCATATGTTTGCATGATATCTCGTGGGTGGCTCCACAGTGACATAAGTCACTAGCCGTTTATCCCTCTGAAACATGGAAGGATTAGGGTGATCAGGATTGAAGTCAACTTCACTCCCCAGAGTAAGGTACATGCGGTCTAAAGATGTCGTGATAAGTTCATCCTATCATCCGTTGTAAAATCCCAATCCAAACCTATTAGTAGTTAACTGATACTGCGGTTCTACAGAACTCTTACGCCCCTACTCGAATAGTCTAAGATCCTAACCATGCCAATGGTAACACTCAAAGTATCACATGACATAATCTGGGTTAGAGAGATAATGAACCATTCATATGATACTTTGAGTGTTACCATTGGCATGGTTACGGTCTCAAACTATCCGAGTAGGGGCGTAAGAGGTCTATAGAACCACAGTATCAGTTAACTACTGATAGGACCATAACCATGCCAATGGTAACACTCGAAGTATCACATGGCATAGTTTGGGTTAGAAATATAATGAACATTCATGATGAATGGTTTATTATCGTCCTCATCCATGGGTGTGGGAGATACAAACTGGTCTAACCCTCCATAGATGAAGTTGGTTTGGTTAGGTGGTACCCCTAATGGTTCCACCATACCTATGGGAAGGTTATGGGCTTGAGGTTAGCCCATGTACCATGTAGTCTCAATAATCAGTGTGAACATCACATTCTATATGATATATTACCCTAATCTAAGATTAACCAAATGGATGGTTACCTGCGGTGCAGATGACCCTACTGAAGACACAGGTGAAGTAGGCTGAGGAGCCTCTTCGACTTCTTGAATTTCCTCTACTTCCATGGGAGTAGGAGTTTCAATGATAACTGGCTTGGGTGTTTGTTTTGTCTCTCTTTTACCCATTTTTTATTTCAACTTCCTATCATTCTGATGCATCATAGATACCTAAGGTTTGGTAGAAGTAGCTATCGTGTGCTCCGATCATTGAGATGCGGATATTGTAGGCTTAGCACACATACTTTTTATTTTACCTCTTAGCTCTTTGATTGGTGATGTTGGTCTTACATCCAGGTGCATTGATGGGAGCATGAATTCCCCTAAAAAATCTGCTAGATTCACGTATTTAAAGGGTTCTTCATTCGAAGGTACCACGTGAACTTGTCCCTCATGAATGTATTTGATACATTGATGTAGAATAGAAGGGACACAATGCATTTCTATGATCCAAGGTATCTCTAGAAGTATGTTATATTGCATAGTACATTTTATTACATGACACATCATCGGGATGGTCTTCAATCCTACCTGGATAGGTAAAACTATAGTACCAATCATTGAGCATAATGCATCATTGAAAGCTGAAGGTAGAAGGGATGATATGCATCTTGGGAAACTTCAAGTGAGTTAACGCCTTGATAGTTATGATATTGATTGATGATCCTATGTCAATCAAAATCTACTTGAACAATTTTTGATTCACACATGCAATAATATGCAATGATGGGTCTACTATAACAATGAAAACTGTCTTGACTTCGTGATCATGGAATTGTATGACCGATTCCTGAAACTGTTGCACATGCCCCATGAAGTGTGTAAACACTTTGAGATCCTAAGGCTGCACTTCTATGAATCTTAAGATGTCCATAAGCGTCTCCCTATGCTTGGGAGACTGCTGGATAAACTCATAAATCGACAACTTTATTGGAGTCGTCTATAGGTTTTGGACCAACCTAATTTTTATGGTCACCACCGATCTAGTTGGTGGGCCCGACACATGCTAGGATAGCCTTGGAGGAGGCACAGCTTGGACTCTAATAGGTGCTAGAGGTTGATTTGGTCGTTCATACCTCACATTCCTTGTGATAATATTGACCATTTATACAAACCCCTGGGTTGGGGGTTCGATGCGTACTTGGTTGACTTGGCCAACATTATTCTTTGGTGCCTCATGATTTGGTAGAGGATTTTTGTAAATCCCCATATTTTGATTTTCAGGAACTTGTGGGTTGTCAACAAGAAGCATGCCTCTTTCAATCATATTTTGCACAAGATGTTTGAAATACCAACATACCTCGATGTCGTCACATTTTGATCGATGAAAGATGCAATATTGATCTTCTTTGTTGCAATACTCATATTGCACAGGAGGAGGTTGGGCTTGATAGTTTCATTGTTGTTGCCCCTTATCCCCTTTTTGGAGGTTCAACACCACCTGATTAACATGGGCTAACTTGGCTTGTTGTCTCTCGGTGCTTTTCTTATGACACTCCTTATTCCTAAGCTTCAAGTTACCCTCCTATAACTTGATGTCCTCTATCACCTTGGATTGTGCCAAAGCCTCTTTGAATGTCTGGTATTACTACAATTGTAGCAATAATGAAATGTGCTTGGCGCAACTCTTCGTGAAAATTCATGTTAATTCAAAGGATGATATGGAGAATGGTAGCTTTGCCATCATTTTCCTCCATTATTTTCTATAATCCATCACTAGCCCGTCATCATGTTGCGTTAAATCAACCAGGTGAGATAAGTTTACCTATTTCTTGACACCAAAGAAAAGTGTTCAAGAAATACATCGGCTAGTTGTTTGAAACCAGTGGTGTTGTGCTTCTTTAATTGGTTGAATCACTCCTAAGCTAGGCCTGAGATGGTAGTAATGAAGGTGCACAGGATCAAAGCATCATTTCTCTCAATATGAAAGCACATATCTAGGAACCTCGTTACATGCTCCTATACGTTTTCCTCTCCTTGAAAATTTTCTAGTCTAGGCATCTTGAAATGCTCAGGATATGCAAGAATAGGTACTGACGTGCATAGAGGTTCATTATAGATTTTTTTCAAGGTAGGCTTTTGATAAGTTATTCCTTGCTTCTCTATGGCTTGGAATTTCTTTGCTAAGGTCTTATAGTCTTGCGAGGAAATAAATTCTTCTTCTCAAGATTGCCTAGGAGGCACCCTCAGAGGCATATTATTCCTTAGTTGAGGTGGCAGACTAGGCTTGCCCTCCTCCTCGAATTGGGATATTTTAGGATATTATTATTCTAATTCGTCTCCCACTTCATTCTTATATTGCCTATTCTCATGTTGTTCGGATGTTGGATGCAGATCTCTGTGCTGAGTCGTATGGTGAGTATGTGTGTCTATGTACCCAGGGTGTAACTCAGGCTATGAAACCACTTGTCTATCAACACGCTCCTTGATATCACTACAAGGAGGTAAACTAGCACTAGCCAATCAATCCTCTCTCTATACACACTCCTGATCGAGGATGCATTATTCACAGATGCACTGTTCATATAATTTTTATCTGGTGAACCTCTGCCTCTAAGAGTTCTCATTTTTGAGGTGCTCTTTCTTTGTGTGAACATCCTCCAATTGGTCTTGGAGAATCTGGCATTGCTTGGATATCATTCTATGAGCTCTATCAACATGATCGACCATTTGAGGCATCTGGTGAGTGTGCTCTATTTGAACGACTTTATGGGTATGTCCTCCAATGGATTGATTTACCACACTCTTGCCTTTGTCTGTAAAGATGGCATTCGTGTTAGATTGTCTCCTATATTATGTTTCTGCATGGGATGTAGGAGCACGTATGTTGTGAGAATGCTTGGAGCACTCTATAGGTTCTCAGGTGGTCCTAATGGTGCTTTCACTACACTCACTCATAGGTCTAAGGGTGCAGGCATAGGCTTATATCCTATATGCCTTAGGACTCTGTCTAGACCCTCTAACTATTTAGTACACCATGGCTCATGAGGTGGCATACAATTAGCTCCCACTTTTGATATATATATGGTGAAATTACAAGGTTCACCCTTATAGGGAGTCTGCATGGGTCTACGCTCAGGAGCGGTCCCATATACTTTCCCTTGAATGGGTGGATCTCAAGTCTATCTATACTCATATGGTGGAGTTCGTGAGCCTCCCTTAGCTACAGGTCAAAGGGGTACCAATCTAGATCTCTCAATGACATATTCTTCAGTTGAACCCATGGATGCTTGTGAAATGCGATCACGGTAAACACTACCATGTGTAGAACCCCCATGCTAGGAAGTCCCATGCTCTGATCTGTGTCTAGAGGGATGTCTAGTACTTCCTCTAATCGAGGTATTCTCGATGGAATATCCTCGTGTGGAATTATCCCCTCTAATACTCACTGAATTGCATCTAGGAGGATTTTGTGATTGAGGGCACTCTACATTGTGATGTGCATTAGTTGGAGCTTGGGCTTCGATCTTGGTTCTATGCCTGGATTGGTCTCTCTGTGTTTGCAATATTATGTATCTTATGTCTAGATTTAACTTTTATTAACATGCAAAGAATACAATGATGACTATATCCTTTTATAGTTTTAAAGTGAGCCCTAAACTATTTGATGTGTTTTCAATTTATTGTATCAGTAAAGTAAATCTTGTCATGTTTTGTAATGCATTGATAATTTTCTCAATTGTTTAATGGATTTCACCTGTATGCTCATAGCTCGACAACCTGGAAATGAACTCCAAGCCGCATAATCCCCCCAAAATGTGGTGATGAAGTCCACACTCGAGAAAGGAGCACAAGTACTACCATACCCTCACCCAATCTCACTCAGTCAGCGTTATACCCTTCGAAGAGAAGTGCATGCAAATTTTCTAGGCTATAGATGGTTCTTAGGTCTAGTAATGGTCTAGAACATAAGGTACATGGGAGTTGGGCCAACGGATGGAAATCACTACCACCATTGTTGAAACCCTACTAGTGGTTGGATGTGACTTCCAAATCACTAGCGTTTATAATGTGTCATGGTGTGTGTGGTTATTTTTACTTTGCATGAAATAAAAATGCATAAAACAACATTCAAATGATTCTACATGCTTTTCAAAAGAACGTTTCACTTTTAAAAGAATGCACGACTACCCTAGATGATTTTCAGATAATGCAACTATCTATGACACAAATGGTCACTGATTGGACCTCATGCATGCAAAATCTAAACAAGAAATTTCCTAGACCGCTGGAGACTATGGCGGACTACAATCAAATATCCGCTATTCCTAGCAAGGACTAGTAGAAAACTAAAGAAATATCTACGATTTCCCCATTTTACCTTTTGCTATATTTTCCTAATTAGCATCCATATATTGCATTTTGCTTCTATAAAAACATAGAAAAATAAAGAGAGGGGAAAGTGATCCTACCTCATATCCAAGACTGATGATGGTGTCTGATATTTGCTTTTTCCTATTTTCTGCTGATCGCAACTCTCTGGTGTGGCTTCTACTATTGCTCGTGGGTGTAAGCCACAGTGACAACTATTAACCGTGGTTTTCAACCGCAGTGAGCACCTTTCATCAAGAAATCATAGAAGTTAGTTATCTGTGGCATGAAATACAGAGGTTCCACCGTGATCACATTTTGTACCATGCAAAAGACTAACACCTAATGCTATAATCATTGAACATTATGTATAATTGGGTATGCACATATGAATTGACAAGAAATGACACAAAATTAAAATAAATGCTTCTCTTATTAATATTTTGAATCAATCCAAATTACATATTTGTCCCTCTTAGGGATACCCTTTTTGATACAACAATTACAACATGATAAATTCCCTTTCAAGGTAGGTGTAATCCAAATGTCTTCCACAAAGACACGAACTGCTCCAAGGTGTCGATGACCTTATTCTCCATGATTAGATATATTTTTTGCCTTGCATCCCAAAACCTTGTTAGTCCTACGTGCAATAAACAACAAGAAAAATTAGATACAAAGGAGATCCCTCTTGATGAGGCTTTTAGGTGAATATTACATAAAGGATGATGTAATTAACATGAAATCAAGAAAGTGCAAGAAACATATTAAACCTATGTTAAGAATGAAATAGCACCATAGAACATGTAAAGGAAAAGCATATGCATCTATTTAATGGTCTAATTACGGAATTGAAAGCATGGAAGCATGAAAAGACCCATTAGTAAAATAATTGCAATAATGAAAGGAAATGACTAAAAACCCTAATTGCATCGGTCAAAGTCTCTAATAGAGCTAATTAACATGAGATATAGCTAATCTAATAATAGTAAGCAAATCCTACGATTAGAAAACAAGGAAACTAAATATGACAACCTAACCACGAGTATGATTCACGGTGAGCACTATGCACCGTGACTGATAGCCGTGGCTAAGCTTGAACTATTTTTGCCCTCCAAATTTGGTGTCCAATCTCTAATTCTCCTTGAGAAATTGATGATGAAGGGTCACCATTGTGTCCTTTGATAGGTTTGGTAGTTGAATTACTCAGTTTGGTGATGGAATGGGCTCAATTGGTTTTCTTGATTCTTACTAGCCCTCCATAGTCTCCTTGAATCCAAATACCATGTGATCTCCAATTGGGCAGCCAAAGTGTTCATATCAATGCACCTAGGTGAGTATGCAATTTTATAGGGCTTCACTACATTTCAATTTGATATTCATCTATATCTTTCCCCAACTTGATGGGGGGTTAAATAGCACTGGCCAAGGGCTAGGGTTGGCTTCATGAGGAATCCAAGAACAAGATTGGGTAGTTGAGTTTGTTGTATGGAAGGATCTAGAACCTTCCTCACTCAAACCACTCCAATCCATAACCAATTGGCCGTTGTAACCTATTTTGGGTCAGATGAAGGCCAACTGATTCTGAGTTTTGATCGCGGCTGACAGGCGTGGTCAACACTGCTAACCATGTCAACAACGGCTAGCATTGACTAGGTAAAGGTGCCCAAATTGAGTGGTAAAAACCACTGCTATACCTTGGAATATTTCCAAGGTCTTTCATATGGTTTTCTAGCATGTCCCATATGAGTAGTCACCTCAGCATGACGCGTTTTAGGTGTCTACAAACATAAACTAGTTTTTTGAAGCAAATTTAAACACTAGCTTGATTTGATTTGAAAGGAATTTGCAAGAAGTAGAAATATGATTTGATGAATGTGAGACATGTGAAAGAAACATACATAATGAATGTGAAGGGAACATATTGATCACTTGCATTGCATATTATTTTTTATATGTTCTTGAAAGAATTCTGGGAAGAATATGTCTGAATTGCCTAGTTGAAGAAAGCATTTTTGAAAGAGATATAAGCATTATTTTGAACATCATTTGTGTGCAAGATTTAGGATTGGTTGAGCATGTGTTATGAGCTATTTTGAGCATGAGTGATGAGCAGTCTTGAGAAGAATTGAGAATAGGTTTGTGAGCTATTTTGAACAAGTCTTTTGAGAAGACTTGTGAGTAGTTTTGTGTAAAGATAGTAAGTAGAGTTGAGAGTAGGTTTTTGAGGCAAATTTGAGCAAGTCTTGTGAGAAGACTTGAAGCGAGTTTGAGGTAGATTTAAGCAAGTCTTGTGAGAAGACTTGAAGTATGTTTGAGGTAAATTTGAGCAAGTCTTGTGAGAATAATTGAAGCAAGTTTTTGAGATAGATTTGTGCATGTAATGTGTGCAGATTTAGGATAAATTTATGCATGTAATGTATGCAAATTTGGGACAGAGTTGAGATAAATTTAGGATAGATTTGAGATAAATTTAGGATAGATTTGAGATAAATTTAGGACAGATTTGAGAGATATTTGTGCATGTAATGTGTGCATATTTGGGATAGAGTTGAGATAGATTTGTGCATGTAATGTGTACAGATTTAGGACAAAGTTGAGACAAATTTGTGCATGTGATGTGTGTAGATTTTGGACAGAGTTGAGATATATTTGTGCATGTAATTGGTGTAGATTTGGAATAAAGTTGAGATAGATTTGTGCATGTAATGTGTGCATATTTGGGACAAAGTTGAGACATATTTGTGCATGTAGTGTGTGCAAATTTGGGGTAGAGTTGAGAGCAGATTTGTGAGCATACCTGAGTAAGCCTCATGAGTAGGCTTGGAGTAGAGAGAAGAGGTGTCTCTTATGGATAGAGTTCCATGAACCAAAGTAGAGAGGAGAGGTGTCTCCTATGGATAGAGTTCCATGAACCAGAGCAAAGTAGAGGTGTCTCTTGTGGATAGAGTTCCACGAACCAGACCAGTAAGGGGATAAAGTTCTCCTATGGATAAAGTTCCACAAACAAAAGTTAAGGGGATAGAGTTCTCCTATGGATAGAGTTCCATGAAATTAAGCATAGGGGATTGATATCTCCTTTGGACATAGGTCCATAAACATTGTAATAGAGCATTGGTTCCCAAGAGATTTGTTGAGAAAATTTAGAAGAAATATTTTCTTCATGGACGTAACCCACATTGGGTGAACCACAATAAATTTGTGTCTCTCATGTGTGTTATGACTTGTGCATTTCCTTTTTACTGCTATTGATGAGATTGGTTAATACTATTATGAAAATATATTGCAATTGATAACATTGGATAATATTTTTTGGGAAGGAAAAGTAAAAGTTTATCTTATACTATTAACCCCCCCTCTCAGTATAATCTTGTGTTCTTCACTCGCCTCTTCTCATAGTCAAAATTGGAGTTGTGAATGTTGTAACTCCTATTAATATGAGTATATCTACTACTATACGACCTCTCATGAACTCTCACCCTCTCTCTATCTCCACCTCTCATCCTAAGGTTGGCCAATGATAGTAGCTCTCAATTTGGGTAAGAATAGGTTATGTTACATAATATAAACTGATCAGTAGACCAGTCTTAGAGATAAGAGATCAAAAGGTGTTGTTAACTTTATTAAGCTTAAACATAAAAGGGGCACATTTTTAGGATTATGAATTAAAATGATAATTTGGCAAAAAAATAAAAGGGAATAGTTCAAATTTTTACTACATAATTCATAACCATTTTAAAGATGATTTAAAATTTCTAGATAGTGTTATCATAAATGGATTTGTTAGCTGTATCCCTTGTAAGGTGTCTAATGAACAATGTGATTATCTTGATAGTCTTGTTTTTTTCAAGGATCCTACAAAAACACTGTTTCCTATGCCTAAATAAAAGACTCATGGTATGGATGGTTTAATTGCAAATATTTTAAGAGCTATATGGGATTTTATAGGTTAGTCTTTTTTATTATTTACAAGGAAGCAAATAGGATTGGATCCCTTAAGGAATTTATTGACCAAGGGCCTATTAATATTATACATAAAGGAAGTAATAAGGAAAAAGTCTTAGGTTAGATATTGGTTACCCTACTAAATTTGGATTATAAGATTATTGTAAAGGGTTTGGACCAAAGAACTAACCCTATTACACATGTGGTAAAAAATAACAAATTAGGTTTTTGAAAGGCAAATACATATTAGAAAACCTAACTTTAGAATGGAAGACACTTGAGTGGGTTACAAAGTTAGGGAAAGATGCTCTTTTTTTTTAAGTTTTTTTATAATAAATACTTTGAGAAAATACATTAGACATTAATTATTTAGATGTTATAATGGTTGAGGTTTGGTTCCAAGACTAGGCATAAAATTGCTCTTCTTTTTACTAATGCTTTTGCCAAAATTTTAACTAGTGGTGCTCTTTTCTAATTCTATAGTTTTGCAATGTTTTATTAGGAAGGGATTCCCAACCACCCTCTTTTGTATATAATTGGTTTTTATGTTCACAACTATTTATTTGAAAAATCCATTGAGGTCAATATTATAAAATGGACTACCATACTTAATCATGGTCATATTGTAAATTTATATTTTGTAGATGACTTTGCCTTGTTCCTTCAAAAGATAAAGAATAAATTGGTAATGCTTTTACTACTTTGGATGACTTTTGTTATTTTTCAAGTGCATAGTTGTCTTCCACCAAGCTTGAGTTTATATTGGTTCAAAATATAATAAGGATAAGTATTATTGGCTTTGAAGGGGATGGAAACAACTAAAACATAGGGAAATTATTATGTATATAGGAATTCCTTTAGATTTTAAATTATCCCTTTTGGATTTTTAGAAATGGTTTATTTGTAATTAGATGGTAGGCTTCATATTATGGAAAAATACCTTGCAAAAGCTATTATATTAGTTCACTAAAATTATCACAATTTTTTGGAAGAATTTGAATGGTTTTACATGAAGGCTAATATTTCATGTGCACAATATATATATCCTAAAATTAAGGGAGAAGAAGGTTTAATTGACCCTTGGACACAAGTTGTTAATATTACTTCTAAATGGGTGACTAAGGCCTTAAGAGGTGTGAACCTTGAAAACATTTTACCTTGTTTCATAGTCATTATGCCCATCATAATGAATCATGATATTATGTTGTTTTTTAAACAAAATTTTAAATACATGTTTTTTTAGTAAAAGGACCACCCATCTTGTTGGGATTATCGAGGATTGGTCATTCTCTTCTAATCTTCTATCATAGGATGATTCAACCTTGAGACAAGGGATCAACTTTTTCACCTCATATATTTGGTGGATGTGCCTTTTGCTATTCAATTACAAGCCTTTAGCTTTGAATTTTCAATTCAAGGATAAGTTATCTACTATGTTTTAAAGTAGAGATTCTCAAATTTTTAATATTTGGAATATTAGCTATGATCAATAAAAATCTTGATGATTTAAAAAAAAATGACTTACCCTCATCCTTCAAACGTGTCATTTTTTCTATTCAAAACTGAGTCAAAGATTAACTAGAAGTAAATATTTCTACTACATTGGCTTGTAATAGATTGAAGGATTGGAATTAGTGATATGGACATAGAATTTGTGATCCATGAGTTAAATATCTATATAGAGCACATCTCCCTCTTATTATTTCCCCTATATAAAATGACAAGTGGAAAGTGAAATTGTCTAAATCCTCTTAGTAGAGTGTAAGTGCTATAATTTGGAATCTTATCTCCTTCTTGGATAATAGGATGTTGGATTGGAGGATTTTGCATCCTTAAATTTGTTTTGGGATGTTCTTGGAAAATTTCAGGACCACATAATATAAGTGTGCTATATGTGGTAGGCCTAAAAAAGTTATAAATATTTTCTCATTTTGTATGTCATCCAAACAAATTTGGTCTAGATTGCAAGTTTATTTTCCTAAAATGTTTGGGGGAAGATTATAAATATTTTCTCATCGTGTATGTCATCCAAACAAATTTGTTCTAGAGTGCAAGTTGATTTTCCAAACAAAAAATTGACTACTTGAGGGAATCAAATCCCCAAACTTTGAGCAATAAGAGAACAACCAAACCAATATGCCATAACGCATGGACGATAGAAAATAAGAGAAACGACTCACTAAAGACCCTTGACAAGCATTCTGCTCTAATAAAGTTGCCAAAAATTTAAATTGATGACCACCATTAGGTAGATAAAAATATCAACCATTGGGGCATAATCACTAGGATGGAAAAAAAATGTATGGCTAAACTCATGTACTAGTAGGTTGATTGGGATGCATGTGTCATCCCAATATTGCCTATGGCCAATTTCCTATCAAACATCAAACCCTAACAAAAGATGTCCAAATCATGGCTTGAGCTAGAGAGAGGAGCTCAAACAACCAACATTCATGCCATCACACCACGTTCTCTATTGTGGATAGGAGATGGAAGGGTTCTAAAATGTGGAGAGACAAAGATAGAAAAATTAGCTTAAATAATTAAAACCATAACCTCTCTACAAGTAGAAAGCACCCATACTAGTGCACTACCCACCATTGATGCTTCCCATAAATGTTGTTGCCTATTAGGTAGATAAAGGATGCTTCAATATTCATTTAAAGCACACAAAATTATACATAAAATATAGAAAAATTTGGTGCCAAGGAAGTTTTAAATTTTGAAATTTCAAAATGCATTCAGAATTATCTCCAAAATAATAATTTGGATCTACATATTTAATTGCCAAGGAAGAATAGATGTGTTTGGTAATCAGGTGATGTATCTTTGGTCCTTAATCTAATACCATGTCAAAATTCACAATGCTTTCTAGAATCATTCCACAACATGCATTCACCATGATCATAACAAGAAAATATGCATAGGGAAATTAAATATAGCATTGATAGATGGAAGAAAAAATGAAGAGAGAGAAATAACAAGACATAATAGAAGGTGGGTTCCTATGGCCACCTTAACATTTCATATTTTACTTACACTTATTATACAAATGATCACTCATTGTGGGGTATTTTTAGTGATACCAATGCCAATGACTAGTTAACCTCAAACTGATATTGACTTGACTTTGAGGTTAACTTACAATAAAAAAATAATAATAGATTGCATCCTTTAATCAAGGTTATCCATAAAGGTGGATTAACCACTATCACTAAGGGTAGAATGTGAAGTATGTTCTTGTTAAAATTATAAGATTATTTAGGAACAAGGTAAACATTTTATGATGCATTGAAGAGGACTAAGGATATTTCATTCTACAATGTATTAATTTTTAGCAAATGGGCCTAGATATCATAGGTCTATAATTCCCAAGATCTCATTTAATTACAATAACATCAATATTGCACAAAATAAAATATTTATTGATAATAAATCATTCTTCATACAAAATTGTTACATCGCATAGAGCTTTGTCATCAATGTATAACCTTACATGAAACTCTTTAATAAACCTGACTTTTGATCTCCTCAAACACACGAAAGATGCAACCTTTCATATGCCTTTCTTACATAATGATAAAGTCTCTCATGATTACATAACTCCCTACTTCTAAACTTGACACATCACACTCATAACTCTCACTTACATATATGACACCTTTCACTCATGACTCTTCACTTACACACATGACACATTTCACAACTCTTCACCTACACACATGACACATTTCACTCACACTTGATTACATGACACATAAACACTCTTCACAACTTGATACATACTAAATAATAAATGCACTCCTTAATCTAATTATTTGCAATGGTACTCAAGGTAACAAATAATGTAATACCTCCAACATCCCCTTGTATTACATTATTTTGTAGGAATACTTTTTTCCTTCAATCTCTAAATCTTATCTTCATCCTTCGATTTTGGATTTCATACTGCTTGAAATTCTGACATTGTTCCATTAACCTGTTCCTTGCAATGTTTGTCAAAATTTCCTTTTTTCATAAAGCATCTTAACATGTCCATTATTCTATTATTTTGACTTACTAATCCATCCATAATGTACTTCAATTTTTTCTTTATGAGATGTTTCAGTTTGGTCTTTTCACAAATCTTACAGTTCTAAAGCATTTTTTTTTAATTCACACCTTTCATTTGTTCCTTTTATCCTTTTTTTAGCAGCTCTTGTTTTGTTATCAATGCCTTTATAAATTTTTGAATGATTTGTATTATCATCCTTATCACATTTTTCCTCGATTTTATTTGTACCTTCATTGTCTATTGTTCTTCCCATCATTTTCACCCTCATTTTTTGGTTCTTGAAGTTCTTGAACCAAGTTTTCTTTCTAATTTTATTTTAAATGTTCTTGTGTACATGGATATCGAGACTGATATTATCTCGACTAGAAAATTTGAAGAGGTCTATTCATTTGATTCCTTTGATTCAAATAATTATATCTACAATAGCTTGTGGTATGACCTTCCTTATTACATATGTGATAATATCTTCTCCTCCATTTAGGTTGAGATTGAGATGATGTAGCAATATTATTTGATACATTTTTCTTTGATATTAGAGCATTATTAGTCATTTCTCTGACTATATTTTCCACTTCATATTCTTAAATAATGCTAACTAATTCATCAAAGGATATGGGTTTATTTAGAAATTGAAGAGAAGTGACTAAATTTTTTAATGTTTCTGGGACTTCTCATTATGTAACTTGGACAAGAAACTTGTCTTCCAACTTTTCTCCCATAGTTTGTAACTTAGCTTTTAATTATGTGATTCTTTGAAGAAAAAGTGAACCTTTAAAGAATACAATTGTGATTGCAAGTGTCGAATGGTCACTTCATTCCTTCCTTCAAATAATTTGTATAGTTTTTCCCAAACATTTTTTAAGTCTTTGCTTCATTTATATATAGTTGGATTTCATTTTTTATGCCAAATGTGATTAGCATAAGAGATTTTGCATCATAATCTTTAAAAAAAAAATTTCCAATTTCATATTTTGGCATGTCCTTTTTTCATTTACTATATCCCAAATTTTTTCAACAATGAGAATTGATTTCATTTTATTTTTCCATGATGTAAAATTCAATCCTTTCAGAGGTTGTGATTTAAAAAGAAAAATATTTGTATTTTCCATAATAGAACTAATTCTATTATTCAATTTCTAATTTACTCAAACTCAAGTTTATCTTTAACTCTTCTTCTTATTTCTCTTAAAAAAATTCATTCAACTTCAATCAATTTCAATTTTAAAATTTTCCTTCTTAAAAAACTTTTCATCAATCAAATATTTAAATTTCTTCTTATGTCTCCCTAATTCTCAATTTCATAATTTCAATCAATTTCATTTCATTTCCTTATAACTCCCATTTAATTAATTCCTTTTAAATATCTTATATCTCCCAACACTTTGTTCCTTTAATTTAAAAATACCTTATAACTCCTCAACAACTAAAATATTCCCTTCAAATAAACAATTCACTTGAAAAACTATAATCTAATATGCCCTTTTAATTATAAAGTCAAAAATATTACCTCAATACTTCTCAATTTATATTATGCATTAATTGTTTTAGGGCATAAAATAGGCGTTACATGAAATACTCATGTTTCGAAATTTTCTTCTATAATGTGTTTCGAGTGTTACATCTACATGACCTTTATTATTGTAATTTCAATATTATCTAATTCATCCACTTTTTATTTTATTCTCAATACTTTCTACTCTTGTACTTTTGATTCGTTTTAATTCTTCTACACTTGTTCAGGTTCCAAATACTCATTGTCCCTTCAACTTGCACTCAGGTTCCAATATTTTATAGCTCTTCTAGCCGTGTTTAGGTTCTAAGCTTTCAATATTCTTCCATCCTCAATATTCATTCCAATATTTGTCATGTTTTTTATGCTTCGTCAAGCGTTCCTCCAAGTTATCTATTCCACACATATGTTTTGTTGTGGTCATAGCTTCAACTTTCTCCTTCCTTTTAGACGTCTCTTCACAAATAACTTCACCTCCAAACATTCTTCAATTAGTTGCTTCCAAACTTTCATTCCTCAACTACAGTAGCTCTTGATCTCTCATATAATCTAAATTTCTCTTTCAAACACTATCCAATATGCTTCCATAATATCTTTCTTCTAAAATTTGGATAGAGCTTACTAAAGTGGCTTTGATACCATTGTTAGAAAATGATTCCAAATATCACAAGTCTTTATTTTCTAATATCTAATTCAATTACATTAACACCAATATTACAAAAAATAAAAGCTTTATTGATAATAAATCATTCTTTATACAAAATTGTTAAATTACATAGAACTTTGCCATCAATATATAACCTTACATGAGACTCTTCAATATACCTAACTTTTTCTCCCCTCAAACACACATGAGATGCAACCTTTCACATGCCTTTTTACATAATGGTAAAGTCTCTCATAATTACATAACTCCCTACTTCTAGAATTGACACATCACATTCATAACTCTCACTTACATATATGATACCTTTCACTCATGACTATTCACTTACACACATAACACCTTTTACAAATCTCACTTACACACATGACATCTTTCACAACTCTTCACTTATACACATGGTACCTTTCACTCACACTTGATTAAACACTCTTCACAACTTGACACATAGTAAATAATAAACACACTCCCTAATCTAAATAGTTACAATGGTACTCAAGGTACCAAATAATGTAATACCTCTAGCATTAATTTATTGTATTATTTTATTATGTAATCCCTATGGGTCGAGGTTAACCTTATCATGATTAAACCCACTTAATTTGTAATTAATCTTAAGCCTTCTTGTTATGTCAACTTAGGTTAAAATTTATTATGTAATCAGGGTTTAGTATTGGTAAAAATACCTCCTTCCACTCCTTAATTTGGAGTGTGTGAAATATAATCCATAAATTATGCAATATTTATAGTGCCTATATGTGCCACCAAATCCCTGTGTCTATTTTCCTTTTTCATCATTTCTTTCAATTTATATATAAGATTTGAGTGGATGACTTACTTCTATTCATTTCTAAAAATATTATGAATCTCAACATGGTATTAGAGTAGGTATGGAGCTACCTCACTTGGTCATGGAGAAGCATAATTTGGAGCCTTTTATTCTTCTTTCAAATATTAGGGTGAATTTTTTCTCTAGATTTCATTAATATTTTTTGCATAAGAACCAATGAGATCTATATATCGTTCCTTTCATTATTTTGTGTTTCTTTCTTCCAAAAAATCTAGTATCTCCTCATTTTTTATCATCGAATATCCTTTTTGAATTCAAATGCTCGTTTCTAGATCTTGGTAGTGAGGGAAGAATTTTTTAATTTGAATTCATTTCCCACCAATGCCTTGGTAGGAAGAAGGTGTCAATTCACATGCTTTGCACTCCTTTATTTTTTTGAATGAAATATTAGATAGTAGCTCCAAAAATGTAGTTCATTAGGTAGATTGACTAAACTAGATAGTATAATAAATTCTAGGTTTGTTTTCCAGATGGATATGGGGTTTGAATCTTGGGACTATTTTTCTACCTTGTTCTTCATGGGGGTCGTTGGCTAGTTTTCTCCTCGATTGTATTCGATGTAAGAGTAATATAGACTAGTTAGTAGGGTCTATGCTTGGGTGTATGGAATGCTAGGTCATTGGTTTGATGTCCATCCATACACCTTTTGCATTAGCACTATTACTATCAAGATGAATAATGGCCTTCAAAGATACACTCAAGTATTAGACAAATGTGCAATGGGTTCTATACTTGTCAACAAAGGTGCTTTAGGATAAGGAGGTTTAGAGGTTAAATCTTGCAAAGCAAATCCTTTTTCTTCATCAATAAATCATAGGTTAAAGGGAGAAGTATTTTACTGAGGTAAGGAGAAACTAGTCCCAATCAAAATATTGATGACTTCGTTAGCATGATGGTTTTGGCAATGAGCACACCGAAGTTTAATTCACAATAATGTCATCCTATGAAATGTAAGACTAATTTTGAGACTAATGTGGTGACTAATGTGGTGACTAATGTGGCACTCCTTTGTGCCATGGTTTAAATTATATATATATATATGTGTGTGTGTGTGTGTGTGTGTGTATGTCCTCTACATCAACCCATATGCAACACTTATCACAATATTATTACAACAAAGATCCTAAGGTATAAAATAATAAGGACACTAGTGAATCATTTTACATCAAGTGGAAGTGAGTGATTTGATGTTGTTGCACTAAGGTTTGAAAATTTAATTCTTAATTTTTTTATGTCCATTAGGGAAAAAATTTTGGAGGTCATAACTTTTGCGTGTGAGAGCATTTTGATTTCACTTTTCTAAAATGACATGATTTTTTAAGCTCTACAAACTTGTAGTATCAATCTATGGACCTACGAAGGTGTTAGGTATCAAATAATATAAGATAAATCACAAAGTCCTAGCTACCTAACTTAGTGGGTGAAATTACAATATTTGGTCAACTCAAATGATTGGTCTATTATGTAGTAAGAACCTATGGTGCATATTTCAAGAGGATAAAGCAACTATTCTTGATGAATAAACTTACTATAAAAGAGAAAAGTCTCTTGGCCTATTTTCCTTATTGATTGAACCAAAGTTATTTTTCCACATCAAAGAGGAGAGTGACATTATCAAAGTATGGTCAAAATTGTATGAAATTTTTGGGAAAGTAAATTACTTGGAATTGAAGTTTTTCTCTCTTAAACCGACTAAGTTCAATAATGTTAAGGACTCTATTATGAGATTCAAGGCTTTGAGGGAAGATATTGCATCTATGGAGGTAGTAATAAATATGATGCAAAATATATGAATATTATCCTTGCTAATTCTTGGTCTAAAATATACCTAGGTGTATGAGTTGCACCCTCAAGACCTCAACCAAGATTGGAATACCTAGAATAATTTTGGATTAGCCTTTGGATTAGGTTGGTTCATATGGTACTAGCTAAACTAACATAAGGGGGTTTTTGACTAAATAAATAGATGTGTAGGGTTAGAAGAGAGAATTTAAAATGGTTAACATTAAATAACATCAAGAGACATAAGGTATGAGATTATCACACTCTAAACTCAATAAAAATGCCTAATAGACTAGCTATCATTCAATATTACAGTACACTTAATCAAATAAGCATATACATTACCAAACATTCTAGATATTGAATAAACAATAATCTAGGAAGATATCCAGATAGCATAATAACTTTAATAGAACACGTTATTCATCCAAATTTAATAAAAATGCTTAGCAATGAAAATAACATACATACATGTTCTACAATATTTTAGAGAGACCAAAAACAATTCAATCTTTATTCAAAGGTGAAATGTGCAATAATCATACAACTTATGCAATTGTAAAAGCTAAAAACCCAACCCTTGGAATAAGCTACATCCAAGTATATATAGGTTTACATTACATTCTTGTTAACTCATAATGGTTGTTACAAAAACTAGTTACAGGTCTGACACACAAGTTTAGAACATGGACAATAGAGGCAGAGTACATTGTAGCAACTCATACCTATAAAGAAGCAATGTGGCTATATATGTTGTGTTCAGCATTTGGTCTTAAGTAGAAGGTTTTTAGAATTTATAATGAAAATCAAAGTGTAATATTTTTGGCCAAAAATCTTGGTTTTTATGATCGATCAAAATATATTGACATCGAGTAATATTTTATGAGATAGATGGTTGAATGGAATCGAGTGATGCTAGAAAAAACTAATACAAAGAATAATGTTGTTGATTCATTAACAAAGGTTGTGCCTACTCAAAAAATTTCTTTATGTAGAAGATCTATGGGCATGGTTGCCCTTGATAGTTGACAATGGCAGTTTTTAGCCCTTATGGAAAGTATTCAACAAGTGGAAGAATGTTGGAAATATGTCAAATATTTTCCATGTTATTCTGGAAAGGTTTACTCTAAAATGTACTATACACTCTCCATGTATTCTCTCTGGGGTTTGGGGCTAGGTCGAACCCCAAGCAGGGTTCTGGGGTTGATAACCCCCCAAAATTGAGGATCCAAGGATGGCAGGCCCCGATGAAAGTTTTAGGGTTTCTTAAGTTATTTTTAGACCCATATGGGTTTTTTAGGGTTAAATATTTGAACCCATGGTTTTTTGCCCATGGTATTGTAAAAAAAAATTATTGTTATTTAATTGCACTTGCATCAGGGTTTGAGACCTGTTACATTATTGTATTGGAGACATTTAAGTTTATACAATAAGGAGATATTATTGTGTTGGGTTTTTTTCTTGTAAGGTTTTCCCTAGTGAAATACTATGTTATGTGTGTATCTATTATCTTCTTATTTTTTCCTTTGATTTTGTATTTCTTGTTTTTCTAGATTTAGTTTATCGGGGCCTTTTGCTCTTCAGGGAAAAAGCTATTATATGCTTTTTTATTCTAGTAGCAACAACTTTGTCATCCTACTTTTAATTGACCTTGTATTCTCTAGCTTTGTTTTCTGCTTAAGCTTTAAGGACGAAACTCTAGATGCATTGGCAACAAAACTTCCTTCCCACAAACCAAAGAATACGAAGTTGATTTTAGAGCCTTTTTAACTATGATTCTATCTGCCCATGGTGCTCGATTAAGCATTAGGTGCCAACTCTTCTAATTATCCCCAATATTTCTTTTGATTATTATCATCAAGTTCTTATTGGTAGATTTAGCTAGCCCATTACCTTGTGGGTAATAATTAGAAGAATCTTTCCAATATTTATTGTACTTGTTAGGAAAAACTATGGTATCAATAGCTATAAAATATATACCATTAGCTAAAACTATTATATATGGGATCCCAAACTTGGTGATTATTCTCTCTAGAAAGTTGATGACAGTCTCTTAATCAACATGTTTAGTTGCTTTTGCCTTAGACCACCTCGTAAAGCAGTCGGTTGTAGTTACGATAAATTTGTGTTTGGAGAATAAATTGGGATTGATTACCCCAATAAAATCTAGCCCCCATTGCTATAAAGGCTTTTTCGCAATAATTAACTAAAGGGGTAGTGCCAGCTTCTTTTTTTTGCCAGCAAATATTTAACATTTATCACATGCATTGGCAACTTTGAAAGCATCAAAAAATAAAGCAGGCCAATAATATCTAGTCCTTAGGATTTTAGTTGTTGCAGCCTAACTAGAGTAATGTCCACTTGAGAAGCCAACATGGAATTCATCCAACATTTTGATATTAACATAGTCTCAAACAATAGTTTATATTAAATATATACAAAATTTTAAATAATCACATGGACTAGCCACTATGTGACACTATAAAGATTAAACTTTTATAAGAAATGATAAGCAATAACCCCATTCTCCTTGCTTCTTAGCTATATTTTTTCAAGATTGGACTATTTCATTTACTAATTGTTTTTTTCTATATATATGTAAGCATTTTATAGAATCTAAGGGCTTACAAATAAATTTAACATATAAACTAAAAATTGTAAATAATAATATAAGATACAAATGCTAAATGCTATCAAATTTATTGAGCTCAAATGGATAAATACCTGAATTGGGTTCAAATCTCGCTTCTAAGTGCTTACAAATAAATTTAACATATCAACTAAAAATTGTAAATAATAATATAAGATACAAATCGTAAATGCATAATCCTTAGTTGGCAAGTTTTTGGGAGGAAGGTCGGACATTGAGACTATTCGCTCATGGGTCGCGGTAAAGTGGAAAACTTCAGGAAGCTTAGAAATCATAGCCATGTCAAGAGGTTTTTTTATGATAAGACTCAACAACAAAGATGATGCAGAGCGCATATTGATAGGAGGACCCTAGTTTCTAGGAAGGCGTAGCCTCTTTCTGAGGAAGTGGGGGGAGGATTTCAACCTTGAGAAGCAGAACATTAATATAGCACCCATTTGGGTTCACTTACCAAACCTCCTAGCCCAATTTGTTAATGAGTACTGGCTTAGTGGCATAGCAAAGATGATAGGAGATCTCATGGCAATAGACCATTCAACCCGGACAAGGACTAGACTGACGCATGCCAGGATCTGTGTAAATGCAAACTTGGATTCTGATCTACCTTCTTAGGTGGAACTAGCATATGGAGAGTTTCTAAGGATTCAGCCTATGGAGTATGAGAACAAGCTGGCATTTTGTAGCATGTGCAAAACCCAGGGCCACCTTCAAGCCCAATGTCTAACAATAACTGCAAATAAGGAAGCCACGAGTGAAGGTTTTCTGGGTAAAGCTAATGGGAGAGGGATCCCAAAGTTTCAAGGACCGCGTCTTAACTTGGAAGGATATAGACAAGTTAAGAATAACCAGGCTGACCAAGCCAACACAGAACTGGAAAAAATTTAGGAGAAAGGAAAGTAACATAATGAGGGAGGCAAAAATCTTAAGGTATGTAATAAAGATCCCAGCTTGAACATTTTTGATATCCTAGCAAATCTAGAAGTTGAAAAAGAAAACAGTAAGGATGATACCATCAGTGTCAAGTTTCCTGAAACCCTAGACTCCCCATCCAAATCGGGACCATCCACAGCTATGAAAAAAAGCCCCAAAAGCTATGCTCAAAATGAAGAAAAATTGCCAGGTCATTTCAGTTTAAACATGGAAAAAATAGAGTCAAGAGTCG
This sequence comes from Wollemia nobilis, assembly GCA_028583015.1. Taxonomy (NCBI): domain Eukaryota; kingdom Viridiplantae; phylum Streptophyta; class Pinopsida; order Araucariales; family Araucariaceae; genus Wollemia; species Wollemia nobilis. The sequence continues at coordinate 305,676 of JAQPPZ010017169.1, forward strand.
AAGTTGTGGAAACAAGAGCTAGGAATGTAGCTCCTAATCCGATAGTGGAGCAAATTATCCCTTATCAGATGAGCCCAATGGTAAAAGGTTCCTTGAATGAAAGCCCCCTGTTTAGAAACCAGATAAGAGAGGTAAACCAAAACAAGGCTGAGGATGAAGAGGGAATTGAAAACCCCTAAAATTTGGAAGAAGGTTCAAGCCCTAGACTATCACAGTATATGCCCCCTCATTTTAGTCCAAAACAGACTAGAAGCACTACCAAGCTTCCGATAAATTATGGAATTGAAAGAAAGAAAGGGAGAATATCTACAACAGAGCACTATAGAATGAGAATCAATGAAGAAATTGCAAATGAAAAGCAAAGAATATTGTTATAGCAAGCTATTCCTGGCCAGGATAATAGAAAAATTGGCAAAACCCCTTTGAATCATGGAAGGGGGCGGGGAAAAAATATCAAACAGTCTAAATGAAGGTTCTCTCATGGAATGTGAGAGGCCTAAGCGGCCCACCAAAACAAAGGATGGTGAAGTCTATAAGGAAGGATTGGAATCCTACTATCATTTTTCTTCAAGAAACCAAAACAGATGCAACACAATTAGCACTTATAGCTAGAAGGATTTGGAAGCAAGGGGAAGTGGCCTTTCAATAGGCAATAGGAGCATCTGGGGGCCTCATGATCTTATGGGATCCTATTAAAATAGAAGGAAGTATTATTCAGGCAAATGAAAGAGTCTTAAGCGTATTATTTCATGATTTTGATACTAATAAGAATTGTATTATGTCAAATGTTTATGCCCCCACCTCTGTCCAAGGGCGGTCTGAACTATGGGAGTTTTTGGGGCATTTGAGCCAAGATTTTAAAGACATTCCTTGGGTGATTGGGGGAGATTTCAATACCCCCCTTTACCCATATGATAAGAAGGGAGGATCTGGGTTACCCTCAAGGAGCATGGAGGACTTCAATGAATTCAGTAACACAAATGAATTGATGGATGTAAGACTAAAAGGAGCCAAATTTACATGGAGTAACAAGAGGATAGGAAGTCAGCTGATTCAAGAAATGTTGGAAAGGTTTTTTTTATCCAAGGAAGCTACAACAATGTTTGGTGATTCAGCGTTACAAGCCCTTCCTAAATGCGCTTCAAACCATAATATTATTCTATGGGAGGCATTTCAGGCTAACTCCTTTAAAAAGCCATTCAGATTTCTGTCAATGTGGGTTAAGCATCCAGACTTCAAGAAATGAATAGAGGAATGGTGGCAACAGCCTATCCAGGGAAGTGCTTCCTTCAAACTATCTCAAAAACTTAAGATGGTGAAAAACAACCTTAGAATATGGAATAAAGAAGTCTTTGGAAATATTTTTGAGAATAAGAGAGCAGTGGGGGAAAAACTAAGAATAATAGAAAGCAAAATCCAAAATGGAACCTATGATGAGGTGACAAGGACTGAAGAGAAGGAAACCCTTTGTGAGTTTTATAATATTTTAGCTTGTGAAGAGATGTATTGGAGGCAAAAATCAAGGGCATTATGGCTAAAGGAAGGGGACTCTAATTCAAAAAATTTCCATGTTACTACATTGAGCAATAGAAGCAACAATAATATTAGAAATTTAACTAAGGTGGATGGATCCTCAACTCAAAACATTCAGGAGATCAGGGACGAGGCTATTAATTTTTTCAGTTCATTATTGGGTGAAGAATGGGCCTGTAATGCCCAAGCAAAGGACTCTCTCCTTCAATTCATTCCACAACTCATTGATGAAATGATTAACGACTCTCTTACAGTAGTTTTTTTAGACGAAGAGATCAAGGAGGCTTTGTTTAACATGGATCCTGACAAAGCTCCTAGGCCGAATGGGTTTTCACCGCGATTTTTCCAAGTTTGTTGGGATATTGTTGGAGTAGAAGTTATTGCTACAATCAAGGAGTTCCAAAGTTCAAATCATATTCCAAGGGGTTTCAATTCAACTTTCATTGCTTTGATCCCTAAAGGCCCCAACCCCAAGACTATGGCTGACTTTATGCCGGTTAGCTTGTGTAATATATCCTATAAAATTTTGTCCAAAGTTTTAGCCAACTGTTTGAAGAAATTTCTACCAGTTATCATTGATCCAAGTCAAGGAAGTTTTGTACAAGGAAGATCAATCTTAGATGGAGTTATTACTGTTCATGAGGCTCTTCATACAGTTGCTCAGACCAAAAAAATAGTCATTGCTTTAAAGTTAGACATGAACAAAGCTTATGACAGGATAAATTGGGAATTCCTAGAGGCAGTTTTATTAAAATTTGGCTTCAACATGAAATGGGTCAAGTTAATAAGAGAGTGTATTTCTAAGCCTTGTTTTTCAGTTTTGGTTAATGGGTCTACTATAGGTTTTTCAAAGCAAATGTGGTCTAAGACAAGGAGATCCCATAAGTCCTATGTTGTTCATCATTGTAGCTGAGGCCTTGGGAAGAACCATTAAGGTAGCAATGGTAGCTGGACTCATATCAGGTATCAAGGCCACGTTGCTAACTACCCCGATGACACATCAACAATTTTTTGATGATACATTGCTATTGACTTTGGCTTCTGTGGTTGAGGCAAGAAGGATTAAAAATATTCTCATAATGTATGAAGAAGCGGCTGGACGAAAAGTGAATTTTGATAAGAGCAAACTTTATTTCATCAATACCCCAATTCCTAGGCAAAATAGCATAGCAAGGATCATGGAATGTCAGATTGCATCCCTTCCCACCTCCTATTTAGGTCTTCCCCTATTTACGGGGAAACCTAAAGGATCAATGTGGAACATAGTTCTGGAGAGGATCCAAAAAAATCTAGCAGGTTGGAAAGGACATCTGTTATCTCAAGCAGGCAAAGCAGTTTTAACTATGGCTTCACTTCAAAGTATACCTATTTACTTCCTATCAGTCTTCAGAGCTTCCAACAAGGTGTATCACAAAATTGAGCAGCTTCAAAAAAAATTTCTTTGGTTAGGGACTGAGGATAATAAAAGGATCTATTTAGTAGTTTGGAACAAGGTTTACAAACCTAAATATGATGGGGGTTAGGATTGAGGAGAGTTGCTCATCTCAATACAGCTCTGTTAGCCAAAAAAGCATGACGGTTATTGACTAAGGTCGATAATGAATGGACTGCCATAGTTAGGAGGAAATACCTCCAAGGTGTGAACTTCCTTAATGACAACTTAGCAAGCAAGGGGTCTATTTTTTTGAAGGCAATCCTCATGATCAGGGATCTTGTCAAGAAAGGTCTTAGATGGATTCTAGGAAATGGGCAAACAATAGACTTTTGGAAGGATCGATGGGTGAGAGCTGAGGAGTTATCCCAGATTCCTTGTTTGGCTAGGATTCAAGAGCATATGGAGCAGCATATTGGGAAGAAGGTTACAAATTATATGTGGTAGGATATAAATATAAATAGGTGGAAATACATCAGAGTACAGGGTTTTGAAGTGGGGTCTGAAGAGCTTTATAACATTTTAACTCAGCAAATTATTCCCTCTAGAGAGGATGAAGATCACATTGTTTGGGCTGAGACTGAAAGTGGTGACTTCATAGTTAATTCTACCTATAATTTGCTTCTCAATGTGGAAGGTCAACAATTTCAACCGAGTTTGGTTTGGATCAAAGGCTTAATTCCTAAAATATCCTTTTTTTCATGGTTGGTGATTCAAGGAAAAATCCTCACTATGGACAATATGTTATCCAAAGGTATGGTTATTTCTAACCGTTGCTACATGTGTAGGGCAAGATGGGAGACAACCCAACACTTTTTTCTAGAGTGTCCGGTAGCGGAGTCCATCCTGGATGAACTTTTCCAAGCCTTTAAGATCTCATGGGTTAAGCCTGATCTTATATCTGAAGTATTCCATCAATGGCATCAACCCTTTGTTAGCCTAAAACTTAAGTACCTATGGAAAATTTGTTGGCATCATTTTCTCTGGTATATTTGGATAGAAAGGAACCATAGAGCCTTTAAGGATACCATTCACAACCCAAAAACCATCCTCAACAGGATTATTGTCTTTGCGAAAGAAAACCTTAGCACCTTAGTGGATAAGAACCACTCAATTATTCCCCAAGAAAAATAATTATCTCGGGCCTTAGGTATTGAGGACAAACCTTCCATTCCTTTGCCCAATACCAAAAATGGGATATCTTGGGAGCCACCCCCCAGGGTTGGTTTAAACTAAATTTTTATGGTGCAGCCAAGGAGAACTCGAGAAGAGCTGGAGCTGGAGGAATAATCAGGGATCATCAAGGAAATATGGTCAAGGCCTTCGTTGAACCATTGGGAATCAGAACTAATAATGAAGCAGAAGCTAGAGCCCTTTGGAGAGGGTTGCAAGTAGCCCAAGCAACTCAAGGTAACTTGATGATTGAAGGTGATTCTATGAACATCATCAACCTGTTAACCAATGGCAAAAAACCTCCATAAAGAATCAAGGGAGTCATCCATGAAGTGAGTATCATTTTTACGGCAAGATGGAATAGGAGGGCTCGTCACGTGTACTATGAGGCCAACAGGTCAGCTAAAAAATTAGCCAACATAGGTGTTGATGTTGGTAGTTTGGTGACATGGACACAAGGTATGCCACATGAAGTGGAAAACATTATTAGTCATGAAAAGAGACCTACTCGTTAAGGAGAAAGATGAATGGGTGTTCTTTTCCCATGGAGCTGGTAATAACTATGGGGTTTCCCTCTAAATCATACCAAATTGGAAATTAAGGTAACAAGGTGTAAGCCTTGGAAGATTTCGACAGAGAATAGGAAATGGGCAAGCAACAGGTTTCACAAGTGAAATGTTCCAAACTTCAATTCCTATCAATGTAAGTAATGTTTACAGTTATATTTAGGTATTGGTGTGCTTTGTTAGTAAGGTGTTGTAGGGGATTCAACACAATTTTTGGTAAGAAAGTTTCAAGTATGACTAGGATCTATAATCTCAGTAGAAGGTTGGATATTGTAATAGGTTTTGGGTTAACCTGCAAAACCCGGTAATTAATGAAGACTTTTATTTACCAAAAAAAACAAATGGTAAATGCTATCAAATTCAATGAGCTCAAATAGATAAATACCTTAATTTTAAGGTATAGACTTGGGTTCAAATCTCTCTCTCTCTCTCATGATCTCAAATAGATAAATACCTTAATTTTAAGGTATAGACTTGGGTTCAAATCTCTCTCTCTCTCTCTCTCTCTCTCTCTCTCTCTCTCTCTCCATAGTTTGTTGAGATACTATGATAACCTAGTAATGACATAATATAGGTGGGACTATGTATGTAACGTAGTGCAACATGAGTGGACCTAATATAAGAGGTTCAAGGTTTGAATCTAATAGATGATAGAGTTGTTGAGATACTATGATAACCTGGTAATGATGTAATATGGGTGGGACTATGTATATAATGTAGTGCAACATGAGTGGGCCTAACATAAGAGGTTCAAGGTTTAAATCCAATAGGGGATAGAGTTGTGCACTATACTTTGGTAACCAAAGCCTAACATAAGAGGTTCAAGGTTTAAATCCAATAGAGGATAGAGTTGTGCACTATACTTTGGTAACCAGATTTTCGATAGATAATCATATATTGGGTAAATAACATCCTTTTATGAGGGTTTTCTCATATGGCCTTTGGTCTCATGGACATTAAAGACTACTTTACTGTCAGTATGATATAAGCAAGTGAAAAATATATTGTATAAATATTTTTAATTTATATTTATATGATTACATAATAATGTAATATTAGAAGAGTTGATAAAATGTTGGATAAATTGTTTTATATCTAAAGCATTATTGGTCCAACCATTACTTTTTGGGATTTTTGGATTAAAAATAATAGACTTTTCAAAAAATAAATTTCAAAATCACTTCCAAGTGTAGATTCATAAAAAAAATAAAATGTCAAAAATTAGGTTCATCAAACTTAATTATGATAATGTTTCAAAAAAAACATGGAAAAGTAATAGACATGGTTTTTTTAGCGGTACTAGAGATAAAATTCTTCTCAAATTCTCATAATCATATAAGAATTCAATAAACAATTACAAGAGTCTAGGGAACTTATTATATGTGTCAAGCCACCATGGAGAAAAGGATGGATATTATTATTGATATTATGAAAAAAGAAACGGGAATTGAATCAATAATAATATTATTTTGGGTGTCCATCAATTATTATTGGAGGTTGTATATTGGAAATTGATGCAGCTCTAAATCATGTGGTACTACCTTTTCACATCTTTTTGTGTCTCTTAACCTTGGATTAAACCATATTTGCATAGATATTATAGTCAAAGCTTGGTAAAGAGGGTAAATATAGTGCTGAGTTAGATAGGGTATGTGTATGTGCTTATAGGGATAGAATGCAATGCTTAACACCTAATTAACAGGTCTTATGGCCTGGTAAAGCATGTTTGGCACATTGTAGGATTAAAGTTCAATTGATACCAAAGAATATACACTTTATGAGTATCATAGGGACCATGTACACCAATATCATAGGAACAAGCCCTATACCATCACTAAAGGAATCACACCAAACTAACACCAGATGAACTGGAAACAAGAATGTAAGCAAGGCATCAAATGCAATGGCATTAATGTAACTGAGGCTCCAAATGTGATGACAACAATGCAAGTGCAACACCAAATTTAATAATTTCAAATACAAATGGGACCCAATGGAAAATCATAATCGATAGATGTAGAGGTTTTTGATGGACTTAGAAAATCATGTTGGCTTATTGTCAAATAGAATAATGTTCTTCAAAAATAACCATGGTCAGATATTTTCAAATTTTAAAAAATAATAACTGCTCAAATAACCCAACAAATTGAACAATTTCAATAATATGCATTAGGCAACTTACAACCAATTCTTGTGGCTAATTTAGTTGATGGTTAAGTTGTTGTGATTGTATGCTCTAACTTAACATTTGTCATTTTATTCTATTATGTACAAGAAACAAAGGAAGATATATTTATTTATTTATATTGTAAAATAATATTGACTTTAAAGCTTCTAGAAAATGGATTTTTATTATTGTTGTAGCTTACTAGTGATATAGCATGTTATTTCGATGAGATGTTGTATGTGGTGTGTTGGAAGTAAATAAAATAGTGGTATAATTTCATCGTAAGTACTACATTAGTCTATTATTTTCATACCACCATGGAGCAAGGGCCCACTCCAAAGCAAGGTGGAAACCTTCTTTTTCTTTTTTTCCTATCCAAGGTATATTGTTTTGATTTTATTCTCTTTGTTTTGTTTAGCATCTATTGTCAAGCTTATCAGAGTAGAATTAGTAAGTCTCAGGAAGATTAAATGTTGATGTAGGATTAATCTATGATTTACTTTCATATTTTGGCATCCATGTGTGATAATTTAATTTTGTAAGTATGTGTGTATTTCAATTCAACAAGCTTTCATTTACAATTGTATGTTCTTAGATATGTAAAATTGAGATTCCCTTAATTCCACTAGTATACTTATTTCTATTAATTTTGTAAGCATGAGTGCGAGTTTAGATTTATCAATAGTTTTATTTATGAAGTGAGTGATATTTTTTGTTGTTCATTTTTTGCAAGTATGCTTAGGAATCTCATACTAAAAACTTGCAATAGAAAACTTGCTAACAAATACAACCTATGGATGCCACCCCAAATTTTACATTAATTAAATTGATTCAATTTAGTGACTTGTCACTTTTTGGCATAATTGTCAGGGAAATGACATTATTAGGAAGCTGTTGAAACATCCAATATCATCATCTCTTTGCTAAATTTTAAATGGTTAATCATAAAGACTTGTGTTTAACCACATATCCCTAGTTGACTCTCTTTTCTTTTAAAGTTGATCCATATTTCATGAATAAATAGTGATCCTAGGCCTGTGATGACATGATTAGAGAACCTGAAAGTTAGTGCTAAACCATATTTCCCTTATTCTTAGCTTAAAGTAACTCTAGTTGATCTTTTGTTACCAATATTATAATTTTCTATTAAAACATAGGAGCATTGTATTGTGAGTATCAGTCCTTAAGAGAATACCATCAGATTAGGTTATACCCAACCTTTTGATCTATGACACGAAGTGATCATATTCTTGTTCTATTTCAATGGGAGAACAATTGGCTAAAATCCTAACAATAAAAAGTGACATTAAGAGGTAGAGGTATTATGGATTTAAGATTTCCAATTTTGAAAAAAAAGTAAGTAGGATAGGATATATGAATAGACCTAATAAAAATTGTTATCCAAAACCCCCAATGAACCATAGGTACTCAACAATCACACTTGGAGGTTGCAATAATTATTCACTACTTATAGCCATAGTCTCAAGTGGTTCATTGCAAATAAGCAAAGGGAAAGTAAGTACAAATATACCACCATCATTATTTTTAGGGTCCTTGAGGTCTCCTAAACTAGAAAATTATTGGGAATAATCTAGTAGTCGTCCACCTACCCAAACATATTTGTATCTTCTAAATTTTTTAAGAAAAATTATGGTTATTAGGAAAACAATAATATGGGGGATAGGGAAGAAGATAACAACATAGGGGATGGACAAAGTGATACACATCATCATGGGGAAGCTAGAAATGGTACTAGGACATTCACATACCCTATTAGGTTGGACCCCAACATGCAAGCCCCTATGAAAAATATCTCTCCATTAATATTTCCAACCTTTAAGGGGACTACTTTTGAGGACCCAAATCAGTTCCTGTTTGAGTTTAAAATCCTATGCCAATCATATGATTATGGAAATGATAATAAATACTAAAGTTATTCCCCTCCATGCGTAAGGATTCAACAATGTGTTGGTTTATAGGGTTGGCATCTGACTCTATACGAACATAGGTAAAAATGGAGAAATCCTTTTTAGATTAACATCAATAACACTATCATGTTAAAAAATAAAAAATAAAAAAATTATTTAGGATGAAACAAAATGATGGTGAGACTTTAGAATATTATTTAGATCATTTTTTGTTTATTCAAAGTCGATGTGGATATGGGATATACCATAAATTTAATAAGGTAATTTTCCTACAAGGATTAAATGATGAGACGATAGATGTTTTGAATCTCATGGGGAAGGGTTATGTGAAAAAATTAGAGCTTCTTGACATCATGGGACTTTGTAGAAATTATTACCACACAAGGGAAGGAATTCGCAAGTATAAAACATGCAATATTGTTAATGATATAGGATAGTTAATGGAAGTATTTTCCAATTTAAAAATTGATATTCTACTAGATCTAAACACAACATTGCATGGATTGCAAGCTAAAAATAAATCGATTCTTTTTTTTGTTTTTGGAAAACACCCTTTTTGGGGTGCCACTTTCGGGTAAGACCCAAGGCAATAGGGGTATCTATTCTATCAAAATCACCTAGGGCTTGCACCTAGCCTACCCCCTTCGGCACACTCAAGGAGAATGCCTAAAACAACAAAAACACAAAAAAACATAAAAACACAAAAAAACACAAACACACAAAAAAAACAACAAAGAAAACACCAAAACACAAAAAATAGAAAAAACAACAAAACACAAAAACAATAAAACCATACAATAACACAAAAAAAAAACAAAAAAAAAACAACACAAAACACAATAAAAAACAACACAAAAATACACACACTAAAAAATTAAAATGATGGGGAAAAATAGATTACATCTTTGGCCTTTCTAGGCCAACAAGCCTTTTAACCAAGAATCAACACAAGAAACATAAAAATGATCTTTCTGAGCTAGGAACTAAAATACCCTAATTGAACCAAAGAGAAGCTAGTACAAAGTAAAAAGTAACTAGGTACCTCTAGTACTAGATTCATCCAGATAAAGGATAAATTAAAGAGCATCCTTGATTTGTGAAGCCCACCATATGGGAGTAATATCACCTTTGTCCAATGCCCAATTAGCTAAAGCATCAACAATCCTATTATGTCCTCTGACTACATGATTGTATTCAAATTTTAAAAATCCCATTTGGATTAATTAAATATTCTCAATAATTCTTTTATTCTCCCATCAACCTTATGATTCTTAGGAGGAGTCTTCAACAGATTAATTATGACTTAGGAGTCGGATTCAACTAGCACATTTTACCATCCAACCTTAGCAGCCCAATGAAGGCCTCTGAGGATACCATACTCCTCAGTAAGATTATTGGAAAGGATACCCAAATTCTCAACAAAAGTGAAAACTAGGGAACCATTTGAAATTCTACCAATTCCTCCCACACTGGATTTTCTAGGATTCCCCCTAGAGGCTCCATCTATTTTGAATTTTTTAAAATCCTTAGGAGGATTCTACCAATTCCTTGTTCTATCCATCTTTCGATTACTCATGTTCCCTTTAAGTTGGTTTCCAATAGTAGAGTCAAGGTTATGCATAATGGTGATTCTTTGTTAATTCATGAATATCAACATTTTCAAAAATAGAAATTGGTAAATTTGGGTACCCTAGATGTTGGCCCATTCATCCAATTTTTTTGGATCCAAAAAAAATTTAGGAGTTGGCTTGCCCCATGTTGATAATAATAATATCATTTTTTTTTAAATTGCCAGCACTCCCATCTAAATCAATGACCCTTTTCACCTTGAAATTATAATTCTTGTTAGAATTAATGTAATGTGCACTATGCCTTCCTTGAAACTTGTCAGTTTCACTTGACAAGTGTCATGCATTTCATATAGGCTTATGCCTATATATTGTAACCATGTTTCATTTGTAAAATATCTCATCTTGCTCATTCAAATCTAGTCCCAACATTTGGTATCAGAGCTCCAGGCTTTCTCTGTCCTTGTGAGCTTAAGGGGGGATTTCCCTCATGGAAATCCCCCCCTCATCCTTCCCCTTTTTCAATGCAAAATCTGAGTATGCTCTAAACTTGTCGGTGTAAACTGATCTGGTTTATCAGAAAGGATCCTTGCATTTTAATGAAGAATTTTTTTTATTTAGTTTTAGACTGGGTTCTTGGTGTAGTTTTGCTGGTTCTCTATTCAGGCCTCAATGTTGTTATCATTCAATGGCTTTGGTTTTGCTATTGCTCCTTTGTTCAGTTTATCGCCACTACAATTTTTTTGGGTTCACCACTTTCTCCAGCACTCTCAATAGCCACACCTTCTGGTTCACTTGTCTTTGGCTCTTACTATTTTTGAGATTTGTGGTATCTTCCTCTTTATTTTTGCTGCAACAAAAAAATAGTGGAGAAGACGAGCAACGAAACAAGATCTAGAGCTGCATCTAGGGTGCCAAGATCTACAAGAGCCTTAGCGAGCAGACTGACGCCTCCAAAGCCGATAAGTTCTACAACAAGCATTTACCCCCAATCTAATCAAGGTGTTGTAAATCGCCTATGGATTATGGTTTTACCTCTGTGAACACGACCTATTTGACCAACACAGCTAATGTCACGGCATCGAATCCTGCTGACTGCACCAGCTGGAGCAACAACCAGGATGAGCTCTGCTACAGCTGCAGTTCCTGCAAGGTCGAAGTGCTGGCGAATCTGAAGACCGACTGGCGCAAGATTGCGATTCTCAACATTGTGATGCTCATCTTCTTGATCATGTTTACTCGGTTGGGTGCTACGCTTTCAGGAACAATAGGCATGAAAATGGCATCTTTGGCTACAAGGGACCTCAAGTTTTAGGGTTTCATTTGTAGATCCGTTGGGGTTTCTTTATTGTACAGCCTTATCTTTAGTGCTCGATTCTTTTTGCGAGTTTCGCTTTGTGGAACAAAGAATCCTCTTCTCTGTACTATTATCCTCTGTATCGGATATTTTGATTTACTTTAATTTGTGGAGCGAAGAATTATGAGGCATTGCGAGTCAAGATTGAGGAGATTTTTTCCACATGATAGCTCGTTGAGATTATTTTTTTAGACGCCATACTTCCAAAGCAAGATTAGGATAGGCTTCTTTCATGGGATAATGACCCTGCAATACAGCACCACCATAGCAGTGCATTGTCCATCTTCTGTCTACAACAATGACGAACAACAGCACATCTGGATATCAATTCACAAAACCAACGAGAGCAAGAAGTCCTTGGATTTCAGTCTGCAAATTCCAAGCCGAATCAACGATCTGTCAGGCTGTGAAACACCAGATCTTCAACAAGTTGTTAAAAATTCCCTCCATTCTAGCTCTCCTCCTGTCATTGAAAAATTGGATATGGTGGTCTGGTTAGGAGATCTCAACTACAAAATTGAAGGAAATAGAAAATCAGTCAGCTTGCTCATCAATCAGAACCTCCAAATGCTATTAAGGGCCAAGGACCAACTTTCTAGAGAAGCAGAGGAGAGCCTTCCCCTATTGATATGCATCGAATCCAGTTGAAGAAGGAGTTGAGTCAATCGTCGACACTGGCAGGAATCGAAGTCCAGTCGAGGAAGTTGTCGGATCGAGCTAACCCTGCCATGGCCGCCTTGCGGGAAAAGATCACATTCTTGGAGAGCTCAGGGGCAAGTTGCATGCATGGTATGAGGAGCTATCACAGGTGTGTTCCGCCCCATTCCTGCACATGCATGGGAGCGTGGCAGTCCGTTTGGGACTACGATCTATTTTTTTAAAGAAGTGATAATTTTTTTATGGCGTTGGTGGAAGTTTGTGCTAAGCATCACGTTAGGTGAAATCATGCGATCATCATGGCAATATTTTCTACAGCTTTGGCATGTTGCTCAGTTGCTCTCGGTATTGTTATCTATCATAGTGTTACACTTTCCTATTGCTCTCGGTAAATTATTTCCCAAGAAATAATTTATCGTGATTATTGCTTGAGGTTAGCCCATGTTACCCGCCAAGCTTGTTTACTCCGTCTGACTGATACTTAAGAAGCAAATTACCATAAAAGGAGGAAAAATCTTAATATGGGTTTTATTAAAATCTTAAGTGACAACGAGTTTTGCCAGATCTGAATTTTCCTATTGTCGTAATAAAAACAAAGAGTCAGAGACGAGTGCAGACAAACAATGCATGCGGCCATTTTTTTTAACCAGCCGAAGATGGGCCTGCACGTTTGTGCAACGTACAGTTTGAGAACGACACAGAGGGTATTTACCATTGTGGAAGGTATGTGACCATTGGCAAGGGAGAAGCAGCCAGCCATGTTGAAAAATCTGAAGCACTACCATCAAAATATTTTTTTCGTCCATTTAAATCTTTCGACAGAGATTCATGGATTTGAGAGTGCAACCATGGGATTGACTCTCAAAAACATTTTGGTGCTTTTAAATATGTTTAATTAGCTTGTTGAGTAGTGGGGAGGGCCCACTCATTTGATTCCACTCTGGAGATTTAATATAAATTCAAATGGGAACTTGGGAATTTATCAAATGAAAGTTGTAAAGATAATCTTTTTATAAGTGGAAAGGGGGAACATATTATTTGTGTATGAGGATTTGGGAAAATGCTCCATAAAACCTTTATAAAGAATGAGGTTGTGAGTTTTTTAAATTTCAAATATAGATAGCCATTGTAATTCCCTTGCATGGGAAAATTAAAAAGTCTATTCATTCCGCCAGAGTGTGATGTCGCTATTGAGCGATGACAAGAGAAGATTCCTGATGTTGTTTGTTTTTTCAAAAGATGAAGGTCCCATTGAGGATCAAACATAGGGGTATTTATAGTCATCAGAAAGTTTTTTTTCGTAACGGACATTTTGGTGGTGTCCAATTGTAATTTTGAGGCAGTTTTATGTGCATTTTTTAGCCTCAAATATTTGTACCTTGGAGTGCACTCTCGGTTGTACCCGACACTCCCAAGGCAATTTATATGTGAATCTAGTATCTAGTATTCTCCTCTTTCTACTTGGCGGATGCAGTGGCTGGTTACCCATGCATTCCGGTAAGATGAGGTGACTACCATAAGGACACTTATTCTAGGGACTATAGACATAGACACCCTAGACTCTATCCGAGGTTTTTTTTTCGGATCTACTTTTGAAGACTACAGACAAAGACACTTCAGAAGATTCTCTTCTATTCTTCTTTCTTCTCCTCCACACTTGGATTCTAAGGCTCAATTTTATTTTATTTCATGGCTCATATTTCTTTTGTATTAAGGTGCATTTTCGGTAGAGACCGACACCTTCTAGATTGAGTTCACCATGAGGAGGGATTTGATATTCATGGTGGATCTAGTCAGTGACCTACAAGAGGCAACATCCTCTGAGGATGACCTGCAGAGGCAACAGACCCAAAAGTGGCTGACCTTGAGGCACCCATGATGACCCTGAGGCACTTAGACGGCTTACCCAGTGGCAATAGACCTGTGGAAGTGGCTGACCCTGAGGCAATAGACCGAGATGTATACATACTGAATCTAGCATTATTCGCAGTTGGAGAGCCAAGCACAAAGAGCACAAGCCTAGACCAAATCAACAATAAAGGAGGATGTAGAATTTTTTTAGAGAAGTCAACATTAAGGGGGAATGTTACCTGATGTTGACTTGTTTTTTTCTTTAGCTAGGATAGTGCACATTAAGGGGGAATGTTAGAATTAATGTAATGTGCACTATGCCTTCCTTGACACTTGTCAGTTTCACTTGACAAGTGTCATGCATTTCATATAGGCTTATGCCTATATATTGTAACCCTGTTTCATTTGTAAAATATCTCATCTTTCTCATTCAAATCTAGTCCCAACAATTCTTTTGTTTATTCTACCAAATTCACCTCTTATACTAGTATATATACCTAACGTGACAACCATACCCATACAACTAAAACATTCATTCTTATTGAAAAATGACCTTTAGGAGAAAAATAATAATCAGTTACAAAGAGAAGAATAGATGATTAGTTGAGAAAAATAATTAGTTGTAGAGTAGTGGTTCGATAGAGGAGCAATGAAAAAAATAATTAGTTGCAAAGTGTGGTCTGATTGCAAAATATTCGACTACAAAAGTGTGCTCCAACTACACTTTTCCAGTGAGACCGCATCCAACTGCAACAGTGCAGTTAGATTGCATTCAGTTGCACATCTAGCTAAAAAAGTGGAGTCAAACATCATCTAGCTACACATTTGGCTATAAAAGTACAGTTGGACCACATTTGATTGCAAAAGTGTAGTCATATGCGATCCAACTATACTTTTGTAGTCAGACCTTTTGTAGTTGGATGCAGTCCTATTGCATCTGATTAGTAGAGAACCTTTTAGGAGATATAACTTTTGATCTAAAACTCTATTTTTTATTTTTAAACCACCTAGCTTGATGAGATCTATGCTTTAAACGGATTTATGATCGATTTGGCACTTGGTAAAATCCTCAAAAAATCCTCAAAAGACCTCAAAAATGAGCTCTTAAGTTGCTAAAGTGCAATATCTGAGAAAAAGCGAAATCTATTAAGGGTAATGTGTAGAAACCCTTAAAAAATGTTAGATCCGGGTAACCTAAAATGATGGATTTGGTAAATATTATTGTCTTATCAGAAGAATATATGAAAAATGAGTGGTAGTAAGATTTTGCAATTGATTCACCCTATTTTTATAATTTTTGGTGGAAAATAAAGGTAATTCACCCTATGTTGGACATGATTCACCTCATTTTTATAAATATATTTTGGGTCCAACCCCTTATGCATAACCTTAAGTAGAGTGAATCTTCAATCTTTGTATAACATGATCCCATCGTTGGTGGAAGTCTTTGGGTGATTAAGGAGTTGTTGGACTAATTCAACTAAGTTGGTAATGGTCTTTTTCTAAATGTAGTGAATATCCTTCCTTTCCAATTTAAATTTTTTTTTGTTTCTTTCCTTCCAAATATTCCAAGGCAATATGGTTGTTCCCATCCCTAACAAAATGATCAACAACCTCCTATTTAGGCCAATCCCTCCAAAGTTATTCAAGAGTAGAAAAATTGGACCACTTTAAATCAAGTAAGATAGACATTCTCCTCCATATCTCATAGTCTAAGGGACATTCAATAAAAATATGGCTAAGATTTTCCACATTATTTCAACATATTTCACATCTAAATAGGCCATGAAAGCCATGTTTTATAAGTTGCTCACTAGTGAGCATCCTTCGATGCAATAAAATCCAAATAAAAAACCTCGCCTTAGGCCAGAGATTTTGAGCCTAAAAATATGTAAATATATCATAGGACTAGTTGGGATTATTGCGGCATAAGATCAAATAATATTGAGCAACAATATACTCACCCTTAGTAGTGTTGTTCCATCCAAAAAAATCCTTATCATGGGACCAAGAGAGAGATCTCATATGAAGGGTGTGTTGGATATCTTTCCTTTGTCTTTTTAGAATTTGAATAGGTCATTCCTCAATAGGGATCCAATACCTATCAATCTCTAAATCACCATTTTGGTATCAATAATAATTAGTTACCTTTATCTAGTTGGTTTGGTGTAGCTTCTCCATCCAGGGCCTCCAATCATGGAACTAAGTAATCAAAGGTTGGCAACCGTCCCAAGAATTTATCCAAAAAATTATCTATTAACCATTATGAATGATCCAAAATAACTTCTTATTTATCAAATCCTCACCTATCCTAAGAAATGTCAAAATGGGAGAATATTTGGTAGGTAGTTGATAGCGAACAAGGTCTTTAGGAATTTTGTTTTTAGCATATTTAGCACGAAGGTTATTGGCCCATAGGGCATTGGGGTTATTCAAAATACTCCAATATAACTTTGTAGCTAAAGCCTTATTATTTTTATAGTAGATCAAAGTCCAAACCCCTCTCCATTATTGGGAAGGCATAAAGTATCCCATTTCACTAAGGCCTATTTTATTTTCTCCTTAGTACCACACCAGAGGAACCATTGATTGATTTGATCCAGTTCTCAAAGAATTGACTTTGGAATATTCAACATAGTAGAAACATAAATATGTATAGTTTGAAGGATTTATTTTACCAAGGTAATTCTACCCCCAGATTAAAGCCACCTATTGGTCCACTTTCCAATTTTCTCCTTTACTCTGTCCAACAACCAATTCTAGTATTTGGATGTTGATAGGAATGCCTAAATAAGTGATTGAAAGGGATGCCTTCTTATATCTTAATTTATCTAAAACCATGGATTCCTGTCTAGGAGAGTAGTAAAAGAAAACGACTTTTAATTTATCTTCACCAATCAATTGCCCCATAGCATTAGAGAAACAATAAATGATTTGATTAATAGTAGAGGTTTCCTTAATTGTAGATTTACCTAATAGAGAAGAGTCATCAACAAAATGAAGATGAGAGATAGGCCTAGATCCATGCGCAATGGTAAATCCCTCAAGGGTTTTGTTTTCTCTATTTTTGGTCATAGTCCTACCTAAGCATTTAGCAAGAATGATGAATAAATAAGGGGAGAGGGGGTCACCTTTCCTATTACCTCTGGAATCTGGAAATAAATGTGAAGCGTAATCATTGATAAGAACTGAGTAGGATACCAAAGAGATACATACTATAATCCAATCTATCCAATCTTGAGAGAAGCCAATTGCCTCATAATTTTGACAAGGAAGTGCCAATCCATTTTGTTATAAGCTTTGGATAGGTCTAAACAGATGAATATATAAGGAGATGTGCTTCCATAGAATGGATGGATTCTTGAGCAAGAACTATTTCATCCATAATCTTTCGCTCTTCCACATAACCTCCTTGTTTAGGGGAAATAATCTTATGCAAAATAGGTTTCAGCCTCTCCACCATGATCTTGGTAATTTTTTTGAGAAGAATATTACATAAAGCTATTGGTATAAAAGTTGATAAATTTTATGCATCTTAAGCCTTTGGGACTAGAGCTATTTAAATTTTATTGATTACCTTCAAAATATATTTGGCCTTCCTGGCTTATTCCACCACCTCTAATAAATCAACATGAAGAATATTCCAAAATTCTTAGTAAAATTTGATGGGAAAACCACCAGGCCTTAGGGTCTTTTAAAACCACTTGTTGAAGCTCATTGATAGTAATTAGAGTAGTCAAAATAGATTTCTCTCAGAAGTGATAAGAGTAGGGATCGCTTGAAGGACATTCTATTGAGACACTGAGTCAAGAGATGCAATAGTGAATAGTTTGGAAAAGTAATTAATAATGATAGACTTCATGCCATCCCAAGTGTGGACAAAGTCTCCAAAATCTAATTTCAAGGAAGAAATAAAATTATGTGATCTATGGGCTAGAAGATATTTTTGGAAGAATTATGTGTTCCGATCTCCTTCT
Source organism: Wollemia nobilis (assembly GCA_028583015.1). Classification (NCBI taxonomy): domain Eukaryota; kingdom Viridiplantae; phylum Streptophyta; class Pinopsida; order Araucariales; family Araucariaceae; genus Wollemia; species Wollemia nobilis. The sequence goes on from JAQPPZ010017169.1 coordinate 323,885, forward strand.
TTGAGCCATTAGATCCTATATTTTTGCTTCTATAAAATATCTTCTATTTTTTTCTATTCCTTCAACTATGTTGTGAGTCTAATATCATCTATACTTCTACTCTCAATGAGGCTATATACATGGATTTGATTATTCAACTCTTCAAGTCGAGCAATCACTTCTTGTTTATTTTTCCTGACATCTCCAAACTCCTTCGAATTCCAAATCTTGATTTTGGATTTGATGTATTGCAACATTTTGGTGAAACAAAATATATTAGTTCCATATCATGGTTTACCTTCCCACCACTATTTCCACACTCAAGGTTTGAAGGAACTATATCTGAGCCACATTAACTAAAATCAGAAAGGTGATAAACCGACCTTGGTTTTCCATATTTCAACCATGACTAGCCAATGATTTGAGCTAGTATTATTAAGATTTTTCACCTTAGAAATGTGTCCATGGATTAAGAAATTATTAGAGAACAAGAACCTATCCAATATTTCCATGATACAAGTTGAGCCTTTACTTCTGTTAGACCAAGTCATGAGGTCATTATCTGGTTGGATCTCCACAAGGTGAAGGTTTGAAATATATTAAAAATAAATATATTCATGTTGGAGAATATTACATTATTTAGTACATGCAAATGTACCCCCATGGTACCTTCATGGTACAAATGTAAATATGTAATAGATTAGGGTTGAGTCTATAGTTTAGATGAGTGATTTATATTTCTCTTTTATGTAAGTGTCAATATGCAAGATATGCACAAGTGTCATGTAAGAGTGCAATGTGTAGGATATGCACAAGTGTCATGTAAGAGTGCAATGTGTAGGATATGCACAAGTGTCATGTAAGAGTTCAATATGCAGGAAATGAACAATTTTCATTTAATATTGCAATGTGCAATATATGCACAAGTGTTATGTATTGAGAGAATGTGCACAAGTGTCATGTGTGTAAGTGTGAAAATATATAATATGATAATGTGTACAAGTGTCTTATATTAGGATTGCATGTAGGAGAGTAAGAGTCATGTAGAAGTGTGCAAGTGTCATAGAGTCAAGTGTGCAAGTGTCATAGAGTCAAGTATGCATGTAATAAGAGAGTGAATAGTCTAGTATACAAGTGGCAATATGAGAAGCCAAAGGTCAAGAATAGGAAAGATCACATCTCCTAGATACATGAGGAGTACAATAAACAAGTATTGAAGAGTCACATTACCGTCTATATTATAGAGATAAATCTCCATACAATGTAACACAAGAAAAAGGAAAAATAGTCTCATTGATAATGAAGCTTGCATACAAATTTTTGAGCAATTAATATTGTAAGTATTCTTCATGCATGTACATGAATAATTTTTTCTCTTTACTTTCATATTTGATATTATAAGTGAATGTTATTTTATCGTTATATTTGTCTTGATATAGATATTAGATTGCTCATATATATATTTCTAGTTTTGATTTTGATATTTCGACCTATAATATTGTTGTTTAATTTACATTAGAACCTATGATATTTTGAGATAATTAAGCTTAAAATCCAACAATTCAACCATTAGCATTGTATTGTCCTAGATGTAGGTAAAAACATGCTCTTCAAGAGTGTCTTCTTAACAAACTACTATATGTAGTATTTGTGAAAGATGACATCCTATGGACCATTGTAATCTCTTACCTGATATGAAAGTGACCCTCAATAGAAGTAATCCACCCATGGAAGAACTCAATTATGTGGGGCAAAGGAATAATTTCTCCTATAATCAATACCTACAAAAATTCCATGGATGCAAAACTCATAGAACACCCCCTTGAAACATGTCATCGCCTCCACAACAACAAGGCCAATATCCATGGCCATCACCTATAAAATGGTCTACTTTAGGTTGGCCAACCAATAATGGATGTCACAATCAACACTTAACCAACCTAGGATGTCTTAAAATCAATATTGGATGAGATCATATCAATCTAACCAACCATATGTGAACCAAAAAAGATTCCAAAATTAGCAATAAGCTTTGTTTCTAAGACCCACTAATGCTTACCAACCAAAGCAACCATCGTAACCTAAGCAACCTCTACTTTTGACCCTACTTGTGGCCAATAAAAATAATAATAAACAGACAACACCTATCTACAATGTTGATTCTAATTATACAATTAACCTAAATGTTATCATCTATGAAAATATACAACTCTACTCAATAAAGGTCTTATCTCATCCCTTATAAAAAACTAGAAGATAATGAAGTAAGACCTCCAACACTAGACTCTCCTAGATTTCACCCTCAAAAAGACAAAAATCCACATGAGGATGAAACTCTTAGTTCTTATCTTAAGGTATTATATCCTTAATGACTTCTATCTAGAGAAGAACCCTATAAATAATCATATTTACTAATGGAATTAAAGTGTTAAAATATTATGGTTTCTTTTTTACAAGTAATTAAATATGTACCAATTTTTTATAATACTATCTAGGAATTATGTATTAAAATATCTAAAAGAAACAAGAAGATCTATCCAAATACCATGCAAGTAGATGAAAATTTAGCATACCCCCTTCAAGGGAATCTTATTCCACTTAAAAGTATGGGGATCCAAGGAGTCCAGTGATCATGGTCTCAATTGACACAATCAAGATATCCAATCTGTTGATTGACCTGGGTGCTACCATCAATGTTATGAATATGGAAACATTAAAGAAATTGTACTTGAAAAACATAATACCAACCTCTACTATACTTTAGATGTTAGACCAACCAATAGTAACACCCAAAGGATTAGTGGAAGATATCCCAAATTTTTTTTATTCATGGTCCCATTGATTTCATGATCCTACAACCAAAGGCCAAGGAGAATGGTTATCCATTAATCCTTGGATGACCATGCCTTGCTATGATAGTTGCTTTTATCGATTGTCAATATAGAGATATGACCATTTCTAATGGGATGAGCTCAAATAATATTTCCTTGTACCCACTAGTTAGACCTTTTATAGACTTTTATGGTAACTTGTGGGTGGATGAACCAAATAAACAAGAAACTTTTGCCTACTTATTCATTTTAACTGTAAAGGAGTATGTAGACAAATAAGATCCTTTGGAAAGAGTCCTTTTTGAGGATGAGATTGTGTTTCTAGAATCTTCATGTGGATCTTGTTCTAATTATGAGCAAGTTGTTCATTTACTCCTTTGGGAAGATAAATGTGATACATCTAAATGATTACCACTAGTTTCTTTATAGGATAGCCCATTTACCATGGCACATGGTTGGTAAATACACCTTATTTCCTCTTTTCAATGTCCTGAAAAATATTATTCCCTCGAGAATATCCTTTGACAAAAATACTAGGATTTCCACCCTCTATTTCCTCACCATTGTCCTTTGAATTTATTGGTGAGAAAGTATGAAGGAATCAATTCAGTGCACCTTGGCACAAAGCAAATATAAATTCAACCAGGAAAAACCCTTAACATCAACAATTGGCTATATGATGAAGAGAATGTAAAGTTATTTGATGTGTTAAGTAGGCATATAAAATCCTTTGCATGGGATTATAGTGATATGAAGGGGATACACCTCGATGTATACACATATTGTATATATACTATCGATAAGAAACTTGTTTTTCAACCCCAAAGGAGGATAAATCTTGCCCTAAGAGATATAGTGAAAACTAAAATAAAAAAGCTGCTTGAAGTAGTATCCCATTTTTGATAGCCAGTGGGTTTCTCCATTAGTGATTATTTTGAAGAATAATGGAAAATTAAAAGTATTCATGGATTACTAAGAACTACATGAAAGGACCATATACCCCTCCATTCATAGACCAAGTCCTTGATACACTTGCCAAAAATAAATACTTTTCTTTCCTTGATGGTTTTATTGGCTACAACCAAATTTATGTGGCCCTTAAATACCAAGATAAAACCACTTTCACTTGCTCTTGGGGAATGTTTGCTTAGCAATATTTACCATTAATATTGTGCAATACCCCTGTTACTTTTTAGTAAGCAGGCCTTACCATCTTTGCTAATCTAACCAATGAGTGTGTAGAGGTCTATATGGATGACTTCACTATTTATGCAAATAATTTTGATGAGGCACTCCATAATATTGATAGGGTTCTGACTTGATGCAAAGCCCATAACCTATCCTTAAGCCATAAAAAGTGTTTAATGATGATGGATGAAGGCATCATTTTAGAGCATTACATCTTTGCTATCTGAATAAAAGTAGATCCTAAAAATATAGAAGTAATAACCCAACTACCTTCTCTAGCAACACAAATAAATGTTAGAAGCTAGGACACAAAGGCTGTTATAGGTATTTTATTGAAAAATCTAGTAAAATTTCTACCCCATTATTTTATCTTCTTGTCAAGTATGTTGAGTTTAAATTAACACAAGAGTGTCAAATAACATTTGATGCTATTAAGGAAAAAATTACTTTTGCACCTAAGGGGACCAAGCTAGAAAATTCTATTTCACATTCATATTGATGCCTTTAACACTTCCATAGGTGTAGTCCTTGGACAAGAGGAAGAGGAAAATGGAAAGCCTATGTTATTTATTACATTAGTAAAAACTTGTTTGTGGCTGATAAAAATTATATGATAACTGAAAAAAAAACTTAGTAGCAATTTATGCCATCAATAAAATTTGTCATTATATCATAGGATATTATGAAATGTGCATATCAATAATTGTGCAACTGATTACTTGATGAACAAACCTATAGTGAATAGACGAATAATTTTATGGTTATTACATACAACTATTTTGGGAGCTTGGGCATAGCAAGGATTCAGGAGCTTGGATGTAGCAACAAAAAAAGAATTGGGAGCTTGGACATAGCAGGATTCGGTAGCTTGGGTGTCATAGGATTTACGAAGTACTTGTGGAAGAGCATGGAATGTGGTGGGATTTGAAGTGAAGAGAGGTCGAAAACTATTTTCATTAAACTTCTATTGTGGTAGTGGTGATCTATCGTGTTGTGCGGTCGTCAGTTTTACGAAGAGAGAATCAAGGCAAATACGTGGCTGGACTACATTTTTATTTTTATTTTTAGCCAAAATAGACAAGGTGTGAACTATTTGCTTTTGTGGGAGGCATGATAGATAAACTTGCGTTAGGGCTTGTAAAGCCTTTTCTTATGCATTTACATGTAGTAGAGCAACAACCAGTGTGAGGAGAAGGCTATTTGATCAAACTCGATGATGTTTGTGATTATCAAAATATTGCATTTTGGTTCACTAAGGGTAATCTAGAAATTTAAGTTCTTAAAGTGAGGAGTAAGCATAGCCAAGAGTGAGCACAACCGAAAGCAAGTCACTCTGTGTTCCAAATCTCAAGAAAATTTAGAGAATTCATTTGAAAAAACCTAGGTAACATGGAAAGAAAGTCATTTATGAAAGTTCTTACTAAAAGTATGAATGGCCAAGTTGAAATTTTGGATGCCCTAGCTAGTAATAAGGGTAAGATAATCTATGGAAAACCCAGTCTGGGTAGCAGATTTTACACCAGAAGTGATTATCAAAGATGAGATGATTGAGAATAATATAATGATTCTTAAAACCAAAGGGTTAATTTGTAAGTTTTATGGATATTGGCCAGGTTTTTTTGAGATTCAAAATTGGATCAAGTGGAAGTGGAGATTGAATTCAAATTACTCCATGACTTTTCATTCAAAAGGATTTTTTCTCATTATTTTCTCCAATTCAAAAATAGGGGATAAAATAATGGATGAAAGCTTGTGGTTTAGGGGTAAAGATGCATTATACTTAAGACCTTGGAGTGAAATTTTTTTTGTGGACACAAAAACTATTAAAAGGCTTATGTTATGGATCAAGATTTTTGGACTTCCTTATCAACTCATAAATAAGGAGGTTTTGAAGAGTATTGGTAATACTCTAGGCGAATTCATCCAAGAGGGACCATCTACTAAGGAGAGAAGGCATGTTGTATACACTTGAATATGTGTTTCCATAGATATTTCTAAACATTTACCACAATTGATTAGGATTAAAACTAAATCAAGAGAATGGGATCAACAGGTGGATTATAAAATCATTGCATATCGATGTCGCAAATGTCATGAAACTGGGCACATGGAAAAATACTGCAAAGTAAAAATGGGGGAAGAAATGGAATTTTATGGGCATAAGGGTAATTTCAATTTGAAACAAGTAGACCATATCATAGGAGAAGCTAGGTCAAATAAAGGATTTTCCACTCCTAATAAAGTGACCAGAAAAATCGCTCTACATCATCAAATGGAAAAGACAATTACAATTCACTTGAATCAGCAATTAGAAGAAAAAAATGATATGGAAGATGAGTAAGTACATTGTGCAATTTGATGAGAGGATATTTGGCATATATTTCTGTAACAAAATATTTCATTCTTATGTTTAATTGATGATTATAATATGTTTTATATAAGTTATTGTTGTATATTTTTGTAATTTGTCAATAAAAGGATAAATGCAGTTAATCTGATAAATGTGTTTGTTTTATGTAAAATACGTCCGAGTTATGAGTAATTATGCAGGCAAGGTGTTGAAGAATGTTCCACAGATGAACGATGCAGCTAGCGCAAGCTTTGGGATACACCTTGGATGCGAGGAGATGGACGTAAGAACAAAGGATGCAGGAAGCTTAAGGCACGGTGATAGAGCAGTAGTGGATTACTATTACAGAAGATGGTAGCTGAAGCATGTTATAGAAGATAGTAGCTGAAGCATGTTACGGAAGATAGTTACTGAAGTACATTATAGAAGGTAGCTATTAAAGTATGTTATCGAAGGATTTTTACCAGTAGTTATTGAAGGATTTTTACCAATACTAAAGGATTTTTACCAACAGTTATCGAAGGATGATTAAGTTCGTTGACTGACGTTGCATGCCACATCATTTTCACATGATAGCCAAGTATTTCCAGTCAACATAATATTTGATTTATCACATATTCTTCACATGGAATATTGTGATTAATAAAGTCGTTATTACTTTATTCAATAAAGTTGTGTAATCCAACTATTGTTAGGTTTATTAGATTTAGATGCAAGATTGTTGAACCTTTTCCTGGAATAAAGGACATTTGGTTATATTGTATATCTTGCGAAATGTCAAAGTTAGTGTTTCTTTGTTAAGTTAGCTTACGTATTGCCACTTGGACCATTCAAGAGGTTTACCAAGTCCAAGCAGGAATAGGAATTGTATTAGTTTAGATTATTTTGGTTAGTACATAGTTGTCGCATCATAAGTCCACAAGCTCCACATGGCAAAATACGTGGAAGAGTTTATTCAGAATTGTACAAGTCATAATATATATTACATAGGCAGACCTTTGAAAAGGTCTAATGGAGAAATAGTATAATGGAGAAATAGCTAATGTTGAAACTTTTTGAAGAACTGCGCCAACATGTACATTTGAATCTCCAACAATAAAAGTAGCACTTCATTCTTTGCATATGGTAACTGTGTCATTTGTATTTATTGTTTAATTTCATTTATGTAATTGTAACTGTATATTCCTGCATACATAGAATAAAATCATGTTAGGAATAGTTATACATTTTAGTTATTGAGATAAAGTAAACTAGGGGAGAAAGACTTACACTGTCTTCTAGGAGGCAAGGCCCACTCCTACAACCAGTCCCTAAGATCTCACCCCTACAATAGGTTAGAAATAGTTAATTAACCTTAGAATATAAAATAAAGTAAATTGCATTTTCATAAAATATAAAGTCAGAATAGATAAATAAAACTAACTGCACGAGGATCCTCACCAATAGATCACCTCATCAGTAGATAATCATTATTAGTTAAACTCACCAATAGTTAAACTCATCAATAGCCAATTACTGTTAGAATAATTTTGTTTTCATACTTGCACAATTTAATTTTTGTTTATTTATTTTTCTACAAACACTTGAAACTAAATAGAAAGCTGAACTAAGCTTAGCATTGATCCCCATGGTACAATCTATACTGGATTGCTATTCTTTAAATCTAACCTTGATTTACCCTTGGATTGATAAATTAAATGTAAGCTATTACAACCGATCATTTTGGCATCGTTGTCGGGGAGAATAGCGTCGTAGTGGTTAATCAAAAAAGTTGTTTGGCAGTGCAATTAGGTGAGGCTTACTTATGTGAAAAAAGGTACGTATGAGTCCTTGGGAAGCATATGAGTCGGAGTGGCATGAGATGGTCCCAACAAGTCCCTTTGTACGATGCTACCAGGTTCATTTTTCTTGAGGAATCAGTTTTACTGCTTTCTTAATTAGAATTTTATTTTTTGCAAATTTTATTTCCTGCAAATTTCTTGCTTTGGGTAATTATTATTGCTTAGTTGACTTAGGACCTATGAGAAAAATAGGAAGTAGGTTTACACTGAAAAAGACCTAAACTTGGCTTAGGACCCTGTTAGAAGTAGGAAGTAGTTACGGTTGAGTGACACAACCGTAGTGAAACCCTCCTAATAATCAAAGAAGTAGTAATAGTTTACCTTTTATTTCAGCAAATTTTATTTTTGCACATTTCCAGCTTTGGGTGATTATTATTGTTGGTTTGACTTAGGCCCTATGAGAAAAATAGGAAGTAGGTATACATTGAAACAGACCTAAACATTGGCTTAGGACCCTGTTAGAAGTAGGAAGTAGGTAAGGTTGAGTGACACAACCTTAGTGAAACCCTCCTAAACAATCAAACAAATAGTAATAGTTTAACCTTTTATTTTCAAGTAAATTTTACTTTTCCTGCAATATTTCATTATGTTCCTAATATGCTAAAGTTGGTTGTATAAATATTCGTAGGAACGCGAGTCGCATCTAATTTTAGCAAAATATTAGGATTATTGTGAAATTTTATTTCAATTGTTCTCTATTGTATTAAGGATAGTTATAAACTCAATTGCTGTGATTTGTATCTAAACTTGATTACAGTAGAATTAAAACAGAAAATCAAAACCAAAACCCAAAAAAAACCAAAACCAGAGAGAAAAAAGGAAATAAAAATAAGTTGCTAGATGGTGGAAAATAGTCTGAATCAGTCTGCACTTATAGACCTTAGAGAACTATTGATAAAACAAGAAGTTAACCTTCTTTTTGGGCAAGGAAATAGAGCATCTAGTAAAGAGTGGGAAAGTCTGTATGAACGCATTGACATTATTAAAGAAAAATCAGATGAACTGAAGGAAATCAAAAGGATTGACATAGCTAAAACTCTAGGGACAAACTACCATTCATCTTACCTAGATCTTAAAAGAAACTGTGAACGTTGGCTTTGGGATAGAAGAGCAATAGTAAATCCAACAATTTACGCTTGGAATCAATATTTTGAAGACTCCCTCCTCATTCACAGGTTCCTTGGAGACCTAGAAAAGAAAGAAGTAGCCCTAGAATATAGCAAGAAGTATCAGAGGATACCTAGAGTTGTGCGCTTTAGGGAGTTGTGTCAAGATTTACGTTGTGAGTTACAATTTGGAAATCCCGACCCCATTCCAACTCAAGCTTTTCTCGTTCAATTGATTCAATTGGTGGTAGACCATTTTAATTTTGAAGAAGAACACTTCATGACACCCAAACAACTTGATCCGATCAACGATATTCATAGACTATTCAAGGAAGATTAGACGTGTTGCAAAAACAAGAAACTTAGAAAATTCATGAGCAGACCTAGAGACTCTAAGGGAAGATTCATAAAAATTAGCAACTCAGAAGGAAACTTCCAAAGAGACTTTAGTAGGCAGCCTAGAATTTATAAGTTAGAAGAACTTGAAACAACAACATCAACCAATCAAGCTGAAATCCTAGAACAAGATCCCGACTCATACTTATTGCCTGAACCAGAATTTGACAATCACATAGATCCTTCTTCTATTTTTACTGAACCCATACCTGATCCAATTCTTGAGATCTTATATTCAGCCATGGCTGACCAACAAAGTGGGCAAGGAGAAGTAGACGAGAACCAAAGGGGGAATGAACAAAGATAGAATAGAGACCAAAGAAGAAATGGGTAAAGAAAGACATTTGCCTTCCCAATATTACATACAGATGGGACAACAAGAGAACCTAAGTCAGTCTCTATTTTTGTATTACCCACCTTCCATGGGAAACCACACGAAGATCCAGATGCTTTTCTCTTTGAATTTGAAGTAGTGTGTCAAGCTTACTTTTACACTACCGATGAACAAAAGCTAAGGTTGTTTCCCTCTACTCTTAAAGATGCAACTTTAAGATGGTTCATGGGTCTAGGAGAAAATATTTGCAATCAATGGGATGGAGAACATGGATTAAAAGAGCTATTCCTTGAACGATATCAAGATTACTATAGAGTTAGGGACAAGAAAGTTGAGCTATTTCGCATGAATAAAAAAGAAGAAGAATCTTTGGAGGATTACCTTGAGAGATTTCTATTTGTTGGGTCTAGGGTAAATATAGACCTTGATGAAGAAATCTTAAAAGAACTCTTTTTAAAGGGACTAAAGGAGGATGTCCTCAAGGTTTTAAATCTCATGGCAAAAGGAGATATCCATATTATGGCATTTGAGGAGATTGTGAACCTTTGTAGAAACTATTCAAGAAACAAACCTCTAAGGAGTAACAAGTACACATCTACTGGAGGAGTGACGAGAGCAGAAATTGGAAACATGTTGGAAGGGTTAAAAACTGATTTGTTAAGTACCTTGACTACATCTCTAGATTTAATGGATAAAAAGCCAAAGGGACAAGACAGTGAAGAAATTTACTACCATAGATGTAGGAAAAAGCACAATCTGAGGGAATGTCCTCTTAACATTACCAACATCTCCAATATTGCTACTTGTAAAATTTGTGATAAAGGTCACAAAATTGAAAACTACAAATACATCTCCACTGTTAAAGCTGCCATAAAGGAACCTAAAGTTGAAGAGGTAGAAGATGTTTATTTTGTAGCCCAAATATGGAATGGACCATTCAATGGACCACCAAATTGGTCAAACCCTAGTTATTCCAACTCGCAAAGGCCTAATCAATGGTCTAATGCACCAAACTGGGAAAATTGGAATTCTTATTCAAACAATCAAGATTGGAACACACCTCCATGGGCCCAATTTATGGCCAATACCTATGGAAATCCACCATGGAATCAAGGAATGTCCAGTAAAAACAATTGGAATACTAGTGGCCAATATAACCAGGGAGGATCTAGTTGGTCTCAAAATCCATCACAACAACAAAACTTTCAAAATCAATTTAGGGGACAAGCCCCTCAAAATCCACCTCAAAATAGACTTCTTCCACCTCCAGTTAATAATAATAATCCTCCTAAGCAACCTCCTCTTCCAGCTCAACCGGTCCCTAATCCTAACAACAACAAGAACATTCAACAAGCCTATGAAACTAGTGAGACGTGTTCTATATCTGTAGTACCTTGTCAACAAATTCAATTGAGATCAAGAAAAGTGTTGGAAAACAATGTAACTCTCACAGAGCTTGAAAATCCCACTACAGATTTGTTCGAAAAGGAGGATAACAATGAAAAGGAAATGGAAAATTCACCAGAAAACATTCCAACAAAACAACAAGAAATCCAAATTCCTCAAAGGAAGGAAGTAGAGGTACCTTTTCCTCAAATACTAGCAATACCAAAAGAACCACTTAAGCCAACCTTTAACTTCCTTCAAGAATTAGAAAATGTTACTATCAAGATCCCTTTGTTACAAGCTATCAGGGATATACCCATCTATTCCAAGCTCATTAAAAACATGTGTACAAATTCAGGAAGGAAAAAGAAGAATGAAGCCCAAACTATTCAAGTCATTGGACAATTGTCTGAGATAATAATGGGAGGTAGGTTATTACCAAAGTACACAGATCCTAGAATACCTATACTCATGGTGCACATTGGTGACATAGCCTTGCAAAATATCTTGGTCGATTTAGGAGCTGCTATTAATGTCATGACTAAAGAGATAACAGAATCTTTAGGGTTACATAAATTGCAATCAACTTCTATTGTACTCCAACTCGTAGATAGGTCTATTGTTAAGCCAGAGGGAAAACTAGAAGATGTTATAGTCTCCGTAAGTTCATGGGAATACCCTGTAGACTTTATAGTCTTACAACCTAAGAAAAAGTTAGGGGGACATCCCTTAATTTTAGGGTGCCCATGGCTTGCAATAGCGGATGCTTACATTAGCTGTAGAATGGGAAATATGACTATTTATGATGGTAAAAATACTAAAGACCTTAGCCTATTTCCTGAATCAACAATAGAAGATGAGTTTCCAAAGCAATTGTGGTATGATTTCCCTCATGATTTTGATGAAATCCAAACCTTATCAATAAATGTTCTGAGTGAACATCTTCAACAAGAGGTCGAGGGACCATTACCATTACTGTTAGGGAATCAAAGCAAGGATCAAGGTCAAGACAATGGTTGTTCATCTGAATCTACCATGGCTATTAATGAAGCAAGCACAAGTCAGTCTCAACAAATGACACCATATGACTGTTACTTAAATGTTCTTGAACATGAGATAATGGGAATAGATGCAAACATAGAGAAATGCAAGCAAATAGATATCACACTAGGAAGGACCTTGAATATCAGTGATGAGCTCACAAGCATACAAGAGTCACAACTAATAGACGTGCTTAAAGAATATCAATCGACATTCGCATGGAACTACGAGGATATGAAAGGGATACATCCAAATGTTTGTACCCATCGTATTTTTATCCAAGAAGGATGTTATCCAGTAAGACAACCTCAAAGAAGATTGAATCCAACTATGAAAGATGTGGTTCAGGAAGAAATCATTAAACTCTTGAAGGCAGGATTTATATACCCAATTTTTGACAGTCAATGGGTGTCACCTCTTGTGATAGTCCCTAAAAAGAATGGCAAATGGAGGATTTGCGTGGACTATAGAGAATTAAACAAGGTAACAAAAAAATATTATTTTCCCTTGCCATTCATTGATCAAGTTCTTGATACATTGGCTAGAAAGAAATATTTTTGCTTTCTAGATGGGTTTAGTGGCTATAATCAAGTTTCCATAGCTGAGGAAGATCAGGAAAAGACAACCTTCACATGTCCAATAGGCACCTATGCTTATAAAGTCTTACCTTTTGGGTTATGCAATGCACCTGCCACTTTCCAAAGAGCTGTTTTAGCTATCTTTGCTGATTTAATAAATGAGTGTGTAGAAGTCTATATGGATGACTTCACAGTCTACGGTAATACCTTTGAAGAAACCTTGTCAAGCTTGCAAAAATTTTTGATTAGATGTCAAGAGCAAAACCTCTCTTTGAGTCATGAAAAGTGTTTCATGATGATGAGAGGAGGGATTGTTCTAGGGCATTACATATCAGAAGAAGGTGTTAAAGTAGATCCTACAAAAATACAAGTTATTCAAACCCTTCAACCTCCAAAAACACAAACAGAGGTGAGAAGTTTCCTAGGACATGCAGGATACTACCCTAGGAGGTTCATTAAAGACTTTAGAAAAATTGATGCTCCCATGCTTAAGCTCTTAACTAAGGAAAGCAAATCAAATGGGACGAAGGAAGGAGAAGCATTTGAAGGTATAAAAAAAAAATAGATTACTTCTCCCATCCCAAGGGGGCCAAATTGGAAATTACCATTCCATAAAAATTGGGATGCTTGGATTTCCAAAAAGGGAAAATAAAAAAAAAGAGAGAAAAAAATAACATATAATATATTATGTAAGTAAAAATTTGCAGGGAGCCAAAATAAAACAAAAAAAAAAAAAAAATAATTGTGGTCCATGCCATTAATAAATTTAAACATTACATAACAGGGTATGAAGTATTCGTTCACACTGATCACTCTGCCATTAAATACTTAATGAACAAAGCAACAGTAGGAGGTAGAGTGGTTAGATGGCTTATTTTTCTACAAGAGTTCAATGTCACGATTATAGATAAGGTAGGAAAAGATAACGTCATCGCAAATCACCTATCTCGTATGCAAATATTTGATGATGATGAGTTAATTCCTGATAATTTCCCAAATGAACATTTGTTTGCTCTCTCTATTTTTACCCCTTGGTATGTTGATATTGTAAATTACTTAGTAATAGGAAAAATGCCTCAAAACTATACACCACATGAGCATAGGAAATTGATACATCAAAGCATTCCTTACATGTGGATTCATGGAGTCTTGTTTAGAAGATGTCCTAACCAAGTAATTAGGAGATGTGTGCAAGAAGATGATGTATATGACATCATTCGGGCAGCACATGAAGAACCCTATGGAGGCCATTATGCCACCCAAAGAATAGTTAGTAAAATACTTCAAATTGGTTATTTTTGGCCTACCATGAATAAATATATCCATAAATTTATTGATAGATGTGACGCTTGTCAAAGATCTAGTAAGCCTACCCCTTCGATGGAAATACCTTTGGTTCCACAAGTAGTATTTGAACCATTCGAGAAATGGGGAATTGACTTTGTTGGACCAATAGACCCTCCAAGTGAAGGTAATAAACACATACTTGTGTGTACGGATTACGTTACTAAGTGGGCTAAAGTTAAAGCTTTACCACGAGCGCAAGCCGAACCAGTCATTGATTTCCTTTATGAAAACATTATGCAATGCTTTGGAGCACCTAGAGAGTTAGTTTCAGATCATGGAACCCAATTTATCTCCAAAGTGATTGAACATTTTTTTGATACTTATCAAATAAAACATAAGAAAACCTCACCATACCACCCTCAAGCCAATGGACAAGTAGAAGTTACGAATAGAGAACTTGAAAATATCATTACAAAAATCGTAATTGTTAATAGGGGTGATTGGGTTGAGAGATTAAAAGAAGTTGTATGGGCATACAATACAACTTGGAAAACCACCATAGGATTATCACCTTATGAAATGGTCTATGGAAAACAATCTATCATGCCCATAGAATTTGAGATAGAAACTCTTTGCACAACGGTACAACTTGATGTAAATTTGGATAAAGCGCAAAAAGCTAGATTGGAAAAGTTAAACATTCTGGATGAAAGGAGACTAGAGGCATTACATAGGACTAAAATAACCCAACAAAAATGAAATAAATGGTATGATAAACACATTGTACCACGCACATTCGAATCAGGAGATTGGGCTTTGTTGTTTGATTCTCGTTACCAAGACTTTCAAGGTAAACTGAGGACCAGATGGCTAGGACCCTATGAAATCAAAGAGATATTCGAAAATGGTACAGTCAAGCTTAAGCCTATAGATGATTCAACAAGAAAACTACTAGTAAATGGCCATAGGCTTAAACTTTATAAGAAGCCATTATCTAAGGAGGAATTCATACACCATCTTAAGCAGCAAGCCGAATTGCAGTGCATTTCTGAACTGCAATCAACCATTATTGAATAAAAATTTCTCTCACCTAAAAAAAATATTATGCTTCCTTTGTTTCATCATGAAGTTTCTATATCTGCAGTATTTCTATCTTATTCTCATCAATTTTTAGTCTCAATGTTTCAAAAATAGCCAAAAAGGTAATTCTTTAAAAAGCTTGTAGGAAATGACTATTATATGTTGCATAATACTTTGTTTGCTAGATAAAATCTAGATGTTTTTCAATTACTCAAACAACATTAGTGTTTTGAGCAATTTTCATTGAAAGTCAAGCAATCTTTTGATGTTGTAAGTTATTCCTAGTCAATCAAACTTTTTCTTGGACTACGCACATTTGAACATATAAAAATATTGTGAGATGTGGAGAGATTGACTCATGTGTTACTATTTCCATAAGTGAATAGTTTCCCTTGCTTATCCATCTATGCGCATGGTCTAGAGTACTACTGAATTGGCAAAAGGACAAGCTCACCCTTCATCCCTAAACAAAAAAGAAAAGGAGAAGAATAGTAAGGATAGGATCAAATTCCCATCAGGACTTTGATAGAGTGGTTGGGAATCCAACTCCCCAAAATTCTTACTCCAAAAAAAAATCCCTTGCTCCTCATCTAATCGAGCAAGTATCCCAAAAAGTATCTTCTTGCTTCTCATAAAAATAGGCAAGAACCCCAAAAAGCAATAAAAATCCCTTGCTCCCTCTCAAAATGAGCAAGTATCCCAAAAAAAGTTAAAGAAGGGTAAAAGAGCTTGAATCCCTAGAATTCTTAGTATCTTGAACACCATGGGGTGATCCTCATTCACCATTAAGGTATCCTTACATAGTAGCACTAAGTCTGGACAAGACCTATGGATGCTCACAGATAAGCTAGCTTGTTGGCATAAGTGATCTTTGTTGTTACTCAATCCTCACTCATAATGGTAAATGAAACTGCACACACAGTTGGTCCTTGAGGAAGCTTGAAAATATTAGGATAACTTTAACACCATAATGATTTGTGAAATTAATAGATGAAATTGTTTAAAAAACCACTAGGATGTTTGAAGTTTTTGAGAAATAACTCTAGAATATCATGAGCAGGCAAAATTCAGAAGCAAATTCCTATGGTTCATTTTCTCCTACCAAAATATGGCTTTCATCTCTCAAAATCTTGTATCTTTTAACAAAAGCCATCATAATATCTCGAATATCTATTCCATTTTTTTGAAAATACTCCAAGTCTTTGATAGATATCTATTTTTGTATACATTGATGATAGATATCACGCTTTATAATCATTATCTTTCTCTCACTTGGTTACTCCTTAATGAAATTCAAGAAGCACAATCACAAAAATTATAATAAACCCCCATAAATAAAACTTATTATTATATTATCCATCAATATAAATAAAACACCCTTCATCTTGTTTTGGCTATATAGCCAAAATTACAGTTTGGGGGGGATAAATAGAGGTATATAAAGTTCACAATACAGTTTGGGAGGGAAGAAACAGGTAAAGTATTGTCTCAAACTCTAGCAACTATAGTCTCGTAGATGTCTTCTGTAGGTGTCTTCCGTAGATGTCTTCTATAGGTATCTTTCGTAGGTATCTTTCGTAGATGTCTTATGTAGAGGTTTTTTGTAGATATCTTCTGTAGGTGTCTTCTGTAGATATCTTATGTAGGTGTCTTCCGTAGATGTCTTCCATATATGTCTCCGTATAGGTCTTTTGTAGAAGTCTTACGTAAGTGTCTTCCGTAAATATTATCAGTAACAATATTATGTAAACAATTTCTATAGGTATCATCAGTAACAATATTCTATAAGCATCATCTGTAGATGTCATCCATAAACATATATCACAAAATATTCTAAGTGTCAAAATTTAAAATCGGCTAGGCAAAGTGAGACACGTGGCAATTCAAGAAACGCCAAGACAAGTAATAAGGGTGCGTCAAAAAATACTTTAAGGGAAACTTGGTGGTAATATTTTAAATCAATTAAGGGGGACAAGACAACAAAATAAAGAAAAATTAGCCCTCTTATGACATGTACACTTAACCCAACGCCATGTGCCGCCTCTTATGATGTGTCCATGCAAACGGATACCATGTGCCGATTAAAATTTAAAATCCTTATTGAAAACACAACCATTCTTAGGATCGAAAGTGAGAAGGCAAATGATGTTTTATTGGAGTGCATGCATAAATGAGGACGTGGACCAATCCACTTGGCCGCATCGATAATAAATTGCCACATAAGATGAAACATGGCATAAGGGAATGATTAAAATAATATTTTTATTCTATCCAATGGGTGACTAAAAATTATAACATGTGGTAGGTAAAATCCACCTTGCCATGCAAGGTGGTAGGTAGGGTTGGCGCCAAGCAGAAATCGACCACCCAAGGACCCATATCGTGGTAAGACAGGTGGATTCCCTTCACCAATTGCAAGAGACGACGTGGATAAACAACACCAACCCTTGATTAAAATTTAAATGAAGGGTCACGATGCAAGAAAAAAAATGCGATGGGTCTAGAAGTTTTGCAGGAAGGACACGATAACCAATGCATGGCCTTCACTGATGAATAACGTATCAAGACATGGATCTAAGCCGCAGGCCATCGATTAAAGCCAAATCGATGGATGACGAGTTTCAAACCTAAAAGCATTTTTGATTGTTATTGATTTTAGGGCAAATGGTCCCCATCATCGATAGGAGTTAGACCAGTCTCCACCATTGGATAGGGTTAATTGATGATATACGACCTCTGCATGCAACCATGTAGAGTAAAACTAGCCTAAATCATCTCCTTCTATAGAGAGTCACTCGAAATCGCCGATGACCCTCTGTAACTCGATCCTGAGTGAAATTTCTTGGTTTTTCTAGTGAAAATTGTTGAATTCTTCGATTAAACGGTGGCGAGCTTCAGAATTTCAAAGAATTGCATGGGTAGAAGGATAGTTTCTTCGATGACGTAGGAAGGGTGGTGAAATAATATCGAAAATGATAGGTAAAATAATGTTTACTGTTACTACGGTTGCAAAATCATTTTTATTTTTTTGATGCACATAAATTAAGGGATATTAAAGTAAAAATGTAGAGGGTGTGTAGAAGATTAGGATGGATTAAAAATGGTTTTGTCGATAATTTTTCTGGGTTTACCATTAAAACAGGTTTATGAAAAAAATTACTTCAATTTTGTTTTACATTTTCGAGAAAATAAAATACTCTGCAGAATTGTAAAACAAATTTTCTTTTGTTATTGAAATATTTGTAGGGTTTTCAGTTTATAAAATATTGGAAATTTCTAAAAAAAAAAAAAATCTGCCTACCCCTTTCTACCCTAAAAACCCTAAACTCCACTATGCCTCGCTCTATGTTTTAGAAATGCAATGAACCATCCTTGGTTGAAACCCAGAATCCTAGTGATTCTGTAACCGAATTATTTCAAAGAGCTAGATGGTGGGAGGCTCTCACAAAATTTAGAGGGCACGACCAAGGGGTGGCTAAACATTTTATCCTAAATTGTGACCCTGATAGGATGACCACCCAAGTTGGAGGCATTCAATTTGATCTTAACCCTAGTTTAATTTTTGAGGTATTGGGTCTACCGAAAGTAGGGTTACCATACTACAAAACCCCCTCTAAAAGTGTCACCCAACTAGTAGCTAAATTTGGTGAGAAATGTACTATTATCCGAGATAAGGAGGGTTGGATTAAGGGTGTGTCTACTTCTTCACTCCCCCTCTTATGGTAGGAGGCAACCATATTGATTATTAAGTTCTTTACCCTAGAAGGATGTATGTCTACCTGCACAGCCTACCATCTTTGTATGTTAATGAATTTGAAGTTTTCTAAAAATAGTGACTGTGTTATCAATTTACCTTGTTTCAATCATTAAAATCTACAGTTTTGCGAGTTAAGCCTAAAAATCCCCAAGAAAAACCCAAATTGCACCTACTTGCACATCATGACCTGATTAAGTTAATAGTTTTAAAGAAAGCTCATGAAGTCAAAGTTGCTTGGAATCGGATAGTGGATGAATCTAACCTATCGGAGTACTCTGAATCCACTGAGAATGAGTTTGAAGAAGATGATTCGACTGAAGAAGAACATGAGTCCGATAGTCAGGAGGAAGAACCTGATAGTCCAAAATGTAAACATCGACCTGCTAAAAACATTAAACCAACCCAGTTGAAAATTAGGCATCAAAAAAAGACTATCGAAACTCATAAGAAAAAGGATACACCAGGGCATGAGTCTGATTTACCTAAACTTGAGTCGACTTCTGAAATCTTGTCCCACCTTCGGGCGTAAAATAACATCTTACAGATAAAAATTGACAAGTTACGAGAGGATTTCACAGAGCATTCTAAACTGATTTAGTGAGCCCTTACCCTTCAGATAGACATGATTAAACAACTTTCAGTGGATAGGGTGACGAAACCCGTTGATTCTATCAATTGACCACCACTTGTCGATGCTTCTTCGAACAAAAGTTCCACACCCGATAAAAAATAAAAAATAAAATTCAGTGAACTTCAGCAAAGTTGCCCATACGAGTAATCCTATTGACTTTTCTAAACTCCTTGAAGAAGAAAGTCCCCACCAACTCATCAACCTGACACAGCAAAATCAACCTAAGAAATTGGTTTCTCCCACCAAGATAGGAACCGCACTAGGGAATCTTGTCTTGAATGTCGAGATACCCCCAAAAATCAATGTAGTGATAAATAATATTGTTACATCAGTTGAGGAACTCCTACCTTCTCAAACACAGGATGCAGAGCAGAAGGAGGATTCTCATGAAGTTGAGCATATCAAGACTATCATGGTTGAGACACTAGTGGGCGAACAGAAAGCCAAGGAGCAGGTACAAAAAGTAAAAAGGGAACACAGGTTACCGCAGTCGAGACCACCATCTTCAAGAATCTCCACCCGATGAACACAAGTCGGATAAATTGAACTGCACTAAAAAAACTATTTAATATTTTATAAATTTTAAGACTTTCAAAATTTGATTTGTAATTTATTATCTGTAACATTTTTATATTCTTTGTTTGTAAATATTTTAAAAATGGTTTTGTCGATAATTTTTTTGGGTTTACCATTAAACAGGTTTATAAAAAAAATTATTTTGATTTTTTTTTATGTTTTCAAGAAAATAAAATACTCTGCAAAATTGTAAAACAAATTTTATTTTGTTATTGAAATATTTGTAGGGTTTTCAGTCTACAAAATATTGGAAATTTCTAAAAAATTAAAAATTGCCTACCCCTTTCTGCCCTAAAAACCCTAAACTCCGCTATGCCTCACTCTATGTTTCAGAAACGCAGTGAACCATCCTCGATTGAAACACAGAATCCTAGTGATTCTGTAACCGAGTTATTCCAAAGATCTAGATGGTGGGAGGCTCTCACAAAATTTAGAGGCCACGACCAGGGGTGGCTAAATATTTTATCCTAAATTGTGACCCTGATAGGATGACCACCCAAGTTGGAGGTATTCAATTTGATCTTAATCCTAGTTTAATTTTTGAGGTATTGGGTCTACCAAAAGTAGGGTTACCTTACTACAAAACCCCCTCTAAAAGTGTCACCCAACTAGTAGCTAAATTTGGTGAGAAATGTACTATTATCTAAGATAAGGAGGGTTGGATTAAGGGTGTTTCTACTTCTTCACTCCCCCTCTTATGGTAGGAGGTAGCCATATTGATTATTAAGTTCTTTACCCTAAAAGGACGTATGTCTACCTACACAACCTACCATCTTTGTATGTTAATAAATTTGAAGTTTTCTGAAAAACAATGATTGTGTTATCAATTTACCTTCTTTTTTCAATCATTGAAATCTACAGTTTTGCGAGTTAAGCCTAAAAATTCCCAAGAAAAACCTAAATTACACCTACTTGCACATCACGGC
Source organism: Wollemia nobilis (assembly GCA_028583015.1). NCBI lineage: Eukaryota > Viridiplantae > Streptophyta > Pinopsida > Araucariales > Araucariaceae > Wollemia > Wollemia nobilis. The sequence goes on from JAQPPZ010017169.1 coordinate 345,172, forward strand.
CTGATTAAGTTAATAGTTCTAAAGAAAGCTCATGAAGTCAAAGTTGCTTGGAATCAGATAGTGGATGAATCTAACCTGTCGAAGTACTCTGAATCCACTAAGAATGAGTTTGAAAAAGATGATTCGACTGAAGAAGAACATGAGTCTGATAGTCAGGAGGAAGAAATTGATAGTCCAAAACGTAAATGTTGACCTACTAAAAACATTAAACCAACCCAATCAAAAATTAGGCATCAAAAAAATACTGTCAAAACTCATAATAAAAAGGATACACCAGGGCATGAGTTTGATTTACCTGAACCTGATTTGACTACCGAAATCATGTCCCACCTTCGGGTGTAAAATACTATCTTACAAATAAAATTTTACAAGTTGTGAGAGGATTTTACAGAGCATTCTAAACTGATTCAGTGAGCCCTTACCCTTCAAATAGACATGATTAAACAAATTTCAATAGATAGGGTGACGAAACCCATTGATTTTGTCAATCGACCACCACTTGTCGATGCTTCTCTGAATAAAAGTTCCACACCCAATAAAAAAGAAAAAAAAGTTAGTGAACTTTAGCAAAGTTACCCATACGAATAAGCCTATTGAATTTTCTAAACTCCTTGAAGAATAAAATCCCCACTAGCTCATCATCATGATGCAGCAAAATCAACCTATGAAATCGGTTTCTCCCACCAAGATAAGCACCGCACCAGGGAATCTTGTCTTGAATGTTGGTATACCCCCATAAATCAATGTAGTGATAAATAATATTGTTACATCAGTTGAGGAACTCCTGACTTCTCAAAAACTGGATGCAAAACAAGAGGATTCTCATGAAGTTGAGCATATCAAGACTATCATGGTTGAGACACTAGTGGGCAAACAAAAAGCTAAGGAGCAGGTATAAAAAGTAAAAATGGAACATAGGTTACCATAGTCGAGACCGCCATCTTCAAGAATCTCCACCCGACGAACACAAGTCGGATAAATTGAACTGCATTGAAAAAATTGTTTAATATTTTATAATTTTTAAGACTTCCAAAATTTGATTTGTATATTATTATCTGTAACATTTTTATATTCTTTGTTTGTAAATATTTTAAGCATTATATATATATATATATATATATATATATATATATATATATATATATACATTTATGCCTCTGATAAAATATTGTGAATGTCTTTATTTTTAATGGTTTTGGGTAATACAAGTTTGGTATCTATGATCGTAGTTTTAGTATATTACTGCAGTAAGATAAACTAAAAGAATTGTTATTTTTTAGACTGTTATATCCCAGAAATGTCCCTGAAGATGATCAGATAATTCGTATTCTATGTGATTTATGAAGCTATCCTATTATTTAGAAATCACCATTTTCTGATTTGCTTTTCTAAGAATCTGTATTTTTATCATAATGATACATGACAACCCAAAATATTTCATTTCAACTACATAATTCAGCACTTTAATATGATTGATAAATTATGTACTATGTAGGTTTCATGAAAATGATCTAGAAGATCCAAAACACTGTATTCTGTTGTAGCTGTATGACTAAAATTGTGTGCTCTGATTGTGATATGCTGGTTTATGTTTTACGTATTTCTGGAAATATTAATTTCTTAGTATCAATGATTTTTTTCTGGAAATTATGTATGATGTCTGTTTGTTCATTCCTAAATAATTATGATGTCTTATTTTGTGAATTGCAAATGATTTTCTAAAAAGACAATATGGAAAGATAGTATGAATTTTGATAAAATTTAATCTTTCATTTATTTGCAAAGAATTGGATTGTGACATCTGATATATGTGTAAAATTGTCATATTCTGTTTGTCTCATTTCTCCATATGCATGAGGACATTCATAGATTTTAGTTTAGAGAAAAATGATGAGAGGATATTTGAAATGTATTTCTATAACAAAATGTTTCATTCTTATGTTTAAATTAATGATTATAATGTGTTTTATATAAGTTTTTTTTTTTTTTTTTTTGAATTTACATGGTGGAATCGTAGCCGCCACGAATCCGGGCAAGCTGTCCAGCTTTTTATGGCTGCCACAGTATTCTGCATTGTCCGCCCCAGAAGCCGCCACATAGATCTTCGTGCAGTTCACCCATATAACCACCATGCCATAATCATTTTAAACCTTTTATGCCACTAAAAGCACCAGGAAAGGGACAAGCATTCAGTCCGACGAGGCCCGAGATTTGAACCTTGGACCTCCGCCCCCTTATGGGGTTTGGATGAACCAATTGGTCTACACCTCGGACCTGTGTTTTATATAAGTTATAATTATATATTTCTATAATTTATCAATAAAAGGATAAATGCAGTTAATCTAATAATTGTGTTTGTTTTATGTAAAATGCATCTAAGTGATGATTAATTATGCAGGCAAGGTGTTGAAGAATGTTCCATAGATGAACAATGCAACTAGCGTAAGATTTGGGATACACCTTGGATGCGAGGAGATAGACGTAATAACAAAGGATGCAGGAAGCATAAGGTATGGTGACATAGTAGTAGCAGATCACTATTACAGAAGATGGTAGCTGAAGCATTTTATAGAAGATGGTAGCTGAAGAATGTTACGAAAGAAAGTTACCAAAGTATGTTATAGAAGGTAGCTACTAAAGTATGTTATCAAAGGATTTTTACCAACAGTTACTGAAGGACTTTTACCAGCAGTTACTAAAGGATTTTTACCAGTAGTTATCGAAGGATGACTAAGTCCATTGAATGACGTTGCATGCCACATTGTTTTCACATGGCAACCAAGTATTTCCAGTTAACATAATATTTGATTTGTCACATATTCTTCACATGGAATATTATGATTAATAAAGTCTTTATTACTTTATTCAATAAAGTTGTGTAATCCAACTATTGTTAGGTTTATTAGATTTAGACGCAATATTGTTACACATTTTCTTGGAATAAAGGACATATGGTTATATTGTATATCTTGTGAAATTTCAAAGTTAGTATTTCTTTGTTAAGTTAGCTTACGTATTGCCACTTGGACCATTCAATATGTTTACCAAGTCCAAGCAAGAATAAGACTTATATTAGTTTAGATTATTTTGGTTAGAACATAGTTATCGCATCATAAGTCCACAAACTCCACATGGCAAAATACGTGGAAGAGTTTATTTAGAATTGTACAAGTCATAATATATATTACATAGAAAGACCTTTGAAAAGGTCTAATGTTCAATATTCTAATGGAGAAATAGCTAATGTTGACACTTTCTGAAGAACTGTGATAGCATGTACATTTGAATTTCCAGCAATAAAAGTGGCACTTCACTCTTCGCATATGGTAACTGTGTCATTTGTATTTACTGTTTAATTTAATTTATGTAATTGTAACTATACAAACCTGCATACATAGAATAAAATAATGTTAGGAATAGTTATGTATTTTAGTTACTGAGATAAAGTAAACTAGGGGAGAAAGACTTACACTATCTTCTAGGAGGCAAGGCCCACTCCTACAACCAGTCCCTAAGCTCTCGCCCCTACAATAGGTTAGAAATAGTTAATTAACCTTATAATATAAAATAAAGTAAATTGCATTTTCATAAAATATAAAGTCAGAATAGATAAATAAAACTAACTACACGAGGATCCTCACCGATAGATCAACTCATCAGTAGGCAATCATTATTAGTTATCCTCACCAATAGTTAAACTCATCAATAGCCAATTATTGTTAGAATAATTCAATAATAGGTAATTATCATATTTACTGCATAAATCAAAAATTGCATTCTGTTTTCATACTTGCACAATTTAATTTATGTTTATTTATTTTTTTGCAAACACCTAAAACTGAATAGAAAGTTGAACTAAGCTTAGCATTGATCCCCACGGTACAATCTATACTGGATTGCTATTCTTTAAATCTAACCTTGATTTACCCTCAAATTGATAAATTAAATGTAATCTATTACAACCGATCAAAATTCAAATATAGAAGGAGGTCAAGGTGCGAAGGAAGAGGGCAAGGCAAATTTTAATACAAAGGAAAATGGGGAGATGAATCTTGAATCAAATGAGGTGAAGGAGGTCAAGCTTAACCTAGGTAAATCACCTTTACTATTCTCAAGTAGCTTAAAATCTCCTTCCAATAAAAATGAAAGCAGTATGGAGTGTGTTCTTTGCACTTTAGGTTTTCAAGAGCAGTATAGTAAAGAAAATACTATGGAGGATATCCAAGGAAATTTAGGGTTTTTAGGCCAAAATAAGAAAGTGATGACTATGGAGGATCATATTTGAAGTTTATATTTTTTAGGGCAACATAAAGAAGAAAATGCTAATGTGGCTATTCCTTGCACCTTCGACTCTTTAAGGCAACATAAACCTTTAGGAGATAAGTCTCATTTTGAACAATATGAAAAAGTAGAACAAATAAATGAATATGAGAGTGTTGGTAAGAATGGAAGAAGGATAGGAAGGCCATAAAACCATGAACTAAGAGAAAAAAAACTCAAAAGGATATTGATCTGGGAAGCCAAATAAAACTATCATAGGTGTTAACAAGAAGTGGGGCTAAGCCCACTAACAAAAAAAAAAGTATTGATGATGAAAATGATATCATGGAATATTAGGGGTATGAATAAAACCTCTAAAAAAATGGTTATTAGGGAATTAATAGGTTTTTATAGCCCTAAGTTTATTTTAATACAAGAAACAAAATTAAGGAGTGAGGAACGTAAGGAGGCTTTTATGAAGATTTGGAAGACAGGTGATTGTTTAGCAGTTTCTTCTACAGGAGCTTCAAGCGATATTGCAATAATATGGAATAAATGCAAATAGGATGGAGAACTATTAGAAGCAAAAAATAATTGGGTTGCTGGAAAGAGGAAAACATTAAAGTTGGGGTTATAAATGTATATGCTCCAACTATAGTTACTCCACGTGAAATATGTTGGAAGGACCTTAGTATATTTTTGTCAAATACAATGATGATTCATTGTGATCTATGAATTCTTGGGGGTGATTTTAATATTATTATATCTCCTTTGGAAAAGAATGGTGACATTCTAGGATGGTCTAAATCAATGCAATATTTTTTTCATTTGTCAATTGAAATGACCTTTGGGATATTAGTCCCTCAAGCTTTCAATACACATGGGATAATAGACGCATTGAGAAAAATTATATAGTAGAAAGATTGGATAGATTCTTTTTATCCAATAATTGGTTGTAAACAAATTATACAATCTCTTCAGATATTTTTTTGCGAGCAGGATCAGATCTGTTGGCAATTTTGGGTACTTTGGGTACATTGCCTTTGCTCAAGTGTATAAGTTGTCATTGATGTCAAAAGGCATTTTTGTGTTGATATCAAAAAGAGTGTGATGTCAAAAATATCTTGAGAAGCTTCATAATGTTAAAGGGTTTTTATTAAAACCATGGTGACAAGGTTAAAGGTTTTTCTTAAAACCATTTGGACTCATTAAGGGTTTTTATTAAAACCAAGCTTAACTTAATGCAAAGGTTTTTACTTCTTGAAAAACCTTGAAGGTCCATGTTTATTATTAATAATTAAATTAACTCAAACCTTTGACAAAGGTCTAAGTTTAATTTATTATTAATAAAATAATAATTATTATTATTTTAATTATTATTAAAGGGTCTTTTAACCCTTAAGCGACGCACATAAAGAATTCATTCGCCGACGTGTTGCCATCGTTGGAGGAGCGCCGACGTCAAACAATTAAGGAGAAATGGCTATATAAGTGGGGATGATTTTCTAAAGTAATGGTACCATTGATCGATGCAATTTCGTAGCTTTGTGTCCTCCGTAAAAGCGATGTTTTTCGCTGTATTTCGTTGTCCATCCATATTGAATTGCCCAAGCTTTTCTTGCGCTTGACGTCCGGCAGATTGCGTTTCTATGACATTTGATAAGACTGCGAACTATGTTTTCTGGGAGTTACGTTTTTGGACAGCGCTCATGATGATGGTGGTGGCTTGAGGAAAACGTTTACGTTTTCAAATCCTTGGCGATTGAAGGAAGACAACACATAGGATTACATTATATTTTTCATTGGGCACTTGTGCTCCAATGGTGGTGGTGTGTTGAGTGAAGAAGCATTGGGCGGAGGTGCCAAGTTTGACCCATGTTGTGGGCAATTTCGTCTTGGTCGTGATGCACGAGGATAGCAAGCAATGAAAGCGCTTTAGCATTTGTGGTGGTGTTATTCATTTTCTCCAAAGGTTGGAGAACTAAGGTTGGCCAAGCTTGAAGGTTCAATTATCTTCTACTCCAATAAGGTATGGGCACATTCTTCTTATGAGTATGATTGGTGTATGTTTTCTGAAATAAGGTTGGAGTGAAAAGGTATTCTACTAGGTATCCTTTGGCTAGGTGTAAATCCTATTTTCTGGTTTGTTGAAGACTACTTATGCATTGTTATCCTTAAGGAGAGTTTTTGGTGAATGCATAATTTTTGGTTTGAGATAGTGGAAGCTTTGTGCACTAGGGTTTATATTTGTGAGTCTAGCTACTTGCATTGAGTTGGTGGAACCCTTGGTTGGCTGTTTTGAGTTTGATGGTTGAGTTGCTTCCATAGAGGTTGTTTGATCAAGTTATTGCTTTACTTGATTCATGATATTGGGCTTACTCCATTGAGTTGATTTGAGCAAGTTATTCTTTGCATTTGGTGATATTGTGTTGGTGGCTGTTTTGTTCAAATATCTTTGGAGGGAAAAGGATTTCTACTTGTTTCCTTTTCTTGTGATGATTGGTTGAATGCTTCAAGGTTAATGTTGAGTTGAATGATGTTGGTTAAACCTTGTCTATAAGCATTGTTGTTAAAGCCCTAATTGGTTGAGAAAAGATATTGGTTGTGGAAAGAACATGAGTATCATTGTTATATGAGATATTGCATGGTTGGCAATTGTTGGGTTGTGTTTCATGTTCTTGAGAAAAGCATACTACATCTATCTTATTCTTTTGAGATTGAGATTGAGTTGAGATTGATATTGGGAGTTAAGTATAGAACATATTGAGTCTCTAACAATTCTCTTTATGCTTCTATGAGGTTGATGAATCACATTGGGTCTCTAACAATTCTCTTTGTGGGTTCATGCTAAGCAAGTTTTTCTTGGTGAGCTTGCTGAGGTTTTGGACAGGTTTCGATGGGGACTTGTGAGCAGGTTTTGGACAGTTCGTGGGGACTTGTGAGTAGATTTTGGACAGGTTCTGGTGGGGACTTGTGAGCAGATTTGGACAGGTCCTAGCAGAGGACTTGTGAGCTAGTTTTTGAGAGTTCTATCAGAGAACTTGAGGACAGAGGAGCATTGGTTCTTTGAGAAGAACCTGAGGACAGATTTGGCAAGTCTTTGAGAAGGCTTGTGTGTAGAGGATTGATTTGTTCAAGAGTTGGACAGATCTGATAGACAGAGGAAGACTTGTACTAGACCGACTGACTGTGTTTGGTACAGGTTGTTGAGCTGTTGTGGACGTGATCATAGAAGGCGAAGGTCTCTTAGGCTAAGCATTGAGGATAGGAGGTCTTCGATGGAAAGGAGTTCCACGTGCTGGCAAGAGGTAGAGACAGTTGATCTTCTGAGGGATCATATCCAGAGCAGAGGGGAAGGTATCTCCTTTGAGCAGAGGCTCATAAATTTAGATTGGGGGAAGGTATCTCCTTTGAGCAGAGGCTCATAAATTCAGATTGGGGGAAGGTATCTCCTTTGGGCCGAGGCTCATAAACATTGTAATTGGGAAGGTTTCCCAAAGAACTTTGAGATAACTTTTAGAGAAAAGTTTTGTGGACGTAGCCCAACCATTTGGGTGAACCACGTTAAAATTGGTGTCACTTTGTGGATGATATTGTGCATTGCTTTGATATTGCTTTGGGTATATTGCTTTACTATTTTGAAGTATAAAGGAAAAAGTAAAAAGAGGTCTTATATTGTTCACCCCCCTCTCAGTATAAGCTTGTGTTCTTCAATTGGTATCAGAGCAGGTGCCTTCGAAAAGTTTAACAACTTGAAGGAAAAGCTAGTAAAGAACACAATGGATCATTCAAGTGGCAATGCAACACCTATTCTTGATGGGTCAGATTTTGGTCTTTGGAGTGCAAGGATGAAGGTTCATCTAATGGCACTTGGGAATGAGGTTTGGGAAGTGATTGAAGATGAGTACACTATTCCTGAACATGGTCCTAATACTAAAGAAGAAAGGCTCCTACATCACAACAATTCAAAAGCAATGAATGCAATCCTGAAAGGCTTACAGAAAGCAGATCTCACCAAAGTGATTCACTGCAAGACAACTAGTGAAATGTGGAAACAGTTGAAGGTGGTTCATACAGGTGATACAAATGTCAGAAAGGCCAAGTTGAGACACTTCAAAGGTATGTTTGAACAACTCAAGATGAATGATGATGAAAATATTAGTGACTACATGCTTCGTATGGATGAGGTTGTTAACTCCATGAAAGACTTAGGTCTTGAGCTTGCTGAAAATGATGTTTGTGATAAGATTTTAAGATCTCTTCCTAATAGATTTAGTGAAAATATTTCTGCTATTGAGGAAGCTAAAGATTTGGATAAGTTGAAAAAGGATGAGCTCCATAGTATACTTGCAGCATTTGAGTTGAGAACTCAAGTGAAGGTTGATGTCAAGAAAGAGGCAGATTTCAAGGCTACCAAGAATTCCAAGGGTAAACAACTTCAAGATAGTGATGAGTCTTCTAGTGATGAAGAGGCATATTACAGCAAGAAAGGCAAGTTCTCTAGAAAGCACAAAAGTATGAAAAATATAAGATGTTTCAATTGTGGAAAGTTTGGTCATTATGCTACTGACTATACTATTCCCAAGAATGAAAGTGATGAAGATAAACAGGATTCTAAGAGCAAGGATTCTGAAAAGCACAAGCATCACAGGAAGAACAAAGATGAGCACAACAATCAAGGAAAGAGGTATTCTCACAAGCACAAGAAGAGTTTCTACCTAGACAAAGCAAGTAAGTGTTCTAGTAGTGATAGTGAAAGTTCTTCAAGTGATAATGAAAATGAGATGTTGTTCATATCAGAAAAAGAGGAAGAACCGAAACATAGATTCATTATCATGAAATGTCTTAGATGTGGAAATTTTGGTCACCTTGAGGATGATTGCACAAATAATGATTTGGTTTCTAGTATGTATGAGGATGCTTCAGAAAACTATAAGGAAGATGCATGTATGGTTTTTGAAAAGGGTAGCACCTCTAGTGATAAGAAATCTGAAAAAGGCTTTGATGATTCAAAAAGCAAACAAATAGAAGGAGGAGATCTTGAAAGTGAACTTATTAGTGCTCTTAGTGCTTTGAAAAAGGAAAGAAAGAAGAATGCTAGACTCAAGGATAAGTTAGATGAATGTTGTATGGAGAGAGATGATCTTATAGAAAATCTTGACTTCTCTATAGCTAAGACACAAGAACTCAAGGATGAGTTAGAGTCTAAGGTTCTTGAGTATAGTGAGTTAGAACAGAAAATGGCTTCTTTGAAAGAGGAAACTAAAGAGTACAAGGATAAGCTTTACAGGTTTCAAGATAGCTCCAAAAAGGTTAAGTCACTCATCAAAGGTCAAAGAAAGACAACAGATAAAACAGGCCTTGGTTTTGTTAAGCCACACAAGGAACAAGTTGGAGAGTCTAGTAAGAGACTCCAAAAGGAAGAGAGTTCTGATGAGGAAAGTATTTCAGAAAAGGAGTCCTTGAATGATAGATGCACGAAAACAGAAAATAGAATTCAGAATGAGAAGAAGAAGTTTTCAGAACCTAAGAGGTCAATTAAAGGAAAGTTTCAAGGCGGATGTTTTGCTTGTCACAGGTTTGGTCACATGGCTTCACATTGCATGGCTCAAGTGAAGAAGGTAAATGAAAATTTCAGAAGTGCTAGTTTCTTTCAAGGGTATTGCTACTCTTGTCAACAGTTTGGGCACAAGGTAGTTTATTGCAAGGCAAATAACGGGAACAGGTTTGGTCGAAAGTTTTTAATTTGGCAACAGTTTGTCAAAGTTTGGTCGAACGGTGGATTCAAAGATCAGGTTTACCTCAGAGAAACAACATCGTCAAGTGTTTCAAGTGCAACAATGAAGGTCACATAATCGAGACAGTGTAGAGCTGAAATTCTAGAATACAGGAACAAGAACAATGGCATGATCAGGTCCAAGGATCAAGGCATGGACAAGAACAGGGATGAGAACAAGAACAAGAACAGTGACAAGAACAGGAATATGGACAAAGAGTTCAAGAGAAGGCCCGACAAGGAAGTTATAGACGCTGATGATGATCAGTGCCTAATGGGAGTTTTACTCCCACCCCAGAATTAATCACCTCATCAGGAGGTGGGGGAGGGACTAAGCTAAGAGGCTCATTCTTAGTCCCGAGCCCCAAAGGTGGCCCTTTGCCATTGATGACAAAGGGGGAGAGATATGAGTAAGGGGGAGAGCTTCAAAGTGAAGAGGAAAGCTTCAAGTCGGGGGAAGCAAAACTTCAAAGGAAGATTCTCGGTTGTGGGCACGTTCTCGGTTGTTAGCACGGTTGGTTTCAGTTTTGGCTCTTGAGAAGTGTTTTCGATAAAGGTTTGCCATCAATGACAAAGGGGGAGATTGTTGGCAATTTTGGGTACTTTGGGTACATTGCCTTTGCTCAAGTGTATAAGTTGTCATTGATGTCAAAAGGCATTTTTGTGTTGATATCAAAAAGAGTGTGATGTCAAAAATATCTTGAGAAGCTTCATAATGTTAAAGGGTTTTTATTAAAACCATGGTGACAAGGTTAAAGGTTTTTCTTAAAACCATTTGGACTCATTAAGGGTTTTTATTAAAACCAAGCTTAACTTAATGCAAAGGTTTTTACTTCTTGAAAAACCTTGAAGGTCCATGTTTATTATTAATAATTAAATTAACTCAAACCTTTGACAAAGGTCTAAGTTTAATTTATTATTAATAAAATAATAATAATTATTATTTTAATTATTATTAAAGGGTCTTTTAACCCTTAAGCGATGCACATAAAGAATTCATTCGCCGACGTGTTGCCATCGTTGGAGGAGCGCCGACGTCAAACAATTAAGGAGAAATGGCTATATAAGTGGGGATGATTTTCTAAAGTAATTGTACCATTGATCGATGCAATTTCGTAGCTTTGTGTCCTCCGAAAAAGCGATGTTTTTCGTTGTATTTCGTTGTCCATCCATATTGAATTGCCCAAGCTTTTCTTGCGCTTGACGTCCGACAGATTGCGTTTCTCTGACATTTGATAAGACTGCGAACTATGTTTTCTGGGAGTTACGTTTTTGGACAGCGCTCATGATGATGGTGGTGGCTTGAGGAAAACGTTTACGTTTTCAAATCCTTGGCGATTGAAGGAAGACAACACATAGGATTACATTATATTTTTCATTGGGCACTTGTGCTCCAATGGTGGTGGTGTGTTGAGTGAAGAAGCATTGGGCGGAGGTGCCAAGTTTGACCCATGTTGTGGGCAATTTCATCTTGGTCGTGATGCACGAGGATAGCAGCAATGAAAGCGCTTTAGCATTTGTGGTGGTGTTATTCATTTTCTCCAAAGGTTGGAGAACTAAGGTTGGCCAAGCTTGAAGGTTCAATTATCTTCTACTCCAATAAGGTATGGGCACATTCTTCTTATGAGTATGATTGGTGTATGTTTTCTGAAATAAGGTTGGAGTGAAAAGGTATTCTACTAGGTATCCTTTGGCTAGGTGTAAATCCTATTTTCTGGTTTGTTGAAGACTACTTATGCATTGTTATCCTTAAGGAGAGTTTTTGGTGAATGCATAATTTTTGGTTTGAGATAGTGGAAGCTTTGTGCACTAGGGTTTATATTTGTGAGTCTAGCTACTTGCATTGAGTTGGTGGAACCCTTGGTTGGCTGTTTTGAGTTTGATGGTTGAGTTGCTTCCATAGAGGTTGTTTGATCAAGTTATTGCTTTACTTGATTCATGATATTGGGCTTACTCCATTGAGTTGATTTGAGCAAGTTATTCTTTGCATTTGGTGATATTGTGTTGGTGGTTGTTTTGTTCAAATATCTTTGGAGGGAAAAGGATTTCTACTTGTTTCCTTTTCTTGTGATGATTGGTTGAATGCTTCAAGGTTAATGTTGAGTTGAATGATGTTGGTTAAACCTTGTCTATAAGCATTGTTGTTAAAGCCCTAATTGGTTGAGAAAAGATATTGGTTGTGGAAAGAACATGAGTATCATTGTTATATGAGATATTGCATGGTTGGCAATTGTTGGGTTGTGTTTCATGTTCTTGAGAAAAGCATACTACATCTATCTTATTCTTTTGAGATTGAGATTGAGTTGAGATTGAGATTGGGAGTTAAGTATAGAACATATTGAGTCTCTAACAATTCTCTTTATGCTTCTATGAGGTTGATGAATCACATTGGGTCTCTAACAATTCTCTTTGTGGGTTCATGCTAAGCAAGTTTTTCTTGGTGAGCTTGCTGAGGTTTTGGACAGGTTTCGGTGGGGACTTGTGAGCAGGTTTTGGACAGGTTTCGATGGGGACTTGTGAGCAGTTTTGGACAGGTTCTGGTGGGGACTTGTGAGCAGATTTGGACAGGTCCTAGCAGAGGACTTGTGAGCTGGTTTTTGAGAGTTCTATCAGAGAACTTGAGGATAGAGGAGCATTGGTTCTTTGAGAAGAACCTGAGGACAGATTTGGCAAGTCTTTGAGAAGGCTTGTGTGCAGAGGATTGATTTGTTCAAGAGTTGGACAGATCTGACAGACAGAGGAAGACTTGTACTAGACCGACTGACTGTGTTTGGTACAGGTTGTTGAGCTGTTGTGGACGTGATCATAGAAGGCAGAGGTCTCTTAGGCTAAGCATTGAGGACAGGAGGTCTTCGGTGGAAAGGAGTTCCACGTGCTGGCAAGAGGTAGAGACAGTTGATCTTCTGAGGGATCATATCCAGAGCAGAGGGGAAGGTATCTCCTTTGAGCAGAGGCTCATAAATTCAGATAGAGGGAAGGTATCTCCTTTGAGCAGAGGCTCATAAATTCAGATTGGGGGAAGGTATCTCCTTTGGGCCGAGGCTCATAAACATTGTAATTGGGAAGGTTTCCCAAAGAACTTTGAGATAACTTTTAGAGAAAAGTTTTGTGGACGTAGCCTAACCATTCGGGTGAACCACGTTAAAATTGGTGTCACTTTGTGGATGATATTGTGCATTGCTTTGATATTGCTTTGGGTATATTGCTTTACTATTTTGAAGTATAAAGGAAAAAGTAAAAAGAGGTCTTATACTGTTCACCCCCCCTCTCAGTATAAGCTTGTGTTCTTCAAGATCACAAACCCATTCTTTTGACTTGTGAGTCACCTAACAATGGTCATTCAAAGCCATTTAGCTTCCATTCTATGTGGTTCCAAAACCCTAATTTTTTCCATATGGTTATGTTAAGGTGGGATAAATCAAAATTTTAAGGATCATGTATGTACAGGTTTATTCAAAATTTGAAACATTTAAAGGAGCAAATGAAGATATGGAATGTCAAATCTTTTGGTAACATCTCTTAAACAAAAGAAGGAAATTGAATCCAAGCTCAAAACTTTACAAGAGATAGTAGAAATTAATGGAATGGACCAGGATTCTTATGTGAAAGAAAAACAATTACTTTCTTATTATCATAATGCATTGAAAAATGAAGATTCATATTCGTTCCTAGAAACTAGAGAGAAATGGCTCAAGGAATGAGATAGAAATACAAAGTTTTTTCATGCTACATCAAAAAAAAACTTTGTATTCGTCATATCAAAAATATTATAACTCCAGATGGAAGAAATATTGAGGATGAAGAAGAAATAAGGAAGGAAGCAGTAAATTATTTCAAAAATATTTTGTCAGATTCTAGGCAAGATAAGAAGGCACAAGAAAAAATTTTGCAAAATATTCTATCAACTATCACTCAAAGACAAAACAAAAGCTTGATGAAGAAAATATCTATGGAGGAGCTTCATGAAGCAGTTTTCTCTTTCCATCCTAACAAGGCACCTAGCCCCGATGGATTTATTGCAATTTTCTTTCAAAATTTTTGGGATTTATTGAAGAGTGATATGTTATATGCGGTGGAAGAGGCCCAAAAAAGGAAGGCTATAATAAGTGATATCAATGCTACTTTTATTACCTTGGTTCCCAAGAAGGGTGACACAAAATATTTTGATAATTTTCATCCAATAAGCTTGTGTAATATGATTTACAATATCATTTCAAAAAATATGGTAAAAATGAAGGGCATTCTAGGGTGTATTATCTTAGAAGAACAAGGTGGCTTTGTTCAAGGTAAACAAATTCTTGATGGTGTAATTATTGCACAAGAGGCCATACATTCTCTTCATTCCATGAAAAAACTAGGTTTTTCTTTTGAAATTAGATATGAACAAACCATATGATAGGGTTTCCTAGAATTTTTTACATGCTATTCTTAGAAAGTTTGGCTTTGTTTATAATTGGTATGAGCGGATTAAATGTTGTTATAACACTGTAAAGTTTTTTGTTTTGATCAATGGTTCTCCTATTGGGTACTTTAAGTCATCTTGTCGACTTCATCAAGGTGATCCTCTTTCTCCTTATCTACTCATTATTCTAGTAGAATTATTAGGGAGAGCATTTTCAAAGGTAAAAATGGAAGGAAAAATCAAGGGTATTCAAGTTGCAAAAAATGATCCCTTTGAATCTCATCTCCAATTTGTTGATGATAATTTTCTATTGGGTAATCCCTCAATCAGTGAGTCCATGGAGTTTAAATAAATATTGTCATGTTATGAGAAGGCTACTAGACAGTTGGTAAATACTTCAAAATCTAGGATTTTTTCATTAATACTACCCTAGATTTACAACAAATTATTATGAATATTTTGGGGTTTAAAATTGAAAAATTTCCATCAATCTACCTGGGTATTCCTTTGTCTAATAAAGGAAATAAAAAGGAGCTTTGGATCTCTTTTTTGGATAGAATGAAAGCTTGTTTGGCAGGTTGGAAAGGTAAGTTTTTAACCATGGCAAGAAGGCTACAATTCATAAAAACTACTTTGCAATCCATTCCTATTTATATGATGTCACTTTCAAGACTACCAATAGGTATTGCATCATAAATTGATAAAATTCAAAAAGAATTTCTATGGAAAGGTTGTGAGGAAAAATTTAGGTTTCCTCTTTGTAAGTGGGAAAGGGTTTGCAGAGGAAAGAATATTGAAGGATCAGGCTTGCAAAATTGCAGACTTATGAATTTGGCATTAGGAGCAAAGCTTGGGTGGAGACTATTCAGAGATCAAGAAAAGAATTGGGTAAAAATATTACTTCAAAAATATATAGGTTCTCTTGATGAAATGAAATTGTATAGGAAAAAACTTCAAAATAACGGTTAATTAGGAAAGGAGAATGGAGAGCGGGAAAGGTAGCGATCGAGCGATGGATGGAGAGCGACCGGGAGGATACGATAGAAAGGAGGCAGGACGGTCAGGCGAGTGTCCAGGAGGGACCAGTCTTGGCACGGTTGATGGGGCAGTGGCTGATGCATCAGGGACCCAGGCGGACGGGTCGGACAGGAGTGGAAAAGACCCTCCTGACAAGGAGGGACAAAAGGGCAGGCTAAACCTAAACCAAAAAGGGTCCTACGCTCAGGTCCTGAGGCCAGGATCCTCAACAAAGCAACCCTCCCAGGAACTGCTTCCTTGTGGAACAGACCTGGTTATCCCGGAAGACCTAATGGATAGCTACATGGAGCTTGAGCATTTCACTCTGATTGGCAAGTTTGTAGGAGGGAGACCAGACATGGAGACCATTCATAAATGGGCATTTTCCAAGTGGAAAACCAGTGGAAACATGGAAATCGTTGCTCTCTCTCGAGGTTTCTTCGCCATCAGACTCAATACTCAAGAGGACTGCTGCAACATCTTAGCTGGGGGACCCTGGTTCCTCGGACGCAGGAGCCTCTTTCTTCGAAAGTGGGGGGATGATTTTAACCCCGAAACTCAAAACATAAACGTAGCTCCTCTGTGGGTTCGGTTGCCAAACCTCCCTTTCCAGTTCTGGCATGAGGATGTCATTCGAGGGATAGCCCGCTCCATAGGCGAGCTCATTGCCATCGATCCCTCCACCAAAGTCTGATCCAGGATGGTCCATGCCCGCTTCTATGTCTCCGCTAACTTGGAGACAGAGCTACCTTCCTTCATCAATTTGTATAGAGGATCCCATATGGTCAGGAGGTAGCCCATCGAGTATGAAAACAAGCCTACCTTTTGTACTCACTATTGCACCCAAGGTCATCTACCGAATCAGTGCCCTGGTTTGAGGACCCAGAACCAAAATGTGGTAGGTCCAACCAAGGGCATGCAGAGGAACCAGGGTATCCCCCCTCTCAACAAGGAACCGTTGGTAGGCCCGAAACACATCATGCGTAATCCTGCTCATCGAGCACCTCAGGAGGCTGGCCAGAGTGCCACTATAGAACAAGGTAAGCAAACCAGTGAGCAAGGAGAAGGATCCCTGCCAAGCCAAAAGGAGCAGGAGGCGCTCCCAAAATCTTTGTTTCTCACCAGTCCCATCATAGAGGATCCAGTGGCCCAGGTACAGACCCCTCCCAAAATTGTTTGTCCAAATTCTCATATGGATGAGTACCTGGTGGTGAGCAATAGAAAATCCCCAAATTGCTCGAATAGGGGAGAGGCACCCCCTTCTCCTTCATATGAAAAAGAAGACCCTTCTCTCTCGAGAAGGATCAGCCCCAGGAACACCAGGAGCAGGAAATAGGCAATAGACTATGGCAGTGAAAGGAAAAGAGGGAGACCCTCTGACAATGAGAAAAGAAACAAGGAAACAATGGAGGATATCGCAAATGGGACCCAGTCGATGCTTTTTTTCGATGAGTTCGACAATGATAAGCAAGGAACCAAACCCCCCTTCCAGCTGGTGAAGGGAGGCAAGAAAAACCCTAAACCCTTGAGATGAAGGTTCTCTCATGGAACGTGAGGGGCCTAAACGAGGTAGCCAAGCAGAGGTTGGTGGCTGACCTAAGGAAAAGGATTAATCCTTCCATATTCATCATGCAAGAAACCAAAATCGATGAATTCTATTCTCGAAAGGTTGCCAAGGCCATTTGGGCCAGTGGAGATTGCCTTATCAGTCCTGCTCAAGGCACGTCGAGGGGGCTTATGTGTCTTTGGGATCCTACCCTGGTCGAAGGAAGGCTTTTGTCATCCTCGAATAGGATCCTAAACATATTGTTTCATTCCAAGACCAGTAAGCAGTCTTGGATTCTGTCAAATATTTATGCCCCAAACTCACCCAGTGAGCGGGCCGCGATGTGGGAAATAGTAACTCAAATGAGGACCACCTTTAACACCTTTCCTTGGATCTTAGCAGGGGACTTCAATAGTCCTTTGCATCCATCTAAAAAGAGAGGAGGCAATGACTCTTACAGCAGAAGCATGGAGGATTTCAGAGGGTTTGTCAATACCAATGAGCTCATGGATGTTCAGCTCAAAGGATCCTCTTTTACTTGGAGCAACAGGAGGATTGATAGCGGACTCATCCAGGTCAAGTTGGACAAGTTCCTAATTTCTCAAGAAGCTATCCCATGGTTTGGCGATGCCACTCTGCTGGCCTTACCTCGGATCGGATCAGACCACAATCCCATCCTCCTTGAATCTGGTAGGCCTCCCTCCTTTAAAACTCCTTTTCATTTCGAAGCCATGTGGACCCAACACAAGGATTTCAAAAATCAAGTGTCCTCTTGGTGGCATCAAAGTGTCAGAGGGTCTGCCACTTCTCAGTTGGCTCAGAAGTTGAAGATGGTCAAAGAAAACCTAAAAATCTAGAATAGGGAGGTCTTTGGCAACCTTTTTGCCAATAAGAAAGCTATTACTGAGAAACTTCAGGAGATAGAAAGGAGAATCGAAGCAGGGGACCACAACAGCCCCACTAGGGAGGAGGAAAGGAACCTCCTAGCAGAATTCCATAATATCTTGGCCAGAGAGGAAACCTTCTGGAGGCAGAAGTCAAGAGACCTATGGGTCAAGGAAGGTGATGCCAATACAAGGTTCTTTCATGCCTCCACCATGCGGCACAGGGCATCCAACAAGATCAGGGAGATCATGTGCAACAATGGATCATTGTCCACTAACATTGTGGAGATCAGGACCGAAGCAGTGTCTTTCTTCCAGAACCTCTTGGGAAGTGCCTCGGAGGATGACAGTCAAGCTCAGGATACTCTCCTTGCTAATATCCCTAGCATCGTTCCTCAGGACTTGAACTCTAGACTGGTGGATCCCTTCACCCGTGATGAAGTTAAAGAGGCCTTGTTTTCAATGCAACCCGATAAAGCCCCTGGACCGGATGGGTTCTCTCCAAGGTTCTTCCAAACTATGTGGGATGTGGTGGGGAATGATGTTTGTAAGGCTATTAGAGAAATTCAGGAAACCAAAGTCGTCCCTCGTAGTTTCAATTCCACTTTCTTGGCCCTCATCCCGAAAGTCTCTGCTTGCAAATCCATCTCTGATTATAGGCCCATCAGCCTATGCAATGTCATCTACAAAGTTTTGACCAAGGTTATGGCCAACAGGCTGAAGGCCATACTTCCCCTCATCATTGATCAATCCCAAGGTAGCTCGGTTAAAGGGAGGAACATCCTGGATGGGGTCATCTCGATCCATGAAACCCTGCATTCGGCCTCAATGTCTAAGAAGGCTGCCATGTTTCTTAAGTTGGATATGAACAAAGCCTTCGATAGGGTTGATAGATGCTTTCTTCAGAAGATCCTTCTCAAGTTTGGCTTCCACCCTTTGTGGGTCGATCTCATCCAGGGCTGCATTTCCTCTCCCTGGTTCTCGATCCTAGTCAATGGCTCTCCCACCGGGTTCTTTCAAAGCTCAAGAGGTTTACGCCAAGGGGATCCTCTATCCCCCATCCTTTTCATTATCCTTGTAGAAGCATTGGGAAGAGCTCTCAAGGATGGCCAACGTCGAAAGAAGGTGACAGGTATCCTCCCTGCCTTCGAGGGTGATGCGATCACCCATCAGCAGTTTGTGGATGACATGCTTTTGTCCACCATTGCGTCAGTAGCTCAAGCTAAATCCATCAAATGAATCCTTGGACTCTATGAGAAGGTTGTCGGCCAAAAAGTAAATTACATCAAAAGCAAGATCTTTTTCATCAACACCCCGGCCAGGCGTCAAGTTCAGATTGCAAGGATCCTGGGCTGCTCTATTGACTACCTTCCCACCACCTATCTTGGCCTCCCTCTTTTCTATGGGCGTGCAAAGGAAGGGATGTGGAATATGGTGATTGAGAGGATCCACAAAAAATTGGCATCATGGAAAGGCAAGCTCCTGTCCCAAGCTGCCAAGGCAACCCTTACCATGGCATGCCTCCAAGGGATTTCGACTTTCTTCATGTCTGTCTTCAGATTGCCTGCCTCAGTTCTTCTCAAGATCGAGCAGGCTCAACGGAATTTCCTTTGGTCAGGCAATGAAGATAAGTCCAGGATCCCTCTGGTAGCCTGGGACAAAGTGTGTAGAAGCAAAAAGCAAGGTGGATTAGGGCTCAGAAGAATGGCCATGATGAACCTAGCGCTCATTGCCAAGCACACCTGGAGGATCCTAGTCGAAGAACCAGTTGAATGGGTTAGGATTGTCAGGAGGAAATACCTCAACAACACTCCCCTTCTTGAGGGTGGAATTCCCATCGGGGGGTCAGCTTTTTGGAAAGCCATTGGCCAATCCAGATAGTTGATCCAAAATGGCATCAGGTGGATCCTTGGGGATGGTCAAAGTATAGACTTTTGGAAGGACAGGTGGGCCCTAGAGGATCCTCTGTCAGAACAGATCGGGTTGGCTCAACTTAAAAGTTTCCTGGATAACAATGTTGGGTAGAAGGTGGCCGATTTCATTGAATGGAGAAATGGCTCCCTGCAGTGGAAAGTCATCAACGCAGAAGGGCTAGAGTCGGAGGTCGGCTTCCTATCCTCCATCCTCAAGGACATCATCATCCCCACTAGTAGAGGACCAGACAGATTGATATGGAGGGGGACCGATGATGGGGGTTTCTCTATCAAAATTGCCTATGGTCTTCAGTGCAAAGGGCTAAATTTGGACTTTCCTTACAACTTGATCTGGAGGAAAGGAGTTATCCCAAAGGTAAATTTCTTTTGTTGGATTGCTTTTCAGAACAAAGCCCTCACTATTGACAATCTTCACAAGAGGGGGTTTGCTTTAGCCAATAGATGCTACTTGTGCGAGTCTGCCTGTGAGTCCTCTGACCATCTCTTCCTGCACTATGGCTACACTGGGTCGGTCCTTGGTGCCATCCTCTCCACCTTCCAGATCCAATGGGTTTCCCCCAAGACCATCAAGGAGGCTTTCTTCCAATGGGGCAATCCTTTTAAAAACCCTAAGCTCCGTTTCCTGTGGAAT
This sequence comes from Wollemia nobilis, assembly GCA_028583015.1. NCBI lineage: Eukaryota > Viridiplantae > Streptophyta > Pinopsida > Araucariales > Araucariaceae > Wollemia > Wollemia nobilis. The sequence continues at coordinate 365,622 of JAQPPZ010017169.1, forward strand.
GCTTGCCTCCACCACTTTTTGTGGTAGGTATGGTTGGAATGCAATGGTCGGATCTTCGGTCACCCCCCAGGGATCCTCCCTCAGTCGCTCATAGGGCCATCACCTTTGCCATTGAGAATGCCAAGCTTATCCCCAACCCTTGGCCCAAACATGTGTTCGAAGAAGGTTTGTTCAAATCCTTAAAGCTATCCGGGGAGAGTAAGGAGCGGGAGGATCCACGGGTCTCCAGGAAGAACGTCAGGTGGGTCAGGCCTCCTCACGGGTGGTTGAAGCTAAATTTTTATGGGGCATCTCGCGGCAACCCAGGAGCGGCCGCTGCGGGTGGGTCAGTTCGAGATCACAATGGAAAGCTTGTAATGGCTTTCTGTGAAAACTTAGGGCATCAAACCAATCATGTCATAGAGGCTAGAGGACTACTGAGAGGACTCGAGCTCATGACGGAGGATCCCCATCCCTTGTTTGTTGAAGGGGACTCTTTGAACATCATCAACTACATGACAACTTCCAAGGATCCGACATGGAAGGTTTACAATATCATCACTCAGGCCAGAAGCATCCTACGTCGGAGGAACCAGGTTCAGATCAAGCATACCTACAAGGAGGGCAATGGTCTAGCTGACCACTTAGCAAACAAAGGTTTAAAGTCCACATGTCTTGTGGTGTGGCATCAGGGTTTCCCAGTGGACATTGAGAAGATCGCCAACCAGGATATTATTAATGTCTCCACATAAGCATGATGAAAGGACCGGGCCTAGGTGGACGGGCTCGGGGAGAGCCACGACACCTGCGCCACTGGTCCCAATTGGCACATCCATCATGATGGTTCGTGGTAGGCATAACGAGAATGATCCTTTCCCAAAGGCCCTCGAAAGGTGGTCCAACAGATCCTCGATCCTGTCCCTCGTGCCTGGCAAAGTTTGAAGATAGGTGGGTGTTTTTTCATCTCCCCTGTAGAGATTTGGACGGGTCCGACACGCCCAAGCGAAGATCACCATTGGCCCTCTCTCGGGCCACCTTGAGAGGACGCTCCGGCCCACCTCTCTAGACATAACTACCAAAGGTGCCACTACCTTCGGCAACGCATGGCACCTTCGAAGATTGCGTGTCCACCTCAACATCAATATTTGCCACCATCCTGGATCTAACGCTATCTTTGGTAATGATGGCCCTCCCTGCATGCATGTGAGGCTCATCTCCAAAGAAAATCTATTTAATTTAGTGGTGTTTTGGGCGAGCCTTGTCTTTTGGTGTAAGGTGTCCCCTGGAGTGTGGTGCAGAGTCGTCTGGCTTCCCTCCTGGCATGTGTTTTCCTGAATCCATGGCTTCTCCTTACGTCGAGCCGGTTGAACTTTCCCTGTGTGACGAAGCCATGATGTTTATGAAGGCCAAGGGTATGCTCCCTTTCCTCCAAAAATTCCAAGGGCCCGAAGATGATGTCACCCGTGCCTTTGTGGACTCCTGGAACCGGGGCGAGGTTGTGGTGAGGGGGCTAAATTTTAAAATCTCCATTGAGCTTATGAGTGAGGTCACTGGGTTGTCGATGGTAGGTCGTAACATTCGACGTGATCGTCACAATTGGGAAGAGGAATTGGAGCAATTCCCTAACAAAGGATGAAACCTTGGGTGGGATAAGTCGGCCCTCCTTCGCTCTGCCCTCCCTGAACCTTGGAATCTTGCCATCATCCCTATCCTTCAGTATGTTACTTGCGATGATCCCGACAAGCCTCTGCGTAGTTTCCACATCAGTTTTGTAAACCATCTGAGGGATGCCAAGCAGGTCTGTATTCTCGACTATCTTGTCTACTCCCTTGGCCTCACTATCAAAAAGAGCAAGAAATCGTCATACCCTCCCATCCACCAGGGGTTAATGAGTGTCATCTTTCGCCATGTCACTGCGAATCGTCCTCTGCCCTAGGCGGTCCTTCCTATTGCTACCCAAGCCCCGGGTAGTCCTGGTTTTGTTCAAGAGGATGGGACTTCCAGCCCTATCCGAAGTAGCCCCCCTGAGGTGGCCAATCCTGCGTCCCTCCAAAGAGTTTCCCATAGCAAGCCAGCCAAGAGAGGGTAGACTGACGCCCCGACCCCATCCCGATCATCTCTGTGGCTTAAGAAGGTGAAGAAGGAGAAAGGGACTCCATCGTAGCAAATCAACTCTGACACTGAGAGTGAAGCAGAGGGGTTGTCTCCCTAGTTCCTGTTAGACATGACGACCAACATCCTCTCCTCTACAAATGCAATGGTGAGGATCCTCAAGCGCTTTAAGGGGCGTGAGACCCAGGAGGATCAGGAGGATCCGGACGTGTAAGGAAGTTTCCTGGGATGGTTTCCTTTTTGTCGTCTGGTGGCAGCGATCTATATAATGGATGCTTATGTGTTTTTTATGGTTTTTTTAGTTGTTTTTTGACCTCCGTTGGGAGGGTTTGATGTAGCCCTCATGGGCATCACTATGTTTTTTTTTGGGAAGTTTTCATATGGTACCTAATGTATTAGCCCAAGGGGCTCTCTCTAATGGTAAAGGCTACGACCTCTCTTGTTATAAGGTTTTGGGATCCTCTTAAAAAACCCGTTTTGTATATAAATTAATCTACTTACCAAAAAAAAATTGTTTAGGAAAATAACTCTACTCAAAGTATAATCAACATAGAACTTCATATCAGAGAGTTTGCAATTGATAAAGAAACATATTATATGTTCAATCAATGAGGGGAGTTATGCAATTTTTTTTTTTGATGCTTGGTTGAAGCCTTATCCTCTCATTTTTGACTCAAAATGGAAACCATTGGCTCAAGAGTGCCTAGCATGTAAAGGTCCAAAGGTCAAATATTATATTATTATGAGTAAAAACTCCATATCATGGATTTCTTTTAGTGACCTAGTTGAAGGAGAGGAACTCAAAAAATTTATAAATGAACTTCAAAATATGCTTCTAGAGTTTTATTTGCCAATTTTTACATGAAAATATGAGTTGATTTGGAATTTATCAAAGGATGGTGGATACTCAGTCAATTTGGGATATGAGGATTTAGAACAATCAAAATTTCCTTCTCCCAAATATTTCCCTTGGAAGAATGTTTGGTCATTAGAGGCTCTCCCTAAGGCCTCAATATTTCTTTGGTTAGCAATTCAAAGCAATATTCTTACAAGAGAGAGTCTACAAAGAAGAAGATATTATGGACCCTTTAGAAGTGCCTTGTGTGAAAATAATTTAGAAATGTCAGACCATTTACTTCTTCATTATCCGTTTTCTCACACCATTTTGGGTTACTTTTTAAAAAATATGAAATTATATTGGGTATCTCCATCAACATTGAAAGAGTTGATAAAATGTTGGATAAATTATTTCAAAGCTAGAGCATTATGTATTATTTGGAGGATTGGTCTTGCCATTATTTTTGGAATTTATGGCTTGAAAGGAATAAAATAGAATTTTTAAAAATAAATATCAAAATCATGCCCAAGTTTGGAACCGTATCACTTCCTCTCTTGCAAAATATCTACAAATATGGTGCTCATCATGGGAAGTCTCAATTGAGAAAAAAAGTGCTAATAACTTGGCTACAGGATTTGAACATAAATGGAAGAGTCATCTGCGACAACGAAATTAAAACAAATGATCTACTTCGATCTATGGTAAAATGGAAATGTCCAGAAATTGGGTTTATCAAAATTAATTTTGATGGTGCTTCTAAAGGAAATCCGGGAAAATCTGGTGGAGGTGGTTTTTTAGAAATAGTTAAGGCAAAATTCTCCTCACTTATTCAAAATCATATGAAACTTCAACTAATAGCTATGCAGAGGCTAGGGCACTTCTTACAGGGATTAAAATTACAGTAGAAAAAGGATGGAAATATATTTCAATTGAGGGGGACTCACAAATTATCATCAATGCTATCAACAAAAATGGATGTGGGGACTGGATAAAAAATAATATTATTGTTGATGTTCATCATTTATTACTAGAGGAAATCTCCTGGAATTGTGAGCATATTTATAGAGAAGGAAATCAAGTAGTAGATAAATTAGTGAATTGTGGTGTTGATCTTCATCCTTGTGAAATTCAAATTTTAGAAGACAACTGGCCAAGTGAGATTTTATGTCTTAATCAAAAATGATGTCAAGGAGTTGATTGTGAAAACATAGCACTTTGAGGAAGTTGAAGAATATATTTAAGAGAAAAACGAAAAGAAAAAACCGTGATAAAAATATTTTCTACAATCAAATGTAATATTTTGGTATTTTGATGGGAGTGGCCCCCAATAGAAGCCACATATAACCTATTAAAAAAATTATGGTTATTACTGTTACAAGAATTTGATATCACTATCATTAATAAACTTGGAAAAATTAATGTAGTAGTAGTTTTTTATCAATATTGAATGTTGAAGGTGAAGAAGAGCCTATGGATGATGCCTTTCTAGATGGACATCTATTTGTAATATCAGCATGCTCACCATGGTTTTCCAACATTACCTATTATTTGGTAATAGGGAAATTTCCTTCTCACCCCATTCCTAATGAAAATCAACATCTAGTTAAACAAAGTGTGTCTTTTAAATGGATAAGAGGATAATTGTTCAAATGCAAACCTGACCTTGTTTTGCATAGATGTGCACGAGAAAATGAAATCTATGATATCATTTAGGCATGTCATTATGAACCTTTTGGAGGGCACTATTTAGCAAATAGAACCATACAAAAAATTAGGTATTGAATATTACTGGCCACTACTTCATAGGTATGTAAAATAATATGTATTTAATTGTGATCAATGTTAGTGCATGGGTAAACTTATTGCATAGAATAATATGCCCTTGCAACCTCAAGTTATTTTTAAAACATTTGAGAAGTGGGGGATATACTTTATTGGACCCATTGATCCACCATCCCAAGGGAAACACCACATCTTAGTATGTACATACTATGTGATAAAGTGGACCGAGGTAAGTGCTCTCCAATATGCTCGATGGGACAAGGTAGTTGATTTCCTATATAATCAAATATTTCAATAATTTGGTGCTCTTTGTGCTATTATGTCTAACCAAGGACCCCAATGTGTGTCAAAATTCATTCAACCATTTATATAAATTTATCAAGTAAAACATAAAAATTATTTACCATACCATCCTTAAGCTAATGGATAAGTAGAATTCACCAATGGAGAATTAAAAAATATACAAACAAAAAAAGTGGCTTCTCACAAGAAATTTTGGGTGAATAGGTTACCTAAAGTAGGATGGGCACATAATACCACCTATAATACAACAATATGATTCAAACTATATGAAGTGTTGTATGGTAAGAAACCATTACTTTTTATTGAGTTTGAATTATTGGCACTTCATACAACATTAGATGTAGGCATTGAGTTGTCATATGTACAATATGAGAGGATCTTATAACTGAATGAACTTGATGAGTGGCAATTGGAGGCTCTTCACCAAATAAAAGTAATTCAACAACAAAAAAGATATGGCATGATAAACATATCAAGAACGACAGGTGCTAGGTGATTGGGCACTGCTTTTTTATTTGTATTATCTTGAATTCAAGGGTAAGCTACAAAGATGACGTCTAGGTCCATACAATATTGACCAATTATTTTACAATGGTATCATATAACTCATACCTATTTATGGTTAAAGGTGATAAATAGTGGTGAACATACATTGTTTGAAGCTATACCACAAATTATTGTCCAAAGAAGAATTTTCTATTCACTTACTTTCACATTCTAATATGTACGTTGTGAGAGAGGCCTTCTCTTCCATGATAAATGATAAGTAATTGTGTCTCTCTCTTTAAAAAAATTATTATCTAATAGTGAAAACCTCTCCTTTGAGGTGCTATTATATGAAGGCTAGCATAAAAACGGGCTTTTAACGTGTTAGCTTGCCAAACAAAGACTTGGTTGTGAAAATTCCTTATGGATGCAATCGAGGTAGGAGAGGATTGAAAACTAGGAATGGTGATCCTCTTTTGATAAAAAATATTGCTTGGTCATACTTTGCTTTGGCTCTAATTTTTCTCCTATGATGTGCCTACATGCTTCTATTTCCTTTAAAAGCACCATTCATTTTCTATCTTAACAAGGTACATGTTTTTTTTTAACCATTGCCTAATCTAAGTTTATAGTGTGCAAAAGAGGAAAATCCTATACCATTTATTCTTAAGAATTATGCATGGGATGACTAGCGCTGGAGTAGAAGGTATGTAGCATCAAAAATAATTTGGCAGTGAGCACCAGAGCCCTTTGGTGCCTGAAGGTAACATTGTTTGGTTGAAAGTTTTAGCTCCAAAAGGTTACCTCAAAACACATGGTAGTTCTAAGTACTACATGGGTAAAACAAGTCACATGAAATGAAAACATGAAAAATAGGACATGCATCTCTTTTCCATTGGAAAACATGAAGCATGTAGGGTAACAAATAATCCAATAACATTGGTTAGCAGGTGGGATATTTGAAGCACTGGATCCCTTTCTTGCAAGTCTACTTATGTTGCCATCAAAAAAGGCACAAGGCTCACATGCACTAAGATCTTTTTCAAAATCAAGCATTGTGAGACATGTAGATGCACAAGATTTATGCATAAGATTGGGGCACATGCAATAAGGTAATTAAAACATGCATGATACCTTGACATGCTACACAAGATTGACAAATGATTTATGACATATTTGGCATGTGAGACAATAACAACAAAGCAAATATTCGTGTTGGATCTAATATGGTATGAATGGCCAAAGTGGACAGTGACAATTTGAAGTGTCGTATATCTTCCTTGTATTGAATCTAGATGACATATGGATGGATAAAGCCTATTATAGCTTAGTGAGTGTTAACATTGAAAATTTTTAAAAAAGTACTTTTTTGGCAGGACTCTATTTGAATTTCTACAACATACCAACTTTGACCACCTTCAACATCTAACCTGCTACTATTTCCTGTGAAGTCTATCTTGCTCTAATTTATTTCAACATTATGGGGTTGAAGCATATATTTGAACTAGACAATACCGTTGAGTTGCTACAAAACCAGGATATCATAAACATATTCAAGACAGTTGGAAGTTTCATTTTTTCCAACTTTTCAATAGTCACTACATCTGGCTTGTCAAAGAATTTGTATTAAATTTGAAGGATGGAGTTGCCAAAATTAGAGAGGTGAAAATTGCAGTCATGGTTGAAACTATCAGCAAATTCCTAGAATCCCCAATATTGGGTAACCTTTCTTAATTCGTAGTGACCTAATAGCTAAACTCTTCATGTAATTCTAGGAAGATAAATCCAAAACCTTAGTATGATGTGCATGACAACTAGTGCAAGGGTATGAAGCAAACAAGTTTGGAACAACCTGGGAATTTCATTGCAATGTGGATAATGAAGTTCTTTACCCGCAATGGTTAGTTTGCAGTGCTTTTTGGCCTTCATCTAAAAATTTTCATCTATTTGAGACATGGTGAGCAAAAGCCAAACTTTTGCATTAATTAGCCTTTTTATTCTAATTCTATTTTACATGATATGGCCACTAAATTTCAAATGAGAAAATGCATGTTAAAACATCATGGTTTAATTAAGTCATCACCATTTTGGGATCGATACTATAAGTGAAAAAATATCACAAATTTATTGCCAAAAATGGCCATTTTTTTAATCTAGAACACACATTCTTAGAACTGCATAATGTTCTTGAGTTATATATGGTTCTAGAACCATACAATGCATCTTGCGCATCACCCCCAAAGCATTAGAACTCTTGTATAAATAAAATCCCTCATAATCAAAGAAGAGAAGCCAAAAGTAAGGTTTATTGGATTAAAAGAAGACAATATATTGAACCCTAGATAACACAAAAGTCATCGGGTCCATCAAAATTTGTTAAAATATGGAGAGTACCAGAGACACCAAAGTTGTATGAAGAACCAAAGACCTCAAATACTTTGAAACCATCCAAATTTAGAAGAAATGGGTGAAGAAAGATGAAATTTGCTACTCTATAGGAGTAAGGAGTCATTATACAATTAGAGCCCTCCAATGCCCTTTAGATATTCAAGAAGCATACATGTTCAAAGATAATTAAATACCATGCAAATGCATAGACCCTAATAAAGAGCAAAGGTCAACAACACATCAACAATGATAAAGAGGAGCCTTTCACTACCCAACAACAAATGAAACAAAACCTAGAAAAAAACTAGAAGGAATAGTTGGGATTGCCAATGGAGGAGGATATATTCTTTGAAGTTCAACAATAGTTTGAAAGGGGTGACCAACAAGACCAATTGAGTAATATGGAGGTAGAAATTGCACCCCCCAAGCTTACCTTGCAACAACCCTTAATACATGTTGAAATGGAAATTCATAAGAGACAATCAAAGGAGGATGACACATACTTAAATAATCTAGATTTGGAAGAGGTAAAAAAAACATTTGGACCCTCCAAACAAAATTTACGACTATTAAGAAATTATTACAGGAAAAGAATGATCACATAGAGCAACTGTTGTAGTAATTGTCTAAGGCAAGAATATGAAAGAAGATAATTCCAACATATAGTCCTGAAGTTGCATAGGTGGTAATTGAATATTTTTTTGGGGAAAATCTTAAGAAACCATTATAAACATTGTTACAATTGGTAGAGGCCTTTGATCAAAGTGTAAATTGGAAGAAATTTTTGTACCTAAAGGTAGGATGTTAGAAAAATACACTAGATTTTGACAACACTCTAGATATGGTTGAGGTACTAGAACATCTACCAAGATCACCTAAATTAATTGAGGTAGAGCCTATGAGCGACCAAGGAACACTAACTAATCACTAGAAACCTTCAAGGTTAGTAGTGATTTCTCCTTCAAACATGGCCATCTTGGACTCTCATAATGCAGTTATAGCAAGATGGGTAAAGTAGTACCACTAATTGGAATAAATGATTTAGGTCCTAAATATTTATGAGGAACAAAATGATAAGCTAAAGAAAGAACTCGAAGAGCAACAAGTGAGGTTTAATTATGCATGTCATATTGCAAAAAAATGCTACAGTGTAAGAGACCTACACAAATTTACAACCTATTCCTAAGAGAATAATTTAATAGGTGGAAAATTTTGTAGTTATATTGTAGTATGAATCACCAATTAGAAATGATTAAGGAATTCTTAGATGCATATAGTAATGAAAACATGGAATACAAAAATTTATTATGTGAATTTTATATTCATAAATATGTCATGCCTGAGGACTTCCACTTTTACCCTAACATTTGCATTGGGATGTGCTATTGTGAGCTCTTATATATACCCTTAAAATTTTGATTAACACAAGAAACAAGGTAGCTTAACATGAGGCTAAGGAAAGGGAGGTAGGGTTATTATTGCATTTCATATTTCCTATGTCTAATTTAGTAATTCATGCTTATTATGAGATTACACTCCAACCATGCATTTGAAACATATATGCGATTTAGTTGGACCAATGCATTTAGGACTTCAATAAATTTTATGACTCATAGTTAGAAGATGTGAGGTTAGCTTACTATATCAAGTGGGAGGAATTGATTTTTTAGTTATGAAAGTAGGAATCAATTTCCCCTGTAAATATGGGTTGGTATTATTATAGGGTCTAGTCAATCATCTTCATTATCCAATATATTATATTTAGGTGGATATTTCTATGGTTCTAACCATTGCTTCTTCTCACCATTGTTCCCTTGTTTTATTTTAATTCATTGCAATATGATGAGAGTTTTAGATAATGGACAAGGGAAGTTAGCAATACTCATGGGTACCATATATGCAAGGCCAAATTTAAAGCTATCAACACATCCTAACTTGACCTTAGTGTCAATGTGGAAACCAAGAATGCATGAGGACATGTAACATATTCAGCTTGGGTGATTGATGAGACTCTAAATTGCCTCATTCTATACTAGCTTTTTACCTCTTTTGAGCATAGATATTATATTTTAAAGCTTGGTAAATAGGGGAAACACAATGCTAACTTAGATAGGGTATTTATGTGCCTATAAAAATAAAATGTAATGCTTAACACCTAATTAATAGGTCTTATGGCCTAGTAAAGCATATTTGGTACTTTACAGGATTAAAGGTCAACTAGCACTAGAGGAGCTATATTGTACCAGTACCATAGGGACCACATTGCATTAGAACCAAAGGGACGAGTCTTGTACCAATACTAAAGGAATCAAATCAAATCGATATTGGATGCATTGGTAATAGTAGTATAAGAAAGGCATTGAATGTGACGACAACAATGCAAGTGAGGCTTTGAATGTGATGACAACAGTGTAAGTGTGGGACCAAATTTAATGATATTAGCTACCAATGAGATCCAATGACAAATGATAATCAATAAATATGAATATTTTTGGAGGACTTGGAAAATCATGTTGGCTTATTTCCAAATAGAGTAATGTTCTTTAGAAATAATTGTGACTAGGTATTTTCAAATCCTAACAAAGAAAAAGTGCTTGGACAACCTAGCAAATCAGTCAATTTTGGGAATGTGCATCAGGTGGATGACTCAACCAATTTTTTTGGTTAATTTAGTTAATAATTTTGCTCTTGGGATTGTCTGCTCTAATTGAATGTCTATCATTTTCTTCTAATATTCTTATGCTTGTATAAAAAATATTATATATATATATATATATATATATATATTGTAGAATATTTTCAACTTCAAAACTTCTAGAGAATGGATTTTTATTATTGTAATAACTTACTAGTGATATAGTGTGTGATTTTGTTGATGTTGTATATACCCTATTGGAAGTAAATAAGATAGTGGCATAATTTCCTCTCAAGTACTATGTTAGTCTATTCTTTCCACATTGCCATGAAGCAAGGGCCCACTCCAAAGTGAGGTGGAAAGCTTATTTTTATTTCTTTCTTGTCCAAAGATATGTTGTTCTAATTTTAATATTTTTATGTTGATTAGAATCTACTATCATATTTATCGAAGTAGAATTAGTAAGTTCTTGGGAAGATTAAATTCTAACATAGGATTAATATATGATTTACTTTCATAATCTTGCATTCTTGTGTGATCATTTAATTTTGTAAGTATGTATGCATATTCGACAAGCTTTCATTTGTGATTGTATGTTCTTCTTATATGTGCAATTGAGATTTATTTAATTTTGCTAGTATATTTCTATTTAATTTTGTAAGCATGAGTGTGAGTTTAGATTTATCAACATAGTTTTCTTTATGAAGCAAGAGTTATTTTTTGTTCTTCATTTTCTAAAAGTATGCTTAGGAATCCCATACTGAAAACCTACAACATAAAACCTCCTAATGCACATAGCCTATGAATGCCACCTCAAATTTAACATTAATTAAAGTGATGCAATTCAACCACTCATAAAAAATGCCACTATATGTATAAACAAAGACATTAGGAGGTAAATAATTTAGCTAATAGCAATGTTGATCTTTGCCTTGACAAAATCAAATTTTAGAATGTAATTGGTAAATGAAAATTATATTTTTTAATCAAAATGATATCAAGGATTTCATAAAGTAATATTGATTATTTGATAGAGATAAAAAATATGAGAGATAGACAACCTGCATATTAGGTCTAATTGACGTAATAGTAGATATCATGTTTTGATATTGTGATAGAAGTAGCCCTAATAGAAGCCACATATAGCTTGTTAAAAATATTATATAATAATATGATCCCATCAGGGTTCAATTTCCATAGGTACCATTATAATATGGTATGTTGTAATACCACTATGTCATTTGTTAGAATACTACAATAGTTTGTTGGAATTCACAATATTTTCTCAAAACATCCATTCACCACAATCACATGCGAAAAAAGGAAGAAGAGCAAAATAGAAGAGCATATAGATGAAAAATAAGGAAAGAGATAAATGACATGATTTGAAAGATAGAATAAGGGTTGGATGTCTATAGGCATCCCCACTATATATTCATATATCACACTATATTACAAATGATCAATCATTTGGGGGTATTTATAGTGATACCAAAAAACCCCAATGAGTAGTTAACCTCAAGATAACATTAACTTGACTTTGAGGTTAACTTACAATAATAAAATAATAATAAATTACATCCTTTAATAAAGGTTATCCATAAAGATGGATTAACCAATATCACTAAGGATGAATACATGAGGGTGCCCTTAGGCTTACATGAAGATGTCTATAGATTGACATAGCAGAATGCTCATAGGCTTAAATAGATAGATGCTTGTAGGCTTACATATAGAATACTCGTAGGCTTACATCATTATACCCAAATTAAAAGCTTACATAACACTTACCCTTAGGCTACATCAAGAGCACCCGTAGGTACTTCATCATTGTTGGCCTTGGCCTAATAAGATTAGATTACAAATATTTCAACACCCCCCATAATATGAGCTAAGGGGCCAAGGAGAGAATACATTAGAGATGATACATCTCCCCCATAATGAATGCTCGTATGGGCCAATGGATCCTACTATCTTCTCTTGCCAAAGGTACATGAACTAGATCAACCTCTCTTAAACATGAAGTTATAACTCCACCTCCTGGATCAAGATGTTGAGATTCCTATTAGAAGACTTTCAACATGCACTATGGTAACCATAATCTACCCTCCAATATCAAGAGAAGGAAACTGAATCATGAAGTAATAGGTAGGTCTCTAAATAATCAACCCTAATGTCTATAAAAGACCCATAGAAACAAGGTGTACCTTATGTTGATCATCCAAAACCTACTCCTCTTATATTGCCAATCACCACACTAATGGATTGTTAGAGTAAGAGCAAACATTCACTATGAGAAAAGAGAAGGATAAATATAGATATTTTAAAATCTCTCAAATATAGTACAACTAACCAATTGCTACACCATCAAGCTTAGTTGAAGTTAGATGTTTGGTGCTCTATGAAGACATCAAAATGATTATGATAAAATAAATGAGAGAAAATAATATTTTGACCTATGACCATCATGCAAAAAAAGACTTTTAAATCATACATGATCTAGATGCGAGAAAAATTACCAATTGTCATGCCAATAGACTCTTGGAGTTAAAATCACACAAAAAATAAGAATGACAATAGAATCTATTTTGCACAAAAAATTCATAAAAAATAGCAACAAGTCCTTGGACTAATGTCACCAATCTATAGAGCTCGAAAAACTACAATTTGAAACAAAAAGGGTCCAAAATGCTTCCATATGCAAATTTTATGGCTTTCAAAAGTTTGGGCATAATAGAGCTAAAAAAGCAAAAAATAAAATAATAGACCTTACAAAAAATTGACCAACCAAAGACTACCATTTATCAACTCCATGTGCCACCTCTATCAAGATCACTCCCTGGTAAGACAAGAACCTAGGACAACAAATGATGAATACGATTATAACACTTTGTAGATGTGAATTCGTTAAATATATATCTATCTATCTATCTATCTATCTATCTATGTATGCATGTATATGTATGTTGTAATGCCCAAGAATTCGATGATCGAAGTTAAATTTGAGACCTTGTTCTCACAATGCAAGACCCCAACCACTATGTCACTTACATGAATGCAATAGAAGAAAGGAGTTTTTTAATTTGAAATGCACCATAAAACTTTACACAAACTAAAAGAATGTGCCTAGATTTGAACATGAGACCTCTTTCCTTTAATGGAAAAAACTTACCATTGTGCCAACCATATGAATATATCTCAAAAGGGAAGGTCACTCCCTCTTAAGGTAGTGCTAGGGCTCAAGAATCATCTACACACAACAAAAAATATTTGATGTTACTTGAACTCAAGATCTCCTAGTTAGGAGCCAATAGACTTACGGTTATGCCATGATATTACCTTGAACAAAATCTTGCTTCACTCTTTAATTAACACTATAAAAGATAAAAAATAATGCAAAAAGTAGTTACCCCTCTTAAGGATCAAACATGGGATCTCTTGCATGCAATAAATATGCACTACCACTACATTACAACCTACCAACAAGGTACTAAAAAAGACCAAAAAAATTATAATTGTCATATATGGACTCGAATATTTTTTCCACAAAAAAATCCACGTATGCCTTTGTGCCCTCTCTCACCACAAAATAAAAGATTCTAAAATTAAAAATTCAAATTTTGGAAATTGGAGGGAAAGTAGATACCATTTTTGGACAAAAACAAGCATTAAAATGTTAAAATCTCCAAGCATGTTGAATTAGGACCCCCCTAAAATTTCATAAGGAATCTAATGGAACTAACAATTCATACATATGTACCATGGTTTTCCCTACACATCCTTTTTATGCAATTGAATGAAATTGCTTTGTTTTGGCTTTGATACCATGTTAGAATTCACAACATGCAAAAGAAAGAAGAAGAGAAAATAGAAGAGCATACAAATGAAAAATAAGAAAATAGACAACTGATACAATTTGAAAGAAATAATAAGGGGTGGGTTCCTATAGACACCCCACTATATTTTCACATGTCACACTATATTACAAATGATCAATCATTAGGGGGTATTTATAGTGATACCAAAAAACCCCAATGAGTAGTTAACCTCAAACCGACATTAACTTGACTTTGAGGTTAACTTATAATAATAAAATAATAATAAATTACACCCTTTAATCAAGGTTATCTATAAAGGTGTATTAACCAATATCACTAAGGATGAATACATGAGGGTGTCCTTAGGCTTACATGAAGATGCTTGTAACTTACATAGAAGAATGTTTGTAGGTTTACTTAGAAGAAGGTTTTTAGGGTTACATAGAAAGATATTCTTAGGCTTACATATAGAATGCCCAAAGGCTTACATCAAGATGCTCGAAGGCTTACATAACACTTACCCTCAAGCTACATCAAGAGCACCCGTAGATGCTTCATCACTGCCAACCTTGACCTAATAAAACCATATTATAAATATTTCAACATAGTTTGAGTAGCAATTATTTCATTGTTTATAATCAATTTTTTTATATTTATAATATTATGTATTGAAGGCATTTTGGAATAATGTTAAATGGTTGCAACTATATAGGCATGACTAGAATTCAAATCCTCACATTGTGATTGACATATTTGTAACAAGGTGGTGTGAATATTTTCTTTGTTAATCATAAAAGAGAAAAATATTTTTCAACCCTTTATAATTTAAGGGTGTTATTAAAACCTACCTTTCAAATAAAAAGGAGAAAAATACTTCAATTTTGATTTCTACATGAAAGGTTAGTGTTTAAGTTTCAATATATGTAAAAAGTTTAATATGTGTAACTAATAAATGTTTGAAACATCAATTTTAAAGAAACTCAAGTTCAAGTTTAAGAGACATACAAGTTCATCATATGTGAGTGGTGGATACCTTTTTTTCATCACAATATAATCCAAAATAAAATTGAGAACTTCGATTATATAAATTAAATTAAAATAAATTATATAAAGCTTAAAAAATTATTACTCTCTAAAAGTTGAATTATATGAACCAAAAAGAACTATAATATAAGCCAACAAATGAACAGAAAAAGTTGTAGATTAAAACTCAAAATCAAATTTCTAAATGAAATTTTCAATGTTTTTGGTGTGAAACTTGGACATACAAACCAAACTAGGAGACCCAAGTTTGATTCACAGGGAAGGTGGCCCTTGATGTGCTCTACTTGTATACTTTGGTTATTATTGTATGTTTCAAATAAAAAATGATCCAATAAATTTTGGATATGATAGTGTTAGAAAAATCTATTTATTAAATATTTGTATTTTCCATCAATGGGTGGCTAGATTAGGCAAGTGAAAAAAACAGTCTCACATTCTTCTATGAGAAGGAAAACCCTAGTAAACACAAACATTGATGGTACAATAGAATAGATAACTATGGTTGGGTAGTCGTTTGATAGGGAAAAGTACAATGGGATGGGGCAAAAAATCTTACTATCAATTTATCTGCTCTTTCACTCTAAACTTGTGCATTGAGCTAGATTGAAGATTATATGCCTTGACTTGATTTTATATAATATAATCAATTTTTCATAGTTGGAAATAAAATTTATTGCAAATGTAAGCATTGACGGTATGATAGAATAGATCATTGTAGTTGAAGTACAATGGGATGTGGTTTAAAACATGCAATCAATTTATTCATGTTCTCTCTTAAAACTTGCATTATGCGCTAGATGAAAGATTATATACCTTAAATCAATTCTAAGCTACGTGATCAATTTTCCATGGTTGGAATGAGAATTTATTGTAAATACAAGCAATGATGGTATGATAGAATAGATAATCATGGTTGGGTAGTCGCTTAACAAGGAAAAGTACAGTGGATGGGGCTAAAATGGTATTATCAGTTTATTCACTCTCTTTGGAAACTTACCCATTGGGCTAGATGGACGATTATATCGTTTGACTTAATTCCAAGTAATGTGATCAAATTTTCATGGTTAGAAGGAGAATTTATTGTAGACATAAGCATTGATAATATGATAGAATAGATAATTGTAGTTGGGTAGTTGTTTTGCTTGATAGGAAAAAGTACAATGGGTGGGAATCAAAATGCATAATGAGATTCATATTCTCTCTCAAAATTTATGCATTAGGCTAGATGGAAAATCATATGCATTGACCCAATTCTAGACAATGTAATCAATTTTCTATAGTTGGAAGGGAAATTTATTGAAAATACAAGCATTGATGGTATGATAGAATATATAATTGTAATTGTAATCAATTTTATATAGTTGGAAGGAAATTTTATTGTAAATGCAAGCATTGATGTTATGATATAATAGATAATTGTGGTTGGGTAGTCATTTGATAGGGAATATAATTGGGTGGGCCTCAAAATATGCAATCAATTTATTTATACTCTTTGCTAATGGGGTAGTAGGTTTAAAGGTGCAAGTCCTTGGTCCCACTTTGGGAGATTCCTTACCCCCGTTAACATCGAATTTGGGCATGTGTGTTTGGGGCTGGCCCTCTTGCTTTCTAATTGCTTAATGTGATGATGCAAGTCTAGTGGTATATTCCATGATTGGAATTTTGTTCCACGTTAATACCTACCTATCTCCAAACTTGAGTGTTAGGCTATAAATGAAAGAGTATATGCCTTGATTCTATTCTAAACAATGTGATTAGTTTTTATGTTTGAAAGAAAAAAATATTGTAAATTGGATAAATGTTTGACAAGAAAATGTATAGTGGGATAGGGCATAAAACATGTTATCAATTTATTCATTTTGTTTTGAAACTTGTCCATTTTGCTATAGAAAGAAAATTATATGCCTTGACTTGATTCTAGATAATGTGATCCAATTTCTATGGTTGGAAGGAAAATTTATTGTAAAAGCAAGTATTGATGGTACAACAAAATAAATACTTGTGGTTGAATAGTTATTTTATCCTAAAAAGTACAATAGGTGAGGCTCAAATATGTGATCAATTTATTCATGCTTTCTCTTGAAACTTGAGTATTATGCTAAATGGAAGATTATATGTTTACAATATAATCAATTTTTTAATATTGAAGAAAAAATATATTTTAACTACAGTGGTAAGGGCTTTGGTCTCTCTTTGAGAGAACTAAGATTCAAACCCCATTGAGTATGAATCTAATCTTCAAACCCCACTAAGTATGAAGGAACCTAAACCCTTCCTAAAAACTTGTGTCAACTCATTAAAATATATATATATATATGATTTAAATAGTTTGTAATTTTAAACAAAATTATTTACACATAGACTATTTTAAATTATTTAAATAATTTGTTAAATGAAAAATTAATTTATAAACACGTACAAATATATTTATCATTATAAAATATTATAAAACTGATTATTTTATAGTTATTATAAAAGTAAAAAACTCAATAATAAAATAATGACAATATCGCATATTCTTGTAAAAAATACAATATGACATATCAAATAAAATAAAATAAATACAATATGACATATCTTTAATAGATAGAAATTTAAATTTTCATTTTACTATATATAAACTTAATTTTGTTTTTCAATTCTAAGAAATCCTTAAATCTTTTTAATATAGAAAAAGATTTTAAAATACAATTATGAATAAAATATTTAACTAAAAATTGTAATTGTAACGAATTTATTTATGTAACAAAAAAAAATATTTAAAACAGCCTTCCAATATATTGATTATGTATTTGCATTCTTTATCCACGGGGTATTATGGTTTTAATAAAAGAGGAATGGGATAGGGTCATTAAAATTGAAAAACAAGATGAAAACAAATAGTACATCTGGATAAAGATCCTAGAAAATAAGTCAGTTTTTAGCATAGCAGCATGTTATTTTGCTCCCAAGAATTCTAAATTCTATAAGAAACATGACCTTAACAAAAAAGACCCATACTCCTCCCTAAAAAGAGACATTTCAATATACAGTAAGTTGGGGGAGATTATATTAATTGGAGATTTCAATGCAAGGACATCAAATAAGCAAGCTAACATTCTAGAAGGTAAAAGAAGATATTGAGATTAATCCTCTTTGGATGCCAGAAGAGGAAAATCAACAGTGGACCAGGACTTCGGAAGATGAGCATGGGGCTATCACGCAATATGGAGAAGAGTTGTTAGGTCTTTGCAGCATATAAAATTTGATTATTTGCAATGGGATGAACAGATGGAAAATTTTTGGAAAGTATACATGCAAAACATATAAGGGACAAAGTGTAATAGACTATGTAATATGCTCACAGAATTACATACCAAAAATAGAGGAGCTAGAAGTGGAAGATTCTCCAGTGGAACTTAAGTCAGATCACAACCCAATTGTTATGAAACTTCGAATGCATGGAGACAAACCAACGGAAAAACACTTGCAAGGCAATCAAAATAAATATCCTCACAAGGGAAACATTTTCTTAACAGATGAAAATTGACAAAATTTTAGAGTAGTATTAAATAATAAGTTACAGGAAAGGGAAGAACTACATCACAATAGTAGAGATTACAGTAAGAGTGAATGGTTAATGAAAGTTATTCAAGAAGCTCTAAACAAATGCAAGAAAACTAAACCTAAAAAAAAAGAAAGGAATAGCTTCCCAACCAACCCATGGTTCGATGAAGATTGCAAAAAAATGTGAAGATTACTAAAGGAACCAACAGGTAAAACAAGAGCAAACAAAAAAGCATACAAAAAAGCATATGAGAAACTGGTAAGGGCAAAAAAAGAATAATACACTAGAACAAGAAGGAAAGAAGTGATTTATTTAGGGAAGCGTGAACCAAAGAAATTTTGGAAGGAACTAAGCATGAAAATGATGCAAACTAAAAATAACATAACAGTTAATCAGTGGTTGGAGTATTCAAAACAACTGTATCAGCGTAGTAACCAGCGGGAGACACCCCCTACTATCATTGTCAAGAAATAACTTTTCACAATTGAAGACATTATTCAAGGGATAAAAAAGTTAGCAATTGGTAAAGCCCGTGACATAGACAATCTTCAAGCAGAGCATATAAAATGGGGGGTAGATATCTTGGCACCGCAAATCAAAGAAATTTTCAATGAGGTCATACAAAATGGCTTCCCTACTGAGTGGACAACTAGCTTGACCATTCCTTTGTTTAAAAGTGGAGATGTAAATAATACCTCAAACTATCGAACTATCATGATCAACCCCCTCTTTGCAAAGTTGTTTGGGAGTATGATAGAGCGTAGGATCGACATATTGGTGGAAGAAAAGGAAAAGAGAGCAAAGGGGCAAGCGGGTTTTAGGCCCAAGCACTCAACTATTGATCACTGTATCACGCTCAGACACATAGTGGAAAAAATATGGGACAAAAAAAAAGGAGGCTTTTTGCTATTTTGTAGACTTCAAAAAGGCATTTGACACAGTGCCAAAGAAAAAATTATGGAGCAGAATGGAAGAGCTAGAGGTTCCAATTCACTATAGGGCAGCAGTTCACAGACTATATGAGCATGTAAAGGCTAGAATCAGAACACAAGAAGGGTTATCTGAATGTTTTGGTAGTGACATATGTGTCAAACAAGGTTGCTCTCTATCTTCGACCTTATTTGGGTTGTACATTGACAAGTTAGAAGAATGGATAAACAAATTTGGGGGGAGAGGGTGTGCATTTAGCCAAATATGTGGTAAAACTCCTCATGTATGTAGATGATGTAATTCTTGTGGCCAAAACAACCAAAGATCTAGAAGATCACCTTCAAGCTCCGGAACTCTTTTGTAAAGAAGTTGGGATGCAGGTGAACACGAGCAAAACAAAAATTATGATTTTTTCAGCAAAAAAGAAGAAGCAACAACTCAAATTTTAGTTTGCAGGAGAACCGCTTGATGTAGTAGTAGAATACAAATACCTGGGCATAGACTTTCATGACAAACTTAATTGGAATACATGTAGGATGAAAATAACTCAAAGTTGCTGGAGAGCACTATATGCACTTCAAAACAGGTGTAGGAATGCCGAGTTGTGGGACTGGAAGACCACCAAGGTCTTATTTGGCCTACTTGTTACACCGGTTCCGTTGTATGGTTGCGAGGTGTGGGCTAGTGGCACAACAAATGCAAAATGGAGGCAAATAGAAAGGATTCAAAAATATCTAATCACAAACTTTCTCAAAATTAAGGCCACAACCCCTTATGCAATTATTCTAGGTGAAACTGGAATGTTCCCTTTAGAAGCAATTGCTATGACCAAAATGTTATGTTACTTGAAAAAAACAGAAAACATGACAAATGATAGATGGCCTAGAGCAGCTAGGGACGAAGAGTTGCATAGGCAAAAGAATACGTGGATGAAACAAAATAAGAAATGGATGAAACGTTGGGAAATCAACATGAATGAATGCCCAAATGTCAAAAAAAACATAAAAAATTATGTGAATGAAAAGTTCAGAAGTGGAATGTGGAAAAATGCAAGCAGGAAAAGACAATATTATATTGCAAATTTTAACCCAACGTATGACCACAAGGAAAAAAACGTATATAGGCGCTGAAATCAAGTGGAAGGAAAAAATACTCATTGCTCAGATAAGGACTAGCTCTCATAGGCTTAGATGTGAAACAGGGAGATGGACAACACCCAAAGAACAATGGGAAGAAAGGATATGTACTCTATGCAGCACAGGGGCAGTAGAGACAAAAGAACACTTCATCTATAAATGCCAAATACAAAGAAACACTTGGGAACGAGTTTATTACAGATTTATTTGAAGACAGTAAAATAAAAAAAGTTGGAGAATTGCTAACACAAATTAGCAAGAGAAAGAACAACCTTCTCAAAGATATTAAAGATCATATGATATGATTTGAGTAATTGTACTTCCATATTTGAGGTCCCATAGACCATATTTGGGTCTCGCGGACATAATTAAAATCTTTCATTTCATTTCAATCAGCACAACAAAACTAAAAACTAATTACAACCAAAAATGCATTATGGATTTGAGCCTTTTATTGATCTCCTTATTCATCGGAGTGGGTGGCTTACCCCACCTATCAAAACGATCATAACTCAATTATGAAGAACGACTAATGGAAGATAGAGGACATGATCAACCAGAAAGATTCTCCTCGGTAATCGGGACACCCCGTCCATCACTGGTCATCTGGTCACTGACGTAAGCTGCTGCACATTCTACGGATCCTACTGGTGCAAATTGCCTCAGTATCATTGGTTCCGCTTCTAGGAAGCTGACGTCTGAGACGGTTTGATAACCTATTTAATTCTTGATTTAATTCCTTATAAACAAACATGAGTAAAAAAATATTTAAAAAAGAAAAATTACTTTGAGTAGTTCATTTCCGACCATCTAATTATTATTTTTTAATTAAATAGATCTATTCATCTAAGTAGAATCTAAAAAAAAATTATAATTTTTTCA
The DNA here is from genome assembly GCA_028583015.1 of Wollemia nobilis. NCBI lineage: Eukaryota > Viridiplantae > Streptophyta > Pinopsida > Araucariales > Araucariaceae > Wollemia > Wollemia nobilis. Next base: position 387,502 of record JAQPPZ010017169.1, read on the forward strand.
CATTCCTATAAGGCCTTAAATTTTTCTTCTATTGCTAACTATATCAGATGATAAATTAAAATCATACTCTCTCGAATATGTCGGTCCCTCTTATTATTTAAATTTAGATAACGTGAATATAACTCGGATGACGATGGACATCTACCAAATAATTTAGCCACGTAGAAGGACGGACATGGATGTTTGGCATCATGATTTACGTCTACGTGTCTTGTAGCCACAACCTCCAAAAGAATATACAATATATAAACCGTCTTGCACAAGATTCGTAAATGATCCTACCCAAATTTAGCGAGACTTTGACCTATTCTTATTTATTTATTCATTCCATTCCCTTGCCCCCAAGCCTGCATTCAAGAACCCATAATCCTTAGCTTAGCTCTCTGTAGTTTCGTTCTATAGCAATTTCCTACAGAGGACTATTATAAAATTTTCCTTCTAGCAGAGACTCGATTAACTTTTGGATCAATCAACGTTTGGGTAGTTTTAAGTTGATGGAGGATTGGAAAAGAGTGAAGATTGTGGAGGACACCTCTGGTTCAGGGGTCTTCCATCTGATACTAAACCGCCCGGCTAAGAGAAATGCTCTGGATGCCCAGTTTTACACAGAGTTCCCCAGAGCACTTGCAGCCCTGGATGACAACCCCTCAGTGAGGGTCATCATTCTGACTGGCTCAGGCAATCACTTTTGCTCTGGAATTGACTTCTCTGTATTGGGTTCTCAGCTAAGCTCTCAGATCCTAGATAACAACAACAATTCTGATGATGGTGCAGATGATCAGGGCAGACTCAGGGAAAAACTGAGAAGAAGCATCAAGTACATGCAGGCAGCAATCACAGCCCTGGAGCAGTGTAGAAAGCCGGTGATTGCTGCCATCCATGGGGGCTGCATAGGTGCAGGGGTTGATATCATTACTGCCTGTGATATCAGGTATTGCAGCCAAGATGCCTTTTTTTCTGTGAAGGAGGTGGATCTGGCCATCACAGCTGATCTTGGGACACTGCAGAGGTTGCCAAAGTTGGTGGGACAGGGGAATACCATGGAGTTGGCCTTGACTGGGAGGAGGTTTGATGCCAATGAGGCTAAGATTTTGGGTCTTGTTCAGAATGTGTTTAATTCCAGGCAGGCCATGGAGGAGCAAGTAGGTGGCATTGCTGCGGACATTGCAGCCAAGTCTCCTCTTTCTGTTGTGGGTACCAAGGCTGTTCTGTTGAGGTCTAGAGACATGTCTGTGTCTCAGGGTCTCGATTATGTTTCCACATGGAATGCTGCTATGCTTTTGTCTAATGATTTGAAGGAGGCGCTTAGTGCACAGTTGGAAAAGAGGAAACCAACGTTTTCAAAGCTGTGAAATTCTAGGCATCCCTTCAGGGCTGGCTAATTTAGAGGTTTGTTGTAACTGATGATCGAATTTATTGCTTTCAGATGACTCTTTAACTAGATCTAGATTTAGGGTCGGGTATTTTGTTTGTGGTTGTTGGAAGCCATTTCATGACTAGCTGTTGTAGCTAGCTGAACTTTTGGGTCCCATTAGTGGGTCGAAATAGAATCTCTTTGCTTCCTTTTGTAAAGAAGAGTTTCATCTTTTTTCTCAATGCTGATTAGAACTGGAACATGAAAATAGATTTTTCAACTTGATTTGTACTTCAACGATCCATTTGGTTATTGAAACTTGACAAGAGATAAAGATTATGGGCTGTATTTTATGTGGACCTGACCTTGTGCATTCTGAAAGGACCCCCAGCTATCTGATTGTTTTCTGAAATATATTCTTGCCCACTTTTTATTTTCAGGGCTGAAAAGTTCTTCTGAAAATTGAGCTCATCGTTTGTTATGAAAAGTTTCTTGTAAATTATTAGACCTATTTGCAGCGTGGGGACTTCTATCAAAATGACATTACTAGGCTTCATTTGTATGTGAGAAAGTGCTAATTTTTATACCAGTGTTACCACATCGGGGTTATGAAGTTTTGAGTGACATAGAGGAGCTCTTTCCTATTCCCGAAGAAAAATGCTGCTGGATTATGACAAAAGTTTGACCCATGCAGACTAAACACAAGAACTGCTTAAGCAGAAAAGCTTGATAGAGATTATTACAGCAAAGCCAGACTGAGATGCCATTTAAAAATTCATCCAAAAATATAGACATAAATTTTCAAAATAAAGAAATGTGTTATTATATACCCAACTATAGACATATGTAATGTTAGGTTGAAAATAAATCTTTACAGGATTAATTACCTAGAAACCAAGGCTAAAGCATTACATTAATCATTTCAATTGATAAGAATGTGGATACTGGCAGCTTGAGAAACAGGATGCTAAGGAGTTGTTTGCGTTTGTTATGGGCTAGGTTGGAGTGATTTCATCTTTGAAAAAGCTGAACATTACAATTTTGTTGTGAGAAAGGTTCCAACCTCCTTGCTCTTGAAATCCTTATTCTATACGTCATTCCAACTTCACCATTTGGTACAGGCTCTTCCCACTAAAGACCTTAAACAGTAAGTCTGGATGAGCATCTGCTGGAGGCCATGATCTCCAAGATCCTTTATTGATTTCCATGCGCTTTGTAGAATTTTTTATCACCAACTCTGGGCACCGTTGTGGACAACTCTTCCAGGACCGTCCACATCTTTGCTCAAGCCTCAAACTTTTTTCAAATCCTCTGCTGTAAGTCTCTGCCATAAATATCACCAGAAGGACTTCTACCCTACAGAAAAGAGACTGGTAACTGAGATTCTTCCTACAATAGTTCCTGGTTTGTTATACTAATGCAACAACAAATACCAAAAAACAACTGGCCAACACATAATTATCAGACCACGGACAAAGAAGATGCATATTATCTCATTTAAAAAAAAATCGCTTGCGAGGACATTTACATACTGGAGGCTAAAATCATTATATATATTTAAATTTTATGTGAAGTGTTATTTATTTGTATGAAGCCCTTACTATATGCGTTTTTTACTTTTTGGGCAAACCCCTTTTGTCTTCCGAAGAGTGGAGAGTGCACTTTAACTCCTTTCAACTTTTCAAGTTTGATGTCCCTGTGTTTTGAACCAATGGTCCCCCAGAACCGGGGCAAAGCTCAAGTTTGATGTCCCTGTGTTTTGAACCAATGGTCCCCCAGAACCGAGGCAAAGCTCACAACCACTTGAGCTACCACTACAGGACAGTATATGCGATTCCCTTATTTGAGAAGAAGGAAAGAAATATTATATTATTTACATGAGAGGATCATATTCTTGCAGTAAAGGAATGGATAACTGAGACCCATCCTAAAGTAGCTCCTGGTATATGATATAACAATCGAAATCCAAGGAGCAACTGACCAATAACATAACCAACCATCGCACCAACCACAGAGAATATGTAGAGTCTTATCAAATATTTGGAAGAAGTCTTACATATTGGTGCAAAATACATAACTATGAAGCCAATGAACAAATAATATAGAATTATTCACGAGTTTTACATGGTGACACATTGAGGACAGAGGAGGAACATAAGATGCGAAATTCCAAATGTGAACTGGAACATTGCATATATCATCAAGACTGCAAAATGACACTTCCAAATGATGTTCCATGGACCAGTAGCATGAACGGATGGTGGAACACCTGACATACTTTCAGCCTTAATATTAATGTCTGGAAATTGGTTTAGGAGCTTCTTAGTTAACAAAGATATCCAAGGAATTTTCTATGTTATTGGAGAAGTAATTTGACTTTGGTTGAAATTATCAATAGTTGAATCTTTATTTGAGCCAGGTCTGTCTAAATATTGTTTAGCTAATTATATATTCAATCCTTGTATTTTTCTGATTACTTATAGTCTAGGTTCGATTTTGATACTTGAAGATTTCTTTGGTTTTTCCAGCCTTCTTGAATCCGTATTTTGGTTATGTTAATTGGCTTGTAATGTTATTAGTTGCAAGTGGTCAAGCAGCACATTTCATCAATGTTTGAAGGTTAAATTTACAACAGTGATTTCATTGATTTACCGGATGACAACCCCTCATTAATAGGAAGGAGCCAATAGCTCAGAAATGTTTAAAGTTCTGATAGTTATTCAAGTTATGAGACTCACTTTGGGTTTTCAAGAAGTGTTTTATGGAGGAGTCACAGTTTCAAAGCAACCTTGAGACTTGAACCTGTTCCTTTGAGATCCAAACTTATGCCAGTGACAGGAAACCTTCAACGATTTACCACTGGACCAGAAGTCTTAGATTCAACCTTTATAGATTTTCTTACTGGATATAATATTAATAAATTAAATATAAATATATTTTAGTTGAGTAGTTTGCTTTGTGTTGCAAGCAAATTTTTTGTGTCCCATGTGATGTACGGTAATCTGTGGCAGCCCTCATAAGTCTCATTCAAATATATTTCATTGACAAATATTTAATACAATATGCTTTGCTCATATTCTCACAAGCTCATGGCAATACATGGAGAATACAAGAAGAAAAACTACTTGTATAGAACAAAATAAACAGCATTGGCAAACAGAATAAGCATCACATCTATAGCAAGGGAACAAGGATTTCATATTGTTTCTTGCTTATAACAAAGTAAACAGCATTAGCAAACAGAATAAGCATCACATCTATAGCAAGGGAACAAGGATTTCATATTGTTTCTTGCTTATAACAAAATAAACAGCATTGGCAAACAGAATAAGCATCACATCTATAGCAAGGGAACAAGGATATCATATTGTTTCTTGCTTATATTGCTCAGATTTGAAGAGCGTATAAGAAGTATGAACTGAAACAAATAAAGTCTTCCCTCCAAACAAGGAGCAATATATAGGTCTCCAATGGCAAGGCATAAATCACGTTTGCAACTCCTATTCCTCTTCTTCCAGCAATAGGAAGAGAAAGAATCTAGAAGACATGCCTCTAACAATTCAACTTTCCGTCTAGATTCTCTTCCATTTTGTAAACCCTTGTTATAGTCTTGAAACGACATGCCAAGTCATCGAAGTAAACTTATGTTTATCGAAATTCTCATTTTTAATTGTTCAGGGTCCAGACATACATGACAGATTTCTTGGGGCAGTATATAAGAAGTATGAACTGAAACAAATAAAGTCTTCCCTCCAAACAAGGAGCAATATATAGGTCTCCAATGGCAAGGCATAAATCACGTTTGCAACTCCTATTCCTCTTCTTCCAGCAATAGGAAGAGAAAGAATCTAGAAGACATGCCTCTAACAATTCAACTTTCCGTCTAGATTCTCTTCCATTTTGTAAACCCTTGTTATAGTCTTGAAACGACATGCCAAGTCATCGAAGTAAACTTATGTTTATCGAAATTCTCATTTTTAATTGTTCAGGGTCCAGACATACATGACAGCTTTCTTGGTTGTGAAAGGGATCAAACAATATTGAAAACTTTTCTAGTGGCAGTATTGCTTACCAAAGAATGTCTTCAAATGCCTTTAAAGCGAATAGTGATCATTGCACATGCCTTCATTGGTCATACAAGAGTCTATTAAGCATCAAAATTTTGTAAACAAAAAGAAACTGCCTTCAAATGACTTCTTAAGTAGTAGCTTGACCAAAAATTAAAAGCTTGTATGCAGAAATATTGCCCCTAGTTTTGATAACAGAAAATGCTTGAATTGAATTTTGAATGATAAAAATTGGTGATCCAATGGAGCAAATGGTAAACATCAAATCCCTACATCACGATGAACATTCTTGTGTTAAGGTAGCCCATGATAATACATTTTTTTGAAATCATAATAATTTAGATGGTCTATCTCAATCCCATATATAACCAATATGATAAACATTCTTGTGTTAAGGTAGCCCATGATAATACATTTTTTTGAAATCATAATAATTTAGATGGTCTATCTCAATCCCATATATAACCAATTGAAAATATGATAAAAATTGTTGAAGTTTGGCTTTTAAAAATAAGGGTTTCAAAATATTGTTGAAGTTTGGCTTTTAAAAATAAAGGTTTTCAATTTTCAAAATTTTACAGTAACCTCTTCTAGCCATGAAATATTTTCAAGAAAGAAAATCCAGTCTCAAATTTACACAGGAATTTTCCAGAACCTAAAATTTCATCCCTCAGAAAGTAAAAAAAAAAAAAAACTAAAAACTAATTATACCTTCTGAATAGCTTCAGGAAATTCATAAACATGTATCGAGATGCTACCAGCCTTGAAGTTGCTTTTGCATTAATTTCCAGTGTTGGTACATAACCCTTCTTACTATCCGCGGGTAGCAATGATCCATCTTATAACTCTTTTTCTATAGAGGTAGTAGCAATGATTTGTCTTATAGGATATCTAAAACCCATTGCAGAAATGGATTTTAATAGGTGGCCTAAGGGTATAGTAGGAGATGAGTTAAACAAGAAGAAAGAACACTTGATCAATAAGGGAAATTTTTATTTTAATAAAATGCAAAAAAAAAAAAAAAAATTATATAATATTTTATATAAGAAAAGAATTCAGGGCAGCAATTGTAAGATTTCACAGTTGTTTCCAGAAACGAATGGAATCAACATATTACCCAGTATTCGTAAAAAAGAATTACACAAAGCGATGCACACAACATATGGGGTGTCCGTGGACACCAAATAATCTCACTATCATATAATAGAATTATACTCCAACCAGTAACCAAATAATTGGTAAGATGGAGTCTTTATACCCAAATACAAGTTACCTTTAGATCAAGGTTTAGTGACTGACCTTGAGGATTAAATAAATAAAATATTACAAAAAAATACCTTTTTCAAGGTTTACAAGGGTTTAAAGGGCTTATATGTACAATACAAAAGTCAACCATCATCTCAAGGGAAGCTTAACCACCACATATTCCAACATCTCCCTTAAGCTGAATGGAAGACACGAAGAGAGAGCCTTCTTTATCATCCCCAAGGGACACCCTCTTACACCAAGTAGTTTCTGAATGTGCACAAAAGGAACGTTGAGCATGACCTTGATCAGGATATTTGTTACTTGCTTTGTTGAAGGCACAAAACCTGGACCAAGCATCCCGCGTGCATGAAGCCGTCTCACAAAGTGCATCTAAATTTTTATGTGCTTTGTCTGTTGATGAAACACTGGATTATGGACAAGCTAGATGGTGCTTTGATTATCACATCAAAGAGTGACTAGAAAACTTTGAGGAATGCCAATCTCCTCCAAAATCATGAGCATCCACCAAAGATGCTTGGCTGCCTCATTGGAAGCACGATATTCAACATTCATAGAAGGCTGAAATATAGTCGATTGACATTTGGAAGACCAAAAAACAAGGCCGGATCCCAAATAGAATACAAAGCCTACGATGGACCATCATTCATTCAAATCACCGTCCCAATCAACATCTAAAAATCCTATCAGAATCGGAAGGGAGCCAAATCTTTCATCCTCATACTTTTGAATTGGTAACTTAAAGTTCTTACAATCGGAGATTGAGTTCAAACATTATCATGATGCTGCCATGTTAAACCCATTATAAATTTTTTATTACGGGCTCCACCTTATCCTTTGTTTTTTCTCTTAATGTTTCATTATTTTTTATTTTCAATAAAAAACCCCAAGGAAATTTTGAAAGTTTCATAAAGTCTAGCCTTGCATGCACAGAGGAAAATGTCCACAAGAACTTGGGCCTTCCATCGGATGGAGTCCGTCTGATGGAAGACTCAATCCTATGGATAGGAGAGATTCTAAGGGTAAGGTGCCGTCTTCGAAAGAAAAACTTCCAATGGGAATAAACTTACTGGTAGAGGATATTTCTGCTAAAAGATAATGTTGCCCAAGCGGATCTCGGAGAAGCGGACGTTGGATAGCGACGGAAATTTTGAAAGTTATGGCAGATATTTGATGAAACAAAAGAAGAATAATACAAGGTGAATGCCCAAAGCGCTTTAGACAAGATGATTGAGGTGATTAAATCTATGGAGAAATTTTCTCCAAAAGATTTCTAAAAATGGTTCGTAGACCCAACATTCAATGATGAGAAGATACATGGCTATTTTGATGGGTTTATCTCTATTGAGTCATCACTTGAGGAGAATTTTGCAACTGTCACTTTTTATTTCCAATGCATTTCAATTTATGACAATGATCTGATTCAAAAGTCCTTCCGTTAGATGGAGGTAGTTGTTATCTAAACTGACTTAGAGACTCTATTTTAGGGAGAAAGAAAGAATGAGTTAGGGTTAAGTTCAGACTTAGTTTTATTTTAATTGAAGTTCAAAAACAAACACTTGAATGCTATTAGCTTTTCTTGCATGTTTATCATTCTAAATCTGATTCAACTTTAGTCAAGTCAATTTTATTGTTGCTTGTGAGAAGATGTTTTTCTTCTTTTCATGAATGTGAATGCTTTTCATTTACATAAAATTGGAAGTAAACTCTTAGTGAATAGGTTTTAATGCTTGCTAGTTTAAAACATATTTATTGATATGCTTTATATGATTCAAGTGTTTGATGAATGAGCTATGGTATGTGGATTTCTAATTGTTATTGGTCCAATTACCTACCTTTGAAAGTAAGTAGTTGATGAATGAACTAAGGTATGTGGATTTCTAATTGCTATTGGTCCAGACACCCACTCTTTTAAGTGAGAAAGCAACCAATGCTTTGAATTGGAGGGTTGTAAAACCCCTTGGCTGTTGCCTGCATAAAAACCAGTCAACACATAGGAAACTGGAGGTTTATGGCTGAACAATAGTTGTTGGTAGATGCTTGTGTCTTGTTAAATGTGTCCCTTTGGATTTGGAGCATGTCACATGCCTTGTGGCTGTTGCACAACGGCTTGTTGAAACTCTTGGTTAGGGGAATGCTCAATAGGGGCAAGATCAAGATAGTTTTGGATGGTAACTAAGGTTATCCTTATTTCGGCTTGAGAGTCAGAGATGCAGTTGACTAGATTTTCTTGATTCTCAAGATAGGATTGCAGACTAGAGTCAATTGTATTGGGAAGTGCATCACCAATTGGAGGAGTGACAGGAGGAGGGGTGTTGATTTTTGGTGGGGTGTTGTGATGCTTACCAAGATTTCTGAGTTGATGCTTTTTTCTGCTCATACACATCCTCTAGATGACCAATGTGCAACAAATGACTGTTGATTTGCAATCGACTAGTAGAAGCAATAGGTTCGTTCATACACTAGGAGCGAATGTAAAAAATCAGAAGAATCCTTTGGAGCACTTCTGAAAAAGTGATGTGAGAAATACCCTTTACTTTGATCGTCTTGAAGAGATGATCGCAGTAACATGGGTCTCTCACAAGGGTCCCTACACACCTGTTTCCACAAAGTGTTGCTTGGGGCTCCCCTTTATTTTGATCGGTTTAAAGAGGCGATCACAATGAGGTGGGTCTTCCGCAAGGGTCTCGACACACCCAATACTGTTCTTTGGGTTCAAAAAAAGGAAACAACTAACTAACTCACAGTATTCCAGAAGAAAAGTGCATCGGGAGATTGAGCCCGAAAATAAATTTGACAAAAAATTACCAGGCTAGAAGCAGTAGAACTGATTGTCAAAAGTTTTGGAATGGTTTGCACGCACTTCTGCTGCACTTTTGCACTGCTACAAGGAACCAAGATTGATGATCTGATACCACTTGTAATGAAACAACTTCCAGAAATACAATAATAGCAGCGACAATTCAATAATACAGAAAAGTCAACATCCATTGGAAACAATAATTCAAATTTCATGCTAGAAATTAACAGTGCAAGTAATAGATTCCAAATTCCAAATCAATACAAATCCTCGCTGCTTAGAGAGGGGAAAGTCTCATAACCACTTGGAGAGGGCGAGGTCTCATATGTGCAACAAGGCGAATAAGATTAGAATATGTAAGTTAATTCTAACTACAACATAACTCTTCCTATTTATAGATTTAATCACATTAACCCTAACCCTAATGCTCAAGGGCTGACTACCTTATCATAGGGCCCTAGCTAATACTAATAAAGGTAATAAAGATAGCCGACATGACCTGTTACAAACACATGTAAAAATTGTATGCAATATGTTTTACGACTTTGCAAAATGTAATAAAGCCTTCAGCGCTTGCAGTTTCATCACATTAGAATTTCCTCAATCAAGAAGCCTTTTGTACAAAGGTATGGGGTTCAAAGCATTAGGGGATTGTGCAAAATGTTTCTTAGAAATTGCCTTCGTAATAAAATGTTCCGGATCTTTGGAGTGTGCAATCCTTAAACAAGAAAAAAAGTCTTAAGTATTTCCTTTTCACTCTACAGGGTCTGGGATGAAATTGCATATTGCATCTTCCTTTCACTTTATCAATTTTTAATTTTCTCCTCACATTTTTGGTTAAGATAGAAAAGTTTTTTTAAGTGGAATTATTTTGATTTTGTCTTCTTCAAACCTTATCCCATTTTAATGAAAAAAAATGGGATACAAAATTTCCATCATTATCTAACGACTTTGATTGACAATGCTTATCCTGGTGTTTAGCAAAAGAACTTCAAAATCTTCAATTTAACTTTGCCTTATCCATTGGACACACTAAAAAAATCCGAACTTTGAAATTGGATTCCTTTCTTGCTTTGACGAAATCAGTTCTGAGTTCGTCTCTATCCCCCATGGTGCCAAGAAGTGCATTCGTGGACCTTACAGGAAACAAAACCTGAGTTTCTCAATTCCCACCTCGTGCTGGAAAATGACTATCAGTCAACCAATTTCAGACCTGATTTTGCCAATCCCTCTGTGCGGGGAAAATGAATTCAAAGCAAAAACATTTGTTTTCTCTCATTCAAAATTAGACCCAACTTTTCCAATCTCCCCATGGTGCAAGAACTTGAAGATTTTATAGAGTCCAAATCCAAGTTCGCTAATTCCCACCTGATGCGGGAAAATGAACTTGGGGATTCTAATAGAAAGTCAGGCAACTCATGCTGACGGTATAATTTAATTTTTAACATTAATTAGGTTAAAAGGGCTCCTAAAAACTTAAAAAAGGAGAAATAATGAACTTGAAAGGAAAGGCAATAAAAATAAAGACAAGCCAAAATTGATTATGTATATAATTTTGGTAACAAAACTCACTGATGAACGGACTTGGCAGGGACAAGTGAGGACCATTTAAATAAGACAAATAATATGAAATTGTCCAGCAATCTTGTCCACCTTAAGACGGCCAAGCTACAATGATTGGAACTTTGAATGCTGCCTTGGTTTTACTTTCTTTTTATCCCACAACAAAATTGGATCTGCTATAATTTTTCTGTTCTTTAATATCTGACCAAGCTTGCCTTTGTGCGTATCTACTCTGTCCTCTTCCAACTTGTAAATTTTTAAATCTCCATAAGACCATGGAAGGACATTTTGATACGTTTTTTAACAAAATTCTGAGCTTAAACTTTTTTTGTGGAGAGTATCATCTACCAGATATTTCTATGTTAATATGGGATCTTTAAATATGTCGCATTTTCTCTTGGTATTCTCCAATCCTTTAGTCGTCACTACATCACTTGTTTATATTGTCATTGGGGTTCTCCTGGTGAATAACTATACAAGATGCTCCTTCAAATCACCAACCATCTCTTGAAAATAGAACATATTTTTGGATCAATACCTTTCATGGCTAAATTCAGTACGAGGACTCATGATTCTACTTTTTCTTTTTCCTCATAGGAGTTTTATGAGATTTCTCCTCCTGTCCCTTTTCCTATGTGTATTAGGAATAATCCTATTTTGATTTCTGTTAAGAAGATACCGACTTTTGCTTTAACCTCCAGAAGTATAGGCGTTTTTAAGTGTATAGAACATCTGATTTAGTTTCATTAGTCCCTTCTCTTCTTAGTCATCCAAACTCATCAACATTTAGTGTTTTGGTCTCTCTTGGTTTGTAGGTTTCTTACTTAACATTGAACACCGACATATAGACAACCATATCATTACCATTTCTCTTATCATCTGATTTAGGAATGAGAACAAAAGATATATATATATATTTTTTATTTCTTCTTATTTTCTTTTGAGGAGGCAGATTCACAAATAGTAGGCATGAAATTGCTAATTCATTTGTCAAATTCTTTTCTGACTTTGCATTCAATTCAATGGCTTGATGTTTAGCAAAAGCAGAGGATGTGTCTCTGTTTTGAATACCATCTTTATTGATTTTAGGTATTTTCACTTCTTCCCTCAAACGTTCAAGATGGCTCATATCTTCTGCAGATGGTGCAATGGGTGTATGTTGCAACTCATTTGGAGAAGAGCAGAAAGGACTGACATTCTAAACACAAGGACTCTTTGATGTGTTTTGCAATTTCTTTGGTAAAGGTTTTGCTGGGATAAGGTTTTGTTGATCATTGTATTATGGAGGGAAAGCAGAACTATGTGTCCCAATTCCTGAGTCTTTGAAAATGATCTCATCACTAGAGTGTGTGCAATCAACAACCTGATTTATACATTTGGTCTTTGGCATTGTCTTTTCAATTCTGTCCTAGACAAGTATTATGGCATAGATATAGTCTTGACTAATGTGACGTCCCATCTCATTGAAAGCTTTCAACTCAAAAGTCAGCCTTATGTATCTAGGACCTCAACCACCATAATATTCATGAGTATCTTCTTGGTTGGTATTTTTGCAAGTTGAACTGCCAAGTCTTTGATAATCCTAATACTTTAACTGATTGTTAGTCTAGCTTTCATTGGTTTCTTGAAAAGGAAGGCCAAGCGTCTTTGTGATCCTTTAAGATAAAATCAAATCAAAAGAAAAATGACAAGGAAAATGTTTACAACTAAAAAGCCATCATGCTCTTAAAAGAAAAGGTTTGCCATGCAGAATTCTGAAGAAATCTTCACATTTGTTTTAGCAAATGTTATCATCATATATTTTGCATCATCAAATATTTGTCTTAGCATATGTTTGCCTTTCCCATGGGATGTCATTTTCCTACAAGCGTGATACAAAAATGATTTTTAATATTGTAAGTTTCCTAAAGTAACCATATTGCACCTATAGTGGCTATGGAACTAGTCTTGGCGGTTAGTAGTGTAGCTAGACCTTCAAAACAAGAAGCAATTGATATTTATCATAAAAACTAAAACCAAAGAAAAAAAAGGAAAATGAAAATGATAAAATAACAAAAGTAAGGATGGAGAAAATCCATGTGGGAAGGAAACATGTGATTACTTGCGTCTTATATATATGGAATCACATCAAATATCATATCTACATAAAAAGGCACCATGTTCTTGTTCAAAGTGTAATATGACATGGCCAAGGCCAACATTGTATAGGCCTAAGGGCAATTCATTTCTACATAAAAAGGCACCATGTTCTTGTTCAAAGTGTAATATGACATGGCCAAGGCCAACATTGTATAGACCTAAGGGCAATCATTGTACAATGTATTTAATTTATTGTGATATTTTATATTTATTTTTATTAAAAAATTCTTTGTATTTCTTATAAGCAAAGTAAGAAAGCTACATCGTCGGTTTGACTTTCATCCACAAATTTATAGCAAAGCAACAAGTCTTAAGCTTGTTTTGCTAATACAAAGGAGGAGGAATCTACGACTTTCTTCTAAGTCACTACATATAGGAATCAGAGTTGCCGACATCAATATGGAGTATACAATAGAGATCTTCCTTGGTTTTCTATGTCCACCATCGTGGAGGATCTCCATAACAAGTTAGATCCCCATGGTCTAAAGCCCAATTTGCCATAGCATCAACAATCTTATTTTGTTCTTGGGGAGTGTAAAGAAACTCTACTATTCTGAATCTAGATTGAAGTGCATGTATCTTGTCAATCACCCTTTGTAACTTCCAATCTTGAGAAGAGGTCTTGGTGGGTGCCTTTAGTCAATTAATGGTTACTTGTGAGTCTGATTCTACCTATATTGTAGACCAACCGATCTTAGTAGCTTCCTGAAGGCCATAAAGGATAGCACACACTTTTGCTAGATTGTTAGGGAGGACACCAAGATTCTTTACAAAAGAAAAGCATGAGTACCATCTGAGAGTCTTCCTATGCCTCCCATGCTTGCCCTTCCTGGATTACCTCTTGATGTGCCATCAATGTTGATCTTCCCCATACCTCTGGGAGGGGCTTGCCATAGACCACCCCTCTGAATAGTAGGCCAAGGACCCTATGGGTGCCTACATCTCCATTCATCCATAGGGAGTTGAAGCTTGGAGAGTAAACTATGCCATTGCTGAGATACCATGGAGAGGGGCTTCAAAGTATGCAGGGTAGTTTCCTTGATATTGGCTACAGTATTTTCCCAAATATATTGGACATTATGGTGAGTCGCTTTAAAAATTCTTCTATTCCTTTCTTTCCATAGATTCTAGAGCATCAGAGAAATGCTAACCAAGGTCATCTGTTTCATTGAGCTATCCAATCCATTCACCTTGGGCCATGTCCTCCAAGTCTACTCAAGGGAGGTGAATTGAAGGAATCTTAGATCTAAAAAGGTTGCCAACCATTTCCATAATTGAATGGCCAAGGGATAGAAGAAAAAAAGGTGGTCCCAGGTCTCGTTCTTTGCACAACATAGCTCACATTTGAACGGGCCAAAAAACCACATTTCATCAACTAGTCTCCTATAAGAACCCTCTTGTGGAGTAGGATCCAAATAAAGAGTCTCACTTTTGGCCAAGTCAAAAGTTACCAAATCTGGTTGAAGACATCACTGAGTGGATTTTCCCCATGGTGAGTGAGGGATGAGTATCCTAGAGCTACAATATACACACCATTAAAATGTGAGCCCCATCCCAGTTTGTCTTTGTCTTTTGACCAAGATAGTGATTGACTTCTAAGAACTTGATGAATAGCCTCCTTGATAACCTTCATTGCTAGGATTGGCTAGTCCCTTATTGGAATCTAGACTCTATCCTCCAAATTCCTTTCCCCATAGTTTCTGTAATATTGTGATATCTTTATCCATCCTCGACTATGGAGTTGTTCCATGATGTCTCACCATTTTGGAAATTGTTGAGACAATGGAGGTAAACCATCCCAAGCGTCTATCCAAAAATTTGCTTGATGGCCATTCCCCACTATCCAAAATAGTTGTGGTTTGATAATTGTCTCCCCTATCCTTAGAACCTCAAGAACTGGAGATCCTCATTGAGGAAGCTGATATCTAGTAAAAACTTCTGGAGCTCAATTTTTTGCATACTTGGCTCTTAGGATTTGCGCCCATAACTCATTAGGGGAAATAATTAACCGCCAATATAATTTTTTTGCCAAGGCTAAGTTGTTTTTAACCGTTGACCGAAGGCCCAAACCTCTCTTTTTTTTGGAAGACAAAGTTGATCCCACTTTACTAGGGCCCACTTACGCTCTACTTTTGCCCCACTCCATAAGAACCTTTGATTAATCTTGTCCAACTTTCTCAAAACATCCTTAGGAATACTTAAGATTGAGGAGACATAGATGGGAATATATTGTAAAATTGTTTTAACCAAAGTGAATCTACCTGCAAGAGAAAGCCATTGATTGGTCCAGTTATTCAACCTACTTTGTATCTTCTCTATCAACCACCCCCATTCCTCCTTTTTTTGTTTGGCCACCTTTAATGGAACTCCTAGATAAGAGATTGGAAGAGATGCTCGCCTAAAATTCAAAATATTTAGAATCATGGTCTCCACTCTAGCAGTACAATGAAAGAATATGATCTTAGACTTTTTCTCATTAATAAGTTGTCCTATGGTTGCTGAAAAGAGGTTTAGAATTCTTTTGAATCTAGATGCTTCCAATGTAGTAGCATGACCCATCAAGGTTGAGTCATCTACAAACTATAAATGAGAGAGAGAAGGGGTTGTTGATGCACATCTGATTCCTTGAATGGATCTGTTATTCCTTTCCTTAGAGATAAGACGACCTAGGCACTCTACCAAAATGATGAACAAATAGGGGGAAAGAGGATCCCCCTGGTATAGTCCCTTGGAAGTAGTAAACAAAGGAGATAGACTACCATTTATCATCACAACATAAGAGATTGAGGAAATAGTACCTCTAATCCAATCCACCCAATCTTGGGAGAAGCCAAACTTCCTCAAGACCTGTAGGAGAAAATCCTAGTCTACCCTATCATAAGCCTTGGAGAGGTCCAAACGGATAAACATGGAGGGGGATCTTTGTGCCTGCATAGAGTGAAGGGCCTCCTAGGCAAGCACTATTTCATTTGTAATTTGTCTCCTTCCCACAAATCCTCCTTGCTCTAGCGAGATTATCATAGGGAGGAAGGGTTTCAACCTTTGAGCTATCACTATCGTAATTATTTTGAGGAGAACATTACATAAGGCTATCGGTCTAAAGCCAAAAATTTGATCTACCTCTTGGGACTTAGGTATGAGCACAATGTAGGTTTTATTGATTTATTTCAAAACTGACTTTGCCACCCATGCTTCCTCTACCACTGCAAGTAGATCATCCTTGAGTAGGTCCCAAAATTCTTGGAAGAACTCGATGGGGAAGCCATTCGGTCCAGGAGTTTTTCCTTTTTCATCTTGAAAACCACTTCCTTTACTTCTGCCATAGAAATTGGTGTTGTCAATACCTCATTATCCTCTTCCTTAATAAGGGAAGGGATTCCCTGTAGAATTTCCTCTTGAGCCCTAGGGTCCAGGGGAATTGCAGAGAAAAGTTCCTCAAAGTAGTCAATGGTAATTTTCTTCATCCCATCCCAAGAGTAAACTGGATCGCCTGTGTTGGTCTTCAGGGAAGACAAAGTTTGAAACTCATATGACCAAGAGAGATTTATGGAAGAAAGTAGAGTTTTTATCCCCTTCCTTCAACCACTGGATCTTAGATTTCTATTTCCATAAGAGCTCCTCCCTCCTTTCCCATTCTACTAACTCATAAGAGACTTGGATTTCCTATTTGCTAAGCTCCTTTGTAAGTCCCAAGGAGCGAATTTGAGCATTCACTTGCTCTAGTTGAAAACCAAACCTACCTTTTTAGCCCTCACATCCCCAAACTCATGCCAATTCCATTCCTTAATTATGGTTTTGATGAACTATAATCTCTTGACAAAGCAATACATCTAGGTGTCGTATCTTGGCTTTCCTTCCCTCCACCACTAAAGAACTAATGGCCTAAAGGAAGTATCTTTGAACCACATAAGCTAGAATTTAAAGGGTGAGTAATTCTTGGTAGATTGCCAAAGATCTAGCAAAATAGGCTAGTGATTTGATCCTACATTATTAAGGATAAGAGATTTTGGAATTACTTCTAGAGAGAAGGTCATCCAAGATTACAAACTTGTCCAAGCACTCCAGGATGCATGCAAGTCCTTTTTGTCTGTTTGTCCATGTCATCAATCCATTGTTGGGCTTGACATCAATCAAGTGGAGATGCCTCAAGTGCTCATGCATTAGCTTGATTGTGATGTCTAGTGTTCTCATCCCTCCCATATTTTCATCTAAGGAGAGAATGGTATTAAAATACCCTCCTAGGACAATCTGATCATTAGGGAACTAGAGCCTGAGGTGTTGGATATAGTCCCATTGCCTCTATTTTTCCTCTATAGTAGTGGTTGCATATATGTTAATACATAGGAGTTGTTGGTCCTTTTACCTCCATTGCCCTAAAGTCCTAGAATGCCCCAACTTCCCACAATCACATTAACCACATATTCCTTTGGATCCCATAGATAGGAGAGTCCATTCGACACTCCTTGAAAGTTGAGAGATTCTACCTGACCTACGGGCCACAAATTTTTAGCCACTTTCTTCATCTCCTCTACTAATAGCTTAGTCTCCTGAAGAAAGATCAATTTTGACTTATTTCTCTAAATCAACCTTCTAATTTTATTGTGTTTGAGGGGATTGCCTCTTATCCCCCTTACATTCCATGAAAGGAGTCTCATGAGGATGGGTGGATTAAGAGTTTGGTGATGGGAGTAACCTTACCCTTAGAGATGAGTATCTCCTTTTGCTAGGTGGCTGTAGTATTTAGTTGGTAAATCAAATAACCTAACCCATACAGGACCCACAAAAGGCATTTCCTCATTCGCTTGAAACTTTGTATGCTAGGGTTTCATGAACAAGCCTGCTCTACCAAGAAACCATGACCTTCCTCAGAAAACACATTCTTGATCCTCTTCACACTCAAAAAGTACTACAAAATAGTCATTCGAATAAACCATGATATGAAATTCTCCCTTGGTTTGCTAGTTCCTAGATGCCTAGTCCCTAAAGGTTGGTTGCTAGGGTTTGAAACCCATGAATCTATATATCAAACCTTTTCTTTCCATAGCCTCTATGCCCATTTGAAGGTTTGCCTCTTTCAGTTGAATTATTGGGGAGCCATTTGCTGCTTTCATGCATCTATTGGTATTCGTCCTAATTCTTGTTTTGGATCTTTGGACGAATTACTCTTAAAAGCTTCATAAGCATTTTTGGTGTAAGAAGTGGAGACGAAATTTCTTTTCACAATTCTTCATTTATCTTTCAATTTTTTTTGGGGTTTCTACTTTGCCATCATCAAGGTATTTCCAATATTTAAAAAAAAATTCAAATTCATCTTTTAAATTTTCTTTGAGACATCTACAAATTTGCTATGACATCCTTAGGAGAAAGGAACAAGGAAGGCATTGATTTGTTTTTTGAATTTGAATTTGGAACAAAGACTTTGGCGCACATGCCTAAGCCACAACTGCCCTTGGCATCGTCCTTGCCAAGTACATCCTTCATGGAGAATGAGTACAATTTGGGCAACATCATATGGATGTTGAGACAGCTAGCAAGAAGGGCCTTAAGGCATGGGAACCATGTTAGCAAATCTTCACTATTCTCATAGGTTTAACAATCTCTAGGATCAAACAATATCTTAATGATGCGCATAAATCAATAATCAACAATGAACAACAAACTTGTTGAAATCTTTATTAAAAATGTTGAAGATATTACATTATTTGGTAGCATGTGGTACATTTGTAAATATTAGATTAGAGAGTGTAATTTATATTTTGTCTAATGTATGTGTCAATGTGTGAGAAGTGTCCAAGTGTTATGTAATAAAGTGTGCAAAGTGTGAGGTGTGAGTTGTGAGAGTGCAAAGTGTCAAGTAAGTCAAGAGTCATAAATGTTAGGTGTTAAATATGCAAGTGAAGAGTCACATGATATGTGGCAAGATGTAAAGTGAAGAGTCAAGAGTTTTTTTATATGTCAGGAATAGAAAAGGATACATCTCCTAGATGTTGGAGAGCAATAGTTGAGTATTGAAGAGTCATCTTGGAAGGTTATATTATGGAGACAAAGCTCCATGCATTGTATCGAACATAAATGAGAGATTGCATATTTGATGATTTATGAATAATATTGTGAGTTTGATTATTGTGAAATATTGTTGTTATTCTATGAATGAGATTTATTGATATTGGCCATTGAGTTGAATGCATTAATATTGTGATTAATATTTGATCTTGGAAAAGGGACCTATGAGGTAATCTAAGAGAGAACTCCCAACAAAAAATCTACTATAAGCAATGCATAAATACAATGATTGTTCGAATACCTATTGCATGACTTTATCTTCAATATATACATATATGAGACTCTTTATATGCACATGACTTACATAAACTTTTCATCTCATACTCATGGGAGATTTAACTCTTCACATTTATCTCTTACATAATAATAAATCTCACATATTTACATAAAGACAAGGTCTTTCATGATTGCTTATAACTCATTTCTAAACTTCGACACTTCACTCACATAACTCACACTTACTAACATGACACCTCACATACATAACTCCATACTTATTTGCATGACACATACTCACACTTAACAACATGATATACTATAGACTCAAATATTAAACACACCCTAATCTAAATTATTTACAAAGGTCCTTGCATTAATATTTCAAGGTACCAAATAATGTAATACCTCAAACACCCCCCAGATAACATTATTTCGTATAAAGGCCTTTTGCCTTCATGTGTTTTCTTCTTCTTCATGCATTTTGGCTTGTTTTGATGTTGGTATTGATTATGATCTTAATTTTTTTATGTAACTTTGGTTTTAGTAGTGACTCTGACCATATCTGAAATTTCCTTGGAAATGATTTTTTGAAGAAGTTCATCTAGTGCTATCATCAATATTTCTTTTACACTTTTCCATCCATGATTTATATTATTATTCTCTTTGTGCCAACAATATATTTGAGAATGATTATTACCTCCACAATTTTTACAACGATGAAGATCCCAACAATTTTCTACTTTGTGTCCATATTTGTTGCAATGCTTACACCTATTCATATTGTGAGTGCATTTCCTTTTTCAAATTTTGCATGACCCTTTATGGGTTTTAAATCACAATTATCATAATTATCATTCGTGTCACAACATGTGTCTTCCATCATAGGTTTATTTTTTTATTCTTCACTTTTCCTTCGTCTTTTTGTCTTAAAAACATTTAAAGTAACTACTACATTGTATACTATTTTCCATATATTGCAACCATTAGCATCTTTGAGAAAACCATGCATGCAATGTTGAGTATCAAAACAACTATATTTTTAGCTTCTTTGTGAATGGATTGAAAATATCCCATTAATTTTGTTGACCCATATTTTCCACCTTCAATAATTGTAAGTGATTTTTTGAAGGCTTTTCTGTACTATCCTTTTGTGATGTATGATGAATGTTTTTTTTCCTTTGCTTTCTTTTCTCAATTGCCATGATGTGTTTCTTATCATCTTCAAGTAATTTGCCTTTGATAAAATAACTTCGTATTCCTTCTATTCACACAAATTTCTTCAAATTACTTTCCTTTGTTGTAGAAACCCTCATTGCTCCCAAATTAAGAAATTCTTCTTTCATTTTTTCTTTATTCTTTCTTCATTAATTTTCTTCTTCTTCAATTCTTTATTCATCATTTTTCTTCAATTTAATAGATTAATATTCTTCTTTTTCCATATTTTAATTTTCTTCTTTCTCTAATTTCAATTTTCAAATATTCATTCTTTTTCTTCTTCAAATTTCAAAAATTTCATTCAATTTTTGCTTTCAACTAATTCCTTTTTCAACATTTTTTTTTTGTTTGTGGAAAACATCCCGGAAGGGATGCCACTTTTGGGTAAGACCCAAGGAGGCAGGGGTATCTCTTCCACCAAAAACGCCCAAGGCTCGCACCTAGCCTACCACCTTTGACACACACAAGGAGCATGCTTGAAACAACACAAAATAGAGCACACAAACACACACATAAAAACAAAATTTTCCTTTCAACTAATTCCTTTTTCAAAAATCTTCTTCTACAATTTATTCAACAGTTTTAATTTCTTCTTATAACTCCCTTCATTTCATTCTTCTTCATCAATTTTCTTTAATTCAAATTTTCATTTTTCAATTTCAACTTTCTTCTTTCTAAATTCTTTTTATAAGTCAATTTATTTCCTTCAATTAATTATTTTGCCTTCTTTCTTCTTATATCTCCCATCAATTATCAAATATAAAACTATTCTCCTTTTAGAATAATAAATACATCTTTTTAATAATTCCAAAATTCTTCACCTTAGAACGTTATGAGGCAAGTTCATAAATACCTTATTTCATGCTTGTTACCCAAAATTCTCGACTACGTTGTGAGAGAATAAATTTTGCTTATGAAATTTAAACCTTACATACTTTTGGTTATGATTTTTGTTGAGGCATTATAGTGTGGATGTTACATTCCTCCTTCCTTTCTTTGGCGTTTCCTGGTATGCTATTCACCTTCATCAAATGCTTGCTTCAAATGCATAATCTCACATTTGATCTACTTTGGCTTACATTTGGTTTGTTTTCTCTGGCTCACATCTGGTCTTATCTGCTCTAGCTCATGTCTAGTCTTTTCCTCTTTGACTCACATCTGGCCTTGTCCACTCTGGCTCATGTCTGGTGTTGTCCACTCTAACTCACATTTGGTTTGTTTGCTACAACTATCACAACTTCACTCAATATTCTTCTTCTTATCTCTCTCTACAACAAAACTACTCTTTCTTTCTCGCCTTTCTCCTTTTTCATCGTATCACTTCTTCCCTTCTCTTTCCCTTTGCTTTCTCCTCAAACATAGTCAAGGTGGCTCTTTCCAACGAAGATATTAACCTCTCTCTTCATCCAACTACTCTTTCTCTCTCACCTTTATCCTCTTTCACCATATCACTTCTTCCCTTCCCTTTCTCTCTGCTTTCTCCTCAAACATAGTCAAGGTGGCTCTTTCCAATGAAGATACTAACCTCTTCACTGAAATCTCCTCTCACCAACTTTCCAACTTCTCTTCTCCGCAACTTAATCTTCTCTCCACCATACCTTAATCGTCTCTTCATTGTAGCTCTAACTTCACTCCATTGTAGCTCTGATACCACTGTTAGCAGATCTTCACTATTTTCATAGGTTTAACAATCTCCAAGATCAAACAATATCTCAATGACATGCATAAATCAATCCTAAAAAATGAACAACAAACTTAGCAAAATATTTATTGAAAAATATACTATAAGCAATGTATAAATGCAATTCTTGTTCAAATATCTATTACATGGCTTTGTCTTCAATATATACATACATAAGACTCTTCATATGCACATGACTCTTGACCTTTACACTTACATAAAATATTCGTCTCCTCATACCCATAGGAGATCTAACTCTTCATATCTATCTCTTACTTAATAGTAAATCTCACATATTTACATAAAGACAAGGTTTGTCATGATTGCTCATAACTCCTTACATCTAAACTTGATACTTCACTCACATAACTTAGACTAACATGATACCTCACACACATAACTCCACACTTATTTACATAACACATACTCACACTTAATAACATGACACATACTATAGACTCAAATATTAAACACACCCTAATATAAATTATTTACAAGGTCCTTGCATTAATATTGCAAGGTACCAAATAATGTAATACATCCAACAAACTAGAAGGTTGCTGGATCAAATGTTTGTCTTGTCATCATTTTTTGTGACATGACAAAACTATGGTATCAAGATTGGGGGTTTAAGAGACATGTTGTGACTAGGCAGAGTGGTTGGTTGGATAGATTAGTTGGAGTTTAAGCATCATATATGTGTGGTTCATGGTTCAAACCACACTTTTTTTCAATAAGCTCCTTTAGTGGTGCACGAGACATTCTTTATGGAGACATTAACTATTCCAACCAAGAAGGCACATAACCCAATTGGTTTATCCAACACTAGAAATAAGTGCTAATGCCTTCAAAGACCCAAGGTCAAATCACGTGGTAGCGGTGTTTTGCTCATGTTGTCTTTCATATTGATATTGGAGTCAAGGCTTCTTTTGTTTGTGAAGGTCATTCTCTTCGCAAAATCATCTTGGGAGGCTTGGTTAGCCCAAAGCACCCCACACTTGGGAGATCCAAGTGAAATTTTGAATTTTGGTGCATTCAAACTAAGATCAATGCAATGAAGATTTGGTCAATGTGGCACCAAAGAGTACCACATCAACATTTTTTTTTATATAGTCCCTTTTAACCAATTTGAAGTGTTGGGACCTGTTATAGTGTTATGTGTTGGATTCTATAAGATGGATTATCAAGTCCTAGTTACTCGTCTCAATAGGAATGTTTTTTGTATTTGGATAATCCAAATGATTGGCCTATTATGCAACAAGAACTTGTAGTGCATCTTTCAAGAAGATAAAGCAACAATATTTGATGAAGAAACTCTCCAACATAAGGAGGAAGAATCACAAACATAAGGAAGAAGAAGTTCTTGGTCATAATAGCTTTTTCATATTAAAGACAAAGGTAAACCTATCAAGGTATGGTCAAAATTACATGAGTTACTTGGGAAGTAAATACAACTGAAGTTAGTCACTTGGAATTAGATTTTTCTTCTCTCAAATTGGTTGAGTTTGATAACTTTGAGTATATTACAGGCATTGAGAGCATATATAGCATCTTCTAGAGGCAAAAAAAAAGATGATGCAAAATGTTGTCCTTGCTAATCTCTCTCCTTTTTAGATGTTGAACCTCATGGTTCATATGATTCCTATGTTCTTGGAATAATAAAATCTTACTCTTGATCAATATTTCTTTCTCCTAGTTCATTTTTAGGTATCAATAAGGAATTGTGGTAGTACCTCATAAATATAAACTCATGCAAAGGAATTTAAACCTAAGGAGGCTAACACCTAGGGGTCCAAGGGTTAGGTTGAGGTATCAAAGAAGTCGAAGACAATTTGTAGATACTACAAGAGGGAAGAACATCCCATCAAGAGTTGCTTGCTAAAATTATAAAGGATTGAAGCTGAGATTTTAAATATGGGTGAACATCTTCCAAATGATGTGGGTGTTTAGAAGGATCTATCACAACTATAGAGGCCTATTGGAGCACCAATTATGGGGTAAGACATTATTCTCACTAATGTTGAAGAACACGTGCTTATAATGAGAGGGGGGTGAACAGTATAAGATAAAACTTTTTGCTTTTTAATCCAAATGATAACATCAACAATATTAAAGCAGTAAACACCATACAAAGCATCATACATATGAGAGACATGATTTAACGTGGTTCACCCAATGTGGGCTACTCCATGGAGAAAATATTCCTTATAATTTTTTCTCAAATAAATTCTCTTGGGAATCCTTTCCCTACAATGTTTATGGACCTCTATCCAAAGAAGACACCAATCCCCTAATTAAGTTCATGGATATCTTTTCACAGGAGAACTCCTTTCTCCTCTGCTCTGGCTGGTGATATTCTAGAAGAACTGTTGCCCCCACTGCTCTGGCTAATGGATCTCTATCCACTGAAGACACATGTCCTAACTACCCTGGCTAATGGATCTCTATCCACTAGAGACTATCGTCCTCTATACTATGTCACCTCCAAAGCTCTGTCTCAAATTTGTACTAAACACAGTCCTTCGGTCTAGAACAAATATGCTCAATCTCTGTCTCTAGTCTGGCATAAACCTGTCCTCAAATTTACACCAAAATTTGTCCTCAAATCTATCCTCAAATATGTCCTCAATCTCTATCCTAAAATTTGTCCTCAATCTCTATCCTCAAATCTGTGCTCAATATATGTCCTCAAGTCTATCCTCAAATCTGTATTGCATGCTTTCACAAAAGCTCACACAAATCTGTCCACAAGTCTTCTCAAATACTTGCCTCAAATCTACTCAACAAGTCCACACTAGAACTTGTCCAATATCATAGAAACATAAAGAGAATTGTTAGAGACTCAATATGCTTCACATTCATCACAATGCTCAATCACTTTCAATATTTATTTTTACCATAGAAACATATAGAGAATTGTTAGAGACTCAATATGCTTCACACTCACAAAATCTCAATCACTTTCAATCACTCTTTTATCATAAAAACATGTAGAGAATTGTTAGAGACTCAATATGTTTCACATTCATCAAAACTCAATCTCTTACTCAACTCAATTTAGAATATAGAATAATTTGGTTCATAGAACATCAACACATCCACTTGACTAGGCTCAACCAACTCTACTCAACCAATCACTCAATGAATTAATCCTTGCTTACAAACCCTAGTCCAAGCATAATAACACTCACTCAAATGTTTTCAACAATTCTTATCAATCAATCTCACATAACAATGATACTCATGATCTTTGCAAACCCTAGTTCAAGTTCTTCACTCACTTACTTACTTCAACAACAATGCTTAT
Source organism: Wollemia nobilis (assembly GCA_028583015.1). Lineage (NCBI taxonomy): Eukaryota > Viridiplantae > Streptophyta > Pinopsida > Araucariales > Araucariaceae > Wollemia > Wollemia nobilis. Next base: position 413,176 of record JAQPPZ010017169.1, read on the forward strand.
CAAACAATCTTCACATAACAATGATACTCATGATCTTTGCAAACCCTAGTTTAAGTTCACTCAAATAATCACTTCAACAACAATGCTTATCAAACAAGGTTTTATCAACAACTCTTTATTCTAGAAAACCTTGAAGCATTAATTCAAAACACACTCAAAAATGCTTACCAAACAATCCTTTTCACTCCAACTTTGCATTCACAACATTCAACAATCACTCACTAGGAAGATGTGCCCATACCTTTTTGTTTGATGTAGAAGTGGCCTTAGAAAACCTGTCACAATCACAATTTCCTTCTTTCCAATTTCAATGGTTAGATGACAAAATATCACTCTAACCCTTTTCCCAAATATTCCTTAAATACAAAAATAATCAAAGCTCAAATACACCTTATTGCTCCTTCTTGGAATTAACATTCATCAAATCATATACATGAAAAATAATTATTTGGATACACCTTATAATCTCCAACTTAAAATAATATCCAACACCACAAAACCTCAAACAATCTTCCTAAAACACCTTATTACCCTTTTCAAACTCTAAAGCAAATAACACCAAAATTTTATTTTGCATCAACCTTATAACTCTCCTTAAAAACTAACAAGCCAAATAAAATATGCAAAAATTAATTTTTAATAGCTCAACAAATTCCTCCAAAAATTTTGACGCTCAACTAATGCATACCTTTGTCTTCTCCCCAAAAAGGGTTTCGGTGTGATTCGTACTACCGTATCCTCAAGCACCAAGCGCCTTAGCGCTTTGGTGCCCATCGCATGGGCTATAGGCACCCACATGAAGGAAGGAAGGCTTCCTTCCTCTTGGTGCCTTCAATCACCATCGATGCCTTTAAAAAATAAAAGGCCACACCCACGGATTTGAACCTCCACCTCATGCTGCCACAACGTCTTTCCTTCACAAAAGTTGCCAACTACACTACCAATGCTTGGTGACCAAGGTGCCTTGAATGGTGGGTAATCAATCCTTACCTATCGCTTGGTCCTTTAAAAAACAATTAAACCTTTCTCTTTCTCACCGAATGATTCGCACAATTCGCAATAGCATGGAGATTAAAATCAAATGCATTAATATTTTTTTGGTAAGGTGGAGGAGTCCCCTTTATATATATTTTGATTAATTTTCTCCCACGTCAGCACTTGAATTTGAAATCGAAATTCAAATTAGTAACCCACCTTAGGGTTATTTGAGATTAACATAAATTAATATATAATTAATATTAAAATGAATTAATAATGAATTTAAATAACATAAAGTTAAGTAAATTAATTAATAAATTAATTTAATAAAATTATATTAATTAATTTATAATTAATTTAATCTTCCTTGTATAATATTATAAAGAATTATTATAATATTATTCACTTGGGATTTCTTCTTTGCACTTAGGACCACATCTGACTTCTTGGAACCGGGTCTTGATCAACTGAAAATAGACTATCCTTTTGCACTTATTGGAGAACCTAAAACTAATGTTGCCCACTGAAACTGCCACTGACTGGTGCTAAAAGCTTGACATTAATTACCACTCACTCTTGACATCAATGACAACTCATCTACTCAAAATGTCCAACAAATGTCTTATCTCCTTCGTCCCTTGGTCCAAATTATGAGGGGGTGTTGAAAGTGTAATATAACTTATGGACAAGGATGACATTGTATGATTTAATCTTGTATAGGTCTAAGGGAAATCATTGTACAATGTATTTAGTTTATTGTAATATTTTATTATGTAATCCCTATGGGTCATGGTTAACCTTGTTATGATTAAACCCATATTATAACTTGTAATTAACCTTAAAGCCCTCTTGTTATGTTGGCTTAGGTTAAATTTATTTATGTAATTTAGGGATTAGGTATTGGTATAAATACCTCAACCACTCCATCCATTATATCATTGTTGTGATTCTTATCCATGAATAATACAATGATTATTTATGGCGTCTATGGGCACCCAACAAATTTTCTTTCTTTTTCTTTCTTTCATCCTTTTATGCTTTCTGTATAAAATTTCAGCAGATGGATTGCTTTGTTTATTTCTAGAAAATATTGTGAATTCCAACAATCCCTTATCATCTTGGATATGTGACATATCATCAAAGATTCACCACCATCATACTTGCATATATGGCTCTTCATCAAAGAGTCACCATAACCATATACATCAAAAGAAGTCATGCATTCTTATACATCATTATTCATTCTTCATGGAGCAATCTAAACATTCTTATATAAGAACTTGCATGGATCACTTGGGTATTTACATTGGATTATTCTTAATAAATGACTTAAATATAACATTATCGAATATATATATATATATATATATATATATATATATATATTTATAATCCAAAAAGAATAAAAAATAAAAAAAGGAAGGCTAAGTAAGAGATTCCCAAACCAAAGTACTCTTTCTCCTAGGCACCTCTATTCATCCATAAGTTATCTCCCCTTGATGTACATATATCCATGTAACAATGAGTTAGTTGTCTTGAACATCTTAACAATTGGTCTTATAAAGTCATCAAGCCTCTCTCTTTTTCCTTCATCATATTATGGATCCAAAGCTATATAGTTCATTTGAGGAGATGTCACATTTTTCATTTACAAGCCTAACTTTTCATATGGTTGCATCTGACTCTTCATTTGATCAAGAAATTTCAAGAAACATGCTAATCATATTTATTGTGTTGTTCAAATAGTTTTTAAGGAATTTTTCTTAAAAAAAATCCTATATTGTAAAAAGAAATAAGGAGATGCAAAGAAGAAGAAAACATCATCGAAGAATGCCCCTTGAATAAGAAAGCTAAATTCATTATGGGGTTTGTTGGTCGTTGGGGTAAGAAATTTTCTAGTTTGTTGGTTGCACCCAAAACACTAATTATTTTTTAAATTGATGGTGGATTACCAGATTTATCTAATTGGCACTTTGAATGAGGTCATTGCTTGTGTGAAAGAGATTAAAACTATGATGTAATGAAATCATGATGCGTTAAGGGCCTCAAATTCAGGATTATGGGAAGCTGGGGATGGTTCTCATGAGGAATGGGTCCTCTCTTCTTTATGGTTCAGCTGGGATTTTTTGATGGCTATTTGCTGCTCTCACTCCCTATTGGGAATTTTAGCTTGTTTTGATTATGGTCTCTTAATTTTGGTTCTTCTCAAGATTCTAAGATTTTGGTCATCTCCAGAATCTTGTGGTCTTCTGTTGGGTCTACTATTGGGATATTGTGTTTGCTATTAGGCATTTGGCTGGTTTGTGGAGTTAGTTCGATCTCTATGGTCTATGGATTTTGTCCTAGATCGACAATGTTCCTTTCAATGTAAAAGGTTTGGGGACCTGTTGGCATTTTTGCCACATTGATTTTCATTGAAGTATTAATGTGTACATTATTGCAAATCTAACGTTTATACAGGCTTTGATGCGGCTTTGAAGCAAAAAGGAGAGAAAATGAGCAAAAATGACTAAGTCCAGAAACTGCGACGATTCGCTGACAAGTCGCGAAATCGCGGTCAACGTGGTCAACGCAGGCAGGTTGGGCGGAACCGTCGCGATATCGCGACGTGTTTCATTTTCATGACTTTCAGCGGGCAAAAGGGGAACAGCGACAAAATGTCACGAAATCGCGACAAAAAAACTCAGCCGACGACCTAACTTAAAACTTGCAGCGCGTCGCTAACATGTTCCAGAATCGCGACATCGGGAGCTTCGAAGAGTCAAGTGGTAAAAGTGCAGCGATTCGCTGCATGTTGGTTGAGCGGAAGTCTTAAGTTAAAAGTGGCAGCGATTCGCTGCACATTCGTTTCAAAGGCTTGAGAGTTCAAAGGTTGCAGCGATTCGCTGCATTCTTGGGAAGGGCACACATTGGTTGCAAAGGCTAAAAGATTGAAGTGCGGCGAAGTTGGTTGAGAAGGTTGTGTAAAGTGAAGGTTGCAGCGATGCGCTGCAAAGCAAAAGGTTGTTACATTTTCGCGATGTAGTCGACTTCGAAGAGCAAAATGCAAAGAGCGCAGCGATGCGCTGCACGTTCTCAAATCGCGGTGGTTTTGGCTCGAAAGACAAAGGACATAAAAGTTGCAGCGATTCGCTGCAATTTCGATGATAAGGCCAACCGACATGAATATGCAGCGAAATGGCGACAGGAAAGGATAGAAGACTCCCAAAGGCAAAAGGTGTTCCATTTTTGCAACCCCTCTAAAGGGCCGTACACGGTGCTCAAAATATGTAGCGATATCGCTACATGTTCCGTTTTCGCGGGGCAGAGCGCAGGGAAGAGTCAAGGGACCAATATGCGTAGCGAAATCGCTACCTGTACTATTTTCGTGAGGTTGAGCTAGCGATAGAGAAAACAAAGCTGGAGACATGGAGAAAGAGCGACAGGAAGCATTTTCGCGGGTGTAAGTGACAGAAAGCGTACGACATCAAAATGCGTCGCGATTTCGCTACCCGTTCCATTTTCGCGACCTGTGCAGTTTCCCGCCAAGTGCAGTATGAACGGCCCGAGAGGTTTTCCTCCATTTCCAAGGATTAAATGTGGCCCCGAATTAAATATTTTGAGGATTTCCAATGCATTTCAAGGTCAAAGAAGCGCCCAGGCCACCAAGATTAAAGATTTGATGCATTCGAGGCCACTGTTCGTAGGTTAATTCAATGATTTCATGTACACGTTCAAAGACAAATTTAATGAAGGTGACCGTGAACGTTTCATTGCATTTAATTTTTGTTTCTTCAAGGCTGTAATCAAGGAGATCGTGTTCTTGGTTTCCAAGGCACAATTGTAGATCACGAGAAGGATGGTGGCAAATATTTAATGCTGCAAAGAGGACGGACCTCTATAAAAACCAATGTAAACTTCATTGCAAGGGGTTGGAAAATTCTCTGCTAGAGACTGGAAGTTCGTTTGCAGGAATAAAGGATTGGCTTCTATTTTTCAAGCGTTTGCATTGGTGATTTCCTTTCTGTTCATGTTGCATTTCTAATAGCATTTGTATGTCTTCATGGCTGTTACATTTAAATTCTGCATACTGGATTTGAATATTGCCGTAAGAGTATAAATTCTTGGAATGTGATTTTGGAGGGTTTTTCTGTATGCATCGTGCGGAAGTTAAGTTAGTAACTTTTATTGCTTGCTGTTGCTGCACTTGAAGTTTCCTGCTGTTATTTTCTGATCCCATAACTCCGGCCTGTGGCCATATTTCCCATTTCTTTCTGTAACCTTTTTTAATTTCTTTCCAGTAACCCTTATCTTACACCAAGTTTAGAATAGTGAAGGGAACCAGCCCACTCTGGAGATTGGTCTGGGAGCCATTTCTTGCTTCCAGCCTTTCAATGTTGGCCGGGTCTAGGGCGCACTTGTAAAATCCTTTCCTGTGGCAGATTTTGGACCAACAATTTTTGGCACGCCCGATGGGACAGATTTATTCGGTCTCTAAAAGAACTCATACTGTCGAAGGTTTAATGTTCGCCTTCAGACTGTAAAATTAGAGCATTTGGTGACTCTGCTGAACTCAGAAATTATTCATGATCACGAGATCACAGTCCAAGAAATTTGGTGATCTGGTTCAGTTTTTCGAGCTTGATAGTTCAAGAAGTGGTGAGCATTCTAGGTTGGTTTCCTCATCCCTTCCATCCTCTGTTGTACAAAACTCTGGTGTTGTTGCTAGTGTTCCATTTTCCCAGCCATATCCACTAGTTCCAATGGCACAATATCCTCCACCCAAAATTTTTTTGGCATGGAATAGCTCTGGAGCCTTGAACTTGCAGGCTCAGAACCCAGTTCCTCAGGCTGCACTGAAGGCTTTACCGACTTACGATGGGACTGGTAAAACCGCTTATGAGCACATTAATGATGTTGCTTCCTTAGCGGCCATCCATGATATCACCGATGAAGATGTAATGGTGAAGTTGTTAGTATGTTCTTTGAGAGGTAAACTGTTGTTTTGGTACCGAACGCTGCCTCCAGGCACCATAACATCTTGGGATCAATTCGGTGATTTGCTGGTTAAAAATTTCCATGAACAGGCTGACCCCTTCTCATTGTTGAATCAGTTTACCGTAATACAGAGGCATCCCCAGGAGGAGATACCTGATTTTAATGTCCGATTTACCAGAACTTGGCACAGAATTCCTGATGGTATTCGGCCTGCTGATGAATTGGCTGCACTTTATTATCTCAGAGCGTTCCACTCAGATATTGGCTGGGCTGTTCGGCAGTCCAATGTGACAACGTTTCCAGAGTTGTTTGAACAAGCAATTAAAGCAGAAGCAGATCTGGTTGCTGTAGGGAGACTTCCTCCAAAGGTAACTATGCCTCTCATTCCAGATTTGCCTCAATATTTATACGGTTCACAACCACAGCCCATGCCAGCTATGTATCCCACACCATCATGGAGTTCTAAAGCACCTCAGGTTGCACCTGTCCCAGTTTCTCAGTTGCCTGCTTTAGCTCCTTTACCGCTTCCTGCACCTAGCATTCAATCATCTCCCGTTTCCACTGCATTTCCCACTTTGCCAGCACCACCAGCTCCTTTGCCCTTACCAACACCTCCTGCACCTGCAAACCCTGATCCATATACAACATTATTGCAAGAGGTTAAGTCTGCCAACTCGGCCATTAGGGCTATGGGAAATAAGATCACACTCATTGAGAGGAAGCAAGCCGAAAGAGATTTCCAGCCAAGGAGATTTCAACCTCCTCAAATTACTAGAGATCAAGCTGCCTCCACAAGCAAAGCACCTGAAAAAGGCTTGACTGCTCTAGTAAATGAAGAAGCAGCCCATGCAGACGGAGTATATTGGTGCTCGACCTGTAATGACCCTCATGGAGAGGATACATGTATGGTTCACCTGAATTATGTGCAGACATTGGCTGCCAGTTCTTCAGGTGGACAGGTTAATATGATCTCAGAAGCTGGGCATAGTTTAATATCTCCAGTTGAAGAACGAGTTTCAGTTCTGACAAGAACTGGAAAGAAGCCCGTGACTGTTGATCCTGTTGACTTACAACCTTTGAAAGTGTCGGCTGATATGAAAAAGCCAGTGAAAGCTCCTGTGCCAGTTCCAAGGTCTGATGCACCTGTTTTGTCAAAAGATCCAGCTTTTAACAGAGTTCAAGAAAAGGCTGCAGCTGCACCAGCAAGATCAGAAGCAGAGGAGCAAGCTCGTGAAAAGTTGAAGTATCCATCACTGACAAAGAGGCTGAGAGTAGAAGCTACACAGCAATATCGTACCAGATTTGAACAACCTGCTGAGAAGAAAGACCTTGCTGCAGTTTCATACAACATAGTTGAAGATCTGAAGAAGACCCCTGCTAAGGTAAGCCTCTATGACGCTTTGCAGTTACCAGGCCAAGTAGATTTACTGCAGGAATCATTGAAATCTATCAAAGAGAATGAAAAAGGTCCTACCCAGACAGTTTATGCTCAGTCCTTAACCACCTCTGCTACTGGTAAGAACAGACCACCTCCATTTTACTTGTCATTGCAAATAGAAGGTTGGATTGTACATAATTGTATGATTGATTCTGGAGCCGCAACCACTGTAATGCCCAAGGGAGTCTGTGAAGCAATGGGAATGGAGTATACCCGGAGTAGTCCTGGAGTCCTGCAATTGGATGGTACTCCTGTTAAAATAGTAGGTGTCATTAAAGATGTACCAATTGTCCTGCATACTATGCCCCAGATCACTGTTATTCAAGAAATTGTTGTGGTAGATTTAGAGCCCTACTTTAGCATGTGTCTGTCCAGGGAATTTACTGCAAAATTAGGGGGTTATTTGGCACTAGATTATTCCCATCTAGAAATTCCTTTTAAGGGTAGACGTCTCAGGATACAAAATGAAAAGCCTTCTCCTTTTCACATTGAGAAGTTGGAGGACGCAGGAAAAGACATGCAATCTGTCCACATGCTTATTGAAGAAACTGAAGATTCTATTTTAATGAGTGAAGTTTTAAATAATATTCAGTTGGATGATCAGTTTTCTATGCTTAACTTCAATGCCATGATGGAGACAGAGATTGGCTGTTATGCCATTCAAAAACCTGAGAATGAAACAAAGCAGGAATTGTCTAACTCAGCTGATCAGAATGATGTTACGAATCAATTATGGCAGTTATATTTCGATGGTGCTAGATGCAAGAACGGTGCAGGGGCAGGTATCATGTTAATTTCTCCTTCTGGTGTCCAAAGAACTTATTCTTATCGGCTTACATGGAGTTGCACAAATAATGCTGCTGAATATGAAGCATTGTGTTTGGGTTTGAAGAAAGCAAGGAAGTTAGGAATTGAACAGCTCAAGATTTTTGGTGATTCCGAGCTTGTGGTAAATCAGATCACGAATAGATGCATTTCAAAGCAGCATTACCTGAAAGCATATCGAAACCAGGTTTGGGATTTGTTTGAATTTTTCACTGCTTTAAATATTCAAGCTGTTTCCAGAGAGATGAATAAACATGCAGACCTGTTAGCATCTCTTGGAGCTAATTTTTCCCCTGTTGAACAAGTTGTGAACAAACCCAAGACAGTTAGAATGGTATACAGGCCCAGTGTGCCAGACAAAGAAACTTTCTGGCAGGTCTTTGAAAATGATGAGCAAATTGTCAATTTCTTGATTCATGAAACTGCCACTGTCGAAGGGAGAACTTTGGAGGATGAAGAAGCAGAGGGTCTTATTCAATTACGGAACAACCATATTCCAAAGGGTCTCATAACTCTGGAGAGTTTGTTCGACCAGCATGATCGGTCCTCTAGACATCGAATAGAAGTTGATAAGAAAGAGTATATGGAGTTAGAGCTTCAGCCTAACAAAGTGATTAAGGTTGGAACTGACTCAACCCAAGAAGAATTGCAGAAAATCAGGCAGCTGTGCGAGGAGTTTTCTGACATTGTAGCTTGGAGCTATGAAGATTTAAAAGGCTACAACAAACAGATTGTGCAGCATACAATTGAATTGGAGGAAGGAGTCAGGCCTTTTCGACAAAAACAGCGTCCTGTTAATCCAAAGATTGAGATGTTGATGAGGGCTGAGCTTGTAAAGATGCTTCAAGCTAAAATCATTTATCCAGTTAAGCACTCAACCTGGGTTGCCAATCTTGTCCCAGTTCGGAAGAAGAATGGAGATATTCGATTGTGCGTTGATTTCAGAAATTTAAACCGTGTCTCATTAAAGGATCATTATCCTCTGCCACGTATAGATCAAATACTGCATGTTGTGGCTGGAGCTCAGCGTTTTTCTTTGCTGGATGGATTTTCTGGATATAACCAGATCTGGGTGAAAGATGAAGATCAGTATAAGACAACATTCACCACAAAGTGGGGCACTTTTGCTTATCAGCGAATGCCTTTTGGACTATCAAACGCTGGAGCTACTTTCCAAAGAGCCATGGACATTGCGTTCAAGGAATTGTTAAACAAGATCATTGTGATATATCTTGATGACATGACAGTATTTTCTCATAGAAGGGAAGATCACTGCTCTCACCTGAGGCAGATTTTTGAAAAATGCAGGGAATTTGGGATTTCTATTAATCCAAAAAAGTCTGTGTTTGCAGTGAAAGAAGGTAAGCTTCTGGGCCATGTGATTTCAGAAGATGGGTTAGCAATAGATCCAGGCCGAGTTGAAGCTTTGAAAAAATTGTCACTCTTTGCAAACAAGAAGGAACTTCAGTCTTTCTTTGGACAGATTAACTTCATAAGGAAGTTCATTGCTGACTTTGCCCGAGTTGTTAAACCAATGACCGAATTGTTGAAGAAAGATGCGGTTTTCCAATGGACGACTCGAAGAAAGGAAGCATTTCAGGAGATCAAGGAAAGAATAGCGCAGGCTCCTGTCCTAATTAATCCTGACTATTCCAAGGATTTCATATTATATGCAGTTGGAGAGGATGACAGTTATGCTACGGTTTTAACATAGAAAGGAGATGATGGGAACGAAAGGCCCATTGCCTTCCTCAGTCAGGTCATTCTACCTCATGAAGCCAAGTACAATTTCATTGAAAAATAGGTATATGCTGTGATGAAATCCCTGAAGAAGTTCAAACATTTTATATCTCAGAGCAAGACAATTGTTTATGTGATTCATCCGGATGTTAGAAATTTCATTCTGCAAGGAGAGTTGGGTGATAAACGTGCTGGCTGGGTCACCAAGATCCAAGAATTTGATGTAGAAATTCACCCGACTAAGCTAGTGCGTGGTAAAGCTCTGTGCCAGCAGTTGGCAAAGATGGCAGCATCTGATATAGAGGAAGATCGGGTAGAAGCTCTTGCTGGTGATGACAATTTAATGAATTTCTTAATTCAGGAAAAGGATTGGACAGAGGACCTGATTGATTACTTCACAAATGGAAGATGTCCTTCACAGTTGAATGCTTCTCAGAGGAGAAGATTTCGTTTGCAGGCTCTGCGATATGTTTTGTTACCAGATGGTTTATTTTTTAAAAACATTGATGGTGTTCTCTTGAAATGTGTTAAAGAAGCAGACAAGGCTAGGCTCTTGGAAGAGTTTCATTCGGGTCTCTCAGGAGGACACTATGCAGGAAGACCGATGGCCTTGAAGATAATTCGAGCTGGTTATTACTGGCCGACCCTATTTTTAGACTCTTTCAGAATTGCACAAGCCTGTGATAAGTGTCAGAGATATGCAGGAAGAGTAAGGAATGCAACACTGCCTTTGCATCCAGTTCAGGTTGAAGCACCTTTTCAGCAGTGGGGGCTGGATTTTATTGGAATCATTGATCCTAATTCCTCAGCTGGTCATAGATACATTTTAACAGCTACAGACTATTTCACAAGGTGGTCTGAAGCTATTCCCACAAAGGTGGCCAATCAGACTGTAGTGATATCTTTTGTTGAGGGTCTGATTACACGCTTTGGTATCCCTGATGCCATCATTACAGATAATGGAACCCCATTCATTGGAGCTGAACTGGCTGAGTTCGCTAATAAATATGGCATTTTCCTTAAGACATCTTCCAATTATTATCCACAAGGAAATGGCTTGGCGGAGTCAACGAACAAAAATTTGCTCAGGATTTTGAAGAGGTCATTAGGAGAGAACAAGAGATCATGGCACCTGTTATTAAATCAGGCTTTATGGGCAGACAGGATTTCAGTCAGGAAGTCCATTAAAACCTCACCCTATGCCCTAGTCTATGGAAAAGAAGCAAGATTGCCGGTTCATCTTGAATTACCAGTGTTACAGCAGTTGCGGTCTTTCCAGGACGATGAGACAGACCTGAGCTCCTTGGATCTGCGAATAGCACAGTTATTGGAGTTAGAGGAGCAACGTTCAAAAGCATATGATGAATTTTCCAAACACACACAGGATATTTCGAAGTGGTTTTATAAGCATTCTGCAGCTCGTCCATTCAAAACAGGCGATTTGGTGTTGAAGTGGAATGAGAATAAAGCTAAGCCTGGCAATCATAAGAAATTTGATGCTTTCTGGGAGGGTCCCTTCCGCATTACTAGCACAGGTGCAGCAAATTCGTTCTACCTGGAAGACATGGATGGCAGCCCACTTCCGATCTCAGTAAATGGCTTTCATCTGAAAGTCTATACTTCTTGAACCAATATTTCAGTATGAGTTTGTATATATAAACAAAAAAAAAGAAAAAAAAAAAGAAACGAATATATATATGTTGTTTTACTTTTTATTCTGTCACCTTGGGGTTTGTCTTTCTTTTGTCTTTTCCTTTCCCAGCAGTTAGTGGTTATCAGAAAATTCTTCTTTTCCCTTCCCCATTTCCTTTCTTTCCTTTCTTCATCGTTTTCTTTCTTCTTCTTTTTCTTCTGCAGTAGTAAAAGAGTAAGCCACAACTGTTGTTTCTTTCCCCTTTTCTGTCTTTTCCCGTTCTTTCTAATCCCTTTCCTCCAAGTTTTTTCTTTTTACGCATTTCATTTACAGTCCAGCTCATTTCATTTCACAGCTTTCATACTTTTATCCCCACTCCATAACTTCGTTCATTTACTTTCCTTCCATATCCATTGCAGCTGGCAGTACAACAACATTCTGTTGTTGTTCTACTACATCACTTGCCCACTTCATCATTTCATTATTACCATCATTCCATTGCAGCCACCGCTTGCGCAATCGCAAGATCTCATTCCACCCTCTCATTCCATTTATTTCATAACCAGTTCTATGCAGGTTCTTCCAGTTCCAGCTTTTAGCAGCAGAGAAGTTTTGCAGCAGTCCATTGCAATGTATCTCAGCAACTGACTTTAAGTTTTTCATGACTCTGTGCCCAATGGATTAAGGCCTGGATTCTTGCATACAGCGAGCTGTATACCCCGCGAGCCGCCAAGAATGTTGGCATTTTTGCCACATTGATTTTCATTGAAGTATTAATGTGTACATTATTGCAAATCTAACGTTTATACAGGCTTTGATGCGGCTTTGAAGCAAAAAGGAGAGAAAATGAGCAAAAATGACTAAGTCCAGAAACTGCAGCGATTCGTTGACAAGTCGCGAAATCGCGGTCAACGTGGTCAACGCAGGCAGGTTGGGCGGAACCGTCGCGATATCGCGACGTGTTTCATTTTCGTGACTTTCAACGGGCAAAAGGGGAACAACGACAAAATGTCACGAAATCGCGACAAAAAACTCAGCCGACGACCTAACTTAAAACTTGCAGCGCGTCGCTAACATGTTCCAGAATCGCGACATCGGGAGCTTCGAAGAGTCAAGTGGTAAAAGTGCAGCGATTCGCTGCATGTTGGTTGAGCGGAAGTCTTAAGTTAAAAGTGGCAGCGATTCGCTGCACATTCGTTTCAAAGGCTTGAGAGTTCAAAGGTTGCAGCGATTCACTGCATTCTTGGGAAGGGGCACACATTGGTTGCAAAGGCTTAAAAGATTGAAGTTGCAGCGAAGTTGGTTGAGAAGGTTGTGTAAAGTGAAGGTTGCAGCGATGCGCTGCAAAGCAAAAGGTTGTTACATTTTCGCGATGTAGTCGACTTCGAAGAGCAAAATGCAAAGAGCGCAGCGATGCGCTGCACGTTCTCAAATCGCGGTGGTTTTGGCTCGAAAGACAAAGGACATAAAAGTTGCAGCGATTCGCTGCAATTTCGATGATAAGGCCAACCGACATGAATATGCAGCGAAATGGCGACAGGAAAGGATAGAAGACTCCCAAAGGCAAAAGGTGTTCCATTTTTGCAACCCCTCTAAAGGGCCGTACACGGTGCTCAAAATATGTAGCGATATCGCTACATGTTCCGTTTTCACGGGGCAGAGCGCAGGGAAGAGTCAAGGGACCAATATGCGTAGCGAAATCGCTACCTGTACTATTTTCGTGAGGTTGAGCTAGCGATAGAGAAAACAAAGCTGGAGACATGGAGAAAGAGCGACAGGAAGCATTTTCGCGGGTGTAAGTGACAGAAAGCGTACGACATCAAAATGCGTCGCGATTTCGTGACCCGTTCCGTTTTCGCGACCTGTGCAGTTTCCCGCCAAGTGCAGTATGAACGGCCCGAGAGGTTTTCCTCCATTTCCAAGGATTAAATGTGGCCCCGAATTAAATATTTTGAGGATTTCCAATGCATTTCAAGGTCAAAGAAGCGCCCAGGCCACCAAGATTAAAGATTTGATGCATTCGAGGCCACTGTTCGTAGGTTAATTCAATGATTTCATGTACACGTTCAAAGACAAATTTAATGAAGGTGACCGTGAACGTTTCATTGCATTTAATTTTTGTTTCTTCAAAACTGTAATCAAGGAGATCGTGTTCTTGGTTTCCAAGGCACAATTGTAGATCACGAGAAGGATGGTGGCAAATATTTAATGCTGCAAAGAGGACGGACCTCTATAAAAACCAATGTAAACTTCATTGCAAGGGGTTGGAAAATTCTCTGCTAGAGACTGGAAGTTCGTTTGCAGGAATAAAGGATTGGCTTCTATTTTTCAAGCGTTTGCATTGGTGATTTCCTTTCTGTTCATGTTGCATTTCTAATAGCATTTGTATGTCTTCATGGCTGTTACATTTAAATTCTGCATACTGGATTTGAATATTGCCGTAAGAGTATAAATTCCTGGAATGTGATTTTGGAGGGTTTTTCTGTATGCATCGTGCGGAAGTTAAGTTAGTAACTTTTATTGCTTGTTGTTGTTGCACTTGAAGTTTCCTGCTGCTATTTTCTGATCCCATAACTCCGGCCTGTGGCCATATTTCCCATTTCTTTCTGTAACCTTTTTAATTTCTTTCCAGTAACCCTTATCTTACACCAAGTTTAGAATAGTGAAGGGAACCAGCCCACTCTGGAGATTGGTCTGGGAGCCATTTCTTGCTTCCAGCCTTTCAATGTTGGCCGGGTCTAGGGCGCACTTGTAAAATCCTTTCCTGTGGCAGATTTTGGACCAACAGGACCCTTTCAAAACCCCTTATTATATATATAATAATAATAAAACAAATCATCGAAGGAAAGAAAAATAAAAGTAAAAAAGACAAAAATAAAATCAAAATATAAAATAATTGCTCTCCTAACTAGGACTTGAAGCATTTGTTAAAATATCCATCCATTTTATCCATACCACCTTTTCCTTCTAATTTTTCTATCATACATATGCTTTGATTTTTCAAATATATATAATTTTCTAATAAGGTCAAGTTCCTTGTCATGTGGAATTGTGTCCTTAGGCTTGGTATTCCATAATTGGATTTTTAGTTATAAATTATTGTGACATGTGAAATTTTCTTCTCAAAGGTGTGTGCTCCTTCCTTTCCACTTGAGTCATTTCCTGAGTCTCTCTTTTACCATCCACTCCACCCTTAGTCATTTTATATCCCCTTCATGTTCTTGGTTTTTGTATGACACCACTCTTATATTAATCATTTGACTTACAAATTTTTAAATACTCTCCAAATATAATGCATTTAAGTATAATCAAATAGAAAAAGTGATCACTCACATACATTGCTTGGACTTAGACTTGTTATGTATTATCATCTTGATTCACATATATTATTTTTATGTACATACTTTTATTTATATATGCTTACATAATGGTGGCCCTTGTAGTCCCATTTACACTTGCTCATATTCTGTTTTTCATGTCACAACTTCATATGTATTTATTCACAAATAACTCCATTCTTGCTTCACTTCATGGAAACACATACATTATATGGGGGAAATATGTATACCATGAAATATTCCAAGCTTAAAAGTCAATCACAAAGTGATAAATCAAATAAACAAAGGAAAGTCAAATTATTTTTCTTATTGATTAATGGTCCTTGATTTAGGTATTGGGTACAAGAAGAGAGAAGATGGACCTTAAGGTATCAAAATATTAGTCTTTAGGCCTTGCTTCATTTTGACCAATTCATAGGTTAAAAACCATATAATTATTCCACCTAAAACCATCTAAAAGGCCTTAGGAAGCCTAGTAGATACCTATTAGTTGTTCCTAACCTTAATTATATTATATTTATCTTTAGTTAATTTCATGTTTTGCCATGATTTGGATGTGTCACATTGAAAAAATCAAGTGCGCTACCCTATAAAACAATTGGTGCATTGGTGGTACACTATGTGAAACAAGCATTGTGCTTTGACCTCATAAGATTATAAAAAATTGGCAAGTCCTTAGGAATTCCATCAATGGAATATCCCTCCTAGTTTGCTAAGTGTGCAACAATTGTGACAACCATTTTAGCCCATATTGTCATTCACTTATCAATTTCTTAATCTATGAATGGGTGGATATTAACGTTATTCAACTTTTGATACATTGATTGATCACACACTTTCCTAGCTATGGTTTAAACCCATATTTGCTTGAATCACTTGCACCCTTAAAATTTCATGCATTTTTATTTTTGCACTTTACTTTTCCACATTTTATTTTCAATGCAAGTTAGTGTAGGTTAGCATAGGAGTATTATGCAAGAAATAAAGGGAGCTAATTTAAATCTTGAGGTTGTGAGAAGACATTGAAAATCCCTTATAAATTTGTTGAAACTAGAAATAGGACATAAATCCTAATTAGAAATCAAGACAATTCCCCAATTCAACATAGTTTTTGGCATGCCTAGTGGGCCCAACCCTTATTTTTTCTTAGATTGCACTTAATGCCTCAATTTTTGTGCCAAAATTACATTCATCATGGATGAAACAATTGGAACAAAAATAAAGAAAAAATTACCAAGTCTATTTTTAGGAAGTGATTCCCTTATTTTTGAGAAAAAAAGCTAAAAATTTACTAATTCAATTAAGCGAATGATTTATTTAAAATTGCAAGTGATTCATTGGTATTTGCGAGTAATTTGCTCAAAAATTAAATATTTTTTACATTTTGAATCTAGATTGATTTGTTGAGGCTAGGGACTTGATTTATAGTTCAATCTCAAATTTCTTTGAAATTCATTATTTTCATTATTTGTGCTTGATTTTTTTAGGTACTTTGTGAATGGTGACTCCAATGCGAACTATAAAATTTTGAAGTTTTACAAAGGTGACTATTCCAACAACATGTAAGCATCATCAAAACTTGAATCTAACCTTGTATGTGTATTTATCATAGATAAAAAGCACTTAAGGTATATTGTAAGTGATTCCACCAAAATATCATATCATTCACAACTTAGTGAGTGATTTGCTCTAAAAATAGTAAAATACCTCTAGGTCATATATAAAGAGCGATTTGGTCTCAATACAAGAAGCAATTTTCTAGGAAAGACAAGTTTCTTTCTCCCTCCCTCATAGGAATGTGATTCGCTTGAGTATGTAGATGATTCACTTTGAGCAATTCGCTTGGACCCTTTTTTTTGCTAAAATATTTTCTAAGTTCATAATTACTACGTGAGTTGCTCAAAAATAATAAGCGAATCACTTGCATATTCAAGTGAATTATTCCATTTTTCAAGTGAAGTGCTCCAAATACAGATTCCTCCAAGTTGTTTTCTACTAATGAATCACTCCAAAATTGTAAATGAATCCCTAAAATTTTGTGAGTGAATCACTTCATAGGTACATTTTTTATTTTTTACTAGTTTTGATATTAAAACTCTATCCATGTGGGTACATATATGAAAACTTATGAATACATGATAAAAGATTAGAAAATAGGGAAATAACATCTGTTAGGATTCTACTCCTAACCACCATACTAATCACATTATTTGTTAAATATTTAATCACTCTCTCTTTCACAAAGGTTGTGCCCTTTGATCACACCTTCACACTCGTAGAAATAGGCATTTCATTTGGTATAGTTGAGGCATCAAAGAATATAATTATTAATTAATTGTTGGGTTCCCCATACAATACAACATCGATTCCTTAATAAAAGCGATTCCTTTTTATTATTCTAGCATTATAATCAATCTTTCTCTATTGGGTTCACTACAACATCAATCAATGGACATCATTGTGTACCACCAAAGAAATGAGAATGAAAAAGAAAAAATAAATTATTGCATGGGTGCATCCATAAGACGAGTTTGAAAATATACTAATTTCTAATTTTACCTCATCAAAAGGTAAAAAAACTATGGACAACCTAGTTAGTCAAGGATTTACTCCCCCACAAGTTGATTTTTGTTTTGGTAGATAAGATACTATAACATTAATACTGGGTTTTACAGGTTGACCCACAAGTTGGTTACTTGGGCCAACAAACGAGTTATTCATCCACTCTAGATAATCAAACTTGGTCTAATACAAATCTTACCTTAAACACACAAAAAACCCCTTTATGGGATACCTACCAATGTGAATAACATCACAAACAACCTGCTCTTCATAAACCAATACTATTCTAGCAACCCATCGTCAAAATATAATAAACAAAACATACCTCCTACAAGTGCTTCTTCAACCCAAAGTCTACTTGGATTCATTTTTCATACACATATAACATTCCTCTAAATAGTCCATAAATCCTAATGTAAAATCCTCAAGGTTCAACCTAAACCAAAACCTTACTCAAAACACTAAAGTGATGGTTAGACAAATGGGGATGTAGGTATCCTAGGAAAATAACAGTGGACTAACATTGCTCCAACTAGTCAACTACAACAAAATGTGCAAGGTTTGTCTCCTCAGAATTAGTAAATTTCTATAATTAGGTTTGCATCACCCTCCTTCATAGCAAAATATACAACTACCTCCAAATAAATAGTGGGTTTACTAGAATATATTATCTTAGTACCTCTATCATGTTATCCTCCATATGCTTTATACCCATGTCACAACTATGTTCTATTTCCTTATCTACCTCTACATCAACAATATGGTCAACCTCCTTCTCTACAAAAAATCCAAGAGTGCCTTCTAGGCCACAAAACCAACTTCTATATTGGATCCATGGAAGACAACTAAATTTGATGGCCTATTCTTCCATTCCTCAAACAACAATGAAAGCATTACCTACATTTGATAGGAATAGGAACAAGACAACAATGGATCATCTCAACGAACTGTCAACACTAGTCAATCCACTACATCTAGGAGGATATACTGGTACATTTGTTAATATATTCTCTTTGTGATAAGGTTACTTTATGGTATTAGGGATTACCAGATAATTTATTTAAAATGTGGGAATTAATTATAGAACCATTTATGCATAGATTTAGTAGTAGGGAAAATAGTTACTATATTTTATTTCAATTAAACATAATTCAAAAAAACCCTAAAGGAAATATACACAATTTTAATACTAGATTCTTGAGAACCTTGAATTTAATGCCACAATATGTAAAACCAAATGAAATACTATTACATCAAAGGTGTATAATCTGACCTTAGCTTTAATGGTATGTAATGGTAACCACTAGATGCTATCTACGACTTTCAAAGAAGTGACTAGAAAATAAGATGTTCTTATTTGAGTAGGAAACTCTCCCCTGCTCCACCAATGGCCTATGCTACCCATATTACCAAAATATCTCTATACACAGTTCTACACCCATGATGTCAGTTATTTTTAATTACCAACCAAATTTTATCACTAACACTTCTACATTACCATATATCATTACTCACATTATCCAAAGAACGTCATCCATTGTAGCCTTCCAACTATAACTTCCAACCCCCTTGCTCCATCCAACTCAAAAAATAAGTCAAGAAAAAATTTTACAATGAGCAAAATATTGACAATGATCAGAATATTAGTAAACTAGAATAATGCTACAAAGCAACAATGGCAACAATCACAAAATTGACAACAATCACAAAATATTAGGTACCTTGCAAGGTACTAATCAAGGAGCAAGTCAAACTCATAATAATATGGTTAATGAAAATATATAAGTAGAGATGACATGGTGTATTCCTTATAATGATAGACATGAACCCATAGAATGCATTAGAACCATTACGTATTCTTAGATTATTTAGTATAATCAGCAATGCTAGGCTTAATAGGTTACCATCCTATGCCAACTAGTCCCTATAGTTAATCAACCCTTGTTCTAGCAAACCTAAACTCCATAATCAATACTCACCCTACCAAACCCCAACAATGTCATCCTATTCAAATTTAGCACTATAGAAATAAATGAATAGTCAACATTTGAAGATGATTCCATATGTGCTAATCAATAAGGGGTTGATACCAAGGGCAAGCGAATATCTTTTGAAGATCAATTGACTAGAAAATAAAATAAAATTGAGAGGGGTATAATGGTCCTTAGAAGAGGGAGACCACATTGCACTTTAATATAAAGGATCCATTGCATCACAACAAGAAAAACAAGGAGAAGAAAGCACAATACGAAAGGCCATGGGTACACCTTAGATGGAAAAGTAATAGACACAAACTAACAAAGACAAAAAAATAGATAAAGGAAAAGAGGTAATAATAAAAAAATGAGTGATAGACAAACATACCAAGAGGGAATTCAATAAAGAAAAAGGACAACTCGAGGAAGAGGTCAAATGATAATTAAAATATCACTCACAAGCAAAGGATGTGTGACAATCATAAGGCAATATCAAAAGTTCACAATGTGAAGTGAGTGTACCTATATGGAATTTAAATTCAACACTATAGAGGAAATTAAAAGGACACTAGCTAAGGTTAGTATGTTAGAAGCATTAGTCCTAATAGGATAGCAATATTGACTTGAAGAATCCCTAAAATAGTAGGAAAGGACTTATGCTAAGGGTAAATATCCATAATCCATTCAAACCTATATATCTAATTAACAAAATTTGATGGTAGAGCATCTTTTGGACATCTAAGTCAATGCATATGATATAATAAATACCCTGAAATTGAAGATGCTAAAGCAACCCCCATTTTATATGACACTCAAAATTTAAAATTGCATGCTCAAAAGTTGCATACTTGATTCGGGTGAGTCAATGACAATTATGCCTAAAATTTTTTACAAAGAGATAAGTCTGCCTTACACCAAAATAGCAAGGCACCCAATACAAATTAATGGTAGAAGGGTCAATGTAGTAGGGGTAATAAAATACCTAGCCATTACTATAACTATTACACCAAAATGACGAGTTACTTAATCCAAATGAATGGGAGAAGGGTCAATGCAATAGGGGTACTGAAAGACCTAGTCATGTCTATAACTATACATATAAAGTTTGAAGTAGAACATGAAGTGATAGTCATGGGTCCACCTCCATATGTTATTATGCTACTATCCAAAGAGTGGATATGTAAGTTGTTAGGATATGGTTACCTAGCAATGGATTATACTCATATGAACATACCTAAGGAAAAGAAGGTGATCAAGATTAAAAATAATTTGCCTTGCAACTACTTTCTATATAAACTAGATGATGAAAGCATGATAAATTAAAATGAGCTCATAGAATTCATAGAGGATGATGAGTATATAGGATATGATCAAAATATGAAATCAATATGATAACCAACTTATATAATGAATAATATTTTAAGGTTAAATATGAGGAGATTGAATTGGGCAACTATCTAATCACTAAAACACCCTCTAATATTCCAATCCTGATAAGTCAAGAGGAAAATAAGACTTGAACAATTAAATATATATGAGATTTATTTATTTTTTAAGCAAATCATTAGCTATCTTTTAGTGGTTTGCTTATTGGAACCAAGCAAGTCACTTTCGAACATGGAAAAAAGGATAAGACTAATCATGAAAAATCACACATAGTTATGCCATTCGCAAGATGCATATTAAGCCATTAACCTACCACTCGTAAATGAATGATGTTACATATTTATATTATATTTTTATTTTATTAATTAATACTATACTTTGATGGCATCAATACCTAGAATGGGGAAGACATTACTATTCAGTTCATCAATCCATAAGTGTAAATACTAATTTTTACATGTTACTATTCAATTGTACCAATAATGTGACAACATATAAGGCACTCTATATCTATTTGAGAAAGGATGATAAGATGGGAATCAATGATCTAAGAATCTATGGTGAATTCAAACTAATTGTAAATCATGTCAATTCCTAGTGTGTTACAAAGAACAAACATCCAATATCATATAAACATTGGGTTTGGGATTTGCTAGATGATTTTGGCACTTATGAAATCAAAGCAATTCCTAGGTAATTAAACATAAAAGCAAATGCATTAGTAGGCATGGAAATCAAATTTGATGTTACCAATGATATATGGAATAAACCTAAAGAATTGGGGGTAGTCTTTGTTAGCTTTTGATGGTGTATACCAAGGAAGAATGCAATATCAGGATGCAGAATATGTAGAAATATAAGATGCTGAAATATACTATTAATGGAAAGTGATGAAAATGATACAATTTAGAATGGAGGAAGTGAACACTCCAGAACTGATATGAAAGGACTAGATTGTATCCATCACTAATCTATATGGTGATCTACCCAGTATACCTACTACTACCTACAACAATATATTATTACTTACTATGAGGCCATTTATATAGAAATATGGATTGCTTGGCTAAAACTCTACCTAGCTGTACAAGGGGACACCTTGCACATTTACAACTTGCACATAGATACTTGTGCATTTATTATATTACTTGAAGTAACTAGCTAACTACCCCCTAAAGTAATCTACTACTCTAGTTATGTACTAAGGGTGGTACATTTACATGATCCAAATGATGTAATATACTCTAACATCCCCCTCTATTACATTATTTTGGTATTGAAGAATTTAGTCTTCAATATGGATCTTCTTTTGAATAGTCTTTGGCTTGCATTGTATGCCTCCTTGGTATGATTCTTCCTCTTCTTCTTTAGCCTTTGCTTTAGATCCTATTTTTGTACTTTCATAAGTGGTTGTACTGCTATATGATTCCTGTAAAGGTAATTTTCCTTCTTTGTCCTTGCTATGTACAAAGGCTTCTGAAAAAACACTCAAAGCTTCATGATAAGATGTTGAATTAGTAGAACTTGAAGTACCAATACTGCATGAGGATTGAAATATATTTTCTAAGTATGATTCACTCAATTTTATTTTATTTTTAAGAGCTTCTTCACTCAAGTTCCTTTGGGCTTGTTATCGGATGTGTTGGCAATTTTGGGTTTGAGATCCTAGCTTCTTGTCTATGAGTTGTCATTGATGTCAAAAGGAACTGGCATTAATGTCAAGAGGATTTATTGGCTTCAAAGGTTGAAGATTCCAAAGAATATTTTCTAGAATATTTCGGAGAGATTCCATGTGGCAGATGAAAAGGTTTTTATCAAAACCATGGCAGGTTTAAGGGTTTTTATTAAAACCAGGTGGATGCATTAAGGGTTTTTCTCAAAACCACTCTCAGCTTAATGCAAAGGCTAGAGACACTTATTAATTAAATAACTTAATTAATAAAACCTTTTAAAGGTTTTTTAATTAATTATTTATTTGATTTAAGTGATTAAATTATTTTAATAATTTAATGGGTTCTCCACCTAAGGTCTAAGGTCTAAAAGACCTTTGATTATTTTTTAAATAATCAAAAGGGTTTCATAAACCCTAAAGTTGTTTCGAAGGCGCCAAAATAATATTAATTCAAAAAGTTTGAATTATCCTCCTATCGACGTCGTGCATAGCATGGAAGTTTGGCTATATAGGCCATAACCTATAGTCCAAAGCAAATATGTTAAAAAGAAAATTGGAATTGCTCAAAGGTTGGGAAGTAAAAGCTATGACTATCATTTTTTTGCCATGTTTATCCACCGCCAAAGGGTTAAGGAGAAGGAGACTCTTGCTAGCCTTCAAGCTAGCATCGTTGGCCTAGTGGCAACGACTGTTCTGCAAAGGTGCTTGAAGGGAGGTCAAGCGTTCGACTCCCGCCGTGGAGTGTGAGAAGAGTTTTTGCGCTCCGATTTTTTCAGAGGCACTATTGACCCGCGATTTTTGGAAGCATTTTTTTGGTAAGGTTTTTTAAATAAAATCTGCATTTTTGTTAAAGAAGAAGTGGTTGGGCAGATTTATTTAAAATTATTTTTAAGGTTAAATGCTTCTTTGGAGATATAAGGTTGATAGTGTGTGGTTGAGATTTTTGGCTTGATTGTTGAGTGAGATTTGCTTAGAAGCTATTATTCCTTGAGCATGGTTTAATTAATTTGGAGATATAAGGTGTAAAAGGATATATTGTTTGTATGCTTTATGTTTTTGGTAGTTGACTTCTAAGGATTGGAGTCATAAGGTGTTTTATGGAATAAATATTTGTGTGGTTACTTTTATGATCTAAACCCTAACTTGGTGGCAAAGTTGAGGGTGGTGTTGGTAACAAGTTGAAGAACTATTCTCTTCTTCCTCAAACAAAGGTATGGGCAACTTCTTCCATGTATATTGTTGATGGTGTATTTTCTAAAATTGAGTTTGGAGTGAAAAGGTTGTCTACTAGGTATTCTTGTTGGTGTAAATCCCATTTTTTGGATATTGAAGATTGTTTATGCATTAAAATCATTGATGAGTTTTTTGGGTGAATGCATAATTTTGGTTGAGGAAGAGGAAGCATTTTTGCACTAGGGTTTATGTTAGTAAGTCTTGCTACTTGCTTTGAGTTGGTGAAACCCTTAGTTGGCTGTTTTGAGATTGATGGTTGAGTTGCTTCCATAGAGGTTGTTTTGATCAAGTTAATGCTTTACTTGATACATGATTTGGGCTTACTCCATTGAGATTGATTTGAGCAAGTTATTATTTGCATTGGTGATTTATGTTGGTGGCTGTTTTGTTCAAATATATTTAGAGGGAAAAGAATGTCTACTAGTTTCCTTTTCATGTAGTGATTGGTTGAATGCTTCACGGTTAATGTTGATTTGAATGATGTTGGTTAAACCTTGTCTATAAGCATTGTTGTTAAAGCCCTAATTGGTTGAGAAAAGATATTGGTTGTGGAAATAACATGAGTATCATTGTTATATGAGATATTGCATGGTTGGCAATTGTTGGGTTGTGTTTCATGTTCTTGAGAAAAGCATACTACATCTATCTTATTATTTTGAGATTGAGATTGAGTTGAAATTGAGATTGGGAGTTAAGTATATAACATATTGAGTCTCTAACAATTCTCTTTATGTTTCTATGAGATTTGAGATTGATATTGGGAGTTAAGTATAGAACATATTGAGTCTCTAACAATTCTCTTTATGCTTCTATGAGGTTGATGAATCACATTGGGTCTCTAACAATTCTCTTTGTGGGTTCATGCTAAGCAAGTTTTTCTTGATGAACTTGTGAGCTGATTTGGACAGGTTCTAGTGAAGACTTGCGAGCTGATTTGTATAGGTTCTAGTGAGGACTTGTGAGCTGATTTGAACAGGTTCTAGTGAGGACTTGTGAGCTGATTTGGACAGGTTCTAGTAAGGACTTGTGAGCTGATTTGGACAGGTTCTAGAGAGGACTTGTGAGCTGATTTGGACAGGTTCTAGTGAGGACTTGTGAGCTGATTTGGACAAGTTCTAGGGAGGACTTGTGAGTTTATTTGGACATGTCCTAGCAAAGGACTTGAGGACAGAGTTGAAGTGGTTCTTTGAGAAGAACTTGAGGATAGTTTTGACAAGTCTTTGAGAAGGCTTGTGTGTAGCAGAGATTGATTTGTTCAAGCTTTATGAGTTGAGCTTGGGACAGATCTGATAGAGTGAGGAAGACTTGTGCTGGACCGATCGACTATGTTTAGTACAGGTTGATGAGTTGCTGTGGAGGTGATCAGTGAGGACAGAGGTCTCTTGAGGCTGAGCATTGAGGACAAGAGGTATTTTGTGTAAAGGAGTTCCACGTGCTAGCAGAATAAGAGGCAGGTTATCTTTTGAAGTATCATTTACAAAGGTGAGGGGAAGGATTCTCCTTTGGGCAGGAGGCTCATAAATTTGTGAGGATGGGAAGGATTATCCTGTGGGAAGGAGGCTCATAAATTTGTGAGGAGGGGAAGGATTCTAAATTGGACAGGAGGCTCATAAATTTATGAGGAGGGGAAGGATTATCCTTTGGGCAGAGGCTCATAAATACTTGAGAAGGGGAAGGTTTCTCCGTTGGGCTGAGGCTCATAAACATTGTAATTGGGAAGGATTCCCAAAGAACTTTGAGAAAGCTTTTTAAAGAAAAGTTTTGTGGATGTAGCCCATGTTGCGTGAACCACATTAAAATTGGTGTCTCATTGTGTGTTGCTTTATGCATTGCTTTGATATTGCTATTGGTTCATTGCTTTGCGAAGTTAAAGTTAAATAGAGAAAGTAAAAAGAGGTCTTATACTGTTCACCCCCCCTCTCAGTATAAGCTTGTGTTCTTCAATTGGTATCAGAGCGGGTTCCTTTGAAAAGTTTAACAACTTGAAGGAAAATATTGTAAAGAACACAATGGAATCTACAAGTGGTAATGCAACACCTATTCTTGATGGGGCAGATTTTGGGCTTTGGAGTGCTAGGATGAAGGTTCATCTTATGGCTCTTGGAAATGAAATTTGGGAAGTGATTGAGGATGAGTATACCATTCCTGAGCATGGTCCTTCTACTAAGTAAGAGAGGCTCCTACATCATAGCAATTCAAAGGCAATGAATGCAATCCTAAAGGGTTTACAGAAGGTAGATCTTACCAAGGTGATTCATTACAAGACAGCTAGTGAAATGTGGAAACAGTTGAAGGTGATTCATACAGGTGATGCAAATGTCCGAAATGCCAAGTTAAGACACTTCAAAGGTATGTTTGAACAACTCAAGATGAATGATGAAGAAAATATTAGTGACTATATGCTTCGTATGGATGATATTGTTAACTCTATGAAGGAACTAGGTCTTGAGCTTGCTGAAAATGATATTTGTGATAAGATTTTGAGGTCTCTTCCAAATAGATTTAGTGAAAAGATTTCTGCTATTGAGGAAGCTAAGGATTTGGATAAGTTGAAAAAGGATGAGCTTCATAGTATACTTGCAGCATTTGAGTTGAGAACTCAAGTGAAGGTTGATGTTAAGAAGGAGGCAGATTTCAAGGCTACCAAGAAATCCAAGGGTAAAGAGCTTCAAGATAGTGATGAGTCTTCTAGTGATGAAGAGGCATATTACAGCAAGAAGGGCAAGTTCTCAAGAAAGCACAAAAGTATGAAATATGTCAAGTGTTTCAATTGTGGAAATTTTGGTCATTATGCTACTAACTGTACTGTTGCCAAGGATGAAAGTGATGAAGATAAATAGGATTATAAGAGCAAATATTCTGAAAGGCACAAGCATCAAAGGAAGAATAAATATGAGCAAAGAAATCAAGGAAAGAGGTACTATCACAAACACAAGAAAAGTTTCTACCTAGACAAGGCAAGTAAGTGTTCTAGTAGTGATAGTGAAAGTTCTTCAAGTGATGTTGGGAATGAGATGTTGTTCCTAACAGAAAAAGAAGAAGAAAAGAAGCATAGATTTGTCCTTATGAAATGTTTTAGATGTGGAAATTTTGGACATCTTGAGGATGATTGCACAAATGATGGATTGATTTCTAGTTATACTATGTATGAGGATGCTTCAAAAAATTGTGAGGAAGATCTTTGTATGGCTTTAGAAAAGGGTAGCACCTCTAGTGATAAGAAATCTGAAAAAGTCATTGATGTTTCAAAAGGAAAACAAATAGAGGAAGTTATAGAGGATGGTGAAGTAGATCTTGAAGCTGAACTTGTTAGTGCTCTTAGTGCTTTGAAAAAGGAAAGAAAGAAGAATGCTAGACTCAATGATAAATTGGATGAATGTTGTATTGAGAGAGATGAGCTTATAGAAAGTCTTGACTTCTCTATAGCTAAGACACAAAAAATTAAGGATAAGTTAGAGTCTAAGGTTCTTGAGTGTAGAGAGTTGGAACAGAAAGTGGCTTCCTTGAAAGAGGAAACTAAAGAGTACAAGGAGAAGCTTTACAAGTTTGAAGATAGCACCAAAAAGGTAAAGTCAATCATCAAAGATCAAAGAAGGACAATAGATAAAACATGTCTTGGTTTTGGTAAGAAACACATGGAACAGGTTTGCGACTCTGCTGGGGAATCTAGTAAGAGATTCTGAAAGGAAGAGAGTTCTGACGAGGAAAGTACTTCAGAAAAATATTCCTTGAGTGATAGATGCACAGAATCAAAAAACAAGAATAAAAAAAAGGGGAGAAAGTTTACAGGACCTAAGAGGTCAAATCAAGGAAAGTTTAATGGCAGATGTTTTGCTTGTCACAAGTTTGGTCACATGGCTTCACATTGCATGACTCAAGTGAGGAAGGTAAATGACAGATTCAAGAGGTGGTAATTTCTTTCAAGGGTATTGCTACTCTTGTAAACAGGTTGGGCACAAGGTTGTTTATTGCAAGGCTAATAATAGGAACAGGGTTGGTCAGAACAGATGGAGTCAAAGATTAGGTATGCCTCAAAGAAATAACATTGTTAGTTGTTATAAGTGCAACAATGAAGGTCACATAGCTAGATAGTGTAGAGATGAAATTCCAAGGTATAGGAACAGGAACATGGGTATGAATAGGCACAAGAATCAAGACATGGATAAGAACAAGAATGATAACAAGAACAACAACAGTGACATGAACAGGAATAGGAATATGGACAAGGAGAACAAGAGAAGACATGGTAAGGCAGCTATAGACACTGATGAAGATCAGTGCCTAATGGGAGTTTTACTCCCACCCCAAAATTAATCACCTCAACAGGAGGTGGGGGAGGGACTAAGCTAAGAGGCTCATTCTTAGTCCCAAGACCCAAAGGTGACCCTTTGCCATTGATGACAAAGGAGGAGAGATATAAGTAAGGGGGAGAGCCTCAAGTCAGGGGGAGCTGATTTCTATACAATAATTTTGAGTTTTAGTGTTTTTGAGAAGCATGGTTTGCCATCAATGACAAATGGGGAGATTGTTGGTAATTTTGGGTTTGAGATCCTAGCTTCTTGTCTATGAGTTGTCATTGATGTCAAAAGGAACTGGCATTAATGTCAAGAGGATTTATTGGCTTCAAAGGTTGAATATTCCAAAGAATCTTTTCTAGAAGATTTTGGAGAGATTCCATGTGGCAGATGAAAAGGTTTTTATCAAAACCATGGCAGGTTTAAGGGTTTTTATTAAAACCAAGTGGATGCATTAAGGGTTTTTCTCAAAACCACTCTCAGCTTAATGCAAAGGATGGAGACACTAATTAATTAAATAACTTAATTAATAAAACCTTTTAAAGGTTTTTTAATTAATTATTTATTTGATTTAAGTGATTAAATTATTTTAATAATTTAATGGGTTCTCCACCTAAGGTCTAAGGTCTAAAAGACCTTTGATTATTTTTTAAATAATCAAAAGGGTTTCATAAACCCTAAAGTTGGTTCAAAGGTGCCAAAATAATATTAATTCAAAAAGTTTGAATTATCCTCCCGTCGACGTCGTGCATAGCATGGAAGTTTGGATATATAAGCCATAACCTATAGTCCAAAGCAAATGTGTTAAAAGAAAATTGGAATTGCACAAAGGTTGGGAAGTAAAAGCTATGACTATCATTTTTTTGCCACGTTTATCCATCGCCAAAGGGTTAAGGAGAAGGAGACTCTTGCTAGCCTTCAAGCTAGCACCATTGGCCTAGTGGCAACGACTATTTTGCGAAGGCGCTTCAAGGGAGGTCAAGCGTTCGACTCCCACTGTGGAGTGTGAGAAGAGTTTTTGCGCTCCGATTTTTTCGGAGGCACTGTTGACCCGCAATTTTTGGAAGCATTTTTTTGGTAAGGTTTTTTAAATAAAATCTGCATTTTTGTTAAAGAAGAAGTGGTTGGGCAGATTTATTTAAAATTATTTTTAAGGTTAAATGCTTCTTTGGAGATATAAGGTTGATAGTGTGTGGTTGAGATTTTTGGCTTGATTGTTGAGTGAGATTTGCTTAGAAGCTATTATTCCTTGAGCATGGTTTAATTAATTTGGAGAAATAAGGTGTAAAAGGATATATTGTTTGTATGCTTTATATTTTTGGTAGTTGACTTCTAAGGATTGGAGTCATAAGGTGTTTTATGGAATAAATATTTGTGTGGTTACTTTTATGATCTAAACCCTAACTTGGTGGCAAAGTTGAGGGTGGTGTTGGTAACAGGTTGAAGAACTATTCTCTTCTTCCTCAAACAAAGGTATGGGCAACTTCTTCCATGTATATTGTTGATGGTGTATTTTCTGAAATTGAGTTTGGAGTGAAAATGTTGTCTACTAGGTATTCTTGTTGGTGTAAATCCCATTTTTTGGATATTGAATATTGTTTATGCATTAAAATCATTGATGAGTTTTTTGGGTGAATGCATAATTCTAGTTGAGGAAGAGGAAGCATTTTTGCACTAGGGTTTATGTTAGTAAGTCTTGCTACTTGCTTTGAGTTGGTGAAACCCTTAGTTGGCTGTTTTGAGATTGATGGTTGAGTTGCTTCCATAGAGGTTGTTTTGATCAAGTTAATGCTTTACTTGATACATGATTTGGGCTTACTCCATTGAGATTGATTTGAGCAAGTTATTCTTTGCATTGGTGATTTATGTTGGTGGCTATTTTTTTCAAATATATTTAGAGGGAAAATATGTCTACTAGTTTCCTTTTCATGTAGTGATTGGTTGAATGCTTCACGGTTAATGTTGAGTTGAATGATGTTGGTTAAACCTTGTCTATAAGCATTGTTGTTAAAGCCCTAATTGGTTGAGAAAAGATATTGGTTGTGGAAAGAACATGAGTATCATTGTTAAATGAGATATTGCATGGTTGGCAATTGTTGGGTTGTGTTTCATGTTCTTGAGAAAAGCATACTACATCTATCTTATTATTTTGAGATTGAGATTGAGTTGAAATTGAGATTGGGAGTTAAGTATAGAACATATTGAGTTTCTAACAATTCTCTTTATGTTTCTATGAGATTTGAGATTGAGATTGAGAGTTAAGTATAGAACATATCGAGTCTCTAACAATTCTCTTTATGCTTCTATGAGGTTGATGAATCACATTGGGTCTCTAACAATTCTCTTTGTGGGTTCATGCTAAGCAAGTTTTTCTTGATGAACTTGTGAGCTGATTTGGACAGGTTCTAGTGAAGACTTGTGAGCTGATTTGGACAGGTTCTAGTGAGGACTTGTGAGCTGATTTGGATAGGTTCTAGTGAGGACTTGTGAGCTGATTTGGACAGGTTCTAGTGAGGACTTGTGAGCTGATTTGGACAGGTTCTAGTGGGGACTTGTGAGCTGATTTGGACAAGTTCTAAGGAGGACTTGTGAGCTGATTTGGACATGTCCTAGTAGAGGACTTAAGGACAGAGTTGAAGTGGTTCTTTGAGAAGAACCTGAGGATAGTTTTGACAAGTCTTTGAGAAGGCTTGTGTGCAGCAAAGATTGATTTGTTCAATCTTTATGAGTTGAGCTTGGGACAAATCTGATAGAGTGAGGAAGACTTGTGCTGGACCGACTGATTGTGTTTAGTATAGGTTGATGAGTTGCTGTGGAGGTGATCAGTGAGGACAAAGGTCTCTTGAGGCTAAGCATTGAGGACAGGAGGTCATCTATGGAAAGGAGTTCCACATGCTAGCAGAATAAGAGGCAGGTGATCTTCTGAAGTATCATTTCCAGAGCTGAGGGGAAGGATTCTCCTTTGGGCAGGAGGCTCATAAATTTGTGAGGGGAAGGATTATCCTTTGGGCAGGAGGCTCATAAATTCATGAGGAGGGGAAGGATTATCCTTTGGGCAGGAGGCTCATAAATTTATGAGGAGGGGAAGGATTCTCCTTTAGGCAGAGGCTCATAAATACTTGAGAAGGGGAAGGTTTCTCCTTTGGGCTGAGGCTCATAAAAATTGTAATTGGGAAGGATTCCCAAAGAACTTTGAGAAAGCTTTTTAGAGAAAATTTTTGTGGATGTAGCCCATGTTGGGTGAACCACGTTAAAATTGGTGTCTCATTGTGTGTTGCTTTATGCATTGCTTTGATATTGCTATTGGTTCATTTCTTTGCAAAGTTGAAGTTAAATAGAGAAAGTAAAAAGAGGTCTTATACTGTTCACCCCCCTCTCAGTATAAGCTTGTGTTCTTCAGGATGGTGATTTTCCATATACTTAAGAATTTGGGTTGTCACTCCATAAGAAAATCACTGATTCACAATAAGCACTATGGACTCTGGTGGATCCACCTCTTTGACTCAGGAAAATATTATCACAAGACTCTATACAGACTGAGTAAGGTAAGGAAGCCCTAGAGGTGAGCCTATAATATTTCTCATATGCTCATGCTCATCCAAATCTACAAAAATGAAACAAGACTGCAACATAAAATTTGACCAAGCTCTGAAGTAACTCCCAACTAGTGCTTCAAAAATTAGATCGGTGCCTTATCCATTGGGTAATTGTAGCTAAACTTAAAAATTATGAAGACAAAAGGGGAAAAAGATAAAATTGATCCAATCACATACTTTTAAATAATGTAACATAAATGATAAAGTGTTCCA
The DNA here is from genome assembly GCA_028583015.1 of Wollemia nobilis. Taxonomy (NCBI): domain Eukaryota; kingdom Viridiplantae; phylum Streptophyta; class Pinopsida; order Araucariales; family Araucariaceae; genus Wollemia; species Wollemia nobilis. The sequence continues at coordinate 445,038 of JAQPPZ010017169.1, forward strand.
GCAAAATAAGGTGCCATTTACACATTCAAATGATGTAACATGTAAATAGGACAACATACAAAAGTGTGCATAGAACTACTAAAATGAGGAAGCAAGATTGTATTATCCAATAAATCATTACAATGGGAGACTGATCAGTGTAATCAGATCTCACTAAAAAAATACAAATGAGTTCTCCATTCAAATAATGCAATAGAGAACTGCAACTCTTCATTCAAATTATGTAACAAAGAGCCTCTTAGATTTTGACCTTAGCCACTGGAAATGATCTTAGTAAACTGGGTACCTCCTTAGCAAAACCCTGCACAATAATGGGGAAGAAAAAGGGGTGACTAGACAAGACACACAAAAGAAAAATACAACTGACAAGGATAGGCACTTTGGTATACCTCTCGTAGTGTGCAAAACTTGATGATCTCTCCTATTGCAACAACTCCCTTATATAGCTTGCTAATTGGTTCTCATTCAAAGCTCAATGATGGTCCATAATTGTAATTATTATCGTGATGGCCCATATTATTAATTATGCTTGTAGTGGTTCTTATTTGCAATTACTAGAGCTGAATGATGGCCTCTCATTGTCTCTTAATTGGATCTCAAAAATGGCTCATAATAGCCACTATCTCCATCACCTTTGATTTTTTTTAGGGTTAGGGTTTTGAGGTTTAGGGTTTAATATTTTGAGGTTTAGGGTTTAGGGTTCCCCACTTTTACAATGCGATACCAAGGGCATATACATATCAAAATAAACCTTGAAACAAAACCCTACATATTAAAGCCCTAAAGATAAGAAATTACTATTTTTGGATAATTTGTCATTTTTAGCCAAAAATTACCTATTTTTAGTAAGTCACCAAAAAAACTTGGATGGCCCTAAAAATTAATACCCATCATCATATCACCCATATTAAGCCTTATATAAAGTCTGAAGAACATGAACTTATACTGAGAGGGGGGGTGAACAGTATAAGATAAAACCATTTAATAATTTTAATTTTAGATAGCAGTGACATCAACATAACATTAAATAAGACAGAAAGCATCACACATAAAAGACCCATTTTAACGTGGTTCACCCAAGGTGGGCTACTCCACGGATAAAACTTTTCCTCTAAAAGTTATATCAAAACCTCCGGAATCCTTCCCGATTACAATGTTTATGAGCCTCGGCCCAAAGGAGACACCTTCCCCTAAATCTGCTTTGCTAGTGATCCTCTAGAAGACCTCTATCTCTTTTGCCCTTAGCAAGTGGAACTCTTTCCACAGAAGACACCTGTCTTCCCTGCTCTGGCTGGAGATCTCTGTCCTCAACTCTGTCACAGCAAGCTGGTCCTCTTTTCTGCACCAAAACACAGTCCTTCGGTATGGCACAATTCTGTCCTCTTTCTTTGTTCTTTTCGGCACTTGGTTTGGAAAACAATTCTTCACTGTCTGCACAACTACAATAGCACAGTCTTCTTAAATTACAGCAGCATTCTCTTCTCAACTTACAACAACACTTGATCACTGTTTGTTCTTCACAACCGTTCGTAATTATAGCAGCATCTACTACGTGCACTTTTCTTTCTATTACCCAAACTATGCGAACACAGTCGCAATCACAACAGAATCTTCTCTGCATAGTCTTCTCATAAACAACAACACATTCTTCGTGTATACAACAACATAGACTTCTACACTTAGAAGATTCAACGAAATGCACTTTGATGCTGCAGTCGGACTTCGCTCTCTGCTTTTTCGATGGTCGAACCTTGCTTGTCGCACTAACTCTGCGAACGCCACACTTCGAAAGCACACATCAATCGACACACAAAAATGCTCAAACAGTCCTCCTTTAATACTCACAATCTCAAGATGAAATCTTGTTCTTTAGTCGGTTGATCAATCTTCTAACACGTCGGTTGTAAGACCTTATCCTTCGTCGGCCAAGGTTAACTTCGTCGGCTTCAACCGCCTCTGTTGTTCTGTAGCTTTTCTCGTGCGACACTCAAACATGTCATGATATCGCTACGCCTTGGTCTACCGTACACCTTCTTTGGTTTGTTGTCACGAAATCGTTACACTATAGCCTTTGCTGACGTCATCATAAATCTTGTCGCGAAATCGTGACGCTCTAGACTTCACTACCTTCTTCTCCGTTGTCATGAAATCGTGACACTACAGCCTTTGCTGACATCATCATGAATCTTGTCATGAAATCATGATGCTCTAGACTTCACTGCCTTCTTCTCCATTGTATGAAATCACTACAGCTTTTGCTGACGTCATCATGAATCTTGTCGCGAAATCATGATGCTCTAGACTTCAATGCCTTCTTCTCCACAACTATCATAAAATCGTGACACCTTTGCCTCTTTGACGTCATCATGATTTTGGTCATGAAATCATGACGCTCTGGACTTCAAAGCCTTCTTCTCCGCAACTATCATGAAATCGTGACACCTTTGCCTTTTGCTGACGTCATCAACAACTCTATCGTGAAATCGTGACACCTCTTGCTTCTTCATCCTTTTCTTGGTTTGCACTAGCAAAAATGAAACATGTCACGAAATCATGACGCTTTCACTGCCTTAGGATCTTTCTTGCCAACTGCTCATGAAACTGGAACATGTCACGAAATCGTGACACTTTCTGCATCCGTACGACTTCTTCGAAACTTGTCACGAAATCGTGACACTTCCTGCAACTCAACACTGCCAACTCAACTTGTCACGAAATCGTGACACTTTCTGCATCCGTACAACTTCTTCGAAACTTGTCATGAAATCGTGACACTTTTTGCCCTTGTGCTTCTGCCTTCCTGCATGTCACGAAATCGTGACAGTTTTGGCCGAACTTTCTCTCTCCTCAAACATGTCACGAAATCGTGACACTTTTGCCCGCTTTGCCTCTGCCTTCTTGCATGTCGCGAAATCGTGACTTTCTCTCTCCTCAAACATGTCGCGAAATCGTGACAGTTTTCCGATAGCCTGCAAACTTATTCTACTTTATCTTTTTCTGGATTTTTGGCAACTGGGCTACTCTGATTTTCTTGGAGACTTACTGACCAACTGAAACCTTCAACAAAAACACATCCTTGGACATAAAAACAAATTGCTCCAATAGTTCCTCGACATCAAAAACAACATCTACCAATAGCTCCTTGACATCAATGACAACAACTAAACTTAGGCAAAGGCAATGTACTCAAGGTACCCAAAATTGCCAACAATCTCCCCCTTTGTCATTGATGGCAACCCTTAACTAAAACACATCTTTCAAGAGCCAAAACTGAAATCAATCTCTCCAAGTTTTGCTCCCCCTGATTTGAAGCTTTCCTCTTCTCTTGAAAACTCTCCCCCTTCTTAACTCTCTCCCCCTTTGTCATCAATGGCAAAGGATCACCTTTGGGGCTTGGGACTAAGAAAGAGCCTCTCGGCTTGGTCCCTCCCCCACCTCCTGATGAGGTGATTAATCTCGAGGTGAGAGTACAACTCCCAATTTCTCCCTTAGATACTCAAACGTATCTTTTGGAAGGGGTTTGGTGAAGATATCTGCAATTTGCTCTTTAGTGGGTACATATTCTAGCTTGACCTGCTTCTCTTGCACTTTTTCCCTTAGAAAATGATACTTGATAGAAATGTGCTTCGTCCTTGAGTGCATTACCGGATTTTTAGAAATACTTATGGCACTTGAATTATCACAAAGAATAGGAATAGGTTGTTCATGCATGACTTTGAAATCCTCCAAGGTTGTTTTCATCCATAAAACCTGAGTACACCCAGCCACTGCTGCTATGTATTCAGCTTCTACTGTAGATAAGGAAACTGAAGGTTGTTTCTTACTTAGCCAAGAAACCAGACTCTTTCCTAGAAAGAATGCTCCACCACTAGTGCTCTTCCTATCATCAATACTGCCTGCCCAATCTGCATCTGTATAGGCTGTGAGGGTGAAATCACCACCTTTGGGATACCAAAGCCCAAAATCCATAGTGCCCTTCAAATATCTGAATATCCTCTTGACTGCCATAACATGAGATTCTTTTGGAGCTGCCTGAAATCTTGCTACTAATCCAACGGCCTGCATGATATCCGGTCTGGTAGCTGTACTATATAGTAAACTGCCAATCATAGATCTGTACAATTTTTGATCTGCTGCTGGGGATTCATCATCCTTACTCAGATTGCACCCTGTAATCATTGGAGTACATACAGGTTTGTTGTCCATCATCCCAAATTTTTTTAACATCTCTTTGATATATTTTTCTTGAGAAAGAAATATACCATTTTTTGATTGCGCAATCTGCAGTCCTAAAAAGAATGACAGCTCTCCAATCATGGACATCTCGAATTCCTTTTGCATGGTGTTAGCAAAAACTTTGCACATCCGAGTATTATTTCCCCCAAAAATAATATCATCGACATAAACAACTATGATAATCATATCATCACCTTTATTCTTAATGTACAAGTTGCAATCTGCCACGCCTTTCCTGAACCCTTGTTCATGAAGATACCCGTCAAGTCTTGAGTACCAAGCCCTGGGTGCTTGCTTTAACCCGTACAGTGCCTTTTTTAGTTTACACACATAGTCTGGCTGTTCTGAAAGAGACACACCTTCTGGCTGTTCTACATAGACTTCTTCATCCAACACTCCATTTAGAAAAGCAGACTTTACATCCATTTGAAACACTTTGAAAGAATTGAAACTAGACAGGGCCAAAAACATTCTGATCGCTTCAAGACGAGCAACAGGCGCAAACGTCTCTTCGAAATCAACACCTTCGACTTGAGCATACCCTTTACAGACTAACCTCGCTTTGTTCCTTGACAATCTTTCCATCCTCATTAAGTTTATTTCTGAAGACCCATTTTGTGCCAATGACATTCTTATTCTTAGGTCTTGGAACCAAGTCCCAGGTTTCACTTTTCTCTATTTGATTTAGCTCTTCATCCATTGCTTGTACCCAAAAATCATCTGTACATGCTTCACTGAAATTCTTTGGCTCAATCTGAGATAACAATGAAACATTTGCAGATTCATGTGAAGAAATGACTCTTCTTCTCGTTTTCCTGCTATTTGGATCACCGATGATCAAGTCTTTGGGATGATGTTTCTGAACATACCGTGAAGGGGTTTTGGGAAGCAGCTGTTGTTTTTCCTCTTCTTCATCTGACACTTCTCTGAATTCTTCTTGACAGATTCCATCACTGAGTTCCTTGACTGGTTCTCTTATTCCTGTCTTTTCATCTACTGTCACATTTATGCTCTCTACAACTGTATGAGTTCTTTTGTTGAAGCATCTGTAGGCCTTACTTTTGCTGGAATATCCAAGAAAAATTCCCTCATCACACCTAGGATCAAACTTACCTGGATTTTGATCTTCCCTTCTGATGAAGCACTTACTCCCGAACACTTTGAAGTGTTTAACTGTAGCTGGTCTTCCTTTCCACAACTCATAGGGAGTTTTATGATGATTGACTCTGAGTTGAGCCCTGGTAATGATGTGGACTACTGTATTTACTGCTTCTCTCCAAAAACCATCTGAAAGTTTTGACTCATCTAACATTGCTCTCGCCATATTTTCAACAGTTCTATTTTTTCTTTCAACTACTCCATTTTGTTGAGGAGTTCTTGCTGCTTGAATATTCTCTTTTGATTCCATGTTGTTCACAGTATTCCATGAATTCATTTGAAGTGAACTCTCCTCCTCTATCCGATCTTAAGCATTTGATTCTCTTGTCGATCTCATTTTCAATCATTTCTTTAAAAATTTTAAATTTTTCAAAAGCTTTAGATTTTTCTTTGAGAAAAGTAACCCAAGTCATTCTCGAGTAATCATCTATAAACAACATGAAATAGCTATCTCCCTGAATGCTCTGAGTTCTAGTAGGACCACACAAATCAGTATGAATAAGATCCAAGGGTTTGGACGAGGAATACCCTTTCGATTTGAAGCTGGTTGCAGTTCTGTTTACCATGTTGACAAGGACCGCAAATGATGTTTTGAGGCCTTTTTATTTTGGGCAAGTCTCTAACTGCTTCCTTGTTACTAATACTGACCAGATTATCAAAACTCAAATGTCCCAATCTTTTATGCCACAACCAACTCTCATCTTCTTGAGTTAGAAGGCATTTTTCTCTTTTTATCTCACTCAGCATGTAAAGATTGTTTGGAGTCCTTGTAGCTTTAGCAATAAGCTTTCCATTTAATTCTTTACTTATCTCACATCTATCAGAAAAGAAAGATACTATGTGCCCTTGATCACAAAGTTGACTCACACTAAGCAGATTATGTCTTAGCCCTTCTACATAAAGCACGTTTTCTGTTTTGGATTTCCCATCCAAACTAAGAGTTCCTTTACCACAGATCTTTGCGGACCTGTTATCTCCAAAACTGACTGTTCCTCTGTTTGCTTCTTTTAAAGACAAAAATTTTCCTTTTTCGCCAGTCATATGTTTTGAACAGCCACTATCAAGATACCATTTTTCTACTTTGTCTTGAGCATGAAAAGCAGTTTGAACTATCATTGACTTAGATTTTATCACATTCCTCCTTTTTGAGACCTCAAAGCTAAATTTATCCAAGCTGCACATCCTTGCTATATGCCCAAAATTCTTGCACTTGTAACACATGATATTTTTATTCATAAGAGGTGCAAATGAGTTAACATTTTCCTTACTATGACTCTTCAGAGATTTATTGCAATGCATAGCTATGTGACCAAATTTTTTACAGGAAAAACAATATCCATGGAAGGTATTATGTAACCTGTTTTGATGCCTTGGAAGTTTGTTCTTCTTGCGATCAACTGGAATCCATTGCTCTTCAGAATGAAGATTGTTCTTGCTTGAAGACCCTGTTTCATACATGGTGATGCCATCCTTCTTTTCACACGGAAAATTATGTCTGAGAGTTGACTGTTCTAACTTTACTCTAAGAGACATAATCTCTCCTTCTAGTTTCTCACAATCAGCTACCTTTTCTTTTAGAACTTCTGTTAAAACTTGTTCAATCTTCTTCCCTTCTTCAGCTAGAATTTTGAAATCTATAATATGTTGAGCCAATTCTGATCTTGCTATCTCTTTTTCTTGACAATGCTGCTTAAGAACAGAATTCTCTTCCCTGAGTTTCTCAAGCTTTCTCAAGGCCAAGAAGAATTCACTCTTGAGATCGAATTCAAACTTTTCTGAATTTACATGTTCCTCTGTTAGATCCTTCTCCAAGCTATTAGGCTTTTTCTGGAGAGACCTGCTCTGATACCAATTGAAGAACATGAACTTATACTGAGAGGGGGGTGAACAGTATAAGATAAAACCATTTAATAATTTTAATTTCAGATAGCAATGGCATCAACATAACATTAAACAAGACAGAAAGCATCACACATAAAAGACCCATTTTAACGTGGTTCACCCAAGGTGGGCTACTCCACGGATAAAACTTTTCCTCTAAAAGTTATATCAAAACCTCTGGGAATCCTTCCCGATTACAATGTTTATGAGCCTCAGCCCAAAGGAGACACCTTCCCCTAAATCTGCTTTGCTAGTGATCCTCTAGAAGACCTCTATCTCTTTTGCCCTTAGCAAGTGGAACTCTTTCCACAGAAGACACCTGTCTTCCCTGCTCTGGCTGGAGATCTCTGTCCTCAACTCTGTCACAACAAGCTGGTCCTCTTTTCTGCACCAAAACACAGTCCTTCGGTATGGCACAATTCTGTCCTCTTTCTTTGTTCTTTTCGGCACTTGGTTTGGAAAACAATTCTTCACTGTCTGCACAACTACAGCAGCACAGTCTTCTTAAATTACAGCAGCATTCTCTTCTCAACTTACAGTAGCACTTGATCACTATTTGTTCTTCACAACCGTTCGCAATTATAGAAGCATCTACTGCGCGCACTTTTCTTTCTATTACACAAACTATGCGAACACAGTCACAATCACAACAGAATCTTCTCTGCATAGTCTTCTCATAAACAACAGCACATTCTTCGTGTATACAACAGCACAGACTTCTACACTTAGAAGATTCAACGAAATGCACTTTGATGCTGCAGTCGAACTTCACTCTCTGCTTTTTCGATGATCGAACCTTGCTTGTCGCACTAACTCTACGAACGCCACACTTCGAAAGCACACATCAATCGACACACAAAAATGCTCAAACAGTCCTCCTTTAATACTCACAATCTCAAGATGAAATCTTATTCTTTAGTCGACTGATCAATCTTCTAACACGTCGGCTGTAAAACCTTATACTTCGTCGACCAAGGTTAACTTCATCGGCTTCAACCGCCTCTGCTGTTCTGTAGCTTTTCTCGTGCGAAACTCAAACATGTCATGATATCGCTATGCCTTGGTCTACCGTACACCTTCTTTGGTTTGTTGTCATGAAATCGCTACACTACAGCCTTTGACGTCATCATAAATCTTGTCATGAAATCATGACGCTCTAGACTTCACTGCCTTCTTCTTCTTGCTGTCATGAAATCGTGACACTACAGCCTTTGCTGACGTCATCATGAAATCTTGTCATGAAATCGGATGCCTCTAGACTTCATAGCCTTCTTCTCCATTCTATCGAAATCGGACACCTACCTTTTCTGACGTCATCATGAATCTTGTCATAAAATCATGACGCTCTAGACTTCACTGCCTTCTTCTCCACAACTGTCATGAAATCGTGACACCTTTGCCTCTTGCTGACGTCATCATGATTTTGGTCACGAAATCATGATGCTCTGGACTTCACTGCCTTCTTCTCCACAACTATCATGAAATCGTGACACCTTTGCCTTTTGCTGACGTCATCAACAACTCTGTCATGAAATCGTGACACCTCTTGCTTCTTCATCCTTTTCTTGGTTTGCACTAGCAAAAATGAAACATGTCACGAAATCGTGACGCTTTCGCTGCCTTAGGATCTTTCTTGCCAACTGCTCGTGAAACTGGAACATGTCACGAAATCGTGACACTTTCTGCATCCGTACAACTTCTTCGAAACTTGTCGCGAAATCGTGACACTTCCTGCAACTCAACACTGCCAACTCAACTTGTCGTGAAATCGTGACACTTTCTGCATCCGTACAACTTCTTCGAAACTTGTCATGAAATCGTGACACTTTTTGCCCGCTGTGCTTCTGCCTTCCTGCATGTCGCGAAATCGTGACAGTTTTGGCCAAACTTTCTCTCTCCTCAAACATGTCACGAAATCGTGACACTTTTGCCCGCTTTGCCTCTGCCTTCCTGCATGTCGCGAAATCATGACTTTCTCTCTCCTCAAACATGTCGCGAAATCATGACAGTTTTTCCAGTAGCCTGCAAACTTATTCTACTTTATCTTTTTCTGGATTTTTGGCAACTGGGCTACTCTGATTTTCTTGGAGACTTACTGACCAACTGAAACCTTCAACAAAAACACATCCTTGGACATAAAAACAAATTGCTCCAATAGTTCCTCGACATCAAAAACAACATCTACCAATAGCTCCTTGACATCAATGACAACAACTAAACTTAGGCAAAGGCAATGTACTCAAGGTACCCAAAAATTGCCAACAAAGTCTTAACATCTACCCATGCCTAAAAAGAATTATTTTATGCACTTTTCTAGAAACCACTAAAATCCATTTTTGGGGCACTAGATGAAGGAATTAAGGCCTGAAAAAATCTTAAAAAGGCTTAAAAACGGAAATCTAGGTCCTATTGTGGCCTATTAATGTAATTTTCATCCTCTTTATCCAAATCCTTATAAAATTTCAAGCCGATCCAACGGTCGGATCAAAAGTTATGCCCTTTGGAAGATAGGCTCCTGCATAAACCTTAGTCAGGCCAAAAATTTACTGATAAAAGACCTTAGGAAAACCAAAACAAAGACCTAAATTTGGTGACATAAAATATTTCATTGCTCTTGGAGAGTGAGATAGGACTTCAAAAAGACCAAAAATTTGCAATAATTGGAAAGGACCTAAAAATTTATTAAAAGGAGACCGACCAAGGGATTATTTGCAAATTTTGAAAGGACTCACAGGACACCAAAAATTTAAAAATTAGGGGTAAATTTATGTTGGATTTTGAGGATCCAATAGGTCCATGAAACAGTACATTTGGATGGCAACATCCACTTCATTATTCTTCTCGATAAACAATTCTTGTAGTTGTTGCATTATGTTCTCCAACTGTTGTATGATGCTCTCTAATTACTGTTATTTAGTAGTGGTAGCTTATCAAAATTCCTCAAATTTGGGTTGTATAGTTTTATACTCTTTTTAAAAATTAGAGGTATTTCCTCGTGCCTCCAGTGATTGATCACTGAGGTCCTCGGATGATCTGCCATAGGGTATTGTAACAAAATCCAAATCCTACAAGGCTTGGATGGCTTGTTCATCTATGAGGGCATCATTTTCTTCCCTTGACTCTGTAGATATACCTACATCCACATCTATCTTGGAAGTAGATGGTGAAATTGACCTCCTAGGTCTTAGCACTAATTGCTTTGCTTCTTTGCACTTTTGGGAGGTAGGTGCCTCTACTTCCTCATCGAGAGCATCCTCATATTGCTCCTATTCCTCAAATGATTCTAGTGTAACCAAATTTTCTATGACTTGTAAAGGTGGTGGTACAGTTCTTTGTCCCTATGCATGTTGAATTAGGGCTAAAATAAGCCCATGGTGAGCCAATGTAGTATGTGTTGATATTCACACAATGACACTGAGAGGGGGGGGTGAATCAGTGTAGCTATTAATATTCAAATCTACGACATTTAAAATTGAAGCAAAGAGAACTTGAAAACCAGAAAAGCAAATTGAACAAGAGAGCACACCACAACACACAATATACCGAGGTTCACCAATTTGGCTACTCCTCAAAAATGACTGCTTGGACTCCAATCCAAATCCAGTCTTTGCAAAATACCAATTTTACAAACACTTTACCAGCATCTATTGGAAGGAGCACCAACCCCTTAATTTTCTGCTGCAACAGATAGGAGCACCAACCCCTAGTACCAAGCACCAACTTGGACTGCAATTCTGAGCAATTTAAAATGACATAAAAATGTCTTCACTGTTTACACCACCCTGATTGGTCTGCAATTAAACACACTCTACACACACTCACGGCTCTGCTTATTTCTCTCTTGGCCCTCTTCTAACCCTCTTTTCACTGTAATTTCACTCTAACAATAGCAACATAATTCTCTGCATGACTGTCCTTTTATAACCCCTTTTCCTCATCGAGACTCCTCGTCTTCTATCACTTTTCTAATCCTGCATGCAGTCGAATGACATTCTCTAACTGTTCGAATTCTTTTCTCTTCTCCATAAGCGGCTGTTCGAATCCTAATACGGTTGTTCGAATGCTTTTCGATCCTCATATTTTGAATCTTTTCATCTCTCCATACTTTCATAATACTTTAATCTCAAATACGGCTGTTCGAATGCTTTTACGATCCTACATATTCAGTTGTTCGAATTCTGCAAATACGTTGTTCGAATGCATTTTGATTCTCTATATGCGGCTATTCGAATGCTTTTCCAATCCTGCATATACAATTGTTCCAATGCTTTTCCAACACTCATCACTATGTAATCGTAGATACGACTCCAATTAATTCTTACGTAACTAGCTGCATGATTTTCCTTTATGCTTTTTCGACACCTATCACCGTGCATGCTCCTTCGGCTTTTACCCGCCAAACTGTTACCTGTCGCGAAATCATGACATTTCTGCCCATTTGACTTTTTCTGGACTGTTGACCGTGAAAACCTGACCTGTCGTGATATCGCGACGTTTTTTACCTCCTCGACCTTATCTTGGCATGCACTCGTGAAAATAGAACATGTCACGAAATCGTGACATTCTTCGCTTCCGTACAACTCTCCTTCGCCCCCACAAAAATGGAACATGTCACGAAATCGCACACATTCCGCTTCTCACTCTCCTTCTACCCAGAAAACGGGACATGTCACGAAATCGTGACACTTTTCACTTTCTTGCACTATCCTTCACTAGCACCCACGAAAATGGAACATGTCGCGAAATCGTGACACTTTTTGCTTCCGTACACTTCTCTTCGCAAGCCTGCAAAATCGGAACATGTCGCGAAATCGTGACACTTTTGCTTTCGTACACTTTTCTCCGCAAGCCTCAGTGAAATCGGAACATGTCACGAAATCGTGACGCTTTTTTGCCTTAGTGCTGTTCTTTGCTATTCGCCCGTGAAAATGCAACATGTCACGAAATCGTGACATCTTTCGCATCCGTACATTTCTTGCTTCATGCACTAGCGAAATCAAGACATGTAGCGAAATCGCTACAACTTTGTTGCCTTGCATTTTGACATGCAGCAAAATCGCTACACCTTTGTTGCCTTGCATTTTGACATGCAGCGAAATCGCTACACCTTCTTGACTTAGCATTTTGACTTGTAGCGAAATCGCTACACCTTTTACTCTTATCATTTTTACTTAAATTAAAAAACGCTACACCTTCTTGACTTAGCATTTTACTAAATCCTACACCTCTTGACTTACATTTTGACATGTAGCGAAATCGCTACACCTTCTTACTTACCTTTTTCTTTGCTTCCCACTCCGATCATGTAGCGAAATCGCGACACTTTTCATTGCTGCGCCTTTACACGAAACATGTCGCGAAATCGTGACAGTTTCTCCATCTTTTTCTCTCTCCTTCGATATGTCATGAAATCGTGACACTTTTGGCTATGCCTTCTCTCTCCTCCTTTTTGTCGTGAAATCGTGACATTTTTGGCTGTGCTTTCTCTCTCCTCCTTTTTGTCGTGAAATCATGACATTTTTGGCTGTGCTTTCTCTCTCCTCCTTTTTGTCGTGAAATCATGACATTTTCGGCTACGCTTTCTCTCTCCTCCTTTTTGTCGTGAAATCGCGACAGAAAACATGTCGCGATATCGCGACAGTTTTCTTACTTGTCTTTTTCTACAAATTTTTGAATCTGGGTCACTTCTATTTTCTTGGAAATTCATTGTACTTGATCTAACTGACTTCTGAATTCTTGTCCATTGCTTCAACTGCATCAATTTCTATATGTGTTGACAACAATGACAATACTTTTGCTGCACCTTGCTCAACAATCTCCCCCTTTGGAATTGTTGGCAACACTTATGCACTCTCCTGTAATTCTTCTCCCCCTTTGACAATAATACCAAAGGGTCATTGCGGACTCCCCCGAGTCTATGCACACCACTCTCAGACAAATGTTGTTATAGTTAGCAAAAATCATAAATATAAGCAAAACTATAAGTATAGGCATAAATGCACCCCCTGAGAATGTGATCCCAAATGATAGTCAGTTCTTGGGAATTGTGACCACTCCCAACTTATTTTGAAGGTACTCAAAAACTTCCTTGGGCAATGGTTTTGTGAATATATCAGCTACCTGCTCTGTAGTTGGAACAAAGTCCAATTTGACCTCTCCTTCAGCAACTTTATCCTTCAAGAAATGATACCGGATCGCAATATGTTTGGTTCTAGAATGCATAACCGGATTCTTGGATATGTTGATAGCACTAGTGTTATCACATTTTATTGATATTGGCTCTTTGAAGTGAATACCAAGATCTTTCAACGTTTGTCTCATCCATAATATCTATGTACAACATGTTGTTGCTGCAATGTATTCTGCCTCTATTGTGGATAGAGAGACTGATTCTTGTTTCTTGCTGTGCCATGCTACCAGCTTGTCTCCAAGATAAAATGCTCCTCCACTGGTACTCTTTCTTTCATCAATACATCCTGCCCAATCTGCATCAGAATATGCAATCAAAGTGAAGTCTTTACCTTTTGGGTACCACAACCCATATTCCATAGTACCCTTGAGGTACCTGAAGATCCTCTTTACAGCTGTCACATGAGTTTCTTTGGGACTAGCCTGAAATCTTGCAACCATGCATACTGCCTGTAATATATCTGGTCTAGTGGCTATTAAATACAACAGGCTTCCAATCATAGACCTGTACATTGTTTGATCTACATCTGGAGATTTATCATCCTTGCTCAACTTGCATCCTGTTGTCATGGGAGTGCTAACAGGTTTACTATCTTCCATTGTGAACTTTTTCAGCATTTCTTTTACATATTTAACTTGAGAAATAAAAATGCCCTTTTCATTTTGATTGACCTGCAGTCCTAGGAAATAAGAAAGTTCACCAATCATAGACATCTCAAATTCTTTCTTCATTTTAGTTGATATGTCTTTGCAATATTCATCCATGCTGCTACCAAATATTATATCATCTACATAAACAACAAGAACAATAAGATGGCCCTTCTCTATTTTGACATATAAATTGTTGTCCACCAAACCTTTCTTGAACCCTTGTTTAATTAGATAGTTATCCAGCCTTGCATACCATGCTCTGGGTGCCTGTTTCAAACCATATAATGCTTTCTTTAACCTACAAACAAAATCTGGATTGTCACCAAGTTGAAAGCCATCTGGCTGTTCAATGTAAACCTCTTCTTCCAGTTTTCCATTCAGAAATGCTGATTTTACATCCATTTGATATACTTTGAAGTTTTTATGGACTGCTAAAGCCAGAAACATTCTGATTGCCTCTAGTCTGGCTACCGGTGCAAAGGTTTCCTCAAAATCAATGCCTTCAACCTGAGCATAGCCTTTACAGACCAATCTTGCCTTATTTATGACAACTTGTCCATCTTCATTTAATTTATTTCAAAAAATCCATTTAGTGCCAATTATGTTTTTATTTGTTGGCCGAGGTACTAATTCCCAGGTTTTGTTTTTCTCAATCTGATCTAGTTCTTCATTAATTGCCTTCATCCAACTTTCATCTGTGCTTGCTTCGGCAACATTTTTAGGTTCAATGCTAGATAACAGAGAATAGTTCCGCACTACCGCTCTTCTTGTCTGAATACCATCAGTGGGGTCCCCAATAATCTGTTCACTGGGATGATTTTTTTGCTAGTCTACTGTTTTAAATTTCTTGTTTTCTTCTTCCTCTCGAGTCGGTTTTTAAAACATCTGGATCAATTTTCTGATTCTCTTCTATTTCCTTTTCATCATCTCCTTCAATGACTTCTTCATAAATAGGGTATTTTTCTTGATAAGAAATTTCTTGCTCTCTACCTTCATCAACTTTAACATCAGCACTCTCAACAATTTTCTTTAGCCTCTTGTTGTAACATGTGTAGGCTTTGCTTTTTGTTGAGTAACCAAGAAAAATACCTTCATCAGCTCTATCTTCAAATTTATCGAGATTATCTTCAGTCCGTTTGATGTAGCACTTGCTGCCAAATACTTTGAAATATCTTGCAGTTGCCTTTCTGCCGAACCACAGCTCATACGGTGTTTTGCTTTCATGCGGTCTTAGCATGCACCTGTTTTGAATGTAAACTGCAGTATGGACTGCCTCTTTCCAAAATCTATCAGCTATTTTGTTCTCAGCCGACATTGTCCGTGCCATTTCCTGCACTTGTCTGTTCTTCCTTTCTACAACACCATTCTACTGAGGTGTCCTTGCTGCTGAAAACTGTCTTCTTATCCCATATTTTTGACAGTATTCTGCAAATTCTTCTGAAATAAACTCTCCCCCTCTGTCTGATCTTAGGCATTTAATCCTCTTTCCAGTTTGATTTTCAACCTATTTTTTAAAAATCTTAAACATCTCAAAGGCATCTGATTTAATCTTTAAAAATAATACCCATGTCATCCTGGAGTAGTCATCTATGAACAACATAAAGTATTTGTCACCATTTATGCTTTGAGTTCTCATGGGTCCACACAAATCGGTATGAATTATCTCCAACGGTTTTCTGGTGAAGTATTCCTTTGATTTAAATGTGGATCTGGTTTGCTTTCCTTTTTGACATGAAGCACAGATGCTATTTATTGGTTTGCCAATGGTTGGTATATCTCTTACTGCTCTTTTTGAACTTATTTTTGCCAGATTGTCAAAACTAATATGACCGAGCCTCTTGTGCCATAGCCAATTTTCATCTTCCTGTCCAATCAAGCATGTTCCTTCTACAGTTTCTGAGAGAGTATATAGATTACCAGAAGTCCTTGATCCAGTAGCTATCAGTTTCCCACTGTGTGCTTTTCTCACTTCACAGCCCTCCTTCTTAAAAATGACTTCATGACCTCGGTCACAGATTTGACTTACACTCAGCAAGTTGTGCTTTAGACCAATCACAAACAAGACTTCTTTTGATTTTATCTTTCCATCAGTGATCTTGACTGATCCTTTTCCAACTATCTTTGCTCCATCATTATTTCCAAATTTCACAGAACCACCTTCATAATTCTGTAACTTCTCAAATTTTTGCTTGTCACTGTCATGTGACTGGAGCATCCACTGTCAAGTATCCAAGGTGCAGATTTGTTCTGTGCTTTAAAGGCAGTCTGAACAATCAAAGATTCCTTTTCTTTCCATTCTGGTTTGATAGCAGATTTTGCTACTTGTTTTGCCTGTGCCCTTTCATTAGCATGTGCCTATTTTTCAGGAAATTTCTTGTTTTGGTTCAACCCATTTGGTTTAGATTTTCTACCCTGATAATTCTTTGATGCAAAAGTGCTTCTACAGTTTCTTGCAATATGTCCAAAATTATGACAATTATAACATTCAATTGCATAATTCATTAAAGGAGAAAAAATATTTCTACTGGTGAAATTCCTTTGAGGTACATTATGACTGCAATCTGAAATCTTATGGCCATAAGCATTGCATTTAAAACAATAACCAGAAAAGGAATGATTAAACCTGGGTGCGGGTCTTTGCCAGTTTGAAGTAGGAGCCATGAATCTTCTCCTTCTTGAATGTGTGACTTTTGTGAATCCATCTTTGTCAGTACTCTTCTTGAGTCCGGCATTATTGCTTTCTTTGGCATGATTTGTTTTTTCTTGATCAACCCTGATCTTTTCTTCTTTCTTTATGGATTCTACATTTAAGGCCTTTGAACCCTTTGATGATTCTCCTTCATCGAAGCCTAAACCAAATTTGATGTCGGAAGGCCTTTGGTTATTTAACATTTTATCCAGCTTTACAGTACTTTCTTCAAACTTATGAAAACAACTCAATTTCCTATTCATCTCCTCTAGCTGCATCCTTAACTTAACAATGTCTTCTTCTAGCTTGCTGCATTCAACTGTCTTTACAGTTAATTGTTCATCAAGAACTTCAGACATTTTCTTGAATTCCTCTATCTGTATTTTCAGATTGTTTATTATGTCAGTGGCATCCTCTAGTTTCTTTGAAAATTTTTTATTCTTTTTCCTTTCTGCACTCAACTCTTCAAGTGCAGCAACCAATTCTCCTTCCAGATACACTTCAGCCTCATCCTTAAAGTTTTCATCACCTTCCTGATTTTCCTCTATTCTTTCTTCTTCAAGTGCCATGAACAGAGCTTCACCTATTTCTTCTTCAGAATCCTCACCTGAGCTTTCTTCAGAAGTGCTGACATTCTTGGATATGAAGCTTTTCTTCTTGAAGTTGTTCTTTCTAAAATTTTGTTTCTTCTTCCAGTCACCTTTTTCTTGGTGTGACCCTTCACCATTTTTGGTTTTCTCATGCATTGGACATTTGGCTGCAAAATGACCGACTCCTCCACAATTGAAGCACTTAAAAGGTAGCTTTCCTCTATATTTTCCTTTTCCCTTTGTGAGTTTTCGAACAAAATTAGCTTCTGTTTCATCCAGTGTCTCTTCATCCTCAGATTCATGTTCAGCTTTTATATTCTTGTGTGCTTTAAAAGCAGCTTCTCTGTCTATAGACTTAGTTTGTCCTATTCTCATTTCGTATGCAGTCAGGGAACCATGCATCTCATCCATGCTGAAATTGTTTAGATCTTTCGCCTCTTCTATTGTAGAAACTTTGGAGTTAAATATTTTGTGAAGTGTTTTGAGAACCTTTTTCATGACAACTGCATCATCAATTTCTTCACCGAGTCCTCTGATTGCATTAATGATTCCATTGACTCTCAGCATATAAGCCTCTATGTTCTCATCTTCATTCATTTGTAGTGCTTCGAACTGTGCTCGATGAGTTTGTAGCTTGGCTTCCTTGATCTTGTTGTCTCCTTCATGGATGCTCTTGAGTTTATCCCACATGTCTTTTGCCGATTTATAGCTCATGACTCTTATCAGTTCACTGTCTACAAGCCCACACATTATGGCATTCTTTGCTTTGGAGTTGTTCTCAAATTTTTTCTTCTCAGTAGTATCTGTTGGAGGAGTAGTGGGTGTTGTGTATCCACTATCTATAGAATCCCAAATGTCGTATCCCAATGCACTCAGATATGTCTGCATCCTGAGTTTCTAGAAAGTGTAATTAGTTCCATCGAACAAGGGAGCTTTGTTGGATGAGAATCCTTCATCGCCTGCCATTGTGTTTCTTCCAAGATCACCTTAGCTGATTAAGCTTGTTCAAGAAACCTAGCTTTGATACCAATTGATATTCACACAATGACACTGAGAGGGGGGGTGAATCAGTGTAGCTATTAATATTCAAATCTACGACATTTAAAATTGAAGCAAAGAGAACTTGAAAACCAGAAAAGCAAATTGAACAAGAGAGCACACCACAACACACAATATACCGAGGTTCACCAATTTGGCTACTCCTCAAAAATGACTTGCTTGGACTCCAATCCAAATCCAGTCTTTGCAAAATACCAATTTTACAAAAACTTTACCAGCATCTACTGGAAGGAGCACCAACCCCTTAATTTTTTGCTATAACAGATAGGAGCACCAACCCCTAGTACCAAGCACCAACTTGGAATGCAATTCTGAGCAATTTAAAATGACATAAAAATGTCTTCACTGTTTGCACCACCCTGATTGGTCTGCAATTAAACACACTCTGCACACACTCACGGCTCTGCTTATTTCTCTCTTGGCCCTCTTCTAACCCTCTTTTCACTGTAATTTCACTCTAACAGCAGCAACCTAATTCTCTGCACGACTGTCCTTTTATAACCCCTTTTCCTCATCGAGACTCCTCGTCTTCTATCACTTTTCTAATCCTGCATGCAGTCGAATGACATTCTCTAACTGTTCGAATTCTTTTCTCTTCTCCATAAGCGGTTGTTCGAATCCTTTTTTAATCTTTTCTCTCATACTAATCTTTTTCTCCTCCATATTCACGAATCCAAATTATTCGAATGCTTTTACGATCCTACATATTCTGTTCGAATTCTACAAATACGGTTGTTCGAATACATTTTGATTCTCCATATCGCGGTTATTCGAATGCTTTTCCAATCCTGCATATACGACTGTTCGAATGCTTTTCCAACACATGTCACTATGTAACTGCAGATCTGACTCCAGTTAATTCTTACGTAACTGGCTGCATGATTTTCCTTTATGCTTTTTCGACACCTATCACCGTGCATGCTCCTTCGGCTTTTACCCGCCAAACTGTTACCTATCGCGAAATCGTGACATTTCTACCCATTTGACTTTTTTTGGACTGTTGACCATGAAAACCTGACCTATCATGATATCATGACGTTTTTTGCCTCCTCGACCTTATCTTGGCATGCACTCGCAAAAATAGAACATGTCACAAAATCATGACGTTCTCCGCTTTCATACAACTCTCCTTCCCACCCACGAAAATGGGACATGTCATGAAATCGTGACACATTTGCTTCCTCTGCACTATCCTTCGCTCACACCTGAAAATGGAACATGTCACGAAATCGTGACACTTTTTGCTTTCGTACACTTATCCTTCAAGCCTCGAAAAATGGAACATGTCACGAAATCGTGACACTTTTTGCTTCCTACACTTCTCTTCGCACCTAAAATCGGAACATGTCACAAAATCGTGACACTTTTGCTTGTCGTACACTTTTCTCCGCAAGCTTCAGCGAAATCGGAACATGTCACGAAATCGTGATGCTTTTTGCCTTAGCGCTGTTCTTTGCTATTCGCCCGTGAAAATGCAACATGTCACGAAATCGTGACATCTTTCGCATCCATACATTTCTTGCTTCATGCACTAGCGAAATCAAGACATGTAGCGAAATCGCTACAACTTTGTTGCCTTGCATTTTGACATGCAACGAAATCGCTACACCTTTGTTGCCTTGCATTTTGACATGCAAAATCGCTACACCTTTGTTGCCTTGCATTTTGACTTGTAGCGAAATCGCTACACCTTCTTGACTTAGCATTTTGACTTGTAGCGAAATCGCTACACCTTCTTGACTTAGCATTTTGACATGTAGCGAAATCGCTACACCTTCTTGACTTACGCTTCTTTGCTTCCACTCCGACATGTAGCGAAATCGTTACACTTTTCATTGCCTACGCCTTTACCCGAAACATGTCACGAAATCGTGACAGTTTCTCCATCTTTTTCTCTCTCCTCCGATATGTCGCGAAATCATGACACTTTTGGCTATGCCTTCTCTCTCCTCCTTTTTGTCGTGAAATCATGACATTTTCGACTGTGCTTTCTCTCCTCCTTTTTGTCGTGAAATCATGACATTTTTGGCTGTGCTTTCTCTCTCCTCCTTTTTGTCGTGAAATCGTGACATTTTTGGCTGCGCTTTCTCTCTCCTCCTTTTTGTCGTGAAATCGCGACAGAAAACATGTCGCGATATCGCGACAGTTTTCTTACTTGTCTTTTTCTGCAAATTTTTGAATCTGGGTCACTTCTGTTTTCCTGGAAATTCACTGTACTTGATCTGACTGACTTCTGAATTCTTGTCCATTGCTTCAACTGCATCAATTTATGTCTGTGTTGACAACAATGACAATACTTTTGCTGCACCTTGCTCAACATGTGTGCCTACTTTGTATATGTTATATTCATCCTATAGGGTACTAGCGAGATAGAACTAGATGTTGATCCGGTCATCATGCAACATATGGTTCAAAAAGTGGAGATGTTTGGCATTGACGATCGAATATAATCTAGTATAGGTGAAAAATTGGATTAATTGCTCAAACATGAGATTCTAGGCATCAGATAGACACTACTTCGATAGCCGTGAGTGCGTCAACTACGTCATTGATTGGCTAAAAAAAATATATATGGATAGCTCAATGTTGTTGCCCTTATACATCTATTATCCTGTGCATGGCAGGCCGATGACTACCACAATATACTCTTATATCATAGGTATGACTAGGTCCCTCATGCACACAATCATATCTTCGATGAACATCATAAATTTGTGGGTCGCAACTAGATCCTGGTTTTGGCTAACCATGGCTTCAAATTGCTCCTGGACCTCCCTTGTTATGGCAAACAGATCAGTAGGCTCATTATTATTTTGATTATGGTTTCCTCCCATAATTGCCATGCTCATTTCCTATTTTCTTAGCATTCATGTAATACTTTAATAGTGACTACACCTTTGTTGATTATATGCTAAAGCATGTACCTAATTATCGTTAATAAAGAATGATTACTATATCCTTGAAATCACTATATTTTGTTTCAAGAAATGCATGGGAATGTGGTTGGGCTTAATCTCAAATTCTCTTTTGTTTGATTGGTGCCAAGTGACCAAGTGCCAACGTGGGGTTTACACGACCTGACAAAAGAAAACGTGTGGGTACATACTGGAAATTAACATAGAAATAATTTTTATGATAACCATGCATATAATCAACGAAAAATAATGGTACTTACTTGGGTGTAATATGTGAAATGGGTTATGTGGAACCAGGTGATGCAACATGATTGGACAATACCCTATTAGGGTGTATCAAAGAATCCAAAGCTTGTGATTTTTTTCATGTGGTATTTTCCATTGGAGATCATTTTATTAGGTACTATATTATTTCAGATCTCAAGGACTCATGTGTTGAAAATAAAAAAGCATATGTTACCATTATTAATATTTGGAGTAAGCATACTTTAGCATTGGAATACGAAAGTAGGTGTACCCCATTAAATTCTTGGGAGTAGTCATTCCTAGTATTAGAAATTGGCATGCTCCATCATCAGAAGCTAGGGAGTAGGCATACTCCATCATCGAAAACTAGGAAGTAGGCATACTCCATTCACTAGAAAATACCTTCATGCTTGGTTTTGTGTAGGTGCCTTCCTTCTAGTGGGAAGTAGGCATCAAATTGTGTTGGCCTAGATATAGGTTCTACCCTCCTGGTGGGAAATATATGCCTTCTCTACTCATCTAAATTTAGGCATCGCCCTCTTGGTAGGGAGTAGGAACCATTTGTTCTGGCCTGATTGTAGGTGCTACCTTCTTGGTGGGAAATATGTACCTTCTAAGTACAAGTATCACCTAAATGTAAGCTTTACATTCCTTAAGGGAAGTAGGTGTCTTCAATGTTCATTCAAGTGTGCATACCACATGTACTTCATTTTGATGTACGTGCCACCTCCCTAATGGGGAGTATGCACCACGTGTCCCTTTTTTTTAACAAGAAAAAGTGGCTCTTTTATGATAGCCATGAACACCTATAGTCTACAAGAATTTTCATGTCGCCTTGTAAAAAACAACAAAGAAAAAAAATTTCACTAGATAGAATAAAGTGACTCTTGCTTGATAGGCACGAACACCTATAGTCTACAATGGGTTCCACATTGTCCTGCAAAAAAAAAATGAAAATAAAAGAAAACCTATCTAAAAGTGTTAGGAAAACACACACTAAAATAAAACATATATACATATATTATATATTTTAGTGAACACATTCTCATTTTTCATACTACTAGAAATATTTTTGAAGATGGAGTCTCCCCCATGCCTACATCTGAGATAGTTTTATGAATCTAAACCATATGGTAAGGATGTAATCAATGTTCGTTGATCGTGAAAATTATTTCACTACTATCAATGGATTTTATATGGATGGCTCTATTGTTAATTATCTTGATCACCTCATACGGACCCAACCACCTCTACATGAGCTTCCCTTTCCTTTCTTGGAATTGAAAGTCATACAACAATGCCCATTCTCTCTCTTTGAACTATTTTGGCCTAATATGATGGTCATTTGCATTACCTTTGTATGTTGCAAAGCTTCGTATTTGATTTCATCCAACTGATTCAATTGGTAGATACGTTCTTGTTGTGCTTCATCTAGATTCATGTTAAGTTTTATTGCAGTCCACAGAGTTTTCACTTTGAATTCTATGGGTATCATCGCATTCTTCCCATACATTAGCTAAAATAGTGTGAATCCATGGTAGTCCTCTTTGTAGTTTGGTATACCCAGACTACTTATCGAAGATATCTCTCTCAATATTTCTTGTGCTACTGCACTGTCTACTACATCAATTATTGTACCACCTTTGAGGTGAACTAAGCTCCCTGGTCCATGGTAATCTCCCTTGGAAACCCCAAACCTAGTGAATATGAACTCGTACAAGAACTACGCTACATTTTCCTCCTTTGCGTTTTGTAATGCCTGCACTTCAACCCACTTGGTAACATAATCAGTACAAACAAAAATATATCTTTTACCATTAGAATGTGAATTGATAGGCCCAAAAAAATCCATCCTCCACTTGTCAAATGGTTCTATATGCACATGTGGTTGGAGGGGCATTTCATCTCTCACAGTTGTTTGACCCATTCTTTGGAATTGATCACAATGGTTGGCATGTTTAACTACATATTTAAATAGTGAGGGCCAATAATACCCTATTTGTAAAATTTTAAATGCAGTTATTTTTCCTGCAAAATACCCACTGTATGATTCATCATGACAAGCTTTTAAAAAGGTTGGGATTTCTTTTTCAATCACACATCTATGCATGATTTGATCAGGGCCAGTTTTAAACAAGCAACTATCATCCATGAAAATGTTACACTCTTTTAAATCAAATTTTGAGCTTCTTAGGGGGTCAGTGCAAGGGATACTTTACCAATTTCTAGATAATTTGCCATGCTAGCATACCATGGTGTGTGGTAATCCAAAGCAAAGAGATGCTCATCAAAAAATGCATCCTTAGTTGCAGTGTTATCATGAGAGATTAATATAGATAGAAAATTTGCAATTATGTTATCTCCTTGGTTTATGTACAATGGTTACATCAAATTCTTGTAGGAGTAAAATCCATCAAATGATCCTTCCACTTACTGTTGGCTTTTTCATTAGATATATGATGGCTGCATGATTGGTATGAATAAAAATTTATAGCCCATGATATAAAGACTAAACTTATTTATGGCATGTACAACTACAAGGAACTCTTTCTCTGTGATGGTGTAATTTAATTCAGTGCCCATGAGGTTTTTACTGACATAATAAATGGCATATGCTTAATTTTCTTCCTTCTATCCTAGTGCTACCCCTATAGCGTTCTTAGACATATCCACATATATGTGGAATAAGAGATCCCAATTTGGACCTCTAAGCACATGAGTAGTTGTTAAATTTTCTTTTAATGTTTGAAACACTTGTTCACATTCATCCGTCTAGACAAACTCAAATTCTTTGGTCGATAACACATGTAGTGGTTTGGAAATATTACTAAAATATTTAATGAAATTCCCATAGTATCTAGCAGAGCCCATGAAAATTTAGATATCTCTATATTTATTTGGGGTAGGTAGTTTTTAATGACTTCTATATTTCTCTCTTCTACCTTTATCCCCTCAATGGAGATGTGATATCCTAAGACCATCCCCTCTGTCATTAACATGAAGTATTTTTCATTACTCAAGGATAGGTTGGTCTCTTAGCAATACTTGAGTACTATTTCCAGATTTACTGTAGCTTCTTCAAAACTTTCACCACAAATTATGAAATCATCTATGTAAAATTCTATGGTTTCTCCTACCATGTCCAAAAAAATACTGAGTACTCTCCTTTGGAATGTTGTAGGCACATTACATAACTGAAAAGGTAAAATATGGTAGGAAAAGGTTCCCGAAGAATAGGTAAATATGGTATTTTCCTGATCCTCTTCCCTTATTTGGATCTGGTTGTATCCATTGCATCCATCGAGGAATAAAAAATACTTTCATCTAGCTAGAGTGTCTAGGACTTGATCTATGAAAGGTAGGAGAAAATGGTATTTTGTAGTTGCCTTATTTAGCATACTATAATATACGTAAATCCTCCATTTGCCATTTTTCTTGGGTACTACCACAAAAGGTGAAACCTATTGACTGTATGAAATGGGATAGATGAACCTAATATTTAATAGTTTTTGCAATTCAGTTTTTACTATCTCCTTAATGACTGGGTTCATCCGCCTGTGGGTTGCATTACTAGTTTCGCATTATCTTCTAGGTAAATTTTGTGAGTGCATACTTTGGGTGCAATACCCCTCATATATCTATAATCCTAGGAAACAATAGCTTTATGGTTGTTCAATTTTTATTTTAGTTCTTATTCTTGTCAATGTTCAATACCTTACTAGGTTTTATCTCAGTCTGTTTGATGTGTTGCTCCCTTATACCAACTAGTGGGGAATCTGTGGAAGGATGTGAAGACTCTCTTTCTAGAAAATTTGTTATGATTAAGTCCTCATCTATGTCATCCCCCATTTCATCAAGAGCCATCAATTGTTGTAACATAGAAATGGCATCATCATCCATGACTTCTGAACTGGGCTCTCCTAATTCATCGATGGATTGTATAGATGGGTAAATGACTATATTTTTATGCTTTTTCTATTAGATATCATCATTTTATCTATCTTGAAACTGATATAGGTGTTAGCTGTAGTGAGCCAATGATATCCTAGTATGAGTGGGTAACCATCCATTCCTGATTTTGACTTTAGGACTAGGAAGTCTACAAGGTATTCCCATGCATCTACAGTTACAATCACATCCTCCAACATTCCCTCTAGGAGTACTATGGATCTATTTGCTAGTTGTAATACTATTTTTGTTGATCTCATATTTTCTAACTATAGTCTATGCATGGTTTCTTTAGGCATGACATTTATGGCTGCACCTAGATCCACCAAAGTATTGGATAGCATTAAGCATATGATTTTAACTATTATGATCATGCTTCTAAGATTAGAATATTTTGGGTGGTAGATGTTTCCTAACATCAAGTCAGCTAACTACCCTACGACTTGCACTGATTTTGGCTATTGTATTCATCTTGGTATTTTGAGACATATTTCTCTAATAAATTTCATATAAATAGGCACATCTCTAATAGCTTGATATAGGGGAATTGTGATAGTAAGGTTTTTCAACTCCTCCAATATGTCAATTTTGGTTGCACATTTTTTTTGGTTTTTACAATCTCTTGGGGTAAGGTGGAATCACTTAATTGTTTAATTGCTTAGCAGTATTATTTTGTTCTCCTTCTACTTCCTCCACTACTAGAGGTGTATGATCTTCTTCTATCTCTACATCCTCTATTACTGAAAGTATTTAATCTACTCCTATTTCTCTACTTGATCTAAGCTATATTGGGCTACAATCTATATGTTCTACACTAATATTGTATATAGGATACATCCTCATGTCTACTTGATAAGCCATTTCACTTGGTTTATTATTTGGTATTTGGGGTTGGTTGTACTGATAGTTCTTGTGGCCTAAAAGTAGGGTGTATCAAAAAACTGAAATGCAGTTACGGTTGTACTGTTGTCTATGGAGGTGAACACATATTAATGTTTATCCATTGCATTTGAGATTGTTGGTGTGGCATCCATGGATATGGTGTATAAGAAGAAGGACCTTGGGTATCATTCATCCAAGGTGGCTGATCCCACCAACCCATATTGGGTGTTTGGACTTGCACTTGGTTCATGAAATTAGACCCGCCATATGGTGGTGGTGCCCTTGACATTCTACCTTCCATAGGAGAATTTTACAAATTCCTTCTATTACCCATGAAATAAGTTTTATCTACTTATGGTTCTTATTTCATGGTCACTAATATTAGACACAACCTAGTTTTATGGTCCATTTGGAAAATACCACATACTCAAACCTTGTATTCTAGACACTCATTTTTTTCATGTTTCCTCCATTTTGGGTAAAAAAAGGCCAATGCCACTTCTGTCTCTTGATTTTTCTTTTGCAATTGAATTGTATCTAGTTGTAATGCAAGAGATAATAAGATATCACTCTTCATATCTTCTAGAAATGTGCCTATTTTAGCTTTAGTTATTGAGACTGTTATTTTTGTTCCTCGTGTGACTGGTTTACCCTTTATCCTAGAATAGTTTTGACATAATTGTTGGATATATATCATTTGACCTTGGTAAACATCACCTCATACTAGTAAATTCAAGGCTTTCAATGGTTCATTTGTAAGATCCCTTAAGAATATAATTCTTAATGATCTTTCTCCTAAATTTGTATGGGGTGAGTGTTGTAGATTAAAATTGAATCTACCCTAATAATCCTCTAGTGATTCTTCTTCCCTTTGTGACATATCTAGGACTTCTTCTCATGCATCTCTTGCCCTTCCAAAATCCTGGGATTGCTCTAGGAATTATTTCTTCATATTTTCCTAGGCATTTATTTATCTATTAGCTAAACCGATAAACCAACGTTAATGTGGAGGGAAAATGTTTCAATTTTTGGGAATCTATTTTGTAATCAACTGATTTGTAGAGAACATAAAATTTAAAAAGAAACAAATTAGTATCCTCTATTGGTAGTCCTCTAAAAGTAGGGAGATGTGAAAGAGAAGTATTTTTTACTTTGGCTTCTTCCATGGATTATTCAATTGAAAATTCAAAACTGGTAGAGGCTTCATCATTTTCAACTATTTTTCTGGTTACAGGTGATGTAGGTCCTAGATCATTTGCTTTTAAAGTAGCTAAAAGGGCATCACACTTGTTTTTATTATCCTCCAATAATATTCCTAAATCAAAGTTTGAGATAGTTCTCTTTTCAAGTGTTTTACACCTTTGGGTATTCAATAAATCTTCAACTGGCTACGATTGTGGTTTGATCCGCTAGCTGCATTGTATATTGTGTTAATGTGCCAGGGTGAATCAGGTGGATATGGTTGTCTTTATTTAGAAAATGTTTTAGGTTCTTCTGAAGGCATTTCTAGAATAACCTGTATTAGTGATTATGAGGTTATTTCTATTCTTCTAATAAAACATCTGCCAGGTCCTCTTGGTCTTGGTGGACTCATGCATTATTAGGTAGAGGATCTATGGATGAGGTAGTATGAATGTGTAATTTTAGGCTAATTAACCTATGGATCCTAAACACTATAGTGTTGGCACTCCTCGTCAACGATACCAAAATGATAGGCAAAAATGTTCTAAAAATTGATCAAGTCCTATCTACTTATGTCAATCTAGGAGTACCTATGCAAAATATATACCTATAGTGTGGAGGATGAGTCCCTCTATTCATAATGGTTTGCTGAGAGATTAATTTGTTTGTGTATTTTTAGTTCAATGCAAACCCAGTAAAACTAAAGATTTAAACAAAGTAGATAAAACTAATGCAGGACATAAAAATAAATGCGTGCAAAAGATTAATACTAAAATTAACACACTTGCAAAATTAAAATTATGGAAAAAAACTACATTAAAACTGTGAGAAATAAATAAATCTGCACATGAATAAAATAAACTCTATGAAATAAATAAATCACACACACATTAAAAATTAAAAATAATAGGAAGAAAAACAGGGAAGGATTACTACCTAGAGTGGGCCCGAGCTCCCACAGATGATCCACCCAACTAGATACAAATAAATAACTTATTAATTCACTGAACCTCTTAAGATTTTATTTTATGAATAAATACAGTGCATCCAAAAATAAAAATTTACATTAAATGCCTAAGAGTCTCCTTTTTAGGGATGCCCTACATTTTTATACAAAACATAGGCAATGCCTATTACAATAGTAAAAAACTAAAAATCTAAATTAACTTCATGTTTGTTAATATTGTTACAATGGCTACGGGTGCAACTACATCTTCTACTAAAAATAGTTACAGTCATTCTACACAATCAAGAGTCTACGGATGAGAACGACAACACTCCTCTGGATGTAAAATAACTTCTATCATTTTTTGAAAATCTCATAGTCAATAGTCAACATTTGGTAGTCTAGATATAGATATTTTTCATGGGAGAGTAGGCATGGTATTTCTATTAAGGGTTGCATCTATGGAACATAGGTGCTATACCTTTTGGTTGGTGCACACACGTGCTAAACTCTACAAGATATAGGCGCTATACTCTGGGTAGAGTGTAGACACCTTTCTCAATCAATGGAAAATAAGTGCTTTCTTGAACTTGAGACATAGGCACCTATTCTTTGTGGGAAGTAGGCACCCTACTGTGCTTGGGATATAGGCATATCTTCTTTGTGGGAAGTAGGCACCCTACCCTGAGCAAGATGTAGGTGCCTCCCATACTTCATCGAAATCACCTTTATAACATTTTCATCTTACTAAAATAATAATTCATCCATGTAATTCCAGGTTCGTGTAGGACCTTGACTCAGAATTGCAAAAGAATGATTAAAAACCTGTAGATACACACACATTCAATTGAAAACACCAATCAAGTATAAATACCATAATTATTCATTAATCATACACAATAGCTATACAAAAATGCATCTCTAGTGCTAATTATACCAGTACACTGCCCACACAAATGTGAATAAGATGAGCATTTTTGGTGCTCATCAAGGAGTTTATGCTAGATAAATTCTTCCTCTTCCTTTGGCCAATCAACTACCTCCATACATGTGTCTTTGAAGACTTCTATTATTTAATTTGCTTTTTGTTTTTCATATATTTCAATATGATATGGCTTAATATTTTTGCCATATGTCTAGATCAACTTTTTGATGTAGAGGAAAATCATGTGGCTATGATCAGGAGCCAGGTATCCCTCTAATCGCTCCAAGAATATATTTGATAAGCACATCCTAAACAATACAGATAGATTACCAACTATCACATCTTGTAATAGCAAGGTATGGGCATCTATACAGTATTATTGGAACCTCTTTTATAAAACCAATTGGACTGATTTGAATCCCATTAAACTATAGTGTCTTAGAATCTAACTGAGTGTAGTTTAGACCCATGGAATTGCATACTATATAAGGCATAATTGTAATATCAACTCTTGGATCTATTGTGGAATTATGCATTACCCAACATTCTAAGTAGAGAGACAAACAAAAGGGCAAGAAATGGATTCATTCATTCGTGCTTGTGATAATTATTTGTATGTTGCTTTTGGATTCCTAGGACTAATTTTATCTTTTGATCCTTTTAGAGGTAATTTGAGCAAATTCACTTGTCCAAATATTAACAAACTACCTTTTAGGTTTACCACCCCTTTCGCAATGTTATCACCAACTTCATTTGGTAGCTCCAGTCCTTGGTATGTTGTCTTGAATAGTTTCAAATATTGTTCAACTATTGCTACTCTCTACCTCTTAGTTATGGCTACCATTTTTCAAACTAAGTATTTTCAGGATCAATACTTTGTTGTATAATTATAAATTTTCATTTTTTCATTTTCCTTTATACAAACGTGGTGCTAATTTTGACTCTTCTTCTTCAGCTTGTTCTACTCTTGGCTCCATTTCACCATAAAATGACAAAGAAATAAGAGTCAATTCCTAATTCATACTAACTAGGTGAGTTGCAAGGAGTGTCTACCTTGAGAAATATTTCTCTAGGTATATCACAAGGGCTACCACATTGATCATTTTTAGAGCCTTCTTTGAGTAGAAATAGGGTTGACAAGGTTGAGAACCATTGCCATTGTGATAACTATTGGACATTGAGTGCTTACACATAACTAGAACTAGGTATTCCTCCTACCTTTGATTCCTTTAATTGGTTATATTATTGTACATTATTTTATCCCACATCACTTTATCCTTTGGAAATGATACATTATAGGGATATACCTCAATCCTTATCTTAGCACCTTTTCATTCTACTTCACGGAGTTGATTAGTTAGATGTTGGATTAGAATTCTCAGTTCTTGCACTATTTGGGATCCTAGGATAGACATGTTGGATGTATCCTATACCAGATATGGATATGATAGATAAGACTCAAGTGACCTATTATGTGAAAAAGGAGGTATGGTTGAAAAAGAATCTATGATTTTATTTAATGGATTTGAGGGGTATCCCATATGGTGGTTTGAGGGTGAGCTTTCCTATAGAGATGAACATATATTTGACTATGATTACCATTTGAAACTTTAATAGGAATATTTTTCAATGGGATTGTAATA
This sequence comes from Wollemia nobilis, assembly GCA_028583015.1. Classification (NCBI taxonomy): domain Eukaryota; kingdom Viridiplantae; phylum Streptophyta; class Pinopsida; order Araucariales; family Araucariaceae; genus Wollemia; species Wollemia nobilis. The sequence continues at coordinate 476,178 of JAQPPZ010017169.1, forward strand.
TTAGAAGACTTAAATATGAGGTGAGGCATGGATGTAGGAGATGTAGGCTTGGACATGTGATGGTCATATTTCTAGAAGGATCCCTCTATAGATTCTTTTAAAATAGATGTTAAAATTAATGATGCTCTCATGAAGATACCTATGAATGAAGGAAAATTGGGTGAGTAGTAGGAATGGGTTTCTAGGGTCATCAAAATCTAATGTGAAAGCTTCAACTAGGTCAGCCCATGTCCTAACAATATTTTCTTCTACGGAGCAATACCATAACAATAATTTTCCTTGAAACGATTGAGAAAGAAGTTTGATCATTACATCTTCAAAGGGAATATTGTAGGTAATAGATAGAGCAACTACATCTTGATAGTGCTCATAAGCTATTTTTCTACTACTGCTATAAATAGAAAAATATTTCAAAGTGACCTTAGGGATATCATGAGGATTTGGGATGTCAAGAGGCTCAAAACAATGTAGCTATAAATGGGAAAAGCTAGAAAAATTTGTTTGACCATGGATCTATGGGTATAAATTTGAAATTGGTAGTCTCATGTATTCAATGTCTATCATACATTTCTAAGTTTCATTGGTAGTGGAGCTACTAATCTCTCTAGTTTTTATATTAGTAGAGTCAATAGGTGAATATGTACTCTGCTTAAGAGGCCAATACTATTCACCAAAATCTTGAGTCCCCTAGGAAATTAAGATAAAATTTGAAGGTGGGATGTTGGGGTCCTACCAAGCATGCTAGAAATGTTAGTCTAAAATTTTCCTAGTTGGTAATGTGTGCCCTAGACTTTAGCCAATATTGGATGACTAAGATTTCTCCCAAGTTGAACCTCTAGAGTATGCAGACTCCTTGTGATACTTGTAAAATTGCAATAGGGGTTTAGATGAAAGAGAGAAATGGAAAGGATTTAGAATAATTAAGGCTTAGAAAAATGATTGAAAATGGATAATGTATAACATAACAACACTAAATTTATAGTGCAAGAGTCTTACATAGTCAAATCCTAGCAAAACTTAATAGACCAACCATAAAAAAGCATCATAGAGTTCATTCAATCTTGGTTATATGCATTAACCATTTCAAATACTTATATGAAAAGTAATCTAAATAGCAATCCAAAAAGCATAATTCATTGTAATAGAATAAACTAATCATAAATTCAACCTAAATAAATTAAGTCACAACATTCATACATAAAAACTTGACAGTACAATTGTAATGGAGGCCAAACAACTTTCACTTTTCATTTATTGGTATTAGTCATTATGCAATACATATTCAAGCAAATGCTTCAGAGCCAACCCTCATTATGAGGTGTGTTGAGCTATTTATAAGCTACTTATGAGTCTTGCAATGTAATATTTACAAAGAATCTGTTATAGGCCTGTTAGAAAGAACCTGGGAAGAAACACTCATAAAAGCAAAGGTAGTTTTTATGCCCTACCATTATGCTAACATGGTAGGTTTAAATTTCTTCATCTCACTTTAGCTTTGATGTGGTTTCCTCAGCTTTATTTATCTCCAACTATCACCCTTTGCAACTTGTTTAATCATTGCAATGGTTTATCACTTTCAACTCTAACTACCTTGGTTTGGGTGAATGAAAAGCATTTAGGTGATTATGGATTTTGATGGGAGTGAGGTAGATGAAAGGGATATACTTAGGTGGTTAGTGTAAAAATTCATTACATCATTAGACCTTCTTGATCATTATGGGATTTGTAGTGAAGTCATGTTTCTATGGTCTTTAGAGAACTCTTCTGTACCAAAGCCATACCTTTTAGAGGGGTTCAACTAGCATCCTCACTCGAAAAAGTATAGATTCATTCATTTTTGGAAAATATTTTGGCATTTTGATTTTGTGTAGTTTTAAACCCTTTTGGCAAGCCCAATTTCATTCCATTTTGGCATTTTGGCACAATTTTGGACTTTCATAATTCTTATGTTGGTGTAAGCACTTACAAAGTCTAGCTTTGCTTCATTTAAATTTTATGCATACTTTAACTTTATTGATGACCACACTGTCCCACTTGGAAGGCCTAACTTTGTTCCACTTTTGGTTTGTGCAAGGTTAAAATTACATTGTTTCAAATTTATTTATTTTAGGATTCATTACATCTTTTGCTAATGTCACCTTCATGAAAGTCCATGATTGATCAACTTTGGATCTACACATTGCCTAAATCCTTTAGGAATTAGTCAATTTTTCTTCATATCCAAATCACATTATGCTTACTCACTTCTCATGATTTTGGACGAGCTGCAAAGCATTCTAACTATCTGGAATATAGCCAAATTTTGATGCATTTGAGTCTTTGTTTTCTTTATTTATGTTTCTTAGATAATTTTTTGAGTTAACTGCCTTAGAAACATTTGACCAAAATTTTGGCAACATGGTAGGTTGGCCTGACTTGCAAAGGCTAATAATGTGGGTATAATTTTGACCTACATGCATGGGAAGACTAAATTTATGGCTCATCAGAGCTAAAAATATGGGAGTTAAAACATTTGTCTAAGTACCAAGTCTCTTGGAACAAACCATGATGTCATATTTCATGGAGAAAATTAAATGATGAGCCGATGGCATTCACACAAGGAAATAATGGTTAGCTATTGATGTCCTCATGAGATTTTCCATCCACCATCCACAAACCTATAAAACAGGAAAAGAGACTACATAAGCTAAACATGAGGGAAGATAACAGATAACCATGCCATCAATGAGTTAGCTACACAAAAATATGGCCTGACCAATGGAGGAGACCTATAAAAGGAGGGGGTTTTCTTTCAAGTGTGCCTCAATATGCTTTCTCAAGAGAGACATTCCTTGAAAAACCGCTTCTAGAGAAATTTTAGAGTAGGAAAATTGTGCAAGGTTGAATGAAATGAGAGGACCTAAAGCTTATTCAATTTATTAGGTAGTTGATGTATCAAGAATGCCAACTACAAAGGGACCATGCTAGAAGTTGCTAATAATTTTCTATTGTATTCTATAATGGTAATGATCCATAAATTTATTATTGAGTAAGGAAGATAACATGTCAAATTAGAAATAGGTATGTCATAGAATCATATATGTAACTATTGGAGAATATTGTCATATGTAATCGCAAGGAATATTGTCATATTATTATGCACTTTGTAACTAATGGAAGGTGAACCACCACATGGGTGATCTCATAACTCATGTAAGGTGAACCATCACACTCTTATATAAAGATATATGTACCCCATTGTAAAAGGGAGGTATACAATATTCTTATACAACTCTTGGCTCATGGAGCTAGAGATATTTTGGAGTGGCTTCCTTCCAAAAGGAGCATTTGTACAATATTGCCCTACCTCAAGGGTATACTCAATCTCTATTTTATTATGTGGAAATTATTTGCGGATGCATGTTGAATATTTATCATATTGGTGAATGATCTATGGTAATGAGAAGAGAGGTTCATAACATCTGGTATCAAAGCAATGATTCTAGCAAAGTGGGTTTGTTTTTGTAGATATATGGCACATTAAAAAAATGTTTCATTTTGAAGAGGCCATATTTTTTTATTTATTTCAATAGTCATTTTTAGAAGATTTTTGCATCATTGTGTAGATCTTTTTGGCCACTACAAAAATGATTGCTCATTTGTTAAATTCTGATCACTATTGGAAAAGTTATGGATGTTTGAAGTTGGGTTATTTATACTATTTTTTGGCCATGGAAACTTTTTTTCTAAATAAAAAATATTCGTATTAATTTTTTTAGCTGTTATTTTTAGAAGATTTTAGAACAAGCATGTATATTATTTTGAGTACTATAAAAATGACTACTCACTTGTGAAATTCTAATAAGTATGAGAGAGTTACTGTTGAAAAATAAAATAACTTCTTATTATACTTATGAAAGGAACCTTGCTTAAATAGTAAAGGTGTAAAATCTGATCCATCGGATCATAACAAACTGAGTTGATCTCAACCACATAAATTATCCTAGTAAAAAATTAGGATATACTCCAACACCCCCCCTTAAGTGGTACTAGGATATCACTAACATCCCCATTAAGTGGTACAAAGAGGTAGTGAGAAAACAATAAAACCAAAAAAGTGGTATATCCACATATATGAGTCTTGACAACAAGGCCTGATAAGGTACTCATGTACAATATATCCATAAGAAACTCTGTTGGAGAGATGATGAAAAACCACAAGGGAGAAAACCATCTGCCATAAAATAAGAAGAATAATGAAGATGAGGAAGAAGTATGGAGAGGAAGATGTCCTCTTCAAACCCCTTAGGACAACTTCCATCAAGAAGCCTACAAAGGATCCATGATATGTCTTAACAAAGTAGATAAGCCTTGTCACCGAACTAAAAGAAATATGGTGCTTGTGATAATGAACAAGGTTGTGAACCATGAAAAAAGTCACCAAGAAAGCCCCCTAAAACCAAAGTGTCTCACAAAATGAGAGTGTGAAGATAGTGTGGAAAAAAAGCACCACATTGGCAAGGATAGTCTGAAATTGACTTCACAAGCACAAATGGTGTCCACCTATAGAACACAATGGGCTGATAACAAGGTCCAAACTGTGTGGATAAAAAACTAAAACAAGGGAATGAAAGGGCACCAATGGATATTGAATGTGTCCTTATGGTGACCTCCCCATCCTATCGAAATGCATGGGTAACCAGACACTGCATCCGCCAGGTGCTATCGAGAAGGTGACTAGATACTAGGATCACATACAAATACCTTGGGAGGATCACTCCATGATACAACAATATTCAAGCTATAAAAAGTATGGAAAATAGTTTCAAAATTGAAAATGGATACCACCATTGTGTTCGACTCAAAAACATCTTTTCGATGACTATAAAAACCCTTATGATTGGGTGTAAATGAGGCCTTCACCTACAAGAAAAAAAACAATCTTCTTCATCAAGAATCTAAAAATTCCTAACATCAGAGAATATTCCCTGGAATATTTTTATGGCATTGCTATTGGTGGAAAATATGTTTCAAAATTTTACCTTCGGATGTGGGCTTTCCACTCTCCATAACATTTAAAAAATTCTAAGTGAAGAATTTAAAATAACATGCCCAATTTAAATTCAATTGGGCCATAACTACCCAGTTTATGTGGGCATGGAAAAAAAATGAAATTACAACAGGTGGCTGCCATGAGGCAAGAGGTGGAAATGCTCCTAGACGGGAAAAAAAATGAATTTTCAACCATTAAACTCTAATTTGTCAACACAAAAGACTTGTGGCGGTAAACATCCGACACCGACGAGCAAGGTGGTATCAACAAGTGGTGCCTCATACTTGAACTCTTGCATGACCCCACATAAACCTGAACCATGTACGATTGCAAAAAACCTTGCATGAAATTTGGCACTAAGTTAATTTCCTCCCAAATTCACCAAAAATAAAATTCGACAGGAACCCCATGAACCTCGTAAACTTTACCTTACAGTCGTTGAGCAGTCGAACCTTGTCACTGTAGTTGAACGACCAACCATCGTTGACGATGACGAGCGCCATGTCGAGTCCTAGGGCCTGAGATTATTGGAATATTCCAAGAACCCTGGTAGATACGACATTGCAAACATGGCTATGAGGACCTCAAGGATGGCCATGATGGTCACCTTCTTTTTCGTAGTGTGCTCCAACAAACAACAACACAAGAAATGCAAGGAGGTCAAACTAATTGTGATTGGAGGTTCACCCTATTCAACAGATTGAAGAACAATATACTATTTATAAAATATCCAACTTTTAGCATCGAATGTAGATGTCTGAATGCAGATGTCCAACTCCTACTATAGATCATCCTTGAGGGACCATCCTCACATAAACACTGTCAAAGCCATTGAACTCAAGATTTCACTAGTGAAACACAGAGTAGGCACACAAGATAGGTGAATCCACCATGGTTGCTGAGGGCTTCCACATAGAAAGCACAAGATCCCGTCACCTTAATGTAGCAAGTATAGCAAAGAATGGAAGCTCATCCTCAAATTTTTCCATTTTTGATTTCTTTCTAAAGCATATTGTAATTCATATAACCATTGCTCCTTCACATTTTCAATGCCAAATTGTGGCAACTTATGACAAAAAATTCATTATCAACTACTGGGTCTCTGCATGTGAGAATGGATCCATTGGATTGTGATCGATATACCAGGCTCCATAGATGCCTCCCAAGGTAGAGATATTTTTCCTTATATGGCACCAAGGCCACCGATTGGGATTCACAAGTATGTAATCATGAATTTGAAGTAGTAGAAATTGATGGTGAGGATGGAGGTACTATAAGCTCGTCATAACTTCATACACGGGTGTTTGCAACCCATTATGGCCTTGGCCTTCTGGTGGCTACCGTCTACTTCAATGCCTAGAATGGACCACCATCACCTTCGATGCCTATGGGTGTACAAAATACAACATTGCTATGATAAAAAAAGAATATTTTGAATACCGTGTTCATAATAAAACCCATCACCATCACTTGGAATGCCATTGCATCACATTCATATTGACATTAACAACTTGGAATAGAAAAAAATATGGTTGCATGCTCCATGGGGCTAAACTATTTCTTTCAAATCTACAACCTACATCCAGAGTACGCAACCTATTCTCTTGTAGATTTACCAAGCATCAACAAATTTGGAGCAAAATCTTCCTACATCACAGTCTGTATCACACACAAGCAACATCGCTCTCACAACCGAACTAGAAAATAGTTAGATCATACTTGCACTTTCATTCTACAAAATAATTATTCTGCCATATCTTATACCCTCCTATGGACAAAAAACTAAAAAACCATAAAAAAACTAAAAAATGACCTCCCAAAACAAACTATAGATTTTTCTTAATAACTTTTTGGTTTCTGATCCATCAAAGGATGGAGAGCATACTCCCTCAGTATTGAAGAAAAAAACATGATGGGGAGGAAAAAAATGAGGGGGAATTTCCATGAGGAAAATCCCCCCTCAAGCTTACACTCAGAATTCACAGGGCAAAGAAAGTTCGCTCTGATACCATGTTGGAAAATAAAATAACTTCTTATTATACTTATGAAAGGAACCTTTCTTAAATAGCAAAGGTGTACAATATGATCCATCAGATCATAAAAAACCGAGTTGATCTTAGCCACACAAATTATCCTAGTAACAACTTAGGATATACTTCAACAATTATAATTATTTGAAGTTGGGTTGTTGAGGCTATTTTTTTACAGCGCGACTTTTTTTCAAAAAGGAAAAAATTGTATTAGAGTTTTTTGTAGTCATTTAATTTTTTTTTTTGCATTAGCGTGTAGGTTATTTGAGTACTACAAAAATGCAAACTCACTTGTTAAATTATGATAGGTATTGAGGGAGTTACAATTGTTGCAAGTTAGGCTTTTGGCGTTGTTTTTGGGCTATGCAAAAAAAATAAAAAAATTCATAACTCTCAATTTGAGTAAGCAAATCAATTACCGTTTGTTTTGTTTTGAAGAAAATTTACAGATTTAAAGGTTGAAGGACATAAATGATATTTCAAAAATTTAATATTTGAGAAATTCCACTTATTTCAAACCCTAGCTACTTTGAAAAAACAAATCACAAAGTTGCCAAAATTCAATGAAGGGGATGATAAAAATGCTTGGGAATGATAGAAACTTTATAAGTCTTCAAATTCTTATAATATTTTATGGCGTTGGGGGCTTTATGATTATTTAGAAGGGGAAGCTTTATATTGGTTTTTGAATTTTTCTAGTGCCTATAATCTTACATACACATGGAATAAATTTGAAGTTGCATTTTTAAGCAAATGGGGATAAAAAAAAAGATAATAGTGTGCAGGCTAGGGCAACTACATATTTTGTATCAAGGCCAAATAATGGTCAAAAAGATTTGTTTGAATGCAAAAATTCTATTTTGTAAGTTCATGGTTGCATTCAAAATCAAAAAAATATTATTTCTATTAACCCTAGCAAAAAATATAATTTTATTAATATGTCTTTGACTAAGAGGTTGCAAGTTCAAGTAAAGAAAATCAAAGACATATAGCTTGAGGGTAAAAATGTTCAAATTTTTGAATATTTGAAGCTCACCATGGATAAATATATTTTACATTTAGATTTTCATGCTATCAAGATGAATGATGTAGATATTGTTCTTGGTTATCCTTGGCTGGATATTTTGGGTACTATTAACATTAATGTGAAAAATAAATTTATGAAGTTATGGTACTGTAAAAAGAAGATAACATTGCAAGATATCTCTTAGTCTAAGGTGCAAGAATTAGGGGCAAACTAGGAAGTTATGGTAGGGAAGCAAGTTGCAAAAAATCATGAAATAGAGTCTAAGGAGGCAGTAATAAAGATCAAGAAAGAAGCCAAATATGAATCTAAGGACAAATTCAATGATGAGAGCTTGAAAAAGCACATGATGATGAAGAATCTAAAATTGTAGGACATTGGGTTAAGGTTGGAGTATATTACCATCCACACCACCATAAGAGAAAACAATCACACAGATAGTGCTTGACATAATAGAAGAACAATAGACATATAAGGAACCAACGGATCTATAACTTTATATATTCTCTTAGTCATAAATGCAAGCATGTATGGATGAAAAAATTAAAATTTATGCTTTCAACACATGGAATTGGCATCAAGGAAGACACCACCAATCATAGTTTCACTAGGATGGATGGATGATCGATATTGGAACCAATAATCGACATGGCTTAGAAGATCATATTATTTAGCATCTTCTATTGTTTCAATGATGAAACATTTTGTAAAGGGGACAGAATGTTAGGTACCCAAGATAGGTAAATAATAATTTAATATTGTATTGTATAATATATGAGCCATAAATTAATTACTTAGGGAAGGCCACATGTCAAGTTAGAAATAGGTATGTCATAGAATCATATATGTAACCATTGGGGAATATTATCATATTATTATGCATTTTGTAACTCATGGAAGGTGAACCACCACATGAGTGATCTTGTAACTCATGGAAGATAAACCATCACACTCTTGTATAAATAGAGATATACCCCCATTGTAAAAGGGAGGTATGAAGTATTCTTGTATAATTCTTGGCCCGTGGAGTTGGAGATCTTATGGAGTGGCTTCCTTCTAAAAGGATCATTGTACAATGTTGCCCTACCTCAAGGGTATAATCAATGTCTATTTTGTTGTGTGGAATTTATTGTGCAATCTATTTGTGGATGTTGAATATTTCTCATATTGGTGAATGATTTATGGTAATGAGAAGAAAGGTTCATAACAGATGCTCACCACCTAGGCCATATGGGCAAGATAATTTTAGATTTTGTAATGGTAGCTAAGCTAAACCCTACCTTAAGTGGAGATATCCAAACCCTTCCAGTGATAGCTAATAGGGATCCATTGTTGGAAATTTTTCTATTTTCTTAGAAAATATGGATCTATTTCCAAATCGAGGAGTGGGTCGAAAACCTAGGTCAACCTTTTTGGGTAATTGGGTTTACAATTGTAATCTTGGATACTTTGATAAATAACACCAAAACTATACCAACTGAAAAAAAATGAGTAAAGGGGATGATATGTTCAAATGGGGATTTGGTAAGCCTCTTTAGACTTGTTGAACCAAATCAATACTCCCCAAAATGGAATCATGACATAATATAATGGGGAAAAATAAAACAACCAAAAATAGACTCAGGCACACTTGTGAAATGAAAACATTTGGTGATCCCTATCTATAGGTAAATTTTGAAGCATTTAGAATCATATAAGGAGTAGGATATCAATCTCTAGACTAGGAGGTGAGCTAAAAATGAAGGATCCAATTTATATTCAAAGCCATAAAACATATCCAAAGTCACGACCCTCCTAGGAATGCTCTCCAAACAAGGCCCTCTCACTCACATATAAGGAAAACCTTCACCTTGATCGGAGTGCTCACATCAAAGAAGTACCATAAAAATAATTGGACCTTGGAAAGGACCTCAAATCAAAGGCAACATTTTTTCCTATTCATTTTACAGATTTTGTTCATTTTTAGTTTTCTTTTTTTAGCTTCCAATTTTTGACTCCACACCCAAGGATACAGAAAAATATCTAGGCTCACTCCTTTCATGAGGTTGAAGAGCCCTAGGAGCCACCAAAGTTGTAGGAAACTATTCCTTACAACCCCCTTCTGACTCTAAGGCTTAATTGAAATTGAGGCAAACAATTAGCAAATACTACATGTCCCAATTAGAAGGAAAGAATTTCAAGAGAAAGGTGAATCATCTAAGAAGTTGCATTGACAATTAGATCTTCCATAAATGGTCAAAACTCATATTCTACCCTAGACCAACCACATTGAGGGTGCTAAGGCTTATGGGCCATTGCTTTTCAATTCAATGGTCTACAGGGTCCTAATAAATAAGAGCATGACAAAAAAGGTCTCGACAAAGCCTAAAATTTGACATGTGGTCATTAGTTAGGAGCCTAAGAAGAGAAGTGCTTACACTCAAATGAATGAGGCCTACAATTAGCTGAAGAAGGTTCCATATCATTGGGGATACATGGTAGCCATGCATGCAAAGAAGAAGTTAGGTGAAAGAGCATTAAATATAAACACCCACCATTAGCCACAATGATTGAATTTCATGGCCTAGCCTATTAGAAGTAATCATGTGTCAAATTACCACCATATGCATGAGCCTACCCTATCAATCTACACCAGTCAAGAAGGCCATGCCCGCTATGTCATCAAGTAGTGCATTCCAAGAGAAATATGACAAAGAATCGATGGCACAACCATCCCTAGCATAATAATGGAGAGGTGAGTCAATTATGATTTATCATCTGAAGGCCTAGAAGCTCTCATTATTTATGATTCTAAATCCAAAGACCTCAAAGCTGCTATTTCTAGCTACAAGAGGATTTTAGCTACAAAGTAGAATATAACTTACAAGACTTCTACACATAGTTTTTAGAGGGAAGGAAACCTCCTCTTGACTTATAAATAGGCCCAAATTTTATTGTAAAGGTATTATGAGTTGTTTGTTCATGCTTAGTATCTAGCCTTGGAGGATCTTCCTTTCACCCCCTTCTTTATGATTGTAATAACCAGAGCTTGAACCTTGATATACTATCTAAGGAGAATTGAATCCTCTAGGGTGCATTTTCTTGCAATCATTTTTGGCATATTAATGGAAATCATGACTAATTTTGTTCTACCCTTATTTTGTTAATGCACTTTTAATTCCAGGTAATGTGATATTTAGTTGTATATATTCTACCTATTAGTTGATAAATTTCATGTTCATTTATGACCATTTGTTGTAGTTGGAAGTAGGGATTTTAATTCTTGGTGCATTGCCCCTATAGCTTAGGTTTTAATTTTTTACAAAGTATTTACTTTTCCTATTTTTACTTTCATTGCCATTCTTGCAAAACCCCCTTTGCCTCAACTTGTGGATACCTTTATGCATCAAGGATAAATTCCAATGAGGAGCTGCCCTTGATTAAAAATCCTAGAGGTTTCCCCATAGGTGGTCTTACATCCTTGGTGCTTCCTACTATTTTCTCCATGTAGGGCATGAAAGGCCCCTGGCTAGTCGATTTTTTCCTGAATGGGTAGGTCCATTCAGAGATGGAAACATTCACCAATAATCAAAATGAAAAGTGAAGATGCAATCTTAGAACTCCTTAATATGAAAGAACTTAAGTTATCAAGACAACATCATAATTTAGATCACTTAGAAAATAGTGTTTTCTTTATAGTGTGAAATTTGACTTAGATGATGATGAACATGTTGCAAAATACCATTTGTAACATGGGACTAAAATGTTAGTCAATGATACTACTTAATTAAAAATTGGTGCACAAGATCATTTTATAATAATCAAATTATCCAAGGAATTATCTCCACAATAAATTGATGAATATACCGAGGTCATTATGAAATGTAGCTGTTGGAAATTTTGAGTAGTTGTGTTGTCATTGATGTCAAGAGTCAGTGTCAGTGATCAATGCAAGCATTTGGCAAAATAAGGGTTAAAATATTTATATTTTAAACCCAGGAGATTTGGTTTAAAAGCCTCACATGATTGGTTAAAAGGATGGCTAAATTTCTTGAAAGAAGGAAAATACCTAGGCCCAAAGGAAATAATATTATAATAGTTATTATTATATTATTAAAGGTTTAAAAATAAAGCAGGCCTAAAGGAAATAAAATTATAATATTTTTATTATAATATTAAAGGTGGTCAGATTGAAAAAGAAAAATACCTAGGCTCAAAGGAAATAATATTATAATATTTATTATTATAATATTAAAGGTTTAAAGATAAAGCCTAAGGTTGTCAATAAATTATTTATAATATTGATATTATAAATTAATTTATAAAATAAATTTATTAAACCCAAAGTAGGGTTGGGTGCAAATTCGATTTAATTTTTCTTCCCCCGTCGACGTTCGAATAAAAGAGGCATATGGTATAAATACCATAAGACCTGCTTTATAAAAGCAAATCTCTGAATTTAATGCACATGCAATTATTGAGAGTGGAATGTGAAAGTTCGTGAGCAAATAAGACAAGAGGATATTAATTTTTTTATTGCAGCCAAAAAATGTGAAGGTTAAATTGACCAAGGCATAAAGCCTTGTCACCAACCAATCGGTTGGGCTAGTGGCAAGTTGTTGGTGTGTAAGGCACAAGGTACGTGGAGGTTCCACGTTCAAGTCTTGGTGGTTGTGAAGGGATAAAGCTTTTTTTTTGGGATTTGGTGCTGGTCAAAGAAACAAAGTGCTCAAAGTGATTTTACCTCCCATGTGAGTTCCTAGCTCACGCGATAGCTAGGCCTCAGGTAGGGCGCATGCGACAACTTGACCTGGGATCGAATCCCATCGAGGAGTGTGAAAAGACAAGTTTTGAAGACATATCTCCATAAAAAAAAAAGGTATGGACACATCTTCCTTATGAGTGAAATATTATGAAATGCAAAGTTGGAGTGAAAATGATTGTTTGATAAGCATTGTTGAAAATAATTGAGTGAGCATTCATGTGCATGGTTAGGGATTGTGAAAGAACATGAGTATCATTGTTATGTGAGATTTTTTAATAAGCATTATTGGAAATATTTGAGTGAGCCTTCATGTGCATTATTAGGGTTTGTGAAAGATCATGAGTATCATTGTTATGTGAAATTGAGAACTATCTTGAACTAGGGTTTGTGAAAGAACATGAGTATCATTGTTATGTGAAAATTAGAATCATCTTGAGTCAAGGTTTGAGTTCCATAAGTGAGTTGTTGGAAGTTTTGTGAAACACTTGGTTAGGGTTTGTAAGCAAGTTGTGTTTCATTGAGTGGATGCTTTGAGTGAAGTTGATTGAGCATTAGTGATTGAAAGCATTGGAGTGATAGTTCAATATTTGTGAAATAAATTATTCTTTATTTTTGAATTGATTTGAAAGTAAGTTTGAAAGTGATAAAGTGATTTGTGAAGTGTGAAACATATTGAGTCTCTTACCATTCTCTATATGTTTCTATGGTTAAGCAATATTTTGAGTGAAACTTGTTTGTGTGATTGAAGAGGTTTTCTGGAAAGAGATTAAGTTGAGTTTTGTATGCAAGTTTGCAATTGATTTGAATAAAGCTTTTGTGAAAGCTTGTGGGCAGATTTGAGTAAGTCTTAGAAGGGATTTAAGGACTGAGTTGAGTAAGCTTTGGTGAAAGCTTAAGGACAATTTTGTGTGAGCTTTTATGGAATATTACAATTAGATTTAAGGCAATAATTGGTGAAGACTTGTTGAGTAGATTGAGCAAGTTATAGAGAGGAATTATTGAGTAGATTTAAGGCAAGTCTTGGTGAAGGATTATTGAGAAGATTGGACAAGTTCTAGAGAGGACATGTTGTGAAGATTTGAGGTAAGTATTTGAGAAGACTTGACAACAGCATTGATTGATTTATTTGTTCAAGATTTGAGTTAAATATTGGAGTAGATATAGTAGAGTTGATTTGTGATTGAGTCAAGATTTGTGTTAAGGCTTGAGGACAGATTTGAGACATAGATTAAGCAGATTTGTGCTAGAACGAAGGACAATGTTTAGTGCAGATTTGAGATAGAGATTAAGCAGTTTTGTGCTAGATCGAAGGACAATGTTTAGTGCAGATTTGAGATAAAGATTAAGCAGATTTGTGCTAGACCAAAGGAATATTTGAGATAGATATTGAGCAGATTTGTGCTATATTGAAGGATAGTTTTTAGTGCAGATTTGAGACAGAGATTAAGCAGATTTGTGCTAGATAGAAGGATAGTTTTTAGTGTAGATTTGAGATAGATATTGAGTAGATTTATGTTAGACCAAAGGATAGTGTTTAGTGCATACTTGAGATAGAGATTAAGAAAATTTATGGTAGACTGAAGGACAGTGTTTAGTGCAGATTTAAGACAGATATTAAGCAGATTTATGCTAGATTGAAGGATAATTTTTAGTGCATAGTTGAGATAAATATTGATTAGATTTGTGCTAGACCGAAGGATAGTGTTTAGTGCAGATTTGGACAGAGATTGAGCATATTTGTGCTAGACCGAAGGATAGTGTTTAGTGCAAATTTGAGATAAAAATTAAGCAGAGTTAAGATCAAGATTTTGAGGTAATAGAGGAGAGGATAATAGTCTCCAGTGGATAGATATCCATTAGCCAGGGTAGTGAGGATAAAATTCTTTTGAGTGAGGACATAGGTCTTCTATGGAGAGATATCCACAAGCCAGTGCAGTGGAGGCAACAGTCTTCTAGAGGATCACCAACCAAAGTAGAGAAGGAGTTCTCTTATGGAAAAAGATCCACAAACCAACAAAGGGGAAAAATTTCTCCTGTGGATAGGTTTCCATGAATCTGATTAGGGGATTGGTATCTGCTTTGGACAAAGATCTATAAATATTGTAATAGGGAAGGATTACCAAGAGATTTGTTGAGAAAATTTTAGTGAAATATTTTCTTCATGGAGTAGCCCACATTGGGTGAACCACGTAAAATTAGTGTCTCTATTGTGTGTGATTATTTATGCATTGCTTTGATTACTATAGTTTATATTGCCATGGATAATATTGGATAATATTGTTTGGGAAAGAAAAGTAAAAAGTGATCTTATACTATTCACCCCCCTCTCAGTATAATCTTGTGTTCTTCGAGTAGCTATATCATAGCTTGGAGTTATATAGATATGCCTAGAAGAGATTCTACGATTGTCATACACATTGTTTTTTACCTATTGGATGCTAAAACCACAAGACAAACTACTAATAAATTCCCTATCATTGTAATAAAACTAATTCAATAGGAGGTAAAAATGATTAAAAATAGTTTTCATAAATCCTAATGTCTACACTGATTGAGTTTCAAATATTATCCCTATAAAGAAGAAACATACTAAGGCCTTAAGAAAATGTATTGATTTTAGAGATGTTAAGAATATTATCTTAAGGATAACTTACCATTCCATTGAATAGATCAAGTCATATATTCTACCATGATCCTTTAATGAATTTCCATTAAGGATGATTTTTCCTACTGTAACGAAAGAAGAGTTTCTCCCAAATATAAACAAAAGAGGACTTTCATAATCAAGTATGGTACATATTGTTCTATAGTCATGCCTTTTGGAATTAAAATTATTGGGGCAATAACCAAAGACCTATGATCTATGTTTTCCATGATACGATTCACAAAATTGTGGAGTATTATGTACATGAACATTTAGGTATTTCACAAAAACGAGAGAACCTTACAAGTGATATAAAGGTAATATTATAAATATTTTATTCATATAGTGTTAGACTAAGTCCACTTAAGTGTATCTTGATACCTCAAAAAGTAAAATTTTAATGACATATATCCTTTATAGTTGACATATTATCCCCTACTACAATCAACCAAATTAGATCATCTTATTGGAAGATGTAATTCCATGAGTAGGTTTGTAATTAAATTTACTCACAAGACCTACTCTATAACTAAAATGATCAAGAATGATGCTACCATGGAATGAACCAAGAAGTACCAAGAATATTTGATTAAATTAAGAAAAAGTCACTAAAAATTCTCATCCTCAATCCACCCATATAAGATAAACCATTGATTCTTTATACTTGTGCCACATAAGTTGCTTGGGGGATAGTTTTAGTTTAATAATATAAAGAGGTGCAATATGCCAATATCCCAATTGAGCATGATTGCCTTGCTAGTACTTTGTGGCCTAAAAATTATGACATTATATGCTTTACCAAATAATTTATATAGTCATTAGGTCTAATCCTTAGGGATACTATCTTCAAAATATACATGTGGGTAGAATTTTGAAATGGACACAATTCCTCCATGAGTATGAATTAATGCTAAAAAGTTCTAAATCTATGAAGGGATAAGTTATAACTAATCAGTTAGTGGCCACACCCTTATCCGACTCTACTCTTCTCAATGAATTATTTTTTGATGATCAAATATTGCATATCAATGACATTAATATATATCTAGAAGATGGAATCCAAAGGCCTAATCCTCTCAGTGTGGTATTTCGCACCTATTTATAGTAATGAATATAAGCAAATTATTTACTCAAATATTATATAGAAAGCATAAAAAGGATGAAAGATGAATAGAGTCAAATAATTGATGTGCACCCTTAGGCACAATAAATAACCACTATATTATCCATGAAAAATGATCACAACACTCTGATGCAATGAATGGAGTGGTTGGGTGCATTTATACCAATACCAAAAACCTCAATTACATAATCAAGTTAACCTAACCAAACATAACAAGTGGGATTTAGTCTAATTACAAAATATAATATGGATTTAAACATGACAAGGTTAACTACAATCCACAGGACTTATGTAAATGAATAATTAAATACATAAATAAATAATTAAATAAATTTGTATAATTATTGCTTGTAGGCCTATACAAGACTATAACATACAATGTTGACCTTGGCCATATGTTAGATTACACTTTAGACACCCAAGACCAAGTCTAAGGAACCCACCATTGAGAGTGAGTTAGAGGAACCACATGAGAAAATAATTTTATATCCCAATACATGGATGCTAGATTTTGATAGGACTAAGAGCCAAACTAGGGTTGGCTTTGGGGAATCCTTGTGGTCCATTAATGAATATTTGATTCTCCCTCTTTTAAAATTAAATTTAACTGTATAGACAATGGTTCTAAATATAAAGACCTAATATTAGGATTCTAGCAACTAAAAAAATGTTGTAAAACATGTCTATGCAATTTAAAATTCACAATTAACTAATTTGCAAATCAAAGGTGAAAATTAAGTTAAAAGCGAGTCTCAAATAATACCATGATATTTTAAAAGGTATTTACAAATCCTTTGAATAATTTCCTATAAATATTGGGCCCATATAATAAAACCAAGTTGTAAATTTCCTAGCCCTATGTATTTCCTTAGTTGACTATCATAATGATATAGATGATACTATAAGTTTTACCAAAAAATTTAGTCATAATATCATTAACCATAGTCATTGTGTTAAATGAAATCTTGTTTGTATGATAATATTCAATATTTGTAGATCAAGTGGTATTAGCTCAATCGGTTAGATTCCTCAATATTTAAAGAGGATACCAAGGTTTAAATATTGCCAAGCGATACATGGATAATATCCAAGCTTTGTTGTAATACCACTATGTGGTGATGATGTAATACGGGTGGGACCTGTCTCAATCCCATATAACCAATTGAAAAAAGAAAAACATATTCAATATTTATAGTACCTTGGTACTACCTTTGTAAATTTTACTAATTTTAGAAGAAAAATATAGTAGCAAAGATCAAAAAATAAAAAATACCCCAAAATTTAAAATTTTTGCTAAGTATGAACATGGTTTGATTTAAAATAATGGCAATTGGTGTGAAAGAGAGATTTAATTTCTTAAAGGGACCAATTGGATTGAGGGAATTATTAACTTGATAGAAGTAGCTAGTTTTCTTGCACAATATGAACAAATTGCTAAAAAATACAAGCAAATTGATCAGACTATTGCAAATGTAAAAATTGCCATGGATCACAAGGGAAATATTATAGAAAGCAACTTTTTGGCATGTAAAGGTGCATAAAGTAATTTTTGGATCCTTATAAGCCTATCAGAGGAATAATTAGAGGCACATAAAATTTGGATATACAACATTTTGCTAATGTTTCCCTCAAATTTTTACTTTTACTAGGAGTAATTGTTATTCACCCCAAGAAACTTAGGGGTTAAGTGTTTCTATAAATAGGGGCATAAGGTCATAATTGTATTCATATTTTGGCCATGATAACTTAGAGCTAAACTCTATGAAACCCATTTTTGCTTTGTACTTAAACGTTTTAAGAAATTGACAAGTCCTTATGCATCCCATCAGTGACAATACCTTCCTAGTTTGCTAATCATGTGATTGTTGTGGCATGACCCTTCTAGCCCATATTATCATTCAATTATCAATTTTATAATAAAAAAATGGATAGGGATTGATCTTATTTAAATTTTCATATTCTAATTGATCACACACTATCCTTTCTATGGTGTAAAAATTGTATTTACTTTCATTTTCTCACACTTTAAACTTATTTTATTTTACATGCATTTTCCTTTTCACACTTTCTTTTTATGCAATTTAGTTTAGATTAGAGATCTACATGAGGACAATAGGGAGTCAACCTAAATTGAGAGGTAGGGAGAAACCTTTGGAAAACCTATTCAACCTTGTTGAAACTCAGACTAGGAATATAATATTTAATTTAGAAGTTAAGACAATTCCCCAGATAAAAATAGTTTTTGGCATGTCCTCTGGGACAAGCCCTCATTTCCCTTGAATTTGCACTATATTTCTCAATTTCCATGCCAAAAATGCACTTTTTATGGAAGAATTAATTGGATCAAAATCATTTTTTTTTGTTAAGTCAAATTTAACAAGCGATTCTCTCCAAAATATGGAGTGGTTTACTCATTTTTTAGTAAAAGTTGATTTTTTAAAGTTCTTAAAAATGAGCAATTCTCTTGGTAAATTCAAGCGATTTGCTCTCATTTAACAAGTGTTTCACTCAAAAAAATATTGTTTCTTCATAGTTTTAATCCAAAGCAATTTACTAAGGTAAGGAACTAATTTTTTAGTTCCAAACCTAGTTTTACCTAAAATGCAACAATTATTTCATTATTTGTGTTCAAATTTTGTAGGTGCTTTGTGAATGGTGACTTTTTTTTTTTGGTAATTATTTTAATAGATTAATAGTGGGTTTTTATAGAGGATCCCAAAACCTTATGTACAAATTCAGCATGGCTGGAATGTGCATCATGCCTTGTGGCTGGAGGAATAAACTTGATGACAGAAACCAAAATCTGCTAATTGCCCGAAGGCTATAAGTAGGGCCCTTATGTCTGAATATCCTGGAAACAAACCACATTTTACCAAGGAAAACAAAAATACTAGTTGGAGAAATTTGACCATCGAAAGCAAAAATAGCCAAACCAAACGAATGACCTTCTGAAGCGAGGAGAACATCATGAGAGGATATCCGCATTGGCAAAACTCACCACCTCAGACGGGAAGCATGAGCGCCACACAACAGGACACGTGGTCACAAGCCCTTTGTTGGCCATGTGGTCTGCCACGCGATTTCCTTCCCTAAAAATATGGCATGCCTTCCACCTGTCACGTTGAGAGAGGAGCATCCTAGCCTCAAGAATGATGTTGTAGACCCTCCAAGACGGGTCTTTAGAGCCTAGCAGATAGTTGACTATATTGAGCAAATCACCTTCGACAATCAAAGGCCAAGGATCCTCGGAGAGGATCTGGATACCTTTCAAAACACTTCGGCTTCAACATAGTGATTAGTCTGGGCACCCAAATCTTCACAATAAGCCAACACGAGATTCCCGTTATGATCTCTAACCACACCACCAGAACCAGCAGGGCCAAGATTGCCTTTGGCCGCACCGTCAAAGTTTAATTTAATCCAGCCCACAGGGGGCTTGGTCCAAATAACATCCCCACGCTGAGACTTAGAAACACCATCAAGAATAGGGAAAAGGCCCAAACTTTGGAAGATCGCTGCTTCGCCAGGAAGGCGAGGATGGGAACTAGGAACAACTTTAGAATTCTCAATGGTGAAGGATAAGGCTCTCTGAGCGACACAGGGAGGTACTCTAGGGACCTTGCCGAAGACTCTGGAATTTATCTCTAGACAAATCTGCCAAATGGAGTGGTGGAAAGAGGCCTCAAGAAGGAAGCGAAATTTAGGATTCTTGAAAGGATTGGGCCATTGGTGGAAGGCATATTTGAGGGAGCGGGGAGTGCACCAAAGGATTTGAAAGGAAGACAAGACAGTGTCCGAGGACAAAATGGGAAAAAGGACAGTGCAAAAATAAGTGGTCTGTCGTCTCACAATCAACAAAGCACAAGAAGCACCTGTTGGGAATAGCAAAACCCCTCTTATGGAGGTTGTCGATGGTTAAGGCTTTATTATGAAAGGCAATCCATGCAAAGTAATTAACTTTAGGAATAATACCCTTCCTCCAAATCACTTTCCACCTGTGATCCATGGCAATCTCGCAAGTAAGAAGGTCATAGGCAGTCTTGACAGAGAACAGACCATCCTCTGTGCCACGCCAGATGATTCTGTCATCTCTTCTAACAGATGGAATTAAAACAGACCGAAGAATATTAGACAAAAAAGTCATTTCATTGTTAAAGCCGTCCAGGACTGGCAAATTCCACCGAGGGGGAAGAGAGCTCCGATCAATGAAGTCTGCAACCTTGAGTTGGGAATTTGGATCCACCTGGGCTTTCAGGCCAGCAAGGTCCGCTCTCAACTCGAGAGCTCCATCAGTAACCCACCTGTCCTTCCAAAAGAGAATGGAGTTGCCATCACCCAAAATCCAGCGAGCACCAGAGTCGATCAGAGAGCGGGCTTGAAGCACGTATTTCCAAAAGGCAGACGCTTCAGGAGGAATCCCGACATCAAAAAGAGAACTCGATCCAAGATACTTCCTCTTAACCAGCTTGACCCACTCTGCTGGGTCATTAGTCAGGATCTTCCAAGCGTGCTTAGCGATCAAAGCAATGTTCATGAGTCTTGATCTCCTCATTCCCATGCCACCTTGGTCCTTTCGTAAGCAAACCTTATCCCAGGCCACAAGAGGAATTCTAGATTTTTCTTCATTGCCAGACCACAGAAAGGTCCTCTGAATCTTTTCAATCTTGGAATGGATAGAAACAGGCAGCATGAACACATACATGAAGTAAGTTGGGATTCCTTGGAGACAAGCTTTGGTAAGGGTGGCTTTCCCGACTTATGACAGGAATTTGCCTTTCCAAGTGCTCGGCTTTTTGTGAAGACGTTCCAGGATCATGTCCCACAAGCTTCCATTGGCCCGGCCATTACAAGCCAGAGGCAAACCCAGATAAGACGCAGGCAGGGAATCAATAGTGCATTCCAAAATTCTGGCTATGCGGAGCTGCCTTCGCATAGGAGTGTTAATAAAATAAATTTTGCTTTTGATGTAATTGACTTTCTGTCCGGCAGCCTTTTCATAACGGGAGAGGATTCGCTTGATGGATTTGGCTTGAGTGACGGATGCCCCAGTGGAGATGAGGGTGTCATCCACAAATTGCTGATGAGAGACAGGATCGACTCTGGAGGTGGGAAAAATGCCAGAGATCTTATTCTGACGAAGAGCCTCTTTCAAAGACCAACTCAGAACCTCGACCGGAAGGATGAAAAGAATAGGAGACGAGAGGGTCACCTTGTCCGAGGCCTCCGGCACTTTGGAAATACCCATCGGGGGATCCGTTGATTAGAACAGAAAAGGAGGGAGTGGATATGCAACTACCGACAAGGTCAATCCATTGAGGGTGAAAACCGAACTTGAAGAGGACAAGACAGAGGAACCTCCTGTCAACTCTGTCAAAAGATTTATTCATGTCCAGCTTGAGGAAAAGAGCAAGCATTTTTGGAGTGGTGAGCAGAATGGAGGGTTTCATGGATGGTGATGACACCATCGAGAATGTTTCTGCCTTTCACGGTGCTTCCCTGAGAAGGACCAACCAAGGAGGGAAGAAGGGACCTCAGACGGTTGGCTATGGACTTGGTTAAGATTTTATAAAAAACATTGCACAGGCTAATGGGACGATAATCAGAGAAACTTTTGCAGGCGGAAGACTTAGGGATGAGAGCAAGAAAGGTAGAATTTAGTTTTGGATGGATGGATCTAGAGGCTTGAATCTCCTGAATTGCTTCGCACACATCCGAACCCACAACATCCCACATAACTTGAAAAAAATGGGGGGGAAAACCGTCAGGCCCAGGCGCCTTGTCTGGTTGCATGGAGAACAAAGCTTCTTTAATATCAGACATAGAAAAAGGCTCCAGAAGCTTAGAGCTTACCTCGGGAGGAACTTTGACTGGGAAGTTATCCAACAGAGATTTCTAAACCTGGAGATCACTGTCGGGAGGAACACCGAGCAGATCTTGGAAGAAGTCAACCGCTTCACTTCGGATTTCCTCAATATCCTTGGTAACACGTCCATCCTTGCACACCACTTCCCTGATTTTGTTAGCCCCTCTGTGTCGCAAAGTTGACGCATGAAAAAACTTCGTATTGGAGTCTCCATTTCTCAACCAGAGGTCCCTAGATTTCTGGCACCAGAAAGTTTATTCCCTTGCAAGAATAGAATGATAATCCACCAAGAGCCTCCTTTCCTCCTCCCTAAGGCAATCGGTGTAACCTTCGAGCTCCATTCTCTCCTCCACCAATTTTAGGTTCGCAGAAATGGACCTTTTGGACTCAAAAATGTTGCCGAACACCTCCTTGTTCCATGTTTTCAAATTCCTTTTGATTAACTTGAGTTTTAAGGCCACTCTCTTGGAAGCGGAACCTGCTACCTTCTGCTGTGACCAGGCTGTAACCAACCCTCTAAAGTCCTTGTGAGAAATCCACATGGACTCAAATCTGAAGGGGGTTTTAAAAATAGGCCCATCAACCATCTCTAGGACAATAGGATTGTGATCAGACCCAATCCTCGGTAAGGCCGAGAGAGTTGCCGCACCGAGTATGGGAATAGCCTCTTGGGATATGAAGAATCTGTCAAGCTTGACTTGAATAAGATTGCTCCCAATCCTCATGTTGCTCCAAGTGAAGGATGCCCCCTTGAGGTCAATTTCAAGCAAGTTATTGGTAGAAACAAAATCTCGAAAGTCTTCCAGACTATGGCTAGAGTGGTCTGATCCTCCTTTCTTTTCAGATGGGTGAAGAGGACAATTGAAATCTCCCCCTAGAACCCAAGGGAAATTACAGAACGTTTCCCTCATCTGGGAAATAGCCTTCCACATTTTTGCTCTCTCCGAGATAGAGTTTGGGGCATACACATTAGACAAGATCCAAGAAAAGTTAATGGCTTTGGAATGAAACAAAACATTGATAATCCTGCTAGAAGTTGAGAGAAGGCTGCCCTCAAAAATCTCTGGATCCCAAAGAATCATGAGACCGCCTGCCGTTCCCACTCGCAGACTGGAGAGGAATTTTGCCTTAGCCCAAATGACCTTAGCAGCTCTCGGCGAAGAGATAGCATCGGTCTTAGTCTCTTGCAAAATTAGGATGGACGGATTCGTCCTTTTTCTGAGATCAGCCACCAATCTCCGTTTGGCCGCTGCATTAAGCCCTCTCACATTCCATGAGAGGACTTTCATCTCAACAGTTTGATATTATTCTTACCTCCCTTTCCTTGCTGGAGGGGAGGTTTTGGGACAGACGAGTCACCCATCTGGGAATCAGAATCATCCTGAAAAAGCAGCCGTTGAGTACCATTTGCAACATCTGCCGTCGTCTCCTTGTCCCGCCTATATTTTTTGGGGGGACGACCTTGCTTCATTTCGCTACCAAAATCAACACCTTGCTTTCGGCTTCTCATATTACGAGGGCTGATATTACCAGACTGCTCACCCCTTCTTCCTAGTAGGTAATCTTCCAGCACATTTTGGGACTCGGGGTGGTTATGGTCCAAGATTTTGGGTGAATCTGCCTGTGCGGTGATTGGTGGAAGGGACTGGTCCTTCTCCTCTTATGGTCCAAGGTGAGGGCTTGCACCACACGGCTCAAAGACCATTTGGGGGGAGACTACTTCCACCGGGTGGGAGGATTCGGGATGGTCCCTAGACGGGCCTGGAGAATCATGCCCTTTTGTAGCAGGGAGCTTTGTCTGACCTTCACCGTGTTCCAAGGGGTTGCTGGAATCCTATTTCTTCATCCCTAGATTTTGAAGAGGACAGTTGGACTGGAGGTGCCCTTGAGAACTACACAGGGGGCAGAAAGCCGGTTTGTTCTCATACACAATGGGTTGCTTGTGAAGAATGATATCTCCAGACCGGAGAGTGATGGATGATGGAAGGTCAGCCTCCAAATCTGCAAGAATGCAGAACCGAGCTTGAACAAATCTGGTTCGAGCTTTGGTGGGAGGGTCAATGGTAACCAACTCACCAATGGAGCGTGCAATTCCTCCGATTAAATTTTCATGCCAACAGAAGAGGGGGAGACTCGGGAGTCTAACCCATATTGGAGCAATGTTGATATTTTGGGTCTCGGGGTTGAAGTCCATACCCCACTTCCTTAGAAAGAGACTTCTGCGACCTAGGAACCAGGGACCACCAGCCAGGATTTTACAGTAGTCCTCCTTGTTATTCAGTCTAATCATGAAAAAACCCCGGGATAAGGCCGCCAACTCCATGTGACCAGAGGTTCGCCATTTACCTGCCGCCCACTTGCGAATGGTCTCCATGTCAGGACGGTCGCCAATAAACTTACCGATGAGGGTAAATTTTTCGAATTCCACAAAGCTTGAAAGAATTTCTGCCGAGATGTCCAACTCGTCCCCGACAGGAGACAACTCCTTGGAGAGCAGACCGCTAAGGGTTTCTGAAGCCGCTGCCTGAGCGTACGACTTCTGAGGTCCACCTCCCCATTTGTCTGGTGGATCCTTGTCATGACCTACATCCTCTTATGTTGGAGAGGACTCCTTAGCACCCCCGATCTCTGACTGCCCTCCCTTCGCCCTGCTGTGCCCTTGGTTCAGTCTGTTGGCATTCCCATGCTCTCCCGCAGAAGCTTTCCCGCCCGTCGTCATCTTGGCCGTATCAAAGAAATTATTTTTCAAGCCCGCATCATGTGAATGGTGACTTTGACACAAACTTTACAATTCTATTTTTTTAAAAGATGACCACTTTAATAACATTTGATCAACATCAAAACTCAAATATGACCTTGTATGTGCATCCTCCATAGGTAAGAATCATTTAAGGAATATTCTATGTCATATTTTCCAAAGCATAAACCAACAAGCAACTCATTCATATAAAGTGATAAAATAAATATGAAATGATGAAATTAATCTAAGACAAGTCTGATATGTAATTTGCTCTGAGTCTAAAATGTAATTCAATATAAAAGACAAATTTCTATTTCTTTCCCTCAATGAGAAGAAAATTTGATCCAATATCAAAACAATTGGATCCAAGTGATCCTCTTGGACCAACTTATTTTTGCAAAATTTTCCAATTTATTAAATCTAAGTGAATCACTAAAAAATAAATAAATGAATCACTTGCATTTTATGATCAAATCACTCTATTTTACATTATGTAAAAATACATCATCCTAGGAAAATCATCCTAAAATTTTAGGTGAATCCTTCTATTCTTTTTGAGTGAATTTCTCGACAAGGATAATTTTAAATTTTACAAAACTTGACCCTAAACCTCTATTTGTGTAGGTATGAATGTGTAGGCCTATGAATGCATAATATGAGGCTCAAAAAATGAGAAAATATCACCAAATAATAGACATTGTCATGTACCATCGAAGGAGTGCTAAAAAAAAATGAAAAGAATAAACTTTAGTATGAGTACATAAAGAAGATAAATTAAAAAAAATTGGTATCCAATATTGCCTTTCTAAAGGGAAAAATTCCCATGGATGATCTAGTTAGCGAAATTCTAACACCACTAAAAATTGAATATTTAATAGAAAAAATGAGTTACTCATTAGCTTTGGCAAACTAGAATTGATCAAATTCAACCCTCATAACTCACACCAATCCTTTGTATCAGATACCAATTTATGTGAACAACCTTATGAATAACCCATTATTTGTGAATCAATTCTACAACCTACCATCAACTTATGTTATGTAAAACATACCTCTCATGAGTAATCCTCCATCCCAAAACCCACCTATATCCACTTTATCAAATACTTTCAACATCCCTCTAGGTCAATCCTAAGCTCTAATAGGATCATTAGGATTAAACATAAATCTTACTTATAATACACAAGTGATGGATAGAAAAAAAGGGTCATAAGTATCCTAAGGAAACACTTAAGGATCAACACTTCATCTAGATAGCCAAACATAGCAAAATATGCAAGGTCCACCTACTCAAAACCAACAAATTCTATAGATAGGGTTGAACTATCTTCCTTAATAATAGAATATTCAATCACCTCCTAATTATTAATGGAATTACTAGAATCCACCACCTCATTATCCTCCATATCTATACCATCCATACCATTTGTATCCACCACCTATCTATGCAATTTACCTCCTCCTCATTAGTAGTACAATCAACATCTTCCTCAAAAAAAAATCTGGGAGAGCTCCTTAGACCACAAAACTAATTTTATACCTACCAATGGCTATTAAACCTAGTGGTCTATTCTATGATTTTCATAGAAATTATGAAAGTCTTACCTATAGGTGAAATTTTCACCCAAATACATATCCTAATTGGAATATGAATTTTATCCAATAAAAACATTGCATTTTGCTATAAAAAGGGTTATTAAATAGTTTAGAATAAAGGTTAGATCAAATAATATAAGAAGATTGGCTAAGTGTGAAAACACTACTATAAATTTTACGTGTTGATGTCAACATGTGTTGCAAAATTATCCAACATTTGACAACCAAACATCCAATAGATCTAGACCATAATTTTGGCTAAGTGGTATGGCTAAACATACTAGAATGCTTATGTTAGTAGAAGGAAAACATAAACTTGATGTTCGGTATTCAATATCCCTAACAGATTCAAATGATGATGTCAACAAGAGAGAGCAAAGCATCCGGTCTCATATGAGATACACTTGGCCCCTTGGAGCAAGAAATTAGCTAAGTGCAAGAATATAACATCTAGAACAAAGATGGAACCTAATGGATACATTTACCCTTGATGATGAAAATTTTAAAATGTTTACCTCAACAAGTATGCTATAAAATCTAGTTCAATAACATGATCAAAGTAAAATTAGATAAGGGAAAAATTAAACTTGACATCTGATAGAACACTTCATCAAGCTTAGATATCAAATAGTTGTTAGCAAAGGATGTTAAAATTTTTGGTAAATATGAATTAAAAGCCCAATTCCCAATAAACTAAGAGAAAAAAGGCTAAAAGAGACATCAATTGAAAACATGCACCAAACTACCAAGATGTGCTTTTGGCACACAAGTCTACTATCAAAAAACCCCAACAAACTCAAAAGCTTCTCCATTTGACACTTTTGCTATTATAACTAGGAATATAGTGCAGTATCTAAGAGCATAATGGACATGTCAAGAAATCTTGTGCACCAAATGAAGACATGGTAGCCACCATTACCTCAGATCAAGCAAAAAGAAGCCACATTAGCACCATGATGCCAAATTAGTTGCAACAAATAAGTTCAAGACACAATTATACACACTACAATGACTTGTTAGATCTACAATCCACTCTCTAAACTATAATGATAAATAACCAGCTCTCTTTGTAAATCTATATATACTAGAATCCAAGACATTCTAAGGATTGACTCTTTGGCATTTATAATTGGTATAATTGTATTGATTGAGGACTATACACCTTTTGAATGAAGATTGGATTGCTTTCTAAACTATGACTCGTATGTTTTCTAAATATGTATGTATGCCTTACTGAGTGCTAATGATTTTTTGTTAAAGCTAGGAATGAATAATTCTATTACAATTATTCTGCATTTTGGATTTCTCTTTGAATTTACCATTATAGTTCTAGAATGATTTAGTGAATACTCATATTTCTTCATGTTAAATGTTTTAATAACATAAGGGATGTAATGTATTCTATTAGGTGGTTCAATCTAATTTTGAATTGCGATACTCTTTGTAGTATGTCTCTTGATGTTTCCGATTTTGTACCACTTTTAGCTCACATTTCTAACCCTTTACATTTTTTACTCTATCATGCAACCCCCCATTTAGTTAGATTAGCTAGGTGTAAGAATCATCCTTCTCCAGAGGTTGGCTAAAAATCTCTATTTTTGAGCCTTCCAATCTCTTGGTCAAAGTCTTGAGGGTGCATATCATCGACATAGATGGATTTCAACAATAGTATTTTTGGCATGCTCGGTGTTACATTACTTTACAAATCCTAATTCAATCACCCAAAATAATCAAGATTTTGGTGAATAGTCTTGACCTCACTTGTGGAGAACTTCATGTTCACCTGGTAACTTTAGAAATAGGGATCCTAAGAATTAGCAAACCCAATGAACTATATGCTAAAGGTAACACAACAACTATTTATCCTATAATATTATGCTCACTAGAGTAGCAGCTACAAAACTAGAAGAACCTTTAATATTTATAGAATTAACACTTGTAATATCCAAAAGAAATAGATCCCAATCATCCCCTTCATCTCCATATTCTATAATTGCCTTAAAAATCCAAGGATCTACTCATTTTGCATTCATTATTTCAAGTCATTCAAACACATCCACACAAATGACTCAAAATCAATCTCTACAAAACTTCCCAAGATGGAATCACACAGGTCCTCTAAATCTACCAAACCAAAATACCATTTCTATTACTTCCCTTAAAGCTTTGCCAACATATGATGGCATTAGTAAAATATCCTATGAACACTGCTAATATGTGGTATCATTGGCTATAGTCCATAACATTCATGATGATAAGGTTGTTAATAATATAACTAAAAGGAAAGGTATTGGACTGGTACTAGACCCTTAGGTTAGTTGCATTTCTTCTTGGGCACAACTAGCTTGTATATTGGTGAAATAATTCAAAGAGCAATTTTTTTTTTCTCTCTTGACCAAAATTACTACCATTCAGAGGCATACACAAGAGATATTCATGGATTTTAATATCAAAAATAGTAAAACTTGGCAAAGACTATGATATCAAATTAGGCTTATAGATGCTCAGACACTATACTATTATCTAAGGGCTTTCAACATAGATTTAAGCTTAACGATTCACTAGAATAATGTGTTAACATTCCAAAAAATATTGTTGGTAGATATAAAGGCAAAGATCACTTTAATAGCTATAGGTAGAATTTCATCAAGGAATTCCATACCAATTTTTCATGAGATCCAACAAACTAAGTTTAGAAAGTAGTCATTAGTAACAATCACTCATCTACCAAATCTAACCTTGGTGCCTACACTAAAATTTTTAGCACTCCAACACCTGCACTACCTACACCTTCCACCACACTAGCATTACTTACTCTAAATCCTTAGGATGCTAATATGAATGATATCATGATAATATTTTACAAATTAATGAATGAGATCACAACCATGAAGAGAAGACAAGAAAAAATAAATTTATAGCTTAGGATATTTCCCTATGTGGTTAAGGATCAAGGTACTTCTACTAGCAATTTTGGAGCAAAGCCCATCACAAGATATAAAAACAAGGATGAAGATCCTTCCACCTCTATCTTACAAATAAACTATTGGTGCTCAAATTGCAATGACCTAAAAGGTGAAAATACATGCATGCTACACCAATATTAGTTTTAGAAGGTTGTACTAAAAAATAGAAAGAGCACAAAAGGGCCAAGTAAACATGTTATGGGAAGATGAGCAAAATCTGATGATGTAAGAAGAAATAGTTGGCCTAGAAGAAGAACCTATCTTAGTGCTGCTGTGATCAAGGAAAAAACCAATCTAGGTAGACCCTAGAAAAATAGATTCATTCAAGGTGTCGACTCAACAAAATAGACAACCAAAGAGGGAAATACCTCACCCAAATTTGTTGAAAGAACAAGCCATGCAAGAACCTCTAAAGAAATAATCTAAGGCAATGCAAGGGAAGGAGGTTGAAGTGCAAGATAATGATAGATATAGGCTTCGATATCCCTCTATCACAAAACAAAAAAGGATTGAAGCAATGCAAGAATACCAGATTCACTAAGCTAAAAAATATAGAAAAGAGGTAACCACAATATTCTAACCATAACATAGTGGAAGAACTCAAAAAGATGTCATCTAAAGCCAACATGTATAACACTTTGATGATTATAGACCAATTTGACCTTATTACAACATCGTTGAAATTTATTAGATTAGAAGATAAACAACAACCAAAAATTAATCCAACATAAGGAAAATCTACTCTTAGATCTGGTAAAAATATGCTACCACCTTTCTATATGTCTTTACATATTTAAGGTTGGGTTACGCGTAATTGCATGGTAGAATTTGGAGCTACAACAACTATGATGCCAAAGGTAATATATGAAGAAATGAGCATGGAATATACTCGTTCTAGTCTAGAAGAGCTACAACTGGATGGAACCTTGATAAATATAGTTCGGGTGATCAAAGATATTCCCATGGTACTACATAGAATGTTGTAAATAATAGTGATACAAGAGGTAGTCATTGTGGATTTGGAGCCTTATTTTGGTATGTGTCTCTCCCTTGAATTTACTTCTAAGTTAGGTGGATATCTATCCTTAGACTATTCTCATATATAAATTACCCAAAAGGATATAAAGGTTCAAATATTTTTAGAAAAGCCATCAACCTACCTGATAGGGAAAATTGAAGATGAAATTCAATCGAACAATAACATTGGCATGATTAGTGAAGAGGTTGATCTAGTGGAGGAAATCATAGAATAATTATAGACTAAATATAAATTCTCACTTAAGGATTTCAATGCTATGGTTGAAAAAAATATTGACACTTATTATTTTGCCAAACTAGAAAAGAAAAAATATTTCGATCATAAAAAAGGAGTACCCCAAGCAAAATAAAATATGTAAGCTCTATTTTAATTGGGCCAGGTGAAAAAACAATGCAAGCGTTGGTGTGGTTTTGATTTAACAATTTGGGGAATTTAAAAGGTTATCATACATACTGACTTGGAGCTGTACAAACAATGCAATAGAATATGAAGTATTATGCATTGGTCTCAAGCAAGTAGAAAATATCGGGATCAAACAATTTATAATTTGAAGATATTTTGAGCTGGTGGTAAATCAAGTGATAGAGAATTACAGCAACAAACAACACTACCTTAAAACTTATCGAAATAGGGTTGAGGATTTATTAGAAAGATTTGATACATTAGACATAAAGGCAATTCATAGGGAATTGAATATGCAAGAAAATCATTGGCTTCTCATGGAGCCAACTTTTTTTCAACATCAAATTTAAGAAGGAACTCAAGATCTAGCAAGTTGGCATTTAGGCCATCTGTGTTGAACAAAGAAATATTTTCGTAAGTGTTTGGAAATGATAACTAGGTAGTAAATTTATTGACTCAAAAAATAGATTGCATAAATACGGTTGAAGAACTTGGTGAGGATGAGATGGTCCAATGAAAAAATAACCATATTCCTAATGGACTAGTCACCCAAAAGTGTTTTTGATAACAATGGCCAACCAATCAACCATAAAATGAGAATCAAAGAATAAGAATTCAAGGGAATTCAACTAGAACCTAGAAAGCATGAGGAACTAAAATCATTGTGGTCTAAATCATATCTGATATCGGGAAAGAAGGAAATAAATACATATAAACTGCAAGATAGAGATAATTATTTTTTTCCAATTTTTGTAAATGACCAATATGTAAAGCACTATGCATAGAACAACATGCCACCTATGTGTGTATATGTAAATAGTGACACATGAAAATAACCACATAATGGAAGTAGTGGCAGAAGTGCTTTGTAAATATAAACATTTAATCCAAAGAAGCCATCTAGGAGTGACAATATTTGTAACTCTACTCACATTCTCAATATCTAATTGATTGTAGACAACAAGTAGTGATCCTCTAAAAAAGCCCTATTCAAATTCCTAAATTTGATGCAAAGCCTTATATCCTTTTTTTTATTATGTACTTAGACCAAATTGCTAACCCATGTGAAGTGTTTTATTAAGAATATAATTCAACCTTTCATATGCTTTAGCAACTCTTTTTTTATCACTACTGTTAGCTTTTGATGCTATATATTTAATGAAATGCAACCACAAGGATTAAAATAAGCAAGCAATATTATATCTATGAAAATGGTAATATACTAAGCATGTAAATATGATGAGAAACTTGAGAAAATACTCATAAAATAGCCATTAATGAAAGCTCACAAAAATTATACAATGTTATGAGATGGAGGTCTCATACACTCCATATGGCATAAAATGCTGTACATTTTGTCTACTACTACTCTATCTTATTCACTCCAAAATAATCTCTTTACTATCACCTAATAAGACCTATATTTAATAAGACATGACTCTTGGCTTCCATATTCCTATGACTCATCATCTTCCCATTCTTAAGGACTCATGTACATGCGGACTACATGCACATTTACATTATTGCACATTCTAATAATTCTTGTGCATTTATTTCATTGCATAAATTAAATACTTAAATCCTAAGACAAAATCCTAATCTAAAAATGTACCCATAAAGGTAAATTATCATGTACCAAATAATGTAATATATTTCAACACCCCCATGTATTACATTATTTGGGTATTGAATATTTTAGTATTCAATATGGGTCTTCATTTTCAAGTGTTCTTTAGTTTGATAAGGTTCTTCTTTTTCTTCTTTAATTTGTAGACGACCAAGTACTCTATAGTTTTGTTGTCCTCTCATATTTCTTGTTCTGAATCTTCTATTTCCCCGTTGAATTTTATGATATATATATTTTTCATTTTTTGCAATTTGTTTCCCAAAAAATGTATTAGTGTTGTTTTGAAATATAACAATATCTTGTGAAGTCTCAATTGAATCTTAGAGCATATATATCTTTGTGGATTGATCCTGTAGCTTCTATATCATTTTGATGTGTGATGAGATATATATCGACTCCATTTATGTATCTAAAATAAACCATCCATTTTCTCTCTACCAACTTGATAATTGAAATAAGATTTGATGTTAATCTAGGAACATACATAACATTATGTAACAAAACATTTAGAAATGAAGCGCTAGGTGTTACACACCCATATCCATGTATGAGATAGGTTTTGCCATCTACAATTTTCAATCTAAAATTGTTAGTGAATTCAAGGTAATTAAACCATTGTAAATTTCCTATCATGTGATGACTTGCACTTGAATCAATATACCAAATGTCCTTTTCATTTTGACCTGAAGAATTGTTTGAGCTAGAAGTAATTTTACATATTTGATATGGAATATTGGATAGAGTTTGATATTGAATCTTTTTATAGTGCATCTTGTGATGATATGTTCCTCTTGCTAATTTATCCATAATATTAAGAAATTGTAGTATTCCTTATGTCTCCCAATTTTCCAACTTCTAGATTCTAACCTTCAATATGATCAATCAATGGCCAAATTTCTAAATAGAGTTCCTTTTTGTTCTTTTAGTAAGATAATTTTGATAAAATATTTTATCTTTCAAAACCTTTGAAGTTGTCTAACTTATGACTCCCTAGTGTTTTGACTATAGTTTGACAGTATGATTATATTTCCTTTGAGTTGAATTCCTATTGTCTCCCTAATGTTTCAATGACAATTTTGATATAATGTTCAACTCCTATCCTTTAATACAAGCACTTTATTTCTCCTTGTAGAAAGCTAAAGATGCAATTTCAATTGATAAAATTCTCAATATCTTTAAGATATTTAAGTTGGATTCTCTATGTCCCTTTAATTTGTATAAGAGACTATTATTAATAATTTTCCAACTTTCTAGAAATTCTATAATTTTGCTTCTTCTCAAGTTTCAATAATATAGTTTCTAAATTTCAATAATTTAAGTTTGATGTTGAACTCCTTATAACTCCCTAATTGGAAATTTAGAAACAATGATATTTGCAAGTTCAATTTCAATTTCTATGTGGAAATCCTTATATCTCCAAGTTAATATTTTGCAAATATTTCAATGCAATATTACTTTTATGTCTGAATAGAGTAATTTCAAAAAACTTTTCAAAGAACTTCTTTCTTCAATTATCTTTTAAAAAGCATTCAATACTCTCTCTAAGGTTATCACCTTATTTCTCCTATTATTTAAATACCCTTCAATATAATTAATTAACCTTTACTTCAAGGAAATTATGCCTTATTTCTCCTTAGACTTTGCAAAGGCTTAATTTAATAATTCTTACCTTCTCGAATGCGGTGCTTAAGGCTTCAATTTGCTACTGTTTGACTCTACAACCTGTGTTATGCTCTCCTTGCACTTAATGCTCCTTTGGTGCTCAAAATTGTACTCTCCACTATGGTCTCCTTCTCCTTTACTTGCAACACTCATTATTTATCCTTGCATTCCTTGATTGAATGATCTCCTATCACATTCAATGAGGTCTCTTGGGGATTTTGAAATAGATGCTTTATCCCTTTATGACTCCTTTTTACAATAAATAATTTACTTTATGTTGTTTGTAGATGTGCAGGTTTGATGATACCCGTTGGTATGAAAACTGTCATCGAACGAGCAAAAGGTGCACCCGAAGGTTCTTGACCAACACTTATTTTGTTAATGCTTCAAATAATTGGATGACTCTAAGACATCATCATATTCAAAGAGGAAGAGTGGGTGAAGAGACATAAAATTTCACCCACACTCTTGGTGACTTACAAGGGTTTTTCATCTTGTGAAAAAGGGAACCCAAAAGGAGAAGGAGATATAACAACTGAAATTGATAAAGTATAAGGGAAAAATGAGAGGAAAGAAAAATGCACAGGAAGTGGGGGCAGAGGAGATGGAAAAATCCAAAATAATGGGATGGTGATGACAAACACAAATAAACAGTGGAAACAACAAGCAAAAACAAGAAATGAGAATAAGGAGACACAAAAATAGGAAGGGGAGATCAAAAAACAATTGAGACAAATAAGCATTTGTCATCAATCTAAAGAAATACAGGTAACAAAGGGAAGGGGAAGGTGGAAGAAAGGGGAGGGTGGAGAAATGAGGAGATACAAAAGAAAAATCAATCCAAGATTTGTTAAGTGAAATTGATAAGGTGTAAACCCTTTTTCATGAGGCACTCTCTCATATTGAATCCCTTTAAACACAATATTCCAAGGATCTAAGACATTACAAGAGTAGATATATTTCTATTGATACTCTCTTCTTTTATCCTAGGTTTTCTTCTTTACGTAATCCAACAATGATCCTATTTTACTAACTGTTATCAACTAGGAGACAATTTTGCTTTTTGCCATGATCTATAGTTTATACTTCTTGATATCGTATGCATATTTCTACATGGTGCTATTTATAACCTACTTGCCTCACCTTGTTCCTAATTATAAGGCTCCTTGATGCAACTCTTGAGGATAATATAAGAGGCTTTGATAATTGCTGAATGCATCCATTGGGCTATGGAGTCACAACAACAACATATGGAAAAAAGGAAAACTAAGAGGATCACATGGAGATGGAGGAGGAATGTTATATTTCCAAGATAAATTCCTAAGGGATATTTTCTTTGTGCCTTCTAGCAATAGACCAGGCGGAAATCTTCTACTGGAGCAAAATTCCTGTAAACATCAAAAGCATGATGACATCAACAAGTGGATGTGCATAAGACACAAATTTATTTACTTTTTGCAAAAATATGGCATGCCAGGCATGCCTTAGCCTAAGATATTTTTGCCATTAACCCTCTAAATATGCAATGGCCAGACCAAATCATGCTAAATTTAAGCCTTTGCTTGTATGGACATTGTTTGCATGGGCTTAGAATTATGTCAACCTCACAATTATTCTTTCTTTGCCTAAGCTCTTCAGTACTCAGGCCCTCAAAACTTAAGGTGACAATTAATTTTTCCATATTATTCCACCTTTTGGGTAGAGATCTACCCGGGGATAATTTCTTGAGATTGCCCTACTATGCCAATCCCACAGATGACTCCTTCTCTTGTGGTGTCTCCATTTTGTGATTTGGTACAAGCTTTGAAGAAGAGAAGCTCATGCAAGGTTGTAATGGTTGCTACTTTCCTATTAACATTTGTTTAGCTTTGATATATTTCTCATAAAGTTGAAGAAATCTCTTCTCCCTAGATTGACACAAGAGGAGCACCATATCAGGGCTGAATACCTAGATGTAGAATAGGTACGCTTGGGCTAAGTACGAGAGGAGCAGGCTTGGAATATTCTCCCAACTACTACTAAATCGGACGTTGAAGTCCACCACATTCTCAAGAGGGTTCCTATTGATAAATGTGAATTGAGTTAGTAGTTGGAAGATGTCCTTGAGTTCACCAAATGCATCCAGGAGAGCTTTAGCCAAATATGCCCATGTGGAGATGCTCCTATGTTGTAAGGTTTTATACCATATCCATTCTCACATTTCAAGGAATCAAGACACAACATGGTCATAACATATTCATTCATAATATTGTGAAGTATGGCTTGGAAAGTCACATTTTCAAAATGCTCCTTCACACATCCACTGACACCATCATAACTTGGTAGGAATTAAAGCACAATTTTAGGGATATCATGCAGATGGGGAAGATTAAGGGAACCATGGTTATTCCAACCAAGGCAACTTGGCAATGCCATTAAGGTAATAGTTCCTCAAATCCTCTCGATTACACCATAGAGTCAGAGTCACCAGGTTAGCATATTTTCTCTACTAGCAAGGTTAAGGCTACTCATCTAACCCTGGGTCATTTGGGAAATGAAAATATTTCAATGCAAAGAGGCAACTGATCTCATGATCTAGATATGCTGCATAGTCGAAGTCACCAGGTGATTTGCAAATATTTGGAAAAACTAGAGTATCACCAAACTCTAATTTCCTCAAACACAAAAACTCATTGAGTTCTCTAGTAGAGTCACCAAAAACTATTGGTGCAAAAACTATCACTGAATGAGCAAAAGGTGCACCCGGTGTTCCTTGACCAATATTGAATGGCTACTTGATATGGGAGAGGTAGAGGAAATCAATATTTAAATAAGATAGGATCCTTGGGTTCCATCTACCTACACCACAAAGGGGAAAAGATGAAAATGAAATGAGAAATAAAGAAAAGGGAGGTCATAGTAAAAACTAACAAGGATGGGGTATGGCTGCATCGAGACACACTCATTCAACATCGTTGATGAAAACAACAATGAATCACCTAACAAATTAGCACATCCCATATTCATTTCTCATTCAGTGCAGCAAGCAAGGGAGAATTCTAGAACCAACAGGAGGGAGCATGAAATCCAGGCAGTAGAATTAGAGCACTCCCGCCCAACCAAGTTTAGCAAAAATAAAACTTGATGCCCAGGGGTGTATGCAAATTCTAAAACTACCCAACTAGACCCACAAAATCTAGATAGCAAAATTAAGTGAACCAACTCAGATAACCATCACAAAAATAAACATCCACACAAAGACAAAAGTAGAAGCAAAGACAAATTGAGAGACCAAACAATGATACACTATTATTTATAGGTAATGAAGAATTACATATGAATTGTAAAGGCCACAAAGTCACCCTTTGGAATGGCAAGCATTCCACTATTTATAGAAGATTTTACAATGAATTTAAATTCAAGCATTAATGGTGTTTGATGGGAAGAAACATGCTAGAATGATCAAAATATTTACTGATGCTCTACTCTTCAAAAGAATGGTGGATATC
The DNA here is from genome assembly GCA_028583015.1 of Wollemia nobilis. NCBI lineage: Eukaryota > Viridiplantae > Streptophyta > Pinopsida > Araucariales > Araucariaceae > Wollemia > Wollemia nobilis. Next base: position 514,158 of record JAQPPZ010017169.1, read on the forward strand.
TGGAGGAAGTTAGGTATCTCTGAATAGATTTGGGCCTTTTATCACTTCTATTGGACCTATTCAAGCAATAAATTCCATCTACTTTTTGCTTTTGAATAGTTGGAAAGTCTGGTTGATCGTTGTAGGCTTCGCATACTTCCCATTTATCTTTATTAGCTTGTACCAGGGAAACTATGATTATTAATGACCTAGATTAATTCTTCCAAGGCCTTACTTTTAAAATCATCTATGGTTAGAAAGTATCCTTCATGCACCATATTTTCTCATCATATCTTCATGGGGATGGAATATTGGACTTAAATTTTCAATTATGCCTTTCCAAAGTTCTATCCAGCTTTGGGGATGGGAACTTGGGACTTGTAATCATTTTTCTATTGTCTAATTTTTCATCTAGGGATTTGGGATCCCATTCTTCCACAAAATATTCAGGATGGGGGTTTGGGGTCTTCCTTTGAGCATGACCCTACCCATTCTTCTATCTGATTCCAAACTTGGATATTTGTTCTATTACTTGTCGACTTGGTTTTGAAAATCCACTTCTTCCATTAATGCTTCAAAAAATTGGACGACTCTAATATTTCATCATCTTAGAAAAGGAAGAGTGAGTGAAGAGACATAAAATTTCATCTGCAATGTCCAAGATGTCTCCTATTCACCTTGGAGACACTAAACCTTAGAGCTCTATTTTACTATCCTTAATGGCTCTAATGTTGTGCTCTTGTAATTTTAAAATGAACTAATTTAAATGCTTATAACAACCTTTATAACACCAATGAAACTAATTCTTCTTCAATATTAGAATATGTAAACTTGAGACCTTTCCTTTTGCTACTTAAATATGGTGTTAAAAACTTAAATAATACTTGAATAATAAAACTTTAATAACACCAATTTGACCTCCTTTATATCAAGCTTCCTTGCTATTTTAGTTTTGTAATATTCATAGCTTTAACTCCTTGTGCTTTGTTGCCCTATACTTTGCAAAAATACAGATTTTCTTGCTATTCTAAATCAACTCATAAAATCCTTCAATTAGCTACTTTATAACTCCTTTAACTTGCTGCCCACTCTTACTATCCTAAACTCTAAAATTTTTAGCTTCTAATGTAGTCAATTTATCCTTCAGTATGCTTTCCTTAACCTTCTCAAATTTGGTAGGAAATTCCTCCAGTTTGCAGGTTCTTTGCTGTCAAGCCTTCCTTCAAGTTAGCTATTCAAGGGCTCTTCAAAATCTGCCCAAATATCCTCTAACTTGCAGCTCTATGTCACCTTGATTTTTCTGTCCTATGACTCTTCAACTTCTATTGTAAAAATAATAATCTTATCTTTTGCAATTCAGCCTTCAATCCTTCAATGGCAATCTTCAGAACTCTTAAATATAGCGGCCTCTTATAGCTCCTTTCTCCTTTAACATCCTTGTTGAATTCTGAATTCAATATTGGCCTATTTAGTGTCATTCTTATCAACAATCTGAATGTCTTGAGATCTTTGAAAAACTCTTCCAAAATTTGGCAAACTTCTTGCCAAATCCTTATTCATTTTGGGCTTGTTGTCAGATGACGATAATTATCCCAAATTACTTATTTTTATTAGGTGCTCATCCTTTCTAGCAACCTTCTCAAATGGGATTTTTTCTTCACCTTATTCAATAAGGATTTTCTAGCCTTCTTCTTCTTAAATCTCCTTCCAACTTTTCTTGAGACCTCTTCTCTTAGGTCTTCAAATTCTAGAGCTGCTTTCTTCTTTCTTCACTTTGAAGTCTTCAATATTCAAATTTCTATGAGGACCTCCTTGTTTCTCCTCAATATTCAATTTACTATGGAGATATCTTTTGTGAGTATCCTTTATCTTCAATGATGCCTTTTTATTAGGCCTCCAAATATTCAATCTTTAGCTTGTTGCTTCAAGTCCTGGATTGATTCCAAATAAGATATTATTCCTAGCTATTGTAAGAAGCTTATCAAATTTATTTTAATAAAATATTCTATACAACAAAGTATTAGAAAATTATAATGAAAATTTCTTTAAATATAAAGAAAATGAACTTCACTAGTTGATTTGTCAATCTAGTGGAATCAATGTTGAGTTGTAGTCTTCACAAGTTTTTCTGCAACTCTATGGAAATACTAGCCAAATAGCAATTTCAAATTTTTTTAAAATGAGATTTTCTATCTCCTCTCAATCTCTCTTGTGGCTCTCCATATCTCCTGTAAATATCCCTTATGGCTCTCCATATCTCTTGTAAATATCCCTTGTGGCTCTGATACCACTATTAGCTTTTGATGCTATATATCCAATGAAATGCAACCACAAGGATTAAAATAAGAAAGCAATATTATATCTATGAAAATGGTAATATAATAAGCATGTAAATATGATGAGAAACTTGAGAAAATACTCATAAAATAGCCATTAATGAAAGCTCACAAAAATTATACAATGCTATGAGATGGAGGTCTCATACACTCCATATTGCATAAAATGCTCTACATTGTGTCTACTACTACTCTATCTTATGCACTCCAAAATCCTCTTTTTGCTATCACCTAAGAAGACCTATATATAATGAGACATGACTCTTGGCCTTCCATATTCCTATGACTCATCATATTCCTATTCTTAAGGACTCATGTACATGTGGACTACATGCACATTTACATCATTGCACATTCTAATAATACTTGTGCATTTATTCCATTGCATAAAGTAAATACTTAAATCCTAATCTAAGATAAACTCCTAATCTAAACATGTACCCATGATGGTACATTAGCATGTACCAAATAATGTAATATATTCCAACACTACTTCTATCTTCAAAGTTCTAGTCTATACTTCTATAAAAAAGGATTGGAAGTGAGATCCAATTTGATTGTATGATCTAGGATCTTGTAGTTATAGACTTTTATATCTTCATACGACCAGATAATAATGTCTCCATATTTACCACATAGTTTTTTAGAAATGTATTTTTTTCTTTAGTACAATATTTATCAAGTAGTAGAATCTTCTCTTCAACTACCTTGATTGGGTGATATGAAGAAGATATAATCTTGAGACTACCTTTTTTTGTACTATAATTTGGGTTAAGTAAATTTTCCATTATGATCAGACCTTTGGGAAACTAGTTTGATTTTAGCTATATTAATCTATACTTGATGTTGTATCCATATTCATTTTTCTTTGGTGTATTGTCCCTTTATGATAATAAATTCTATGATTTATTCATTATTGTTCAAGATCTACCAATGGTCAAAGTTATCAAAAATTACTAGCCTAAAAATAACCTCCAATTCTTTTGGTTTATCCCATATATCATTTATATGGTCAAATCGAGTTGCAATTATTTCCAATTCATGTTCCTTTTCCTTCAAATATCTAAGTATCACTTTGATATCATATGAATAAAAAATATTTATCAAATCATAGACTTGATACTTATAATACTTCAAGTGTTTATTTTTTTAAAGTGAAAAACCCCTTGAGGAGCCGCCTTGGTCTGAGAGACCACGAACAGGGGGTTCTACACCATCAAAGTCACTCGAGAGTTGCACCCGACCCTGCCCACACCAACATTATCAATTGGATTTTGGATACCCAATTCAGATTTTTGGTAGGGTGAAGATTTTAACCTGGGACCTCCCTTGGAGGATTGCCTTCTCCGCTCTGACTCACCTACAACACCTGGGTAAGTGTTTATTTTTTATGAAAAATTAGGAATTTAGCCTAATTTACAATTAGTTCAAATTTGCCATATATTCTTAGGTCCTTGATTCCCATATTTTCTATTTTCCTCAAGTTGGTGTAGAGTGATTCATATTTAGCCACATTATTAGTATAGTCAAACAATAACCTCTAGGTATAGTGAACCTATGTATTGAAGTATATTACATTGTTTAGTACATGCTAATGTACCCACTTGGTACCTTCATGGTATAGTTATAAATAATAAATTTAGAGTTGAGTCATAGTTTAGTGTAAGAGTTATGTTTCCCTTTATGTAAGTGTGAATGTGTAGGATATGCACATGTGTCATGTAAAGTTGTAATGCACAGGAAATGCACAAGTGTCATGTGAGTTATTGTACAAGTGTAAGTTGAGTCTATGTGTGAAGAACATGTGCTTATACTGAGAGGGGGGGGTGAAAAATATAAGATAAAACTTTTTTCTTTTTAATGCAAATAATAAAATCAACAATATTGAAGCAGTAAACATCACACAAAGCATCACACACATGAGAGACATGATTTTTACGTGGTTCACCCAATGTGGGCTACTCCATGGAAAAAATATTTCTTATAAATTTTTCTCAAATAAATTCTCTTGGTAATCCTTTCCCTACAATGTTTATGGACCTCTATCCAAAGGAGACACCAATCCCCTAATCAAGTTCATGGATATCTATCCATAGGAGACACCAATCTCCTAACTTTGCTCTGGTTGATGACCCTATAGAAGACCTCTGCCTCCACTACCCTTAGCAAATGGAACTCTATCCATAAAAGACAACTATCATCCTTGCTTTGGTTGGATATCTCTATCCTCAACTCTGTCACCTCCAAAGCTCTTGTCTCAAATCTGCACTAAACATAGTCCTTCGGTCTAGCACAAATATGCTCTGTCTCTGTCTCTGGTCTGACACAAACCTATCCTCAAATATGCACTTAACTCTGTCCTCTAATATTTCCTCAATATCTAACCTAAAATATCTATCCTCAAACCTATCCCCAATCTGTATTGTAAGCTTTCACAAATACTCACACAAATCTTTCCACAAGTCTTCTCAAAAACTTGCTTCAAATCTGCTCAACAAGTCCACACTTGAACTTGTAAAATATCATAGAAACATAAAGAGAATTGTTAGAGACTCAATATGTTTCACACTTATCAATACTCAACCTCTTTTTCAAATTAATTTAGAATATAGAATAATTTGTTTCATAGAACTTGAACAATCACTTCACACATCCACTTGACTAGGCTTAACCAACTCTACTCAACCAATCACTCAATGAAATAATCCTTGCTCACAAACCCTAGTCCAAGAATATGAACACTCACTCAAAATATTTCCAATAATGTTTATCAACCAATCTCACATAACAATGATACTCATGTTATTTTCAAAGCCTACTTCAAGTTTTTCATTTAACCAATGGCTTCAACAACAATGCTTATCAAACAAGGTTTTAACAACAACTCTTTATTCCAGAAAACCTTGAAGCATGAACTCAACACACTCAAAAAGGAATCCTAATTAAGTCCTTTTCAATCCAAAGTTTTTTTCTAGAAAACCAACCAATCAATTCAACTATGGAAGAATGTGCCCATACCAATTTTTTGATGTAGAAAGAACCTCAAAAATTTGCCACAACCACAAACACTTCTTTTCCAAGCTCAAGGAGGATAGAATATGATAAACTCTTTCAAAATTACAATGAAAATATCAAGACATACATACACCTTGTCACTCCATCTTGAATAAAGCATCCATCAACATATATAAAAATAATTGACCAAATACACCTTATAATCTCCCAGTTAAAATAATATCAATAAAATCACCTTCTCAAAATAAATCAATGGCAAAAAGTCTTCTCAAAATTTAACCAAAACTTTAATCCACTTATTTCTCCAATCAGCCAATATGTCAAAAAGACTTTATTAAAAATAAAACTTAACTCCTTATTCTAAAATAATGACCAATTAAAATACTTTTTATCTACCCCCTTTTTTTTTTTAAGCGAAAAACCCCTTGCGGGGCCACATTGGTCTAAGAGACCACGAACAGGGGGTTATACACCATCAAAGTCACCCGAGGGTTGCACCGACCTGCCCGCACCAACATTATCAATTGGATTTTGGATACCCAATTCAGCTTTTTGGTGGGGTGGAGATTCGAACCTGGGACCTCCCTTGGAGGATTGCCCTCTCCTCTCCAACTCACCTACAAAACCTGGGTAAACTAATTTATAGTGGAAAACACCCCTTTTGAGGTGCCACTTTCAACAGGTTGGGCATAGGAGGAATGGAGCCTTGTCGACCTCTACCAGCACATAGGACATTCCTAACTATACCATATATCTACAGGATGGATACAAGGGGAATGGAACCTGGGTCGGCATCTACCAACACCCAGGGCATTTACAGCCACTTTCAACAGGTTGGGCATAGGAGGAATGGAGCCTTGTTGACCTCTACCAGCACATAGGACATTCCTAACTATACCATATATCTACAGGATGGATACAAGGGGAATGGAACTTGGGTCGGCCTCTACCAGCACCCAGGGCATTTACCACTGAACCACAACAAGCAAATTTTATCTACCCCTTTTAACTCCCTAGGACCTTATGTCAAAACCTTAGGCATCACAAAATATATTAAAAAATTTATTACCTTTGCCTTGGTGGGACTCAAACTCATGATGTCGCCTCTACCAGCGCCCTAGCCATGGCTCCAATCGCCGCGTGAGCTAGGTGCTCACCTTGGGAGGGAAGAGCACCACGTGCTCTATCTTCTCCCTCTTGGCACCTCACCCAAAAAAGGATTTGTGCTGCTTCCTTTGGTGCCTAACCAAGTCCACTCAAAATGCCTATTAAGATTCGAACGTGGGTCCTCCCACTCACAAGCACCCTAGCTCACTCCAACTTGCCACCAGACCACCATACTAGATGGTTATGAGGTTTAGGGCTTCTTTCATCTTATTTCTTTGTCGGTGCACTTAAGACAAAACTTTGTCTTCTTCCTTGCATGAAATCGCACGAAACACACAACTCATAGGCCTTTGGTAAATCGAACAAGGGATGATTATTTTGCCACTTAGGCATATGGTTTTTATACCAATATGCCACCTTGAAATTAAATGTCGATGTCTTTAACTTTTAAATATTTAATTTATAAATTATTTAAATTCTTTAGAATTTAAATATTATAAATTAATATTTAAATCCTTTTGGCTTTATTAAGGATTAAAGCCTTCTTAGGTTTTACCACTTTGTATAAATAATATTTATTTATAAAATTTAAATTCAGTTTGAATTTAAATATTTTATAAAATAAATATTAAAACTTCCTTGGGCTTTCTAACATGAATTTAAAAGCCTCCTTGGGTTTTTATGAAAAACCTTTTATTTTTTCTCATCCATGGTTTTAATAAAAACCCTTCTACTTATGCTTCACATAATATTAAAAATAAATATTATGAAGCTCTTTTGCCATTAACCTTTGCATTGTTCCTTTTGACCTTTTGACATCAACGGTAGCTTATTCCTTGACATCAATGACAAATTTGACTCAAAATGTCCAACAATCTCCCCCTTTGTCATTGATGGCAACCCAAATTATTTTTACCAAAAACTTAACCTTTTCTTTGTTCTGCTCCCCTTGGGACATTGCTCCCCCTGGCTCAATGCTCTCTTCAAATCTCTCCTCTTTACTCAAATACTAAATCTCTCCCCCTTACTCAAATCTCTCCCCCTTTGACATCAATGGCAAAGGGTCACCTTTGGGGCTCGGGGCTAAGAATGAGTCTCTTAGCTTAGCCCCTCCCCCACCTCCTCTTGAGGTGGTTAATTCTGGGGTGGGAGTCTTACTCCTAGTTTTCCTCGAAGATACTCAAAGGTCTCCTTTGAAAGTGGCTTAGTGAAAATATCTGCTATCTGTTCCTTTGTAGTAACATATTCCAACCTGACCTGTTTATCTATCACCTGTTCTCTCAGAAAATGATACTTAATCAGAATGTGCTTTGTCCTGGAGTGCATCACTAGATTCTTTGAGATACTTATAGCACTTGTATTATCACATAGTATGGGAATAGGGTGATCATGTTTTATCTTGAAGTCTTCTAGAGTTCACTTCATCCATAATACCTGTGTACAACTGGCTACTGCTACAATATATTCTACTTCTATTGTAGATAAGGATACTGAAACCTACTTCTTACTTAGCCAAGAGACTAAACAATCTCCAAGAAAGAATGCTCCTCCACTTGTGCTTTTTTTTGTCATCAATACTGCCAGCCCAATCTGCATCTGTATATGTTGTGAGTGTGAAATTATCACTTTTGGGATACCAGAGCCCAAAATCCATAGTTCCTTTTAGATACCTGAGAATTCTCTTTACTGCTACCACATGTGTTTCCTTAGGTGCTGCCTGAAACCTTACCACTAATCCCACTGATTGCACTATGTCTAGTCTTGTAGCTGTAACATACAACAAGTTGCCAATCATAGATCTATATAATCTCTGGTCTGCCTCTAGAGATTCATCATCCTTACTTAACTTGCATCCTGTGACCATGGGGGTACTTACCGATTTGCAATATTCTAACCTAAATTTCTTTAGCATTTATTTTATATACTTGGTTTGTGAGAGAAATACTCCTTTCTCTGATTGTGAGATCTGAAGTCCAAGAAAGAAAGACAACTCACCAAGCATAGACATCTCAAATTCATTCTGCATGTTCTTAGCAAATTATTTACACATCTTATCATTGTTTCCCCCAAAAATGATGTCATCAACATAAAAAACCACAATTAGTAGATTATTCCCTTCATTTTTGATGTATAAGTTGTTGTCTGCTATTCCTTTTCTGAATCCTTGTTCCTGAAGATACTTATCCAATCTTGAGTACCATGCTCTCGGAGCCTGCTTTAGACCATACAATGCCTTTTTCAATCTGCATACATGATCTGGTTTATCTGCTAATATGAATCCCTCTGGTTGTTCAATATAAACTTCTTCTTCTAGAACACCATTTAGAAATGTTGACTTAACATCCATCTGATATACTTTGAAGTTTTTGAAACTTGAGAAGGCTAAGAACATTCTTATGGCTTCAAGTCATGCAACTGGAGCAAATGTCTCATCAAAGTCAATTCCCTCTACCTATGCATAACCTTTGCATACTAACCTTACTTTATTCCTGACCACCTATCCATCTTCATTTAACTTGTTTCTGAATACCCATTTTGTGTCGATCACATTTTTGTCCTTTGGTCGTGGAACAAGTTCCCAAGTCTTGCTTTTCTCTATCTGATCTAATTCCTCATTCATTGCCTTAATCCAAAACTTATCCTCACTTGCCTGAGTGAAGTATTTTGGCTCAATATTAGATAGTAAAGAGAAATTTGCTTGTTGAGATGGTGTTATTATCCTTCTCCTTGTCTGTCTTTCATCTGGATTCCCAATGATTAAATATCTTGGATGATGCTTCTGTACATACCTGGATGGAGTTTTAGGAAGAAGTCTTTGTGTTTCTTCTTCTTCTTCATCTGATTCCTCATGAAACTCTTCTTGACAACTTCCATCTTCCTGATACACAATTTGCTGAACTGGTTCTCTTGAATCTATCTTCTCATCAATTGTTACATTTATACTTTCTACAATAGTACGTGTTCTCTTGTTGAAGCATCTATAGGCTTTACTCCTTGAGGAATAACCAAGAAAAATTCCCTCATCACATCTTGGGTCAAACTTGCCTAAGTTTTGATCTTCTCGTCTTATGTAACACTTGCTTCCAAAAATCCTGAAGTGTTTTACAGTGGCCGATCTTCTTTTCCAAAGCTCATATGGAGTCTTGTGATGGTTTACCCTCATTTGAGCCCTAGTGATTATGTATACTATTGTGTTGACTGCTTCTCTCCAAAATCCATCTGAGAGCTTAGACTCATTTAGCATAGCTCTAGCCATATTCTCAATAGTCCTATTTTTCCTTTCAACTACTCCATTTTGTTGAGGAGTTCTTGCTGTTGAGTATTCTCTTTTGATTCCATGTTGTTCACAAAACTCTACAAATTCATTTGAGGTAAATTCTCCTCCTCTATCAGATCTCAGACACTTAATCCTTTTTCCAGTTTCATTTTCAACCAATTCCTTAAATGCTTTGAATTTTTCAAAGGCCTCTGACTTCTCTTTTAGGAAAGCTACCCAAACCATTCTGGAGTAATCATCTATAAACAATATAAAGTAACTTTCACCCTGAATACTTTGTGTTCTAGTAGGACCACACAGATCAGTATGTATTAGACTCAATGGCTCAGATGACATATATCCTTTTGACTTAAAGCTTGTTCTAGTTTGCTTTCCATGTTGACAAGGTGCACAAATTGTGTTTTGTGGTCTTCTTATTTTGGGTAAATCTCTGACAGCCTTGCTTATTGCTTATGTTGACTATGTTGTCAAAATTCAAGTGACCCAATATTCTATGCCACAACCAACTCTCATCTTCTTGTGATAGAAAGCACTTTTCCCCTTTGATCTCACTAAGCATGTATAGATTATTTGGAGTTCTTTTTGCATTGGCAATGACCTTTCCAGTTTCTGATTTTCTTATCTCACATCTATCTGGGTGGAAAGTAACCATATACCCCTGATCACAAAGTTGACTTATACTTAGCAGATTATGTTTTAACCCTTTAACATACAACACATTTTCTGTTTTTGTTTTCCCATTATCTAAACTTAGAGTTCCTCTTCCACCAATCCTTGTTGATCCATTATCACCAAAACTTACTGATCCTCTATTGGTTTCTTTTAGTACAATGAATTTGTCTTTGTCTCCTATCATGTGACTAGAGCAACCACTATCAAGATACCATTGTTCTTCCTTATCCTGAGCATGAAGGGTTGTTTGAACTAACATTGATCTAGCCTTAACATTTTTCCTTTCATCTTTCCTAGTTGTTGAAATTATTTTTCTAGACTCAGGAAGTATCATCTTACACCATCTAGCCTTGTGCCCAAAATTATTGCATTTGTAGCATATAATATCATCATCCATAAGAGGTGCAAAAGAATTGAAATTTCTATTGACATTGCTTCTTGCATGACTAATACAATGTACAACTCTATGACCATATTTATTACAAGAAAAGCAATGACCATGGAAGAAATTATGTAACCTGCTTGGATGCCTTTTGGATTGTGGTGGAGTGCTTCTCCTTTTGTGATTAACTCTCATCCAAGGTTCTTCTTTGCTTTCTTCCTTTTTGATGTCCTTAGCTTGCCTATCTTTGTTTGAAGTTTCTGCTTCTTGAAGACTTGATTCCTTTTTTTATTTCTCATACTCTACATCTTGTAGTGCCTTGGTCCTTTCAACTTCATTCCTTAGGTAAATAATTTCTACTTCCAATATTTCACATTATGTTTCTCTTGTTCTTAATAGATCTGTCATATCCTGCTCAATTTTCTTTCCTTCTTCTACCCTTATCTTGAGTTCTATGAGTTTTTGTAGAAGTTCCATCCTTGCTTCTTCATCCTCTTGAATTTGTTCTTTCAAGCTTGAATTCTTCTCTCTAATTATTTCCAAATTTATGAGAGCAGCAAAGAATTCCTCTTTTATATCAAACATAGTCTCCTCTTCATTTTTTGAAGTCATGTGTGTTTCTGATGGATCCTCCTCCAAGTTGTTAGTCTTTTCACGGAGAGACCCGCTCTGATACCAATTGAAGAACATGTGCTTATACTGAGAGGGGGGTGAACAGTATAAGATAAAACTTTTTGCTTTTTAATCCAAATGATAACATCAACAATATTAAAGTAGTAAACATCACACAAAGCATCACACACATGAGAGACATGATTTTTACGTGGTTCACCCAATGTGGGCTACTCCACGGAGAAAATATTTCTTATAAATTTTTCTCAAATAAATTCTCTTGGGAATCCTTTCCCTATAATGTTTATGGATCTCTATCCAAAGGAGACACCAATCCCCTAATCAAAGTTCGTGGATCTCTATCCACAGGAGACACCAATCTCCTAACTCTACTCTGGCTGGTGATCCTCTAGAAGACCTCTGCCTCCACTACCCTTAGAAAATGGAACTCTATCCATAGAAGACACCTGTCCTCCCTGATCTGGCTGGAGACCTCTGTCCTCAACTCTATCACCTCCAAAGATCTTGTCTCAAATCTGCACTAAACATAGTCCTTCGGTCTAGCACAAATCTCCTCTATCTCTATCTCTGGTCTAGCACAAACCTATCCTCAAATCTGCACCAAAATCTATCCTTTGATCTATCCTCAATATCTATCCTCAAATCTATCCTCAATATGTATTGTAAGCTTTCACAAAAGCTCACACAAATCTATCCACAAGTCTTCTCAAAGACTTGCCTCAAATCTGCTCAACAAGTCCACACTAGAACTTGTCCAATCTCATAGAAACATAAAGAGAATTGTTAGAGACTCAATATATTTCACACTCATCAATACTCAACCTCTTTCTCAAATCAATTTAGAATATAGAATAATTTATTTCATAGAACTTGAACAATCACTTCACACATCCACTTGACTAGGCTCAACCAACTCTACTCAACCAATCACTCAATGAAACAATCCTTGCTCACAAACCCTAGTCCAAGCATATGAACACTCACTCAAAATGTTTCCAACAATTCTTATCAACCAATCTCACATAACAATGATACTCATGTTCTTTTCAAACCCTAGTTCAAGTTCTTCACTTAACCAATGGCTTCAACAACAATGCTTATCAAACAAGGTTTTAACAACTCTTTATTCTAAAAAACTTGAAGCATTAACTCAACACACTCAATAAGGAAACCTAATTAAGTCCTTTTCACTCCAAACTTGTTTTCCAGAAAACCAATCAATCAACTCAACTATGGAAGAATGTGCCCATACCTTTTTCTTGATGATGAAGGAACCTCAAAAATCTGCCACAACCACAAACACTTCTTTGCCAAGCTCAAGGAAGTTAGAAGATGATAAACTCTCTCAAAAGTACAATGCAAATATCAAAACATACATACACCTTATCACTCCATCTTGAAGAAAGCATCCATCAACATATACAAAAATAATTGACCAAATACACCTTATAATCTCCCAGTTAAAATAATATCCAATACCAAAAATAATGTCAATAAAATCACCTTCTCAAAATAACTCAATGGCAAGAAGTCCTCTCAAAATTTAACCAACACTTTAATCCACTTATTTCTCCAATAAGCCAATATGTCAAAAATACTTTATTAAAAATAAAGCTTAACTCCTTATTCCTCCAATTAACCAAAATAATGATCAATTAAAAATACTTTTTATCTACCCCTTTTAACTCCCTAGGACCTTATGTCAAAACCTTAGGCATCACAAAATATATTAAAAAATTTATTACCTTTGCCTTGGTGGGACTCGAACTCACGATGTCGCCTCTACCAGCGCCCTAGCCATGGCTCCAACCACCGCATGAGCTAGGTGCTCACCTTGGGAGGGAAGAGCACCACGTGCTCTATCTTCTCCCTCTTGGTGCCTCACCCAAAAAAGGATTTGCGTTGCTTCCTTTGGTGCCTAACCAAGTCCACTCAAAATGTTGACCAAGTCCACTCAAAATGTTGCCTACCGAGATTCGAACGTGGGTCCTCCCGCTCACAAGCACCCTAGCTCACTCCAACTTGCCACCAGACCACCACGCTGGATGGTTATGAGGTTTAGGGCTTCTTTCATCTTATTTCTTCGTCGACGCACTTAAGACAAAACTTTGTCTTCTTCCTTGCATGAAATCGCACGAAACACACAACTCGCAGGCCTTTGGTAAATCGAACAAGGGATAATTATTTTGCCACTTAGGCATATGGTTTTTATACCAATATGCCACCTTGAAATTAAATGTTGGCGTTTTAACTTTTAAATATTTAATTTATAAATTATTTAAATTCTTTAGAATTTAAATATTATAAATTAATATTTAAATCCTTTTGGCTTTATTAAGGATTAAAGCCTTCTTAGGTTTTACCACTTTGTATAAATAATATTTATTTATAAAATTTAAATTCAATTTGAATTTAAATATTTTATAAAATAAATATTAAAACTTCCTTGGGCTTTCTAACATGAATTTAAAAGCCTCCTTGGGTTTTTATGAAAAACCTTTTATTTTTGCTCATCCATGGTTTTAATAAAAACCCTTCTACTTATGCTTCCACATAATATTAAAAATAAATATTATGAAGCTCTTTTGCCATTAACCTTTGCATTGTTCCTTTTGACCTTTTGACATCAACGGTAGCTTATTCCTTGACATCAATGACAACTTCGTTCCTTGACATCAATGACAACTTTGACTCAAAATGTCCAACAATTTCCCCTTTGTCATTGATGGCAACCCAAATTATTTTTACCAAAAACTTAACCTTTTATTTGTTCTACTCTCCCTGGGACATTTCTCCCCTAGCTCAATGCTCTCTTCAAATCTCTCTTCTTTACTCAAATACTAATCTCTCCCCCTTACTCAAATCTCTCCCCCTTTGACATCAATGACAAAGGGTCACCTTTGGGGCTTAGGGCTAAGAATGAGTGTCTTAGCTTAGCCCCTCCCCCACCTCCTCTTGAGGTGGTTATTTATGGGGTGGGAATCTTACTCCCAGTTTTCCTCGAAGATACTCAAAGGTATCCTTTGAAAGTGGTTTAGTGAAAATATCTGCTATCTATTCCTTTGTAGTAACATATTCCAACCTGGCTTGTTTATCTATCACCTGTTATCTCAAAAAATGATAATCAAAATGTACTTTGTCTTGGAGTGCATTAATGGATTCTTTGAGGTACTTATAGCAATTGTATTATCACATAATATGGGAATAGGATGATCATGTTTTATCTTGAAGTCTTCAAGAGTTCACTTCATCCATAATACCTATGTACAACTGGCTACTGCTACAATATATTATGCTTCTGTTATATGTAAGGATACTAAAACCTACTTCTTACTTAGCTAAGAGACTAAACAGTCTCCAAGAAAGAATGCTCCTCCACTTGTGCTTTTTCTATCATAAATACTGCCATCCCAATCTACATCTATATATGCTGTGAGTGTGAAATTGTCACTTTTGAGATACCAGAGCCCAAAATCCATAGTTCCTTTTAGAAGCCTGAGAATTCTCTTTACTTCTACCACATGTGTTTCCTTAGGTGCTGCCTGAAACCTTACCACTAATCCCACTGACTGCACTATGTCTGGTCTTGTAGCTGTAACATACAACAAGCTACCAATCATAGATCTATATAATCTCTGGTCTGCCTCTAGAGATTCATAATCCTTACTTAACTTGCATCCTATGACCATGGGGGTACTTTTCAGTTTACAATCTTCTAACCTAATTTTTTTTAGCATTTCTTTTATATACTTGGTTTGTGAGAGAAATATTCCTTTATTTTATTGTGAGATTTGAAGTCCAAGAAATAAATACAACTCACCAAGCATAGATATCTCAAATTCATTTCGCATGTTCTTAGCAAATTATTTACACATCTTATCATTGTTTCCCCCAAAAATGATGTCATCAACATAAACAACCATAATTAGTATATTATTCCCTTCATTTTTTATGTATAAGTTACTATCTGCTATTCCTTTTCTGAATCCCTATTCCTGAATATACTTATCCAATCTTGAGTACCATGCTCTCGGAGCCTGCTTTAGACCATACAGTACCTTTTTTAATCTGGATACATGATTTGGTTTATCTACTAATATGAATCCCTCTGGCTGTTCAATATAAAATTCTTCTTTAAGAACACCTTTTAGAAATGCTGACTTAACATCCATATGATATACTTTGAAGTTTTTGAAACTTGAGAAGGGTAAAAATATTCTTATGGCTTCAAGCCATGCAACTGGAGCAAATGTCTCATCAAAGTCAATTCCCTCTACCTGTGCATAACCTTTGCATACTAACCTCGCTTTATTCCTGACCACCTATCAATCTTCATTTAACTGGTTTTGAATACCCATTTTGTTTCGATCACATTTTTGTCCTTTGGTTGTGGAACAAGTTTCCAAGTCTTTCTTTTCTCTATCTGATCTAATTCCTCATTCATTGCCTTAATCCAAAACTTATCCTCACTTGCATGAGTGAATTATTTTGGCTCAATCTTAGATAGTAAAGAGAAATTTGCTTGTTGAGATGGTGACATCAATGACAACTTTGACTCAAAATGTCCAACAATGTGCACATGTGTCTAATATGTATGAGAATAATATGTTATGTATAGATGTGCACAAGTGTATTAGATTAGAGTGTGCAACTTATGGAAGTGTAAGAGTCATGTAAAGGTGTGCATACGATATAGAGTAAAGTGTTCATCAAGTATGCAAGTGTCAAGTAGAGAAGCCAAGAGTCATGGGAGTTGGCATATGGAAAGGAATAGTCAAGTATCCAAAGAATCATACTAATTTGGGTATATTATGTAGGTGATACTCCATAACAAGCATATACAAATATTACATACAATCACAACCATTATATTTGTAAGAGAAATAGGAGCAATAAAGATTACATACATTTTAAGCAATTAATATTGTAAATTGATCTACATGTTTACTGCGTGAATGATTAAGACTATTAAATTCATATTGTTGGTTATTATTAAATATTATTTGATATATTATAAGACTTAATCTACATATTAATTTGCTCATATTATTCTACTCATATCATTATCTTGACCTTATTATATTGTGACTATATTATATTCGATCATATGATATTTAACATATGATATTTGTGGTAGTATTAAGGCTTAAAAATCCATCACTATGCTCCTTATAAATTAATGAACTATACCTTAATGTGCATTCCATTCCTAGTTCTAGCACCATTGAAGTACATAGTTCATTTTTGTTAAGCTCCTCAACTACTAAGGATGGGGAGATTCAAAGGAGTCTATGTAATTAGGTATTTTTGTAATTCAATTTTTTCATACTCTAATTTTGTGTCTTTATGATCTTGTAACATGTCAATAATCATATCCACTTCTAGATCTTGGTATTTTTACAAATACTCACAATATTTGATGTATTATGGCAACACATTCTAATTTGTAACCCTTCCATCTTCAAGCTTATGTAGGAGGTAGTTGAAAGGTGGTTAATTATCAATCCTAATAATTTTCCTATCTTTGAGCACCTTATGAGTATAATTCAGTGCTAGGTAACCATCTCCCAACAACTTATACATCCATTCTATGGATAATACCTGTAGACACTAAAACCTAGCCACTTGTCGTCCATCCTAATTTTTTCACCATTTTTACCCATTATTCATATTTATATATATATTTTTGAAAAATAATTTGAAAAAACTTGTATTAAAACAAAGATCATTTACAAGTTGGGATGAGACTTTTCCCAGCCTTAGTCAAAGATAACACATGTTTACAACAATAAAATAAGATTTTCATTGGAGCCAAATCTCTTAAACCATATTTCTACAATGACTGTTCACCTGTTTACAACTATAAAAGAAGATATACATTGAAACATAAATCTCCTAAACAGTATTTCTGGAATGGTTATCCAAATTAGCTAAGCACTGGATTTTCTTACCAACCTGCCTAATCATCTCATCCTCAATAGCCATGTCATTGTGCCATTGAACCCCTACCTCCTTCTCAGTACCCATCTTAGCTAGGAAGTCTGCCACTTTATTTAGATATCTACTTACATAAACTGGAATCACATCATATAATTCCCTCCATAATTCCTTAATTTGAGTGACAAGAATCCTCAACCTCCATGTTTTCAAAGCAAAGTTCCTCATGCAATCTAGAGCTCCAACCATTATTTGAGAATATGATTCTAGGATTATCCTCCTATGACCTTGTTTTACTACCCAAATAGAATCAGATTTGATAGCTAAGGCTTCTGCTTCATTGTTTGTGGCTCTTCCCAAGCCTTGCAGTTTCCAATAGAGCACTTTTCCAACATGATTCCGACAAACCACTCCAATTTTAGCTCTACCCGGATTGCCTTTTGCAGCTCCACAAGTATTAATTTTAATCCAACCTTTTGGGGGTGGTTTCCAACTATTTATGTCCTGTCCCTATTGCACTTCAACTTCCTTCTCCATTACCCCAATAAAAACCTGAGTTTCCTCTTTAGCATAGAGTGCCACAGTTTCTGTGACTTTGCTCCAAATGACCTACCAAACTCCATCTAAAGAAGAAAAAGTTTCTCTAAAAATTCTAGCATTTCTCTCCAACCACACTTGCCACAAAATAAATTTTAATCCAAGCTCCCAACAAATACAAAGATATTTAGATTTAAATCTACCCCTCTTCCATCTTTCCCAAATATTAATCCGATTCAAATCACCATTAACTTGAATTTTATAATATAAAAACCATCTCTCCTAAATCTAGCGCGTGAATGGGCACTCAAACATCAAGTGATCAGCTGTTTCCTCACTCTTATAGCATAAAACACATTGAGATGGACCAATGATTCCCCTGCATCTGAGATTATCAAAAGTAAGAACTCCATTATGCATGAAATGCTAGGCAAAAAAGTTTACTTTCGGCCAACCCTTGACTGCCAAATATTTCTCCAATCCTCAACTTGATATGTATGAGGAGGAGGCTCTGGAAGGATCTTATCATATTCATCCTTCACTGTGTAGACACCAAGGCTCCCATAGACCCAAGCTAATTCATCCTCCTCATCTCTACCTGTGAGAAATATTTTTGCCAAGATTTTAGTCATGATGGGTGTCAAATCCAGAGGGATTGAAATTGGCCACTCATCCAACTTCTTAAACTGCTTAAACTTATAATCCCCTAGCTGACTAGTGTTGAAATAAATTTCAATTTGGACCCATCCCTTGGTTTCTATGGCTATTTTTATTGGTTGCAATTCAAGAAATTCAACAATGATAGGTGGGTATTGATCCCATGAATATGTCCAAAATCGTGCCTTCTCCCCTCTCCCCACTTTTCAAAAAATCTATCTTTTACTACCTGAAATCCTAACTTGAGATCCTGCCACACTAAGGATCCATTACCATCCAAAGGGAAACGACCCACCTCATTTGGGTTTACATGTCCCAAATATTTACTAGTTAAGATTCTACTGAATAAAGAAGTTGGTTGGGAAATCCACCTCCAATAAAGCTTTCCAACCAAAGCTTTATTATTTAACTTTGATCTTCTCAGTCCCAAACCTCCTTTTACCTTGGGTTGGCTTACTTTATCCCAACCTACTAAGGCCCATTTCCTCTTTCCTTTTACTCCTTCCCATAAAAATTTTCTAGCCATATTGTCCAACTCTTTCCATATGGTATGTGGGGTAGCAAGGATGGAAAATTTATAAATTGGCATGGCTTGAATGAATGACTGTAAAAAAGTTAATCTACCCCCATAGCTTAACCATTTGTGAGACCAATGATTAATTCTGTCCTTGATACAATCCAAAATATTCCTCCAAATATCTATTTTTAGTTTTTTAAAATGCAAAGGGACCCCCAAGTATACCACTGGGAGATAAGTCCTTGTGAATCCCAAGATCTCTAAAATTCTATCCTGAAGCCTTTGATCAAGATTGAAAAATACCACTTTGGATTTTTTATCATTGATGACTTGGTTTGTAGCCCTAAGGTAGACATTAAGTGTATCTCTAATCATTATTTCTTCCCTGAAGTTGGCCACTCCCACCAATCCTGTGTCATCCACAAACTGTAGGTGAGTCAAAACTTCCTCACCCACCTTGATACCTGTTAGCAAACCTTGTTGTCTTCTCCTCAAGATGAGTCTACCCAATCCTTTAGCCAATATGAGAAAAATATAGGGAGAACAAGGATATACTTGATGAAGGCCTCGAGTAGCTCCAAATGGTTGTGAGGGAAGACCCTTGATTAACACTGAGTATGTCGAAGTAGAAACACAACTCATGACCCATTCTATCCAATCTTGAGAGAAACCAAAGGCTGCCATCATATTTGACAAGAAGCTCCACTCCACCCTATCATAAGCCTTTGACATATCTAATTTTATGAAAATTCCTCTATTACCAGATGTTTGCATTGAATGGATTGCATCCTGAGCTAGAACCACACCATCCAAGATCTGCCTACCCTCTACAAAACCACCTTGCTCTGAGGAGATAATGTTATGTAGAATAGGTTTTAGCCGCTCAACCATTACCTTTATGATTATTTTATATATGACATTGCATAAGGCAATAGGTCTATAATATGAAATATGTACCCCCTCCTCCCATTTTGGAATTAAGGTAATGAAAGTATGATTTAATGCTTTAAGCATTCTTTTACTACCTTTGGACTCCTCTATAACAACCATTATATCCTCCTCCAAGTTATCCCAAAAGGCCTGAAAAAACTCAATTGGAAAGCCATATGGACCTGGTGTTTTTTTGGTGCTCATTCCAAAGACTACATTCTTTAGTTCCTCTCTATCAATGGGTTTAAGTAGGGTCTGATTTTCTTCTTCAAAGATAACAGAGGGTATGACAACAATAACTTCTTTTTGAGCCTCTTCATCTTGCACCATACTTTCCTTAAATAGTTTAGAAAAATAATCCATTGAATGGAAATGTATACCTAGAATTGTATCAAAGGAGTGTCTGCTCTCATCTTGAAGAGCTTCCATGTTGTTCATCTGTATCCTAGCACGCAATTCGATGGAAAAATTTGGTATTTTTATCACCTTCTAATAACCAAGTGGTTCTTGCTCTCTATTTCCAGTAGGTCTCCTCTTGGTTGTCAATGTCCTCAACCAATTTACACAATGCATCATCCTCTTCTTTGAGTTGCTCTGTAATTGTTCCTTCCCTAAAGTGTTTTTGAACCTCATCCAATCTAGCCACCAATGGAGCTCTTTGGACCTAGAAGTCTGTCTTGTTAGCTCGCCTCCATTGTTTCAGTTGATCTTTGACATAATTAAGTTGTTTGTGGAATCTAAACATTGTTGTCCCATATGCTAGGTGACCTTATTCCCACCACTATGGAATTTTCTTTCGAAGTTCCTCTTTTTGTAACCAAAAGTTTTCAAATTTAAATGGTTTGTGATGCTGCATTGTCTTGATCCCTCCTTCCAAAAAAATGGGAAAGTGATCTAAAACTGGACCCTCCAAAATCTGAAATTTTATATTTCATTTTATAAATGCCTCCTTTGAAACCAAAAAATGGTCTAACTTCACCTTCCTGCTATGTGGCTCCCTCCTCTTATTAGTCCAAGTATAGTTGGTTCCAAGGCATTTAATATCCACCAAGTGTAATGCCTGGACTTGGGCAATCATAAGTCAATACCCTGGGTCCAAAATTGGGGTTCCCCCTTCCTGATATCTAGAGGATAATTTAGAATTAAAATCCCCAAAAATAATCCAGTCTAAATATTCCCTTGAGACTCTCATGTTATGCATAGCTTTCCATTGATGCATCTGACCATCTAGGTTTTGAGCCCCATAAAAATTTGTGATTAAAACATGTTCAGCTATGACATTATTTCTAAAATGTGATGTGAGAACACCCCTCCAAGCTATATGTTCTATTGCAGTCCATTCAAGAGAGTTCCAAAGAGTAACTATCCCCCCTGAGGCACCTTGGGCAGCCACTTCCATATGACCAGCACCCTTCCAAATTCTGTTAACTATTTTACACATAAGATCTAACAACATTCTTGTCTCCTGGATAAGCAAAAAATCTATTTTAAATTTTTCTAAGAGTCTTCGAACAGTAGATTGATGGGTTCTACTGTTTAAACCCCTAACATTCCATGATTGTATAATCATTGGTTACCTTGAGAGCAATAAAAATCTATTGGCCTCATCGATCCTCCAGTGATCAGTTTATCTCCTTGAACTGCTATCATTTCCTTGTTTGATTTTCTACCCACTTCTTGAGAGTTGCTATTTTTTGATCTCTTTTCCACCTGATTTATCCCTAAAGTTGGCCTTTCTCTATTCTTTTCTGCTATGTCCATGCTGACATCCGTAATTATTGGATGCTCTTGATTATGCACAATCAATGCCCCTGCACTATCTGACTGCGGTAACTCATTGTACTCAATTACCTGCTCTATGATGGGGGGAGATGAAAGAGGAGCTTGAACATGGATGTAATTATTTTTATTATTACCATCCACTCCTTCCATGAATTGTTCTTCTTGGTCCATTAGTGTCTTAAATATCTCATACCTATTGGGGGGCTTGAGTTGGGTTTGCTCTTTACCATCTTTTTTCTTTTGCCTTCTCCTTCTTTTGGGCTGTTCAAAACCATCCACCTATGCTTCTTTACCCTGAGAAATATTCGTTGGTTCTTTTTTGATTGTTGACTTACCCTCCTTAGGAAGATTTGACATTCCTAGAGGAGCCTCCATTTTTATGTTCATATTATTTGGGCAAGATCGGGCCAAATGCCCATATTTGTGGTAAACTCTGCATCTAAAGGGCAATGCCTCATAATCTAGTTGTTGAATCTAAGATAGTCCTGCAAGTTCAAGTTCCACCTCTACCGGTAGAGGCTGGCTAAGATCCATTTCCACACATAATCTTGCATAAATAGTTGTGTTTCCTTCTATTGTGTCTTTGGAAACACCCAAATGTCTTCCAAGGGAATTAATGATAATTTCCAATACCTGCTCACTCCAAAACTCCATTGGAAGTGCATACAAATGGATCCAAACCGGGACAACAGTGGGTTCAATTCGAGGATCAAATCCCACTCTCCAGGGTTGAACAAATAATCTTGTCGGACCATGATTCCTCTTTTATGATTCGAAAGCCCTATTTCTATCGGTAAGTGAAGAAAAACTAACAATAAAATATCCTTTGCTAATAAACCATAAAGATACTCACCAAGAGGCTCCTAGTTTTTTCGGACCCAGGAATGCAAAAATTTTAGGGTAGGGCGAATACCCATGAATTTACAGATCAAATCATGATTGGCTCTATATAAAACTGTTTCTTCAACCATCCTTTGTGTTGGAAATTTTGGGTACCTTGGGTACATTGCCCTTGCTCAAGTGTTGATGTTGTCATTGATGTCAAAGAGCGGAAGGGTTTTTGTGAAAACCAAGGCAGACTAAATTATAGGTTTTGTTTAAATCCATGGTAGCAGTTTTGAAATGGGTTTTTCTTAAAACCCAAGTTAGCTCTTCGTTTTGTTGAAAAAGGTGCTCCGACGATGAAGATATTTAATTTTAAATATCTAGTTTAAATTTTATTTATTTATTTAAAATTTAAATTAATATTTCAAAATTAAATTAAAGCTGTTCACCGACTTGTTTTCAAAGCCGACGTTGCTAGGGTTTTGCAACAGATCAATTAGGGTTTCCCGTTGACAAAGCAAGGTTAAGCAACCGAAAAATTCTAGGGTTTCATGTTGACCTAATTAGGGTTGCAACCGACGTGTTTGAGAATGTTTTGATGGGATATTCTATTCTATAAAAATGTGGGACTGTTGCAAGGTTAAAGTGTGGGCGTGATGCGATATATGCGAATGAAGTTCGTGTGCAACAGAGTGTAAGTTGGTGATAGTTCTTTGGAGTTAAAGAAAAGAGATCGCAACGATGAGATAGTGAGTGAGTGCGTATCGACTGATTGAGAACAAAGAGAGCGATATGCAGAGGGCGTGTTTAAAGTCTGAGGCAAAAATACGCAGATGGTAGAAGTGAGATTTCATGGAAGGTGCAACAGAGTGAGTGGTGCAAAGAGAAGATAAGAACGCAGTATGCAGAAGTCGTGTTCGGAGTGTGAAATGACAGTGTGCTGGCTGTAGAAGTAATATTTCTGTGAAGTTGCAACAGAGAACGCGAAGAGATATAGAGGAGTGGTTGAAAAAGTGCGAATCATTTTTCACAAAGAAGATCGAATGCCGACAAGCGAAGAGATCATAGAAAAATAGTAGATCGTGATAATTGAGGTGAAAGTTTACATTCTGCAATTTTTATTATTATCTTCAAGTTGTAGCTTGAAAAAGGGGTTGGTGCCTCTTTCCAGTTGGTGCTGGAAAAATTGGAGTTGGTGCTCCATTATGTTGTAGCAGATAAAATTTAGAGGTTTGTGCCTCTTACCAGTTGGTGCTGGTGAATGATTATGTAAAGTTGTAGCTTTGCATTTGACTGGATTTGGATGGTAGTCCAAGCAATTTTTTTGAGGAGTAGCCACATCGGTGAACCTCGTTAAAATGTCGTGTTATGTGTGATGCTCTTAGTAATTTTATTATTTCTATTTTAATCTTCTGCAGTTTATTTAAAAGTCTAAATTGCTTTTAAGTTTTTAAAGAACACACTGATTCACCCCCCCTCTCAGTGTCATTGTGATTGTAACAATTGGTATCAGAGCAAGGTTCCCAATTTTGGCTAAATCAGTCGGGGTTGATCTTGGATTAGTACACAATGGCTAAGAAGAATAGATCCTCATCTAAAAAGGCATCCCAGCCAGTTTTAGTTCCTATGGTTGAGAAAATTGAACCAGAAATGGTAGAAGGAATGAACTCTGAAGTTGAAGAAGTTGAGGCTGAAGTTTATTTAGAGGGTGAGCTAGTGTCTGCTCTTACGAAATGGGAATCGAAGAAAAAGAAGAATGAAAAATTGTCAAGGAAACTTAAGGATGCAAACAACATTATTGCCAGTTTAAAAATACAGATTGAAGAATACAAGAAAATGTCTGAAGATCTAGAAATACAGGTATCCATGAAGATAGACCACTGGCAGACAAATTGGAAGAAGAAAATGTCGGTCTTCGAATAAAGATACAAGAGTCGGATCAAAAAATCAACTCGTCATGTAAAACATGAAGAAAGCTCGATGAAATTGGACAAAATTTCGAGCGATCAAAGATCCACGAGTATCAAATTTGGTCTCGGCTTTTCTCAAGGAGAATCATCAATCGGACCAAAAGCAAGCAATGTTGAAAGTGAAAAGAACAAAGACAAGAATCGAGCAAAAAAAAGATATAATGCCAGGACCTGAAATAGCAAGTGACAATGATGGCTTTACTAAGGTCACACATCAAAATAATAGAAGATCCAAGGCTCCGACAACAACTCTGCCAAGACCATATTTCAGGTTTAATCATTATTTCTATGGTTTTTGTTTCAAGTGTAATGTTTATGGGCATAAAATTGTTGACTGCAAATACAACGTAGGTCCAAGAAGTTTCACTAGTAGAAATGCGTTTGCTCCTTTAATGAGTTATGCAGTAGAGTGTTTTAAGTGTCACAACTTTGGTCATATTGCCAAAAATTGTCATAGTATGTCTGTTTCATATCAACCTCATGAAAGCATATTTCAACCGTATAGAGCAAAACAAAATAGAATTTATACTGAAGGATATGTGCAAAATTCTAAAAAGGGGAAGTCACAACTAGAACCCAATACCATAGTTAAAAAAGAATGGAAACAAAAAGAAGCATTTCAGGAAAGAACATGATTCTTTAATAGTGCAGATGACTTTTAGAGCTCAGAATAAACATGTTCCTTGGATTCTTGATAGTGGTTGCTCAAGTCATATGACAGGTGACAAACAGAAATTCAAAAATCTACAAAAGTATGAGGGTGGTTCTATAAAATTTGGCAACAATGACGGAGCCAAAATAATAGGTAAAGGAACGGTCAAAATTAGTGAAGGAAAGATCAAGTCAGAGGAAGTTTTATATGTGGATGGTTTGAAACATAATCTATTGAGTGTGAGTCAAATCTGTGACAAAGGACATGAAGTAGTTTTCAAGAAGCATGGTTGTGAAGTCGGAAAAATAAACAACAGGAAATTAATAGCAACCGGCTCAAGGACGTCCGGCAACTGCACACACTCTCGTAGTTTTCAGAAGGTATGTGCTTCATGGGACAAGAAGAAGAGAACTGGTTGTGGCATAAGAGGCTTGGACACACAAGTTTTGATAATATGGTAAGAATTAGCGCTAAACAAGCAGTGAAAGATATTCCAATCATTAAAAAACCTGCAAATAGTATGTGTGCTTCATGTCAGAAGGGTAAATAGACCAGAGTTTCATTTAAAACAAAAGAACATCACACTAATAGGCTTGGTCAAAATAGGTTTAGTCAAAACATGTGAATTCAAAGAACAGGTATGCCTAAAAGAAACAACACTATTACTTGTTATAAGTGCAATAATAAAAGTCACACTGTCAGACAGTGCAAAGTTGAAATTCCAGGATATAGGAACAGGAACAGTGGCATGATCAGGTCCAAGGATCAGAACAATGATAGGAACAAGAATATGGTTAAAGAGTTCAAGAGAAGACCCGGCAAGGAAGTTATAGACGTTGATGTTGATCAGTGCCTAATGGGAGTTTTACTCCCACCCCAGAATTAATCACCTCATCAGGAGGTGGGGGAGGGACTAAGCTAAGAGGCTCATTCTTAGTCCTGAGCCCCAAGGTGGCCCTTTGCCATTGATGACAAAGGGGGAGAGATATGAGTAAGGGGGAGAGCTTCAAGTGAAGAGGAAAGCTTCAAGTCGGGGGAGCAAAACTTCAAAGAGATTGATTTCAGTTTTGGCTCTTGAAGATGTGTTTTTAGTAAAGGGTTGCCATCAATGACAAAGGGGGAGATTGTTGGCAATTTTGGGTACCTTGGGTACATTGCCCTTGCTCAAGTGTTGATGTTGTCATTGATGTCAAAGAGCGGAAGGGTTTTTGTGAAAACCAAGGTAGACTAAATTATAGGTTTTGTTTAAATCCATGGTCAACAGTTTTGAAATGGGTTTTTCTTAAAACCCAAGTTAGCTCTTTGTTTTGTTGAAAAAGGTGCTCCAATGATGAAGATATTTAATTTTAAATATCCAGTTTAAATTTTATTTATTTATTTAAAATTTAAATTAATATTTTAAAATTAAATTAAAGCCTTTCATCGGCTTGTTTTCAAAGCCGACGTTGCTAGGGTTTTGCAACGGATCAATTAGGGTTTCCTGCTGACAAAGCAAGGTTAAGCAATCGAAAAATTCTAGGGTTGCAGCTGACATGTTTGAGAATGTTTTGATGGGATATTCTATTCTATAAAAAGGCGGGACTGTTGCAAGGTTAAAGTGTGGGCGTGATGCGATATATGCGAATGAAGTTTGTGTGCAGCAGAGTGTAAGTCGGTGATAGTTCTTTGGAGTTAAAGAAAAGAGATCGCAGTGATGAGATAGTGAGTGAGTGCGTATCGAATGATCGAGAACAAAGAGAGCGATATGCAGATGGTGTGTTTAAAGTCCGAGGCAAAAATACATAGATGGTAGAAGTGAGATTTCATGGAAGGTGCAGCAGAGTGAGTGGTGCAAAGAGAAGATAAGAACGCGGTATGCAGAAGTCGTGTTCGGAGTGTGAAATGACAAGCAGTCTGGTCAGAGAAGTAATATTTCTGTGAAGTTGTAGCAGAGAACGCGGAGAGATATAGAGGAGTGGTTGAAAAAGTGTGAATCATTTTTCACAGCAGTAGTTGAATGCCGACAAGCAGCAGATCGCAGAAAAATAGCAGATCGTGATAATTGAGGTGAAAGTTTACATTCAACAATTTTTATTATTATCTTCAAGTTGTAGCTTGAAAAAGGGGTTGGTGCCTCTTTCCAGTTGGTGCTGGAAAAATTGGAGTTGGTGCTCCATTCTGCTGTAGCAGATAAAATTTAGAGGTTGGTGCCTCTTACCAGTTGGTGCTGGTGAATGATTATGTAAAGTTGTAGCTTTGCATTTGACTGGATTTGGATGGTAGTCCAAGCAGTTTTTTGAGGAGTAGCCACATCGGTGAACCTCGTTAAAATGCCGTGTTATGTGTGATGCTCTTAGTACTTTTATTATTTCTGTTTTAATCTGCTACAGTTTATTTAAAAGTCTAAATTGCTTTTAAGTTTTTAAAGAACACACTGATTCACCCCCCCTCTTAGTGTCATTGTGATTTAACACTTTGCTCAATGACAATCTTTGGCCTTGATTCTGACTGTGGCAAGCATCCATTAACTCATTGAGATGTTGATCTATTTCCAACAGCCATAAAGAGCATTTTTAATGTAGTTTTTTGTGATTCTTTAGTCTTTTATGGAGATTTATCTTTTAACAAATCTGCAAAAGAACTATGTCTCTCTAGAAGAGAATCTGGAGGTGTCCCCATTGGACCCTCCTGGGGTAGAAATCTTGTCTTCAAATCCACAACAACCAAAAATCTCTTCGGCTACCCAAATGATGCCCTAGTTTTTCCCTAGCTCCATATTTTTATATATTTAAATATTAATATTTTATATATTTATATAAGTGAATTAATCCCAACCATTTTATTTCACTTAATACTATCCATCCATCCATATCAATCCATGCCACACCCTAGATTTAATATCCACCCTCCGATATGCTTTTATCTTAGCCACACGATTAGTGTCGTTGAAACCCTAGCATGCCCTAGGTTGGATTATTAATAGGAGCCATTTTGATGTCTCAACCCCCAAATCCTGAGTGAAAGTTTTCCTAAGTCATTCATCCTAGAGTTACTTGGAGCATTCGACCATTCTCACCTTCCATCCTCACCTAAAACAACCCTCACATCCATTTCTACCTCCCTCGTTTAGCCAGATCTACTTTTTTAGATTTTCCTTCAATTGTTGAATGCCTTTGGGTGCTTCCTATCATTCTTGAGCATCTATGGGTGCTTTCCCTCCACCACCAAGCACTTTTGGGCACCCTCCACCATCCTCGAGCACCCATGGGAATTTATTGTAGCCTTCAAGCACCCAAAAGCATTTT
Source organism: Wollemia nobilis (assembly GCA_028583015.1). NCBI lineage: Eukaryota > Viridiplantae > Streptophyta > Pinopsida > Araucariales > Araucariaceae > Wollemia > Wollemia nobilis. The sequence continues at coordinate 542,650 of JAQPPZ010017169.1, forward strand.
ACATTAAAGTTTTGAAGTCCTACTAGCCTTTGGGTGATGCTAGGGCATTGCAGCACTAGTCTACTATAAAAAATTTCATCAGATCAAAGAACAAAAGATAAGAAAAATAATTCATTTTTTTGTTATTTCATTTTATGCACTTTTTAGGTTCTTTTCATTTATTTACATTGCATAGCTAGGATTTTTATATTTCTTTTTGAGGGCCTCACATTATGGAGCCCTCATAGTTGCTACTAACCTACTTGCCATTTCATTGTGTGTAGGTTTGAAAGTGTTGTATTAGCATTGGACAGTTGCTTAAGCTGGAGTGGCCTAACATCGGATAACTAGAAGCCCATTCACTTCTGTTGGGAGTAGAGATGCGTTTTGAGACACCACCAACATTGTTTGCTAGGGTTACGGAGAACCCTAGCTATTGTAAAATTTGTATCAAAGAATTCAAGGATTCTTATTGTAACAATGGAGTTTTGAGGCTCCCCCATTAATATAAAATCATTCATTGTGCAATATTATCTTGTTGAGTTCTATTTATATTTTTTTATTTGGTGTTGCGTTGTTGTCTTCACAAATGGCGATCATGGTGGGACCCCCTAAGGGTTTATTTTTCTAATTTGCCTTGCTAATTTATTTGTTTTTTTCTATCTTATTTTGCAAGATTTTCATAGATGTGAATTGAGCATTTTTCATTGGTTAGGGATTCTGGAGACTTGAAGGAAGTTGTAGAAGGTGCGTGAATGCTTGAAGATGCTCTAAGTCCATCCATAAATGCCCAAATGCATTTTAGAAATGCCCAAGGATGTTTTACAAAGAGTTGGAGAAAAAATACTAGCTTTTTTGTAAGTCTACTATTAAAACCTTAGCTTTTCTATTTACGTATTCTGGAAATATTATGTTTTTTTATATTTTTAAGCTAAAAGGAACATCATTAATTAATATGGGAAAAATATTCATATTTTCTTTTGGTAATTAAGGTACAATTTCATTACATCCAGGTTTTCCAGGTTGACCCAAAACCTTTTACAAAAATCAGCACTATGCTATTATGGATCAAAACCTCAATAGGGATAGTATGTCCTTCGCTACTAGTACCCTTTTGAGGCCACCCTACCAAGAAAGAGCACAACCCCTTACACATATTTACAAACACCTTAGAACACAGGCAACGACCCACCACATTGCTTTCTTGCTACCCCAGCCATGAAAATGCGACCTGTCACGAAATTGCGATGTCCTTAAGTCTTCTCCTTCATTTGCTCTAGAGAGTCGCAAAACGATGACATATCGTGACAATGAGACATCTCACGAAATCATGACATTATGCCTTCGTTCTGCTCCTTTGCCGCTATAAGTCGCGTAAATGCGACATGTCATGAAAATGAGCCATGTCATGAAATTGCGACATTCGTCTCCCATTTTGCACTCTTTCTACTTCCAATCGCAAAAATGTGACATGTCATGAAATCATGACGTCCTTAAGTCATTTCCATATTTTACTTTGGATAGTCATGAAAATGCGACCTGATGCAAAAAAAAGACATCACGAAATCATGACATTCTGCCTTCGTTTCGCTCCTTTTCCGTTGCATGTCACGAAAATGCGACATGTTGCAACAATGAGACATGTCGTGAAATCACGATATTTGTCTCCCATTTTGCACTCTTACCGATTCCATCCGTGAAAGTGCAACATGTCACAAAATCATGACGTCCTTAAGTCTTTTCCTTCATTTGCTCTGGATAGTCACGAAAATGCGACATGTTGCGAGCATGTCACGAAAATGCGACATGTCACGAGCATGTCGCAAAAATGCGATATGTCACGACAATGAGACATGTCATGAAATCGCGACATTCGTCTCCTATTTTTCACTCTTGCCGCTTCCATCCGTGAAAGTGCGACATGTCATGAAATCACGATGTCCTTAAGTATTTTCCTTCATTTGCTCTGGATAGTCACAAAAATGCGACATATCGCAACAATGAGACCTGTTGCAAAATCACGATAATCTGCTTTCGCTCTGCTCCTTTGCCACTACTTGTCGTGAAACTGAGACATGTCGCAAAATTGTGACATTCATTTCCCATTTTGTTCTCTTGTCGCTTCTAGCCATGAAGAATTGACAAGTCGTAAAATTGCGTCGTCCTTGAGTCTTTTCCTTCATTTGCTCTGGATCATCGTGAAACTACGACATGTCAAAAATGCGACATGTCGTGATATCATGACACTTCTGCCTCTTTGTCCTCTTTTGTTGCTTTTGGACACGAAAAAGCAACATGTCGCGATATCGTGACACATTCGCCTCCTTGCTCCTTTTCTTGGATTTTGCTCGCAAAAATCCAACATGTCGCGATATCGCGACACTTTCGCCTCCTTACTCTTTCTCTTCTCTTTTGGTCACAAAAATGTGACAAGTCACGATATCGCGACACTTTTTCCTTCCTACTCTTTCTCTTCTCTTTTGGTCACGAAAATGTGACATGTCGCGATATCGCGATATTTTTCCTTCTTACTCTTTCTCTTCTCTTTTGGTTGCGAAAATGCGACATGTCGTGATATCGCGACAATTTTTCCCTCTTGCTCTTTCTCTTCTCTTTTGGTCTCAAAACTGTGACATGTCACGATATCGCGACACTTTTTCCGTATTGCTCAACATGTCGCCAAAACGTGACACTTTTTCCTTCTTGCTCAACATGTCGTGATATCGTGACATTTTTCCTTCTTACTCTTTCTCTTCTCTTTTGGTCATGAAAATGCGACATGTCGCGATATCGTGACACTTTATCCTTCTTGCCTTTTGGTCGCGAAACTGTGACATGTCGCAATATCGTGACACTTTTTCCGTCTTGCTCAACATGTCACCAAAATGCGACACTTTTTACTTCTTGCTCAACATGTCGCGATATCATGACACTTTTCCTTTCTTGCTCAAAATGTCGCGATATCGCGACACTTTTCCTTTCTTGCTCTACATGTCACAAAATCACGACCCTTTTTCTTTCTTGCTCAAAATGTCACGAAATCGTGACCCTTTTTCTTTCTTTCTCAACATTTCATGATATCACAACACTTTTTATTTCTTGTTGATGCAGGAGCATCCGAGGGCAGCAAAGCAATCGAGCATCAACCAAACTTTTTGTTGTTATTTTTTTTTCTAAGTGTTGCAAAGAAAAATATGTGTCGCGATATCACGACCAAAACAGGAGATAGGGAAGCAGCGGACAGAATGTCGCGATTTTGCGACATGTCACAAAATTGCGACCCAAGGCAGGGAAACAAAGGCCGAAAGACACAAGGTTGCGAAATCACGACCCAAGTTAGGGAAGCAAAGGCCAAAAGACACAAGGTCGCGAAATCGCGACATGTCATGATTTCGTGACATGTCACGAAATCATGACCCAAGGCAGGGAAGCAAAGGCCGAAGACACAAGGTCACAAAATCATGACCGAAGCAGGGAAGGCAAAGGCATGGAAGACCGAAGGTCATGAAATCACGACATGTCACGATTTCGCGACCAACGCAGGGAGCAAAGGCGTGGAGAACGAAAGGTCACGAAATTGTGACATGTCATGATTTCATGATCGAAACTGAAGAACGATGGCGAAATAGAAAAACATCGTGATATCATGACATGTCATGATATCGCGACCGAAGTGGAAGCGAGAAGACAAGAAGGAAGGAATGTCGCGATATCGCGACATGTCGCGATATCATGACATGTCACGATATCGCGACGAGAGTAGGAGAGAGAAAGCATAGAAAGGAAATTGTCACGATATCGCAACATGTCGTGATATCATGACCAAACAGAAAAACATGCACTCCAAGCTTTCATAAAGGCGTCCCTTCGTGCGCGGTAAGTTAGCGGTAGTGAAGCAGCAGTTTCAGAGGAAGATTCCAACAAGCATGTTGGCCACTCGCATAGGATATCTAGAGACGCGTTTATAGCAACTAACAGCAAGAAGCAGATCGAGAAGAAGATTCTGTTGGGTATGGCAGCCAGTCACGCACCTCACCCAGAGTCTCATCAATGCAACTTTCCAATATTGTTCTAGGTGGCAATTGCAGATCGTGGGAAGTTTGAAAACACAGAGGATCGGGACCTCGATAAAAACCCATGGATTGTAATGAGAGGGGGTTGGCAAATGGCAGATTGTTGTATATTCTTTGTAAAATTCTTCCTAAGCTATTGGAGAAGAAATTTGGCTCTTGTTATTTTGTTTCCTATCTTGAATTCTAGATCTGTTCTCCACCAAGTGGTATCAGAGCCAGAAGTTCCTGAGTGTGTAACAGATCTTCGGACGTGAGGCAGTTACACCAAGATCTGTGGAAGGGCTTGTGATTGGGTGAACAGAATGCCTCCAAGAAGAAACCCTGTTGGTGGGAGAGGCATGGCGACAACGGAAGATGTCCGAGCTTTGCAGCGACAAATGCAAGCCCTGCAAGAAGAAATGCATAGAATATTGGAACCAAGAAGAGATGAAGGTAGTGAAGAGGAAGATGACGAAGAAGAAGGCCAGCCTGAAGAAGAAGAAGAAATAGTAGATCCTACTCAGGCCAGACTGTACAAAGCCATATCCCAGATTGGGAAGAGGCCAAAGATGGAGGTTTCCATGTATTTTGGGAACCTTGATCCAGAAGAATTGATCGACTGGATCAACGATCTGGAAGAGTACTTTGAGTACGAGGAGGTTGAGGATCCTGATAGGGTTAGATTCGCAAAGACCAAACTGAAAGGTCATGCCAACATTTGGTGGAAGGGAGTGCAACTAGAGCAAAATAAAAGAGGAAAAGAGAGAATAACAAAATGGGAACGGATGGAAGAAAAGCTAAAGAGGCAGTTCATCCCTGGTGATTATGAGCTAGACCTGCTAAAGAAAATGCAAGGGTTGAGGCAATCAAGTAAGTCTGTAAAAGAATACATAGAAGAGTTTCATAAGATTATGATCAGAACAGGCCACTCAGAGGCCAACAAGGAGAAGGTAGCCCATTACATTAATGGGTTACGAGCAAGTATTCAGGAAGAATTAAGTCTAGTCCGGATGACCACCATAGAGGATGCTTACCAATTTGCCCTAAAGGTTGAAGAAAAGCTCAATAGGAGGTTTGAGAACAAGCAAAGAGGAAGAGGTCATGGTGGAAGAACCGACGGAAGGACCAGTGGAAGAAGGAATGAAGATTCTCAGAAGAATGGAGAAGGAAGCAACAATCAGGAACAAAGGAGAGAAAATACCTACCGTCCCCGTAATCAGAATAATGATTACCGAGGGGGAAGGGGCAGAGCTGGACGTGGCCAGGGAAGAGGAAGATTCCATGGAACTTGTTTCCAATGTGGAGAAGAGGGACATCACCAATACGAGTGTCCACAACAACGAGAAAGGAATAATAGGAGGCCGAAAGGAAATGCCAGAGTCGCAGTCACTGATGAAGATGCTGGATCTGAGCATTCTGAAGAAGCTGAGAGAGGAGAAGTAATGATTGTGAGAAGAGTCCTACTGAATGAAGAGGGGGCCATAGATCAAAGGAAAAGCTTATTCCACATAAGGTGTAAATGCATGAGTAAGATTTGCAATATTATTATTGACAACGGTAGCATGGATAACCTGGTTTCAGAGGGAATGGTTACAAAGCTACAACTGGAGAGGAAGAGACACCCGCACCCATATCGGATCACGTGGTTGCAGAAATACCATAAGGTTTTGGTCAATGAACAATGCCTGGTAAAATTTAGTATTGGGAATTACCGTGATGAGGTCCTGTGTGACATTCTGCCCATGGATGCATGCCATTTGTTGTTGGGAAGGCCATGGCAGTTTGACAGGTGTGCGGTTCATGATGGCCGTGCCAACACCTATTTCATAACAAAGAATGGAACGCATCATAAGCTGAAACCCCTAAAGGAGGTGGAAGAAAAGGTATGTGGCAGTGCCAGAATTTGCTTGGTTGATGGGAGAAAATTTTTAGATGATTTAAAACATGAACATATGTGTTATGCATTGATTCCTAGAGTCAGGGATACAGAATGCAAAAATACCCCAACAGAGGTCCTAGATCTGTTGGAGGAATTTCCAGATATTATATCTGATAATGTGCCTGAGGGTTTACCCCCCATGAGGAAGATCGACCACCATATCGATTTGGTGCTAGGATCAAGCTTGCCCAATAAAGCTGCACATAGAATGATGCCTGTAGAAACTGAAGAGCTAAACAGGCAGGTCCAGGAGTTGCTGGAGAAGGGACCGATTCGAGAAATCTTAAGTCCATGCACAGTACCTGTAGTTCTAGCGCCAAAGAAATATGGAGAGTGGAGAATGTGTACAGACTCTCGAGCCATCAACAAGATCACAATAAAATACAGATTTCCATTGCCAAGAATGGATGACATAATGGACTGTTTGAGTGGAGCCAAGTACTTCACCAAGATTGATCTCAAGAGTGGTTACCATCAGATCCATGTTAGAGAAGGGGATGAGTGGAAGACAACCTTCAAGACCAGAGAGGGTTTGTATGAATGGTTGGTCATGCCATTTGGGCTGTCCAATGCACCAAGTACCTTCATGCAACTGATGAATGAGGTACTGAAAGAGTTCTTAGGCAAATTTGTCATTGTCTATTTAGATGACATATTAATATTTAGCAGAACCTTGGAGGAGCACCTGATGCACATCAGAAGGGTTTTTGAGAAGCTGCGGGAGGAGCAGTTATTAATAAATCTAAAAAAGTGTAATTTTGTAAAGGAGTTAGTGTACCTGGGATTTGTCATCTCAGAAGAAGGTCTAAAAATGGACCCAAAAAAGGTGAGAGCTATCATCGAATGGCCTACCCCGAGAAGCACAATAGAGGTAAGATCATTTCATGGTCTAGCCAGCTTTTACAAAAAATTCATTAGAAATTTCAGCAGCATTTGTGCACCCCTCACAAAAACAATGAGAGGGGATAAAAAAGAATTTAAGTGGACCTTAGGGGCGGAAAGGAGCTTTGATGCATTAAAGAAAAAGGTCATAGAACAACCTGTTTTGGCACTTCTAGACTTTAACAAAGTATTTTAGGTAGACTGTGATGCCAGTGGTAGTGCAATAGGGGCTATACTGAGTCAGGAAGGCAGACCTGTTGCTTATTTTAGTGAGAAGCTCAATGATGCTCATAAAAAGTATTCAGTTTATGACCAAGAATTTTATGCTATAGTTCAGGCTCTCAAGAAGTGGAGGCATTATTTGTTGCCAAAAGAGTTTGTTCTATTCACTGATCATCAGGCATTACAGTACATTAACATCCAAACAAAACTGAATCAAAGGCACTTGAAGTGGGTTGAGTTTCTCCAAAGCTATACCTTTGTGTTAAAGCACAGAAGCAAAAAATCAAACAGAGTTGCAGATGCCTTAAGTAGAAGGCAGAATCTGCTGATTGAAATGACAATGGAAGTGGTAGGATTCGAAGAACCGAAGGGTCTATATCCTAAAGATCCCGACTTTGCGGAAGCCTCGGACGGCTTGCTTGGCACCTGTTATCGTGGACAGGACAAAATGGTTGGATTTTCTAATCCAAGATGGAATGTTGTTCAGGGGAAGTAAATTATGCATTCCAAGGAGTTCCATGCGGGAGAACTTAATCAAGGAAAAGCACAACGGGGGACTGGCTGGACATTTTGGTCGGGATAAGACCATTGCCCTGGTGAGTGAGAACTACTACTGGCCACAACTACAAAAAGATGTGAAAAAGTTTGTGAAAAGTTGCAGAATATGCCAGAAAACAAAAGGCATGAGGTAGAACACAGGATTATACCAGCCGTTACCTGTACCTGAGAGGCCATGGGAGGACATTAGCATGGATTTCATTCTTGGGTTGCCGAGAACACAGAGGGGAAATGACTTTGTATTTGTGGTGGTTGAAAGATTCTCCAAGATGGCACATTTTATTCCCTACCAGAAAACAAGTGATGCGGTTCACATTGCAGGGTTATTTTTCAAGGAAGTGGTACGACTTCACGGTCTACCAAAAAGCATAGTTTTTGACAGAGATACAAAGTTTGTTGGGTATTTCTGGAGAACATTATGGAAGAAGTTGAAGACAGATCTGAAGTTCAGTTTTGCATACCACCCATAGACTGATGGATAGACAGAGGTGGTAAATAGAAGTCTGGGTAATTTATTAAGATGCTTGATAGCAGATAAACCCAAGGGATGGGATTTGGTTTTGTCACAAGCAGAATTTGCATACAAAAATTCTGTCAACAAGAGTACAAACAAATCTCCATTCCAAGTCATATATGGAAATAGCCCAAGAAATGTTTCTGAGCTGAGGAAATTAGATAAAGGAGAAAAGTGCAGTGCCGAGGCTGAGGAATTTGCGAAACAGATGAAAAGCCTGCATGAAGAAGTGAAGAAACAAATCACAAAAATGAATACCCAGTATAAAGCAAGAGCAGACCAAAAGAAGCGGTTCAAGGAGTTCAAAGTGGGAGATGAAGTCATGGTACATCTCAGAAAAGAAATATTCCCAGCCAAAACTTATAACAAGTTGAAGATGAAGAAGTTTGGGCCATGCAGAATACTAGGAAAACGGGATTCAAGCAATGCATATGAAGTGGAATTGCCAAGTGGGCTTGACATTTCGCCTATTTTTAACATATCAAATTTAGTGGAATACCATGAAGGAGACAGTATAGAGGCACCAAATACAGAATTGTGGAGCATTCCAGCATCTAACCCAACCATAGACGAGATCGAGAAAATATTAGATACTCGTGAAGGCAGAAGCACAAGGAACAAACAATATTCTGAATATTTGATCAAGTGGAAGGGCAGACCTGTAGAAGATGCAACTTGGTTGTCAAAAATAGAGGTTGAGCGCCTGGGTCTCCCTCTCAAAGATTAGAAGTGAGGATCACTTCTCAATCCACCCCGGGTGTCTGATGCAGGAGCATCCGAGGGCAACAAAGCAATCGAGCATCAACCAAACTTTTTGTTGTTATTTTTTTCTAAGTGTTGCAAAGAAAAAATGTGTCACGATATCGCGACACAAAAAGTGTCACGATATCATGACACAAAAAGGTGTCATGATATCACGACCAAAACAGGAGATAGGGAAGTAGCGGATGGAATGTCGTGATTTCGTGACATGTCACAAAATCGCGACCCAAGGCAGGGAAGCAAAGGCCAAAAGACACAAGGTCATGAAATCGCGACCCAAGGCAGGGAAGCAAAGGCCGGAAGACACAAGGTCACAAAATCATGACCGAAGTAGGGAAGGCAAAGGCACGGAAGACCGAAGGTCACGAAATCGTGACATGTCACGATTTTGCGACCAACGCAGGGAGCAAAGGCATAGAGAACGAAAGGTCACGAAATCGTGACATGTCACGATTTCATGACCAAAACTGAAGAACAACGGTGAAATAGAAAAATGTCATGATATCGTGACATGTCATGATATCGCGATCGAAGTGGAAACGAGAAGACAAGAGGGAATGTCGCAATATCGTGACATGTCACGATATCATGACGGGAGTAGGAGAGAGAAAGCACAGAAAGGAAATTGTCGTGATATCGCGACATGTCATGATATCGCGACCAAACAGAAAAACATGCACTCCAAGCTTTCATAAAGGCGTCCCTTCGTGCGTGACAAGTTAGCGATAGTGAAGCAGCAGTTTCAGAGGAAGATTCCAATAGGCATGTTGGCCACTCGCGTAGGATATCTAGAGACGCATTTATAGCAACTAACAACAAGCAGCAGATCGAGAAGAAGATTCTGTTGGGTATGGCAGCCAGTCACGCACCTCACCCAGAGTCTCATCAATGCAACTTTCCAGTATTGTTCCAGGTGGCAATTGCAGATCGTGGGAAGTTTGAAAACATAGAGGATCGGGACCTCGATAAAAACCCATGGATTGTAATGAGAGGGGGTTGGCAAACGATAGATTGTTGTATATTCTTTGTAAAATTCTTCCTAAGCTATTGGAGAAGAAATTTGGCTCTTGTTATTTTGTTTCCTGTCTTGAATTCTAGATCTGTTCTCCACCACTTGCTCAACATGTCGTGATATCGTGACACTTTTTCTTTCTTGCTGTATTTTTCTTTTCCTTAAACTACGACATGTCGCAAAATTGCGACATCGATCCTTTGTAGCACTCTTTGCCCCTAACCCCATAACATGAGGCCACCATGCCACCTGGATCCTTCCCCCATTGCAAAGAAAACTAAAGCCATCACAAGAAGGACCAAAGTAATATTGACAAAATAAAGATGAAACTCCTCTCCCTTTTTTTGAACCCCATAAATTCATCATCATTGGCGATCATTTTGAATAATTTTGTGCACATCACTTGCCATGTTCCCAAGTGACCAGCCCATCGGCTTCCACCCCTCTATTGGCCAGTATATCAGTTGTTTTATTTGCTTCCCTAAACATGTGCTGGGCCTTCTGATCATTCCTAGCTTGGTAGAGGATCCTAGCCTCTTCGATGACAGTATTAATCTGCCACGCAGGATTTTTCCCATTGCTGAGAAGGTTTATGACATGCATCGAATATCCTTCGATAATTAGTTTACCTTCAATACCCTGACCCAAATAAAGACCCCTCCATAACACTCTTGCTTCCACCTCATTGTTAGTCCTTGTTCCCAACTGCTCAGAAAAGGCCATCACCAACTTGCCTTGATGATCTCTCACTGCTCCTCCAGCCCCTGCTTTGCCAGGGTTACCTTTAGAGGCCCCATCGAAGTTGAGATTGAACAAACCAACCGGGGGCGGTTTCCACTTGACATCTAATCTAGAATTGAACTTGGTAGATATAGTTTTATCGCCCAGAGTAATATTTAAGGATTGAGCGATCAGCCTCTCCCAAGGGGAAGGATTTTTAGCTTCATGAGAAATAAGGCTGACGTTTTCACGGGCGAAGGTAAGAATATTATTGGTGATGGAGGTGACATCATGGCTCGAATCATGGAAAGCTCTATGGTTTCTTTCTAGCCAAACCTACCAAAGAAAATTATGGAGAAACATCTTCCAAAAAAAACTCAGCCTAAGGCTAATAAAGGAATTTGGCCATTGGTGGAAGAGGTCAATGATGGTGGGTGGTTTGACCCAAAAAATGCTAAAGGTTTGAAATAACCCATTGAGGATACTCAGAGAGACCGGGCATTCAAGCAAAATATGGAGGGTGGACTCCCAATTGGCCCTACACAAAAAATAATGGTTAGCAACTATCACACCTTTCCTTATCAATTTGTCAATAGTAAGAATCCTACCTTGGATCACCAGCCACGAGAACATTGTAACTTTAGGAATAAGATTTTTGACCCACACCAGCTGTGTCTGGAGTGTGGGGTACTTAGTATCTAACATTAACATGTATGCAGATTTGACTAAGAACTACCCATTTTTGGTAGCTGCCCATATTACATGATCCTGCTCAGGTCTCATAGAAATGAATTGTTGATGCAGGATGCTTTGGATTTCTTTTGATTCAACTTCAAATCCTTGAATCCTTATCTCTGTTTCCAAATAAGCCTTCCTCTCGTCTTGTCTCATGAAATCAGCTACTTTCCTTCCTATGAGATCCTTTGTGATTCTTTTGATCCTCGCTAGGTGAGGAAACTGAGATAAAGCTTCATCCTTGGCCCACCTGTCATCCCAAAACCTGATATTTTGCCCGTTACCTAGAACCCATATTAGGCCTTTCTTTATGAATTCTCTACTTGTTAAGATTGCATTCCAGAATGCCGAACCTCTACTGTGCACCGTGTCATTTAGGAATTCAGTATCTTGAAGATATTTTCTTTTAATTATGGCAGTCCACTCATTCTCCTCATTGTTAATGATATGCCAAGCTTGTTTGGCTAGCAAGGCTGTGTTTAGGTGAGTAAATATTCTCAGTCCTAGCCCCCAATTTTCTTTCGGCTTGCAAACCTTGCCCCAGCCCACAAGGTGGATCCTCTATTTTTCCTCTGATCCGGACCAAAGAAAATTCTTTTGGAGCTATTCAATTTTTTGGTATACTCTGGTTGGGGCCTTAAACACAGATAGAAAATAAACCAGAATGCTCTGTGAGGATGCCTTAGTGAGAGTAAGTTTCTTGGCCTGAGATAAAAAATGTCCTTTCCAACCAACCAGTTTCTTTTGGATTCTTTCTACCACTCTATCCCACATAAATTCTCTTAGAGAACCATAGAAAATGGGAAGCCCTAAATAAGAGGTAGGAAGAGTCGCTATCAAACATCCCAAAATATTTGCTATTCTAGCTTGTCTCTAAATTGGGGTGTTGAGGAAGTAAAGCTTACTCTTGTTGAAGTTCACCTTCTGTCCCACCGCATCCTTGTAGAGTTGGAGAATGTGCTTAATCCTTCTGGCTTCAACCACTGACGACTAGGTAAACATCAGAGTGTCATCAACAAATTGTTGGTGAGTAACTGGGTTGATGAGAGAGGTGGATTTAATCCTCAAAATTAATCCAGTAGTGCATGCTGCTTTAATAGTTCTACCTAATGCCTCTGCTACTATAATGAACAACATTGGGCTAATCAGATCTCCTTGTATGAGCCCCCTATGGCTCTTGAAATACACAATTGTCATGCCATTGACCAAAAATTAGAAACAAGGTTCGGATATGCACTCTTTTATCAGCCTGACCCATTGAGGATGAAAGCCAAACTTTAGAAGAACAACCGTCAAAAAATCCCAGCTAATGCGGTCAAAAGCTTTATTCATATCAATCTTTAGGGCAAAGACCTCCTTGTTGGTTTGCCTAGCTGAGTGTAGAGCTTCATGGACTGTGATCGCATCATCCACAATTGATCTCCCCTGAACTGAGCTTCCTTGACCAGGGGCAATATTTCTTTCATCCTGTTAGCAATGGATTTTGTTAAGATCTTGTAGGATACGTTACATAAACTAACCGGTCTAAAATTTGCCATTGTCTCCGGTGTTGGGACCTTACGAATCAAAGGCTATGAAGGTGGACTTGAACCCTCTTGGGATATGTTTTGAAGCCTGAAACTCTTTGATAGAAGAAATGACATCCTCTCCCACAATATCCCAGAAAACTTGGAAGAACTGAGGAGGGAACCCATCAGGGCTAGGGGCCTTCTCAGGTTCCATACTAAACAAAGCATTTCTGATTTATTCATCAGTGAAGGGAGCAAGAAGCTTACCATTAATGGCCTCATCAACAAATCTAGTTATGAAATGGAGGAGAGTGTCCTTGGATTCCTCCAGACACTAGGAATCATCCCTAAGAAGGGAGCTAAAATAAGCAATTTCTTCCTCTCTGATCTCAATCAAATCTTGGGTTTTGGATCCATCAGCTTTGGTCAACTCTTTGATCTTGTTATTACTTCTGTTCCTTAAGGTTGTGACATGAAAGAAATTTGAGTTCAAGTCACCATCCTTCAGCCATAATGCCCTGGAATTATGTCTCCAGTATATCTCTTCACAAGCCAAAATATTGTGATAATCTGAAATCTTGGCTTGCTCCTCCTTCCTAGTAGATTCATCATCGATACCATTTTATATCAATTTATCAATGACCTGCAACCTTTCTCCCACTTGTTTCTTGTTCTCAAACAGGTTCCCAAAAACCTCCTTATTCCAAGTTCTAAGATTATCCTTTACTAATATCAGCTTTTGAGCAAGTTTCAAACCTAAACTTCCCTGAAAGGGTTGCTGCCACCATCTGGAAATATTTTCTTTTAACTATGGGTGCCTGATCCACATTGACTAGAATCGAAAAGGTTTTTTGAAGGAGTTTGACTTTGGAACCTCCAAAAGGATGGGATTGTGATTAGAGGAAATTTTGGGAAGAGTTTGCAGAGTAGAGTCTCCAAACCCAAGCAATTGCCTCCTTTGATAAGAAAAACTTGTCAAGTCTTTCCTGGATAAGTTGGATTCCTGCTCGCCTGTTGCTCCAAGTATACTTGGCTTATCTTAGCCCCACATCCATAAGTTGGTTTGAGTTTACGAAGTCATTGAAGTCTTCCATACTTTTGGTTGGGAGCCCTATTCCACCATTTTTGTTCAAGGGGTATAATGACGTGTTGAAGTCGCCTGCCACCACCCAAGGGATGTCATGGAAAACATCACCCAGTTTACCCAGGTAATCCCACAAAGAAGCTCTCCTTTGAACAGAATTGGGAGCATAGACATTTGAGAAGATCCACAATCTGTTGTTGTCAATATAATGGAAAAAAATGCTCAACACCCTGTCATCATATTGGATAATGCTTCCTTCCACCACCTGGGGATCTCAAAGAACCATGAGCCCCATGAAGTTCCTCTAGCCGGTTTGTACACCATGTACCCTTGACTCCATATATTTTTTGCTATTGTTTTTTATTGGGCTTCATCTAATTTTGTTTCTTGTAGCATAAAAATTATTGGATTGTATTGCCTTCTTAACGAGCTAACCACCCTCTGAGTGGGTCGGCCATTGAGGCCTCTCACATTGCATGAGAGAACCTTCATTTAGATTGTTTAGAGTTTTTCCCCTTCCACCTCCCTTGAGGAGGTTTTCTTGATTTGTTATCTTCATGCCCTAGGATAACTTGTTGTATCAGTGTTTTCTATTTGCCACTGGCAATCCCATTGTCAGTCCTCATTCTGTTGTGCTCTGCATTTGACATCCTCGCCTTCTTTCTCTCACTACCAAAGTCAATAGGTGACTTAATAGTACTCCTAGTCTGCTTGGGGGTGAAATTTGGATGAACTATCTATTGTAGAACCGAACTAATGCATTCCTCAACATCATTCATTTCTACCACCTCAATCCTTGATTCTAACTCCTCCATATGTTTCCTGTATTCTCCTAATTTTTGTAATGAACCTTCTAGATGGTTTGACGGGCTTTTGGCTATGATGTTGGGAAGGTCTATTTTCGAAGACTCTATCTCCTCCACCCGTTTTCTATATTCTCTAGGATTTTGCCTTACCCCTCCTTGGGGGTTTGAGGGGTTCTTGGTTATGGAGTTTGTAGGACCCACCCTTGATGGGGATTCTAGGGTTTCAGGGGTTTCACCTTGCAGGTTTCCTTCCTCTAATTCGTCACTCTCCGCTTCTACCATTAGATCATCTAAAATTTTGAACTTATTTGAGCTTGGAATTTTAGGGCTTACCTAATTTTCCTATTCATCAATGAGAAGTTGCTTGTCTTTGCTTTGACCTTGCCTTGCCCCATGTTTTGTCTTCTCCTCATAAATGTGGTTGTTTTTAGATGGCCTAAAGCCTCCTTTGCCCATAGGGCCTCCTTTTAGAGGGAGGTTCTGAGGAAACCCTTTCTCATTTGCTTGTTTACCTTCTGACCTTTGGTTTTCTCTGCTAGATGCTAGATTAGGGCACTGATTTTGCAAATGGCCTTGGGTTTTGCACTCAAGGAAAAAATCTGGCCTATTTTCATATTCCATCACCTATTTTCTTAGGTAGTTGTCATACCCTATATCCACAATGTTTGGCAGCTCAGAGTCTAAATTAGCGTTGATGCATATCCTTACATGTGTCATCCTTGTCCTCACCAAGGTTGCATGATCTATGGAAACAAGTTCTCCAATCGCTCTGGCGATGCCTTGAAGCCAATACTCATTGAAAAACTAAGCTGGTAGGTTAGGAAGTCAAACCCAAATAGGGGCAGTATTGATATTCTATTTTTTAGGGTCAAAATCCTCCCCCCACTTCCTAAGGAATAGACTACGTTTCCCTAAAAACCAGGGTCCTCTAGTTAGAACGCAGTTCGCATCCTCCTTGTTATTAAATCTTATGATGAAAAACCCCCTGGATAGGGCAACAACCTCCATACTCCCCACCATTCTCCATTTGGATAGAGCCCAGGATCGTATAGTCTCTAAATCTGGCCTTCCACCCAGAAACTTACCCACTAAAGAAAACTCTTCCATGGATAAAAAATAACCCATCAAAGTAGTAGGAGCCATTATCCTATTATTCACCAGAATGAGGGGCGGGAGTGAATGAAAATCACTCTTTCTCCCGTTAACAATTTTCGCAAAGGACCGGCCTCCTTTGGGACCCGCATCGCCCTTCTGGGTCCTTTTGTCTAGATTTTTTTGAGGGTCGAGCCCTCTTTGGGCAGCCCCACCTATTGCTGAAAGCCTCCCTTCCTCTAGATCCTCACCTGATTCCTTCTCGAGGTTCCTTCCCAAACCCTCCATGCCTTCTCTGCTCTTCTCGCTCGAAACTTTCAAACTTCCTCCACTGCTCCTCTCCTCCATTCCTCCCCACTCTCCCTTTCAAACTCACTCTAAAGTGAATTTGAAATGGAAAAATATTCATATTAGCTTGCATATTAGGTTTCATATTACTCATCCACACTTTCTATTTGAAGTTTTTGGTTTATTTTGTATTCATAAATTGAAAAATATTGCATTCTGATTTCATGTGAATTGAAAAATTGCATAATTAGATTACATTATAGGGTTAGGGATTCCTATTTTTGTAGGTCTAAGTAGAAACATTATTCATATATCAAAATTATACAGAGGAGTAGATGAAACCCGTAAATATCTAGAGTGGGTTTTAAGTTGTGTACTCTACATCCTTTGGAAAAATTGGTATTGTGAGTAGTGGCTTCTGATTTAGACTATCAAAAGTACTTATCTTTATAACGTTGTATGAACACAATAGCAAATCAATTTTTTTAAAAATAATCACACACTACACAATTCACATTTAATATTAGTGGTTGGATTTCATCACCAACCATTGATTTAGATTTGGTGACAGTGGCTTTCATCTCCATACACCAATCTCTACCCTTTGAAATCCTAGGTCACCCTCGAGCAAACTTGTTGGATTTCATCACCAGCAAGAATCTCTTTGCCCTAACTTAACCATAGTTTTTACCTTTCTTTGGTTAATTTAGATTAGCACATTTGAAACACACAAGATCAAAATCTAAGAAAATGAACTCACATTAAAAGGAGATAATCAATGAATGAGGTAAGACACATTTGTTAAACAAAATTAACATTGATTTTTTATTTTTCTTATGAAATTTCAAATTTTGTGTTTCATTTTACTACATAATATGTATTTTAGTTTATTTTCTTTATGGTCTTAAAAAGAAAAAAATAAAGCATTAAATCAAGATAATTCAATGGAACCTTCATCCACCTTCCCCACTACTTCTATGGTAGATTCCCTGAATGTGACATAGACAAATTTTTCTACAAGTCCCTCACATTCCTTACCATCCACAACCTTTCATATGGCTATACCCCAAGAAAAGTCAACCTCACCAACCATAAACCACCATATTACCCACATAGACATGGCACAATTAGAAGCTATCATGAAGTCTTCTAACTATGTCTTAGAGTCAGTCCCCAACTCACCTAGATAGGATACTACTTTATAACAGGAGCCTGTTTATTCCCAGCCACCATCCATTTTTACCTAGGTGTACACTAAGCCTCTTTTCGAGGCTTTAGTTGCATCTTACTCTCATGTGTCCATTCCCAACCCTCATGTGCTCCTAGTACTTCATACACATCCACATACGCCAATCCCTTGTATGAAGCACATGTAAATGCTGCTTCACAATTTTCAGCCTCACAAGTTACCATACCAAGTATAACTTATCACCTAATCACATATTTCATACCATATGCTTCCATACCCTCTAATTATAATAGAGAGATTAATGAGGTATGGGAACACTTAAAAAAATTGCTTAGACAACATAAAAATTCTCAACAAGTGCAAGTAAACCCTAAGCCTTTACCAAACTCTACTCAGACTGCCCTCATTAACAAGTGTCCATCATGGACACCATAATCTTCTATGGTTTCTACCCCTATTAATCCACCAAGCCATACAAATACCCATCCTATTCCCATTGGCCAACCCAACCATAACCCTCATGCATCAACCTCATTCCAAAATTCTCCATATTTTCACCATTAATCTTCCCTTCATCAATTTCAATAAAATTCACCTAGTCATCATCAACAATCTCAACATCATTTAGTGACTCCACAATATTTTTCCATCCCACCTCAAAATAATTAGGTAGTTCAAGGCTTCAAAATTCCTAAAGAAGACCCTCAAATTAAGGCCATGCAAAAACAGATAGATCAATTGATACAATATACTTCTAGTTTGACAAATCAAAAGCCAACCTTACATCAATTGATCAACCAACCCATTCATCCTTCGGTACCATCACCACCATATCCGATAGATTTCATGGTGCCTAAGTTTGAAAAATTTAAGGGAACTGAGGATCCCAAAGAGCATGTGAGCACGTTTGTACACTCATGTTTTAAAATCCAAAATGACAATGCTCTCATGATCATAATATTTCCTCAAAAATTAGGAGGATATGCCATAGAATGGTATAATAAATTACCCAGTCATAGTATTTATACTTTTGAGCAATTGATTAACAAATTATTTGAGCATTTTATCCTAAATATTAGAAAGAAAGTCTCATTATCTAATGTCTATGCTTTAAGATAACATGATGATGAGTCTATCTATGATTTGGAAATCATTGAAGGGTTGTCATTACCATGTTGCCATTCACCCTACCAATGGATGAGCTAATTAAGCTATTAAACAAGATTTGCTTAAAACCTATCTCTTGGATGCTTCAACTATAGACTTATCTTTCATTTAAAGAAGCTTTAGCTCGGGCTAGTGTCATCGAGGAAATAAAAATTCAAGAAGGCATACTTAAGCCTAAGAAGAAGGAATGGAAAAATAAGGGCCAATACAAGAGAAACTATTCTAGCCAACCAAAATCAACATAGGCTACCCTAGCTAGTTAGCCCAATCACATTAATCAAGTGGTCATGACCCCAGTCAGTAATGGCTCAACGATAATCAATGCAAAAACCACCACAACAAATTGCTTATCATGCGATACCCTCGATAACTCAAGCCATGCAAAACATAGTGTCATTTGTAGAAAACCATCCCAGGTGATAGTCTATCTGACAAAATTTCCAATACACCCCCTTAGTCGAGTCATATGCTTCCATTTTTTGAAGGTTGTACGACACAAAAAAACTCGCTTTACCTAAAATAAAACCAGATGATCCCATCAAACATAGTAAACACTATCGAGTATATTTATTTTACCCTTACCATAGGCAAAATGGACATGACATTAAAAATTGCCATAAATTTAAGGACATAGTACACGACCTTATTGACTTGGGAGCAATCAAGCTTGACAACCCCCTTGCTCAAAAAAATCAAAACCTTGGTATTTTTCAATTACCACTTCCTCATCATGAGGAGGTGCAATCAAATGTAGGAGGAGCTAACACAAAACCCCCTCCTAATCAAGTCAATCACGTTAAACAATACTAAGTGTTTGTAGGGGCTATCCACATGGTCACTAGATGTCAAAGAAATAATCAACAAAATGTAAGGCAACCACCTCAAGCAAGTGCGTAACAACATCCCACATCTCCACCCATTCAAATTTCCCCCAATATTTCATAACCAATCCACATACCTAGCCAATAAAATCCTCCAAATCCCCCAATAAATCATCCACCATGACTAGTCATATCATTGAGTAGTCGGTTAACCACAAGTCTAAAGATGGCTTTTGCCAAATTGTCAATTTATGAGTTAATTCAACAACCTCCCTCACATTGTGAGGCATTAATGGATATTCTCAAATCCATTGAACTACAATCTCAAGATTCGAATGCCTTCAAAAACTTTGCAGGGAGCATTAAAAAATACATAGAGCCTTCCATCATGTCCTATGACTTTGAAATTAAGCCAATCTCATCAGATTCAGTAGACCCTCCAGTGCATATTATGGCTCTAATTTACAAGAAGCCATTTAAAATAGTGTTAATTGACACCGGTTCCTCTATCAATATCATCACCACATCCAATCTTCATCATTTGAACCTTCCTCCATATCATATCACCAAGTCATCATTCACCCTAAAATCATTTAACGATTCTTTGGGTTCCACAATTGGCACTATTGTTTTTCTCATTGAAGTAGGGGTCAAAATTTTGTACACCATGTTTCACATTTTGGAAGAATCCATGGTTTACAATGTACTCCTTGGAAGACCTTGGATGAGGGAAATGAGATGCATTCCTTCAATACTACGCCAATATTTAAAGTATGTTCATGAAGGACAAGTGCATTGCATATCAATAGACGTTGAACCATTTAAGTATTACAATTTAATTTCAAATCCTTATGAATCTATGCTCCCTTACACTCATCTATTCCTATCACCATCAGCCAATCCATCTACCACTTTTCCAATTACCGCATCAAAGGTTGCTATTCCTAAGGAGCTCCATACCCCCATCATCTTCATCATTGACTACATGCACATGTGGTCACAATAAATCCACATCATCAACATTATTGCCATCCACTTCATCATCATCCTCTACCCAAAAACCTTCCCAATCCAATTCATTGTCATCACCTAATGTTTCACAAGTCAAGTTGATAAATTGTGAGACATATCCATCTTCACCACTTCCCAAGCCATCATCCAACCAAGGTCCTTCTATATCTTCCCAAGTTGAGGTCTACCTCACTAATACTAGTATTGGTGAATATGTGGTCCAAGACATCACTGTCACATTGCTTACCATTCCTAAGGCTACGGATTTGGGTCATCCATGAGACCCACCTTTGACCATAGGAGTAGTATATGACATGGGTTCAACTCCAAATAGCATACATTTTATATATGGAGGATTGATTCTTCATCAAGTCCATCTCCCCTAGAGGAACCCAAATAATCAACAGTTGCCAACATTACTAAGTGAATATGTTCATACAATATATTTCTATGATTTCAAGATTACAATATATAGTTGAACAATAACAAATTAGAGCTCAAAATACTAGAGGCTCAAATATTATCATAAATAAATCAGATTTAAATAGCTAGCTCCTATCATAGCTACCTATATGCTCTCAACAATGTTAAATAAACGATAGCTATGAAATACCAACATTCTTCAAATTACAACATTCCCCCCCTTGATGCTGAAAGGACTCATTCCATGAATTATGAAGCATCACAAAATATTTGAACTGATCTTCGTTTATGCTTCTTCTAGTTTTGAAGTAGAAAATTTAAGAACTCAAAAAATTGGCACCCATCACACTTCCGCTCTTCGTGCAGGCTATCCATTAAGTTTGCTTTCTTAAACAAAATAAAATTGGGTGCCTTTTGATGATCAGATCCCCCTTCATCGAAAGCTCCTTCAAATGATGGCATTCCCATAATGTCCAAAGTATTGGTTCTTACTAACCAATATAGCACATTTGTTACCTCTCTCATGTGATGGTCTTCAAACCACATTTCAACTCCTAATACTCCTCCTGAGTATGTACAATGCATCATCTTATGTAGATGGTTTTGCCATATTACAATTTCACATACCTCTACACAAATATTCAAACAAAATATAGCTATGCAATAGCTAGTTACAAATGCAACAACAAATTGTTGCTCCTCACACAATGTTTCACTCTTTACTATGGCTTTACATGATTCCTTCCAAGGAATTTTAAACACAAAATACAGCCAACACATATCCATGGTTTTCATCACCATGCTATCCATGTCCTTTGCAAATGAAATAACTGCATCCAAATATGTCTCTACAAGACAATCATATTTCAATAATGTCTTTTTAAGACATTCTCCTCCTTTCTTAAAATACCTATTCACACAAAAAAATTATTAATAACAAAAACATTACCTTCAATGTGATTAGCTTTGGTGCTCCCCATAAATATTTAAATCCTTTTGGCTTTATTAAGGATTAAAACCTTCTTAGGTTTTACAACTTTGTATAAAAAATATTTATTTATAAAATTTAAATTCAGTTTGAATTTAAATATTTTATAAAATAAATATTAAAACTTCCTTAGGCTTTCTAACATGAATTTAAAAGCCTCCTTGGGTTTTTATGAATTTTTTTTTTTTTGCTCCTCCATGGTTTTAATAAAAACCCTTCTACTTATGCTTCACATAATATTAAAAATAAATATTATGAAGCTCTTTTACCATTAACCTTTGCATTGTTTCTTTTGACCTTTTGACATCAATGATTACTTATTCGCTGACATCAATGACAACTTCGTTCCTTGACATCAATGATAACTTTGACTCAAAATTTCCAATAATTTGCCCTTTGTCATTGATGGCAACCCAAATTATTTTTACCAAAAACTTAACCTTTTATTTGTTCTACTCTCCCTGGGACTTTGCTCCCCTAGCTCAATGCTCTCTTCAAATCTCTCTTCTTTACTCAAATACTAATATCTCCCCCTTACTCAAATCTCTCCCCATTTGACATCAATGACAAAGGGTCACCTTTGGGTCTTAGGGCTAAGAATGAGTGTCTTAGCTTAGCCCCTCCCCCACCTCCTCTTGAGGTGGTTATTTATGGGGTGGGAATCTTACTCCCAGTTTTCCTCGAAGATACTCAAAGGTATCCTTTGAAAGTGGTTTAGTGAAAAAATATTTGCTATCTATTCCTTTGTAGTAACATATTCCAACCTGGCTTGTTTATCTATCACCTGTTATCTCAGAAAATGATAATCAAAATGTACTTTGTCTTGGAGTGCATTAATGGATTTTTTTGGTCCGGCTTTCATACGCACCCCGCGAAAGGATGGGCAGGAAGCCCCGAAGACACCCACGGGACGAATCCCACTCACTTTAGGATCTAGCTGGTTATCCAAGGTGCGAGTTACGAAGTTGGGTCGAATGGCTATTCACTCTTTTCCACTTCTGGAATAGATTTCAATATGGACTGCTTTGTTACCTTACAGGGGGTTCCTGAACTTGTTCAGGTAGTTGTTACAGTTGTTTATCGTATTTAACTTGAATTCTTGATCTAGCTCTCATGGGTCACTAGATTTAAATAAAAGACAAATAAAGAAAATAAAAATGGATCATTCACCGAAAACAAAGAGAGGGTAGGGTAGGGCAGAAAAGAGAAGTTTATCAAACATCAACTGTAAAACCCTAAACTATCAATCTTATCTATGCTATCAGCTTCACAACAGAACAAATCAAAGAAGAAAGTGTCCAGTTAGTCTAAGATCACTTTCAACTAAGAGCACAAGGCAGAGTGAAACAGATCTAGCAAAAAATTATAAATCCAAGGGCAACTGGTTAAAACCGGTATCTTTCACCGACAGACCTAGCTCACACAGAGGAAGACAGAGCAATTAGAACAAACTTAACCTCAAATCTGTAATTTCCCTAGCAGACAAGAGAACAACCGAAGCCTAACAACATATTTAAACTTGATAATGGCAGATTCACAAGGATATATCTAACAAACTTTAATGGAACGGATAACAAAAGAAGATACACTTATCACACTCGCAAAAGATTAGGCTCCCGGCCATGCTATCACGTAAAAGCTAAAGCACATCAACTCCAAGTCCGGAAACAAAGGATTTCACAAAATTTGCAAGAAATTGCTTATAAGCCTTTTATTTCTAAGTCTCCGCCTCCCGCAATTACATTGAGAAGAAGTATTTATAGACTCAGAGATGGACCCCGATCTTTTCAAAAATATCTTCTTCTCTTAACCGCAAATCTTATCACTTCTAAACCCTAGGACCCGGGTTTTACAATAAAAATCCATTTAAAATCAAAGTCCGGATAGAACTTAACCCCTTCGGCAAATCAGTGGAGTCAGCCGCCATAAATGGAGAAGATAAAATCTAAAGCCACTTGCATTCATCCGCAGCTGCAAATAAATGCCTCCATTAATTCTGCTGGTGAGCCGGATGAGTCACCACTTCTCCATCAATTTGATCTCCGCAAATCCATCTCTGAGTTGAAATGGTCTCCATGCTATTAATTCTGCAATAAATCTCCATTGAATACTTTCACCGACATCTTCTCCTCTAGCATGGCGGTCCTCGATCAAATCCACACTTTAACTTTGCCTTTATGGCCTTTCCCGGTTGTCCCGTAAGTGCCGATGGAATCCCGCATGAAAGACAAAAGATTATATTAGCACTTTAATAAACCATTAAATCGAAGCTTTAAACGATTAAAAATAGAATCAGGCAAAACCGCTAAAATAAGCTTGCATGTCGGCTTCTCGTTTGTCCGCCTCACGCTTTGACACGTGTCGCTACCCCAGGATGCCTTCTCGTTTCCCGCTGGAATGCACTTCTCGGTCCTTGAGCGACTTTCTCTCTCCTACCGCGATTCTCCGACATGTCGCGATTTCGCGACATGTCGCGAAATCGCGACGTCCCTAGCGCCATGGCAGCTTCTTCTCCCGTCGGCCACGAAAACGTGACATGTCACGATTTGACATGTCGCGAAATCGTGCTCCCGCCACTGTCGCACAACTTTTTCAAGCATGTCACGATTTTGAGACATGTTAGTGACGCGCTGCACCTTTTGTACTTAAGCTTTTTCCATCAACAACTCCGAAAATAGAACACGTCGCGATATCGCGACGCTCCCGTAGCTGCATGCGTTGACCGCGTTGACCATGATTTTGCGACACATTTGCGACTTAGCCGATTTTCATTCTGCAGCCCACTTTCTCTCTCCTACCGTGAAAATGCGACATGTCACGATTTCGTGACATGTCGCAAAATCGTGCCCTTCCGTACATTTTCTTTCTCTCTCCTCCGTCCAGCGATTTTGCGACACTTTCCAAAATGGAAACGTCGCGATATCGCGACACTTCCAAAATGGAAAGTGTCACGATTTCGCTACACAAAAATGACTTAGCCGCTTTTTGATTTACCCGTCGCGATTTCGCGACATTTTCGAAATGGAAGTGTCGCGATATCGCGACACTACCAAAAATGGAAAGTTTGATTTTTCATGAATTTATGCAACTGTTTTCAGCATTTTTCTCGGTACCGGTGCAAGATTTTATTTGTGCATGAATGATTCTAGCATGTAAAAAGTGAATTCTTGGATAACACAACTAGAATACAAGAAAAAGCACAACTTTAAAAAGGAGGCAAGCAAATTTGGATTTAAAACCTGAAAATTATCAAGAGGGTCCCCGCCGCAAAAATGGAAGTTCAGTGGCTTTCTAAGGATGGAATCTCATTTTTCAGTGGGGGTGTGTTGCTTCTCAACAAATGGCGATATCTCCGGGTAAAATAGTAGCACTATTTTAGAACCCAAGACTCTGGTTTCAAAACAAAAAGACCATGCATCATGCCTTGCCACGGACATTCTTCACAATAAATTGACTCGCTAACCGCTAGTCGTTAAAATTTCCCAAGGACATACTAGGCTGAATTACTTCAAGGAAGATTTCTGATGTGCAATTACAAAGGGTATAAAACTTTCTTCAAGGATGACCGGATTGAATGATGAACTTTGGACCGATCAACTTTTCTAGATTGTAAAAGGGGAAACCGAGTAGAGCTCGGTTTACTAGTTTAGCCTTTTACAGCCTAGACAGAGTTACCCTTTAGATTTACACGACCCAAATTTACAACTGTAGGGCATAATCTATAACTTAGAAGAAAATATTTTGGAAGTATTGGCTGCCTCTTTTAATTATTCAACTCTTTTTTTTTTTTTTTATATCTCTCCCTCTGAAATATATCAATATCTGAAATGCTTTTAGAGAAATCACAATTTTCTTTTATCACTTGATCAATCTGGAACTGCTTCCTTTTCACCTAGGCACCGATAGCCTCTAGGGATACCCAAATAATTGCATGAACCATAGTCCCCTCTTATAACCAACTTTTCTTGGATTCCCCGGAGTTCCTCCAACAAAAAGATAGCAGTTTTTCTATCATTAAAACAACTCGTGGCAAGTAAGACACAAGATCCAATCATCTCTCTACCTTTGTCCTGAATAACAAAATAGTTCCACGTTCAATAAGCAGACTATCTCAATTAGAATAATGAACAATGGGATGATTGTGGATTGATCACTAGAATAAAACAATTTATTTTCAGCAGTGACTTTTCATTGATTGCTCAGGCAGAGGTTAAAGGACAGATTTCAAAAGCTGAAGGACTTTGTACAGACCTCCAAGGAAAGCTCTAAAGCAAAACAAAATAAACTCAGTACTAAACAAAAAAGAAAAAAATAAAACGAAGCAATAAAAGAAAAACTAAAGAAGAAAGAAAAAGAAAAGAACAAAGACTAAAGCAAATAAAACGAAACAAAAGACCTACGACTTAAACAGCAAGCTGACATAAAAAGACAAAGAAAGGAAATAAAAAGCACTGACAAAAGAAATAAACTGCACAAGCTAAAACTGTACAGACAAAGAAATAAAACTGAAAAACTTCAAAGCTTACTTACAATGTATACATATGTTACAACTTCCCTTCATACTCAAAAAATGCAGCAGTTGGGAAAGCAGAGAAATGGTGCCTTAAAATTTTTTTGACCATGTGCAAGTAATTTAGAAAAATTACCTTTCAGGTCCTGTTGACGAAATGCACTCCAGACTATGCTTCAAAAATTTGCTATCTGGGAAAGACTTGTGTTTACTGTCTTCCCTGTCCCATTTGAAAAACAAATCTGCAACTCCTTCAAATTAAACAAATCATATAATAACAAATCATATGATAACATGTTTATGCTTCTAATTGAAGGGTTTGCAGAATTCTTTCAAAAGGACTCGAATGTAAAAACCCCCAGGATCAAATACCTTAAAATCTTGACAGACCCAGACCACCACATCTTCAAAATTATGTGACAACCGAAAGAAATCATGTTTTATCTCGTATGCCCTGGTTCTTAACAACTTGAACATTTTGTGGTTGTCGTATCGCTTCAATATCCAGGACTTCAATTTTTATCCCTCTAGCAGAATCGTTTACAATTTTCCTTTTCACCCGAGCCTTGCTTAGATTTAACCTCATCAATGTGTAATATCCAAACATCATTGTTGTGATTGATTAGAGTCAGAACCGTTCCCACCTTTTCGCTTGCCAAATTATAAGATCCAATATCTCGCATCAACACGCTTTATAGCCTTTTCTTTGACATTATGTTGAGAAGTTGCAGTGCTTATGTTGAGACAGCTCATCAATTCCAAGTTGGCTGACCACATTCATATTTACTATCTTTTCCTCCTTTTCTTGAAATTCAACAAGTGGTCCAGAGTAAGCCTCAATCAAGTTAACCTTTTGTTCAACAATCTGAGGCAGTTCATAGAGGGTGATGTCAGCTTTAAGTTCCCTCATATCCTCAATGATGTTATCCTCCTCAGTTACTTCTGCATAGTGACATTGAATCTCACTTTCATCATCCTCTGATGAGGAAGGATCA
This sequence comes from Wollemia nobilis, assembly GCA_028583015.1. Taxonomy (NCBI): domain Eukaryota; kingdom Viridiplantae; phylum Streptophyta; class Pinopsida; order Araucariales; family Araucariaceae; genus Wollemia; species Wollemia nobilis. The sequence continues at coordinate 569,907 of JAQPPZ010017169.1, forward strand.
TTGTTAGGTTCTGGACTCTGACATCTCAAATTATAACTGTCCATTTTGAACTGTTGAAAATCTTGCATTTCATCCACAGGAGTCTGTACAAGACTTTCTGTCTCTTCAGGAAAAGTGAAAGAATCTGAAACCCTGGTTGTACTATTTTTGGGTGAACTAGAAATATCAATATTTCTTTGATCTCTAGGAAAATTTAACTCACCAGGAAAAACTTCAGATTTGGGTAATGCCAGATCACAACTGTTCAGTTCAAGCACTTCCACTTTGAACTTGTCAGAACTTTTCTCCGTATTTTGCACATGCTGAGTGGATGTCACAGTTAACGGAGTCTCCTTGGGTAGAGCATGACATGTTGGCACTAACTCATGATGTGGAATGGGATTCAAAATAGGCATGTTCTGTGTAACATAGGATATCAAAGGACCGCTCATAATTTGAGGCCCTAACTCGTCTTTCAAGAATTAAGGCTTCTTTATAAGCCCCCGCCAGGGTTGTGATATTAATGTCTCTCTTGAGGAAAATAGAGGTCACCGAATCCAATGCATTCTTGTAGATTTCTAAGGCCGGATTTGCATTTGGGATGTAATGGCCATTCATTCTACCGTAAGCTCTTTGGAACCTCATATTGAAAGACCCGACAGTTTCTCCCGACTCTCTCTTGATGCTGGAAAATTGTTGGTATAACACACTGGGGTCTATCACTTCCCCAAATTGTGATATAAAAGCTTTCTCTAGGTCATCCCAGCTAGTAATGGAATTGCTGGTGAGGTTTAAAAACCAGTCATAAGCTCCCTCCTGGAGAGTGAACGGGAACAATCTGCAGGCAACATCTTCATGCTGTATATTCAACAATTTTAAAGCATTTTTGAAAGCTAGCAGATGTTCTTCTGCAGTTCTTGTCCCATCATGTTTATATCTGGGGAGATACCTTTCCGGATTTCTAGGCAGGTCATGGGCTATACCCGGGGATATTCAAAGCAAGTGGGGCCCAACCAATTTGCCATTATTACTTGGCCGACAAGTGATATTCTCGAGTTGTAATTGGATAACCGCCAGTGGAGATAAAACTGTTCTTAACTTGAGGTCTTCTCTCGGCAATTTTAAAAACCGCACCGACAACTTACAATACCTGCCAGATTTCACCGAGCCACTTTAAAATGTTGGTGTTAAGTCCCGTGCTGCAAAAACTCTAACCAACAAAATTTAAATCAGCACTCACAACACTTACATTAACTTGAACTGAGATGTTCAACAGCCCTCCTTCTAGCGCCAATTAGGTGTTGGTCCGGCTTTCATACGCACCCCGCGAAAGGATGGGCAGGAAGCTCCGGAGACACCCACGGGACGAATCCCACTCACTTTAGGATCTAGCTGGTTATCCAAGGTGCGAGTTACGAAGTTGGGTCGAATGGCTATTCACTCTTTTCCACTTCTGGAATAGATTTCAATATGGACTGCTCTGTTACCTTACAGGGGGTTCTTGAACTTGTTCAGTAGTTGTCACTTGTTTATCGGATTTAACTTGAATTCTTGATCTAGCTCTCATGGGTCAACAGATTTAAATAAAAGACAAATAAAGAAAATAAAAATGGATCATTTCATCGAAAACAAAGAGAGGGTAGGGTAGGGCAGAAAGAGAAGTTTATCAGACATCAACCCGTAAAACCCTAAACTATCAATCTTATCTATGCTATCAGCTTCACAACAGAACAAATCAAAGAAGAAAGTGTCCAATAGTCTAAGATCACTTTCAACTAAGAGCACAAGGCAGAGTGAAACAGATCTAGCAAAAATTATAAATCCAAGGGCAACTGGTTAAAACTGGTATCTTTCACCGACAGCCTAGCTCACACAGTGAAGACAGAGCAATTAGAACAAACTTAACCTCAAATCTGTAATTTCTCCTAGCAGACAATAGAACAACCGAAGCCTAACAACATATTTAAACTTGATAACTCAGATTTACAGCATATATCTAACAAACTTTAATGGAACGGATAACAAAAGAAGATACACTTATCACACTCGCAAAAGATTAGGCTCCCGGCCATGCTATCACGTAAAAGCTAAAGCACATCAACTCCAAGTCCGAAACAAAGGATTTCACAAAATTTGCAAGAAATTGCTTATAAGCCTTTTATTTCTAAGTCTCCGCCTCCCGCAATTACATTGAGAAGAAGTATTTATAGACTCAGGATAGACCCTGATCTTTTCAGAAATATCTTCTTCTTTAACTGCAAATCTTATCTTTCTAAACCCTAGGACCCGGGTTTTACAATAAAAATCCATTTAAAATCAAAGTCCAGATAGAACTTAACCCTTCGGCAAATCAGTGGAGTCAACTGCCATAAATGGAGAAGATAAAATCTAAAGCCACTTGCATTCATCCGCAGCTGCAAATAAATGCCTCCATTAATTCTGCTGGTGAGCCGGATGAGTCACCACTTCTCCATCAATTTGATCTCCGCAAAGCCATCCCTGAGTTGAAATTGTCTCCATGCTATTAATTCTGCAATAAATTTGCCATTGAATGCTTTCACCGGCATCTTCTCCTCTAGCATGGCGGTCCTCGATCAAATCTGCACTTTAACTTTGACTTTATGGCCTTTCTCGGTTGTCCCGTAAGTGCCAGATGGAATCCTGCATGAAAGACAAAAGATTATATTAGCACTTTAATAAACATTAAATTAAAGCTTTAAAGGTTAAAACAGATTAAATCAGCTAAAAACCCTAAAATAAGCTTGCATGTCGGCTTATGTTTGTCTGCCTCACGCTTTGACACGTGTCGCTACCCCAGGATGCCTTCTGTTTCCCACTGGAATGCACTTTTGGCCTCATTGAGGAACTTTCTCTCTCCTATCGCGATTCTCGACATGTCGCGATTTCGCGACATGTCGCGAAATCGCGACGTCCCCAGCCATGCAACTTCTTCCCCGTCGTCGAAACGTGACATGTCACGATTTCCTGACATGTCGCGAAATCGCGCTCTCCCGCCACTTCGCACAACTTTTTCAAGCATGTCACGATTTTGAGACATGTTAGCGACGCGCTGCACCTTTTGTACTTAGGCGTTTTTCCATCAACAACCCGCAAAATAGAACACGTCGCGATATCGCGACCTCTCGTAGCCGCATGCGTTGACCGCGTTGATCCGCGATTTTGCGACACATTTGCGACTTAGCCGATTTTCATTCTGCAGCCCACTTTCTCTCTCCTACCGCAAAAATGCGACATGTCACGATTTCGCGACATGTCGCAAAATCGTGCCCTTCCGTACGTTTTCTTTCTCTCTCCTCCGACCGACAACGATTTTGCGACACTTTCCAAAAATGGAAACGTCGCGATATCGCGACACTTCCAAAAATGGAAAGTGTCGCGATTTCGCTACACAAAAATGACTTAGCTGATTTTTGATTTACCCGTCGCGATATCGCGACATTTTCAAAAATGGAAGTGTCGCGATATCGCGACACTACCAAAAATGGAAAGTTTGATTTTTCATGAATTTATGCAACTGTTTTCTGGATTTTTCTCGGTATCGATGCAAGATTTTATTTGTGCATAAATGATTCTAGCATGTAAAAAGTGAATTCTTGGATAACACAGCTGGAATGCAAGAAAAAGCACAACTTTAAAAAGGAGGCAAGCAAATTTGGATTTAAAACCTGAAAATTATCAAGAGGGTCCCTGCTGCAAAAATGGAAGTTCAGGGCTTTCTAGAGGATTGGAATCTCATTTTTCAGTGGGGGTGTGTTGCTTCTCAACAAATGGCGATATCTACGGGTAAAATAGTAGCACTATTTTAGAACCCAAGACTCTGGTTTCAAAACAAAAAGACCATGCATCATGCCTTGCCACGGACATTCTTCACAATAAATTGACCACTAACTGCTAGCTGTTAAAATTTCCCAAGGACATACTAGGCTGGATTACTTCAAGGAAGATTTCTGATGTGCAATTACAAAGGGTATAAAACTTTCTTCAAGGATGACTGGATTGAATGATGAACTTTGGACTGATCAGCTTTTCTAAATTGTAAAAAGGGGAAACCGAGTAGAGCTCTGTTTACTAGTTTAGCCTTTTACAGCCTAGACAGAGTTACCCTTTAGATTTACACGACCCAAATTTACAACTGTAGGGCAGAATCTATAACTTAGAAGAAAATATTTTGGAAGTATTGGCTGCCTCTTTTAATTGTTCAACTCTTTTTTTTTTTTTTTTTTTTTATATCTCTCCTCTGAAATATATCAATATCTGAAAGACCTTAGAGAAATTACAATTTTCTTTTAACATTTGATCAATCTTTTCACCTAGGCATCGATAGCCTCTAGGATACCCAAATAATTGCATGAACCATAGTCCCCTCTTATAACCAACTTTTCTTGGATTCCCCGGAGTTCCTCCAAAACAAGATAGCATTTTTCTATCATTAAAACAACCGTGGCAAGTAAGACACAAGATCCAATCATCTCTCTACCTTTGTCCTGAATAACAAAATAGTTCTACTGTTCAATAAGAGACTATCTCAATTAGAATAATGAACATGGGATTGGATTGACTGGATTGATCGAGCTCGAATAAAACAAATTTTCAGCAGGCTGACTTTTCATTGATTGCTCAGGCAGAGGTTAAAAGACAGATTTCAAAAGTTGAAGGACTTTGTACAGGCATCCAAGGACACACAGCTTTAAAGCAAAACAAAATAAACACTACTAAAAAAAACTAAAACAAAGATAAATTAAACAAAAGTGACATAAAAAGACAAAGAAAGGAAATAAAAAGCACTGACAAAAGAAATAAACTGCACAAGCTAAAACTGTACAATTAAGGATTAAAATTAAAATGAAGCAACTAAAAGAACTATAGAGCATTAAAATTAAACTAAATTAAATCTTACAAGACAAAGAAATAAAACTGAAAAACTTCAAAGCTTACTTACAATGTATACATATGTTACAACTTCCCTTCATACTCAAAAAATGCAGCAGTTGGGAAAGCAGAGAAATGGTGCCTTAAAATTTTTTTGACCATGTGCAAGTAATTTAGAAAAATTACCTTTCAGGTCCTGTTGACGAAATGCACTCGAGACTATGCTTCAAAAATTTGCTATCTGGGAAAGACTTGTGTTTACCGTCTTCCCTGTCCCATTTGAAAAACAAATCTGCAACTCCTTCAAATTAAACAAATCATATAATAACAAATCATATGATAACATGTTTATGCTTCTACTTGAAGGGTTTGCAGAATTCTTTCAAAAGGACTGAATGTAAAAACCCCCAGGATCAAATACCTTAAAATCTTGACAGACCCAAACCACCACATCTTCAAAATTATGTGACAACTGAAAGAAATCATGTTTTATCTCGTATGCCCCGGTTCTTAACAACTTGAACATTTTGTGGTTGCTGTACTGCTTCAATATCCAGGACTTCAATTTTTATCCCTCTAGCAGAATGTTTACAATTTTCCTTTTCACCTGAGCCTTGCTTAGATTTAACCTCATCAATGTGCAATATCCAACTGTCACTGTTGTGATGGATTAGAGCTGTAACCGTTCCCACCTTTTCAGTTGCCAAATTATAAACTCCAATATCTGCATCAACACAGTTTATAGCCTTTTCTTTGACATTATGTTGAGAAGTTGCAGGCTTATGTTGAGACAGCTTCATCAATTCCAAGTTGGTCGACCACATTCATATTTACTATCTTTTCCTCCTTTTCTTGAAATTCAACAAGTGGTCCAGAGTAAGCCTCAATCAAGTTAACCTTTTGTTCAACAATCTGAGGCAGTTCATAGAGGGTGATGTCAGCTTTAAGTTCCCTCATATCCTCAATGATGCTATCCTCCTCAGTTACTTCTGCATAGTGAGATTGAATCTCACTTTCATCATCCTCTGATGAGGAAGGATCATTGTTAAGTTCTGGACTCTGACATCTCAAATTATAACTGTCCATTTTGAACTGTTGAAAATCTTGCATTTCATCCACAGGAGTCTGTACAAGACTTTCTGTCTCTTCGGGAAAAGTGACAGAATCTGAAACCCTGGTTGTACTATTTTTGGGTGAACTAGAAATATCAATATTTCTTTGATCTCTAGGAAAATTTAACTCACCAGGAAAAACTTCAGATTTGGGTAATGCCAGATCACAACTGTTTACTTCAAGCACTTCCACTTTGAACTTGTCAAACTTTTCTCTATATTTTGCACATGCTGAGTGGATGTGACAGCTAATGGAGTCTCCTTGGGTAGAGCATGACATGTTGGCACTAACTCATGATGTGGAATGGGATCCAAAATAGGCATGTTCCGTGTAACATAGGATATCAAAGGACTGCTCAAAATTTGAGGCCCTAACTGTCTTTCAAGAATTAAGGCTTCTTTATAAGCCCCTGCTAGGGTTGTGATATTGATGTCTCTCTTGAGGAAAATAGAGGTCACCGAATCCAATGCATTCTTGTAGATTTCTAAGGCCAGATTTGCATTTGGGATGTAATGGCCAGTCATTCTACCGTAAGCTCTTTGGAACCTCATATTGAAAGACCCGACAGTTTCTCCCGACTCTCTCTTGATGCTGGAAAATTGTTGGTATAACACACCGGGGTCTATCACTTCCCCAAATTGTGATATAAAAGCTTTCTCTAGGTCATCCCAGCTAGTAATGGAATTGCTGGTGAGGTTTAAAAACCAGTCATAAGCTCCCTCCTGGAGAGTGAACGGGAACAATCTGCAGGCAACATCTTCATGCTGTATATTTAACAATTTTAAAGCATTTTTGAAAGCTAGCAGATGTTCTTCTGCAGTTCTTGTCCCATCATGTTTATACCTAGGGAGATACCTTTCTGGATTTCTGGGCAAGTCATGGGCTATACCCGGGATATTCAAAGCAGTGGGGCCCAACCAATTTGCCATTATTACTTGGCTGACAGTGATATTCTGAGTTGTAATTGGATAACTGCCAGTGGAGATAAAACTGTTCTTAACTTGAGGTCTTCTCTCGGCAATTTTAAAAACTGCACTGACAACTTACAATACTCGCTCGAATTTCACCGAGCCACTCTTCTAAAATGTTGGTGTTAAGTCCCATTGTTCGAGCAAAAACTCTAACAACAAAATTTAAAAGAGCTGAGGAGGAGGGAAAAGGATTCAAAAGATAAAATACCAGACTCAGCACATACAAACTTACAATACTTAACAGACTACTGAACTTGAACTGAGATGTTCTCGCCCTCCTTCTAGCGCCAATTAGGTGTTGGTCCGGCTTTCATACGCACCCCGCGAAAGGATGGGCAGGAAGCCCCGGAGACACCCACGGGACGAATCCCACTCACTTTAGGATCTAGCTGGTTATCCAAGGTGCGAGTTACGAAGTTGGGTCGAATGGCTATTCACTCTTTTCCGCTTCTGGAATAGATTTCAATATGGACTGCTCTGTTACCTTACAGGGGGTTCTTGAACTTGTTTAGTAGTTGTCAAGTTGTTGATTAGATTTAACTTGAATTCTTGATCTAGCTCTCATGGGTCAAGAGATTTAAATAAAAGACAAACAAAGAAAATAAAAATGGATCATTTCACCGAAAACAAAGAGAGGGTAGGGTAGGGCAGAAAGAGAAGTTTATCAGACATTAACTGTAAAACCCTAAACTATCAATCTTATCTATGCTATCAGCTTCACAATAGAACAAATCAAAGAAGAAAGTGTCCAGTCAGTCTAAGATCACTTTCAACTAAGAGCACAAGGCAGAGTGAAACAGATCTAGCAAAAAATTATAAATCCAAGGGCAGCTAGTTAAAACTGGTATCTTTCACCGGCAGCCTAGCTCACACAAGTGAAGACAGAGCAATTAGAACAAACTTAACCTCAAATCTGTAATTTCCCCTAGCAGACAATAGAACAACTGAAGCCTAACAGCATATTTAAACTTGATAATGGCAGATTCACAGCATATATCTAACAAACTTTAATGGAACGGATAACAAAAGAAGATACACTTATCACACTCGCAAAAGATTAGGCTCCTGGCCATGCTATCACAGAAAAGCTAAAGCACATCAACTCCAAGTCCAGAAACAAAGGATTTCACAAAATTTGCAAGAAATTGCTTATAAGCCTTTTATTTCTAAGTCTCCGCCTCCCGCAATTACATTGAGAAGAAGTATTTATAGACTCAGGACAGGCCCTGATCTTTTCAGAAATATCTTCTTCTCATAACTGCAAATCTTATCTTTCTAAACCCTAGGACCCGGGTTTTACAATAAAAATCCATCTTAAAATCAAAGTCCGGATAGAACTTAACCCTTCTGCAAATCAGTGGAGTCAGCTGCCATAAATGGAGAAGATAAAATCTAAAGCCACTTGCATTCATCCGCAACTGCAAATAAATGCCTCCATTAATTCTCTATGGTGAGCCGGATGAGTCACCACTTCTCCATCAATTTGATCTCCGCAAAGCCATCCCTGAGTTGAAATTGTCTTCATGCTATTAATTCTGCAATAAATTTGTCATTGAATGCTCTCACCGGCATCTTCTCCTCTAGCATGGCGGTCCTCGATCAAATCTGCACTTTAACTTTGACTTTATGGCCTTTCCCGGTTGTCCCGTAAGTGCCAGATGGAATCCTGCATGAAAGACAAAAAGATTATATTAGCACTTTAATAAACATTAAATCAAAGCTTTAAAGGTTAAAACAGATTAAATCAGGCTAAAAACCCTAAAGCAAGCTTGCATGTCGGCTTCTGTTTGTCTGCCTCACGCTTTGACACGTGTCGCTACCCCAGGATGCCTTCTGTTTCCCGCTGGAATGCACTTCAGGCTCATTGTGCAACTTTCTCTCTCCTATCGTGATTCTGCGACATGTCGCGATTTCGCGACATGTCGCGAAATCGCGACGTCCCCAGGCTGCACTGCTTCTTCCCCTGTCGACCGTGAAAATGCGACATGTCGCGAAATCGCGCCTCCTGCCAGCTGTCGCACAACTTTTTCAAGCATGTCGCGATTTTGAGACATGTTAGCGACGCGCTGCACCTTTTGTACTTAAGCATTTTTCCATCAACAACCCGCAAAAATAGAACACGTCGCGATATCGCGACAGTTCCCGTAGCTGCATGCGTTGACCGCGATTTTGCGACACATTTGCGACTTAGCCGATTTTCATTCTGCAGCCCACTTTCTCTCTCCTATCACGAAAATGCGACATGTCACGATTTCGCGACATGTCGCAAAATCGCGCCCTTCCGTACGCTTTCTTTCTCTCTCCTCCGGCCGGCAGCGATTTTGCGACACTTTCCAAAAATGGAAACGTCGCGATATCGCGACACTTCCAAAAATGGAAAGTGTCGCGATTTCGCTACACAAAAATGACTTAGCTGCTTTTTGATTTACCTGTCGCGATATCGCGACATTTTCGAAAATGGAAGTGTCGCGATATCGCGACACTACCAAAAATGGAAAGTTTGATTTTTCATGAATTTATGCAAATGTTTTCTGGATTTTTCTCGGTACCGGTGCAAGATTTTATTTGTGCATGAATGATTCTAGCATGTAAAAAGTGAATTCTTGGATAACACAGCTGGAATGCAAGAAAAAGCACAACTTTAAAAAGGAGGCAAGCAAATTTGGATTTAAAACCTGAAAATTATCAAGAGGGTCCCTGCTGCAAAAATGGAAGTTCAGGGCTTTCTAAGGATGGAATCTCATTTTTCAGTGGGGGTGTGTTGCTTCTCAACAAATGGCGATATCTGCGGGTAAAATAGTAGCACTATTTTAGAACCCAGGACTCGGTTTCAAAACAAAAAGACCATGCATCATGCCTTGCCACAGACATTCTTCACAATAAATTGACTGCTAACTGCTAGCTGTTAAAATTTCCCAAGGACATACTAGGCTGGATTACTTCAAGGAAGATTTCTGATGTGCAATTACAAAGGGTATAAAACTTTCTTCAAGGATGACTGGATTGAATGATGAACTTTGGACTGATCAACTTTTCTAGATTGTAAAAGGGGAAACCGAGTAGAGCTCTGTTTACTAGTTTAGCCTTTTACAGCCTAGACAGAGTTACCCTTTAGATTTACACGACCCAAATTTACAACTGTAGGGCAGAATCTATAACTTAGAAGAAAATATTTTGGAAGTATTGGCTGCCTCTTTTAATTATTCAACTCTTTTCTTTTTCCTTTTCTCTTTTTTTTTTATCTCTCTCTCTTGAAATATATCAATATCTGAAATGCTTTTAGAGAAATCACAATTTTCTTTTATCATTTGATCAATCTGGAACTGTCTCAGTCCGAAACTGTTTCAGTCTAGGCACTGATAGCCTCTAGATATACCCAAATAATTGCATGAACCATAGTCCCCTCTCATAACCAGCTTTTCTTGGATTCCTCGGGAGTTCCTCCAACCAAACAAACATAGCAGTTTTTCTATCATTAAAACAACTGTGGCAAGTAAGACACAAGATCCAATCATCTCTCTACCTTTGTCCTGAATAACAAAATAGTTCTACTGTTCAGTTTAAGCAGACTATCTCAATTAGAATAATGAACAGAATGGGTTGGAGATCTGGATTGATCAGCTAGGAATAAAACAATTTTTTAAGCAGGCTGACTTTTCATTGATTGCTCAGGCAGAGGTTAAAGGACAGATTTCAAAAGCTGAAGGACTTTGTACAGGCATCCAAGGACAGACACAGGCTTCTAAAGCAAAACAAAAATAAAACTACACAGACTAAAACACAAATTGTACAAACAGCAAAAAAAAGGAACTGCAAGGAAGAAAATAAAAACTGTACAGGCAATAAAAGAAATAAACTAAAAGAACTGAAGCAAAGCAACTAAAACTGCTGAACTACAGCAAAGCTAAACTGCAACAGCACTGAAATAAACTAAAGCAACTAAAATAAACTAAACTGCAACTGTACAGACAACAAAGAAAAAGAACTGCAATAAAGAACTAAAGCAAATAAAACTGAAACAAAAGACTGTACAGACTTAAACAGCAAGCTGACATAAAAAGACAAAGAAAGGAAATAAAAAGCACCGACAAAAGAAATAAACTGCACAAGCTAAAACGTACAGACAATTAAAGATTAAAAATAAATGAACAACTAAAAGAACGAGCATTAAAAAAACAAACAAAAAGACATAAAAAAAAGCACTGACAAAGAAATAAAACTAAAAAACTTCAAAGCTTACTTACAATGTATACATATGTTACAACTTCCCTTCATACTCAAAAAATGCAGCAGTTGGGAAAGCAGAGAAATGGTGCCTTAAAAATTTTTTGACCATGTGCAAGTAATTTAGAAAAATTACCTTTCAGGTCCTGTTGACGAAATGCACTCCAGACTATGCTTCAAAAATTTGCTATCTGGGAAAGACTTGTGTTTACTGTCTTCCCTGTCCCATTTGAAAAACAAATCTGCAACTCCTTCAAATTAAACAAATCATATAATAACAAATCATATGATAACATGTTTATGCTTCTACTTGAAGGGTTTGCAGAATTCTTTCAAAAGGACTGAATGTAAAAAACCCCCAGGATCAAATACCTTAAAATCTTGACAGACCTAGACCACCACATCTTCAAAATTATGTGACAACTGAAAGAAATCATGTTTTATCTCGTATGCCCTAGTTCTTAACAACTTGAACATTTTGTGGTTGCTTTACTGCTTCAATATCCAGGACTTCAATTTTTATCCCTCTAGCAGAATGTTTACAATTTTCCTTTTCACCTGAGCCTTGCTTAGATTTAACCTCATCAATGTGTAATATCCAAACATCATTGTTGTGATTGATTAGAGCCATGTAACCGTTCCCACCTTTTCGCTTGCCAAATTATAAAATCCAATATTTGCATCAACACAGTTTATAGCCTTTTCTTTGATATTATGTTGAGAAGTTGCAGGCTTATGTTGAGACAGTTCATCAATTCCAAGTTGGCTGACCACATTCATATTTACTATCTTTTCCTCCTTTTCTTGAAATTCAACAGGTGGTCCAGAGTAAGCCTCAATCAAGTTAACCTTTTGTTCAACAATCTGAGGCAGTTCATAGAGGGTGATGTCAGCTTTAAGTTCCCTCATATCCTCAATGATGTTATCCTCCTCAGTTACTTCTGCATAGTGACATTGAATCTCACTTTCATCATCCTCTGATGAGGAAGGATCATTATTAGGTTCTGGACTCTGACATCTCAAATTATAACTGTCCATTTTGAACTGTTGAAAATCTTGCATTTCATCCACAGGAGTCTCTACAAGACTTTCTGTCTCTTCAGGAAAAGTGAAAGAATCTGAAACCCTGGTTGTACTGTTTTTGGGTGAACTAGAAATATCAATATTTCTTTGATCTCTAGGAAAATTTAACTCACCAGGAAAAACTTCAGATTTGGGTAATGCCAGATCACAACTGTTCAGTTCAAGCACTTCCACTTTGAACTTGTCAGAACTTTTCTCCGTATTTTGCACATGCTGAGTGGATGTCACAGTTAACGGAGTCTCCTTGGGTAGAGCATGACATGTTGGCACTAACTCATGATGTGGAATGGGATCTGAAATAGGCATGTTTTGTGTAACATAGGATATCAAAGGACTGCTCAGAATTTGAGGCCCTAACTGTCTTTCAAGAATTAAGGCTTCTTTATAAGCCCCTGCCAGGGTTGTGATATTAATGTCTCTCTTGAGGAAAATAGAGGTCACCGAATCCAATGCATTCTTGTAGATTTCTAAGGCCAGATTTGCATTTGGGATGTAATGGCCAGTCATTCTACCGTAAGCTCTTTGGAACCTCATATTGAAAGACCTGACAGTTTCTCCCGACTCTCTCTTGATGCTGGAAAATTGTTGGTATAACACACTGGGGTCTATCACTTCCCCAAATTGTGATATAAAAGCTTTCTCTAGGTCATCCCAGCTAGTAATGGAATTGCTTTGGTGAGGTTTAAAAACCAGTCATAAGCTCCCTCCTGGAGAGTGAACGGGAACAATCTGCAGGCAACATCTTCATGCTGTATATTCAACAATTTTAAAGCATTTTTTGAAAGCTAGCAGATGTTCTTCTGCAGTTCTTGTCCCATCATGTTTATACCTAGGGAGATACCTTTCCGGGCTTCTGGGCAAGTCATGGGCTATACCCGGGATATTCAAAGTAGTGGGGCCCAACCAATTTGCCATTATTACTTGGCTGACAGTGATATTCTGAGTTGTAATTGGATAACTGCCAGTGGAGATAAAACTGTTCTTAACTTGAGGTCTTCTCTGGCAATTTTAAAAACTGTACTGACAACTTACAATACTGCCCGAATTTCACTGGGCCAGTTTTAAAATGTTGGTGTTAAGTCTCGCTGTTCAGGCAAAAACTCTAACAACAAAATTTAAAAGAGCTGAGGAGGAGGGAAAAGGATTCAAAAGATAAAATACCAGACTCAGCACATACAACTTTACAATACTTAATAGACTACTGAACTTGAACTGAGATGTTCTCGCCCTCCTTCTAGCGCCAATTAGGTGTTGGTCCGGCTTTCATACGCACCCCGCGAAAGGATGGGCAGGAAGCCCCGGAGACACCCACGGGACGAATCCCACTCACTTTAGGATCTAGCTGGTTATCCAAGGTGCGAGTTACAGAGTTGGGTCGAATGGCTATTCACTCTTTTCCACTTCGGGAATAGATTTCAATATGGACTGCTCTGTTACCTTACAGGGGGTTCCTGAACTTGTTCAGTAGTTGTCACTTGTTTATCAGATTTAACTTGAATTCTTGATCTAGCTCTCATGGGTCAGCAGATTTAAATAAAAGACAAATAAAGAAAATAAAAATGGATCATTCACCGAAAACAAAGAGAGGGTAGGGTAGGGCAGAAAGAGAAGTTTATCAGACATCAACTGTAAAACCCTAAACTATCAATCTTATCTATGCTACTCGACTTCACAACAGAACAAATCAAAGAAGAAAGTGTCCAGTCAGTCTAAGATCACTTTCAACTAAGAGCACAAGGCAGAGTGAAACAGATCTAGCAAAAAATTATAAATCCAAGGGCAGCTGGTTAAAACTGGTATCTTTCACCGACAGCCTAGCTCACACAGTGAAGACAGAGCAATTAGAACAAACTTAACCTCAAATCTGTAATTTCCCCTAGCAGACAAGAGAACAACTGAAGCCTAACAGCATATTTAAACTTGATAATGGCAGATTCACAGCATATATCTAACAAACTTTAATGGAACGGATAACAAAAGAAGATACACTTATCACACTCTGCAAAAGATTAGGCTCCTGGCCATGCTATCACAGAAAAGCTAAAGCACATCAACTCCAAGTCCAGAAAACAAAGGATTTCACAAAATTTGCAAGAAATTGCTTATAAGCCTTTTATTTCTAAGTCTCCGCCTCCCGCAATTACATTGAGAAGAAGTATTTATAGACTCAGGATAGACCCTGATCTTTTCGGAAATATCTTCTTCTCATAACTGCAAATATTATCACTTCTAAACCCTAGGACCCGGGTTTTACAATAAAAATCCATTTAAAATCAAAGTCCGGATAGAACTTAACCCCTCTGCAAATCAGTGCAGTTAGCTGCCATAAATGGAGAAGATAAAATCTAAAGCCACTTGCATTCATCCGCAGCTGCAAATAAATGCCTCCATTAATTCTGCTGGTGAGCCGGATGAGTCACCACTTCTCCATCAATTTGATCTCCGCAAAGCCATCCCTGAGTTGAAATTGTCTCCATGCTATTAATTCTGCAATAAATTTGTCATTGAATGCTCTCACCGGCATCTTCTCCTCTAGCATGGCGGTCCTCGATCAAATCCACACTTTAACTTTGACTTTATGGCCTTTCCCGGTTGTCCCGCAAGTGCCAGATGGAATCCTGCATGAAAGACAAAAAGATTATATTAGCACTTTAATAAACATTAAATTAGAAGCTTTAAAGGTTAAAACAGATTAAATCAGGCTAAAAACCGCAAAGCAAGCTTGCATGTCGGCTTCTGTTTGTCTGCCTCACGCTTTGACACGTGTCGCTACCCCAGGATGCCTTCTGTTTCCCGCTGGAATGCACTTCTGGCTCATTGTGCAACTTTCTCTCTCCTACCGCGATTCTGCGACATGTCGCGATTTCGTGACATGTCGCGAAATCGCGACGTCCCCAGCGCTGCGCTGCTTCTTCCCCTGTCGGCCGCGAAAACGCGACATGTCGCGATTTCGGCGAAATCGCGCCTCCTGCCAGCTGTCGCACAACTTTTTCAAGCATGTCGCGATTTTGAGACATGTTAGCGACGCGCTGCACCTTTTGTACTTAAGCGTTTTTCCATCAACAACCCGCGAAAATAGAACACGTCGCGATATCGCGACAGTTCCCGTAGCTGCATGCGTTGACCGCGATTTTGCGACACATTTGCGACTTAGCCGATTTTCATTCTGCAGCCCACTTTCTCTCTCCTATCGCGAAAATGCGACATGTCACGATTTCGCGACATGTCGCAAAATCGTGCCCTTCCGTACGTTTTCTTTCTCTCTCCTCCGACCGGCAGCGATTTTGCGACACTTTCCAAAAATGGAAATGTCGCGATATCGCGACACTTCCAAAAATGGAAAGGAACCGAACTTCCAAAAATGGAAACGTCGCGATATCGCGACACTTCCAAAAATGGAAAGTGTCGCGATTTCGCTACACAAAAATGACTTAGCGGCTTTTTGATTTACCCGTCGCGATATCGCGACATTTCCGAAAATGGAAGTGTCGCGATATCGCGACACTACCAAAAATGGAAAGTTTGATTTTTCATGAATTTATGCAACTGTTTTCTGGATTTTCCTTGGTACCGATGCAAGATTTTATTTGTGCATGAATGATTCTAGCATGTAAAAAGTGAATTCTTGGATAACACAGCTGGAATGCAAGAAAAAGCACAACTTTAAAAAGGAGGCAAGCAAATTTGGATTTAAAACCTGAAAATTATCAAGAGGGTCCCTGCTGCAAAAATGGAAGTTCAGGGCATTTTTCAGTGGGGGTGTGTTGCTTCTCAACAGATTCTTTGAGGTACTTATAGCAATTGTATTATCACATAATATGGGAATAGGATGATCATGTTTTATCTTGAAGTCTTCAAGAGTTCACTTCATCCATAATACCTATGTACAACTGGATACTGCTACAATATATTATGCTTTTGTTATATATAAGGATACTAAAACCTACTTCTTACTTAGCTAAGAGACTAAACAGTCTCCAAGAAAGAATGCTCCTCCACTTGTGCTTTTTTTATCATAAATACTGCCATCCCAATCTGCATCTGTATATGCTGTGAGTGTGAAATTGTCACTTTTGAGATACCAGAGCCCAAAATCCATAGTTCCTTTTAGAAACCTGAGAATTCTCTTTACTTCTGCCACATGTGTTTCCTTAGGTGCTGCCTGAAACCTTACCACTAATCCCACTGACTGCACTATGTATGGTCTTGTAGCTGTAACATACAAGCTACCAATCATAGATCTATATAATCTCTGGTCTTCCTCTAGAGATTCATCATCCTTACTTAACTTGCATCCTATGACCATGGGGGTACTTTTTAGTTTACAATCTTCTAACCTAATTTTTTTTAGCATTTCTTTTATATACTTGGTTTGTGAGAGAAATACTCCTTTATTTGATTGTGAGATTTGAAGTCCAAGAAATAAATACAACTCACCAAGCATAGATATCTCAAATTCATTCTGCATGTTCTTAGCAAATTCCTTACACATCTTATCATTGTTTCCCCAAAAATGATGTCATCAACATAAACAACCATAATTAGTATATTATTCCCTTCATTTTTGATGTATAAGTTACTATCTGCTATTCCTTTTTTGAATCACTATTCCTGAATATACTTATCCAATCTTGAGTACCATGCTCTCGGAGCCTGCTTTAGACCATACAGTACCTTTTTTAATCTGGATACATGATTTGGTTTATCTACTAATATGAATCCCTCTGGCTATTCAATATAAAATTCTTCTTTTAGAACACCATTTAGAAATGCTGACTTAACATCCATATGATATACTTTGAAGTTTTTGAAACTTGATAGGGGTAAAAATATTCTTATGGCTTCTAGCCATGCAACTGGACCAAATGTCTCATCAAATTCAATTCCCTCTACCTGTGCATAACCTTTGCATACTAACCTTGCTTTATTCCTGACCACCTATCAATCTTCATTTAACTGGTTTTGAATACCCATTTTGTGTCGATCACATTTTTGTCCTTTGGTTGTGGAACAAGTTTCCAAGTCTTGCTTTTCTCTATCTGATCTAATTCCTCATTCATTGCCTTAATACAAAACTTATCCTCACTTGCATGAGTGAAGTATTTTGGCTCAATCTTTGATAGTAAAGAGAAATTTTCTTGTTGAGATGGTGACATCAATGACAACTTTGACTCAAAATGTCCAACAATGTGCACATGTGTCTTATATGTATGAGAATAATATGTTATGTATAGATGTGCACAAGTGTATTAGATTAGAGTGTGCAACTTAAGGAAGTGTAAGAGTCATGTAAAGGTGTGCATACGATATAGAGTAAAGTGTTCATCAAGTATGCAAGTGTCAAGTAGAGAAGCCAAGAGTCATGGGAGTTGGCATATGGAAAGGAATAGTCAAGTATCCAAAGAATCATACTACTTTGGGTATATTATGTAGGTGATACTCCATAACAAGCATATACAAATATTACATACAATCACAACCATTATATTTGTAAGAGAAAGAGGAGCAATAAAGATTACATTCATTTTAAGCAATTAATATTGTAAATTGATCTACATGTTTACTGCATGAATGATTAAGACTATTAAATTCATATTGTTGGTTATTATTAAATATTATTTGATATATTATAAGACTTAATCTACATATTAATTTGCTCATATTATTCTACTCATATCATTATATTGACCTTATTATATGGTGACTATATTATATTCGATCATATGATATTAAACATATGATATTTGTGGTAGTATTAAGGCTTAAAAATCCATCACTATGCTCCTTATAAATTAATGAACTATACCTTAATGTGCATTCCATTCCTAGTTCTAGCACCATTGAAGTACATAGTTCATTTTTGTTAAGCTCCTCAACTACTAAGGATGGGGAGATTCAAAGGAGTCTATGTAATTAGGTATTTTTGTAATTCAATTTTTTCATACTCTAATTTTGTGTCTTTATGATCTTGTAACATGTCAATAATCATATCCACTTCTAGATCTTGGTATTTTTACAAATACTCACAATATTTGATGTATTATGGCAACACATTCTAATTTGTAACCCTTCCATATTCAAGCTTATGTAGGAGGTAGTTGAAATGTGGTTAATTATCAATCCTAATTATTTTCCTATCTTTGAGCACCTTATGAGTATAATTCAGTGCTAGGTAACCATCTCCCAACAACTTATACATCCATTCTATGGATAATACCTGTAGACACTAAAACCTAGCCACTTGTCATCCATCCTAATTTTTTCACCATTTTTACCCATTATTCATATTTATATATATATATTTTTGAAAAATAATTTGAAAAAACTTGTATTAAAACAAATATCATTTACAAGTTGGGATGAGACTTTTCCCAGCCTTAGTCAAAGAGAACACATGTTTACAACAGTAAAATAAGATTTGCATTGGAGCCAAATCTCTTAAACCATATTTCTACAATGACTGTTCACCTGTTTACAACTATAAAAGAAGATCTACATTGAAACATAAATCTCCTAAACAGTATTTCTGGAATGGTTATCCAAATTAGCTAAGCACTGGATTTTCTCACCAACCTGCCTAATCATCTCATCCTCAATAGCCATGTCACTGTGCCATTGAACCCCTACCTCCTTCTTAGTACCCATCTTAGCTAGGAAGTCTACCACTTTATTTAGATATCTACTCACATAAAATGGAATCACATCATCTAATTCCCTCCATAATTCCTTAATTTGAGTGACAAGAATCCTCAACCTCCATGTTTTCAAAGCAAAGTTCCTCATGCAATCTAGAGCTC
Source organism: Wollemia nobilis (assembly GCA_028583015.1). NCBI lineage: Eukaryota > Viridiplantae > Streptophyta > Pinopsida > Araucariales > Araucariaceae > Wollemia > Wollemia nobilis. The sequence continues at coordinate 588,964 of JAQPPZ010017169.1, forward strand.
CAACCATTATTTCAGAATCTGATTCTAGGATTATCCTCCTATGACCTTGTTTTACTGCCCAAATAGAAGCAGATTTGATAGCTAAGGCTTCTGATTCATTGTTTGTGGCTCTTCCCAACCCTTGCAGTTTCCAATAGAGCACTTTTCGAACTTGATTCTGGCAAACCACTCCAATTCTAGCTCTACCCGGATTGCCTTTTGCAGCTCCATTAGTATTAATTTTAATCCAGCCTTCTGGGGGTGGTTTCCAACTAGTTCTGTCCTGTCCCTCTTGCACTTCAACTTCCTTCTCCATTGCCCCAATAACAACCTGAGTTTCCTCTTTAGCATAGAGTGCCACAATTTCTGTGACTTTGCTCCAAATGACTTGCCAAACTCCATCTAAAGAAGAAAAAGTTTCTCTAAAAATTCTAGCATTTCTCTCCAACCACACTTGCCACAAAATAAAGTTTAATCCAAGCTCCCAACCAATACAAAGAGATTTAGATTTAAATCTACCCCTCTTCCATATTTCCCAAATATTAATCCGATTCAAATCACCATTAACTTGAATTTTATAATATAAAAACCATCTCTCCTAAATCTGGCGTGTGAATGGGCACTCAAACATCAAGTGATCAGCTGTTTCCTCGCTCTTATAGCATAAAACACATTGAGATGGACCAATGATTCCCCTGCATCTGAGATTATCAAAAGTAAGAACTCCATTATGCATGAAATGCTAGGTAAAAAAGTTTACTTTCAGCCAACCCTTGGATCGCCAAATCTTTCTCCAATCCTCAACTTGATATGTATGAGGAGGAGGCTCTGGAAGGATCTAATCATATCCGTCCTTCACTGTGTAGACACCAAGGCTCCCATAGACCCAAGCTAATTCATCCTCCTCGTCTCTACTCGTGAGAAATATTTTTGCCAAGATTTTAGTCATGATGGGTGTCAAATCCAGAGGGACTAAAATTGGCCACTCATCCAACTTCTTAAACTGATTAAACTTATAATCCCCTAGTTGACTAGTGTTGAAATAAATTTCAATTTGGACCCATCCCTTGGTTTCTATGGCTATTTTTATTGGTTGCAATTCAAGAAATTCAACAATGATAGGTGGGTATTGATCCCATGAATATGTCCAAAATCGTGCCTTCTCCGCTCTCCCCACTTTCCAAAAAATCTATCTTTTACTACCTGAAATCCTAACTTGAGATCCTACCACACTAAGGATCCATTACCATCCAAAGGGAAATGACCCACCTCATTTGGGTTTACATGTCCCAAATATTTACTAGTTAAGATTCTACTGAATAAAGAAGTTGGTTGGGAAATCCACCTCCAGTAAAGCTTTCCAACAAAAGCTTTATTATTTAACTTTGATATTCTCAGTCCCAAACCTCCTGTTACCTTGGGCTGGCTTACTTTATCCCAACCTACTAAGGCCCATTTCCTCTCTCCTTTTACTCCTTCCCATAAAAATTTTCTAGCCATCTTGTCCAACTCTTTCCATATGGTATGTGGGGCAGCAAGGATAGAATATTTATAAATTGGCATGGCTTGAATTATCGATCGCAAAAAGTTAATCTACCACCATAGCTTAACCATTTGTGAGACCAATGATTAATTTTGTCCTTGATACAATCCAAAAGATTCCTCCAAATATCTATTTTTAGTTTTTAAAATGCAAAGGGACCCCCAAGTATACCACTGGGAGATAAGTCCTTGTGAATCCCAAGATCTCTAAAATTCTATCCTGAAGCCTTTGATCAAGATTGAAAAATACCACTTTGGATTTTTTATCATTGATGACTTGGTTTGTAGCCCTAAGGTAGACATTAAGTGTATCTCTAATCATTATTTCTTCCTTGAAGCTGGCCACTCCCACCAATCCTGTGTCATCCACAAACTGTAGGTGAGTCAAAACTTCCTCACGCACCTTGATACCTGTTAGAAAACCTTGTTGTCTTCTCCTCAAGATGAGTCTACCCAATCCTTTAGCCAATATGAGAAAAATATAGGGAGAACAAGGATATCCTTGATGAAGGCCTCGAGTAGCTCCAAATGGTTGTGAGGGAAGACCCTTGATTAACACTAAGTATGTCGAAGTAGAAACACAACTCATGACCCATTATATCCAATCCTGAGAGAAACCAAAGGCTGCCATCATCTTTGAAAAGAAGCTCCACTCCACCCTATCATAAGCCTTTGACATATCTAATTTTATGAAAATTCCTCTATTACCAGATGTTTGCATTGAATGGATTGCATCCTGAGCTAGAACCACACCATCCAAGATCTTCTTACCCTCTACAAAACCACCTTGCTCTAAGGAGATAATGTTATGTAGAAGAGGTTTTAGCCGCTCAACCATTACCTTTATGATTATTTTATATATGACATTGCATAAGGCAATAGGTCTATAATATGAAATATGTACCCCCTCCTCCCCTTTTGGAATTAAGGTAATGAAAGTATGATTTAATGCTTTAAGCATTCTTTTACTACCTTTGGACTCCTCTATAACAACCATTATATCCTCCTCCAAGTTATCCCAAAAGGCCTCGAAAAACTCAATTGGAAAGCCATATGGACTTGGTGTTTTTTTGGTGCTCATTCCAAAGACTACATTCTTCAGTTCCTCTCTATCAATGGGTTTAAGTAGGGTCTAATTTTCTTCTTCAAAGATAACAGAGGGTATGACAACAATAACTTCTTTTTGAGCCTCTTCATCTTGCACCATACTTTCCTTAAATAGTTTAGAAAAATAATCCATTGAATGGAAATGCATGCCTGGAATTGTATCAAAGGAGTGTCTGCTCTCATCTTGAAGAGCTTCCCACTCTCCAGGTTTGAACAAATAATCCTGTCGGACCATGATTCCTATTTTATAATTCGAAAGCCCTATTTATATCGATAAGTGAAGAAAAACTAACAATAAAATATCCATTGCTAATAAACCATAAAGAATACTCACCAAGAGGCTCCCAGTTTTTTCGGACCCAAGAATGCAAAAAATTTAGGGTAGGGCGAATACCCATGAATTTATAGATCAAATCATGATTGGCTCTATATAAAAATGTTTCTTCAACCATCCTTTGCTCAATGAAAATCTTTGGCCTTGATTCTGACTGTGGCAAGCATCCATTAACTCGTTGACATGTTGATCTATTTCCAACAACCATAAAGAGCATTTTTAATGTAGTTTTTTGTGCTTCTTTAGTCTTTGATGGAGATTTATCTTTTAACAAATCTGCAAAAGAACTATGTCTCTCTAGAAGAGGATCTGGAGGTGTCCCCGTTGGACCCTCCTGGGGTAGCAATCTTGTCTTCAAATCCATAGCAACCAGAAATCTCTTCGGCTACCCAAATGATGCCCTAGTTTTTCCCTAGCTCCATATTTTTATATATTTAAATATTAATATTTTATATATTATATTTTATATATTTATATAAGTGAATTAATCCCAACCATTTTATTTCACTTAATCCTATCCATCCATCCATGTCAATCCATGCCACACCCTAGATTTAATATCCACCCTCCGATATGCTTTTATCTTAGCCACACGATTAGTGTCGTTGAAACCCTAGCATGCCCTAGGTTGGATTATTAATAGGAGCCATTTTGATGTCTCAACCCCAAAATACTGAGTGAAATTTTTCCTAAGTCATTCATCCTAGAGTTACTTGGAGCATTCGACCATTCTCACCTTCCATCCTCACCTAAAACAACCCTCACATCCATTTCTACCTCCCTCGTTTAGCCAGATCTACTTTTTTAGATTTTCCTTCAATTGTTGAATGCCTTTGGGTGCTTCCTATCATTATTGAGCATCTATGGGTGCTTTCCCTCCACCACCAAGCACTTTTGGGCACCCTCCACCATCCTCGAGCACCCATGGGAATTTCTTGTAGCCTTCAAGAACCCAAAAGCATTTTACATTAAAGTTTTGAGGTCCTACTAGCCTTCGGGTGATGCTAGGGCATTGCAGAACTAGTCTACTATAAAAAATTTCATCAGATCAAAGAACAAAAGATAAGAAAAATAATTCATTTTTTTGTTATTTCATTTTATGCACTTTTTAGGTTCTTTTCATTTATTTACATTGCATAGCTAGGATTTTTATATTTCTTTTTGAGGGCCTCACATTATGGAGCCCTCATAGTTGCTACTAACCTACTTGCCATTTCATTGTGTGTAGGTTTGAAAGTGTTGTATCAGTATTGGACAGTTGCTTAAGCTGGAGTGGCCTAACATCGGATAACTAGAAGCCCATTCACTTCTATTGGGAGTAGAGATGCATTTTGAGACACCACCAACATTGTTTTCTAGGGTTTCGGAGAACCCTAGCTATTGTAAAATTTGTATCAAAGAATTCAAGGATTCTTATTGTAACAATGGAGTTTTGAGGCTCCCCCATTAATATAAAATCATTCATTGTGCAATATTATCTTGTTGAGTTCTATTTATATTTTGTTATTTGGTGTTGCGTTGTTGTCTTCACAAATGGCGATCATGGTGGGACCCCCTAAGGGTTTATTTTTCTAATTTGCCTTGCTAATTTATTTGTTTTTTTCTATCTTATTTTGCAAGATTTTCATAGATGTGAATTGAGCATTTTTCATTGGTTAGGGATTCTGGAGACTTGCAGGAAGTTGCAGAAGGTGCGTGAATGCTTGAAGATGCTCTAAGGCCATCCATAAATGCCAAAATGCATTTTAGAAATGCCCAAGGATGTTTTACAAAGAGTTGGAGAAAAAATACTAGCTTTTTTGTAAGTCTACTATTAAAACCTTAGCTTTTCTATTTACGTATTCTGGAAATATTATGTTTTTTTATATTTTTAAGCTAAAAGGAACATCATTAATTAATATGGGAAAAATATTCATATTTTTTTTTGGTAATTAAGGTACAATTTCATTACATTCGGGTTTTCCAGGTTGACCCAAAACCTTTTACAAAAATCAGCACTATGCTATTATGGATCAAAACCTCAATAGGGACAGTCTGTCCTTCGCTACTAGTACCCTTCTGAGGCCACCCTGCCAAGAAAGAGCACAACCCCTTACACATATTTACAAACACCTTAGAACATAGGCAACGACCCACCACATTGCTTTCTTGCTACCCCAGCCATGAAAATGCGACCTATCACGAAATCACGATGTCCTTAAGTCTTCTTCATTTGCTCTAGAGAGTCGCAAAATGGTGACATATCGTGACAATGATACATGTCGCGAAATCATGACATTATGCCTTTGTTCTGCTCCTTTGCCGCTATAAGTCGCGTAAATGCGACATGTCATGAAAATGAGCCATGTCACGAAATTGCGACATTTGTCTCCCATTTTGCACTCTTTCTACTTCCAGCCGCGAAAATGCGACATGTCGTGAAATCGCGACGTCCTTAAGTCATTTCCATATTTTACTTTGGATAGTCGTGAAAATGCGACCTGATGCAAAAAAGAGACGTCACGAAATCATGACATTCTGCCTTCGTTTCGCTCCTTTGTCGCTGCATGTCGCAAAAATGCGACATGTTGCGACAATGAGACATGTCGTGAAATCACGACATTTGTCTCCCATTTTGAACTCTTGCCGATTCCATCCGTGAAAGTGCGACATGTCACGAAATCATGACGTCCTTAAGTCTTTTCCTTCATTTGCTCTGGATAGTCATGAAAATGCGACATGTCGCGAGCATGTCACGAAAATGCGACATGTCACGAGCATGTCGCAAAAATGAGACATGTCACGACAATTAGACATGTCACGAAATCGTGACATTCGTCTCCTATTTTGCACTCTTGCCACTTCCATCCGTGAAAGTGTGACATGTCGTGAAATCACGATGTCCTTAAGTATTTTCCTTCATTTTCTCTGGATAGTCACAAAAATGCGACATGTCGTGACAATGAGACCTGTTGCGAAATCACGATAATATGCCTTCGCTCTGCTCCTTTGCCACTGCTTGTCGTGAAACTGAGACATGTCACAAAATTGTGACATTCGTTTCCCATTTTGTTCTCTTGTCGCTTCTAGCCATGAAGAATCGACGAGTCATGAAATTGCGTCGTCCTTGAGTCTTTTCCTTCATTTGCTCTGGATCGTCGTGAAACTACGACATGTCAAAAATGCGACATGTCGCGATATCACGACACTTTTGCCTCTTTGTCCTCTTTTTTTGCTTTTGGACATGAAAAAGCAACATGTCGCGATATCGCAACACATTCGCCTCCTTGCTCATTTTCTTGGCTTTTGCTCATAGAAATCCAACATGTCGCGATATCGCGACACTTTCGCTTCCTTACTCTTTCTTTTCTCTTTTGGTCGCAAAAATGTGACATGTCGTGATATCGCGACACTTTTTCCTTCCTACTCTTTCTCTTCTCTTTTGGTCACAAAAATGTGACATGTCGCGATATCGTGATATTTTTCCTTCTTACTCTTTCTCTTCTCTTTTGGTCGCGAAAATGTGACATGTCGCGATATCGCGACACTTTTTCCCTCTTGCTCTTTCTCTTCTCTTTTGTTCACAAAACTGCGACATGTCACGATATCGCGACACTTTTTCCATCTTGCTCAACATGTCGCCAAAACGTGACACTTTTTCCTTCTTGCTCAACATGTCGTGATATCGTGACATTTTTCCTTCTTTATCTTCTCTTTTGGTCATGAAAATGTGACATGTCGCGATATCGTGACACTTTATCCTTCTTGCCTTTTGGTCATGAAACTGTGACATGTCACAATATCGTGACACTTTTTTCGTCTTGCTCAACATGTCACCAAAACACGACACTTTTTACTTCTTGCTCAACATGTCACGATATCATGACACTTTTTATTTCTTGCTCAACATGTCGCGATATCACTACACTTTTCCTTTCTTGCTCTACATGTTGTGAAATCACGACCCTTTTTCTTTCTTGCTCAACATGTCACGAAATCGTGACCCTTTTTCCTTCTTTCTCAACATGTCATGATATCGCAACACTTTTTCTTTCTTGCTGATGCAGGAGCATCCGAGGGCAGCAAAGCAATCAAGCATCAACCAAAATTTTTGTTGTTATTTTTTTCTAAGTGTTGCAAAGAAAAATATGTGTCGCGATATCGCGACCAAAACAGGAGATAGGGAAGCAGTGGATAGAATGTCGCGATTTCGCGACATGTGATTTCGTGACATGTCGTAAAATTGTGACCCAATGTAGGGAAACAAAGGCCGAAAGACACAAGGTTGCGAAATCACGACCCAAGGCAGGGAAGCAAAGGCCAAAAGACACAAGGTCGTGAAATCGTGACCCAAGGTAGGGAAGCAAAGTCTAGAAGACACAAGGTCACGAAATCGTGACCGAAGTAGGGAAGGCAAAGGCATGGAAGACCGAAGGTCATGAAATCATGACATGTCATGATTTTGTGACCAACACAGGGAGCAAAGGCACAGAGAATGAAAGGTCACAAAATCATGACATGTCATGATTTCGTGATCAAAACTGAAGAACGGCGACGAAATAGAAAAACGTCACGATATAGCGACGTGTCATGATATCGCGATCGAAGTGGAAGTGAGAAGACAAGAAGGAAGGAATGTCATGATATCATGACATGTTGCGATATCGTGACATGTCACGATATCGCGATGGGAGCAAGAGAGAGAAAGCATAGAAAGGAAATTGTCACGATATCGTGACATGTCACGATATCACGACCAAACAGAAAAACACGCACTCCAAGCTTTCATAAAGGCGTCCCTTCATGCGTGGCAAGTTAGCGGCAGTGAAGCAGCAATTTTAGAGGAAGTTTCCAATAGGCATGTTGGCCACTCACGCAGGATATCTAAAGATGCATTTATAGCAACTAACAACAAGCAACAGATCGAGAAGAAGATTCTGTTGGGTATGGCAGCCAGTCGCGCACCTCACCCAGAGTCTCATCAATGCAACTTTTTAGTATTGTTCTAGGTGGCAATTACAGATCGTGGGAAGTTTGAAAACATAGAGGATCGGGACCTCGATAAAAACCCATGGATTGTAATGAGAGGGGGTTGGCAAATGACAGATTGTTGTATATTCTTTGTAAAATTCTTCCTAAGCTATTGGAGAAGAAATTTGGCTCTTGTTATTTTGTTTCCTATCTTGAATTCTAGATCTGTTCTCCACCAAGTGGTATCAGAGCCAAAAGTTCCTGAGTGTGTAACAGATTGCCGGACGTGAGGTAGTTACACCAAGATATATGGAAGGGCTTGTGATTGGGTGAACATAATGCCTCCAAGAAGAAACCCTGTTGGTGGGAGAGGCATGGCGACAACGAAAGATGTCCGAGCTTTGCAGCGGCAAATGCAAGCCCTACAAGAAGAAATGCATAGAATATTGGAACCAAGAAGAGATGAAGGTAGTGAAGAGGAAGATGACAAAGAAGAAGGCCAACCTAAAGAAGAAGAAGAAATAGTAGATCCTGCTCAGGCCAGACTGTACAAAGCCATATCCCAGATTGGGAAGAGGCCAAAGATGGAGGTTTCCATGTATTTCAAGAACCTTGATCTAGAAGAATTGATCGACTAGATCAACGATCTGGAAGAGTACTTTGAGTACGAGGAGGTTGGGGATCCTGATAGGGTCAGATTCGCAAAGACCAAACTGAAAGGTCATGCCAGCATTTGGTGGAAGGGAGTGCAGCTGGAGCAAAATAAAAGAGGAAAAGAGAGAATAACAAAATGGGAACGGATGGCAAAAAAGCTAAAGAGGCAGTTCATCCCTGGTGATTATGAGCTAGACCTACTAAAGAAAATGCAAGGGTTGAGGCAATCAAGTAAGTATGTAAAAGAATACATAGAAGAGTTTCATAAGATTATGATCAGAACAGGCCACTCAGAGGCCAACAAGGAGAAGGTAGCCTATTACATTAATGGGTTACGAGCAAGTATTAAGGAAGAATTAAGTTTGGTCCGGATGACCACCATAGAGGACTCTTACCAATTTGCCCTAAAGGTTGAAGAAAAGCTCAATAAGAGGTTTGAGAACAAGCAAAGAGGAAGAGGTCGTGGTGGAAGAACCGGTGAAAGGACCAGTGGAAGAAGGAATGAAGATTCTCATAAGAATGGAGAAGGAAGCAAAATTCAGGAACAAAGGAGAGAAAATACCTACCGTCCTCGTAATAAAAATAATGATTATCGAGGGGGAAGAGGTAGAGCTAGACGTGGCTAGGGAAGAGGAAGATTCCATGGAACTTGTTTCCAATATGGAGAAGAGGGACATCACCAATACGAGTGTCCACAACAACGAGAAAGGAATAATAGGAGGCCGGAAGGAAATGCCAGAGTCGCAGTCGTTGATGAAGATGCTGGATCTGAGCATTCTGAAGAAGCTGAGAGAGGAGAAGTAATGATTACGAGAAGAGTCCTACTGAATGAAGAGGGGGCCACAGATCAAAGGAAAAGCTTATTCCACACAAGGTGTAAATGCGTGAGTAAGATTTGCAATATTATTATTGACAACGGTAGCACGGATAACCTAGTTTCAGAGGGAATAGTTACAAAGCTAAAACTAGAAAGGAAGAGACACCTGCACCCATATCGTATCACGTGGTTGCAGAAATACCATAAGGTTTTGGTCAATGAACAATGCCTGGTAAAATTTAGTATTGGGAATTACCGTGATGAGGTCCTGTGCGACATTCTGCCCATGGATGCATGCCATTTGTTGTTGGGAAGGCCATGGCAGTTTGACAGGTGTGCGGTTCATGATGGCCATGCCAACACCTATTCTATAACAAAGAATGGAATGCGTCATAAGCTGAAACCCTTGAAGGAGGTGGAAGAAAAGGTGGTTGACGGGAGAAAATTTTTAGATGATTTAAAACATGAACATATGTGTTATGCATTGATTCCTAGAGTAAGGGATATAGAATGCAAAAATACCCCAACAGAGGTCCTAGATCTATTGGAGGAATTTCTATATATTATATCTAATAATGTGCCTAAGGGTTTACCCCCAGTAAGGAAGATCAGTCACCATATCGATTTGGTGCCAGGATCAAGCTTGCCCAATAAAGCTGCACATAGAATGATGCCTGTAGAAACTGAAGAGCTAAACAGGCAGGTCCAGGAGTTGCTGGAGAAGGGACCGATTTGAGAAATCTTAAGTCCATGCGTAGTACCTGTAGTTCTAGCACCAAAGAAATATGGAGAGTGGAGAATGTGTACAGACTCTCGAGCCATAAACAAGATCATAATAAAATACAGATTTCCATTGCCAAGAATGGATGACATAATGGACTGTTTGAGTGGAGCCAAGTACTTCACCAAGATTGATCTCAAGAGTGGTTACCATCAGATCCATTTTAGAGAAGGGGATGAGTGGAAGACAGCCTTCAAGACCAGAGAGAGTTTCTATGAATGGTTGGTCATGCCATTTGGGCTGTCCAATGCACCAAGTAACTTCATGCAGCTGATGAACGAGGTACTGAAAGAGTTCTTAGGTAAATTTGTCATTGTCTATTTAGATGACATATTAATATTTAGAAGAACCTTGGAGGAGCACCTGATGCACATTAGAAGGGTTTTTGAGAAGCTGCGGGAGGAGCAGTTATTAATAAATCTAAAAAAGTGTAATTTTGTAAAGGAGTTAGTGTACCTGGGATTTGTCATCTCAGAAGAAGGTCTAAAAATGGACCCAGAAAAGGTGAGAGCTATCATCGAATGGCCTACCACAAGAAGCACAACAGAGGTAAGATCATTTCATGGTCCAGCCAGCTTTTACAAAAAATTCATTAGAAATTTCAGCAGCATTTGTGCACCCCTCACAGAAACAATGAGAGGGGATAAAAAAAAATTCAAGTGGACCTTAGGGGTGGAAAGGAGCTTTGATGCATTAAAGAAAAAGGTCGTAGAATAGCCTATTTTGGCACTTCCAGACTTTAACAAAGTATTTCAGGTAGACTGTGATGCCAGTGGTAGTGCAATAGGGGCTGTACTGAGTTAGGAAGGCAGACCTGTTGCTTATTTTAGTGAGAATCTCAATGATGCTCGGAAAAAATATTCAGTTTATGACCAGGAATTTTATGCTATAGTTCAGGCTCTCAAGAAGTGGAGGCATTATTTGTTGCCAAAAGAGTTTGTTCTATTCACTGATCATCAGGAATTACAGTACATTAACAGCCAAACAAAACTAAATCAAAGGCACTTGAAGTGGGTTGAGTTTCTCCAAAGCTATACCTTTGTGTTAAAGCACAGAAGCAAAAAATCAAACAGAGTTGTAGATGCCTTAAGTAGAAGGCAGAATCTGTTGATTGAAATGACAGTGGAAGTGGTAGGATTCGAAGAACTGAAGGGTCTATATCCTGAAGATCTTGACTTTGCAGAAGCCTGGACGACTTGCTTGGCACCTGTTACTGTGGACAGGACAAAGTGGTTGGATTTTCTAATCCAAGATGGAATGTTGTTCAGGGGAAGTAAATTATGCATTCCAAGGAGTTCCATGCAGGAGAACTTAATCAAGGAAAAGCACAACGGGGGACTGGCTGGACATTTTGGTCAAGATAAGACCATTGCCATGGTGAGTGAGAACTACTACTGGCCACAACTATAGCAAGATGTGAAAAAGTTTGTGAAAAGTTGTAGAATATGCGAGACGGAAAAAGGAATGAGGCAGAACACAGGATTATACCAGCCGTTACCTATACCCAAGAGGCCATGGGAGGACATTAGCATGGATTTCATTCTTGGGTTACCGAGAACACAGAGGAGAAATGACTCTGTATTTGTGGTGGTTGAAAGATTCTCCAAGATGGCACATTTTATTCCCTACCAGAAAAAAAGTGATGCGGTTCACATTGCAGGGTTATTTTTCAAGGAAGTGGTACGACTTCACGGTCTACCAAAAAGCATAGTTTTTGACAAAGATACAAAGTTTGTTGGGTATTTCTGGAGAACATTATGGAAGAAGATGAAGACAAATCTGAAGTTCAGTTTTGCATACCACCCATAGAATGATGGACAGACAGAGGTGGTAAATAGAAGTCTGGGTAATTTATTAAGATGCTTGATAGCAGATAAACCCAAGGGATGGGATTTGGTTTTGCCACAGGCAGAATTTGCATACAAAAATTCTGTCAACAAGAGTACAAACAAATCTCCATTCCAAGTCATATATGGAAACAACCCAAGAAATGTTTCTGAGCTGAGGAAATTAGATAAAGGAGAAAAGTGCAATGCCGAGGCTGAGGAATTTGTGAAATAGATGAAAAGCCTGCATGAAGAAGTGAAGAAACAAATCACAAAAATGAATACCCAGTATAAAGCAAGAGCAGACCAAAAGAAGCGGTTCAAGGAGTTCAAAGTGGGAGATGAAGTCATGGTACATCTCAAAAAAGAAATATTCCCGACCAAAACTTATAACAAGTTGAAGATGAAGAAGTTTGGGCCATGCAGAATAATAGGAAAATGGGATTCAGGCAATGCATATGAAGTGGAATTGCCAAGTGGGCTTGACATTTCGCCTATTTTTAACATATCAGATTTAGTGGAATACCATGAAGGAGACAGTATAGAGGCACCAAATACAGAATTGTGGAGCATTCCAGCATCTAACCCAACCATAGACGAGATCGAGAAAATATTAGATATTCGTGAAGGCAGAAGCACAAGGAACAAACAATATTCTAAATATTTGATCAAGTGGAAGGGCAGACCTGTAGAAGATACAACTTGGTTGTCAAATAAGAGGTTGAGCGCCTGGGTATCCCTCTTAAAGATCAGAAGTGAGGATCACTTCTCAATCCACCTCGGGTGTCTGATGCAGGAGCATCCAAGGGTAGCAAAGCAATCGAGCATCAACCAAACTTTTTGTTGTTATTTTTTTCTAAGTGTTGCAAAGAAAAATATGTGTCGCGATATCGCGACACAAAAAGTGTCGCGATATCACGACCAAAACAGGAGATAGGGAAGCAGCGGACAGAATGTCGCGATTTTGTGACATGTCACAAAATTGCGACCCAAGGTAGGGAAACAAATGCCGGAAGACACAAGGTCATGAAATCACGACCCAAGGCAGGGAAGCAAATGCCGAAAGACACAAGGTTGCGAAATCATGACCGAAGTAGGGAAGGCAAAGGCACGAAAGACCGAAGGTCATGAAATCGCAACATGTCGTGATTTCACAACCAACGCAGGGAGCAAAGGCACGGAGAATGGAAGGTCACGAAATCGTGACATGTCACGATTTCACGACCGAAACTAAAGAACGACGACAAAATAGAAAAACGTCACAATATCGTGACATGTCACGATATCGCGACCGAAGTGGAAACGAGAAGACAAGAAGGAAGGAATTCCGCGATAGCGTGACATGTCGCGATATCACGACTGGAGCAGGAGAGAGAAAGCATAGAAAAGAAATTATCGTGATATCGCAACATGTCATGATATCGCGACCAAATAAAAAAACATGCACTCCAAGCTTTCATAAAGGCGTCCCTTTGTGCGCGGCAAGTTAGCGACAGTGAAGCAACAGTTTCAGAGGAAGATTCCAACAACCATGTTGGCCACTTGCGTAGGATATCTAGAGACGCGTTTATAGCAACTAACAACAAGCAGCAGATCGAGAAGAAGATTTCATTGGGTATGGCAGCCAGTCATGCACCTCACCCAGAGTCTCATCAATGCAACTTTCTAGTATTGTTCTAGGTGGCAATTGCAGATCATGGGAAGTTTGAAAACATAGAGGATCAGGACCTCGATAAAAACACATGGATTGTAATGAGAGGGGGTTGGCAAACGACAGATTGCTGTATATTCTTTGTAAAATTCTTCCTAAGCTATTGGAGAAGAAATTTGGCTCTTCTTATTTTGTTTCCTATCTTGAATTCTAGATCTGTTCTCCACAACTTGCTCAACATGTCGTGATATCGTGACACTTTTTCTTTCTTGCTGTATTTTTCTTTTCCTTAAACTACGACATGTCACAAAATTGCGACATCGGTCCTTGGCAGCACTCTTTGCCCCTAACCCCATAACATGAGGCCACCATGCCACCTGGATCCTTCCCACGTTGCAAAGAAAACTAAAGTCGTCACAAGAAGGACAAAAGTAATATTGACAAAACAAAGATGAAACTCCTCTCCCTTTTTCCGAACCCCACAGATTCATCATCATTGGCGATCATTTTGAATAATTTTGTGTACATCACTTGGGACCCCATGTTCCCAAGTGACCAGCCCATCGGCTTCCACCCCTATATTGGCCAGTATATTAGTTGTTTTATTTGCTTCCCTAAACATGTGCTGGGCCTTCTGATCATTCCTAGCTTGGTAGAGGATCTTAGCCTCTTCGATGACAGTATTAATCCACCACGGAGGATTTTTCCCATTGCTGAGAAGGTTTATGACATGCATCAAATCTTCTTCGATAATTAGTTTACCTTCAATATCCTGACCCAAATGAAGACCCCTCCATAACACTCTTGCTTCCACCTCATTGTTAGTCCTTGTTCCCAGCTGCTCAAAAAATGCCATCACCAACTTGCCTTGATGATCTCTCACTACTCCTCCAACCCTTGCTTTGCCAGGGTTACCTTTAGAGGCCCCATCGAAGTTGAGCTTGAACCAACCAACCGGGGGCGGTTTCCACTTGACATCTAATCTAGAATTGACCTTGGTAGACACAGTTTTATCACCCAGAGTAATATTTAAGGATTGAGCGATCAGCCTCTCCCAAGGGGAAGGATTTTTAGCTTCATGAGAAATAAGGCTGACGTTTTCACGGGCGAAGGTAAGAATATTATTGGTGATGGAGGTGACATCATGGCTCGACTCATGGAAAGCTCTATGGTTTCTTTTTAGCCAAACCTACCAAAGAAAATGATGGAGAAAAATCTTCCAAAACAACCTCAGCCTAAGGCTAACAAAGGGATTTGGCCATTGGTGGAAGAGGTCAATGATGGTGGGTGGTTTGACCCAGAAAATGTTAAAGGGTTGAAATAACCCATTGAGGATACTCAGAGAGACCGGGCATTCAAGGAAAATATGGAGGGTGGACTCCCAATTGGCACTACACAAAAAATAGCGGTTAGCAACTATCACACCTTTCCTTATCAATTTGTCAATAGTAAGAATCCTACCTTGGATCACTAGCCACGAGAACATTGTAACTTTAGGAATAAGATTTTTGACCCACACCAGCTGTGTCTAGAGTGTGGGGTCCTCAGTATCTAACATTAACATGTATGCATATTTGACTAAGAACTACCCATTTTTGGTAGCTGCCCATATTACATGATCCTGCTCAGGTCTCATAGAAATGAATTATTGATGCAAGATGCTTTGGATTTCTTTTGATTCAACTTCAAATCCTTGAATCCTTATCTATTTCCAAATAAGCCTTCCTCTGTCCTGTCTCATGAAATCATCTACTTTCCTTCCTATGAGATCCTCTATGATTCTTTTGATCCTCACTAGGTGAGGAAATTGAGATAAAGCTTCATCCTTGGCCCACCTGTCATCCCAAAACCTGATCTTCTGCCCGTTACCTAGAACCCATATTAGGCATTTATTTATGACTTCTCTACTTGTTAAGATTGCATTCTAGAATGCCGAACCTCTACTGTGCATCGTGTCATTTAGGAATTCAGTATCTTGAAGATATTTTCTTTTAATTATGGCAGTCCACTCATTCTCCTCATTTTTAATGATATGCCAAGCTTGTTTGGCTAGCAAGGCTATGTTTAGGTGAGCAAATATTCTTAGTCCTAGCCCCCCATTTTATTTCAGCCTGCAAACCTTGCCCCAACCCACAAGGAGGATCCTCTATTTTTCCTCTGACCCAGACCAAAGAAAATTCTTTTGGAGCTGTTCAATTTTTTGGTATACTCTGGTTGGGGCCTTAAACACGGATAGAAAATAAACCGGAATGCTCGTAAGGATGACTTAGTGAGAGTAAGTTTCTTGGCCTCGAGATAAAAAATGTCCTTTCCAACCGATCGAGTTTCTTTTGGATTCTTTCTACCACTCTATCCCACATAGATTCTCTCAGAGAACCATAGAAAAGGGGAAGGCCTAAATAAGAGGTAGGAAGAGTCGCTATCGAACATCCTAAAATATTTGCTATTCTGGCTTGTCTCTGAATTGGGGTTTTGAGGAAGTAAAGCTTACTCTTGTTGAAGTTCACCTTCTGTCCCACCGCATCCTCGTAGAGTTGGAGAATGTGCTTAATCCTTCTGGCTTCAACCACTAACGACTAGGTAAACATCAGAGTGTCATCAAAAAATTGTTGGTGAGTAACTGGGCTGGTGAGAGAGGTGGATTTAATCCTCAAAATTAATCCAGTAGTGCATGCTGCTTTAATAGTTTTGAAATCTCCTTGTATGAGCCCCCTATGGCTCTTGAAATACCCAATTGTCATGCCATTGACCAAAAATTAGAAACAAGGTTCGGATATGCACTCTTTTATCAGCCTGACCCATTGAGGATGAAAGCCAAACTTTAGAAGAACAACCATCAAAAAATCCCAGTTAATGCGGTCAAAAGCTTTATTCATATCAATCTTTAGGGCAAAGACCTCCTTGTTGGTTTGCCTAGCCGAGTGTAGAGCTTCATGGACTATGATCGCACCATCCACAATTGATCTCCCCTAAACTGAGCTTCCTTGACCAGGGTCAATAATGAGGGGCAATATTTCTTTCATCCTGTTAGCAATGGATTTTGTTAAGATCTTGTAGGATATGTTACATAAACTAACCGGTCTAAAATTTGCCATTGTCTCCGGTGTTGGGACCTTAGGAATCAAAGGCTATGAAGGTGGACTTGAACCCTCTTGGGATATGTTTTGAAGCCTAAAACTCTTTGATAGTAGAAATGACATCCGCTCCCAAAATATCCCAAAAAACTTGGAAGAACCGAGGAGTGAACCCATCAGGTCCAGGGGCCTTCTCAGGTTCCATACTAAACAAAGCATTTCTGATTTATTCATCAGTGATGGGAGCAAGAAGCTTACCATTAATGGCCTCATCAAACAAGCTAGTTATGAAATGGAGGAGAGTGTCCTTGGATTCCTCTAGACACTGGGAATCATCCCTGAGAAGGGAGCTGAAATAAGCAATTGTTTCCTCTCTGATCTCAATCAAATCTTGGGTTTTGGATCCATCAGCTTTGGTCAACTCTTTGATCTTGTTATTACTTCTGTTCCTCAAGGTTGTGACATGAAAGAACTTTGAGTTCAAGTCACCATCCTTCAGCCATAATGCCCTGGATTTATGTCTCCAGTATATCTCTTCACAAGCCAAAATATTGTGATAATCTGAAAGCTTGGATTGCTCCTCCTTCCTAGTAGCTTCATCACCGATACCATTTTGTATCAATTTGTCAATGAACTGCAACCTTTCTCCCACTTGTTTCTTGTTCTCAAATAGGTTCCCAAAAACCTCCTTATTCCAAGTTCTAAGATTATCCTTTACTAATTTCAGCTTTTGAGCAAGTTTCAAACCTGAACTTCCCTGAAAGGGTTGCTACCACCATCTGGAAATATTTTCTTTTAACTATGGGTGCCTGATCCACATTGACTAGAATAGAAAAGGTTTTTTGAAGGAGTTTGACTTTGGAACCTCCAAAAGGATGGGATTGTGATCAGAAGGAATTTTGGGAAGAGTTTGCAGAGTAGAGTCTCCAAACCTAGCAATTGCCTCCTTTGATAAGAAAAACCTGTCAAGTCTTTCCTGGATAAGTTGGATTCCTGTTCGCCTGTTGCTCCAAGTATACTTGGCTTCTCTTAGTCCCACATCCATAAGTTGGTTTGAGTTTACGAAGTCATTGAAGTCTTCCATACTTCTGGTTGGGAGCCCTGTTCCACCCTTTTTTTTCAAGGGGTATAATGACGTGTTGAAGTCGCTTGCCACCACCCAAGGGATGTCATGGAAAGCATCACCCAATTTACCCAGGTAATCCCACAAAGAAGCTCTCCTTTTAACATAATTGGGAGCATAGACATTTGAGAAGATCCACGATCTGTTGTTGTCAATATCATGGAAAAAAATGCTCAACACCCTGTCATCATCTTGGATAATGCTTCCTTCCACCACCTGGGGATCCCAAAGAACCATGAGCCCCTTGAAGTTCCTCTAGCCAGTTTGTACACCATGTCCCCTTGAATCCATATATTTTTTGCTATTGTTTTTGACTGGGCTTCATCTAATTTTGTTTCTTGTAGCATAAAAATTATTGGATTGTATTGCCTTCTTAACGAGCTAACCACCCTCTGAGTGGGTCGGCCATTGAGGCCTCTCACATTGCATGAGAGAACCTTCATTTAGATTGTTTAGAGTTTTTCCCCTTCCACATCCCTTGAGGAGGTTTTCTTGATTTGTTATCTTCATGCCTTAGGATAACTTGTTGTATCAGTGTTTTCTATTTGCCACTGGCAATCCCATTGTCAGTCCTCATTCTGTTGTGCTCTACATTTGACATCCTCGCCTTCTTTCTCTCACTGCCATAGTCAATATGTGACTTAATAGTACTCCTAGTCTGCTTGGGGGTAAAATGTGGATGAACTATCTATTGTAGAACCGAACTAACGCATTCCTCAACATCATTTATTTCTACCACCTCAATCCTTGATTCTAACTCCTCCATATGTTTCCTATATTCTCCTAATTTTTGTATTGAACCTTCTAGATGGTTTGACGGGCTTCTGGCTATGATGTTGGGAAGGTCTATTTTCGAAGACTCTATCTCCTCCACCCATTTTCTATATTCTCTCGGGATTTTTCCTTACCCCCTCCCCGGGGGTTTGAGGGGTTCTTGGTTATGGGGTGTGTAGGACCCCCCCTTGATGGGGATTCTAGGGTTTCAGGGGTTTCACCTTGCAGGTTTCCTTCCTCTAATTCCTCACTCTCCCCTTCTACCATTAGATCATCTAAAATTTTGAACTTATTTGAGCTTGGAATTTTAGGGCTTACCTAATTTTCCTGTTTGTCAATGAGAAGTTGCTTGTCTTTGCTTTGACCTTGCCTTGCCCCATGTTTTGTCTTCTCCTGATAAATGTGGTTGTTTTTAGATGGCCTAAAGCCTCCTTTGCCCATAGGGCCTCCTTTTAGAGGGAGGTTCCGAGGAAACCCTTTCTCATTTGCTTGTTTACCTTCTGACCTTTGGTTTTCTTTGCTAGATGCTATATTAGGGCACTGATTTTGCAAATGGCCTTGGGTTTTGCACTCAAGGCAAAAATATGGCCTATTTTCATATTCCATCACCTATTTTATTAGGTAGTTGTCATACCCTATATCCACAATATTTGGTAGCTCAGAGTCTAAATAAGCGTTTATGCATATCCTTACATGTGTCATCCTTGTCCTTGCCAAGGTTGCATGATCTATGGAAACCAGTTTGCCAATCGCTCTGGCGATGCCTTGCAGCCAATAATCATTGAAAAACTAAGTTGGTGGGTTAGGAAGTCAAACCCAAATAGGGGCAGTATTGATATTCTATTTTTTAGGGTCAAAATCCTCCCCCCACTTCCTGAGGAATAGACTACGTTTCCCTAAAAACTAGGGTCCTCTAGTTAGAACGCGGTTCACATCCTCCTTGTTATTAAATCTTATGATGAAAAACCCCCTGGATAGGGCAACAACCTCCATACTCCCCACCGTTCTCCATTTGGATAGAGCCTAGGATCGTATAGTCTCTAAATCCGGCCTTCCACCCATAAACTTACGCACTAAAGAAAACTCTTCCATGGATAAAAAATAACCCATCAAAGTAGTAGGAGCCATTATCCTATTATTCACCGGAATGAGGGGTGGGAGTGAAAGAAAATCACTCTTTCTCCCCTTAACAGTTTTCGCAAAGGACCGGCCTCCTTTGGGACCCGCATCGCCCTTCTGGGTCCCTTTGTCCGGATTTTTTTGAGGAGGGTCGAGCCCTCTTTGGGCAGCCCCACCTATCGCTGAAGGCCTCCCTTCCTCTAGATCCTCATCTGATTCCTTCTCGATGTTCCTTCCCAAACCTTCCATGCCTTCTTTGCTATTCCCGCCCGAAACTTTCAAACTTCCTCCGCTGCTCCTCTCCTCCATTCCTCCCCACTCTCCCTTTCAACCTCGCTCTAAAGTGAATTTGAAATGGAAAAATATTCATATTAGCTTGCATATTAGGTTTCATATTACTCATCCACACTTTCTATTTGAAGTTTTTGGTTTATTTTGTATTCATAAATTGAAAAATATTGCATTCTGATTTCATGTGAATTGAAAAATTGCATAATTAGTTTACATTTTAAGGTTAGGGATTCCTATTTTTGTAGGTCTAAGTAGAAACATTATTCATATATCAAAAGTATACAGAGGAGTAGATGAAACCCCCAAATATCTAGAGTGGGTTTTAAATTGTGTACTCTACATCCTTTGGAAAAATTGGTATTGTGAGTAGTGGCTTCTGATTTAGACTATCAAAAGTACTTATCTTTATAACGTTGTATGAACACAATAGCAAATCAATTTTTTTAAAAATAATCACACACTACACAATTCACATTTAATATTAGTGGTTGGATTTCATCACCAACCATTGATTTAGATTTGGTGACAGTGGCTTTCATCTCCATCCACCAATCTCTACCCTTAGAAATCCTAGGTCACCCTCGAGCAAACTTGTTGGATTTCATCACCAACAAGAATCTCGTTGCCCTAACTTAGCCATAGTTTTTACCTTTCTTTGGTTAATTCAGATTAGCACATTTGAAACAAACAAGATCAAAATCTAAGAAAATGAACTCACATTAAAAGGAGATAATCAATGAATGAGGTAAGACACATTTGTTAAACAAAATTAACATTGATTTTTTATTTTTCTTATGAAATTTCAAATTTTGTGTTTCATTTTACTGCATAATATGTATTTTAGTTTATTTTCTTTATGGTCTTAACAAGAAAAAAAAATAAAGCATTAAATCAAGATAATTCAATGGAACCTTCATCCACCTTCCCCACTACTTCTGTGGTAGATTCCCTGAATGTGACATAGACAAATTTTTCTACAAGTCCCTCACATTCCTTACCATCCACAACCTTTCATATGGCTATACCCCAAGAAGAGTCAACCTCACCAACCATAAACCACCACATTACCCACATAGACATGGCACGAGTAGAAGCTCTCATGAAGTCTTCTAACTATGTCTTAGAGTCGATCCCCAACTCACCTAGATAGGATCCTACTTTATAACAGGAGCCTGTTTATTCCCAGCCACCATCCATTTTTACCTAGGTGTACACTAAGCCTCTTTTCGAGGCTTTAGTTACATCTTACTCTCATGTGTCCATTCCCAACCCTCACGTGCTCCTAGTACTTCATACACATCCACATACGCCAATCCCTTGTATGAAGCACATGTAAATGCTGCTTCATAATTTTCAGCCTCACAAGTTACCATACCAAGTATAACTTATCACCTAATCACATATTTCATACCATATGCTTCCATACCCTCTAATCATAATAGAGAGATTAATGAGGTATTGGAACACTTAAAAAAATTGCTTAGACAACATAAAAATTCTCAACAAGTGCAAGTAAACCCTAAGCCTTTACCAAACTCTACTCAGACTGCCCTCATTAATAAGGGTCCATCATGGACACCACAATATTATATGGTTTCTACCCCTATAATCCACCAAGCCATACAAATACCCATCCTATTCCCATTGGCCAACCCAACCATAACCCTCATGCATCAACCTCATTCCAAAATTCTCCATATTTTCACCATTAATATTTCCTTCATCAATTTCAATAAAATTCACCTAGTCATCATCAACAATCTCAACATCATTTAGTGACTCCACAACATTTTTCCATCCCACCTCAAAATAATTAGGTAATTCAAGGCTTCAAAATTCCTAAAGAAGACCCTCAAATTAAGGCCATGCAAAAACAGATAGATCAATTGATACAATATATTTCTAGTTTGACAAATCAAAAGCCAACCTTACATCAATTGATCAACCAACCCATTCATCCTTCGGTACCATCACCACCATATCCGGTAGATTTCATGGTGCCTAAGTTTGAAAAATTTAAGGGAACTGAGGATCCCAAAGAGCATGTGAGCATGTTTGTACACTCATGTTTTAAAATCCAAAATGACAATGCTCTCATGATCAGAATATTTCCTCAAAAATTAGGAGGATATGCCATAGAATGGTATAATAAATTACCCAATCATAGTATTTATACTTTTGAGAAATTGATTAACAAATTATTTGAGCATTTTATCCTAAATATTAGAAATAAAGTCTCATTATCTAATGTCTATGCTTTAAGATAACATGATGATGAGTCTATCTATGATTTGGAAATTGTTGGAGGGTTGTCATTACCAAGTTGCCATTCACCCTACCAATGGATGAGCTAATCAAGCTATTAAACAAGAGTTTCTTAAAACCTATCTCTTGGATGCTTCAACTATAGACTTATCTTTCATTTAAAGAAGCTTTAGCTCGGGCTAGTGTCATCGAGGAAATAAAAATTCAAGAAGGCATACTTAAGCCTAAGAAGAAGGAATCGAAAAATAAGGGCCAATACAAGAGAAACTATTCTAGCCAACCAAAATCAACATAGGCTACCCTATCTAGTTAGCCCAATCACATTAATCAAGTGGTCATGACCCCAGTCAGTAATGGCTCAACGATAATCAATGCAAAAACCACCACAACAAATTGCTTATCATGCGATACCATCGATAACTCAAGCCATGCAAAACATAGTGTCATTTGTAGAAAACCATCCCAGGTGATAGTCTATCTGACAAAATTTCCAATACACCCCCTTAGTCGAGTCATATGCTTCCATTTTTTGAAGGTTGTACGACACAAACAAACTCGCTTTACCTAAAATAAAACCAGATGATCCCATCAAACATAGTAAACACTATCGAGAATATTTATTTTACCCTTACCATAGGCAAAATGGACATGACATTAAAAATTGCCATAAATTTAAGGACATAGTACACGACCTTATTGACTTGGAAGCAATCAAGCTTGACAACCCCCTTGCTCAAAAAAATCAAAACCTTGGTATTTTTCAATTACCACTTCCTCATCATGAGGAGGTGCAATCAAATGTAGGAGAAGCTAACACAAAACCCCCTCCTAATCAAGTCAATCACGTTAAACAATACTAAGTGTTTGTGGGGGCCATCCACATGGTCACTAGATGTCAAAGAAATAATCAAAAAAATGTAAGGCAACCACCTCAAGCAAGTGCGTAACAACATCCCACATCGGCACCCATTCAAATTTCCCCCAATATTTCATAACCAATCCACATACCTAGCCAATAAAATCCTCCAAATCCCCCAATAAATCATCCACCATGACTAGTCATCTCATTGAGTAGCCGGTTAACCACAAGTCTAAAGATGGCTTTTGCCAAATTGTCAATTTATGAGTTAATTCAACAACCTCCCTCACATTGTGAGGCATTAATGGATATTCTCAAATCCATTGAACTACAATCTCAAGATTCGAATGCCTTCAAAAACTATGCAGGGAGCATTAAAAAATACATAGAGCCTTCCATCATGTCCTATGACTTTGAAATTAAGCCAATCTCATCGGATTCAGTAGACCCTCCAGTGCATATTATGGCTCTAATTTACAAGAAGCCATTTAAAATAGTGTTAATTGACACCGGTTCCTCTATCAATATCATCACCACATCCAATCTTCATCATTTGAACCTTCCTCCATATCATATCACCAAGTCATCATTCACCCTAAAATCATTTAACGATTCTTTGGGTTCCACAATTGCCATTGTTGTTTTTCTCATTGAAGTAGGGGTCGAAATTTTGTACACCATGTTTTACATTTTGGAAGGATCCATGGTGTACAATGTACTCCTTGGAAGACCTTGGATGAGGGAAATGAGATGTGTTCCTTCAATACTACACCAATATTTAAAGTACGTTCATGAAGGACAAGTGCATTGCATATCAATAGACGTTGAACCATTTAAGTATTGCAATTTAATTTCAAATCCTTATGAATCTATGTTCCCTTACACTCATCTATTCCTATCACCATCAGCCAATCCATCTACCACTTTTCCAATTACCGCATCAAAGGTTCCTATTCCTAAGGAGCTCCATACCCCCATCATCTTCATCATTGACTATATGCACATGTGGTCACAATAAATCCACATCATCAACATTATTGCCATCCACTTCATCATCATCCTCTACCCAACAACCTTCCCAATTCAATTCATTGTCATCACCTAATGTTTCACAAGTCAAGTTGATAAATTGTGAGACATATCCATATTCACCACTTCCCAAGCCATCATCCAACCAAGGTCCTTCTATATCTTTCCAAGTTGAGGTCTACCTCACTAATACTAGTATTGGTGAATATGTGGTCCAAGACATCAATGTCACATTGCTTACCATTCCTAAGGCTAAGGATTTGGGTCATCCATGAGACCCACCTTTGACCATAGGAGTAGTATATGACATGGGTTCAACTCCAAATAGAATACATTTTATATATGGGGGATTGATTCTTCATCAAGTCCATCTCCCCTAGAGGAACCCAAAGAATCAACAGTTGCTAACATTACTAAGTGAATATGTTCATACAATATATTTCTATGATTTCAAGATTACAATATATAGTTGAACAATAACAAATTAGAGCTCAGAATACTAGAGGCTCAAATATTCTCATAAATAAATCAGATTTAAATAGCTAGCTCCTATCATAGCTACCTATATGCTCTCAACAATGTTAAATAAACGATAGCTACGAAATACCAACATTCTTCAAATTCCAACATTCTCCCCCTTGATGCTGAAAGGACTCATTCCATGAGTTATGAAGCATCACAAACTATTTGAACTGATCTTCGTTTATGCTTCTTATAGTTTTGAAGTAGAAAATTTAAGAACTCAAAAAATTGGCACCCATCACACTTTTGCTCTTCGTGTGGGCTATCCATTAAGTTTGCTTTCTTAAACAAAATAAAATTGGGTGCCTTTTGATGATCAGATCCCCCTTCATCAAAAGCTCCTTCAAATGATGGCATTCCCATAATGTCCAAAGTATTGGTTCTTACTAACCAATATAGCACATTTGTTACCTCTCTCATGTGATGGTCTTCAAACCACATTTCAACTCCTAATACTCCTCCTGAGTATGTACAATGTATCATCTTATATAGATGGTTTTGCCATATTACAATTTCACATACCTCTTCACAAATATTCAAACAAAATATAGCTATGCAATAGCTAGTTACAAATGCAACAACAAATTGTTGCTCCTCACACAATGTTTCACTCTTTACTATGGCTTTACATGATTCCTTCCAAGGAATTTTAAACACAAAATACAGCCAACATATATCCATGGTTTTCATCACCATGCTATTAATGTCCTTTGCAAATGAAATAATTGCATCCAAATATGTCTCTAAAAGACAATCATATTTCAATAATTTCTTTTTAAGACATTCTCCTCCTTTCTTAAAATACCTATTCACACAAAAAAAAATTATTAATAACAAAAACATTACCTTCAATGTGATTAGCTTTGGTGCTCCCCATAAAGCTAACCAGTAGTTGTTCCATTAAAAAAAACATTACCTTCAATCTTGGATGGAGTTATCATAGTTCATGAAGCTTTGCACTCTACTCATAATACTAACAGGTTTGTTTTTGCCCTCAAGCTTTATATGAACAAAGCATTTGACAGGCTAAATTGGGACTTTCTTATTGTTGTCCTCCTTAAGTTTGGTTTTCACCACCAATGGGTTAATTTGATCAAAGAATGTATTTCTAAAGCATGGTTCTCGATTCCAGTTAATGGAACAACTACTGGTTACTGCAATTAAATAACAACAAAACAAGAATAGATTTTACAATACCATGGGTTCAAATATTTAACCCTAAAAAGTCCATATGGGTCTAAAAATACTTTAAGGAACCCTAAAAATTCCTCCAATGGTTGCCACCCCTGAACCCTTGCTTGGGACCCAACCCATTCTCAAACCTCAGTGAGGATACATGTAGAGTGTCTAGTACCTTTTAGAGTTAATATCACAAAAATAACATAGATAATATTCAACATATTTACAACATTATTTCACTTTTTGAATACTTTCCATAGGTGCCAAAAACTGCCATTATCAATTGTCAAGGGCAACCATACCCATAGAAATTCTACACCAAGAGATTTTTTGAGTAGGTACAACATTTGTTAATGAATTAGCAACATTATTATTTGTATTAAATTTCTCTAGCATCACTTGATTCCCTTCAACCATATATCTCACAAAATGATACTTGATATCAATATGTTTTGACCGATCATGAAAACCAAGATTATTGACCAAAAATATTGCACTCTGACTAGAGCCTTCTGCTTAAGTTCAAATTTTGAACACAACCTCTGTAGCCACACTACTTCTTTATAGGCATGAATTGCTACAATTTACTCTATCTTTGTTGTTAATAAAGCAACCACTGATTTATTTTTACTCATCCAACTTATTTGCCCCTCTAAAAAGTTTGAACACTTAAGAACTTGTGGATCTTCTCTTATCTAGATCTCTAGACCAATCAACATCCACAAAAAATTATAAATTTATAATATCACTATCTCTATATTTTCCTTGGTAACAGATAGCATAGTCTAAAATTCCACACAAGTATCTAAATATCCTCTTCACAACAGTCCAATGTTCCTTTCCTGTATTGGACATATATCTGCTAACTACTCCCATTGTATGTACAATATCATGTCTAATATAGACCATTGCATTCATCGAACTACCAATAATGTTAGAATAATTAACATGATTTATTTCTTCAATTGTCTCATTTTTTTTAGGACATTGTTCAATAGATAATTTGACCAATAGGATATGGAGTACATATTGGTCTACAATCATGCACCCTAAACCTTTGTAGTATCAAATTGATATATTTACTCTGATTTAACCACAACTTTCTATTTACACAATCCCTTATAATTTTCATACCCAAAATAAATTTTGCAGCACTCAAATCCTTCATGTCAAATTTAGAATATAACTGAGATTTTAGTAACTTTATCATCTCCTTTTTGATACCAATTAACAACATGTCATCCACATACAAAATAATGATAACAAAATGTTCACCTTGTTTAAAATACACACATGGATCTACTTTACTTTTTCAAGCTCAAGTGTCAAAAAAAATCTATCAAAATTTTGGTTCCACATTCTTGGAGATTGCTTCAAGCCGTAAAGATACTTTTTCAACTTGCATATCAAGTCCTTATATTTTACCCTAAAGCATTATGGTTATGATATATATATATATATATATATATATATATATATATATATATATATATATATATATATATATATATATGTCTTCATCAAGTTCACCATGTAGAAATATTGTCTTTACATCCATCTTTTCTATTTCAAGATAAAAAGCAACAAAAATAGCCAACAAAAATCTAATTGAAATTAGTTTAGCCATAGGAGAAAAAATCTCACCAAATTCAATTCCCTCAACTTGAGAAAATACTTTTGCTACTAGGTGAGCCTTGTACTTCTCCAAATTTCCTTCTATATTGTACTTCTTGAATACCCACTTACAACTAATCGATTTTCTTTTAAAGGGTAATTTTACCAATTCCCATGTCTTATTTTATCCAAGGACTCCATTTCTTCCTCCATAGCCCTTTTCCAAGACTTATTATCACTTGACTAAAGTACCTCCTTTACAATATTGGGTTCTTCTTCAGTAACTAATAAATTAAATGCAGAACAAAGATTTGAAGGGCTATACCTTTATGGGAGTCTTCTCACTAAATTTTATCTCCTCAAACTTGGAGTTCTAAATTTTGCATCCTTAGCTTCCTCCCCACCTTCTTCCTCTAAATTTTTCTCTTTATACTCTCTGTAGTTCATCTTCTTCTGTAGCACTAGGTTCTACCATAGGTTCTTCCTCCTATTCTAATTTTACTTGAACTATTTTAGGTTCTTTGCTTGGTTGCATTTCATATTTTAGAACCACTTTTGTTTCTCTAAATATCACATTATGACTATAAAAAATATTTTGTGTTTATGGGTTCCATAACTTATATCCTTTAACACCAATATTATAATCCATAGATATGCATTTCTTAGATTTATAGTCTAGCTTAGTACTTTTCTCTTTTGGGATATACATATCAAAATCACAACAAAAAATTCTTATATGAATGAGAGAGGGTTTATTACCAGTCCACACTTCTTATGGAGTCTTGTCCACAAAATTTGAGCCAGGTAATCTATTGATGAGGTAACAAGTAGTTAACACAACTTCTACCCAGAGTTTCCTTTCTAACCCTACACCACTTAGCATGATTTTGGCCCTATCCATCAATGTTATATTCATCCATTCTGCAACTCCATTATGTTGTGGAGTATACAAATTTGTTTTCTACCTTTCTATTCCAAAATCCTTGTAAAACTTCTCAAATTCATTAGAACAATAATCATCACCATTGTCACTTCTCAAAACCTTTATATTTTTCTCTATCTAATTTTCTACAAGAGACGTAAACTCTTTAAATTTATTGAAAACATCAAATTTTTTTTGTAAAAAATATACCTAGGTATAAAAAATAGATATATTTACCTAACGATGGTACTTCTATAGGTCCAAGCACATCACTATGAACTAGATGTAAAATTCCTTCAGATCTTGTAGCACTACTAGAAAACTTGACTTAGGTTTGCTTTCCAAAAATACAATGCTCACAAAAATTAAAATTTAATGGGCAATCAAAAATTCCTTTAGCCATACCTTTCATTTTTAATTCTTGAAGACCTTTCTAACAAATATAACCCATGCATTGATGCCACAACACTGTATTCGCTACAAGAATACTTAAAGCCACTTCTACTATATTATTCTCCCCTACAATTGATGAGTTATTGTAATAAATACTTTTAGTTCTAGCTTCAAGTCTGAATAGAGTTCTTGTATGATCTCTCATTTCCAACACCAAGACTCCATAAACCATCTTGCAAATATCCTTATTGAATGCCACAATCACATCCACATCATTCATATTACTCATAGATATCAGATTCATTTCCAAACCCAAAATATGTAACACACTAGGAAGAGTTTTAATTCTTCCATATTTTAACCTCAACTTGACTCTTCCTTGGCCTATTAATTTATATCAAATTATCTCCCAAGAAGATGTCACCTCTATTTATCTTTTCATATTCATAAAATCCCTCCCTATGAGGATTCATATGAAAGGAAGCACCTAAGTCAATTAGCCATGAGTCATGGCATTCACTTGAGCATGCTACAGCTAAGAATAAGTCCCTTGAATCTTCCTTTACAGATGATCGAATATTATAAGCCTTTTTAGATATGCACTCTCTTTTATAATGCCCTATTTTACTACACTTCTAGCATTTTCTCTTTTTTTGGAGCAACAGATTTACCCTTATATCTCGATTTTCTTTCTCTTGATTTCTTTTTTATTCTTTCTTGAGAACAACCTCTCACAACCAAGGCATCCTTTTAATGATAATACTATGAATATTTTTGTCCCATTTCATTAGATAGCAATGTTCCTACTATATCCTCTACTTTCAATGTAAAAGAGTATTGGTAATACCCATAAATAGGTTATCCCATGAATCAGGTAATGAACAAAGTAAAGTAATACAATTTTCCTCTTCATCCATTTTTACTTCAACAAAGTTTAATTGACTTACCACAATGTTAAAAGCATTCAGATGTTCAACCATTGAGTCACCATCATTCATCCAAAGTGAATACAACTTATTTTAGAGAAAGAGTTTATTTACCAGTGACTTTATCTGATACAAATTTCTCAACTTATCCTTGCTCGATTTGAAAAGAGAATAACATACGAATTAAATGCAGAGCTCGTGAGATAAATTTGTGAATTTTGTGTTTGTGTTGACAATGAAAGGAAACAAAACCAAAAGTGTTGATTAGTAGAAATCCAACAAGGCACCTTGACCTAGTGCCAAGTGGGCTACAAGATTACATTTTGGGTGCAAGGTGGACAGTGTTCGAATCCTGATAGAAGTATTTTTGGTGGATGTGTCGAAGGTGCCAAACATTAGGCATATCCTTTTTGTGAAGTAAGGAAGGATAGGCTGTTGAAGCACATGGTGCTTCTTCCTTCCCAATGAGCGTATAGCTTGTGTGGTGGTGTGCATCGTGGGTAAAGAGGTTTGTGTGGGCTGCGTTAAGAGTTAGAAACTCTCTAAAGGCAAAGGTAATATTTTTATATTTTATTTTATTGAATGCCTAAGTTGGAGGTATAAGGTATTTGGTGGTTGAATTTTGAAAGGATTGCTTTGTTATATAGGTTGGTAGTTGAGAAATACCTTTAGGAGTTATAAGGAGAATTCTAGTTTTATTTCTAAAGTATTAAAAATTTGCTATTGTGGAATATTGAAAGGTTAAGACTTTGTGGGTTGTATGTTATGTTGAATAAAGGGTTTTTGTGACTATTGTGAGGATATTTATTATTATTAAAGTTGGAGTGATAAGGTGTAATTTTGATATTATTTTTGTGATATATTTTGTTGAAGAAAATTATCCTCTAACCCTTGTTGAGTTTGGCAAAGAGGTAATTGTGAGTGTGGTAGATTTGTAAGGACAACTACTCTTCAAGAAAATGTATGGGTAAAATTATTCTTTGTTGAGTTAGGTGATTGGCTTGATTGAAAATTAAGTTTGGAGTGAAAAGAAATTGATTAGGGTTTCCTTTTCAAAAGTGTTTGAATTAATGCTTCAAGGTTGTCTAGTTTGTGAGTTGTGATTAAAAAACTATTTATAAGCATTGTTGTTGAAGCCATTGGTTGTGTGAAAAATCTGAGTTAGAGTTTGAAAAAATCATGAGTATCATTGTTATGTGAGATTTGTTGTTGAGCATTGTTGGAAACATTTTGAGTTGGATGATACATGGTTGGACTAGGGTTCCATAAAATAAACTATTATATATTCTGATTTGAGTTGAGATTGAGTTTTGAGAATAAAATATATTGAGTCTCTAAAAATTCTCTTTATGATTATATGATATTAAGTTGATAAAGTGATTGAGTATTGAGTATAGAACATATTGAGTCTCTAACAATTCTATTTATGTTTCTATGAGATTAGATAAGTTTTGTGTGGACTTCTTAAACAGATTTGAGGTAAGTCTTTGAAAAGACTTGTGGACTGATTTTGTGTGAGCTTTTGTGGAAGCTTGCAATACATATTTGAGCAAGTCCTAGAGAGGACTTGTTGAGAAGGTTTGAACAGGTTCTGTGTGGACCTATTGAGCAGAGTTATGCAAAAACTGAGTGGACCTATTGAGAAGATTTGGATAGGTTCTGAGTGGACATATTGAGCATATTTGGATAGGTTCTATGTGAACCTGTTGAGTAGATTTAAGCAGGTTATGAGTGGACCTATTGAGCATAGTTGAGAAGGTTTTGAGTGTACCTGTTGATCAGAGTTGTGTTAGACCAACTGGACTATGTTTAGTACAGTATTGAGATAGAGCTTTGGAGGTGATAGATCAGAGACGACAGAGTCTCCAGTGGATAGAGATCCATAATACAGGACATTGAGGATAGGTCTTCTGAGTGAGGATAAAGAGTCTTCAAGTGGATAGAGATCCACAGTCAGTGCAGTGGAGGCAGAGTCTTCTAGAGGATCACCAACCAGAGCAAAGGAGGAGTTATCCTATGGATAGAGATCCACAAACTAGATTTAGGGGATCAACATCTCCTTTGGATAGAGGTCCATAAACATTGTAATTGGTAAAGATTCCCAAAATATTATTTGAGAAAAATTTAGAAGAAATATTTTCTCTGTGGAGGTAGCCCACATTGGGTGAACCATGTTAAAAATGATTTCTCTCATGTGTGTGATGCTTTGTCTGATGTTTACTATTTTATTATTGTTGATACTACTATTTGTATTAAAAGGGAACAAGTTTTATTATATACTGTTCACCCCCCCCTCTTAGTATAAGCACATGTTATTCAAAGGGTAGTGATAGGTAGGAGGAAATATGAAATGGAAAATAAGAGTTGGAAGCACCTATAGGGTACTTCCATAACTATACTTCATCGGAGTGACCCCTTTATAACTATATTTCATTGAAGCACCTAGTGAGTAGCTTTCTTGTGAACCGAGCATCTTCTCACTCTTGTTGTGCTTCCTATGTCTTTTGAATTTACAAAATAGGAACTGGTTGCACCGTTGAGACTTCTTCTCAGAGACTAGAGTTTGTATTTTACACTCTATCACCATTCTTATGAGCCACAACTTTGGCCCACTTTTGTTCTTATTTATCCTTCAAGTAAAAAAAATGGCATCAATTCTTTGTGATCAGGTTTATTTTATTCCCTCCTAGTACGTGATCATGTGATGAGGATACACAAAGATCTAATTTGGTTTTTCACTCAAGCGATTTGCATTACATGTTTTTGGTACAATCCATGGGATTAGGTTTGATCATCTGAACATTTCCTCCCTTGGTTGCTGCCTAAATTTATAGATGTTACTAAGTTTTTTATGGTACTTTGATTTGGTGCTAAAAAATAATTCATCTTGTGATGCGTGTGTCATTGGTTATACTTGGGATGAAGCACTTTTAAATATTTGACAGATTTTAAAATAAGCACTTGAACTCACATTCTCATTTTTCCTTTAAGCCTTGCGTATTCGTAGACCTTTCTTTGAGGTGATCACCTTCATTAGATCGCATGAAATTTATGTATTTCCACTGATGCCCTTGAGCCTGTAAATGGCCTTTAGTCTAAAATATATATCATAAAAAATTGAACATTTTTTTGGGTGCTTGTCGATGGATCCAATCATGAAGGTGCACACACTTCAAGGTTTACTAGCTGTTAGCTTCAGTTTACTTCGAATGTTGTATTTGAGGTTGTGAAATCATTAGATCTTATTTTATATGATTACTACCATTGATATCTTATAACCTGAATGGTTGTTAGTTCGATTACATAATAAACGTATGCTAAGTTAGTCATGTGTATAAAGTCGATAAATCAAAATTAGCAGCAATTTGATAAAAAATTCTTAGGCCCGAAGTTACATAATTAGTGACTTGATATTACAATTAAATGAAGCATTAAACTCATATAATATCGATTTATTTATGTTAATCTGGTGATTAAAATGTTAATAATATCTTATTAAAATATGGGTCTTTATTCCAATTATCTTATAATGCGCTCACCGTTAGATCAAGTCCAAGTTGTGCACACTCATCAATTTCCTTTAGACTTGCGCAAAGGTTAGTAGGACGAAAGAGGGAGGATTAACAACATATTATACCCTCATTAACCTTGATTAGGCATTAAGCTTAGCCTTATTAACCTTTAATTAATTATCTGACCAAAATAACTTGACGTAATTAACCTTTGGATGCCTTGGAAAAGCACCACTGTTATATCTAGGTGGGATCAAGCATTGTCATCGGATCAACTTGAGAAAGCGTTGTTGTTGGATCTGGTGGAGATGAGCACTACCATTAGATATTTATTTGACCATAACTCTATAGATGACTAATTTTTTAATCTCTGATTGCTTTGGAAAAGCACTATCATTAGATCTTATGAGGATCAACTAGATTTGATGAAGATGGAAGATAGTTAACCTCTGATCAGATGATAGATTTTAACAATCGATCGATCTACTGCAAGCACTATCGTTGGATCAACTGATGATAGAGCGCAACCGCTGATGTCTTGAGACTTGTAAAATGTTTAAACATGGGGTGCATGTGTTAATGATTTTAAAAACTTATGTCATAATCATTGATTACCGAAGGGAGAAAATATTAGCAATGTATTAAGACCCTCATTTAATCAAGCTTATAGAGGTTTAATTAAACATTAATTAATGGGTGCTCAAAACCTTATGTCTTTATTTTTTCATTAGGCCTTGGTAATATTTTAAAATGGTGATTAAGGAAGGGGGAATGATTAACCATGTACTTATGACCCTTATTAATCATGCTTATCAGAAGTTAATAAATATTAACCATGTGCTTATGACCCTGGATAGTGGTAGGAGATTTTAACATGCCCCTTTATCCTTAAAAAAAAAGGCAGGATCTGAAACCCCCAAAAACGTATGGAGGATTTTAACAAATTTGTCAATGCCAATAGCTTAATAGATATAAATCTCAAAAAGGCAAAATTTACTTGGAGTAATAGGATAGCGGGAATCCAACACATTCAAGTCAAATTAGACAGATTTTTCCTCTCCCAATAAGTTGTTCAAGTGTTTGATGATGTAGTTCTCCATCCTCTCCCTAAAATTGGTTCAGATCACAATCCTCTTGTCCTTTGATATTGACAAGTCTAAACCTCACAAAATGCCCTTCCGATTTGAGGTGATGTGCTTAAACCACCCAGATCTAAGAAATAGAGTCTCACATTGCTGGCAAAAATATTTCCAAGGACATCCTTCCTTCAGACTAACTCAAAATATTAAGACTCTCAAGGAAGACCTAAAAATTTGGAATAGAGAAGTTTTTGGCAACCTCTTTGCCAAAAAACAATCTCTCAAAGAAATACTTGAACAGATTGAAACAAAAATTCAAAATGGGGCTCTAGATGATCAAATTAAAAATTAAGAGAAACATATCCTAGCCGAATACCATAATGTCCTAACTTGTGAAGATACCTTTTTGCAGAAAAAATCCAGAGCTCTCTAGCCCAAATAAGGATACTCTAACACCAAATATTTCCATGTGTCCACTATTAGAAACATAAGTAACAAATGCATCAAGCAACTGATTAAAAGTGATGGCACATATACATCATACCCTAAGGAAATTAGAAATGAAGCAAGCTCTTATTTTAGAAATATGCTTGAGGATGATAATTATTGCTCATCCTTTGACCAAGATTCTTTGCTTCATCACATCCCTAATTTCATTACAGACAATGGCAATTCCTGTCTCATTTCCCTTTTTTAGGATGAAGAAATCAAGTCTGCCCTCTTATCCATGAACCCTGATAAAGCCCTGGGTCTTAATGGTTACCCCCACCACTTTTTTCAAAATTTCTAGGATATTATTGGTTCTGATGTTTTTCTTACCATTAGAGAATTCCAGTATTTCAAAATAATTCTTTGTGGGTTCAATTCCACTTTTATTGCCCTCATTCCTAAAAACCCAGTGACCCAATCCTTAGTTGATTTCAGACCCATTAGCCTATGTAATGTTGTTTAAAAAATCCTTACTAAAATCATGGCTATTAGAATGAAAATCATTTTACCTAAAATCATTGATCCTTGTCAAGGTAGCTCAGTTCAAGGAAGATCTATCCTTGATGGGGTTATATCCATCCATGAAGCTCTACACTCAACCTCTAAGACTCAAAAGCCCACCTGTGTCCTCAAGCTTGACATGAAAAAAGCCTATGATAGAGTCAATTGGAACTTTATTTTAGCCATCCTCCACAAGTTGGGATTCCATCCTGAATGGGTAGACCTCATTAGAGCTTACATTTCCTATTCATGGTTCTCTTTTCTCATCAACGACTCTATCGTTGGATATTTCCAAAGCAGTAGAGGCCTTAGGCAGGGGGACCCCATCTCACCTTTTTTGTTTATTATAATAACCGAAGCCTTAGGCAAAACCATTCAAGTTGCTTGTAGAGTTGGCCTCTTGTCAGGGATCAAAGCCTCTTATCAGACTACTCCGGTCTCACACCAATAATTTGTGGATGACATCATATTGTTGACCAGTGCTTCTGTATTTAAAGCATAGGTGATCAAATACATCCTCAAGCTTTATGAAGTAGCGGCTAGGCAAAAAGTCAATTTCAAAAAAAGTAAATTGTATTTCTTAAAT
This sequence comes from Wollemia nobilis, assembly GCA_028583015.1. Lineage (NCBI taxonomy): Eukaryota > Viridiplantae > Streptophyta > Pinopsida > Araucariales > Araucariaceae > Wollemia > Wollemia nobilis. Next base: position 624,862 of record JAQPPZ010017169.1, read on the forward strand.
ACACCTATTCAAAGACAGATCAAGATTACCAGAATTATGGAGTTTTTCATAGTTGTTCTCCCTACTACTTACGTTGGGCTTCCTCTATTCTGTGGCCAACTAGCAACATAAATGTGGAACAATGTTATCGAGAGGATTCAAAAAATGCTTGCATGATGGAAAGGTAATCTCCTTTCTCAAGAAGCAAAGTGTACTTCAACTTCAGCTACCCTTCAAAGCATCTCGGTCTACTTTCTCTCTATTTTTAGGGCATGAGCTATAGTTTCCTTCAGGATAGAGCAAATTCAAAAAAATTTCCTATGGATGGGAGTTGAGAATAAATAAAGGATTCACCTAGTGTCCTGCGATAAAGTCTACAAATCCAAAGACAAAGGAGGATTTGGTCTCAGAAGGGTGCAGTCCCTCAACACATCTTTAATTACCAAGCAAGCTTGGATATTGGTGTTAGGGGATAGTAATCAATGAATTTCCATTGTTAAAAGGAAGTTTCTTCAAAATGGTAATTTCCTAAATGATGAAATCCTTAACCGAGGACCGAATTTCTATAATTCTATCATGAGTAAAAGTCCTCTTCTCAAGAAAGGATTAATGTGGAAACTGGGAAATGGGAGCAATATTAATTTTTGGGAAGACAAATGGACTAACCAAGACCACCTCATAAATGACCCTATTCTAGCCAGACTTAAACCTTTTAATGACTCTAAAATAGGAAGAAAGGTATCTGATTTCCTTAGCACTCAGAATGGCACCACCATTTGGATTCCTATTAATATCCCTACTCTACCGAATGAATCTATTATCTTGAATTCCATTCTGCTCTCTATTATCATTCCCTCAAACAATGTTAGTGATCAACTCATTTGAGAGCCTTATGAAATTAAGAATTTTTCTATCAAATCATCCTATATCCTCCTCCTTGATAATGAGGTCTATGTTGCCTTTAAATTTAGTCTAGTTTAAGTCTCTTGTTCCTAAGGTTTATTTCTTCTCCTAGCTTGCCATCCAAGAGAAAATCCTTACCATAGACAACCTCATAAAAAAGGCATTTCCATTCCTAATAGATACAATATCTGCCATAATTCCTGGGAATCATCCTCTCACCTCTTCCTCCATTGTCCCTTCACCTCATCCATCATTTACTCCATCTTCCATTACTTCCATATCCAGTGGGCTAAACCCTGCTCCCTAGGTGACCTTTTTAACCATTAGCCTTACCCCTTCTGTGATACCCACCTCAAATTCTTCTAGAAGACTTGCATCCACCACTTCCTCTGGTAAATCTAGCTTGAAAGAAACAACAAAGATTTTTCTTTAAGGCCCTCAGTCCCCAAGATCGCATTGTCTAAAATCTTGGCCAATGCCCTAGAGAATTTCTGTCTTATTCCCCTTTCCTCTAAGTCGATCTCTAAGCCTAAATTCGATCTTGAGAAGGATCCTGGTCTATCCTTAGAAGAATTATGCCTGTTGGTCAACCTTATAATTATTTCTTCTTGGGTTCCTATGTATATGGGATGGTTCAAACTTAATTTTTATGGAGCTTCTAAAGGTAATCTAGGGAAATATGGGGCAGGAGGTGTCCTCAAAAATCACCAAGGAGAAATCATCCTTGCCTTTGCGGAAGGATTAGGAACTCAGAATAATCATGTTTCTGAATCTAGAAGAATGTGGAGGGGTATTAGCCTCGCTAAGAATTTTACCAATAATATGATTATTGAAGGAGACTCCCTCAACATCATCAATTACCACAGGTAGAGAAATTACAGGCCTTCCTGGAGAGTCAAAGTTTATATTGAGGAAGCTAGGTCCTTGGTCCTTAAAATGCATCAATTCATCTTTCAACATTCTTACAAAGAAGTGAATAGGGTGGCTGATACATTAGCCAACTTTGGTGTTAATAATATTCACCTTCAAACATGGCATTATGACTTCCCTCAAGAAATCCATGTGATTGTAGACCAAGAGAAACCTCAAAGGAATCTTCCTCAACAAGAAGCTATTCTCCAAGAAATCCAACCTCTGCCTCATGCATAAAAAAATTAGATTCCCAAGTTCTTTCTCAAGCCATGTGAGCATGCCCAATCAACATGGCAAGTGGATGATCCCTAACACCCTTTTGACTGACAAGGCTTACATGTTTGTCCACATGATATCCTTTCACTACCAGTAGATAGTCCAACTAGTAATTCTATTTTTTATCAACTGCCATCACCAGAATATCTAGATGTCTGTCCACGTCTTCTTCCACTGCCATATTATCCTTTCATCTTCCATCCATGTCACCCTCCACCGTAATATCATCTCTGTCTGGGCCACCACTTTGGGAATGTATGCTAACCTTGGTTTTATTTTTTGGCATAATTTTTCAAGTGTGTGCAGGTACCATCACGTGGTGGTTAACTTCAAATTCAAAATATTTCCTAAATATTATCACCTAAATCAATACATGTGCCCGACATGGCATCAAAAACACACTTTCTCAAGGCCACATAATTTCATATCTTGTCTTAGTGCATATGCTCGAGGCATGTTCACCACTATCATTCATAGCCTGAAGACGTGGCACAATGCAAGGAAAACCATCAAGGCCAACGATCATCATGATATGGCACTTCGGTTGTTGGATTTTGTTGTCCCAATAAATCTTGGGGAGAGCTTTTTCATTTTAGTATTCCAAGGCTAATATTCAATGCCAGTAGTGTCAGGGACATGGTTCCAAATTGTTACTTCCCACATTATGTATCTTCTTCTGAGCTGGAAGAACTTTCTTCGGTGTGAGACTCCCAATACCCATGTACCACATTTCCTTTGCTCCCATGCCTACTTTTTCATCTCCCCGAATTGCTCGGTTATGATTTCCTCTAGTGCCCACCACATTTTTTGGTGTTTTTTCCAAGCCACTGTCCTTTTTAATGTCATCGGCCCTACCCACCCTATTTTCACTTGTTGTCCTATTCCTTTCCACAAGCGCTTTCTGCTATCCCTCATCTTCCACCTTCCCTTGTCCACCATGGCCAAAAACTTCATTGAGCCTAGTTCCTTTGCTTGTGACTCTATGGTAGAAAATATCCTTAATGATAGACACTTATTCCCTTTCCTCCACATGTTCTCTGGAGCCTACCACCTTTGACATACTCAAGGAGAAAACCTAAAACAACAAAAAGCAAGAACACATAAACACAAACACAAACACACAAAAGATTAAAAAAACATGCTTCTTGAGTGTGTCAAAAATATAAAGCACAACCAAACACACACATAATAAGATAAAAACACAACATGAACCACACAAAAAATACAAGAACAACATAACAAAATACAAACATAAGAAAAAAAAATAGAATGCTACAAATACACAACCAATAAAAACATGAAAAGCAAAAACAACCAAAACCTAAAAAATAAAAAAAATGAAAAAACAATCAACAATAAAGAATAAACAAAAACAAAATCAAAACATAGAAAACACTCACACACGCAAAAAAAACACTAATTAACACAAACATAGATAAAAACAAGAGCAAGAACAAAAAAAACACAAGAACAACAACAAAAAATACAAAACAACAAAAACACAAGAACAACAAAAAACAACACAAGAAACACAAAAACAAAACAAAACAAAAATACACACGCACACCTCAAAAAATAAACAAAAAAAAAAAGAAAAAGAAAAAAATAGAACACAACAATAACCTTTCTAGACCAAAAGACTTCTAAGGCAAGAATAAACAAAGGAAACAAAAGAAAGATTAGTTTGAGCTAGGGAACTAAAATACCCTGACCAAACCAAAGAGAAGCATAAATAAAGCAAGATGAAACTAGGTACCTCTAGAACTAGAGCCATAAAAAGCAATGGTAGAAAGAATAGCTTCCCTTATTTTCAAAGCCCACCATCTAGGAGGGTGGCCGTAACAAGTAATATCACCTTTGTTTAAAGCCCAATTAGCTAAAACATCAACACTCTTGTTCCGATTTCTGACCACATGATTGTAATCAGCTTTCAAAAATCCCATATGGATTAATTGAATCTTCTCAATAATTCTTTTTATTCTCCAATCAACCTTATGATTATTAGAAGGAGTCTTCAAAATATTAATCATGAGTTGAGATTCAGACTCAACTAGCACCTTTTCCTATCCAACCTTAGTAGCCTCTTGAAGGCCTCTAAGGATACCATACCCCTCAACAAGGTTATTGGATAGAATACCCAAATTATCAGAAAAAGTAAAAACCAGGGAGCCATATGAAAGTCTACCAATTCCTCCTGCACTAGCTTTTCCAGGGTTCCCTCTAGAGGCTCCATCAGGTATTGATTTTTCCAAAATCATTAGGAGGAAGTTGCCAATTCCTTGTTCTATCCATATTGCAATTACTCACATTCCCTTTAAGTTGGTTGTCCTTAGAAGAGTTAATATTCAATATTTACATCACTTGATCCCATATTTAGTGGGAGTTTTGGGGGTGATTAAGGAGTTGTTGGACTGATTCAACTAAGTTGGCAATGGTATTTTGCCAGATATAGTGAATATCCTTCCTTTCTTGATTAAAAATTTGGTTGTTCCTTTTGTTCCAGGTATTCCAAAGAATAATGATATAACCCATCCAAACTAACTACCTAATAAAATTATCAACACCCTCTTGTTTAGGCCAATCCCTCCAAATTTATTCAAAAGTAAAATAATTGGACCACTGTAAGCCAAGTAAAGGGCCATTCTCCTCCATAGCTTAAAGGCTAAATTACACTCAATAAAAATATGGCTGAGAGTTTTCACATTATCTCCACACATATCACATCTAAAAGGGCCATAAAAACCACACTTCATAAGATGCTCCCCAGTCAGCACCTTGCGATGCAATAAAATCCAAGTAAAGAACCTCACCTTGGGACAAAGTTTTTGAGCCCACAAATGAGAAAATATGTTAGATAATTGGTTGGGATTATTATGGCATAAGGCCAAATAACCTTAAGCAACTGAACACTCACCCTTAGTAGTGTTGTTCCATCAAAAAAAATTATCATGGGACCAAGAGAGAGATATCATATGAAGGATACATTGGATATCTTGTCTTTTCCTTTTTGGGATTTGAATAGGCCATTACTCAATAGGTATCCAATATCTATCAACCTATGAATTACTAGTATGGTATCGACAATAATTAGCCACCTTTATCCAGTTAGCTCGGTGAAAATCCTCCATCCAAGGCCTCTAATCGGGAAACTAAGTTATCAAAGGCTTATGACCATCCCAAGAATCTATCCAAAAATTTACTTGTTGACCATTATGAATGATACAAAATAATTTTTCTTTATCAAATCCTCACCAGTATTAAGAAATTCTAAAATAGGAGAACCTTCAGAAGGTAATTGATAGAGAACAAGGTCTTTAGGACTTTTTTTCTCAACATATTTAGCACAAAGATTTTTGGCCCAAAGAGCATTGGGGTTATGCAAAATCCTCCAATATAATTTAGCAACTAAAGCTTTGTTGTTATTAATAGCAGATTGAAATCCTAACCCTACTTCATTCTTAGGAAGACATAAAGTGTCCCATTTCACCAAGGCCTGTTTTCTTTTCTCCTTAGTACCACTCCAGAGGAACCGATGACTAATTTGATCCAGTTCTCAAAGAACAATCTTTGGGATATTCAACATGGTAGAAAAATAAATAGGAATAGCTTTAAGGACTGATTTTGCCAAGGTGATTCTACCCCCAAAAGAAAGCCACCTATTGGTCCACTTTCCAATTTTCTTCTTGACTTTGTCCAACAATCAATTCCATTTTTTTTCTATATTCAAATATTGATGGGAATACCTAAAGAAGTGATCGGAAGGGAGGTATTATTATATATTAATTTATCCAAGACCATGGATTCCTTTCTGGAAGAGCAGTGAAATAAAATGACTTTAGATTTGTCTTCATTGATCAATTGCCTGGTAGCATTAGAAAAATAGCTAATGATTTTCTTAATATTAGAAGCTTCCTTAACTGTAGCTTTACCTAAAAGAGTAGAGTCATAAAAAAATTTAAGATGAGAGATAGGTATAGCTCCATGAGCAATGGTAAATCCCTCAAGGGTTTTGTTTTCTCTCTTTTTGGTTATAGTCCTACCTAAGCATTCAACAAGAATTATGAATAAATAAGGGGATAGGGGGTCACCTTGCCTAATACCTTTGGAATCTGGGAACAACTAAGAAGGCCTACCATTAATAAGAACTAAGTAGGAAACTAAAGAGATACATCCCATAATCCAATACATCCAATCTTGGGAGAAATCAAATTTCCTCAAAAATTTGATAAGGAAGTTCCAATCCACTCTGTCATAAGCTTTGGATAAGTCTAAATGAATGAACATGGAAGGATATTTTTGCATATCCATGGAATGGATGGATTCCTAAGCAAGAAATATATCATCCACTATTTGACGCCCTTCCACATAACCCCCTTGTTCAGGGGAAATAATATTATGCAAAAGAGGCTTCAACCTTTATACCATGATCTTAGTAATAATTTTGAGAAGAACATTACATAAAGTAATAGGCCTAAAATATAAGATATGATCAGCCTCTTGAGCTTTTGGAACAAGAGTAATATAAGTTTTATTGATAACCTTAAAAATTTCTTTGGCTTTCTTGGCTTATTCCACCACCTCTAATAAATCAGCATGAAGGATATCCCTGAGCTCTTGGTAGAACTCAATGGGAAAATCATCAAGAGGGTTTTCTATTTTTGCATTTTAAAAACTACCTATTGAAGCTCATTGATAGTAACAAGAGAAGTCAAAATAGAGTTACTATCAGAAGTGATAAGAGAAGGGATTTTTTGAAGAACATTTTGTTGAGAAGCTGAGTCAAGAGGAGTAGTAGTAAAAATATTGGAAAAGTAATTGACAACAATAGAGTCCATGCCATCTCAAGTGTAGAAAACATCTCCAAAACTTATTTTAGGAAAGAAATAAAGTTGTGAGATCTTCGAGCTAGAAGAGAATTGTGGAAGAAATTTGTGTTTTGATCTCCTTATTTGAGCCATTGAATTCTAGATTTTTGCTTCTATAAGAGTTCTCTTTTTTTCTATTCCTCTAACTGAGCTGCGAGATTAATTTCATTTGAACTTCTACTCTCTATAAGGCTAGCTAAATAGATATTCTTATTCAAATTTTCAAGCTGAGCAATAACTTAATATTTTTTATGAACATCCCAAAACTCCTCCAAGTTCCAAGTCTTGATTTTGGATTTAATATATTGTAATATTTTGGCAAAAAAAAAACATCTTAGTCCCATACCTAGGTTTACCTTCCTTCCACCATTGTTGCACTCGAGGTCTAAAGGAGTTGTCTCTAAGCCACATTAACTGAAATAAAAAAGGAGAGAAACTCACATTAGTTTTGCACATTTCCACCATGATTGGCCAGTGATCCAAACTAGAATTGTTAAGAATCTTCACTTTAGGAATGTGACCTTGGATTAAGAAATTATCAAAGATCAAGAACCTATCCAATCTCTCCATTATACAAGCTAAGCCTTAACTTTGGTTAGACCAAGTTATAAGGCCATTATCTTGTTGGATGTCCACAAGATGGAGGTTTGCAATATATTCACTCATGAGGTCAGTGCTCTTTTCCAAATTTCTATTTCCCCCCATTTTATCATCAAAATAGAGGATGGTATTGAAATATCCTCTGATAAAGATCCAAGATTTCAAAAAATAAGAGATAATATAAGTTATATCCTTTGACTGTCTTATTTTTTCCTCCAAAGTAGTCGGAGCATAAATAGTAAAGCAGGGCATAATTTGGTTGGAATGTCTACTTTGAATAGTTGTAGCCAAAAGACCCCAACTTCCAACCATATGGTTAATAACTACCTCTTTTGGGTCCCAAAGGTAAGCAATACCACCTTAAGTCATTGGGAACTGAGGGAAACCACTTTTCTAGCTAGCCAAAATTTACTAGCAATTGATTCCGTTTCCTTTATTGACGTATTTTTTTCTTGAAGGAAAACAAGATGTGGATGATTTATCTAAATCATTCTTCTAATTTAATTTTGTTTTGAAAGACTACCTTTGAGTCCTCTAATATTCCAAGTGATGATATTAATTAATACTAGGGCTAAAAAAGTTGGGAAGGGTATTAATATTACCTTCCTCTACAAGCTTTTCACCTTCTTTTACCATATGTTGTTGATTGGTATTACGACCTGCCTTTTGATTAGAATCCATATTCAATTTTTTTCCTTGTTTCTTGACTTACTCCAATTGAATCTGAGATGGCTTCTAACCTTGAACAATGCATGCACACATCCAAAGTGTTACCAGAAGGTTCAACAAAGTCTATATTGGAACTTGTATTATTTGAAGTTTTAACATGTAAAAGATTGTTTTCTTGTGTATATTTTCTCCTTTTTTTTTTCTGTTGAAAACCTTTGATTTGTTGGTTTGTCTTTGAGTTCTTCCCTTCATATTTAAATTGTATTTCTAAGATTTATGTTTCCATTATTTCCTCTTCATCACTTGGGACATCATTTGTGGAAAGAATTTTAAACATATTAGCAAATACCTTTGATTGATCCTTCATAACTGGTTTTTCTGAGTGTTCTTCTTCTTAGGCATTTGGAAACCTATTGAGTTTATATCTTCTTTATTTTGATTTGGAATTTTATTTGGAAAAACACTAGCCAAATGACTATATTCATGGTAAATTATACAATGAAAAGGAATGTTCTCATAGTCCACTACTTGCTCCCAAGTGTCCTCCCCAAATTGTAGTGTGATATTTTTAGGTGGAGGTTTGTCAAAATCTATTAAAACACAAATTCGAGCATAAATCATATGTTCAAATTTTTGAGTACAATCAATAGTCATCATAAAAGTTCCTAAAGAGTTTCCAATTTAAGAAAAAATAGTCTAATTCTAGAATTCAATTGGGAGGCCAAAGAGTCTAACCCACACAGGACCTGTATAAGGTATCTCTTCTTCAGCTTTAAATTTAGTATGCTAGGGCTTCATAAAAAACCCTTCCCTACCAAAGAACCAGAGACCCCCTTGAAATGTTTTCTCTCAATATTCATTATTAGCAAATAAAATAAGAAAATAACCATTTGTATAAATAGATATTTATAACTCACCTTTAGTTTTCTAGTTTTTTGCAGCCCAGACTTTGAAAGCAGATAGGCTAGGACAAAAACCCACAAAATGATAAATTAATACTCTTTTTTCTATATCTTTAATGCCAGTATGAATGTTACCCATATCAAGATTAACAATAGGAGTTCCATCAATTGCTTTAAGACATCTTAACTCCATTTTCCTAGGATCCATCTTAGGCATTCTTAAAGGTTTACGAGAACCCTAATATTAATATTATCATTAGGCTGAGGCTGTCCACCATGGAGGGCATCCCTAAAATTCATTTTTGGGGCTGAGTATTGGAAATTATTACCACTGATAGGGGTTTCCACAATGGATTTATTTTTTGGGTGCACCTTAGAACCAGATTCATTTGAGATCTGAGTCATTTTTTGATCAGTTACTTGAAACTTGTTTCGTGATCTCTTTAATCCATGCCCTAGACATCGTGGAAAGGTATGCTTTTCACTTTTCTTTTGTGCAGCAAATTGGAAGTCATTTTAAATCAAGTTTACAACATGAATATCTATTTAAAGATAGATTTCTAACCCATATTGGATCCCTTACAACATATCCTACTAAAATCTTGAGCAGAAACCACAAAAATATTGGTCACTAGGGCTCGAAGGCCTCGAAAACCAACCTCTAGAGTTGCTTGCACTTAACACAGATGAAACCCTCGCACAGTCGCTTGCAAAATATCGTTCATGCATAGGGATGCGCTAGGATTTGTGTTGCTCCAAATGATCTAAAAATTGGTGGAGATGTTCTCTTAATTAACCTAACATTAAATATAATATTTTTGTATTTTAATGAAAGTGATCCTAATAAAATCATATATAACTTTTATATAGACTACAAGATATAACTAGTTAAAGATTTATAACCTAAAACTAACCTATGGAGCTGCTTGCACTTAATCCAAATGAAATCCTCGCACAATCGCTTGCCAAAAGTCTCATTCACACATAAGGATGCGCTAGGATATGTGTTGCTCCAAATGATCTAAAAATGGTGGAGACGTTATCTTGATTAACCTAACATTAAGTATAATATTTTTGTATTTTAATAAAAGTGATCCTAATAAAATCACATATAACTTTTATATAGACTTCAAGATATAACTAGTTAAATATTTATAACCTAAAACTAATCGGTTTGAATGCATGTTTAAGGCATTAATATTAGAACAATATTTGTCGTTTTAAGAATAATATGAAAAGATAGGGTTACATCTGGTGGAGTTATTTCATAGGAAACTACAACCAGTTCACATTTTTTAAATATATTTAACTACAAACCCTCTAGTTATTATAAGGATATAAAATTATTAAAATTTATAATTTAATTTAACTTAATTTAGTATATGAGTGCCAAATTTATATTGGTGTGTGGATAATGACATATTTATCAACTTTTATTGAAGAGTTTTATTTTATTGAAATAAATTAATTTTTAATTTAAGTTTTTTAAAGAGTATTATCCAAAATAACATCCATGCCTTGCTAAACTATATATAAATTATAAATTATTTCATCTATTTTATTGTTAAATTTAGTTTTCTTAACATTATCTATAACAAAAGCTTAAAGGTATTTTTCTTTTATTTTTGAGACAAGATACATTCATATTTATTTTAATGTAAAAATGTAAGATCAAGGCACAAACCTCTTTGCACTCTTTGATGAAATGCTAGTTGAAATAAAAATACTAATTAAAGCTAATGCCATGTATAACAAAGGGTAATATAATAGTGGTGACACACAACCTCTAAAGCTAGAGTCCCCTTCGAAATATAGCTTATTAAGAGTATTATGTTGTCACTTAACATAGTTTACCTACTTTTGATCACAAAAGTGTTATGGGGTTATTAAAATCAACTCATGAACTAACCCAAGACAACATGGAAGAAATGGTGAATAAGATAGCCAAAGTTGAGGTTGAGAGAGACTATTTGAAGACATTTATTATTAAATTTTCTATCACAAATAAAAAATTCCAAAGGTAAAATATCTTTAGTAGATCACTTAAAATATAATTTATTTGACTATCCAAAGAAGAAATAAGTCATATCCAATAAGGAAGAGTAAGTAGCCAAGAAAGTTATGAGAAATCAAGGCTGATTTAAATGGAATGGAAAAGCTTGCTATGGCAAGAAATACTCTCATAAAATTTTCCAAGAAATTGTTTGAAGAATGAAAACCATTATTTAAAAATGTTTGGTCAATTTATGATAGAGACCCCATGTTAATAAATGAATTAAAGACATAAATTATCTAAAGAAGGGTAATGAGACCACTCAAATAAAGCCCATAAATATGATCAATATTGGAAAGCCTTAATTTCTTTATACAAAATACCCATAGAAGAATAAAATAAACCCAATTTGGATTACTTGGGAAGTAAAGGACATCCCCTCTTATGGAGAGTACAAGTTGAAATGAGAAGAAATATCCTACCCCAAGTTGTTTAGGTGTACAAAAACTAGTTTGACAAATTCAATGATGATGAAATCAAAATATATCCTTTGCTTAAGATAAATGTCATCAACATAGATATAAATGATGAGACCTTAGCCAAGAATATGGGGAAGAATACAATGGAACAAGATAAAATAACTAGAAGGTTATATATCTAAAATTTAAATATTATTGTGAATAAGTCTTCAACAATGTGATTTTCTTGATTATCACCTAAAATTGGATTCCCAAGCTAACTTAAAAAATGTTAGAAGATGGAAATAAAGTATGATATATCAAAGATAGATTTGACACTAGGGGTCTAAACATGGAAGATATTAACATCAACTACATAATAGTGAAAATGTAGATCTCATGTCTTACCCCCATCCTTATTTTAGTAATGGTTCAAATCATTAAAATCATAATATAGCTAGAAATTTTAGGAAACTTTTTGTTAACTTATAGTATTTAAAAAACAATGCAAAGTATCTTGGCAAGTTGTTTATGATATTTGTGTGATACTTGATCTTCTATTTTCCAAAATATGTTGTGTAAATTTTCATGATTGTTGAAATGGAATCATCTCATTCATTATTCAAAATATATAACTGTAAGTTGAATAGGGATCTTGTGGATTCATTTAAAGTAAAGTGATAAAATTATTGAAATAATTTTCCTTATTAGAATTCATATATTTCTACAAAATCACAAGACCTTTATCCATAGGATCATTTTCCATAATTATTTCTATTGTAAATATCTTTTATTACATCCATTGAAAGGATCCATCCTACTAAAATCTAGTAAAGAACTCATATAATTTCCTTTTAATTGAAGCTCATGTTTGTTAAAACTACTAAATTTTAAATCAACAATACTAGTATAACACATTATGGAGGAAGACATAAGCATAGACTAATAATCAATCTAATAATTTATATTTAACTTAATTAAAAATAATAAATAATTTAAAATTTTTAAGTTCAATAATTATGCATACATTTACAACTTATTTAATTGTAAAATAAAACATGGTTGCTCCATTTAAAAATATTTCTTAAATTTATACTTCCAAATGGGACACACTTCTACTCATGCATGATCCATAGCAATGAGAAATATCATCCTATTGGTGAATTTCACTTGAAGAATAATTAATTACATAACATAGTATACTGTTATGTCAATAGTAAATTTAAATATGTTCAACTCTCCATTTACAAAGAAAATAACTTTACAAATTAGAATATAAGGTTGCTTAATATTTATCAAGAAAGTTATAATATAAAGCCTCATTTTTATTATTTTAGAAAGCAAACAAATTTTGGGAGTGCCAAAGAAGTAAGTGTGAGTATAAAGCAAAGTAAAATCAAGGAGTGAGCATCACATTTTCATATTCTATACCTTATGGAAAAATAAAAGACTAAAGGATTCTTATAAATAATATCTAGGTAGCATGATAGGAAAGTTATTTTTGAGAGTACTAACTAGAAGTAAGGATGCCCTAATTGGAAGTATGGATGCCCTAGTTGGCGATAAGAGGAAGAGTAAATACATGGTAAACCCTATGTAGGTAGATATAATGGTTTTTAAAAGGAGAGGGTTAATTTATATATTCCAAAAATACTAGCTAGTTATTCTAAGCTTTAGAATTGGATCAAGTAAAAGTGGGGATTGAATTTAAATGGTTTCATTCATTTTTTTCAAAAGGACTTCTCTTCATCATCTTCTATAGTTGAAAAATTAGGGATAAAATAATGGATGGTGGTCTATGATTTAAGACAAAAGATGCATTATATTTAATATTATGGAATAAGAAATTCTCTATGGAGACAAAGACTATTAAAATAATTCTACTAAGGATTAGGCTTTTGTTCTTCTATATCAACTTATTAGTAAGGATATTTTGAAGAATATTGGTAATCATGTTATTATAAACCTCTATTTTCATTAATATAAATAATTCACCTTTATACAAAAAAAGTAAACATGCATCCATAATAAATTCCACAATAACAACCCACATAATAAAATAGAGATAGATAATACCCTCGAGGTAGGGTAACAACAAGAACACTCCATAAGGAAGAAATCACTCCACAATATCTCTAGCTCCAAGAGCTAAAACTCTTACAAATAATAGTTTACATAACTTCTACAACTGGGGGTACATATCTCTTTATACAAGAATATGATGGTTCACATTCCATGAGTAACAATGTCACCCATGTGGTGGTTCACCTTCCATGAGTTACAAAGTGCATAATATTATGTCACTATTTATATATTATTATAATTTTAAGTGTAACCCATGGAATAATGTAATATTATATTATATCCCCACATGCATATACTTAGATACCTAACATTCCATCCCCCTTACAAAAATATTTCATCCTTGAAACATAGGAAGAAACTAAATAATATGATCTTTTAAGCAAAGATGAGAATTGGTACCGATCTTGATCATCCATCCATCCTAGTGAAACTTTTGTTGGTGGTGTTCTTTGTTGATGTTGATATGCCCTTATGCCACTTGAATATCCATAATTAACCCTTGGGTTCCATGTATGTCCATCATAGCTCCTTTGTTGCTTTATGCCCTGTCTCCATGATTATTGCCTCTCATGGTGGTGTGGATGGCAATATACTCCAACCTTAGCCCAATGTTCAACCTTTTGTGCCTCTACTTTTGGTTCATCCTTTACTTTTGCTTCTTCTTTAAAATATACTACCTCCTCCTTAGACTCTATTTCAAGTTATTTTACTTTTTCTTCAATTTGTTTTCCTATAATTACTTCATTTTTTCTTACTTCAAGAAATATCCTATAATGTTATCTTCTTCTTCCTGTACCATAACTTCATGAACTTATTTTGCACATTAATATTAACATTAACCAAAGAATACAACCAAGTATAACCAAGACTAATATCTATATCACCCATATCAATAGCATAAAAATCAAAATATAAAACATATTTATCCATGGTGATCTTCAAATATTTAAAAATATGAATGTCCTCACCCTCAAGCTTTATGTTTTTAACTTTTGTTGTTGAAATGTGCAAACTGTTAGCCAAATTCCTATTTATAAAGTTATGCTTACTGCTAAGGTTTATGGAAATAATAACGTTTTTTCTTTGGATACAACCATGAACTTGCAAAATAAAATTTGTATATTTAAACACATATTTTTGTACATTGTTTAACACCAAAAGTATGATTTCCTTAGATTATATATTATTATCCTTTTTTTTATCTCCATTTGTAGAAAATGCAACTTTAAATTCTTCTCCTGTGTATGTAAGATTATGGGCACCAAAAAAATTCATAGACCAAGATAAAGCTTCCCCTTGTAAATAAACATAAAACTCACATATCCAAAAATCAAATATTTTGAAGACTTATAAAGTTTCCACCATTAGTTAGCATCACTATTGTCCTCTCTAGTTAATATTAGTAGCTCCATGATTCCTGATGAGGGTCGTTGATCACTCATCATTTAATCATTATGTGTGTCAATCCAGGGCGGTGTCCAAAGGCTGTATACGATAGGAAGTGTCACAGTTGCAAGTTCAATTTATCCAAGAACAGGTTTTATTGGTGGATCAGTTAGTATTTGGGGGTTTTGTTGTGACCTTTAACTTCTAAGAATTGAAATTAACTCCTATTTACTTTTGCAAAAAAAAAATTGCAGGAAATGAAATTACAGAATCTGGAAATGATATAAAATGAAATGTTACTAAATTGAAATGATAGAAAAGTAAAGTGTAGAATTTAAAACACACACACACTCTTGCATGAAAGTAAATCAATTGGAGAATGTCAAAATAGAATTTCAACTACTGCAATACTGAATCAACAAAAACTACCAAATTGCAAAATGACAAGATATCTAGAAATTGTTGTGTAATACAGAATTGAATCAACAATTACTGTAAAATTGCAAAATGACAAAATATCTGGGAATTGTTGTAAATATAGAAAATGCTGTCCACTGCTGAAAACCGTATTGAAAATTACTAAAGAAATGAAAACTGGCAGAATTCTGCTAACCTGCTACAGCAAGAATTCAGTAAGAAATTCTGTTAGGAACTACCTTCCTCTGGCATGCAAGTGGCCCTGATGCAGGAGCATCCAGAGGTGGCAGAGCAATATTGCATCATCCCAAAAAAATATTTTTTTTCTCTAAGTGCTGGCAAGGGAATAAGCTGTCATGATATCATGACACTTTTGGAGCAGAGGCGCCAAGGGGCAAAGTCGTTGTGATATTGTGACACTTTTGGAGCAGAGGCGCCAAGGGGCAAAGTCGTCATGATATCGTGACACTTTTGGAGCAGAGGCACCAAGAGGCAAAGTCGTTGCGATATCACGACACTTTTGGAGAAAAGGTGCCAAGGGGCAAAGTTGTCATGATATCGTGACACTTTTGGAGTAGAGGCGCCAAGGGGCAAAGTCGTCGCGATATCGTGACACTTTTGGATCAAAGGCGCCAAGGGGCAAAGTCGTCGCGATATCGCAACATTTTTGGAGAATAGGCACCAAGGGGTAAAGTCGTCGTGATTTCGTGACACATTTTGAGCAAAGGCGCCAAGGAGAAGAGTGGTCACAATTTTGCAACACATTTTGAGCATCGGCGCCAGGGGGAAGAGTTGTCACAATTTCATGACACATTTTGCGGACAAGCATCGAGGGGAAAAGTTGTCACAATTTCGTGACACCTTTTGAGCAAAGGCGCCAAGGAGAAGAGTGGTCGCGATTTTGCAACACATTTTGAGCATCGACACCAGGGGGAAGAGTTGTCGCGATTTCATGACACATTTTGTGAACAAGCGTCGAGGGGAAAAGTTGTCATGATTTTGCAACACATTTTGTGCAAAGGCGCCAAGGAAAAGAGTGGTCGCGATATCGTGACACATTTTGAGCATCGGTGCTTGAGGGAAGAATTGTCATAATTTCGTGACACATTTTGCGAACAAGCACCGAGGGGAAAAGTGGTCATGATTTCATGACACATTTTGTGCAAAGGCACCAAGGAGAAGAGTGGTCGTGATATCGCGACACATTTTGAGCATCGGCACCAGAGGGAAGAATTGTCACGATTTTGCGACACATTTTGCGGACAAGCATCGAGGGGAAAAGTCGTTGCGATTTCACGACACATTTTGTGGATAAGCATCGAGGAGAAAAGTTGTCATGATTTTGTGACACATTTTGTGGATGGGCGCCAAGGGGAAAGGACGTCACGATTTCATGATATGTCATGATTTCACGACCCGAAGGCAGAAAACGAGTGCTGAAGGCTGAGACGTCGCGATTTCGTGACATGTCGCATTTTCACAGCCCGAAGATAGAAAGAGAGTGCAGAGGGCTAGGATGTTGCGATTTCATGACATGTCACAGTTTTGTAGCCCGAAGGAGAGAATACGATAGGTCGTTCATGACTCCACATGGATAGGTGACTACAGAGGTCATTGCAAAAGGGCATGTGGCAGCAAAACGCAGGGGGCTACAGAGCACTCCTAGGAATGATGACTCAGTGGGTCGATGGACAGGTGGCTGCAGAGCACTCCGCCATTACATGCCATGATGATTCAAGGCACCTGGTAGCAATATGCAGGTGATGACAGAACATTCGTGTGGGCGATTAGAAACCAACTTCGCAGTCTGTGTAATGATGTCCGAAGGGGGTCGGGTTCGCAATAAGAAGCGGCTCAGGCATTGTAAAAAGGGTTGGCCATTTTGTAACCTCTGTAATTTGAATTTGAAATATTGGAATGAAATATTGATGATTTTTTTGCGTGTTATTCCAGCCCTGCATCAAGTGGTATCAGAGCTAGAAGGTTTTGAGTGCATGAACAGACCACCGACCGTGAGGTAGTTTGCGCCAGGACTTGCAGTTGGGGTTTGTGAAGAAGTGAGCAGGATGCCTCTACGAAGGAACCATGGTGGTGTAAGAAATAGGGGAGTAGAGGTCAATCTCAGGGCCTTGCAGAGGCAAGTGCAAGCCCTACAGGAGGAAATGATAAGAGGATTTGAGCCAAGAAGAGAGGACCACAGTGAAGATGAAGTTTGGGAAGACGAGGGTCCATCTGATGAGGAAGAAGCATTGGATCAAGTAGAAGCTAGGCTGTATAGGGCCATATCCCAGATCAGGAAGAAGCTAGAGTTTGATGTCTCCACCTATTATGGGAATCTCAATCTCAAGGAGTTGATAGATTAGATCAACGACATGGAGGAATATTTTGAGTATGAGGAGATCTCAGATCCAAATCGGATCAGGTTCGCAAAAACAAAGTTGAAGGGACATGCTATCATCTGGTGGAAAGGAGTACCTCTGGAAAGGAACAGGAGGGGAAAGGAAAATATCATCATGTGGGATCGAATGGTAGAGAAATTGAAGAGGCAATTCATCCCCACAGATTATGAGTTGGATATGTTGAGGAAGATGTAGAGTCTTAGACAGGCGAGTAAATCTGTCAAGGAGTACACGGAGGAGTTATA
The DNA here is from genome assembly GCA_028583015.1 of Wollemia nobilis. NCBI lineage: Eukaryota > Viridiplantae > Streptophyta > Pinopsida > Araucariales > Araucariaceae > Wollemia > Wollemia nobilis. The sequence continues at coordinate 642,951 of JAQPPZ010017169.1, forward strand.
TCAGATCTCAATTTGAACTGGCCATTCTGAGGCCAATAAGGAGAAGGTTGCCTGCTACATCAATGGATTAAGAACCAGCATTCAAGAAGAGCTGAGTCTGGTTTGGATGATCACGATTGAGGATGCATACCAGTTTGCATTAAAAGTGGAAGAGAAACTGAATAGGAGGTTTGAATGTAAGCAGAGAGGAAAGGATCATGGTGGGAGAGCTGGTGGAAGGACCAGTGGAGGAAGATACAAAGATCTGAGGAAGACTAGTGAAGCAAGTAGTAGCCAGAACCAGAAAGAAGAGAAAGAGGAGAATACCCAACGCCCATGCAATCAAAACAACAACTACCCGAGGGGAAGAGGTAGGCCTGGGCAAGGGTTTGGGAGAGGTGTATTTCAAGGAACCTGCTTCAATTGTGAAGAAGAAGGACATCGGGCATAAAACTGCCCACAGCACCAGGAAAGGCCAAATAGAAGACCTGAGGGTCAGTCCCGAGCTGTTGTAGTAGACGAAGGTGTCGAATCTGAGCACTCAGAGGAGGTAGAATGAGGGGAAGCGATGATCATCAGGAGAGTCCTGTTGAATGAGGAAAGGAAGGCAGACTAGAGGAACAACCTGTTTCGCACAAGATGCAAGTGCTCAGGCAAGGTCTGTAACATCATTATCGACAATGGTAGCACTGATAACTTGGTCTCTGAGGAGATGGTTTCCAAGTTGCAGTTGGAGAGAAGAAGACACCTGCATCCATATCGAATTGCGTGGTTACAAAAGGACCACAGGGTGCTAGTCAGTGAGCAATGCCTGGTGAATTTTAACATTGGAACTTATCGAGATGAGGTCCTATGTGACATCCTACCTATGGATGCATGTCACATGTTGCTTGGGAGACCATGGTAGTTTGATCGGAGTGCAGTACATGATGGTCGAGCCAATACGTATTCCTTATTGAAGGATGGAGTTTGCCATAAGTTGAAACCCCTGAAGGAGGCAGACAAGAAGGTATGTAGCAGTGCTCGTGTCTGTCTAGTTGATGGATGGAGATTTTTAGATGGCCTGAAGCCATATCATATGTGCTATGCAATAATCCCTAGGGTTAGGGAAGAAGAATGCAAGGAAACCCCAGTGGAGGTCATGGGTCTGTTAGAGGAATTCCCATATATCATTTTTGATAATGTTCCTGAGGGTTTACCACCTGTAAGGAAGATCAGTAACCACATAGACTTGGTGCCAGGGTCTAGCTTGCCCAATAAGGCCGCACACAGAATGACTCCTATGGAAACTGAGATGAATAGACAAGTTCAAGAGCTGTTAAAGAAGGGATTGATTAGGGAGAGTCTTAGCCCATGTGCAGTACCTGTAGTACTAGCACCCAAGAAGGATGGAGAGTGGAGAATGTGCACAGAATCTTGGGCAATTAACAAGATCACTATCAAATACAGATTCCCACTACCAAGGATGGATGATATCATGGACTATTTGAGTGGAGCTGAGTACTTCACGAAGATTGACCTAAAAAGTGGCTATCATCAGATCCATATCCGAGAAGGGGATGAGTGGAAGATAGCCTTCAAAACTAGAGAGGGTTTGTATGAGTGGTTGGTCATGCCATTTGGGCTAACCAATGCACTAAGTACATTCATGCGGCTGATGAATGAAGTCTTGAAGGAATTCTTAGGCAAATTTTTCATTGTCTACTTGGATGACATCTTGATATTTAGCAGAACCTTGGAGGAACACCTGAGCCATATCAGGAGGGTTTTTGAGAAACTGCGGGAGGAGTAGTTGTTGATAAATCTGAAGAAGTGTAACTTTGTGAAGAGGGATCTAGTATACTTGGGATTTGTCATCTCAGCAGATGGTCTCAAAATGGACCCAGAAAAAGGTGAGGGCTATCATAGAATGGCCTACTCCCAAAAGCATGACTGAGGTAAGATCATTTCATGGTCTAGCCAGTTTTTACCAAAAGTTCATTAGAAATTTCAGCAGTATTTGCGCATCCCTTATGGAGACAATGAGGGGAAATAAGAAGGAATTTAAGTGGACAATCGGGGCAGATAAGAGCTTTTCTATGTTGAAGAAGAAGGTCATAGAGCAACCTGTCTTAGCACTTCTATATATTAACAAGGTGTTTCAGGTAGACTATGATGCGAGTGGTAGTGCCATAGGGGCCGTATTGAGTCAAGAGGGTAAGTCTGTCGCTTATTTTAGTGAGAAACTCAATGATGCCAGGAAGAAGTATTCGATATATGATCAGGAGTTATATGCCATAGTCTAGGCTCTGAAGAAATGGAGGCATTATTTTTTGCCAAAGGAGTTTGTTCTTTATACTGATCATCAGGCACTACAATATATTAACAGTCAAGGAAAGTTAAATCAGAGGCACCTGAAGTGGGTGGAGTTCCTGTAGAGCTACACCTTTGTGCTGAAGCACCAGAGTGGGAAGTCCAACAGAGTTGCGGATGCCTTGAGTAGGAGGTAATTTTTATTTATGGAGATGAAGGTGGAAGTTGTAGGGTTTGTTGAACTTAAGGGCTTGTACCCTACAGACCCCGACTTCGTAGAAGCTTGGAAGGCCTATTCTGTGCCTGTTACTTTGGACAAGACTAAGTGGCTAAACTTTTTGATCCAAGATGGAATGTTGTTTAGGGGAAACCAATTATGCATTCCATGAAGTTCAATGAGGGATAATCTAATCAAGGAAAATCACAGTGGAGGTTTGGCTGGACTTTGGTCGAGACAAGACCATCTCCCTGGTTAAGGAAAACTACTACTGGCCGCAATTGCAACAAGATGTGGAAAAATTTGTGCAAAGTTGTAGGATATGCCAGATGGCAAAAGGTGTGAGATAGCCTACTAGTTTACATCAACCACTACCTGTACCTGAAAGGCCATGGGAGGATATTAGTATGGATTTCATTCTTGGTTTACCCAGGACGCAGAGGGGAAACGACTCCATACTTGTGGTGGTGGATAGTTTTTCAAAAATGGCTCATTTTATTCCCTACCAGAAGACTAACGATGCAGTCCATGTGGCTGGTTTATTCTTCAAGGAAGTGGTATGACTTCATGGTATGCCAAGGAGCATTGTGTCGGACAGGGATACCAAGTTTGTAGGGTACTTCTGGAGAACTCTGTGGAAGAAACTGAAGACGGATTTAAAATTCAGTTCTGCATACCACCCCCAAACAGATGGCCAAACAAAGGTGGTAAATAGGAGTTTGGGCAATCTACTAAGATGCTTGGTAGGAGACAAGCCCAAGGGATGGGATTTAGTTTTGCTATAGGCAGAATTCGCTTACAACAACTCTGTCAATAGGAGTACCAATAAATTGCCATTCTAGATAATCTATGGGAGCAGCCCAAGAAACGCTTCTGAGTTGAGAAGGATGGATACAAGAGAAAAATGTAGTGCTGATGTTGAAGACTTTGCTGAACACCTGAAAGGCTTGCATGAGGAGGTAACAAGGCACATCACTAAGATGAATACTCAGTATAAGGCTAGGGCAAACCAAAAGCATCGGGCTAAGGAGTTTGAAGTAGGAGATGTCATCATGGTCCATATAAGAAAAGAAAGGTTTCCTGCCAAGACCTATAACAAGCTGAATATGAAGAAGTTTGGGCCATGTAGGATCATTGGAAAACGAGATTCGGGCAATGCATACGAGGTGGAGTTGCCGAGTGAACTTAACATCTCACCCATTTTTAACATTTTAGATTTGGTCGAGTACCATGAAGGAGGTAGCAGTGAGACACCCAGTCCAAATTTGTGGAGCATTCCAGCAGCCATCCTAGTCGCAGATGAGATAGAAGAAGTGTTGGACATGCGTGAAGGCCGAAGCACTAGGAATAGGTGATATTCTGAATATTTGATCAAGTGGAAGGGTAGGCCCATAGAAGATGCGACTTGGTTGTCGAAGGCAGAGGTTGACCGCCTGGGTCTACCTCTCACATAACAGAAGTGAAGGTCACTTCTTAATTCACCCCAGGTGTCTGATGCAGGAGCATCCGGAGGTGACAGAGCAATCTTGCATCATCCCAAAAATATTTTTTTTCTCTAAGTGCTGGCGAGGGAATAAGCTGTCGCGATATCGTGACACTTTTGGAGCATAGGCACCAAGGGGCAAAGTCGTCGCGATATCGTGACACTTTTGGAGCATAGGCACCAAGGGGCAAAGTCGTTGTGATATCGTGACACTTTTGGAGTAGAGGCACCAAGGGGCAAAGTCGTCGTGATATCGTGACACTTTTGGAGAAAAGGCACCAAGGGGAAAAGTCGTGATATCGTGACACTTTTGGAGCAGAGGCACCAAGGGGCAAAGTCGTCATGATATCGTGACACTTTTGGAGCAAAGGTGCCAAGGGGCAAAGTCGTCACGATATCACGATACTTTTGGAGAATAGGCGCCAAGGGGTAAAGCCATCATGATTTCGTGACACATTTTGAGCAAAGGCGCCAAGGAGAAGAGTGGTCGTGATTTCGTGACACATTTTGAGCATCGACGCCAGGGGGAAGAGTTGTCATGATTTCATGACACATTTTGTGGACAAGCGCCGAGGGGAAAAGTTGTCATGATTTCATGACACATTTTGAGCAAAGGCGCCAAGGAGAAGAGTGGTCGCAATTTCGTGACACATTTTGAGCATCGATGCAGGGGGAAGAGTTGTCACGATTTCGTGACACATTTTGTGGACAAGCGTCGAGGGGAAAAGTTGTCACGATTTCGTGACACATTTTGTGCAAAGGCGCCAAGGAGAAGAGTGGTCGCGATATCGTGACACATTTTGAGCATCGACGCCAGAGGGAAGAATTGTCATGATTTCATGACACATTTTACAAACAAGCGTTGAGGGGAAAAGTGGTCACGATTTTGTGACACATTTTGTGCAAAGGTGCCAAGGAGAAGAGTGGTCACGATATCACAACACATTTTGAGCATCTACGCCAGAGGGAAGAATTATCATGATTTTGTGACACATTTTGTAGACAAGCGTCGAGGGGAAAAGTGGTCATGATTTCGTGACACATTTTGTGGATAAGCGTCGAGGATAAAATTTGTCACGATTTTGTGACACATTTTGCGGATGGGCACCAAGGGGAAAGGACGTCGCGATTTCATGACATGTCACGATTTCATGACCCAAAGGCGAAAAATGAGTGCTGAAGGCTGAGACATCGTGATTTCATGACATGTCATGTTTTCACGGCCCAAATACAGAAAGAGAGTGCGGAGGGCCAGGATGTCATGATTTCGCATCATGTCATGGTTTCACGGACCGAAGGAGAGAATACGACAAGTCGTTCATGACTCCACATAGACAGGCGGCTGTAGAGGTCATTATAGAAGGGCACATGGTAGTAAAATGCAAGTGGCTACAAAGGACTCCTGGGAATGATGACTTAGTGGGTCGATGGACAGGTGGCTGCAGAGCACTCCGCCATTACATGCCATGATGATTCAAGGCACCTGGCAGCAATATGCAAGTGACGACAGAACATTCATGTGGGCGGTTAGAAACCAACTTCGCAGTCTATGTAATGATGTTCGAAGGGGTTCGGGTCCATGATAAGAAGCAGCTCAGGCATTGTAAAGAGGGTTGGCCATTTTGTAACCTCTGTAATTTGAATTTGAAAGATCGGAATGAAATATTGGTGATTTTTTTGCGTGTTATTATAGCCCTGCGTCAGGCCCTTTCTTCCAAAACCAAAAGAAGGTGAGGAGTTATGCTAAGAGAATCTAGCTGTTAATCATCAACCTCAACATGCCAATTGAAAACTGAAGATTGCACCTTTTTATTCAATCTAAAAATGCATTACAGTAATGCAAGAAAAACTTGCAAATTACTGTTCTACTATAGGAAAACTTTACTCTATGCTAATTTTGGTATTCTATTGCCTATCTATCTATATGTCTATATCTATGCTCAACCATTTGGGAGCTTTATTATTTATAAGATAATACTGATATGCTTGGTTACTGCTTTGTAGGGATTTACAACTGATTACATAACTATTTCCTAGACTGCAAGAATTTACTTTGTCAAAACTTTATCCATTCATTATTGTTGGGCTGCATTTTTTAAGGAAACCATGTTAAGATGAGTTGGGACAACCTCCTGGTCAATTTCCAATAATTTCCTCCACCGTTTTATTGCTTTGTGACCAATTTTAGTTGTTCCTACGCTATTCCCTATTCCTGCACCGCTTATTCCTACACTGCTTCGAAACAATAGGCAGATGACCGATTGTTGCTGATCTATGGTCCAAATGCGTAGGGAGTAACATGTTGACTTCTCCTCTCTCTTGCAAACCCTTCTGCATCGATGGCATGTGATGGAGTGACTAATTCCAAGCCTTGCTGTATATGCACAACTGGATGGAACTGTCATAGTTACAGTCTGTTTTCCTGCATAGTCAGCTACAATGGAAAAATTCTTGGCACCCTTTTCCATTTGAATTAGTTTAACCAAAGGAACACAATATTACCAAGCATAAGATATTCAAAAAAGGTCTGAATTTCTATAATACTATTGATTAATTAACTGAAAAATAGGTGAAATTGTAGTAAAAACAGTAAAACAGAGTATATGCACTTTGTCATTTCAGAATATGCAAACATCATTATATAATGCATTTTCCCATAATTAACATAAAAATCATAGTAAAAAGGGTAATTCAAATAGTTAAAATGTATCAAAAAGTGTTCATGGATGAGGCAATTCCTAGCCTCATCATTCCCCCCCAACTTATGGTAATGCATGTCCTCATGCATTTTGTACAGCGACAACAACACACAAATCTAGGTCTAGACATCTTTTATGAAATTTGAGTAATGCACCACCAATTTTATAGAATCCACTGATTGCCTTGATGGACTGAAACCACTGTTTGAAGTGCACATCAGGCTGTGGGTTAGTATCAAAGAAGTAGGGGACAAGAGTAATAATTATGGGCATCCTATATCTCAGACCTATCCAAATCTCCTTGATTTCTGATATAATTTGGACAATGCCTTCTGCCCTTCTTCTTGACCACAACAAATTAATGGGAGAAATTGGCTCTATTTTCTATAGAGAGATAGATGACTCACCCCATCTATTTTTACAAGCTGCCATAACATCATCAAAAAAATCTACACAAAAATTATGAAATTGGATTATACTTTTTTGAAGGTTCCCTAGATAGAGTTTTTTCATTCTGATATCCCTCATGAAGGTATAATGAACATTTGTACAATCCTTATGATTCAGAGGAGCAGGTCTGATAAGTAAAATAGCCTGTGATTCCAATTACTTAGTGAAATTCTTTTTTGTGTCACAGTAAATCTAATTTTGCAGAGTGGACATGAAGGCTCTAAGCTGTAAGTCACCTATATAAATGTGAGGTAGAAACATACTTTCTATTGGCAAAAAGAAATTATGCAAGAATAACTCACATAATAAGTTTTTTTGTTCTGCTAGACTCTGCATAAATGCCTCTATGAATTCTTCAGGAGTGTTCAACTGATGAGGCAGCTCAGAAGAAAGTCTCATGATTTGCTAGTGAAGGTATCTCTCCTTGAGTAGGAGGCTATAAAACCTAGGTGGTCTTCTGCATTGTATTGCATATTCTGCAATCTGACATACATCCTACACTTGTGTTTTTAACCTATTCACCTCTGTTTCCTTCTCTGCTACTTTGGTTGCTTTAGAGTTTAAAGTGGCAACCTTGCCCTCTAACTGGTGACACTAAGTCATCCAATATGCCAGGTCTTCATTGTACCTAGTTAAAGGCACTGTGTCTGGGGGTCTTACAATAGGTTGCATTTGTGCCACTATATTCACTTGTACACCAACTTCCACAGTTGGTATTACAATAGGCAAATCTGTTTGTGTTCCTTGTTCTGTTGTAATAGCAATGAGAGGAGAGAGTGTGGATACCTTATCTTGTGTTGTAGCCTCTTGTTCCTCTACAGAAGGTTTTTGTGTTTCTTGCTGAAGTGCAATAACATTTGTCAGCAGAATTCTTGATGGACTCTCATCATCAGATATTGCCATTCCTACTTCCTCTCTGTCAGGTGATCTCTGTGTAGGTGCTATGTTTGGCTCAGAATGTTCAACTAAATCTAAGAGAATCTGGGCCCATTCATCAGGTGATGCTTCTGGTAACTCTGTAGATTGATATTCCAGTTGAGACAACTGGTTCTGGAAATCTTGAATTTTTTGTTGAAGTAGATCAATTTGTTGATCCTTTTGTTTTATGGTCTCTTCAGCTTGCTCAATCCAATGGGTTTGGGTTTTAATAACACTCTTTGCAACATGCAATTGAGTGTGGATATCGATTTCCTCTTCAGACTTAGAATCTAAATACTACTCAGAATCAGTATGTATTAAAACATGCACATCATCCTTAACTGGTTCAGAATCAAATTTTAACTGCTCCTTAGAATCAAAGTCAGTATAATCAACTAAAGGACATACAGGGCTTATTGAAGTTTCATCCATAGTTGTATCCAGTTCCATTGTCTGTATCCCTGTGTCTGTCATTTCTATTTCAACATTTGGTTCCTATGCATCTTTTGTTCTGATTTTTCCTTCATTTGGGTCTATGATATCTATTAGTTCTTTTGGAAGTGTTTTAGTTTTCTGAAGTCTAGCAGACCTTCTTAACCCTGTAGACTCTGGATACTTCTTAGCAGGTGTAGGTTTTGGATGTTCTAGAGCAACTACAGATGTTGCTATTGATTCAGGAGCAGATTCTAGAGCAGGTGCATGTTCACTTGAACTTCCAATTTCTCTGTTGGGTTGTATAGTATCTAAAAATGTTACCCTTTTTCTTTTTTACTGAGAACCAGATGTGGACGCTTGTTGTTTCCTAGTTTGTGAATATGGGGGACCATCTGGAGAAGGAGAAATTCTGATTTTAGGGGTTTATAGACTAGGGTTTTCTGCATAGTCTTCCTCTGCTTCTTCTTCCTCTAATGTAGGATTAGGGTCATTTGTTTCTGCCCAAGGGGCAAAGAAGCGGTCAAAATTTCTAGGGTTTCCCCTAAAGTGATACTGGCAAATCAGTTTGATGAGCCCGTGATGCTTAGGGCTTCCCTTACCTGCTTGGTATTTTATGGCCATAGCCTTTAACTCCTAATAAAGATATAAGGGCATATTAACCCTACATTCTAGTTTAACTACTCCATGGTGTAGATGGTTGAGGATACGAAGGTGTGGGCCAAATACAATAGGAAATTGGCCATCACAAGTGATGTACCTCATAACCCACATTGCAACTTTGTTCCAAGGGACTGGTAAACTAGGTCTTTTTACCCCCTTACAAATATTTCTATGCATTAAGAACTCAATTTCTCCATCCCCTTCTTCCTTAAATTGATTAACTAGGTTATTTAAAATATTTTGCCCAACTTTTACAATCTGCAAGCCTTGAAGAGGTAATTCAGTAACTTGGCTAAGTATTTCAGGAGGTACCTAGATAGTCATCCCGTTAATGTGCACTCGATTGTTGTGGAAGGTGTGTGCGAATTATGCCACCAATCCCTCGAAATAGCCTTCAAATTTTTGCAGGAACGACATAAATCCTCCATCAGCAAATATTTGTAGGGATGCAGGGTCACTTTCTAGGTAGCTAATATTTTTAGGTTCGGCTCTGATTTTCTTTCTCCCCATGGCGTAATTTCTTGCCTTCTATTTTGTAGTTTCTATAAATTGGTGGACAGTACGAGCGTGTGTCTGGTTTAGGGTTTCAATCATCATAGCAGGAATAATAGTAGCGCAGGAACTGCTTCGAAACTTGTAGTGTAAAGATGTGGTAGCCCATGTGAAGTTACTACCCGTAATTTCGCTCATTTTTGATATGGAGGCCAGCTGTCACATGCAACCATGAGTCGGTGACCTATATTTTCCCTTCTAAACCAATTAACTCACCATAGGCCACGTGTCGTAAACAATTTTTACACATAATTTCATTCCTGCGCTTAGTGATTTCATTCTTGCGCTCTAGGATATAAACAGTTTATTCTTGCGCTTGTTAAATCATTCCTGCACTCTAGGATATAAATAGTTTATTCCTGTGCTTTATGGATTATTCCTGCGCTTTAGAATATAACAGGTTATTCCTACGCTTTTGAATATAATAGGTTATTCTTGCGCTTTCCTATTCCAGCGCACTTCTATTTTTTATTCTAGAGCAGAATTAGGCAGAGGCATTACTGACAAGGACTTTTCATGTTTGATTCCCCCTTTTTACATGCTTTTATACTAACCAAGGATATTTACACTATATACTAATGATTTACATTATTCAGAGAATGAAAAAGACACATACCTGTTATAACCATTTTATCTACACTTCGAGGTGCTCCTGCTAAGATTTCCAACTAATCAATATTGAAACTATGGTAAGTGCAATTTGAAAACAGATGAAACAATGGTCATAAGACCGAACAATGATAGTGAATCCAACTAGGTAAACATGCTGGAAAATTGGTTTTCATGTAAAACCAACTCAGGAATGCCTCAAAGAGGTTTTCGCTTCTTGAATTATTAATATTATTATTATTTATTTTTTTATTTTTGGAAACTTGTGTCAATTTGCTGAATTCAGTATGGAAGAAGTGTTTTCTTCCCAAATGTGTACATCCAAATTTTCCACTTGTTTGAGAAATTATGCCTTGTTGTATGGTTTGTGGTACATACGAAGATGATGTCCATTCACCACCAACTTGCGTTGTGAGTCATCAATAGGTGTAATATGAACAACTCCATTGTCAAACACTTCCTCAATTTGATATGGTCCAAGCCATCTGGTCTGCAACTTTCCAAGGAAGTCCTTGTATTGTGAATCAAACAAAAAGGCCCAGTCACCTTGCTAAAATTTCTGTTGCTTGATGTGACTATCATGCCACATCTTCCACTATGCTTGGATTATCTTCATCTGATGTAGTGCATCCATGCGCAGTTCATCCAATGCATCAAGTTGTAGAATACGATCTTCTTGTGCCTATGACAGATCAATACCTACTTCCAAAGTAGTTCGAAGAGTTAGTAATTCAAACTCAATAGGCAAAAGCAATTTTTTTCCATAGACCAATTCATAGGGCATAAATCCAGTGGTAGATTTCCAAGTGGTATTATAAGCCCAAATAGATTCTGGTAATTTGTCTAGCCAATTTCTTTTATGAACTGCTACGTTTTTGGTCAGAATTCATTCTAATTCCCTCTTGGTCACTTCAACTTGGCCATTGGCTTGTGGATGATAAGGTGAGGATTTTCTGTGTTTGACTTGATAAAGGTGAGTGAAGGCTTTAATAATTTTGGAAGTAAATTGGGGTCTGTGATCTATGGTGAAAGATTGTGGGGCTCCAAAATGCAAAAAAAATTGTGAATACAGAAAATCAGCAAATTTTTCTTCTCTAGCATGTTTAAAAGCACGAGATTCTACCCATTTAGTAACATAATCAGTACATACCAAGATATGCACTTTGCCTTGGGAAGGAGGATTAATGGGTCCTACAAAATCTAAACCCCATATTTCAAATGGTTCTATTCCTATTTGAGGTTGTAATGGCATTTCATTAGTAAAGGTAGGTTTTCCCATTCTTTGGCAGACATCACAATGTCTAATGTACCTCTTTACATCTTTATGCAAAGATGGCCAATAATATCCGATTCCCAAGATTTTACAAATAGTGCTTTTGACTGAATAATGCCCTCCTGATGGTTCATCATGGCATGCCCATAGGATATCATATACTTCATCTTGGAGGATAAATCTGCGTAAAACATGATCAAGACTACATTTAAACAGTAAGCCCTCTATCCATTGAAAAGAAGAAATTTGCTTGATTAACTATTTATTTTGTTTAGGGATAAAGTGAAGAGGAATCTTCCCTGTAGCTAAGTAATTAGCTATGTATGCAAACCATGGAGATTGTACAGAGACAGCAAACAAATTTTCATATGGAAAGGTATCTTCCACCGCTTCCCCTATATCTGCATTTGGTATTCTTGACAAGAAATCTACAACTACATTAGATTTCCCAGGCTTGTTTACTATGGTAACATCAAATTCCTGCAATAGAATCAACCAATGAATAATTCTTGCACTAACCAATGGTTTATTCATCAAATATTTGATTGTAGTATGATCTGTATGGATGAATACTTGGTACCCTATGATATAGTGTCAAAATTTGTTAATAGCATAGATTATAGCCAAGAATTCTTTTTCAATGGTAGTGTAGTTTTTCTCAGCTCCTGTCAAGTTTTTATTGATATAGTAAATAGCATAATGTTCCCCATTTTCAATATGTCCTAACATAACTCCAATAGCAGTATTGGAAGCATCAGTTTGAATATGAAAAGGTAACTCCCAATTAGGACCTCTTAATACAGGTGGAGTGGTTAATTTTTCCTTTAAGTCTTCAAAAGAAGTTTGACATTCAAAAGACCAAACAAATTCATAATCCTTCATGAGTAGAGCAAACATAGGATTTGCTATAGTACTGAAGTTAGCAATGAATCTACGATAAAAACCAATGTGCCCTAAGAAACTGCATACATCAGTTTGAGTTTGTGGAGGAGGGAGGTTTTTGATGACTCCAACCTTCTTAGGATCAACCTTGATTCCATAAGAAGAGATTTGATGTCCAAGGACAATTCCTTCCTCCATAATTAAGAAGCATTTCTCAGGATTCAGAGAGAGGTGGTATGTTTCATAGTGAATCAGCACTTTTTCAAGATGTTCTAATGCATATTCAAAAATATTTCCAAACATCATGAAATTATCCATATAAATTTCAACACTTTCATTGGTTAAATCAGAAAAAATTGCTAAAACAGCTCTCTGAAATATTGCTGGAGAATTACATAAACTAAAGGGTAAAACCCTGTAAGCAAAGGTTCCCCAAAGACATGTAAAGGTAGTTTTTTCTTGGTATTTTGGCGCAACTTGTATCTGGTTATACCTACTGAAACTATCAAGAAAACAAAAAAATTTCTTTCTAGCAAGGGTATCCAATACTTGGTCTATGAATGGTAATGGGAAATGATCCTTATGTGTGGCCTTATTTAACTCCCTATAATCCACACATACTATCATTTTACCATTTTTATTTGGAACAATGACCAGTGGTGAAACCTATTTACTGTCTAAAATTGGATAAATGAATCCAACATCTAAGAATTTTTCAATTTCCTCTTTCACAATTTCCTTTAGAGCAGGATTCAAGCATCTCTGAGGTTGCCTTACTGGTTTTATGTTTTATGTGTATATCCTATGTGTACATACCTTAGGATGAATGCATGTCATGTCTTTATAGTTCCATGCAAAAGCTTGAACATGTCTTTGTAAGACTGCAAATAATTTGGTTTCTTGGTCCTCAGTTAGCCAACTATTAATGTTTAGAAATTTACCTAGCTGGATTTCAATTTGTTTGATCCCTAGATAGATAGAACTAGCTACTTCATAGTTACTGATTAATGCATTTAATGGACAATGATGTGGTTGTAGAGTATGAAATACTCTAGAATCTGTCTCAAAAATGATACCTAGTGGAATCAGGTGACATTTGAAGGTGTTAAGGAGATGATGATGCCATCCATGTGGTAGAATGAATGATCTTTCTTGATTAGGCATGGATGACAGAGGTTCTAAATTTTGTTCCTCCTCTTGCCACAACAATCGATGAACAAGAGTTTGATCATCAGTTAGTCCTTCTAATTGTAATGTTTCAATTAGGACAGTTTCATTCTCAAATATTTCTCTCTCAAGTGTAGTGATTTCCTCAATATGTTCTTTAACTACAACTGTAGCCAAAGTGGAAATGGTTTCTTGTTCTTAATCAGATTTAGGATACCAAATTTGTCCAAAAAATTTAGTTGAAGGTTGAGCTGGTGGATACAAATAAATTTTCTTTAGGTCAACACCATTAGAAATGGTCATTTCTTCTGACCTGCAATCTATAAAAGTAGCTGCAGTAGCCAACCAAGGTCGTCCTAGAATGATAGGGTATCCATTGACTGATTTTCTAGGCTGAAACACTAAGAAGTCTACATGATATTCCCAAGAAGAGACTTCAATGGCTACATATTCTAGGATCCCTTCAGGTTTGGCAACTGACCTATCTGCCATTTCCAAAACTGTGGTATTAGGACTGCGATTCTTGAGCTGTAATTTTTGCATTGTGTCCTTAGTCATAACATTAATTACAACTCCAAGATCAAGTAGCACATTAGGAATTTGCATTAATACAATAGTATTTGTAACTATTGGACTACCGGGGTCACTATGTTTGGGAGGAACTAGTTTCTCGAACAATAAATTAGCTAATTTTCCTTCTACCTGAACGATTTTAGGAAATGCCTTCTTTTTACCAGGTTTCTTGATACATAACTCCTGAATAGTCTTTTTGATTGAAGGAACATCCCTTATTGCTTGCAACAAAGGGAGAGAAATTGACATCTTTTTAAGTTATGTCACTAATTTTGATTCAGGGGCAGTATCAATAAGATCAAACCTTTCAAGGTATGGTAATGCTACTGGAGAAGATTCCTGCATTTTTTCTGTTACTTTTTTTTTTTTTTTGTTGCACTATCTCCTGTTTAGGAGGTTCTTATTTTTAACTTATTTCTTCAATGGTGGGTGGAACAGGTTCAGGTAAAACCTTCCCTGAACGCATCTGGATGTTACTACAGTCAAGTACATGAACTACAACAAAGTCTTTAGACTCAGCCTCATAAACAAGGGCTGTTTGTCTGGTATTATTTGGGTTAGTCATAGGCTGAGATGGGAGTGGAGTTTGTTTTACTGGTTGCATTTGTTGATGTTTTGTTCTCTAAAAAATTGGATTAGGAGCTGGCATCAAGTTTTGAGCTTGCCCTTGATACCTTTGTTGTCCTTGGTATGGTGGATATTGCTGTCCTCATCTTTGTCCTTGCTGTGTCCACTATGGATGAGTTGCATTCCAAGGTGGGTTCATCAATCTAGGATGTGACCAATCTGGAGGAGCTGTCCAAGGTTGGTTCCAAGGTTGTGCAGGGACTTCTGCATGTCCACATGGCATGTTCATATTCCAAGGAAATTGTCCCCAGTTTGGAAACCGAGGAGCATTGGGATATTGTGTATAGCCACCACCGGATCTCTGCCCAATAGCATTAAGTTCTTCTGTTTGGGTGCCTAAGACAGATTTTAGATGAGGCAACAAAGGACATCTATCTGTTGAATGTTCCTTGGAACAAATTCCACAAATAGAAGTTTTTTTTAAAGGGCAATCCTGCAAGGCATGCTTATTCCTGCATCTCGGGCAATAGATTTCCAAAGGTGGTGTAGAATTGGATTTTATGTTTCTCTCACCTAATGTAGAATTAAGTTGAACAAGGATATCAGTTTTTAAATTAGCCATTTCCTCCATTAACTCCTTTATGTCATTATTGCCAGAATTCTGTTTCTTTCTCCGATGGTGAGTACGAGAATAGTTTCTACATAACTCCACAATATCTTCAAGGTCAAGTTGATCTATGTCTCCTTTTCCCATTAAATCTAACACTTCCCTAGATTCATCCTCTAATCCTCTTAAGAAGATAGGCTTTAAGAAATTAGGTTCTACAGGACCACATCTCTTTTGGACAAAGGCAAAGTGATCAAGGTAATCCTCTAAAATCTCATCTTCTTCTTGCTTGATCCAAAACAACTCATCTTTTCTATTTCGTACTCGATAGTAATATTGATATTTATGTAAGAATGCAGTCTCCATGTCATCCCAAGTATGGATTGAATTAGGTTCAAGATTACTCATAAACCATCGAAAAGCAGCATCCTTAAGCGTAGAAGGAAATAATTTCAATTTTTGATTATCATTTATGTAGTCATAAGTCTGACATAACACTTTGAATTCAAACAAAATTTGATCAGAATCTTTTGAAACAGTTCCCCTAAAAATTGGAAATATGGATGGAGAAATAGTTTTCATGGGAGCATCTAGAGCTGGATCCAACCGTATGGGATATTCAAAAGTCCTAGGAGGATCATCAGCATACCCACCTGGTGGTGGTGTTGTTGCCGCCATAGTTATTTTCTTTGAGTTTGATGTGGATGGTTCAGTATTAAGGGAATGTTTAGCAGAAAGTGCTACCAAAAGTTCTTGTTCTAATCCGTCCAAAGCTTTAGTTGGTGAAGAAGGTATTTCTTGCTCTGGAAATTCTTCATCTGATCGTGAAGAACGCCTTGGTGGTTCAGAACTAGTTTTGATAAACCTCCCTCTTTCGTCTCTTGGCCTATGCATTCATGCCTATTTAGTAAATAAACTGAAATACAATATTTCAAAAATTGTAACACAATTCTTGACCTGTGTCACTTTTCCTAACAACACCATTTGTTCCCCGACAATGGTGCCAAAAATGATGAGGGTCGTTGATCATTTATCATTTAATCATTATGTGTGTCAATCCAGGGTGGTGTCTAAAGGTTGTATACGATAGGAAGTGTCACAGTTGCAGGTTTAGTTTATCCAAGAACAGGTTTTATTGATGGATCAGTTAGCATTTGGGGGTTTTGTTGTGACCTTTAACTTCTAAGAATTGAAATTAACTCCTATTTACTTTTGCAAAAACAAAATTGCAGGAAATGAAATTACAGAATCTAGAAATGACAAAAAATGAAATGTTGCTAAATTGAAATGACAAAAAAGTAAAGTGTAGAATTTAAAACACACACACACTCTTGCATGAAATTAAATCAACTGGAGAATTTCAAAATAGAATTTCAACTACTGCAATACTGAATCAAAAAAAACTGTCAAATTGTAAAATGACAAGATATCTGGAAATTGCTGTGTAATGCAGAATTGAATCAACAATTACTGTAAAACTGCAAAATGACAAAATATCTAGGAATTGTTGTAAATATAGAAAATACTGTCCACTACTAAAAACCGTATTGAAAATTACTAAAGAAATAAAAACTGGCAGAATTCTACTAACCTGCTGCAGCAAGAATTCAGCAAGAAATTTTGTCAAGAACTATCTTCCTCTGGCCTGCAAGTGGCCCTTGCTTCTAGAACCAAAAGAAGGTGAGGAGTTATGCTAAGAGAATCTAGTTTTTAATCATCAAACTCAACATGCCAATTGAAAACTGAAGATTGCACCTTTTTATTCAATCTAGAAATGCATTACAGTAATGCAGGAAAAACCTGCAAGTTACTGTTCTGCTATAGGAAAACTTTACTCTATGCTAATTTTGGTATTCTATTGCATATCTATCTACATGTCTATATATATTCTTGACCATCTGGGAGCTTTATTATTTATAAGATAATACTGATATGCTTGGTTACTGCTTTGTAGGGATTTACAACTGATTACATAACTATTTTCTAGACTGCAGGAATTTACTTTGTCAAAAATTTATCCATTCATTATTGTTGGGCTGTATTTTTTGAGGAAATCACATTAATATGAGTTGGGATAGCCTCCTGGTCAATTTCCAATAATTTCCTCCATCGGTTTATTGCTTTGTGATCAATTTCAGTTGTTCCTACGCTATTCCCTATTCTTGCACTGCTTATTCCTGCACTACTCCGAAACAATAAGCAGGTGACCGATTGTTGTTGATCTATGGTCCAAATGTATAGGGAGTAACGTGTTGACTTCTCCTCTCTCTTGCACACCCTTCTACATCGGTGGCATGTGCTGGAGTGACTAATTCCAAGCCCTGCTGTATATGCATAGCTAGTTGGAATTATCATAGTTACAGCCTGTTTTCCTGCACAGTCAACTATAATGGACAAATTTTTGGCACCCTTTTCCATTTGAATTAGTTTAACCAAAGGAACACAATATTAGCAAGCATAAGATATTCAAAAAAGGTCTGAATTGCTATAATACTACTGATTAATTAACTAAAAAATAGGTGAAATTGCAGTAAAAATAGTAAAACGGAGTATATGCACTTTGTCATTTCAGAATATGCAAACATCATTATATAATGCATTTTTTCCATAATTAACATAAAAATCATAGTAAAAAGGGTAATTCAAATAGTTAAAATGTATCAAAAAGTGTTCATAGATGAGACAATTCCTGGCCTCATCAATTCCCTCAAAGTAGCTAGGGTTTTAAATAACCAATTTTTTTAAAAAAATAAAAAATTTGAGATCTCATATATTTCTTTCTTCAAACAATTAAATCTGCATATTCTCTTCAAAACAAAAAAAATGGCAACTCCCTCAATAATTATAAAAATTTAACAAGTGAGCAATCATTTTTATAGTACTTAAAATAATCTACATGCTAATGCAAAAATATTCTAAAAATGACTACAAAAAAAATTGAAAATAATTTGTTTCTTTTGAAAAAAAACTATGCAACCAAAAACCAACACAAAAACCTCAACTTCAAACAACTGTAAATTTCTCAATACTTATCAAAATTTAACAAACACGTAGTCATTATTATAGTACTCAAAACGATCTACAAATGATTGCTTAAAAATGATTTGACCCTTACAATATGTGATGTTGTTTCTAAAAAAATATGCCCTAGCTTTGTAAAAACAACCCCACTTTGCTAGAATCGTTGCTATAATACCAAATGTTATGAAATTATTTTCTCATTAATAGAAATCATTCATCATTATGTAGAAAATTGAAATATCCATCCATAGTAAATTCCACAATAACACTTTTTCTCTTTGGCCGCGATAATGCAACATGTCACAATATCATGACACTTTTCCTCTTTGGTCACGATAATGCAACATGTCGCGATATCATGACACTTTTTCCTCATCTAGTCGTGGTAATGCAACTTGTCGCGATATCGCAACACTTTTTCTCCTTTGGCCACGGTGCTGCTACATGTCGCAATATCGTGACATCTTTTCTCTTTGGCCGCGATGTTGCAACTTTTGGCCGCGATAATGTAACATGTCACGATATCGTGACACTTTTTCTCCTTGGCCGCAATATTGCAGCATGTCGCAATATCGTGACACTTTTTTCTCATCTGGCCACGGCAATGCAACTTGTTGCGATATCGCGACACTTTTTCTCCTTCGGCCACGACATTGCAACATGTCGCGATATCACGACATATTTTCTCCTTGGCTGCGATGTTGCAACTTGTCGTGATATCGTGACACTTTTTCTCCTTTGGCAGCAACATTACAACATGTCATGATATCGTGACACCTTTTCTCCTTTGGCTGTGATAATTCAACTTGTCGTGATATCACGACACCTTTTCTCTTATAGCCGCGATGATGCAGCATGTCACGATATCGCGACACTTTTTCTCCTATGGCCGTGACAATGCAACATGTCACGATATCGTGACATATTTTCTTCTTGGGCCTCGATGATTCAACTTGTCACGATATCGTGACACCTTTCCTCCTCTAGCCACGATGATGAACTTGTCACGATATCGCGACACTTTTCTATTCTGGCAGTGACGTTGCAACATGTCACGATTTCGTGACACTTTCTCTCCTTCGATTGTGATGCTGCATCTTGTCACGATATTGTGACATATTTTCCTCCCTTGGTCATGATGGCACAACATGTCGCAATATCACGACACCTTTTCCTCCTTGCTTTTCTATATGCTTGGAACCGCGAAAATGCAACATGTCGCGATATCGCGACACCTTTCTTCTTGTGGTGTTTGAATTTTTCTCTGATCTTTAGCTCTTGGGCCTCTTCGGTCGGTTTGAATAACATGTAAAATTATACTTGTACAAGGTTCAGGGACCTTTCAACACCCTTTCAACCAATAAAAAAAAATTCCACAATAACAATCCACACAATAAAATACAGATATTATTAGAAATGTTGAGTTGTCATTGATATCAAAGGCATAATTGGAAGGATAATTTAATTATAAGTATGCTCATGAGTTTTGGCAATATCATGTTTTGAATTACAAGAATATGCTTTAATATTTAAATATTAAAGTTATAAAAAATATTATTACAAAGTTAAACCTTATAATATTTAAATATTAAATTTAAATATTATAAAGTTAATGTTTTGGAATATCAATAAAGGCCGACCTTGTGCATATAAATAAAGGTTGTATATATATAAAAGGTTGAAATTCATTTGAGCAATGGATGCCTTCGAGTTACTTGTGCAAGCAACAAGGATCGTTAAGCGGTGAAGAAGATTAGTGTAGCGATGAAGGAGATTAGAGTAGTGGTGAAGGAGCTTAGAGTAGAGACATATATTAAGGTAGCGATGAAGGATCTTAGAGCAGTAGCAAATGATATTAGGGCAGTAGTGAAGGAGATTAGAGTAGCGGTAAATATTGACAACAAAAAGATAAAGTTAAGGGATATATTATTTTCATTGAAGTGTCCGGATCGTCAGATCATCGGAAAGATCAAATTGCGTAAACAACGTGTGTGTTTTGTATGATTGTGATAGATTCATGGAAGAGAATGGCATGTGGTGGGAATTGAAGCAAAGAGAGGTCAAAAAGTGATTTTGTTGAAGTTCTGCTCTAGTTGTGTGGGAGGCATTATAGAGAAACTTGACCAGCATTGATCAAAGCATCAACTGACGTGCAGTTTGAAGTTAGAAAACAAAGTGATGTCCAACAAAAGTGACCAGCGAACATTGTTCTAAAACCTAGCAAAAAAATGAAGGGAGCAAGCTTATAAAATATGTGGAGTGCACAAACCTCACCATTAAATAAAGGTACACATATTTGGTTTGGCCATCTGACGTCTAGCTTCATTTTTGAAGGAAATCCCATAATCCCACATTGTCTGTGTCACTTCCATGTTGTAGTTTATATACTTCCAAGCACTATGTTTTAAATGTGACTACGGTCACATTAGGACCCCTTTTGGTATTCATTGCAAGTGTAAAATTTCCACGTTGTCCCTAGCTATCGAATCTGTCATGTGTCCTTTCATGAAAGGTCCATGTTATCTCTAACTATCAAATCTACCATCCATCATGTGGTCGTATGTCTCATAGCCATACCTTCTTGTCTACTCACCTCATAGTCGAACTTGTGTGTCCATTTGTGTTGTTCCTGCGTATCCACCTAAGTTGTACTGCATGTCTACTTGCCTCACTACTATCCATTGAGCCTATTCAAAATATGCCACAAGGAGTAATATGAATGTGTAGTGAAAAGTTTGCACTAGCCACTAGGAGTAATTTGAGTTTGCACTAGCCACTAGGAGTAATTCGAGTTTGCACTAATGGTTGAGAGAAATTTGAATTTGCACTAGCCATTGGGAGAAAGTTGAAAGTGCACTAGCTGTTGGGAGTAATTTGAATTTGCAATGAAAGGTTGAATTGAATTATCCAAAGTTTTTAAATGCTTATCTTATCATGAGGAGTTTCAAATGAATGTGGGGGCAGCAAATAATTCTTTTTAGAACCTAAGAACAAGTCAAGGTGTCACATAGTAAAAGGATTAATGCACATCTTCACCCAAGCATCCAATTGAAAAGGAAGGACATTTTAGCTATCTACAAGAAGAAGGAAAGGTGCACAAGATAGTTACAAATCAGCATTTACAAGGTCAATTATCAAGTGCTAGACTAGAGCTACCTTTAAAATGTAATAAATGTGAGACATGTGGAAGTGACAGAATTATTGAATGTAAAGAATAGTTTGGTCATTTGAAGCTTCCTACACAAGTACATCATCTATATGTTCAATTGGTAGAATATATTTTGGTTTGAAGAAAGCAAACTCAAGAAAAGGGAAGAATTTAAAGAGTAAGAGCAGGGTTTTGGATCAGATTGTTGAGCACACTTGAGCAGAATTTTGGATCAGATTTGGGAGTAGATTTGAGCAGTATTTGTGAGAATATTTGGGAGCATATTTGAGCAGTATTTGTGAGAATATTTTGGAGTAGATTTAAGCAGTGTTTGTGAGAATATTTGGGAGTATATTTGAGCAGTGTTTGTGATCAGTTTTGGAGAAAAATTGAGTATAGGGGATTGGTGTCTCCTATGGGTTGGTGCCCACAAACTTGAGAGGGGATTGGTGTCTCCTGTGGGTTGGTGCCCATGAACTTGTGAGAGGGGATTGGTGTCTCCTATGGGTTGGTGCCCACAAACTTGCAAAAGGGGATTGGTGTCTCCTATGGGTTGGTGCCCACAAACTTGCAAAAGGGGATTGGTGTCTCCTATGGATTGGTGTCCATGAACTTGTATAGGGGATTGGTGTCTCCTATGGGTTGGTGCCCATGAACTTGTATAGGGAATTGGTGTCTCTTGTAGATTGGTGTCCATGAACTTGTATAGGGGATTGGTGTCTCCTATGGATTGGTGTCCATGAACTTGTATAGGGGATTGGTGTCTCCTATGGATTGGTGTCCACAAACTTGTATAGGGGATTGGTGTCTCCTGTGGATTGGTGTCCATAAAATTGTATAGGGGATTGGTGTCTCCTATGGGTTGGTGCCCATGAAATTTATTGAAGAAAAATATAAGCAATATTTTGCCATGGTTTTCTCTCGAAAGGGTGTTTCCATGTAAAAACATTGTCTCTTATGTGTATGGAAATTGTGCATTGATTTATTATTGCATTCATATTATTGTTGTTATCATTTGGAAATAAATTTTTTATCTTATATTGTTCACCCCCCTCTCAGTATAAGCTTGTGTTCTTCAATTGGTATCAGAGTAGGTTCCTTCATGAAAGCCTAACAACTTGAAGGAAGATCTTACAGGAACACACATGGCTCACCAAGAAGGTTTTTCATAAAATAGGGCTCCATTATTTGATGGAACTAACTATGCTTTCTAGAGTGTGAGGATGCAAACTTATTTGATGGCACATGGCTATGATATATGGTAATCCATTGAGGATGGGTTCACACCACCTACAACTCCTCCCATGGATCAAAATGGCAAGAAACCATTTGAAAATAATGCCAAGGCTATGAATGCAATATTAAGTGGGTTATGTGAATCAGAGTTTGTGAAATTCATGCAATGCACTTCAGAAAATAAAATATGGGACAAGTTACAAAGAATATATGAAGGAGATGACAAGGTTAAAATGGAAAAAATTCAAACCCATAGGAGGAAGTTTGAAGACTTGAAGATGAAATATGAGGAAGATATTACCAAATATCTACTCCATGTTGATGAAGTTGTCAACACCATTCATGGACTTGGAGAAAGTATTGAAGACTCTAATATTGTTCAAAAAATCTTAAGGTCACTTCCCATGAGGTTTGATGCAAAGGTCTCGGTGATTGAAGAAATGAAGGATCTTAAAACCTTAAGCATGGATGAGCTACACAAAATTCTTACAGCCTATGAGATGAGGACTAAAAAATATCAAACATCCAAATGGGAGGCCACATTTAAAGCTTCAAAGAAGACAAAGAATAAAGAACCAGAGTCAAGTGAAGAATCAAGCAGCGGAGAAGAAGCTAACTTTGTGCGAAGAAATAAGAAGGGTCCAAGAAAATACAAAGGTATGCATTCTATGAAATATTTTAATTGTGGTAATATTGGTCACTATGCATCTAATTTCCCACAAGCTGGAAGTAGTAGCAGTGAAGAAGAAAAGGAATACAAGAAAAAGAAAGAAAGAAAATTTTATCATGAAAAGAAAAAGAGGTACGATCAAAGCAAGCATGAGAAGAAGATCTTTCAAAGGCACAAGAAGAGTCTTTATGTTGAGGAAGCAAGCATTTCTTCCAGCAGTGATGAAAGTCTCTCCAATAGTGAAAGAGAAGAAATCCTATTTTTAGCTATAGAGGAGAAAGAAGATGCTCTTGTTGACGAAAACCAAGAAAAAGAGAGATCTAGAAAATGAAGAGGAAGCCATAGTTGACATAGAAGAGGAACTTGTTGTTGCTCTTGAAGATTTGAAAAGGCTTAGAAAGAAAAACTCAAGATTGAATATTCAAGTACAAGAGGATGAGGAGACAAAGGCAAAGCTTTCGCAAGATCTCACCGACTTAAAAGTGAAAATTGAAGAGGCAAAGCGAATTGAAGAAGGTATGGCTGAGCAGTTAAAGGCAAAAGAGTTGGAATGTGAAAAATTGGAACATGAGGTTGTCTCTCTGAGGAAGGAAGTTGAAAAATCTAATGATAAGCTACAACAAAATATCAGGTTTGAGAAAAGCACAAAAATATTGGATGATATTATCAAAACACAGAGATCTTCGGTTATAAATACTAGACTTGGTTTTGGAGAAGGTCAAAAGAAACAAAAGGGGGAGTCAAGCTCAAAAGGAAGAGAGGCATAAAATAAAATAATTAAAGAAGAGCCTAAGACCTATGCTAATGTGTTGAGAAGTGGAAGCATCAAGGAGGAAGAAAACAAAGCATCATCATGGACCAAGGTCCATCACAAAAACAACAATGAGAGAACCATGCGGTCATATCCTCCAAGGCAATCAGATAGGTTTCAATATTTCTTTCATGGTTATTGCTTTTCATGTCACAAATTTGGTCATAAAGCTACACATTGCAGGGTCCATGCTAAAAATAATTTTGGTTTCACCAAGAGGAATTTCAATTCATTTGCACCTCTCATGGACTACAACATCATATGCTACAAATATAATAATTTTGGGCATACAACTAGATGGTGTAGAACAGTGTTCCCTGAACTTCCAAAGTCAAGAAAAAAAGAGGATGGTCAAAATTTTCAAAAGGGTATGCCCTCCAAATTTTGGAGAAAGAAAATAGAACAAGAAGAGGAGCATAGTAATTTGGGAGTTTCACTCCCATCTCATAATTGAAGTCTCAATAAGAGCAAGTAGTAAGGGGGTATTGTCAAGTGTCTTATATTTCAGCCCCGAGGAGCCTTTGCCATTGATGTCAAAGGGGGAGAATTTTAGTAAGGGGGAGCAACTTGTTAGGGGGAGCAACTTGTGATCATGTTGCAGTAAAGGACATATTCTTTGCAGGGTTGCCATCAATGACAAAGGGGGAGATTGTTAGAAATGTTGAGTTGTCATTGATGTCAAAGGTAGAATTGGAAGGATAATTTAATTATAAGTATGCTCATGAGTTTTGGCAATATCATGTTTTGAATTACAAGAATATGCTTTAATATTTAAATTAAATATTTAAATATTAAAGTTATAAAAAATATTATTACAAAGTTAAACCTTATAATATTTAAATATTAAATTTAAATATTATAAAGTTAATGTTTCAAAATATCAATAAAGGTCGACCTTGTGCATATAAATAAAGGTTGTATATATATAAAAGGTTGAAATTCATTTGAGCAATGGATGCCTTTGAGTTACTTGTGCAAGCGACAAGGATCGTTAAGAAATGAAGAATATTAGTGCAGTGGTGAAGGAGATTAGAGCAGTGGTGAAGGAGCTTAGAGTAGTGGCAGAGATTAAGGTAGCGATGAAGGAGCTTAGAGCAGTGGCAAAGGATATTAGGGTAGTGGTGAAGGATATTAGAGAAATGGTAAATATTGATAGCGAAAAAGGTAAATTTAAGGGACAAATTGTTTTCATTGAAGTGTTTGGATCGTCAGATCATCGGAAATCTCAAATTGCGTAAACAATGTGTGTGTTTTGTATGATTGCGATAGATTCATGGAAGAGAATGGCATGCGGTGGGAATTGAAGTAAAGAGAGGTCAAAAAGTGATTTCGTTGAAGTTCTGCTCTAGTTGTGTGGGAGGCATTACAAAGAAACTTGACGAAATGTGAGAGGCATTAGTGAGAAACTTAGAGAAACATGTAGTTTGAAGTTAGAAAACAAAGTGATGTCCAACAAAAGTGACCAGCGAACATTGTTCTAAAACCTAGCAAAAAAATGAAGGGAGCAAGCTTATAAAATACGTGGAGTGCACAAACCATGCCATTAAATAAAGGTACGCATATTTGGTTTGGCCATCTAACATCTAGCTTCATTTTTTAAGGAAAGCCCATAATCCCACATTATCTGTGTCACTTTCACATTGTAGTTTATATACTTCCAAGCACTATGTTTTAAATGTGACTACGATCACATTAGGACCCCTTTTGGTATTTGTTGCAAGTGTAAAATTTCCATGCTATCCCTAGCTATCAAATCTATCACATGTCCTTTCATGAAAGGTCCATGCTATCTCTAACTATCGAATCTACCATCCATCCTATGGTCATATGTCTCATAGATGTGCTCGCTTGTCTACTCACCTCACAGTAGAGCTTGTGTGTCCACCTATTTTGTTCTTGCATATCCACTTGATTTGTGCTGTGTGTCTACTTGCCTCACTACTATCCAATGAGCCTATTCAAAATATGCCACAAGGAGTAATATGAATATGTAGTGAAAATTTTGCACTAGCCACTAGGAGTAATTTGAGTTTGCACTAGCCACTGGGAGTAATTTGAGTTTGCACTAACGATTGAGAGAAATTTGAATTTGCACTAGCCGTTGGGAGAAAGTTGAAAGTGCACTAGCCGTTGGGAATAGTTTGAATTTGCACTAAGCTATTGGGAGTAATTTGAATTTGCAATGAAAGGTTGAATTGAATTATCCAAAGTTTTTTTAATGCTTATCTTATCATGAGGAGTTTCAAATGAATGTGGGGGCAGCAAATAATTATTTTTAGAACCTAAGAACAAGTCAAGGTGTCACATAGTAAAAGGATTAATGCACATCTTCACCCAAGCATCCAATTGAAAAGGAAGGACATTTCAGCTATCTACAAGAAGAAGGAAAGGTGCACAAGATAGTTACAAATCAACATTTACAAGGTTAGTTATCAAGTGCTAGACTAGAGCTACCTTTAAAATGTAATAAATGTGAGACATGTGGAAGTGATAGAATTGTTGAATGTAAAGAATAGTTTGGTCATTTGAAGCTTCCTACACAAGTACATCATCTATATGTTCAGTAGGTTAAACAAAATCTAGGTAGAATATATTTTGATTTGAAGAAAGCAAACTCAAGAAAAGGGAAGAATTTAAAGAGTAAGAGCAAGGTTTTGGATCATATTGTTGAGCACACTTGAGAAGAATTTTGGATCAAATTTGGGAGCAGATTTGAGCAGTATTTGTGAATAAGATTTGGGAGCAGATTTGAGTAGTGTTTGTGAGCATATTTGAGTAGTATTTATGAGAAAATTTGAGCAGTGTTTGTGATCAATTTTTGGATAAGAACTTGAGTATAGGGGACTTGTTTCTCCTGTGGATTGGTGCCCATGAACTTGAGAGGGGATTAGTGTCTCTTGTGGGTTGGTGCCCATGAAATTGTGAGAGGGGATTGATGTCTCCTATGAGTTGATGCCCATGAAATTACAGAAGGGTATTGGTGTCTCCTATGGGTTGGTGCCCATGAACTTATAGAAGGGGATTGGTGTCTCATGTGGATTGGTGTCCATGAAATTGTATAGGGGATTGGTGTCTCTTGTGGGTTGGTTCCCATGAAATTGTATAGGGGATTGGTGTCTCCTGTGGATTGGTGTCCATGAAATTGTATAGGGGATTAGTGTCTCCTATGGATTTGTGTCCACAAACTTGTATAGGGGATTGGTGTCTCCTATGGATTGGTGTCCACAAAATTGTATAGAGGATTGGTGTCTCCTATGGATTGGTGTCCACAAACTTGTATAGGGGATTGGTGTCTCCTGTGGGTTGGTGCCCACAAAATTTATTGAAGAAAAATATAAGCAATATTTTACCATGGTTTTCTCCCAAGAGGGTGTTTCCACGTAAAAGCATTATCTCTTATGTGTATGGAAATTGTGCATTGATTTATTATTGCATTCATATTATTGCTATTATCATTTGGAAAGAAATTTTTTATCTTATACTGTTCACCCCCCTCTCAGTATAAGCTTGTGTTCTTCAATAATATCCTTGAGGTAGGGCAACACCAAGAATACTCTTTAAGGAAGGAATCACTCCACAATATCTCTAGCTCCATGAGCCAAGAATCTTACAAAGAATACTTTATATGAATTCTACAATTGGGGGTACATATTTCTTTATACAAGAATGTGATGGTTCACCTTCCATGAGTTATAAGGTCACCCATGTGGTGGTTCACCTTCCATGAGTTACAAAGTGCATAATATTATAATATGTCACTATGTTATATATTATTATAATTTTATGTGTAACCCATGCCATAATACAATATTATATTATATCCCCACATGTATATACTTAGATACTCGATAACTCTAGTGGAATTATTAGAAAAGGGGGCAACTGTTAAGTAGTGAAAGCATATTTTATACACCTTAATATATGTTACCATGAATATTTCAAAACATTTACTACATTCTAATATGATTAAATTTAAATCAAGATAATGTGATCAACAAGTAGATTATGAAAGCATTGAATTTTGATGTTGCAAATATCATGAGAGTAAACACATGGCAAGATATTACCAAGTTAAAAAGATAGAAGTTTTTGGGCATGAGAGAAACTTAAATATGAAAAATGAGGTCATATCCTAGTCGAAGGTGGGTCAAAATTAAGGATTTTCTACTCAAAATAAAGTGGAAATGAAATTATCTTTGCATAATCAAATGGTAAAGGCCATCATGGTTTACTTTAACCAACCATTACAAAAATATGACATAAGGGATAAGGAAGTAAAATACACAAGTTCAATTTTAGAAGGAGAAAAAGGTATGAAGGAAGATGGGGAGGCAAATTGCAAAGCAAATGATGAAACACAAGGTCAAGAATCTACGTAAATCATCTTCATTTTTCTCTAGTATAAAATTATCTTCTAAAAATAAAAATTGAAGTAGTACAAAGTGTATCCCTTGCACTTTAGGATTTTAAAAGTAACATAGTAAATAAATGTGTATAGAGGGTACCCATGTAAATTTTGGTTTTTCAAGGTAGCATAAGAAAGTAACTACTATGTAGGATCATCTTTGTACTTTAAGGTTCCTAAAGAAACAAAAATAAAAAAGTGTTTTAATCTATTCCTTGCATTTCATATTATCTAGGACAATATCAATCTTTAAAAGACAAGTCTCATTATGAACAGTATGAAAATTTTGAAGAGATTGATAAATATAAAATTGTTTATGATAATGAAAAAGAAGTGGAAGAACTTCAAAGCAATAACAATGATAAAAGGAAACTCAAAGGGATATCAATTTGGTAAACCATAGATAAATATTATGTATTAATAAGAAGTGATGTAAGTCCTTATAAGAGAAGGATTTTATTCTACTTTAAAATGATGAGGTGGATCATCTCCCCTTGATTTTATCTTTGCTTGAAGAAGGCCCTACCCATACCTATATCCATGTTCTACCATCAATGGATGTTTATTCCTTGTTGTTAGCCTATAAATATTCACAACCATGTTGGCTTACTAGGGAGGACTCTTTCTTGCTCCTCCAGTCACTCCAAAAAATTCTACTAAAGGTATTCCCTATCCATAATCAAATCCTTGATCATTCATGTTGGTCATGAAGCTGCCCCAAAGTTTATTCTTGGTTCTATTTGCTCCATAGCAAAATGTTTTTCACAAATAAAAATAAAAAGTGATGATGAAAACGGTATCATGGAATATTAGGGGTATGAATAAGACCCATAAAAAAATAATATCAAGGAATTGATAGGTTTTTAGAGTCTTGAGTTTATATTAATAAATAAAATTAATTTTGTAAATATACATTCAAAAATAATTAAATAAACAAATGGCTCTTGGTTGTTAGCAATCAACGTAGCTTATAAATAGCTTGGTTGACAACAATCAACAAATATTATGGATAGGGGAGGGACTCGATGCCAAAGTCTCTTGATGCTTCTGGTGGGTGGGAATCAGTCCCAGGGGTGGCTAAACCCATATATTGGAGCCTCATCATTTTGTAATCAGTTTATTTTGTTGTCCATCAGTTCTATAAGGTGGTGTTGAATAACTATAAATTATTTACTTGGGTTCAAGCTCTTTTTTGATGGGGATGGTTTTTTTGGCTGATGGCATTAGCCACATGGCATGTTTATCCGTCTATTCTTTTGTTTGTAAAAATATATTTTGTTAATTATTTAATATAATACCTTTTTTACATAAAAAATATTTTAAATATGGGGAATTTTCTAGTAGTTCCTTGTTAGGAGCTTATAGAGGAATTACAACAAAATGGGACAAATTGACCTATTTTGTAGGAAAGAGAAAAATTCAAATTTGGGGTTATAAATATATATGTTCCAATTATGGTTACTCCTCATGAAAGATGTTGGAAGACCTTTGCATATTTTTATCAAATACAATGATGATTCACATTTGTGATCTATGGTTTCTTGGGGGACTTAAACATAATTCTATGTGGTACCCTTAGATGGTCTAGTTAATATAATATTTTGATTTATTTGTCAATTCTAATTTCCTATGGTATCCTATTCCTTAAGGATTTCAATATATGTAGGATTATCGATGCATTGGGAAAAATCATATAGCAAAATACTAGATAGATTTTGGTTATACAACACATGGTTGTAAACATAGTATATAATCTCTTCAAAATTTTTATTGCAAGCAAGATCATATTCCAAATTCATTCTCTTGAGATGTGATTTAATCAATAATGGCCATCCAAATTCATTTTAGTTTTAACTTATATGGATCTAAGACCTTGATTTCTTCTAGATGGTTATGCTATGGTGGGATGAAGCATATTTTAAGGATCTCATATGTAAAATTTTATTAAAAATATGAAATATTGAAAGGGACAATGAATATTTGGAATATCAAATATTTTGGTAATATATTTAAAGAAAAGGAGGAAATTGAATTCAAGCTCAAAACTTTACAAGAGATAGTAGAATTCAATGGATTGGACTAGGATTTTTATGTTTAAGAAAAATAATTAATTTCTTATTTTTATATTGTATTGAAAAATGAGGAGTCATATTGGATCCAGAAATTTAAGGGAGATATGAATAAAGGAAGAAGATAGAAATACCACATTTTCACACTACAACCAAAATAAATTTTGTTTTTGTCACATAAAAAATGTTTCAACTCTAGATGGAGGAAATATTGAGGGAGAAGAAGATATAAAAAGGAAGCAATTAAGTTTTTAAAAAATATTTTATTAGATGTTGGGAAATATGAGGAGGCACGAGGTAAATATTCCATAAATTATGAAATAAAAACAAAATGAAATCTTTACAAAGAAAATATATATGGAGGATCTAGATGAGGCAATTTTCTATTTCCATCCTAACAAGGTACTTGACCCCATGGATTTCTTACAATTTTATTTTAAAAATTTAGGGATTTATATAAAAGTGATATATTTATATAGTTAAATATGTCTATAAGAGGAAGACAATAATAAGTGTAACCAATGCCACTTTCATTCCATTGGTTCCCAAGAAAGGTGAGCCAAAATATTTAGATAATTTTTGTCCAATAAATATTTTAATATGATTTATAATACCATTTCAACATTTTTGGAAAATAGGTTGGAAAATTTAGAGGTAATGAAAATAAATATTTTTTTAGCTATAGAGGAGTCTCAACCAACCCTATCAACTCACCCGATCCCTAATCTAGAAGCAAAGAGAATTGAAATAAGGACTCATGTTATCAAATAGAATTATGTTGTTCATTACAAGAGAAACAAAAAGAAGGCAAAAAATATAAAGTGGAAACCACTAGATATGGAGATATTAAAAATGAATTTTAATGAAGCATCTAAAGAAAATCCAGAACTAATAGGAGTAATTAGAAATAATAGAGGAGATATTTTTTCTCATTATGATTTCAATAGTGGATTTAAGACAAATAATGAAGTCAAAGCTTGGGTAGCTTTGGAAGGGTTAAAATATGTAAATAAATGAAATAGAATAGAGTATGGATGGAAGGTGATTCACTCATGGTAATAAATTCAATTTTGAGGAAAGCAAAGACTCCATGGAATATCTAAGAGATGATTGTGAAAATTCAAGACCTTGCTATAGAGTTTGAAAAAATTAGGTTTACAGATGCATTAAGGGAAAGAAACAAATGTGTAGATAAACTAGCCAATAGAGGGGTTTTAATTGAGGATTGTGAAGTTAAATTCTCTTTCCCATGGTTAGAAGAAGTAGTAAGTTTAGCTAAAGTTGACAATGAAATATTGACAACCTGAATCAAATAATGATTAAGATATAATTTAATATTTTTCATTGGTAATATTTGCTTTATTATATAGTATTAATGTATTTTCATATAAACTATTTATTACAATTTTTGTGGTTCCACTTATGCTTTAGGAAGGAAACTAGCAATCCAATGGTAAAGTGGACTATGATAGTGAGATGTTTTGAAAACATGACTCTAGTAAGATGCAATGCATACATAGTAGAGGTCGAGTTTTGGTATTGTGAATGCTGCTATAGGAAAATGTTAAGAAGGATGCTGAATTTTGGAATATTTGTATTCACACAAAAAATTAAAGAACAAAAAAATGAAAATCAAGAATCTAGATATTTTATAAAAAATGATGTAGGTATCTAGCTATAGAATCTCAATTGAGATTAGAATTGAATCTATTTGTAAACTCTCAAGATCTAAAGGAGAGAGTTGTGACTTGTCAAAGGTGGGGGACTTGAGTACTACCCCTTGTTCTCTAGCAAAAAAAAAAACATTACCCTATAATTATAATGGATTCTTGTGGATATTTTAGGGCGTAAAATTGGAAAATTTCTATCAACATATTTGGGTATTCCTTTTTATCATAAAGGAAAGAAGAAACTTTGGTACTCAATTATGGATGGACTGAAATCTTGTTTAGAAGGTTGAAAAGTAAAATTATTAAACATATATGGAACATTACAACTCATAAATAAAATATTTAAATCCATACATTTTTATAGGATATCACTTTCAAGATTATTAGCAGGTATAACATTCAAATTTGATAAAAAATTCAAAGATATTTTTTTGGAAAGGACATGAGGAAAAATTAGATTTCGTATTTGTAAGTGGGATATAGTCTAGAAAGGAAAGAAAGTTGGAAGAGTAGGCTTGTAGAATTGAAAACTTATTTAAAAATTATTCAAAACTTGGCCTTAGGGGGAAAAAATGGCTAGATATTATTAAAAGGGCAAGGAAATAGTTGGAAAAAAATATTACTTCAAAAATATACATGTTTTCTTGATGCAATAAAATTATTCAATAAAAAAAACCTACCTAAAGGATTTCAAACATGGAAATTCATATTATATAGTTTACAATTGATCAAGAAACATATTAGATGGTCAATCAATGAGGTGTTAATGCAAATTTTTGGTCTAATGCTTAGTGGAAGCCTTATCCTTTTATCTTTGATTCAAAATGATGATCATTGGTGTTAGGAACCTAGGGATAGGAAAATGAGGATATAATATTACATTGTGTATGGGTATTATGGATAGCTAGCATAGACCAAAAATAATCCAAGGTTGATATTATAGTATTATATTATAATAATGAGTTGGACAAGGGTTTAGGAAGATGGGTATATAAATAAGGGATATGTCATTGTAAGCAAACAACTATATTGAGTATTCTCGTGTAACAATGTGGAACATGGAGAGGATGTGGAGTATTTCATTATTTAAGGAGTATTATTAGTGTTGCCCTACCTTAAGGGTATTATGTATCTGTTGGTCATCAAATCCACACAAGAAAGGACTTTCGATGGGTTTGCGTGCCCTGGACCTACGACCAACATTGAAAGGCCGAAGGGAAGAGATGCCCCTCGTGTCGATCTCCAAAGAAAGGCTGACTCCTATACTAATCTACTTTTGGGGTTTGAGGCAAGAGTGCAGGAAAGAAATAAACAGGGTAAGGGTTAGGAAAAGAAATAAAAAGGGTAAGGGTTAGAGAATGATGATTTGAGGTGGGAGAGAACAGGAAGCACGATTACTCGCTAACAACTCAAATAGCAGCAAGAAATACCAAGAACAACGTGAAAGAAATGAAATGCTGAACTTCCTATGTATCCTCTGGATGGGTTCGTAGGGTTCTCCTTTCTCTCTCACTGGAATTCAGGGTTCAGAGTAACAGCAATTGAGATAAGGGAATAACAAAAACCTTGATCCACTAGGCAGCATAAAGGAAAGGTACAAGATGTTGTTCCTCTCCTATGTATCCTTTAGGGTGAATTTTAGGGGTTCAGTCCTCGATCATGCACCTGATTCAAGATTCAGAGTCTCAATACGCGAACGAGAAAAGACAAAAGAATTAAGCATAGAAGGCAGCATAAAAGAGAGAAATAGAGCACAAAAGTCTTTAGTATTAAACGTAGGACATCAAGTTACAATAGCTTTCTAGCAGAAAGTTTCCCCCTTCTTTTTACATTACATGCCTGGGTTTTTATAGAGAACCCGGCCCTCCGAGTCATTATTACAAAAACGATGGAGTACACCCTCGAGCTTTGAGAAATTGGTGCCTCGTTGCTGCTGTGACTAAGCTTTCAAATCAATTGTCAAAATTGGCAACTGCGATCAGGTCAACCATTAAAATATTCATTTACTACGTCGCCCGAGTGTCCCTGGCTTCTGGATGCTGTGCTTGAGTGATTGTTATGCCCACCGTGTTTTACTTCAAGGACTATTACGTCCCTTTCATTTGCCAAAAATGGTCAGCGGGCTTATCGGGCAAGAAAGGAGGTATTTATAAGGGGCCTTCGATCACCTTGGGAAGCTGCTTGCCTTGGAACGTGGGCTCGAAAAATGCTTCGCTACATCTTAGCCTCGCCAAAGCCTTAGGCCAAAGTAGATCTACCTCGATTTGTTCTTTGCAAAATAATGCTTCACAGAAACTACTTCAGGGATGTCGAGTGCCGAGCGAATTCCACCTTTGAAATGGGGCCTTTTGTCCTTTGCTAGCAAAACTACTTCAGTTGGAAAATGTTTCGACCTGACTCCTTCTCAAAACTGTGGTTCAGGGAATATCCTCCTAAAGCACTCTTCAGTTTTTGACACATTATCATTTTGCTTCGGGCACCACCGCTTCGGGTGAAAATTGGCCAAAGTAGGTGTTGGAAATACTTCGGGCCCAAAGTAGTTTCCTTACCTTAGCTAATTTGGATTATGCTCTCCTTTGGCAAAGTCGTTTGGATGCTGCTTTGCAAAACTTTCGCTCGAAGCGGCTGCTGAAAATGCTTCGGGTGCGAAGCGTTATTTTTGTACTTTCTTCAGCGAAATTACTTCGCAAGGTTTTTGCCTGAAGTAGTGATTTGAAGTGTTTCAGGCCCGAAGTTCTTTCCACATTCTCCTTATTTTCTTTCGGTGAAGCCATTTTCTTTGGCTTGTTTGGTAGTGAAGCTCTTTCTTCTTCATTTTATAAAAGGGGCGATAGGGTCAAAATTGTTGTAACTTAAAATAAAAGAAAAACTTTCAACAAAGAAATATTATACAAAAATTCTACTATTCTTCTACCCCTTGTATAATGTGACAAAAAGTTTCAACATTCTTGGTGGCTTGTGGGGTGACGAGCTTGCCTCGGCAAAAGAACCCTTTAGCCCTGATCCATTGGGCTGTAGAGTTACTGGTCTTCCCTAGACCCAGCTTCTGTGGTTTGTCCTTCTTCTTCTTCTTCCTCTGGCATGGCTTCTGGCTGTGGCGATGGTTCGAGGCGGTCATGGATGCGCTTCAGTGTTCTTTAGACATGGGTCCAGGCACTCTTTTGGAATGTCTCTCGATCTTGCAGTTCTTTGACCAAGTCATGAAATCGATTGATTTGCCCAACATTAGCATTCTTGGCCCTGGTGAACAGGTCGTCGAGGCAAGCCATGATCTTACAGTATTTGAGGATGATATCTATCACCTGCCCTTCTACAATTGGTTCTTCCCAGCCATCGATCTCTGAGACATCGTTCTCGAACTGCAGCCAGATTGGTTTGAGGTCATCCTTGCTGAGAAGATTTCTATCATCATCCATGAAACTCGGGAAACCCAAGGAAGAAATATCTTGAAAATAATTCATTGTGGTGTGCTGCTCATTGTCAAAAATGTCCAGGAGGCTTCTGGCTTTCTGAGCTTTTCGCACCTTGGAGAAAAAAGCGCGAATTGTGGCTTGGGCCGTGGACCAATCCCTAGCTATCCGGGTCATTGCATTGACCTGTAGGTCCTGATATCTAGCATTCTGGATGTCGAACGCTAGCTTGAGTCAACTCCTAGCTTTCTACATGACCTCGTCAATGACTGGTCCTCCCTCGGTAATGGCCTACTATGCTTTGGTGACATACGTCAAAATTGAAAAAGCACTAGCGGACCGAGACCAAATTTTTTTTAGCAGGTGTGCGTGAATCTGCTTAATTATGTCCCTATCAAATAGTGTTGGACCCTATTTTGCATACAATGGAGCTTGCATCTGCACGATTTTATCCTCCAGCTCTTTGGCCTTTAGATCACTCTTGGCCTGCTTCTGCGCTTGACTCTCGGCTGTAGACTAGAGCTATTGAACCTGCTATTTTAGGTCGAGCATCTCCTTCTTCATCGATTTACATTGCTCCTCAGCCTCTGCTAACTTGGAGCGGACCTTTGCTAGGTTTTCCTCTAGCTTGACATTGGCGGCCTCTACTTCAAATCTGCACTGGTTAGCAATGGTTGCATGTGCCCGAAAAGTCTCGATTCGGACATGCATAGAGGCCGATTCATTGTCAAAATTTAGGTGTTCCAGGTCCTTAGGTGTCTCTTGATAATCATAGTCCACTGGGGTCATTTCATCCAAAGGTTTTTGCACCTTGGGGACCTTCTTGATTTTATGCACCTTTTCGGCCTCTAAATAAAAAATGGTGCATTTTTCAACTAATGCTATCGAGCACCCTCTTCTTTTCCTTGCCTCCATTAGTATTTGCTCAGTGTTTTGCTATGCCTGCAATAGCTTCTCGACAAGGGGGTGGTCCTTAATTAAGGACATATTTGATTTAGACAAGGCTATATCTCCAGTCAAGGTAGTAAACAAATATAAATAATGTGCGGGGGATGCCTCACCAGAAGGCTTGACGACAGACATGGTGGGACTCGGCGTTGAAGTGGGACCCCTACTTTTGCTAGTGACCAGGGGAACGACAGTGTGAAAGGGCGAAGTAGGGTCAATGGTCTTACCCCCATCATAATCATGGGATGAGGCCGGACCAGTAATAGGTGACGTGTGAGGGGGTGATGGGCTATGCAGGGGAGACTAGTGAAAACTCTCAGCTGGAGTTTCAACAAAAATGTGTGAGACTAGGGCAAGGGATGAAGAATGCGTACCTACATGCCCTCCTGGATTTGTGGTAATGGTGACTTTCGCTACAACAACATCTTGTTTTTTCTTGGTTTCGGCACTCGGCAGGGACATTTTCTTTTGATGGGTCTGATATCGATCACCCAGTGGAGGGGCCTACAAGTCCTGTGCGAGGTCTCTTTGGGTGTTTTGGGGGCACCAGGGTCTGTTCTTGTTTTTTCCTTTTCCTCCTCACCAGCGACTGTTCTGACCCTTCAGTGCTTGAGTCGTGGCCACCTATAGGCCCCTGAGGTGATCTTGGAGGTGTAACTTGGGCCGTTTCCTTTCCCGAAGTAGTATCATCTCTTTTTGGGCTTTCGCCCGAGCCTGGGATAGCTAGAGGGATGAGGGTGGCGAAGGACGAAGGCTTCCACTTTCCAGCGTTGGATTCATAGATTTCTGTGAAGTCCCTGTCCATTGCCAAAAATCCATAAGAGTTCATTTTCTACCGGTGGACCCTCATTATCCACCATTCTCTCAATTGAGCCGCGTCCCAATATTTTACTCCCTCCTTCAAGTCATCTTTTGCTTTCTTCCAGAAGGTGGAGTTGGGGCTCGAGAGTGAATGCCGATCTGGGTCATATGCAACCTTCATCCTCTCCAGATGCCACTCCAGATCTTTTCCTTGAGGATTATTTCTTTGTTTCACAATTTCGAGATAGGGGCAAACATGGAAGCTCTTGACCCGTATGTGGTCCCTCATCACTCCCAAAGGATCATAGAGCCATTGTTGGGGAATTTGGAGCAGGCCGAACTTGGCAAGCTTTTCTTCCAAGAAGACATTCTGATTCAGGGCGAACACTTCGATAACTCCTATCCTGAGAGGGAAGTCACAAGTGTGGGCCCATTTCTGACCCTTATCGTAGATGGCATTAGTTGCATCACTCTGCCTCACGACTTCCATCATGAATTGATACTCGAAGGGGTAAACTGGTAGTAAGAAGGGCTTCCCTATGAAGCTGAAGATGCGAATCACCAACCCCTACGTTAGTCAAAAAATGTCTCCCCTCTTCTCCCGGACTACTTTGTTTCTCAAGCCGAGGGGGACTCGCGGGGAGGACCCTATTAACATACACATGGCGGGTCCCAAGAATTGTTGATTGAAGGGATAGTAGGACTTCGATGTCAACAATAGGGGGTCCACTAATATACTGGCAAAGGACTTCCATCCTCGTCGTTTGCCATAATGGCAATATGAGGAAAACTATTATGAACATGAAAGAAAAATATCCAAACAAGAAAGGAGCAGGGCTCGAAGCACTGGTTGGTCCCAGCATTCTTCATGCTGGTGAGTTGTCCATGTAAGCCCCTGGCAACCCATTCTACCTAGTCGACAAAGACTAGGTTGGTGCTAGGTTTTGAAGTATCGGGGGCATTGAACTCCCCTCTGGAAATGCACTCGACCAGGGACACCTGCCATGGATATACCAAAGCGTCGGTAGATAGGCCTGCCACCCATGCAATGATGGAGAAGAGGTCAGCATTTTTAAAAGCCTCCAAGGGAAGGGGCATTTGGGGAAATTTTCCCGAAGGGAGCCCACTTTTGAGGCTTTGCTGCAAAAATTTGACCATGTAGCCAGCAGACGTGAACCTCTCCATTTGTTCGCTTAAAACAATGTTGCGAACTATACATCCCTTGGGTGGACCCTACTGTGGTGCGAAAGCTGCTTGCACATCTTCTTTCAAAATTGAAAATAATTTTTGGCTAGATGTGTCTAACACCTGTCTGGTGGTGGGCTAGTAATTCTGCACGATGGCATTGATCAGCTCAGGACAATGGTGAGTAGGGGGCGTCAGATACTAGTATTTCTAGGAGTAGTAGGTTGCAGCTCACATGCTCTCTGCCAGAAGCCTACTTCTCATGAGCTCAATGGTGCTCCTGAGTTCAGCTACGCTCTTCGACAGCTCCGTATCCCTGATTCTTTCCCACCTGTCGATTGGTGGTTCTAGTGGTTGCTCGTCCTCAGAATACTCCCTTTCTTCCAAGACGTGTTTATCTGGACGGAGAACCGAATCAATGGGCCTTGGCTTCATCCCTTTTCCATGGACTTTTACCTTTGGTTTCTCGGGGGCTACTACTTCTAGCCCTTTTCCCTTCTCCTTGGAACTTTCCATTGTTGATGCTTAGAACAACGGAGCTTGCAGTATGGAGAAAATTAGCGTCGAAGCTTTAGGGTGCGAAGTGGAAAAGTTTGCAGGTTGGAAGTAGGGTTTGTATGAGTCATTGAGTGAGTAATCCCTTTGCTACTTGCAGTCTGTGTTAGATAATCACCAAATACAACTACCCACATTTATGGCATGTGCCACAATTAATGCTGCACTTCTCACCTGAGAGATCATCGGTTCATCGGGTTGGCCATACGGTGGCATAGTACATAGGGCCATGTGTTGTGATGATTGTGGCTATTTTAGGAATGTAGCCATCTACCACCTAGTACTTGGGGGAAAAATTTTCTCTCAACCGAGTCCCCTGAGGATGTACCCAATGCCCTTTTATTTAACTCGCCTATTTTAGATGCTTATTGAAGGCGGCTATCAGCACACTCCTTTAGGCGAGTAATAAATGCTCTTGCCTTGTGCGTCTTTTGGGTCAGCAAAGCCAAAATCGGAGCTGACATACTTTGCGGTGAACCTTTCATGCTAGTTAATCCTTTATGCTTCGGGCCCGATGTGATTCCTCCTATGCGAGGCTGCTCACGAAGCTTGTTTCCCCCTTTTAAAAGCAGCTCACTCGAACTCTTCTTAGGCAAACATTTTTCATACCTTAGTCAGAACATTGCTCGGCCAATTGTACTTCACTGTGAACCACTTCGCATCCACTACTTCGCAAGCCAAGTTCCCAAAAGATTTTTTTTTTTTAGTATATAGCTGTAAAGGTAAAACTCAACCTGAGTTTTTGAGCAACACTTTATTTAATAGCGGAAATTTTTACAATATTTACATAGGCTTGCAGCATAATAGGCATGCCGCCACCACAAATTCAGCTTTGGATACTTATCCAGTGAATCTATAGTGCCCGAACCAGATTATATTGAACTTTAGTTGATTCTTGAAGTCCGGATGGCTCCTCCCTGAAGTTCTCCATACTGTGAACATAAAGCAATACAATAGTTCATCGCTCCTGCCAGTACCTACGCTGCTGATGCAAGATGTGGCGAAGCAGTTCACCACGTGAGGACCTTCTTGGGGTAATGGTTGTAGTGATGGCTGGAACTAGGATATCGAAGAGTTCAGCAATTGTGGACTGGGTACAAGTTCTTCCATCTCTTTGATGCTATAATAGGGCTCTTTCAGCAAAGAGCAAACTTCTATGATCTCCTCAGGTTCAGCCTCTTGAGGTAAACTTGATGGATTCTGGCTGAACACCTACATGCCAAGCTCTAGGATACAAAAAGGGTGCAAAAACGTCCCCTCTTCATTCTCAGGTGCTACCACTTGAGCTTGTTTCTCTTATTGGCCTGTCCTCTGATGGAGATTGCAAGCACCCATACTGTTCATCGTCGGGGAAAAGCTCACAAATTGCCATGGTTGGACTTGGATGGGATTTGCCTCTTGAGCTCCACATGACTGCATCTCAGGCTTCTGCTTAGTATGAGGAGTTTGCCATGAAGAATACTACGTTGGGCAGATAGGAGAAGCAATTATTGGAGAAAGTGATGGGGCTTCTCCCCACTGCCACTTTCTTGATAGAAACTGCTTCGCTCGTACTGCTTCCTCAAAAATTTGAGGGAATATTTGTTCGCCTAATCGTAGCAAGAGGAGGCCTATGTCCGGGTGGAAATCTTAAACATAGTAGAGGTGGGCTTGTGCAGGTGTTGGTTGAATCTCCCCTAGAACCTTCTTCCAAGTTCTGTAGAATCAAACATTGAAGTCCGTGATGCTCTCCAAGGGTGTTTTATTGATGGTGGAGAAGTATGTCAGAAGTTGGAAGGGATCCTAAGAGCCATCAAATGTTTCGAATAATGCTCCTGCCAAGTCATCCCATGAATAGACACTTTTAGACCTGAGCAGTCTATACCACTGCAATGCCCTCCCTTCTAGGGATGCAGCTAGAAGTCGGACCATGACGTCTTCATGGATTATGTCGTAGAGGAACACTAAAGCAGCAACAGCTTCAAGGTGCTCTCGGGCCATTCCTGTGGTGCCATCATATATTGTCAATGCCTTCAAGGTGATCTCGGGAATCTTGTGGTAGCTTTGAAGATTCAAGGGGCCTCGGTCATCCCAACTGGGAAAACTTACCCCTACCATTATGACAGCAGTCTGTGGAAATTGTGGTTGTCGCCGCTAAGTCGGAGTTGTTAGGTGGACATTCTTTCTTTGCTTATGAGGTCAAGGCTATTCACCGAACCTTGGTTCCTCTGGGATATCTTATTTTGGATTTGAAAGGCGCCTATGACCAGGAAATCTAGATCTTTAGCTCAATCGAGTTGCCAGGTGATTTTATCAGATGAAGATAGGCCAGAGATTCATCAAACTCGGACCTTCTCAAAACATAGGGGCTCCTAGTTACGAAAACTAGGTTTAGGTACTGGTCTCCATGACTTCAAAGATTCTCGGTTAAAACAGAGTCGCCAGATGCTAAGAGTCTTTTGGTAATGAGGGCATCAATTCTCACTACTACTCAGAAGATGAGACTGACCAGATCTCATCGAGAATTTGTTAGAACTACTAGCCCCGATGAATATGGGCTAGAAAATTTCTCAAAAATGGAACCTTGGGTCCCATCGAACGTGCCAAAAATTGTTGGTCATCAAATCTACATAGGAAAGGACTTTCAATGGGTTTGCATGCCCTGGACCTGCGACCAACATTGAAAGGCCAAAGGGAAGAAATGCCCATCGTGCTAATCTCTGGAGAAAGGTTGGCTCCTATACTAATCTACTTTTGGGGTTTGAGACAAGAGTGCAGGAAAGAAATAAATAGGGTAAGGGTTAGGAAAATAAATAAAAAGGGTAAGGGTTAGAGAATGATGATTTGAGGTGGGAGAGAACAGGAAGCACGATTACTCGCTAACAACTCAAATAGCAGCAAGAAATACCAAGAACAATGCGAAAGAAATGAAATGCCAAACTTCCTATGTATCCTCTGGACAGGTTCGTAGGGTTCTCCTTTCTCTCTCATTGGAATTCAGGGTTCAGAGTAACAACGATTGAGATAAGGGAATAACAGAAACCTCAATCCACCAGGCAGCATAAAGGAAAGCGATAAGACGTTCCTCTCCTATGTATCCTTCAGGGTGAATTTCAGGGGTTCGGTCCCCGATCGTGCATCAAATTTAGGATTCAGAGTCTCAATACGTGAACGAGAAAAGACAAAAGAATTAAGCACAGAAGGCAGCATAAAAGAGAGAAATAGAGCACAAAAGTCTTTAGTATTAAACGCAAGACATCAAGTTACAACAACTTTCTAGCAAAAAGTTCCCCCCTTATTTTTACATTACATGCCTGGGTTTTTATAGAGGACCCGGCCCTCTGAGTCATTATTACAAAAATGATAGAGTACACCCTCGGGCTTTGAGAAATCAGTGCCTCGCTGCTGCTGCAACTGAGCTTTCAAATCGGTTGCCGAAATTGGCAACTGCAACTGGGTCAACCATGGAAATGTTCATTTAATGCGTCGCCCGAGTGTCCCTAGCTTCTGGATGCTATGCTTGAGTGATCATTATGCCTGCCATGTTTTACTTTGAGGACTATTACGTCCCTTTTGTTTGCCAAAAATGGTCAGCGGGCTTATTGAGCAAGAAAGGAGGTATTTATAAGTGGCCTTCGATCACCTTGGGAAGCTGCTCGCCTTGGAACATGGGCCCAAAAAGTGCTTCACTAAATCACCTCGCTGAAGCCTTGGGACGAAGTAGATCTCCCTCGATTTGTTCTTCACAAAATAATGCTTCGCAGAAACTACTTCGGGGATGTCGAGTGCCGAGTGAATTCCACCTTTGAAATGGGGCCTTTTGTCCTTTGCTGGCGAAACTACTTCGATTGGAAAATGTTTCGGCCCGACTCCTTCTCAAAATTGTGATTCGGGGAATATCCTCCCGAAGCACTCTTCAATTTTTGACACATTGTCATTTTGCTTCGGGCACCACTGCTTCGGGTGAAAACTGGCCGAAGTAGGTGTTGGAAATACTTCGGGCCCGAAGTAGTTTCATTACCTTAGCTGATTTGGATTATGCTCTCCTCCTTCGGTGAAGTCGTTTGGATGCTGCTTCACAAAACTTTTGCCCGAAGCGACTGCTGAAAATGCTTTGGGTGCGAAGCGTTATCTTTGTACTTTCTTTGACGAAATTACTTCGCAAGGTTTTCGCCCGAAGTAGTGATTTGAAGTGTTTCGGGCCCGAAGTTCTTTCCACATTCTCCTTCTTTTCTTTTGGCGAAGCCATTTTCCTTGGCTTGTTTGGTAGCGAAGCTCTTTCTTCTTCATTTTATAAAAGGGGCGATAGGGTCAAAATTGCTGTAACTTAAAATAAAAGAAAAACTTTCAACAAAGAAATATTATACAAAAATTCTACTATTCTTCTACCCCTTGTATAATGTGACAAAAAGTGTCAACAAGTATCTTTCTCCCATCATGTGGATTGTAACTGTGGATAATAATTTATGGATGAATGTTTTGTTATTTCAGTATATGGTGAATGTTTTTTGTTAAATACAAGAAAAGTTTCATAACAATTGGATTCGAAATTTTGGATTAAAAAGGTGTAAATATTAATGATTATATTTATATGAGAAACACATCCAATGGATTTCTATTATTAACCTGGTTGAAGAAGAAAAATCCAAAAAAATAATAGATGAGATTTAAAAGATGCTTCAAGAGTTTTGTTTACCTATTTTTACATAAAATAATGAGTTGGTTTGGAACTTATAAAAATATTTATATACTCAGTCATGTTGGGATTTAAGGATTTAGAGAAATTTGAATCTCTTGCCCTCAATGATTTCCCTTGGAAGAATGTTTGGTAACAAGAGATCCTTCCCAAGGGCTTAACATTCCTTTGAGTAGTAGTCAAAAGAAATATTCTTATAGGAGATAATATACAAAGATGAGGATATAATGGACCTTTCAAGTATGCATTGTGTGAGAAGGATCTAGAAACATCATACCAACACTTCTTTGTTGTCCTTTTTCTTACCCCATTTTGAGCTTCTTTTTAAAAAATATGAAAATATATTGGCTAGCTCCATTGATATTTAAAAAGCTGATGAAATATTATTTCAAAGATAAAACACTATGTATTATGTTGATGATTTTTCCTACTATTATTTATTAGAATTTATGTCTAGAAAGGGAAAATTGAATTTTTAATAATAAATCCTAAAATTATGTCTAGGTTTAAAACTAAATTATTGCATCTCTTGCAAAATGTTTATAGACATGGTTATCATGATGGGAAGTATCAAATATAGAAATAATTGTAACCTCTTGCTTATGGAATATGAATATACATGAAAGGGTCATTTGCAATAATGATGTTAATACTGGTAAATGTTTCTAAAATTTCGTAATGAATGCGAGTGCGAGTCGGGAGTCAGTGTAGCTATGAGTGCGAGCATGATCTAGAAGTTAGTGTAGTTGTAAGTGTGAGTGCAAGCTAGGATTAAATGTATTTGTGAGTGCAAGCACAAGCTAGGAGTCAGTGTAGTAGCAAGCGTGAGCACAAGCTGGGAGTAAGTGCAACATCGAGTTGGAGTGTGATTTAGGAGTAAGTGCAATAATGAGTTGGAGTATGATTTGGGAGTAAGTGAAACAAAAAGTGAATATGAATGAGTGCAACCAAAAGTGAGTGCAAGCTTAA
Source organism: Wollemia nobilis (assembly GCA_028583015.1). Lineage (NCBI taxonomy): Eukaryota > Viridiplantae > Streptophyta > Pinopsida > Araucariales > Araucariaceae > Wollemia > Wollemia nobilis. The sequence continues at coordinate 687,887 of JAQPPZ010017169.1, forward strand.
GATAGGAGTAACTACAGTAGCAAGTGCAAGTGTGAGCTGGGAGTGAGTGTGCAAGCCAAGAGCAAATGAGATCATAGAGGGAGTGTGAACCAAGAGAGAGCGAGAGACAAGATTCAATCATGGTAGAAGAGGTGCATCAATGCTTCAAACCCTTACCATGAATGTATAGAGTATTATTTTTAAAAAATTGTTGAAGCCAAGGAACATTAAAAAAAAGAAGAGACAAGGGCAATTGTGAGCCAAGAGGGAGTGCAAGCTGGGAGTGAGTGTGAGGTAGGAGAGAGTGCAAGGCAGAAGAGAGTACGAACCAAAAGGGAGTGTAAACTAAGAGGGAGTGCAAGCCGAGATTCAATCATGGAAAAAAAGTGACATGTTCATCCAAAGTGCATTAATGCTTCAAACCCTTACCACAAATGCATGGAATATTGTTTCCAAAAAATTGTTGAAGCAAAGTAATACCAAGAAAAAAAAGAGACACGAGAAATTGTGATCTAGGAGGGAGTGCAAGTCTAGAGTAAGTGTGATGCAAGAGAGAGTGCAAGCTAGAAGTAAGAGTGAGTGCAAGTAGAAAGGGAGTATGAACCAAGATGGAGTGTAAGCCAAAAGCAACCCCCATTAGCTATTTTAGAAGGAAAGTCATTTTTGAAAGCCCTAATGGGAAGTCAGGATGACATAGCTAGAAATCAAAATGCCCTAGTTGGAAGTATGAAGGCCCAAATTGGAGATAAGTAGAAGAGTGAATACATGGCAAGTTAAATCCAGGTAGCAGATGGTACACCAGAAATAAGTATCAAGGATGAGATGATTGATAATGATATAATGGTTCTTAAAAGTAGAGGGCTAATATGTAAGTTCTATAGATCATGTCCAATATTTTTGGAGATTCAAAATTGGATCAAGTGAAAGTGGAGATTGAATTTAATTTATTATATGAATTTTCTTCCTAAAGGTTTTTTCCTCATCATATTTTCTAGTTCAAAAATTAGAGATAAAATAATGATTGGTGGCCCATGGTTTAGGGGAAGAGATGCACTTTATTTGAGACCATGGAATGAAATATTTCATTGAGATAGAAACTATTAAGAAGCTTCCAGTGTGGGTTAGGCATTTTGGACTTCCATATCAAATTATAAATAAGGATGTTGTGAAAAATATTGGAAATACCCTAGGGCAATTCATCAAGGAAGGACCAACAACTAAGGAGCGAAGCATGCTATATATACTCGAATATGTGTTGCTATGGATATTTAAAAACCTTTGCCACAATACATTAAGATTAAATCAGAATCAAGAGAATGGTATCAACACGTAGATTATGAAAATATTGCATTTTGTTGCCATAATTTGTTTGAGATTGGACACATGGCAAGAGTTTGCAAAGTAAAAACTATGAAGAAAGAGATAAACAATTCTAGCCATGAGATAAGCTTCAAGATGAAGCAAGAAAATCATACAATAATAGAAGCTATATCATATCAAGGATATTCCACTCCAAAATAAGAGGTAAACCAATCCTATCGACAATATCAATTGGCAAGTTTAGAAGGAATTAAAGGTGCAAAAGAAGATGTGGAGATAAAACCTAAAATAAAGACAACAAAAAAGGTCAAGTTTATTCCTAGTAAATCATCTTCATTTTCCTCTAGTAGTATAGAATCCTCTTCAGGTAATAAAAGTGAAAGTGGTGAAGATGTTATCCCATGCACTTTAAGGTTTCAAGAGCAGAATAATATAGAAATGAGTCTGGAGGAAACCCATAGCAATTTAAGGTTTTTAGGGCATAAGAAGATAATAGCTATAGAAGAGCATCCTTGAACTTTAGGGTATCTAGGTAAATATAAAGAATAATGTGCTTTTGAGGTCATTCTTTGCACTTCAGATCCCTTAGAACAAGGTAAACGTAAAGATCATAAGTCTTACTATGAGCAGTGTGAGAAGATTGAAGAGATTGATGAAGCTGAAAGTATTGCTAGAAATGAAAAAAGAGAGGAATACCCAAGAAGAAAAAAAAGAGAAATATAAACACAAAGGGATATTGATATGGGAAAACAAAAGCAAATATCATAAGTGTTAATAAGAAGTGAGGCTAAACCCTCAAATAAAATAAAAAATAACAATGAAAAAAATTTCTTGGGATATTAAGGGAATGAATAACCCTAAAAAAAGGTATTAGGAAAATGTGAGGTGGTTATAGATAATATACTTTTGGATATAGAAGTTGGGCAACAAATATTTTAGCCATTTGTATTGTTGAATTTCATCTTGAAAAAATTTAAATTTTTGAAGGCATTTGATATAGAATGAGTTGATTGTGGATACTTAGTAGTTTAAGAGAGATGAAGAATATATTTGATAGAAGGGTAAACGAATAATATCTCCGATAGAAAGACATAGTTTGATATGCTTGTTAGAAATGTAATGAAAGCAATGTAATGTTTTATTTTTGTAATGGGAGTGGCCCCCAATAGAAGCCACACATAGCTTATTAAAAAAAGCAATGGTGTTAATGCAAAGGATTTGCTTTTATCTATGGTAAAGTAGAAATATCTACAAATTGGGTTTATCAAAACTAGTTTTGATTGTGCTCTTAAAGGAAATCTAGAAAAATATAGTGGAGGTGGTGCTTTTTTAAAATAATGAAGGATAAATTCTCCTCACTTACTGAAAATCATATAATATTTTAATTAATAAATATGCAAAGGCTAGGGCTTTTATGATCGAGAAAAAAAATGCACTTGAAAAATGATGGAAATATATTGGATTCACAAATTATATTAATGTTATCAATAAAAATGTAGAGATTGGATAAAAAATAACATTATTGTTTATGTTCATAAACTATTAGTGGAGATAAACCCTTGGAAATGTGATCATATCTATATAGGAGAGGGGGTGGCATAAAATGTAGCCAATCATGGTGTTGATATTTGTCTTGATGAAATTCAAGTTTTAGAAGACAATTAGCAGAGTGAGATTTTATCTCTTAACAAAAATGACTGCAAGGAGTTAACTATGGTCACATAGTAGGTTGAGGAATAAGAAGGATACATTTAATAGAAAAGAAAATGAAAAATATATTTGACAAAAGGACAAATTGGATATATTTTAATTGAATTGATATCAAGTGCCATATTTGTTATTTTGATAGGAATAAACCGCGACAATAGCCACATATAGCTCTTCAAAAAATTATTAAGAAAATATGTCCATGCATAGTAGATTACCTCTTTCAAATTTCCATATCCTTAAATTATGAATTCCAATGGTTTATGCTTTGTTACAAAGTCAAGATAGATTACATGTATTATAATAAATTCAAATGTAATCATGTAGGTATCATCCAAACATGAGGCTTCAATTGAAGTTTCAAAATGAACCATAGGATTTTATTGAGTGATTTTATTTTTATTTACCTTATGATCTTGTTATGAACTAAGATTAATATTTATTATCTATATGTATGTTGTAAGACATGTATACAAAGTTATAGTCCTTATGTACACATTTATTAGTGCTTTAAAGAATATTAGACTAGGTTTTCCTATGTTGCTTTATATTTGAGTAGTTCTTAGGTAGGAACTACAATAGTAACATAAATTTGATATTGTTCTTGACCATATATTTATTTTTAAATTATATTAAAAAATATAATTAAATGATCATAGCTTGTGTGTTTTGGTATTTTTAATTCAAAAAGGTGATCCAAAAAATTATGATTAACACTTCCATGGTGCATCAAATTAGGAAGAAGAATAAGATATCCAAATTTTTAATCCATTAAATTTTATTTTGGTTTGATTTCTAACACTAAATCTTTGAGTATGATGATAAGTATATTTTCCATCTAAATATTGGTAGATTAGTTCTAAAGTACCTCAAGCTATAAGTATTGGATGTGAATCATAATTTATCATGAGCTTCACAAAAAGTCAAAATCTAAAGAGATACATTATTGAAATAATAATATAAGAAAAAATAAATACTTTAATTTAATTATATAAGGTCATATCATATGCCCAAGAGGCAAGTTGACTATTTGTAACCTAAAAACATATATTTCTCTTTAAAAATAATACCAATGGAGCTAGTTGCAATAGTTAAAGTACTACTAGACGTAGTAGTAATATAAACTAAATTAGTAGATGAACAAATAGTAAAAATACCATGCCTAGTAGTGGTACTAGCACAAATAATAGTAGAAATTGTAGAAGCAAAGAGAATAAGCTTTATTTGTATTCTTTATTATTTTGTCCTTGTTTTACTTCATGCTTCAATACTTTTTAAAGCCTTTTTCATTCATTTTTGATCTTTTATGTATATGATTTAAATTCTCTACACCTAGAGAGTTCTTGTATAACTTTTTCTTAAAATAACATTTTTTTAAAAAATTATAGAAGTATTTAGAAAAATTGATATTCAAAGTGAACAAGAAAAAATATTTTATAGAAGTTTATAAATTTCAAGAAAACAATAGTTCAAAATATTAGTATTTAGTATAATTTAAAAAACAAACATAAAAATTCACTTTTAAAAAGGAATAAGGGTATTTGGGCAAAGGAACATTATGAGGCAAATGATTTTATTCTTTTGAGAGAAACATTGATTAAATGTTCCATGTTAATTTAATCTACTTTTGATAGCTTACATAATTTGTTAACTAACTAATTTGGACATCTCTTGACACCTTGAATTCATCAAAATAATATCAAATGATTCATTTCTTATGGGAAAATTTGCATGATAAGAACAATTCATTTACATGTTTAGATTATGCAATATTTGTATCTATCTTTCTATCTATATACATAATTATTTTATAATGAAATAAAATGGATCAATCTACACTATATTATAATAATTTTAGTACAATATTTCAAGAAACCACATAATAGGATTATAATAAATAATATTATCATAATGAAGTTTTGTGATCTAAATATTCTCACCCATTGAACTTTAAACCCATAGACTAGTTTTTATTTTATTTGTAATTCCTCATATGTAATTGAAATGAATCCCACTTATATTATATTGAACAACACAATGATATCACATCAAATTGTCTTGTCATTGCTTGATGAGATGTGAACTTAAGGCCATAATTAAAGTCCATATTTTTAACCACATCTTAAACATAAAATAATACTTACAATTATTCAATTTTTAAATATAGAGAACATACCTCAAAATATTTAAAAAAATGAGATCCTTTATATTAAAGTATTTATTCCTAGCATTTAAAAAAATAGTTTTATAAGAATGAAATGGATGCACTCATATTACATCATGATCACAATGATATTATAACAATTTAAAAATTATGAATATATTATTTGACAATTACATCATGTCTATATAATAGCACTAATATATACCATTCGATAATATTTGAACCTTGGTATCTTATTGAAAGTTGAAGAATTAAAATAATGAAACCCATGCAATTTAATTGTTCATATTATATTTTTTATCAAAGGATGGTGGATACTCGGTAAAGTTGGGATATGAGAATTTAGAACAATCAAAATTTCCTTCTCCCAAATATTGTCCTTGGAAGAGTGTTTGGTCATTAGAGTCTCTTTCTAAGGTGTCAATATTTCTTTAGTTAGTAGTTCAAAGTAAGTTTCTTATGGGATAGAGTCTACAATGAAGAGGATATTATGGATCCTTCAGGTGTGCCTTGTGTGAGAAGGATTTAGAAACTTTATACCATTTACTTCTTTGTTGTTTGTTTGCTCACACCATTTGGGGTTATTTTTTAAAAAATAAAAAATTATATTGGGTAGCTTTATCAACATTGAAAGAGTTGATAAAATGTTGCATAAATTATTTCAATGCTAAAACATTATGTATTCTTTGGAGGATTGACCCTACCATAATTTGTTGAAATTTATGTCTTGAAAGGAATAATAGAATTTAAAAAAATAAAATTCAAAATCATGTCCAAGTTTGGAACCATATTAGTGCCTCTCTTGTAGAATGTCTGCAAATATGGTTCTCATAATAGAAAGTCTCAATTGTAGAAAAATAAGTGCTAATAACTTGGCTACAATATTTGAACATACATGGAAGAGTCATCTACGACAATGAAAAAATAAAGGATGTACTTCGATCTATGATAAAATAGAAATTAGGTTAATCATAATTAGTTTAGATGGTGCTTCTAAAGGAAATCCAAGAAAAGCTGGTGGAGGTGGTGTTTTTAGAAATAGTGAAGGAAAAATTCTCCTCACTTATTTAGAATCATATGGAACTTCAACTAACAACTATGGAGAGGCTAGGGCACTTCTTACAAGGATTAAAATTATAGTAGAACAAGGATGGAAATATATTTCAATTGAGGGGACTTAAAAATTATCATTAATGGTATTAAAAAAAATGGATAAGTCAAAGGACTATATAGTATTTGTTTTTTAGTAGAGTCTTTTATATTCATAGTTCATTTATGTGCGATATTTAATCTATTTTAAAAAAAATTCACCATCAAGATTTAAAAAAAAAACTACTCATAAATAAATGATATATAAATATAACTACTTCATACATTAACAAAATATTACATTGTTCTAAAGGTAACCCAGGGATAGCTCGTGCCGGGGGGTCATCCATGATAATAGTGGAAATTTGGTCATTTACTTTGAGAAAAATATTGGTGTTTATTCATCCTAGTTTGCTGAACCCAGGGCAACATTTTTAGGCTTGTATTTGATTAGAGATTTAGGTTTTCGTAAAGTTATTGTAGAGTGAAATTTATTAAACATTATTAATATGCTAAATGGATCTTGCCACGTAAGTTGGAGGATGGTAAATTTGATTGATGAAGTTATTGGAATTTCTATTCTATTTGGCAGAGGTGTTTCCCTCTCGACCTCATTTGTTGTATTAATAATGATCTTCATTAATTGTTGCTAGGTGGTTTTCCTTGCTTCGATGGGTGGGACTTTGGAGTAGCAGTCGTTGTTGGTCGAAGTATAGGGTGGCAGCTGGTATTTATTTCCTAGGCTTCATGAAGATTTTTGTATTTCAAATTTTAAATTTTGAATCTCATCTCCCTCTTCATAATCGATGTCCAAAAGCATCCCAAAGCTTCTCTAGCTTCTGTTGGAGTGTGTCCTCTACCCAAAGTCCTACCCTTGTTATGGGTTGTCAATTATTTCTTGGTTCTAGGTACAATCTTTGTTCTACAGATCGGCTTTCGACCTTCTATAGCGTGTCTTCCCTCATGATTATTGGTTACTGGTGGCTTCTCCTTTGGATTTGCTATTAGACAGGTACCTGGGCTGGTGATTTTTACTATTTTTGGTATTGGCTTTGGGACATTCATTGCTAGAATTTGTGCCTTGGTATGTTAGCCCCTTTTTAGACCTTTGTCTTGGTGTCATCACCTGTGATGTGTTCTTTTGTTTCTCTTCCACTTGCTTGATTTCCTTCAGTCCTATGTCCAGTTGGAAGTATGTGGAGGATTTATCTGTTAGGATGTGTGCTTGGTGGCCTTTACTCCCTTGCTATTAGGTTTAGAAGGATGCCCATATTTTATGTTTTGGTTTTTAGTGCTCCTTTTCTGCTGGTTGTATTGCGAAAGGCAATGGTACCTATAAGTCATGGCTCAGTGGTAAAAAGAGGGATATGGCAGTGTCCTCTCCCTTATCCAAATAAAAATAAGTGGAGGTTCTTCCTAGAGATTTCATCAAGGAAAAATTGGTGGTTGATGTCTATTCCCCGGGGGAAGCTTCTGTGAAGAAAAGTGCTCTTTTGCATAGCCTGCGTCTGATTAAAATTAAGCAACGTACGATTTGGAGCTCTATTAAGATGGCTTTAGATTTTGCTAAGGAGGTTGACACAAAATTGAATTAATATTGTAGAACTATCTCAGTTATCTCATTGGTTGTTTCATCTTGTTTTCCTTGTTGTTTTGGGGCCTCTTTCTTTGCTATGTTTTGTAGTGTTCTCTTCTGGATGCCTTTGTGGCAGGTTACTCTGTAAAAGGTTGTGGGGTCCCTTTCAAAACCCTCTTTCTTCTTAATAGTACCAAAAAAAATATTACATTGTTCTTATCTTTTGCATAAGAATTAAATCCATTCTCTTGAGTTAAGGGCCATATTTGACTGAGGTAACCCCAATAGAGTAAATATAATTAGTTTAATATGCATTGAAAGAGGTAGTCTTAATGATTTTGTTGAGAATATAATTCAAAGTTAAATATCAAAAATATTTGGAGTTCACCTCTACATGTATTTTAAGACTGGTCTTTTATAGATATCAACTAGTAAAATTTATATGCACTAATAGTACAATTCAGTCTAAGAAACCATACAAAATGACATGATTTACATGACAAGGTATCTGGAATAAAGCAAAGGGTTACCAAGTCTTAAAAAAAAATTCAAAAAAACAAATGATCAATAATGATCTTCCATGTCTTTATTATTGTTCTCCAAAACTAGAATCTTCTACCAATATCAATCACCTAAGTGTACATAGTTATTGAAAAATATCTAATAAATAGATTGCATTAAAATACATATAAACATGTTTCCAATACAAATTATAATCCAAAAATGTGTCTAAGATAGGGTATAGACCCCTAGAATGAGTGGTTGTGTGGTAATTCTAAACACCATATATTAAATTTAAAACCATTTAAATTTTTTAATAAATGTCATAAAAGAAAATACTATCACAAATTATAATTTAGAATACATAGAAAATTTATAACAATTAAAATCTCCCAATTACTTTTAGAGAAACATGTCATGCAATATATCATTTAAAACCTGCTTTGAGTCTTCTTTCCAATTGCATTGAAATTTAAATCAAAATACTTCAACATATAGGAGTCAGAGCATTAAATGTCCATATAGGCAGATACTTTCCTTGTTTTATTAGAAAATTTATTCTAACAACTCTTCTAATAAACCTTAAAAATACATAATATGACCACAAGTAAAATTTGAGAGGCTTGTATGGAAATAAAATTGAAATATACGGTGTTTGACCATATGTTGGGTAACACCATCCAAAATCATAAGACTTGACTAAATTTAGTAAAATAATAAGATGGATTGCTTTCCTTCTCATCCTTAATGAGATAGTATATTTTATAGAATGTATTCCATTGGAATTTTGCCAAATATTTAGATCCTATGTTTTTTTTATACCTATTTTTGTGATATACATGCTAAGTGGAAAACTTGATTGACTTGGAAGAAATGGATTCACAATATGTTAGATGAAATCAAACTTGAGATTGCTAAAATGATACATCATTGTTTTTTATTTCTTTTAGTAAAAAAATACCATTATAATAACTTTGTCACTTCTTTCCATAAAGTTGTGCTAGCTACACATAATATTCAAACAAGTAAATGGGTTGGACTCAAAAAAATCTTGGCAAAGAATGTCTAGTACTTAGCTACTCAAATAAAATTTTGGAGTGTTGGTTTTGTTAGGATATTCCATATATAAGTGATTGAACATTTATATATGCGTAGAAACTAATTCATAATGAATTGTGTCATGAAGTAAAAATACTTCAATTTTGTCTCCACTAGCATCAAGCACCTTGAGATCGTTATATATTATATTCTAATTAATCAATGAGAAACTTTTACGTGTATTTCCATCCATGTTTGCTCTCATTAAAATGTAGTATTGAGTGTTATACATTAATCAATATTTTTGCACCTTTAATGGTATTCACAAGATATAAATATAGTGCATATGTCCATCCTCAAATTTTATAGCAAGAAGAGAACAAAATAATTAGTTAATGTCTTGCTAAGTCTCAAATCCAATTATAATCCATGTGATTTTAATGTATAACCTATGCGATTCTAATGCAAAAGGTATGAGTTTTACTTTACATATCCCTATTTTTTATTACTTTCTATGACATTAAGCCTTGCACTTCTACAACTTGGATTTTATCATCAAGCAACCTTTGGTGTTATTAAAAAGTGCAAACAGAGGAGAGGTTGAGTTTCTATATGAATAATGATCAATTTGTAAATGCTACCTTATTATACTATTAGGGACTTCGGTTCCATCTAATTTCTCATGGATATTAAGACTGATGCTTGAGATGAGTCTCTTGACATTTCAAGATCTTATTCTTACTTCATCATTCAATATTATCCATAGTATGGAAAATTAATACCTTGTAGAGAAATATATTTTTGACCATGAGGATGTTGGAGATACTAATCACAAGACAATGTCCACTAGATATTATAACTATTTCAAGTTACCCAAAAATAGATTTGTAAAATTCAAAGCTTTTGTATAACATTTCAATCTAGATAGAGACTTTATTTTGATACCATTTTGGATTCTTTGGTATTTTTGCATAGCAATCACAAGATCAAATAACTCAAAATCTAGCCTACATTCATCCATAAAATATAATATATAATTTAAAAAAGATGAAATATTAAATTGTAGAGGATCTTTGAATACTTGTACAGTAAATCATGGGATTCCATCTAGCCATATATCTCTAGAACACTTGAAGAGACTGAAAGAATATTTATCAAACTAAGCTTAACCACTTGCTTGGATTGTATCTAGGTTGATATATTTAGTTACAACCAAATCTATAATAATTTTAACCTTCAAATAAAGAGTTTGAACAAAAATCCAAAACAAGAGTTGTAAAAGTCAATTGTAGTTCATTATTGTAGAACAATTCAAATAATCCAACATATAAACATTAAAAAAAATATCTATTTTTATTGGTTCATTATAAACAACTCTAACTAATTAAGATAAGTATTTATTAGGATTTTTTTTTACTTATATATATATATATATATATATATATATATATATATATATATATATATATAATTGGGTGTGAATGTGATAATTGCAATTCCAAATATAAATCTAATAGTAAATATTTAAACTTTAATATCTTTTAAATAAGCTATATATGACTTTGATTGGGGCTACTCCCATAAAAATAGTAAAATATTACATTTATTGTTAGGTCAATTGAACCATATCCAACTTGCCCTTTTATAAAATATATTATTCATGTTCTTTTCTAACAAATAAGTTTTTTTCTTCTTCAAACTACTATGTTTTAGCAATCAAATCCTTTGACACCATTTTTATGAATAGTTAAAATTTGAAAGTGAAAGAGATTAAGTTTATTTTGTTAGAAATATTGAGTTGTCATTGATGTCAAAGGTAAAAATATCTTCAAGGATGAAATGTTGAGTTGTTAAAGGTAGAAATATCTTCAAGGATGAAATGTTGAGTTGTCATTAATATTAAAGACAAATATATTCAAGGATGAAATATTGAGCTCTCAAGGATGATATATATTTAAATTAGAAATTTAAATATTAAAGTTATAAAAATACTATAGAGTTAAAACTTATAATATTTAAATATTATAAAGTAAAGTGTCAAAAATTAAAATGATCATGCATGGGCCGACCTTTAAAAAACAAAGAAATATTAAATGTATATAAGGTTGAAACTGAGTCAAGAATGAATAATGATGAAACATTTCAATTCGAGCATTCGATTAAGTTGCAGTACAACCACGTAGCAGTAGACAAGGTGACAACATGACAGTGAAGGTGCTGAGGTAGATTGGAGCTTCGATGAATATCACATTGCAAGAGGGGGATGGTGTGGTAGAGAAAGTGTTTAAAGTAGATGCTCATTGGAGCTCGATGAAGACCACATTGTAGGAGGGAGATGGTGCGATAGAGAAGGTGTTTGAGGTAGATGCTCATTGGAGCTTAGGCGAAGACCACATCGTAGAAGGACGACTGTGCAGTAGAGAAGGTGGTTGAGGCAGATGCTTGTTGGAGCTTAAGCAAAGGTCACATCATATAACGGTAGCAATAGTGCATCTAGTTAGCATTATCTTGAGAAATGAAGACCACATTGCAGAAGGGTAGAGGAAAGGACTTCTATGATGAAGGAAGATTGATTGTTGAGAAGTTTAATTGAGACATAGGAATCATTTTTAGATTACATAAAAATACCAAAAGACTATGTTGAAAGAAAGATAATGGCTGCCTAGGGAAGAGCATGGATTTGACTATCATAAAGAGCATTCTAGACTATGTTTAAGTTGACGCGCATACAATCATATCCGAATAGCTTCAAGTATGCAAAAGAACAGTGAAGAAAGGTCTCATCCAAAAAAATTATAGATAACAACAACAATACAAATCACAAATTGAAATTTTTTGAAAATTAAAGTGTGCCATATGTAAGAGGTTAAGATACATTTTATACGCCTATGTGGATCTCATTCAGATAAGGCTTATGAAATAGAACAATCAAATTTGAAGGGAAACAAACCTGCATAGGTAAAACAAAAACAAACAGTGAATGTTTTTGTGAGGCATATCAAAAGGAGCACGATAGCATTACCCAAATGTCAAGTGTTGTCATATTGTAATATCTCTAGCACAAGCCACTAGTATTTTTAGTCTGCACAGATATCATGTGTCTGAGGTAAATATTCTATTAACAAACATTCTTTTTCATCTTACTTAGAGTTGATTTGAATTAAATCCTGAGGTTAGAAGAATAAAAGGAGAAAGGAGTTATCTCTAAGGTTAATTGAAGGGAGATATAAGGATTCATTTTGTTGTTAATAAAGTTTTATTTTGTAAGTGTTAAAAAGGGAGATATAAGGAGTTATTTTTAATAAATATTTATTGTGTATGTTTTTGAAAGAAGTGATAAGGGTTTAAAGTGGTTGGTTTGATATTTAAATCAAGAAGGGAAAAAGAGAATTATTGACCAGATTTGTAAAGCACATGCAAAAGGAAGATCATCATTATTGAGGCAGATTTGGAGGGCACAAATATGGAATAATTCAAAGAATATTAAGTGCACATATTCACCCAAGCATTCGATTGCCAAGGAAGAAAAATTCAACCAATTCAAATAAGGAAAGGTGTACATGATAGTGGAAGAAGAGCAAGGTTTGAGCATATCCAAGTCAACACAAAAATTTGGGTAGGTTTTGTGAGCAAATGTTGGAGTAGATTTGAGCAGGTTTTATAAGTAGGTTTTGGAAAAGATTTGAGCAGGTTTTGTGAGCAGATTTTGGAGTGAATTTGAGAAGGTTTTGTAAGTATATTTTGGAGCAGATTTGAGTAGGTTTTGTGAGCAAGTACTTGAGCAAGGATATTGGTGTCTCTTGTGGATTAGTGTCCATGAACTTGAGCAAGGGGATTGGTGTCTCCTATGGATTGGTGTCCATGAACTTAAGCAAGGGGATTGGTGTCTCTTGTGGATTTGTGTCCATAAACTTGAGCAAAGGGATTGGTGTCTCTTGTGGATCAGCATCCATGAACTTGAGCAAGGGGATTGGTGTCTCCTATGGATTAGTATCCATGAACTTAAGCAAGGGGATTGGTGTCTCTTGTGGATTTGTGTCCATGAAATTGATCAAGGAAATTAGTGTCTCCTATGGATTAGTGTCCATGAAATTGTATAGGGGATTTGTGTATCCTGTAGATTAGTGTCCATGAACTTGTATAGGAGATTTATGTCTCCTATGGGTTGGTGCCCACAAAATGTATTGAAGAAAATTAAAAGCAATATTTTACTATGGTTTTCTCTCGAGAGGGTGTTTCCACGTAAAATATTTATCTCTTATGTGTATGGTGATTTGTGCATTATTTCATTATTGCATTAATATTATTTGAAGTTATTGCTTTGTAAAGAAAAGAGAAAAGTTTTATCTTGTACTGTTCACCCCCCTCTCAATATAAGCTTGTGTTTTTCAATCCCTTATCTGAATAATTGCTCAACATGAATCCATTACATGAAAGCAAGAGGGGAAACTTGAAAAGCAATAAAAGGTGACCACCAAACATTATAATTGGAAATAGGAGCACCTTTTCGATGCTCATCCCCTTACCAACACAATCAGGCTTAATTTTCTCCCAAGCCCTCCATATGCTCTAAATGACAAAAGAGCCTTGAATTTTAACTGGGATAGCAGAAACCTTGAGGAATTGAAAATTCATGTTTTTCCAAGCCTTCCTACTAAGAGGTAAACCAATGGAAATGCAGTTCCGAATTAGAACTTTCCAAGCTTCAGAACTATTTAAGGCTCGAAGAATCCATTTAGCATACAAAGAAAAACCTTGTATTTGAAAATCATGTAGATGCATACCTCCTAATTTTTTGATAAGACAACAAATCTCCTAGGCAACTCGATGAAACCCTTGTTTATGTGACGAGTTAGCCCAAATAAAATCCCTTAAAAGATTTTCCAAATTTTTATAGCAAGCTTGAGAAGGGACCCAACATGATGAATAATACACATGAGTAGTAGCAATAATTTTGGAACACACCTAAAACTTACTAGCTAGATTTAGTTTTTTGGTGATCCAAAAGGAAATTTTTTCTCTACTTTTTCTAAAACATAATTCCACAAGACATCAGGGGAACTCTTGAATGCAAATGGGATGCCAAAGAATTTAAACATCCCCTGGTTGGATCCAATATCATTGGAAGCTTTCAATATATCTTGGAAGGTCCAAAGAGGATTTCCTATAGCATGAATTATTCCTCCATTGAATGCTAGATCCTGATGCTTTGCAAAAAATATCTAGGCAATATAGTGCCTGTTTGACAGAGTGTTCATCATCACGAAGTGTCAAAAAATAATCATCTACAAAATGTCTATTTATGAGTTGAGAATATTATCCAGGTAAATAAATATCCTTAATATTACCTTGAATCACTTGGTTAGCAAGAAGGTATCCAAAAGCTTCAACTGCCAATATGAAAAGATAAGGAGCCAAAGGACAACCCTTTATGATAGATCTAAACAATCCAATTGATTCAGATTGATAATTGTTCAAATTAAGCACAACTGAAGCATCCACAAAAAACATACTAATCGAGCTCAAAAAATTTGGCCCAAAACCAAGAGCTCGAAGCATGGTAAGGATGAAATCCCATTCAATCCTATCATAGGCTTTCTCAAAATCAATATTGATGAAAATAGTATTTTTTTGAGTGGATCTAGCCCATTCCATGCCCTCTAAAACAACAATTACATTATCCAAAATGTATCTACTCTGCAAAAACCTAGTATGCTAAGGGTGGATAATAAGTGGCAACACAGGTCTAAGGCGTAAGACCAAAAACTTAACAATAATTTTGTAACTCACATTGAGTAAAGTAATAGGCCTCTAGTTGGTGAGCACTTCTGGATCCCATTTCTTAGGAATAAATTTAATTTTACCCTTATTAATTATAGAACCTAAAGAACTAGATGCCACTGCTTCATGATAAACATACAATAAATATGAGCCAACCATATCCTAGTACTCCTTATAAAATTCACAAGGAAATCCATCTAATCCTGGAGCTTTATCATTAGCCATATTGGATAGGGCTTTAGCAAGATCATCCAATGACAAAGGGAATTCACAAGATTCCTTTTGAAGAGCTAAAAGCTTCTCAGGAACAACTACACAACAAGCTTGAATTGCAGCCTACCGTTTAGGAGTTAACTCCTGAGAAGCAAATTTTTTTATAATGCTTGAAAAAAACTTTAATAAAATTAGGAAGCAATGTCCAACGAACCCCTACATACCGAATAGCATTGAACTAAACAACTTGTCTCAAGGGCTTTATTTTTTGAAAAATTTCTTTTGAAACCCTATCATCACTTTTCAGCTAGTGAAGCCGAGTACAAAGCTGAGCTCCCCTTGCTTCATAAAGCTTAATTTTTTTTAAGCTCATGCCTAAGACTTGCAACTTGGACTTGAAGAATATATATTAGAGGGCTCTCTTCTAGTCTAATAGAAGCTTGAGCCAGTTCAACTTTAAGGTTTGCATTAGAGATTCATCTCCTCTTGGCAAATTCAACTCCTAAATTCTTGAGAAGAACAGTTGTTATGGAGAAAGTTGTATTCTACCATGAAATTTTACCATGAATTCCAGTTGGTCTGGGAACTAGATTCTAAATTATATGAATATGAGTAAACATAGTTTGATGTTTCAAAAAATAAACATTCATATAGAACTGAGACTTGAATTGATGAGGCAAAGGCAGAGAACAAGAAATGGAAAACACAATGGGAGCATGATTAGGAAGGGTGGTATCAAGAACAGTTGAAAAAAATGGTAGAGAAGTTGACAAGTGATGGAAATGAGAATGATAATGTTCATATAGCATAGTTCTATCAAGTCACTTCAAAATATGGGCATTGCCAACTTGAAATTTGGACCAAATATACCACACTGACTTAGGAAAATTGGAGGGTATAAAGCAAGAATTAGAGCCATTTAGCCCAAGATTATTATTGAAAAAAAATCATGCTTCCCGCTCTCCAATATTCCAATGCATAGGAAGAAAACCAAGTTTATCAATCGGTTTCTCCACCATATTGAACTCACCACACATCATCCAAACTACTTCAAGCAAGGAAAGAACAAGCCATCACCATAAAACACACCTTTTTGATGCATTATTAGAAGCATACACATTAATCAAACCAAAAGGTATACCACCAACTTCAAAAATAATTCAAACTTCTTGATTTGAGGGGTCCACCCCCCATGTAACAATATGAGAATGCCACCTAGAAGAAATGAAAGTGATAGCTCCTCCTCTGCTAGGAGTATGATGGGAATGGAAAAACTTACTTTCCAACCATAAAAAGGTACAGGTACTATCCAAAATGAAGTCAACAACTTTAACTTCTTGCAAACACAGAAAATACAAACTGCCATGCAAGCGATCAAAATTTTGAATCTCTATGTAGACTCAATATTTTTGGACTGGGTTCATCAATCCTCTTACATTCTAGGACAAAAAAAAATCATTGAGGACAATCGAGGTTCATTCCCTCAGGAAAATTTTTAGTATCTCCCAACTCTCCTAGGGAAGTGAATGAATTGATGAGAAATAGTTCATGATTTTTTCCAATAAAGTCAGTTTGATGTCTCTTTTTTTTATGTAACCCATCATGAGCTGGACTACGTGAACGGTGGGACCTGGAGAATGACACATCCTTAGGTAACACTTGCTTAAGAATGGAAGTAGCAAAATCATCATCGGAAGAAGATACTAGAGGTGGTGAAACTCCATCTAAAGCAGGTATAGAAGAGGACCCTCCTAGTGCTGAGGGAGATGGCTATACCGAAGCAATGGGAGTTGGAAGGGCTAACATGTGTGGTGTCGAGGGTTGTTGCACTGGAGATTTGGAACTAGAACCTCCTTATAACATCGACTACTTATGTTGATGGATTTTCTTGTTTATCATGGTAGTCCATTCATCTGGATGATTCTTGGCTCCTAGAGTTGGAGCTATCAAAGTAGGGAGAGATACAAAAATATTGCATGATTTAAACTTATCAACCATAAGCAAACAATATTTAATTTTGTGCTCTATGGATTGACAATGGTAGAAGGTGTTGGGTAGATTATTGTACACAACACATTGTGTAAAAATATTTTCACCAATATTTAGGTCAATAGACTTAGTAAGGTCCTTGGATATATTAAATTTGGCACATACACACACCTGTTAGGGCAAAAATTATAGAATTTATTTGGTTCTAAGCAGACCACCTTCCCAAGGGTGGAAATAATACTTTGCAAGGAATAGCTAAAAGACCATCGGAAGACTAGGGAACTCAGACCACATAGGCACTTCCAGAGAAGCCTCATCATTGATAGAGAAATATCTAGACCATTGTTGAAAGAAAAGCAAAGAGCTTCAGACATACTAGGGACCCCGACTAAAAACTTCTTGCGCATGCTGAGCATCCACAAAGCGAAAAAGAAAAAACCCTTTTGTCAACTTTTGGATATTCTCTATATTAATGCCATAAGGTTTTCAATACTGCTAAATCCAAGATCAGATCAGAGTATCATTCGAAATATGACCCAAGAAATATTCTACAAGGGTATGCTCTTCTAGCCACTTATAGGTATTATCAAACTCAATAACAAGAATTTCAACAATAGGATTGACATTATTACCTCATGTAAAACTTTCAACATAAACTTGCAGGGTCTCTTCCCTCGCACCATTCCTTACTCTGATAGCTTTAGCATAAGTTGAAGCTACTGCTTGAGTGATAGCCATTAAAAGGATGAAGGCAGATTCCCAGCTCCTAGGGTTTTCTCACACTAACCTAATTTTTGTGCAGAGACCATTTCTAGACTACCATCCAAAATTGTGTGGTGTATTTTAACTATAGATACATGATGTATAAGCTTAGTACCAATTACTAAGTGTGATGTATATTTTAATTTTTGAGAAAATATGGTGTATAAGCCTAATATAGTGTAAAACCCTAGTTTTTTAGGATTCAAAACTTAGACTTTAGTTTAAAGTTTCAAAGTCTCAATTAGACTTAAAGTGTGATAAATAAATATTAAAAAAAATTATACAAAAAAAAAAAATTATACACCACCTCTTACATGTGGTAGGATGTAGTAGGTGTGAGTGAAATACATACATTAAAAAATTAGTTAAATGGTACTAGTAATGTGAGTAAAATTATAAAATTAATTATAATATTTTAAATTTTTTATATTGTGAAATTAGCAGAGGTCCAAGGTTCAAATCTTGGGCCTCGCTGGATTGAACACTTGTACCTTTCCTAGTGCTTTCAATGGCGTAAAATATTTACAATGATTGTGGCATGGTGGTTATAGGGGTGGAATACATGAAGAACTACGTGATGACTTTTAGGACGGATAACACAGAATACTGTGGTGGCCATAAAAGCTGGATAACCTACCTGGATTCGTTGGTGGTTACCAATTCCACCATGTAAATTAAAAAAAAAAACCAAAATTGTGAAATTAATTATAATATTTTGAAGTTTAAAATTATGAAATTAATTAATGCATAGTCATACATCTTGAATTTTATTTCATGGTTATAATTTTATTTCTTTTTCTTCATAGTTTTTACTTTGCAAACTCTTTCCATGTGTCCAATCTCAAAATAATTGTGGCAAAAAAACACAATATTTTCATAATGTACTTGCTGATCCCATTCTCTTTGATTTAGACGTAATATTAATGGATTTTGGCAAAGGTTTTGAAATATCCATAGCAACACATATTTGAGTATATATAGCATGATTTCGCTTAGTTTTTGGTCCTTCCTTGATGAATTTCCCTAGGGTATTTTAATATTTTTCAAAATATCCTTATTTATAAGTTGATATGGAAGTCCAGAAAGCCTAACCCACACTAGAAGTTTCTTAATAGTTTCTAACTCAACATAAAAAATTTCATTCCATGATCTCAAATAAAATGCATCTCTTCCCCTAAACCATGGGCCACCAACCATTATTTTATCCCTAATTTCTAAACTAGAAAAGATGATAAGGAAAAAATATTTAGGAATAAAAGTCATAGAATAATTTGAATTTAATCCCCACTTCCACTTGATCCAATTTTGAATCTCCAAAAACCCTGACCATGATCTATGGAACTTACATATTAGCCCTATACTTTTAAGAAATATTATATCATGCTCAATCATCTCATCCTTGATACTTACTTTTGGTGTACTATGTGCTACCTAGATCAAACTTGCCATGTATTCGCTCTTTCACTTATCTCTGTTAGCATATTATATAGCATAGGGCATATAAGTGCAAAGTGTATTTCAATTATTGGCATCATAAAACAAGTGCCTCCGTGCTCTCCAATTAATGAGTTGGTTTGTCAACCAACTCAGGTGGTTCAACCAACCGAACCACCTATGAGATGTATATTACCCTCTTCTTTGATAATAATCAATTGCTTCATATTTCGTGAGATTGCATCTATTTTGATTTCATTATGGTACCAGAGCAAGGTTGAGACTAGAACCAAATACCCTAGAGACTGTGCAGTAGAAGTGTGGAGACCAGGCATGAGGACGAAGCAAAACAAGACCCGCTTAGAGTGGAGTACGTGACTTGCATGAAGACCAGGGACACAAAATTGGATTGACACTAGATTCGAGGATGAAGCCTAGAGAGGACACAAAACACAGACAACTAAAAACACATAAACCAGATAGACAACCCTGGCATAGGCGACACATGGGAGACACGTAGACCGAGGGAGGTGACACGTGGACCAAACAAGAGCAATGCTAACTGGACATCTAATTTCGTAGAGGAGGTGATGTGGCGCAAGGTGGTTGGGTGTAACAGAGGCCAAAAATGGCAAGGCTTGATTGCCCGAAGGCAATCGAAAGCTAATGCCTGTGCTTTCCTTCTTAAACCTCTCCATGCTTTCATTTCATACTTGCATGTGGGATAAAAAAAGCAATTTTTTTTTTGTTCTTTTCGCCACACCCGTCAAGCTAAGAGGCGGTGACTTCTTTCTTCTCTCACAGCATGTTGTAGACCAGTTGGTACCTATGACTCTTGCAATCGCATAGATCCTAGGTTTGATTCTCCATAGGGGGCGACAGTAAGGGTTAATTTATTTTTTTTTCTCTTGCGCTCTTGTATGCATATGGTAATAGGCACCGTGTGCCTTTCTTATTTCAACGGCTATTGTAGCCATCGTGGTTTGGCTCTAGTTGTAGGCGGGTGAGGTTGGGGGTTCCAACCCCACCGACGCCATGTGGAATATTTTTTTTTTAGACTGCAAATGCGAAATCTTGCTAAAGTTGCTCCGAAAGTTGCTCTAAAAAAATTGCTAAAGTTGCTCTAAAAGTTGCTAAAGTTGATAAAGTTGCTTGCCAACATTTTTTTGCTCCTCAGGCTTCATCCGGTGGACTTTATGGATATTTTTTTTGCTGTCAACACACTCGACAATCCTATTTTTTGAGGTATTCTTCATCATACTTCCATTTTTTTTCCTTTCCATGCAGTTTTTTTGGAGTGATAAGTTTATATATTCTGGATTTGGAAAGGTTAAATATTTTTTTTCCCATTATTCATTTTGCCACTGAAAGGGGGGATACTTTGAGCATTCTTCTTCTTGCAAAATGATAAGATAAAGGGGGGAATATATAAAAAAATGGTATTGTAATAGGTGCATTTTTGGTGGAAACCGACACCTCAAGTAGTTCCAAAAATTTGTGGGTATTTGTGATTTTTGCACTTAACTTTCTTGCTTTCTTGCAAATAATAATCACATATATAAAACAAAAACAAAAAGACCCCAAATTTATACACCTACTCGTGCAATTTATTGCACAACAACGTTCGGTATTTGTGATACCTCTGGCTCACACTTACAGGTAATGTTGTCGTGCTTTGGGCTACTGTATCCGCCGCCTAATATAGCTGCAACAATGACGTCTGAGCTTGTTCTCTATCAATCATCGGGGAGAAATAAGGCAAACCAGTTCTATTGCTCACTTCATTTCATACCCACATCGTGATTGTTGTTAGGCGTAAATCCTGATGAAGGTTTTTTCCAAAGTGTTTAGGGGAAGTTACGCCCCACGCATGAGGAATAAAACTTTCTATGGTAGGTGTCATTAACAACACGATGCCCTTTTAGTATCGCCTAAGTTCAATATATTGTGCTTCTCATATGTACTTATAGTCTCCCTCACGTAAGGGCGGGTACATATTGAGTAGTATATTGTTCATATATACCTATAGTCTCCCTCACGTAAGGGCGGGTATATATTGAATGGTTACGATATAAATATCTGGCAGGTATAAAGAAAGGGAGACCAATTGGTGATATAAGGAACCTTCATAATGGCCAGTGTTCACAAGTATATCTCAGATTCACAGTTGTTGAAAGGTCCTAACTTTGTTCCATGGAAAACAAAGATGAGAGCAATTCTTCAGGTGGAAGATTTATGGGATGTAGTGAATGGCACTACAAAACGCCCTCAAACAGCAGGAACAGATCAAGAAGCTTGGGATAAGAAGGACAAAAGAGGTCTCATGTTTCTCCTGCTTGCTACTATAGATGAGGTCCAACCTCATATCTGTGATGCCAAAACTAGTAAAGGAGCTTGGGATGCTTTGATTACTGTGTATGAAGGAAAGAATCAATCCACTATTCTAAACCTTCAAACTCAACTACATACTCTCAGTATGAATTCTGGGGAGACAGTTGATATATTCCTTTGCAGAGTGGCTGACTTGAAAGCCAAATTGAATGCCATGGGAAAACCAGTGGATGATGATATCTTGAATTTTGTCATCTTGAGAGCATTGCCAGATTCCTACAAGATGTTGATCACTTCCCTCAATGTTTCTGGTAGACAAGTATCATTTGTGGAGCTGGTAAATTTGCTTCAGACTGAGGAGGCAAATCAGGTTCAGAAAGATGAGGTGCCAGATAATGCCCTTTCCACACAACAAAGTGGTAAGAAGCAAGGTCAATTTCAAAAAGGGGGTTCTTCTTCCAAGGGAAAAGGGAAGCAAAATCAATAGAAGGATAAAAAATATTGCAAGATTTGTGATATGAATAACCATGACACCAATAGGTGTTGGTTCAAAAACAAGCAACAAAATGACCAACCTTCTAAAAAGAAAGGCAAAGAGAAACAAAAATATAAAAAGAAACATAAGCAACCTAAGGGCCATGTTGCTTATGCTGACTCCAACTCAGACTCAGATTCCCTTGGGTCCGAATCAGATTTTGACTCTGAAAGAGCACACAAGGTGCTCATGACCCATACTTCATCTTCCCAGATAGATGTTGTATGGTATATTGATTCAGGAGCTAGTAAACATATGACTGGAGACAAATCATGGTTTGAAACATTTGAGGAGAAAGAAGGTAAGCCAGTCACCATTGCTGACAATCAAGTCTACCAGGTGAAGGGTGAAGGGGATGTTTCTGTCTCTCTTCCAGATGGTAAATGTCAGATAGAGAAGGTTCTCTATGTTCCTGGATTAGCCAATAATCTGTTGTCTATTCCACAAATGTTGGATAGAAATATGGAGGTTGAGTTCCAAGTTGTGAAAGGCAAGAAGAGATGTTTCATCACCCACAAAGGTAAACATGTTGCCACCGGATCCTACAAGCATGGCTTGTTCATTCTAGATGCTCTTTCAACACCTCATGTTGCTCTGGCTGCAACTACAAAGGAGGCCACTTCTCTCTGGCATAGACGTTATGGGCATCTAAGTTCAGGATATTTGCTTGAATTGCACAAATATGACATGGTGAGGGGACTTCCTCACCTCTCCTATGTCTTACCAGTTTGCTCGGATTGCTTAGCAGGGAAGCAACACCGAGTACCTTTTGAAGCTAGCTCTTCCAGAGCTACGAAACCTTTAGCATTGGTACACACCGATCTATGTGGTCCTATGCCAACCAGCTATGGTGGAAAGAAGTATTTTCAATTGTTTGTTGATGATTACTCATGGAAGATGTGGGTTTTCTTTCTTCAGTTGAAATCAGAGGCTTTTTCATACTTTCAACAATTCAAGAAACTTGTTGAGAAGGAGTCAGGATGTTTCATCCAAACCCTCCGCTCAGATCGAGGGGGGAATACACCTCTAAAGAATTTTCATCATTTTTGGAAGAACATGGGATAAAGAGACAACTGACTACAACCTATACACCTCAGCAGAATGGAGTTGCAGAGAGAAGAAATCGTTCCATTGTGGAAATGGTTCGATGTATGCTAAAGGGAGCACATCTTGAGGATCAGTATTGGGCAGAAGCAGTCAACACAACATCATATCTCCTAAATAGAGCACCCACTAGAGCTCTACAAGGAAAAATACCACAAGAAGCTTGGAGTGGTAAGAAACCTTCCATTTCTCATCTAAAAGTTTTTGGATGTAAGGCATTTATGCACATCCCAAAACAGAAAAGGAAGAAGTTAGATGAGAAGACACTGCAATGTATTTTTCTTGGCTATGATGAGTTTTCAAAAGGATATCGCTTGATAGATCCTATAACCAAGAAAACACATATAAGTAGAGATGTAGTATTTGATGAAGCTTCCACATCAGATATCACATCTACAAATGTATACCTTGAAGAAGAAGAAGAACCTAAGAAAGAAAGCTCATCTCCAAAGAAGAAGGTTCCGAAATGGTATACTAGTACATTGAGAGATTCTAAACTGAATACACTTCCAGATCTAACTCAAGATCGACCATGCACTCGGAGTATGACACAACAAAAAAAGTAGAGGCATCATCTTCAGAGGTTGATGAGCTTTGCCAACAGTTTGATGATCTATCCGTAGATGCAGAGGAAGACAGAGACACAGATATGGAAAATGAACAGGTTTATATGACAACATTGGATGAAAATGAGCCTGTAACAGTTCAAGATGCACTTAGAGAGCCTCAGTGGAAGATTGCTATGGAAGCAGAACACACATCTCTCATGAAGAATAATACATGGAAGCTAGTCAATCTGCCTACAGGAAAGAAGCCCATTGGTTGCAAATGGGTGTTCAAAGTAAAGTATAAAGCAGATGGTACTATTGATAAGCATAAGGCCCATCTTGTTGCAAAGGGCTATGCTCAGAAAGAAGGCATAGACTATGAAGAGACTTTTGCCCCTACTGCAAAGATGACTACCATTCGAGTAATTTGTGCCATGGCAGCTCAGTTTGGATGGAAGTTACATCAGATGGATGTGAAAAGTGCCTTCTTGAATGGTGACTTACAAGAAGAAGTATACATGACCCAACCAGAAGGATTTGTAGCTGAAGGGCAAGAGCAGAAAGTGTGCAAATTGATCAAATCCTTGTATGGGCTCAAACAAGCTCCTCGAGCTTGGTATATCAAGATAGATAGTCACCTACTGCAGCATGGATTCAAAAGAAGTCCTTCAGATGCAAATCTCTATATTAAGAACAATGGTTCTGATATAGTGATCTTGGTGTTATATGTAGATGATCTGATCATAACAAGAAGTTCAGAGAAAATGATTGATGCAGTAAAAGATGATTTGAAACAATATTTTGAAATGACAGATCTAGGACTTCTTCACTATTGTCTTGGTTTAGAAGTAACTCAAAAAAAGCACCATATCAGAGTTACACAAAAGAAGTATGCCAAGACATTAGTCGAAAAATATCGGATGACTAACTGTAAGTCTAAAGCAACTCCAATGGAACAAGGACTTAAGTTATCACGATATGATGCATCACCATAGGTAGATGGTACTCTCTATCATCAACTGATTGGGAGTCTCCTATATCTAACCAACACCAGGCCTGATCTCAGTTTTGTTGTGGGTTATCTTTCACGGTTCATGCAGGAACCCAAAGTAAGTCATTGGAAAGCAGCAAAAAGAGTTCTACATTATGTCCATGGTACAACAGATTTTGGCTTGGAATACAAAAAGAATAACAAGTTCTATCTACAAGGATACACGGACTCCGACTATGCTGGATCCATTGATGATCGAAAATCAACTTTTGGATACATATTTCATCTTGGGTCTGGTCCTGTCTCTTGGCATAGCAAGAAGCAGCAGGTGGTTGCTATTTCTTCTACAGAGGCAGAATATCGAGCAGCTAGTGGAGCAGTCTACGAGATAATATGGTTACGTCGCATTCTTACAAACATGGGTCTTCCAGTGAATCTTCCACTGCATTTGTTTTGCGACAATCAAGGTGTTTTGAATCTTGTCAAGAATCCAATTTTTCATGATCGCACCAAACACATTGACACTCATTGTCATTTTATTCGTGATGAAGTTCCAAAGCACAACATACAACTCCAATACATTCCCACTGATGCGCAAGTTGCAGATATCTTCACCAAGGCACTTGCCCGTGTCAAATTTGAATTGTTCCGCAATACTCTTGGTATTTGCCAATAATGTAATAAGGGGGGATGTTAGCATATTATATAGCATAGGGCATATAAGTGCAAAGTATATTTCAATTATTGGCATAATAAAATAAGCGCTTCCACGCTCTCCAATTAATGAGTTGGTTTGTCAACCAACTCAGGTGGTTCAACCAACCGAACCACCTATGAGATGTATATAACCCTCTTCTTTGATCAATAATCAATTGCTTCGTATTTCATGAGATTGCATCTATTTTTGATTTCATTAATATCCATATTAGACCTTCATACTTCCAACTAGGACATTTTGGTTTCTATCCAGGGTATCTTGAATTTCCACTAGGGATTTCAAAAATGACTTTTCTTCCACAATAGCTAATGGGGCTTGCTTTTGGCTTACAATCCCTCTTGGTTCACACTCTTTCTTTGCACTCGCTCTTGCTCCTAACTTGCACTCTATCTTACCTCACACTTGATCCTATATTTAAATCCTTCCTAGATCACAATTGTTCATGTCTCTTCTTTTTCTTGGCATTCCTTCGCTTCAACAATTTTTTGGAAACAATGGTCCATGCATTTTTAGTAAGGGTTTGAAGCATTGATGCACTTTGGATGAACTTACCGCTCTTTTGCCATGATTTAATCCTAGCTTGCATTGCCTCTTAATTTACACTCCCTTTTGGTTCACACTCTCTCTTTCCTCACATTCACTCTCATCTTGCACTCCTTGGCTCACAATTGGCTTTGTCTCTTCTTTTTCTCAGTGTTCCTTGGCTTCAATAATTTTTTGGAAATAATATTCCACACATTCATGGTAAGGATTTGAAGCATTGATGCACTACAGATGAGCCTACCATTCTTCTACCATGATTGAATATTTGTTCACACTCCTTTGATATCATTCATTCCTAGTTTGTACACTCACTCCCAGCTCATGCTCGCACTCATTGCTACACTTACTCTTGACTTGTGCTTGCATTCACTTTTGGTTGCACTCACTCACACTTGCCTTTAGCTACACTTACTCACACTTGCTATTGCACTCACTCCTATATTATGCTTGCACTTGCTGATTTACTTACTTCAACTTGCACTCACTTACTCCTAGTTCACACTCACACTCAATCCTGCACACACTCACTTTTGCACTTACTCCTGGCTCACGCTTGCACTCCCTACTACACTTATTCCTAGTTAGCGCTCGCATTCGCTGCTACACTTACTCCCAGTTGGAACTCGCACTGACTGCTAACTATTCCACTTACTCCCAGACGACGCTTGCACTGGTTGCTTCACTTATTCCTAGCTTGCGTTCATCTTTTACTTTGATGATTTAAATTCTCTACATCCAAAAAAAATATTGTATAACTTTTTCTTAAAATAACAATTTTTTAAAACTTTATACTAAATAAGTATTTAGAAAAATTGATATTCAAAGTGAATAAGAAAAATAGTTAATGGAAGTTTATAAACTTCAAGAAAAAAATAGTTCAAAATGTTAGTATTTAGTATAAATTAAAAAAATAAACATAAGAATCCACTATTAAAAAGGAATAAGGGTATTTGGGCAAAGTAGCATTATGAGGCAAATGATTTTATCCTTATGAGAGAAACATTGAATAAGTGCTCAATATTAATTTAATCTACTTTCGATAGCTTAAATAAATGTGTTAACTAACTAATTTAGACATCTTTTAACACTCTAAATTAATCAAAATAATGTCAAATGATCCATTCCTTTTAGGAAATTTTGCATGATAAAAAACTTCATTTACAAGTTTAGATTATGCAAGTTTTTATCTATTTATCTATTTATTTACATAATTATTTTATAATGAATTAAAATGGATCAAATTGCACTATATTATAATCATTTTAGTACAATATTTCAAGAAACCACATAATTGTATTATAATCAATAATATTATCATAATGAAATTTTGTGATATAAGTATTCTCACTCATTAAACTTTAAATCCATAGGCTATGTTTTATTTTATTTATAATTACTTAGATGTAATTGAAATGAATCCCACTTATATTAAATTGAGCAACACAGTGATATTACAACAAATTGCATTGTCATTCCTTAACTAGATCTAAACAAAGGACCATAATTAAAGCCCCCAGTTTTAACATCTCAAACATAAAATAATACTTACAATTATTCACACTTTAAAGATAGAAAACATACCTCAAAATATTTAAATAAATGAGATCATTTATATTGAAGTATTTATTCTTGCATTTAAAAAAAATAGTTTTATAAGATTAAAATGGATGCACTCATATTACATCATAAAAATTTAATAATTATGAATATATTATTTGACAATTACATTATTTACATATAATAACATTAATATATATCATTTGGCAATACTTAAAATTAGGTATCTTATAAATCATTTGGCAATACTTAAAATTAGGTATCTTATAAAAAGTTGAAGAATTTAAATAGTGAAACCCATGCCATTTAATTGTTCGTATCATAACTTTAACATATATAAATTTAAATTTTAATGTAGACTTTTAAATCATTAATAAATTATAATATAGGATTGAAGACGATTTTTTTTCTAACAAAGGACATGTCTAAGGTTTAATTTCATGGATTAGCAGTTGAACTATTGTTCGAACTCAGTTATAATATAATTTTGGTAAGGCCTTGTGAATTCTATATAATAAATTAAAGGTAAAAAAATTATTTACCAATAAAATATTTTTATATGGGGGATTAATATCTCTACTAGGGATTAATTGATTCTAGTGAAAGCAAGCATATTTAAAGTAATTTTTTCAAAAAACTTTAAGGATATTGGTTGATAAATTGAGAAGGTTTCTGAAGGATAGAACTTAGCTTTAGCTTGATAGAGATAGCTAGTTATGATGCACAAGAAACCTAATTTTTAGAATATTATTGAAGATTTGAAGAAATGCCAAAAATACATCTAAAGAATGTAATTTCATATTTACTTAATATAAAATTATGAATTTTTTTTCAAGAAAAAAACATCTTTGCCTTGGAATCAATGGATAAGACAAAGGACTATATAGGCTTTGTTTTTTAGTAGAGTTTT
This sequence comes from Wollemia nobilis, assembly GCA_028583015.1. Classification (NCBI taxonomy): domain Eukaryota; kingdom Viridiplantae; phylum Streptophyta; class Pinopsida; order Araucariales; family Araucariaceae; genus Wollemia; species Wollemia nobilis. Next base: position 716,677 of record JAQPPZ010017169.1, read on the forward strand.
TGACATCCATAGTTCATTTGTATGTGATTGTTAGTCTTGAGATTTTTAAAAATTTCACCATCAAGATTTAAAAAAATACCCATAAAGAAATGATGTATAAATATCACTACTTCATACATTAAAAAAATATCACATTGTTTTCATTTTTTAACATAAGAATTATTCTCTTGAGTTAAGGGTCATATTTGAATGAGGAAATCCCAATAGAGAAAAACATAATTACTTTAAGATGCATTGAAAGAGGTAATCTCAATGCTTTTGATAAGAACACAGTTCAAAGTTAAATATACAAAAATGTTTGAGTTCACCTCTACATGTATTTTAAAATTGGTGTTTTAAAGATCTCAACTAGTAAAATTTATGTGCAATGATAGTATAATTCAGCTAGAAACACAATACAAAATGATATGACTTAAATGACAAGGTAGCTGAAGTAAAACAAAGGGCTACCAAGTCTTTAAAAAGAAAAAAAAAAAAATTAGTGTGGGGAATTAGGTCCAAAGTGATGTAAAAACAAAGGCATACAAACTACCAATGTCATGAAAGACAAAATATGCTTAAGATGGTGCATCAAGAAGAAAAAAATTACCAATCAAAGTAGTGTTATAAAGTAGCCCAAAGTTTACCATCCATTCATATGATGAAGGAATTGAAAACATTTATTACAAAGTGTGAGCAAATAGGGAAAGTCCATTTTGAGGAAGATATGGAAATAACATGATCAATAGTGGTCTTCCATGTCTTTATTATTGCTCTTCAAAACTAGAATATTCTACCAATATCAATCACCTAAGTGTCCATAGTTATTGAAAAATATATAATAAATAGATTGCATTAAAATACATATAAACATGCTTCCAATACAAATTCTAATCCACAAATGTGTCTAAGATAGGATATAGACCCCTAGAATGAGTGGTTGTGTGGTAATTCTAAACACTATATACTAAAGTTAGAATCATTTAAAATTTTCAACTAATGTCATAATAGAAAATACTATCACAAATTATAATTTAGAATACAATAAATAGAAAATTTTCTATTTTTTTTTTTTAATGTTGGTAAAATTTTATTGAATCAATATAACCATACAAGAAATAGAGAATACCAAAAATAACCCTTACAAGGGCTAGAATAAAGAGACCCCCAAAACCATCGAGCACCCAACCAAAAGACACCCAACAAACAACAACCTCAACCAGGCATATCCACAACAAGCAAATTAGCAAGATGACGAGAACAATCCAATGGGAGGTGATCCCATTCTCTAACATTCCAGTCTTCCTGAAACTTAGGAGCCCATTTTGCCAAGAAATCAACCATATTATTTCATTCCCTAGGAATATGAACAAAGGAAATAAACTCTAGATGTCGATAAATTTGAATGATCTGCCGAGCCACTAACGCCAACTACAAATGAACATTAGAAAGATTATGAGTCTTTAAAAAATTAATAATAATTTGAGAGTCCGACTCACATATTATCTTATATTTCTCCATCCCAGAGCATAACTTTTTTCCAAAGAAAAATGAATAGCAAGGTCCTCTATATAATTATTAGTTTACTTTCCCTTATAATAGGAGAAAATGAAAAGAGCTACACCACTACTATCTATCCCAACACCACCAATACCTGCATACCCAAGATTCCCTTCGAAAGAGCCATCAGTATTAATCTTAAACACCCCCCTAAGGTGGAGGATGTCATATGCCAGATCTCTACACTTTTCTATTGAGGCCTCTCCTATTGATCGATAAATAAGGTCGAGATCCATTCTCCACTAAACCTAGATCTTGCATCATCAAAATCTCAGATTGCTCCAAAGGAAGACTGATATGACATTTAACATTTAGAGAAACAGGTCAAACAATATATCATTTTAAACTTGCTTTGAATCTTCTTTCCAATTGCATTGAAATTAAATCAAAATACTTTAACATGTAGGAGTTAGAAAATTAAATGTCCATATAGGTAGATGCTTTCCTTGTTTTGGCAGAAAATTTATTCTAACTCTTTTTTATAATAAACCTTAAAAAAGTCATAATATGGCCACAAGCAAAATTTGAGAGGCTTGTATGGAAATAAAATTGAAATATAAAGTGTTTTGACCATCCGTTGGGTACCACCATCCAAAATCATAAGAGTTGCCTAAATTTAGTAAAATATTAAGATGTATTTCTTTCCTTCTCATCCTTAGTGAGATAATATATTTTATAGAATGTATGCCATGGAAATTTTGCCAAATATTTAGAGCTTATGCTTATTTTTATACCTATTTTTGTGACACACATGATAAGTGGAAAACTTGATTGACTTGGAAAGAGTAGCTTCATAATATATTAGATGAAATCAAAATTGGGATTGCTAAAATGATACACCATTATTTTTTCTTTCTTTTAGTAAAATAATATCCCATTATCATAACTTTTTTTTTTTTGTTTGGTGGTGGCCACAAGGGGTAAACAGACTGTGACCACGAGGGAACCATTACATAACATGTCCGCAACATGTGAGGCGAGAGATTTGAACCTGGGCCTCTCAAAAACTAGAGAGGTTTAACTACCCACATGCTCTCCAACTCCTCTACATGGGCGGATAAACTAATTTATAGTGGAAAACACCTCTTTCGAGGTGCCACTTTCAACAGGTTGGGCATAGGAGGAATGGAACCTTGTCGGCCTCTACCAGCACATAGGACATTCCTAACTATACCATATATCTGCAGGATGGAGACAAGGGGAATGGAACCTGGGTCGGCCTCTACCAACACCCAGGGCATTTACCACTGCACCACAACAAGCAGATAACACAATATTGTGTATAGCTATCATAACTTTGTCACTTATTTCTATAAAATTATGCTAGCTATACACAATATTCAAAGAAGTAAATGGGTTAGACTCAAAAACATTCTTGTAAAAGGACATCTAGTACTTAGCTACTCGAATAAGATTTTGGAGTGTTGGTTTTGTTAGGATATTCCATATATAGGTGGTTGAGCATTTAGATATAGGTAAAAACTAATTCATAATGAATTATGTCATGAAGTAAAAATACCTTAATTTTATCTTCACTAGCATCAAGCATCTTGATATCCTTATATATTAGATTCTAATTAATCAATGATAAACTTTTATGTGTATTTCTATCCATATTTGCTCTCATTAAAATGTAGTATTGAGTATTTTACATTAATCGATATCTGTGCACCTTTAATGGCGTTCACAAGAGATCAATATAGTGCATATGCCCACCTTCAAATTTTATAGTAAGAAGAGAACAAAATAATTAGTTGATGTCTTGCTACAGTCTCAAATCCAATTATAATCCATGTTATTTCAACGTATAACCTATGCGATCCTAATGCAAAAATTAGAAAAAGGTATGAATTTTACTTTACATATCCTTTGTTTTTATTACTTTCTATGAAATTAAGCCTTGCACTTCTACACCTTGGATTTTATCATGAAGCAACCTTTGGTATTATTAAAAAGTGCCAACATCAAATCCAGTTATAATCCATGTGCTTTTAACGTATAACCTATGTGATTCTAATGCAAAAATTAGAAAAAGGTATGATTTTTACTTTATATATCCTTTATTTTTATTACTTGTTATGAAATTAAGCCTTGCACTTCTACACCTTGGTTTTTATCATCAAGTAACCTTTGGTATTATTAAAAAGTGCCAACATAGGCAAGGTTGAGTCTCTAGATGAATAATGATCAATTTTTAAATTCTACCTTATTATATTATTAGGGACTTTGGGTCTATCTAATTTCTCATGGACATTAAGATTGATTCTTGAGATGAGTTTCTTAGCATTTCAAGATCTTATTATTACTTCATCTGAAGAACACAAGCTTATTTTGAGAAGGGGGGTGACCACTTTTTACTTTTATTTTCAATTCAATATCATGCAGTGTATGGATAGCAGTATCAATAGTAGTAATAAAAATAATGCACTGAACACCATACACAATAGAGACACCAATTTTAATGGGGTTCACCCAATGTGGGCTACCTCCACAGAGAAAATATTTCTTCTAAATATTTCTCAAATAATCTCTTGGGAATCCTTCCCAATTACAATATTTATGGACCTCTATCCAAAGGAGATGTTGATCCCCTAAATCTCAAGTTTGTGGATCTCTTCCATAGGAGAAATATTTCCCCTTCAACTCTAGCTAGTGATATTCTAGAAGACTCTATCTCTCTACTGCACTGACAGGTGGATCTCTCTCCACTTGAAGACTTCTCACTCAAAAAATTTGTCTTCAATTGTCCTGGCTATTGTATCTCTATCCACTGAGACTTTGTCCTCTATACTTTGTCACATCTAAAGCTCTGTCAATAGGTTCACTTATAAAATTATTAAATATTCTCAATAGGTTCATTTAGAACCTACTCAAATTTGTTCAACAAGTCCACACAAAACCTGCTCAAATTTGCTCAATAGGTCCACTCAAAACATGCTCAAATATGCTCAATAGGTCCACTCAAAACCTGCTCAAATCTGCTCAATAGGTCCACACAGAACCTGATCAAATCTGCTCAACAGGTCCACTTAGAACCTGCTCAAATATGCTCAACAGGTCCACTCATAACCTGCTCAAATTTTCTCAATAGGTCCACTCAAAACCTGCTCAAATCTACTCAACAGGTCCACACAAAACCTATCCAAATCTGCTCAACAAGCTCACTCAAAACTTGTCCAAATTTGCTCAATAAGTCCTCTCTAGAACTTGCTCAAATTTGCATTTCAAGCTTCCATAAAATCTTACACAAAATTAGTCCACAAGACTTCTCAAATTCTTACCTCAAATCTGCTTAACAATTCCACACATAACTTGTTCAATCTCATAGAATCATAAAGAGAATTGTTAGAGACTCAATATGTTCTATACTCAAAGCTCAATCTCAAATCAAATCAATATCATAGAATCATAAAGAGAATTGTTAGAGACTCAATATGTTCTATACTCAAATCCTAATCTCAACTCAAATCAATCTCATAGAATCATAGAGAAAATTGTTAGAGACTCAATATGTTCTATACTCAAATCCTAATCTCAACTGAAATCAATCTCATAGAAGCATAGAGAGAATTTTTAGAGACTCAATATGTTCTATAATCAAATACCGATATCAACTCAAATCAATCTCATAGAAGCATAGAGAGAATTTTTAGAGACTCAATATGTTCTATACTCAATCTCAACTCAAATCAGAATATAGAAAAGTTTGTTTCATGGAACTTGAACAACCACTTCACACAAACACTTGACTAGGCTCAATCAACTCTACTCAACCAATCACCTCAAGGAACAACCCTTTCTCACAAACCCTAGTCCAAGCATGTATCAACCAACTCAAAATGTTTCCAACAATACTCAACCACAAATTTCACATAACAATGATACTCATGTTCTTTTCTAACTCAAGTTCAGGTTCTTTGCATAACCAATTGGCTTCAACAACAATGCTTCTAAAATAAGGTTTAATCACAACTCTCAATACATAAAACCTTGAAGCATTAAACCAACCACTTTTGAAAAGGAAACCACAATAAATATTTTTCTCTCCAATTACATTTTCATAAATCAATCACGCAATCAAGTCAATGGAGAATATTGCCCATACCCTTTTGATGCCATGTAGTTGTCTACAAAATCTATCAAAATCAACACACTTTCAAATATTTCCTTATCAACCACAAGGAGGTTAGAGGACTTGAGTAATATCACAACAATAAAAATAATATCCCAATAACACCTTATTACTCCTACTCAATTAAAATTCACCATGTCCTCTCATAAAAGAAATAATTCCCTTTGAAAAAGAATAAATCAAACTCACTTTTGAACCTCTTTTAAAAAACTAGAAATATCTCTTTACACACACCTTATTTATCCTTCTAAGAAAGTTAATCAAATAGCCCTTGAAAAAATGCTTTCCAACGATATATAATATGCTACCCTTCCAAAAATAAAACCATCAGAAATTTCCCAATTTTCTAGGGCATAGTATAACCCTTATTTCTCCTTAAGGCTATTTAACAAAGATTAAAACATAAAAAATCAACTTGCCTTTGCCTCTCGTAGGGATTCGATCCCCCGATGTCCTCCTTCCCAACACCTTAGTAGTATCCAAGCCTCTGTTGATCCACGTTACCTCACATGCATAAAAATACATGACCATCATCAAATACCTCACAAAACAATGCTTTTTGAAATAATCAAAACGCGCTTCGAGCGCTTTGTCCTTGCAAGTAAACCTCAAGAGAATTGAATGCGGGACCTCCTCTCTCTTGCCAAGCCAACACACCACTAAGCCACGCTAGCCTATGTGCTCAACAACTCCGCATGTTCTCTACTTCCACTTTTCGTAAATTGAGCCTTTAAGAATCAAAAGCCTTTTCACATGCGCTCAACGAAAATGCAAGGGTAAGTGATTAATGTATTTGATGGTATTATATATAATGCCCTTGTATTCTTATGCAATCATGTTGGTGCTTTGAATAAATTCGACATCAGCGTGGTTTTAATTTATAATATATTTAAATTTAAATTAAAATTTAAATATTATAAATTAAAACAAACCAACCTTAGGTTTTAGTTTAAATAAACCATGGAGCCTTGTCTTAATGCACAACCTTGGCAAAATCAAATATTCTTTATAAAATTTAAATTCCTTGTGAATTTAAATAATTTATAAATAATTATTAAACCTCATTTTTAAATTTTGCAATAACCCATCTTTGGTTTTTATGGACCAATCGCTTAACCTGTGCTCTCATTAATATTAAAATATTATGGAGCCTTTTTCCTTTCACTTTTGCACTGATGAAGCTTTTTCTTGGATGAATGTGACAACCTTGAATGACTTTATTTCTTTCTGAATTCTTTGATAAGAGTGATAACTCTATCAGGTTGTTGGACATTTTGAGTCCCTAAGCTAAAATGTTGTCATTGATGTCAAAAGGATCTATGATGGCATGCACTATGTTTTGTGAAAAGTATAAGGAAAGTATTTTTGTGAAAACCAAGGCAGGAAAAATAAAATTTTTTATTTAAAAATATGGATGGCAGATTTGAAATGGGTTTTTCTTAAAGCCCAAGATGGCTTTTTGTTTCATCAAAAAAGGTGCCCCGGTGATGGAGATATTTAATTTTAAATATTTAGTTTAAATTTTAAATTATTGAAAATTTAAATTTAAATTTTAAAATTAAAATAAAAGTAATCCGCCGACGTCATCGAATATGAGGGAGAAAACTATAAAAGGATGAATAAGGTTTATTATTCCTTATCCTTGATCTTGTGGTTAATGCGATTATTAGAAAGTGAAAAGAGCTCGTGTGAAAAACATTTAAAGGCAAAGGCAACAAATAATTTTAGGTGTGATCGATTCCAAGACATCATGGGCAGTGTGGCCTGTTGGCAACTCGAGCAGTGCAAAGGCATTGGGAGGCAAGTGGTTGAGTGTTCTAATCACATGCACTTTGTTTTATTTGAGAAAGGATAAATCTGTTTGCGTTGGCTGTTGTGTGAAGGATAAAGGAGAGTGATGCGCCTTTGGTCTTGTGTGGAGCATTAGCTCAAGTGGTGCGCAAGCGACGTTAGGATGCAGGAGCCGCAGGACTCAGGTTCAAATCCTATGAAGTCCCTTTTACTATGTAAAAGAGAAATAATGCGCTGGTTGTGATTTTTCGTGTGCATGCTGCCAAGGTTTCTATGCTGTGTTTGATATTCTGAAATTCATGCCAAGGTATGCATTAAAGTTGTAAAAGAAAATTAAAACAATTTTTTTTTTTTATTGGGTGCTAAAAGTTAGTTTAGAATCAATGCATAAATTTTATAGTAAAAGTGGTTTTTGGAGAGATAAGTAGGTAGGCATAGATTTTAATTTCTTTAGGGTATTAGTGGTTTGAGGATTAATAAGGATAATTACTTATTTGGCACATTGTTGAGATGTTATTTGGAGAGTTTTTTTAATTATTGAAATATTCTTGAGAAAAATATTTTGCTTGAGGGTTATTGAATATATATTTGGTAGATGTGATTATTGAGTTGGAGTAAAAAGGTGTAAATTGAGTTATGCTTTATTTTGTAATTATTATTTGAAGTCCACTAACCCTCATTGAGATTGGAAAGGAAATTTGTGTTGAGTGTGGTAGATTTTGTGGATAACTTATTGGAATTAATCAGGTATGGGCAACATTCTCCTATTGATTGTTTATGGTGGTTGATTTCTGAAATATGAGAGAGAAAAATATTGATTGTGGTTTCCTTTTCGAAAGTGGTTGGTTGAATGCTTCAATGTTTTTTAGTTTGAGAGTTGTGATTAAAGTTTGTTTTATAAGAATTCTTGTTGAAGCCCATTGGTTGTGAAATGAACTTGAACTTGAGTTAGAGAAGAACATGAGTATCATTTTTATGTGAGATTTGTTGTTGAACATCATTGAAAATATTTTGAGTTGGTTGATACATGCTTGGACTAGGGTTTGTGAGAAATTGTTGTTCATTAAGGTGATTGGTTGAGTAGAGTTTATTGAGCCTAGTCAAGTGATTATGTGAAGTGGTTGTTCAAGTTCCATGAAACAAACTATTCTATATTCTGAATTGAGTTGAGATTAATATTTGAGGATAGAACATATAGAGTCTCTAAAAATTCTCTTTATGCTTCTATGAGATTGATTTGAGTTGAGATTGAGATGTGAGGATAGAACATATAGATTCTAACAATTATTTTTATGCTTCTATGAGATTGATTTGAGTTGAGATTGGGACTTGAGTATAGAACATATTGAGTCTCTAACAATTCTCTTTATGCTTCTATGAGATTGATTTGAGTTGAGATTGGGATTTAAGTATAGAACATATTGAGTCTCTAAAAATTCTCTTTATGCTTCTATGAGATTGAATTATTGATTGAGAATTTGAGTATAGAACATATTGAGTCTCTAACAATTCTCTTTATGATTCTATGAGATTGGACAAATTCTGAGTGAGATTGTTGAGCAGATTTGAGCAAGTCCTAGAGAGGACTTATTGAGAAGATTTGGACAAGTTCTGAGTGATCTTGTTGAGAAGATTTGGACAAGTTCTGAGTGAGATTATTGAATAGATTTGGACAGGTTTTGTGTGGCCCTTTTGAGAATATTTGGACAGGTTCTATGTGGACCTGTTGAGCAGATTTGAACAGGTTTTGTGTGGACCTATTGAGTATATTTGAGTAGGTTTTGTGTGGACCTGTTGAGCAGATTTGAGCAGGTTATGAGTGAGCTTGTTGAGCAGATTTGAGCAGGTTTTGAGTGGGCCTATTGAGCATATTTGAGTAGGTTTTGAGTGAGCCTATTGAGTAGATTTGAGTAGGTTCTGAGTGGACCTATTGAGAATATTTGAGAAGGTTTCAAGTGAACCTATTCATAGAGCTTTGGAGGTGATAGAGTATAGAGTACAAAGTCTTAGTGGATAGGGATCCAATAGCTAGGATAATTGAAGACAGATCTGAGTGGGGAGTATTCAAGTGGAGAGAGATCCACCAGTTAGTGTAACAAAGAGACAAAGTATTCTAGAAGATCACTAGCCAAAGTAGAATGGGAAAGAGTTCTCTTGTGGAAGAGATCCACGAACTTGAGATTTAGGGGATCATCATCTCCTTTGGACAAAGGTCCATAAACATTGTAATTGGGAAGGATTCCCAAGATATTGATTGAGAAAGTTTTAGTAAAATATTTTCTCCATGGAGTAGCCCACATTGGGTGCACGTAAATTGTGGTGTCTCTATTGTGTGTGATTATTGGTGCATTGCTTTGGTTATTGCTATTGATTATATTGATTAATACTATTTGGGAAAGAAAAGTAAAAAGTGATCTTATACTATTCACCCCCCTCTCAGTATAAGCTTATGTTCTTCAATTGGTATCAGAGTGGGTTCCTTCAAAAAGGGTTTAACAACTTGAAGGAAGATCTTGCAAGAACACAAATGACAAAGAAAGGCAAAGGCAAAACCATGAGACACAAGAAGAAAAGTACACACACAATCATGAAAGAAAAGGAATATGAGTTTGATATTGTTGTGTTGGGAGGACAAATGGAAATGGATTCAAGATATGAAGCAAGCAATGAAGAAACATCCCGACTGATAAAGTTCTAAACCAGATGTGGGAAAATAGGTCATCTTGCAGCTTATTGTTCACTAGAAGGTGAAGAATGTTTTGTCTATGGCTAACTCGGTCATGATGTAGGTTATTGTAATGGTATTGACAATAGTGAATATGAAGATAATTCTCACAAAATAAAATCCTTAAAGGGTGATTCAGACAAGGATATTAGGGTGAGCCGAAACAGGTATCAAGAAGAAACTCCACTTTGGTCAATAGAAGAATATGAAGATCAAAGCGAAGAAGAAGAAGAAGCTACTCTCAGGGAAATTGATGTGGTAAAAAGGGAGAACTTACAATTAAGGGCTCAAATACAAGAGGATGAGAATTGTAAGGCAAATTTTCTACAAGATCTCTCTGACTTAAGAGATAAGGTTGAAAAGGCAAAGAAAGTTGAAGCAGATATGGCTGAACAGTAAAAAAGAAAAGAGATAGAATATGAAATACTTGTGGCTACTCTTGAAGAACTAAAAGAGGAGAACTCAGGATTAAAGGATCAAGCTCAAGAAGATGAGATAGCAAAAGAAAATTTCCTACAAGAACTCACAAAATTCAAAATTAAAGTTGAAGAAACACGAAAAATTGAAGAAGGTTTGACCAAAAAATTAAAGACAAAATATCTAGAGTGTGAAATATTAGAGCATAAGATATTTTCACTAAGGATGGAAGTAAAAGGTTCTAAGGAAAAACTACACAAGTTTGAGGAAAATTCAAGGACCTTGGAAAGGACTATCAATGCACAAAGGTCATCAATCACCATAACATGACTTAGTTCCAAAGAAGAACAAGGAAAATAGGAAGCAGAAAAAGAAGAGTCAAGCTCAAACACCAAAAAATAAGAAGAGTCAAAATAAGTAAGTAAAAGAGAGAGTGAGACATCAAAGGATGAGTTGGACAATAAAGGGTTCAACAAAAATAGGAATAATGCACAGAGAAGGTACATATGGAACAACAATCAGAATAGGAGACCAATGAGGTCAAGACAATGAGGCTTCAATAGAAGATGTTTTTCATGTCACAGGTTTGGACACATGGCTTCACAGTACAGGACTCATGAAAGACAAGTATATGGAAAAGAAAAACTTTTCAAAGGATATTACTACTCATGCAATGGTTTTAGTCATAAGGAAATGAATTGCAGGGTTCATGATAGAAGAAGATATGGCTTCACTAGGAGAAGTCCTAAGACAGTTGCACTTCCAAGGAATAATAACATCAAGTGTTATAAGTGCAATAATTATGGTCACATAGCATGATGGTGTAGAAGAAATATTCCAAAAGCAAGCATGAACAGGAACAAGAATAGGAATAGGTACATGAACATGAATAGGAACAGGAACATGAACAGGAATAGAGACTCATAAAAGAATAGAGACTCAAAAAATAACAAGAATAGGAACATGGATAAAAACAAGAGCACAAATAGGAAAAAAAATGATGACAGAAACATGGATGATATCTTGGAAAGAAATAGTGAGAAGATTCAGAAAACTCAGACAAGAAGAGAGAAAGATAAAGGTAGAGAACAGTGCTTTCGGGGAGTAGAAATACTCCCACCCCAGAATTAATTACCTCATGTGGAGGTGGAGGAGGGGCTAAGGTAAGAGACTCATTCTTATCCCTGAGCTCCAACGGTGACTCTTTGACATTGATGTCAAATAGGGAGAGATTTGTGTATATTAAGGAAAGTTTTGATATTGGGAGAGATTTGATTTTTGAGAGAGCATTGAGCCAGGGGGAGCAAAGTCCTAGGGGGAGCATAAAAGAAGGTCAGATTTTAGTAAACGAATATGGGTTTTCATAAAATACAAAGGAGGATACTGTTGGAAATTTTGAGTCCATAATCTAAAATGTTGTCATTGATGTCAAAATATTATTTGATGTCAAAAGGATCTATGATGGCATGCACTATGTTTTGTGAAAATTGCAAGGAAAGTCTTTTTGTGAAAACCAAGGTAGGAAAAATAAAATGTTTTATTTAAAACCATGGATGGCAGATTTGAAATGGGTTTTTCTTAAAACCCAAGTTGGCTTTTCGTTTCATCGAAAAATGTGCCCCGGTGATGGAGATATTTAATTTTAAATATTTAGTTTAAATTTTAAATTATTTAAAAATTTAATTTAAATTTTAAAATTAAAATAAAAGTAGATCATCAAGGTGCATGAAGGTCCGAGGTGTAGACCAATTGGTTCATCCAAACCCCATAAGGGGGCGGAGATCCAAGGTTCAAATATTGGGCCTCGTCGGACTGAACGCTTGTCCCTTTCCTGGTGCTTTCAGTGGCGTAAAAGGTTTAAAATGATTGTGGCATGGTGGTTATAGGGGCGAACTACGTGAAGATCTGTGTGGCGGCTTCTAGGGTGGACAACACAAAATACTGTGGTGGCCATAAAAGCTGGACAACCTACCCAGATTCATGGCAGCTACCGATTCCACCATGTAAATTCAAAAAAAAAAAAAATTTAAAATAAAAGTAATCCATCGACATCGTCAAATATGAGGGAGAAGACTATAAAAGGATGACTAAGGTTTATTATTCCTTATCCTTGCTCTTGTGGTTAATACAATTATTATAAAGTGAAAAGAGCTTGTGGGAAAAACGTTTAAAGCTAGAGGCAACGTATAAGTTGAGGTGTGATCAATTCCAAGACATCGTGGACAGTGTGGCCTAATGGCAACTCAAGCAGCACAAAGGCATTAGGAGTCAAGTGGTTGAGTGTTCGAATCATGACTTCATTTTTTGAGAAAGGAGAAATATGTTTGCATTGGTTGTTGCATGGAGGATAAAGGAGAGTGAGGCACCTTTGGTCTTGTGTGGAGCGCTAGCTCACGTGGTGTGCAAGTGCCGTTAGGATGCAGTTGCCACAGGACTCAGGTTCGTATTCTACGAACTCCATTTTGTTGTGTAAAAGGAAAATAGTGCACTAGTTGTGGTTTTTCATGTGCATGCTGCCAAGGTCTATATATTGTGTTTGATATTCTGAAATTCATGCCAAGGTATGCATTAAATTTCTAAAATAAAATTAAAACAAAGTTTTGTTTATTGGGTGTTAAAAGTTAGTTTAAAATATGTGCATAAATTTTATAGTAAAAGCGGTTTTTGGAGAGATAAGTAGGTAGGCATAGATTTTAATTTTTTTAGGGTATAAGTGGTTTGAGGAGTAATAAAGATTATTACTTATTTGGCACATTACTGAGATGTTATTTGGAGAGTTCCTTTAATTATTGAAAAATTCTTGAGAAAAATATTTTGCTTGAGGGTTATTGAATATATCTTTGGTGGATGTGATTATTGAGTTGGAGTAAAAAGGTGTAAATTGAGTTATGCTTTATTTTGTAATTATTATTTGAAGTCCACTAACCCTCATTGAGATTGGAAAGGAAATTTGTGTTGAGTGTGGTAGATTTTGTGGATAACTTCTTGGTATTAATCAGGTATGGGCAAAATTCTCCTATTGATTGTTTATGGTGGTTGATTTCTAAAATATCATTGGAGAGAAAAGGATTGATTGTGGTTTCATTTTTGAAAGTGGTTGGTTGAATGCTTCAAGGTTTTTTGGTTTGAGAGTTGTGATTAAACCTTGTTTTATAAACATTGTTGTTGAAGACCATTGGCTGTGAAATAAACTTGAACTTGAGTTAGAGAAGAACATGAGTATCATAGTTATGTGAGATTTGTTGTTGAACATTGTTGGAAACATTTTGAGTTGGTTGATACATGCTTGGACTAGGGTTTGTGAGAAAGGATTGTTCATTAAGGTGATTGGTTGAGTAGAGTTGATTGAGCCTAGTCAAGTGATTGTGTGAAGTGGTTGTTCAAGTTCCATGAAACAAACTATTCTATATTCTGAATTGAGTTGAGATTGAGATTTGAGGATAGAACATATAGAGTCTAAAAAATCTCTTTATGCTTCTATGATATTCATATGATTTGAGATTGATATTTGAGGATAGAACATATAGAGTCTCTAACAATTCTCTTTATGCTTCTATGAGATTGATTTGAGTTGAGATTGGGATTTGAGTATAGAACATATTGAGTCTCTAACAATTCTCTTTATGCTTCTATGAGATTGATTTGAGTTGAGATTGGGATTTAAGTATAGAACATATTGAGTCTCTAACAATTCTCTTTATGCTTCTATGAGATTGAATTATTGATTGAGCATTTGAGTATAGAACATATTGAGTCTCTAACAATTCTCTTTATGATTCTATGAGATTGGACAAGTTCTGAGTGAGCTTGTTGAGCAGATTTGAGCAAGTCCTAGAGAGGACTTATTGAGCGGATTTGGACAAGTTTTGAGTGAGATTTTTGAGAAGATTTGGACAATTTCTGAGTGAGATTGTTGAACATATTTGGATAGGTTCTGTGTGGACTTGTTGAGAATATTTGGATAGGTTCTGTGTGGACTTGTTGAGTAGATTTGGATAGGTTTTATGTGGACCTATTGAGTAGATTTGAGTAGGTTATATGTGGACCTGTTGAGTAGATTTGAGCAGGTTCTGAGTGAGCTTGTTGAGCAGATTTGAGTAGGTTATGAGTGAGCCTATTGTGCAGATTTGAGCATGTTATGAGTGAGCCTATTGAGCAGATTTGAGAAGGTTCTAAGTGGACCTATTGAGTATATTTGAGAAGGTTCTAAGTGAACCTATTGATAGAGCTTTGGAGGTGACAGAGTACAGAGGATAGAGTCTTAGTGGATAGATATCTAGTAGCCAAGACAATTGAAGATATATCTAAGTGAGGAGTCTTCAAGTGGAGAGAGATCCACCAGTCAGTCCAGCAAAGAGACATAGTCTTCTAGAAGATCACTAGCCAGAGTAGAAGGAGAAAGAGTTCTTCTGTGGAAGAGATCCACGGACTTGAGATTTAGGGGATCAACATCTCCTTTGGATAGAGGTCCATAAATGTTGTAATTAGGAAGGATTACCAAGATATTTATTGAGAAAGTTTTAGTAAAATATTTTCTCCATGGAGTAGCTCACATTGGGTGAAACATGTAAATTATCGTGTCTCTATTATGTGTGATTATTGGTGCATTGCTTTGGTTATTGCTATTGATATTGCTATTTATTATATTGATTAATATTGTTTGGGAAAGAAAATTAAAAAGTGGTCTTATACTGTTCACCCCCCCTCTCAGTATAAGCTTGTATTCTTCACAAGTGACATCAATGATAAATTTGTCTTAGAGGACTCAAAATGTCCAACAATCTCCCCCTTTGTCATTGATGGCAACCCATATCATTTTACTAAAACCTGAACTTCTTTTATGCTCCCCCTGGGACTTTGATCCCCCTGGCTCAATTCTCTCTCAAATATCAAGTCTCTCCCCATATAAAATCTCTCTCCAACATACACAAATCTCTCCCCCTTTGACATCAATGGCAAAGGGTCACATTTGGGGCTTGGGTCTAAGAATGAGCCTCTTAGCTTAGCCCCTCCCCCACCACCTCATAGGGTGGTTAATTATGGGGTGGGAGTATTTCTACTCCCTAAAAGCACTACTCTTTGTATTTATCTTTCTCTCTTATTTTATGAGTCTTTTGAATCCTCTCACTGTTTCTTTCCAAGTCATCATCCCTATCCCTGTCATCACTTCTATTCTTGTTCCTGTTCTTATTCTCATCCATATTATTGTTCCTGTTCTCATACATTTTCCTATTCTTGTTATTGTTCTTATCTATGTTCCTGTTCATGTTCCTGTTCCTGTTCTTGTTCTCATCTATGTTCTTGTTCCTATTCATATTTTTGTTCCTGTTCATATTCCTGTTCTTGTTCATGCTTGATTCTGGAATATTTTCTCTACATCATCTTGTTATGTGACCATCATTATTGCACTTATAACACTTAATGTTATTATTCCTTGGAGGTGCAACTGTCTTAAGACTTCTTCTAGTGAGGCCATATCCTCTTTTGTCATGAACCTTGCAATTCATTGCCTTGTGATCAAACTCATTGCATGAGTAGCAATATCCTTGTAAAATCTATCCTTTCCCATAATCCTATCTTTCATGTGTCCTGCATTGTGAATCCATGTGATAAAACCTGTGACATGAAAAACATCTTCCATTGAAGAAACCTTGCCTAGACCTCATTGGTTTTCTAGTTCCTCTTGACTTGTTATGATTGTTATTCCATCTAAATATTCTTTGTCCATCATCCCTGTTCCTGTTGGACTCACTATAATCTGACTCATCCTTAGGAGTTTCACTTTCACTTCCGTTCTCATATGAGAAACCCTCTTCTGAAGTATCCTCTTCTTCTGAAGTGTCTTCAGAACTGGTAGTTAACTTATCTTCTTGAACCTGTTTGATTCCAAGACCTATCTTGTTTGTTGCTCTTCTTTGTATCTTGACTATTTTTTCTACACTCTTTGCACTGTTTACATAATTGTATAGCTTATTATGGGAGTCCTCTAAATATTCCTTTAGTAGGGTCACTTCTTGTATTAACTTTTTACATTCCAAGATCTTTGCTTCTAACTTATTTTTGAACTTGCTTGCCTTAGACTTAGACTTTTCTAAATCCTCTATGAGAAATAATATTTCTTCATCACATTCTTGAAACTGACTTTCAAGCTTAGAGTGTTGCTTTCTTACCTTATTTACTATGTCAAGGGCATAGATAAGTTCTCCCTTGAGATCACAGTCATTCTCTGCTGAATAATCCTCTATTTTTTTACCTTTGTCCATATCATTTCTTTCTTTTGGCTTGTATTCTATAGGAACACTCACTTCATCTTATAATATCATTAGAATATTTTAATCTCATCTATCAAGTGCATCTTCAAAATCATCATCACTGAAACTATAACCATCCATTGTGCAATCATCTTCAAGATGTCTAAATATACCACATATAAAAAACTTGAGAATAACTAGAGTCTTTCTCTTAATTGGTTCTTTCTCTTCAACCATAAATAGGACTTCATCTCTATCATTGTCTAAAAAACTAGCATCACTATCAATTGAGTACTTACTTGCATTATCTGCATAGTAGCTTCTATTTTGCCTTTGGAAAAACTTCTTCCCTTGTTTGTTTTGTCCATCCTTGCTTTTCTTCTAGTACCTGTTGATCATCAAATCTGCCCAGGAAAGGATTTGGGTAAGTGTATGCGCCCTAGACCTGGACCAACATTGAAAGGCCAAAGGGAAGAGATGCCCCTCGTGCCAATCTCCGGAGAAAGGTCGGCTCCTATACTAAACTACTTTGATGTTTAAGATAAGGGTGTAGGAAAGAGATAAATAGAGTGAGGGTGCAGGAAAGAAATAAAAGAGTAAGGGAAGAAATTTTAGTAGTTTAATGGTGGGAAAGAACCAGAAGCATGATTACTAGCCAATAACTTGAAATAGCAGCAAAGAACACCAAGAATAAATGAAATGAACATAGTATTAGCCCTCCTATGTATCCTCCGGACGAGTTCTAGGATTCTCCTTTCCCTTTCGCCAAAATTCAAAGTTCAGAGTAACGACGATTAAGAAAAGTGAATATAACATAAACACTATCCACAGGCAGCATAAAAGAAAGCCCACACAATGTTTTCCTCTCCTATGTATCCTTCAAGAAAATCTCAGGGTTCCACTCCAATCACACACCTAAATCCAGAGTTTAGAATTACAATATGCAAATGAAGAAAAGATAAAAGAAATAATCGCAGAAGGCAGCATAAAAGAGAGAAATAGAGTCCAAAGCTCTTTAGTATTAATCACAGGAATCTAAGTTATAGCAGCTTTCTAGCAGAAAGTTCTCCCACCCTTTTACATTACAATGCCTGGGTTTTTATAGAGGACCCGACCCTCTGAGCCATAAATACATAAAATGGAGTACACCCTCAAAGCCTGAGAAGTTGGCTCTTCGTAGCCCTCGTGACTGAGCTCTCAAATCTGTTACCAAAACTGGCAACTGTGACCGGGTCAGCCATGGAAACAAGCATTAATGAGCCATTTGAGCGTCCTTGGCTTTTGGGTGCAGTGCTCGAGTGGCCGCCATGCTCATCGGGATCTTCTTCAGGGACTGATACTTCATTTCCAATTGCTAAAAATGAGCAGCGAGCTTACTGGGCACGTAAAAATGCATTTATGAGGCACTTGATCACCTCAAGAAAATACCCGGCTTGGAGCACGTGCCCTTGAAGCGCTTCGCTAAATTTTCGTCTACAACTTCACTTCGCAATGGACTTGTGCCGAAGCAGATCCTCCTTCTTGATTTGTACTTCGCATGGTGGAGCTTCGCAAAACTGCTTTGGGGATGGTGGGTGTCGAAGCATATTTCCTTCGCAAGATGGGCTCTTCACTTCTCGCTGCTTCGCTGGAGAGATGTGCCAAAACTACTTCGCTGATGAACTGTTAAAATGCTTCGCCGTGATCTTCCTTCAAAATTGTGGTTCGGGAGGATTTTGGCTGAAGCGCATTCTTGCCTTCAAAAATGCTTTGACTGCTTCTACTTTGGGTGAAAGTACTTCACACGAAGGTTTGCCGAAGCAGATGCTTCGCAATGACTTTCGACGAAGTAGAAATGGTTTGCTAGCGGGGAGGCCCGAAGTGGGTGCTTTGACGATTTTTTGGCGAAGTATTTTCAACGTTGCGCTCCTTCAAATCTCGCTTTGCAAGTTTCTTGCCCGAAGTAACCTTTTGAAATGCTTGGGTGCGAAGTAGTTTTCATTCTTCTTCCCTTGTATTTTATCTTCGGCAACACCGCTTCACAAAATTCTCGCCCGAAGTAGTTGTTTGAAGTGCTTCGGGCCCAAAGTAGTTTTCTCTGCCTTAGCAAATTTGGACCACGATTTTCTTCGGACTTCATAAAAATTTCGCCCGAAGTAGCTGCTGGAAATGCTTCAGGTGTGAAGCTCTTTTTTATGCCTTCTTTGAATTCCTTCTTCGGCAATGCCACTTCGCAAGATTTTTGCCCGAAGTAGCTTTTTGAGGGACTTCGGGCCCAAAGTAGTTTTCATCCTTCATTTCTTCCCTTGAGGCTATCTTCCTTAGTTTTTTCATCAGTGAAGCTCCTTCATCTTCATTTTATGTACAAGGGGAATAGCAGGGAAAGCCAAAATTGCTGCAACACTTGAAAATGTTGTTTCTAAAAGCAAGGGAACAAATTCATGAAATTGAAAGAAATACTTTACAAAAAATTTGATTTTTCTACCCCATTGTGCAATGTGACAAAATTGTCAACATTCTTGGTGGCTCATGGGGCAACGAGCTCGTCTCGGTGGGAGAACCCTCAGCCTTGATCCATTGGGCCAGAGTTACCTCTAGACCCTTCTCCCTTTTCTATCTCTTGGGGATGCTTCCACGACTTGCTCTTCTTCTTCTTTCTCTTCTTCTTCTGCTTCCTCTAGCGTGGCTTCCTGCTATGGTGATGGGGCAAGGCGATCATGGATGCGCTTCATGGTTTGGCGAACATGAGCCCAAGCACCCTTCGAGAAAGGCTCTTGATATTGCAATGCCTTAACCAAAATGCGAAACCGATCAATCTGCCCGATATCAGCATGTTTGGCTCTGATGTACAGATCGTTTAGGTAGGCTGCAATCTTGCAGTGTCTTAGAATGAAATCTATGACCTGCCCTTTGTTATCGGCTCCGCCCATTCATCTATCTTTGAGACATCACCTTCAAAATGAAGCCATGCTAGCTTAAGCTCTTCCTTGGTCAGAAGGTTCCCATCATCATCCGTGAAGCTCGAGAAACCTAAGGAAGAGAGATCCTAGAAATAGCCTAGCGATGCATGCTGCTCATTCTCAAACACATCCAAGAGGTCCTTCACATTTTGTGCCTTCCTCACCTTGGAAAAGAAGGCATGAACTATGGCTTGGGCCGTGGACCAATCCCTAGCCGTCCGACTCATTGCAGCAACCTGCAAGTCTTGATATTTCGTGCTTTGGACATCAAAGGCTAATTTGAGTCGGCCTCTAGCTTTCTGAGTGACCTCATCTATGATTGGCCCTCCTTCGATAGCGGCACGCTGTGCTTCGGTGATATAGGTTAAAATTGATAGGGCACTGGAGGCCCGAGACCTAAAATTCCTAAGCAAGTGCGAGCGAATTTCTTTGATTCTGCCTCTGTCAAACAGCTCCAGGCTTTCTTTTTCGTGCAACTACTGTTGCAACTGCAAGATCTTGCTTTCAACCTCTTTGGCCTTAAGATCATTTTCACCCTATATTTGTGCTTGGTGCTCAGCTGTGCACTGCAGTTGTAGTATTTGTTGTTTCAGGGCATATGCTTCCTTTTTCATCTGCTCACACTGCTCCTCTGAATCCTCCAACTTGGAGCGGATTCTAGCTAGCTCTTCTTCCAACTTGATGTTGGCATTCTCTACTTCAAACCTGCACTGATTGGCGATGTTTGCATGCACACGAAAAGTTTCAATCCTGACGTGCATAGATGCAGATTCATTATCCACATTTAAATGCTCTAGGTCCTTGGATTTATCTTGATAATCATAGTCCGTTGGAGTCATTTCATCTAGGGGCTTTTGGACCTTGGGGATATTTTTTACCTTGTGCAATTTTCCTGCCTTCAAATCGAAGACAACGCATTTTTCAACCTGGGCCACAGAGCACCCTCTCTTCTTCCTCGCCTCCTTCAATATTTTTTCTGTGTTTTTTCGGGCTAGGAGTAGCTTCTCGGCTAGAGGGCATTCCTTAATTAAGGATATCTCTAATTCAAATGAGGCTGGATCTCCAGCCAAAGGGGTAAACAAGTATAAAGAATGAACAGGGGATGCCTCACCAGTAGGTTTGGCGACGGGTGTAGAAGGAGCTTTGGCAAGAGGAGCTATGCTGTGTGTGATAGGGAAGTAAGGAATGGGGCTCGATGTTGGGGTTCTACCTTCGCCCTGCCTGGGAACTAAGGGAATGGTGGCATGGGTGGGCGAAGTAGTGTCAACAGACTTGTCCCGGCCTGATGACTCGAGTGGAGTGGGGCTAACGGGATCATGGGGCAGATTCGAGGTGGCAAGGGGCAACGCATGAAGAGGTGATTGACTTTGTGAGGGAGGGAGAGACTGATGAGAATATTTTGTTGGGACCACAATGGACATGTGAGAGACCAAGGCAAAGGGTGGAGAGTGCATACCTGTGTGCCCTTCTGGCAGAGTGGCCATGGTGACTTCTTGTGTAATAGGCTCCTGCTCTTTTTGGACTTCGGCACTCTCGACTTCCATGACTTCTACTTCGGGGTCTCCCTCTTGTTGGAGGAGTTCCTCCACATCAATGATGTCTATACCTGGGACTATCTCGGCACTTGGTGGCATCGCATCTTCAACATTTGCTTCGGTTGGGCCTGATGCAGGTTGTCCGACAGGAGCACTTGGGAGCTTCATGCGGGGTCGCTTTGGGTGGCTCGGAGGCACTTGAATTTTCTCTTGCCTCTTTCTTTTCTTCCTCTCCAATGGTTTCTCCGACTCTTCGACACTTGTGTCATGGCATTTCGAAGGTCCTTGTGGTAGTGCCTCTGGTGTAGCTTTGACTTCTTCCTCCTCTTCCTGTTCCGAGGCATCGTCAGCTCCTCTTGGGCTTTCGCCCAATCCTGGGGTAGCTAGGAGGAACAAAGTCGATGAAGGATATGGGCTTCCAAGTCCCAACATTGGCTTCATAAACAATTGTGAAGTCCTTATCCGTTGTCAAGAGTCCATAGGAATTCATCTTTTGGCGATGGACTCTCATTATCCACCACTCCCTTAGTTGTTCCTCGCCCCAATTCTTCAATTCCTCCTTCAAATCATCTTTCACCTTTCTCCAAAACATGGAGTCTAGAGTTGGGAAGGGATGCTGGTCAGGGTCAAACTCGACCTCCATAGGGTAAAATTCATGCCAGGGAGGCAATGTCCTCATCCTTTCTAAATGCCACTCCAGATCCTTCCCATTGGGATTATTTCTTTGCTCCACAATTTTAGGGTGGGGGCAGATATGAAAATTCTTGAATTTTAGGTGATCCCTCATCACTCCCAAGGGATCATAGAGCCATTGTTGAGGAATTTGGAGCAGGCCAAAATTGGCAAGATTTTCCTCCAGGAATACATTCTGCTTCAAGGCAAATACTTCAATTACCCCCATTTTGAAGGGGAAGTCACAGGTATGTGCCCATTTTTGATCATGGCCATAGACGGCGTTTGTTATATTGCTCTGTTGAGCGACCTCCAATGCGAATTGGTACTTGGAGGGGAAGACAGGCAGTAGGAAGGGCTTCCCTATGAAGCCGAATAGGTGAATCACCAGCCCTTGTGTCAATTGAAAGACATCCCCCTTCTTCTCCATTACCACTCTATCTCTCAAACTGAGGGGCACCCAAGGGCAAGAGCCCTTCAACAAATGCATAGCAGGTCCCAAGAATTGTTGATTAAAAGAATAATAAGACTCTATCCTCAATAGGAGGGGAGTCCACTGGTACACAAGCAGAGGATTTCCATCCTTGCCGTTGGATAAATGGTGCATGATGTTGGGGAATTGCTTATGTACATGGTAGAAAAACAACCAAACAAGGAAAGAATAGGGTATGAAGTACTGGCCTGTCATCAAATTCTTCATGCTAGTGAGCCGCATGTGCAAGGTTCGGGCCACCAATTTTTCCCAATCAAAGAAGACTAGGTTGGTGTTTGATCTTGAAGCATCGGGGGCATAGAATTCCCCTCTCGAAATATATTCGGCCAAAGACACCTGCACAACCATTGATAGAGAAAATTGGGTTTGAAGAAGGGTAAGGGATTTGGGGTAGTTTTCCGAAGGAGCTCACTTTTGAGGTTTTCATGTAGAAATCTCAATATGTAATTGTTGGAGGTAACCCCCTCACATCTTTGAAAACCTATGGCCCCAACCTCCATTTCCTTTAAACTCCCCGACCGCATCAAAGTTTGTTCCTCTTGGAAAATGATTTGTTGGATTTTCTTTGAAAACTGCTTCGCTCATACTCCTTTTGCAAAGCATTTCTTAGCCTTGTTTCTTTCGAGGACTCCTTCCAAGCCAAAGTGCTTCGCTGCGAAGCATATCACATCAGTTACTTCACACACAAAATCCCCGAAGGAGATCCTTGCTAGGTTTGGCGAAGCTAGAGTTTATCATTGTAACACTTAGCCTTTTGCAATCTCGGAACAGGGTGTATATACACAAATGAAAAATTATATACAAAAGTACATACATTTTTTTTTTTTCGCCTTAGCGATGAAAAGTCTTCAGATGAAGACCATTGACAGAAATTGGTAATACCTGGCCATCTGCATCCTTGAGGATGAAAGAGTTGGCCGAGTTCACCTTCATGATTTTGAATGGCCCATCCCAAAAAGCATCCAGCTTGTCGTGATTCCCAGGCTTGGCCTTCCAAGAGTCCCACTTCCATACCAGATCTCCCACTTTGAATGTGCGATCGGATGATTTCTTCTTGAACCAATCTCGGGTGACCTGAGCATGCTTAGCGAAGCTCTGATAGGCTTTCTCGTGATCTTCCTCTAGTTGTAACAGCTGAGCCAGTCTATTTTCCATAGGATTAACTCCTTCTCCTTCTAACAGCTGCAATGCAAGGATCTCTACGTGGGTAGGTAAGATGGCCTCCTTGCCATACACCAGGGCATAAGGTGAAGTCTTGATTGACTTCTTGATAGAAATTCGATCGGCCCACAAGGCACGATCTAGAAGGAGATGCCAAGTCCTTTTGTTCATCTCTATGAGCTTTCTTAGCACCCTTAACAAGGTCTTGTTGGTGGATTCTACCAATTCATTGCCCTGTGGATAGTAGTTGGAGGATACTTTATGATATATCCCATATTTGTAAAGGAATTCATTGATTTTGGCACCTGCAAAGCCAGGACCATTGTCCATGATGATTGCTTCTGGAATGCCGAACCGGGTGATCAATCCCTCTAGGAAAGTGATGATGGTCTCCTGATCAGCATGCTTCGTGGGAACTGCTTTGGCCCATCTGGTGAAGTAGTCGGTCGTGGTCAGGATGAACTTATGCCCAACGGAGGAGTTCGATGATATGACCCCTATGAAATCCAACCCCCATTGTTGAAAGGGCTTTTCTACTTGTATCGGTTGGAGAGGCATTGAAGCATTTTTGCTTCGGCCGGTGAACTTCTGACACTGCTCACATTTGCGACAAACTACGAAGGCATCGACGAAGAGTGTGGGCCAATAGTAACCTGCCTTGATTATCTTTAATGTCATTGTTCTCCCTGCGAAGTGACCTCCAGATAATCCTGAATGGAATTCTCCCAGGACTCTCCTTTTATCATCATCTTTTATGCACCTAAGAAGGACGCCATCAATGTTTCTGAAAAATAGGCCTTCGGGGCGCAAGGTATATCGGGAGGACCGCATCCTGAAATGCCTTCGTTGTGAAGCATTTAGATGTGAAGGACATCTGCCGGTGTTGAAGTATTCGACTATCTCACTGACCTAGTCTTTCTCGTCCTCTTCCTGGTTTGCGAAGCATTCTTCTGCTGGTGAGTCATCCCACTGAGATTCTGTAGCTTCGGTCGCTACGCTCTTCGCCAATTCTTGACACAATGCATGACCATGAACCAGTTTTGTAGGTTTGATCTCGATGTCGAATTCTTGTATCTTGCTGACCCAACCGGCTCTTTTACTACCCAATTCTCCTTGGATGATGAAATTGCGCACATCAGGGTGAATGACAAAGACTGTAACCCGACTTTGGGAGATGAATTGCTTGAATTTCCTAAGAGACTTCATTACTGCATGCACTTGCCTTTCTATGAAATTATATTTTTCTTCATGAGGGTTTATCACTTGGCTTAGAAACGCGATGGGGCGCTCTTCGCCATCTTCCCCTTTTTGTGTCAGGACCGCAACATAGCTCTCAGGTTCTCCTATAGCATATAGGATGAAGTCCCGATTGTAGTCAGGGTTGGTCAGGACCGGTGCTTGAGCAATTCGGGATTTTATTTCTTTGAATGCTTCTTTTCTCTCCTTCATCCAGATGAATTCTGCACCTTTCTTCAAAAGTTCGGACATCGGCTTGATGACCTGGGCAAAATCTGGGACAAACTTCCTCACGAAGTTGATCTGGCCGAAGAAATATTGAAGTCCTTTCTTGTCTACTGGGAGTGGGAGCTTCATTAGAGCCTCAGCTCTGTCAGGATCTATAGTGAGACCCTTCTTTGATATCGCATGTCCCAACAACTTCCCTTTGCTGACTGCGAATATGGACTTCTTTGGATTGATTGAAATGCCAAATTCTCGGCATTTTTCAAAAATCTGTTGTAAGTGTAAGGGGTGATCCTCCCTTCTTCGGGAGAAGACGGTCATGTCATCTAGATAGATAACAATAACCTTATTCAAGAGTTCACCAAAAGCTAAATCCATTGCCCTCTAAAAAGTGGCACCCGCATTCGAAAGGCCGAATGGCATTCGCTGGTAAGCAAATGTTCCCCACTTGGTAGTGAATGCGGTTTTATGTTGGTCTTCATCCCTGACCTAGATTTGATTGTATCCAGAGAAACCATCGAGTAGGGAGAAGCGTTGAGCCCCAGCCATCGAATGCAAGATCTGATCGATCTACGGGAGAGGGTAGTGATCTCTGAGAGAAGCCTGGTTTAGGTTGCGAAAGTCCACGCATAATCGTATATCTCCGTTCTTCTTTCTAACTGGGACTAGATTCGCTACCCAAGAAGAATGCTTGATGGGATAAATTATCTTTGCCTCGAGCATTTTTAGGAGTTCGGCCTTCATCAAGACTTTGATCTTTGGATTGATAGGCCTTTGCTTCTATCGAAAAGGTTTGATCCCTTCCTACAACTCAATTGTATGCTGGATCAGTTGCCGATCATATCCCTTTAGATCTTGATAAGACCAAGCCACTATGTCGGGATACTTTCTGCACAGAGATCGGATCTGCTCTAGCTCTTTCGAAGTGCAATCTGTTCCAACTTTTATTGCTTTCCCAGGTTCAAGTTCTAAATCTTGATACTGCTTTGCATTAACTTTGATCCTATGAGAAACTGCTCGATCATTCTGATCAAAGAGGCTTTCAAGAGTAATTAATCCCTTGGGAACATGATTATTCTTCAATTGAACTAGCCCTTCATATTCTTCTTCATCAGGGCTTCTGCTTTCAACCGTGGCTACTTCTTGAATCATGAAATTCACAATCTGCTCATCATTGTCAAAAACTTGCCAATGCAGATCTCTGTCTGGGACAGAGGGCCTATAAATCATCCTCACAACTTTAGGCTTATGCACCATGTCTTCTGCTGGAGAATACTTGGCTGCGATGGATGCTAGAACATCGGCATGTCGGTTCTTTTCTCTTGGAATAGACTGTAGATTGAGAGATTCGAACTGGTCGAGCAAGTCCCATACCCTATTTCGGTATGACTTGAGATAGTGCTTCTTTGAAGTGCACTTGTTTGTGACTTGATTGCATACCAATTTGGAATCTCCAAAGATTTGGAGATGCTTTATGCCTAACTTTTCTGCTTTCTTGAGTCCTAGGCATAATGCTTCATATTCTACTGCATTTTTGGTGCAACTCCACACCAACCGATAACAATATTCCTTCTGCTCTCCAGAAGGTGATACTAAAAGAATCCCCACCCTAGCGTCATTTTTGCATCGGGCGCCATCGAAGAATAATTTCCATAATCCTTGGGCGAAGACCTTATCTTCTGACTTGATGTGTTTCTCAGGCTTGGCGATGGCATAACATCCCATCTCGGTTTCTATCATGGCATTAAAGTCTGCCAATGAAAACTCATCTTCACAACTTAACTATGTGAGGGACTCCTCGACCAGGTCCACTTGCTCTATCCCTTCCACTATCGCATGCACAGGATCACTGCTCTCTCCTTCGGACATCTTTTCTACGAGGAAGGTGGAAGGCTTCTCGTTGTAGATTTTTATCTTCTTCCCTTTGAATGGAATCTCCAAGTGCGAGTAATCCATAGATAGATATCCTCCTAGCTTCATCGTAAATTCTCTGGACAAGCACATACTAAAGTAGGGCTCAAGGTCAACGACTACCACCTCTTGTATAACTATGATCTGAGGCATCTTGTGTAGTCGGATAGGAATATCTTTGATCACTCCTATAGTCTTCATAGGAGTACCATCCAACTGGAGCATGCCATGACTGCTTCACGTATATTCCATCCCTATCTCTTCGCACACTGCCTTGGGCATGACTGTTGTCGTGGCCCCAGAGTCAATCATACAGTTATGTACAACATACCCTTCCATATGTAGAGACATGTAGAATGGCGGTGGCCTATTCTTCCCTGTAATGGATGTGGACAGGGTCTGCACTAGGGCAAGCGGTGTTGCCTTTCTTGCTTTGGTTATCTTCAATGATTCTTGCAACAGGTCCACTTGTCCAGGTAGTTGCAGTGCGTCGTACAGACTGATTTTGGCTGGAATCCTCTTCAGCTCATCTACAATGTTGTATGCCAGGGAATTGGGCACCTCAGGTTCCTTTCTTGGCTCATATCTGGTGCGATACTATTTCGTAGCTTCGACCCTTTGTCGCTTGGTCAGTGAAGGAAGCTTGAGCTTCTCTCTAGCCTGTTCCTTAGTTTCCACCTACGATGGATTTGCAGGGGCCTGTTGGGCCTTCTCTTTGACTGGTGCAGGCTGTCGAGCTTCGTTCAGGGTCGAAGGAGGTTGTTGTCCTTTCTCATGATGAGCATGCACCTTTAAGGGAGCCATTTGAGTAGCATCCACCTCTATCGACCTCTTTCCTCCTCTGGTAAGGACCGCAACTGGCTCTTCTTCACCAATTACCAAGTTTTGATTCAATTGCCTGATGACATTGACTTGACCGCCATGACTACTGCTCACCAGCGTTTGTACATAGTGTTGGTGCAGCATGCAGGTATTCTCTTCGTGAGGGTCATTACACGTGGAGCACCAATGTATATAATCGAAAGTGCTCGGGGCTTCGTCTATTGCAGCATTTCTTGCCGAAGCTCTTCCTTGCTGGACCGCTTGATCTTTAGTAAGCACAGGTGTAGGATAAGATCTTCTCGGTAGAAACTCTTGTTGTGCTTGCTTCTTCTTCATAATGGTCATGTCATTAGATAGGGTCTGCACTGTGGAGTTCAAGGACTGAACTTCTTGCAGTATTTTGGCTTGCATGTCATCGGTTTTAGGAATAGGTGGCAATGGAGCCATTGTTGGTATTGGAGGTAGGGTAGGGTGTTGAAGTGGTGCTGGTAGTATAGGGAATGTCGAAGTGACCATGGGCTATGGAGTCAAAAAAGTGGGAAAATGAATTTGTGGGGCGGTGATTTGGGATACAATGGGATTCGGGTTCCAAGATGAGATCGGGTATGCAGGGGTTGCAGAGATCTACGAAGCGGCTATGCTCGCATACTGGGATTGATAGAAATCAGGAAGTATGGGCATCGACATCCTTTGGGGAAGCTTACCCATAGCTATTAGATCCATCTTCACTTTTTGGGCTAACTCATATAACTTTGGGAAGGTATTGATATTCGAATACCTCACCATGACGTTGATATCAGGATTGAAAGCCCGAAGGAAATAGTATGTTGTAGCTTCATCAGTTGGCCGAAGTCCAACTGGTATTCTTTTCCAGGTTCGAGCGAACCTAACATTGAAGTCTGCGATCTCTTCTTGTGGATGTCTCTGGATCATTGTGAATTGGTGTAGGAGAGAGGTCGGATCGACGGACTCATTGAAGCTTCGCATCAACTATTCGGCTAACTGGTCCCATCCCGTAATGGTACCGGGTGGTAAAGATCTATACCAGTAGAGGAGTTTTCCTCTAAGAGACAGAACCAAAAGCTTTACCATAACCCGCTCTTCTGTGATGTCATGGATCGCCGCCAGAGAAACTATGTCCTGGATGTGCTCCAGAGCAGTCTTCCTAGTTCCATCGAACGTTGGGATCTTCTTTATAGCAGTAGGCGACACTTGCCCTTGTCCCGCTAGATTTAGCGGTCCCGAAGAATTCCATGCTAGGAATAATCTGGGCGGCGGTTGTTGCTACATTTGTTGTTGTTGTTGTTGTTGTGCCATATTTACTCTTGGATTTTGAGAAACAAGAATTCCTGAAGCTCCTCCTTGATTGCTAATAGGATGACCAATAGGAATGGAGGCACTAGGATGCTTCGGTGAGTTGGGAGGATTAGGAGGAAAGCTAGTCGTTGTGCTATCAAAAGTTAGGCCTTGTTCATCAATAGCGGCCTCTTGCGAGGATGTTCCACGTAACAGAGACTCGGGGGTGACCAACCTAGATCGTTCCCCAAAGGCGTCAATATCTAGCTCAAAGAACTCAGTTTCCTCTCCTCTATTCCTAACTCTCCATCTTGTTTGCATGAAGGCACAGACTTCGGTATCGGTCTTTATGACTTAAATATTCTCGGTTAGATAGAGTCGCCAGATGCTAAGAGTCTTTCGGTAATGAGAGCATCGGTTCTCACTACCACTCACAAGGTGAGACTGATCGGGTCCCACCGGGCGTGCCAGAAACTGTTGGTCATCAAATCTACCTAGGAAAGGATTTGGGTAAGTGTATGCACCCTAGACCTGGACCAACATTGAAAGGCCGAAGGGAAGAGATGCCCCTCGTGCCAATCTCCAGAGAAAGGCCGGCTCCTATACTAAACTACTTTGATGTTTAAGATAAGGGTGCAGGAAAGAGATAAATAGAGTGAGGGTGCAGGAAAGAAATAAAAGAGTAAGGGAAGAAATTTTAGTAGTTTAATGGTGGGAAAGAACCAGAAGCATGATTACTAGCCAATAACTTGAAATAGCAGCAAAGAACACCAAGAATAAATGAAATGAACATAGTATTAGCCCTCCTATGTATCCTCTGGACGAGTTCTAGGATTCTCCTTTCCCTTTCGCCGAAATTCAGAGTTCAGAGTAACGACGATTAAGAAAAGTGAATATAATAGAAACACTATCCACAGGCAGCATAAAAGAAAGCCAACACAGTGTTTTCCTCTCCTATGTATCCTTCGAGAAAATCTCAGGGTTCCACTCCAATCACACACCTAAATCCAGAGTTCAGAATTATAGTATGCAAATGAAGAAAAGATAAAAGAAATAATCGTAGAAGGCAGCATAAAAGAGAGAAATAGAGTCCAAAGCTCTTTAGTATTAATCGTAGGAATCTAAGTTACAGCAGCTTTCTAGCAGAAAGTTCCCCCCCCATTTTACATTACAATGCCTAGGTTTTTATAGAGGACCCGACCCTCTGAGCCATAAATGCACAAAATGGAGGAGTACACCCTCGAAACCTGAGAAGTCGGCTCTTCGCGGCCCTCGTGACTGAGCTCTCAAATCTGTTACCAAAACTGGAAACTACGATCGGGTCAACCGTGGAAACAAGCATTAATGAGCCGTCTGAGCATCCTTGGCTTTTGGGTATAGTGCTCGAGTGGCCGCCATGCTCGTTGGGCTCTTCTTCAAGGACTGATACTTCATTTCCAATTGCTAAAAATGAGCAGCGAGCTTATCGGGCACGTAAAAATGCATTTATGAGGCACTTGATCACCTCGGGAAAATACCCGGCTTGGAGCACGTGCCCTTGAAGCGCTTCGCTAAATTTTCGTTCGCAACTTCGCTTCGCAATGGACTTGTGCCGAAGTAGATCCTCCTTCTTGATTTGTACTTTGCATGGTGGAGCTTCGCAAAACTGCTTCGGGGATGGTGGGTGCCGAAGCATATTTCCTTCACAAGATGGGCTCTTCACTTCTCGCTGCTTCGCTGGAGAGACGTGCCAAAACTGCTTCGTTGATGAACTGTTAAAATGCTTCGCCGCGATCTTCCTTCAAAATTATGGTTCGGGAGGATTTTGGTCGAAGCGCATTCTTTCCTTCAAAAATGCTTTGACTGCTTCCACTTTGGGTGAAAGTACTTCGCACGAAGGTTTGCCGAAGCAGATGCTTCGCAATGACTTTCGATGAAGTAGAAATGGTTCGCTGGTGGGGAGGCCCGAAGTGGGTGCTTCGGCGGTTTTTGGTGAAGTATTTTCAACGTTGCGCTCCTTCAAATCCCGCTTCGCAAGTTTCTTGCCCGAAGTAACCTTTTGAAATGCTTCGGGTGCGAAGTAGTTTTCATTCTTCTTCCCTTGTATTTTTTCTTCGGCAACACCGCTTCACAAAATTCTCACCCGAAGTAGTTGTTTGAAGTGCTTCGGGCCCGAAGTAGTTTTCTCTGCCTTAGCAAATTCGGACCGTGATCTTTCTTCGACGAAGTTGTTCTTTTGAAATGCCGCTTCGCAAAACTTTCACCCGAAGTAGCTGTTGGAAATGCTTCGGGTGCGAAGCTCTTTTTTACGCCTTCTTTGAATTCCTTCTTCGGCAACGCCGCTTCGCAAGATTTTTGCCCGAAGTAGCTTTTTGAGGGACTTCGGGCCCAAAGTAGTTTTCATCCTTCATTTCTTCCCTTGAGGCTATCTTCCTTAGCTTGTTCATTAGCGAAGCTCCTTCATCTTCATTTTATGTACAAGGGGAATAGCAGGGAAAGCCAAAATTGCTGCAACACTTGAAAATGTTGTTTCTAAAAGCAAGGGAACAAATTCATGAAATTGAAAGAAATACTTTACAAAAAATTTGATTTTTCTACCCCATTGTGCAATGTGACAAAATTGTCAACAATACCTTTGTCTTTCTGATTCCCTGTACCTATGATCCTATTTTTCTTCATCATTGTTGCTCTTTGGTTCTTTGCACTCTATTGCATAATGTCCATACTTTCCACAATTGGAACACTTAATAGATCTTAGATCTATAGGTCTTCTGGAACCTTTATCTCTTCTACCATAATTTGCTTCTTCATTACTAGATGACACACTGCTTGATTCTATCTTCTAATAATTTTTCTTTTTGTTCACTTTGAATGCAACTTATTTTGGAGGAATAGGATCTTTTGTTCTTATATCAAAAGTAGTAAGAATACCAAGCAAAGAATTCCTTGTAAAAGAATCACTATCAATTGATGTTTCTATAGCAGAAACCTTTTCACTGTACCTTTTTGGAAGAGTTATCAAGATCTTATCACAAGCATCAAATTCATCAACCTTCATTCCAAGACCTTTCATCTCATGTATAAGTTCATCAACCTTGTTGAGATAGTCATAAATATTTTCATCATCCCTCATTCTTAGGTTCTAAAATTATCCTTTGAGATTTATGATCTTAGCTTTCCTAACACTTTAATCACCTTCATATATGGTATGCAATAGTTCCCACATGTCTTTTACTGTTGTACATTCCATAACCTTCATAGATTTTGATCTATGCAATCCTTTTATAATTATATTTATAGTTCTTGAATTTGCATGCATTAGAAGCTTACCTTCCTTATCTGTATGAGGATTGGCTATTGAATCATATACAAATTCCACTGCATCCCAAACTTTATTGCCAAATGCCATTAGGTGAAATATCATAAGTGCACACCAATACAAGAAGTCACTTCCATAAAATAATGGTACTACATTATTTAAGGACCCATATTTTTGATCCTTTTGATCCATTGTTTTCTTAGACCGATTTTCCTTCAAGCTGTCAAACTCTTCTGAAGGAACCCACTCTGATACAAATTGAAGAACATAAGATTATACTAAGGGGGGGGGTGAACAATATAAGACCACTTTTACTTTTCTTTTCAATTCAATATTATGCAGTGTATAGATAGCAATATCAATAGAAGTAATAAAAGCAATACACAGAATACCATACACAATAGAGACATAGATTTTAATGTGGTTCACCCTATGTGGGCTACCTCCAAAGAGAAAATATTTCTTCTAAATATTTCTCAAATAATATATTGGGAATCCTTCCCAATTACAATTTTTATGGACCTCTGTCCAAAGGAGATGCTAATCCCCTAAATCTCAAGTTCATGGATCTCTTCCACATGAGAACTCTTTCCACTTCAACTCTGGCTAGTGATCTTCTAGAAGACTCTGTCTCTCTACTGCACTGACTAGTGGATATCTCTCCACTTGAAGACTCCTCACTCATAAGATATGTATTCAATTTTCCTGGCTATTGGATATCTATCCACTGAGACTCTGTCATCTATACTCTATCATCTCTAAAGCTCTATCAATAGGTTCAATCAGAACCTTATTAAATTTGCCCAATAGGTTCACCAAAAACTTGCTCAAATCTGCTCAATAGGTCCATACAAAACCTGCTAAAATATGCTCAATAGGTGCACTTAGAACATGCTCAAATCTGCTCAACATGTCCACTCATAACCTGCTCAAATCTACTCAATAGGTCCACAAAAACCTGCTCAAATATGCTCAACAGATCCACTCAGAACCTTCTCAAATATTCTCAACAGGTCCACTCAAAACCTGCTCAAATCTGCTCAATAGGTCCACTCAGAACTTACTCAAATCTACTCAACAAGTTCACATAGAACCTATCCAAATCTGCTCAACAAGCTCACTCAAAACTTTTCTAAATCTGGTCAATAAGTCCTCTCTAGGACTTGCTCAAATCTACATTGCAAGCTTCCACAAAAACTTACACAAAATCAGTCCACTAGCCTTCTCAAAGACTTACCTCAAATCTGCTTAACAAGTCCCCATAGAACTTGTTCAATCTCATAGAATCATAAAGAGAATTGTTAGAGACTCAATATGTTCTATACTCAAAGCTCAATCTCAACTCAAATCAATATCATAGAAGCATAAAGAGACTTGTTAGAGACTCAATATGTTTTATACTTAAATTCCAATCTCAACTCAAATCAATCTCATAGAAGCATAGAGAGAATTGTTAGAGACTCAATATGTTCTATACTCAAATCCCAATCTCAACTCAAATCAATCTCATAGAAGCATAAAGATAATTTTTAGAGACTCAATATGTTCTATACTTAAATCCCAATCTCAACTCAAATCAATCTCATAGAAGCATAGAGAGAATTGTTAGAGACTCAATATGTTCTATACTCAATTCAGAATATAGAAAAGTTGGTTTCATGGAACTTGAACAACCACTTCACATAAACACTTGACTAGGCTCAATCAACTCTACTCAACCAATCACCTCAAGGAACAACCCTTTCTCACAAACCATAGTCCAAGCATGTATCAACCAACTCAAAATGTTCTCAACAATACTCAACCACAAATATCACATAATAATGATAATCATGTTCTTTTCTAACTCAAGTTCAAGTTCTTTGCATAACCAATTGGTTTCAACAACAATGCTTATAAAAGGTTTAATCACAACTCTCAATCCAAAAAAATTTGAAGCATTAAACCAACCACTTTCGAAAAGGAAACCACAATCAATCCTTTTATCTCCAATGATATTTTTAGAAATCAATCACCCAATCAAGTCAATGGAGAATATTGCCCATACCTTTTTGATACCAAGTAGTTGTCCACAAAATATGTCAAACTCAACACACTTTCAAATATTTCCTTATCAACCACAAGGAGGTTAGAGGATTTGAGTAATATCACAATAATAAAAATAATATCCCAATAACACCTTATTACTCCTAATCAATTAAAATTCACCATGTCCTCTCCTGAAATAAATAATCCCCTTTGAAAAAGAATAAATTAAACTCACTTTTGAACCTCTTTTACAAAACCAAAAATATATCTTTACACACACCTTATTTCTCCTTCTAAGCAAGTTAATCAAATAGCCCTTGAAAAATGCTTTCTAATAATATATAATATGCTACCCTTCCAAAAATAAAACCATCAAAAATTTCCCAATTTTCTAGGGCATAACATAACCCTTATTTCTCCTTAAGGCTATTTAACAAAAATTAAAACATAAAAAATCAACTTGCCTTTGCCTCTCGGAGGGATTCAATCCCTCGACGTCCTCCTTCCCAACACCTTAGCTGAAGCCAAGCCATATTTGGGCTACGCGCCCTCACGTGCCTAAAAAGGCATGACCAACATCAAATACCTCACAAACCAACGCTTTCCAAAATAATCAAAACATGCTTTGAGCACTTTGTCCTTGCAAGCAAACCTCAAGCAAATTGAACACGGGACCTCCTCTCTCTTGCCAAGCCAACACACCACTAAGCCACGCTGGCCTATGTGCTCAATAACTCCGCATGTTCTCTGCTTCCACTTTTCGTAAATCGTTGAGCCTTTAAGAATCAAAAGCCTTTTTGCACGCGCTCAATGAAAATGCAAGGGTATGTGATTAATGTCTTTGATGGCATTATATATAATTTCCTTGTATTATTATGCAATCATGTCGGTGCTTCAAATAAATTCGACGTCGACGTGGTTTTAATTTATAATATATTTAAATTAAAATTAAAATTTAAATATTATAAACAAACCAACCTTAGGTTTTAGTTTAAATAAACCTTGGACCCTTGTCTTAATGCACAACACCTTGGTGAAATCAAATATTATTTATAAAATTTAAATTCCTTGTGAATTTATATAATATATAAATAATTATTAAACCTTCTTTTTAACTTTTGCAATAACCCATCTTGGGTTTTTATAGACCAATCGCTTAACCTGTGCTCCCATTAATATTAAAATATTATGGATACTTTTTCCTTTCACTTTTGCATTGATGAAGCTTTTTCTTGGATGAATGTGACAACCTTGAATGACTTTATTTCTTTCCGAATTCTTTGATAAGAGTGATAACTCTATTAGGTGACATCAATGACAACTTTGACTTAGAGGACTCAAAATTTCCAACATCATCATTCAAGATTTTTTATAGTATGGAAAATCAATGCCTTGTAGAGAAATATGTTTTTGACCATGAGGATTATGGAGCTACTAATCTCAAGATAATTTCAACTAGATATCACAACCATTTCAAGTTGACCAAAAATAGATTTGTAAAATTCAAAACAATATTTGTACAATATTTTAAGCAAGATGAGGAATTTCTTTGATACCATGCTAGATTATTCAAAGTTTATACATAACAATTGCAAGATCAAACACCTTAGAACCTAGCCCACATTCATCTATCAAATACGATATATAATTTATAAAATATGAAATAATGAACTATTAAGGATCTTTGTATAATTGTACAACAAATCATGAGAGTCCATCTAGCTACAAATATTTAGTACTCTTTTATAAGAGAGTGAAAGAATATTTTTCAAGCTAAGCTTAACCACTTGCTTGGGTTGCAATTAGGTTGACATATTCAGTTATAAACAAATCTATAATATGTTAACCTTCAAATAAAGAGTTTGTACAAAAATATAAAATAAGAGTTGTAAAAGTCAAATGTAGTTCATTATTGTAGAACAATTCAAATAATCCAACATAGAAACATTAAAAAACACCTATTTTTATTGGTTCATTACAAACAAATCTAACTAATTAAGAGAAGCCCTTATGAGGATTTGTTTTTACTTATCTAGATATATACTTGGGTGTGAATGTGATAATTGCAATTCTAAATATATAAATTTAATAGTAAATATTTAATTTTTAATATCTTTTAAATAAGCTATATATAACTTTTATTGGGGCTACTCCCATCAAAATAGTAAAATAGTACATTTCTTGTTAGGTCAATTGAACCATATCCAACTTGCCTTTTTATCAAAGATATTATTAATTTTCTTTTCTAATAAATAAGTTATTTTCTTCTTCAAACTACTATGTTTTAGCAATCAAATCCTTTGACACCATTTTTATTAATAGTTAAATTCCAAAAGCGAAAGGGTTTAAGTTTATTCTATCTTCTTATGATGCTTTCTTTGGACAAAAGATAATTCCAACAAGAGAAAGGTGTTTTTTGAACACCCCCTTCAAAGGTAGGTAAAAATCATGAAAATATTTGAATGTTTCATTGGGTAGCTCCCTTTTGTTTAGGTTTACTACATTTCAATGGAATTTTACAAGGTTCTTCTTAGATTCATATGGTGGAGAGGGTTAGGATAAAGTTGACGAACTAGAAAGGTGCTCTACTTTGCCAAGTTGGTAAGGCATAGTTTGTTAAATCCACCCTCCAAAGTATCTCGATCTTATTTTTCTCATTGTTCAAGATGCCATAGAAAATTTGCTAAAATATTAATAGTATTCAAAAGGCCTTTCTTGGGATAGGCATGGAAGAAAAACATAGAATTCCCCTAGTGGATTAGAAGCAGGTTTGTTGTAGAAATAGTAAGGGTGGATTAGTCCTCAAGAAACAAAAATAAATGAATTTGGCCCTTATTGCAAAACAGGGTTGGAAGTTTTTCAAAATGGATAAGGCTATATGGATAGAGATTTTAATAGCTAAATATATTGGCAGAGATGGTAATTTCTTTGATATTTAGGCCAACCCAAATACCTTTATTTTTTTGGAAACATCTTCTTGATTCCAAGTTTATTATTAAAAAAGGCTTGATATGGAAGATCAGTGATGGTAGGAAAGTTAATTTTTGAGAAGATAGTTGGATTCTAATGAGACTTTGATTAGAGATCAACTTCTAAAATGCTTAGAGCCCTTTATTGCGCAATCATGTGGATTTAGAATTTCTGACTTTCTTGAGGTAAGGAATGGAAAAATTGATTGGAAGACTCTATCTATTATTAACCCCTCCCCTAGGAAAATTCATGCTCTAAGTTCTTTATCCAATATTCTTAGAAATCATCTCCTAAATCCTAACCTTTCAGTTGATTCCTTTATTTAAAAATTGGATAATAAGGATCTTTTCATGGTTAAATCTACTTACTTTCTTTATTTTGACAAGAGGACTAGTTTCCATCCAGTAAGATATGGTTCAAACACCTCATACCCAAAGTTAATTTCTTCTTTTGGCTTAGCCACCTGGAAAAAAATCCTTACTATTGAAAACATTAATGAAAGAGGTTTACCCATTTAAAATAGGTGTTATCTATGTGAATCTACCGAGGAGAATGCTAATAATTTATTTCTTGAGTGTCCTTTCTCCTTAGAATATTTCCACCTTCTTCTCATAAAATTCAATTTTACTTAGATCATGCTTAATAACAGTCTAGACCTGTATTTGTAGTGGGTTTCCCTCTTCCAAAATAGTTTTCTTAGAATTTGTTGGTATTTCTATTTGTCATATTTTCTTTGGGGTATTTGGAATGAAAGAAACATTAGAGCCTTTAGGAACATTAAAAAGGATCCCCTACATGTGGAAGCTAAAATTTTCAACTCCCTAAAAGAAAATGTTTCCATAATCCCTATAAAAGATGAAAAAGGGTCCCAAGCTAGTTAGGTATCCTAAATCTAGAAGGTATTTGTAGTTTACCCATCCCTAATCATAGAGATTTTATCAAATGGTAGCCTTTGCCTCAAGGCTGGATAAAACTAAACTTTGATAGGGTATCTGATGGTAACTTGGGTACCACAAGGGCTGGAGGAATCATCAGGGATAACAGAGGGATTATTATTTTGGCCTTTTATATCTTCTTAGGTGCTCAATCCATTTTTATTGTCAAAGCTCAAGCGCTTTGTCAAGGGGTCATGCTCTTGGAAAAGCTAAATGTAAAGAAGGTAGTGATCAAAGGTGACTCTCTTTTTGTTATTAATATTGATAAAATAAAATATCACCCCATTGGTCCATTGCAGATTTAATAGAAGATATTTAACATCACACTAATAATTTGGAAGGTGTTGAATTCAAGCACACCTTTAGAGAAGGAAATAAATAAGTTGACATGTTGGTCAACTACGGGATCAATCCGACTGCTCTTCAAATCTAGATGAAGGATTTTCTTACCTTTTTGATTTAGTGTGTTTTGGTTTCAAATTATAGTCTCTTTTTGTCCCTGGTTGATAAGGTGCTCCCTCTTGCTTTTTGTTGAAGGCCTTTTCTTTTTTCTTCATATTTGTGGCTATTTTGTTGTGTCCCCTATCTCTTGGGGTTGTTCTCCTCTTGTGTTCTTGTTTCTATTGTGTCTCTCATTGTAAAATGTTGGGGATCCTTTCAAAATCCCATGTTTTCCTACCTAATAAAAAAATAGTTAAAATATCACTTGCCTAGTTGTCATTTAAAATTTAAATTTTATGAAGACAAATATTAACACTACAATTGGTTAAATTATTTTCTAAAAATTTACTTCTCTATAGATATTGCTCATATCTCCAAGAGATTACCTCTAACAATAGTTGATTAAAATCAATAATAATGTCATATTTTATCTAATCCCCACATTAAGTTTTATTGATAGCATTAATGATTATTTGTAAATCACCTCAATTGAAATATAATTCCATCCTTTTCACTTGTAATTTTCATCCATGTAGGAAGTTGTTAGGACCCTTTCCTAACACAACTATGTAATTGTCTAGTATTGGTGTATATTTACACCATGCATGCCTAGTATCATGAGCCCATTATAATGTAAACCTTTGATTTTATTATAAGTATGAGTTAGTAGCTTAGGTCCCCTCTTTCATGTGGTTTGATCCTTGAGCATTGGGTTTAGGGTAAATAATAGACTATATAAGGTTATGGGTTTGAGTAGAATGCATATTATATTTTTCTCACATTATATATCAAAATTCTACTTCCAAGGAGGTTTTCCCCATGAAGAGGCATGCGATATTTATTCTACTTGAACAATATAAGTTTTTTGTTATTTCCACCTAATTATTTTTGTAAGAAATTTTGTTATTTTCATTTTTATGGTCATTTGGTTTGTGAGTTTTTTTATTAATTTTTGCACTACTACTTTGCTTATGATTTTTTATATGAAGGTTTCTAATAAGTTGTATCAAAGCTCTTTTTAGGGCATGTTCTATAGTAGCAACAATAATTCCTTTCCTTTCCTACATTTTTATATTTTGTTTATATTTTATTAAATTATCTTTCCAAAATAATACCATTTTTTTCCTGCTTTTAGTGTGGTAGGTTGGAAACCTTGTGCTAGGGATTTTAAAATATCACAAAGAAGTTGTTACTGGCTAAGCTAGATTATCCATAAAGCATCTAGTGAAGTGAAGGGTGCTTAGAACCTAATACCCAAGCCTTAAAAAACACCTATATGTAGTTGTGAGCTCCCATGCACCCTCATGTATATAAGGATACCATCTAAGAATAGGAGAAGCTTTCACCTATAGAAAGTTACCAGTAATTTGAGTTTTGTGGTGCACTAGTAAGTAGTTAGCCATAGAAATTTACTCTTATAGTACCCTAAAAATTGATAGTGCAACTACATGTATGGTGGAACCCTCCATAATTTAAGCTCTAAAATATTAGGTTGGCCACTAATAATGAATGAGATTGTATATAAAAAATCCCATGAAATCAAACACACCCTAACTTATTTTGTCCCTATTAAAACATTATTTTAATTCTCTTCTATTAAAAAAACTAGATATGAACATATTATAAAAAAGACTACTCCAATTATAGTCTGATAGTGTGGAGAATATCAAATATGATATTGTAGAGAATACTCAGTCTGATAGTGTAAAAATATAAAGTCTAATAGTGTAGAGAATATCCAATGTGATAGTGCAGAGAATATATAGTCTATTAGTAAGAGCAATCAATTGTAAATAGTCCATTATAGGAGTAGTTAGTTGTTAGTGGTTTGCCAACGAGCAAAAAAAATTTCGAAAAAAGCCAAATTTTACAATTTTGCGAGATAGCCCCTTGCAATCCTCTCTTTGATATGATTGTTTTGAGACTTAAATTTGGTAACCTATTTAGGGAACCCTACCTTCTAAAAAACATTATTTTTTGGTATAAGTCTATTTTGATCTTCTCTTTGAGTAGATCATTTTGAGATATAACTCCAATAAACTTTTTTAAAGACCCTAAAGTGACAAAAATTACTATTACTATAGCTACTCAAACTAAATTAATTTAATGATTGTTTTGACTAGTAGTAGGTCATTAATGATTGTTTTGACTAGTAATTTTTTTAATTAATACTTCTCAATTAGAAATCCTTTAGACATGAGACAATTTGGATAAAATTAA
The DNA here is from genome assembly GCA_028583015.1 of Wollemia nobilis. Lineage (NCBI taxonomy): Eukaryota > Viridiplantae > Streptophyta > Pinopsida > Araucariales > Araucariaceae > Wollemia > Wollemia nobilis. The sequence goes on from JAQPPZ010017169.1 coordinate 757,714, forward strand.
TGGCCTCAAAAGTCGTTTAATAGGTCTAAATATTCTCTTCATTCCACTTACCATAATTAGAAGCTTGCAATTATATACTTCAACCAAGATCAAGAAACAACATAGTGGTACCAACAATTATAAAATATGTGAGGTGAAAATTTTCAATCCGGGTAGCATGATGGAGGACATATGATTGTCTAGGCTTGTGGAGGATAACTTCATAGCATCAACGTATACTTTTAAACTACCATAATATCAAATTCTATTTTTGTCCTAGACATCATTATTATTGTTGACACTTTAGAAATATTTTATTATTAAATATTATTCAAAATTATGTAAAATAAAGTGATATCTCACACAATAGATTAGCATATGTATAAAAATTATAGATTAAATTAATATGGATAAGAATAAGTCTAATTACAAAATGCACAATTCTTAATGAATCATGATGATGAGGAGAGATATTTAAGCCATAGAATATTATTTTTTATTCAAAAAAAATTTCTCTCCAAATTTAAGTATAACAAAGGATGAGAAGGGATGCCCACGTAATACCCTAGAATCCATTATTGGTGGACATGCATTGATCTTATGACTTAATTGATATACATGTGAATTGATATGCTAATAAATTTTGGTTAATTTATTACCATATTAGGCAAGTTCCTAAATAATTGCTAGTTTAGTTTAGATTTCTTAATCTAATCTTACAACTTGACATATCTTGGCTCTAATAATTTATACATGGTTAATATTATTATTATTTTATCATATATATTGATTTAGTCCTGATTTTATTGCTAACCAATTTAGTACATGAACAAATCATCATTTAATATCTTAAATTTCTAGCACTTTATAATTATATAAAATATTATGTCAAGCTTATATGTGATGGGATTGATTAAAAAATTGGTTTTGTTATATGATTTGTAATGCTAAATTTTTTAGCTAAAAATATGCATAGGTTCTTCATTCTTTCTTTTAGAAAATACAAAAGGATACAACCTTTACTAAAGTATCACTAAATTTAATGAATATTAATTTATTATTCACCTAAACCATATAAAATGGTAATTAATGAACTTATAATAATATATAACATATTGTAATATTCTTTATATTACCTAGAGAACCCCTTAATAATATTAATCGCACCGGTTTACCATAAACCTTTTTGATGGTGAGTGCATAGCCGAGTTGGTGTGAGGTGGCCAATTAAGGAACGTGATCCACATGATGTGGATCCACACAACTTTGATTCAAATCACACTGGTTTACCATAAACCCTTTAAGGGTGAGTGAGTAGCTGAGTTGGTGTGAGGTAACCAGTTGAAGAACATGATCCGTACGAGGCAGATCCAAGTAAATTTGGTTCAAATCACACTGGTTTACCATAAATCCTTTTTGTAGCCAAGTTGACACTCGACGACCAATTGAAGAATGTGATCCATACTGTGCATGTCCATGCAACTCCGATTCAATCACATTGATTTACCATAATTTTTTTTTAAGGGTGAGTGTGTAGCCGAGTTGGTGTGATGCAGCCAATTAAGGAACGCTTCGTTCAAATCACACTAATTTACCATGAACCCTTTAATCCGCAAGGGCTAGGTGGATTGGTAAGATGTTGGGAACTAGGAGACCTAGGTTCAAACCTTGGAGGCATGCCCAATTTATGCAAAGGTAGTAGTTTAATCTAAGTCCACTGAGTGTGCACTAGCTTGATGATGGCGGTACCAACGTTGAGCCATGAAGGGTCCCCTCACTTCGAATTGTGTTTACCGAGGCGATATAGGGATTATAGTGGCAGCACCATGATTTGAAACTACGATTAGAAATAATACAACTTAACCATGTAACCAGTTGCAAATTCCTCTGTGTATACATAAAATACTTATAAACCTTATAAAATTACCTTAATTACGTTACTGTTTAACACATAAATTTAATTTAAACAATGCCCATTCAATTCCACTCTTTCACATAAAAGTAAAATCTAAAATAACCTTTTAAAAAAAAAATTAGTTAGCGATAAAATTCAGCAAACAACAAAATTCAGCAATGTCTAGAGAGGAAGGTAAAGCATAAGAAGGAAAGTAAATTTTAACTTCCTAGAAATCAACCATATATGTTAGAGAGTCTAGAAATCAACCATATATGTTAGAGTCTAGCGGGTAAACCCATTATATATTCTAGAGTCTAGACTTAACACAAGGGGAAAAACAAAATTAATAATTAATAATAAACATGTCAGCTTAAAAAGCTAGAAAAATTCCACCATAAAAGAGTATCACAAGAACCGGTATACTTTCATATTGAGCATTGCCTCTTCCCTAAATAATAAAGAATCTGATTAAGCGTTTTGGTCTTGAATTTCTTTCTCCTCTTACGTGCCTCTTTTCCATTTTGAAAAGAAATTCCTTCAATTCTTGAAATGACCTCATCAACAGTGGTTGAGGGCTTTCTTTTCAGCACACGTCCATGTTCTTGTTCATCCATCATGGCTTCCCATGTTATTGGGTTCTGAACATCCGAACATTGCACATCAAAATGAGAAGAAATCTCATGATAATTGACCTTGCTTTCTGTTTTGTGTGACTTCATTTTGATGTTGCAATCATTATGACCACATTCACCTGAAGGCTGCTTCTTCTTGTGCTCCATGCCCCCTTCTGACTCTGTTTGTTTGTCCCTGCTTTCTTTGACTTCGAATGTTTGTCGTCCTCTTGCGCTCCTTTTTCTTTTGAGGTTGGTTTTTCCTGCACACCCTGGTTCCTCTTTGTGATTTTCATCATTCTCAGGAGGCTTCTCATCAGTGCAAGTTAAAACTTCCTTTTGTTTGTTAAGATTGATTGTTTGCTTCGCGTCGGTGCTCATTTTGTCTATAAGTTTATCCCACGATGTGAACCTTCCATTGTTCACTTGAACAAAGTATGGACTGCTAAGCAAAACCTTCCTCACATGCACAGACAATGGAATTTCATCTCTCAAGACAATATCATTGTTAATTTTTGTTAATCTGTTGTTTTTGCTTCTTTCGTTCCTTGACAATAACAATTTAGATGCTGCTTCTCTCACTGTCAAACCTCCATCATCAACTTCTGAGAGCACCTTCTTAAGAGCTGATTCAATAGATTCTTCTGCTCCTGTTGTTGATTGCAACTTGTTCCTCAATTCTTCTGATATCATGTTTCTTAATAAGCAAAACAGGAATCAAAGAAAATAATCTGATGCATACCTCCATGAGGCTCATTAACTTCACTATCACCAGCTTCTGAAGACCTGGTCGTCATGACAGCCGATTGAATCTTCTTCTGCTAATGCCAAAAGATCTTGCCACTGTTCCTTAATGCGCAAATAAGTTTGGTTGAATAAATATAATTAAATAAACAAAGTTCTATACCAACAATACATAATAAAAAAATATAATAATATTATAATTTTCTAACTTATTCTTGAATACCTGTTTTAAAGCAAAAATATTTTATAGTAAAAATCCATATATGCATATGCCTTAGAGTGTGCTGTTCTTGCATTATGAAGCAACAATTAGTAGGAGAGCACTTCTTATGCACCTTGCAAGGCTTTCGAGTTTTGGATATGTTAAAAGACAAACATAACTCTTCTGGTTTTGAACATGTTAAAAAAACAACATGGTTATTCTATCTTTGATGCAACCTCGCATGGCTTTTCTGATTTAGGCCATGTTAAAAAACAGACATAATTATTCTATTTTTGATGCAAAAGTGAAAATGAAGTCCGAGATGTTAAAAAACAAACATAGCTATTCTATCTTTGATGCAACTTGCACGGATGGCTTTTCTGATTTTGGATATTTTAAAAGAGACAATGAAGTCAAGTGAAATGTAGCATCCACATAATCATATATTTTTTAATTGATTATATATATATATATATATATATATATATATATAAAATAAATGTATTACAACAACCTCTTAAATATTAAGGAATTTAATAAGTTAAATTAATACCACTAAATAACATAAACAATATTTTAATCTACTTAAGTAAATATTTATTACTATTAAAGCTTGTCACAATCTGCAAGCATGGTGTAAAATATAATGTTAATATAATTTACTTAGTAAGCAATTGTTTTAGTAGTGAGAAAAGGGAACTCAGACATGAGAAAAAATTAGTGAAGTCAAACCAACTTCAGTTACAATATATGCAAAACAAACTAGGAGGCATATGGTGTGTGTGATATTTTCGAAAAAAAAAAAGAAAACTAGATCAGATGAGAAGAGGGGCAATTATATTTTCGGTGAGAAAAAACTAGGGCATAAAAGAATTACATGCGAGAATGTAATTAATGACTTACCTGTTGCGCTTCCAAGTTTGGTCAGTCACAAATTTTCGTCATTCATTTTTCGTTCTGTTGGTGTTGTTCCCGCTGTGAAAGATAAAATATTGTACTCTGATCTCACGTAGACATTTTCATTGTGCAAACCCTGATCTTCAACCTTCTCCTTTCTCCTGCACAAACCCTGATCTTTCAGCCTTCTTCGCAAAACCCAATCTTTTAACCTCCTCCGGCTTTAGAAATTATTCGAACCTCCTCCGGCTCTAAAACTTATCCGTAGATTTTGAATTTTTCTTCGTGGCCCAAGCTAGAAGACGGAGAAGAAATACAGAACATGGAAAGCCAAAGGAGACTAAATAAATTCTAACATATATGGCAGTAGGATCGCCGTCTGTGGTAAAGGCCACCTGCTTTTATAATGTCTTCGGCTTGAGGCTCCAATGGGTTAAATCTCGAGGTCGGAGATAAGAATACCGAGTCACCTAAACATAGATGAATGTTTTTTAAAATTATAAATTGGTTAAGTGGGATTGCATGAGGTCTTAAAGTAGTTTTTTTAAGTCTATTAGGTCATTAGTATATTTTAATTATAGATACATTGTGTATAAGTCTAGTACTAATTATTAAGTATGATGTATATTTTAATTTTTTTTAAAAAAATATAGTGTACAAATTTACTTTTTTATTTTTTTAATTTAAATCTTAAATTTTAATTTAAAATTTAAATTTTTATGTAATTTAAAGTGTAATTATATATATATATATATATATATATATATATATATATATATATATATATATTACTTCGTAGGAAGTGTTTGTTTGAAAGGGATGCTTATTTGCAAAGGTAGTAGTCTAATCTGAATCCTTTGAGTGTCAGATTAACAATAACGAGGCGAAATTTGGTGGAAGGAGCTCATATGGTTTGAGCTCCCCACATGTTATTTACTAAAAATAATGTGGTTGTGAACTCTCCTATGTAAAATTATGAAATTAATTATAATATTTTTATTTTATTATATGTAAAATTATGAAATTAATTATAATATTTTTATTTTTTTAATAAAAACATATTTATTATATCAAAATTATATTTAATTTGTTTATTTTTATTATTTATAATAAATAATTATTATTTAATTACATTTTAATTATATAATAATATTATAATATTTTAACAGTAATATAGTATTTAACAAAAGTAGCTGTTTAAAAAAAACAATTATAGACCACGTGTTGATATCCAATAGTTAAACCTTTATTGTATGATTTTATTTTCTTTGGTCTAGGTTCAAGACCGTCGTTGCATCAATAATTAATTGTGATTTCCACCGTGCTCCCTTATCATTTTTTATGTTCATTTGATATAATATTATTTATTAATATTCATATATATATATATATATATATATATATATATATATATATATATATATATAATTTGATATGACTAAAATTTTGGATTTTCTTGTTTTTTTAATAAGTTTAAAACATTTAACTCATCAAAATTATTTAATAAAAGAGATTAATTAAAAGTAATTTTTATAATTATAATATTTAATTTAGTAATATTGTGTTTTAGTTGCTTTGTAGTATTGACTTGGATGCAAAGTAATTACAAATATTTTATAAACATTGATCTAATATTAAATAGTTACAACCTTTGAAATATAAATTTGTTAAATTTAGTTGAAGTTGCATCATTGTATATCTACAATTTAATTCAAATTCTTGAAGCATCTTTTGAGGTTCATCTACAATTTCCTTGAGTTTCTCTATTTCAACCAAGTTACTAATAAAAAATCATGATCTTAAGTTGTTGCTTATATTAATATAATATTTGACCTTTGGACCTTTACAATCTAGGCATGTTTAATCCAATGGTTTCTATTTTGATATAGATATAAGAAGATAAAGGCTTCAATTAAGAATCAAAACAAAACATTGCATAATTCCCCTCATTGGTTGATATGTTTTTTGATTAATTGTAAACCATCCAATATAAAGTTTTATGTTGACAATCCTTTGTTTAGGGTTCTTTTCCTAAGATATATTTGAAGTAACATTTTTACTCAATTATTTCCTTGATTTTGTTAGAGTATATTAAATCATTTGGGTCATGTAAATGTACCACCTTTGGTACACAGTTAGAGTAGGAGATCAATTTAGAAGGAAGTTAGCTGGTTACTTCAAGTAATGTAATAAATGCACAAGTGTCAATGTGCAAGTTTTAAATGTGCAAGGTGTCCCTTTGTACAGCTAGGTAGAGTGTTGGCCAAGGAACCCATATTAGTATATAAAAAGGGCCTCATAGTAAGTTATTGAACATCACAATAGGCAGTAGTAGTGTAGAGAGTAAACTCCATTGGTGATGGAGTACAATGTATCCCTTTAGCATATATTCATGGAGTGTTCATTTCCTCCATAGATGTATTGTATTATTTTTGTCAATTCTATTTATAGTATACTTTAGTCATATTGTAGAATTAATTTCCTTCATATTTTTTGCATCTTGTGATTGCCATATTCCATAGCATACTTCATCAAAAGCTAACAGTGGTATTAAAGCCATGATGAATACAAATAGGAATAGGGAGATCCATTAGGGATCACCATCGCTACTATGGGGTCTACATTTTTTGTAAACTAAAATCACCACAATGCATCTCCACTTGCAAAAATTACCACAAGAGATTGGTTGTTAGAAAGTACCATAGTAGATAAATAGGTTTAGGGAGATTCACAAGTATTGAAGTAAATCTCAATTTCAGAAACACTAAGACCACATTTGGGTAGTGTCTTTCCACAAAGTTACAGGAAAAATCATGAAGACTAGGACTCAACATTCATTCCACTAGATTGACAAATCAACTTGTGAAGACTATTTAGAGATCTAGAATTTTTCATGTTAACTATCGTCTAAAGTTTTTTGTTGTAGAAAATTATATTAAAAGTTGGAACATTTCCTACAATAGATAAAGAAGGATTTCACCTTTGTTTCCTAAAGTTTTATGTGCTTTCCTCATGTAAATATTAGTTTTTTGTTACAAAAAATAGACATTGTGGAAGAGACTCTAGGAGAAGAGTCTTGGTGAAGTTTGGAGATTGAATATCTCCATTTCTAGATTGAAAAATTCACATTATAGAAGAAAATTCCATAGAAACCTTGATCCAAAATAAAAGGTCACATAAGCCTTGATCTAGAAGTAGAGGTCGCATAAGCCTTAATCCTGAAAAATACTCTAGAGAAGAGCATTTGATTCAAAAGAAGAATCCAAAAAAGAGTCTGTAAGATAGGAGACTAAAAATATTTCTTGCTGATTGAAGATTTATTTCACAAGAAGCTAAAGAGATCCATAGAAAATTTCATTGGAAAAATTCCGATCTTGGAAGAGTTAAAGAAGGACTAGCAAAGTCCTATTATTAATATTAGAAGTAGCAACACTTAGAGATCTGAGAAGAAGATCTCATCACCAAAACTTCTACAAGGATAATATTGAAGAAAATATCTCATTTATAAGACCAACGAAGCTACAATATTGAAGACCTTGGAGAGGTCTCCAGGAGAAATAAGGAAAAAGCTTGGAGAGCCTTCTTGTAGAACTTATAAAAGCATCATCAAAGGAGTTCCTAGAAGAACTCATTAGAGAAATACCCTACCAAGGAGAAGCTCCTGATAGTGAAGGACTTGGGATAATTATCACCATTCGACAACAAACCCAAGAGAGAAGGAAGAATCCAGTGAAGACCTCAAGATATTCAAAATATTGAGATTTTTTTGAAGTTAGAATTCAACAAGAAGATTGAAGGAGAATTTAGAGAGAAGAATTCTACCAAATCCAAGAGATTTGGAGATTCCCTCTCACAAGCAAGAAGGCACATTTCAAAGATAAGAGTTTTATGAATTTGCAACTGAAAATAGAAAATCACTTGAAGTATCAAGCCACCAAACCCTAGGCTCAATACGGAAGGTTCAAGACCTCATTTTTTTGGAGAAAGAAACTATTTTGGACAACCAACAAGAAGCTACAAAATTCATTCATCACAAGGCAACAACTTGGTGAATGTAAACACTAAGATCTACTTCATCTACATAAGTCATTAAAGATGAGAAACTTGGATGCAATCAATTGAAATTTAATTTAGGGTTCATTATCAAGTTTCATTAAGCACCATATTTGGATTAAATTTGCAAAAATAAAGGGCTCATATTATAGTCTTCAAGAAGGTGCAAAAAATAGTTCTTTTAAGAGATTTATTTACACATTAAAATAGGATTTGGATGTATTTAAAAAGAAAACAATATATCATCTACCTATTATCTATTTACAAAGCAAGAAAATTACATCCTACAACATTGATTGTAGTGCAAAATTATAGATTATTTTTTAAATTACTCTTAAAAGTTGCAGAGATTATTAAGTGCATTTGAAACTACTTTGAGAGCTTATTTAAAGGAGCAATAAGGTGATATTAGTGTTACCTTTAAAGTGCATTAAGTTGGAGATATTTTTGGTTCATTGCAATCTACTAGTTGTTCATTAAACTAGTTACGCTCAAAGGGTTCTTTTGTGTTTTTTGATTGTTAAGATCAAGGGTGCAAAAACCAACATACTATCAAAGTGTCTAGAGACACTATTTTGTGCATAAAACTTGTAGCATTTCATGGAAAAAAGAAACCACCGATACAAATCAAAGAGTGGAAAATAAATCCACCATTAAAATCCTTGAAGGAAGCTACAAATTGAGACTTGGTGAGTCTAAGATTCAAGGTGCACTTAGGGTTTCATTAAAAGTGTAAGTGCAAAAATTTCTACTTCCAAAAAGCATATTAGCTTAGAAAAGTTAGATATTAGTGTTGTCTAATAAGAAAGGTAACAAAAAACTTCTATCAAATTAATAAGAGCAAGTAGTAGCCATATCCAAGAATCTAGAAGAAAGTATCAAATCATTCTACATAAGTCCTCAATCTATACAGTGAGGAGCCTTCATAAAAAAGAAAGAAATATCATCTAAAAGAGACAAGAAATACACTAAAATTTTGTGCAAAATAAGGTCTTTTATTCATAATACATTGGAGCACCATATACCTCTAAAAGAGGAAAGAGTATTGAGTGTCTCAAGACACAAAAATAATACATATTCTATGTCTATTACTTGCACATCAATGGAGGAATAAGAGAAGACGATTCAGGTCTCACATTGCTCAAGATTCGAGGTGCCTAAAGACACCATTTTTTCCACATCAAATTGAGTGCCTAGAGCAAGCATCCATTAGAAGCATTAAGGCCAATATAAGAAGGCCACTATTGATTAGTATATACGAGAAAAGATATAGCATTAAGGGTATTTATCACTTGCATTTCTATGACATAGCTATCAACATGGATAGGACATTACTATCAAGCAAGGAGCAAGAAGCTGTTACAAATTCATTACAAAGGTAACATAGAAGAACAAAGATAAAAGGTGCTATACCCAAGATGTAGCTTGGAGAAGACATATACCAAAATAAGCACTCAAATAAGTCCTTGGTTTTCCATAAGATCACCATTAGAGTGCCATAGAATCATTCCTCATCACCTTAGCTGGATCCACCCATACAACAAATATGTTGGCTTGGAAAGAAAGTGTTATCAAGAGCATTTGCTAGCAAGGAATATATGAGCTATAAAATATTGGAGGGTAAATGTGCATGTAGAAGACCTAAGTGCCACTTGGCAGAAATGTGCTAGGCACCATTTCATTCGTCAACGCTCAAAGAATGATTGAACACCTTCCTTTGAGCAATTAAAAAATTATTAGGAGGTTACATATCTTTACTATCATTACATAAGAGAATGAGTGTTGGAAGAATATCAATGTAACTCCTAAGTTCCACTTGTTCAAAATTGAAAGATTAAGTTAAATTTTGATGGGGCATCTAGGGGCAACCCAGGTGAATCTGGGGCTGTTGGCTTACTTAGAGACCACAAGGGTGAGGTGCTTGTAGCTTTTGCTGAACATCTTGGAGCTCAAACTAACAATGTGGCTGAAGCGAGGGCAGTTTGGAGGAGCCTCAAGGTGGCAGAGAATTATCCAGGGAAACTATTGGTGGAAGGTGATTCTATTATTATTATAAATCTTCTAAAGAACACTAAGAGAGCTCCTTGGAGATTTTATGACTACATCCACGAAGCAAGGGCTCTAATTCATGATCGACCTGAGGCCATAATTTTGCATACCTTCCGGGAAGCAAACATGGCAGCTGATAGGCTGGCAAATGAAGGCATTGTAGCAGCAAATTTGATCATGTGGACTGAAAATCTTCCTCATGCAGTCTCAATGGTGATAGATAATGAAAAATTTTAGATTGGAAGGCTCAAAGTGGATCAATGACAGAAAATGGGGGCATTTTTAAAAAATATTTTTTGAACCTTATAATGGCTTTTGTCATATTTGTTTTTTTTTTTTTCATGTGACTAGTGTTTTTTGCAGCTAGTGGGGCACTGATATAGGTTTTTTATCTACAAATTCATGCATGGGAAACATCCGCTTTGGCCTCAAGTATTTCCCAAGGTGTGTTTGGATTCGATGTCACAAAAAGGCCCTAGCAAGAAATAACAAAGTGTTGGAGATCCACGACAATGAGGTACCGAGACCCCACCATAATAGTCTTGGAGAAGATGACAATTTCATCAGCCTCCAACAGTATCAACCAGTTGAAGAGTCTGTCTGGCCTCATCAGTGCAGCTGTTGATTTGTGTGATTCTCTAAATCTTCTGTTTTATAGCTAGCAGTTCCAGGGGCACAAGGAGTCGAAGGCAAAATCTAAAGATGATGGCAAGGAGGATGATAAGAAGTTAGATGAGGACTACAAGGAAGACTGCTTGGCCTCTTGGCTGTCCATTCTATGGTATGTTTTTTTGACCATATTCTATTATTTTTATATGGGCACAAGCTAATCTGCATGGTGCTTGCATGATTAGTTTTTGTCTTTGTTAGTTCTAATTTGCGTCTTTCTTTTCTGATGGCCATAATATTAGGCTTCCATAGTTTAGTTTGGTTGTATTCTGTTGGAAGAGTAGGTCTTGGCCCTTTTTGTTGTCAGTTTAAACTTTTAGGGCTTGGCCTTTGTCCAGTTGGTCAGTGGACCCTATTTTGTAAAATGGTTTTGTGTCAACCAGTTAAAACCCGGTGTTAATTATAATATTCTCTTACTTACCAAAAAAAAAAATAATAATAATAATAATCTATAACAATATTATTCATATTACTTAGATAACCCCTAAATAATATAATCATTCCAATATTCTCTTAAAGTTGTATAGAAAATTGTATTTTAAAATACCCTTAGGTTTTAAATGGGTGACAATGACAAAGAAAAATAAAATTACTCTAACATCCCTTCTTAGGACAACCTCCTTTGTGCTTTTTGAGTAAACTTATTAAAAAATTTAATAAAAGTCTATATAATACATAAGATGAGAAAAAAATACAAATACCTTTCCATATAAAATAAACTCAAAAATACATAACAATATAAATATAAAATACTTATAAAATTACCTTAAATACATTACTGTTTAACATATATATATTTAATTAAAACAATGATCATTCAATTCCACTCTTTCACATAAAATCTAACATAACCTTTGAAAAAAAAATAGTTAACGATAAAACTCACCAATGTCTAGAGAGGAAGGTAAAGCATAAAAAGGAAAGTAAATTTTAACCTCCTAGACATCGACCATATATGTTAAGAGAGTCTGGCCGGTAAACCCATTATATATTCTAGACTTAATACAAGGAGAAAAACAAAATTAATGATTAACATGTCAGCTTAAAAAGCTAGAAACAATTCCATCGTAAAAGAGTATCACAAGAACTGGTATACTTTCATATTGAGCATTGCCTCTTCCCTAGATAATAAAGAATCTGATCTAGCGTTTTGGTCTTGAATTTCTTTCTCCTCTTACGTGGTTCTTTTCCATTTTCAAGAGAAATTCTATCAATTCTTGAAATGAGCTCATCAACATTGGTTGAGGGCTTTCTTTTCAGCACACGTCCATGTTCTTGTTCGTCCATCATGGCTTCTGATGTTATTGGGTTCTGAGTTGCATGATCATCCGAACATTGCACAGCAAAATGAGAAGAAATCTCATGATAATTGACCTTGCTTTCTGTTTTGTGTGACTTCATTTTGATGTTGCAATCATTATACCCACATTCACCTGAAGGCTGTTTCTTCTTATGCTCCATGTCCTCTTCTGCTTGTTTGTCCCTGCTTTCTTTGACTTCTGACTCTGCTTGTTTGTCCCTGTTTTCTTTGACTTCGAATGTTTGTCGTCCTCTTGCACTCCTTTTTCTTTTGAGGTTGGTTTTTCCAGCAAACCCAGGCTCCTCTTTGCGATTTTCATCATTCTCAGGAGGCTTCTCATCAGTGCAAGTTAAAACTTCCTTTTGTTTGTTAAGATTGATTGTTTGCTTCGCGTCGGTGCTCATTTTGTCTATAAGTTTATCCCACGATGTGAACCTTCCATTGTTCACTTGAACAAAGTATGGACTGCTAAGCAAAACCTTCCTCACATGCACAGACAATGGAAGTTCATCTCTCACGACAATATCATTCTTAATTTTTGTTAAGCTGTTGTTTTTGCTTCTTTCGTTCCTTGACAATAACAATTTAGATGCTGCTTCTCTCACTGTCAAGCCCCCATCATCAACTTCTGAGAGCAGCTTCTTCAGAGCTGATTCAATAGATTCTTCTGCTCCTGTTGTTGAATGCAACTTGTTTGTCAATTCTTCTGATATTATATTTCTTCATAAGCACACTTACCTAATCTAACTGTCAAGTAAAACAGGAATCAAGGAAAATAATCTGATGCATACCTCCATGAGGCTCGTTAAGTTCACTATCACCAGCTTCTGAAGACCTGTTCGTCATGAGAGCCGATTGAATCTTCTTCTGCTGATGCCAAAAGAGCTTGCCACTGTTTTTTAATGCATAAATAATTAAAGTCTTCAGTAAATATATATTAAATAATTAATATCTTCTACCACCAACACATAATAAAAATATAATAATTTTCTCTTTTTAAACTTATTCTTGAATTCTTGTTTTAACAAAAATATAATAATTTTCTGTTTTTTAACTTATTCTTCAATTCTTGTTTTAAAGCCATGCATAATTGAAGTCTTAATAAAATATATATTAAATAAACGACATCCCCTACCAATAAATTTTAATAAAAAATATAATAATTATATCTATTTTTAAATTTATTCTTGAATTCTTCTTTTAAAGCCAGAATCTTTAATAGTAAAAATCCATATATGGATATAAAAATCGATATATGCATATACCTTACAGTGTGTTGTTCTTGCATTATGAAGCAACAATTAGTAGGAGAGCACTTCTTATGCACCATGCAAGGCTTTTCGAGTTTTGTATATGTTAAAAGACAAACATAACTATTCTGGTTTTGGATATGTTAAAAAACAAAAATAGCTATTCTATCTTTGACGCAAATTTGCACGGCTTTTCTTATTTTGGATATGTTCATAAACAGACCTAACTATTGTATTTTTGATGCAAAAGTGAAAATGAAGTGAAATGTAGCATCCACATAAACATACATTTAAATCTGCTTCTTATCTTGGGTTTTTATGTTAAAGTTGCAATATGAAACAAAAGGAAAAGATTTAAAACTAATAAAGCTTGTCACAATCTTATTTAAGGGAAACTATATATATGCACACTAGCATGGTGTACAATATAATCTTACTATAATTAACTGTATATGCACACTAGCATGGTGTACAATATAATCTTACTATAATTAACTGTATATGCACACTAGCATGGTGTACAATATTATCTTAGGCAGCAATTGTTTTAGTACTGAGAAAAGGGAACCCGGACATGACCAAAAATTAGTAAAGTCAAGCAAACTGCAGTTACAAAATAGATAAAAAAACACAAACTACTAGGCATATGGTGTGTTATTTTTGAAAAAAAATAAAAAAAACACACTAGATCATATGAGAGGAGGGGCAAATATATTTTCGGTGAGAAAATATTAGGGCATAAAAGAATTACATTCGAGAATGTAATTAATGACTTACCTGCTGCGCTTCCAAGATTGGTCAGTCACAAATTTTCGTTATTGATTTTTCGTCCTATTGGTGTTGTTCCCACTGTGAAAGATAAAATAGTGTACTCTTATCTCATGTGAAAGATAAAATAGTGTACTCTGATCTCATGTAGACATTTTCACTGTGCAAACCCTGATCTTCAACCTTCTCCTGCACAAACCCCGATCTTTCAATCTCCTTCGCAAATCCGGATCTTCAACCTCCTCCGGCTTTAGAAATTATCCGAACCTCCTCCGGCTCTAAAAATTATCCGTAGATTTTGAATTTTTCTTCGTGGCCCAAGCTAGAAGACGGAGAAGAAATACAGAACATGGAAAGCCAAAGGAGAGGAAATAAATTCGATGGGCAGCAGGATCGCCGTCTGTGGTAAAGGCCACCTGCTTTTATAATGTCTTCGGCTTAACGCTGCAATGGGCTAAATCTCGAGGTCGGAGATAAGAATACCGTGTCACCTAAAAATAGATGAATGTTTTTTTTTTAATTATAAATTGGTTAGGCGGGATTAGATTGAGTCTTGAGGATTTATAATTATAGATATATTATAGGGTAAAATAGTTTTTAAAGTTTGAGAGATAAATAAGTTGTATAGTATATTTTAATTATAAATATATAATATAATCTAGTATCAATTATTAAATAAGATGTATATTTTGATTTTGTATAAACCTAATACCAATTATCATATATAATGCATAACCTTAATCTTTTAAGGATATTAAAACCTTAAATTTTAACTTTAATTTCGAATTTTAAAAATATGTAATTAATATATATATATATATATATATATATATATATATATATATAAAATACAACTTCTAACCAGTAGGTGCGAGTCATATATATAAAATACCACTTCTAACCAGTAGGTGCGAGTCAAATTCATACATGAAAAAATTAGTTAAATGGTACTTTACTAAGATACCAGTAGTGTGAGTAAAATTATGAAATTGATTATAGTATTTTTATTTTTCACTAAGATACCACTAGTGTGAGCAAAATTATGAAATTGATTATAATATTTTTATTTTTTAAATTTTATAAAATTGGTGAGCAAATGGAGTGTTGGCTTCAATTCAGATTTTTTTTACTATTGTAAATAGGTGTTCTTGTCAGCTAAGGCGAGGAGGAGTCTTATCCCAACTTGTAAATGATTTTCGTTTTAATATAAAAATTTCAAATTATTTTCCAAAAAAAATTATGAAATTAATTATAATATTTTTATTTTTTTTTAATAAGGAACATATTTATTATATAAAAATTATATTTAGTTTGTTTATTTTTATCATTAAAAATAAATAGTTATTATTTAATTACAATAATTTTATGTTTTAGTTATGGGCCTTTTCAGTGCAAGTGGTGAGGAGAAGGCGAGCTTGGCCATGTTGAAAAGGAGGTCCACGGTTCGAACCTCGACGATACAAAGGGGATATACGGTTGGATTAAAACCCAAAGAAAAACTCCCTGGTGGAGTTGTTGTAATAGGTTGGAGGATTCCTGGTCAAAACCCCCACTTCTTAATATTAGATAAATTTGTATCTAGAGGTGCAACGCAACGGTTTAGGCTTTGGTTCTTCTTCGGGAGGTCCAAGGTTCAAACCATGGCGTGGGTGAGTGTGTGAGGGGGTGGGTGTGTGTCTCCCTGGTGGAGTTGTTGTAACAGGTTGGGGGATTCCTGGTCAAAACACCCATATCTTAATATTACCAAAAAAATAGCAATTATAGACCCATTGTTGATATTCAATAGTTAAACTAGTAAGTGCTAGTTTGGTTGGGCACTTACCAACTCGAGCATCCTTTGGTTCATTTCATTGCAGGCTATAAAACAATGAGGTGGAATAGATTTGGTGGATGCAACCCTATGTTTTAAACCCTAAACTTGCCAATTACAAAAAAATAGTGTGGTTGTAACCAACTCTCCTATCAAGCAAACTATATATATATAGCCCCTATGTTTTGAACCCTAAACTTGCCAATTACAAAAAAATAATGTGGTTATAACCAACTCTCCTATAAAACAAAATAAATAAATATATATATATATATATATATATATATATATATATATATATATATATATATATATATATATATATATATAAAATTTGATATGACTTAAACTTTGGATTTTCTTGTTAAAGTTTGAGAATTTTTTTAATAAGTTTGAAACATTTATTTTATTTATTTGACTTGGTTGATTTAAACATTACATAATTCCCCTCTTTGGTTGATATGTTTTTTTGATTAATTATAAACCATATAATATAAATTTCTATGTTGGTGATCCTTTTTTTTAGGATTCTTTTCCTAATATATATTTGAAGTAATATTTTTACTCAATTATTTGTTTGATATTTGAATAATCTCCACCCAAGCTTTGCCCTTAAGACCAAACTCATAAGTTTGCAATTTTGTAATCCTACTTCTCAAATATTATTTTCTTTGCATTTCTTATCCCTATTCTAAGAGGAACCTAGTTTTTCATTGCATATTTAAAAAAAAAATAAAGATCTCTTTGAATTTATCAAATTTCTAATGATATACTATTGACAATATTAAAAGTGACATCATATAAACAGGTATGACTTGCAATGTAGTCTTTATGATTTGTAGCCATCCTATAATGGTTAATAAATTACCTTTATGACCTACCAAACACACTTTCATCCTATCCAAATAAGAGATTGAAAGTTATTTTTTATTTTTGTTATGGAATAAAGGAATATCGAAGCAGGTTGATGGAAAATTTTCAATTTTAAAACCTCAAATATCCATAAATACTTGTTGTAATTATAGGGTAGTGTTAATAAAAAATATTTAATTTTATGATATCAACTATCTAGTAACCTTATCACAACATGATAATATTGATTTAAACCCAATGGCCTCATTGAATAAGCAATGAAAAAGTATCATCAAAAAATTGGAGATAGATTCAAAGGGACATTTTTTATAATATGAATACATTTGATTTTTCCTTCCATTTTTGACTTTGAGAAATATTTTTCTAATACCAAGTCACAAGAATAATAAATAGATAAGGAGATAATGGATCACCTTGCTAGAGGCTACAAGATGACTTAAAGTAACAATTATGAGAACCATTGATCAAAATAGAATATTTTGTAGTACTATAACATTTAATCCATTAAAACCAATTGTAATCAAAACCAAAATTTTTAATAATATCATGTAGAAAAATCACCCTTGAGGGATTCCATAGTGGTAAGTCCTTGGGTTTTAATCTAGGATATCCAAATTCAAACCTTGGTAAGAGGGAACCAGGACCCCTCATAAAAACCTATGTAATATTAAAATTTTAGCTGCAAGCTTATTGTAGTGGTAAGGTATTTGACCTCTCTTTGAGAGGTCCAAGGTTCAAATCCCACTCAGTATGATGGGACCAAGATATATCATAAAACCCTATATAAACTCATTGAAAGAACAATTTTGTAAATAAATAAAGTGGAAGAATGTATGGATGGAAGGTGATTCACTCATAGTAATATATACAAATTTTGGAAAAGCAAAGGCTCCATGGAACATATAAGAGATAATTATGGAAATTCAACACCTTGCTATAGAGTTTGAATAAATTAGGTTTACACATACATTAAGGGAAGAAAATAAATATGCAAATAGGCTAGCTAATAGAGGGGTTTTAATTGAGGATTGTGAAGCTCAATTATCTTTTTCTTGGTTAGAGGAAGTAGTAATTTTAGTTGATGTTGAAAAGAAAATGTTGATTGCCTAAATCAAATAATGATTAAGATTTATTTTAATGTTTTTTATTGTAATATATTCTTTATTTTATAACACTAATGTGCTTTCATATAAACTATGAATTACAATTTTTGTCGTTGCACTTGTGCTTTAGGAAGAAAACTTGTGCTCTAAATCTGGTAAAGTGGGCTATGATAGTGCGATGTTTTAGAAATATTACTCTACTAAGATGCAATGCATATATAGTAGAAGTAAAGTTTTGTTATTGTGAAGGTTACTGTAGGAAAATTTCAAGAAGGATGCTAAATTCTAAAATATTTATCTTCACATAAAATTAAAAAAAAAATCCAAAACAATAAAATAAAAAATTCAAACATATTATGTAAAATGATGTAGATTTCTAACTATAACAACTTAGTTGATATGAGAATTGAATTTTTTTGTAAAATATCATGCTCTAAAGAAGAGAGTTGTGATTTATCAAGGGTGGGGGACCTGAGTACAACCCCTTGTTCTCTAGCTAAAATAATATATATCATGTAGAAAAATCTAGGAAATCCTATCATATGATTTTAATATCTAATTTTATAAGCATACTTGGTTTTTTCATGGAAGAAAGAGAATGTACATCTTCTTGTATAATGATTACAACATCAAAAATTTGTTTACCATAAACAAAACTATCTTGTTCCTCTAATACAATGTAATCTAGAATGTATTTCAACTCACATGACATAATTTTTGAAATGATCTTATAAATACAAAGGCTTATTGGAACAAATATATCAATATATTTTGTCTCAACTTTCTTGATAACGAATGTAATAAAATTTACATTGATCTCATTTATTGTAACCTTTCTTTTCCAAGACTCTTCAATCATAACCTACATTTTTTTAAGTAGGTTTTTAAAAGGGTTTCCCTTTCCCTTTTACATCAAATTTGTCACATCAAACTATATAGCCTACACACCAACATCAACTTTCTTCTTCAAATTTCTAGTTAGTATAAATATTCTTAGAATCTCATTTGATTTATCTACCTTTGAATCATGTAAAAAATCACATTCCTCAAGACCATCGTCTTCGTCTAGCTTCAATTTATCCCCTAATTTCTAATTCTCAATTTGCACCCTTACACATATCATTTTTTGCAAATTTTCATCATCTAGGTTGTCATGTTATTCTTTCTATTTTTTGCACATGTTCTTCACTCTATTGCAAATTTTTAAGCATTTGATTTGATGGTTTCTATGCTATTTGTTCTTGAAGTTGCGTCTCGTCCCAAGACTACTATAGTTTTTGTAATGACCTTTGAGTATCTATATCCATATGTTCTAAAGTTTTTTAGGTCCCTCAATTTGTATTTTTACTATTAAAGGTAACAAACCATCTAGCTTCATCCTTTTATCATCTATGGAGTTTTTTACAACCAACTCCCTAATTCCTTTTTCACCAATGAACCCTAGCTAGGTATTATCTATAATTTTTGCTTTGGTCTAACAATCCCTTTGAAGGTAGGGCATTAGGTTTCAAGTACAAATACCTATTCCAATTTTTAGGATCCCATCCTAATGTTATTTTGTAATTCTCATTGATTATGTAATGACCCACTTCCAATGTGGGGGATCTCATCTATAATGTTATCTCACAGTATTTTGTAGTGTATGTGGCAAGTTAGGCTCCTAGCCAAGTGGAGCCATTTAATGTAATCGTTATCAATATTATAACTAATTTTTGGTAGAAGATTCTAGCTCGAGTGGTATTTTGCATGTAATCCAAATCTTAACCTTAGGGTTAGGGTTGCATGAAGTATTTCTTTAAATATATGAAGCCATGTATGAATGTATCTTTTTGCAAGTGAATACAATATTGAAGGAGGTTACCCCCTTGAAGAGGCCTGTGATTCAGTGTTTATTGTGAGAGTTTTAATTCTGCATTTAATTTTTACATTGTGTTATTGCATGATTTTCTACTTAATTTTAGTATTTTGTTTGAGATTTCTTTATTTTAATAGTAGGTTCCTAACAAGTGGTATCAGAGAGTTTTTTAGGGCCAAGTTCTACTACGACTGCAATAATTCTTGCTCAACTATTTTTTCCTGTTAGGTATAATTTCTTGAGTTTTAAATTTTCTTTTCCTTTATTTAAAAAACCAAAAAAAATTGCAAGAATACTAAAAAATCCAAAAAATATAACCATTTTTTTAGTAGTTGAGTAGGCTAGAAATCCTATATCAGGGGTTTTAAAATATCGTGAAGGAGCTGTCATTATTGGTTAAGCTAGATAGACCATAAAACATCTATTAAAGTGAGGGGCAATCAAAATCCAATACCCAGACCTTAGAAAATACTTGTGCACAAAATAGAGCTCTCATGCAACTTTGGGTGTATCGGGAGACCATTCTAGGGTTAAATTTTTTTTTATCTAGTAGGAAGCTTTTCGGCCTTGTATCATCCATAGTCCACAGGACACAACATCTCAAAAAATTACCCTCCCATACTATTAGATAGGTAGATAATGTGCTCAAGGGTATGTGTGGAATCCTCCTTGGGTAGTGGCCTAAAATATTGGTTCAAGCACTATTGTTCATCATTATGGTATAATAGAGGGTCTATGTGTGTTACATAGTCCTCTGCCTAGCATACCCTAATTCTATCCAAAACATCAACCTGAAAACACAACATTTTCTTATTCTACTAAATTTGTATTCATGACCTTAGAAGTGAGCATACATATAAGGACTTCCCTATCACAAAAGAACAAACTTTGCATGCAATTATAGTTAGGATAGAGTCTGCAAGTATCTATAATAGTCAGGTTAGTACCAGTTGCAGTTGGATCAATAATAGTAATAGTCAGATCGATAGAGATAGTAATAATAATTTGTAACAGTCAAACATTACAGGTGGTCAAGGTCAAAAGTAGAACTATCAATATTAGTAACTGCACCGTACAAAAAATCCCTAGGTTAGTGATGTGAATAATGTTAGTAATTGTAGTATAGGTGATAGGGATAGAGATAGGACAATGACAAGGTGGTCAGTCAATAGAACACATAGGTTAGAGATAGTTGATCTAGTACCCAACTTTTGAACTGTATCTTTGAACCAAAAATTGACCACACTAGTAGACTCATCAAAGTAGAGGATAAAAAATGTCTAGGGTGCCCAAAATTTGTGTTGTGGGATATAGCTCATTGTGACCATTTTTGATATATAACATCCAAACACTTTTTTGGACTCCTTACTAAAAATAGTAACTCCTAAAACCACACTTCTATTTTTAGTAATTCAATACAAGAGGTTTATGACTACCCAAAATGGTTGGTGGAACTCCTGGACATCAAAAATAGATAGAACAATCCACATAATTGTAGGAAACCCTACAAAGCAACATTGATAGCATGCAAATATTAAATCAAAATATGATGGCAGAGCTTCAAAATTTTAGATATGATTATGCTACCTCTAGAACCCATATAGAAGAACAACTTACAAATATTGAGTCCAAATTGCAAGGTGGTCCAAGCAAGTATGAGTACCATACTAAACACTCACATTCTAACAAAGGTAAGGGAAGGGCAACAGATGGCTCTCAACCTCGCTATGATCATGATACTACCTTTAAGATGCCTAAATTAAACTTTCCTAATTTTAATGGGAAGGATGTGGATGTGTGGTTATGTTGTGTTGCTTAATTTTTAGACTCCATGATGTCCCTATATATTATTGAGTTCAAAATAAATTTCTTCAACTTGGAATCTGAAGCTTTGTAGTAGTACCAATGGTTACATAACACTAACCATGATATTTTTTTGGAAGAATTTGAGTCTCAATTACTCACTCGCTTTGGTCCTAGTGAGTATGATAATTTTACAAGACAATTGACAAAGTTGAAACAAACTTCAAAAATTCAATATTACCAAATACAATTTGAGAAATTGGCCAAAAAAACTAAGGGATTGAATGAAAGGTTCTTTATGAGTTGTTTCGTTAGTATTTTGAGGGAAGATCTTCAATTTGAGGTCATGATGTTTAAACCACAATCCATGATGCAGGATATCAAGTTGGCTCATTTAGTTGACTCTAAATTTTTAGCTCAGAGATGGATATCTAAATTTCCATAGGCTAGAATATCCTTCTCTTCTCGAGTCCAAAATTAGAATGAACAAAACACTACTAAACCCAAATGTCTGACTATAACAAAAATGGATGCGCGATGCACCTAAAGGTTGCACTACAATTGTGATGAAAATTTTACTCATGGGTATAGGTGTACCCAAAAGACGTTGTTCCTCATAGATGCTAATGAGCATAACACCAACAACAAAAGTGATGATGACACAGAACCTGTAGAGGAACCACCCCAATCGGAGGAAGAAAAACAAGAAGAATCATAAGCTAAAATTTGTGTTCATGCTTTTGTTGGAATTACTACTCCCTAAACCATGAAAGTTGTGGGTTATTTTAAAGGCCTACATCTTACAATCCTGATTGATTCTGGTAGTACACACAAATTTATTGATCCTCGCATTACCAAAAAAAAATTTGAGGTTATGATAGCCAATGGTGGGACCCTAGCTTGCAAACGTAAATATCATAATTTTAAGGTAAAAATAGGGGACTATGAGCTCTGACAAGATATTTTTGTGCTTCAACTAGGAGGATTTGATATTATGTTGGGAGCTCAATGGTTGGGCACATTGGGAACCATCTCGTGGAATTTTGTTGAGCTTTGGATATAATTTTCATAGAATGGATAGTCCCACACTCTCCATGGCTCAAAAAGTAGGGTCTTCATATATTATTAGTTCAATACAGATGGAGAAGTTGTTAAAAATTATCTCGAGAAGTCATAGCTCAGATATTTGTGATCCAAACACACCCATCAAAGGAGGATTATGTTCCTATAGATTTACAACTTATTTTGGCCAAATACAATTCTACTTTTGTTAAACCATCATAATTACCACCTCGTTGATCTCATGAGCATGCTATTCCTTTGTTACCTTGTAATGCACCACACAAAATTCAACCGTACTAGTATCCTCATGCTCTTAAGGTATAAATTAAGAAGTTAGTATAGGAATTGTTAAAATTCGATGTCATTTGGTCAAGTAATAGTCCTTAATCTTCTCTAGTTTTACTAGTGCACAATAAATATGGGTCCTAGTGGTTTTGTATCGATTACTATGAGCTCAATAAACTCACCATCAGGGATAAGTTTCTTATTTCGATGGTGGTTGAATTACTAGATGAACCACATGAGACTATATACTTTTCCAAATTAGACGTTCACTCTGGGTACCATCAAATCAGGCTCAAGGATGAGGATATTACCAAGGCTACTTTCTATACTCATGAAGGTCACTATGAGATTTTGGTGATTCCATTTGGCTTTACTAATGCTCCTTCCACTTTTGAAACCCTCTTGAGCAATATTTTTTTTCTATTTATCAAAAAATCATTCTATTTTTCTTTGATGTCATTCTAGTGTATAGTCATTAATGGGAAGAGCATCTTGTTCATGTGGATCAGACTCTACAGTTGTTGGCATAACATCAAATCTATGCTAAGTGGTCCAAGTGTTCTTTTATTTTGATAAAAGTGAAGTATTTGGGACACATTATCACCAAGGATGACATCAAAGTTGACCTCAAGAAGATCCAAGTGGTTTTGGAATAACCGATACCTCGCACTCTTAAGGGTCTTAAAAAATTTTACGACTTATAGGTTATTACCATAAATTTATTTGTAATTATGGTAAAATTGTAGCTCCCCTCACTTCCATGTTAAAGAATGACTCTGTTACATGGATAAGACCCGCTGAATAGGCTTTCCTATACTTGAAGCATGCTATGACCATGATGTCAGTTTTAGCCATGCCAAAATTTTCTAAACCCTTTGTCATTGAAATCAATGCTTCTAGTCATAGTATTAATGTAGTGTTGATGCAATAAGGGAGACCCTTGGATTTCACTAGTAAATTTCTCTCTAGTCGTAATATGGGAAAACCCACTTATGCTAAGGAAATGCTAGAAACTTTGCACGTGGTAACCCATTGGTGATCGTATCTCATTAAGAATCATTTCTCCATTAAAAATGACCATCAAAGTCTCAAATAATTTTTGGAGTAGCGGGTTGCCACCCTCGAAAAACAAAAATAGGTTTCTAATATTATGGTCTATGATTATGATATCACTTATAAGAAGGGAAAGGAAAACATTGTGGCTGATGCTCTCTCTCACCAATTTGAGGATCATAGTATGCTATGCACCATATCATCACCCATTCCACAATGGATTTATTCCTTACGATAGGAGGTACTTCAAGATTCAAGCTTGCAGAATTTGATTACCTCTATACACACTAACTCTACTTCATGTCCTGGATGCACATGGGATGGCCATGATTTGTGTTACTACCAATGCCTTGTTGTTCCCCACAAATCATCCCTCTGGGAAATTCTCATGAGGGAACTACATGTGTCCCCAACTGCCAGCCATTCAATATTCCTCAAAACTTATGAATAGCTAAAGCACATTTTTTTGGAAGGGCATGAAAAAGGATATTCAAAATTTTGTGGCGGCTTGTGATACCTATAAATGTATGAAAGGTGAAACAATGTATTCTTCAAGCACTCTCCAACCATTGCCCATTTTTAATAGGTTTGGACCAATATTTCCATGGATTTTATTGAAGGGTTACCTAATTCTAGAGGTAAATCCATTATTTTTGTGGTATTGGATCATCTTTCTAAGTATGCTCACTTTTGTTCCCTCTTCCATCTTTACATAGCTTCCATCATTGCCCAAATTTTCATTGATTCTATATTTCGTCTTCATGGTATGGCCATCTCCATAATGTCTGACCATGATCCAATCTTTACTAGTCACTTATGGCAAGAATTGTTTAATTTTTAGGGAAATTAACTCAATATGAGTTTAGCTTATCATCCACAAATGGATGGTCAAACGAATATTATCAAAAAATGTTTGGAGACCTACCTTCATTGTTGTTAGAATAAGTGAATATTCTCTTAAGTTCTACTAGGATAGACACACTTGAGTTTCCACTCCTCCATGTGTCAAGTGAACTCTCAGTGGTGTCTTCATTAGGTTTGATGAGTTGTTGTAATCCAACGACTCTCAATGATCAACTTTGCTATTTATACAAAGTTGATCCTTGGAATAAATCAATCAATTCTATTTTGTTTCTTCAAATCTTGTAATGCTTTGTAGTTCTACTCTTGGGAATTATAACATGGTATCAAAGCAGGGTAGATTCTGCTAGCATTCTCTCTTGAAGGAGGTTTCTCAAACTGTTTCTTAATCTCTTATTCTTTGATTTTTTAAAGAAATAGGTTTTTTTCATATTGTAGTATGCTCATATATGCAATTTTTTAAAATATATTTGCATATGGTACTGGCTTATATAATTTTTTTTTACCATTGATGCAAATATTTCAAAAAAAAATTATTCATTACTTTGTGTATGCATATTGAACTTTTTTTTTGCCTCTATAAAAATACTCCTTAACGAACGCAACTTGCTTTAAAACAATAAAAGCAATGTTGCATCCCATTCTAGGTGTTTTTTAATTTATATTATTTCTTCCCCTCTCGAACGCAGCCACCACTACGTTTAACTCAAGAAGGAAACTAATATAAATCTAACATTTTTTTAGAGGCCCCCTATTTTTATTTTTCCTCCTACTTCACCTACGTTTAATTTTTTTTCCTTAAATACCAGCTCATTCGGATTTCAATAGCCTTCGCTGTGCATTTCATAATGTATAAGGATAAGATTTCGATGTCCTTTTTCCCTTGCTGCGTATCTTCTAACGTGGGCATTTAATTTTTTTTTATCTTATAATCTCAAATCGTTTTATCTTCATAAATTTTAATTAATGTAAGGATCGCTCTACGCATCACCAATTAATGACTCTTGGTCTACCTACCTATACCAACATTCATAATTTATTTTATGAATGTGGCCTTTGGCTAGCATTTTGTTGTGGCACACCTTGAGACTGCGTCTCTCGACAGGCATTTCCATCATTATTTTTTTATATTATTCGAAGATCTTGAGATTTTAGGAAGCGTTCTACTCGAAGTTCGTCATATCTGTTTGTCCTTCGGTGCTCAAGAGGATCTTATTTCCTCTTGTTATATAAACATATTTCTAAGCTCGAGTGGAATTTTGCATGTAATCCAACTCTTTTGTATTCCTAATATTTTCTTCGATAAATCTTAAATTGATATTTCTTTGGGCCCATTTTATACTATTCCCTGTATATCTCTGCAAGTGTTTTTTCTTCAGGTTAGTGTGTGGTGAGATAATATGTTCTGCAAGTGAAATATTTAGAAACACTCAGGTCACCGCATCCTCTCTTCGACGCCTTGCTATCAATGTATCTGATTCATCTTTTAAAGCTTGTCTGTGGCACAGTTGCTCAGGGAGACTCTCTGCTTTGGCGTCACTCCTCTCAGTGCCTCTTCAACACATTATATGGTAAGGTGTTATATGATTTTATAAAATAACATTTTTCTTATCCAGTGCAGATATAGGAGTCTCAATTTTCTTGGATGTCGCAATTGGTGCGGCGAACGTAGATGCCACCCTTCCTAGCAGTCTCTCTTGAAGGTTCTAGGAGCTGGTTCTTTGTATCTTTTATTGATTTTTTTTTAAAAAGGGCCTTGTTGGTCACAAATCTACCTAAGTACAAGATTTCATCACTTGTGCGCCCTAGACTTGGCCAACATTGAAAGGCCAAGGGAAAAATAAAATTCCTTCGAACCGATCTCCAGAGAGGGCTGGCTCCCTTACTAAATTCTATATTGTTTGAAGACTTGGGATGCAGGAAAGAAATAAAAAAGTAACTGAAAGAAAGGTAAATATAGCCACAGGCCGAAGTGTATAATTTGGGGCAAACTAACAACAAGAATTCCACCAAGTTTTTATAACAGCATATAATAATAGGAAAGCAGTAGAATTAAACTCACACCTTTGTAGAGATAACCCCCAGATCGCATTTCAAAATCCACTCACGAACCAGCAACGTTTGAATTCAGAATGTAGAATTCAAAACTTAATAGCAAGAGCATGAGCATAAACATAAATGAATTTAAAACAGAAGGAAATCACACACATAAGAATGCTTGCAAATTTCAGAAGCCGAGTCTCTTCTATTGATGCAAAGAACTTAGAGAGTTTTCTTGCAAAATGTCTAACCTCTTTTTCTTTAGATATACATGAGTATTTATAGAGGTCTTCCCTCTCTCTTTTGCGTCACAACATTTAAAACATAAAACAAATTTTGAAGAAGCGCTCCACAAAATATGCACTTGAAAAGAGAAACAATCCCCCTTAATCTGCCTCGAAGAAATGACATTCCCTATTTTTATGGATCAAAACTAAAAATTAAACAGAAACTAGGGACCATATTTCTTCATTAAATGACCATTATCAGGGCAAGCCAGAAGTTGTTAGGATATCATGAACAAGAACTTTTAATACTGGAGGCATATTTAATTTTGGTGGCATCGAAAACTGCCTCATGTTCTTCCATCTTATGCACATAGGTAAACAACATTTAATCTAGGATCCTCTTTGACCACGATATCAAAATCAGTTGGAGAGATTTTATTTGATACTTATCTTCTCCTCACGTTCTCCTATGTAATTTTGAAGGAAAATGCAAACAGAACTATATCGGGCCTTTGTTATTGCTTCGGTCGCGAAAATGTGACAGGTCACGAAAATGCGACATGTCACAAAATCGTGACATTTTTACCTTACTGCTTTCTCTTTTTGCCACCAGTCACGAAAATGCAACATGTCACGAAATCGTGACATCTTCTCTTCGTGTAGTTTTTTCTCCATGACATGTCGCGAAATCGTGACATTCTCCTCTGATTTGGCTTTTTCGCTACTCCTTATCACGAAAATGTAACATGTCGTGAAATCGCGACATCCTGTACTTAGCACTATATTTCCCATATTTTCATCGTGAAAATGTGACATGTCACGAAATTGTGACACTTTCCTTCTGCCTTGTATTTTTTAGCCTTCGTTCCGCGAAAACGCGATAGGTCACAAAAATGCGACATGTCGCGATATCGTGACATTTTCTCCGTTTTATTCTTCTGTCTTCAACAAGTCGCGAAATCGCAACATGTTTCTATCTTCTTCTACTTTGCTGCTTTTTCGCCACAAAAATTTGACATGTCATGAAATCGTGACATTCCGTACTATCTGGCTGCTTCCGCGCTTTCCGGTAGTGATATCGTGACATGTCGCGAAATCGTGATATTTTTCCACGCTTTGCCCTTCCGCCTTGACATGTCGTGAAATCGTGACAATTTTTTATTTTCTCCTTCGTCGCCACTTCCTATTGCGATATCGTGACAAGTTTCTCTTTCCTGGCTTCATTTCCAAAAATGTCACGATATCACGACATATTTCTCCCGCCTTGTGTTTATCTTCAGCCCTTCCGTGAAAACGCGACATGTTGCGATATCGCGACATTTTTTCCTAGGCATTCCCCCTTGCTGCTATGTGTCGTGATATCGCGACATTTTCCTCTATCTTTGCTTTGTTGCCACTGCAAGTCGCGATAATGCGACATGTCGCGATATCACGACAATTTTTACTTTAGTGCTCCTCCACCGTAACAAGTCGCAAAAATTCAACATGTCGCGATGTCGCGACAGTTTTGCCGTTACTGCTTCCTTTGGCTGATTTTAGCCATGAAAACGTGACAGGTCGCGAAAATGCGACATGTCGCGATATCGCGACATTTTCTATACTTAGCTCTTTTCTTCATCGGACGTCGTGAAACTGCAACAGGTCACGATATCGCGACATCTTACACTTACTTTGCTCTAACACAAAACTTGTAGAGATTTTTGTATTTTCCCTTTCAAATTGCTTGGAGGGACAAAAAGAGGAGTGAGTATCTCTACAATTTGTGCATTCTCTTGCATGAACAGTAACAACAAAAACAATGTGGCAAAAATGCCAACAGACCTCCAATAAGATTTTATATATAGTTTTCTTTTCAGTTATATTTTTCATATATATGTAGAAAATATTTGTCTCCTTCTCAGTAAAGAAGGGAAGGATTTATCTTGTAGTATAATTTTTTTTTTTCCAAAATATTTGCCCATTTGTTTTTTATAGAATATTTTTTTAATAAAAATATATTGTTGTTTATGAAATAATCATACATATATATTTTATTCTTAAGATAAACACGTTATTCAAGCAATCCTTTTAGCTTGATATTTTGATACGTTTTTAAATAAATGTATCTTCTAAATATAATTTACGTCTTTATGCTCGGTAAACTTCGATTTATGGTTTCAAATAGTTCTAAATTTTCCTATTAATGTTGTTTGCCTTCATCAAATGAAACATCTTAAGATTTATTCTATTTAAAATCTATTAAAATCATTTTCGTGAGCTTCGAATGATGTCTTCTCATATTGGATTTGATACATTTTTTATAAATGTATCTTCTAAATATCTTAACGTCTTAATGCTCGGTGAACTTTGATTTTTGGTTTCAAATAGTTCTATTCATGTTTTTTGCCTTCTAGATTAATTTGATACGTTTCTTAAGGGCATCGTATCCTCAAATTATTTGTAAACATATTTATGATCGAAGAACTTCAATAGTTTCGCTTAACCCGGTATCCTTTTTTGCCACGTCCTATTTAATTTTATTGGCAAAGGTTAAGCGATTGTCCTTGGGTTTCCTTTTATACCCATTCGAGGACTCTCTCTTTTGTAGTGTATTCACGTTTCTGAAGCTTGCTATCTTGTTTGTATTCTCTGATTCCTTTTAGGTAGAAGCAACAAATATTAGTTTTTTATATTAATTTTTTACTAAGAAATATGATATATTTCTTTTCAAAATTACACCTCTTTTGTTCTTCATTGCAGATTATATATTTATGTCTCTAAGGAATGCACATCTCGAAGGAACATATCCTTGTTTAGAGTCTTCTGTTGTGCCAGTTAAAGGTTCCTAGGCCCGCAACATTGGTGGCCCTAAATTAGGTTAAATCTTCCCTTAACAGGCCCACCTTTCGGATTTATACGTCTCGCTGCGTCTGTCACATCTACCAAGGAGGAAGGCACCGAATATTTTTTTAACAATTATTTTTCACTGCAGGTTGTTCTCTTCAGGCATCTCCTTTTTTCTTCTTAAAATAGCAAGTATTTCGAAGTAATCTTGGCACTAGTAGTGTTCAGGTTAACCTCTGTTATTTTGACCATTGTCGCATCCTTTTTATGATATTTTATTATTCTACTTGGTGATATTTTGTAAGGTTTATTAACCCTTCGATTTTGAAGCAGGTCTCCTTGCAAAATATCTCTGACTCCTTTTCAGAGAGCCTTTTTCATATTTCAAAGGCTCTCTTCAAAAGTCGCGAGTCTTTTTGTAAGCAATTTAATAAAAGTTTATTTGGGGGGGTTTCAAGTGCACTTTAGTGCACATTTTTTGTTTTGTCTTATAAGGGGGGGTTGTTACAATTTTGTGTCTATCTTCTTCAATCTTCATTATAGTTCCTTTTAGTAACATATATTAAAATATGTTGATGTTAAAAATCATTTAAATATTTCATAAAGAGGTACTCACTAATTAGTCTCACTCTCTTAACATTTAATAATATATTATTATTTGTTATTAAATTTTTTAAGGCATCAAAATTAATCTCATATATTAGTCTTTCTTAAATATATTGATCTTACTCATATTGACATAATAACATCATAAAAAAAATCATTCTTTTGGTTATATCTATTTCTGAGGTGTTAGAATTTTTCCTATTTAACTTTTTATTTTTTAAAAAGTAATCTCTTTATACTATTTTTTTGGTTACAAAGTTTCTCACAAAGAGTTCTTATTCAATTTTTTCTAGAAAACAATATAATAATATCTTTCTTAAATTTGAAATTTAATGATAATTTTTATATCTTTCAAGAGACAATTATTTTATCAACTCTCATCCATATTGGCAATCTAATATAACTTATAGTTTCTCTCAAGTAAGGGTGGGTTATTAATATTACCAGTATAGTTCTGAAAGATATAGCCTATGTTCCAAGTATCATATCTAATCAATACTTATAGTTTCCCTCTTGTCAAGGCATGTATTTGGGACAGATAAATATATAGACCTGGCATATTTGTTCTCTTTAAACCAATCTTATACACCAAATCTCCTCAAATACTTATAGTTTCCCTCTCGTTAGGGTGGGTATTTTTGAGTTATTTGGTGTTTCTTAAAAGCTTTGGCATATTTGTTCTCATTAACCTCAAACTAATATCAGCTATCCTCAAATTACTTATAGTCTCCCTCTCGTTAGGGTGGGTAATTTTGAGGTACTTGGTATTTCCTTCAGGCTTCTGTAACTATTTTCCATTGCATTCTATAAATTAAAGTTAAATGGGGGAACTTTGGGTTAACTTCAATTCAAAATGAATTCAATGAATACAATTGATCCTCTCACTCCTCATAACTATCATACATGGAAACCCAAAATTTTAAATCTCATTTCTCAAAAAGGGCTCACACACCTATTAGAAGAAAAGCAACCCGAGTTTGAAAAATAATATGAAATATTTGTTCACAAAGGGAAAATGTATGAAACAATGGGTATTATTAGCTCTAATGTTCATGAAAGTTTGTGGTTTCACATTACATATTGTAAAACTCCTCATGAAAGTTGGAAGAAACTAAAAACTTTGTTTGGAAAAGTAGATCAAATAAGATCAATGCAACTAGAAGCAAAACTAACAACTTTGTCTCCTAAAGACTTTAGCAATATTGTTGACTTCCTCACAAAATTCAAAGAAGTCCTAACTCAATACAAAGGTAGTGGGAAGACTAAGACTGAAGAAGAATGCATTTATCTAATTCTTTCTAAACTAAATGGTGTATTTCAAACCTTTGCAACCACTTTTCTATCTACAAAATATTCTCTTGGTGCAACCTTTAAAATGCCCTCTTTAGAAGAATTTGTGATAGACTAACTAGGAAAGAAACTAAAATTTCAAGATATGATTCCTCTTCCTCTTTCTCTTCATAAAAAGCCTTAGTAGCCTCCACATATTCTAAATAAAAATTCAAAAAGAAGGAAAGGAATCCCATAACCTGTACTCATTGCTAAAAGAATGGTCATTCTACAAATAAATGCTAGAAAAGATTACAACAACTAGAGGCAACTATGAAGGATAAAAAAATAGACAATAAAAAGCAAATAGGGAAATCCCTAAATGTTCAAGGGAAAACCTCCAATTCTTCCTCTAATTATTGGGTCCTAGATTCTAGAGCTACTCATCACATGACTTATTTAGATGAGTCATTCTCTTATATATCCTCAAGTTCTACATCTAGCATAGAAGTGGGCGACTCTTCCTTTATCACATTCAAAGGAAAGGGGGACATAACCATTGATGGTGGCTCTATAAATAATGTTCTCTATGTTCCAAACATTGGAAAAAATATCCTCTTTGTCTATCAGATTTGTACTTTTGGAAAGGGGAAAACAGTTTTCTTCTCTCCAACAAGAGTTGAGATAAGAGAATTTCAAGATCCCTATTCTCTCATAGCCAAAGGAGTTATTGATAACAACACTCACCTATTTCACTTCAGTCATTGGC
Source organism: Wollemia nobilis (assembly GCA_028583015.1). Lineage (NCBI taxonomy): Eukaryota > Viridiplantae > Streptophyta > Pinopsida > Araucariales > Araucariaceae > Wollemia > Wollemia nobilis. The sequence goes on from JAQPPZ010017169.1 coordinate 790,572, forward strand.
AAGTAGCAAAAAAAGTCCTTCGTTACTTGCAAGGCACTACGCACTTTGGGCTCTTATATAAGGGAAAATCCATGGATATCATTGGCTACACGAATTCAGATTGGGGAGTTTTAGTAGAATATAGATGTTCAACCTTTGGCTATATATTTTGCCTTGGTTCTTCACCAATATCCTGGTTATGCAAGAAATAACAAGCAGTAGCCTTATCTTCTACAAAGGCAGAATACAGGGCAGTATTTTTAGCTAGTTAGGAAGCTCTTTGACTTCGTCAAATTCAAAGAGAATTTGGTTTCTCCAATGAAAAGCCTATAACTCTTTGGTGTGACAAATAGGGCATAATTCATATTGCGCATAATCCAGTTGAGCATCAGCACACCAAGTACATTGAGATACACATGCACTTCAAATGGTAGCATATTCAAAATGGGGATATATACTTGGACTATATTCCAACTGAGAATCAAATTGCAGACATATTCACCAAGTTATTTCATTCTCTGTGTTACCTTCAGTTGCGAGATAAACTTGGAGTAATACAACTGCATTGACACAGAGGTCTTCCACCTCTCATTATATTCTTTGAAGAATGGTTTTTTCCCTTGTGTTTTTTTATCATCTCTCCAACAACATGTATATTATGAGGACAATCTTCGCCATCCGAAGACATACCTCTATCTTGGATATTTTTTGTGACAAATGGTTTTTCCCCAAGGGGTTTTTTCACCATATATAAATTGTAAATGAGTACCTAATCAGGCCAAGTTGTTGGGACTCTATAATTGTATGAGGACAATCTTCGCCATTCGAAGACATTCCTCTATATTACATATTTTTTGATAAATGGTTTTCCCCCAAAGGGTTTTTCACCATGTCTATAATGTAAATGATTACCTCATCAGGCCATGTTGCTGGGACTCATCATTCTTTTTTGTATTAAGAGGACAATCTTCACCATCCAAAGACAAGCCTCTTCCTTATTTCTTTTTTGATTGATGGTTTTTCCCATAGGTTTTTTACCATCTCTTCAAAAAATGAAGTCATTGTACATGAGTACCTCATCAGGCCTTGTTTTCGGGACTCATTTGTACAAACCACCCCTAGTATCACTTAAGAGGGGGTGTTAGAATAAGTGAATATTCTCTTAAGTTCTACTAGGATAGACACACTTGAGTTTCCACTCCTCCATGTGTTAGGTGAACTCTTAGTGGTATCTTCATCAGGTTTGATGAGTTGTTGTAATCCAACGAATCTCAATTATCTTTGCTATTTATACAAAGTTGATCCTTGGAATAAATCAATTAGTTCTATTTTTTTCTTCAAATATTGTAATGCTTTGTATTTCTACTCTTGGAAATTCTAACAATTGCTTTACCTATGATCATCCTACACAATGGGAAAATTGGCTTCCTTTGGCTGAGTGGTGGTACAACACTTCTTATCACACAATAACCAAGATTATCCCTTTTGAGGTAGTTTATGGGTACTCTCCACTCACGCATTCCTCATAGATTCTAGAGAGATCCAAGTTCCATGCAGTCGAAACTACTCTCAGTCAACATGTCGATGTGCTCTGTGAATTGAAGATAAATTTGGAAGCAACCCAAAATTGGATGCGCCAGTAGGCTGACCAACACCATTTTGAGTGCAGATTTGATGTGGGTGATATGGTTTTTCTTTGCTTGTAGCTATACAAATAGTTATACCTATAGCTTCAAAAGTGTCAAAAACTTGTTGTAAAATACTATGGGTCCTACCAGGTTTTATAGTGGATTGATGCCATAGCCTACAAATTGGCCCTTCCACCTACATCCAAGATCCATCCTATTTTTCATGTTTCCTCTCTCAAAAAGGTGGTGGGCACTCAAGTGTAGGTTCAATATTCACTCCTAGAGTTAGATGAAGAAGGTTCTATATTGCTCGAGCTAGAAAAGTTATTGGATTTTTGGACTCGCACTCTCTATAATGGCACCATTACTGAGGTTCTTGTTTAGTGGCATGGACTCTAGATCCAAGATGCTACATGGGAGTCTCTCCATCAACTCTAGTACCAGTTTCCTCATCTTCATCTTTGACGACAAAGCTTTTTGAAAGGGAAGAACATGTTCGGATCCCATCCTAAAATTATTTTGTAATTCTCATTGATTATGTAATGACCCACTTCCAATGTGGCAATCCCATCTATAATTTTATTTTATAATTTTTTGTAATGTATGTGGCAAGTTAGGCTTCTATCCAAGTGGGGCCATTTAATGTAATCGTTATTAAGATTGTAATTGACATTTGGTATAAGATTCTAGCTCGAGTGGAATTTAGCATGTAATGCAACTTTTGAGCTTAGGGTTATAGTTGCATGAAGTGGTTATTTAAAATATATGAAGCCATGTATGAATGTATATTTTTACAAGTGAATGAAATATTGGAGGTTACCCCCTCAAAGAGGCCTACAATTCAATGGTTATTGTGAGAGTGTTAATTCTACATTTACTTTTTACATTGTGTTATTGCATGAGTTTTTGCTTAGTTTCAATATTTTGTGTGAGTTTTCTTTATTTTAATAGTAGGTTCCTTATATCTCACTCCTATACTTAGATATTTCTTAGATCTCACTCCTCTACTTAGATTCCACTCAAATCCTACTTAGATCTCACTTAGATCTACTCAGATCCCACTTTTCTACTCATATTCCACTTAGATCTTACTCCTTTACTCAATTCAATAAGTTTACAAAGGATTGTATGAGGGGTATTAATCCCCTCATATTGAGTGAGGTTTGAACCTTGGACCTCTCAAAGAGAGGCCAAAGTCGTTACCATTGTAGTAAGCTTGTAGCTCATAAAATAAGAATATATTACATTTTCTAGTGGATCAATTAAACCATATCCAACATGCTTTTTATCAAAATTGTTTTTCATTTTATTTTTCTATCAAGTATATTTTTCAATTGGCTCGTTGACATCGGTTGCCTTCTAAACTTTGAATTTTACTAATATGAAGAACAACACCTTGATTGTCAATGACTCTTATTCAATCATTATTTAAAATTTGTGTTTCTTTTGAGCCATATGATTTACTTTTAGTATATACTAATCTTTCATCATAGGTTCAATTTGTTGTTACCTATTTCATATTACAAATTGGTTAAAGGAAAATTGATATTATTGGTATATTGCAAATGTTTTCTATATGGATCTTATAGATATTGAAAGTTTAATTTTTAAGTATTTCACTCTTATGTTGTACTTTCCATTCATAAATTTTATATTTAAGAAAATTATCCTCACTTTATCCATATTTATATAATCATTAAAAGATCCATCTTTAGGACAAATATACTCCATTATAAATAAGGAATTATTTTTCCTTATTTAATAAAGAATTCCACACATGATCAAGTGAATAAATGGATGGATGCGATAGAATTTAAACCTTAAATTAGAGCTAGTAAAATCATAATCAAGAATATCATTGATGATAATGTCCTTGGGAATACAATCACCATGTTAGTATTACTATAAAATATAATATGATCCTTGATCCAAATCCAATAACAATATGGGTTTTAACTATTATTGAGCTTTTATGCATATGTGTATATTTCTAACATACCAATTTATTGGTTTAATAAATATTTAGCATTCATCATTGCATGCATGTATTGGTTATAATTATCTTCAAGTTAATTATAAATAAAATATAATTATGGTTGATGCATTTGTTACTGGCCTGTACTTCTCTTTGTATCATTATGATAATATTTAAATGCAGGTGAATGACCTAACCCCTATCATGATTTTTGAAAAGGATATTTATAACATAATCTATTCTAATCTATTGTGCCTGGTAATTATTTCTTTCCTATCTTCTTGCGTTCCTACACTTATAAAGGGAAATGATTTTCTTTTTATCATAGTAGTGTGAACTACAAGGGGGCTACCACTGGGGTCACTCTCCCAATAATTTGAACTTGGGTAGCTTGGATGAGATTCCAAAGACATACGATGAGATGTCATTATGAATATAAAGATAATTTTGATGAAAAACTTCATGTGCAAGAACTAAATCATGGTTTTAGCAAATAACTTCTTCCTTGAAGATCATAGAAAATTATGGAATATAAGTAATAATTTTTTTTTCTTTTTTTTTTTGTGAAGGAAACCTCTATAATCGCTAGCTTGCTTGGTAAATATGAAGTCAACAAGACCCCGACCCTCTAGGGAATCAAACTGGGGTAACCTAGTGGTAAGCACTCAACATGGGTGTAAATGGAATGATAGTTTAAGATATACTGAGACTAATGAGAGGTTTTTCATATTTATCTTTGAAACTAATAATTGAATCATAAACTTAGTCTATTTGATAAGTCATTTCACCATCCATAAATATTTATCATTCAATTATTTTACCTCACTCTTCTTCTTTTTTGGTTACATAGAGGAAATTTTATCTCACTCATGATTCCATAGAATTTTATTATAATATTGGAAAATGAATTGGTATCTAATTTGTGTACAAATGACCTTAGACTTATCAAATATTTAAAAGTTAAAAAATTTGCTTTTTCATTAAGTAAAATTTATTTGTAATGCAATTTTAATCAAATAATGGAATTTGATGCATTGAAGGAGTAGTGGGAACATGTTTATAATTAGATAAGATTATAAAGTTCCTATTTATAGGCTCAAATATAAATTATTGGGCATTGGAAGTGATCTTTGAGATATGAAATATATGACAATTTTTTGTCTACACTTATTCATGTTGTCTAGGGAAATAATATAGAGTATGGAAACCTCTAAAATAAAGGTAAATTAATGTTTCATAGCTTGAGCAATTTGATCAATGAATGATATAACCTATCATGGTACTTGGATCCAATGTGTCTATTAGATAAAAAATTTATTGTCATACAACTATGTAAATCATCGATTTTCACTTCATAGCTATTTTTATTTCTTAAGAATTCTCAAATGATATAGCAATAACTATTCAATTATTTTCGAGATAGTGTAATGCATCTAACATTGAATCCTTTTTGTGTATAAAATTTTAAAATTGATTCAAGCATCAAATTATGTTACATATAAAAGATAAATAATAGTTACCATATCCTATTGGACTAAACAAGATAACTAAAGTTGTAAATTAAAATTAAAACAAAAAAAAAAAAAAAATGCAGAGAAAATTCCTAGTTAAATCCAAAATAATGATAGGAATAGCCACTATATGGTCAACCATTTTTATTTATTATTCTTTAAAAAAAAAAAAATTATCCCTTATTAGGGTATCTTTGTACCATTAGGTGTATGTGACAATATATCTAGTATTGGGACACTATTTGATAATGTTCTTGCTTACAAGGTCTCATTTTCAATCAACACTAAATTATATTTGTAGAATCATTGTAATAGTTAAATATTCCACTTCTATACAAATCATGCTAGTTTTTTTATTTATTTTAAATTTTTAACCTTATCTTAAATGTTGGTTGTTGTATTTTTAATCCTTACTACCACATAATATCACAGGTCCCAATATAAAATAGCCACAATATTAAAGGTTAAAATAATAATATAATAGTACAATATATATGAGCAAATTAATATGTATACCAAGGCCTATATAATAAAGCAAATAAATTTTATTTATAGACTCAAATATGAATGTAAAGAGCCTATGTCATTCATGAACTATGCATGAAGAAAACTTGCAATATTAATTGCTCAAAATTTGTATACAAACATTATTTCTTTCCTTCTTATCACAACTTTTTAATCTGATGTTCATGTTTTTCTTATGGAGTATTATCTCCATAATATAACAATAGTAATGTAAATCTTCAAGTACTTGACTATTGCTTTTCATATGACGAGTACTATGACCATTGGTTTATCATCCTGCCACTTGCATACTAGACTCTTCACTTTCTTTTACATGGACACTTGACCCTAAGACACTTGCACACATAAACATAACTCTTACACTTCTACATGCACTCCTAATCTAAGACACGTGTTCACATACTTACATTACATATTTTCATTCTTACAGACATGAAACTTGTGCACTACACTTGCATTCTAATTTACATGATACTTGTGAATTTCCTACACATTTCACTCTTACATGATACTTGTGCATTTTCTAAACATTAATACTTACATAAAAGGGAAAATATAAATTACTTACCTAATATAAATATTCAACCCTAATCTATTACATATTTACAATTGTACCATAAAGGCACCATGGGGGTACATTAGCATCTACTAAATAATGTAATATTCCTCAACACCCCCATATATTACATTATTTGGTTATTGAAGACTTTGTTCTTCAATCTTGATCTGTATCTTTATCATCAATCTTCATATGATCTTGCATTGTTCAAGATCCTCTGTTTGAGATTCATCTTCATCTTCTTTGATTTCTACTATGAGTTCTTCTTCATCTTCATTCTTTGATTCTTCAAACTTTGGATCTTCATGATATGGATCACAAACTACTTGAGCTTCTTCTTCTTTGGCTTCAATTTCATATGCATGAATAGCTTTAACCTTTGATATATATATCATCATTGATTTATTTGTCAGATAAGTTTGGACCATAATTGATCCATTTTTATTTTCCTTGTTTTCTAAATATTTTATCATAAAATGTTTTACCTTCAATATTGTCCAGCATTTTAGAAATAGAAAATTTTGTTCTTTTGTTAGAAGTTATTTTAGAAATGATTTTTAAAAAAGGTTGTCTAATATAAATAACAACATCATTTCAAATATTCTACAATATTTTTCTTTATACCAACAAAATGATGGACAATGAGATTTTCTTCAACAATATTTACATAGATAAATATTCCAACAATTGGATTTTTTATGACCAATTCTATTACAATAAATGCACTTCAATTGAATATATTTCATTTTCTTTGATTTATGCTTCCTTGTTAGTACTTCAAGTTATTTTGTCTTCTTGAGAAAACAACATAGCTAGTTATGCACAACTAAGGCTACCCTTTCTTCATTTTCATTATAAATGAGTTGCATATTTTTGTAATCTATGATACTTTTAGCAGTTGTCATAGAATTTAATTTATTTAAAATACCAGATTGTGATCTTGTAGTGATAAGATCATGTTCTAAATTTATAAGTATATTTTTGAACCATTCTTGTATCATTTTATTTTCATCAAGATCATCTATCAAGTTTTGAGAATAAAACTTAAGCTTCACCATTTCTTAACTATCTTCATTGAATGCATTTTTAATAAATTCTTCCATGGTATGACCCAATTCTATGATCTATCTCCTTATAAGTAGAAAACCCTATAACTCCCAAGTTCCAAAAATAACTTAAATATGAAATTTGTAAATTTTAATTTTTCTAATCCTTTGATGTTGAAAACCTTTTAACTTCCTAATTGGATTTGCAAATTATAAAAAATGAAGTACTTCAAAATTTTCAAAAACTCTAAGTTTTCAAAGTTTTTTAAATTTTAAAAACTTCAAAAATTTCAAATAAATCAAAAATTTTAAAACTTCAAAAATCACTCCAAATAAAAAATTAAAAAAACATTAACTCCTTATATCTCATTTTCTTTCTAATTTTCTAACTTTTAAATATTAAAAAAACAAAAAATCCTCAGCTTTAACCTTATATCTCCAACTATTATAATCTTAGCACTTAATTCAAATCTACTCCCTCCAAAATAATTATGTGTTGTATATAGCAATTGTTACATGTGACACCTCGACAATAAAATCGGTAACTCCACTTGTAACATTTGATGTGATTAATGTTCCTCCTTAAGTGATCAAGCTGCATGAATATATCTTGGATTTTCTTTTTGTTTTGTTCAACTCATTTTGTGCTCACGCTCATGTTGCGTGGATGTCTCTTGGCTCATCCTTTATTTTGTTTCCTCTGGCTAGATAGTTCTTAGGTGGCTTTGCTTCACCTTCAAGTGCTTTTGGTGCATGCATATAGGTGCTAGGTTACCTTCTAGACACCTTGCTTCTATGATCCGATGTTGCCTTACTTCTATGGTGATTTTATGCTTTGTTGAATTTTGGCTTACCTCACTGGATTCTAGTTTACCTTTGCTTGTTAGATTCTGATCCGCATAGTTTCTTTAGAGAACTAGTTTCTAGTTTTTTTTTCCCTATGGTTAATTTTGAAGGCCATGTATACTATATTTATTGATTCTATTTTCTCTATATTTGGTAATTATGGCTTCCTTTATTTACTACGTTGGCTTTGTATTCCAATGTTGAGTAAATAAGCCTAACCTTATGTATTGACTGTGCTATCTTTCTATGTTGACCAAATGGGCCTTTTTCTATGTTATCTTCTTATGTTGGCCGAATGGCTTCTTCTTGTTGTATAGTCTTCTTATGTTTGCTGAATAACCTCTTCTATCTATTGTATTAGTCTCTTGGGCCACTTTCCTCTATATTGGCCTCATGGATCTCTTTATTCTATATTGACCTCTTGGATCCCTTTCTTCTATATTGGCCTCTTGGGCATATTTCTTCTAGATTGGCCTCTTGGGCCCCTTTCTTCTATATTGGCCTTTTGGGCCTCTTTCTCCACTATTTCAAAAAATGTATACCTTGAAGAACATGCTTCAAAAAGTGATCCGTGATCAATACTGAAATGATATATAGATATGTTCAATTAGCCTATATGTTCAATGTATCTTGGGAAGATGATTCCCTCTTCTATGCTCTATACTATACTATTACTTCTTCAAATATGTCAAGATGAAGTAATTATTGACCTGATTTTTCACGAATCCTTTTATCTTAGAAATATTACAATGCTTTCTTCTCTTTCTCTATGTTAAATGCTTTTATTTTCTTTCCTCTCCTTTCTTACTACTCTTTGCTTCTTCTATTCTCTATTGTTCTCTATTATCTTATTGCTTTATATTTTTTTCTCTTCTCAAAAAACTCTATACTTATGAAGCTTTGAATGCTTCTCAATCTATTGCATTCTAAATTATTCCTATAGAAGCTAAAATTCTTCTTTGTCTCTAGAGGAAGCTTCTCAACATCTATAGATTAATCTCTACTACTCTTTCAATCCAAAATCTTCAGTGTGTTAGGTCACACCTAATAACCCAATATGATTCTCTTCCTTACTAGATAATACAATATCAATGTCAGGGTGGCTCTGAATATCCTTGAATGACCGACTATCTCATAAGTTGGTTAATCCTCAATATTCAATATTCAATATTCAATATTTAACCTTTCCCTAGATTGTATTTCTCTCTATCAAATATCCAACTTTTCTCCTAAGTTGTCCCTTTTCTACAATATAGTTGAGTCCTAGTCTTCACTAGTTTTTCTTCAACCAAGTGGAAATATCCTAGCCTCTAAATCATGGTGATTGAATCCTTATTCTCTTAATATTCTACTAAATAAGATATTTTAAAATTAAATTCCAAGTCTACACTACCTTCAAAGTGGATAAAATCTAAATTAACTTTATAAAAATGGATAATGTTAATTAATAATGGCACCTAAATGAAATTTATCAAAATGGAAAGATTCAAGTGGTATCTTTGATACCACTGTTTTATTTTTAAGCATTACTACCACAAAATATCATAGGCCCCAATATAAAATAGCCACAATATTAAAGGTTAAAATAATAATATAAGAGTAGAATATATATGAGCAAATTAATATGTATATCAAGGCTTGTATAATAAAACAAATAATAATCATTTATATACTCAAATATGAATGTAAATTAAATATATCATTCATGAACTATGCATGAAGAAAACTTACAATATTAATTGCTCAAAATTTGTATACAAGCTTTATTTTTTTCCTTCCTATTATAACCCTGTAATCTGATGTTTGTATTTTTTCTTATGGAGTGTTATCTCCATAATATAGCTATAGTAATGTGACTCTTCAAGTACTTTACTATTACTCTTCATATGATAAGTACTATGACCTTTGGATTATTATCTTGCCACTTGCATACTAGACTCTTCACTTTCTTTTACATTGACACTTGACCCTAAGACATACACATACACATAACTTTTACACTTCTACATGCACTCCTAATCAAAGACACTTGTGCACATACTCACATTACATATATGCACTCATATATGACACTTGTGTATTTCTAACACATTGAGACTTACATAAAAGGAACATATAAACCACTCAACTAATCTAATAACTCAACCTTAATTTATTACATATTTACAATTGTACCATAAAAGTATATTAAAATATACCAAATAATGTTACATTCCTCAACATTAAATATAGTTATCATTAACTTTATAAATTTATTTTATTTTTTTTAGTATAAAATATACATTTTAACCATAAAAAATATTATAAATTTTTTTGAGATGTATCTACCTCTATATTTATATAATAATAATAATAACAACAACAACAATAATAATTAATCATTAATATTTAACAAAATATAACTATAATTAAAAAATATACTATTGTATTTATACTAAATGAAATAATGTTTAATGGTTAAGTAAATTAAATATAAAAATAAGAACACTTCTACATAGAATAAAATTAATAATTATAATAATAAATTATAATTTAAACTAAATATAAATATTAAAATTTATAAAATATAATTGAAACTAAATTACTATATTATCTTCAAAATTCTTTTATTAAGAAATATGTTCTAATATAAAACTTATTGCACATTTAAAAACTAAATAATTAAAAATATATATTATATATGTAAAATAATTATTTATGAAAATAAATAAAAATTGAAATAAACCATATAATCTCTTAAAATTTCAAGAAAAAGTTTTAATCTTGTTACCCCTCTCTTAAAATTTGAAGAAAAAAGTTTTAATCTTGTTACCCCTCTTATGCAGAGTCAATATTAATCTTTCTATAAATAAGACAAGACATCTTTGCTTGGTAAATTATCTTGACCTTTTGTACATTAAAATCCTTCTTATAAGAATAATTATTTAACATATTATTAAAGATAACTTAAAATAATGAAAGGTTTAATAATCAAGATCCGCATACTTCATAAAATGAAAACATAATACAAGAAACTTCCATATGTAATGAAATAAAAAAATTAATAATCTAAATATATAATATTTAGTCTTAAGAGGAATAATGTAATGATTTGGGTTTTGGTTTTTTGGGAGGTCCAAGGTTCAAACCATGGCATGACAAGTGTGATCGTGTAGGTGAGTGTATGGTTGTGTGTTTAATCTCTATTAATAAGTTCAACTCTTCCAGTCTCCAAGGGCTAGGTGGATTGGTAAGTATTTGTTTAGCCACACTTACCAAGAAGAGACCTTGGAGGTGACAATTTGCAAAGGTAGTAGTCAGTTCTGAATCTTTTGAGTGTGCGTTAGAATAATGATGATGATAGTATTATGTTCTGAATCTTTTGAGAGCGCGTTAGAATAATGATGTTGATAGTATGAATCCCAAGTGATCAGTAGCCTTCCTCTCACACGAGTCAACAACAATGACAACAGTGAGTTAGAATAGGTTTATTGGGACCAACATCTGTGGTTCACACCTTACGCTTATTAGTTACTAAAAATAGTGTGATTGTAACCAACTCCTCTATGTATCTAAAACAAATATAGTTCAACTCTCCCTTATGAAAAAATACATACTCAACCAAAATGTCCCTCCCACTTTCTCACACTAACTAAATCCAAAAAAACATTTATATATAATATTTCCAAAAAACATTTATATATAATATTTAGTAATTAAATATAATTACATTACATGTTAACTTATAAATTTATTTAAATAAAAAAATTAAAAAGATCATTCAATTCAATTCGCATTATAAAAAACTTAAAAGCTTCCACTCTTTCACATAAAAGTAAAATGTAAAAATAACCTTTTTCAAAACCAGAAAAAATTAGCAATAAAACTAGGTAATATCAGGAGAAGGCAAAGCAAAAAGAAGGAAAGTAAGTTTTAACTTACTACACATCAACAATGCCTAGGCAAGTAAACCCATTATATGTTGTAAGCAGAAAATAAAATTAATAATTAATCCATGTCAGCTTGAAAAGCAAAAGCTTATTTAACCGGAGTATCACAGTAACTCGTATATTTTCATATTGAGTATTGCCTCTTCCCTAAATGATAAAGAACCCGATTAAGCGTTTTGGTCTTGAATTTCTTTCTTCTCTTAGTTGCCTCTTTTCCATTTTCAAGAGAAATTCCATCAATTCTTGAAATGAACAGTGGTTGAGGGCTGTCTTTTCCTCACACGTCCATGTTCTTATTCATCCATCATGGCTTCTGATGTTATTGGGTTCTGAGTTGAGTTGCATGATCATTCGAACATTGCACAGCAACATGAGAAGAGTTCTCATGATAATTGACCTTGCTTTCTGTTTGGTGTGATTTCATTTTGATGTTGTCATCATAATGCCCACCTTCACCTAAAGTCTGCTGCTTCTTGTGCTCCATGTCCCCTTCTGACTCTGCTTGTTTGTCCCTGCTTTCTTTGACTTCGAATGATTGTCCTCTTGCACTCCTCTTTCTTTTGAGGTTGGCTTTTTCAGCAAACCCAGGCCCCTCTTTGCTATTTTCATCATTCTAACGAGGCTTCTCATCAACGCAAGTTAAAACATCCTCCTGTTTATTAAGATTGATTGTTTGCTGAGCATCGGTGCTCAATTTGTCTTTAAGTTTATCCCAAAATGTGAACCTTACATTGTTCATTGTTTTCTGCGCATCGGTGCTCGTTTTATCTTTAAGTGTATCCCAAAATGTAAACCTTCCATTGTTCACTCGAACGAAGTATGGACTGCTAAGCAAAACCTTCCTCACATGCACAGACAATGGAAGTTCTTCTCTCCCGACAATATCATTGTTAATTTTTGCTAAGATGTTGTTTTTGCTTCTTTCGTTCCTTGACGATAGCAATTTCGATGCTGCTTCTCTCACTATCAAGCCTCCATCATCAACTTCTGAGAGCACCTTCTTAAGATCTGATTCAATAGATTCTTCTGCTCTTGTTTTTTATTGCAATATATTCCTCAATTCTTCTGATATTATACTTCTTCATAAACACAGACATACGTAATCTAACTTACAAACAAAACAGGAATCAAGCAAAATAATTTGATGCATACCTCCATGAGGCTCATTAACTTCGCTATCACCAGCTTCTGAAGACCTGGTCATCATGAGAGTCGATTGATCTTCTTCTGCTGATGGCAAAAGAGCTTTCCAGACCTTTTTCAATTTATCTTTTTCAATTTATTTTTTATTAAGCAAACAATCTGAATTTAATTCAATAAATATATATTGAATAAACATCTTCTACTATAAAAAATAAGAAATAATAATATCTTCCTCATTTTTCTAACTTATTCTTGAATTCTAGTTTTAGAGCAAATATATTTTATAGCAAAAATTCATATATACATACACCTACACAGAGTGCTACTCTTGTATTGTGAAGTTGTAGACACCAAACCCTAACCCTTCACAAAACCCATTCCAGCTTTTGCCACTCAGTTCCAAACACAATCTTGCGTTTGCATAGCCACAAACGCAGCCCCGCGGGTGGACAAACACAACCCTGCATTTGACCAACCAACCACAAATAGAACACTACGTTTGATAATCCCCAAACATAGCCTTGTGTTTGCATAGGAGCATATCAATCACTTCTAGGCACAAATCAAGACAAGTAAAACACAACAAGGTCTTTTATATCATTGTTTTTTGTCTTCTGCACTTGTTTCTCATATTCTGCAAGCATATTCATTCAAGGTTTTTGTAGCTTTCATCCATATCAAAAAGGGCTTCACACAGTGGAGGCCCTTCATGTGCTACTAACTTCTTTTCTTGTTTGTAATCATACATGTGCAGGTGATAGGATTTTGAAGGCTACTGGAGCAAGGATAGCCTGCAAGGATACCTAAACCCATCCAAAAAATTGATTGTAGCAAAGAGGATAATCGACACCCATCATCTATTTGATTGGCCAAAAGGGATCTTCTTCCTTTGTGCCCATTGCACTCTAAAAAAGCAAGCAATATTCATTTGTAATCATATACCTGTATGCTTGAGGCAAAGCATTGTAAAAATAGGAGACTAAAGCTCCAAAAGATTAATACAAAATCAATTCATTGCAATCACTTGTTTTTTTATTATCATTTGCTTGGGTGTTTATCTTTTATTGCTACAAATTGGCAATCACAGTGGGACCCCCAAAGGATTTTATTTTGCTTACCTTGTTGTTTTTAACTTTTTGATCTATTTGTTTGTTGGTTGTAGGTTTTTCAAGATTTGTTGCATGAAGATCGAAAACACTTTTGAAAGTTCTGGGGACTGTTCGGGCTATTTTTGGACCTGTGCAATCGTAACCCTATGTTTGAGAACCTGTACAAATGTAACCCTACATTTGAAAATTTGTACAAACACAAACCTATGTTTAGAAACCGATGCAAATGCAATCCTACATTTGGGGACCTATGCAAACGTAGCTTTACGTCTGGGAAATCTAGATATGAGAGCTTCAGGATTTAAGGTAAGTGGCCTGAACCTTTTTTTAGGCTCAGATTTTCTTCCCAAAGGAAAGATTTCTTACTGCTTCCATTGAATTAAAAATGTACACTAGAATAGATCATGTTGTAGGTTAGGAGTCTTTTGTAAATATTTTTGAAGAATCTAATCAAAGTGTATTTTAGGGTGCATTTCTTGGTTTTTAGGTTACAAAAAGCATATTAGTTGCATCTAGGGTTAATTTTACATCTTTAAATGCATTTTAGGTCATATTAGAGCTTTTGATTTGTTCTCATTTATTTCTAAGACATAGTTAGAAATGCAGACCTATGTTTGACCAATCCCAAATACAGCCCTACATTTGGATATATACCTCAGAATCATTTTAGGACCTTTTTAAAGCCTTATATCTACATTTTAGCTTATAATTTTGTTTGTTTCTATCATTTTGAAAGTTGTCTATGTTTTGTATGTCTCAGATTGTATTTTTAGGGATCAAAATTCAAAGTGCATAGTAGATTGCATTTTTAAGGTTAAGTTTATGTTTGTTTCATAGAATTTCACAAAATCAAAACAAAAACCCCCCACACACATGCACAATCATAATTTTGCACCTATACTTTGACAAGTACAAGGAAAACCTCCTGAAGGAGTTGGACTTCATCACCAACCATCAATTGAGCCCTAGATAAACCTTAGCTAGTATGATAGTCACTTCGATTTCATCACCAAAGGGATAGTCACTCTTGATATTAGCTCGAGGTGATCATTAGGTTAGACACCCTTTAACCACGAGGTTAAATAATTAGTGGACTAAAACTATCATTATTGCTTGAGCCTACCTGAGGGTGAAGCAAAAGTCACATTTTGATAGATAGCAGGGCTTAGATAGCGCAACCTCTTTTAAGAGGTAATTTGATTCCTTAGGTTACACCTATTACCAACCCTTCATCTAGGAAGCCTTTTCACTCATTCACGTCTCATCCTTCGATAGAGAGGTGGGTATGGACACACCTTTTTTATTCCACTTTTCCACCTACCATTCATAGTTTTTAGGCCTAGGTAACATAAAACACACCAAATTTTTCCCCAAAAAAATACAAAAACTATAAAAAATATTCAAAACTTCAAAAAAAATAATTAAAAAAAAAAAAAAAAAAAAACAAAGAAAAAATTAAAACAAACATTTGTTTACTTATGCGATTGTGTGATTTTATTTGTAGTGTAGTTTCACATTCTCCACACACTTAACCCACACACTTTCCATTTCACATCATCCCTAGCTTGTGGTATTGACTTGCAGTCAAGCTAGAGCTTTAGCCAATGCCCAAATACAAACACCTAGATCCATGGACCAGTATACTCAAACGTCTCATGCCTCAACCACTTCTACGGTTGAACAAGGGGGTATCTATGTGGACCTATCTACTGGACCCTCCAATTGTGCACCTCATTCAAATATGTACATGATGTAGAGAGCTATTCATACCTCCATCAGATGAGTCTCTTTCATAGAACCATCCACACTAGGGCTTATTTCATCAACCCAATTCATCATACAACAAACAAGCTAGGGATTTCAATCACTGTTGGAAGACCCTAAATTTTAGTGTTTGCAGATCTAGATTGATAGATTAGCCACATAAACACTAGAATGTTATATCAAAAACCCACCCTACGACAACTAGTCAATCATCCCATTCATCCTTTGGTACCATCATTGCCATATCTTGCATATTTCATGCTATCAAAGTTTGGTAAATTTAAAAGGGATGAGGAACCCCGGGAGAACATGAGTGTGTTCATCAATGTGTGCTATAGAAAACAAGAGAATTATTCATTTATGCTCTAAAATTTCTCTCAAATATTTGGAGGGAATTCTCTAGAATGGTGTAGACATCCAAAAATCACACATAGTCATTTATCTCTTCTTCATGGTTGATTAAAATTGCAAGCACCACAAAATTGCATTAATTAGCATTAAAAAACATTGCATTTATTAAAATTTCTATTCATAAGCTCCTTGGGCCACTTAAAACCTTTCCTACGCTTAACTTTTGTCCCCATGTGACCATCGTTAAAATATTAACCTTGGTAAACCTTTACCTTTGTTAAAAGTTACTTTATCAATAAAATTCACTTTATCATTAAAGTGCACTTAAAAGGATAAACTCATGTCTAATTAGAATTAATATTAATTAAGATCTAGCCTCCCACATCATCCTCTTGACCTTTGGTAAACCTAATCAAGGTTAAAAATAATCCTTGCTCACACATGTGTGCACAACTCATCCAAATGGATATTTAAAATATCCTCTCTCAAAGCATGGGAAGAGGTGAGTCATATTCCACCTCATCCTCCACATGGTTGAAGGATTCCTTCACACAAAAACCCATCATGAGCCACATTTCCCAATGGACACCTCACAAGGAACACCTCATAGGGGACACCTCAACCCTCCTAGCCTCTCCAAATTTCTATAAATAGTAGTCATTTTCTTCTAAAATGCATCCACCTCATTTCACATAACTTAACTTTACCAAAATTTAGTCAGACCATACATCCATCAATCATTATGAAAAACATTCCTTTTGCATATTCGTGTGTACTATTTTGAAAGGTTTCAACAGGTACAGAAGCAGATCCAACACTGACCAAGAGTTACTACAGTCTTAGAATAGTGCCATTTTATATGAGAATTAAAAAAAAAACTATTATAGGAAGAGTTGTAGGGTACCCTATGACCTAGATTCGATCACACCCTAGAATGCAACTCTGGATAGACTCTGACCACAAGAGATAGCAAGCCACAAAACCTCCAAACAAGTAACTTTTACTGATTTTCTAGCATTTATAGTCATTTCCAAAAACTATCATTATGCATCAGATTAGTTTCTTTTATGTATTTTATATTCATAAATATGAATTTTGATCAATGACAGGCCCTCAAATATTCTAAATCTCTTTTGTAGGTCATACAGGTATTGAGGATAGATTTGATCAATAGTGGCACACAAGCATTAAGCCAACCAAGTACTCCAAGAAATGGTTAAGGAATCAACTCTTACACAGCCAACAACAACCATCGAGTTATAGGTAAGTCTAGGGGACTGATTTTATCTCATATGGGATTGCTAGCCCCCTTGCCAAAGATATCATCTATTGGCCAAAAACCATCTAAATAAATTAACATCCCCAAAAGTTTAATCAACCCTTATCTATTAATTTTGAACTCTGGAAAAACTTGGCACCGCACCATCTTGCTGGATTCTTGGTTTTTAGTTTTGGCAAGACTCACTACTACACCATCTTTCTAATATTTTTTTGTTTCTTGAAATCTTACAAAACTCGATACCACAACATCTTGCCCACAAAAAAAGTTACTATCAAAAAGCTCAAATTTATTTCAAATTCATATTTTCACTAAATTCGCATGGCAGGGTGTGACCATGATTAGTCGTATGGTAGGGTGCAACCAAAGCTGAATTGCACTTCAACCTATGATTTTTTCTCTTATTTTGATGGTGATCTTGTATCTATTTATTCTCATTCAAGTAAGAAAAATCCATCAAATTATTTTCATCTTAGTAAAAAAAATCCATCTATATCCTCTCATGTTGGCAAAAAAAACCCATCCATTGCTCCTCATCCCTTAAGCCCACCTCATAGGTCAAGCAATCAGATTTCATCCTATGATCGAGATCTTAGGCATCAGGCTAGTTGTATCACATCACATCATTGGCACTCTCCCCAAACATAACCTGCTCCATCTCTTCTTTTTCTACCTCAATTTCCATTTCACATCATTCAACCTACGGTCACGCTACCACAACCTCATTATCCCCCATTTTCACCCTCTTTCGCTTATCCATATTCATATTCACCTTCATATAAATCACCACCCATCATAATTGGCATTCATGCTCATCTCATTTTTACACCACCACCACCTCCTTCTATTGGCATGCAAAACATATTGGCCTATCTTGACAAGCTAGAGTTATACATGCACCACTGTCATTTTCATACATCTACCCATTATCCAATCATTACATATTCTCTAATTCCTTCATCTCCACACATTCCTCATACTTAAGAGGAAGATCCCACAAAACCTAGGTAAACACTCAGTCCTTCCCTACCTAGTCCATATCTCACTCGATCATTGCATCTTGTGCATTCCACTCATCCTGTACTAATTCTTTTTGAGCCTCTATATCACACTTTTCAACGATTGCATCATGTAGGGATCCTATATTTACCTAAATTCAAACTTATTTATCCACACCACCCAAAACAAAAAGGGTATAATGAACATCAATTATGTGTTTATCATCACCAACAAGGGCATGATATCAACACATATCATGTTTTCTAACACCTAGTCTACAACATGATGAATGAGGAAAAAATACAACATACTAGTAATTCTCCTTCTTCCACTAATAATAAGGGTGCATCTCCAAAACAATTTTCCCACACCATGTTACCACAATCACATGTTGGAACTTCATCATCCTCATCTAGACCTTGCTAGGTTCATCAGGTCCACAACTAAACATCTTATCAATATAGTAGTCGCGTTGATTTAGTGACTAGCCTTTCATGACCTCTATGACAATATCCCCCACCAACTTAGCATTTTTGCATACTTTGTTGCACTCACCATCCCTGCTTCTCTTCCTTCTCGTTTGTTCATCCACTTTATTTTCATCATCCTTCTACATATTTTCATCTTCTTTTCATCTTTACATATTTACATCTTTTCATTATGTTCTATCCCATATTCCACACTTGGGGGAGTTTGATCTCCTCCTATCACCTCCACATTTTACATGTTCCTTCTAGCATTTATTTTTGTCCCATATTCTTTACTCATTATCTATATTTTATTTTAGAACCTTGTCATTGTTGTATGGTCATGCTACGAGCGCCTACATACCTTTGATTTGGTCTACATTTTTCCTCTTTTCTATATTTTTATTCTAGAACCTTGCAAATTTTGTATGGTCATGCTATGAGTGGATACATACCTTTGATTTAGTCTAGATATTTCCTCATTATCTATATTTTCTTCTAGAACATTGTCAATGTTGTATAGTCATGCTACGAGTAGCTACACACTTTTTATTTGGTCTAAATTTCTCCTCTCTTCTGCCTTTTTATTCTAGAACCTTGTTAATTTTGTATGGTCATACTATGAGCAACTACATACCTTTTATTTAGTTTGAATTTCTCCTATTTTCTATTTTTTTCTTCTAGAACCTTGTCAATGTTATATGGTCATGCTATGAGTGACTACATACCTTTGATTTGGTCTAAATATTTCCTTATTCTCTATATTTTCTTCTAGAACCTTGTCAATGTTTTATGGTCATGCTACGAGTAGCTACATACCTTTGATATAGTCTAAATTTCTCCTTTTTTCTACCTTTTTCTTCTAGAACCTTTCCAATGTTGTATGGTCAAGGTACGAGTGGTTACATACCTTTGATTTGGTCATATCTCCTCATTCTCTATATTTTCTTCTAGGACCTTTTCAATGTTTTATGGTCATGCTATGAGCGGCTACATACCTCTAACTTGGTATGATTTTCTTATCTTCTCTTCTTAACTCCCCTTCATTTTCTATAACCTTCTTTGTCCTCTTCACTTCTACAATGATCATTTCTTCTCTATATTTCCCATGGTTTCTGTCATGGTTATATGGTAACTATAATTGTGTCTCTCTCCACTATCAATGTAGCTCATTTCAGCATCCAAGCCATCTCTCACTAGGTAATTTGAGCCTCTACCTACCACACTTTAGCCCACAACATATGATTATCCTCATAGGTATGCATCATATTGTGTAGATAGATACTCAAATCCACCCTAACCATGGTTTGACCATCACTCCCATTAGGGACTACCATCAAATCCTCCTATCCTCTTGTAGTGATCTCACCTCTCTCAACACTCTCCCACACCCATTGTAGCATCTCAACATCAATCTCCTCATCACTGTACTTCTCTACCACATCATTGAGCCTCATAGCTACCTGATGGGGTCTACTCACCCCCACACCTCCCACATCATCTAACCCCATAGTGACCTACTGAGGAATACTCACTCCTACATCGATAGATACACTTAAAATTCCTACTCTACCCTGAGCATCTTCATTGATCCATACCAAACCCCAATCTACTCAAGCCATCATAGCCTCTTCATATCTATCAATCACACCTACTCCTAGCTCCCAAACTTGAGTATCCCACCATGCATCATATCTTGGTGTGGTGCTTGCATTTCCCATAGCTAGGATATCTATGGTTACATCCATTGTAGGATCTAGTGGCTCCACCTCTGGTCATCACCCATGATCTCCCTTCACTTACCAAATCATGATGGGTACCTTAGGTACCACCTATTATAATCCAAACTACCATAACACATGGCTGAATAGAAACCACTCTATTTGGGTGACATACCACCCAATAACTCATCATCCCTACCTCACTTGATATAACTCTTGGCCAGTATCATCCCAATCTGGTGCTCCCTTCCATAGTTACTAGATAATTTCCTATGGCCCTAATTGGCTAAATGTATCTCTATAATAAAGACCTTACCCCTCATGTGGCCTATGCTATTATACCTCCATATCTATCCATCATCGCAATGCATAGGGTACATATGTTCCCATACATGCATGTGCCCTATATTATAGGAACTTTGGTCACTCCATGGCAATATGCTCCCATCCCCATATCTAGAGGAGAAGACCCACTCCCATAATCTGTCATCTTGCCTATTGCACTTCATGTAACTCTATATAGGTCTACATCAGTAAATTAGGCATCCATGCAAACTAATTTCCTTTATCCACCATACCACAAATCATCCCCATCAATCTCCAAGGAAACTAATATCTCAACACATTTGACACCATATGGTTGGCTATCACTATAATAGCCACATAATGTCTCAATGAGATCATCCTTTCATGCCAATAGTCCTTATAATCTATGCCTTTGCTGCTAATCCTCACATCCTACCATGTGTCACCTAACAATCACTTCAACATCACCTTTTTTTTACCTTGCCCAACAACGATCATGATCAACCCCTCCATGGGTAATCGATAAATCTATAAGATGTCCTCTAGTGTAATCATTACCTCCCCTATTAAGATATGGAAGGTGTTGAGATCTAGATCCCATTAATACCTCCACATATGCATGGTAATAGTGTATGCTCCTCATATCGATCATCCCATGCAATCCCACATCTCACAACAACTATAGGTTGCTAGCACCCAATATGTCCTTTATATCCTCCAATAAAGGATGAAATCAATGCATAAAATCGATCTCTAGTACCTATTTCACATAACACTTTTTGTTAGTACACAAAATAGAATCACACACACTTAATCCATGCATGCATACAATCCATTATGTACCCCTTAGTGGCATCCAAAAAAAAAATCATACGATCATACAGTCATAAGGTACCCCATGACCATATAGATCTAGGTATTTTTGGATACCCATTTCCTCATTTTGCACCCCCATGGTAATATTTTTTACACCTACCTGCCCCACACGTGTCAACTCACACTCATACATGCACACTAAAAAACATGCAACAACACATAAACACAAAAAAATGATATTTTTGGACACCCATTTGGCTAATTCGCCCATACATCATAATACTTTTTCACAAAACTTAAAAACACATAAAAACAACACAAACGTATTCACACACATGCATCTTGAAAAACATGCATTTTCCAAACAAAAATAAAAAGAAAAACATTACACAGATGCACACACATTGATGCACTTTCATTTTTCCATGCGTACATTTCTACATCTACACTTTTTCATTTGTCTTATGCATTTCTATAAAGACCCTAGGGTTATTTTTTATTTTTTGAAATTCAAATTACACGGGTTTCAAAGTCCACTTACCAGTACCACTCACCGCATGGTTGCATGGTACCCTACAACCCTATACAGTCACATGGTACCATGCAACCAAGCCCAATCCACTCCAAAACTTACCTCTTGGTCCCACATACTATTTTTCACCTTTCCATCATGCACATTCCTCATTTTCTTCAATATTATTACAATTTCACCTATTATTTCACCTTATAAATCACTTTTTCAAGTTTTTCGTTGCTCCTTCATTTTCACCTCTCATCATCTCATCACTTGAGGGGATAGACATCTCAACAAAGTCATTTTATGAGTGATCAATAACTAAACCCTCAATATTATAAATTTTTTTTATCCAAGAACCTTGACCAGAGATTGTCTTAAGCCCTCCTTTGTTGGGGTAACTCAAAAGCAAAATTTTTCTTCTCATCAGAACTCCAATTCAAACAAATATTTGAAGGACCCAATACCTAAGCCTAAAGGTTAATCACAAATTTCCTTATTTAAAATGGTAGTCGTAATACCAATCATGAATGAAGCACCTGATCAAGACCTATAAGGGGTTGAATGGTTTATAAAATAAAATCAAGCTTAACAAAGTATCAAAGGTAAAGTTTCAAAGGTATTCACTCCTTCCACAATTAGGGCATTCTACATTGATAATCATAGTAAGGCAATATTACACCTACTCTCCCAAAAATTACCATGGGATGATGAAGGCCATCATCATTCACAATCGTCCATCATAAATTCTTATTTCTCAAAATCAAATCATCATCTAGTGTCATAAATTTTTTAACTACCCCATCTCTTCACACATTGCAGTACAAAAAGGGGTAAATGTAGACACCCAAAATTCGTACATGGTCACTTACCTTTTCTTCACGATTGAATTAAATTGCAAACACCACAAAATTACATTAATTAGCCTCAAAACACCTTGCATTTATTAAAAGTGCTATTCATAAGCTCCTTGGGCCACTTAAGCCCTTTTCTACGCTTAACCTTCGTTCCCATGTGACCATAATTAAAGGCTTAAAATTTATAAACCTTTACCTATTTCAAAAGTTACTTTATTAATAAAAGTCACTTTATCATTAAAGTGCACTTAAAAGGATAAACTCATGTTTAATTAGCATTAATACTAATTAAGCTCTAGTCTGCCACCTCATTCCCTTGATCTTGGTCTAACCTATGGTCAATCTAATTTGGGTTAACACTAATCCTTGCTCACACATGTGTGCACCCATAATCCTAATGGATATTTGTTGCTCACACATGTGCACAACTCACCCAAATGGATATTTAAAATATCTTCTCACAAATCATCGGAATAGGTGAGTCATATTCCACCTCATCCTCCACATGGGTGAAGGATTCCTTCACACAATAACACATCATGATCCACATTGCCCAATGGACACCTCACAAGGGACACCTCATGAGGGACCCCTCATAGGGGATACCTCAACCCCCCTAGCCTCTCCAAAGTTAGAAAAATAGTAGTCCTTTTCTTCTAAAATACATCCACCTCATTTTACATAACTAAACTCTACCAAAATTCATTCAGACCATACATCCATCAATCACCCATCAATAATTATGATAAACATTATTTTTACATATTCTTGTGTACTATTTTGATAGGTTTTGATCGGTACAAAAGTGGATCCGACATTGATCAAGAGTTGTTACAGTTGTAGAACAATACCATTTTCTACCAAAATAATAAAAAAAGAACTATTACAAGCAAATTCACAAGGTACGCCACAACCTAGATCCAATCGCACCCTAAGATGCAACTCTAGCTGTAGTCCAACCATAGGCAACATCAGGCCACAAAACCCTCTAAAATGGTAATTTTTACTAATTTTTAGCATTTACAATCATTTCTAACAATTGCTATTATGCATCATATTAGTTTCTTTTGTGTCTTTTAGCTTTATAAATATGGGTTCTGATCAATGATAGATCCCCAATCATTCTAACTCCCTTTTGCAGTGCATATAGGTCTTGATAACAGGTTTGATCAATAGTTGCACATGAGGATTAAGCCCACCCAATTTGAGGATCCTTTGAAGACCAATTCAAGGTATTGTCGACTTGTTTGTTGAAAGAAAAGGAACTTTCATCTAATGAAATCCCACTTTGTAGCATTCTAAGTTGAATTTATAAAAAGGAGAATATCTTGTGACCCCTTTTGATCATATATATTGATAAACATTACACCTATTTTTCATCTTGTTCAAATGGTATAACCATTTACCACACAACAATATTTACACTTTTGAACAATTAGCGAATTAATTTCTAGAGCATTTATCATTAAATATTAGGAAGAAAACCACATTTACCGACTTGTTCAATCTACATCAATTCAAATATGAATTGGTTTATGATTTTGAAAATCACTGGAGGGTAGTCATTACTAAATTGTCATTAACCCTCCTCATGGAAGAACTCACAATAATGTTAATGAGGAGTTGCTCAAAACCCATATCCTTGTTACTATAGTCACAACAATAAAGAACATTCAAGGAAGCCATCCCTAAGAAAGAGTAATCGAAGAGGTTAAAATTCAAGAAGATAATATTAAGCTTAAAAAGAAGGAATGGCAAAATAAGAACCAAACGGGCAAAAATTAGGGCTAGTCCAAACCTGGCCAAGTAAACCAAGTGGTCTTGAGAGTGCCTCAACCATAGACTCAACAGGCTCAAATCCAATACCAACAACCCCCGAAACAATAACTACCATAAAGTAGGTATATCAAGTGGCACCACCCCCAACTTAGCTAGACAATCAAGCTCCAAAAATAGAAAACCATAAACACTGATAGTACAATCAACCACCCTATAACTACACCCCATTATTAGAGCCACTATCCATCATATTCTAACAGTTGTACAAGGCACAAATGATTACCCTACCATAAATAAAACCTAAATACCCCAACAAACCATGTGGCAAGTTGTACAAGGAGTACCAATATTGTATGTTTCACTATCAAAATGGTCATGACATTAATGATTTTTATTCATTCAAAGACATCATGCAAGATTTGAATGACAATGGGACTATCAAGATCGATAACCCTTTAGCACAACAAAACTAGAACCTTGGTATTTATCAAACGCATCTCCCTCAAAATGAGGTAACTCAACAAAAAACAAAGGCATCAACTTCTACGATTTTCCCCAACCAATTCAACCACATATACAATGCTCAATAATACCAAGGTTCTGTGGGTGTAATCCACATAGTCACCCAAGGTCAAAGAAGTGTGAATCGAGAATAGCAATCGAATGAACTGATGCAAATAGTACTCCCTCCCATGACACAAAAAACTAGTGTCTCTACAACATAATAATACCTCTACATCCCAAGTCATTAATATAAATCATGCTTATTACTCCACCTCATACCATTTTTCATCATACCTCATCATCCAACAAATAAGCCCTCATCTTCATCAGATCTGATCCCATCACATCACCCACATAATCAAATTTTCATTCATCCAGTCTTTATAAAGGGGGATAAGCCTCCACATCACAAATTTAACCATCCAACCCCTCATTAAAACCCACAATAATTTTATCATCTTCGATCATACATATCTCTAATTTATCAAGCACCCATTGTCACACCACCTCATTCCAAGACCCAAATCACTAGCCGCTCGACTCAACCAAATCATCCTTCACCTCCGCCATCAAATATCTTGCAGATAGATCTAACTATCCATGAGGTAACCTTGCAACATATGCCATTTTTTCCATCTAAGACACAAGTCATTCTTGAGGGTTCCACCCCTATCCTAACTTTGTTCTTAATCATACCCCTTTGGTCAATTCAATTCAATTCAAAAGATGCCCCTTTGGTCAATTCAGTTCAAAATGCTCTAAAGGAGATGTCCCTTTGGTCATTTCAGTTCAAATTTCTTCAAAGAAACAAAACCCCTTTGGTAAATTTCAATCCAAAATGCTCCAAAGGAACCACACCCCTTTGGTCACTTTGATTTCAAAAGGCTCCAAAGACAACAAAATCCTATGGTAAACATTTAGAGTATTTTTTTTCCTACAATAGCTTAGGATTTGCTTTTTTATCATAGATTAGCTAGTATGGATCCTTGAATAAATCTTTTATCAAGTGATTTACTCTAGCCACCTGGTGGCTATAGTGATTAGTTATCCATGCAATCTAGTAGGATGGGTAAATCATCATAAGGAAACTTATTACAAAAAGCCGTAAAACATCCCAAAATGCTCCAAAACTTCACAAAATCATCAAATAAACTCATCCATTCATCCAACACATCATCCTACTTCATATTATCCTAAATAAGTTCAATTTGGTAATTCAATTTTGGAATGCAACTGTGTTCAACAAAATTTTCTCAAAGTTATCATCAAGCCCTCTCTGTAGGGTCACAAAAGTGAAAACATTTCACAAATTGCAAATTCGTATGCACCATGCCACTAAATGGGTTTAATATGTGATGATTGCAATAGAGGTGTTAAATTGATTTTGACCTCCAAATAATTTTAGTATCACACACGTTCCCATATTGATTGGTCCATCTACAATAGCAAAATTGCTCATCATTGTGCCAAAGGTAAAATTTTGATAACACAAGTCCACTCCAAACTTGGGGTAATCAACATTGATCTTCATTTATGACATTTTCATCCATCAAATCACATAATTCCACCATCCACATTTGACTAATCAGTTTGTGGGTTTCATCTGTTTCATCTTTCACCTATTCATCACTTGAGGGGGTAGGCAAAAATAATTTTTTTTCTAAAATTCATTCAATCCTTGCATTGTGGTAACAAAATCAATCCCTCCACCTAATAAACAAGGTGTCTCTTATTTTCTCCCGCATTGTGTTCTATGCAAAATGGTACAAAAAAATACATTTGTAGACACCAAACCCTAACCCTTCACAAAACACATCCATCCCATAAATATGCATAATAAATTAATATACCTAAGGTTTAACTTAGGCATAATTTCCTACACATTAATCTATTTTTTGAATTTTATAAAATCTAGAAAACATCCTCTAGGATACCCTATATCTCCCCTTGACATGTGTCCTAACCACCACTACCCTTCTCCTTGCAAAATCCCACACACCTCACTTCTCTCCCATCGATCGACATGCCACCTTTCCACCTAAGTGAGGCACTCTAAGTGACTCACTCTAACTACCTAGGATAGGTGGTTGCCCAGTCCCTACCACTTGATAGCCCTGGATTGCCACCTATCCTCACGCATATCATCTCCCAAAAGTCTATAAAGGCTCCACCATTCCATCAACCAAGAGAGGACTTAAAGCTTATCATCATGCTACCAAAAATATGTCAGGAGGACACCAGCATTCCCATAGGTTGAGTTATTGAAATTGAGGAATGTCATCCCGAGTCTTCTACCACTCAGTCCTAAATGTAGCCCTATGTTTGCATAGCCATAAATGCAGTCTCGTAGGTACATAAATGCAACCCTGCATTTGACCAACCAACCGCAAATGTAGCACTACATTTGACAATCCATAAATGTATCTCTACGTTTACATAAGAGTAGATCAGTCACTTCTAGACATAGATCAGGATAGGTAAAATACAACAAGATCTTTTATATCATTTTTTTTATTTCTTTTGCACTTGTTTCTCATACTCTACAAGCATATTCATTCAAGGTTTTTGTAGCTTTCATCCATATCAAAAAGGGCTTCAAACGGTGGAGGCCCTTTGTGCTACTAATTCATTTTCTTTTTTGCAATCATACATGTGTAGGTGATAGGCTTTTGAAGGTTTCTAGAGGAAGGATGGCCTGCAAGGATACCCAAGCCCATCCAACAAACTGATTATAGTAAAGAGGATCATTAATACCCACCATATATTTGATTGGTAAAAGGGGCTTTTCCCCCTTGGTGCACATTATACTTTCAAAAAGTAAGCAATATTCATTTGTAATAATGACCCTATACGCTCAGGGCAAAGCATTGTAAAAATGGATACCAAGGCTCCAAAATTTTAATACAAAATCAATTCATTACAATCGTTTGTTTCTTTCTTATCATTTTCTTGGGTGTTTATCTTTTATTGCTACAGAAGCAACAATCAATAGAGGACAATTGTTTTATACCTTGCAAGGCTTTTATAATTTTGTATCTGATCAAAAATAAAAACAACTATTCTATCTTTTATGGAGAAGTGAAAATGAAGTCAAGTGAAAGGTAGCATCTACAAAAAAGATCTAAAATCATTAAAATTTGTCATAATTTTTGAATGAGTTTATACATGTTTTTATGAGGGATCTTAGTTCCCTCATATTATATAGGGTTTGAACCTTGAACCTTTTAAAAAACAAAATCCTTACTACTGCAATAAAATTATAGCTCTATCAAAAAACTATATATTTATATATGCACAAAAGCATGGTGTAGAATATAATGTTAAATTTAATTTACTTAGACAACAATTGTTTTAGTAGTGAGAAAAAGGAAACATAGACATGATGCATAATTAGTAAAATAAAAAAAACTTCAATAAAACTATAGATACAAAACACAAACTAGAAGGCATATTACGTGTGTGATATAGGATATATACCTCAGAATCATTTTAGGACCTTTTTAAAGCCTTATATCTACATTTTAGCTTATAATTTTGTTTGTTTCTATCATTTTGAAAGTTGTCTATGTTTTGTATGTCTCAGATTGTATTTTTAGGGATCAAAATTCAAAGTGCATAGTAGATTGCATTTTTAAGGTTAAGTTTATGTTTGTTTCATAGAATTTCACAAAATCAAAACAAAAACCCCCCACACACATGCACAATCATAATTTTGCACCTATACTTTGACAAGTACAAGGAAAACCTCCTGAAGGAGTTGGACTTCATCACCAACCATCAATTGAGCCCTAGATAAACCTTATCTAGTATGATAGTCACTTCGATTTCATCACCAAAGGGATAGTCACTCTTGATATTAGCTCGAGGTGATCATTAGGTTAGACACCCTTTAACCACGAGGTTAAATAATTAGTGGACTAAAACTATCATTATTGCTTGAGCCTACCTGAGGGTGAAGCAAAAGTCACATTTTGATAGATAGCAGGGCTTAGATAGCGCAACCTCTTTTAAGAGGTAATTTGATTCCTTAGGTTACACCTATTACCAACCCTTCATCTAGGAAGCCTTTTCACTCATTCACGTCTCATCCTTCGATAGAGAGGTGGGTATGGACACACCTTTTTTATTCCACTTTTCCACCTACCATTCATAGTTTTTAGGCCTAGGTAACATAAAACACACCAAATTTTTCCCCAAAAAAATACAAAAACTATAAAAAATATTCAAAACTTCAAAAAAAATAATTAAAAAAAAAAAAAAAAAAAACAAAGAAAAAATTAAAACAAACATTTGTTTACTTATGCGATTGTGTGATTTTATTTGTAGTGTAGTTTCACATTCTCCACACACTTAACCCACACACTTTCCATTTCACATCATCCCTAGCTTGTGGTATTGAATTACAGTCAAGCTAGAGCTTTAGCCAATGCCCAAATACAAACACCTAGATCCATGGACCAGTATACTCAAACGTCTCATGCCTCAACCACTTCTACGGTTGAACAAGGGGGTATCTATGTGGACCTATCTACTGGACCCTCCAATTGTGCACCTCCTTCAAATATGTACATGATGTAGAGAGCTATTCATACCTCCATCAGATGAGTCTCTTTCATAGAACCATCCACACTAGGGCTTATTTCATCAACCCAATTCATCATACAACAAACAAGCTAGGGATTTCAATCACTGTTGGAAGACCCTAAATTTTAGTGTTTGCAGATCTAGATTGATAGATTAGCCACATAAACACTAGAATGTTATATCAAAAACCCACCCTACGACAACTAGTCAATCATCCCATTCATCCTTTGGTACCATCATTGCCATATCTTGCATATTTCATGCTATCAAAGTTTGGTAAATTTAAAAGGGATGAGGAACCCCGGGAGAACATGAGTGTGTTCATCAATGTGTGCTATAGAAAAAAAGAGAATTATTCATTTATGCTCTAAAATTTCTCTCAAATATTTGGAGGGAATTCTCTAGAATGGTGTAGACATCCAAAAATCACACATAGTCATTTATCTCTTCTTCATGGTTGATTAAAATTGCAAGCACCACAAAATTGCATTAATTAGCATTAAAAAACATTGCATTTATTAAAATTTCTATTCATAAGCTCCTTGGGCCACTTAAACCCTTTCCTACGCTTAACTTTTGTCCCCATGTGACCATCGTTAAAATATTAACCTTGGTAAACCTTTACCTTTGTTAAAAGTTACTTTATCAATAAAATTCACTTTATCATTAAAGTGCACTTAAAAGGATAAACTCATGTCTAATTAGAATTAATATTAATTAAGATCTAGCCTCCCACATCATCCTCTTGACCTTTGGTAAACCTAATCAAGGTTAAAAATAATCCTTGCTCACACATGTGTGCACAACTCATCCAAATGGATATTTAAAATATCCTCTCTCAAAGCATGGGAAGAGGTGAGTCATATTCCACCTCATCCTCCACATGGTTGAAGGATTCCTTCACACAAAAACCCATCATGAGCCACATTTCCCAATGGACACCTCACAAGGAACACCTCATAGGGGACACCTCAACCCTCCTAGCCTCTCCAAATTTCTATAAATAGTAGTCATTTTCTTCTAAAATGCATCCACCTCATTTCACATAACTTAACTTTACCAAAATTTAGTCAGACCATACATCCATCAATCATTATGAAAAACATTCCTTTTGCATATTCGTGTGTACTATTTTGAAAGGTTTCAACAGGTACAGAAGCAGATCCAACACTGACCAAGAGTTACTACAGTCTTAGAATAGTGCCATTTTATATGAGAATTAAAAAAAAAACTATTATAGGAAGAGTTGTAGGGCACCCTATGACCTAGATTCGATCACACCCTAGAATGCAACTCTAGATAGACTCTGACCACAAGAGATAGCAAGCCAAAAAACCTCCAAACAAGTAACTTTTACTGATTTTCTAGCATTTACAGTCATTTCCAAAAACTATCATTATGCATCAGATTAGTTTCTTTTATGTATTTTATATTCATAAATATGAATTTTGATCAATGACAGGCCCTCAAATATTCTAAATCTCTTTTGTAGGTCATACAGGTATTGAGGATAGATTTGATCAATAGTGGCACACAAGCATTAAGCCAACCAAGTACTCCAAGAAATGGTTAAGGAATCAACTCTTACACAGCCAACAACAACCATCGAGTTATAGGTAAGTCTAGGGGACTGATTTTATCTCATATGGGATTGCTAGCCCCCTTGCCAAAGATATCATCTATTGGCCAAAAACCATCTAAATAAATTAACATCCCCAAAATTTTAATCAACCCTTATCTATTAATTTTGAACTCTGGAAAAACTTGGCACCGCACCATCTTGCTGGATTCTTGGTTTTTAGTTTTGGCAAGACTCACTACTGCACCATCTTTCTAATATTTTTTTGTTTCTTGAAATCTTACAAAACTCGATACCACAACATCTTGCCCACAAAAAAAGTTACTATCAAAAAGCTCAAATTTATTTCAAATTCATATTTTCACTAAATTCACATGGCAGGGTGTGACCATGATTAGTCGTATGGTAGGGTGCAACCAAAGCTGAATTGCACTTCAACCTATGATTTTTTCTCTTATTTTGATGGTGATCTTGTATCTATTTATTCTCATTTTAGTAAGAAAAATCCATCAAATTATTTTCATCTTAGTAAAAAAAATCCATCTATATCCTCTCATGTTGGCAAAAAAAACCCATCCATTGCTCCTCATCCCTTAAGCCCACCTCATAGGTCAAGCAATCAGATTTCATCCTATGATCGAGATCTTAGGCATCAGGCTAGTTGTATCACATCACATCATTGGCACTCTCCCCAAACATAACCTGCTCCATCTCTTCTTTTTCTACCTCAATTTCCATTTCACATCATTCAACCTACGGTCACGCTACCACAACCTCATTATCCCCCATTTTCACCCTCTTTCGCTTATCCATATTCATATTCACCTTCATATAAATCACCACCCATCATAATTGGCATTCATGCTCATCTCATTTTTACACCACCACCACCTCCTTCTATTGGCATGCAAAACATATTGGCCTATCTTGACAAGCTAGAGTTATACATGCACCACTGTCATTTTCATACATCTACCCATTATCCAATCATTACATATTCTCTAATTCCTTCATCTCCACACATTCCTCATACTTAAGAGGAAGATCCCACAAAACCTAGGTAAACACTCAGTCCTTCCCTACCTAGTCCATATCTCACTCGATCATTGCATCTTGTGCATTCCACTCATCCTGTACTAATTCTTTTTGAGCCTCTATATCACACTTTTCAACGATTGCATCATGTAGGGATCCTATATTTACCTAAATTCAAACTTATTTATCCACACCACCCAAAACAAAAAGGGTATAATGAACATCAATTATGTGTTTATCATCACCAACAAGGGCATGATATCAACACATATCATGTTTTCTAACACCTAGTCTACAACATGATGAATGAGGAAAAAATACAACATACTAGTAATTCTCCTTCTTCCACTAATAATAAGGGTGCATCTCCAAAACAATTTTCCCACACCATGTTACCACAATCACATGTTGGAACTTCATCATCCTCATCTAGACCTTGCTAGGTTCATCAGGTCCACAACTAAACATCTTATCAATATAGTAGTCGCGTTGATTTAGTGACTAGCCTTTCATGACCTCTATGACAATATCCCCCACCAACTTAGCATTTTTGCATACTTTGTTGCACTCACCATCCCTGCTTCTCTTCCTTCTCGTTTGTTCATCCACTTTATTTTCATCATCCTTCTACATATTTTCATCTTCTTTTCATCTTTACATATTTACATCTTTTCATTCTGTTCTATCCCATATTCCACACTTGGGGGAGTTTGATCTCCTCCTATCACCTCCACATTTTACATGTTCCTTCTAGCATTTATTTTTGTCCCATATTCTTTACTCATTATCTATATTTTCTTTTAGAACCTTGTCATTGTTGTATGGTCATGCTACGAGCGCCTACATACCTTTGATTTGGTCTACATTTTTCCTCTTTTCTATATTTTTATTCTAGAACCTTGCAAATTTTGTATGGTCATGCTATGAGTGGATACATACCTTTGATTTAGTCTAGATATTTCCTCATTATCTATATTTTCTTCTAGAACATTGTCAATGTTGTATAGTCATGCTACGAGTAGCTACACAATTTTTATTTGGTCTAAATTTCTCCTCTCTTCTGCCTTTTTATTCTAGAACCTTGTTAATTTTGTATGGTCATACTATGAGCAACTACATACCTTTTATTTAGTTTGAATTTCTCCTATTTTCTATTTTTTTCTTCTAGAACCTTGTCAATGTTATATGGTCATGCTATGAGTGACTACATACCTTTGATTTGGTCTAAATATTTCCTTATTCTCTATATTTTCTTCTAGAACCTTGTCAATGTTTTATGGTCATGCTACGAGTAGCTACATACCTTTGATATAGTCTAAATTTCTCCTTTTTTCTACCTTTTTCTTCTAGAACCTTTCCAATGTTGTATGGTCAAGGTACGAGTGGTTACATACCTTTGATTTGGTCATATCTCCTCATTCTCTATATTTTCTTCTAGGACCTTTTCAATGTTTTATGGTCATGCTATGAGCGGCTACATACCTCTAACTTGGTATGATTTTCTTATCTTCTCTTCTTAACTCCCCTTCATTTTCTATAACCTTCTTTGTCCTCTTCACTTCTACAATGATCATTTCTTCTCTATATTTCCCATGGTTTCTGTCATGGTTATATGGTAACTATAATTGTGTCTCTCTCCACTATCAATGTAGCTCATTTCAGCATCCAAGCCATCTCTCACTAGGTAATTTGAGCCTCTACCTACCACACTTTAGCCCACAACATATGATTATCCTCATAGGTATGCATCATATTGTGTAGATAGATACTCAAATCCACCCTAACCATGGTTTGACCATCACTCCCATTAGGGACTACCATCAAATCCTCCTATCCTCTTGTAGTGATCTCACCTCTCTCAACACTCTCCCACACCCATTGTAGCATCTCAACATCAATCTCCTCATCACTGTACTTCTCTACCACATCATTGAGCCTCATAGCTACCTGATGGGGTCTACTCACCCCCACACCTCCCACATCATCTAACCCCATAGTGACCTACTGAGGAATACTCACTCCTACATCGATAGATACACTTAAAATTCCTACTCTACCCTGAGCATCTTCATTGATCCATACCAAACCCCAATCTACTCAAGCCATCATAGCCTCTTCATATCTATCAATCACACCTACTCCTAGCTCCCAAACTTGAGTATCCCACCATGCATCATATCTTGGTGTGGTGCTTGCATTTCCCATAGCTAGGATATCTATGGTTACATCCATTGTAGGATCTAGTGGCTCCACCTCTGGTCATCACCCATGATCTCCCTTCACTTACCAAATCATGATGGGTACCTTAGGTACCACCTATTATAATCCAAACTACCATAACACATGGCTGAATATAAACCACTCTATTTGGGTGACATACCACCCAATAACTCATCATCCCTACCTCACTTGATATAACTCTTGGCCAGTATCATCCCAATCTGGTGCTCCCTTCCATAGTTACTAGATAATTTCCTATGGCCCTAATTGGCTAAATGTATCTCTATAATAAAGACCTTACCCCTCATGTGGCCTATGCTATTATACCTCCATATCTATCCATCATCGCAATGCATAGGGTACATATGTTCCCATACATGCATGTGCCCTATATTATAGGAACTTTGGTCACTCCATGGCAATATGCTCCCATCCCCATATCTAGAGGAGAAGACCCACTCCCATAATCTGTCATCTTGCCTATTGCACTTCATGCAACTCTATATAGGTCTACATCAGTAAATTAGGCATCCATGCAAACTAATTTCCTTTATCCACCATACCACAAATCATCCCCATCAATCTCCAAGGAAACTAATATCTCAACACATTTGACACCATATGGTTGGCTATCACTATAATAGCCACATAATGTCTCAATGAGATCATCCTTTCATGCCAATAGTCCTTATAATCTATGCCTTTGCTGCTAATCCTCACATCCTACCATGTGTCACCTAACAATCACTTCAACATCACCTTTTTTTTACCTTGCCCAACAACGATCATGATCAACCCCTCCATGGGTAATCGATAAATCTATAAGATGTCCTCTAGTGTAATCATTACCTCCCCTATTAAGATATGGAAGGTGTTGAGATCTAGATCCCATTAATACCTCCACATATGCATGGTAATAGTGTATGCTCCTCATATCGATCATCCCATGCAATCCCACATCTCACAACAACTATAGGTTGCTAGCACCCAATATGTCCTTTATATCCTCCAATAAAGGATGAAATCAATGCATAAAATCGATCTCTAGTACCTATTTCACATAACACTTTTTGTTAGTACACAAAATAGAATCACACACACTTAATCCATGCATGCATACAATCCATTATGTACCCCTTAGTGGCATCCAAAAAAAAAATCATACGATCATACAGTCATAAGGTACCCCATGACCATATAGATCTAGGTATTTTTGGATACCCATTTCCTCATTTTGCACCCCCATGGTAATATTTTTTACACCTACCTGCCCCACACGTGTCAACTCACACTCATACATGCACACTAAAAAACATGCAACAACACATAAACACAAAAAAATGATATTTTTGGACACCCATTTGGCTAATTCGCCCATACATCATAATACTTTTTCACAAAACTTAAAAACACATAAAAACAACACAAACGTATTCACACACATGCATCTTGAAAAACATGCATTTTCCAAACAAAAATAAAAAGAAAAACATTACACAGATGCACACACATTGATGCACTTTCATTTTTCCATGCGTACATTTCTACATCTACACTTTTTCATTTGTCTTATGCATTTCTATAAAGACCCTAGGGTTATTTTTTATTTTTTGAAATTCAAATTACACGGGTTTCAAAGTCCACTTACCAGTACCACTCACCGCATGGTTGCATGGTACCCTACAACCCTATACAGTCACATGGTACCATGCAACCAAGCCCAATCCACTCCAAAACTTACCTCTTGGTCCCACATACTATTTTTCACCTTTCCATCATGCACATTCCTCATTTTCTTCAATATTATTACAATTTCACCTATTATTTCACCTTATAAATCACTTTTTCAAGTTTTTCGTTGCTCCTTCATTTTCACCTCTCATCATCTCATCACTTGAGGGGATAGACATCTCAACAAAGTCATTTTATGAGTGATCAATAACTAAACCCTCAATATTATAAAATTTTTTTATCCAAGAACCTTGACCAGAGATTGTCTTAAGCCCTCCTTTGTTGGGGTAACTCAAAAGCAAAATTTTTCTTCTCATCAGAACTCCAATTCAAACAAATATTTGAAGGACCCAATACCTAAGCCTAAAGGTTAATCACAAATTTCCTTATTTAAAATGGTAGTCGTAATACCAATCATGAATGAAGCACCTGATCAAGACCTATAAGGGGTTGAATGGTTTATAAAATAAAATCAAGCTTAACAAAGTATCAAAGGTAAAGTTTCAAAGGTATTCACTCCTTCCACAATTAGGGCATTTTACATTGATAATCATAGTAAGGCAATATTACACCTACTCTCCAAAAAATTACCATGGGATGATGAAGGCCATCATCATTCACAATCGTCCATCATAAATTCTTATTTCTCAAAATCAAATCATCATCTAGTGTCATAAATTTTTTAACTACCCCATCTCTTCACACATTGCAGTACAAAAAGGGGTAAATGTAGACACCCAAAATTCGTACATGGTCACTTACCTTTTCTTCACGATTGAATTAAATTGCAAACACCACAAAATTACATTAATTAGCCTCAAAACACCTTGCATTTATTAAAAGTGCTATTCATAAGCTCCTTTGGCCACTTAAGCCCTTTTCTACGCTTAACCTTCGTTCCCATGTGACCATAATTAAAGGCTTAAAATTTATAAACCTTTACCTATTTCAAAAGTTACTTTATTAATAAAAGTCACTTTATCATTAAAGTGCACTTAAAAGGATAAACTCATGTTTAATTAGCATTAATACTAATTAAGCTCTAGTCTGCCACCTCATTCCCTTGATCTTGGTCTAACCTATGGTCAATCTAATTTGGGTTAACACTAATCCTTGCTCACACATGTGTGCACCCATAATCCTAATGGATATTTGTTGCTCACACATGTGCACAACTCACCCAAATGGATATTTAAAATATCTTCTCACAAATCATCGGAATAGGTGAGTCATATTCCACCTCATCCTCCACATGGGTGAAGGATTCCTTCACACAAAAACACATCATGAGCCACATTGCCCAATGGACACCTCACAAGGGACACCTCATGAGGGACCCCTCATAGGGGATACCTCAACCCCCCTAGCCTCTCCAAAGTTAGAAAAATAGTAGTCCTTTTCTTCTAAAATACATCCACCTCATTTTACATAACTAAACTCTACCAAAATTCATTCATACCATACATCCATCAATCACCCATCAATAATTATGATAAACATTATTTTTACATATTCTTGTGTACTATTTTGATAGGTTTTGATCGGTACAAAAGTGGATCCGACATTGATCAAGATTTGTTACAGTTGTAGAACAATACCATTTTCTACCAAAATAATAAAAAAAGAACTATTACAAGCAAATTCACAAGGTACCCCACAACCTAGATCCAATCGCACCCTAAGATGCAACTCTAGCTGTAGTCCAACCATAGGCAACATCAGGCCACAAAACCCTCTAAAATGGTAATTTTTACTAATTTTTAGCATTTACAATCATTTCTAACAATTGCTATTATGCATCATATTAGTTTCTTTTGTGTCTTTTAGCTTTATAAATATGGGTTCTGATCAATGATAGATCCCCAATCATTCTAACTCCCTTTTGCAGTGCATATAGGTCTTGATAACAGGTTTGATCAATAGTGGCACATGAGGATTAAGCCCACCCAATTTGAGGATCCTTTGAAGACCAATTCAAGGTATTGTCGACTTGTTTGTTGAAAGAAAAGGAACTTTCATCTAATGAAATCCCACTTTGTAGCATTCTAAGTTGAATTTATAAAAAGGAGAATATCTTGTGACCCCTTTTGATCATATATATTGATAAACATTACACCTATTTTTCATCTTGTTCAAATGGTATAACCATTTACCACACAACAATATTTACACTTTTGAACAATTAGCGAATTAATTTCTAGAGCATTTATCATTAAATATTAGGAAGAAAACCACATTTACCGACTTGTTCAATCTACATCAATTCAAATATGAATTGGTTTATGATTTTGAAAATCACTGGAGGGTAGTCATTACTAAATTGTCATTAACCCTCCTCATAGAAGAACTCACAATAATGTTCATGAGGAGTTGCTCAAAACCCATATCCTTGTTACTATAGTCACAACAATAAAGAACATTCAAGGAAGCCATCCCTAAGAAAGAGTAATCGAAGAGGTTAAAATTCAAGAAGATAATATTAAGCTTAAAAAGAAGGAATGGCAAAATAAGAACCAAACGGGCAAAAATTAGGGCTAGTCCAAACCTGGCCAAGTAAACCAAGTGGTCTTGAGAGTGCCTCAACCATAGACTCAACAGGCTCAAATCCAATACCAACAACCCCCGAAACAATAACTACCATAAAGTAGGTATATCAAGTGGCACCACCCCCAACTTAGCTAGACAATCAAGCTCCAAAAATAGAAAACCATAAACACTGATAGTACAATCAACCACCCTATAACTACACCCCATTATTAGAGCCACTATCCATCATATTCTAACAGTTGTACAAGGCACAAATGATTACCCTACCATAAATAAAACCTAAATACCCCAACAAACCATGTGGCAAGTTGTACAAGGAGTACCAATATTGTATGTTTCACTATCAAAATGGTCATGACATTAATGATTTTTATTCATTCAAAGACATCATGCAAGATTTGAATGACAATGGGACTATCAAGATCGATAACCCTTTAGCACAACAAAACTAGAACCTTGGTATTTATCAAACGCATCTCCCTCAAAATGAGGTAACTCAACAAAAAACAAAGGCATCAACTTCTACGATTTTCCCCAACCAATTCAACCACATATACAATGCTCAATAATACCAAGGTTCTGTGGGTGTAATCCACATAGTCACCCAAGGTCAAAGAAGTGTGAATCGAGAATAGCAATCGAATGAACTGATGCAAATAGTACTCCCTCCCATGACACAAAAAACTAGTGTCTCTACAACATAATAATACCTCTACATCCCAATTCATTAATATAAATCATGCTTATTACTCCACCTCATACCATTTTTCATCATACCTCATCATCCAACAAATAAGCCCTCATCTTCATCAGATCTGATCCCATCACATCACCCAAATAATCAAATTTTCATTCATCCAGTCTTTATAAAGGGGGATAAGCCTCCACATCACAAATTTAACCATCCAACCCCTCATTAAAACCCACAATAATTTTATCATCTTCGATCATACATATCTCTAATTTATCAAGCACCCATTGTCACACCACCTCATTCCAAGACCCAAATCACTAGCCGCTCGACTCAACCAAATCATCCTTCACCTCCGCCATCAAATATCTTGCAGATAGATCTAACTATCCATGAGGTAACCTTGCAACATATGCCATTTTTTCCATCTAAGACACAAGTCATTCTTGAGGGTTCCACCCCTATCCTAACTTTGTTCTTAATCATACCCCTTTGGTCAATTCAATTCAATTCAAAAGATGCCCCTTTGGTCAATTCAGTTCAAAATGCTCTAAAGGAGATGTCCCTTTGGTCATTTCAGTTCAAATTTCTTCAAAGAAACAAAACCCCTTTGGTAAATTTCAATCCAAAATGCTCCAAAGGAACCACACCCCTTTGGTCACTTTGATTTCAAAAGGCTCCAAAGACAACAAAATCCTATGGTAAACATTTAGAGTATTTTTTTTCCTACAATAGCTTAGGATTTGCTTTTTTATCATAGATTAGCTAGTATGGATCCTTGAATAAATCTTTTATCAAGTGATTTACTCTAGCCACCTGGTGGCTATAGTGATTAGTTATCCATGCAATCTAGTAGGATGGGTAAATCATCATAAGGAAACTTATTACAAAAAGCCGTAAAACATCCCAAAATGCTCCAAAACTTCACAAAATCATCAAATAAAATCATCCATTCATCCAACACATCATCCTACTTCATATTATCCTAAATAAGTTCAATTTGGTAATTCAATTTTGGAATGCAACTGTGTTCAACAAAATTTTCTCAAAGTTATCATCAAGCCCTCTCTGTAGGGTCACAAAAGTGAAAACATTTCACAAATTGCAAATTCGTATGCACCATGCCACTAAATGGGTTTAATATGTGATGATTGCAATAGAGGTGTTAAATTGATTTTGACCTCCAAATAATTTTAGTATCACACACGTTCCCATATTGATTGGTCCATCTACAATAGCAAAATTGCTCATCATTGTGCCAAAGGTAAAATTTTGATAACACAAGTCCACTCCAAACTTGGGGTAATCAACATTGATCTTCATTTATGACATTTTCATCCATCAAATCACATAATTCCACCATCCATATTTGACTAATCAGTTTGTGGGTTTCATCTGTTTCATCTTTCACCTATTCATCACTTGAGGGGGTAGGCAAAAATAATTTTTTTTCTAAAATTCATTCAATCCTTGCATTGTGGTAACAAAATCAATCCCTCCACCTAATAAACAAGGTGTCTCTTATTTTCTCCCGCATTGTGTTCTATGCAAAATGGTACAAAAAAATACATTTGTAGACACCAAACCCTAACCCTTCACAAAACACATCCATCCCATAAATATGCATAATAAATTAATATACCTAAGGTTTAACTTAGGCATAATTTCCTACACATTAATCTATTTTTTGAATTTTATAAAATCTAGAAAACATCCTCTAGGATACCCTATATCTCCCCTTGACATGTGTCCTAACCACCACTACCCTTCTCCTTGCCAAATCCCACACACCTCACTTCTCTCCCATCGATCGACATGCCACCTTTCCACCTAAGTGAGGCACTCTAAGTGACTCACTCTAACTACCTAGGATAGGTGGTTGCCCAGTCCCTACCACTTGATAGCCCTGGCTTGCCACCTATCCTCACGCATATCATCTCTCAAAAGTCTATAAAGGCTCCACCATTCCATCAACCAAGAGAGGACTTAAAGCTTATCATCATGCTACCAAAAATATGTCAGGAGGACACCAGCATTCCCATAGGTTGAGTTATTGAAATTGAGGAATGTCATCCCGAGTCTTCTACCACTCAGTCCTAAATGTAGCCCTATGTTTGCATTGCCATAAATGCAGTCTCGTAGGTACATAAATGCAACCCTGCATTTGACCAACCAACCACAAATGTAGCACTACATTTGACAATCCATAAATGTATCTCTACGTTTACATAAGAGTAGATCAGTCACTTCTAGA
Source organism: Wollemia nobilis (assembly GCA_028583015.1). Taxonomy (NCBI): domain Eukaryota; kingdom Viridiplantae; phylum Streptophyta; class Pinopsida; order Araucariales; family Araucariaceae; genus Wollemia; species Wollemia nobilis. The sequence goes on from JAQPPZ010017169.1 coordinate 832,820, forward strand.
CATAGATCAGGATAGGTAAAATACAACAAGATCTTTTATATCATTTTTTTTATTTCTTTTGCACTTGTTTCTCATACTCTACAAGCATATTCATTCAAGGTTTTTGTAGCTTTCATCCATATCAAAAAGGGCTTCAAACGGTGGAGGCCCTTTGTGCTACTAATTCATTTTCTTTTTTGCAATCATACATGTGTAGGTGATAGGCTTTTGAAGGTTTCTAGAGGAAGGATGGCCTGCAAGGATACCCAAGCCCATCCAACAAACTGATTATAGTAAAGAGGATCATTAATACCCACCATATATTTGATTGGTAAAAGGGGCCTTTCCCCCTTGGTGCACATTATACTTTCAAAAAGTAAGCAATATTCATTTGTAATAATGACCCTATACGCTCAGGGCAAAGCATTGTAAAAATGGATACCAAGGCTCCAAAATTTTAATACAAAATCAATTCATTACAATCGTTTGTTTCTTTCTTATCATTTTCTTGGGTGTTTATCTTTTATTGCTACAGAAGCAACAATCAATAGAGGACAATTGTTTTATACCTTGCAAGGCTTTTATAATTTTGTATCTGATCAAAAATAAAAACAACTATTCTATCTTTTATGGAGAAGTGAAAATGAAGTCAAGTGAAAGGTAGCATCTACAAAAAAGATCTAAAATCATTAAAATTTGTCATAATTTTTGAATGAGTTTATACATGTTTTTATGAGGGATCTTAGTTCCCTCATATTATATAGGGTTTGAACCTTGAACCTTTTAAAAAACAAAATCCTTACTACTGCAATAAAATTATAGCTCTATCAAAAACTATATATTTATATATGCACAAAAGCATGGTGTAGAATATAATGTTAAATTTAATTTACTTAGACAACAATTGTTTTAGTAGTGAGAAAAGGGAAACATAGACATGATGCATAATTAGTAAAATAAAAAAAACTTCAATAAAACTATAGATACAAAACACAAACTAGAAGGCATATTACGTGTGTGATATTTTCAAAAGAAAAAAATACTAGATCAAATGGGAGGAGGGGCAATTATACTTTCCATGAGAAAATATTAGGGCATATAAAAAGTTACATAGGAGAATGTAATTAATGACTTATCTACCTTGCTTCCATAATTTAGTCAGTCACAAATTTTCATAATTCATTTTTTGTTATGTGGGTGTTGATCATGTTGTGGAAAATAAAATAGTGTACTCTGATCTCATGTAGATATTTTTACTGTGCAAATTTCAATCTTCTTCGCAAATCCTGATATTTCAACCTTTTCCTATGCAAACCTAGATTTTTCAACCTCCTTCGACTCTAGAAATTATCTATAGATATATTCATCATGATTGAATTTTTCTTCGTGGTCAAGCTAGAAGACAAAATAAATACACATGAAAATCCAAAGGAAAGTAAATAATTTTGATCATATGTAACAGGATCACCATTTGGGGGCAACTAATTTTATAAAGGGTTCATATTAAGGCTCAAGTAGGCTAAATCTCGAGGATAATTATAAGAAAGGCTAGCTGCTTTTATAATGCAACAATAGAAATTACAAGGCACATAAAATCCATCTTGGCAACAGGTGCTAAAACCTCAAAGTAATTAATATCTTTCACTTGCGAGAAACCCTTTATGACAAGATGGGTCTTATACTTGTCAATAGATCCATCATATGCATATTTGGTTTGGTATATTCACTTACACCTAATCAACTTTCTTCCCTTAGGAAGAGCGACCAAATCCCAAGAATGAATCTTCATCAAAGAAGAATACTCATTTATCATCGCATCATCCACTCCTGTATCCCATGAGCGTGTGAGAAATACTGTGGATCCCCAAAAACTATCTGACATAAAAGTATAAAACCTTTAGAATGTGCATGATGATGTCTAGTGGATGGAATATCCTATATGAAAGGTGTTGCCTAAAAACTATGGTACGAACCCACCTAGGCATAGTGACATAATCAGTAGGAACAGGATCCTCATCTAAATCTATATCCATAACCTCCTCAGTTGCCTCTTGAACTTACTCCTCAAACAAATTATCCTCAATATGAAGTGAAGAATAATCAATGAATAAAATTAAATAAGAAGAGCAATAATACGAAGAATCATGAGAAGAGAAGTGCTCATCAAACTGAACATGAGTTCTAAAAAGAACATCATGAGTATTAATATCCAAAATTTGATAAGCTATCATGTCCTCACAATACCCAACAAGGATCAAGGGTTTTATCTTCTTATACAAGTCTTTTCGTTGCTTCTTTGGCACAAATGCCTAAACATGGCTTCCAAGAACTCTAAAAAATGAGACATGTTGGACATTTTGAGTCAAATTTGTCATTGATGTCAAGAAATAGAGTTGTCATTGATGTCAAGGAATAAGCTATCGTTGATGTAAAAAGGTCAAAAGGAAAAATGCAAAGGTTAATGGCAAAAGAGCTTCATAATATTTTTAATATTATGTGGAAGCATAAGTTTAAAGGTTTTTTCATTAAAACCATGTGGGCAAGTTGTAAGGTTTTTCTAAAAATCAAGGAGGCCCTAAATTTTGGTTTAAAAGGCCAAAGTCCATTTAATTATTAAATTATAATAATTACATTCTTAAAAAAAAAAAATATTATATTTAATAAATGGCCAAATTCTAATGTTGGGCGTCGGTTCTTTCACGTACATTTTTGATGTCTTCCTCTGTCGACTTCATCGTGTGCATTTTCGACGTCTTCCTTTGCCGCCGTGGGAGAACATTGGAAGGCATATGGCATATATATACCATAGCCTTTCCAAAGATAAAATTATGCACCCAATTCACTAAAGACTATCACATGCTATTTCGTGCGCATTCCTTGTGGCAGTAACTTCGTGCAACGCATTTCGTAGAGTGTGGGTGAAGTAGCCATATTTTGGCTTGTGTGTTTTAGAAGGTCAAAGTGTTGAAGGCACTTGGAGGCTTCAAGAGGAACATGTGGATCCATGGCATGGAAGCCGCGATCAAGGTGCTAGTGGGAGAGATGCACTCGCTTCGACTCACACACATGCCAAAGTGGTAAAGCTTTTTAATTATTAAATTTGATTTTTGCTTAGGCTAAAGTTTATCTTAGGAGAAATAAGGGGAATATTGTTTTTGGAGTTTAGCCTAAGTTAAATAGAATTTTTATGAGTTTTATGAAAGGTGTTTGTTGATATTAATTTGTGGGTAAAAATATTTTTACCTTAGAGGAAAGGAAAACTGTTTATTGCATTATTTTTCAAAAGAATTATTTTTAAATGCAATATTAAAGTAGGGAGTTATAAGTAGAAATTGGGTTAATTTTTTAGGATATTTTTTTAATTAGATTATGTCAAATTTGAATGGTTGATATAAAATTGTGATGAGTTAGGGTTTTGATAAGTGAATATTTAAACTATTGTGGTGTTGGATATTATTTTAAGAATGGAGTAATAAGGTGTATTTGTGAGTTATTATATGCTTTGTATTGTTATATTACTTCTTTGAGCTTGGAAAAGAAGTTTTTGTGGTTGTGGTAGATGATTGAGGTTCCTTCATCATCAAGAAAAAAGTATGAGCACATTCTTCCATAGTTGAGTTGATTGGTTGGTTTTTTGGAAAACAAGTTTGGAGTGAAAAGGATTTAATTTGATTTCCTTATTGAGTGTGTTGAGTTAATGCTTCAAGGTTTTCTGGAATAAAGAGTTGTTGTTAAAACCTTGGTTGATAAGCATTGTTGTAGAAACCATTGATTAAGTAAAGAATCTGAACTAGGATTTGAAAAGAACATGAGTATCATTGTTATGTGAGATTGTTCTATAAGCATTGTTGTTGAAGCAATTGGTTAAGTGAAGAACTTGAACTAGGGTTTGAAAATAACATGAGTATCATTGTGATGTGAGATTTTTTTATAACCATTATTGTTGAAGCAATTGGTTGAATGAAGAACTTGAACTAGGGTTTGAAAAGAACATGAGTATCATTGTTATGTGAGATTGATTGATAAGCATTGTTGAAACATTTTGACTGAAGGTTTATATGCTTGGACTAAGGTTTGCAAGCAAGGATTGTTTCATTGAGTGATTGGTTGAGTAGAGTTGGTTGAGCCAAGTCAAGTGGATGTGTGAAGTAATTGTTCTAGTTCCATAAAACAAACTATTCTATATTTTGAATTGATTTGAGAAAGTGATTGAGTATTGAGTTGAATTTGAAGCATATTGAGTCTCTAACAATTCTCTATATGTTTCTAAAAGAATGAGTGAAAGTGATTGAGCATTGAGGTGAATGTGAAGCATATTGAGTCTCTAAAAATTCTCTGTATGTTTCTGAAAGAGTGATTGAAAGTGATTAAGAATTGTGATGAGTATAGAGCATATTGAGTCTCTAACAATTATTTTTATGTTTCTATGAGATTGGACAAGTTCTAGTGTGGAATTTTTGAGCAAATTTGAGGTAAGTCTTTGAGAAGACTTGTGGATAGTTTTGGGTAAGATTTTGTGGAAGCTTACAATACATATTGAGAGAAGATTTGGATAAGTTCTTATGAGAATTTATTGAGTAATTTAGACAAGTTCTAGAGATGACTTGAGGACATATTGGTTTGAGCTTTTATGGAATATTACAAGGCAGATTTGAGACAAGTCTTTGAGAAGACTTGAGAGCAGAGTTGATTGATTGATTTGTTCAAACCTTGAGTTAAGTTTTAGGGTAGATCTAGTAGATTTAACTTGAGATTGAGTCAAGCCTTGAGTTAAGGCTTGAGGATAGATATTGAGAACATATTTGTGCTATACTGAAGGACTATGTTTAGTATATATTCAAGGATAAAGTTTGGTGGATATTTGAGGACAAGTTTATGCTAGACTAGAGACAAATATTGAGGACAGATTTGTGCTAGATCGAAGGACTATTTTTAGTATAGTTTTGAGACAAATATTTGGAGGTGACCAAGTTAAGGACATAGATCTCCAGCCAGAGTAGGGAGGACAGGTGTCTTCTGTGGATAGACTTATATTTTATAAGGGTAGTGGAGGCAGATATTTTCTAGAGGGTCACCAGCCAGAGCAGAGTTAGGATATTGGTGTCTCTTGTGGATTGATATCCATGAACTTGATTTAGGGGATTGGTGTCTCCTTTGGATAGAGGTCCATAAAAATTATAATAGGGAAAGGATTCCCAAGATATTGATTGAGAAAGTTTTAGTAAAATATTTTCTCCGTGGAGTAGCCCACATTGGGTGAACCACATAAATTTGGTGTCTCTATTGTGTGTGGTGATTTGTGCATTGCTTTGATTACTGCTATTGATATTGCTATCTATACATTGCATAATAATGATTGAGAAGGAAAAGTAAAAAGTTATTTTATACTGATCACCCCCCTCTAAGTATAAGGTTGTGTTCTTCAAGACATCGAGTTTAGTCCTATACCAAGCCTCCACTAGAGTCAAATGCTGAAGTGCTTTATGTGGTGTGCAATTATGAATGTAGTTTACACAATTAACTGCTTATGCTCAGTATATAGGAGGTAAATCTCTAGAATGCATTATACAGTTAGCCATCTCCTTCAAAGTTTGATTTTTCCTTTCTTCTAAACTATTTTATTTTAGAGTATGAGGAATATAATTTTGGTGAACAATATCATGAGCTACCAAAAAATTAGAAAACTCTTTACTAAAGTACTCCCCACATTATCAGTGTGAATCTTCTTTATGCAACTAGAATATTGATTCTCAACAAAAGCATTAAACACTTTGAAGTGTGAAGAGACATCACTCTTGTACTTGAGAAAATAAACCCAAGTACACCATGAGAAATCATCAATAAATATTAGTGTATACTTAGCTCCTTTGAAAAAAGGAGTAGGAAAAACCATCATGTAACTATGCATAAGCTCAAGTGGTGAAGAAGCTCTCTTTGACTTACCCTTAGGAAATGGATCTTGGAGTTGTTTCCCTAATGCACATCTAGGGTAAACTCCATCAAGACAAGAAATTTTAGGTAAACCATCAACCATACCATGAGTGCTCAACTCCTTCAAATATCTAATTTTCTTATAGAAGAAGTGTCATCAAAACCATCAATGTGATATAGTCTAGAAATATGACCCAAAACACCTTGTGCAACAAGTAAATGATTATATAACAAGGTTCTAACTTTAGCTCCTTGTGGTGTGAAAGTCACTATTTTACCCTGACTAGAATGACAAATTGGATAATAGAAAATAAATTTGTAGTGATATCAGGAACATATAGTGCAACCTATATGTCAGGAACATAAAGTTGTATGTCACCTTTTCCCTTAATAGAAATAAAGGAAGAATCTCCAAACTCAATTTTGGAATTAGAACTCAAACCAATATATACAAACAACTCCTTATAAGAAGTCATGTGGTGAAAATCACCAGAATCTATAACCCAACTATATACACCAGCTTTGCCATGCTAGGTGGAAGGAGGTGGAGTGGAGATAGAGATATTATGTTTTATAAATGTATACTACAAGGATTGAATTTTCTTCCAACATGTTTTTCTACATGACTATTCCCCCATAAAAGGAGCATGAAAGGCTAGATTTATTCTTGGATTTAGAAGACTCTTTGGGTTTAGAGTTATATTCTTTGGGTTTAGGGGCACTTTGAGATAGAGAAGGAATGGACTTAGGTTTACCTTTTTCTTTTTCCTTACCCTTAGTATTAGATGATACTAATGCCTTTTGAGAGGTGGAAGAATCAAGGTTAGATAATTTGGATTCTTCCCTACTAAGTCTTTCACAAAACAACTCCAAATTAGACATTTAGAATGTGGTTTCCAAGGAATCCATGCTAGAGAGAAAGGTAGATGAAAATATTTGGAAGAGATCTTTCAACTTGGATAGAATCAGGTGAACCTTCAACAAGTGCTTGAACTTAGTAAGATAGTCTACAATAGATGGAAAATATTCAGGATTGAGAGAAATAATTTCAACTTCAAGCTGCATGTCTCATATGTGATCCACCTTACCAAATAAGCCTTTTAATTTCTCCCAAATTTTGAAAGAAGAGTTATATTATCTAGTGAACATTGATTGTTCTTCAAACATTAAAGCCCATAATCCTTTTTGTTTAATGATTGTTTCTATTATTGGTCTCCATTGTCGTAATTATGTGATGTTAATGGCTCACATTGATCTAATTTAGAAGAAGATGAATAAGCCATGCTACAAAAATCACCAGAACCAAAGAATGTAGATAGGGTGCTCCAATCAACACTAATACAACACCCAAAAGATTATTTTATTAGTTTCACAATAATGTAGAAGCTGAGACTTTATAACAATAGTCCATATACAAGGTTCAAGTAAAAAAAAACTTTTCACAATGCAATATAATGAGAGTGCATCATAAAATCATCGTAAATTTCTAATTACAAATCCAAACAATCTAACATTTTAGAAATAGATCAAAAATGTGTTTTTACAATCCTAGAAAAAAGTTTTCCAAGAAACTTCAAATATTTTACCCAAAAGAATGAGTTTACTAATAATAGTAAAATCACTATAACATTCTCAATACGAAAAATAATCAAACTGATTTTCTCTTTGATGGATGATTGTTATGTTTTCTATCTAGGTTGTTATTGTTGATTATGGAAAATTAGTACTTTGAGGAAGATGGAAAATATCTTTGATAGAAAAGCAAAGATAGGTATGCTTTAATTAATTTGTTAGAAATGTAATGAGAGCAATGTATCATTTTATTTTTCTAATAGAAGTGGCATCCAATAAAAACCACACATAGCTTATTTTTTTTTTTAAAATAAGCAATGTCTAAAAAGGTAAAGGAAAAGAAACAAAGTAAGTTTTAACTCCCCTGGACATCAACCATATGTAAAAGAGTCCATCATTAAATACATTAAATGTTCTAGAATTAATACAATGAAAAAAACAAAAATATAGGTAATTAAATCCATTATATATTATAAACTTAATACAAGAAGGAAAAAAAATATGTTCTAGAATTAATAAAAGGATATATATATCTATATATATATATATGCAAGTAAATCCATTATGTTTTTGATTTTTTTTTGGGGGAAGGTTACGGTTTAAATCATGGCATGTGTATCTTTTTAGAGAGGTTCAAGTTCATCCTCTTATGAGATGTTATGGTAGGCTCTTTTCTTTTTAAGAACTTATGGTAGGATGAGGATGTCTAGAGTTAAGCGTCCTTAATAAGGATTTCTGCATTAGCCAAATCTTAAAAAAAAAAAAATAATCCATATCAACTTAAAAAAAATAATTAAAAATAAAAATAATAAAAAATAATTAATCCATATCAATTTATAATTAAGTTATTCTACGAAGGGATAGGTTGGATGGTAGCAGCCCAGTGACTCCTGTTGAAAGTTATTCTACAAGGGGATAGGTTGAATGGTAGCGGCTCTGTCGGTTGGCTACCCATACGTGGAGTTTCGTTGACTATGCTTTACCCAACAAACTTAAAGTTTGTAAAGGCAGAAGAAACCCATTCATGATAACACCGATTTCCCTATGAATCCAACAAAAAAAAAAAAAAAACAAGAGTATCACACTGCATTGCCTCTTCACTTAACAATAAAGATTAAGCGTTTTGGTGTTGAATTTCTTACTTGCCTCTTTTCCATTTGCAGAAGAAATTCCATCAATTTTTGAAATCACCACAACGATGGTTGAGGGTTTTCTTTTCGGCACACGTCCATGTTCTTGTTCATCCATCATGGCTTCCCATGTTATTGGGTTCTGAGTTACATGTTCATTCATCTTGGCTTTTGATGTTGTTGGTTTCTGAGTTGCATAATCATCCGAACATTGCACACCACAATGAGAAGAATTCTCATGATAATTGACCTTGTTTTCTGTTGTGACTTCATTTTGATGTTGGAGTCATTATGACCACATTCACCTGAAGGCTGCTTCTTCTTGTGCTCCATGTCCCCTTCTGACTCTGCTTGTTTGTCCCTGCTTTCTTTGACTTCGAATGTTTTTCCTCTAACTTAGGTAATCTAACTTTCAAGCAAAACAGGAATCAAGGAAAATAATCTAATGCATATCTCCATGAGGCTCATTAACTTCATTATCACCAGCTTTTGAAGACCTGGTCGTCATGAGAGCCGATTGATTCAACTGACCTTCTTCTGCGGCTGCCAAAAGAGCTTGCCAGACCTTTTTTCAATTTGTGTTTTTTTATTGCACATACAACTTAAGTTGAGTTTGGTTAAATAAATAAATATTAAATAAACAACATTCTTCCCATTATTAAATTAACTTTAACATCTAATATTAAATAAACTTTAACATCCAATAGAAAATGATAAGAGCTTCGTCAATTTTCTAGCTTATTCTTGAATTTTTGTTTTGAAGCAAAAAATTTTTTAAGTAGAAATCAATATCTACACAGTGTGCTGCTCTTTCGTTGTGAAGCAACTATCGGGAGGGGGCACTTCTTCTGTACCTTGCAAGGTTTTTTTGGTTTTAGATCTGTATTCTTCTCTACCTTTCAACTCCTTCAGTCTTTCTGGTTATAGATCTGTCCTAAAACAAAAATAACTGTTCTATCTTTGATGCAAAAGAGAAAATGAAGTCAAGTGAAATGTAGCTTGCTACACATAAACATATATTTAAATCTGCTTTCTTATCTTGCATAAAAGAATTACTTGGTAGAATGTAATTAATGACTCGCCTGCTCTGCTTCCAAAAGTTGATCAGTCACAAATTTCCGTAATTCACTTTTCGTTGTGTGGGTGTTGTTCATCAACACCCACACAATAGTGTGCTTTAGTCTCATTTAGACATTTTTATTGTGCAATTCCTGATATTCAACCTTCTATTGTGCAAACCCAATCTTCAGCTTCCTCTACTCTAAACATTATCTGTCGATTTGTTCATCAACATTATTATTTTCTTCGCAGACAACGTAGAAGACGGAAAAAAATACACAACATGGAAAACCAAAAGAGAGTAAATAAATTCGATTATATATAACAGGATCGCGATCTGTGCTAAGGGCCTGATGCTTTTAGTGTCTTCGGGTTAAGGTTCCAATGGGCTAAAACTTGAGGATGGAGATAAGAATAGCGTGTCAAACCAAATGTGGCCTAAAAATAGAAGTTAATATTTATGTATTTATGATTGTTTGGTTTTCTTTTTAATAATTAAAAAATAATAAAATATTTTTTGATCAAAAAGTCATTATATTAATAAAATAATGTTTAATCGTACCAAAAAAAAAACGGGTGAAATTAGCACATCCCGTAAACCAACACACTAACCACCGTTGTTAGGAGTACACAAGAGTATTAGAAACAGTCCATAAAAAGCTAGATAACAACCGCCAAAACAGTGTCAAATATGCATTCAGAAAAAAAAGGAGCCGAGAAATCACTGCCAGGTGGAAGGTCTAAATTTTTCTTCCATAAGGTCATAAGTCCATCCTACATTTGAATAAGCCGGAGCCCCCCAACCATCAGTAGTTGTACCACTAACAGTACAAGTCTATGCATTTGGTACAATTTCACCCCAACCAGGGGCATCATCTTGCTCAGGAGGCCAAACATCCCAACCAGAGGTCGGGCGAGACGAGTCTCCAATTTCAGATTCTCCACATTTGCGCTGCGGGGGGTTGGAACCAGTGTCTGGTAGCAAAGGACTATGGCCAGCGATGGGTCCCCTGGTGAGTCGATAATCGAGACCTAGAAGGGGAAGTAAGAGGCACATGACTCATAGTGCAAGGCACATTCCACCAATGATCCATGAGGGTACGTAAGTACTATAGCTCCATATGTACTTTTTCACCTTGTACTTGAATTTGTAACCAAGAATCAAAGAATATATCATATTTATCAGTAACAGAGAAGACACGTCCAACATCTTGCTAAAAAAATAGCTCTATTTTGGGACTTCCAAAGATAAAATAGGGTACCAATTCTAAAAATATTCCAAACAACACCTAAGTTGAAGGAAAAATGAATAGAGTCACCCAAAATAGCATGCACACAGAGAAGACACGCCCAACATCTTGCTAAAAAAATAGCTCTATTTCAGGACTTCCAAAGATAAAATAGGGTACCAATTCTAATAATATTCCAAACAACATCCAAGTTGAAGGAAAAAGCAATAGGGTCATCCAAAATAGCATGCACCGAGGTAAAATCCTCTCGCATAAAATATCTGAAAATTTCAAGAAGCCACTCGTAGGCCAACTAAGCCCGATCACAAAACCAAAAAATATATTGTAAATCTTCCACCTGTCCGCAAACTGGGCAAATGGAAACTAGATGCTTGAGCCTATTGCCAACAGGTAACCCCTAGTGCAAGAGGCTCCAAGCAAAAAAACTTTGTTTAGGTTCAATATAAGTAGCCCAAGCAATATGAAACCTCTTATTCCATTGGGAGGGAAGATATTCTAATTCCCATATCATAGTGAGCTTATCAACCATTGGAACTTGTCGGGTGAACTATTTGTAACCTAGATGAGCTTTATATTGCAAAACAGGAAGCTCCCCAGGCATGAAAGCTCATATATGCCACACTTGGAATTTGATTCCTAGACCTAATGGCATTTTTAGAAGGATTGATTGGGGAATGCTACCATTCAAAAAACCACTAAGGTGCTACAAACTCTGGGTGTTGAAGTTGCAAAGAGGCAAAAACAAGCTAATTTTACCTTGTATAGTGAGCTATCCAAAGTCTGTCTTAGGCTTGAAGCCTCTCCTTTCAGCTCTCTTGCTCAATCCCAAGTTTCTTCCATTCTTTATGAGCTAAAAAAGTTGATTTGTATGAAGCCAAGGGTGCTCAATTACGTTCTTGAATGCATTGGATCAAAGTGGGGGACAGAGTGACCAAAGATTTTTTTCAATGCCTTAGACCTCCTGTCTAGTATTCCCAGTTTCAAGCCATTCAAGTTGATGGGCAGATATTCACAGACCTTTCGGACATTATCAAAGCCTTTGTTTCACATTATTAAGGTGTTTTTGCTTCTCAATCCCTTGATGATGATATAAGGCAAGCTCGCACTAGGCTATTGGTAAATTAGGAACCACAACATTATGTAATTCTTCATTTTGGACCCGTTGTTGTTCCATAGCATTATACAATGATTCATCACTAGGCCATCCATAATGAACTTCAAAGGGAGGCTTCGTGCTTAGACCAGGTGGTATATATAAGTTATTGTCTTGAAAAGATTCTTTTTGCTCATGAGTTTCCCTTAGAGAAGGGGGTTCTAAAGTCTCATCTATTGAAGGCCTGATTTGGAGAGCCACTCCTTGAGACACCTCTAGAACCTTGTTCTATGACTGTATGGGTTGGAGTGCCCCGCCATGATGGGGCTCTAGAACCATGTTTTGCATGATGTGAACTAATTGTTGTATCCCGTCGGTGAGGTGGAATGACTAAGTCTTCAAGGCTATATCGGAGACGATTTGTCTCTCTTGGTGCATGTTCCACAGCTTCTGCCCGTGATTGGGCTTGGCTACGAGTATTCACCATGGTAATGCTATCCTAAAAATGCAAAAATTCTTTTTATGATTTTTTTTTTTTGTCTAAAACAGAAAATAGCATACACACTCACAAGCAATGCTTATCTCTTTTAAAGATTAATAGTGTGCCCTAGATCTGGTTTAGTGTGTTTTTGTTGTTTGTTTTGTTTTTGAAAATTTTTGTGAAATGTTTAAATGCAAGTATGAAGGCTCTTATAACTCCCAAAAAAATGGTCGCCCCTTCAATATACCAGCCAGGCTGATATACCAACCTCTCTATATACCCGCCCTTACGAGAGGGAGACTATAAGTACGTGAGAGCAGATGGTACGTGGTACGTAGGCGGTACGGAAGGGGGATTGTCCCGTTAATGGCACCTACCATAGAAGACTTATCCTCGCGCGCATGGGAATCACCCCAGCAGCACTCGGTCAGCTTTTGTCGGGATTTACGCCTAACAACAGTTGACAATCGGGGAATGGATGCAAAGCTAAGCCAAGGTGGTGATGAACCCACCGTTGGTCTTGCTCAAGGGTTGGGGTCTTACGACCAACGCCTTGGTTTAAAATGTAACGTGATGTGTGGGGTTCATTTTAATTTTGCAAAATTGAAACAAGCAAATGAAAAGAAATCTTTCCCTAAGCCATTCAAACTGAAAACCAGAAAACAAAAAAAAACAGAAATTTGACAAAAGCTGTAAAAATCCCTACCTCTTCTCTGCCTAATCGGAAATTTCTGATTTCCTCTGAAAATTTGCACAGATCTATAATCGTCCTTGGGTGGAGCGAATAACAGACCGTAATCGTCCCAGGGTGGAACGAATAATTTATTCGTCCCGGGGTGAGAAGAGTAACAATTTTGTAATCATCACTGGCAGAGACGAATAACAGTTCGATTGTTGAAAAACAGGTACCTATAAAAAAACAAGCAATTTTTAGATCAGTAATTTAACCTAAACAAAAACAGAGGACAGAAGTCCCACCGTGATCGCCATTGAAAGCACGAGATTCCGGAAGTAAAAGGAAAACTATAACTATGCAATATAAGACGAAATGTAACGCTTTAATCCTATGCACAAAAACAAGGAAAAGAGATAAATTGGAAATGAAAGCACGAATGTAAGGAAATCACAGCCCTCTTTATTCAAATTTCTTATCCTCGGTTACATATACGTCTCCTCCCCTTTTAGGGGCTAGGAGCGTTAAATTGGTCTTTGTTACAATTTGTGATTTTAGTCTTCCTCCTTCCGCATGCCCACGTTTGGAATGGGCGGGCCAAATGTTGCCGCCGCTTGCGTTGGTAAGGTAGACTCCTCGCCGCTCCTCTAATGCTGCAACTCTGCACTCAAAGAAACAAACAAGAAAGTCAGTAGCACCTGTGTATGAAGCATAAAAGATGAATCTAACGATGGTTGAAATGAATCTAAATGAAATGAAAGACTTGACAAAAGCATAAACATGAAACTAAAAGAAATACCACGATTATGAAAGCACAAATCGCCAGTAAGTGAACTAGCAGCACTTCGTCGCTCAAAATGCTCCTTCTCTGTATATCCTTTTTTGGGTGAGAAAACTCACCGTTTTTATAGACCCAAGGGGTCTTTTTGAATTAACATGCAAAAGTGTTTCTTTGCATGAATGCTTTTGTTTGTGAAGAGAAGACTTCTTCTTGATCAAGGGCTTCTTAACTGCCTCTGTGCATGTCTTTGCATGTTTTAGAAAAACTCATTTGCACGCCCATGCAATGAAGGGATAGCTAAGTGGCAAATCCGAGTTGTCTTGAGAACTCACTCGCACTCCTATGCCATGAGAGGAAAGCTAAGTGGCGGATGTGTGTTGTTAAAAGAGCTCACTCGCACTCCTATGCCATGCGAGGGAAAGCTAAGTGGCCGATGTGTGTTGTTAAAAGAGCTCACTCGCACTCCTATGCCATGCAGGGAAAGCTAAGTGACAGTTATGAGTTGTTATATGCCGAGATTTGACTTTTTTGCAAGTCAAACTCTACAATCGTCCCACCCCGAAGCGAGCGCCGGTAATCGTCCCTGGGTGACACGAGTATCAGTCAGCACTCGTCCCTAGGAAAGACGAGTATCTATCAGTCAGCACTCGTCCCTAAGAGAGACGAGTGCCAGTCAACACTCGTCCCTAAGAAAGACGAGTAAAATTCTTACTCATCCCTGGGTGGGACGAATAAGAAATAAGGTGTCCAAAAGGTGCCAAATTGGTTTCTGACTTGCAAAACTGCTGTGTGAGTGGTTAGAACCACTTGTTTAACCTCCGAGGGCTGCCCTGGGGGCTGTGTGTGTTGGTGCGATCAGTGCTTGTCGTCACATAATCGGATTGGTGTTGTTTTGGTGTCTACAGATGCCCCTTTTTGGGAAGCGTTATGCAAGGCGCAGCGCTGAGCAAAAATATAACCAAAGCACTAATGATTAGGGTTTCTCGAGTAACCTAACCAACTCTTGATGCCCCAAGTATGGAAAGGGCACGCATTCTTGAATCCTTGCTTCGACGAGCTAAGGAACTTAAGTCAAGCATTAACCTGGTTCGGTGAGGTATTACTTGAACTTAGACATTGATCAGTCATGAATAGGCAAAGGGCGCAACCTTTTGTTGTGGGAACCTTGAGTTCATGATTCACGAATGCCAAGTATATGATTAGTTTGTGATGATTGCTTGTTTGCTGCCCCAAGCAGGGGCGCGATTGTCTTTTGCAATGATCCTTTGAATGCGTGTCTTTTCCAAGACTAGGTATAATGTTGTTGATTGGCAACTAAGTGTGACTACCCCCTCAAGCGACGAATCGATGAGGGAATGACCGACATGAGAAAAGCGACGAGTCGCTTGACCCAAGATGACGTGTGCAAGGGTGCCTTTAGATGGTTTACCGCTAAGCATGCTCGAGCAGTTCCCCGACTGTTTTGACCTATTTTTGATTTTGTTGGCATTTGTCATGTTTATGTTTGGTTTTGTTGTGTTTTTTTTTTTTTTTTTTTTTTTAATCGTCCCGGGGTGAGACGAGTGACAGGATTGTACTCGTCCCGGGGTGAGACGAGTGGCAGGATTGTACTCGTCCCGGGGTAAGACGAGTGCATCTCCGAAGGTACTCGTCCCGGGGTGGGACGAGCGCGCCGAAAAGCGCTCGTCCCGGTAAAGGACGAGTACCAGCTGACAAAAAGTATAAATATGCAAAAATGACGGTTTTGGTTCATTTGCACCTTGTTCAGCGATTGCGATTTGGAGCTGCGGGAGGAGGAGGTAGATTTACGACGCGAAGCGCTCGCGGATCATCCAACCACCATGAGTGCACGAGACCGGGTCGTCGAGCGGCGGAGCCGAGGCGAGACCAATAAGTGCACTATCTCTTCGATTGTCAATTTGAAAAATGCAAAGTTGTTTTTATGGTGTTTTTCTTGTGTTTAAACATGAAACCCTAATTAATTAAAGTAAAAGGTAAATGAATGACACCGAATGAAACATGGATGCAAACCTGATGGAAACTTAGATGGAAAACTATAGGATAAACCCAAAATGAAACTTAGAGTAACACTTTAGGGTAACCATGGTTAGAAAAATGTTTTTCTATGTGAATGGTAAAACTTAGGTCGAAACCATAGGTAAACCATGCCCATATTTTTGTGTTATGTTTATGAAATTAAAAAATGGAAAATGAATGAATTTGTTTTTCATTGAAATGGTAAACTTAGGTCGAAACCGTAGGTAAACCATGTCGATTTTTTTTTTTTTTTTTTATGAAATTAAAGATGAATTTTTTTGGTTGAAATGGTAAACTTAGATAAAACCGTAGGTAAACCATGTCAAATTTTTTTTTTTTAAAAAAGGTTTAATAATGAAAAAAACAAAGATTTAAACCATTTCAAATTTTTATTTTTTTTATGAAATTAAAATAAAATTTTTTTTGAAATGGTAAACTTAGGTAAACCGTAGGTAAACCATGTCAAATTTTTGTCATTTTTGATGAAATGAAAGGTGAATTTTTTTTTTTTTGTTGAAATGGTGAACTTAGGTAAACCGTAGGTAAACCATGTCAAATTTGTTGTCGTTTTTAAATGAAAAATTGATGAATTGTTTTTGTTTTGAAATGGTAAACTTAGGTAAACCGTAGGTAAACCATGTCAAATTTTTATTGATTTTGATGAAATTAAAGATGCAAAATGGATGAATTTTTTGTTTTGAAATGGTAAACTTAGGAAAAACCGTAGGTAAACCATGGCAAATTTTTGGTGTTTTTGATGATGAAATGAAAAATTGATGATTTTTTTTTTTTTTGGATGTACATGTGAATGAAAAATAGTACGGTATAGTTATGCATTTTTGTACATGTAATGGTGATATGATGCATGTTTTTGATGTTTGTTGTTTTTTTTTTTTTTTTTGTGATGTGCAGGTGGTGAAGAGTCGACATCGAGTACCGAGCCATTTTTTCTAATGCCCGCGAGGCGTTGATCGATGATGATTGGGAGTGGCTTGATGCCCTAGGGCTCAAGCATGTGGCTCGGTTGGATGCGGTTGTGGCGAGATCGGGCGTACATTACCGCATTGATTGGCCTGTGGGATGCTCGTACGAACACCTTCCATCTTCCTACAGGGGAGATGACAGTCACCCTAGAGGACGTGTATCGGATTCTTCGGATTCCAATAGACGGGGTTCCCATTCGGACGACACCACGGAGCCAGAGGACGGCGGTGCTGACGTGATACTTTGGACATGGAGGGGATGGGGATGGGATGACCTCGTTGGAGAGGGCGGAGCTGGATTGTCGGATTGGGGGGATGCGGTACGATGGTGGTACGCGAGGGGAGTGTTGGGAGTGAGGCATGTAGTACTCATGAGCCTCATTTCCAACATGCTCTTGCCAGATTCGTCAGGAGCGAGGTTCCCATGGAACCTAGTGGAGGTAGTATGGCAGTTAGTGGATTGCCCGGTGACAGAGCCGGTTATTATGAGGTGGGGCCAGACGCTTTTGGCGCAGTTATATGATGAGTTGTACGAGGTCCGCTGTCGGAGGCGGAAGGGGTTGGGGTGCAGTTTCTTGTTGCAGTGCTGGGCATGGCGGCACATAGCCATAGAGCGACCACGAGGGTTGCCCTGGACTACCCGAGCGGAGATGGTGGACAGGGATATTGGGTATGGTGCTTTATGGTACCGATCAGAGGAGCGGGGGCATAGTCGGCGGTTCGCGGGAGACGTGGACCATTACGAGAGATGCACTAGCACGAGCGACTCCCAGAGATGTGATATGGAGGCCATATCGGGATTGTCCCGCATGGCCGAGAGGCAGATGATTGGCTTCGACGGGTCCAGAGGGGGAGATGGGTGATTGGGCGGCATGGGACAGAGCAGGAGTACTTCCACTACCTTCGAGTGACGCGGTAGTTTGGGGTACGCCAGGGGTTGCCTAGGGAGCCCGTAGCCTACCGGCGTCGGAGTGATGAGAGGACCCTAGCGGCGTCGATCCTCGAGCCACTAGGGGAGGAGTCAGATGCTGTGTTGGACATTCCGGATGTTGATGACGTCGGCGTGACAGTCGAATATCGGGGAGTGGTGGACGCTACGGCGGTGGCGAGGGGAGGGGCCCTTGGGAGGAGAGGAGGCGGCGGGAGGCGGAGAGGGTGCGGAGGCACCGGGGAGAGGGTTGGGGAGCACCTGCGAGATGTAGAGATGGTGGAGGTGGCGAGAGGTGGGAGATGATTTTGGGGAGGAGGAGCAGCCGGAGATGCGGGAGGCGTCGGAGCCGGTTGGCTCGGGGAGACGAGAGGCGGGGTTGCGCGGCGAGGTAGCGCGTTGACGGGATTGTTGGGGAAGCGCGAAGATGACACGAGGAGAGGGATCGCCTGCGGTCACGGTTGGCGAGGCGGGGGAGCGAGGGGCTGCGTCTCACCGGCGAGGTGGGTGATACGGATCCTTGCACGGGAGAGGGATCTCCTACGGGTGCGGCTAGCACGGTGTGATGATGCCATCGCGTACTACCGTAGGCGAGAGGCCGAGTGGAGGCTACGGGAGGAGGACTTGAGGCGACGAGAGGAAGCGTGGGGGCGGCATCGGTCAGAGATGGAGGGTGAGATTCTCCGCCTGGGTGGGCGAATACCAGAGCCTCCGACCAGTGGCTCGTCGCACAGGACGAGAGACAGCGGGACGGAGCAGTCGGCATCATCCCGGCGCAGGCGGCGAGAGGAGGGCAGTGCGAGTGGTCGGGATGCAGGGGCGAGCAGTCGCCCTGAGAGATCTCAGAGAACAGATACCGCGGGGGGTAGCTCTCGTCGCACCGATCCTGCGTGATCATGGTGGCCGACGCCCTAGGCTGGGGGTTTTGGGAGTTTGGATGATGGGAGGGAGGTCTGAGGACCAGTTTTGTAGCCTGCGGGCAATTTTGTTGTGATATATATACAGATGATTCTGTTTGGTGTGTATCTTTTTTTTTTGCATGATTTATGTTTATGTACATGTTTTTACATTGATGTATGCATATGCTAATATGAATGTGATGATGCTAATTTATATGATGTATGCATATGGAATGGATGATATGTCGATGCACCATAGGCTGTACAAAATTGGAGTGGCTTGTTATAGTAATAAGATAACTTTGTGGAATGCTTGTACATATGAAAACTTTGTTTTTGTATTTTGTCTATTGTTTTATGGTGATGTATGGAATGAAATGTATCGGTTGTTTGAAAATGTAGTTAAGCTTTTCTGAAATGCAGATATTTTTAACTAACTAACCAAGGCTGATTCGTTTATCTCACAAGACTTCGAACAAGGTCTAAATTTGACTTGAATTTAACCAAGTTATTTCACATCCCTGTGTGTGCAATTGAGTTCATTTATGTGTTATTCATCAGGATACCGCCAGTGCCAGATGGGCTTTCAACCGAACCTATGCTTGAGGATCACCTAATTAGCTCCACGAACTCCTTTATTGTATTTAGTCAGATTTGTCTGCGATGTTATCTAGGATACCGTAAGCTAGCTCATCCACATGCAAACATTGATCTGTACACAAGTTAATGTGATAGATATATCGTCATGCGAGAGGTTTACCACCAGTAACCAATAGGCTATCAACCAAATCGGTACTGAAGCTTGCCTCATGACCTGTCGAAATGCTGAGAATTCCAGGGATTCAAGGTCGACTCCCTTCTTTTCTTCAAGGGTATTGGGATACTTGCTCTTTGGTAGTGATAAAATGATAGTACTCGTCTTGTTTTTTTTTTTTTTTTTTTTGAGCAAGGGATTTGAATATAGAGTGATGATAATCACTTGTTATTTGTGTCTTTTGATGTGTGCACTGTAGGATGTCAAATTTTAGTGCTTTGACGTTTTGCAAATATTTGATGGTTTTGCAACTTTTGAGAACTTGGGATTCATGGGGAATTGGGTAGGGAGGAAGCTTGTCCTTTTGCCAATTCTCGGCATTTCTAGGGTCATTCGCACAGGGGGATAAGCAAGATAGCCGTTTCACTTATGGTAACCGGGATTACGGTGCGGGTTTCATCTTTCGTCTACACAACTTAGGAATTATTTTATGTGTGTTAATATGTGTTGGGATGCTACGTAACAAGGTGTGATCCAAGTAAAACTTTCCCATGTAAAATCTGCTTAATTGTGTACAGTTCTTGGCTAGAAATTTAAAGACATCTGAATGACGAAAACCCTATATACATTAGGCGACACTGATGATGCTAAAAATAAAAGGGTGATATGTTGGATGTAGGTGTTTATGAAAATAGATCTAAGGTGGAAATGAGGGAATTGCCAAATAATGACAGCCTATGGTGCTTTTGACTTATATGACCTAGCGGAGTATGCAATGTATGTATGCAATGCGGAATGCAAACTATACTTTTGTATTTTGATTGTTATGAGAATGCATGGAATGGAAATGCAAATGTTTTTTTTTTTTTGAGAATGCATGGAATTGAAATGCGATTGTTTTTGTGATTTTGATTTTTATGTTGTTTTTGTTGATTTTTGAATATTTATGTTGACCAAGCAATTATGGTAACGCTTGGAGCTTTTAGGTTGACCAAGTGATTGTGGGAATCCTTGGAGCTTTTGGGTTGACCAAGCGATTGTGGTAATCCTTGGAGCTTTTTGTTGGACTATGGCTCTCTAGCTGTGGAATGACCTCAAATGAATGATATTCAAGGGTTCTGTTTCCTTGATTCCTTCAAGAGAGGCAAGCCGGTATGTTCCAGGTCCTATTCTACTATCAATGATGTAAGGACCTAACCAGTTTGCTGCAAACTTATCCCGAAGATGGGAGGGCAAATTAGAATTCTGCTGGTTCTCTTTTAAGACCAAATCACCAACCTGAAATTCCCTGAAGTGGACTTTCATGTTGTATGCTTTCTTAAGTCGCTCTTGATAGATACGCAAATGCTCGAGAGCATTAACGCGTCGTTCGTCAAGCAACGTCAGTTGATCTAACCGGGCCTGCCGTGCAGTGTCATCATCGATGAACTCTTGCATTGAAATGCGCAGGGAAGGAATTTCCAACTCAAAAGGCATGACTGCCTCGGAGCCATACACCAGCGAAAATGGAGTTGCCCCAGTGGGCGTCCGAATGCTGGTGCGATAAGCCCATAGGGCAAGCGGGATCTGAATGTGCCAATCTTTATGATTATCTGCAACTGTCTTTTTAAGAATGGCGACTAGCATTTTGTTTGACGCCTCTGCTTGCCCATTTGCCTACGGATAATAGGGTGTTGAAAAGCTATGCTGAATCTTGTACTTTGTGGTCAAAGCACGCACATATTTATTCTTGAATGGTGTCCCATTATCCGAGACTATTTTGGATGGAATACCAAAACGACATATGATGTTATGCAAAATAAACTCCGCAATGCGAGCTCCAGTCGTAGTGGTCAGCGGAATTGCTTCCACCCATTTGGTAAAGTACTCAGTGGCCGTTAAAATGAACGTGTGACGACCCGACGACGCGGGGAGATCTTTCCAATTAGATCAAAGCCCCACTACGAAAAAGGCCAAACCGATTGAATCGGCTGTAAGGCCTGAGAAGGTACGTGTGTCAAATTAGCATGATGCTGACACTTCACGCACTTCTTCACATATGCGCAACAATCTCGCTCTAAGGATGGCCAATAATAACCCATGCGAAGAATGCGCTTTGCGATGGCCATACCGCTGAAGTGGCCACCACATGTACCATCGTGAGCTTGGGTGATCGCCCAAGCGGACTCTTGTCGGTCCAAACAACGAAGGAGGATTCCTTCATAATTTCGACGATACAAAATGTCTCCTACCAAGACATGCTTTGCCGCTTTTTGTTTGAATGATCTTTTCGCGGCTTGGGTCAATCCAAGTGGGAGATTACCTAGCTTGAGGTAATCCCGAATGGGTGTATACCGATCTTGCTGATCAGAAACCTCGATAGTATGAACGGCCAATCCCTTTTGAAGTTTATCCCGAACAAAAGCTGAACGGGAAAGAACTTGTAAAAACAACGTGGTGTTGCTAGCAAGAGGGGCCGGGGAGAACAAGGACCCCCGAGTTGGCTTTAATCAAACAATCTCGAATTCGAGAGAACTTATCCGAGAGATGGTTCAATCTGGATCATGTGGATTTTTGGCGTCGAATCAGAGCTTGCACGCTCCATCGCAGATTGCGATAATGTTTTAACCTGAATGGTTGTCATTTCACCAGAAGGGTCTTGCGGAATAAGTGACCCCAAGGAGGCCATAGTATCCGCAAAACGATTTGATGATCGAGGGAGTGCCTCGATGTCATACCATTCAAATTGTGCCAAGAATTTATCCACAAGGGTTTTATAAGACTTCAAAACCTGGACATTTACATTGGTATATCCCTTTTACTTGGTTGACAATTAACAGCGAATCACCAAAGATGTTCAATCGTTTAATGTTCATGGTGATTGCTGTATGAAGACCTATGAGCAAGGCTTCGTATTCTGCATTGTTATTGGTTAGCGGGAAGTCTAATTTAAATGACAAGGGCATTGGAGCACCTTGTGGAGTGAAGAATACAATTCCCGCACCACCCCCTTGCTCACATTTAGAACCATCGAAGAAAAGGGTTATGTCAGCACTGGGACTCGGGCTCATCGGAATCTGGCGACTACGAAACATGGAAGACCCCATCATCGGGTAGTTCAAAAGTCGGAGGCTGATCGTCTTCAAGAGGAGCCTCGGCTAGTTGATCGGCGATGACTTGACCTTTTATAGATTTCTGTCCAATGAACTCTATGTCAAACTCCGTCAACAACATGATCCATTTCGCCGTGCGGCTACTATGATAAGTACGACTCATCATGTATCGCAATGGATTCTCCTTAGACACAACATACGTCTTATTACTAAGCATGTAGTGGCGTAGCTTTTTGGTAGCAAACACCACTGCCAAGCAGAGTTTTTCAACATATGCATAGTTAAGTTCATAACTGACCAGGGTGCGGCTAAGATAGTATGTAGCCTGTTCTCTGTGAAGTTCATTTTTACGGGACAGACATGGCGCCCAGTGCCACCTCGATGGTTGAGATGTATAAATAGAACGGCACTCCTGGTGCAGGTGGTGCCGATGCGGTGGCGAAGCCAAGTATTGTTTAATGTCGTCAAAGGCTGAATGGCACTCGTCATCCCAATGAAATGTGACCCCTTTATGCAATAATTTATTCATGGGTCGGCATTTGTCGGATAAGCTGCGCTATGAAGCGCTTGATCGACGCAACCTTTCCCTGCAGACTCTGAGCTGCTTGATGGTGGTTGGGGGACGCATTTCAAGGATTGCCTTGACTTTGTTTGGATCAACCTCAATTCCTCGTTTGGAGACTATGAAACCCAAGAGCTTTCCAGAGGTGACGCCAAAGACGCACTTCTTGGGGTTTAGTCGACTTTATGCTCAATGAGGCGATCAAGGACCTTACTCAAGTCACCGATGTGATTTGGGCGCAAAAGAGATTTGGCCAACAAATCATCCATGTAATCTTCCAAAATTTTGTGCATGTAATCGTGAAAGATGTATGTCATGGCACGTTGGTAGGTAGCTCCGGCATTTTTAAGGCCAAAAGGCATGACCTTATAACAAAATGTCCCCCAAGGCGTTGTGAATGCCGTTTTTAGCTGGTCCTCAGGATTAATACGAATCTGATTGTATCCTGAGAAACCATCCATAAGGGAAAGCATTTCGTGGCCTGTTGTAGCGTCTACCAACGCGTCGATGCTCGGCAAGGGAAAATCATCCTTAGGACTCGCTTTGTTAAGATCTCAAAAATCAGTGCATATGCGAATCCTCCCGTCGGGTTTCTTGACGGGAACCATGTTAGACAACCATGGCGGATAATCCACACAGATGACAAAGCTGGGCATCCAACAACTTTTGTAACTCATCTTTTACCATTAAGGACTACTTGTTGGATGCATCTTGCGTAGTTTTTGCTTTGCGGCTTGATTGTCGGATCAAGCGTTAAATTGTGCGTGACTAGCTGTGGGTCTAGTCCCGGCATATCTTTGTATGACCATGCAAAAACCTCCTTCTTTTCCTTAAGAAGGGCAACATAATCGGCTCGCTCTTCGGGGGAAAGACTTACCCCCGACTTGAGAATCCGTGGATTCATTGGATCTGTGCCGATGTCTACATCAGTCGTTGCTTCAAGCGACATATGGGATCCGTCTTCCAAGCTGGTGTGGAATGGGGATCGAGATGGATATCATTTGCTGAATTAAGATCGTCATTTGGAACATCAAGTTCCTCCTCAGCATGAAAGACATCCTGAGTCTGTCTTGGAGTGAAATGAAACATCCCACCGCAAGGCCAATACTACGATGGAGATGGTGGTGTGTCAGTGCGATCCCAATCAATAGCTTCTATGTCTAGATGCAATAATCGTGTTGGATTGGCTGGATCATGGATGGGGGCGGTCAAGTCAATGGAGACCATGTTGATGAAATGATTGTAATCTCCATAACCGCAAATGTGACAACTGTGACATTTTGGATGTTCTTGGTGCTTTGGATCTGGCTCTGTGGGCACTGGCACAAAGGGATCAGCCCTATACGCAGTCCTGCAAATAGGGTCTGCCCTAGGCACTGATGAGTTGATAGGGTCTCTAGGCGGAAGATGTTCGTTGTATGCCTGGAGTGGGGGGTGCAGTAATTGCTATAAGCTGCGCCGGGGTGAAATGCCTCCTAGGTCTTGGATCTATGTGTAAGTGTTCCAACTTGTCATCTATGTCTAAAGGATCTTGCAACCTATGCTCACTAGGATCATTCAATGGGAACATCCTCGGGAAGCTTTCCTGATCATCATTCATTTGATATTCATGCGAATGATCGTCCTCTGACTCATTTTTAGAAGACCCTTCGTGGTCTTGTCCATCTTCCCCTTGTGGGTGAGTCCGTGAGGTTTCTCCTTGTTCGGCCGTAGGGAAAGGGTTGTTGAGGTCAACAAGGTTATTTGTGTGCAATGGGAAATAGTCCCCCGGTGTATAAGTCGTATTTGGATTGGCATATGGATCCGATGCCAACCCATCCTTGTTGCCTATCCCTAGGCCTTGCATGTTTTCGACCAAGATGTCGAGGGGCAAAGGGTGGTTAAACCCTACTCTGACTTGTCATAAGGCATTTGGTATCTTGGTTGACACAAAACACGCATTCCTTGTTCATACCGGCCTAACCCGTATCCATGCCAATTGCATTGGCTAAGATAACGTAATGCGAAGTCTGGGTTAGCCAGATAGTTGACATCTTCCATAAAGGGATCTTCATCTTCTTCTTCTTTTCGGGAAGGTTCAATGCCATGATCCAGGCCCCCAAAAATAAAATTTGTCCGATTAGGTGGGTAGCCTAAAGGAACCACGGAGCCTATGGGGAGTCGAGGTCTTCCCATGTCTTGCATAGACTGAAGTGTGGGCGTTGCAACAACATTTCGCACTATGTACTCCCCCATGCCTGTGTTAGACATCTCAACAGTAATCGTTGGCGATTGAGGGGAAGTGAATGGGAGTTCTCCTTGAGTCCACTCCATGTGGGGTGCACTAGGCGTCTCAACTTCCATTCGATTAGGCGTCTCTCCTGTAGAGATGTTGGAGACTAGAGGTGGTTCCGCTTCCGGGGGCTTCTTTCCTTTGTCCGTTGGTGTGGCCATCGTAGGTGGCGTCGTTGTGGGAGGATCTGGATGAAGAAGATGATCCCGCTTGAGAACTTGATTGAGTTGGCAAGGGAGATTCTTGCTTAGTCGAACCCCGTTTAGATGGATTTAGCTGGAAATCCACGTGCGTTGAAGGAAGGGTCGACTTCGGCATGATTTGCACTGAATTGCGGTACTTAAAAGGTTCCAAATCTGCGGGGACCACGTGCACTTGTCCTTCAAATGTATATTTCAAACATTGATGAGCAATTGAAGGGACACACTTCATATCCCGGATCCAAGGCCGTCCAAGCAAGATATTGTAAGCCATTTCCCCTTCTAAAATGTGGCACAACGTAGGAATGATCTTTTGTCCCACTTGTATGGGCAGGACAATTGTGCCAACTGTCGAGCATATCATATCATTAAATGCTCGAAGGGTATAAGTGGAAGGTGCAATGTGAGAGGCTGGTAGTTTCGGATGTTTCAGTGCAGCGGTTGTAATAAGGTTACTGGAAGAACCAGTATCTATCAACACCCGTTTGTACGGAGTCCCGTTGACCCACGCAATAACGTGCGGGGGCGGATCCGGTACATCTCCGAGTCACCGTTTTTAGCTCATCTTCCCTAAAGGTAATAAGCTGGTTCAGTACATCTGTTTAACATGCCCCACAAAATTGTTGAACGAATCCGCTTCGTGGGGTTGCAACTCAATTGCCTTTAATATCTCCATAAGAGCTTCCCGATGGGGCGCTGATTGTTGAATAAGCTCATAAATGGAGAGCCTAGCCGATGTGGTCCGTAGACTTTGAGTAAGTCTAGATCGAATCGTGACCACTGGTCTAGGTGGGGGCAACTGTGTAGGATTCGGTTGATGTTGTGACGTGGATGAAGCTTCCCTAGTGGCTATCGCGGGGACAACTCCTGGGTGTCTCTTGTTTCTTGTCACAATACTTATCATTCCAACATACCCGTCCATGGGGTAACTCTGTTGCACTTCATTGACATGCAAAGGTTTTGTTTGTGCATCATGTGTGGGTAAAGGATCTTTGAAAACACCCATTTGTTGGTTGTTGGGTGCGATGGGGTTATCCACTACCAATGTGTGATTATCAATAAGATCTTGCACTAAACCTTTAAACGTCCAACAGACATTAAGGTCATGCCCTCTCCTTCGGTGGAATCTACAGAAAAGATCCTCTCTGTAGCCCTTAGACTTCGGCGCATTAGGATCGATTGTTGGAATATCTGGCAGATTAATCAAGTTTGCCGCTGACAAACGGTCAAACAAGGAATCCCTAGACTCAGTGTATGGAGTAAATTGTCGCTTAGGGCGACGTTGCTGATTTTGATCCTATTTTTTGTTATCTTTCTCATAATTAGTATGAGGCACCGCATGATAATTAGCCTTTGAAGGTTGTGTTGCTTGGGCAGGCGTAGGGGCATTAATAGCAACTTGATTGACCGCGGCGGGTTTTTGTTGCGTATTCCCTATTTTGGTGCTCTTGTTCCACTCTTTTTTCTTAGGCTTGGCAATTTTGCCATCCTGTATCTTGATCTCTTCGATACGTCTAGCTTGCGCCAGAGCTTCTTCTAAAGTGGCGTATTGCTGGCAGTTGCAATAGCACGAGAGATCGATCGCAAACGGCTCTTTGCGAACATTTGAGTTAGGTCGGACATAGGAGGGAGATAGGACAACTTTGAAAGCACCGTCCTCCACCGATTCCCATATGCGACCATGGACTCTTCCTCATATTGTTTGAGGCTAGCTAGATCACTGAGTGACGCCTTTTTCTTTGTATTGAAAGCAAAACGTTCTAGGAACGCGTCCACTAGTTGATCCAAGTTGTAGATGCTATGCTTTGGTAGATGGGTAAACCAATCCGAGGCAGACCCTGCAAAGGTGGTTATGAATGTTCTCAATAGCAATGCATCATTGTCTTGTATACCAAAGCAACGACTCAAAAATAGAGTCACATGTTCTTGAGCATCCTCATCCCCTTTAAAGAGTGCCAAGCTGGGGCGGCTTGAAATGTTCGGGGTATGGAGGTGCGGCAGCGACGGATGTATTGGATGACTACGGAGTTGGCGCAAGGTAGGCTTTTGAGGCCCACCAGTCTTAAGTTCCATATTCTCCAAGCGTTCTAACAACACTTTGTAGGCATCGGAGGATATAATTTCCTCCTCCTTAGCTTGTTCCCGTTGTGGGTTGCGGGAAACTTGAGGCCTTTGAATGACTAAATGGTTAGCATTCCTTCCGCCTTGATAGGGTGTTTCAACCCGCTCTTCTTCTTGGTAATAATCCTCATAATCTTCGTGAGGAGTGTTTGGCCTAGGCCTGTAAATATGGATGGGCGCCCGTGGAGGATACCCATCATGGTCACGGGGAATGGCCTCCCGCTCAGGTCTAAAAGGTCTTGGAGGCAATGCTTGCTGAAGTCGTGGAGACCTATCTCGCCCTAAAGGGTTGTGCCTCACATACATCTCAGAGTGTTGTGCACGAGGGATTGGGGCCCTCTCACGTGCATGGTTGTGAAACCTTTCAGCAGTCTGACGCTGAATACGCTCTTGATCAAGGTGACACAAATGTTCTAATTCCTGTTGTTCTTGCTTAAGCCGCATGATTTGCGCTTGGCGGGCGGCTAGTTGTGTAAATGCCAAGTTACTTTGTGTTGTTGTCTCTTGTTTGATAGGCCGAGATGTCTCTCCTACATATCTATTTCGATCATAGTACTACGAGACCCCTACATGTTGCTTCCCTCCGTCGAGGTTGGCCGCATTAACTTGAAACTACTGGTCTCAATAAGCGATCCGGATATAATGCGGGTGCGGACGTGCATCTTTTTGGTGCTTGGACAACTGGATTGGAGGGATGTAGTGATCCTCCTCTCTTTGTCTGTGATATGCATAAAAGGTGCGGGCAGAATTGCCTTGCTCTGTCGGGAGGACTTGTTGTTACGGATGTGGTCTATTGTTTTCGACATTAATTGGGGGTAAATTAGGAACCACAACATTATGTAATTCTTCATTTTGGACCCGTTGTTGTTCCATAGCATTACACAATATTTCATCACTAGGCCATCCATAATGAACTTCAAAGGGAGGCTTCGTGCTTAGACCGGGTGGTATATATAAGTTATTGTCTTGAAAAGATTCTTGTTGCTCATGAGTTTCCCTTAGAGAAGGGGTTCTAAAGTCTCGTCTATTGAAGGCCTGATTTGGAGAGCCACTCCTTGAGACACCTCTAGAACCTTGTTCTATGACTGTATGGGTTGGAGTGCCCCGCCATGATGGGGCTCTAGAACCATGTTATGCATGATGTGAACTAATTGTTGTATCCCGTCGGTGAGGCGGAATGACTAAGTCTTCAAGGCTATATCGAAGACGATTTGTCTCTCTTGGTGCATGTTCCACAACTTATGCCCGTGATTGGGCTTGGCTACGAGTATTCACCATGGTAATGCTATCCTAAAAATGCAAAAATTCTTTTTATGATTTTCTTTTTATGATTTTTTTTTTGTCTAAAACAGAAAATAGCATACACACTCACAAGCAATGCTTATCTCTTTTAAAGATTAATAGTGTGCCCTAGATCTGGTTTAGTGTGTTTTTGTTGTTTGTTTTGTTTTTGAAAATTTTTGTGAAACGTTTAAATGCAAGTATGAAGGCTCTTATAACTCCCAAAAAATGGTCGCCCCTTCAATATACCGACCAGGCCGATATACCAACCTCTCTATATACCCGCCCTTACGAGAGGGAGACTATAAGTACGTGAGAGCGAGATGGTACGTGGTACGTAGGCGGTACGGAAGGGGGATTGTCCTGTTAATTGCACCTACCATAGAAGACTTATCCTCGCGCGCATGGGAATCACCCCGGCGGCACTCGGTCGGCTTTCGTCGGGATTTACGCCTAACAACGAGTTGACAATCGGGGAATGGATGCAAAGCTAAGCCAAGGTGGTGATGAACCCACCGTTGGTCTTGCTCAAGGGTTGGGGTCTTACGACCAACGCCTTGGTTTAAAATGTAACGTGATGTGTGGGGTTCGTTTTAATTTTGCGAAATTGAAACAAGCAAACGAAAAGAAATCTTTCCCTAAGCCATTCAAACTGAAAACCAGAAAACAAAAAAAACAGAAATTTGACAGAAGCTGTAAAAACCCCTACCTCTTCTCTGCCTAATCGGAAATTTCTGATTTGCTCTGAAAATTTGCACAGATCTATAATCGTCCCTGGGTGGAGCGAATAACAGACCGTAATCGTCCCAGGGTGGAACGAATAATTTATTCGTCCCGGGGTGAGACGAGTAACAATTCCGTAATCGTCACTTGCGAGAGACGAATAACAGTCCGATTGTTGAAAAATAGGTACCTGTAAAAAAACAAGCAATTTTTAGATCAGTAATTTAACCTAAACAAAAACAGAGGACAGAAGTCCCACCGTGATCGCCATTGAAAGCACGAGATTCCGGAAGTAAAAGGAAAACTATAACTATGCAATATAAGACGAAATGTAACGCTTTAATCCTATGCACAAAAACAAGGAAAAGAGATAAATTGGAAATGAAAGCACAGATGTAAGGAAATCACAGCCCTCTTTATTCAAATTTCTTATCCTCGGTTACATATACGTCTCCTCCCCTTTTAGGGGCTAGGAGCGTTAATATTGGTCTTTGTTACAATTTGTGATTTTAGTCTTCCTCCTTCCGCATGCCCACGTTTGGAATGGGCGGGCCAAATGTTGCCGTCGCTTGCGTTGGTAAGGTAGACTCCTCGCCGCTCCTCTAATGTCGCAACTCTGCACTCAAAGAAACAAACAAGAAAGTCGGTAGCACCTGTGTATGAAGCATAAAAGATGAATCTAACGATGGTTGAAATGAATCTAAATGAAATGAAAGACTTGACAAAAGCATAAACATGAAACTAAAAGAAATACCACGATTATGAAAGCACAAATCGCCAGTAAGTGAACTAGCAGCACTTCGTCGCTCAAAATGCTCCTTCTCTGTATATCCTTTTTGGGTGAGAAAACTCACCATTTTTATAGACCCAAGGGGTCTTTTTGAATTAACATGCAAAAGTGTTTCTTTGCATGAATGCTTTTGTTTGTGAAGAGAAGACTTCTTCTTGATCAAGGGCTTCTTAACTGCCTCTGTGCATGTCTTTGCATGTTTTAGAAAAACTCATTTGCACGCCCATGCAATGAAGGGATAGCTAAGTGGCAAATCTGAGTTGTCTTAACAGAACTCACTCGCACTCCTATGCCATGCGAGAAAAGCTAAGTGGCAGATGTGTGTTGTTAAAAGAGCTCACTCGCACTCCTATGCCATGCAAGGAAAGCTAAGTGGCAGATGTGTGTTGTTAAAAGAGCTCACTCGCACTCCTATGTCATGCAGGGAAAGCTAAGTGACAGTTCTGAGTTGTTATATGCCGAGATTTGACTTTTTTGCAAGTCAAACTCTACAATCGTCCCACCCCGAAGCGAGCGCCGGTAATCGTCCCTGGGTGACACGAGTATCAGTCAGCACTCGTCCCTAGGAAAGACGAGTATCTATCAGTCAGCACTCGTCCCTAAGAGAGACGAGTGCCAGTCAGCACTCGTCCCTAAGAAAGACGAGTAAAATTCTTACTCGTCCCTGGGTGGGACGAATAAGAAATAAGGTGTCCAAAAGGTGCCAAATTGGTTTCTGACTTGCAAAACTACTGTGTGAGTGGTTAGAACCACTGTTTAACCTCCGAGGGCTGCCCTGGGGGCTGTGTGTGTTGGTGCGATCAGTGCTTGTCGTCACATAATCGGATTGGTGCTATTTTGGTGTCTACACTATGCAAAAAATAAACATTCAGGTAAAACTATGAAGAATGTGCTCTAGGTTGAAAGTTTAACTTTACCACCAAGAATAAAATAGGTGAATAATCAGATAGTGTAGTACTATGGAAAGTTAGTACATGTAGCAAAGAAGGCAAAATATGGGAGAACTGAAAGTTGTCACACTTAGAAATCATGGCTTTGTCTAATCTTTCCAAAACCCTTACAGAAGCAACCTGGAAATTGGACCAGGTGTACCAAAGATCTTGAGGGAAGTTAGAATGCAAGAAGCAAGAATTAGGGTCATAAAGGTGAAGCTTTTTTTTCATAAAAAACCAAGCTTCCCTTTCACCTAAGGACCATCGCATCGGGGCATGACTGACCTTGTCAGAAGCTTTCTCCATCATATTAAAATCTCTACAGAGCACCCAAGTGGCAAATGGTAGATTCATGGCAAGTCATCTCCACATCTCACATCGATTAGAAGTGATGTTTGAGGCATACACATTAACCACCCCAAATGGTTTTTCGTAGATCTCGAGCAAAATCCAGATAGCTTGATTGGATGGGTCAACACCCCAAGTCATAATATTCTTCTGTAATCAAAGTGTAAGGATAGTGATGACTGCCCCTTTTCTAGGGAAATGCTTCATGGCAAAAGAGACACTTCATGGCCACAAAAAGTGACATGCACACCGTAGATTAAAATCAAAAATCTCAACTTCTTGCAGACATAAAAAATCGATGCTTCCATGCACTCAAGAAAAATTTGATATCTCATTTTGGACCAAATATTTTTTGATTGGGTTTGTTAGTCCTCGGATATTCCACGAGAAGAAAATCATTGGTATTTGTCAGGATTCATGATCTCCATGACATCCTCTGCATCACCCAAATATTCAAGTGAGCCATAAGAGTTGCAGACTACATGGAAAGCATCATTGTTTAGCTACCAATGTTTTTCATTATGAACAGGGTTGTGAGAGTGGTGGATCTTAAAGACCCAACCCTCCTCCACTAAAGAATTATCTGGAGCCACCACCACTGAGGCAAAATAAAGGCCCAACCAAAAATATTGAGACACCAGTGAAACTAGAGGTTGCATACCAACAACCGGAGAGGCCGTATCAATAGGAGTCTGAACATATTCAGTATAAGCTTGCATGTCTCAAGAACGAGTAGGGGTAGGTTGCGCAGTGGAAACTAAAGCTTCCTATTGCTTAGCTCCATGGGTTTTCCTACTAGAAACAATATTTCATTCTTTAGTGTTTTCCCACGAGCCATTAGCAAGAGCCACAAGAGTGAGCGAGGGATTTACATTATATTTCCACTCCATCAAAGGACACTCCTAAATTTTTTGAGCTACAGATTGACACCAGTAACAGGTATTAGTTAAATTGATATATGTAAATATTTACCTAAAGGATTGGTCCCTGATTTTGATATCAATAAACTCCTGCAAATCCTTGGTAAGGTCAACTTTGATACAAATCCTTCTAGTGGGTTGAGTAGAGAAAAAAATTTCTAGATCAAGACAAACAAACTTACCTAAGGGGACAGCTAAAGTTTGCAAAAAACCCCAAAAGGGAGCAAGAAGACCGGGGAATTCAACCCAGACTAGGACTTCCAGTGCAACTTGATCACTGACTTGGAAATCCCTAGAGTAGGGTTGTAGAATCAACAAATAATTACGAACAATCCATGGTCCCCTAGATATAACCTTCTATTCTTGAGTTGGGTCTAAAAAGTGAAAAAGGAAATACCATTTGGTAAGGTTTATATTTGAAAGGATAAGTTGGTAATTTTCTTAGTTTTTATTAGTGGGTTTAATGGTCATATCTAATGAGATTCAAATAAAAATATTAAATATTATTTTTAATTACTTTTTAAAATTAAATAGCTTTTTTTTTTAATTCAGCAAAAGCTAGATTATATTAATTCATTAACAATATTCTGGTACTAACACTATCCACCAGCTGAAAAAAAAGTGAGATCGATAAGGAGTAAAGCATCCATATAACTAAACATACATAAGAATATAAGTTAATAGCAACAAAAATATTATAGTATTATCTTGTTGCAATACACCATATATCAATACTCATTTGTGGGAGAGCCTATCTGTGGGAGAGTCTGTTATATGGGGAAGTTTTGGACATGTCTTCCGTAATATTTTTAAAGTCTTCAAAGAAGAAATAGAAGTAATAAAATCATGAACTTACTCATCATTGTCTAGTGCCTTATTTTTAGTTTCCTGTTGGACCTTCTAAAGATCCTAAACCATGGAAGAAAGTTGATGAATTATGTTGATAACATCTCCTAGTGTGCTAGAAGCTCCATAGACTTAGGAATGAATTTGTCCCACATGTAATAGAAGATCAAAGGTCAAGTCTATTAAAACTATATCCCATGGAGGAGCAGAACCAATAAACACCTTTTCATATCTAAACTTCCAAATGTGCTTAAGAAGTATGAGTCTACAAACATCCCAAAGATTGGGGAAATGATCTAGCTAGGAAAAACCAAACAAAGAAAGTTTCCAAGATTTAGTGAAAGAGAGAAAAAAATTTAGAATATACCCCAAAACTATTTAGCCATGCCACAAAACCAAGACAAGTGAATAAGAGTTTCTAAATAATTACAAAATTTGTATTGAGGGGAAATGTGTAAAATCAAAGCCATACTTTAAAAAATTTAGAATTTTTGATCCAAAATCCACCATTCAAGAAGTTGATTTTTGGATTCAATGGGAACTTTCCAAATTTGAGTAGTAAGATACTGCCATTAGGCATTGGTAAAATTGACATACCACTTGACATTGAGCTTAGAGTCTAAATATGGAGGACATAATAAAAAAAAAAATTATATCCAACTAGAATTAATGAAAGAGGTTCTATGACCATTAATCCATCTCCAATCATTCCATATATTGTGGGTAATTATTCCCAACTTTATTAGGACCTCACAAGGGATGGAAACCACAACTAATCCATAACTCTTTCAACCTAGAGGGAAGGGAGCAATAATTATGGATTTGGTTCCAAGTAAGAATTGAGTAGTTACCTGGATCTCAAATATCTCTAATTCTATTAATACCTTTCTTCAAAAAAACTAGACCTTGAATATCACTACACAAAGCTAAAGGTTTATTATTATGGAGGATAATTTTATTCCACCAAATATTGTTTAGACCGATGCTCAAACCATGTCTCAAGGAGTCAGACCTCCAATTCAATAAATGAGAAATTGGTTGTCAAGCTTTCCAGTTATGGGTAACTGGAATAGATCCTTTAACCATAAAGTATGGCGCATTAAGGACCTTATTCTCCCATGGGATTTCTTTCCATTTATCTTTGTGATTAGTTAGATATATTCTATAAAAAATAGGTGTTTTCAATTTTCATCACTAGTGATGGCTCTAGCAATCTATTTTATAGCTAAATTTTTACTCTGGGAAAGAGGATCAATAATATCTAGACCTCCTAAACCCTTTGGTTGAGTACAAAGTTTCCACGAGATGGTTGTCATTCCCACCTCCCCACCCCTTTTAGTCCATAAAAATTTATGAATTACCTAAGTTAATTTTTTATAGGAATCCTTAGAGGTCATCTAGTAAGATGAGTAATAAACATGAGAGGCTACCATAATTTTATTTGCAACTTGAATTATTCCTATTAAGGAAAGAAACTATGTTGTTCAAGCATTAATTTTTTTAAGTCTATCCAAAACCCAATTCTACATATCTTTAGGAGAAATATTAATCCCAAATGATATTCCCATGTATTGCACAATCATTCCATGAGGGATGATCTTTCACTCATTTGAGAAGTTGCATCCACTAGGTGAGAAAGAAGTAAAGAAGAATTCAATTTTAGAGTAGTTGTTATAAGAGCCAAAAACATCACAAAACAATTGTATAATTTCTTTAACAATTTTTACCTCTTGTTGAGTATTTTGAATAAAAATAAGGAAATCATTAGAAAAATGCAATTTAAGAGAATTTTTATCCCCAAGAAGCTTAATACCTTGAATGAGGCCATAAAAATGGGCCTTACGAAGAATATAACAAAGAGCGTCGACAACCAAAATATACAAAAAAGGAGCAAGATAACAACCCTATGTAATAGACTATTGCAAAGGGAAAGAGAGGGATAGAGCTCCATTAACCTAAACACAAGTTGAAGCATCACCAAAGAGCATACCAATTTTATTAAACAAATTTAGACCAAAACCAAGCGAAGAAAGCATACTTAGAATAAAATCCTATCTAATTCTATCATAAGCTTTGTAGTTGAGATTGGGATTAAATATGACCTTATCAGTAAAGATTTACAATATTGTAAAAGAGCATAATGTATAACATCCATTATGTCATGTAGGTATGAGAAAAACCATGTTTTTCTTGTTGAGGTATGGTATACAATCCTAACCTCATCTTAGACCTCTATTTGAAATTTCAAAAAGGCAACTCAACTTGTGCAAAGAAAATAGTGAATTTGTATACCATATCTTATATTTGGTAGGAAACAATAGGTGTAAGTCGAATATAGACATTAAAATTAGCTAAATTACAAGTAGTGATACTAGGATACTAGTGATGTGGAGTAAAATTATAAAATTAATTATAAAATTTTTCATTTTGCCAATAAGATCATAGTTTAATAGTTGAAACATATAGATGACATAGCTCACATCAAGGTTCAGATTTTGATGGCACAAAAAAGATTATAAAGCTTGATATGACTAAGTTGATGCAAAGGGAAAGGACAACCCTTTTAAAAAAAAATAAAAATAAGGAATATATCTATTATATCATAATTATATTTAGTTTATTTATTTTTATTATAAAAAAATAAAGAGTTTTTATTTTAATTAATTTATGGGATAGAAATGGTTTTATATTTATAAAGGTCAATATGTATTGGTTTATAATAGTTTTGCAATTATAATATTTAAAATACATAATTATTAAAAAATAATAATTAAAGTAAAGCTTTTATTGTATGATTTTATATTTTTTTTTGACCTAGGTTCAAGTTTGCAATGCTATCAATAATTGATTGTAATTTTCACTATGTTCCTTCATCATTCTTTAGGTTTATATATACATATATATTATTTGTTAACATTTAAATTAGTATTTAATTTGGGTTTTTTGATAAAAATTTGAGACACATTTTTTAGTAAGTTCAAGATATTTAACCATCAAATTGACTTTATTTAATAAATAATATTAATTACAAATTATTTCTAGTTAATTAAAATTTTAAAAATTTCGGGGTTGTCATCCAGGGCTGCAAGTGCTCTGGGGAACTCTATGTAAAACTGGACATCCAGAGCATTTCTCTTAGCCAGGTGTTTTAGTATCAGATCGAAGTCCCCTCAACCAGAGGTGTCCTCCATAATTTTCACTCTTTTTCAATCCTCCATCAACTTAAAACTACCCAAACATTGATTGATCCAAAATTTCAAACCATCATGGGGTGTGTGTGCATGTGTGAATGAGCTTGTAAAAAAAAAATTATAATATTAAATTTAATAATATTTTGTTTTTAAATGAGCACAAGTAGGGAGTGAGTCTAGTTGGGAGAGTGTGAGTGTAAGCTAAGAGTGAGTGCAGCTAGAAGCAAGAGTGCGAGTGCAAGCCAAGAGTGAGTGCAGCTAGTAGCGAGTGCAAGCATGAGCCGAGAGTGAGTGCAACCAAAAGTGAGTGCGAGCATGAGCTAGAGTGAGTGCAGCCAAAAGTGAGTGCGAGCACAAGCTGGGAGTGAGGAGGAAGTGTGAGCAGGAAAGCAGAAAGTAGAAAGCAAAGTGTGATCAAGGAACAAGTGCCACTTCTTGTTCCAGATCTTAGGAGAATTTAAAGGATTCATTTGAAGAAAATCTAGGTAACATGGAAAGAAAGTCATTTGTGAAAGTCCTTACTAAAAGTATGAATGACCAAGTTGGAAGTATGGATGCCCTAGCTAGCAATAAGAGGAAGAGAGAATCTATGGCAAACCTAGTCTAGGTAGCAGATTCTACACCAAAAGTGATTATCAAGGATGAGATGATTGAGCATGATATAATGATTCTTAAAACTAGAGGGTTAATATGTAAGTTTCATGGATATTGGCCAAGTTTTTCTAAGATTCAAAATTGGATCAAGTGGAAGTGGGGATTGAATTCAAATTACTCCATGAATTTTCTTCCAAAAGGATTTTTCCTCATTATTTTCTCTAGTTCAGAAATAAGGGATAAAATAATGGATGGAGGCCCATGGTTTAGGGGTAAATATGCATTATATTTAAGACCTTGGAGTGAGAATTTTTTATGGACACAAAAACTATTAAAAGGCTTTAGTATGGATTAGGTTTTTGGACTTCCTTATCAACTCATCAATAAGGAGGTTTTGAAGAATATTGGTAATACTCTAGGTGAATTCATCCAGGAGGGACCAACTACTAAGGAGAGAAGGCATGTTGTATACACTCGAATATGTGTTGCCATGGATATTTCTAAACCTTTACCATAGTCAATTAGGATTAAATCTGAATCAAGAGAATGGGATCAACAAGTGGATTATGAAAATATTGCATTTCGATGTCGCAAATATCATGAAACTAGGCACATGGCAAGAGACTACAAAGTGAAAATGGAGGAAGAGATGGAATTTTTTGGGCATGAGGGTAGCTTCAATTTGAAACAAGGAGATCATATCATAGGAGAAGCTAGGTCAAATCAAGGATTTTCCACTCCTAAGAAAGTGGCTAGAAAAATCCCTCTACATCATCAGATGGCAAAGGCCATTACAGTTCACTCAAATCAACCATTAGAAGAAAAAAATGATATGGGGGATGAGGAAGTACAATGCACAAGTTCAAATATAGGAGCTAAAGGTGCGAAGGAAGAGGGGAAGGCAAATTTTAAAACAAAGGAATATGGGGAGATAAATTTTAAAGCAAATGAGGTGAAGGAGGTCAAGCTTAATCTAGGTAAATCACCTTTATTATCCTCAAGTAGCTTAAAATATTCTCCTTACAATAAAAATGAAAGTAGTACAGAGTGTATTCCTTGCACTTTAGGATTTCAAGAGTAGTATAGTAAAGAAAATCTTATGGAGGATATCCAAGGAAATTTAGGGTTTTCAAGCCAACATAAGAAAGTGATGACTATGGAGGATCATCTATGCAGTTTAGAGTTTTTAAGGCAACATAAAGAAGAAAATGCTAATGAGGCTATTCCTTGCACTTTCAACTCTTTAGGGCAACATAAATCTTTAGAAGATAAGTCTCATTTTGAACAATATGAAAAAATAGAAGAGATTGATGAAGATGAGAGTGTTGGAGGG
Organism: Wollemia nobilis; assembly: GCA_028583015.1. Lineage (NCBI taxonomy): Eukaryota > Viridiplantae > Streptophyta > Pinopsida > Araucariales > Araucariaceae > Wollemia > Wollemia nobilis. Next base: position 871,575 of record JAQPPZ010017169.1, read on the forward strand.
AATGGAAGAAGGAGAGGAAGGCCATCAAAGCAGGAACAAAGAGAAAAAGAAACTCAAAAGGATATTGATCTAGGAAGCCAAATAAAAATATCATAGGTGTTAACAAGAAGTGGGGCTAAGCCCACTAATAAAAATAAAAAGTGTTGATGATGAAAATGATATCATGGAATATTAGGGGTATGAATAAAACCCCTAAAAAAGAGTTATTAAGGAATTAATAGGTTGTTATAGCCCTAAGTTTATTTTAATACAAGAAATAAAATTAAGCAATGAGGAATGTAAGGATGCTTTTAAGAAGATTTGGAAGATAGGTGATTGTTTAGCAGTTTCTTCTACAGGAGCTTCAAGTGGTATTGCAATAATATGGGACAAATGCAAATGGGATGGACAACTATTAGAAGCAAAAAGTAATTGGGTTGTTAGATTATTTTGCAAGAAAGAGGAAAACATCAAAGTTGGGGTTATAAATGTATATGCTCCAACTATAGTTACTCCTCATGAAAGATGTTGGAAGGACCTTAGTATATTTTTATCAAATACAATGATGATTCATTGTGATCTATGGATTCTTGGGGGTGATTTTAATATTATTCTATCTCCTTTGGAAAAGAAGGGTGGCATTCTAGGATGGTCTAAATCAATGCAATATTTTGCTTCATTTGTCAATTCAAATGACCTTTGGGATGTTAGTCCCTCAAGCTTTCAATATACATGGGATAATAGATGCATTGGAAAAAATCATATAGCAGAAAGACTAAATAGATTCTTGTTATCCAATAAATGGTTGCAAACAAAGTATACAATCTCTTCAGATATTTTATTACGAGCAGGATTAGATCACAAACCCATTCTTTTGACTTGTGAGTTACCTAATAATGGTCATCCAAAGCCATTTTACTTCTAATCTATGTGGCTCCAAGACCCTAATTTTTCCAGATGGTTATGTTATGGTGGGATGAATCAAAATTTGAAGGATCATGTATGTACAAGGTTTGTTCAAAAGTTGAAATATTTAAAGGAGCAAATGAAGATATGGAATGCCAAATATTTTGGTAACATTTTTAAAGAAAAGAAAGAAATTGAATCCAAGCTCAAAAATTTACAAGAGATAGTAGAAATTAATGGAATGGATCAAGATTCTTATGTGAAAGAAAAACAATTACTTTCTGATTATCATAATGCATTGAAAAAGGAGTCATATTGGTTCCAAAAATCTAGAGAGAAATGGCTCAAGGAAGGAGATAGAAATACAAAAAATTCATGCTACAACAAAAAAAATTTTTTGTTCATCATATCAAAAATATTATAACTCCAGATGGAAGAAATATTGAGGATGAAGAAGATATAAGGAAGGAAGCAATTAATTATTTCAAAAATATTTTATCAGATTCTAGGCAAGATAAGGAGGCACAAGAAAACTTCTACAAAATATTCCATCAATTATCACTCAGGGACAAAATGAAAGCTTGATGAAGAAGATATCTATGGAGGAGCTCCATGAAGCAATTTTCTCTTTCCATCCTAACAAGGCACCTAGCCCCGATGGATTTCCTACAATTTTATTTCAAAATTTTAGGATTTATTGAAGAGTGATATGTTAGATGTGGTTGAAGAGGCCCAAAAAAGGAAGGCTATAATAAGTGAGATCAATTCTACTTTTATTACCTTGGTTCCCAAGAAAGGTGACACAAAATATTTTGATAATTTTCATCCAATAAGCCTTTGTAATATGATTTATAAGATCATTTCAAAAATTATGGCAAATAGGTTGAAGGGCATTCTAGGGTGTCTTATCTCAGAGGAACAAGGTGGCTTTGTTCATGGTAAACAAATTCTTGATGGTATAATTATTGCACAAGAGGCCATACATTCTCTTCATTCCATGAAAAAACTAGGTATGCTTTTGAAATTAGATATGAACAAAGCATATGATAGGGTTTCCTAGAATTTTCTACATGCTATTCTCAAAAATTTTGGCTTTGATTATAGTTGGTGTGAGTGGATTAAATGTTGTTATAGCACTACAAAATTTTCTATTTTGATCAATGGTTCTCCTATTGGGTACTTCAAGTCATCTTGTGGACTTCATCAAGGTGATCCACTTTCTCCTTATCTATTCATTATTCTAGTAGAAGCATTAGGGAGAGCCTTTTCAAAGGTAAAAATGGAAGGAAAAATCAAGGGTATTCAAGTTGCAAAAAATGGTCCCTTTGAATCTCATCTCCAATTTGTTGATGATACTTTTCTTTTGGGCCATCCCTCAATCAATGAGGCCATGGAGTTTAAATCAATATTATCATGTTATGAGAAGGCTACTGGACAGTTGGTAAATACTACAAAATCTAAGATTTTTTCATTAATACTACCCTAGATTTACAACAAATTATTGTGAATATTTTAGGGTTTAAAATTGAAAAATTTTCCATCAACCTACTTGGGTATTCCTTTGTCTGATAAAGGAAATAAAAAGGAGCTTTGGATCTCTTTTTTGGATAGAATGAAATCTTGCTTGGTAGGTTGGAAAGGTAAGTTCTTAACCATGGCAGGAAGGCTACAACTCATAAAGACTACATTGCAATCCATTCCTATTTATATGATGTCACTTTCAAGACTACCAACAGGTATTGCATCAAAAATTGATAAAATTCAAAGAGACTTTCTATGGAAAGGTTGTGAGGAAAAATTTAGGTTTCCTCTTTGTAAGTGGGATAGGGTTTGCAAAGGAAAGAATATTGGAGGAGCAGGCTTGCAAAATTGTAGACTTATGAATTTGGCATTAGGAGCAAAGCTTGGGTGGAGATTATTCAGAGATCAAGGAAAGAATTGGGTAAAAATATTACTTCAAAAATATATAGGTTCTCTTGATGCAATGAAATTATTTAGGAAAATAACTCTACCCAAAGGATCATCAACATGGAACTTCATATCAGAGAGTTTACAATTGATAAAGAAACATATTAGATGGTCAGTCAATGAGGGGAGTTATGCAAATTTTTGGTTTGATGCTTGGTTGAAGCCTTATCCTCTTATCTCTGACTCAAAATGGAAACCATTGGCTCAAGCATGCCTAGCATGTAAAGGTCCAAAGGTCAAATATTATATTATTATGAGCAAAAACTCTAGATCATGGATTTATTTTAGTAACCTAGTTGAAGGAGAGGAACTCAAACAAATTGTAGATGAACTTCAAAAGATGCTTCAAGAGTTTTATTTACCAATTTTTACATGAAAGGATGAGTTGGTTTGGAATTTATCAAAGGATGGTGGATACTCGATCAAGTTGGGATATGAGGATTTAGAACAATCAAAATTTCCTTCTCCCAAATATTTTCCTTGGAAGAACGTTTGGTCATTAGAGGCTCTCCCTAAGGCCTCAACATTTCTTTGGTTAGCAGTTCAAAGTAAGATTCTTATAAGAGAGAGTCTACAAAGAAGAGGATATTATGGACCCTTCAGATGTGCCTTGTGTGAGAAGGATTTAGAAACATCAGACCATTTACTTCTTCATTATCTATTTTCTCACACCATTTGGGGTTATTTTTTAAAAATATGAAATTATATTGGGTAGCTCCATCAACATTGAAAGAGTTGATAAAATATTGGATAAATTATTTCAAAGCTAAAGCATTATGTATTCTTTGGAGGATTGGCCCTACCATTATTTGTTGGAATTTATGGCTTGAAAGGAATAACATAATTTTTAAAAATAAATATCAAAATCATGCCCAAGTTTGGAACCATATTAGTGCCTCTCTTGCAGAATATCTACAAATATGGTGCTCATCATGGGAAGTCTCAATTGTAGAAAAAGAGGTGCTAATAACTTGGCTACAGGATTTGAACATACATGGAAGAGTCATCTACGACAACGAAATTAAAACAAAGGATCTACTTCGATCTATGGTAAAATGAAAATGTCCAAAAATTGGGTTTATCAAAATTAATTTTGATGGTGCTTCTAAAGGAAATCTAAGAAAAGTTAGTGGAGGTGGTGTTTTTAGAAATAGTGAAGGCAAAATTCTCCTCACTTATTTAAAATCATATGGAACTTCAACTAACAACTATGCAGAGGCTAGGGCACTTCTTACAAGGATTAAAATTGCAGTAGAAAAAGGATGGAAATATATTTCAATTGAGGGGGACTCACAAATTATCATCAATGCTATTAACAAAAATGGATGTGGAGACTGGATAAAAAATAATATTATTGTTGATGTTCATCATCTATTACTAGAGGCAATCTCTTGGAAGTGTGAGCATATTTATAGAGAAGGAAATCAAGTAGTAGATAAATTAGCGAATTATGGTGTTGATCTTCATCTTGGTGAAATTCAAATTTTAGAAGGCAACTGGCCAAGTGAGATTTTATGTCTTAATCAAAATGATGTCAAGGAGTTGATTGTGGAAACATAGCACTTCGAGGAAGTTGAAGAATATATTTAAGAGAAAAAAGAAATGAAAAAATGTGATAAAAATGTATGCTGCAACAAATGTAATATTTTGGTATTTTGATGGGAGTGGCCCCCAATAGAAGCCACATATAACCTATTAAAAATAATAGTGCTTTTATTATTAAATAAAATTAGCTCAATTGGTTAGATTTCTCAACATTTGAGGAGACCCCAGATCAAATATTGTCAACTAACACATTGTTAATATTAAAATTGTTGTAATATTACTTTTTAGTATTAAATGACATTAGCTCAATTGGTTATATTTATCAACACTTGAGGAGACCCAAGATCAAATCTTGTCAACTGATACATTGAAAATAAAAAAATGTTGTAATATTACTATATGGTGGTGAAGATCTCATACAAGTGGGGTCCATTTCCAATCCCATATAAATAATTAAAAATAATAATAATAATATTGTTTTTTTAGTTGTTTGTTTTGGAATACGACTTTAATGCAAAGTAATGGCAAATATTTTTACGATTTAATATTAAATAGTTGTAACCTTTGAAAGGTAAATTTCTTTAAATTTGTCTTAGAGAGATACCCTAGTGGTATGTCCATGCTACCCAGGGACACACTAGTGGTATGTTTCTAGACTATTATTTAGGCTATCCAAGTTCAAATCATAGGAAGGGAGGCCCTCATTGTGTCTGAAGGATTTTGGCCCCAGTTGTGCCACCCATTGTATATTAATTTTTGATTAGTTTTTTTTTTAATTGAAATATATAACTGTCATAATAAATAACCAACAACAAATATACATCAAAGAAGGTCCAAGCCTCAAAAATCAAACTAAGCTAAACATCTCCATGCAAAGAGGAAACAAAAGTACTATACATCATATGAGTGTAACTGTATCATTATATATTTTTACAAACATATAATAACATTTTTGTGCATAGATTGATTCAATTTAACACTTTCATGGATACAAAAATCACCCGTTTTCATTGCATCATCAGGAATGAGTGAGTTGAGGTTTAGCGAGTGTGGCGGGAGTGAGGGTTTGAATTTTTTGGGCAAGAATCTCAGCCAAGGCGACAGAGGTAGAGCAGGTATGGAAGGGGCGGGTGAGAACCTCGAGCATGGATCAAGCGAGGATACAGAGGAATGCAGTCAGGCTACGGTAGATTTGGAGGCAGGCATCATGAGGGAGCCCGACCCTCCTCAGAAAGACCCTGATAAAAAAGATACGAACGACAATGCGGGACCCAAGAAGTGGTTTTCTTTTGCTGAGACTCTTAGAGGAAAAAAAAAGGAGGTTCTCTATCTTCCGCCCCTAGTTCCAGTAAATAATAAAATTTCAACCCCAACAAGTTCCATGAGCCCTTTTATTTCAATGGAAGAATTATCCCTAGTAGGCAAGTTTTTGGGAGGTAGGTCGGACATGGAGACTATCAGGGCTTGGGCGATGGGTAAATGGTGACCGGTAGGCATCTTGGAGTTGGTAGCTCTAACTTGAGGGTTCTTCATTATCCATTTTAACAATATGGAGGATGCTAACCGCATTTTAATAGGAGGTCCTTGGTTTTTAGGTAAAAGGAGCCTTTTTCTTAGACAATGGGATGAAGATTTCGACCTTAAAAAGAAAAATATTAACATTGCCCCTATTTGAGTTTGTCTCTCGAGTCTACCTGCCCAGTTATTCAATGAATATTGGTTGCAGGGCATAGCCAGAACTATAGGGGACCTGATCTCCATTGACCATGTGACCTTGTCCAGGACAATGATGACTCATACATGAATCTGCGTAAATGCTAATTTGGATAATGAATTGCCAAGGTTTATGGAGCTAGAGTATGGAGAATACTATCAAAAATAATCGATAGAATATAAGAACAGACCAGCATTCTATGCAGAATGTAAAAATCAAGGACACCTATGCAATCAGTGATGTTTACACAATGACACTGAGAGGGGGGGGTGAATCAGTGTAGCTATTAAATTTTTATATCTACAGCATTTAATATGAAATAAAGAGAACAAAAAAAAACTTGAACAAGAGAGCAAACCACAACACTCAATATACCGAGGTTCATCAATTTGGCTACTCCTCAAAAATGACTCGCTTGGACTCCAATCCAAATCCAGTCTTTGCAAAATCAATTTTACAAACACTTTACCAGACCAACCTGGAAGGAGCACCAACCCTCGTAATTTTTTGCTGCAATGGATGGAGCACCAACTCCTAGTACCAAGCACCAACTTGGACCGCAATTCGATAAATTTAGAATGACATAAAAATGTCTTCACTTTATGCACGACCACTGATCGGTCTGCAATTAACTCAACTCTGCACCCTCTCACGACTCTGCTTATTTTTCTCTTGATTCTTTTCTAACTCTCCTTTTACAGCAATTTCTCTCTAATAGTAGCAACATATTCTCTGTATGATTATTCTTTTATAACCTTTCAATCTGCATGCAATCGAATCACATACTCTGACTGTTCGAATCCATGCAATACGGCTGTTCGTTTCCATGCACTTCGATCGTTCGAAACCCTGCAATACGTCTTTTGGAAACCATGCAATACGACAATTTTGTTTCATGTACTTTGACTGTTCGATTTCTTCAAATACGGCTTTTCGAATGCTTTTTCGAAACTCCATGTATGATTCTACGAAAGATTTTCGATTCTTCATGTTCGGCTTTTTCTGTATGCTTCAAATACGTCTTTTCGAATGCCTGCAAATTCGACCTTTCGAATTCTTTTATTATCCTTCAAATTCGGCTTTTCGAATGCGTTTCAATTTTGCATGTTTGGCTGTTGCATTGCATGTCTAACACTTGTCAACGATTAACTGTCTGTCTGACTTCAGTTACTTTTTACGTAACTGGATGCATGATTTTCCTGTCTGCTTTTTCGACACATGTCACCTTGCATGTTCCTGCGGGTTTTACATGCCATACTGTTACCTGTCGCGATATCGTGACACTTTTGACTTATGCTGACGTCACCCTGAAGGTTGTCACGAAATCGTGACCATTTTGGCCTTGAAAGCTTTTCCCTCGCTCATGTCGCGATATCGCGACACTTAGAACTTTTGCTGACATCATCCTTCAGCATGTCGCGAAATTGCGACTGTTTTGGCTCTTGGAAGCTTTCCCTGCATCTTGTCGCGATATCGTGACACTTTGAGCTTTTGCTGACGTCATCCTCAATGCTATCGCAAAATCACGATGCTTTCGACTTCCAGCAGCTTTCCTTTCATCCTGTCGTGAAATCGTGACACTTTTCAACTTTGCTGACGTCATCATCCTACTTGTCGCGAAATCGTGACACTTTCGGATTTCGTACACTCTTCTTTGCCAGCAGCAGCGAAAAAGGAACATGTCGCGAAATCGCGACACTTTGCTCTTTCATACAGCTTTCCTTGCCAACTCCAACAAAAATGGAACATGTCGTGAAATCGCGACGCTTTGCTCTTCCGTACACTTTCCTTGCCAACTCCAGCGAAAATGGAACATGTCACAAAATCGTGACGCTTCCGGATCTTGCTGACGTCATCATCCTCCTTGTCGTGAAATTGCGACGCTTTTGGCTCTTGCTGATGTCATCAATCTTCTTGTCACGAAATCGCGACGCTTCTGGCTTCTGTACGCTCTTTGCTCCATTTTGCCTTGTGCTTTTAACTTGTCTTTTTTCATGAAATTTTAACTTGTAATATCAATGCTGCATCTTTCAGATCTACACTTTTGACTAGTAGCAAAATCGCTACACCTTAGTTTCCCCTTGTTCCAACATGTAGCGCCATCGCTACACCTTATTTTCTCTTTGTTTCAACCTGTAGCGAAATCGCTACACCTTAGTTTCTTCTTGTTTCATCATGTAGCGAAATCGCTACACCTTAGTTCCATGTATTTTCATCATGCAGCGATATCGCTACACCTTTGTTTCCTTTCATTTCAACATGTAGCAATATCGCTACACCTTTGTTTCCTTCTCTGCCAAGATGTCGCGAAATCGCGACAGTTTTGCTCGCATCTTCTCTCTCCTCGATCATGTCACGAAATCGCGACAATTTGGCGTGCATTTTCTCTCTCTTGCTTTTTGTCGCGATATCGCGACACATTTTCTCTCTCCTCAGCGAAAACTTGACATGTCACGAAATCGTGACATTTTCGACTGCGCCTTCTCTCTCCTCGATCATGTCGCAAAATCGCGACAGAAAACATGTCGCGATATCGCGACAGTTTTCTTCCTTGTCTCTTTTTTTCATTTTTTGAATCTGGGTCACTTCTGTTTTCCTTGAAACTTTCTGCACTTGATCCGATCGACCTCTGAACTACATCAATCGCATCAATCTGATTGTGTTGACAACAATGACAATACTTTTGCAATTCTTTTGCTGCACCTTGCTCAACAATCTCCCCCTTTGGAATTGTTGGCAACACACTACAACCTTGCTTAATTTCTTCTCCCCCTTTGCCAATAATACCAAAGGGCTGTTGTAGACTCCCCCTGAGTCTATGCACAACATTCTCAGACTTAAAAAGTTTGAATGCTCCCCCTAAGAATGTGTTTCCCATAGCTAGTCAGTGCTTGGGTGGTGTGACTACTCCCAACTTCTTTCGAAGGTATTCAAACACTTCCTTAGGCAAAGGTTTTGTGAATATATCAGCTACTTGCTCTGTAGTTGGAACAAAATCCAATTTAACCTCTCCTTCTGCAACTTTATCCTTCAATAAATGATATCGGATTGCAATATGTTTGGTTCTTGAATGCATTACTGGATTCTTGGATATGTTGATAGCACTAGTCTTATCACACTTAATTGAAATTGGTTCATTGAAATGAATACCAAGATCTTTCAACGTTTGTCTCATCCATAATATCTGAGTACAGCATGTTGCTGCAATGTATTCTGCCTTTGCAGTGGATAGAGATACTGATTCTTGTTTCTTGCTATGCCATGCTACCAACTGTCACCAAGATAAAATGCTCCTCCACTTGTGCTCTTTCTGTCATCAATACATCCTGCCCAATCGACATCGAATATGCAATCAAAGTGAAATTTTTACCTTTTGGGTACCAAAACCCATAATCCATAGTGCCCTTGAGATATCTCGAAAATCCTCTTTACAATTGTTACATGAGTTTCTTTGGGACTCGCCTCGAAATCTTGCAACCATACACATCGCTTGTAATATATCCGGTCTAGTGGTCGTTAAATACAAGCAGGCTTCCAATCATAGACCCGTACATTGTTTGATCTACATCACGGGGATTTATCATCCTTGCTCAACTTGTAGCCTCGTTGTCATGGGAGTGCTTGACCGGTTCATCGTCTTCCATTGTGAACTTTTTCAGCATTTCTTTTACATATTTAACTTGAGAAATAAAAATGCCTTTTTCATTTTGATTGACCTGCAGACCTAAGAAATAAGAAAGTTCACCAATCATTGACATCTCAAATTCTTTTTTCATTTTAATTGATATGTCTTTGCAAGTATTCATCCATGCTCTCGCCAAATATTATGTCATCTACATAAACAACAAGAACAATAAGATGACCCTTCTCTATTTTGACATATAAGTTGCTATCCACCAAACCTTTCTTAAACCCTTGTTTAATTAGATAATTATCCGGCCTTGCATACCATGCTCTGGGTGCCTGTTTTAATCCATATAAAGCTTTCTTTAACCCTGCAAACAAAATCTAGATTTTCACCAAGTTGGAAGCCATCGGGTTGTTCAATGTAAACCTCTTCTTCCAGTTTTCTATTCAAAAATGCTGATTTTACATCCATTTGATATACTTTGAAGTTTTTATGAACTGCTAATGCCAGAAACATCCTGATTGCCTCTAGTCTAGCTACCGGTGCAAAAGTTTCTTCAAAATCAATGCCTTCAACCTGAGCATAGCCTTTACATACTAATATTGCCTTATTTCTGACAACCTGCCCATCTTCATTCAATTTATTTCTAAAAACCCATTTAGTACCAATTATGTTTTTATTTGTTGGTCTAGGTACTAATTCCGAGGTATTGTTTTTCTCTATCTGATCTAGTTCTTCATTGATTGCCTTCATCCAACTTTCATCAATGCTTGCTTCAGCAACATTTTTAGGTTCAATACTAGATAATAGAGAATAGTTCCTCACTGCTGTTCTTCTTGTTTGAATACCATCCGTGGGATCCCCAATAATCTGTTCACTTGGATGATTTTTCTGCCAATTGCTGTTTTAAATTTCATGTTTTCTTCTTCTTCAGATTCAGTTTTTACACTATCTGGATCAATTTTCTGATTCTTCTCTATTTATTTTTCATCATCACCTTCAATGACTTCTTCATACATAGGGTAGTTTTCTTGATAAGTAATTTCTTGTTCTCTACCTTCATCAACTTTTACATCAGCACTTTCAACAATTTTCTTCAAATTCTTGTTGTAACATGTGTATGCCTTGCTTTTTGTTGAGTAACCGAGAAAGATACCTTCATCAGCTCTATCTTCAAATTTACCAAGGTTATCTTCAGTCCGTTTTATGTAGCACTTGCTGCAAAATACTTTGAAATGTCTTGCAGTTGTCTTTCTGCCAAACCACAACTCATAAGCTATTTTTCTTTCATGTGGTCTCAAGCATGCACTGTTTTGAATGTAAACTGCAGTATGAACTGCCTCTTTCCAAAATTTGTCAGCTATTTTGTTTTCTGCCAACATTGTCCTTGCCATTTCCTGCACTGTTCTATTCTTCCTTTCTACAACACCATTCTGCTGAGGTGTCCTAGCTGCTGAAAACTGTCTTCTTATCCCATGTTTTTGACAATATTCTACAAATTCTTCGGAGATAAACTCTCCTCCCCTGTCTGATCTTAGGCATTTAATTCTTTTTCCTGATTGATTTTCAACAAGATTTTTGAAGGTTTTAAACATTTCAAAGGCTTCTGACTTGAGTTTTAGAAATAGTACCCATGTCATTCTTGAGTAGTCATCTATACACAGCATAAAATATTTGTGTCCATTTATACTTTCAGTTCTCATGGGTCCACATAGATCAATGTGAATTAGTTCTAATGGCTTGCTAGTGAAGTATTTTTTTGCTTTGAAAGTGGCTCTGGTTTGTTTTCCCTTTTGGCATGACTCACAGATGCTATTTATAGGTTTGCCAATGTTTGGTATGTCTCTAACTGCTCTTTTTGAACTAATTTTTGCCATATTGTCAAAACTAATATGCCCAAGCCTCTTGTGCCATAGCCAATTTTCATCTTCCTGTCCCATCAAGCATGTTCCTTCTGTAGTTTATGAAAGTGTATACAGATTTCCTGAAGTTCTCAGTCCAGTGGCTATTAACTTTCCATTTTTTGTCTTTCTTACTTCACAGCTCTCCTTGAAGATTACATCATGACCTCTATCACATATTTGACTTACACTTAGTAAGTTATGCTTCAGGCCAATTACAAACAAGAATTATTTTGATTTTATATTGCCATCACAAATCTTGACTGATCCCTTTCCAACAATCTTTGCTCCATCATTATTTTCAAATTTCACAGAACCACCTTCATAATTCTGTAAATTCTCAAACTTTTGCTTGTCACCTGTCATGTGACTGGAACAACCACTGTCAAGTATCCAAGGTGCTGATTTGTTCTGAGCTTTAAAAGCAGTCTGGAAAATCAAAGATTCCTTTTCTTTCCATTCTGGTTTGATAGCATATTTTGCTATTTGTTTTGCCTTTGTCCTTTCATTAGCATGTGCCTTTTTTACAGGAAATTTCTGGTTTTGTTTCAACCCACTTAGTCGAGATTTTCTCGCCTCGATAATTATTTGATGAAAAAGTGCTTCTAGCTTTTAGCAATATGTCCAAAATTATGACAATTATAACATTCAATCGCATAATTCATTAAAAGAGAAAAAACATTTCTACTTGGTAAAATTCCTTTGAGATACATTATGCCTGCAATCTAAAATTTTATGGCCATAAGCATTGCATTTAAAACAATAACTAGAAAATGCATGATTAAACCTGGGTGCCGGTCTTTGCCAGTTTGAAGTAGGAGCCATGACTCTTCTCCTCCTCGGATGTGTGACTTTTGTGAATCCATCTTTGTCAGTATTCTTCTTGAATCTGGCATTATTATTTTCTTTTGCATTATTTTGTTTTTCTGGTTCAACCCTGATCTTTTCTTCTTTCTTTGTGGGTTCTATATTCAAGTTCTTTGAATCCTTTGAAGATTCTCCTTCATCAAAGCCTAAACCAAATTTGATGCCATAAGGCCTTTGGTTATTTAACATTTTATCCAGCTTTACAATACTTTCTTCAAACTTATGAAAATAGTTCAATTTTCTATTCATCTCCTCTAACTGCATCCTTAACTTAAGGATGTCTTCCTCTAGCTTGCTGCATTCAACTGTCTTTACAGTTAATTGTTCATCAAGAACTTCGGACATTTTCTTGAATTCCTCCTGTCTGTATTTTCGGATTATTTATTATGTCTGTGGCATTCTCTAATTTATTTGAAAAAAAATTATTCTTCTTCCTTTCTGCACTCAACTCTTCAAGTGCAGCAACCAATTCTCCTTCCAAATACACTTCAGCTTCATCCTTGGAATTTTCATCACCTTCTTGATTTTCCTCTGTTCTTTCTTCTTCAAGTGCCATGAATAGAGCTTCACCTCCTTCTTCTTCAGACTCCTCATTTGTGCTTTCTTCAGAACTGCTGACATTCTTGGTTATGAAGCTTTTCTTCTTGAAGTTATTCTTTGTGAAATTTTGTTTCTTCTTCCAGTCACCTTTTTCTTGGTGTGACCCTTCACCATTTTTTGTTTTCTCCTGCATTGGACATTTGGCTACAAAATGACCGACTCCTCCACAATTGAAGCATTTAAAAGGTAGCTTCCCTCTATATTTTCCTTTTCCTTTTGTGAGTTTCTGAACAATATTAGCTTCTGTTTCATCCAGTGTTCCTTCATCCTCAGATTCATATTCAGCTTTTACATTCTTGTGTGCTTTAAAAGATGCTTCTCTGTCTGTAGACTTGGTTTTTCCTATTCTCATTTCATATGCTGTCAGGGAACCATGCAACTCATCCATGCTGAAGTCGTTTAGATCTTTTGCCTCTTCTATTGCAGAGACTTTGGAGTTAAATCTTTTGTGAAGTGTTCTGAGAACCTTTTTCACCACAACTGCATCATCAATTTCTTCACCAAGTCCTCTGATTGCATTAATAATTTTGTTGACTCTCAGCATATAAATTTCTATGTTTTCATCTTCCTTCATTTGTAGTGCTTCGAACTGTGCTCGATGAGTTTGTAGTTTTGCTTCCTTAATCTTACTGTCTCCTTCATGGATGCTCTTCAGTTTATCCCACATGTCCTTTGCTGATTTACAACTCATGACTCTTATCAGTTCACTGTCAACAAGCCCACACATTATGGCATTCTTGGCTTTGGAGTTGTTTTCAAATTTCTTTTTCTCAGCAGTATCTGTTGGAGGGGTAGTGGGTGCTGTGTATCCACTATATACAGAATCCCAAATATCGTATCCTAATGCACTCAGATATGTTTGCATTCTGAGTTTCCAGAAGGTGTAATTTGTTCCATCAAATAAGGGAGCTTTGTTGGATGAAAATCCTTCACCACCTACCATTGTTTCTTCCAATATCTCCTTAGCTGATTAAGCTTGTACAAGGAACCTGTGCTCTGATACCAATTGATGTTTACACAATGACACTGAGAGGGGGGGTGAATTAGTGTAGCTATTAAATTTTTATATCTACAGCATTTAATATGAAATAAAGAGAACAAAAAAAAACTTGAATAAGAGAGCAAACCACAACACTCAATATACTGAGGTTCACCAATTTGGCTACTCCTCAAAAATGATTGCTTGGACTCCAATCCAAATCCAGTCTTTGCAAAATCAATTTTACAAACACTTTACCAAGACCAACCTGGAAGGAGCACCAACCCCTGTAATTTTCTACCTGCAGAGATGGAGCACCAACTCCTAGTACCAAGCACCAACTTGGACTGCAATTCGGATAAATTTAGAATGACATAAAAATGTCTTCACTTTATGCACGACCCTGACTGGTCTGCAATTAACTCAACTCTACACCCTCTCACGACTCTGCTTATTTTTCTCTTGATTCTTTTCTAACTCTCCTTTTACAGAAATTTCTCTCTAACAGCAGCAACATCTTCTCTGTATGATTATTCTTTTATAACCTTTCAATCTGCATGCAATCGAATCACATACTCTGACTATTCGAATCCATGCAATACGGTTGTTCGGTTCCATGCACTTCGATTATTCGAAACCCTGCAATACGTCTTTTGGAAACCATGCAATATGGCAATTTTGTTTCATGTACTTTGACTGTTCGATTTCTTCAAATACGGCTTTTCGAATGCTTTTTTGAAACTCCATGTATGATTCTACGAAAGCTTTTCGATTCTTCATGTTTGACTTTTTTGTATGCTTCAAATACGTCTTTTCGAATGCCTGCAAATTCGACCTTTTGAATGCTTTTATTATCCTTCAAATTCAGCTTTTCGAATGCGTTTCAATTTTGCATGTTTGGCTGTTGCATTGCATGTCTAACACCTGTCAACGATTAACTGTCTGTCTGACTTTAGTTACTTTTTACGTAACTGGCTGCATGATTTTCCTGTCTGCTTTTTTGACACGTGTCACCTTGCATGTTCCTGCAGGTTTTACATGCCAGACTGTTACCTATCGCGATATCATGACACTTTTGACTTATGCTGACGTCACCCTGAAAGTTGTCATGAAATCGTGACCATTTTGGCCTTGAAAGCTTTTCCCTCGCTCATGTCATAATATCGCGACACTTAGAACTTTTGCTGACGTCATCCTTCAGCATGTCGCAAAATCGTGACCGTTTTGGCTCTTGGAAGCTTTCCCTGCATCTTGTCACGATATCGCGACACTTTGAGCTTTTGCTGACGTCATCCTCAATGCTATCGCGAAATCACGACACTTCCGGCTTCCAGCAGCTTTCCTTTCATCCTGTCACGAAATCGTGACACTTTTCAACTTTGCTGACGTCATCATCCTGCTTGTCGCGAAATCACGACACTTTCGGATTTCGTACACTCTTCTTTGCCAGCAGTAGTGAAAAAGGAACATGTCGTGAAATCGTGACACTTTGCTCTTCCGTACAGATTTCCTTGCCAACTCCAGCGAAAATGGAACATGTCGCGAAATCGTGATGCTTTGCTCTTCCGTACAGCTTTCCTTGCCAACTCCAGCGAAAATGGAACATGTCGTGAAATCGCGACGCTTTCGGCTCTTGCTGACGTCATCATCCTCCTTGTCGCGAAATCGTGACGCTTTCGGCTCTTGCTAACGTCATCAATCTTCTTGTCATGAAATCGCGACGCTTCTGGCTTTCGTACGCTCTTTGCTCCATGCAGTAGCGAAATCGCTACAAATTTTTGCCTTGTCTTTTTTCATGA
The DNA here is from genome assembly GCA_028583015.1 of Wollemia nobilis. Classification (NCBI taxonomy): domain Eukaryota; kingdom Viridiplantae; phylum Streptophyta; class Pinopsida; order Araucariales; family Araucariaceae; genus Wollemia; species Wollemia nobilis. Next base: position 887,461 of record JAQPPZ010017169.1, read on the forward strand.
AATTTTAACTTGTAATATCAATGCTGCATCTTTCAGATCTACACTTTTGACTAGTAGCGAAATCGCTACAGCTTAGTTTCCCCTTGTTCCAACATGTAGCACCATCGCTACACCTTATTTTCTCTTTGTTTCAACCTGTAGCGAAATCGCTACACCTTAGTTTCTTCTTGTTTCAACATGTAGCGAAATCGCTACACCTTAGTTCCATGTATTTTCATCATGCAACGATATCGCTACACCTTTGTTTCCTTTCATTTCAACATGTAGCGATATCGCTACACCTTTGTTTCCTTCTCTGCCAGCATGTCACGAAATCGCGATAGTTTTGCTCGCATCTTCTCTCTCCTCGATCATGTCACGAAATCACGAAAATTTGGCGTGCATTTTCTCTCTCCTACTTTTTGTCGCGATATCGCGACACATTTTCTCTCTCTTCAGTGAAAACTTGACATGTCACGAAATCGTGAAATTTCCAGCTGCGCCTTCTCTCTCCCCGATCATGTCGCGAAATCACGACAGAAAACATGTCGCGATATCGCGACAGTTTTCTTCCTTGTCTCTTTTTGCCATTTTCCCGAATACGGGTCACTGCTTTTCCTTGAAACTTTCCGCACTTGATCCGATCGACCTACGAATCGCATCAACTGCATCAATCTGACTGTGTTGACAACAATGACAATACTTTTGCAATTCTTTTGCTGCACCTTGCTCAACAATCAGTGCCCTAACCTGGAAATGAATAGAGAAAAGTAGAATCAAGGAATGCCAGATAGAGGAAATTTGAGGAGTTTTCTTGGAAAAGGTGATTTCAATAAGGCAAACTATATCTACCAAAAAAAGAAAAGAGAGGGTGCAGGGTCCCAAAAAGACAAAGTAAAATAACAGGTTGTTGGTAACCAAAATACTCAGGTAAGTTTCAATCCTCTAGTTTCAAATAAATTTTCAATTCTATACAATATGGGAGTAGGAGGATTATCGAAATACATAGAAGCCCAGAACCTTCAGGCTAACCTTTTTGATTCTCTAGAATCCCCATCCAAGTCAGGATCCGCAAACCCTAATGCTAAAATTATTGTAAGCCTTGTGGGCATCACAAATCCAAACCCTAATGCTCGATCTCTAGAATCCCCATCCAAGTCGGGATCCTTAAACCCCAATGCTGAAAATACTTCAAGCCCAGTGGGCATCCCAAACCCAAACCCTAATTTTGAAGGACTTAGGAAGAAAGTTGAGGTATTGGAAAATAAAAAATATCATCTCCCTAATATCATCACTAGAAGCCAGGTGAATCCTACTGAGAGGTCATCCCATAGACCAGGGGAATACAGGAAAAAAGGAGAATATTTGGATGTAGGGGTGGAGATATGTGAAACTCTTTAGACTGAGGAATATGGCAGTCCGGTTCTATAACAAATTGCCTCCCCCAGTTTAGTCCTAAACAAACCAGAAGCACTGTGAAGTCTCCTATAGATTTTGGCAATGAAAAAATAAGAGGGAGAATATCAAATGCTGAGCATCAAAAAATTAAAACTGATAATGACATTGCCAATGGAAAATAGAGAACCTTGTTTCAATAAGTTATTTCGGGTTCTAAAGACAACAAATTAGGAAAACCCCCTCAAGGGAGGGGGAGAGGAAGAAATCCCAAACAATATAAATGAATTTCCTCTCATGGAACATGAGAGGCCTCAATGGCCTGCCCAAACACAGGGAAGTCAGTGCAATAAGAAATCAAGTGAATCCAACTATTATCATGTTGCAAGAAACAAAAACTGATGAGATTCAATCAAAAAAAGTAGCAAAAAAAATCTGGAATCAAGGGGAGATGGTTTACAAATTAGCCAGAGGAGCGTCTGGAGGCCTTATGACTTTGTGGGATCCCCATATAGTAGAAATTACCATTATTCAGAAATATGACATGGTTCTTAGCATTTTATTTAAGGAAATAAATAGCAACAGGTCATGGATCCTTTCAAATATTTATGCGCCAACTTCAATTCAAGGGAGAGCTCTACTATGGGAGTACTTAGGCAATCTGAGTGAAATCTTCCATAATGTCCCATAGATTCTGGTTGAGGATTTTAACACTCCTCTTTACCCTTCAAAAAAAATGGGTGGAAATGGACCACCTATCAGGAGTGTTGTTGCTAATCCACAACGTACCCCAAAATTGGGGATCCACCTTTTTGCATGTGTTCCAAGAAGACCGAAGTGGCCCATAGGCTAAAGTTCAAAGAAAAAAAAGCAAAACACCATAAGGAAAAAAAAAAGTGTCGTGATATTGCGACATGTTGCACCATCGCAGCCCAAAAAGAAAAAGTGTCACGATATCGCGACATGTTGCACCATCGCAGCCCAAAAAGGAAAAAGTGTCGCGATATCGTGACATGTTGCACTGTCGTGTCCAAAGTAGAAAAATTGTCACGATATTGCGACATGTTGCATCATCGCGGCCAAGGATGAAAAAGTTTCGTGACATTGCGACCTGTTGCACCGTCGTGGCCAAAGGAAGAAAAGTGTCACGATATCACGACATGTTGCATTTTCACGATTCAAAATGGGCAAACAAGCAGAGAAAGAAAAAGTGTCGCGATATCGCGACATGTTACATTTTCATGGCTAAAAGCAACAAAATACGGAAGGGGCAAAAAGTGTCGCGATATCGCGACATGTTCTATTTTCATGATTCAAAGCAACAAAGGAGAGCAAGGAGGCAAAAGTGTCGCGATATCGTGACATGTTCCATTTTTGCCAAGGTAACAGACCTGCATAGTGATGTGGACATAAGGACAAAATCCAATGAAGAAGACAAAGTGTTACATAAGGAATATTTAATGATTTGAAATCATTTAAGATGGTCGTTACACACGGAGGGAAATAGACGCAAAACCATGTGGAGAAATCGCAGCGAAGGGCCACAAAATGGAAAGCAAAGCACACGCATACAGGGAAGGTGAAATGAACATTCAGGGAAGGTGAAACGAACCGTCAGGGAAGGAAACAAGGTTTTCACGAGTTTAAATATGACATTCAAAGAGGCCAGATGAGGATTGAAAACCGCTGCAAGCAGAGTTGCAGAGTTGAAGGCGAGAAGACATTTCTGGACCTGCTTGAGTTGTTTTTCTTCCATTGACTGGTTTGGGAAAACAAAAAATTTTGCTATTGTAAAATGACATATTTTTAATGCAAAAGTTTTCAGAAATTTGCATCTTGTGGGCAAGAAAGAAGGATATTTTCTTTGCATGCTATGGATTTAATGTTTATTCTTTCATTCTTTCAGATTTTGAATTTATAGATAATGTTAATGCCATGTTTTTGGGTTACATTAGGCGAATATTTGAAATCTTAATTTTATTTCGTACCCTAGGAACCAGCACTTAGTCTATGGGGATTGTGCTTGTTTTGCAAGTCCAATAGGTTAGGTTGCATGCACGGAAACCTCACATCTTCGGTTTTGTCAAAATAGGATAGCATCATACTGAATGCATTTTATTTCCATTTTCTGCATTTCATTTTCATTTTTCTGCATTTTATTTTTTCCAAAAATTTTAACTTATTTTCAGGCATTAAAATAAACATTTAAAATTTCCAAAATCCAAAAAACAATGAACAATCACTAAAGTTTCATGATGAAATAAATCAACATTGCCCCTTGTTTACAGTTACTTGCAATCACTAAGGTGTTCCAAGCATTTAAATTGAATATCTTTATTTGAGATTACTAATACACATATGCAAATTCTAAATACAGCGGAGACCTTGGAGAAGTCGTTTGTTTAACTTCTTTGCAAGAGGGGATTTGGAACCCAAATCCTAAAGGAGAGTGTACTTTCACAACTGGGTGAAAATACCACTCAATAGATTGGCGCTAGAAGGAGGGCCTAAACTGGTTTATTTCAGTGTGATTTAAATTCTATAGGGATTTAAATTTTGAATATTTCATGCCCTATTGATTATTATCTTTAGCCCTCTTTTAACAATACAGCCTTGTAGTGTTAAAATGAGGACATGAATTGCTATGAATTTTTCTAACGCTTTTTATTGTTCATACAGGAATAATGTGTTTTGATTTGATTTAAAAAAAAAAAAAAATGGTTTTGACTAACGAGGTTGTCTCCATGCAATTACTTTCATTTGATTTTAATGGATACATCTCTTGGTTGATGCTAACGTGATTATTCATATGTTACATGTTTTATATTTGCTATTCAATTTCATGCTTATTTGTAAGGAATTATTTTTTGTCTAAAATGTATTTTTTGTCGGTATTATGCTCTTCACCTACGCGTAATGCGATCTTGTGAATCAGAAAGCCTACAACACTAAGAGTATGCTCTTCACTTGCGCATATGCGATCTGGTGAATTAGAAACTTATATTTTTAGAATACTGCTTTGTCATGGTTCCTTCTTTTATTCATGACTAACAAATTGGTTTTGAAGTTATTCTTTGAATTTTATTAATCGCAAGATTTTCTGTGTGTCACAGGTTTTCTTTGAGGTATTGAGAGTTTTGTCAGGTTTTTTAGGGTTATCATCATCAATTTTGAATCAAATGGCCCAACCTCCACCACCTCTTTGGTACGGATTCAATAACATTCCTTTGAATATTGCCAGGGATATTCACAAGATCCCTAGGAATATAGAGAAATTTTTTCCCAAATACGAATCGGATGGCCCAAGGACCGCAAAAGAACATATTCAGGCCTATAGGGATGTTTTGATAAGATTGCAAGTTCAGCATGAAGATGTGGCTTGTAGACTCTTCCCCATGAGCCTAGACCAAGTGGCTTATGAATGGTATATTTTCTTACCTACTAATTCCATTACGTCATGGAAGCAAATGGAGAATGCTTTTGTCAACCAATTTAGGTCACCATTAGATCCCACAATCATCTATAATCATCTATAATCAAGAGAGGCCAGGGTGAGCCAATCCAAACTTTTAATCAGAGATTTCAGAAGTGCTATAATAGAGCAATTCGGCATTTTTCCATTGATCCCGTAGTAGCTTTGCAAATATATTTTGGGGCATTGGATCCTATGACGACAATGTTTGCAAGGCAAAATCCTCAAGTTACCATGCTTGCTCTAGCCTACAATGAAGCTATGACCATTGAATAGCAAATGACACCACAAGGTTATGGGTTTTCCCAGATGCCTATGGTAGAACAATATGGTCCATATGGTCAAGCTCCTATGATGAATCAAATCATGGCACAACAAATGTCAGGCATAAATGCTTTGCCTTATCAACAACCATATTCATAAACACCCGCTTATGCACCCAATCCAATTCCGATTCAAAGTGTGAATCCCTACGCAAATCAAGTGGCTCAAAATCCAACTCAAATGTTAAGTCAAGATCTCACCAATTACTCAAATCCTACTAGAACTGGCAATAACATAGCTCAGCCAAAAGAGATTTATTCAGAGGTTGAAGAACTCAAAAATATGGTTCACAAATTGAGTAATGATTTGGTTCAAAAATAGAAGTATGAATCCCATGCCCCTCACCCAAATAAAAACTTCAACGATAGAGGGAGACAGTGGAATACGAAGCCAAACAATGGGGGTGTGCCTTCCCCTATTGCTAATCATATAGATACTTCTGCAAGACCAAGTCACTCTAGTTCCATTCTTAATATTTTTGATCTTGCATGGGAAAAGGGGTGTAGATTGCATAATACAAAGGTGCATAATGAAAGGAATTGTCCTGAAATTGCTATGTATACCCATTGTCTTCAAGCTCAAGTGGATGATTTGGAACTTGTGCCAAATAAGGGTCCACCCCAACATCAACAAGGGGAGGACAACATTTTGGTGGTGGAAACTCTATATCGTCAAGAGAGTGATGACCAAGAGGATCCACACCTTCCATATTGTGATAAAATTGAATCATGGGTTACAAATTTGGATTATGATAGCTTTACCAATTTGAATTCAAGAAATAATCCACTTTTGGAAATAACTGGACCATCTATGGAAGGTGAAGATGAATTGGATGAGAAACATATTGATGAATCAGAAGATGAAGAAGAAGTAGTTGAGCGTCACAATTTGAACTTGGAGGATGACTACTATGAGTCATGGAAGAAGTGGGAAGACTACACTCACTCCAAAATTGCTAATGAAACTTGTGTGCCAATTGATAAACAGGACAACATAATCCCTACTCAAAGGAAGATATTACAACTCCTGTGCAATTTGAGGATGTTTTGGAAGAGATACCAGGGAAAGTGAACAAAGAATTGGAATTAAATGACAAAGTGGTTGATCTATTGGAAGCAACGAAAGCGATTGATCATGAAGATGAGTTACTTGACATACACTGTGACCAAGAATATGTGAGGGTTGAAAAGGATGGGCATGTTTTCCATTGGGTGCCCAATTTTGGTATGTTTGATGAACAAGTACTCAATGAAGAATATGAAGACCATGAGGTAAAAGAGGGAATTGCAAATCCTCACCAAATCTTGGTAAATGAAAAGGTGAAAAAGGTAAAATCTAAATCTTTGTGTTCAAACATCCAAGATTTTGGTGAAGATTTGCATAATTCAAATGATATTTATAATGAAATGCCATTGAAGGTGAATGAAGAACAAGGATTAATTTCTAACCACACCTTTGATAACATTAATTTAATGAATGAAAATGAGCTTGATGCACTTAAATTGCTAAATCAAATTCATCAACAATTAATTCTTGAATCTAGGATAAAAATTCTTAATGATCCCCATTTAGTAAATATCCTAGATGCTTGTAAATTGTTGCACAATTTTGATTGGCCTAAGAACATGGAAAAGGAATTAGCTTTGAAACTTTTAGAAATAGGCTCTTGCTTACAAAATTTCATTTGGAATAAAGAAAGCCTAGTTCTAAATCATGAATGGAATTATGAAATTTGCACCTTAAAGAATAGACAAGAAAGAATTGAAAATCAACCATTGTCTAATCAAATTGGTAATTTGAATCTCACCTATAGGAATACTAATGGAATGAAATCAAATTGGTATGGTGAGAGGGGCAAGTGGAAATTTATTTCTTTGTTTGGTTTGGTCTTGTTTTTGTTGGATTCCTGCAAAACTTGGTATGCGTATCACGTCATATGTCTTTTAAAGAATTCTAATCAGGTTTGGGATCCGGGAAAATGATAATCCAAATTTTTGCATCATCTTGTATTGTATTGTATATACTTTTGGTTTTCATGTTTTGGTTTTGGATTAGATCTCATTTTGGTTTTAAGTTTTGTGTGTTGGTCCTTTGGACATTTTTGGTTTGTTAATTTAGGTCCTTATGAATGTTGACTAAGACTAGGATAATATGAAACATCGGAATTGTATTGCAGAAAGCTCCACGAATTTCGCAAACACATTAAAGAATATCGTTTGGAACTTACGATGCAGGAAGTTGCCAGTTTTATAAATTATGGTAAAGTAGGCGATATACTCCATCCACATTTCAAAAGGAGCAGTGCATTCATATCTCATGTACATTCCGCATTGCATATACATTCCATCTCAGTTGCATATTCATTTCATGTGCAATCATTGAAAAGGTTTCGAATCCTCTTAGGGTTATTACATAACATATATTAAAAGAATCCTAAGGTTGGGAACTGATGCCCGAACTATCTTGAACCAAGTACGTTCTACACATATTAAAGAGAATCTTGAGTAAGATGGTCAAAATCATACTTGGAAGAAAAGGTGAGGTGAAAGGAGTATTTCGTGTTTGTCCTATCAGGCAACGTAATCCTTAAAAAAGTGGTTTTTACCACTCCCAAAGTGCTTAAAGCCTAAAATCAGAGTAGTAAGGATAGGGTTAAATCCTCATCGAACTTAGGTTGAGGATCCAACTCCCCAAAGCTCTTATTTGACCTTCATGGAGTAGTAAGGATAGGTTCTAATTCTCATCTCGCTTAGGTTGAGAATCCGATTCCCCAAAGCTTCTATTTTGTCCACTCAAGAACTTGAAATTCAAAAGAAAATATTTTTTCATTTATTTATTCATATTGGATTGGAAGGATCGTACTACATGTCCCTTGCAAGGATGGGTAGTCATCCCCAAGGTACAAGAAATCAAAGTAGAGCCAAATCATGGATTATGGGGTTAATATCCATCGGGGCTATAGACGCCTGGATGGAAGTGGAATATGCTCATGCATGGCAACATGTCTTGTCTAAAAGCAAGACCACTAACTGCTCAAACGGACAGGCTAGCCTGACAGTTTCATCCATAACAGGTTAAATCATTTTGTTCAAGATGAGGTAATGAATTCTGGATCAGAGTAGTATGGATAGGATTAAATTCCCATATCGCTTAGGTTGGGAATACTATTACCCAAAGCTCTGATTTCACTTACACCTACACATGGGTTCAAGATGGTAGTGACACATAACCAACTTTGGGATCTAGTAAATTAATTCATATACATATGTTTGGTCCTAAGAGGGTTTGATAGTTTTAATATGTTTTTTCATGATACTGGAAGATCTGAGCCTTTGCAAAGTAGGTTGTTATATCTCTAACATAGTTGTCATACGTCAAATCCTACCCAAATCATTCAGAGCCTTGCATTGGAATCATAAGTGAAACTGACAATGGAAAGTTGAACGAGTTTTAAACGATAAGGAATGAAGCACATTGCACACACCGAGCTGATGCTTAATAATTCTAATGTTTCATGTATTTCTCATCTAGTTTCATTCTTGGGACATTCGCTAACGCTTGTATTTGAGTCTGTGTGTTTTTCAGGTTGAGTTCTCATCGAAATTCTCAAGAGCATTTCCCAACAGAGTCGCCATTTGTTATGGCTGATCCACAACGTACCCTAAAATTGGGGACCCACCTTTTTGCATGTGTTCCAAGAAGACCGAAGTGGCCCATAGGCTAAAGTTCAAATAAAAAAAGCAAAACACCACAAGAATAAAAAAAGTGTCGCGATATCGCGACATGTTGCACCATCGCAGCCCAAAAAGAAAAAGTGTCGTGATATCGTGACATGTTGCACCATCGCAGCCCAAAAAGGAAAAAGTGTCGCGATATCACGACATGTTGCACTGTCGCGGCCAAAGTAGAAAAAGTGTCGCGATATCGCGACATGTTGCATCATCGCGGCCAAGGATGAAAAAGTGTCACGATATCGCGACATGTTGCACCGTCGCGGCCAAAGGAAGAAAAGTGTCGCGATATCGCGACATGTTGCATTTTCGTGATTCAAAATGGGCAGACAAGCAGAGAAATAAAAAGTGTCACGATATCGCGACATGTTACATTTTCGTGGCTAAAAGCAACAAAAGATGAAAGGGGCCAAAAGTGTCGCAATATCGCGACATGTTCTATTTTCATAATTCAAAGCAACAAAGGAGAGCAAGGAGGCAAAAGTGTCACGATATCGCGACATGTTCCATTTTTTCCAAGGTAACGGACCTGCATAGTGATGTGGACATAAGGACAAAATCCAATGAAGAAGACAAAGCGTTACATAAGGAATATTTAATGATTTGAAATCATTTAAGATGGTCATTACACACGGAGGGAAACAGACACAAAACCATGTGGAGAAATCACAGCGAAGGGCCACAAAATGGAAAGCAAAGCACACGCATACAGGGAAGGTGAAATGAACAGTCAGGGAAGGTGAAACGAATAGCCATTGGCAAATGAAATGAACCGTCAGGGAAGGAAACAAGGTTTTCACGAGTTTAAATATGCCATTCAAAGAGGCCAGAGGAGGATTGAAAACCACTGCAAGCAGAGTTGCAGAGTTGAAGGCGAGAAGACCTTTTTGGACCTGTTTGAGTTGTTTTTCTTCCATTGACTGGTTTGGGAAAACCAAAAATTCTGCTATTGTAAAATGACATATTTTTAATGCAAAAGTTTTCAGAAATTTGCATCTTGTGGGCAAGAAAGAAGGAGATTTTCTTTGCATGCTATGGATTTAATGTTTACTCTTTCATTCTTTCAGATTTCGAATTTATAGATAATTTTAATGCCATGTTTTTGGGTTACATTAGGAGAATATTTGAAATCTGAATTTTATTTCGTACCCTAGGAACCAGCACTTAGTCTATGGGGATTTTTCTTGTTTTGCAAGTCCAATAGGTTAGGTTGCATGCACGGAAACCTCACATCTTCGATTTTGTCAAAATAGGATAGCATCATACTGAATGCATTTTATTTCCATTTTCTGCATTTCATTTTCATTTTTCTGCATTTTATTTTTTCCAAAAATTTTAACTTATTTTCAGGCATTAAAATAAACATTTAAAATTTCCAAAATCCAAAAAACAATGAACAATCACTAAAGTTTCATGATGAAATAAATCAACATTGCCCCTTGTTTACAGTTACTTGCAATCACTAAGGTGTTCCAAGCATTTAAATTGAATATCTTTATTTGAGATTACTAATACACATATGCAAATGCTAAATACAGCGGAGACCTTGGAGAAGTCGTTTGTTTAACTTCTTTGCAAGAGGGGATTTGGAACCCAAATCCTAAAGGAGAGTGTACTTTCACAACTGGGTGAAAATACCACTCAATAAGGAGCATGGATGAGTTCAATGACTTTGTTAACTCCAACATGTTGATGGATGTAAAACTTAGAGGAGCAAATTATACTTGGAGCAATCAACGGATAGGGTGTCATCTCATTCAAGAAAGGCTTGACAGGTTTTTTCTATCAAAGGAGGCTACAAATTTGTTCGGTGATTCTACCTTGCAAGCCCTTCCTAAAATTACCTCTGATCATAATCCTATTTTGTTGGAGATCCCTAACTCTCTATCCTTCAAGAAACCTTTCATATTTCAATCTATGTGGATCAAACATTCTAGTTTCAGAGATAATTTAATTCAGTGGTGGCAGCAGCCTGTCAGGGGTAGTGCAGCTTTTAAACTTGCTGGCAAATTAAATTTTGTTAAGGAAAATCTTTGAAATTGGAACAAAGAGGTCTTTGGGAACCTCTTTGAAAATAAAAAATAGGTTTTTGAAATTTTGAAGATAATTGATCAGAGGATTCAACATGGTGATGCTGATGAAACTACTAGGCAAGAGGAACGGACAAAACTAGCAGAGTTTCATAACATTTTGGCTTGTGAGGAAATATATTGGAGGCAAAAATCAAGGGCTATTTGGTTGAAATATGGAGATTCAAATTCCAATTTTTTTCACGTCACCACGCTTACAAACAGAAGCAATAACAAGATAATTTTTTTTAAAAGAGCAGATGGTTCTATTACTCAAGACTTAACAGAAATCAGAAAGGAGGCAGTAACTTATTTCAATTCTATCCTTGGTCAGGAATTGCAGTGCAATGAGGAGGCCAAAGATATTCTCTTGGAATATATTCCTAGCATAATAAATGAGGATATAAAACTTAAGCTTCTAGCTCCCTTTTCTGATGAGGAAATTAAGGAAGCCTTATTTAGCATGGAGCCAGACAAAGCCTTGGGACCCGATGGCTTTCCCCCTCATTTCTATCAATATTTTTTGGACATCATAAATGAGGATGTAATTTTTGCTGTCAGAGAATTCCAAGCAAGCAATCATATCCCAAAAAGTCTCAACTCTACTTTTATTTCTCTAATTCCTAAGAAGCAAACCTCTGAATCTATGTCTGACTTCAGGCCAATCAGTCTGTGCAATGTTTCTTACAAGATCCTAAATAAATCCATTGCAAATAGAATGAGAGATGTTTTGCCCCGCATCATAGATTTGTTTCAAGGAAGCTCTGTCCAGGGCAGTTCAATCTTGGATGGAGTTATCATAGTTCATGAAGCTCTGCACTTTGCTCATAAGACTAACAGGTCTATTTTTGCCCTCAAGCTTGATATAAACAAAGCATTTGACAGGCTAAATTGGGACTTTATGATTGTTGTCCTCCTTAAGTTTGGTTTTCACCACCAATGGGTTAATTTGATCAAAGAATGCATTTCTAAAGCATGGTTATCGATTCTGGTTAATGGAACAACTTATGGTTACTTTCAAATTTGTAGAGGAATTTGGTAGGGGGACCTTATCAGCCCCATATTATTCATCATTATGGCAGAAGCTTTAGGAATAACCATAAAAAATACTTGTAGTTCAAGGCTAATATCAGGAATCAAGGCAATATCTCTCACTAGGGTTGTTCTCACAAACAATTCGTCGATGATACCCTTCTATTGACTAAAGCGTCAGTGGTTGAGGTCAAAAGAATTAAATACATCCTACAACTCTACGAGGACGTTGCTGATCAGAAAGTTAATTTCAGTAAAAGAAAGTTATATTTTTTGAACACCCCCATTCAGAGGCAAGGAAGGATTGCAAAAATTTTAGGGTGTGATATAGCAAACCTTCCCACTTCGTATCTTGGTCTCTCTCTTTTCATTGGTTCTCCAAGAGAGTCAATGTGGGACAGGGTTATTGAAAGAATTCATAAAAAACTTGCTGGATGGAAAGGTCATCTTCTATCTCAAGCAGGAAAGTTGACCCTCACTAAGACCTCTCTTCAGAGCATTCCAATCTATTTTCTCTCCATTTTCAAAGCCCCTGTGAAGGTTTTCCAAAAAATTGAGAAACTCTAAAAGAATTTTTATGGACTGGATCAGAGGAGAAAAAAAGAACACACCTTGTAGGATGGACCAAAGTGTGCAGACCCAGGGAAAATGGGGGCTTAGGTCTGAGGAGAATTGCTTATATGAATTTAGATTTATTATCTAAGCAGGCATGGCACATCATTTCTGATGAAGAAAATGAATGGAAAGCTATCATCAAATGAAAGTATCTTCAAAATATGGAATTTCTAAGTGACTCAGTTCCAATTAGAGGTTCTACTTTTTGGAAAGCAATTCTCAATTATAAGAAAATCATCCAAAAAGGTTTCATATGGGTTTTAAGCAATGGTGAGAGGATAAATTTTTCGAATGATAGGTGGGCTAAGGACGAACCACTGATGCAATATACTAACTTAGCCCAAATCAGAGATATCACGAAAGAACTCATTGGCAAAAAAGTATCTGATTATATGGTTGAGGACAGAGGCAAAATGAAGTGGAAACAAATAAGGATTCAGGGATTTCAAGTGGAATCAAATGATCTTTGTAATATTCTTGGGCAACAATTTATCCCCATGAGACCCAAGGAAGATCAAGTGACCTGGGCTCCTATAGAAAACGAGGCAGTTCACTGTTAAATCAGCTTACAAGCTTTTGCTTGATGACGAGGATTTTGTCCTCCAAAAGGACTTAGTTTGGATAAAAAAATTAATTCCAAAAATTACAGTCTTTTCATGGTTGGTTATCCAAAGAAGAATTCTAACCATTGATAATATGATACGTAAAGATATTTGTATCACTAATCGTTGTTATCTGTGCAAGGCTAATTGGGAGACCATTTATCACATTTTCCTTGAGTTCCCTTTTTCCTTGACTATCCTAAGTGGGGTTTTTCAGGCCTTCAATATTTCCTGGGTTAAACCAGCCACCATACTTGATTTTTTTGTCTAGTGGCCTTGCCCATTTTCAATCCAAATACTTAGATGCATGTATAAAATTTGTATCAATCATTATCTTTGGCAGGTGTGGTTAGAAAGGAACCATAGAGCCTTTATGAGTCTATCCATGATCATCAAACTATCATTGCCAGGATCCTATCCTTTGCCAATGAGAATGTGAACCTTATCCCTTTTGATAGTCATAAACCTCATATATAGGAGACCATGATTGCTCAATATTTAAGCTTAACCTTGTTAGATGATTTTGTGCCTAGGGTAGTCAACCCCAGAGCCAATGTTAAGTGGTCCCCACTTCCTACGGGTTGGTTTAAGCTTAATTTTGATGGAGCTGCTAAGGATAATCTTGGCATAGTAGGTTCTAGTAGAATTTTTCAAGATCATAATGGGAATATGATGCTTGTGTTTTCTAAATATTTGGGAACAAGGACGAACAACAAAGCTGAAGCTAGAGCTATGTGGAGAGGCCTTCAAATGACTCAAGACTTAGAAGGCAATTTTATCATAGAAGGAGACTCTATGCATGTTATAAATCTCCTCAATAATTGGAAAACACCTCCTTGGAGGATTAAAACAATTTTTGAAGAGGCTAGGATCATTTTCCAAGGAAGACAAGACAGAAAATCCCAACATGTCTTTCGGGAAGCTAACAAAGTTGTTGATAAGCTGGCCAATTTGGGTGTCGATGGTGATGGACTTTTCAAATGGGAACACGGTGTCCCGAGTGAAGTAGAGGAGCTTATTCAACAAGAATTCCAAGAATGATAATCAAATTTACCAATAGGGAAGGCATTGTAAGTTTGAAGGCTATGAGTATTCCCATCTCTTTTTTGAAATGGACTCACAATAAAAATTATCCGAGTTGTCAGTCTTGGTGGATGCTACTTGGAAATACCACAAAGACTAATGGGGACATTCACATGTTATATAACATGGCTCCTAGTCATCTTAGTAATTTGATTTTGGTTGATAATCACAGGGCATGAAAGAAACAGTTATATAAGACTTCAAACCAGAGCCACATGGACCACCAGATAGCCATCGCCATAAATCTAGCCAGTAGGTTCACTTCTCCAAGGATGATTGGCCAATATGGTATGTGGTCCCAAAGCATATCATATATGGAAGAAAGCAATTACCAAAGAATTATTAAGAGTAACTATCAATACAGAGCTTGTGTAAGTTTTTTTCAGTACTCTGCTATGTGTGTCTGTAGCTTTTTGTTTCTCCACTATTTTAAGGAAGGGATCCGTGTCTATTTCTTTTTTTGTAATTATGATGCAGGTGTGTTTTCTCAGGGTATATCCAAAATGTTGTATGGGAAGTTTCTTTTGATAACAGGCTATGTGCCTTACTGGATGTAATGGCTTTGGCGGCATGTAGATTTTACATATATAGGATCCTTAGTAAGGACATGTTCATCAATAGCCTTGGGCTGATTTTTGTAAAAGGTTTTGGGTCAACCTATAAAACACGATATTAATGTTATTGTATCTTTTTACAAACATATAATAACATTTTTGTGCAAGAATATAATAGTAGCTATACATATCCACGTTGCCTGTGTCATCATCCATCAACTCCCGATCCTGAATAGCTTTGAAAAGACGAGCCAACTTGTTCCTAGAAACCTGCAGATTTCTTCCAACCTGAAACAAAATAGCAAGTTGTGTGAGTCTCCTAAGAGACCCAGTAAGGTGCCTTGGCCTGTTCTGAAAACAATCATCATTCCTAGCCTTCCAAATCATCCATAAAATTTTTGTAGAAATTATTAGCCAAAACATATTGAAATAGTAATTCATATGCGGAATATAACCAAACAAAATTTGTTGTTTTATATGATCCAACTGAATATTCCAGCCCTGTAGAATATGAAAAAAGGATAACCACAACTCTTTAGCATAAAGACAGTCAAAAAATATATGCTTCACAGTCTCAGGAGTCCTGCAAATGGAACAATAGATATCAGCCTGGGGATTAGAAGATAAGGGCAATCTTTGGAGCAGCAAAAGCCATCTAAAACACGCTTTTTTTGGCTCAAGAAGACTGGACCAGATATTTTGCATCCTTTTCTGCACCTGCTCTGATGAAAGAGAGAGCTGCCATTTATTATTAACATGGTCAAAAATGTCAGTCGTGTCCATGAGAAGCCGATATAATATCTTGGATTTAGTAGCAAAAAATTTAGTACCATCAGTCCAATATAGATTATCCAAATAAGACTGTTCAGAGGCCACAAATTCAGGATTATTCAAACCATTGAAGGCAGCAGACAACATAGTATATGTTCTCTTATGAGAACAAGATAAACCAAATTCAACACTGAGTTGCTCCCAAGGTTTAAGCACCCCATTACTGAGAATGTCATTAAAAGTATTGACACCCTTCACAGACCAGGCCCTAGCTGAGCAGCCCCGCATTCTAGCAAGCATAGTGTTGTTAAGAGACAAGTTCCACCAGCAGGAACCATTTAATAACTGCAACCTTCTAGACTGATTGTTATCAAATTTTATATAGATTTTATCCCTGACATTAATCCATGCCTTCCAAATGCTATGAAAAATCGTCGAACCAGAAGGCGTTGATTCAAATGAGCCAAACAAAATATCAAAAAAGGATAGCTTTTTCCAGAACTGAGCCCTTTTAGGGACTGAATTACAAATGTTATGCCTGATAAGAACTTTCCATGGTTCATTTCCAGCAATACATTTAGTTATCCATTTGGATGCAAGAGCAACACCCTGTAATCTTAAATTGATAAGACCCATACCTCCCATTGCCTTATTCACAACACACCAATTCCATTTAACTGAGTGTAATCTTCTATCAACAAAATTGCCAGCCCAAAGGAACTATTTTATATATTTTTGAATCAAATTAATCTGATACAAACTGAAAAGCCAAACCGAGGAGAAATAAATAGTGAAAGTAGACAAAATATTTTGACAGACCTGGAAGCGACCAGCCAAGGAAAGATTCCTTTTCTGCCACTTATCAAGCTTGACAATAATCTTATCTTTTACCCACAACCACATGTTTTTTAAATCAGGTTTAACAACAAACGGAATGCCCAGATACCTGACTTGCACAGAAGGGCCATGCCATTGCAAATCAAATCTGCCAAGCCACCTAGGAGGACAGTGATCCCAACCCAAAATCATTGATTTAGCAGCAGAGACCTTAGCACCCGAAGCATTACAAAATAGTGAAAGTTTAGAGAACAAAGAAACAAAATTGTCCTCATCCAACTTCACAAACAAGGAAGTGTCATCAACAAAATGCATATTTATAAGCTCCATACCATTAGGTAGCATAACACCTCTAACATTAGGACTCAGGGTATTATCCCTTAGGAGATAAAATAGAAGATCATTAGCAATCACAAATAACGAAGGAGCCAAGGGACAACCCTGTCTTATAGATCTTTGCAGGTAAATAGGATCAGAGATGGCACCGTTAATCTCTATGCAAGCATTAGCATCAGCCAAAAGAGTTTTAACCATGTTACAAAATTCAATAGGAAAACCAAAGGCTAGCAAAACACTGATGATATAATTCCATTCCACACGATCATAAGCCTTCTCGAAATCAAGAAGGATCATACCAATGTTCTGACCTGAGACTCTGGCCCAATGCATAGATTCCCAGCCAGTGATAAGATTCTCTAAAATATATCTGCCTTTAACAAACCCAGTTTGAGTAGGATTGATAAACTTAGGCAGCAAATGAACCAATCTTAACGCAAGCACCTTAGCCATGATTTTGTAAGAGACATTCAATAAAGTTATAGGCCTCCAATTTTTAATTAAAGTTTTATCACCTCCTTTGGGCAGCAGCCGAATGATGCCTGAGTTGATGTCACAACCCAATGATCCTCTATTAATGGCTTCATCATACACCTGTCTAAGGTCCTCACAAACCCAATCCAAGTTCTTTTTATAAAATTCAATGGGTATACCATCAGGACCCGGAGCTTTATCACTATTGATGGCCAATATAGCTTTAGCAATTTCATCTTTCGAAATTGGTTGACCCAACATTTCAGCCTCAGATTGAGAAATTTTTTTAGGCACTAACTTACAACAAACCTCTCTTTCTTTCCTTCTATCACTGTTATCCTCTGAAGTAAACATATTTTTATAAAACTGGTGAAACAATTCCATAATCTTATTGTCATCAGAAACCAAAGTAGTTCCATCTGAAATGCTAACAATATTTTCTTTAACAGCCTTCTCTCTCAAAATATTAAAGAAAAACTTAGAGCCCTTATCACCAAAATTTAACCAATTTAGCCTAGCACGAACCCTCTGTCCTTGAATATTTTTATTCTCCAGCTAGCTAAGCTCATTTTTAACCTCCACCAACTCAGATAATAGTTCCAAATTATCAGGCTGCCACTGAATATTATGTTCAAGCAACCACATCCTCTGCCTCAAGGAATTCTCATAACATCTGAACTCAGAAGCCCTCTTCTTACCAATGGATTTAAACAAAATTTTCCATCCTTTGATATTACAAAGCCACCTATCAATAGCACTCTCATGTCGAAGTTTAAACCTATTGATTTCCCTGAGAGTAAAGATAGCTTGCAAACAATCAGGAAGATCCAGAAGAGAGACATTCAAATTAAATTTCCAATTCAGATGTTTATTCTCAAGTCTATCCTCAAGGAATCTCAAATGAGCCACAATAGAACAATGGTCAGAGCAAACAGAAGGATAAACTGCAACTTTGTTGCCATTATTCAAATGATCAAAATTGAAGGAGTGAGAAGCATAGAACCTATCCAACCTGCTATATATCCTATTGTGGCCTTGCTGCATGTTACACCATGTAAACCACAGATCCTTATGGTAACTTCTATGACCTTGTAAAGGATCAAAAATATTAAAATGAGATTTGAATCTAGTCCACCATATTTTCTCATCCCCCTTCCAGTCAAAATTAGCACCACCAACCTTATCATGTTGTTCTTCTATCATATTAAAATCCCCACCAAATAACCATGGAATATCAGGTAAGTTTAACAACCAATGCCATAAAAAACATCTGTCTCTGTAATCATTAGCAGCATAAATTGAACAAACACCAAACTGAACACCATTGTGTTCTAAGACCACCCAGACCACAGTATTACATGGAGAAAGACCAAAATCAACTACTTTAGAAGCCCATGAAGGGGAAAGCAGCAAAGCAGCTCCCCCCTCCCATCAGTATGATTAGTATAGTAACATATAGCATCACGCCAAATGACATGCAAAGCAGATTGAAGATGAAAGCCAACAACTTTGATTTCTTGCAACAGAATGCAATCAAAACAACCCATACTTCTGATATGATTCTTGACAAAATACTTTCTACCAGGGGACGCTAATCCCCTGACATTCCAGCTCATGCATCTAAACAACATTGTCAGATTTAGGAAGGGAAGAGCCAGCTCTGGCTAAATCCTTAACACTTTTTAGAGATTTACCTTTATTGTCCTTAGCATTAATTCTTTTCCTCTTCTTTTTAGTAACCTTAGACCATGTATTATCCCCCAGATCTAGTCTGTCATTTGAAACATTATCATCTAATGAATCTGAATATTCACTGCTAGGGATGGTTTCAGAATCTGAAACATCAACCACAGATCCCTCTTCTCCATTAATATTATCCTGAATATTTTTATGCCTCTCTAAAGCTCTACTACGAATGGATGTCAAAGCTAGCTGCTGAGCATTTTGTTTATTACAACCACCAATATCCAATTGCAAGGAAGTACTACCCTCCCTAGTAGTAGGACTAGGCACCAAACTGTTACTGTGCTCAACCCTACTACTAGCCAGGGTACCACCATCCACAGAAGGACTAAGACTATCAATTTTGGCCATGTTAATATTAAAATTAGTGTCCTCTTTTTCATTAGCCGCAGGGGCAGGAGAGGCCTGTAACCTACCTGGTTCAACCAAGCATGTTAGATGGCTTGCGCTGCTTACATCAGATTCAATAACCATGTCCTCACCCAAAGCCATTTGCTCATTCACCCCATTATTATTAACCTCAGAAGAATGAGCTTTCCCTGAAGCCCTCGAAGCATTACCCCCGGTACTGCCCAGATTATTTACATTACCTTTACCATTGTTTGAAACATTATTAGAATTAGAGGGGACAGAAGCCCCAGAAAAAACTTTTCGTTTGCTTGCCAAAACAGGACAGTTCCTCCGAACATGGCCCTCTTTTTTGCAAATAAAACATGCATTAACACCTCCTAAGAGCTCTAGTTTACAAGACAGAGAAAATTCCCCACAGTCGATCACAATCTCCTTAGGAAAATCCACTCCTGGGTACATAGAAATTAAAACCCTAGCATGCATATGAGGTAAAACACTGCTTGTTTCCTCAACCCTTAACACACAACCGAAAGGCTTCAAGACCTGAGGCAAAAAAGCCCATAAAACCGGAGGAACATCCCTAACAATAACCCATCTCGGGTACGAAACAGAAAAAACTTCCTCTATTAAAGCTTTCGGTGACCACGCAATGGCACGAAAAATGGTTTTACCAACATTCCAGAACTGTTTAGCAACAACTTTCTTTTGCATATCAGGCATTTTAAACATAACCAAAAATAGCCCCTTTTGCATCATACGACACATAGAAACAGAAATCCCCAACCTTTTACCCCATACATTGTTAAGCCACTCATCAAAATACCGACGAGAAGGCAACACTTCCTCATTTAAAGCCACAAAAAAAATTGAAACAATTTTTAACCTTAATTGCTTCGAGCATAATGCACTAATCATTGTAGCATTAGGCACCAAATGTACTTTACCAGAGGCGGCCAAAGCATCCTTGCCTCTGACCGAGAACATGGCGTCGGTAGGAATCCCCTTCTGTACCCCACTTTCAACAACATCTTTGAAAGACTTAGCGCGACCACCATCTTTCATCATATCTCTTTGACTATTAGCATCTTTATCCACTCCCGACACGACATTGTCAGCAACCCCAACAACAACACCGCCAAATGATGGCCTCCGTACCTCTGCAGACCCCATGATTTCACCATTCTGAGAATCATTGCTCAACATCTCCCTCATACTACCATCTCCGACGACACCCCCAACATACAAACTGCCTCCCGATGGCCTCCCTTCCTCCTCCATCTCCATCTCCATCATCTCCTAGGGTTCACTCCAATCTTAAAATTGTTTTTCAATTATTTTTGTTTAGTTTTGGTTTAAGTTGCATCATTATATATAGATGTATGTATGTATGAAATTTATGAAGAAAGTAATCTCACTTAGTCTATCTATCTAACTATCTATATATATAGTTAGATAGATAGATAATTCATGAAAAAATTAATATTACTTAGTCTAATATCATCGTTGATCCAAGCTATCCAAGTTCAAATCATAAGGAAAAAAGTTCTCATTGTACTCAAGAGTGTGGCCCTTGTTGTGTCACCCATTGTATTTTAAATTTGGTTGAAGTGGCATCATTAATTATATATATATATATATATATATATGGAATCCATGAACAAAGTAAAGTAATCTCACTTATTCTAATATTATATAGATATTTTTTTGGTAGAGCTTTAGTTTAAATATTGTAAAATATTTGATAAGAAAGAATCAAATAAAACTAATATTCTCAAGGGGATAGCGCAATGGTTTTGGCTTTGGTTCTTTTTTGAGAGGTCTAAGGTTCAAACCGTGGTGTGGGTGAGTGTGTGAGGGGATGGGTGTGTGTTCATAAAAAATAAAACTAATAGTTATTCTTCGTCTAAGATAATTTTTATTTTTAATATAATACTTATTTTTTAAATAATTTATGTGTTTTTTTTGGGTCACTTCTTTCAAATAACCAAATATTACATTTTTTTAGGTCACTTAAACTATATCCATCATATTTTCTTTGCATGTGTGGTCTATTGGTAAAGATGTGTGATGAGACCTGAGCTCAACCCTACGACAAAGGTGTACGAAGTATTGATTAAAAAAACTATATTGATTGTGCCTTTTTACCATAAATTTGGTTGAATTTGCATCATTAAATAATCAAATAGAATTAATAGTTGTGCCTAGTCTAGGATGATTTTTATTTTTAATATAATTTTTCTTTCTTTCTTTTGGATGGGAACAACACAATAGTTTTAGTTTTGGCTTTTATTCGAGATGTTCAAGGTTCAAACCATGATGTATGTGGTTGTGTGATAAATTCCTTATTGATAATCTCAACTCTCCCCTTATGAGAGGTCATGGTGGGATGAGGATTTCCAACATTGAACTTTAGTCATAGGGGTTTCTCACACTAGACAAATCCATATATATTTAAATAATTTATATGTGGTTTTTATTGGGGTTACTCATTTTTAATAATCAAAATATTACATTTTTTGTTAGGTTAATTCAAATATATTTATCATATGCACCTACACGTGGTCTATTAGTAAGTATACCACTTGCATTAGTGATGATGAGGCCCAAGTTCAACCCCCACAATAGATGTGTTTAGGAAGTATTGATAAAAAAAGAAGAAAACTATATCTATCATGCCTTTTTACCATAAATATTTTACATTTATTTTTTATCAAACGCCTTCATCTTCCTCAAAATGTTATGTTTCCACAATTATCTCCGTGAAATCAGTTTTATTGAGAAATAAAATCTCACTTAGTCAGTTACCTTCAAATATTTGAAACTCACATACATGAAAATCAACATTGTGGTTTGGCATAAAATTGTTACCAAAATTTTTGAAATTATCAAAGCTCACTTTAGGGATAAGAAGACTCAGGTGAATGAGGGGACACCCAAGTCATAGAAGTAGCTAAGGATAACTCCAAGATTGTGGGCATTGGTTTTATCATAAGATATTTCAAGGGAAAGATCCTCTATTAGGGGCTAGAGGATCTTGGAAGGGCTACTAATAATGAAGTCGAAGGCCTGTCTATCAGACAAGGTTCTCTCAATGCTTGGTAGAATGGGGTTAGAAAGATCATAGCTTATTTTGATTCACAAATTATGGTGGGACTTTTGGATGCTATTATAAATTTTAGACCAAAGGCTTGGAGGATAAGAAACATTGTGAGCCAAATTAAGTCTATTTGGCAATATTTCGAGGATTCCATCCTAGTCTATACAACTAGACAAAATAATGCAACGAATGAATTTTTGGCTAAAAATGGTAGTGAAAGTCTAGATGGTTACATTCTGAATTCTAACCAGGATAGTAATACTTCTGAATGGCAGGAGGTGAACCAAATGGTTCTTAAAATGGCTAGAAAATACTTAGCTAAAAATTAGGATAGGTCCAGAGTCCGTTAAGTCTTTTGGATCAATGGAGGATGATCAATTATTTTTTGGGTTTTTTGCTACCTCTTGCATCACTCTTTGGCCCTTTTTGGGATAGCACGAGTTGTGTTCATAGGACTGTCAAGCTTGCTAAGTTTCTTAGGATCAGTATAAAGCAAAACTGGGAATAGGTTCAAATTTTATGCTCTATATATCATACTCAATTTGTTATTATTTTTAGAGATGTTAATCCAAGTTTTATTCAGATTTTAGGACTTATGACTATAATTTGATTCTTATTTTATTAATATAATTTTTTTATTTTTCAAAAAAAAAATATTGTGATTAACTAAATTATCTATTACTAGATTTCCTTCTCTATAGATATGCTTACATTTCCAAGGATATTCCCCCCAATAGTAGATGATGAACATCAACAATAATATTATTTTTTATCTAATCCCTACATCCATTTTTGTTGATATCATTAATGATAATTTGTGAATTCCTCTTAGTTGAAATATACTTCCATCCCTAAAATATATTAATGAAAGAGGTTCTACGCTGATGTTTCCTCTGCTTCTTTTGGTTTTTGAGTAGTTGCCCTTGATGCAGGGGGACTTCATGGCCCGAGGAGTTCCCTATTTATTTTACCTCTTTCCAGGCTTGTGTGGGATGTTGTTCTTCACATCCCTACATTTTTTTGGTGGTTTCCAGGTCCCTTCCTACTATTTAGGGGGATTTTGATTTTGTATTTCTGGTTTTCCAGTGTTCTCTGCCCAGATTTTGGTTTTTTCCCTACACAAGATTTTGCATTTAAATTTTTGGAGTTTTTCTTATTTTACCATCTTATGGGCTATTCAAATTTGTGGCTAGGAGGGATTGTTCCAATGTTTATTTTTCCCCGCTTTTTCCTTTTCACTTTGGATGGGCTTTTCAAGTTTGTGGTTGGACGAGACTTCCTTTTTTTCCTGCTTCAGACATGAATTTTTGTGTCCTTCCTGAAGGTTGTCCTAAAGGCTTTAATTAATTCTATCATTAGTTCCTTTATGTGAATTTTTGTGTCCTTCCTGTGGCCTTTCCTATGGCCTTGCTTAAAGTATTGTGACTTGTTGTAATCAAGTTTTGGATCCCTTGATAAAAACCCACATAAATTTAAACGACCAATATATATATATATATTCCCATACATTTTCAATTGTAATTTTAATCCCTAAAAGTTCCTTAGCCTTTGCATGGTTGTTAGTTAAAGTTATTATTTTGAATAAGTAAGGAAAATTTTTCTTTTATTATTTTGAAAAATCCACCTCCATTGGCATTTCCCAAAATTCCTTTAGAAGCACCATAAAAATTAATTTTGATAAAATCAATTTCTAAACATTTCTATTTTACTCTTTATCAAAGTAGATCCTTCATTTTAATATGTTATAATAGATGACTCTTCCATGTATGTTCAAATCCTATGACCAAGTTGTTACCACCTATTTTTCTACATGTGAGACTTCTCATGATGAGCACCAATATATAAACATTCTACAAGGGAGGCAATAATACAGTTTCAAACTTGGGCATGATTTTGAGATTTATTTTTAAAAATTATTTTATTCCTTTTAGGCCATAAATTCCAACAAATAATGACTAGACCAATCCTCCATAGAACACATAATTCTTTAGCTTGAAAACATTTAATCCAATATTTCATCAACTCTTTAATGTTGATGGAGCTACAGAATAATTTCTCATTTAAAAAAAATATCCCAAATATTGTAAGCAAAGATACAATGAACAAGTAATTGATCTAATGTTTCTAAACAATGAACAAGTAATTGATCTAATGTTTCTAAACAATGAACAAGTAATTGATCTAATGTTTCTAAATCCTTCTGACACAAGGTACACCTAAAAGGTCCATTATATCCACTTATTTTTAGACTCTCCTATAAGAATCTTACTTTGAATTACTAACCAAAGGAATCTTGAGGCATTAGGGAGAGCCTCTAGTGATCAAAAATTCTTCCAAGAAAAATATTTATGAGTGGAAATTTTTTATTTCTCTAAATTGTCATATCCCAACTTGATCGTGTATCCATCAACTTTTGATAGATTTTAAACTAAATGATCCTTTTGAGTAAAATTTGGTAACTAAAACTCTTGAAGCATCTTTTGAATATTAGCTGCAATTTGTTTAAGTTCCTCTACTTCAATCATGATACTAAAAAAAATCATAATCTGGAGTTGTTTCTCATATTAATATAGTATTTTACCTTTGGAACTTTACAAGCTAGTTATGCTCAAGCCAATGGTTTCCATTTTTATTCATATATAAGAGGATAAAGGCTTCAACCAAGTTTCGGACCAAAATATTGCATAATTACCCTATTTTAATGATCATATGATATATCTTTTTTAACAATTGTATGTTATATAATACAAATTTCAATGTTGACGATCCTTTGGGTAGGGTTCCTTTTCTAAATAATTTCATTGCATCATGAGAACCTATATGTTTGAAGTAAAATATTTTCTAATTAATTTCTTGATCTCTAAATAATATCCACCCAAGCTTTTCCCCTAAGACCAAACTCATAAGTTTGTCATTACAAGCCTACTCCATTATTCTTTCCTTTGCAAATCATATTCCACTTATGAAAAAGAAACCTAAATTTTTCATTGTAACATTTCCCAAAAAAAAATGTATTTTTTAATTATATCAATTCCTAATGTTGTACCTGCTGGAAATATTGAAAGTGACATCATATACATAGGGATGGATTATAATGTAGTCTTTATGAGTTACAACCTTCACATAATGATTAAGAATTTACCTTTCAAACCTACCAAAAAAAATTTCATTCTATCCAAATAAGAGATCGAGAGCTCCTTTTTATTTCCTTTATGAGACAAAGGAATACCCAAGTATTAATTTTAAGCCCTAAAATTTACATAATCATTTGTTGTGAATCTAGGATAGTGTCAATAAAAAAAACTTGGATTTTGTATTATTGACCAACTATCAAGTAGCCTTGTCATAGCATGATAATATTGATTTAAAATCTATGGCTTCGCTCACTAAGGAATGGTCCAAAAGAAAAATATCATAAAAAAATTAAATATAAGGTTCATAGGGGTCATTTTCAATGTAAATGCCTTTTATTTTTCCTTCAATTTTTTACTTTGAGAAAGCTCTCCCTAATTCCTAGTCACAATTATAATAATTAGGTAAGGAGATAATGGATCACCCTAGAAAAGTTCACAAAATGACTTAAAGTAGTCAACAAGAGAACCATCAGTCCAAATAGAAAATTATGTAGTGCTATAACAACATCAATACATTCACACCAACAATAATTATAACTAAACATTTTTAAAATGTCATGTAGAAAACTCTAGGAAACCCTATCAAATGTTTTTTAATATCTAATTTCATAAGAATATCTAGTTTTTCATGGAAGGAAGAGAAAGTATGGCTTATTGTGCAATGAATACACCATCAAGAATTTTTTTACCATGCACAAAACCATCTTATTTCTCTAAGACAACAAAATCTAGAATATCTTTCAGCTTGTTTGCCACTATTTTTTAAATGATCTTGTAAATACAAAGGCTTATTGGACAAATATTATCAAAAAAAAAATTCTTGTCTTTCTTGGGAACCAATGTAATAAAAGTTGTGTTAATCTCAATTTTTGTATCCTTCCTTGTCCAACCTCTTAAATCATAACCAACACATCACTCTTAAATAAATTCTAAATTTTTTGAAAGAAAATTGTTGGAAATCCATCTAGGCCAAGTGCCTTATTATGATGGAAAGAGAAAATGACTTCATCTAGCTCCTCCATAAATATCTTCTTCATCAATATTTTATAATGTCCCTATATGATAATTTATGGAATATTTTATAAAATATTATCTTGCACCTCCTTATATTTTTTAATAATTTATATGTGGCTTCTATTGGGGTCACTTCTCTAAAATTACTAAAATATTGTAATTGCTATTAGGTCAAGTAAAACATATTTTTCATTTCTTTTTCTATCAAGTGTATTCTTCATATTTCTCAAAGTTTTATGTTTTCACAATCAACTTCTTGACATTATTTTGATTAAGAGATAAAATCTCACTTGACAAGTTACCTTTAAAAATTTAAATTTTACCACGATGAAAATCAACATTTTGATTGATTAAATTATTTGTTACCTTATTTCCTTCTCTATATATAGGTTCATATTTCCAAGAGATATCCTTTAGTAATAGATGATAAACATATTAATTTTATACAGTCCTCATATCTATTTTTATTTATAGCAATTGTGCTTTCTTATCTTGCCCAATATTTGACAAAATATTTTTGAAATAATTAATTACTTCATTAAAAATAATAATAATAATTAATTACTTCCTTATAACTTCGTCTTCCTCAATATTACTTCCATTTGGAGTTATAATTTTTTTTATGTGATGAAAAGAAAACTTTGTTTTTGCCATAGAATCCTTTCTTGAACCATTTCTCCATAGATTTTTGAAAACAATATGACTCCTTTTTTTTCAATGAATTATGAAAATTAGAAATTATTTTTTTCTTTTACATAAGAATCCTAATATGTTCCTTTTATTTATACTATCACTTGAAAATTTTGGAGCTTGTATTTATCTTATTTTTTTCCTTTAAATTTTTACCAAAAGATTTGGAATTATAAATCTTTATTTGTTCCTTTAAATATTTTGTCTTTTGAACAAACTTGTACATATATGATACTTCAAAATTTTCTTTATACCATCATAGCATAACGATACAAAAGAAATTATGGACTTGAAGCCACAAAGACTAGAAGCAAAATATCTTTGTATGACCATTATTGAGTAAATCACAAGTCAAAAGAATGGGTTTAAGATCCAATCCTACTCATCCCAAAATATCTTAAGAGATTGGACACTCTAATAATAACCATGTTGGATAACAAGAATTTATCTAATATTTTTTCCATATGATTTTTCCTAATGCATATGTCATCTTGTGTATATTGAAAACTTGAAGGACTAACATCCCAAAGGTCATTTGAATTGATAAAAAATGAAAATTTGTTTATTGATTTAGACTATCCTATAGTACCATCCTTATTTTCTAAATGAGATAGAACTATGTTGAAATCACCTCAAGAATCCATAGATAATAATTACCAATCATCATTGTGTTTGACAAAAATATGTTAAGGTCCTTTCAACATATTTTCCAAGAAGTAACTATAGTTGGAACATATACATTTATAACTTCAACTTTGATGCTTTCCTTTTCTGCAAAATAGTCTAGCAACCCAATTACTTTTTATTTCTAACAATTATCCATCCTATTTGAATTCATCCCATATTGTTGCAACACCTCTTAAATATCCTATAGAAGAAACTGCTAGACAATCAATTGTCTTACAAATATTTTTAAAAGAATCCTTACATTCCTCACTACTTAATTTTAGTTCTTGTATTAAAATAAACTCATGAATATAACAATTTATTAATTCCTTAATAAAAATTTTAGGGGTCTTATTCATATGCCTAGTATTTTATGATATCATTTTTATTGTGATCACTTTTTATTTTTATTAGTCGGCTTAGCCCCACTTATTGTTAACACATGTGATATTTTTATTTGGATTCATAAATTGATATCCGGATATTCTTTCTATATTTTTCATTCTTTTATGGTATTCTTCCCCTTTTTTCATTCCCACCAACATTTTCATCTTCATCAATCTCTTATATTTTTTCATATTTTTATAATGAGACTTATCTATTAAAATTTTTTGTTGTCTTAGAGAATGTGAAATACAACGAATAACCTCATAAACAGTTTCTTCTTAATGTTGTCCTAAAAACCCTAAAGTGCATAGAAGATCCTCCATAGTCATTACTTTCTTATGCTGCCCTGGAAATCTAAAATTTACTTAGATATCCTCCATATGATTTTCTTTATTGTTTTTCTCTTGAAACCTTAAATTGCAATAGATACACTCTGTGCTAATTTCATTTTTATTGGAAGGAGAATAATTTATGTTACTTGAGGAAAATAAAGATGATTTACCTAGATTAACCTTAACCTCATTCACCTTATTTGCTTTGAAATTTACCTCATCATCTTCCTTTGCTTTAAAATTTGTTTCTACACCTTCGTTAGCACATTTGACTCCTATATTTGAACTTGCACATTGTACTTCCTCATCCCTTGTGATATTTTTCTTCT
Organism: Wollemia nobilis; assembly: GCA_028583015.1. NCBI lineage: Eukaryota > Viridiplantae > Streptophyta > Pinopsida > Araucariales > Araucariaceae > Wollemia > Wollemia nobilis. The sequence goes on from JAQPPZ010017169.1 coordinate 916,478, forward strand.
AATGTTTGATTCGAGTGAACTATAATATTTTTTTCTATTTAATGATGCCCAAGGGTTTTATTGTCACTTTTGAGCAATGGAAAATCCTTGATTTGACATTAACATCCCCTGTGATATGATATCCTTATTATTTTTTTAATTTTACCTCATGCCCAAAATTTTCCATCCCTTTCTCCATCATTCTCACTTTGTAATCTCTTTCTATGTTTTTGGCTTCATGATATTTGCAGTATTTGAATGCAATATCTTCATAATCCACTTCTTGATTATATTATCTTCATTCTATTTAACCCTAATGGATTGAGGTAAAGGTTTTGAAATATCCATGATAATAAATATTTGACTGTATATAGCACGTCTTTTGTTCCCTCTTGGATGAACTCACTTGAATTGTTAATATTCTTCAAAATTTCCCTATTGATGAGTTAATATGGAATTTTATAAAGCCAAATCCATTATAAAATCCTTTTATAAGTATTTTTCTCCATAGAAAAATTCTCACTCCATGATCTTAAATATAATACATCTTTACCCCTAAAATGTGGACCACCATCCTTTAATTCTAAACTAGGAAATATAATTAGGAAAACTCATTTCAAAAGAAAAATAATAGAATAATTTGAATTCAATCCTCACTTCAACTTGATAAAATTTTGAAACTTAGAAAACATAGTTAATATCCATGGAATTTACATATTAACCCTCTAGTTTTAATAACCATTATATCATGCTCGATCATCTCATACTTTATAGCTACTTCTAGTGTAGTATCTACTACCTGGTTAGGGTTTTCCATATATTTTCTCTTCCTTTTATTACTAACTAGGGCATCCTTACTTCTAGTAAGGACTTTCAAAAATGACTTTCCTATCATGTTACCTATATTTTATTCACATGAATCCTTTATTTTTTGAGTTTCTCTTAAGATCTAGTACAAGAAGTGGCACTCACTTCTTATGCTTTCTGCTCACACCTCGTCCTCACTCCTATCTTACACTCATTTTCAACCAAAATTTGGTTTACTATAATGTTTAATTTTATTTTTAATTTAGTTAAAAATTTAGAATAATAAAAAGAAAAAATGTAGAAATATAACATTTGGAAAGAGCATGTTATTTATAATAATTTATTTAATAAAAGTTTGATTTTGTTGTGAATTATGCATTTGTGAATTTTTAATTTTAAAAATATGTAATACATGCAATAAAATCAATATTGAAGAGAATATAATATATAAAAATATTTATTTACTACAAGTTTGATATTGATGTCCATTTATATGTTTGATGCTTATTCCCTGCACCATGATCAATTGATTGTAGGGTTCCATTAGAATACATATATATATTTTCATTTATCACATTGAATATTATAGGTATTGATCTATACTTTTTTTCATAGATTTCAAAAACATATATTCTTCGTCATGATTATTTGACAATTTATCTTTTCCAGTCGCATATTGAAATCTAAAAAATGCATTGATCTATTTAGTGCATTTCAATTTTACAATGATCTATATATTTTAGTATTAACGTATTACATCCTATGAATCCATCCCCTATATTATCTATGATATAATTTCCCAATAACCTGTCAAAACACAGGTTGTCTACCAAATTTCAATAAAATTATCAATCTTTTGTAATCTATTATTAGGATTTCTATATACATATTGAATATGAAAGAGAAAGAATTTAAATAAATAATTTTTTCACAAATCCTAAAAAAAAATTGTTACTATTAAAAGGAAAGAGGGTTTTGAAAGGGACCCCACAACCTTGTACATCAAAACAAGCCTAAAATGCAGTCATCAAAAGAACAACAAACACAACACCCCACATGTAGCCAAAAGAAACAAAATATTAGAGAGGCAAAAACAATCCAAACAAGAGGAAAAGAAGACAAGAGGGGACAAGAGAGAACAGAGGGATTTCTACACCAGCATGTCAATCTCTTGAACAATCATTCTCGTCATCCATGACACCTCCTTAGAATAATCTAAAGCAATATTCATGGAACTCCATATTGCACGTTGCTTTATCTCTATCAGTTTCAAACTGTGCAAAATCGAAATATTCCTCTCAGAGGCCTCCTTTGGCTCATAGACATATTTCACCATCTTATCCTTATGGAATTCCCTAGGCAATATTTTTACATCAACGAAAGGAGATAAGGGATACAAACCATCCTCCTCCTACTTTTTATCAAGTGGTTGCAAGGATTTACAAGTCTCGCTACCTTCCGTCTGACTACCCGATGGAGGATCTCCCACATCAGGTGAAGCCTTAACATTGAAAGACATTTTTTTAAAAAATCATCATCACTGCAGCATCGTGCTTTCCCTCTCACACCTTTAGCTGAGACTTGGATTTTTTAGGAAATCTTATCAGGTACCAAGCCCAAAGAGAATGAAAAAACATCATCACTTGAGCCTTCAAAAACCTTATTAAATTTACCAGGTGTAGGGATTGACAAATCAACTAAATATTTCAGGAGTTCCTCCACCACCATATCATTTTTAGAAGCAACTTTTTCAAACACTAAAAGAGCTAGACCCTGATGAAGAAGGAACTGGCCATGACCCCCTTGCACATCCAAAATTGACTTCTTCATTGATTTAAATAAGAATAAAGGAATGTTCATCCAAATATGCCCCATATATGGTTAATCAACATAACATGAAAGCTACGTATGACTTCATATGTAGAGTCCAAGGTAAAATAGTTCGTAATAACTTTAGCCACCCTATCCCACGGATGGGAAAAATGTCTTAGCACTAAAACCATTCTGAATTCTGGGAAGAAATTCTTTTCTATCCAGGAAAAAGCTTATCTCTTTGAGAAGAAAATGTCTATCTCTATTTTGGTAGACACCATCCAAATCCAAACCAATGGTTTTGCTAATCAGCTCCACTAAAACCTCAAAGGACCATGATCCAATTATAACCTAGCCTTCCTTCCATATTTTTGCCATCCATTTTGAGAGCATCGGGTTGTGCTCATGAAAATTTTGAACACACTCCAAAAGGTCACCATTCTTCATAATAGTTTTAACCTTGTCATCAATAGTCAAATAAGTAGGCTCTAACTAGGATTTAATGGACCTAAACTTGGAACAGTAAAATTTCACCTTTCCCATATTCAAATCTTTGACACCCCACACTATTTTGCACCATACTCTTCCATAAAATGGAAGCAATAGAGACAAATCCCAAACACAAAAAATACCGTAGAAGACTCCATCGTAAACTATATAAGAAATAGACATCGAACACTTTAGTTGTCGAGTCGGGACCATAGAAAATTCTCTAAAATCTCAACAACCAAGGACACCTAGAATCCTCGAGAAAAACCATAGCAAAAACAATGCACTTCCATTCGATTATCAAAATAAGAAAGGTCCTCAAGAGAGGAAAGAAGACCTCGCCCTTTAGAAAGAGCTTAGAAAACCAAGGTTTGTGAGAGAAGTAACCGGAAACCCAAACCACTCTTCTAAAACCAAGAAATTTCTAAAGTGTGAGAGAGGGGGGTATAGACAAGGATCCCACCTCAAGCCACAACATTTGATAACCCCAAGGAAAGCCACTTAGCACCACGAAGAAAACCCCTAGGACAAGTGCAAGGCCACAAGGAAATTTGACACAAAGATAGAATCTCTGAGAAAGACCTTATTCTCAAAATGAGGAGCCACCATAACCAAGGTGAATTGCCTCACCTAACAATCATTTCTAAAAAAAAAGTCCCAAGAGAGGGAAACTAACGAAAACCAGATAATCATCCTATGATCTTCAAAAAATGCTTACACCGCCACCACAAAGGCCCAAAAGAAGACACAAAAAAGGTAAACCTACACCAAACCATTAGGAAAAGAAATTTCCACATCTCGAAGATAGACTTCAAATCCAGACATAGAAACTAATGAAAAAGGCCTGACATAGAGAAAAATTCCAATAAATAGCAGACCCAAAACCAAGGAAGCACAAGAAAGGACCAAATTGAAAACACCAAGGAGGGAGCAACACAAAGGATTTAAAAATTAAAAAAGAAGAAGCCCCGCCTAACATGGATAATAAATAAAATCCACCATGATCCCAATAAAATCAAACCCACTACGAACCAACAAATAAAACTAACCATATGGGAGGAACTGATAGCTAGGATTCAAAAAAATAAAGATAATGACTCCTTCCAAGCAATTACCTCTTATGGCACCAAACAAACCTCGACAAGAGAAGCAATCGAACAACTTTGTGACATAAATTAAGGAATATTATCATTTGAGTGGTGAACAACCTTGATCAAGAAATCCCTCTACCAAACTGAGAATCCTGGAGGAGACGCTCCAAGATTTGCCATTAAATCTACCACCGCATTGCCTTCCCTAAACACATGTGCGATCAAAATATTATCAAGGGATCAAATGTTCCATATTTCTTCATCGATCATATTGGACACCTTTCAACTAGTCTGATAGGCCCTCTTGAGAATATTGAACATTTTTAAGGAGTCACCCTCGATAATTGCATTATGAATCCCAAGATATTTTAATATTAAAACACCTAAAAAGTTTTCTCTTGCTTCTACAAACTGAGAATATTGGAAACCGAGGTATTCTGCAAATGCAAGAATAAGATCTCCATTACTATTAGGGATCAGCCCCCACCTTGCACCAGCAAACCCAAGGTTTCCCTTTGATGCACCATCAAAGTTTAATTTAAACCATACTTCAGGTGACAGGGACCAACGCACAAAACTTCTAGGGTCAAGAGCAGGCAGAGGCCAAACCACCTAGCAAAAACCAAGCCTCTCCTCAAGCCTAATTTCACTCAGGTAAAGAGTCAAAGAAGGACTCAAATCCTTGAATGTAGATGAAATATTCTCTGCCACATTACATAGAATTATAATGCTAATCTGATTGACCTCCCTTTCCATGTCTTTGAATACTCTCGCATTCCTCTCCTTCCAAAATCCCTAAAGCAAGTGAGCTAAAAGGAACTTCCAGAAACACTTGAGCTGAGGCGAGGAAAAGGGTGACATACATTTAGTTACACAGTCAAAAATTAAAACAGACAGCACCCACGACACCCCAAGCCAGTTGAGAATGGATGAAAGAACCTCTTGATAGACCTAACACCTAAGCAACATGTGAGATGTCGATTCCCAATCCTTCTTACAAAGGAAGCATCTATTAACCAAATTGAGGCCTCTTTTAAGGAGATTTTCTAAGGTTAAAATTTTATTTTGAACCGCAAGCCAAAAAAATATATTAACCTTAGGGGTCAAATTCTTGAGCCAGATCTTTCCAATAGGGAATTGGCCAACCAAATCAGAGCTCAGAATCTCATACACCAATTTTACTGATTAGGACCCCTCACTATCTCCATTCTACACCAAGTGATCTTCTACATCCTCTTATCGCACTGCGTAAATCTGGAGCTCCTACATCAAAATACTTGATGCAATAGTGGAGAGGGGGGTCAATTGAACAACAACCTCTCCTAGCTTCTCAAACATTTCAAACCACCACACATAAAAATAGTAATACCACCACACATAAAAGTAGTGAAGAAAAATATAACATAACCCATGAAACACACAAAAAAACACACAATATTGTTTTTATTATATTTCATCTGCCACATTAATATTACATAATTGCTCTCCATAGAGCACCACACATCTACATTCACTATTCAGATAACCAATATCCTTCTTCGAGGTTATACATCTCAAACCTCCTGCAAGCACTGTGCAAAGTGCCAATTTCCTTCCTCTGAGGCTTCATACAAGAAATCCCCTACAAGCACTGCACAGAGTGCCAATTTTCTTCCTCTAAGGCTTCATACAAAAAACCCCCTGCAAGCACTCCACAAAGTGCCAAATTATTTTGATCCCCTTGCTCACCTTTCATGCTCTACATTAACTTCTTATTTATAAGTATAAAAAGCAATGAACTATCAATGACAACTAAGCATTCTTATCCATTTTATTTTTCCATATTTTTTTTTAAAACACATATTTTTTTCTAAAAACATGGATTTTTTCCTAAAAATCCACAACTACCCACTACATGCTTATCCTTATCCAATATCTCTTGTCAGTTGGATGTTCTCTAGCAATCCCAATAGTTTTGCTTTGCTGACAGCTGGATGCTCCTGCATCATACTCATCGGGTAGCAAAAACAAATAGTGAGCTCCTGCTCACAAGCTCCTCCATCATACAAGATCCCATTGATCTTCTGGATCTGATACCAAATTGATGCAGCAGTGGAGAGGGGGTCAATTGAACAACAACCTCTCCTAGATGCTCAAACTTTTCAAACCACCACACATAAAAGTAGTGAAGAAAAATATAACATAACCCATGAAACACACAAAAAAACACACAATATTGTTTTTATTATATTTCAGCTACCACATTAACATTACATAATTGCTCTCCATAGAGCACCACACATCTGCATGCACTCTTCAGATAACCAATCTCCTTCTTCGAGGTTTTACATCTCAAACCTCCTGTAAGAACTATGCAAAGTGCCAATTTCCTTCCTCCGATGCTTCATACAAGAAACCGCCTACAAGCATAGCACAGAGTTCCAATTTCCTTCCTTGAGGCTTCATACAAGAAACCCCCTGCAAGCACTCCACAAAGTGCCAAACTATTTGGAGCCCCTTGCTCACCTTTCATGCTCTACATTAACTTCTTATTTATAAGTATAAAAAGCAATGAACTATCAATGACAGCTAAGCATTCTTATCCATTTTGTTTTTCTAACTTTTTTTTTTAAAACACATTTTTTTTCTAAAAACATGGATTTTTTCCTAAAAATCCACAACTACCCACTACATGCTTATCCTTATCCAATCTCTCTTGTCAGCTGGATATTCTCTAGTAATCCTAATTGTTTTGATTTGCTGACAGTTGGATGCTCCTGCATCAATACTCCACGCCCGAAGATCAATGGTATTCCTCACAACAAGTGGGGGATTAGACCATACCTTTTTGCCATCATGAACCACAATAAAATCAGCCACCTTAGATAGACTGGCAACTCTGGAATTAAAACTTAAGTTTCTAAAATTTTGATCCTCAACCAGAGGATGCTTTCTAAGTCATGGATCCCTCCAAAAATTCATAGTCTTGCCAATGCCAATCACCTAGTTATAATTAACTTTAAGGAAATCATAGTACTTGACCAGGCTATTCTAAAAATCCAATCCACCACTCGGAAGGAAATTTGATAAAAATAATTTGAAATTGTACTTGGCTTTCAAGATCCTACACCAAAGTCAGTCAGCATTAGAAGCAATCTTCCAACCAAGCTTGGCCACCAATGCCTTGTTCATCCTGGTCGCATTCTTAAAATTCAATCCACCTTCCTTATTTCTTCTACAAATTTACTCCCACAAGACCAAGTGATATTTTCCTTTCAACTTAGGACCAACACAAAGAAAATCCTTGCAAATACTATCGAATTTTACCGTAACATTACCTGGGAGATGGAAAAGGAATAGAAAATAGATAGGAATACTTTGTAAATTACTTTGCACCAGTATGACCTTACCAGCTTGGCTTATGAGGGCCCCTTTCCATGACACCAACTTTCGCTAGACTCTTTCGATGACCGAAGTCAGAGAGAGTATTTAATACGGCTAACTAAAAGTGGAAGACTCAGATAGGAGGTCGAAAGAGAAGTAATCCTATAGTTTAGAATTCTGGCAATTTTTTGTTGATGGGCCTCCGGGGTATTCATAAAAAAGATGTTACTTTTTAAAAAACTTATCTGTTGATCAATCACCCTCTCATAGTAGTCCAAAAGAGACTTAAATTCTCTAGCATAGACCATCGAAACAACACAAGAGAGAAGGACATCATCAGCAAACTGCTAATGAGAAATTGAATTACAAGGCAAGGTTGAATGCAATCCAAACTCATTTTATATCTGAGAGATAGATCTCCCAAGGGATTCCACCATAAGTATGAACAAGAAGGGTGACAAGGGGTCACCTTGGTGAATTTTATGGCTAGAATAATAGAACCCTACAAAAGAGCTATTGACAAGGACAAAGAACAAAGTTGTCGAAACATAGGCCTCCACCAACTTTATCTAGGTATTATTGAAGCTGAATTTCTTCAGAACACCAAATAAGAATGACCATGATACCCGATCATAAGCCTTACTAACATCCAACTTAAGAAATAATACCACTCTACCATTTTTTGAACATAATGCAATAACTCATGAATTACTATAGCCCCATCCAGGATATCTCCCTAGCACGAACCCACTTTGTGCATTATCAATCAACAATGGGAGAAAAGGCTTAATTCTATTGGTAATTACTTTGGAAATAATTTTATACACCATGTTACACAAGCTTATTGGTCTGAATTCATTGAAGAAATATGCGATGTCTTTCATGGGGATGGAAGGATCAAATTCAACAACTTCAAAATCACCAAAGAACACTAGGAGTCTCTGATCGCAAAGCAAACATCTTCACCACAAATAGGCCAAAAAAATTAAGGAAAACCATCCAACACATGAGCTTTAAGAGGCTCCATTGAATTTAAATCTTTTTGGATCTCATCATCCAATAAGGGAGCTAAAAGTCTACCATTCATATCTTCAGTGATAATCCTTGAATAGCCTCCAACATCAAATTTTATGCATGGGCATAATTATCAGGGATCGAACATATTAAAGAGCTAAAAAACCTATGATATCTTCCCTAATTTCCATCACATCAGACATAACACCACCATTAGTCTTCACAATCTCTCTGATTCTATTTTAGCTCCTCCAACGCAATGTAGAAGCATGGAAAATGGGATTTGTGGTCACCCTATTTCAACCAAAGATCCTTGGAATTTTGCTTCCAAATAATTTCTTCCTCTACATTTTTATTATGAAGGTTAGAGAGAATAAATTTTTCTTCCCTAAGTAACTCATCAGAGCTACCTCGAGAATCCACCAAAATTTTAATATTCTTTAGTTGCAACATAAAACTCTCCTTTTCTTTGAAGATGTTGCAAAAGGTAAACTTGTTCCATTTATTGAGATTAAACCTAAGGTTATTCAAATTGTTGATCAATTTATAAATCCCCACACCAGGAACTTATTCTTGCCATAATTCCTTCACATGAGCTTCAAAATCTAGATGGGAACACCACATAACCTCAAACCTGAAATATTGTGAGAGGAAAGGGAGACCATAAGGAACTTAAAGCCATAAGGGATTATGGTCAAACCCAATATTGGGAAGAGTAGACAATGTCGCATCACCAAACATATTGATACTAGAATTGTAGATAAAAATCCTATCCAATCTGCTTAAAATAAGACTATTTCCCACTCTACGATTACTCCAAGTAAACTTCACCCCTTTCAAGTCTAAATCATGAAGTTCAGCCTTATTAATAAAATCAACAAAATCATGCAAACTCCTTTCATCCACAATATTACCTCTACATTTTGTAGATGGATATAAAGGGGAATTGAAATCTCCAGCTAACACCCATGCTTCATTTCAAAAGGTTTCCCTCATCTCAAGCAAAATATGCCAAATATTGCTCCTATCAGCATAAGAATTTGGGTCATAAATTTTTGACATCACCCATCTCCTTTGAGAATATTTACACCAAAACAAGATATAAATCACCTGATTGGAAGATGAAATAACATGACCATCAAACTTCAAAGAATACCAAAATAAAAGCAAACCTCTAGTCGAACCAGAAGCTTCACTGGCCATGAATCTCATGTCCTTACACACAATATTATGCACCAACTCCCAAGAAGAAGCCTCCAATTTTGATTCTTGAATACACAAAAAATCAAGGGATCTCTACCTCCTTAATGAAGCTAACAAATATTTTTTAGAGGAGCTATTGAGCCCTCTTATGTTCTAGGAACACACTTTCATTGAAAAAGTTAAAAGTAAAGCTTCTTCCCTACCCTCCCATATTGAGGAGATTTAAAACCATCAAGTTTCAGCTATCTATCCTCATTTCCTTACTTCACCACAAGAAAGGCCTGACTACCATTTGCAATTGCCTCCTTTGTGGTTTTCTTCCTCCCATTTTTATTAGCGGGTCTACCCAGTTTTTTAGCCATCCCAGTATTAATACCCTTCTTGTGATGACTTCTAGTTTTCAGGCTAGGTGAGCCTTTCTCCAAGTTAAGCTTGGGAGAAACCACTAGGCTATCCATGCCAAGTATAGGGAAAGAACAAAACTCCCTAGGGGAAGAATATTTTCTGATAGTCCTAGGAGTTGAAAACTCCACATCCCTAACCAACTGATTGACCTCAGTCCCTTCCGATCGAAGGCACTCAAAAGAATTCTTGAGGGGAAGATCAACATCTTTCTACCTCGGATCCGATTGAAGAACAACTTCTAGATTATTTTGGGAATCTAACCCAGGAGTGATCACATCGACCATATCATTACCCCTCAGGGAAGCAAAAAGATCCCCACCATTGACACCCTTTTGTGGCTGAGAAGAAACAATGTATTTACCTTTGGAAATCCCCTAGGTTCTTTTATGCCAATTTTTTTGTTTCTTATACGGGGTCCTCTTAGAAACTGGGTTAACGCGGTTCACCAATTGTGATGCCTGATGGGCAAACTTCTTCTGGGTATAAATATTTTATGATGACCACCCATCCCACACACATGACAAGCCTGGGGCTTATTTTCATAAATCACAGCTTGAGCCTAGCTTCCAATGTATGATACAAGTTGCACAGAAATCGAGAGTTCTTTTTTAATATCCACCATAATACATATTCTAACAAACTATTTTCAAACAAATGAAATATAAACCTTATCAAAGGAGATAAAGTCCCCAATCGACCTTGCCACAGCCCTAAAAACACTTTCGTACCACAAAATGTAGGAAAATCACCCAAATGAACCCAAACCGAAAAACACAATTTAAAATACTTTTTTCACAATTATATGCATGGAATCTCTATCAAAAGGGATCTTGAACCCTTCAAATGTCAATATAAAAAATTATTAAGTTTGCACTCAAAACCTTGAAAGCATTACCATAAAAATATCATGGCAAAATAGGTTTTTCAAAAATCCCTTACAATACTAGTACTAATTTGATATTATATGATTTCAACTTTTGGAATATGATTTTGATTGAGGCTATATATGCAAAATGTGTTGAGTATTCAAGTGATTTTTTATCTTAGCAAAAATCAAAATGATACTGCACTATTACTATCTACGACATGACTCTAGTTGAAGCAACACCAAAAAGATCATTAAATAAAAAATGGTTTTAAAAATATATCCCATAAAAAACATTAGATCCACTAGAATGCATGTAAAATATCAAGTGATATCATAAGAGTCACAAACAAAAAATATTGGATCAATTGATGAAGATCTCTACCTGCTTTAATACCATATTATTGAAGTATGTGTAATCTAGTCTTGGTAGGGCAATACTAAAAGTGTGGAAGATTATTTATGAGCGTTATTAATGTAGCCTATAGGCAAGTGTACATGTAATCCTATAGGTATTCTTCATGTGAAGCCTTCACACATCATTTATGTAAGCCTATAGGAATGTTAATTTAAGCCTAAGGGAGACCTTCATATTTCACCCCTAGTGATATTGATTAATCCACATTTATGTATAGCCTTTATTAAAGGGTGTAAGTTTTTTATTATATTGTAATTTAATCTCAAATTCAAGTTATGCCAGCTTGAGGTTAACTACTAATTTGAGCTATGGTGCCACTATAAATACCCCGCAATGACTAATCTATTGTATTAGTGTATGAAATATGTGGAATATTGTGGAGGGGCCTATGGCCACCCACCCTTATTTCCTCTTATATAATTTATCCTTTCTCTCTTTATTTTATGTATCATTGTTATCTTGAAATTGCCCTTGCACCTTTTTATTATGATCATGGTGAATGTAAGTTTTGAAAATATTTTTAGAAAATATTATGAAACATTGTATTAAAGTGAAGATAAAATATGCATCACTCAAAAGGAGAAAGGTTGATTGTCAAATGTGATATAAGAAATATTTTAAAAAAGGGTAACCATTGGAAAATTCCTTATTTTGAGCTCAAAATGCTTTGAAATTCTAAATTTTAAAATTATCTAGGTGCCAACCCCATTTCCGATTCCCTAATCCTCTCTCATGCATGCCCCCTTTCTTTTCATGTGTGTATGTTTCTAAACACATGTCATTCCTTCTTTCATGTCCTTTCTTATCCTTGACAATGGAATGGTCCTTATAACTAGTCCAAAGTGGAGCACAATGGCAAGTGCATCCACTTGCATGGTCTTAGTTGTAGCTTTGATGCCACCCATCATTTTATTATTTATTTTAAAAATTTCTTCTACCTCTTCTACCAATAAATTTATTTCCTTATATTTGAGATAGTACCATGGTGGTAACATGCTCTATTGGTTATTTCTTGATTGTGGAATAAAAACCCTAGGGTGGAGCTTTTTTGGTGAATGCTAGTGATACAAGAATTAACATGCACACCCTTAAGTACTAACCATTAACAAGATGTTGTATGTCCTAAATAACTGAAGGCATGATATAGCACAATTATTTGTGTAAATCCTTACTGACAAAAAGTTGCTAGTTTGAAACCTAGGAGGGTCCCCTTTTGGAGTTGTTTTAGGAGATATTATTTGTAATTTCTTCTATGGCATTTATCCTCTTAGCTCAAGTCTGTGTGAGTAGTGTAACGACTAGTAATTTTACTTGTTGTAATGAGGGAATTAGTTCAATACTCTATAAGGCATATTTTTTTAATAAAATAGTTTGAAATGGATAGCTCACAAGACATGGGGTCATAGTTGTACGCATGATGGCACCTCTTTATTGTTGAAGATATTTTTCCATACCCCAATAATGAGTGAAGTTATATGGTATAGTATCTAATATGCTCTTTTGAAGACATCAGGTGAGAAGTTTGAATCTCATCATATTGTTATAAACTCACTCTTCATAGGGAATATTTTTTTGGGGGATTCTTTCCATTTTAATTTTAAATGGTGAACATAGAATTATGGTTTACTTGCTTACTTGTTGATACAAGATGCTAGGTTCAAGCCCTATTGGCTTCAAACTTATTCTATGCAAATTATATACATACATACATATATATACATACATACACACACACATATAGAGAAAGAGATATGTATGAGTTGTATTCTATAATAAGGGGAAATAGAATCATGAAGGAACTATAGCTAAATCCAACATGTATTTTCTCTCTTCTCACTTCAAGAGTATTAGGAGATATTGTGAGCCTAAGGACTAGTTTGATGGATTAATAAGAGAACAACTAAATTTTATAAGAAACTAGATCTGTCCTAAGATTCCTCTTTAGACAAGCTTAACATTAATCTAGTCTAGATGCGCATACAAGAATGCAATGCACAAGACTTATAACTAAAATGTATTTCCGATTTGATGACAAAGTAAATAACAATTATTATTTTAATTTTAAGGAACAAGGGTAAAAAAGATATGCAACAAATAAAGTCTAGACTAATATGCAGTCTACATACAACTTTGATTTAATGCCTAAGATAAAAATATTAAACTATCTCCTATGTTTTTTTTTATTAATTAAGTAGTGACGATTTTGAGAGGAACCCACAACCATATACAACCAATCTCGTAGGGGACCAAATAAGAGGTCGAAATCCAAATAGGGATCACTAGCTAAACCAAACAGAACAACACCTCATTTTTTTCTATGTTTTAAAAATTTCCTCTACATCTTCCACAAATATATTTATTTCCTTCTATTTGAGATAGTACCATGGTGGTAACATGCTTTATTGTTGAGTTCTTGGTTGTGGAATCATAACCCCAGGGTGGAGCTTTTTTTTTTTGTGAATGCTAGTGATACAAGAATTAGCATAAAGACCCTCCCTAACCATTAACAAGATGTTGTTTGCCCTAAATAACTCAAGGTATGCTATAGCACAATTATTTATGTAAATCCTTAGTGACCAGAAGCTTCTACTTTAAAACCTAGGAGAATCCCCTTTTAGAATTGTTTTAGGAGGTATTATTTATAATTTCTTCTATGGCATTTATCCTCTTAGCTCTAGTCCATGTGAGTAGTGTAACGACTAGTAATTTTACTTGTTGTAAGGAGGGAATTAGTTCAATACTCTATAAGGCATATTTAAAAATATAGTGTGAAATGGATAGCCCACAATACATGGCATCATGGTTGTACGCACCAAGGCACTCATTTATTGTTGAAGATATTTTTCCATGTTCGAATATTAAGTGAATTTATATGGTATAGTGTCTAAGATGCTCTTTTGAAGATATCAGGTGATAAGTTTAAATCTCATCATATTCTTGTAAACTCACTCTTCATAGGTAATATTTTTTTGAGGTATTCTTGCCATTTTAATTTCAAATGGTGAACATGAAATGATGGTTCACTTGCTTACTTTTTAAAAAAAGGTGCTAGGTTCAAGCCCTATTGGCTTCAAACTCATTCTATGCAAATTATACACATACACACACACACACACACACACATATATATATATATACATACATATATACAATATTATATATATATATATGTATATATATACATATTGTATATATATGTATATATATACATATATAACTATACATATAAATACATATATATTAATATATATATATATATATATATATATATATATATATATATATATATATATATATATATATATATACACTATGTATATTATATATACATATACATATATATATACACATATACATATATATATACATATATACATATACATACATATATATATACATATATATATATATATACACTATGTATATTATATATACATATACATATATATATACATATATATGTATATATGTATATATATATATATATGTATATAAATATATGTATATATACATATATATGTGTGTGTGTGTGTGTGTATAGATAGATAGATACACACACACATATATGGAGAGAGAGAGAGAGGGAGAGATGTATGAGTTGTATTATATAATAAGGGGAAATAGAATTATGAAGGACCTGTAAGGGAATCCAACATGTATTTTATCTCTTCTCACTTCAAGAGTGCTAGGAGATATTGTGATCCTAAGGATTAGTTTGATGGATTAATTAGAGAACAACTACATTTCATAAGAAACTAGATTTATCCTAATATTCCTCTTTAGATAAGCTTAACCTTAATCTAGTCTAGATGCACATACAAGAATGCAATACACAAGACTTATATCTAAAATATCTTTCTGATCTGATGACAAATTAAATAATAATTTTAATTTTAATTTTGAGGAACAAGGGTACAAGAAATATGTAATAAATAAAGTCTAGAATAATATGCAGTCTACATACAACTTTGATTTAATGCCTAAGCTAAAAATATTAAATTATCCCCTATGTTTTTTTTATTAATTAAGTAGTGAGGGTTTTGAGAGGAACCTAAAACCATATACAACCAATCCCACAGGGGATCAAATAAGGGGTCAGATCCAGATAGGGATCACCAGCTGAAACAAATAGAACAACACCTACTTATAGGTCATAAACAAAATATTAGGATAGCAACCCAAAGCCAACCAAAAAATGAACTCTCAACCTAGGGTGACTCGTGGAAGCATCTAGGAATTAATCGAAGCATTCATTGCTGAGATGACAAACTCCATTAGGCAACCCAAGAGTTGATTCACATCCTCTGTGAATTCAAAAATGATCTTAAGGGTTCCCAGAATAGACTTTTACTTGTCATAAATAATTTTGATCAACTACAAAAAATTATGGAGTGACTTCTCCCTACCCAAGTCAAAATCTACCACACCTTCAGGCCAAGCCTGCAGTGTCACCTCAAGGTTGTGCCATCAGAGTAGAGTCGACTAACTTAAAATTTGAATTCTCCTTTAGAGTTCTTCTCTCTAAAAATCTCCTATATTATCTCTTTTAACTTCCCCTTACCCCTTTTGACATCATTGAGAGACCCCATGACTTATTTCTACCATTAGATCCTCTATACGAGTTTGCAAGGCTCTCAACATGGACCTAGCCCGAGAAATTAGATCCTAACTTTCTGGGCCAACACAACTTACCTCCTCGGCTAAATTATCTCCTATGTTATTAAGATAAATTAGTTACTTATTTACCTTTTTTTTAATTAATGGTAAATAGAAATAGAAACTATTCTAAGCACACAACAAAAAAATTAAGATCTATGTTGAAAATATAAATATTAAGTACAAATTAACCTATTTCTATCACAATGGCATAATTTCCACCTTTTCACAGAATTTCCACCAGTGCTATCATTGGTTGTTGGTGCTATCATAAAAACCTATAAGACAAACAAAAATAGATGGCACTTAGTTTAGAGGGACCTATCTGATCTGGTGGAATATAGTTAGCTTCCTTGACACAATTATTAAACCCTTGTTCAGATGACACAAAAATGATAAGTTAACAATTTTTTTTAAATAAATGCTAGGATGGTACAAGAACCACAAGGCAATAGCGTTGTTAGTGTTATCATTTTTTATGCTTCTGCTTTATGTAAAATAGAGAGCAATAGAACCACCAATATATAATTTTATAGTGTTATCACTTCTTAGAGTATAACAACAATATTAAATGCATGGTAGATTAAAAATTACAATTGTAATGATGGTCTCTAACTTGGGAGTACTAAGACCTATTAAAAGACATAAAAATAAAAATATATCTACTAGAGATGAATATTAAATGACAAAATGGAAAATTATATTAATAAAATATTAGTCAAAGTAAGAGAAATACTAAAATATTAAAACAAATAAGAGCCAATAAACAAAGATGAAGGAGAAAAAGCACTATCCAAGACAGCAAGTTATTCCCCCTATTTGGAAGTTTGTTGAAAGATTACTTTTTGCTTGTTGGTGGCCCTTTGATGCTTGAAGACTGCATGTTTGCATAATTTCAATGTAGGTCAAACACCCTTCTCAAGATAGATATTACCCCACCCATGCATCTTATCTCATAGGCGTAGACAATAAAACTAGCTTCTTCAACTCCTCACCTATGCAGATAATGGCAAACAACAATTTTCGTGAAGCCAAAAACCAGTTAGGGAGTATTGAAGGATATCAAGGGTGAAGGTTGTAGATCATGCTTGGGGTATCCATTTTAGCCTCTCACTCATTAGATTTTATCTCCAATTGAAAACATAGTGGATCTTGTAGCATTGATGCAAACATAGGCTATCAATTTGATAACCACATTCCCCTACTCTCATTCCTCTCTATAGGCCCATTTAAGGGACACCAACACCTATTTTTAGTCATAGATTTGCATTGCAATGGAACGATTTAAATATACAAAGTGACTCTCCTTAGACCATCCAACACCTTTGTCTGCTTTAGACATGAATCACATAGTAGGAAGGAAAGACTAGTTCACATGTAGGCATAGGCAAGAAACACTGCACACATAAGAAGCATTGGCACCCCATTGTAGACTGACATAGGTTGATGGCCCACACCCCATCCCCCTCCCCATAAATTTTCTTTTTGATCAATGGTATTAGTTTACCTCACCTACCAATGATCGAAATAGATGATCGATGTAGCCTTACTCCTTGCCCCTTCCTCATTCTATTGCATAGCCTTCATCCAAAGAGACACATACACTAAATTTTACATGAGAGGTTCATATGTAGGTTCAATGATAAAACAATACAAATAAGCAATAAAACATAGAGGATTTGAGGTAGAGGCTAGGAAACACTAGTACAACATTCCATAAACAAAGTAGAGGAGGAAACCATGCATAAAAATGAGGTTTAGCTTGAGCAATGCCATTGACGATAAGTGGTGCTACAGAATATGAGGTAGCACACATGCACCATTCCAAAATTGAGCACCCCACCTATTTGGACCTAATGAGAGGGTGTACTCTGTCAATTAACATATTACACTTAAGACTTTAGGTGCCCAACCCGGTTCAATTCTCACTACTCCCTATTTTAATTTATACCAAGAAGGGTGGGATTAGTTTTTTAAATTAGGCACTTTATTTTTTTAATCTTATGAGCCTTTATTAAAAAGGGAGGGAATTAATTTTTTATGCTTCATAATTTTGACACATTCTCTTTTTTAAAGCAAAAAGGAGTTTTATTTTAAATAAAATCCAAAAGGAAAGGTCATTTTCTTAAAAGGTACTTATTTTTCATGAAAAAAGGGAGAGCATTCTTTTATAAGGGTAATTTAATTAATTTTTCAAAATTTAAAAATTTATTTTGTAAACATTGTGGTTGTTGACAAGGTGCATTTTTGGCAAAATCTAACACCTTCATTTTGCAATGTTTTTTATTTTTTATTTTTACATTTAATATGGTTTACAACATTTTGCTTAATTACATTGAAGAAAAAAGTAAATTACAACAATTTAAATTTCAAACAAAGAAAACACCCAAGGTTTGAAGTAGTGTTTAGTATAAAAGTGTCTTTGGTGATCATTTATAGATAATACTATTATGATTTGCTACTGCACTTAACATGTAATATAGCTACAATAATAATTTTTGGGTCTATTCCTATAAACCATAGGGAGAAGTAAGGAATCCCAATATATTTTATTCACTCTATAATTCACCCTATTTGCCAGTATTACAAGACATAAACCCTAAATTTGAGTTTCTCTTTGAAACTCTTTCAAAGCAGGTTTCAAAAAAGGGATGAATACCTTTTCATGGTTTGTAGGTACCACTTATTGTAATCTATCACATACCTTAAGGTCTCTCTCATGTATGACTACATATATTGAGAGGACTAGATTCTTCTAGTACTAACGTGTATATCGAAAGGGTGGGTATATCAAAGGTACGATATATCAAACTGGTAGTATATTAAAAGAGAGACCATTTTTTGAGAGATAAGTAACCCTCATAATATCCACTCACAAAGTGTTTCTAATATATTCTTAGCTCTTGAAAGAACCCAACTTTGAACCATGGAAGATAAAGATGTAAACTATCTTGACATTGGAGAATCCATGGGATATTTTGATAGACACCTAAACATGACCTCAAGATGTGGACCAAGTAGAAAAATTTTATGAAACAAATGTCAAATCACTAATGCTAATCACCCTTCCTATAGCTGATGATATCCATCCCCACATTTATGATGCAGGAGCTCCATGAAATCATGGGATGATTTTACAACCATTTATGAAGGGGAGAATATATCTATTATTATTAATTTTGAATTCCAACTTCACACATTGGGAGTGAGATATTGACATACTATAGAGAAATTTATTTGTAAATTCATAGAACTGAAGGCTAAATTGAATGCTATGGATGAAAAAGTGGAAAATAATATCTTAGTTCCCATAATTCTTTAAGTTTTACCATATTCCTTTTGAGTGCTAATCACCTACTTACAAGTCTTCCATAGCGTGTTTTCCTTCAAATATTTGGTCAATTTGCTCCAACAACAATAAGAAAACAATAAATTAATGGATTAGTTATCAAATAATGCACTCCTCAGTAAAAAAATTGGGACACAAAAAACACCATAGGGTTCTTTGAAAGAGGGTTTTCATAGAGAGGTTCTTCCTCCTCATCCTCATCATCACAAAAACACACTTAGAAGAACAAAATGTATTTATATATCTATGAATGAGAAGGAAATAATACCATATATTATTGATACAATGTATCCATACATGGTGATCAAGTTTTCAAACGTTAACAAAAGAAGTAGTACAGACCATGTCCTCAACACAATTAGTAGAAATGGTATGTTTCTATTGAAGAGTTAGATTTAGTTCTTGATATTGCCATTTAAGAGTAAGATTTAGATTATAAATAGGCATACAAGGTACTCATGAACAAAGTTACCACCAAACCCAATGATTATGATTGGTGCATTGATTTTGGTGCTAGAACACACATGACAAGGGATAAAGCTTGATTTGCTACCATCAAAGAAAAATGATGGAAATTGGTGACCATCAGTGATAATAAAACCTATAAATTCAAAGGGGAATATGATGATTTAGTCTATATTATATATGTAAAATGCACCATCAAATAGCTACTCTATATACCAAGCCTAGAAAACAACTTGTTGTTTGTACCCCAACCACTAGATTGAAACATGGAAGTTGATTTTAGAGTTGAGAATGATCACAAGAGGTGTTTTATCACCAAAAGTGGTATACATATTGCTATTGGTTCTTATAAATTTGGTTTTTAATCCCTAGATATCCAATCTACTCCAATTATATAACTACCAGGAGCCATGATAAATGCAACCTCACTATAGCATAGGAGATATGGGGATATCAATTTTGACTACTTACTTCATATAAGTAAGCATGACATGGTGATTTGTTTGTCCAAAATTTTACCCAAATTATTGGTTTTCTTAGGATGTTTAGCAAGGAAACAACACCAAGTACCATTTGATTTGATCTCTCATAGAGCCAAAGGTCCATTGGATGCAATACATACCAACCTATGTGGACCTATGGAAGATATTATTGGTGGTAAAAGATACTTCTAATTGGTGGTAAAAGATACTTCTAATTGTTTGGGTAGAGGAGGAAAATTACCCTATTGTGTATAATTTATGGTTAGATCTACTAGGAGCTGAGGTGACCGTGGGGGTGTATTATATTCTCTACACTCGATGGACAAAAGAGAAAGGGTTTACCAAGAATAATTTTATGACTCACTCCAAGTATAGGGTGGAATTGTTAAATGTGTCCATTAAGCAATCACCTATATTTAGCATTTTTATGGTAAGCTATGGAAATGAAAGAGCAATGCAAAACACACAAGATGCAAGAAGACAATGTCTAACCCTAGTATGATTCTTTGATTCAATGATTTTTAACCCTATATTACAAGCAGTTTAATTATTTTACGTAAGCATGGGAACTTATCTTATCTAGTGTTTTATTCAAGCTTTGTCTTGCATCTATAATATCAAATAGCTTCAAATATAAAAAATAGATTCACAAAAACTCTAGAAAATATGGTCAGCATTTGGGGGCCTGCTTAGGCTACTATAAGAATAAGGTTGGAAGCATAGTAGTCAAGCCCCCTTGGTCCCTTTATTTAAATCTTCATAATAAAATGAGCTTTGACCTTTGGAAAAAACACAATGAAATATGCAAGCATGAAATAGCAAATGAAGTGCAAACAAAATGGATGCAATGCGTGATCAAGAGTGCAATTTTGAAAACTAGAGTTTTGGGAATAGATAATTGCCCCCAAGAGAATAGGATATGAAATGAAGTGGAAACGAATGATAACAACAAAAAACAAACATGAACAAGGACAAAATAGGATGTAGAGGGTATACAAAATGAAGCCCTAGGTTTTTGGCATAAGAAATCACCCTAAACCTACTTGGACCAAATCCATGCCCTGTAGGATATCGATCATGGATTTGGTAACCAAATTGAAATGGACGTAGAATGTCTGATGGATGAAAGTAGATAATTTAATGAATCTATGATCTATATAATATAGGGCATGGATTCATACAAGAAGGCTAAAACCCTATAATAAAGACTTTAAAGAAAAGAAAAAAACATAAGCAAGACTGAAAATGTGGATTAACAAATGCAAAGAAACAACCTAGTGATTTGGTAGAAGAAGCAAGAGCAAAGGTGAAAGGCCTCTCCTATCTCAAGAAGATAAATCATCATCAAGTCTTTCTCCACTTTAAAAATCACAAGGAACACACTAACAATAGAACACCAAAGTACCAAGAGGACCAGAAGACAAGAGAACTCTAATTTTACCTGAACTCTTTTGATAGCTTGATTGCAGAAATAACTTAGGATAACTTGGAGTAACTAGGGAAAAAAGTGGATTAAATCCCTTTATTTATAAGTTTTTGGAGGGCTAAAACATGGGATAATTAAAGTTAACCATGATTAAGCTGACACCCAAATAGGGTCAGCCTAAAAATTAGGTTTTTGAAGAAAAATCCTAAACTTGTTGAATATGTGCCCCATAATTTATCAGCCATGAATTTGACCAAGGTTAACAAAAGCAAGACAAAACACAATAAAAAAAGCTAAAATTGCTCCTAGTATATTTGAGAACCTCTTAAGGAACCCAAGGAAAAATGACTGGGTGGGTCAAGTTTTTATGTCTACATTTTCCCCCCCCTTTGATGCATTTATGGCCTAATAAATATGTCAAAGAAATATGTAGACACCTATGCGCAAAAAAAATGACAAACACAATGAAAAAATGGTAATCAATTTAGAAGAAAAGAGTGGTGCACAAATAGTATCGTTTTGGGCACTTTGAATATTTGGCATGCAAAGTGAGGTATTAGGGACATTAATGCCTCCCAGGCCAGGGTACCCTCTCAAGTTTCAGGAGGAATGTAAATTCCTAAGGAAACTCAAAATGACAGACTCGAAATAAAAGATATCAGAAAAAAATAAATGAAAAGGCACCAAAATGAAGGAGGGAAGACCAAAAAGGAGAGACAAGGGCTAACTTGCATTTTTTTAATTTTATTATTGGATTTTTTTTAAAGAAAATGAGAATAACAAACAAAATGATCCTAACTAAAATGAAATGCAATCTAATATGCATACTAAGAGGAATGCAAGGTGAAATGTAAGGATGAGTAGATGGGAAGAGGAAAATATGGAAATAAAGAAGAGAGAAGAAGAAAAAACAATGGAAGAAGAAAGAAAGGTGAAAGAAGAAGTGAAATCTCCAAAATATCAAAAGAAATAAAAATAAAAGAAACAAAGCAGAATCTTGTGAGAATGTATGCTCGAAAATGGTTGAATGGAGGTTACCCCTCACTAGTGGCCATGAAGCTATATTTTAATGGTGTTATTCTCATATATATGGATAGGTGGAGTGGTACCCATGATAGTGTAGTTATCACTAATGTCTAGAGAAAAAAAGAGATATACCTGCTAGAATATATTCTTGCAAATGGTAAAATGAAGGTTATTCCTTGTTCCTGACCACGAAGCCATCCCATATGGGATGTTGAAATGATGTAATTGCTATTTTCCAAAATGAGTACTACACAATAGGGGTGTGGTGTGTGCAAAAGGTGAGTGATCAAAGTGAAGCATAACATGTGTGTGCATGTTTTGAAAAACAAAGAGAATAAATAGATAAGAAGAAGAGGAATAGTGTGTGTGTACATCCTTCATAAATATTTGAGAAGTAAGAGATGTGCGTAAGATAGTTACTGGCCATATGAACACCATAAATGATATTCATATAGTATCTATCCTATCTCACGAGGATCCCTTAACAATTAAAATATCGAGTAAGGAGAAAGTGTGAACAAAAGCAAGATTCACATATGGAAAAAAGGACATGTATCCTTGTCTTGGTGAGAAAGGAGAAAGAAAAAAATTTAATGGACAAGGAAACACAAAAGAAGAACTATATTCCTTGACTTGGAAAAGATACAAATTGATAATCATTAAAAATTTCAAGGTCAAGGAATATAGAATGACATGATGTAAATTCATGAAAATTAACCCTAGGTTTGGGAATTCGCTAGGAATCATATCCTTAGTGTGAGTGTAATGCATGCGAGCTATAACCCACCTATATTTCATCACTTGCCATTATCGTGAGATCCCCAAGAATCTATAGGAGCAATAAATCATGCAATAATGAGCAAGCAACAATACAATTATATGATAAACAAAAATGAAAGGAATAAAATATCAGGTAAAACATGCAAAATTTGATAGGCAGTTATGCAATATGAACAAGCAAACCAAATGCAGTATGAAAACTAATCTAAATGCAACATGAAGAATGCAAAGTACCAATTTATGCATAGTATATCTTTAGATGCATTATATTCATTGGTTCTTAAGTTCTTTACCATCTAAATAAGCTAAACGATATACCCATGAACCAAACTTGGTTTTTATGATAAAGGGACCTAGCCAATTAGGTTAAAACTTTACTTTAAAATTTGAGTGATAAATGGTGTTCTTTTGGTTTTCCTTGAGGACAAGGTCCTCAACCTAAAAAGAATAATTGCAAACTCTTTTGAAATAAGATCACTTGAGACTATTATAATAGGCTCACAAATGCTCTAAGGCATGAATATGCTTTTCATCTATCAACTCCAACTGGTGTAAATGATCCAAGTGATTCTCATTGCCAACCAAGGCATCTTGCAACAAGATGTGCAATGAAGGAACCTCTAACTCGAATGAAAATATTGCCTCAGTTCCATAGACCAAGATGTATGGAGAGGCACCTATAGGAGTTTGTACACTAGTACAATAGGTCCATAGGGTTGGATAAAGTTGGATATGTCAATCATGATTAGTCTTACTAATCAACTTCTTGAGGATATTGATCATGGACTTATTGTATGCATTGACTTATTTGTTACCCTAGAGGTAATACATGTTTGATCATTTGTGTTAAATATTGTATTTAGCACAAAGTTTATGGATATACTTATTCTTAAAAGGAGTGAAATTATTAGAAATAATCATTGAAATAATATTGAAACTAAAAAGGATCTGGTTAAAGATGAATTTGGAGACCTAAGATCTAGTCACCATGGCCAGGGGTATGGCTTCAACCTATTTAGTGAAGTACTCTATCACTGTTATGATAAACTTGTGGCCATCAGATAACATTGGGTTAATATTCCCTATAATATCCAATATCCACATGTAAAATGGCCAAGAGGAAGAAATAACCTGAAGGTGTTGAGAAGGAGCATGGACAGGGTTATCATGGTATTGACAATTATCACAGCATCAAACATGATCACATGCATCTTTTTCCATGGAGGGACAATAATACCCCATCCAAAGGAGATTTTTATAAATTGTATTACCACTAAAATTACCTCCACATGAGCCTTCATGAGCCTCTCTAAGATCTAGCCAAACTTCTTCAGAGTTAAGGTATCATAAAAGGATACCTTTAAAATAATGCTAATATAAAGTATTGTCAATTATAACAAATCGACATGTTCTTTTGTACAAAATATTATGCTCGTTATGGTCTAAACCATCAAGAATAAAACCATTCTTAATAAAATTAAATATGTTGGTATACCATGGTTTAGATGGGGAAGCTCCAATGATCAAAACATCTAACAAAACAAGATAAGAACCGAGCGACATAGGCTCTTGGATTTATCTAATGATAATAAATGCTTGATCATCATCCAAATCCAAAATAAACAAGGATGCAGCAATGACCATAGCATCCATGATGTGGTTTGAGAGAAATTAGGAGTGAAAAATAGGAAATTAATATTGTATTCAACCTTACGAATAATAGGTTACATTGGTATTTATACTCGTAAAAATAAATGAACTTAGGGAATATAAGGAAGTTAGGGAAATAGAAGAAATAGGGAGGAAAAGAGAAAGGTAAAATGAGTTGGTTCGCCTTGTCGCCCTTGCCATTCCATCCTGCCCAGTCAGTTGTCATCCAAGTCAAACTTACCTGCCCAATCAGCTGCCATCCAAGCAGGTAAAAGGGGTAAGATCCAAAGCTTATCGTTGAAACAAATTTTTTACCTTTTTTACTCATTTTTTCTCCTTTTACTAGCTTTATTTCCAACATTCTCCCCCTTAAAGTTGAGAGGACTGACTATACAGTCTCTCATATTTATATATTGAGCTTTAGCTATACCTTTGGTGAAGATGTCAGCAATATTATCCAAAGTGTTACAATATTGAAGCTCAACTATTTGTTGTTCCACCATATCTCGAATGAAGTGATACTTCATATCGAAATGCTTTGATCTGCTATGGTGGACTGGATTGTATGCCAACTGAATGGTACCTATGTTATCAAAATATAGTCAAGTTGGACCACTCTGACTTTCTCCAATCTCTTCAAGAATGTTTCTTAACCATAGCATGAGTGATGGCTATATACTTAACCTCAGTTTATGACAATGCTACAACAGTTTATTTATTGGAACTCCATGTAATTAGTCCTGATCCTAGACTAAAACAATTCCTTGATGTAGATTTCTTGTCATCTATGTTTCTGCCCAAATCACTGTCACTGAAGCCAACTAATTTCACAGAATTACATTTTTGGTAATGGATTCCAAAATCCAATGTACCTTTTACATATCTTAAAATTCTTTTAGTTTCTTGTAAATGAAGCTCAGATGGACTAGCCATAAATCTTGAAACTAGAGAAACAACATATTGAATATCAGGCCTGGTATTGGTGAGAAACATCAGACTCCCAACCATGCTTTTGTAAGTGGTCATGTCAACATTTGATGCTCCATCGTCCTTGCTCAAATGGATCCCATGTCCAGTAGGAGTTGCAACTGATTTACACTGCTCCATGGCAAATTTCTTGATCATGTCTTGAGCATATTTGTGTTGACATATGAATATCCCTTTATTTGATTGATGCACTTCCATCCCTAGGAAGTATCGCATTAAACCAAGATATTTCATCTCAAATTGTTTCATCATGGATTTTTTGAACTCCATATTCATTTTATTGTTACTACCCATAAATATTAGATCATCCACATACAAAAAACTATGAGAATGTCTACTTCATGCTTTAGGTAGTACAAAGTTGGTTCACTTTTGCTTCTTGTGAATCCATACTCGATGAAATAGCCATAAATGCATTAGTACCAAGCTCTTGGTGCTTGCTTGAGGCCATAAAGTGCTTTCTTCAATTTGTAAACAAGGTTCTCTTTTCTCCGTTCTTGGAAACCTTGAATTTGTTGAACATAAACCTCTTTTGTCAAGTATCCATTCATAAAAGCACTCTTTACATCCATGTGTTGAAAATTCCATCCTTTATGGGCTGCTAAGGAAAGAAATGATCTGATTGTCTTTTGTCTTGCAACAGGAGCAAAATTTTCCTCATAGTCAATGCCATATTTTTGAGTAAAACCTTTTGCTACTAGTCTCACATTATGCCTCTCAATGCTTCCATCAACATTGTACTTGGTCTTGTAGACCCATTTACATCCAACATATTTTTTACCTTTGGGTAGCTTTACTAGCTCTCATGTATCATTATTTTTTATAGAGGTTATTTCCTCTTTCATGGCTTCTTGCCATACATTTTGAGTACATGCCTTCTCATAGCTAGCTGGTTCTAGCTATGCACTAGCCAATAAAGCATAATTGACTACATCTCCTCTAGGTTCTTGGGAGTTATCATCCCCATACAATTGCAAATTCTCAAGTTGTTGTAGAACTAAATTCATTTCACTAGCTTGGCTTCTAGTGAATCTTCTTTGGAAATTTTGATCCAAAGCATCTGAAAGGAAGTATGATGTTGTAAAGTTCTTCTGCCTCTTGATGGAGAGTCAATGTCCATCAGTGAAGAATTTATTGATATCTGTGGAGAAGTACTTGGACTGGTGGTTGATGTACTTGATGTAGTACTCATGATTGGCCTTGGAGGGGGTGGTGTGCCTTTCTTGGGAGACACTTGCTATACCTGCTGTATTTGTGAAGAATTTACATCTTGGGACTCATCATCAACAAAAATTATTTGATGACCCCATTCTCCCCCTTCATCAAAAATTACATCCCTAGAGAGTATAACTTTATGAGTCTTGGGATTGTAGATTCTATATGCCTTTGTAGACTCACAATACCCTATAAATATACAAGCTTGACTTTTTGGATCAAGCTTCTTCCTTTTCTCATCAAGAATGTGTGCATATGCTAAAGAACCAAACAATTTGAAGTGCTTTACATTAGGTTTCTTTCCATACCACACCTCATAAGGAGTGAAACCATCTAAACTAGAAGTAGGACTTCTATTTAGAATATATACACTGGTTCTTACAGCCTCTGCCCAGTACATATGAGTTAGATGCTTAGTCTATAGCATCGATCTTGCCATATCAACTATGGTGCAGTTTTTTTGCTCTGCCACACCATTCTGTTGTGGGGTATATGCAATGGTAAAATGCCTTTTGATCCCACTTGCTTTACAATATTTCAAGAATACTTTTGAGGAGTATTCACCTCCTCGATCTGTCCTAAGATATTTTACATAATTCCCACTTTGATTCTCTACATTGTTTCTAAAATCTATGAAGCAATCAAAAGCTTCATCTTTATGTTTCAAAAAATAAATCCAACACATACTAGAGAAGTCATCTATGAAAGTGAGAAAATAAGAATAGTTTTTGAGACTCTGTGTTTGCATTGGTCCACAGATGTCTGAATGTACTAACTGAAGTGGATAGCTAGCTCTCCATGCTTGTCCTTTCATAAACTTCAACCTTGAGTGCTTTCCCAAAGCACATCCTTCACAGACCTCCTTTTGTTCATTGATTTTGGGAAGTCCTATCACCATAGCTTGAGAAGTTAGAAGTTTCAAGCTAGCGAAATTAAGGTGATCATATCGCAAGTGCCAAAGCACACTTGGATTTGTTATAGCTACATTTGCAATTTGAGCTCCTCCTGGCTCATCAAATTTGAGAGGGAATAACCTATTCTTGGTCATGGGGACCTGTGTGTTGACACAATTACAATTATTTTTATCAAAAATGATACATTGTCCTTCATCAAATACAATTTTGTAATTGTTCTCCATTATTTTCCCAACGCTTAGCAGATTGTGTTGGAGTTGTGGAGTGTAATAGATGTCATGCACTTTCTTTAGTCCATATTTGGTTGGAACCTCCATGGCTCCAATACCCTCTACTTGCAATGTCTTATCATCCCCTAATTTGATTTGGGATTTATAAGTGGAATCTAGAGTAGCAAATAAATGTTCTTTGCCACTCATATGGTTTGAACAACCAGTATCCAGAATCCATGTATCATTTAGATTTTGTTTTGATTGTCCATATGATAGAAAAATATTAGAGGTATCATCTTCTTCTCCATAATTACCATATTGACTATTGTTGCCTTGTGAATATTTTGACCAGCAGTCGCGAGCGAAGTGACCTGGCTTGCCACAGTTGAAACAAGCTAATTTGGACTTGTCACTTCCTCGCCCTTGATTTCCACTTTGTCCTGGATTTCCTCTTCAATTTTGATTTCCACCTCTTTGTTGATTGCCTCCTTTGTATGACTTGCCTCCTCTATTCTTATTACCTCCTCTGTAGTTGCTTCTACCTCTACCTCTTTGCTTGCCTCTGCCTTGACCTCTTCTCCATCCTCTTCCATTTTTTTCATTGGAAGTGAAGGCCTTATCATCACCTTCGTAGCTGGTTGAAGGAGTTTCAAGAAACCTCTCTTCATGTGACATTAACGATCCGATTAATGCATCGAATGTTAAAAGGGAAATATATTTGGATTCTTATATAATTATGGCAATATGGTTCCATTTTTGTGTAAGTGTTCACAACACTTTTATTACAATTATCTCAGGCTTGATTGCTTCGCCTAGTGTAACCATTTTATCTACTATTGCTTTTACTCTAACACAATAATCACCGACTTTTTCATCATCTTTCATTCGAAGATTTTCAAAATCTCTCTTCAGTGTTTAAAGCCTTACTTGCTTCACTTGATTACTACCTTGAAATCCATCACTCAATGTTTTCTATGCATCTTGAGTAGTTGTAAAAGCAACAATTCTAGGAAATATACTTTTTTCCAATGTGGCTTGGAGATGAGAAAGGGTAGATGAGTTGCTTTTTTTCTCTTCTTTTCAAGTTTTCTTGTCTGTTGCCTTAAGTGTGGTCCAGTCTGTGGGTTCTGTATAGCCTTCCTCTATGATGTCCCACAAATATCTTCCTATGAGCAAGGTCTTCATATTTATAGACCAGTACTCATAGTCATAATCATTAAATTCTAGGATAGGTAAGCTATTGTGTGAGGTCATAGTTACCAAAAAAATGTCTTTATTTCAGGGTTACAAAAGTACTTTGTTGAATGAAATAAAGAAGGAATAAGGAAGAGATTACAAATTTAAGTCGAATCTGACTTGTTCTACTCTATCATTAACGGCTTGCTCCTCTTGATGTGGGGATGTGATCTCTTGATTTGCAAAGTTATCTGCCACTTCTTCTTCATCGTCACTTATTGGTATGATTTTCGATGATGGTGGTTCTAGGATTTCCATTGAAATGTTGTAGTGTGTGTACTTTGATTCTTGTGGTGCAACTTGGATGGATTTTGATTGTTCAAATTAACTTCTAAATGAATTATCTTCAAAATTCACTTCGTACCCTCAGTCAAGATGCCTTTGATGTGCGATTACTGCATTTTGAAGTTGACTAAACACAATGTTGAGTCCATAACCTCTTACCTTTTCATCAAACCTTTCTGCACCATATCTTGCTAGAATTGCACATAAGGCATGATAACACCCATTAGGTCTGATCATCAAATGCCTTTTACAATATACTAAGCCTCTTAGGCTTATTATACACTCTTTCCTCTTAGGAAAGTTATCAATTTCTCTTTCAATATCTGAGTATTTCACAAAAAAGTGAAATGTACAATCTCTTTGTGGATGGCAATATTAAGCCTTCAAGGCTATTACAACAAAATTTTAAAATTTAAACTTATTAAAAAACATTAAATATTCATATTTAATAAAAATATAATTTTATAATCATTAAAACCTAAGTTTTAAAATAATTATAAATTAATTTTTATTAAATTAATATTTAATAATTTTAAATTTCTAAAGTTTAAATAATAAAAAAAAATTAAAAAAAATTTATCTCTAGCCCATTCGAACCCATGACCTCTTGATAGTCACAAAACCTTAGACCAATGTGCCACGGAGTTTAATTTAAAACTCAAAGGATCTGTGATCCTTTTCAACTATGCTTTCCAGGTGATTTCAAAAAAATAAAGCAAAATAGTGCCCAGTGGGATTTGAACCCGTGACACCCAAATCACAAGCGTTGCACCTTAGCCGCTCGAGCTACGCCCACAACTGAGTATGGAGGAGGGTTTTGTATTTAATAAGCTCTTGTCGCCGATTTCAAAGAAAAATAATAATAATCCCACATTCAGTAGGATGGAGTCAATGCAAGGGTTTATAACCCTAGGCATGCACTTTTTGAAATGATTGCCTTCGGGTAATCAGTGATTGCCCCTTTTGCCTCTGATTAGCTAACCATTCCTCGCCACGTTGCTCCCTTTGCTGCCATGTTGTTTGTCCATATCAGCTTCTGAGTCGTCCAGTCAACGTGGGTCTTGTTCTCCTCTCGCCACAGGCTGCTCTTTGATTGGTTCTCCTACATCACTCCTGTCTCCACATGGTTGTTGTGCTGGCCTGCTCCAGACTTTACCTTGATCTACGTGCTTCAAGCTTCTCTCGCCTCAAGCTACGTGTTGCGGGCCCCACCTCAACCTCGCTATGGGATGTGTGTTGAGGGCTTCTCTCTCCTCGATCCTTGAGCTTCCCTCACCTCAATCCTCGTGCCCTCTTAGCTTCGGCTCTGATACCAGATGTGGTTTGAGAGAAATTAGGAGCGAAAAATAGGAAATTAATATTGTATTCAACCTTAGGAATAATAGGTTACATTGGTATTTATACTCATAAAAATAAACGAACTTAGGGAATATAGGGAAGTTAGGGAAATAGAAGAAATAGGGAGGAAAAGAGAAAGGGAAAATAAGTTGGTTCTCCTTGCCACCCTTGCCATCCAATCCTGCCCAGTCAGCTATCGTCCAAGTCAAACTTATCTACCTAGTCATCTGTCGTTCAAGGAGGTAAAAGGGTTAAGATCCAAAGCTTACCGTTGAAACAAAATTTTTACCTTTTTTACTCCTTTTTGCTCCTTTTACTAGCTTTATTTCCAACAATCCGCATAGCGGTTGGACAATCTAGGGATAGACTCTATGGTTTCCCGATTGAACGTAGATAAAATTTTGGTGATAATCTCTTTGTAAGGTTTTAGCTAATCATCTTGTGTCTAATAAATATCATTAATCTCATTGACCACAAGTTAAGAGTCACCAAAGACGGAGAGAACTCTAACCTTCAAGGCTAAGGTTGCTCTAAGACCAAGGATCAAAGCTTCATACTTTACAGTATTATTTGTGCAAAAGAAATGAAGCTTGAAGGATAGTGATAAGCTATTT
This sequence comes from Wollemia nobilis, assembly GCA_028583015.1. Taxonomy (NCBI): domain Eukaryota; kingdom Viridiplantae; phylum Streptophyta; class Pinopsida; order Araucariales; family Araucariaceae; genus Wollemia; species Wollemia nobilis. The sequence goes on from JAQPPZ010017169.1 coordinate 948,559, forward strand.
TTGTAGGATAACTAGAATGACTCCAACACCAGTGCTCTTCATGCATTGGCCTCTATCAAAAAATAAAGTCTAGGACTCTGGCTCTTCGGACTCTATGCCAAAGAACTCATCGAGAAACTCAATGATCAAATGATGGTTAGCTTCTAGGGGAGCGAAGACTAACTAATCAACAATCACCTAACCCTTGATAGCCTTCTGACCTATGAAAGTTATGTCAACCTCACTATGGACTGAAACCCACTTAGCAGCTTGTTGTGAAAGGTGCTTCTTAAATCTTTGAATGCATAAGATAGGTTTTTGGATCACTGGTTTATTACCTAATGCATATGCAAGGATTTTAATTTAAATATATAATACTTATGAATCTTATATAATTACTTTAATTACTTGCTTGTTTATTTATTATTATTATTTGATTATATAAAATTTAAAATATGGTTAGCTTCTAGGACTCTGGCTCTTCGGACTCTATGCCAAAGCACTCATCGAGAAACTCAATGACCAAAGGATGGTCAGCTTCTAGGGGAGCGAAGACTAACTGATCTACAATCACCTGACCCTTGATAGCCTTCTGACCTATGAAAGTTATGTCAAACTCACTATGGACTAAAACCCACTTAACAACTCGATCTGAAAGATGCTTCTTAAATATTTGAATGCATAAGATAGGTTTTTGGATCACAAAGTTCATTACCTGATGCATATGCAAGGATTTTAATTTAAATATATAATACTTATGAACCTTATATAATTACTTTAATTACCTGCTTGTTTATTTATTATTATTATTTGGTTATATAAAATTTAAAATATGAACATTATTAAATCAACACCACATTACAACAAACTTAGAAATCATTCATGTATTATCTAGCAAGATTCTAACATAGATCTCCTCCTCAAATATTGAAAAACCTAACCCATTAAACTTATACCATTTAACTAATTGCGTTGATTGTTAATTTATAAATTTATTTAAATTTGGTTAAAACAATAATCATTAAATTCAATATTAAAAAATTAAAGCTTCCACTGTTGCACATAAAAGTAAAATCTAAAATAACTTTTTAAATAAAAAAAGTTTATAATAAACTTAAGCTATATGGACAGAACATAATTGAAAGATCCAAAATTCAAACTATAACGTAAATAAATATGTGAAGAAATAGGTGTATATATCACTGTATATAACAAAAATAACATTTAAAAAAAAAAAGTTTGCAATAAACTTGCAATGTCGAGAGAAGGTAAAGCAAATCGAAACAAGGAAAGTAGGTTTTAACTTACTAGACATCAACATATGTAAGAGAGCCTTGGCAATAAACCCGTTATATATTCTAGACTTAATACGAGGAGAAAAACAAAATTAATAATTAATCCATCTCAGGTTAAAGAGCTTATTTAACTTGAAAAATATTCCATCATATAAATATGTTAAAAACACAGGAATACCAGAGTAAATATTTTCATATTGAGCATTGCCTCTTCCCTAAATAATAAAGAATCTGATTAAGCGTTTTGGTCTTGAATTTCTTTCTCCTCTTAGCTGGCTCTTTTCCATTTTGAAGAGAAATTCCATCAATTTTTGAAATGACCTCATCAATAGTGGCTGAGGGCTTTCTTTTCAGCACACGTCCATGTTCTTGTTCATCCATCATGGCTTCCCATGTTATTGGGTTCTGAGTTGCTTGATCATCCGAACATTGCACAGCACAATAAGAAGAATTCTCATGATAATTGACCTTGTTTTCTATTTGGTGCGACTTCATTTTGATGTTGGAATCATTATGACCACATTCACCTGAAGGCTGCTTCTTCTTGTGCTCCATGCCCCCTTCTGACTCTGCTTGTTTGTCCCTGCTATCTTTGACTTCGAATGATTGTCCTGTTGCACTCCTCTTTCTTTTGAGGTTGATTTTTTCAGCAAACCCAGTCTCCTCTTTGCTATTTTCATCATTCTCATGAGGCTTCTCATCACCATCACTGCAAGTTAAAACCTCCTCCTGTTTATTAAGATTGATTGTTTGCTGTGCATCAGTGCTCATTTTGTCTATAAGTTTATCCCACAACGTGAACCTTCCATTGTTCACTTGAACAAAGTATGGACTGCTAAGCAAAACCTTCCTCACATGCACAGACAATGGAAGTTCATCTCTCCCAACAATATCATTCTTAATTTTTGTTAAGCTTTTGCTTTTGCTTCTTTCTTTCCTTGACGATAACAATTTAGATGCTGCTTCTCTCACTGTTACGCCTCCATCATCTTCTGAGAGCACCTTCTTAAGAGCTGATTCAATGGATTCTTCTGCTCCTGTTGTTGATTGCAACTTATTCTTCAATTCTTCAGATATTATATTTTTTCATAAACACACACTTAGATAATCTAACTGTCACGCAAAACCCGAATCAAGGAAATAATCTGATGCATACCTCCATGAGGCTCATTAACTTCACTATCACCAGCTTCTGAAGACCTTGTCGTCATGAGAGCCAATTAAATCAACTGATCTTCTTCTGCTGATGCCAAAAGAGCTTGCCAGACCTTTTTCAATTTATCTGTTTTTTTATTTTGAATAAACATATCCTCCACAAATATTAGATCAACTTTAACATCGAATAGGATATGATTATAGCTTCGTCATTTTTCTAGCTTATTCTTTAATTCTGGTTTTAAGGTAAAACAAAAATCTTGTATAGTAAAAAGCCATATATGCAATACCTAGACAGTGTGCTGCTCTTGCATTGTGAAGCAACAATCAGTAAGGGGCACTTCTTCTGTACCTTACAACTCCAAATGTTCTGGTTATGAATCTGTCCAAAAACAAAAAATACTATTATATCTTTGATTCAAAAGAGAAAATGAAGTCAAGTGAATATTTAAATCTGCCTTCTTATTATGTTAAAGTTGCAGTCTGAAATAAAAAGAAAATATTTAAAACGACTAAATATGGTGTGTGAGATAAATATTTTCGAAAGAAATGATTACTAAATCAGATGAGGGTCAATTATATTTTCGGTGAGCAAATACTAGGGCATAAAAGAATTACATGCGAGAATTTATTAATGACTCGCCTGCTCTGCTTCCAAAAGTTGTTTAGTCAAAAATTTCTGTAATTCATTTTTCGTTCTGTCGGTGTTGTTCCGGTTGTGGAAGATAAAATAGTGTACTCTGATCTCATGTAGACCTTTTTATTGTGCAAACTCTTGATCTTTCAATATTGTCTTGCGAAAACCCTGATCTTTCAATATTGTCTTGCGAAAGCTCCGATCTTTAAACCTCCCCCGCTAGAAATTATTCGTAGATTTGTTCATCTACCGTTGAATTTTTCTTCCCGGCCAAGGTAGAAGACGGGAAAATACAAACTTAGAAAACCAAAGGAGAGTAAATAAATTCGATTATATATAGCAGGATCGCGATCTGTCGTAAAGGCCTGCTGCTGTTATAATGTCTTCGGGTTATAGCTCCAATGGGTTAAATCTAGAGGATGGAGATACCAAATGTAGCTGAAAAATACAAGTTAATATATATATATATATATATATTAAAATTGGTTAGGTGTTGGATCAGATCTGTAAGAAGGATTTATAATTTTATAAAACCGCAAAGTTGCATATAACATGAATTATGCATTAGCTGTGAGACAAACTGTTAAGATATGGTATACAATCTTAAGTTTTATAAGATTCAATACCATCTCTTATATGTGGTGGGAAACAATAACAGATGCAGTAGTACTGGCCGCCCTCTCCCAAGTCGATAAGGACCTGTTGAAGGAAAAACACAAAGAAATACCAGAAAGCCTTGTTCTACATCATGCAGGAAGTCGAGGAGACGATTTTCTCCTAAATTGCAGCAACAACCAAGGCAAAGCAAGCCTAGAAAATCTTGGCTAGTTCGTATTAGGGCACCAACAAGGTGAAGTTGGTGAAGCTACAGATGCTAAGGAGGGATTTTGAGAACCTGCAGATGAATGAGTCGGATTCCATGAGCGATTTCTTCACCCAAACAATGAACGTCATCAACCAGATGTGGTTGAATGGAGAGATCGTGCAGAGCCAGAGAATCATGGAGAAGATTCTCAAAAGCTTGCCTGCCTGCTAAGTTCGACTCGGTTGTGATAGCAATCGAAGAATCGAGGTATCTGACAACGCTATCGGTAGACGAGCTCATGGGTTCCTTACAGACACATGAGCAGAGGTTGAGCCGCTCATCTCAGTCTTCTCTGGAGTAGGCGTTCAAGGCACAGGTCTCATTCTGAGACAGTGGCAGATAAGATTCCCACCATGGAGCCTCCAATCCTCAAGGAGGAAGAGACAGAGGCAGGCATGGGAAATGTAACAAGCAAGGAGGAAGGTCAAACCCTAATGATGAGGAGACTAACTACAACTTCCATCAGATAGGTGGAAGAGGCAGTGGTAGCAATCAACAAGGTGGATCTGGTCAGAAGAAGGACAAATCAAAGGTCCAATGTTACTACTACAAGAAATTCGGCCATTACATCTCTAAGTGCAGAAAAAGGATGGCCAAGGAGAACCAATAGCAAGCCCACTACACAGATGAAGCTAGAAATGTAGGGTACATAGATGCTTTTGGGAACATGTTGTTGACATGCAGTATTGAGGAGAGCCAGAAGAATGTTTGGTATCTCGATAGTGGGTGTAGCAACCATATGACTGGGAACAAGGAGATGTTCTCACAACTGGATGAAACAATCCAGTCTAAGGTGAATATGGGGAACAACAAGAAAGTCTCTATCAAAAAAAAAGGAAAAATTCTCATCCGCACTAGGCACGATGAAAACAAGCAGATCTGTGATGTGTACTCTGTGCCTATTATGAAGCACAACCTATTGAGTGTTGGATAGCTCATGTAGAAGGGTCACACTATTTAGTTCAAGGATGGGTTCTTTACCATCATAGATAGAGAGCATAGACAAATTGCAATAGTGTCCATGACAAAGAATAAAATGTTTTCGTTGCAAATTCAGAATGAGTCTCTGCTATCTCTAAGTGTAGTTGTGAAAGATGCTACCTGGTTGTGGCATCTCAAGTTTGGCCACCTAGGCTTCAGTGGCCTGAATCTACTACACAAGAAGCAGATGGTGAAGGGTTTACCCCTTATTGAGCAACCAAATCAAATCTATGAGGGTTTCATATTCAGTAAATAGCACTGAGATTCATTCCCTTCAGGGCAGTCTTGGAGAGCATCACAGCCATTGGAGCTGGTGCACTCAGACATTTACAGTCTAATGCAAACCAACATGTTTGCTGATAATAATTACTTCCTAAAATTCATTGATGACTTCAGTCAGAAGACATGGATTTATCCCATAAAGCTAAAGTTAGAAGCATTTGCCAAATTCAAGCAATTCAAGGCTTTGGTTGAGAAACAACGTGGCTACCAAGTAAAAACCCTCAATACAGATGGCAGAGGTGAATACATCTTCAATGAATTCCAAAATTTTTACAAGAAACATTGAATTCGGAAGAAACTTAATTTCAAATACACACCACATCAAAATGGTGTAGTTGAGAGGAAGAACAGAACCATCATGGAGATGGCACGAAGTATGCTGAAGGTGAAGGGTTTGTCGCACAAGTTCTGGGTAGAAGTTGTAACCTGTACAGTTTATCTGTTAAACATATGTCCCACCAAGAGCGTGAAGGACAAGATTCATGAGGAAGCCTAGAGCAACCAGAAGTCGAGTGTGGCTCATTTGTGAGTTTTCGGGTGCATAGCATATGCACATGTTCCAAAAGAAAAGAGTCAAAAACTGGATGATAGGGCGAAGAAGTGTATCTTCATAGGATACAATGAGTAAGATAAGGCATATCGACTGTATAATCCTATGAAGAAGAATCTCGCCATCAGTCGAGATGTGAAGTTCTTGGAAGATTAATCCTAGAACTGGAAATCAAAGACTAGCCAGCCTGAGCCAGTAGTTGTTGAATCTGTTGACTTGGAGGAGAGTAGTGTACTGCCACTTGTAGCCTCAAGGAGTAGTGGTGCCAGCATAAACACAGCCTCATTATCTCGATCGCATCTACTTGCAAGCAAGATTCTAAACTTAAGGACACCCGTGAAGATGAGGAGCTTACAAGAAATCTACGAGGTAACCCAAAATTATGAAGATGTGGAACATTCTGACTTTACGTTCTTTACAAAGTGTGATCTAGTTGAGTTTGAAGAAGTAAGTCAAAATCAGAAGTGGGTGAAGGTGATGGATGAGGAGATAGATGCCATTGAGAAAAATGATACATGGCAGCTGGTAGATCTTCCAACAGGGAAGAAGACCATTGGGGTCAAGTGGGTTTATAAAACCAAGTTTAATGCCCAAGGTGAGGTTGATTGGCATAAGGCCAGACTAGTGGTGAAGGGCTACAAGTAGAAGTCAAGCATTGACTATCATGAGGTGTATGCACCTGTAGCCCGACTTGACACAATCAGGATGATCCTGGCACTAGCAGCTCAGAAGGGCTGGAGTGTTTACCAGATGGACGTCAAGTCAGCCTTCCTAAATGACATTTTGGAGGAGGAGGTCTACATACACCAGCCACCAGGTTACAATATTGAAAGATAGGAGGAAAAAGTTCTAAATCTGAAGAAGGGCTTGTATGAGTTGAAGCAAGTGCCCAGGGCACGGTATAGCCTCATTGATGGCTACTTTCAGAGAATGGGTTTGTTAAATGCCAATATGAGCATACATTGTACCTAAAAACAAATGAAGCAGGGGAGCTGATAATCATCTACCTTTATGTGGATGATTTGATTTACACTAGGAACAGTGATGTACTATTTAACCAGTTTTGAACAGCCATGAAGAAGGAGTTTGAGATGATGGACTTAGGGATGATGAAGTATTTTCTTGGTATTGAATTTGACCAATCAACAGATGGTATCCTCATTTCTCAGGGTAAGTATGCGAAGGATGTCCTAAAGCGGTTCAATATGGAGGACAACAAACTTGCCATCACGCCTATTGCCACAGATTTGAAGCTGAGCAAGTTAGACTCTGGAAGAAATACTGATCCAACTTTGTTCAAGTGGCTAGTTGGTAGTCTAATGTACCTGACTACAACTTGGACAGATTTGATGTTCGGAGTGAGCTTGATTAGCCATTTTATGGAGACTCTGAAGGACTCACACTGGCAAGCAAGCAAGCGGATCTTGTGCTATATCAATGGGATGCGAAAGCACAACTTTTTCTATGCTAGATGAGACCAGTTGGAACTAGTGGGTTACACAAATAGCGACTGGGCTGGCATCACTGATGATCGAAAGAGCACTTTTGGATATACATTCCATATCAAATCAGTAGCAGTGTAATGGTCATCCAAGAAGCAACCTATCATTGTGTTATCTACATCTAAAGCTGAATATGTCACTGCCATGTCAGCCACATGTCAAGCAGTATGGCTGCAGAGGGTTTTGGGTGAACTGAACCATCCACTAGAAGGCGCAACAATGGTATTTCGTGACAAAAATTCTACCATAGCACTGTCAAAGGATCCAATGTTTCATGGGAGGATGAAGTACATCGACATCAGGTATCACTTCATTAGAGAGCTAGTGAATTCGAATGAAGTTCAGCTATAGTTTTGCAGATCCAAGGAGTAGGTAGGTGATATTTTTACCAAGACTTTGAAGGAGGAAGACTTCAACATATTGCATGAGCATTTTGGGGTCAAATAATGTTTAAAGGAGGATGTTGAAAATAAATCTGATCCTGATCGCCATTGCTCAAACAAGCAACGAGTCCGAGAATCATTGGCTCCCTATAGCGATCTTGAGAATCGCTCGAGAGGAGCGATTTTAGGAATCGCTCACAACCTGCAGTGATCCTAGGATTCGCTTAGGAAAGGAGAAATTCCTAAAATTGCATGATTAAAACAGTGACATAGGCCCCTTTCCTGCCTACAGGTAATTTGATACCGAGTTATTTCCAGCGTGCGATGAAGTCCTTTCACTCGAAATGATTTGACATTAAAAGTTAGTCCACGCGTGTGGGTTGTTGAGAGTTTTCTTGCTTTGTCTTCTATGCCCAACTATATATATTTTAGGAACCTCGACATTTAGTTGTAGCGCAATAGTTTAAGGGAGAAAGAGCAGAGGATAAAAGCAGAACAGCAAGAGCAGCACCAGTTGTATTATCGAACAACATATTCGAGAATTCTATATTTATGTTTACCCTGCAAGTTTATGCAGGTGTATGTAATCCCTCAATGGAGGAAGGAATATAATTTTGCTACTCTCATTAAATAAAATTTGTCTAAGTTATGTTCGAGTGGATTGTAAAGGTTTTCATTTAACTTGTTTGTGGCTGCCTCATTTTATGTCGAAATCCCCTTTCTCGCAACTATCACCGGGAGTATCTTTGTCACCCGCAAATACCCAAAAACTTGCATCCACCAATGAATTTCGTAGTGTTGAAATTAATGATAAACACTTAGTTTTTATTCTATCACTAGTAGAAACTAGTTGTGTCGCAAATTCATTTATTTTGAGCGAACTTCATCCAAAGTTTGGTTGTCGCTATCACTTGCAAGTGACTATGAGAGTCGCTCAATTTTAGAGCCACCGTTGACTGTCGCTCTCCTTTCAAGCAATGCCCAGAGTCGCTATAGGTAGTCAATGACTCCCATGGTCGCTAGTCCTTTTGAGTGATGCTCAACGCATTTTATAACCTTCAAAACCAAAGTCCTGCTATTGCTCATTCCTTGAGCAACACCTACAGTCGCTCATTTGCGTATTAGAGCGACTTTGGGTGAATTATACACTTCAAATTGGTATTAGAGCCTTAATGCCATAATGCGAAAGATTGAAGCATGGCTTCTGACAGCAACAACCTACAGTTGCAGATCCCATGATTCAACGGCAAGAACTACGACTACTGGAGCATCCAGATAAAGATCTTGTTTGGGTCTTAGGAGCTGTGGGACTTGGTCAAGAACGGTTACCCAAAACTAGCATATGCAGTAGCACTGGACGCCCTCTCCCAAGCCGATAAGGACCTATTGAAGGAAAACACAAGGAAAGACCAGAAAGCCCTATTCTACATCATGCAATAAGTTGAGGAGATGATTTTCCCCCAGATTGCAGCAACGACCAAGGCAAAGCAAGCTTGGAAAATCTTGCCTAGTTCATATCAGGGCACCAAGAAGGTGAATTTGGTGAAGCTGCATATGCTAAGGAGGGATTTTGAGAACCTACAGATGAATGAGTCAGAGTCCATGAGCGATTTCTTCACCCGAACAATGGACATCATCAATCAAATGCAGTTGAATGGAGAGATCATGTAGAGCCAGAGAATCATGGAGAATATTCTCATAAGCCTGCTTGCTAAGTTTGACTCGATTATGATAGCAATCAAAAAATCGAGGTATATGACAACCCTCTCGATAGATGAGATCATGGGTTCCTTACAAACACATGAGAAAAGGTTGAGTTGCTCATTTCAGTATTCTCTGGAGTAGGCATTCAAGGCATAGGTCTCATTCCAAGATAGTGGCAGATAATATTCCCACCATGGAGCCTCCAATTCTCAAGGAGGAAGAGGTAGAGACAGGCGTGGGAAATGCAACAAGCAAGGAGGAAGGTCAAACCCTAATGACGAGGAGACCAACTACAACTTCCATTAGATAGGTGGAAGAGGCAGTGGTAGAAATTAACAAGGTGGATCTGGTCAGAAGAAGGACAAAACAAAGGTCCAATGTTACTACTGCAAGAAGTTTGGCCATTACATCTATGATTGCAGAAAAAGGATGTCCAAGGAGAACCAACAGCAAGCCCACTACACATATGAAGCTGGAAATGCAGGGTCTAGAGATGCTTGTGGGAACATGCTATTGACGTGCAGTATTGAGGAGAGCCAGAAGAATGTCTAGTATCTCAACAGTGGGTGTAGCAACCATATGATTGGGAACAAGGAGATGTTCTCACAACTGGATAAAACAGTCTAGTCTACAGTGATTATGGGGAAAAATAGCAAAGTCCCTATCAAAGAAAAATGAAAAATTCTCATCCACTCTAGGAACAATGAAAGGAATAAGATCTACGATGTGTACTATGTGTCTAGTCTGAAGCACAACCTACTGAGTGTTGGATAGCTCATGCAGAAGGGGTACACTATTCAATTCAAGGATGGGTTCTACACCATCAGAGATAGAGAGCATTGACAAATTACAACAATGTCCATGACGAAGAATAAAATGTTTTCGTTATAGATTTAGAATGAGTCTCTGTTATCTCTAAGTGTAGTTGTGAAATATGCTACCTAGTTGTGGCATCTCAATTTCGATCACCTGGGTTTCAATGGCTTGGATCTGCTACACAAGAAGCAGATGGTGAAGGGTTTGCCCATTATTGAGCAACCAAATTAGATCTGTGAGGGTTTCTTATTTGGTAAACAACACCAAGATTCATTCCCTTCAAGGCAGTCTTGGAGAGCATCATAGCCATTGGAGCTGGTGCACTCAAACATTTGCGGTCTGATGCAGACCAGCATGTTTGCCAGAAATAAGTACTTCCTAACATTCATTGATGACTTTAGTCGAAAGACATGGATTTATCTCATCAAGCTGAAGTCAGAAGCATTTGCCTAATTCAAGTAGTTCAAGGCTTTGGTTGAGAAACATCGTGGCTACCAAGTAAAAATCCTCAAGATAGATGGCGGAGGTGAATACATCTTCAATGAATTCCAAAATTTATGCAAGCAACATGGAATTCGGAAGCAACTTACTGCCAGATACACACCGCATCAGAATGGTGTAGCGAAGAGGAAGAACAGAACCATCATGGAGATGGCACGGAGTATGCTGAAGGCGAAGGGTTTATCGCACAAGTTTTGGGAAGAAGCTATAACCTGTGCAGTTTATCTACTGAATAGATGTCCCACAAAGAGCATGAAGGACAAGATTCATGAGGAAGCTTGGAGCAACCAGAAGTCGAGCGTGGCTCATTTGTGAGTTTTTGGGTGCATAGCATATGCACATGTTCCAAAATAAAAGAGGCAAAAACTGGATGATAGGGCGAAGAAGTGTATCTTCATATGATACAGTGAGCAAGCGAAGGCATATCGATTGTATAATCCTATGAAAAAGAAGCTTGTCATCAGCCACGATGTGCATTTCTTGGAAGATTAATAATAGAACTAGAAATCAAATATTAGCCAGCCAAAGCCAGTATTTGTTGAATTTGTTGACTTGGAGGAGAGCAGTGTACTACCACCTGTAGCCTCAAGAAGGAGTAGCGGTGCCAACAACAACATAGCCTCACTATCTTGCTCACCTCCACTTGCAAGTAGGATCCCAAACTTAAGGACACCCACGAAGATGAGGAGCTTGCAAGGAATCTACGAGGTAACCCAAAATCATGAAGATGTGGAACAATCTGACTTTACATTCTTTACTAAGTGTGATCTAGTTGAGTTTGAAGATGCAAGTCATAATCAAAAGTGGATGAAGGTGATGGATGAGGAGATAGATGCCATTGAGAAAAATGATACATGGCAGCTGGTAGATCTTCCAGCAGGGAAGAATACCGTTGGGGTCAAGTGGGTTTATAAAACCAAGTTTAATGCCTAAGGTGAGGTTGATAGGCATAAGGCCATATTGGTGCTGAAGGGCTACAAGTAGAAGTCAAGCATTGACTATCATGAGATGTATGTGCCTGTAGCCCGACTTGACACAGTCAGGATGATCCTGGCATTGGCAACTCAGAAGGGCTGGAGTGTTTACCAGATGGACGTCAAGTCAGCCTTCCTCAATGACATTTTGGAGGAGGTCTACATACACCAGCCATCATGTTACAAGATTGAAGGATAGGAGGGCAAAGTTTTGAAGCTAAAGAAGAGCTTGGGTTGAAGTAGGTGCCCAATGCATGGTATAGCTGCATTGATGGCTACTTTCAAAGAATGGGTTTTTTAAATACCCATATGAGCATAAGTTGTACCTGAAGACAAATGAAGGAGGGGAGCTGATAATCATCTACCTTTATGTGGATGATTTGATTTACACTTGAAATAGTGATGTACTGTTTAACCAGTTTTGAACAGCCATGAAGAAAGAGTTTGAGATGATGCACTTAGGGATGATGAAGTATTTTCTTGGTATTAAATTTGACAAATCAACAGATGGTATCTTCATTTCTCAGGGTAAGTATGCAAAGGATGTCCTGAAGTAGTTCAATATGGAGGACAGCAAACCTGCCATCACACCTATTGCCATGGATTTGAAGCTGAGCAAGTTAGACTTTGGAAGAAATACTGATCCAACTCTATTCAAGTGGCTAGTTGGTAGTCTAATGTACCTGACTACAACTTGGACATATTTGATGTTCGGAGTGAGCTTGATTAGCCATTTTATGGAGACTTTGAAGGACTCACATTGACAAGCAGACAAGCGGATCTTGCGCTATGTCAATGGGATGTGAAACCATGGCATTTTCTATGCTAGACGAGACCAGTTGGAACTAGTGGGTTACACAAATAGCGACTGAGCTAGCAACACTGATGATCGGAAGAGCACTTTTGGATATACATTCCATATCGAATCAGGAGCAGTGTCATGGTCATCCAAGAAGCAACCTATCATTACATTTTCTACTGCTGAAGCCGAATATGTCATCGCCATGTCAGCAACGGTATTTCGTGACAACAATTCTACCATAGTACTATCGAAGGATCCAATGTTTCATGGGAGGATGAAGTACATCGATATCAGGTATCACTTCATTAGAGAGTTGGTGAATTCGTATGAAGTTAAGCTATAGTTTTGCAGATCTAAGGAGTAGGTAGGTGATATTTTCACCAAGACTTTGAAGGAGGAAGACTTCAGCATATTGCGTGAACAGTTTAGGGTCAAAGCGCTTGTGAAATCAGATTTAAAGGAGGGTGTTGAAAATAAACCTGATCCTGATCGCCATTGATCAAACAAGCAGCGATTTCGGGAATCGCCGGCTCCCTATAGTGATCTCAAGAATCGATCAAGAGGAGCAATTCTCGGAATCGCTCACTCCCCGCAGTGATCTCGGGAGTCGCTTAGGAAAGAAGCGATTCCTAAAATTACATGATTAAAACAGTGGCATAGGCCCCTTTCCCGCCTACAAGTGATTCGACAGCGAGTTATTTCCAGCGTGCGATGAAGTCCTTTCGCCCGAAGTTATTTGACATCAACAGTTACTCCACGCATGTGGGTTGTTGAGGGTTTTCCCACCTTGTCTTCTATGCCCAACTATATATATTCTAGGAACCTCAGCATTTAGCTGTAGCGCAGTAGTTTAAGGGAGAAAGAGCAGAACAGCAAGAGCAGCACCAGTTGTATTACCGAACAACAGATTCGAGAATTCTATCTTTATGTTTACCCTGCAAGTTTACGCAGGTGTATGTAATCCCTCAATGGAGGAAGGAATGTAATTTTGCTACTCTCATTAAATAAAATCTGTCTGAGTTATGTTCGAGTGGATTGTAAAGGTTTTCATTTAACTTGTTTGTGACTGCCTCATTTTGTGTCGAAATCCTCTTTCTTGCAACTATCACCGGGAGTATCTTTGTCACCCGCATATATCCAGCAACCTGCGTCCACCAACGAACTTCGTAGTGTTGAAATTAATGGTAAACACTTAGTTTTTATTCTATCGCTGGTAGAAACCAGTTGTGTCGCAAATTTGCTCATTTGCGTGAGCGATTCCAAGCGTCACTTAAAATTAGAGCGACTTCGATCGAATTATACACTTCAAAATTATGAGGTCTATTTAAATCTTAACGTTTAATGACATCATTAGATGATGTGGCAGATTTTTCTACATATTTTACGTTAATACTTGTATGTACTGATACATAATTTGACATGACTAAAAGTTTTTTTAATAAATTTAAAATATTTAATCTATCAATATTTTTTGATAAAAAATATTAATTACTTTAAATCCATTAATAAGATTCATACTCTAAACCTTTGTTTAAAGTTTCAAGAAGATAACTCAACTCGTACAAAGAAAATAATGAATTTGTATACTACCTCTTATATGTGGTAGGAAACAATAGGCCCAAGTCAAATATGTATCTTAAAATTAGTTAAACTGCGGGTAGTGTTACCACGTTACTTGTGATGTGGAGTAAAATTATGAGGCCTTTCAATCCAAATTGGCTATGGTTTTTAATGGATTCATCTAATTATATAACTGATTTTCATATATATATATATAATTATATTTGTATAATTTGAAATGACTTAAACTTTGGGTTTTTTATTAAAGTTTGTAATATGTTTCATATATTTAACCCAACAATACCCATTTGATAAAAGATTTAAGTACTTTAAACTTATTAATAAGATTTAAACTTTTAACCTTTTTTTAAAGTTTCATAAAGGTGACTTAAAGAATATAATGAATTTGTATACCACCTCTTATATGTGGTAGGAAACAATAGGGGCAAGTTATATTAAAATTAGTTAAGTTGCAAATAGTGTTACCAAGGTACTAGTGATGTGAGTAAAATTATGAGACCCATTTCAATCCGAATAGGCTAGGGAGCCCTAGACATTTAACACATCAATATTCAATTAATAAAACTTCAATATTCAATTAATAAAGAATATTAATTACTTTAAAATCATTAATCAAATTCAAACTTGAAGTTCAAGGAATTTAACCCATCAATATCCATTTAATAAAGGGCATTAATTACTTTAAACCTATTAATAAAATCCAAAGTTCAAAATAAGGTTTCAAAAAAATAACTCAACTTGTAAGAAAATAATAATCAATTTGTATACCACCTGTTTATGTAATAGGAAACAATAGTGTATATTAAAATTAGTTGAACTTCAAAATAGTGTTATCCACACTAGTGATGTGAGTAAATTAAGAGGTTTATTTTAATTCCAAGAGTTGATGTTTCAAACTAAAAATTCATCTAAGAAATATAAGGTTTATACAAGAGAACTTAAACTTAATTAAGAGGCTCAAAACCCTAACAAAAATGGACTTATATTTACAAAATTACCATGAAAACTGACAAACTACTTGATAACAAAAATAAAAAACCCTACAAACACAACAATTCTGCCTAAGTGACACAAAAATTCTGCCTAAGTGAAGTTGGGACCTCGAGAGTCCCAATCTGAATGCATGGTCACTTACATTAATAAATTCCAATATCTTCAAGCTATTACGGCGAGAATTTTCCAACTAAGTATTGGAGAGATGGGGTCATCTATGCGGAATTTTTTTCTTTTTTTTTTGCCTCGGAGTGTAGGAACATTGAGATCTCACAATAGGAGAGCTAGCCTTGGTGATTGTAATGACACTCGTATTAATTGTTGGTCGGGTGTATTAATTGTTGGTCGGGTGTAGATCAAGAGAGGCTGAGGAGCTTTAGTTACCATCACTTTTGCCATGGTTGGCCTTGTACCTAGCAGCTCATTTGCCTTCTCCAAAGGTTATGGTGCCGATATACCAACATCCTTTGTAATTGGTTTGGAATGCTACACTTTTAACTATAGATGCCCTGTGATCCAACCCTCCTCTTCAGCATGAAGGGAGACACAATGGGTGGCATAGGGTAAAATTTAACTTATTATAAGGTACAAGTAATCAATCTTTGATCTTATAGTCCAAAGCTTGACATCATAGATTAATATAATTTACTTAACCAACAACAATTGTTTCAACAGTAAGAGAATCTGGACTCGATGAAAGAACAATACAGTAAACTCACTCCAGCTACGCTAATACTACAAAACACAAGCTGGAAGCATATGGTGTGATATGGTGTGTGAGATAAATATTTTCGAAGAAATAATTACTAGATCTAATGACTCACCTGCTCTGCTTCCAAAAGTTGGTCAGTTACAGGTTTCCGTAATTCATTTTTGGTACTGTGGGTGTTGTTCGGGCTGTGGAAGATAAAATAGTGTACTCTGATCTCATGTAGACATTTTCATTGCAAACCCTTGATCTTTCAATATTGTCTTGCGAAAACCTTGATCTTTCAATCTTCTCCTGCGAAAGCTCCGATCTTTCAACCTCCCCAGCTAGAATTTATTCGTAGATTTGTTCATCTAGAATTGAATTTTTAACTTCGCGGCCAAGCTAGAAGACGGAAAAAAACAAACTTAGATAACTAAGGAGAGTAAATAAATTCGATTATATATAGCAGGATCGCGATCTGTCGTAAAGGCCTGCTGCTGTTATAATATCTTTGGGTTAAGACTCCAATGGGCTAAATCTCGAGGATGGAGATACCAAATGTGGCCTGAAGAATACAGCAAAGTTAATATTTATAATTATTTTTTTAAAATTGGTTAGATGTTGGATCAGGCCTGATTTGTGCAAGTAGTGTTACCGGGGTAACTGATGTGAGTTAAAAAAAATTTATGAGGTTTATTTTTTTTTTCTACACTTTCACACTCATTTATGTTGGGGTTTGAACTTTGAATTTTCTGGGGTTTGAACTTCGAATTTCTTGAAGAAGAGTCAAAATTCGTTGCAGGGACAATAACAAAAAAATTTATGATGTTTATTTCAATTCCAAGCTAAAATTTTTAATGGCAGCATTCAATGATGTCATCTATTCCTCTATATACAATTTGACATGATTCAAACTTTTAACCCATCAATATCCATTTACTAAAAGATATTAATTATAAATTATTTTTATTTAATTATAAATTACAAAATTTAATTATAATAATATTGTGTTTTGAGCATTAAACGACATTAACTTAGACCGGACATTCAAAGATGAGACTTATGTTCAGATTTTTGCAACCGATACATGGATAATATCGATGTTGTTGTAAAACTACTATATAGTGATGATGTAATATTGGTGATTGATGTGTTTTATTTATTATATATATTATTTATATAATTTAACATGTATATGTATATGAGACATTTAACCCATCAATATCCATTTAATTAAAAAGATATTAATAACTTTAAACCTATTAATAAGATTCAAACCTTATACTTTATTTAAAATTTCAAAAATATGACTTCACTTGTACAAAGAAAATAATGAATTTGTATTAATAGTGGCAAGTCAAATATGTATATTAAAACTGGGTTCCATAGGGATGTGTCCTCTATTCCCCTGCGTTCCCAGTGGCATGGGAGATGTTTCCCCGTCCTCTTTTTGGGGTACGATAGGGTAGTCATCCTCGGGATGGTTGGCCGTCTCGAGGACGTTCTTTTTTAGGGGATGTCAGGGGACGTCTTGACGGGACACCCAGTCATCTTTTATGGATGGGTGTCTCACGTCCAAAAAACTAAAAATAAAAAAATGATACAAACTTAAATTAAAGAAAAAGGTTGTCATATTTAAATAATTGTTTACATGGTGGGAATTGAACAATGGTGGTTGTCAATGTTTAAATATTATTTTAGTGATTGGACAACAGTACAGAATTACTAGAGATTGAACAATAAAGTTGTTTTTCTTTTATAATTTATATTGAGAGTTGTAAACTGATGACTATTTTGATTGACCATTGATAGCTGAAAAAATAGATAAATATCTTGTCTGAACAAAGAAAAGTTAAAACCAATGACTATTTTGCTTGAACATTGATGGCCAAAACGTAAAAACTCATAATTGTCTTTGTTTGAACATCGGTGTTTAAATAAAAATAAAAAATGGTCTTTGTTTGAACATTGGTGGCTTTAAAAATGACGATTGTTATTGTTTGAATGTTAAAATTTGAGCAATGTGACATTCATTACTTGAGCAATAACAACTATTTTGGTTTATTGGTAGAGATTGCACTTGATATTCTTTTAAATGGTTGCACTCAGTAATAGGTTAATAGTCGAGTTCATTTTAGATTGAAACATGTTTTAAGAACATGCATATTTTTTAGGTTTTTAGTATTTTTCATTTTTGTTGTGTGTAGAATTTGTAGATTATTCTAAATTTCTAAAAAAAATAATAGTATTATACCATATGTCCCTTAAAATCAATTTCCAGTCCTACCGTCTCCTAGGCTTGTGGAACCTTGTATTAAAATTAGTGAAACTACAAGAAGTGTTACCAAGGTACTAGTGATGTGGAGTAAACTTATGAGGCTCATTTCAATCCCATCGGGCTAGAGTTTTTAATAGCAGCATCCAATTATAGGAAACAATAGTGGCAAGTCAAATATGTATATTAAAATTAGTGAAACTACAAGTGTTACCAAGGTACTAGTGATGTGGAGTAAAATTCTGAAGACCATTTCAATCCCACCGGACTAGAGTTTTTAATAGCAGCATAGTATTGTAGGAAACAATATTGGAAAAATTAAATTACAATAATTGAAATTTCAAAGAGAGAAAACACCCAAGGTTTGAAGCAGTGTTTAGTATAAAAAGTGTCTTTGGAAATCATTTATAGATAATACTATTGTGATTTGCTACTGCACTTAACATGTAATATGGTTGCAATAACAATGTTTGGGATCTATTCCTATAAACCATAGGGAAAAATAAGTAAGCCCAATATATTTTATTCACTCTATAATTCACCATATTTGCCACTATAGCAAGACATAAACCCTAAAATAGAGTTTCTCTTTGAAACTCTTTCTAAGCAAGTTTCAAAAAGGGATGAATTTTTTTTCATGCTTTGTAGGTACCAATTATTGTAATCTATCACATACCTTAAGTTCTCTCTCATGTACAATTACATATATTGAGAGGACTAGGTTCTTCTAGTACTAACACGTATATCGAAAGGATAGATATATCAAAGGTATGATATATCAAACTGGTAGTATATTAAAAGGAAGACCATTTTTTGAGAGATAAGGAACCCTCATAATATCCACTCACAAAGTGTTTCTCATAGATTCTTATCTCTTGAAAGAACCCAACCTTGAACCATGGAAGACAAAAATGTAAACTATCTTGACATTGGAGAAGCCATGGGATATTTTGATAGACACCTAAACATGACCTCAAGATGTGGACCAAGTAGAAGATTTTTATGAAACAAATTTCAGAGCACTAATGCTAATCACCCTTCCTACAGTTGATGAGATCCATCCCTATATTTGTGATGTAGGAGCTCAATGCAAGCATGGGATGCTTTTACAACCATTTATAAAGGGGATAATATATCCATTATTCTTAACCTTCAATTCCACTTCACACATTGTGAGTGAGAGATTGAGATACTAAAGAGAAATTTATTTGTAAAGTCATAGAACTGGAGGCTAAATTGAATGCTATGGATGAAAAAGTGGAAAATAATCTTTTAGTTCCCTTCATACTTTAAGCTTTACCATATTCCTTTCGAGTGCTAATCACCTACTTACAAGTCTCCAATAGGGTGGTTTTATTCAAATATTTGGTCAATATGCTCCAACAAGAAGAAGAAACAAATAAATTAATGGATTAGTTATCAAATAATGCACTCCTCAGTAAAAAAATTAGCACACAAAAAACACGATAGGGTTATTTGAAAAAATGTTTTCATAAAGAGGTTCTTCCTCCTCATTCTCATAATCACAAAAACACCCTCAGAAGCACATATGTATTTCTATATCTATGAATGAGAAGGACATGATACCATATATTATTGATACAATGTAGCCACACATGGTGATCAAGTTTTCAAACCTTAACAAAAGAAGTAGTGCAGACCATGTCCCAAATATAATTAGTAGAAAGGGTATGTTTCTATTGAAGAGTTAGATTTAGTTCTTGATATTGCCATTGAAGAGTCAAAATTAGATTATAAATAGGCACACAAGGTACTCATGACCAAATTTACCACCAAACCCAATGATGATGATTGGTGCATTGATTTTGGTGCTAGCACACACATGATAAGGGATAAAGCATGATTTACTACCATCAAATAAAATTGAGGGAAATTGGTGACCATCACTAATAATCAAACCTATAAATTTAAAGAAAAATACAATGATTTGGTATATATTATAGATGGAAAATGCACCATAAAATAGGTACTCTATATACCAAGCCTATAAAACAAATTGTTGTTTATGCCCCAACCACTAGATTGAAACATGGAAGTTGATTTTAGAGTTGAGAATGGTCACAAGAGGTGTTTTATCACCAAAAGTGGTATCCATATTGCTATTGGTTCTTATAAATTTGGTTTATTTCCCCTAGATTTCCAATCTACTCCAATTATAGCACTATCAGTAGCCATGACAAATGCAACCTCACTATGGCATAGGAGATATGGGGATATCAATTTTGACTTACTTGAACTAAGTAATCATGATATGGTGATCATTTTGTCCAAAATTTCACTCAAATTATTGGTTTGCTTAGGATGTTTAGCAAGGAAACAACACCAAGTACCATTTGATTTGAGCTCTCATAAAGCCAAATATCCATTGGATATAATACACACCAACCTATGTAGACCCATGCAAGATAGTATCAGTGGTAAAATATACTTCCAGTTATTTGGGTATAGGGGGGAAATTTCCCTACTGTGTACGATTTATGGCTAGATCTACTAGAAGTCGAGGTGACCATGGGGGTGTGTTATATTCTCTACACTCGATGGACAAAAGAGAAAGGGTTTACCAGGAACAGTTTTGGGTCTCACTCCAAGTCTAGGGTGGAAGTTTTACATGTGTCAATTAAGCAGTTACCTATATTTAGCCTTTTGATGGTAAACTATGGAAATGAAAGAACAATGCAAAAAACACAAGATGAAAGAAGACAATGTCTAACCCTAGTATGATTCTTTGATTCAATGATTTGTAACCCTAGATTGCAAGAAATAAAATCATTTTATTTAAGCAAGGGAACTTATATAATTTGGTGTTTGATTCAAGTTTTTTCTTGCATCTAGAATATTCAATAGCTTCAAATATGCAAAATAGATTCACAAAAACTCTAGAAAATATGGTCAATATTTTGGGGCTTGCTTAGGCTACTATAAGACTGAGCTTGAAAGCATAGTAGTCAAGCCCCCTTGGTAATTTTATTTAACCCTTTATAATAAAATGAGCTTTGACCTTTGGAACAAACACAATGAAATATGCAAGTATGAAATAGCAAATGAAGTGCAAACAAAATGGATGCAATGCGTGATCAAGAGTGAAATTTTGAAAACTAGAGTTTTGGGAATGGATAATTGCCCCCAAGATAATATGATATGAAATGAAGTGGAACTGAATGATAACAACCAAAAACAAACATGAACAAGGACAAAATAGGATGTAGATGGTATGCAAAATGAACCCTAGGGTTTTGGTGTAAACAATCACCCCAAAATCTAATTGGACCAAATCCACACCCTGTAGGATATCAAGTGTGCATTTAGTAACAAAATTGAAATGGAAGTAGAATGCCTGATGGATGAAAGTAGAGATTTTACTGAATCTATGCCCTATAGTAGATAGGATATGGATTCACACAAGAGGGTTAAAAACACTAGAACAAAGACTAAAAAAATAAAAAACACAAGCAAGGATGAAAATGCAAATTAACGAATGCAAAGAAACAACCTAGTGATTTGGTAGAAGAAGCAAGAGCAAAGGTGGAAGGCCTCTCATTCATCAAGAAGAAAAATAATCATCAAGACTTTTTCTAGTTGAAAAACCACAAGGAACACACTAACAGTTGAACACCAAAGCACCAAGAGGACTAGAAGACAAGAGAACTCTAATTTTGCCTGAACTCTTTGGATAGCTTGATTATAGAAATAACTTAGGATAACTTGGAGTATCTAGGGAAAAAAGGGATTCAATCCCTTTATTTATAAGGGTTTGGAGGGCTAAAAGGTGGGAGAATGAAAGTCAACCATGATTAAGCTGACACCCCAAGAGGGTCAGCCTAAAAATTAGGTTTTTTAAGAGAAAACCCTAAACTTGTTGAATCTGTGCCCCATAATTTATCGAGCATGGATTTGATCAAGGTTAACAAAAGCAAGACAAAAAACCAGAAAAAAGGACCAAAATTTCTCCTAGTATGTTTGAGAACCTCTTAAGGAACCCAAGGAAAAATGACTCATCTGAGTGGGTCAATTTGTTGTGTCTACATTTTGCCCCCTCTTTGATGCATTTATGGCCTAATAAATGTGTCAAAGAAATATGTAGATACCTATGGGCAAAAAATATGGCAAACACAAGGGAAAAGGGGTGGTTAATTTAGAAGAAAGGGGTGGTGCACAAATAGTATTATTTTGGACACTTTGAATATTTGGCATGCAAAATGAGGCATTAGGGACATTAATGCCTCTCAGGCTAGGGTGCCCCCTCGAGTTTCAGGAGGAATGTAAAATTTCTAAGAAAACTCAAAATGACGGACTCAGAAGAAAAGAGAGTAGCAAACAACAAAAGAAAAGACACCAAAAGGAATGAGGGAAGACCAGAAAGGAGAGACAAGGGCTAACTTGCATTTTTTTAATTTTATTATTGGATTTTTTAAAGAAAATGAGAATCACAGACAAAATAAATGAAATGTAAAATGATCCTAACTAAAATAAAATACAATATAATATGTAGGCTAAGAGGAATGCAAGCTGAAAATCATGGATGAGTAGATGGAAAGAAAGAAGAGAGAAGAAGGAAAAAAACAATGGAAGAAGAAATAAAGGCAAAATAAGAAGAAATCCAAATCTCCAAAATGTCAAAAGAAATGAAAAGAAAAGAAATATAGTAGAATCCTGTGAGGATGTATGCTCGAAAATAATTGAATGGAGGCTACCCCTCACTAGTGGCCATGAAGCTATCTTGTAATGGTGTTATTTCACAGAGATTGATAGGTGGATTGGTACCCATGATGGTGTAGTGCTCACTAATGGCTAGAGAAAAAAAAAAGAGATATACTCGCTAGAATGTATGCTCACAAATGGTCAAATGGAGGTTACCCCTTGCTCGTGACCATGAAGCTATCCCATATGGGATGTTGAAATGATGTAATTGTTATTTTTCAAAATGAGTACTACCCGATAGGGGTGTGGTGTGTGCAAAAGTTGAGTGATCAAAGTAAAACATAACCTATGTGCGCATGTGGTAGAAAATAAAGAGAAAAAATAGAGAAGAAGAAGAGAAATAGTGTGTGTGTACATCCTTTGTAAACATTTGATAAGTAAGAGATGTGCATAAGATAGTTAGTGGACATATGAACAACATAAATGATCTTCATACAATATCTATCCTATCTCACAAGGATCCCTTAATAATCAAAAGATCAAGAAAGGAGAAAGTGTGAACAAAATCAAGATTCACAGATGGAAGAAAGGACACGTATCCTTGTCTTGGTGAGAAAGGAGAAAGAAAAAATACAAAGGACAAGGATACATAGAAGAAGAAATATATTCCTTGACTTGGGAAGATAAAAATTGATCATTAAAACTTTCAAGGTAAAGGAAAATAGAATGACATGATGGAAATGCATGAAAATGAACCTTAGGTTTGGGGATTCACTAGGCATCATATCCTTAGTGTGAGTGCAATGCATGTGAGCTACGATCTACCTATATTTCATCACTTGTCATTGTCGTGAGATCCTCAAGAATCTATATGAGAAAGCAACCATGCAAGAATGAGCCAAGAAGCAATGCAATTATATGACAAACAAAAAATACAAGAGACGAAATAGCAGGTAAAACATGTAAAATATGATAGGTAGTTATGCAATATGAACACGCAAACTAAATGTAGAATGAAAACTTATCTAAATGTTAAATGAAGAAAGAAAAGTGCCAAGTTATGCATAGTATCTCTTTAGATGCATTATGTTCATCGGTTCTTTAAACTCTTTACCACATAAACAAGCTAAATGATAGGCCCCTAAAACAAATTTGGTTGTTATCATAAAGGGGACTAACCAATTAGGTTGAAAATTTACTTTAAGATCTGAGAGAGCATTGGTGTTCTTTTGGTTTTCCTTGAGGACAAGGTCCCTAACCTAAAAAGAGTGATTACAAACTCTTATGGAATAAGATAACTTGAGACTATTCTGATAGGCTCACAAATGCTCTAATACATGAATGTGCTTTTCATCTAGTAACTCCAATTGGTATAAATGATCCAACCGATTCTCATTACCAACCAAGGTAGCTTGAAACAAGATGCACAATGAAGGAACCTCTAACTCGAATGGAAATACCGCCTCAGTTCCATAGATCAAGATGTACATAGAGGCACCTATAGGAGTTAGTACACTAGTACAATAGGCCCATAAGGTTGGCTATGCCAATCATGATTAGTCTTACTAACCAACTTCTTGAGGACCTTGATCAAGGACTCATTTTATGCTTCGACTTGTTTGTTACCCTAAGGGTAATATAGGTTTGACCACCTGTGTTGAATATTGTACTTAGCACAAAGTTTATAGACATCCTTATTCTTGAAAGCAGTGCCATTATTAGAAATGATCATCGAAGGAATATTGAAACTATAGAGGATCTGGTTAAAGATAAATTTGGAGACTTGAGCTCTATTCACCATGGCTAGGGGTATGGTTTCAACCCATTTAGTGAAGTTCTCTATCACTATTATGATAAACTTGTGGTCATAAGATGATATTGGGTTAACATTCCCTATAATATCCAATCCCCACATGGAAAATGGCCAAGGAGAAGAAATAACCTAAAGATGCTGAGGAGCATGGACAAGGTTGTCATGGCATTGGCACTTGTCATAGCATCGAACATGGTCACATGCATCTTTCTCCATGGAAGACCAATAATACCACATCCAAAGGAGCTTTATGGCAATTGCATTATCGCTAATATGACCTCCATATAATCCTTCATGAGCTTGTTTAAAAGCTAGCCAGACTTCATTAGAGTTAAGGCATCATAAGAAGATACCTTCAAAAGAATGCTAATATAAAGTATTGCCAATTATAACAAATAGACATGTTCTTTTGTGCAAAAGCTTATGCTCATTATGGTTTAAACCATCAAGAATAAAACCATTCTTAATAAAATTAAATGTCAGTATACCATGGTTTAGATGGGGAAGTTCCAATGGTCAAAACATCTAATGAAACAAGACAAGAACCAAGTGACGTAAGCTCTTGGAATTTTCTAATGATAATCGATGCATGATCATCATCCAACTCAAAAAAATAAGGATGCATGGTGGTTGGAGGATCTAAGGATAGACTCTATGGTTACCCAATTGAACATAGATAAAATTTTGGTGATAATCTCTTTGTAATTTTTTAGCTAATCATATCGAGTCTAATAAACATCATTAATCTGATTGACCACAGGTTAAGAGTCACCAAAGATGGAGAGAACTCTAAACTTATTACGAGAGAAGGTAAAGCAATGTTGAGAGAAGGTAAAGCAAATCAAAAGAAGGAAAGTAAGTTTTAACTTACTAGACATCAACCATATGTAAGAGAGCCTTGGCAATAAACGCGTTATATATTCTAGACTTAATACGAGGAGAAAAAACAAAATTAATAATTCATCCATGTCAGGTTAAAGAGCTTATTTAACTTTGAAAAATATTCCATCATATAAATATGTTAAAAATGTTAAATCCAACTCCATGCCCATAAGCGCTTCGATGTGAAGCATTTCCGAAATGCCTTCAAAAATTGCTTCGACGCGAAGCACTTCTGAAAGGCCTTCGAAAAATTCTTCGGCGTGAAGCACTTCCGAAACGGCTTCGGAAATTGCTTCGACGCAAAGCACTTTCGAAACACCTTCGAAAAATGGTTCGACGTGAAGCACTTCCGAAAGAGCTTCAGAAAATGCTTCGTTGCGAAGTAAAAATCAAATTGCCCCCCTCCAAAGCGGAAATCAGCCAAAGCAAAAATCAGGCACGCAGATCGGGACATTAATTTTCCAAGCATGTGAGTAGTTGGAGTGTTCGACGATTTGTCAAAAAGCCATTTCGGCATTTAATTCTTGTCAGTCGGTTGGTGGATTTATCCCGCCTTCTATCCTCATCCCCCGCCTATAAATACTGGGCCATTTTGTCATTTTGTAGTAGAGAAGTCAAGAAGAAGAGAATAGAGTCGATAGAGGAGGAAGCAAAGGAGTAGAGAGGAATGGCAAGCATAGAGGAGTCGCTGCAGCAAGGGTTTCGACCAACAGAGTAGCAGAAAGGTGAAACCAGTAGTCGCTAATAGCCAAAGTGTGGAGTAGCAGTCTCCAAGTAGTTTGTGCTTATCCTGTAGATTTCGATCTTGTAGAAGTTTGTATTCGCTTCAAAAGAAAGCTTTTGTAATCCGAATTTATAGTGAATATATAAAATATTTATTTCGCTACTCGGGTCTCTGTGTATTGTTTTTTCCGCCAATATACCTCAGCCAAGAATTTCCCCGAAGTAGTTTTACTTCGGCAAGTTTTCCCCCGAAGTACATACTTCGGGACTATTCTCCCCGAAGTAGATTTACTTTGGCACTTTGTTCTCCGAAGTAGCTTATAAATCATCGAAGTTTATTTGTCGAAGCATTTCTTTTGACGCGATTTATTTTTCGAAGTTGATTTAATTCCTTCAAATTGGTATCAGAGCCGTTGGTGCCGTGACGCGGAGATAGAAGCATGGCTTCCGAAAGAAATTCCCTGCAGTTGCAGATCCCACGATTTAACGACAAGAACTACGATTACTGGAGCATCCAGATGAAGATCCTCTTTGGGTCTCAAGATTTGTGGGACTTCGTCGAGAATGGTTACCCGAAACCGATAGATGCAGCAGCACTGGCCGCCCTCTCCCAAGCTGACAAAGATCTTCTGAAGGAGAACCGGAAGAAAGACCAAAAGGCCTTGTTCTATATCATGCAAGCGGTTGAGGAGACCATCTTCCCGCGGATCGCATCAGCCACCAAGGCCAAGCAGCCTTGGGAAATTTTGGCAAGTTCATACCAGGGCACCAACAAAGTGAAGTTGGTAAAACTGCAGATGCTCAGGAGGGAGTTCGAGAACCTGTAGATGAGTGAGTCCGAGTCGATGAGCGACTTCTTCACCCGGACGATAGATGTCATCAACCAGATGCGGTTGAATGGTGAAATTGTGCAGAATCAAAGGATCGTGGAGAAAATTCTATGAAGTCTGCCAACAAAGTTTGATTCGGTGGTAATTGCAATAGAGGAGTCAAGAGATCTGACAACCCTCTCTGTGGATGAACTGATGGGTTCTCTGTAGACACATGAGCAGAGGCTGAGCCGCTCAACTCAGTCCTCTCTGGAGCAAGCATTCAAAGCGCAAGTCTCAGTCCGAGACAGCAGCAGACAAGACTCCCACCATAGCGCCTCTAGTTCTCAAGGTGGAAGAGGCAGAAGCAGGCGTGGGAGAAGTAACAAGCAAGGAGGGAGATCAAACCCTCATGTTAGTGAGACCAGCTGCAACTTTCATCAGCAAGGAGGAAGAGGCACTGGCAAAAACCAGCAAGGTAGCTCTCAGCAGAAGAAGGACATGTCAAAGGTCCAATGCTACTACTGCAAAAAGTTTGGCCATTACATCTCACAGTGCAGAACGAGGATGGCGAACGAGAATCAGCAGCAAGCCCATTATACAGAGGAAGCTGGAAATGCGGTAGGAGGAAATGTGCTGCTGACTTGCAGTGTTGAAGAGGAGAGCAAGAAAAACATTTGGTATCTTGATAGTGGGTGCAGCAACCACATGACTGGGAACAGAGAGATGTTCTCACAATTGGATGAAACAGTCCAATCCGAAGTCAAGATGGGGAACAACAACAAAGTTCCCATGATGGGGAAAGGAAAGATCCTCATCCGCACCCGGCACGGAGAAAGAAAGCAAATTTGTGATGTTTATTATGTGCCTGGGTTGAAACACAACCTGCTAAGCGTTGGACAACTTGTGCAGAAGGGACACACTGTGCAGTTCAAAGACGGTGTCTGTTCCATCAGAGACAAAGTGCATGGACAAATCGCAACCGTGTCCATGACGAAAAACAAAATGTTTCCGCTGTAGATTCATAATGAATCTTTAATGTCTCTGAGTGCAGTTGTGAAGGATGCTACCTGGTTGTGGCATCTCAAATTCGGTCACCTGAGTTTCAATGGCCTGAATTTGCTGCACAAGAAGCAGATGGTGAAGGGTTTACCCCTTATTGAGCAACCGAACCAAGTTTGTGAAGGTTGCCTGGTCGGCAAGCAGCACAGGGATGCATTCCCTGTAGGACAGTCTTGGAGAGCATCACGGCCATTGGAGCTGGTGCACTCAGACATTTGCGGTCCCATGCAGACCACCACATATGCCGACAACAAATACTTCCTGACCTTCATTGACGACTTCAGCCGGAAGACCTGGATTTATCCCATCAAGCTGAAGTCAGAGGCATTTGCGAAGTTTAAGGAGTTCAAGGCTCTGGTTGAGAAACAGAGCGGGTATTACGTGAAGACTCTCAGAACTGACGGAGGTGGAGAATACATCTCCAACGAATTCCACAACTTCTGCAAGCAAGCATGGAATTCGAAGGCAGTTCACTGCTAGATACACACCGCAACAGAATGGTGTAGCTGAGAGGAAGAACAGAACAATCATGGAGATGGCACGGAGCATGCTGAAGGCGAAAAGTTTGCCACATGAGTTCTGGGTAGAAGTTGTAAGTTGTGCAGTTTATCTGCTGAACCGATGTCCCACCAAGAGTGTGAAGGACAAAATTCCAGAGGAAGCCTGGAGCAATCTGAAGCCAAGTGTGGCTCATTTGCGAGTTTTTGGGTGCATAGCATATGCACATGTTCCAGATGAGAAAAGACGGAAGCTGGATGACAAATCTGAAAAATGCATCTTCATGGGGTACAACGAACAAGCAAAGGCATACAGGCTGTACAATCCGGTGACGAAGAAACTTGTCATCAGCCGAGATGTGAAGTTCTTGGAGAACGAAGCCTGGAACTGGAAGTCAAAGACTGGTGAGCCTGAACCAGCAATTGTTGAACCTGTAAACTTGGAGGAAGATAGTGTACAACCACCTGTACCTTCAAGCAGCAATAGTGGTGCCAGCAGCAGCACACCCTCATCATCCCGATCACCTCCACTTGCAAGCAGAATTCAAAACTTGAGGACACCTACGAAGACTCGGAGCTTGCAAGACATTTATGAGGTAACCCGTAATCAGTTAGATGAAGAATATTCTGACTTTGCTTTATTTACTGAATGTGATCCAGTGGAGTTTGAAGAAGCAAGTCAGAATCGCACATGGGTAAATGCGATGGATGAGGAGATAGCAGCCATTGAGAAGAATGAGACATGGCAGCTGACAGATCTTCCAGTAGGGAAGAAGACCATTGGGGTCAAGTGGGTGTATAAAACAAAGTTTAACGCCCAAGGAGAAGTTGACAAGCATAAGGCCAGATTAGTGGCGAAAGGCTACAAGCATAAGTCAGGAGTTGACTATCATGAGGTGTATGCACCTGTAGCCCGACTTGACACAGTCAGAATGATTCTGGCACTAGCAACTCAAAAGGGCTGGAGCGTGTACCAGATGGATGTCAAGTCTGCCTTCCTGAACGGAGTGTTGGAAGAAGAGGTCTACATAGACCAGCCACCCGGATATGAGATACAAGGACAAGAAGACAAGGTCCTGAAGTTGAAGAAGGCCCTGTATGGGTTGAAGCAAGCACCCCGGCATGGTACAGCCGGATTGACGGCTATTTTCAAGAGAATGGGTTTCAAAAATGCCCATATGAGCACTCCTTGTACATGAAGACAAATGAAGCAGGTGAGCTCATAATCGTCTGCCTGTACGTGGACGATCTGATATATACTGGCAATAGCAGCAACCTATTTGCGTAGTTCAGAACAACCATGAAGACCGAGTTTGAAATGACAGACATGGGGCTGATGAAATTCTTTCTTGGCATTGAAGTTGACCAATCAGCAGATGGCATCTTCATTTCTCAGGGCAAGTATGCAAAGGATGTCCTGAAGCATTTTAAGATGGAGGACAACAAACCTGCCATCACCCCGGTAGCCACTGGTTTGAAGTTGAGCAAGACAGACAACAACAGAAGCGTTGATCCAACTCTCTATAAAAGGTTAGTTGGAAGCCTGATGTACTTGACTGCAACTCGGCCAGATCTGATGTTCGGAGTCAGTCTGATCAGCCATTTTATGGAGACTCCGAAAGACACTCACTGGCAAGTAGGCAAGAGAATCCTGCGATATGTCAATGGCACGAGGAACCACGGAATTCACTATGCCAGACAAGACCAGCTTGAGTTGATTGGCTACACCGATAACGATTGGGCCGGTAGCGTAGATGACCGGAAGAGCACTTCGGGATATGCCTTCCATTTTGGATCCGGAGTTGTCTCTTGGTCCTCGAAGAAGCAGCCAATTGTTGCTTTATCTACAGCAGAGGCAGAGTACGTTGCTGCCACCTCACCGCTTGCCAGGCAGTCTGGCTGAGAAGAGTTCTGTGTGAACTACATCATCCGCCCGAAGCAGCAACAACAATATTTTGCGACAATAACTCTTCCCATCGCGCTCTCGAAGGACCTTGTCTTCCACGGCCGGACGAAGCACATAGACATCCGATATCATTTCATCAGAGAGCTAGTGAAATTCGGTGAAGTACAGTTGCAGTTTTGCAGGTCGAAGGAGCAGCTAGCTGACATCTTCACAAAACCCCTGAAGGAGGAGGACTTCGCCAGATTGCGAGATATGCTGGGCGTTAGAGAACTCGTGAAGTTCGATTTAAAGGAGGGTGTTGGAAATATTAAATCCAACTCCACGCCCGTAAGCGCTTCGGCGCGAAGCACTTCCGAAACGCCTTCGAAAAATGCTTCGGCGCGAAGCACTTCAAGCCAAAATGCTTCGACGCGAA
Source organism: Wollemia nobilis (assembly GCA_028583015.1). NCBI lineage: Eukaryota > Viridiplantae > Streptophyta > Pinopsida > Araucariales > Araucariaceae > Wollemia > Wollemia nobilis. The sequence goes on from JAQPPZ010017169.1 coordinate 979,291, forward strand.
GCACTTCCAAGCTTCGAAAATGCTTCGGCGCGAAGCACTTTCGAAAATGCTTCGACGCGAAGCACTTCCGAAAGAGCTTCGGAAAATGCTTCGCCGCGAAGCAAAAATCAAATTGCCCCTCCGAAGCGAAAATCAGCCGAAGAAGAAACCAGGCGCGCAGATCGGGACATTAATTGTCCAAGCGTGCGAGTAGTTGGAGTGTTCGGCGATTTGTCAGAAAGCCATTCCGACATTTAATTCTTGTCAGTCGGTTGGTGAATTTCTCCCGCCTTTTGTCCTCATCCCCCGCCTATAAATACCGGGGCCATTTTGTCATTTTGTAGTAGAGAAGTTAAGAAGAAGGGAATAGAGTCGATAGAGGAGGAAGCAGAGGAGCAGAGAGGAACGGCGAGCACAGAGGAGCCGCTGCAGCAAGGGTTTCGACCAGCAGAGTAGCAGAAAGGTGAAACCAGCAGCCGCTTGCAGCCGGAGTGTGGAGCAGCAGTCTCCAAGTAGTTTGTGTTTATCCTGCAGATTTCGATCTTGCAGAAGTTTGTATTCGCTTCAGAAGGAAGCTTTTGTAATCCGGCTTTATAGTGAATATATAAAATATTTATTTCGCTATTCGGGTCTCTGTGTATTGTTTTGTCCACCAATATACCTCAGCCAGGAATTTCCTCGAAGTAGTTTTACTTCGGCAGGTTTTCCTCCGAAGTACATACTTCGGGACTATTCTCCCCGAAGTAGATTTACTTCGGCACTTTGTTCTCCGAAGTAGCTACTTCGGAAGTTTTTTAGCCGAAGCTCCTCCCGAAGCTTATAAATCGCCGAAGTTTATTTGCCGAAGCATTTCTTTTGACGCGATTTATTTTCCGAAGTTGATTTAATTCCTTCAAAAAACACAGAGTATGAGAGTCAATATTTTCATATTGAGCATTGCCTTTTCCTTAAATAATAAAGAATCTGATTAAGCGTTTTGGTCTTGAATTTCTTTCTCCTCTTAGCTGGCTCTTTTCCATTTTGAAGAGAAATTCCATCAATTTTTGAAATGACCTCATCAATAGTGGCTGAGGGCTTTCTTTTCAGCACACGTCCATGTTCTTGTTCATCCATCATGGCTTCTGATGTTATTGAGTTCTGAGTTGCATGATCATCCGAACATTGCACAACACAATGAGAAGAATTTTCATGATAATTGGTCTGATTTTCTGTTTGGTGTGACTTCATTTTGATGTTGGAATCATTATGCCCACATTCACCTGAAGGCTGCTTCTTCTTGTGCTCCAAGTCCCGTTCTGACTGTGCTTGTTTGTCCCTGCTTTCTTTGACTTCGAATGATTGTCCTGTTGCACTCCTCTTTCTTTTGAGGTTGATTTTTTCAGAAAACCCAGGCTCCTCTTTGCTATTCTCATCATTCTCATGAGGCTTCTCATCACCATCACTGCAAGTTAAAACCTCCTTCTGTTTATTAAGATTGATTGTTTGCTGTGCATCAGTGCTCATTTTGTCTATAATTTTATCCCACAACGTGAACCTTCCATTGTTCACTTGAACAAAGTATGGACTGCTAAGCAAAACCTTCCTCACATGCATAGACAATGGAAGTTCATCTCTCCCAACAATATCATTCGTAATTTTTGTTAAGCTTTTGCTTTTGCTTCTTTCGTTCCTTGATGATAACAATTTAGATGCTGCTTCTCTCACTGTTAAGCCTCCATCATCTTCTGAGAGCACCTTCTTAAGAGCTGATTCAATGGATTCTTCTGCTCCCGTTGTTGATTGCAACTTATTCTTCAATTCTTCAGATATTATATTTTTTCATAAACACACACTTAGATAATCTAACTGTCAAGCAAAGCAGGAATCAAGGAAAACAATCTGATGCATACCTCTATGAGGCTCATCAACTTCACTATCACCAGATTCTGAAGACCTTGTAGTCATGAGAGCCGATTGAATCAACTGATCTTCTTCTGCTGATGCCAAAAGAGCTTGCCAGACCTTTTTCAATTTATCTGTTTTTTATTTTGAATAAACATATCCTCCACAAATATTAGATCAACTTTAACATCGAATAGGATATGATTATAGCTTCGTCATTTTTCTAGCTTATTCTTTAATTCTGGTTTTAAGGTAAAACAAAAATCTTGTATAGTAAAAATCCATATATGCAATACCTAGACAGTGTGCTGCTCTTGCATTGTGAAGCAACAATCAGTAAGGGGCACTTCTTCTGTACCTTACAACTCCAAATGTTCTGGTTATGGATCTGTCCAATAACAAAAAATACTATTATATCTTTGATTCGAAAGAGAAAATGAAGTCAAGTGGACATTTAAATCTGTCTTTTTATTATGTTAAAGTTGCAGTCTGAAACAAAAAGAAAATATTTAAAACGACTAAATATGATGTGTGAGATAAATATTTTCGAAAGAAATAATTACTAAATCAGATGAGAGGAGGTTCAATTATATTTTCGGTGAGCAAATACTAGGGCATAAAAGAATTACATGGGAGAATATATTAATGACTCGCCTGCTCTGCTTCCAAAAGTTGGTCAGTTACAGGTTTCCGTAATTCATTTTTCGTTCTGTGGGTGTTGTTGGAAGATAAAATAGTGTACTCTGATCTCATGTAGACCTTTTTATTGTGCAAACCCTTGATCTTTCACTATTGTCTTGCGAAAACCCTGATCTTTCACTATTGTCCTGCGAAAGCTCCGATCTTTCAACCTCCCCCGCAAATTATTCGTAGATTTGTTCATCTACAGTTGATTTTTTCTTCGCGGCCAAGCTAGAAGACGGAAAAAAACAAACTTAGATAACCAAAGGAGAGTAAATAAATTCGATTATATATATATATAGCAGGATCGCGATCTGTCGTAAAGGCCTGCTGCTGTTATAATATGTTTGGGTTAAGGCTCCAATGGACTAAATCTCGATGATGAAGATACCAAACGTAGGAAAGTTAGTATTTATATATATTTTTAATTATTATTTTAAATTGGTTAGATGTTCGATCAGACCTGATTTGTGGAAGTAGTGTTACCGGGGTAATGTGAGTAAAATTATGAGGTTTATTTGTTAAGATTTTTAATGGTAGTATTTAACGATGTTATCATTTTTTATTTATTTATTTTTTTTATTGAAAAAATATTTCATATTAATGAATAATCAAAGAATACATCATTATAGTAATAGTATAGCAGTTTATGAATGAGCAGCAAACAATTAGATCTAACATTTTTATCAATTCTAATACAGTCTTGAATAATCTCATACCTAAACACCTTAAGTTGACTAGAAACAAGCTCAGTAGCTTTGCTAACAGTAACAGCAACTGATACCTCCTCATTTTTAAAAATCAGACTACATCTGTCTTTTCAAATACTGAACAAGATAGAGAGTCTGATAATGTGCCAAAATATTCTTATGTGGCTCGCACAGTCAATGGAGTCTCCAAACAACACTGCCTTCCACCTTAGCTGCCCCTGAACAACATTGTCATATAACCAAATTGTCTTTCTACATACCTTGCTCATTCTCGGATATTCCAAAAATATATGCTTAATTGTTTCACTTTTTCACAATTGGAACAAGCATCCGATGCAAGCATCCATTTGGCTAGACGAGCCTTACTTTGAAGACCCTGCATAATAACTAACCAGGCAAACACCTTCAATTGCATAGAAACTCAAAACATCCACACCCCAGCGAGACGCTTCTTCTATTTTTTGCAAGAACAACTCAAACCCCATCTGATGTTTAGAATATCACCAAACGGGATTCCAGGAACCATCAACTAATAAATCTTAGAGGCTTTAAAACACCAAATTGGTTTTCCATATTTTCGCCTCCAATCCTTCCATATAGGACCTATAAGACCATTAGAAAGCTAATACAGTTGCTCTATCGAAAGAAGACTTTGTATTTGCTGCACTGCATACCTATCGAAGGACTTCAGTTTAAATTTAACAACCAAATGTTACCATGGAGTCCAAATACCAGTTTTTCCATCCCATAGATCGGCCCACTTGAAAATACCCTTCTTACCAAGTCTCTTGCACTGCAAGGTAGGCATATCTATTGCATACGTCCCATATTTTTTCCAAATGCAAATTGCTTTGGAGCAAAGAGTCCAACCCCATCTATCATCCAAAAAGTCTCATTTAACCAAGTCGACTACATATTTCCAAGCCTCCCATATTCTTTTAATTAGGATGTAGCCTCTAATTTTAAATTTCCCGAGGTGACCAACAATATCTTTGAAACTAAAATTTCCCTTGACTCCGTAAATATTCACACAATTCTTAATCTGGTGATGCAACAACTTTGCCAACCAAAATCACCCTCCAAACACCTAATGACCCACTTAGAAGCAATAACCTTACCTTGAACCTGGATGTGGAGCAACCCAAGGCCACCCTTCTTCTTAGGAACAGTACAATACTTCCATGCAACTAGAGAAACCAACCTGGAACCATCCATATTTACCCATAAAAAATTCATGATACAGGTCTCTAGTCTTCTATATTGAGTAGGTTTTGAAAGCCAACAAGAGGAATAGTACATGTGGCACGTCTGAAGAATCTTACTTACCACAATAAGTTTCCCTACAAAGGAGATCATCTTACTTTTCCAAATTTGAATTTTTTTCTCAAATCTGCTCATACGCCAATCCCACATAGATTTAAGGGAAACCCTTCTACCAAATGGGATGCTCAAATATCTAACAATCTCTCCATCCCCAAATTTTTGCCAACCTATATGAATTTCTTTGGGCAAGGACTCAGCTCCTACCAACTAGTAGTCAGATTTAGTCTCACTAACCACAACACCAGAAGCAAGACAAAACTGACTGAGACAATCCTGTAGGCCAACAATCGAGCTCTTATCTATCTAAACAGTAAATAATGAATCATCTACAAAGTGGTTGTTCATAATATGACCACCAGGAATAATAATTCCTCTAATTTGACCAATCAACCTCCTTTGTTCCAACATATAACCCAAAGCATCGACAAAATAACAAAAAGAAGAGGAACCAATGGGTAGCCCTATCTGATAGATCTGAATAGTTGAATGTCTTCTGATATTTTACCATTAACCACCACTCCAGTCGAGGCTGATAAGAAAAGCATTTTTATTTTATGAGCTGTTGTCCTATTAAATCCAAGCTATTGCAACATATTAAAAATAAATATCCAATCCATTCTATCATAAGCTTTATCAAAATAAATTTTTAAGAACAAAGCCTATTGATTCGAATCCTCTGCCCAATCCATAACTTCCCAAACTAAAAGCACCGTATCTATAATGAATCTACCTTTAACAAACCTAGTCTATTCCTCTCGAAAAATTCTAGCAGCAATGTCTCACAACCGAAGGGCTAAAGCTTTAGCCACTATTTTATAAGAGACATTTAAAAGGGTAATCGACCTCCAACCCCCAATTTTGTCTTTATTACTCCCTTTAGGAATTAACTTGATCACCCCTTGATTCATCCAAGAAGAAAAGCTAGCTCCATAAAACACTTCCTGAACCATTATTGCATAATCATCTCCAATACAGTCCCACATATACTTATAAAATTCAGTTGAGAGACCATCAGGCCCGGGAGACTTACCATTCTTCATCCTCGATAAAGCATAAAAGAGCTCTTCCTTATAAAAATCAGCTGCCATCCTATCATTTTCAAAACTGATGATATTTTTGGGCACACATTCTTTGAACAAGTCTCTAGCTTGCTAGACCGGCAGAGAGTTCTCATAGACAACAAATTTTTGCTTAAAATGATTTTCAAACAAATTCCTTATTTTAGACTCATCCTCAATATGAGTGGAATCCTCTTTTTGTAGAGTTAGAATATTTTCTGTAGCATTTTTCCTACGAATGTAATTAAATAAAAATTGTGTAGGCGCATCCCCTTCTTTCAGCCAATGAAGCCTACTCCTAATCTGAGCCCCCTTGCCAATATAATATTCTATTTTTTTTATTTCTCCTTCTTGGAGAGCAACATTCTCCTAAAGAGAAGAGTTGAAGGGGTCAATCTCAAGCTTCTTTCTATCAGCTTCCAAATTCTTCTGAAAATATTTCATTTTCCTTCGTCGCCCTTTAGCCAACAATCTTCCCCATCCTCTTAAAAACTTGACCACCCTTCGAACAAAATCATCCCACCAAGCAATCCACCCCTACCTAGAAGGTCTCGGCTCCAAATTCTAAACACACCTGATCAACTCCCTATAGTCAGTGCAATCCAAGTGTGAGACATTCAATTTATACGGAAAATTCCTTTTCTCTACAAGCATGGCTCCAATATGCACACAAGTATGGATGGGTGCATGATCAAAACCCGTGACTCCAAGATCCACATCCACAGATCTCTTTCCTCTGCCTTCACAAGTGAAAAGAGGATCAACGTAGAACCTGTAAATCCTCGCAAAAACCCTATCCATGCTAGCCCTCTTGTTAGACCAAGTAAACCACCTACCAGAGTCATAATATTTTTGTTTGAAATTAACATCAAAAACTTGTAGAGCCGATTTCATTTTTGCCCAAGACTCTTTTTCAGCTCTAGCAAGACAACAACCCAAACCACCTTCTCTATCTCCATCTCATTCCACCATGTTAAAATCCCCACCAAGGAACCAAAATGCCTTTGGAATATTACATTGCATCCAATCCCACAAGTGGAACCTATCGCAAGCAATATTAGGCCCATAAACAGAACACACACCAATCGCCTGCCCAACTACAGCAAAAGTAGCCTAAACAATACGACCTTCTAGATCTTCACCTCTGTTAATAAGAAGTGAAGCAAGCCACTGTCTAACTGTAGGGAAGAAATGGAGGTATTGGTATTGACGGGAATCAGTTTCAGGTCCTTGGTTCTTAAGTTCTTAATGAAGTTCAACATAACATCTTGGAATGTGAGAGGGATGACTATCCCCACTCGTAAAAGGATGGTCAGTAGTTTTTTGAAGTCTGTCTTTGCTAATGTTGTGTGTCTTCAGGAAATTAAGTTGATGGTTTTGAGTTGCACAGTTGCTTGAATAGTTCTTGTAAGGGCACTTGGTGGAGCTCATCTCACCGTCAAGGGTCCGGGGGAGTTGATGTTATCATTTCTTTATGCATTATATATATAGTTTTACATGATTCAAATTTTTAACTTATTAATATCCATTTAATAAAAGATATTAATTATAAAATTATTTTTATTTAATTAAAAATACAAATTTAATTATAATAATATTGTGTTTTGAGCATTAAATGATATTAACTCACATACCTCGATATTCAAGGATGAGACTTATGTTTAGATTTTTGTAACTGATACATGGATAATAACAAGTTATTGTAAAACTATTATATGGTGATGATGTAATACTCATGATTCTTCTTTTTTATTTATATATATATATATAAATATAAAGTATGAGATATTTAATCCATTAATATCCATTTAATAAAATATATTAATTACTTTAAACTCATTAATAAGATTCAAACCTTATACCTTTATTTAAAGTTTGAGAAATATGACTCAACTTGTATAAAGAAAATAATAAATTTGTATATCACCTATTATAGGTGGTAGGAAAAATAGTGGCAATTCAAATATGTATATTAAAATTGGGTTCCACGGGGTCCCCTACATCCTCGGGGACATGGGACGTTATGGGGGACATTTTCCCCATCTCCTTTTTGGGGGACGGTAGGGCAATCGTCCTCGGGGTGGCTAGTCATTTCAGGTGGTTGTTCCTAGGACATCCCTTTTTAGGGGACTTCTAGGGATGTCTTCGGGGACGACCAGCCATCCTTGGGGACACCCAGCCATCTCTATGGTTGGGCATCTCATACCCAAAAAAAATGATACAAACTTCAATTTTAAAATAAAAGGCTATCATATTTGAATAGTTAGGAGTAATTATCATTGCTTACATGGTGGGAACTGAATAATGGTGGTTGTCAATATTTAAATATTACTTTAGTGATTGGACAACAGTGTAAAATTGCTAGATACTGAACACTAAAGTTGACTTGCTTTTATAATTTATATTGAGGGCTGTAAATTGATGACTGTCTTGATTGACCATTGATGGCTGAAAAAATAGATAACTATCTTGCCTGAATAGAGAAAAGTGAAAACCAATGACTATCTTTCTTGAATATTGATGGCTAAAAAGTAAAAATTGAGAACTGTCTTTGTTTGAACATTGGTGACTGAAAAAAATTGAAAAATGATCTTTGCTTGAACATTGGTGGCTTTAAAAATGACGATTATTATTTTTTGAATGTTAAAAGTTGAACAATGTGGTATTCATTACTTGAGCAATAGCAACTATTTTGGTTTATTGTTAGATATTGCACTTGATATCCTTGGCTAAACCTTCAAGTTAAATGGTTGCACTCAGTAAAAGGCTAATAGCTGAGTTCATTTTAGATTGAAACATGTTCTAAGAACATGCATACTTTTTAGTTTTTTAATATTTTTCATTTTTGTTGTGTGGAATTTGTAGATTATTCTAAATTTCTAAAACAATTTATAGTATTATACCATTCATCCCCCCAGTTGTATCCCAACCGTCCCCTAAAATCAGTATGTCATCCCCTGCCATCCCCGAAAAGCATCCCCCCGTCCCCCAAGCTCATGGAAACTTTTATTAAAATTAGTGAAACTACAAGAAGTGTTACCAGGGTACTAGTGATGTGGAGCAAAATTATGAGGCCCATTTCATTCCCATCAAGCTACAGTTTTTAATAGTAGCATCCAATTGTAGGAAACAATAGTGGCAAGTCAAATATGTATATTAAAATTAGTGAAACTGTAAGAAGTGTTACCAAGGTACTAGTGATGTGGAGTAAAATTATGAGGCCCATTTCAACCCCACTGGGCTAGAGTTTTTAATAGCAACATCCAATGATGTCATTGATATATATATATATATATATATATATATATATATATATATATATATATATATATATATATATATATATATATATATATATCTTGTTGGATAATAAGGGGTTGTATTCGGGTCTATTACATATCTCTTCTTTAGATCTTGAGAGTTTACAAATAAATACACTTCTCATATTAATTGAGATGTTATAGCTAGAAACCTACATCATTTAATATAAAATGTTTGAATTTTTTATTTTCATTTTTTTGGATCTTTTAAAATTTTTGTATGAAGACAATTAATCCATAATTTAGCATCTTTCTTGATATTTTCCTATAATAGCCTTCACAATGTCAAAACTTCACCTCTACTATCTATGTCTTGCATCTTAGTAGAGTAATATTTCCAAAACATCACACTATCATAGTCTACTTTACCAAATTTGGATTGCTAGTTTCCTTCCTCAAACATAAGTGCAACCACAAAAATTATAATAAATAGTCTAAATGAAAACACATTATTGTTACAAAATAAATTATATATTACCAATGGAAAACATTAACGTAAATCTTAATCACTAATTGAATCACACAATAAACATTTTTTTGTCAACTTCAACTAAAATTTCTACTTCCTCTAAACAAGGAAAAAAGAATTTAACTTCACGATCATCAATCAAAACCCCTCTATTGGTTAGCTTATCTACACATTTGTTTCCTTCCCTTAATATATGTGTAAACATATTTTTTTCAAACTTTTTAGCAATATCTTGAATTTCCACAATTATCTCTTGTATGTTCCATGGAGCCTTTACTTTCCTCAAAATTGCATTTATTACTATGAGATAATCACCTTCCATCCATACTCTCTTTCATTTTATTTTTTTACATATGTTTAACCCTTCTAAAGTTTCCCAAGATTCAGCTTCATTATTTGTCTTAAATCCACTATTGAAAGCATAATGATACAACATCTCTCCTCTATTATTTCTAATTATTCCTCCTCCTCGTGCTGGTCCTGGATTTCCTTTAGATGATCCAGAAAAATTCAATTTAACCCACTTGACTAGTGATTTCTACTTTATATTATTTGCCTTATTTTTTCTTCTCTTGTACCTAACATCATAATTTCATTTAATGACTTGAATCCATCTATCAAGGCTCTCTGCTTCCAAATTAGGGACAAGGTAAGTTGATAAGGTTGGTTTAGACTTTTCTATGGCTAAATATATCTTCTTTTTTATTACCTCTAAACTATTTCCTTTCCATTAAAAATTCTTCTATTCATTTCTAGCCATATAGTCCAAAGTATTGTATCTTTTGAATATATCCTATATTGTTTGTAAAGCCTAATTTTTATAAGTACTCTACCATTGCTTTAACCAATATTAAATTCTACTATTCATCACCATGTATCTACAAAACATATTAAGAATCCATTACCATAGATTCTAGACTATTGAGAAATATCCCAAGAGATGGTCTATACTCTCCTCCTCCTTATTATAATAAAAAACATTGAGAGGGGCCATGAAAACCCCTTTTCATAATGTTATATTAAGATAATAAATTTCTATGATCTACTAGACAAACAAACATTTTAACTTTATGAATGCTTGGGCTATCCCAAATATCTCTCCATACTCAAGTGACATTATTATTTTTTTGGCATTGAACATTATATCCACTTCTTGTTGTGTATTCTCCTGAGCTATTCAAATCAAATAATCCTTGGCTTACCTTGAAATAATCATAGTTGTTATCTTTCCATTCAATTGCCTCCTAACATCAATATCTTGTACGCTTGTAAAAACATATTCTTTCCATTTGTATCTTCCTTCTTGATCCTTGTACAAAATTTTTGAAACCCTATCACCATATTTATCTTGAAGCAATCTCATCCAAGGTTTCAAAATTAGATTTAAATTGAGTGGTTTTTTATCACACCAAGTATCCATTCAAATATAATTTTTTCTCTAGTTCCCACCACCCATATTAAACCTTTAATCATAAGATCAATAGATTTTTTTAAACCATTCCAAAGAGCAAAACCATTTGGTAGAGATAATGCACTAAATATTAAACTTGGGTCATTGGGATAAACGTACTTAATTAGAAGAATTCTTTCCCATTGTCTTTGACTCTCTTTGTACAATTTCTAGATAAATTTTCCCCTAGGAGCTAAGTTTTCATCTATAAGAACTCTTAAACCAATATCTCCCATAGTTTTATTATAACACAACTTGCTCTATTTCACCAAAGTAAATTTCCTTTTATCATGTAAACTTGACCATAAAAAGGATCGCATAATATAGATTAAACTTTTTTCAACTGATTTTGGCATAAAATATAATGACATATAATATGTTGGAATGGCTTGTAAGACTAACTTAATTAACTGCACTCTTTCTGCTAACAATAACCATCTACCTTTCCAAACTGGAAGTTTATTTTGAACTTTAATAATAACTGGATTCCATAAATATTTCCTCATTCTCCCCTCAAATAAAGGTATCCCTAGATAAGTTGTTGGTAAATTTATCTCCTCTATTTGAAGAAAACTATAAATTATTGATTTGATATTAGTAGGAGTGTTAAGGAAGTAAATTTTGGATATAGTCCTATTATATTTCATACTCTTTGAAAACATTATTCAAAGCTTTGGCCTCATTTATCCTTGCCCTTCTAAAAAAGGTTGTATCATCTACAAATTATTGATGAGTGATGTTATCGATGTTATTACTAACCTTAAGACCAATTATAAGCCCATCTTTGTAAGCCTTCTTTAAGTTCCTACTAAAAAATTTTGCCATAATAATGAACAAATAAGGAGATATAGGATATCCTTGTCTAAGACATCTCTTGGATTTAAAATATTTTGTCACTAACCCATTGACCAACACTAAATAAGAAACTATAGAGACACAAGCTTTAATCCATCTAACCCATTTCTTCCCGAAACCAAACTTATCTAAAACTACAAAAAGAAAATCCTATTTAACCCTATCATAGGCTTTACTCATATCAAGTTTTAATATCATAGCTTTCTCTTTTCTTGAAGTTTTTGAATGTATAACTTCATGAGCTACTATGATCCCATCCAAAATTTGTCCCTGTTTCATAAATCCTCCTTGCTCTTCAGAAATGATTTTGTCTAAAAATGGCATTAATCTATTCACCATAACTTTGGAAATAATCTTATATGTCATATTACATAGGTTTATAGGTCTAAAAGAATCAAACAATTTAACATCCTTATTTTTTAGAATTAGTGTAAGATATGTTGCATTTATTTTATAAGGTATGTATTGTTTTTCCTTAGATTGTTCCACACCACAAATAAATAATCCTTTAATATATCCCAATTATGTTGGTAAAAATTCATAGAGATCCCATCTAGACCTGGGGTTTTATCCTTATTAAAAGAGAAAATAGCTAAATTAACTTCTTCTAGAGTAATATGCTCCATCAGTATCCCATTGTCTTCATTCGTTATAACTAAAGAAAAATATTGAAGAAATTTATCAATAAGAAAATCGGTCTCCTTTGAACCTAGAATATTTTGATAAAATAACTTTACGTCTTTTCTAATATCACTCTGATATTCAATCCAAACCCTTTCTATTAATTTAATTCTACTAGTTCTATAAATTGTTGGAAATTTGAGCAAGTTTTGTTGTCATTGATGTCAAGAGGTTTGATGTCTAGTTTTATTGTCATTAAGGTCAAAAGGTTGATTTCTCCAAAACGCAAGGAAGTTGTTAAGGAAAATGGTATAATATTTATTTTAAATATTATATGCCTAAAGAGGCTAAAAAATATGAAGACCCAAGAGAAGATAAGTAGACTTAAAAAGAAATAATAGTATTATAATATTTGGGCAAAAGGAAGAGGTGAAAAATAACAAAGTCCATTGAGCAAGTTATAAAGGTTAGCAAAGGTTTTAATTTATTAAAATTAAAATATTTTAACCTAAGGTTAAAATTTTAATTTAAATAATTAATGGTGCCAAATTTCAAAGTTTCAATTCAAATTTAAATTCAAATTTGAAGGAGGATCGACGTGTTTTAATCCAAAGTCAAAAATATTTAAAGGCAATAATTTTTCATTTCCAAAGTGTAAGAAATTTGAATGCCCATGTGATGATAATTCGTGCACTCTATTTTCAAAGAGGAGAAGACGTTCGTGAGTTTTTCGAATAGAAGGAGGTAGAGTTGCATTTAAGTTTGTTTGGAGTGTGAAGACAAATCCAAAGCAATGGCTAGTGCAGATGGTAGCTTGAAAGTAGCTAAGGCGCTTGTGAAGGGAATATTGTGGTTTCGAATCCCACATAGTTCATTTTTTGTGGAGGAAAGAATTTTTTTTTTTGGTAAAATTGGTGAGAGACAAACCTTAATACGAAAATGTGGACCTTTGGTTCACATGCGGGTGCATAGCACAGGTGGTAGTCTAGCCTTGGGCTAGGTCATTGTAGCAGCTTAGGTCGTGGGTTCGATTTTGGGTGTTGGTCATTGAGACGTGTGTAATATATTTTATGACATGGTCCAACAATTAAGGTATGTAATTTTTTATTTAAATTTGCCAAAGGTTTTGAAAAGTGAAAAGTATTTTTGAGGCCATGTGTAAAATTTTTTAGGCAGTCATAAGGGTTGTTGATTAAATATTTTATTTTCGGTGCTTAGGAAATAAATAAAGTATTGGATATTATAAGGTGTAAACAAGGAACTTTATTTTGATGTGTGATTGAATATTATTTTGAAAGTGAAGGAGATTATAAAGTGTAAACAAGGAACCTTATTTTTATATGTGTTGAATACGTTTTTAAAGAAGGAGTAATAAGGTGTATTTGTGCCTTGACATTTTATTGTATTTCTTGTATGGTGGAATAATTGATGGGGTGAATATTCATGTGGAGATTTTTAGATAGGTTGTCGCTATCTAACCTAGAATTGGTAAAAGAATTTGGTTGTGAGTAAAATACGTTTTCAAGATATATCTACATCAAGGTAAAGAGGTATGAGTACATCATCCTTTGTTTAAAATGTTGAAATGAATATTGTGAAATATAAGGTAGAGTGAAAAGGATTATTTGATAAGTAGTGTTGAAAATGTATGAGCAAGTTTGAGTGCACCTTGTTGATGGATGATTTGATTTGAGATAGAGATTGAGAATTATTTGAGTTAGGGTTCGAGACCTACATTATGCTTTTTTTTTGAAGTAGTATGAAACACTCTGTTAGGGTTTGTAAGCAAGTTGTGTTTCACTGGTTGAATGATTGAGTGAAATACTTGAGCATTGGATTTGAGTGATATTAAAAGTGAATGTGCAAACATTAGAAATCGTATTTGTGAAAGTGACAAACTTAATGATTGAGTAGAATATATTGAATTTTTGATAGAGTACATCATTCTCTATATGTTCCAGAGGTTAAATGAATTCTAAATATAATATGTCTAAACTACTTCAAGTTAAAGGAATTACCTTGAATATTAGACAAAGCATTTGATAGCATTGTGTGCAATATTTAAGATTGATTGATCATATTTTGTGAGTTATTTTGAGTATGACTTGAGAGCAGATCGAGGAAGTTATTGAGAGAACTTGAAAGTGAATTTGATGCTTGTCTTTGTGAATACTTGAGAGCATATTGAGCAAGTTCTTGAGAGAACTTGTAAGCAAATTTGAGCAAGTCCTTGAGGGGACTTAAGGATAAATTTGTGTAAACTTTTGTGAAATCTTAAAGGAAAATTTGAGCAAGTCCTTGAGGGGACTTAAGAATAGATTTGTGTAAGCTTTTGTGAAAGCTTATGGGTAAATTTGAGCAAGTTTTGGTAAATGCTTGTAGGCATATTTGAGCAAGTCTTGGTGAAGACTTGAGACAACATTAAGATCAGTTTGATTTGTTAAAGCTTTGTGTTAAGGATTAAAGACATATTTGAAGATAGATTTTGGTGTAGATTTGAGATCATATTTGTGCTAGACCTGAGATAAAGTTGGAGCAGATTTGTATTAGACTGAGGACAATGTTTAGTGTATATTTGAGACAAAGTTTGGGTAGAGTTAAGGGTAAGCTTTGGAGGTGACAGAGTAAAGAGGATAATAGTCTCCAATGGATAGATATCCATTAGCTAGGATAGTGAGGACAGAGGTCTTCAGTGGATAGAGATCCATTAGCTAGGGTAGTGAGGACATATATCTTTAGTTAATAGAGATCCATTAGCCAAAGAAATGGGGGAAAAAGTTTTCTAGAATATCATTAGCTAGAGTAGAGGAGAAAGAGTTCTCCTATGGATAGAGTTCCACAAACCAGAGCAAGCAAAAAGAGTTCTCCTGTAGAGTATGATCCATGAACCAACTGGGAACATAGAGTTATTCTATGGAGAGATATCCATGAACTAGTTGAGGAGATAGAGATCTCATGGATCAAGTTCCATAAACCATAAAAAAAGGGAAAGAGTTCTCCTATGGAGAGAGATCCACAAATTAGAGCATAGGAATTTGTGTCTCCTTTGGATAGAGGTCCATAAACATTGTAATAGGGAATTGATTCCCAAGAATATTTGTTGAGAAAATTTAGTAGAAATATTTTCTCCGTGGAGTAGCCCACATTGGGTGAACCACGTTAAATTGGTGTCTCTATTATGTGTGATGATTTATGCATTTCTTTTATTACTGCTATTTATATTTCCATGGATAATATTGGATATTATTTTTTGGGAAAGAAAAGTAAAAGTTAGTCTTATACTGTTCACCCCCCTCTTAGTATAAACTTGTGTTCTTCAATGGGTATTAGAGTGGATTCCTTTGAAAGAGTTTAATAGCTTAAAGGAAAAGCATACAGGAACACATATGGTATCTCAGAGTGGATCTTCAGCAAATAGGACACCATTATTTGATGGGAACAATTATACTTTCTAGAACATAAGAATGAAGACTTACTTGATGGCACAAGGATATAAGCAGTTGAGGATGGATACACACCTCCAGCTAGTCCTCCTACCGATAAATATGGTAAGCTCCTACATTTATATAATGTAAAGGTAATAAATGTAATATTAAGTGGCTTATGTGAATCATAGTTTGCAAAAGTTTTGCATTGCACATTAGCAAAAGAGATTTGGTAAAATTTGAAAAAAAACATATGAGAGAAACAAAAAGGTCAAGATGGCAAAATTGTAAAATCACAAGAAAATATTTGAAGACTTGAATATGAAGGATGAGGAATATATTTCTACATACTTACTTTGTGTGGATGAGGTTGTTAACTCCATGTGAGGACTTGGATTTAAATTTGAAGATTCATATGTGCATCAAAAGGTTTTAAGGTCACTCCCTATGAGGTATAGTGAAAGGGTTTCATCTATAGAAGAAACAAAAGATATTGAAACTTTAACTATGGATGAGTTGCATGCAACTCTCACAACTTATGATATGAAAATAGGAAATGATCCTATCCCCAAGAAAGAGGTATCCTTCAAAGTAGTAAAGAAGACAAAATATAAGAAGTCAGATTCAAGTGATGAGTCATCCAATGATAAAGAATCAAACTATGGCATAAGGAACAAGAAGGACTCAAGAAAGCATAAAGGTACGTAAATAGTTAAGTGTTTGAATTATGGTAAATATGGTCACTATGCATCTAACTGCCTAGAAGTTGGAAGTAGCAATGGTAAAGAGAGACAAGAGCATAAGAAAAAGGAAGCATAAAAATCCAAGTATGAAAAGAAATATAGGGATAGACAAGGCATGAGTGGGAAGAAGTTTTTCCAAAGGTATAAGAAGAGTTTTTATGTAGAAAATATAGGCAAGAGTTCAAGTGATGAAAGATCCTCAGATAATTAATAAGAATAAATTCTCTTCATGGCTATAAAAGAAGAAAAAATGCTTTGATAATTAAAAACCAAAAGAATGGAAGGAAGAAGAAGGAACCAAGAATACTCAAATGTTTTATTTCTGGTAACTTTGGACATCTTAAAGATCACTGTACAAAGAATGGGATTAATAGTAGTGAAGAAGAATATGAAGATGCTCTTGAGGATCTAGAGGAAGAATCAGAGTATGAAAGCACAATTGATATAGAATCAAAACTTGTTGCTACTCTTAAAGAATTAAGAAAGGTAAGAAAGCAAAACTCAAAACACAAGACTCAATTTCAAGAATGTGATGAAAAGAAAGGAAAGTTTATACAAGATCTGAAAAACTCAATATCTAAGATAAGAATATTTAAATAAAAATTAGAGTCAAAAGTCTAGTGCATGAGGTAGCTTCACTAAGGAAGTGAAAGGGTCTAAATATAAGCTACACAAATTTGGGAAAATTCAAAGATTTTGGATAATATTATCAATGTACAAAGATCTTCATCAAACAAGATAGGACTTGGTTTTGAAGTAGGACAAAGAGAACACAGAGAGGATTCAAGCTCAAGCTCCAAATAAGAAGAAGATTCTGAAGAAGAGAGTGAAGGAGAAAGTGAGACTTATGAGGATAAATTGAAAAATAGAAGGTTCACCAAGGAAGGAAACAATGCACAAACAAGGAATAGAGAAAATCACATGGAAGAAAGGATTAAGATACCAATGTGTCAAAGAAAATATTTCTTCAATGGACGTTGCTTCTCATGTCACAGGCTTGGTCACAAGGCTATGCAGTGTAAGACACATGAAAATAAGGAACAAGATTTCACTAAGAGAAATTTTAGAGATGGGTATTTCTTTCAAGGGTATTGTTACTCTTGTAATAATTTTGGTCATAAAGCAATTGATTGCAGGGTTCATGGTAGGAATCAGTATGGCTTCACCAGGAGGAACTTCAAGACATTTGCACCATCAAGGAACCACAACATTAAGTGCTATAAGTGTAAAAATGTTGGGCATATGACCAAGTGGTGTAGAACAGAATTTCCAGGGACAAGCAAGATGTTAGGATCCTATCCCAATGTCATTTTGTAATTCTTATTTACTTATGTAATGACCCACTCCCAATGTGGGGGATCCCATTATAATATTATTTTGTAATGCTTTCTAATATATGTGGCAAGTAAGGTGCCTAGCCAAGTGGAGCCATCTCATGTAATCATTTTTATCAATATTGTAACTGATGTTAGGTAGGAGATTCTAGCTCGAGTGGCATTTTGCATGTAAGCCAACTCTTGAGCCTTTAGGTAGGGTTGCATGAAGTTTTTCTTTAAAATATATGAAGCCATGTACAAATTCATCATTTTGCAAGCTAATGAAATATTGAAGGAGGTTGCACCATCGAAGAGGCCTATGATTCTATGTTATTATGAGATTGTTTCATTTCTGCATTTAATTTTTGCATAATTTTATTGAGTTATTTGATGTATTTGAGTATTTTTTCAATATTTTGAGAGTGTGCTTTATTGTAATAGTGAGATCCTAACAAGTGGTATCAGAGCACTTTCCAAGACCAAGTTCTACTACAACTAAGAAGAATTTTTCCATTCATTTCGCTCGTTAGGTATAATTTTTCGTGCATTTTTCATTTTCATTTTTCCTTTATTAAAAAAAATATAGTCTATTTTTTCAGCCAAAAAACCAAAAAACATAAAAAATACAGTCTCTTTTTAGTAGTTGTGTTGGTTAGAAACCCTGTGCCAAGGGTTTTAAAATATCATGAAGGAGCTATCGTTATTGGCTAATCTATATAGCTCATCAAGTGTTTAGTTAAGTGATGGGCGATCAGGCTCCAATACCTAGGCCTTAGAAAACACTCGCACACGGACTTGAGCTCCCACACATATTTGGGTGTATCGAGAGACAATATAGGCTTAAACAAAATTTTATCCATTAGGAATATTTTTTACCTTGTATTATCCATAGTCCACAAGATACAACATCCTAGATGATCACCCTCCTATAGTGTCAGAGAGGCAGATAGTGTGCTCAAGGGTATATGTAGAATCCTCCTTGGGTAGTGGTCTGAAATATTGGTTTGAGTAGTATTATTCATCACTATGGTATAACAGAGAGCCTATGGGTATTACATACTCCCTTACTTAGCATACCCTGGTTCTACAAAAACATAACTTCCACCTAAAAATCAACACCATCCATTTTATGCTAACTTGCATTCACA
Organism: Wollemia nobilis; assembly: GCA_028583015.1. Taxonomy (NCBI): domain Eukaryota; kingdom Viridiplantae; phylum Streptophyta; class Pinopsida; order Araucariales; family Araucariaceae; genus Wollemia; species Wollemia nobilis. The sequence continues at coordinate 998,270 of JAQPPZ010017169.1, forward strand.
ACCCCAAAAGTGAGCATATGAAGAAGGCATTCCTTATCACAAAAAACAAACTTGCATGCACCAACATTCAAGATATTTTGTAAGTGTTTGTAATAGCCCATGGTTAGAAACAAAATAGTTAAGACAGTGACAGAAATAGTCTAATCAGTAATAGTGATAGTCAGGTTGACAGTAACAACCCTCTATAACAGTCTAGAATTATAGACTTCTAGTGTTAGGAACAGTATTGTTGGTGTCAGAGAATCCCCAGGGTTAGTGATAGGAACCATGTTAGTAACCACAGTACATGTGATAGAGGAAGAGACAGGATAGTGATAGGGTGGTCAGGGGGCAGACTATAGGTCAGAGAAAATTTACCTCAGACCCCAACTTTAGAACCGTAACTCCAAATTAGAAACCAACAACACCAGTAGACTCATCAACACAGCAATAAAACAAATTGTGAGTGCCTAAAATTAGTGTTGTGGGGTATAGCTTATTGTGCCTATTTTTTTAAGCTGATCATTTTGATATACCACACCCAAGAATTTTTTTGGATGCCTTACTAAAAATATTAACTCCTAAAACCCCATATCTATTTTTAGTAACTTAGTAAAAGAGACCCCACAATGGTGAGTGGCACTTGTGGACAACACAAGGAGTTAGAACTTGCCACAAGGAAAGGATATGTTTCAATAGTTGAAGGATATTTTAATGTTATTGCTTCATTAGAGGAAAATTAGGCAGGCTCCAAAGTCTTGGATGTCTAGGGAGTCATTTTTTCATTGACCAAATGGATAGGTTAGGTCTTATATATGTGGTTTTGAAAGGTTGCTTGTTCACATGGAGTAATAGAAGACTAAACTTAGACCACATCTACGAAACATTGGATCATTTTATATTTGATGACTCCTGATGACTGGAGGAATAATTTTGCACTTATTTATTCTCTCTTTTATGGGTTCTAATAATTTTCCAATCTCTCTTGATGTTTTGAGTTGGATTAAACTAGGGAACAACCCTTTTTGGTTTCAACTTACCTAGCTCAACAATGAGGGTTTCAAGTATTTTATCCTTAGATGGTGGATGGAGGGACACTTGAGATTTGGAACTATGATGTTTATGTTTTTTAAAAGACTATAGTATGTGAAAGAGAGGCTAAAAGAATGGAAATGTCTAGTTTTTGGAAATATTAAGTTAAAGTCCCAATAGGCAGTGTAGGCTTTTCAGTAGGTTATTGAGAGGATTAGTTTGGAAGGTATTTCTTAGGAGCTCTTAACCCAAGAAATGGGGGAAATGATAAAGATGGAGGAATGGGAGTGAAAAGAGGGGGTGTTCTAGAAACAAAAGTCTAGAATCACCCAGGTGTTGTAGGTGATTTGGAGAGGAGAGGGCAATCCTCCAAGGGAGGTCTCAGGTTCGAATCTCCACCCTACCAAAAAGCTAAATTGGGTACCCAAAATCCAATTGATAATGTTGGTGCAGATAGGGTTGGGTGTGACTCCCTGATGAATTTTATGGTGCAGAACCCCCTGTTCGTGGTCTCTCAGACCAAGGCAGCCCCGCAAGGGGTTTTTCGCTTTAAAAAAAAAATCTAGAATCACCTGGCTGAGGAAGGGAGATAGAAAAACAAAGTTATTCCATCGGTCCACAATGTCTAGAAGGGAGTTTACTTTTATTAAGTCTCTAACTTGTGGATGGGGGTAGGTCATAAGGACATGGTGTGAGATGCAAAGGGAATCAATGAAGTACTTCTTTTATATTTTTTTTAAAGGTTTCTCTAGATGATGAGGCACAATAGGATACCTTGGAGTCGATTCCTCCTTATACCTCAATCAAGAAAAATTTGCTTCTAATCAAAGAGGTGTCTTTGGATGAAGTGCAAAGGGTAGTCTTTGATATGGAAAAAGGTAAAAATTTGGGATCAAATGATTTTACAATAGAATTATTTCAACTAATATGGGAGGAGTTTGGGGAGGAAATCCTACAAGTACTTGAAGAGTCTAGAAGGTCTAAATCTATCTTACGAGCTATGAACTATACTTTTATTGCTCTTATTTTAAAAAAGGATGGGGTCTCCTTGTTGGATGCATTTTGGACTATTTTCCTCTATAAATCTATATATAAGATTATTTCTAAGGTGTTGTAAAAGTGTTTGAAGATGGTTTTACTAACCATCATATCTGAGAAACAAGATGGATTTGTGTAAGGGAGACAAATCATGGACTGGATTATATTGGCATAGAAAGTTACTCCATGATACTCAGTAAGAAAGGTAATATGTTTATTAAATTAGATATATCCAAATCCTATGACTAAGTTGATTGGAGTTTTCTAACTAAGGTTCTACAAAAGTTTGGGTTTGAGGATTGGTGGATCAATTGGGTGACAGCTTGCTTTTCCAATCTTGCTTTCTCGATATTGATAAATGGGGTCTCATAAAAGTAGTTTGGGGTTAGTATAGGCCTAATATAGGGAGACCCTTTATCTCCTTGTTCATTATTCAGGTGGAAGCCCAAGGTAGGACTATCCATGAAACTATGAAATCCCTTGAAATAATATATTTTGCAATATCCAAGGGGGCTGAGCCTCTAACACATTTACAATTTTTGGATGATTCCATTTACATGGGGGTAAAAAATATCAAGGATTTTAAGGGTTTCAAAATATGTTTGAATCTATACATGATAGCTTTGGTTCAAGTTGTAACTAAATAAAGGGGGTTGGGTATCCACATACTTGCTAATTAGAACTTGGCTTTATCAGCTAAATTATCATGGAATTGGATTCTAGACTAGTCCAACTGTAAGTCAAAGGTTCTATCTATGAAGTATGGGTATGAGGTGGATCCAGTTTATAGCATCTGTTTTAATGGGGGGTCCATAATTTAGACTACAATTAAAAAGGCTAGTAATGTTATTATTGTAGGGCTATTCTAAAAAATCAAAAATGGGAAAAAGAAAAGTTTTTGGGATGATGCATGAGATCAATACCAACCAATTATTTCCTATTTTCCAAACCTGGGTAATTTTGTAGATATTTTTAACAATGCAAATTGGATCTATGTTAAGGACTTATAGGAGGAAGATGAAGGGTGAGAGGGTTTGAGGAGGTGGAAAGACCTCTTGATTTGGAGATATATAGCAAAAGAAGACAAAGATAGTTTGAGGGCTATTTTAGATCAAAGGCAATGCTCTTGGTCAGAAGAGGAAGACTCTTTGGGATGGAGAGACAAATAAAATAGATGATTTTCCATTAAAAAGGGATATTATTAGCTCACATAAGGATTGGGTAAGGAGAGAATAATTTGGAAGAAGATGTGGAATTCAAGTATCTAGCCAAAAGTCAACATTTTTATTTGGTTAGCCATTCAAAATAGTATTTTGACTCAAAATAACCTTTGTAAGAGGGGATTGGTGGGTTTGGAATGGTGTGTGCTCTATTACGGGGTGAGATGTTGAGCAAGGTGCAACAACAGTATTGTCATTGTTGTCAACACAGTCAGATAGATCTGTTGATGCAGTGGACAAGAAGTTCAAAAGCTATTCAGATGTAGAAGACAGGAGTTCAAAGGTTATTCAGAGTATGTACAGTGATTTTCCAAGAAGACCGAAGTGGCCCATATGCAAAAGATCAAAGAAAAAAGACAAGTAAGAAAAGTGTCGCGATATCGCGACATATACAGTAGGCAAGAAAAACTGTCACGATTTCGTGACATGTTGGAAGAGAGAGAAAAAGCAGGAAAACTGTCACGATTTCGTGACATGTTGGAAGAGAGAGAAAAAGTAGGAAAACTATCGCGATTTCGCGACATGTTGGAAGAGAGAAAAAGCAGGAAAAATTATCACGATTTCGTGACATGTTGGAAGAGAAAAAGGCAAGTGGAAAAACTGTCACGATTTCATGACATGTTGGAAGAGAAAGAGAAAGTAGGAAAAAGTGTCACGATTTCATGACAAGTTCAAAGAAAGAGAACAAGTAAGAAAAGTGTCACGATTTCGTGACATGTCGCATTTTCATGACTAAAATAGGAGAGAGAAAGTAAGTTTGAAAAGTGTCACGATATCGCGACATGTCGCATTTTCATGACAAAAGAAAGAGAGGAAGCGTACGGAAGAACTATCCGCGATTTCATGACAAAGAGAAAGCAAGACTCTTAAAGTAGAAGTGTCATGATTTCATGACAAAAGCAAAGAAGTAAAGTACTGAAGCAGAAGTGTCATGATTTCATGACAAAAGCAGAAGAAGACTTCAAGGCAGAAGTGTCATGATTTCATGACAAAAGCAAAGAAGCTAAGTACGAAAGTAGAAGTGTCATGATTTCATGACAAAAGCTAAGTTGAAGACTACGGAGGCAGAAGTGTCACGATATCGCGACAAAAGCAAAGTCGAAGTCTATGGAAGCAGAAGTGTCGCGATATCATGACAAAAGCAAAGACGAAGTATACGGAGGCAGAAATGTCATGATATCATGACAAAAGAAAAGATGAAGTCTACGGAGGCAGAAATGTCATGATATCATGACAAAAGAATAGAGAAAGCGTATGGAGGTGAAAGTGTCATGATATCGTGACATGTTGTATTTTCATGGCAACAACAACAAAAGAAGCTACAGAGGCAGAAATGTCATGATTTCATGATAGGTCATAAATGTGCAAGTCAAGAAGGAGAACCCGACTGAAATGAGAAGTATGATAGTGGACCGACATCACTACGACATTTACAAGGGCAGTTACAGAGTGATTTCATACTGCTAAAATACGAAGAGTGATCAAAAGTTAGTATGGCGGTTACAGGGTCTGTCTAGAATGAAATCATCAAGCGATGGATAAACCGAACATCTTCTTGAGTTGAAGTCGACGAAGACCGATGACAATCGACTAAAATTAGGGTTTACAGTTGTTATGAAAGCCGACTAAGATTAGGGTTTTCATCATAAAAAATATTGTTATAAAAGGAGGGTTGTTTGGAGAATTGAGAAGATGGTGGAATGTGTGTGAAATACGGTCATTGTGCGCAGAGAGCAAGTCGTGTCGAATCGTGCTAAGTGCAAAATTTGCAAAGAGAGTAGAGTGCGCAAAAGGGAGAAGATGATCATGAAGTTCGATTGTAATGAAGCAGAGTGTGCGAAGTGATTGCGTGAGAGAGCAAGAGAGAGCGAGAGGAGAGCGAAAGGTGAAGAAGACCATAGGGTCTTGCAAAAGCAAAGGTATCTTAATATCAAACTTATAGATTCAAATTGAAGTCTAAGTTGTTGCTTGGCATCGGGGTTGGTGCTCCTTTCTATTGGTGCAATAAATCAAGGGTTGGTGCTCCTTTGGTGTAAATCAAGGGTTGGTGCTCCTTCTTTGGTATAAATCAGGGTTGGTGCTCCTTTCTATTGGTGCAGATAAATAAGGGTTGGTGCTCCTTTCCTATTGGTGTACAAATAAATCAGGGTTGGTGCTCCTTCCTGTTAGTGCAGATAAATAAGGGGTTGGTGCTCCTTACAGTGGGTGCTAGTAAATTGATTGTAAAGTTGGTGCTTTGCAAAGGCTAGATTTGGATGGTAGTCCAAGCAATCAATTTTTGAGGAGTAGCCACATTGGTGAACCTCGTTAAATCTTGTGTTGTGTGATGCTCTTTTGTTATACTTGTTGTATCTAGTAATAAGTTTTAATTGTTGTGGTATTAAGAGCTATAAATTTAAGTTTAAAGAGCTACACTGATTCACCCCCCCTCTCAGTGTCATTGTAAGACTAACAATTGGTATCAAAGCTAAGTTCTTGTACAAGCTTAACCGGCTAGGGTGATCTTGGAAGTAACACAATGGCAGGTGGTGAAGGCTTCTCATCAAACAAAGCACCATTGTTTGATGGATCTAATTACGTATTCTAGAGAATCAAGATGCAGACATATCTCTATGCTTTGGGATACGACATCTGGGATTCAGTAGTTAGTGGATACACAATACCCATCACTCCTCCAAAAGAGGCTGAAGGAAGCAAACTTTGTTAGAAAACTAAAAAAGAAAATAGAGGAAAGCTACCTTTAAATGTTTCAACTATGGAGGCATTGGGCATTTTGTGACTAAATGTCCACTTAATGAGAAGAACAAAAATGATGAAGGATCGCACCAAGAAAGAAGTGACTGGAAGAAGAAAATGAATTTCAGAAAAGGCAACTTCAAGAAGAAAAGTTTCATCTCCAGGAATGCCAGTTCATAGAAGACAACTCCGGTGAGGATTCTAAAGAGGAAACAGGTGAAGCTCTTTTCATGGCATTTGAAGAAGTAAAATCAGAAAAGGAAGAAGGAGTGAACTCTGAAGTATGTGGTGAAAACCCTGAGGCTGAAGTAGATCTAGAAGGTGAGTTGATCTCTGCACTTGAAGAGTGGAAAATAGAGAGGAAAAAGAATAAGAAAATTTCAAAAAAGCTTGAGGATGCAAACGAAATCATAACCAGTCTGAAAGTACAGACAGAAGAATACAAGAAAATATCTGAAGATCTCGAAGTACAAATTACCATGAAAATAGATTATTGCTGCAAACTAGAAGAAGAGAATGTTGGTTTACGGACGCAGATAGAAGAGATGAATCACAAAATTAGTTGCTATCACAAACGCGAAGAAAGTTCTATGAAGCTGGATAAGATTATAAATGACCAAAGGCCTACAGGCATCAAATTTGGTCTGGGTTTCATCGAAGGAGAATCATCAAATGGATCAAAGGCCAGAAATGTAGAATCCATAAAGAATGAAGATAAGAAACAGGTTGATCAAGGAAAAATGTCTCATGCAAAAGAAAGCAATAATGCCAGGCACGAAAGGAGAATTGACAATGATGGATTCACCAATGTCACACATCAAAGAAGAAGAAGACCTATGGCTCCTACGGCAACATGGCAAAGACCATCACCCAGGTTCAATTATCCCTTTTCTGGTTTTTGTTTTAAATGCAATGGCTATGGACATAAAATCTCAGACTGCAAATATAATGTAAGACCAAGGAATTTCACCAATAGAAATGCTTTTTCTCCTTTGATGAATTATACAGTAGAATGTTATAACTGTCATAATTTTGGGCACATTGCAAGAAACTGTAGAAGTACATTTGCATCAAATCAGTTTCAGGGAAGAAAATTTCAACCAAATAGGATGAGACAAAATAGAAAACTTCTCGAAAAACATGCACAAGCTATTGATAAGGGAAAGGCAAAACAAGAGCCCAAAACTACTATCAAAACGGAGTGGAAAGAAAAAGAGCGACTTAAGGAAGAAAAGGAATCCTTAATCGTACAAACAACATTTAAAGCACAGAATAAATATGTACCATGGATACTTGATAGTGGATGCTCCAGTCATATGACAGGTGACAAACAAAAATTTGAGAAGTTACAGAAATATGAAGGTGGTTCAATAAAGTTTGGAAATAATGATGGAGCTAAGATAGTTGGCAAAGGTTCAGTTAAAATTAGTGACAGAAAAATTAAGTCAGAAGAAGTCTTGTTTGTGGATGGTTTGAAACATAACTTGTTGAGCGTAAGTCAGATTTGTGATAAAGGTCATGAAGTAGTTTTTAAGAAGCAGGGTTGTGAAGTCAAAAAAACAAACAGTGGAAAATTGATAGCAACTGGATCAAGGACATCTGGCAACCTGTACACGCTCTCAGAGACTTCAGAAGGAGCTTGTTTTATTGGACAAGAAGAAGAAAATTGGTTGTGGCACAAGAGACTCGGTCATATCAGTTTTGATAATCTAGTAAAAATCAACTCAAAAAGGGCAGTGAGAGATATTCCCACCATCAACAAACCTCGCAAACAACATTTGTGCTTCATGCCAAAAGGGGAAGCAAACTAGAGTCACATTCAAAACAAAAGAGTACTACACAAGCAAACCTTTGGAACTAATACACACCGATTTATGTGGACCCATGAGAACACAAAGCATAAATGGTGACAAATATTTTATGTTGTGCATTGATGACTATTCCAGAATGACATGGATATTTTTCTTGAAGCATAAATCAGAAGCTTTTGAAATGTTCAAGACTTTCAAAAACCAAGTTGAGAATGAAACAGGAAAGAGGATCAAATGTTTAAGATCAGATAGAGGAGGAGAATTCATTTCAGAGGAGTTTACAGAGTACTGTGAAAAATACGGTATTAGGAGACAGTTTTCAGCAGCCAGGACACCTCAGCAGAATGGAGTGGTAGAAAGAAAGAACAGGACAGTGCAGGAAATGGCACGGACTATGTTGGCTGAAAGCAGAGTAGCAGACAGATTTTGGAAAGAAGCAGTCCATACTATGGTGTATATCCAAAATAGGTACATGCTGAGAACACATGAAAGCAAAACTCCTTATGAGTTGTGGTTCGGTAAAAGGGCAACAACAAAATACCTCAAAGTTTTTGGCAGCAAGTGCTACATCAAAAGAACTGAAGATAATCTTGGTAAGTTTGAAGATAGAGCGGATGAAGGTATTTTTGTTGGTTATTCATCAAAAAGCAAAGCTTACAAATGCTACAACAAGAGGCTAAAGAAAATTGTGGATAGTGTCGATGTTAAATTTGATGAAGGTAGAGAACGAGTAATTAGCTATGAAAAGAACTACCCAATTTATGAAGAGGTTATTGAAGGAGATGAGGAAAATGAAACGGAAAAGATACAAAAAATTGACTCAGATGATTTAAGTTGTGATTCAGAAGTGGAAGAAAATAAGAAATTCAAAATAGGCAACTGGCAGAAAAATCATCCTAGAGAGCAAATAATTGGAGACCCCAAAGTTGGTGTTCAGACAAGAAGAAGAGTAGTAAGTAACTACTCTCTATTATCCAAACATTGAGCCCAAAAATGTTGCTGATGCAAGCAAAGATGAAAGTTGGATGAAGGCAATAAATGAAGAATTAGATCAGATCGAGAAAAATGAAACTTGGGAGTTAGTACCTAGACCTGCAAATAAAAATATAATCGGGACTAAATGGATTTTTCGAAACAAATTGAATGAAGACGGACAGGTAGTCAGAAATAAAGCAAGATTGGTATGTAAGGGTTATGCACAAGTTGAAGGCATTGACTTTGAGGAAACTTTTGCACCAGTAGCTAGACTAGAGGCAATTAGAATGTTTCTGGCTTTAGCAGTCTACAAGAATTTCAAAGTTTATCAAATGGATGTGAAATCAGCATTTTTGAATGGGAAACTTGAAGAAGAGGTTTATATTGAGCAACCAGATGGTTTCCAACTTGGTGATGATCCCAACTTGGTTTGCAAGTTGAAGAAAGCATTATATGGCTTAAAACAGGCACCCCGAGCATGGTATGCAAGGCTAGACAACTATCTCACTCAACAAGGGTTTAAGAAAGGTATGGTGGATAGTAATTTGTATGTCAAAATAGAAAATGGGCATCTTATTGTTCTTGTTGTATACGTAGATGATATCATATTTGGCAGCAGACAAAGATGAGTCATGTAAAGATTTAGCAAATAAGATGCAGAAAGAATTTGAAATGTCAATGATTGGTGAACTTTCGTATTTCCTCGGGTTGCAAGTTAATCAAAATAAGAAGGGCATATTTATTTCTCAAGTTAAATATGTGAAAGAGATGTTAAAAAAGTTCACAATGGAGGATTGTAAGCCAGCTAGCACACCCATGACGACAAGGTTGCAAGTTGAGCAAGGATGACAAATCTCCACCTGTTGATCAAACCATGTACAGATCTATGATTGGGAGCTTATTGTACCTGACAGCTACCAGACCAGATATTTTGTAGGCAGTATGCATGGTAGCACGATTTCAGGCTAATCCCAAGGAGACTCATGTGACAGCAATGAAGAGGATTCTTCGGTACCTCAAGGGTACTATGGAGTATGGGTTATGGTATCCGAAAGGTAAAGACTTCACCCTTATTTCGTATTCAGATGCAGATTGGGCAGGAGGTGTCGATGACAGAAAGAGTACCAGTGGAGGTGCATTCTATCTTGGAGATAGATTGGTCGCGTGGCACAGTAAGAAACAAGAGTCAGTTTCTTTATCGACAGTAGAGGCAGAATATATTGCAGCGACAACATGTTGTACGCAGGTATTGTGGATGAAACAAACCCTGAAAGATCTTGGTATTAGCTTCAGTGAGCCAATATCAGTTAAGTGTGATAACACCAGTGCCATTAACATCTCCAAGAATCCGGTTATGCATTCACGCACAAAACACATTGCTATCAGGTATCACTTTTTGAAGGAGAAAGTTGCGGAAGGTGAGGTTAAGTTGGATTTTGTTCCAACTACAGAGCAAGTAGCGAGATATCTTCACAAAACCATTGCCCAAGGAAGTTTTTGAGTACCTTCACAATAAATTGGGAGTGGTCACACTTCCCAAGAATTGACTAGCTACAGGGATCACATTCTCAGGGGGAGCATTTAAGTATTTGATTATCTTTTTGCTCATGTTCATGATTTTTGCTAAGTGTAATAAATTTTGCCTGAGAATGTTGTGCATGGACTCGGGGGAGTTCGCAGTAGCCCTTTGGTATTATTGTCAAAGGGGGAGAAGAGTTACAGGAAATTGCACATGTGTTGCCAAAAATTCCAAAGGGGGAGATTGTTGAGCAAGGTGCAACAACAGTATTGTCATTGTTGTCAACACAGTCAGATAGATCCGTTGATGCAGTGGACAGGAAGTTCAAAAGCTATTCAGATGCAGAAGACAGGAGTTCAAAGGTTATTCAGAGTATGTACAATGATTTTCCAAGAAGACCGAAGTGGCCCATATGCAAAAGATCAAAGAAAAAAGACAAGTAAGAAAAGTGTCGCGATATCGCGACATATACAAGAGCAAGAAAAACTGTCACGATTTCGCGACATGTTGGAAGAGAGAGAAAAAGCAAGAAAAACTGTCACGATTTCGTGACATGTTGGAAGAGAGAGAAAAAGCAGGAAAAACTGTCACGATTTCGTGACATGTTGGAAGAGAGAGAAAAAGCAAGAAAAACTATCACGATTTCGTGACATGTTGGAAGAGAAAAAGGCAAGTGGAAAAACTGTCATGATTTCATGACATGTTGGAAGAGAAAGAGAAAGCAGGAAAAAGTGTCACGATTTCATGACAAGTTCGAAGAAAGAGAACAAGTAAGAAAAGTGTCACGATTTCGTGACATGTCACATTTTCACGACTAAAATAGGAGAGAGAAAGTAAGTTTGAAAAGTGTCACGATATCGTGACATGTCGCATTTTCATGACAAAAGAAAGAGAGGAAGCGTACGGAAGCAGAACTGTCATGATTTCATGACAAAAGTAGAAAGCAAGACTTTCGAAAGCAAGTGTCATGATTTCACGACAAAAGCAAAGAAGTAAAGTATAAAGTGTCAGGATTTCACGACAAAAGAAGAAGTAAGCTAAGAAGTGTCAATAGGGATTTCATGACAAAAGCTAAGTTGAAGACTACGAGAGGCAGAGTGTCGCTGATATCACGACAAAAGCAAAGTCGAAGTCTATGGAAGCAGAAGTGTCGCGATATCACGACAAAAGCAAAGACGAAGTATACGGAGGCAAAAATGTCGTGATATCACGACAAAAGAAAAGATGAAGTCTACGGAGGTAAAAATGTCATGATATCATGACAAAAGAATAGAGAAAGCGTACGGAGGTGAAAGTGTCATGATATCGTGACATGTTGTATTTTCATGGCAACAACAACAAAAGAAGCTACAGAGGCAGAAATGTCATGATTTCATGATAGGTCATAAATGCGCAAGTCAAGAAGGAGAACCCGACTGAAATGAGAAGTATGACAGTGGACCGACATCACTACGACATTTACAGGGGCAGTTACAGAGTGATTTCATACTGCTAAAATACGAAGAGTGATCAAAAGTCAATATGGCGGTTACAGGGTCTATCCAGAATGAAATCATCAAGCGATGGATAAACCGAACATCTTCTTGAGTTGAAGCCGACGAAGACCGATGACAACCGACTAAAATTAGGGTTTACAGTTGTTATGAAAGCCGACTAAGATTAGGATTTACAACCGACTAAGATTAGGGTTTTCATCATAAAAAATATTGTTATAAAAGGAGGGTTGTTTGGAGAATTGAGAAGATGGTGGAATGTGTGTGAAATACGGTCATTGTGCGTAGAGAGCAAGTCGTGTCGAATCGTGCTAAGTGCAAAATTTGCAAAGAGAGTAGAGTGCACAAAAGGGAGAAGACGATCGTGAAGTTCGACTGTAACGAAGCAGAGTGTGCGAAGTGATTGCAGAGAGAGCAGAGTAGAGAGTGAGAGGAGAGGAGACGAACAATGAAGAAGACCAGTCAGGGTCTTGCAAAAGCAAAGGTATCTTACTATCAAACTTATAGATTCAAATTGAAGTCCAAGTTGCAGCTTGGCATCAGGGGTTGGTGCTCCTTTCTATTGGTGCAGATAAATAAGGGGTTGGTGCTCCTTCTAGTTGGTGCTAGTAAATCAGGGGTTGGTGCTCCTTCCAGTTGGTGCAGATAAATCAGGGGTTGGTGCTCCTTTCTATTGGTGCAGATAAATAAGGGGTTGGTGCTCCTTCTAGTTGGTGCTAGTAAATCAGGGGTTGGTGCTCCTTTCTGTTAGTGTAGATAAATAAGGGGTTGGTGCTCCTTACAATGGGTGCTGGTAAATTGATTGTAAAGTTGGTGCTTTGCAAAGGCTAGATTTGGATGGTAGTCCAAGTAGTCAATTTTTGAGGAGTAGCCACATTGGTGAACCTCGTTAAATCTTGTGTTGTGTGATGCTCTTTTGTTATACTTGTTGTATCTAGTAATAAGTTTTAATTGTTGCGGTATTAAGAGCTATAAATTTAAGTTTATAGAGCTACACTGATTCACCCCCCCTCTCAGTGTCATTGTAAGACTAACATGAGAGAATCTATTACATAGCTTCTAGTTCGATGTCCCTTTGTTGGTTGGATCTAGGAGCAAGGCAAAAGGATGTTTAATTTACCCCGACTTGGTGATGTCTCATTGGAGTAGTTCCCTGATCTGTGGGGTTGTAGGGGATGGATAGATAGTCTTCCTTCCTAGTCCATTATTTCAAGGTCTTCACTTTATGGTAGGTGTGGCTAGAGTGCAACAAGCATATTTTTTGTGATAAGTGCTCATTGAGGGAGTAAATTCTCTTGAGATTTTTTCTCAATATTAGAGAGGTTGTAAGATGAATCAAAGGTTCTTCGCTTATGCCCAAATACAAGGAGTTATTGGATCTTCTTCGGATTGTGATCCCTAGGTGGGTTTAGTTCCAATCATTATGGAATTGTATCTTGAGAATAAATAAGGCTCCTCCTAAAAATCTAGATAGGGGAGGGATGTGGAAGCCACCATGGATGGATTGGGTCATGGTTAACATTGATGGTGTTGCTCGTAGAAATCTAGTGGAGGTAGGTATTGGAGCGATGGGTTGTATGCACAAATAATGATGGTTTATGAATTCTATCGGGGCATTAGTATGAAAAACAACATGGTGGTGGAGGCCATGGTCATTGATGAAGTCTTAGTCATGGTTCTTAATCAAGGATACTCAAGAATTGAGGTGGAGTCTAAATCTTGGGTCTTAATCAATAGGTTGAAAAAGTAGGATGAGGGGGTGAAATGGAATGGGGGTCCAATGGATCTTGGACATTATTATGGTTTTAAAAAATAGAGAACAATTATAATTTCTCCATGTGGTGAGTTAAAAGAACATAGTTGCATATAGGTTGGCTAATTAGGGAATAGAGAGAGGTCATCATTGGTGGGATTATGGTAGGGGGAAAACCTAGGGGAAGATTATATGGACTTGTATATTTTGCTTTGATAGGATTACCCCAATAATAGGTAAGAAATAAGTATCAGTGTGACCTCAGTGTTTCATTATTAGGAATTGTTTGAATCACTATGTACATGGGAAGGTAGAGATAGGAAAAACAAATAATAATGGAGATTAGCAAGATGAGCTAGTGGAGCTTAAATAATTTGCAATCACCACTAGAAATGAAGACCTCTTGAATTCATTTTTGAGAGGATATGTGAAATACAAGGAAAATAAACTGATGGTTTTGTCTTATTGTAGTTTTGAAGAGTCCTACTCTGATATGCCCTTTAGTGATTTGGTGTGGTAATGTATTTTGTGCAATTTTTTTATATTTTATAATTGAACATTTAACCTTCATGGGACGCATGGGATGACAAGCATGTATATATGAAGGTACTTCCAAGCCATGACCCACATATGGAAGGCCTTGCAACTATATAATCTGATTTCTATTAATAAAATGTAGTCTTTTTTCTCCCATTTTTTTAAAGGTTCATAAGTATTAAATATTTATATTATTATATAATTTTTTGAGTTTATTATATGGAAAGACACTTGTATTATGTTCTCATATTATTGAGTATGTAGACTTTGACTATTCAGGCCAATTATCATTTCAAGTTATCTTTTATGCTAAAACTAATAATACAATAAATTAAATAGTTATTTTGTTGAGAGAAGGGTTTTAATGTCAAGGAGGTCAAGATAAATTATAGACAATGAATATATGTTATCTAATTTATTTTCTAAAAGAAAGAGTTAAGAAAAAACAATCAAGATTGACTCTTCATTAAATCTTTCACATCAAAAGGAGTCACCAAATTAAAACTCTTGAAATTTGAAGAGATTACATGGTTTATTTCAATTTTTGTAAGTAATATGTTTAGTGTCTTTGTATCTATTAACAAGTATTTTGCATTCATAATATTTTATTTTTAATAATATATATATATATATATATAGATAGATAGATAGATATATTATGTCAAGTTTTATATTAGAAAATATTTCCTAATTTAATTAAGTAATTTTAGAGATTTATTTTTTGATTGATAGTAGAAGGGGTTTTAAAAGGGTCCCCAAACCTATTACAAGTAGGGTTTTGAAAGGCAACCCCAAACCTTAGATCTAGCAATAATACATAAATAAATACTAAACTAGATTCCATGAATCAAACCCAAAAATCCAATGAAAAAACCTCCTAGCAAATAAGTCATAGATTTTTATCAAATAAATACAAGAGATTATCCCATGGTCAAACCATTGAGTGCTCTGAATCTAAAGCAACGGAGAAAAACAATAGAATAATAAAAATGCTATCGGTTAAAAATAAATTTACAAATAAAAACTGCCCAAATCGAAGCATTTGTTGCCTAACATGAAAGGAGAACAAAGGAATCATGTCATCACAATCAACAAATCTATCCAACAAAGCACATAATAGGAGAACCCCTCATGAGAATAACCTATTTAATAAAATAACATTAGAAATATCGGACAAAAAAATCCACACCATAAAAACCATCCAGGAGATTTACACAAGAAATTCCATGAAACCCACAAATCCCACTAGAGTCAACCAAAAACGTTTCAAGAACAACCACTCTTAGATACAAGAAAAAAAATATAGCAACATTCTACATCGCACTTGAGAGGGAGAAGGGTAAGATCCCAAAAAAATAAGCCTTAGAACCTTGGGATCAAACACACCACCACTCTTGGAACTGGAGAAAGAGATCTCTGCAGACCATTGAAGCTAGGAAACCCACCATACATTGGGCCAAAAGCTGAAAACTATCATAGCATAACAATCCACTTTCACCCCAATTGGTTGGGGTCGGTATTTGACCCTATCTCCCTTAAATAGTCAGATACAACAAGAAATTACCAAACCCAAAAGCAAGTTGCACAAACCAGCCATGAACCCACTACTGGTAGAGAACCCTAGCAACAGAGCTATCTAAGTACCATCCAACCAGAGTAGCCAATCCATTAGAGATGAAGCCAGTCAAGGGAACACCATCAGATTTTTGTAGTCAAACACCATAACAAGCTCACCCTAATGGGTTTGGGTTAGTAGATGGTCCTTTCCTCTCCCTGGAAAGCCAAAAAAACATGAAACTACCGAACCTAGAAGAAATATTACACAATCCAACCAAGTCCCCGAAACTATCAAACAACCCAAGAAACGTAGCCACCCAACACACCCACCAACCAGAGTGAGATCCAGTAAAGGGGTCAACAACCAAACTTTTCCACTACATTATAGCGATCTAGGATCACCCCTACATATTTGGGTCAACATTTGGCCTTTTACCCCAGATAAGAGTGATAATGGCAAACCCATAAGAGAGCAAAACATACCATCAAGATTCCTAGTAAGCAAAACATCCTTGTCATGAACCACAGTAGATAAACTAAGCATGACTAGCAGCCAGATCTAGTATGGGAGAAAGGAAGCCTCTCGCTCAAAGGGTTTCAGAGTATCAAAGCTAGAGTGGGAATGAAACCCTCACTTAGGAAGCCCTCATGGATTAAAACCTCATGGACTCTCTTTGCCATGGTGAGGTTCAGTCCCTCTCTGCATTGGTGAGGCGTAGGCCCTCTCAGACCCTCTCTACCATGGTGAGGCTTAGGTCCTCTCTGCCATGGTGAGGCTCAGGTCATAGGAAGTCCTCACAGAGGAAACCCTCACGGGCTCACTCTTAAGTAATTTTAGATATAGTATAATAGTTTAGTTTCAATTGTATTTATAAATTTTAGTATTTATATTTAATTTCAACTATAATTAATTATTATAATTATAAATTTTATTTAATTTCTAAGTGTTATTATTTTTATATTCAAATTTACTTAACCATTAAATATAATTTTAGATACCTGGAAAGCTAAATAAAGAGAGGGGCATCACTTATCAAAGAAGGGCTATACTTCAAAGTGGGGGATGGCAGGACTGCTAGACTATAGAAATATTCATAGGAATATTTTTCCCCATAATTAATCAATACCCCCACTTAATAGGCCTCAGAGAAAACTTCCAATAGAAAGGATGGTATCTCATAGACCGTTATTTTAAAACACCAGATCAATACCAAGCCAATCTTGGTTAGTGGTAAGTCCCAAAGGAGGGGCTAAATGAAGAATGGAGTAAGGATAAAAAATAACTAAAATAAATCTTGGATGAAAGGAAGTGGCCAAGGAGGAATGAACCCGATCAACTATCTTGGGGGAATAGCCAATTAGGAATTTACATTGTTAAAAAAGGTTACAGAGATATTATTCACAACACTCAAATTGGACCACATCTCCCTTGGTTGAAATCATGGCAACTTAAAGGATGGCCAAATATGAACTACTTTATGTGGTTGGTTTCACATAAGAGTATTATGACTTAGGATAACTTGAGGAGATGTGGATTTATTGGACTCAACCGGTGTGTAATGTGTCACCAAGAGGAGGAAGCAATGGATCACCTCCTTTTTGTGTGCCCCTATGCCTGAATGGCATGGAGTTGGTGGTAAAACATTTTTTTCTAGTAAAAAATATTCATTTCCATTAGGAACAACTTTTGAGATAATTGGAAGACTGGTAGATTCAAATCAAAGACCTTGAAGAGAGCTTGGGATTTGGATTTGGGTTTCATCTACTAGTAACTTTGGTTGAAATGTAATAGGAGGATTTTTAAAGAAGAGTTTAGAATAGAGGAAAGAATTTGGGAAACTCTAATTAGAAAACTTTTAGAGATGGTGTAGGCTATAACTTGAGAGGACTCTTAGATGGTATAGAATGAAGCAGATATATGGACACAACTCCAGAAGAAACTACAATATGATCACTAAGAAAGGGAGGATAAGTATAGAAAGAGGGATTCAAAAGGATATGGTGAATGGAACACCTTAAGGGATCATATGATAGGAATTGGGACATCAAAAAGTTGGATAGTCAAAAAAATAGAGCTGAGCCACATTTTTAGCCTTGCCAAGAAAGGTAGGTTATCAAAAGTAAATATATAACTTGAGTTTTTTGAATAAAATTTTTACTTTCTTCTCAAAAAAATATAAAATATAAATTTTTAATTTATTATTATCCTTTATTAATAATTAATGATTAATTATCAAGTGGCATTAGCTCAACTAGTTAGATTTCTCAACATTTCAAGGAGGAGACCCTGGGTTTGAATCTTGCCAAATGATACATGGATAATATCCAATCTTTGTTGTAAATTTGTAATACCACTATGTGGTGATGATGTAATATGGGTGGGACATATTTCAATCCCATATAACCCATTAAAAAAATAACTAATTATTATTATTTTTATATAAATAGAGAGGCAAGTACATGTCAAGATTCCTTGTAAACCTTCTTACAATTAAAATCTATATTCTATGTCATATGCAAGGAATTGTGCTAAAAAATAAAATAAATTTATAAAGTTAATGATAACTATATTTAAGATAAGGTTGAAAATAGAAAAAAAAAACTACCATAATTTGCATTTAGAAATGAAATATTTAACTATTACAAAGATACTTTAGTGTTGATTGATACTTTAGTGTTGATTGTAAATGAGACATAGTAATCAAGAAAATTATCAAACAATGTCTCCCCTTGATATACATAAGGTTCAAACCATAGGGACTGCTCCCAACAAACCTATCCATCTTGTTCTTGTTGACTTGATGTGAGATGGGGACCACCAGTCTCCCCTTGATATATTACCAGAAAGATACCCTAATAAGGGATACTTTTCTATTTTTTAAGAATATTAAATAATAATGGCCAACCATATAGTGGCTATTCCTATTATTATTTTTATAAACAAATTATTTTCATTGATTTTAGCTTTAATTAACAATTTTTTTTACATCCTTTTTCCTTTGTTCGTTTAAATCTATAACTTGAGTTAGCTTGTTTAGTATAATAGGACATTATAAATATTATTTACTTTTTACATCTAAACATCATTCTATGAATTCAATGTTAAACGCATTAGACTATCTTGGAAATAATTGAAAAGGTATTGTTATATTATTTGAGAATTCTTGAGGAATATAAATATATATGGAGTGAAAGTCAATGTTGATTTTAATTTCATAGGATTAATTTGCATATTTGTACCATAATGCAACTCTTCATATAATGGATACATTGGATCCAAGTACCATGAAAGCTCTCAAACCTCAAATTGCATCTATTTTACAAGTTACCATACTCTAGATTATTTCCTTAGACAACATGAATAAGTGTAGATAAATTATTTCATCATATATTTTATATCACAAAGATCACTTCCAATGCCCAATAATTTATAATTGAGTCTATAACTAGGAATTTTATAATAATATTTAATTATCAACATGTGCCCACTTCTCCTTCAATGCATTAAATTTAATTATCTTATCTAATAAAGATTTTATTACAAATATTTCTATAAGGACACTAAATTAGTATATATTTGGCATTTCATATAGGATATCCAAGTTCAAATCATAAGGGTGCCGCTTGATGTGCTCCAAATTGAGAAAAGGTATGGGCCCTTTAAAAAAACCTTATATTTACCCTAATAAAAAATTAAGATTGCATTACAAATAGATTTTAATCAAAGCAAAAGAAAATTATGTAACTTTTGAATCTTTGATAAGTTTAAGGTCATTTATACACAAATTAGATAGCAATTCATTTTCCAATTTTATATTAAAAAAATTTATGAAATCACAAGCGAGGCAAAATAATTGAATGATCAATATTTATGAATGGTGAAATGACTAATGTAATAGACTAAAGAATGGTTTCGAGGATAAATATGAAGCTTTTCATAAAAAATACTTAAATAGTGACACCCCATTGGTATGTCTTTGGACTCTCATCCAGGATATTCAAGTTTACATCACGAGAAGGGTGGTCCCTAGTTGTAATTTGCATTACTTCAACAACAACAACAAAAAAAACCATTTCCCTTGATAATTGCAAGAACATAAGAAGATAGGAGAACTAATTTCCAAGCACAATAGATTAGAACAAACTAAATTACAAATATTCATGTCAAAAATCATGTGAGGTATTAGGTCACTCACCTCTACTTAAATATGATAATAGGGATACAAAGAAATGTAGAGGGACAATAACAAATGCATAAACCATAATTAAATTTTATTTTATATTAACTTCAAGATAATTATAGCAACCATGATGTGATGAATGTTTAATATTTATTAAACTAAAAAGTTGTTACATTATAAATTGGTACATATGTATAAAAAATTAGGACACTAAGGTTAAGTTGGAAACTTTTATAAGATCAATAACAATTAAAACCTATATTTTTATTGGATTTGGATCAAAGATCATATTGTATTTTATAATTATACTAACATGGTGATCATATGCCTAAGCAAACTATCATTGATGATATTCTTGTTTATGGTTTTACCAACTATAATTTAAGGTAGAAATTGTATCACATCCATCCATTTATTCACTTTCTCATGTGTGGAATTCTTTATTATAGGAGGAAAAAAAATTTCTTATTTACAAGGGAGGATATTATCCTAAAGATGGATCTCTTAATGATTATCTAAATATAGATAAAGAGGATACTTTTTTGAAATATCAAACTTATGGTGGTAAGTAATGCATACGAGTGAAATACATAAAACTCTAAAACTTCAATATGTGTAAGACCCATATAGGAAACGTTTTAAATCTACCAATACAATCGGTTTTCCTTTAGCCAATTTGTAATATGCAATAGGTAACAACAAGTTGAATCTATGATGAAGGACCGATATATTCAAGAAAAATTAACAATAATTTAAAAGACTATAAGACAATACTCCAAGAAGAAAAACATATGACTCAAAGAAAACACAAATTTTTAATAATTGTTGACTAAGAGTCATTGAAAATAATGGTGTTGATTTTCATATTAATAAAATTTAAATTTTAGAAGGAAACTTGTCAAGTGAGATTTTATCTCTTTTACAAAATATTATATCAATTATCACATAGGGATGCAATAAAATATTGATAAAGAAGATTTCTATGGAGGAGCTACATTAAGTAGTTTTCTCTTTTAAAAAAAACAAGGCACCTGGCCTCAATGGATTTCTAATATTTTTCTTTCAAAAAAATTAGGATTTTTTGAAGTGATATGTTTGTTACAATTGAAGAATATTGGAAAAGGAAAGCTATAATAAATGAGATAAATGCAACTTTTATTACATTGGTTCCCATGAAATCCAAGACAAAATATTTTGGTAACTTTTGGTTAATAAGCTTTTGTATTTATAATATCATTTGAAAAAATATGGCAAGAAAGTTGAAGGGCATTATATATTTTTTTGTATTAGATTAACAATATAGTTTTGTTCATGGGAAACATATTTTTGATGGTGTAATCATTGCATAAGAAGCCATATATTCTCTTCTTGTTGTATAAAAACTAGGCATGCTTATGAAATTAGATATGAACAAAACATATGATATGGTTTTCTAAAGTTTTCTACATGATATTTTAAAAAAGTTTAGTTTTGATTATAGTTGGTGTAAATGGATTAGATGTTATATTCCTATGAAATATTATAATTTGATCAATGGTTCTTCGGTTGGTTACTTTAAGTCATCTTGTGGCCTCTGCCAAGGTGATCCATTATATCCTTATCTATTTATAATTCTTGTGACTTATCATTAGCGAGAGCTTTCTCAAAGTAAAAAAGAGAAGGAAAAATTAAAGGTATTTAAATTGCAAAAAATGGTCCCTTAGAATCTCATCTCCAATTTTTTGATGGTGCTTTTGTTTTAGCCATTGCTTAGTCAGTGAGGCCACAAAGTTTAAATCAATATTTTCATGTTGTTAGAAGGCTACTAGATAGTTAATACTACAAAATCCATGATTTTTTTACCCATGTTACCCTATATTTAGAACAAATGGTTGTGGATATTTTAGGGTTTGAAATTGAAAAAATTCTATATTCCTTTGTTTTATAAAGAAAAAAATAGGTTTGGATCTCTTATTTGGATAGGATGAAATTTTTTTTGGTACGTTGGAAAGGTAAGTTCTTAACAAGGTTACAAATCATAAATACTACATTGTAATCCATCCCTATTTGTACGATGTCACTTTCAATATTGCTAGCAAGTATAGCATATAAAACTGATAAAATTCAAAGAGACATTTTAGAAAGGATGCAATGAAAATTTTAGGTTTTATTTTTATAAGTGGGATAGGATTTGCAAAGGAAATAGTATGGGAGGATTAAGCTTGCATAATTACAAATTTGTGAGTTTGTTCTTAGGAACAAAGCTTGGGTGGAGATTATTTAGAGACCAAGGAAAGAAGTGGGCAAAAATGTTACTTAAAAAATATATAGGTTCTCTAATGCAATGATATTATTTAGGAATAGAACCCTACACAAAGGATTTCTAACATGGAACTTCATATTAGATGGTTTATAATTGATCAAAAAACATATTAGATGGTCAATTAATGAGGGAAATTATGCAATGATTTGGTTTGATGCTTGGTTAAAGCCTTTATCCTCTTATCTCTGACTCAAAATGGAAACCATTGGATCAGGCATGCCTACCTTGTAAAGTTCCAAAGTTTAAAGATTATATTAATTTGAACAACTCTAGATGATAAATTTCTATTAGTAACCTGATTGAAGTAGAGGAACTCAAACAAAATATAGATGAACTTCAAAAGATGCTTTAAAATTTTTATTTATCAGTTTTTACATGAAAGGATGAGTTAGTTTAAAATATATCAAAAATTGGTAGATACTTGATCAAATTGAAATATGATAATTTAGAGTAATCAAAATTTCCTACTCTTAAATATTTTCCTTGGAAGAATGTTTGGTCACTAGATGCTCTCCCTAAGGTCTCAACATTCCTTTGGTTAATAGTTCAAAGTAAGATTATCATAGGAGAGACTCTACAAAGAAGACAATACCATGGACCTTTCCGATGTGTCTTGTGTGATAAGGATTTAGAAACATTAAACCATTTACTTATTTATTTTCCCTTTGCACACACCACTTGGGATTTACATTTTAAAAAATATGAGAACATATAGGGTAGTTCCATCAACATTGTAATATTTGATGAAATGTTGGATTAATTATTTCAAATCTAAAGCATTATGTGTTCTATAGATGACTAGTCCTAGCTTTATTTGTTAGAATTTATGGCTTGAAGTAATAGAATTTTTAAAAATAAATCTTAAAAGCATGCCCATGTTTGAAACTATATTATTGCCTCCTTTGTAGAACATTTACATGTTGATGCTCATCATAGAAAGTCTCAAGTCTAGAAAAAAAAGGTGGTAACAACTTGGTCATTGGATTTGAACATGCATCTAAGAGTCATCTATGATAATGATATATAAAGAAAGGATTTATTTCAATCTAGGGTAAAATAAAAATGTTAAAAATTTAGATTTACTAAAATTAATTTTGATGGTGCTTTTGGAGGTAGATTTTTTCAAAATAACGAAGGAAATTTTCTCCTCACTTACCCATAATCATGTATAACTTCAACTAACAAATATGCAAAGAGATTAAAATTGCAATTGAAAAGATGAAAATATATTTCAAAAGAGAGGGATTCACAAATTATCATTAATATTATCAACAAAGATATAAAATATATTTATAATAAAAAATCATACTGAATATAATTTAACTAGCTTAGATATAAAGGATATATATCTAAAAACGTCGAGAGTTATCAATCTTGAGGCACCTATCTCATTTCTTGGGGGTGTGATCTCCAATATAGATGCCTCGAGATTGATAACTCTCGATGTTTTTAGATATATATCCTTTATATCTAAGCTAATTTAAATTTTTACAATGGTTGATTAGTCGGTTTATTAGTCGGTTGTTTTAGTTTAAATATATTAAATGTTTTTGTTAATGTATTAAAAAAAATATTGTTGACGGCACGATATGTATAACCTCTTTGCATCCCACCCCCTGTCTACCATTGTAGAAATGCTTCTCGACATAATTAATCTAACAAAAAATGTAATATTTTAATTATTTCAGAAAATAACCAAATAAAAACCATATATAACTTATTTTAAAAAATTAAATATTATATTAAAAAATAAAAATTACCCCACTCGAAATAACTACTAACTTTATTTGATTATTTCTTAATTGTAAACTCCACTACCATAAATTTCTATACAATATTAGACTATGTGAGAACTCCACTACCATAAATTTCTATATAATATTAGACTATGTGAGAACTCCATTAACTCTACATAAAATCCATTCATAAGTATCCAATGATACAACTTCAACCAATTTAAACAAATTTATATTTCTATGGTTGCAACTATGGAATACAATATTAACGTTAGTAAAAATTGTAATTACTTTGCATTAAAGCTATACTCCAAAACAAGCAACTAAAAAATACAATATTGAATATAATTAATTATTAAAATTTAAATTAAATAAAAAATAATTTATAATTAATATATATTTGTTGTTGAGTAATATTTTTATACATTGAATTTGGGACACATCACCTATAACATAAATAACATCCTTATTAATAAACCACACTTAAACCTATACTAATTAATATATTTTATTAAATAAAATGAGTGATATGTTAAATGTATTGAGCTTTTGCTTTTTAAGAAAATATCAAACTTAAAAAATAATCCGAGTCATATCAAATTACATATATATTCAATAGGGAATCAATTGCATCCAAATTACACTAATATAATTATATATAAAAATATTAATTTGAAGCTTATCAAATAATTAATATATATAAACTTAAAAAATATAAGAGAATATGAAAATCAATGATGGTAAGAATTTTAGCGATTTCAGTGGTCTCTTTTACATAGGCACCTTTCACACCGAAAAATCCTGAGCGACCAGTGGTCCTCTTCACACCAAAAAATCCTGAGCGACCAGTGGTCCTCTTCACACCAAAAAATCCTGAGCGACCACTGGTCCTCTTCACACCAAAAAATCCTGAGCGACCAGTGGTCCTCTTCACACCAAAAAATCCTGAGCGACCAGTGGTCGCTTTCACACCGGCAATAACGAAGTAGAATAAGTTTGATGGGAGCAACATTGGAGACTTAAACCTAGGTTAAAGAAGATAAAATATTGCAATAAAAGTTTTTTTATTGATTTTTTTGCACAAGCTCACTAGCACACACCACGTCCCTTTCTGGTTTGAACCTAGGTCTCTTCAAAGAGATCTCAAAGCCCTAACAACTATGGTGTCCCACAATGACACAATAAAGACTTTACTATTGGACTTTAATAGTAGGTCTATAATTTTTGAATTAAAAAATATTATTAATATTTTTAATATTTAAAAGAGGGTTTTGAAAGGTTATTTTACTATTGGATTTTAATAGTAGATCTATAAAAAATATTATTAATATTTTTAATATTTAAAGGAGGGTTTTGAAAGGGTTGTCCTTTCCTTTTTACATCCCCTTAGTCAAGTTGAGCTATTTGGTGTTGCCAAGATTTAAACCTTAGTTAAGTTGAACTATTTGGTGTTGCTAAGATTTGAATCTTGTGTGGATTACATCAACTATTTCTACCAACCATTGAATCAAAGACTTTAGGTAAAAACATTACTTTTGTTAAAAACTATAATTATCAAAATATTATAATACCTCTATAAACATTAAACCTTTTCAAACTAAATATAATTTTGACATAATGAATATGTTCCTTATAAAAAAATAAGAATATTATAATTAATCTCATAATTTTAGTCTACATCACTAGTATCTTAGTAACACCACTCACTATTTGCATTTATCTTTTCTTACCACATGTAAAAGTAGTATACAAATTCATTACTTTCTTTGTACAACTTGAATTGGGATGAATACTTTCAAATTTTAAATAGAAATCTAAGGTTTGAATCTTAATATTTTACAGCATACTTTGACCCCAAAGGTTAGATGGATTGGTAAGTGTAGGTGTGGTTGGGCACTTGCCAAGAAGAGACCTAGGTTCAAACTTTGGGAGAAGCCAACCATTGGGATGAATACTTTAAAATTTTAAATAGAAATCTAAGGTTTGAATCTTAAGATTTTACACCATACTCGACCCCAAAGGTTAGGTGGATTGATAAGTGTAGGTGTGGCTGGGCACTTACCAAGAAGAGATAGGTTCAGACTTTGGGAGAAGCCAATCCTTTGCAAAGGTAGTAGTCTGCTCTCATGCTTAGATTCTTGTGATTTAAATCCTATACTTATCAATTATACTTACCAATTACTAAAAATAGTGACTAAAAAATAAATAAATTACACTATACGTAACTTATAACTTAATAAATTTTGAAAAACTACTTTCCCTAATATATCCACAATTATAACTCCTCTTAAATATAAGGGCTCATCCAAATCCAATCCCACCTAATAAGGTTGAAAAATAATAAATAATAATTTTTATATATGTTAACATTCATATTCTTAAGCCACAATTACTCTGTCACGCTATTCTTATTTCCGTCCTCGAGATTTAATCCACTGGAGCCTTAGGCCAAAGACATTATAAAGCAGCTGGGGTTTACCAAAGACGGTGATCCTGCTATATATATTGTCGAATTTATTTACTCTCCTTAGGCTTTCCACGTTGTGTATTTCTTTTCCGTCTTCTAGCTTGGCCGCCAAGAAAAAATCAATGGTGACAAACAAATCTGCGGATAATTTCTAGAGCCGGAGGAGGTTCAAAGATCGGGGTTTGTGCAGAACAAATCTAGGTTGAAAGATTGGGGTTTTTGAGAGGAGAAGGTTGAAAGATCAGGGTTTGCACAATGAAAATGTCTACATGAGAGATCAGAGTACACCTTTTATTTTCCACAGGAGGAACAACACCAACAGAACGAAAAATGAATCACTTAAATTTTTGACTGACCAAATTTTGGAAGCAGAGCAGGTAAGTCATTAATTACATTCTCCCGTTTAATTCTTTTATGCCCTAGTATTTTCTCGCTGAAAATATAATTGCCCCTCCTCTTATCTGATCTGGTAATTTTTTCTTTCGAAAATATCAAACGCACCATATGCCTCCTATTTTGTGTTTTGTAGTTGTAGTGTAACTGAAGTTTGCTTGACTTTACTAATTTTTTTATCATGTCGAGCATTCCCTTTTCTCACTGCTAAAACAATTGTTGCCTGAGTAACTTATATTTACGTTATCTTTTGCATATATCTAGATATAAATAATGTTCCTTAAATAATGATAGTGACAAAGCTTTAGTCGTTTTAATAATTATTATTTTTTTCAGACTGCAATATTAATATTATTATTAATATTAATATTAAACTTTAACATAAAAGCCAAGATAAGAAGCAGATATAAATATATGTTATGTGGATTAAGTTCAATGTTTATGTGCATATATATATATATATAAATAGTTTCCCTTAAATAATGACTGTGACCAGCTTTAGTCTTTTGAAATCTTTTCTCGCAACTTTAACATAAAAGCCAAGCTAGATTTAAATATGTGTTTATGTGGATGTTAAATTTCAATTGACTTATTTT
The DNA here is from genome assembly GCA_028583015.1 of Wollemia nobilis. Taxonomy (NCBI): domain Eukaryota; kingdom Viridiplantae; phylum Streptophyta; class Pinopsida; order Araucariales; family Araucariaceae; genus Wollemia; species Wollemia nobilis. The sequence continues at coordinate 1,025,595 of JAQPPZ010017169.1, forward strand.
CACTTTTGCATCAAAGATAGAAGAGTTATTTTTTATTTTGAACAGATTTAAAAATAAGTGCCCCCTACTGATTATTGTTTCACAATGCAAGAGCAGCACACTGTGTCAGTATATGCATAGATTTTTACTATTAAAGATTTATTTTTTTTAATTTAAGAATAAGCTAGAAAAGTCATGAAGTTCTTATATTTTTTATTTGATATTAGTGGAAAATATTATTTATTCAATTGAAAACCATTAGTCTTGTAATAAAAAACAGATAAATTGAAAAAGAAGAAGAAGATCATTAAATTCAATCGGCTCTCATGACGACTAGGTCTTCAAAAGCTGGTGATAGTGAAGTTAACGAGCCTCATGGAGGTATGCATCAGATTGTTTTCCTTGATTCCTGTTTTGCTTGACAGTTAGATTCCGTGTGTGCTTATGAAGAAATATAATATCAGAAGAATTGAAGAACAAGTTGCAATCAACAACAGGAGCAGAAGAATCTATTGAATCAACTCTTAAGAAGGTGCTCTCCGAAGTTGATGATGGAGGCTTGACAGTGAGAGAAGCAGCATCTAAATTGTTATCGTCAAGGAACAAAAGAAGCAAAAGAAACAACTTAACAGAAAGTAAGAATGATATTGTCGTGAGAGATGAACTTCCATTGTCTGTGCATGTGAGGAAGGTCTTGCTTAGCAGTCCATACTTTGTTCAAGTGAACAATGGAAGGTTCACATTGTGGGATAAACTCATAGACAAAATGAGCACCAATGCTAAGCAAACAATCAATTTTAAGAAACAGGATGAGGTTTTAACTTGGGGTGATGAGAAGCCTCCTGAGAATGATGATAATAGCAAAGAGGAGCCTGGGTTTGCTGAAAAATCCAACCTTAAAAGAAAGAGGTGTGCAAGAGCACAAACATTTGAAGTCAAAGAAAGCAGGGACAAACAAGCACAGTCAGAAAGGGACATGGAGGACAAGAAGAAGCAACCTTCTGGTCATAATGATTCCAACATCAAAATGAAGTCACACCAAGCAGAAAGCAAGGTCAATTATCATGAGAAATCTTCTCATTGTGTTGTGCAATGTTCGGATGATCATACAACTCAGAACCCAATAACATGGGAAGCCATGATGGATGAACAAGAACATGGACGTGTGCTGAAAAGAAAGCCCTCAACCACTGTTGATGAGGTCATTTCAAAAATTGATGGAACTTCTCTTGAAAATGGAGAAGAGGCAGGTAAGAGGAGAAAGAAATTCAAGACCAAAACGCTTAATCAGATTCTTTATTATTTAGGGAAGAGGGAATGCTCAATATGAAGTGTACCCGTCGTTTTGCGATACTTTTAATATATTTTATGATGGACTTTTTTTTACTTAAATAAGCTTTTTAAGCTGACATAAATTAATTATTATTTTTTTTTTCCTCAAGTTTAGAATATAGAATGGGTTTATCTCCTAGGCTCTTACATATGGTTGATGTCTAGGAAGTTAAATTTTACTTTATTTCTTTTGCTTTTCTTTCACGCTCTGAATTTTATTGTTAAGTATTTTTTCAATAAAGTTTAAGGTTTTGGGTTTAAATTTTGAATTTCTTAAATACTGGTTAAAGTTTTTATTACTGATTTATTCTAGATTTTATTTTATAAAAGAGTGAAATTGAATGATCATTATTTTAATTAAATTTAAATAAATTTGTATGTTAACAATGTAATTAAATAATTTTATTAGGTTTATAAGTCTTATATACTGTTTTTAAATTTATTATATATGAAAATACATTTATATTTGTTTTAATGAAAGAAGGGTTTTAAATTCAGGAGTTTACCAAAGAACAAAGATATGTTATTTTATTTATTTTTTTAAAATAAATAAAATGATAAAAAAAATTGACTCTTTATTACAACTTCCATATCAAGAGGGGTCATAAGACTAAAACATTCTCTTAAAATTTTAAAAGGTTACATGATTCATTTCAATTTTTACAATTAATATGTTTATTATCTTTGTCTTTATAAACAAGTATTTTGCATTCGTAATATTTTATTTTTGAATAATTTATTTATTTTTTAAATTTATTCAAGTTTTACAATAGAACATATTTCTTAATTTACTTAAATAATAGTTTAATTTTAATTGTATTTAATAGATTTTAAGAGATTATATGGTTTATTTCAATATTTATAGGTAATATGTTTATTGTCTTTGTGTCTATAAATAAACCTTTTTCATTCATAATATTTTAATTTGAATTATTTATTTTTTAAATGTATGATAAGTTTTATATTAGAATGTATTTCTTAATTTAGTAAAGGAATTTTAGAGATAATATAATAGTTTAATTTCAATTATATTTTATAAATTTTAGTATTTATACTTATTGGACTATAATTGGCTATTATAATTATAAGTTTTATCTTATGTACAAGTGTGCTATTTTTATATTTAACTTTAATTAACCATCACATATTATTTCATTTAATATAAATACAAAAGATAAATATTTAATTTATAGTTATCGTTTATTAATAATTAATGACTTATTATTATTATTAATATAATTTGAATAAAGAGATAAGTATATATAAAGATTCCTCATAATCATTTTTATGGTTAAAATGTATATTCTATGTCTTATATAGAGAATTAAACTAAAAAATAAAATAAATTTATAAAGTTAATGATAACTAAATTTAAAATGAGGTTAAAAAATGGAAAAAAAAAAAAAAAAACTAACATGAATTGCATATAGAAGTGGAATCTTTAACTATTACAATGATTCTACAAATATAATTTAGTTTTGATTGAAAATGAGACATAGTAATCAAGAACATTGTCAAATAGTGTTATAATCCTATATATATTGTCACATACCCCTATGGTGCAAAGAGACCCTAATAAGGGATAATTTTTTTTTTTTAAATAATAATAAATAAAAATGATCAACCATATAGTAGCTAGTCCTATCATTATTTTATAAACAGAATTATTTGCATTGATTTTGGAATTAATTATGAATTTCTTCTACATCCTTTTTCTTTTTTCATTTTAATTTTAATTTACAACTTTAGTTAGCTTGTTTAGTCCAACAGGATCTAATAACTATTATTTACTTTTTACATCTAACATCATTTGATGCTTGAATAAGTTTTAAAATTTTACACAAAAGAATTTAATTTTAGATGCATTAGATTGTCTTGAAAATAATTAAATAGGTATTGTTATACCATTTAATAATTTTATAGAAAAAAAATAGCTATGGAGTGAAACTTGATGATTCATATAGTTGTACCACAATACAAATATTTATCTAATGGATACATTGGATCCAAGTACCATGATAGGTTATATCATTTATTGTTCAAATTGCTTGAGCTCTCACACCTTCATTTACCTCTATTTTAGAGTTTGCTATACTCTAGATTATTTCCCTAGATAACATGAATAAGTGTAGACAAAATTTATCATGTATTTTATGTCTCAAATATCACTTCTAAAGCCCAATAATTTATAGTTGAGCCTTTAACTAGGAATTTTATAATCTTCTCTAATTATCCAACATGTGCCGACTCCTCCTTCAATGCATCAAATTCCATTATCTTATCTGATTAAAGATTGAATTACAAAGAGATTTTACTCAATGCAAAAGCAAATTTTTCTTTTTTATCTCTTTTTTTGAGTAAATACTTCTTATACACATTAACCATGGGGATTGAACCCAGGTCACATCACCGATAATGCAAGTGGTGTCCTTGCGGGTAGACCACACTCGATGGGATAAACTTTTTAATCTTTGATAATTCTAAGGTCATTTGTACATGATATATATTTATGAATGGTGAAATAACTTATCTGATAGACTAAATTTACAATTCAATGATTGGTTTCAAAAATAAATGTAAATATCCTCTCTCTTTTTTTTTTTTTTTGTGGAAAACATCCCAAAAAGGGATGCCACTTTCGGGTAAGACCCAAGGAGGCAGGGGTATCCATTCCACCAAAAATGCCTAGGACTCGGACCTGGCCTACCACCTTTGACATACTCAAGGAGCAAACAAACACACAAAACCAAATTAAAAAAAAGAAAATAACAACAAAAATAATAAAATAAAATAAAAAACAAACTCCTTGAGTGTGTCAAAACCAAAAGCACAACCAAACACGCACAATAAGATAAAAGAAACCACAACACAAACCACATAGAAAAACACAAGAACCACATAACAAAACACAAACAAGACAAAAACAACAGAACACTACAAAGACATAACCCAAAAAAACATGAAAAATAAACACAACCAAAACCTAAAAAATAAAATAAATAAAATAAAAATAAAAACAACCAACAACAGACAATAAACAAAAACAAAAAACATAGAAAACACTCACACATAAAAAAATGAAATAACACAAACAAAGAGAAACCCAAGAACAAGAACGAAAAAAACACAAGAACAATAACAATAAACATAAAAAAAAAAAAAACAAAACAACAAAAACACAAGAACAACAAAAAACAACACAAAGAACACAAAAACAAAACAAAACAAAAGAACCCACCCACCTTAAAAAACTAAACAAAAAAACAAAGAAGACAAAAGAAAAAAAAATGAACAAAACAATGACCTATCTAGACCAGAAGACTATTAATGCAAGAATCAACAGAGGAAACAAAATAAAGAATAGAATGAGCTAGGGAACTAAAAAAACTGAATGAACCAAAGAGAAACAAAAAAAAAAACAAGAAGAAACTAGGTACCTTCAAAACTGGAGCCATCCAAAGAAATGATAGAAAGAAGAGCTTCCCTAATTTGAGAAGCCCACCATATAGGAGGGTGGCCATAACAAGTAAGATCACCTTTGTCCAAAGCCCAATTAGCTAAAGCATCAGCACTCTTGTTTTGATCTCTGACCACATGATTGTAATCAACTTTCAAAAATCCCATCTGGATTAACTGAATTTTCTCAATAATTCTTTTTATTCTCCAATCCACCTTATGATTCTTAGAAGGAGTCTTCAAGAGATTAATCATAAGTTGAGAGTCAAACTCAACTAACACCTTTTCCCATCCAACCTTGGTAGCCTCCTGAAGGCCTCTAAGGATACCATACCCCTCAGCAAGGTTATTGGAAAGAATACCCAAATTCTCAGCAAAAGTAAAAACCAGGGAGCCATCCGAAAGTCTACCAATTCCTCCCACACTGGCTTTTCCGGGGTTCCCTCTAGAGGCTCCATCGGTATTGACTTTTCCAAAATCCTTAGGAGGAGGTTGCCAATTTCTAGTCCTATCCATCTTACTAATACTCACATTCCCTTTAAGTTGGTTGCCCTTAGAAGGTTTAATCTTCAATATTTGCATCACTTGATCCCATCTTTGGTGGGAGTTTTGGGGGTGATTAAGGAGATGATGGACTGATTCAACTAAGTTGGCTATGGTCTTTTGCCAAATATAGTGAATATCCTTCCTATCTTGATTAAAAATTTGGTTGTTCCTTTCATTCCAAATATTCCAAAGAAGAATGGTAGAACCCATCCAAACTAAGCTGCCTAATAAAATGATCAACACCCTCTTGATTAGGCCAATCCCTCCAAAGTTGTTCAAAAGTGAAAAAATTGGACCACTGTAAGCCAAGTAAAGTTGCCATTCTCCTCCATAGCTCAGAGGCTAAAGTACACTCAATAAAAATATGGTTGATATTTTCTACATTCTCTTCACACATTTCACATCTAAAAGGGCCATGAAAACCACGCTTCATAAGTTGCTCACCGGTAAGCACCCTACGATGCAATAAAAGCCAATTAAAGAACCTCACCTTAGGCCAGAGCTTTTGAGCCCACAATTGAGAAAATATGTCAGAAGAATGGTTGGGATTATTATGGCATAAGGTCAAATAACCTTGAGCAACTGAATACTCACCCTTAGTAGTGTCGTTCCATCCAAAACAATCTTTTTCATGGGACCAAGAGAGGGATCTCATATGAAGGATGCCTTGGATATCTTGTCTTTGCCTTTCTAGGATTTGAATAGGCCAGTCCTCAATAGGGATCCAATATCTACCAACCTTTGAATTACCGGTATGGTACCAACGGTAATTAGCCACCTTTATCCAATTAGCTCGGTGAAGCTCCTCCATCCAAGGCCTCCAATCGGGAAGCCGAGTTATCAAAGGCTTGTGACCATCCCAAGAATCTATCCAAAAATTTGCATGTTGACCATTATGAATGATCCAAAATAATTTTTTCTTTATCAAATCCTCACCGAGTCTTAAGAACTGCTAAAATGGGAGAACCTTTGGTAGGAAGTTGATAGCGAACAAGGTCTTCAGGACTTTTGTTCTCGGCATATTTAGCACGGAGATTATTGGCCCAAAGAGCATTGGGGTTATGCAACATCCTCCAATATAATTTAGCAGACTAAAGCTTTGTTGTTATTAATTGAAGACCAGAATCCTAACCCCCCTTCACTCTTAGGAAGACATAAAGTATCCCATTTCACCAAGGCCCATTTTCTTTTCTCCTTAGTACCACTCCAAAGGAAACGATGACTGATTTGATCCAATTCTCGAAGAACAGACTTTGGGATATTCAAAACGGAAGAAACATAAATAGGAATAGCTTGAAGGACTGATTTTACCAAGGTGATTCTACCCCCAGAAGAAAGCCACTTGTTGGTCCACTTTCCAATTTTCTTCTTGACTTTGTCCAACAACCAATTCCAATATTTATTTTTTTGCCTTTGAATATTTATGGGAATACCTAAATAAGTGATTGGAAGAGAGGTCTTCTTATATCTTAATTTATCCAAGACCATGGCTTCCTCTCTAGCGAGAGCGGTGAAAGAAAATAACTTTAGATTTGTCTTCATTGATCAAGCGCCTGATAGCCTTAGAAAAATAGCTAATGATTTGCTTAAAATTAGAAGCTTCCTTAAGCGTAGCTTTACCTAAAAGGGTAGAGTCATCCACAAATTGAAGATGAGAGATAGGTCTAGCTCCATGAGCAATGGTAACTCCCTCAAGGGTTTTGTTTTCCCTCTTTTTGGTTATAGTCCTACCCAAGCATTCAGACAAGAATGATGAATAAATAAGGGGATAGCGGGTCACCTTGCCCGATACCTCTGGAAGCCGGGAAAGACCGAGAAGGCCTGCCATTGATAAGAACTAAGTAGGAAACTGAAGAGATACATCCCATAATCCAATCCATCCAATCCTTAGAGAAACCAAATTGCCTCAAAACTTTGATAAGGAAGTGCCAATCCACTCTATCATAAGCTTTGGATAAGTCTAACCGGATGAACATAGAAGGAGAATTTTGCATATCCATGGAATGGATGGCTTCCTGAGCAAGAACTATCTCATCTACTATTTGACGTCCTTCCACATATCCCCCTTGCTCTGGGGAAATAATCTTATGTAAAAGAGGCTTCAACCTTTCTGCCATGATTTTAGTAATAATTTTGAGAAGAACATTACATAAAGCAATAGGTCTAAAAGCTGAGATATGATCAACCTCTTGAGCTTTTGGAACAAGAGTAATATAAGTTTTATTGATAACCTTCAAAATTTCTTTGGATTTCCTGGCTTCTTCCACCACCTCTAATAAATCAACATGAAGGATATCCCGAACTCTTGGTAGAACTCAATAGGAAAACCATCGGGACCTAGGGTTTTTCCTTTTTGCATTTTAAAAACTACTTGTTGAAGCTCATTGATAGTAACAGGAGCAGTCAAAATAGATTTCTCCTCAGAAGTGATAAGAGAAGGGATTTCTTGAAGAACATTTTGTTGAGAAGCTGAGTCAAGAGGAGTAGAAAAAAAAATATTGGAAAAGTAATCAACAACAATAGAGTTCATGCCATCCAAAGTATAAACATCTCCAGAATCTTATTTTAAGGAAGAAATAAAGTTGTGAGATCTTCGAGCTAGAAGAGAGTTGTGGAAGAAATTTGTGTTTCGATCTCCTTATTTGAGCCATTGAATTCTAGAATTTTGCTTCCATAAGATTTCTTCTCTTTTTTCCCATTGCTTTAACTGAGTTGTGAGTTTAATTTCATATGCACTTCTCTTCTCTGTGAGGCCATCTAAATGGATTTTCTTATTCAAATTTTCAAGATGAGCAATAACTTCATGTTTTTTTTTATGAACATCCCCAAACTCTTTCCAGTTCCAAGTCTTGATTTTGGATTTAATGTATTGCAGTCTTTTGGCAAAATAGAACATCTTAGTCCCATGCCTAGGTTTACCTTCCTTCCACCATTGTTGCACATGAAGTCTGAAGGAAATTTCTCTAAGCCACATTAATTGAAAATGAAAAGGAGAGAAACTCACATTGGTTTTCAATATTTCCACCATGACTAGCCAATGATCCGAACCAGCATTATTAAGAGTCTTCACTTTAGGAATGTGACCATGGATTAAGAAATTTTCAGAGAGCAAAAACCTATCCAATCTCTCCATTATACAAGATAATCCTTGCCTTCTGTTAGACCAAGTCATAAGGCCATTATCTAGTTGGATATCCACAAGATGGAGGTTTGCAATATATTCGCTCATGAGGTCAGTACTTTTGTCCAAATTTCTATTTCCCCCCCTTTTCTCATCTAGAGAGAGGATGGTATTGAAATCTCCTCCGATCAAGATCCAAGCTTTAGGAAAATGAGAGATAATATGAGTAATATCCTTACATTGTCTTCTTTTTTCCTCCAAAGAATTCGGGCATAAATAGTAATGCAGAGCATAATCTGGTTGGAATGTCTACTTTGAATAGCTATAGCCAACAAACCCCAACTGCCAACCATATGGTGAATAACTACCTCTTTTGGGTCCCAAAGACAAGCAATGCCACCCGAAGTCCCTTGGGAACTGAGGGAAACCAATTTTCTAGCTGGCCAAATTTTACTGGCAATTAAGTCCATATCCTCCATTGAAATATCCTCTCATTAATTAGTCTTATAATATCTTCAATTATCACTTCATTTACATCCATGTAGAGTGCTTTCTAGTGGGTTACCACAGTTTGATTCCTTGGAAGGTCAAGGTCCCATTGAATTTATCTTCACCCAACAAGCTAGAAATTATAGATGTTTCCTACACAAAAAAATATTACTTATATCTCATAATTTTCTAAGATCTCCAAGGAAGAAGTTATTTGGCAAAACCATGATTTAGTTCCATTGGACATTTTGAGTAGATGAAGTTGTCATTGATGTCAAGGATGAATTGTCATTGATGTCAAAAGGTCAAAAGGAGTAATGCAAAAGGTTGATGGCAAAAGAGCTTCATAATATTTATTTTTAAATATTATGTGAAGCACAAAATAAAAGGTTTTTATTAAAACCATGGTTGGGCAAATCAAAAAGGTTTTCTAAAACCTAAGGAGGCTTTTATTTTTAATAAAGCCCAAAGAAGATTTAAATTATTTAATTTATAATATTTAAATTCTTTTGAATTTAAATAATTATAAATAAATATTATTCAAAGGCAAATGTTAGCACCGACTCCCCAACATATTTCCTTCGTCGATGTGTATGACAAGGAAGGCATAAGGTATTAATACCTTAGCCATTCCAAAGTTTGGCATAAGATTTAATGCATCCAATATATGAAAATCTCATGCAAAATACTAAAAGCGCCTCCTGATCGAACGAAGTGTGGTTACATCAAGCATCGAAGGAAGAGCCAAGGGCTCTTAAGGTTTGAGAGGAAGTCAAAGCGCATATTGTGCTTTGAGGCTCCAAGTGGAGCACATGGCTCACACGGCGTGGAAGTCATGGCCAAGGCGTTATGGAGAGTTTGGTGCAAGTTTGAGCCCCATGGATTGTAAAAAGGGTAATATTATTTTTGAAATTATTTTAATTTGCATTTGCTAAGGTTTAGGAGGAATAAGGTGGAAGTTAAGTTATAATTAACAAGTGTTGAGAAAATATTTTTTGATATATGAAGGGTTAATTTTTGTTAAAGTAAAAGCTAGAGGAATATTGTTTTACCTTAGAAAAGTGGGAAATTAATTTATTACATTATTTTATAAAGTGATTTATTTAATTAATGCAATATTAAGTAGGGAGTCATAAGTAGAGTTTGGATTATTTTTGAGATATATTTCTAAAAAGGGTTATGATGAAATTAAATTGTTAAGATGTTCTTTTGATGAGTTAGAGTTTTGGAAGAAGTGTTTTGATTAAATATTTGTGGTGTTGGATATTATTTTAAGAAGGAGTAATAAGGTGTAATTAAGTTTGATTATTTTTGTAATTGAGAATTATTTTGTGAAGAAGTTAGTGTGATATTTTATCATCTAACTATTGAAATTGGCAAAAGAGAAAATTGTGATTGAGACAGGTTTTCTAAGGTCACTTCTACATCAAATAAAAGGTATGGGCATATTCTTCTTTAGTTGAGTGAGTAATTGAGATTTTTTGAAAGCAAGATTGGAGTGAAAAGGACTTTGTTAAGTTTTCATTGTTGAGTGTGTTTTGAATTAATGCTTCAAGGTTTTCTAGAATTGAGAGTTGTTGATAAAACCTTGTTTTATAAGCATTATTGTTGAAGTGATTGGTTGAGTGAAGAACTTGAACTAGGGTTTGCAAAGATCATGAGTATCATTTTTATGTGAAGATTGTTTTGATAAGCATTGTTGTTGAAGTGATTGGTTGAGTGAAGAACTTGAACTAGGGTTTGCAAAGATCATGAGTATCATTGTTATGTGAGATTGTTTGATAAGCATTGTTGGAAACATTTGAGTGAGTGTTCATATACTTGGACTAGGGTTTGTGAGCAAGGATTATTTTATTGAGTAATTGATTGAGAAGAGTTGGTTGAGCCTAGTCAAGTGGATGTGTTGAAGTGATAGTTCAAGTTCTATGAAACAAATTATTCTATATTATAAATTGATTTGAGAAAGAGATTGAGTGTTGATGAATGTGAAACATATTAAGTCTCTAACAATTATCTATATGTTTTTATAAAAGAGAGATTGAAAGTGATTGAGATTTTGTGAATGTGAAGCATATTGAGTCTCTAACAATTCTCTATATGTTTCTAAAAGAGTGATTGAAAGTGATTGAGCATTGTGATGAATGTGAAGCATATTGAGTCTCTAACAATTCTCTTTATGTTTCTATGAGATTGGAAAAGTTCTAGTGAGGACTTGTTGAGAAATTTGAGGTAAGTCTTTGAGAAGACTTGTGGACAGATTTATGTGAGCTTTTGTGGAATCTTTTTGAGTTCTAGTTTTGATGAAGTTCTAGTGAGGACTTGTTGAGCAGAATTGGACAAGTTCTAGAGAGGACTTGTGGATAGATTAGTGTGAGATTTTGTGGAAGCTTACAAGGCAGATTTGAGATAAGTCTTTGAGAAGACTTGAGAGCAGATTTGATTGATTGATTTGTTCAAACCTTGAGTTAAGGTTTGGGGCAGATCTAATAGAGTTGATTTATGATTGGATCAAGCTTTGTGTTAAGGCTTGAGGACAAATATTGAGGATAGATTTGTGCTAGACCGAAGGACTATGTTTAGTGCAGATCAGAGGATAGATATTGAGGATAGATTTTGCTAGATAAGGACTATGTTTAGTGTAGATTTGAGGATAGAGTTTGGTGCAGATTTGAGGATAGGTTTATGCCAGACCAGAGACAGAGATTGAGAAGATTTGTGCTAGACCGAAGGACTATGTTTAGTATAGATTTGAGATAGAGATTTGGAGGTGATAGAGTATAGAGGATGATAGTCTCCAGTGGATAGAGATCCATTAGCCAAGGTAGTGAGGACAGGTGTCTTTAGTGGATAGAGATCCATTAGCTAGAGTAGTGGGGGTAATAGTTCTTCTAGAAGATCACCAACCAGAGCTAAGGAGAAAGGAGTTCTCCTATGGATAGAGATCCATAAACTTGATTAGGGGATTGGTGTCTCCTTTGGATAGAGGTCCATAAATATTGTAATAGGGAAAGGATTCCCAAGAGATTGATTGAGAAAATTTTAGTGAAATATTTTCTTCGTGGAGTAGCCCACATTGGGTGAACCATGTTAAATTGGTGTCTCTATTGTGTGTGGTGATTTATGCATTACTTTGATTACTATTATTGATATTGCTATCTATACATTACATAATATTTATTGGGAAAGAAAAGTAAAAAGTGGTCTTATACTATTCACCCCCCTCTCAGTATAAGCTTATGTTCTTCAATTGGTATCAGAGTGGGTTCCTTCGAAAGAGTTTAACAACTTGAAGGAAAAGCTTTCAAGAACACAATGGATTCTAAGAATGTGTCCTCAGATAATTCAACACCAATATTTGATGGAAGTGATTATATATTTTGGAGTATGAGAATGAAGATTCACCTGAAGGCACTTGGCAATGAAATTTGGGAAGTAGTTGAAAATGGATACATACCACCAGTTGATCCACCTACAGATAAGGAAGGTAAGCTTCTACAACATTACAATTCAAAAGCAATGAATGCAATTTTGAGAGGTTTGCATAGAACAAAATTCATAAAAGTTATGCATTGTAAATATGCAAAAGGAATTTGGGATAAGTTGCAAAGCATATATGAAGGAGATAAAAGTGTGAAAAAGGTAAAGATACGAAATCTCAAAGGACAATTTGAAGAATTAAGAATGAAGGATGAGGAAAACATTAGTACTTATCTACTTTGGGTAGATGAGGTTGTTAATGCCATGCAAGGACTTGGACTTAAGGTTGAAGAAGCTGATGTTTGTGATAAGATCTTAAGATCTCTCCCAACAAGGTTTAGTGAAAATATTTCAGCTATAGAAGAAGCAAAGGATGGTGATTCTTTGACAAGAGATATGTTACTTGGTATTCTTACAACTTTTGAGTTAAGAACAAAAGAGGAACCTAATCTTCGAAAGGAAGCAACATTCAAAGCTATTAAGAAGACAAAGGGCAAGAAGTCAGATTCAAGCAATGAGTCATCCAGTGATGAAGAAGCTAATTATGGCAGAAGGAATAAGGATTCAAGAAGATTTAAAGATGCAAAATCTATTAGATGTTTCAATTATGGAAAGTATGGTCACTATGCAACTAATTGTCAAGAAGCTAAAAATAACAATGATGAAGAAAAATAAGATCATAAGAACAGGGAATCAAAAAGATACATGTACCAAAAGAAAGGCAAGGATGGACAAGGCAGACAAGGAAAGAAGTTCTTTCAAAGACAAAAGAGGAGCTACTATGCAGACAAGGCAAGTAAGTACTCAAGTGATAGTGATAATAGTTTCTCAAATAATGATAAATATGAAGTCCTATTTTTGATAGAAGAAAAGAAGAAGTTAAGAAAAGGTCACCAATAATTCTCAAGTGTTTTAGATGTGGTAATTTTGGACATCTTGAAGATAGTTGTACAAGGAATGGTTTCAGTTTCAGTGATGATGAATATGAGGATGCACTTGAAGGACCAGAAGAGAATATTCTAATGGCACTAGAAGAAGAAGAAGGTGATCCTATAGAAGACAAGTCAAAAGAAAATGAAGATGTTGACAAAGGCAAACAAATAGAGGAAGAATAAGAAAAAGGAGGAGTTGATCTTGAGGGAGAGCTTATTTATGCTCTTAAAACTTTAAAGAAGGTAAGAAAGCAAAACTCCCAACTTGAGATCCAATTTCAAGAATGTGATGAAGAGAGAGGAAAGCTTATAGATGATCTAAACAAGTCAATGGCTAAGACAAAGAAGTTCAAGGATAAGTTAGAAGCAAAGGTCTTAGAATGTGAAAAGTTAGAACAAGAAGTAGCTCTACTAAGGGAAGAATTAGAAAAGTCCAAGGACAAGCTACACAAGTTTGGGAAGAGTTCAAAGATTGTAGATAAGATGATCAAGGTACAAAGAAGGTCAACAAATAAAATAGGTCTTGGTTTTGAATAGGCTCAAAAGAAACAAGAAGAAGAGTCAACCTCAAGTTCTAAGAAGAAGAAACTTTAGAAGAAGATAGTGTAAGAGAAAGTGAGACTTCTGAGGATGAGTTGGACAACAGAAATTTCAACAAGGAAAGGAACAATGCACAAAGAAGAAACAGATGGAACAGGAACCAATATAGAGAAAGAGAGACTAAGAGACCAATGAGGTCAAGGCAAGGAAATTTCAATGGATGATGTTTCTCATGTCACAGATTTGGGCACATGGCTTCACAATGTAGGACACATGAAAGACAGGAATATGGGAACTTCAAGAATAGGTAACTTTTCCATGGGTATTGCTACTCATGTAATCAGTTTGGTCACAAGGCAATGAATTGCAAGGTCCATGACAGGAACAGATATGGCTTCACCAGGAGAAATCCCAAGATATTTGCACCTCCAAGGAATAATAACATTAAGTGTTATAAGTGCAATAATTATGGACATACAACAAAGTGGTGTAGAGCAGACATTCCAGAATCAAGCATGAACATGAACAAGAACAAGAATAGGAATGAACAAACGGGAATAGGAATATAGACATGAAAAAGGAATAGGAAGAGAACATGGACATGAACAGGAATAGTCAAAGGAATCAGAAGGATCAGATGAGAAGGAAAGAGGACAAAGGTAAAGAACAATGCTTTGGGAGTAGAAATACTCCCACCCCAAAATTAACCACCTCAAGAGGAGGTGGGGGAGGGGCTAAGCTAAGAGACTCATTCTTAGCCTCGAGCCCCAAAGGTGACCCTTTGCCATTGATGTCAAAGGGGGAGAGATTTGAGTAAGGGGGAGAGATTTGATTTAAGGAGAGAGCATTGAGTCAGGGGGAGTAGAACAAGAAAAAGGTCAAGAAAATTTGAAAAGATAATTTGGGTTGCCATCAATGACAAAGGGGGATATTGTTGGACATTTTGAGTAGATGAAGTTGTCATTGATGTCAAGGATGAATTGTCATTGATGTCAAAAGGTCAAATGGAGTAATGCAAAAGGTTGATGGCAAAAGAGCTTCATAATATTTATTTTTAAATATTATGGGAAGCAAAATAAAAGGTTTTTATTAAAACCATGGTTGGGCAAAATAAAAGGTTTTTATTAAAACCATGGTTGGGAAAATAAAAAGGTTTTCTAAAACCTAAGGAGGCTTTTATTTTTAATAAAGCCCAAAGAAGATTTAAAATATTTAATTTATAATATTTAAATTCTTTTGAATTTAAATAATTATAATTAAATATTATTCGAAGGCAAATGTTAGCGCCAACTCCCCAACGTATTTTCCTCCACTGACATGTATGACAAAGAAGGCATTAGGTATTAATACCTTAGCCATTCCAAATATTGGCATCAAGATTTAATGCATCCAAAATACAAAGAGCTCATGCAAAATTTGAATTAAGTGCCTCCAAAGAAGTGTGGTTACGCCAGCATCGAAGGAAGAGCCAAGGGCTCTTAGGAGGTTGAGGAAGTCAAAGCGCATATTGTGCTTTGAGGCTCCAAGTGGAGCACGTGGCTCACATGGCGTGGAAGCCATGACCAAGGCATTATGGAGAGTTTGGTGCAAGTTTCGAGCCCCATGGATTGTGAAAAGTGGTAACAAGTTTTTTTGAAAATTATTTTTATTTTGCATTTGCTAAGGTTTAGGAGTAATAAGGTGGAAGTTAAGTATTGTAATTAACCTAAGTGTTGAGGAAAATATTTTTGATATATGAAAGATTAATTTTTGTTAAAGTAAAAGCTAGGGTAAAATTGTTTTACCTTAGAAAAGTGAGAGATTGACTTATTGCATTATTTTATAAAGTGATTTATTTAATTAATGCAATATTAAGTAGGGAGTCATAAGTAGAGTTTGGATTATTTTTGAGATATTTTTCTGAAAAGGGTTATGATGAAATTAAATTGTTAAGATGTTCTTTTGATGAGTTAGAGTTTTGGAAGAAGTGTTTTGATTAAATATTTGTGGTGTTGGATATTATTTTAAGAAGGAGTAATAAGGTGTAATTAAGTTTGATTAATTTTTGTAATTGAGAATTATTTTGTGAAGAAGTTAGTGTGATATTTTATCATCTAACTATTGAAATTGGCAAAAGAGAAAATTGTGATTGAGATAGGTTTTCTAAGGTCACTTCTACATCAAATAAAAGGTATGGGCATATTCTTCCTAGTGAGTGATTGATTGAATGTTGTGAATGCAAGATTGGAGTGAAAAGGAACTTTGTTAAGTATTCATTGTTGAGTGTGTTTTGAATTAATGCTTCAAGGTTTTCTGGAATAGAGAGTTAATGATAAAACCTTGTTTTATAAGCATTGTTGTTGAAGTGATTGGTTGAGTGAAGAACTTGAACTAGGGTTTGCAAATATCATGAGTATCATTGTTATGTGAAGATTTTTATAAGCATTGTTGTTGAAGTGATTGGTTGAGTGAAGAACTTGAACTAGGGTTTACAAAGATCATGAGTATCATTGTTATGTGAGATTGTTTGATAAGCATTGTTGGAAACATTTGAGTGAGTGTTCATATGCTTGGACTAGGGTTTGTGAGCAAGGATTATTTATTGAGTAATTGGTTGAGTAGAGTTGGTTGAGCCTAGTCAAGTGGATGTGTTGAAGTGATAGTTCAAGTTCTATAAAACAAATTATTCTATATTCTAAATTGATTTGAGAAAGAGGTTGAGTGTTGATGAATGTGAAACATATTGAGTCTCTAACAATTCTCTATATGTTTCTAAAAGAGAGATTGAAAGTGATTGAGAGTTTGGTGAATGTGAAGCATATTGAGTCTCTAACAATTCTCTATATGTTTCTAAAAGAGTGATTGAAAGTGATTGAGCATTGTGATGAATGTGAAGCATATTGAGTCTCTAACAATTCTCTTTATGTTTCTATGAGATTGGACAAGTTCTAGTGAGGACTTGTTGAGTAAATTGGACAAGTTCTAGTGAGGACTTGTTGAGCAGATTGGACAAGTTCTAGAGAGGACTTGTGGATAGATTAGTGTGAGATTTTGTGGAAGCTTACAAGGTATATTTGAGATAAGTCTTTGAGAAGACTTGAGAGCAGAGTTGATTGATTGATTTGTTCAAACCTTGAGTTAAGGTTTGGGGTAGATCTAGTAGAGTTGATTTATGATTGAGTCAAGCTTTGTGTTAAGGCTTGAGGATAGATATTGAGGACAGATTTGTGCTAGACCGAAGGACTATGTTTAGTACAGATCAGAGGATAGATATTGAGGATAGATTTGTGCTAGACCGAAGGACTATGTTTAGTACAGATTTGAGGATAGATTTTGGTGCAGATTTGAGGATAGGTTTGTGCCAGAATAGAGATAGAGATTGAGCAGATTTGTGCTAGATCGAAGGACTATGTTTAGTACAGATTTGAGATAGAGCAAGCTTTGAAGGTGATAGAGTATAGAGGATGATAGTCTCTAGTGGATAGAGATCCATTAGCCAGGGTAGTGAGGATAGGTGTCTTCAGTGGATAGAGATCCATTAGCCAGAGTAGTGGGGGCAACAGTTCTTCTAGAAGATCACCAACCAGAGCTAAGGAGAAAGGAGTTCTCCTATGGATAGAGATCCATGAACTTGATTAAGGGGATTGGTGTCTCCTTTGGATAGAGGTCCATAAACATTGTAATAGGGAAAGGATTCCCAAGAGATTGATTGAGAAAATTTTAGTGAAATATTTTCTCTCGTGGAGTAGCCCACATTGGGTGAACCATGTTAAATTGGTGTCTCTATTGTGTGTGGTGATTTGTGCATTGCTTTGATTACTATTATTGATATTGCTATCTATACATTGCATAATATTGATTGGGAAAGAAAAGTAAAAAGTGGTCTTATACTTGTTCACCCCCCTCTCAATATAAGCTTGTGTTCTTCAATTGGTATCAGAGTGGGTTCCTTCGAAAGAGTTTAATAGCTTGAAGGAAAAGCTTTCAAGAACACAATGGATTCTAAGAATGGGTCCTCAGATAATTCAACACCAATATTTGATGGAAGTGATTATATATTTTGGAGTATGAGAATGAAGATTCACCTAAAGGCACTTGGCAATGAAATTTGGGAAGCAGTTGAAAATGGATACATACCACCAGTTGATCCACCTACAGATAAGGAAGGTAAGCTTCTACAACATTACAATTCAAAAGCAATGAATGCAATTTTGAGAGGTTTGCATAGAACAAAATTCATAAAAGTTATGCATTGTCAAGATGCAAAAGGAATTTGGGATAAGTTGCAAAGCATATATGAAGGAGATAAAAGTGTGAAAAAGGTAAAGATACGAAATCTCAAAGGACAATTTGAAGAATTAAGAATGAAGGATGAGGAAAATATTAGTACTTATCTACTTTGGGTAGATGAGGTTGTTAATGCCATGCAAGGACTTGGACTTAAGGTTGAAGAATCTGATGTTTGTGATAAGATCTTAAGATCTCTCCCAAAAAGGTTTAGTGAAAATATTTCAGCTATAGAAGAAGCAAAAGATGGTGATTCTTTGACAAGAGATATGTTACTTGGTATTCTTACAACTTTTGAGTTAAGAACAAAAGAGGAACCTAATATTCGAAAGGAAGCAACATTCAAAGCTATTAAGAAGACAAAGGGCAAGAAGTCAGATTCAAGCAATGAGTCATCCAGTGATGAAGAAGCTAATTATGGTAGAAGGAATAAGGATTCAAGAAGATTTAAAGATGCAAAATCTGTTAGATGTTTCAATTATGGAAAGTATGGTCACTATGCAACTGATTTTCAAGAAGCTAAAAATAACAATGATGAAGAAAAATAGGATCATAAGAATAGGGAATCAAAAAGATACAGGTACCAAAAGAAAGGTAAGGATGGACAAGGCAGACAAGGAAAGAAGTTCTTTCAAAGATAAAAGAAGAGCTACTATGCAGACAAGGCAAGTAAGTACTCAAGTGATAGTGATAATAGTTTCTCAAATAATGATAAAGATGAAGTCCTATTTTTGATAGAAGAAAAAGAAGAAGTTAAGAAAAGGTCACCAATAATTCTCAAGTGTTTTAGATGTGGTAATTTTGGACATCTTGAAGATAGTTGTACAAGGAATGGTTTCAGTTTTAGTGATGATGAATATGAGGATGCACTTGAAGGACCAGAAGAGAATATTCTAATGGCACTAGAAGAAGAAGAAGGTGATCCTATAGAAGACAAGTCAAAAGAAAATGAAGATGTTGTCAAAGGCAAACAAATAGAGGAAGAATCAGAAAAAGGAGGAGTTGATCTTGAGGGAGAGCTTATTTATGCTCTTAAAACTTTAAAGAAGGTAAGAAAGCAAAACTCCCAACTTGAGATCCAGTTTCAAGAATGTGATGAAGAGAGAGGAAAGCTTATAGATGATCTAAACAAGTCAATGGCTAAGACAAAGAAGTTCAAGGATAAGTTAGAAGCAAAGGTCTTAGAATGTGAAAGGTTAGAACAAGAAGTAGCTCTACTAAGGGAAGAATTAGAAAAGTCCAAGGATAAGCTACACAAGTTTGGGAAGAGTTCAAAGATTGTAGATAAGATGATCAAGGTACAAAGAAGGTCAACAAACAAAATAGGTCTTGGTTTTGAATAGGCTCAAAAGAAACAAGAAGAAGAGTCAACCTCAAGTTCTGAAGAAGAAGAAACTTCAGAAGAAGATAGTGTAAGAGAAAGTGAGACTTCTGAGGATGAGTTGGACAACAAAAATTTCAACAAGGAAAGGAACAATGCACAAAGAAGAAACAGATGGAACAGGAACCAACATAGAGAAAGAGAGACTAAGAGACCAATGAGGTCAAGGCAAGGAAATTTCAATGGATGATGTTTCTCATGTCACAGATTTGGGTACATGGCTTCACAATGTAGGACACATGAAAGACAAGAATATGGGAACTTTAAAAACAAGCAACTTTTCCATGGGTATTGCTACTCATGTAATCAGTTTGGTCACAAGGCAATGAATTGCAAGGTTCATGATAGGAATAGATATGGCTTCACCAGGAGAAATCCCAAGATATTTGCACCTCCAAGGAATAATAACATTAAGTGTTATAAGTGCAATAATTATGGACATACAACAAAGTGGTGTAGAGTAGACATTCCAGAATCAAGCATGAACAAGAACAAGAAAACATGAACAAGAACATAAACATGAACAGAAATAGGAATATGGATAGGAACAGGAACATGGACATGAACAGGAATAGTCAAAGGAATCAGAAGGATCAGATGAGAAGGAAAGAGGACAAAGGTAAAGAACAGTGCTTGTTGGGAGTAGAAATACTCCCACCCTAGAATTAACCACCTCAAGAGGAGGTGGGGGAGGGGCTAAGCTAAGAGACTCATTCTTAGCCCCGAGCCCCAAAGGTGACCCTTTGCCATTGATGTCAAAGGGGGAGAGATTTGAGTAAGGGGGAGAGATTTGATTTAAGGAGAGAGCATTGAGTCAGGGGAGCATTTCCCAGGGGGAGTAGGAAGAAAAAGGTCAAGAAATTTTGAAAAGATAATTGGGTTGCCATCAATGACAAAGGGGGAGATTGTTGGACATTTTGAGTAGATGAAGTTGTCATTGATGTCAAGGATGAATTGTCATTGATGTCAAAAGGATAAATTGAGTAATGCAAAAGGTTGATGGCAAAAGAGCTTCATAATATTTATTTTTAAATATTATGTGAAGCACAAAATAAAAGGTTTTTATTAAAACCATGGTTGGGCAAAATAAAAGGTTTTTATTAAAACCTATGGTTGGGCAAATTAAAAAAGGTTTTCTAAAACCTAAGGAGGCTTTTATTTTAAATAAAGCCCAAAGGAGATTTAAAATATTTAATTTATAATATTTAAATTCTTTTGAATTTAAATAATTATAAATAAATATTATTTCAAAGGCAAATGTTAGCACCGACTCCCCAACGTATTTTCCTCCACCGACATGCATGACAAAGAAGGCATAAGGTATTAATACCTTAGCCATTCCAAAGTTTGGCATAATATTTAATGCATCCACAAAATACAAAAGCTCATGTGAAATTAATAAGCACCTCCAATGAAGTTTGGTTACCACTGCATCGAAGGAAGAGCCAAGGGCTCTTAAGGTTTGAGAGGAAGTCAAAGCGCATATTGTGCTTTGAGGCTCCAAGTGGAGCACGTGGCTCACACGATGTGGAAGCCACGACCAAGGTGTTATGGAGAGTTTGGTGCAAGTTCAAGCCCCATGGATTGCGAAAAGGGTAATAAATTTTTGAAAGTATTTTTATTTTGCATTTGCTAAGGTTTAGGAGGAATAAGGTGGAAGTTAGGTTATGTCAACCGTGTTGAGAAAATATTTTGATAAATGAAGGGTTAATTTTTGTTAAAGTAAAAGCTAGGGTAATATTGTTTTACCTTAGAAAAGTGAGAGATTAATTTATTGCATTATTTTATAAAGTGATTTATTTAATTAATGCAATATTAAGTAGGGAGTCATAAGTAGAGTTTGGATTATTTTTGAGATATTTTTCTGAAAAGGGTTATGATGAAATTAAATTGTTAAGATGTTCTTTTGATGAGTTAGAGTTTTGGAAGAAGTGTTTTGATTAAAGATTTGTGGTGTTGGATATTATTTTAAGAAGGAGTAATAAGGTGTAATTAAGTTTGATTAATTTTTGTAATTGAGAATTATTTTGTGAAGAGGTTAGTGTGATATTTTATCATCTAACTATTGAAATTGGCAAAAGAGAAAATTGTGATTGAGATAGGTTTTCTAAGGTCACTTCTACATCAAATAAAAGGTATGGGCATATTCTTCTTTGGTTGAAGTGATTGATTGAGATTTTCTGAAAATAAGATTGGAGTGAAAAGGACTTTGTTAAGTTTTCCTTGTTGAGTGTGTTTTGAATTAATGCTTCAAGGTTTTCTGGAATAGAGGTTAATGAAAATAACCTTGTTTTATAAGCATTGTTGTTGAAGTGATTGGTTGAGTGAAGAACTTGAACTAGGGTTTGCAAAGATCATGAGTATCATTGTTATGTGAAGATTTGTTTGATAAGCATTGTTGTTGAAGTGATTGGTTGAGTGAAGAACTTGAACTAGGGTTTGCAAAGATCATGAGTATCATTGTTATGTGAGATTGGTTGATAAGCATTGTTGGAAACATTTGAGTGAGTGTTCATATGCTTGGACTAGGGTTTGTGAGAAAGGATTATTTCATTGAGTGATTGGTTGAGTAGAGTTGGTTGAGCCTAGTCAAGTGGATGTGTTGAAGTGATAGTTCAAGTTCTATGAAACAAATTATTCTATATTCTGAATTGATTTGAGAAAGAGGTTGAGTGTTGATGAGTGTGAAGCATATTGAGTCTCTAACAATTCTCTATATGTTTCTAAAAGAGAGATTGAAAGTGATTGAGAATTGTGGTGAGTGTGAAGCATATTGAGTCTCTAACAATTCTCTATATGTTTCTAAAAGAGTGATTGAAAGTGATTGAGCATTGTGATGAATGTGAAGCATATTGAGTCTCTAACAATTCTCTTTATGTTTCTATGAGATTGGACAAGTTCTAGTGAGGACTTGTTGAGAAGATTTGAGGTAAGTCTTCTTGATGAACTCATAAATTGGCCATGAAATCAACTGTCATGTTTGCTTCTATAATTATGTGTTGGTACTGGATATTCTCAAAATTTCTTAGGATTTGATTTGACTCAGCCATTAAATTTGCAATGTTCCAACTAGGATTATGGATGCCATTGAGAATGTTGATTAAGTTAAGGGAATCTCCCTCAATAATTACCTTCTCAAAATTTAAATTCCAATAAAACAAATCCCTCAAATAGGTCCTTGGCCTTAGTAAATTGGTTGGACTAGGTTCCAAGGATATTAGGATAGGCCAAAATAATATCCCCTTTATTATCTCTAATAATTCCTCTAACATCTGCTAGTCTTGGATTTCCTTTTGAGGCTCCATCAAAATTTAATTTTATCCACCCATCAAGAGGAGGGAACCACTTGGCATGCAATCTTCTAGAATCAACCTGAGTAGAGCCTTGCTCAAGCTTGGGAAGGCCCAACTTGATAGCTAGTTGAGCTTCTTCAGAAGTATCAATGCCAGAGAAAAAAATGTTGGATATGTTTTCAAATAGAGAATTCAAAATTTTGGCTCCTATTGATGTTGGGTCTCTAGAGCAATTTTTGAATGCCCTATTATTCCTCTCCTTCCAAACTCCCCATAGGAAGTGCAGGAGGCCAAATTTCTATAGGGTTTGCCATATAGGGCTAGAGAAGGGGGAGGAAGACCATTGCTCAACCATTTCCATCAATGTCTTGGGATAGGCCAACAAACCCCCAAAACATTTAGGATGTGATTCAAAATTTCCAAAGAGAAACCACAATCTATGAAAAGGTGTTGAGTCATCTCCTCACTCATTCCATAGAGGTAACAACGGTTGGGAAGGATCATACCTCTAATTTTGAGATTTTTTATGGAGAGAATTTTATTTTGAAGGGCTAACTAGTAGAAGAAATTAATCTTGGGTATAAGCTCTTTGAACCAGATTTGCTTCCCTAAGAACCAACTAATATTATCATCAACCATAATGTGATATGTAGACTTCATAGAAAAGGTACCATTTTCCTCATATTTATTAATTATGGAGTCTTCACACCTAGCATTCCTTATCACTTGATTTCTCAATTTGAGGACCAACTCTTTCATACAATATTCTTCCCATTGGCCATGATAAAGAACCTATAGATTCTTCGATATTTTCATGCCCCCTACGTCAATGAAATTTGTTATTTTGGTTCCATACAACTATGAGAATCTAGGTCTCAAAAGGGTATATGAGGGGTTCTATGAGAGGGGGCATCTTTCAACCATTATTCATCCAAAAAATTAATGTTTTCACCATTTCCTAAATCCACTTGCTACCTCTCAATACAAGGATTTTTTATTTAACAATATTATTCTAGAAGGTAAATCCATAAAGTGACACCTACTCTTTAAAGAAGCTAACTCCCATGTTTAGACATTTAGCATTAATAATCTAGGTCCACCCATTGTTCTCTTGTTTGGTGATAGCTCAAAAATTCTTGGTCATAAGAGATTTGTTCATCATAATCACTTTTCTCATCCCTAGCCCTCTTGCATCTTTTTTTGTACACACTTGTTCCCAAGAAATGAGATGAAATATTTTTTAATTTTTGAACCTGGTCAAAGAAAGGTATTTTGAAATTGTTCTATTTTTTTAGTAGCTTTTGCAATAATTCTAAGCATGGATAAAAAATACATTGGTAGACTTTGGAGGTAGGCTTTTACTAGTTGCACTTTTCTAGCCTAGCTAAGAAGAGAGTCCTTCCACCCTACCAATTTCTTTTGTATTCTTTCTAAAAAATGGATTTCAAATATCCTCTTTGATTCTTACCTTAAACAAAGGTAAACCTAAATAGGTAGAAGGTAGCTCAACAATAGTGCACCCAAGAATCCTAGCAATGGCCCTTTGCTTGAGAAGGGGAGTATTGAGAAAAAAAGTTTGCTCTTGAGAAAGTTGATGTATTGACCAACAACACTCTCATAGTCCAAGAGGATTCTTTTGATTTCTTTAGCCTGGGGAATATATGAGAGGGTAGAGATAAGAGTGTCATCAATAAAATAAAAATAAGAATATATTACATTTATTATTAGGTCAAATATATGCTTTTATTTTTTTTTTGTAGATAAGATACTATAGCATTAATACCGGGTTTTATAGGTTGACCCAAAACATTTTACAAAAATCAGCCCAAGGCTGTTGATGAACATATCCTTACTAAGGATCCTATATATGTAAAATATGCATGCCGCCAAATCCATTACATCCGGTAAGGCACATAGCCTGTTATCAAAAAGAAACTTCCCATACAAAATTTTGGGTATACCCCGAGAAAACACACATGCATCATAATTACAAAAAATAAACAGACACTCATCCCTTCCTTGAGACAATGGAGAAAAAAAAAGCTGCAAACACACATAGCAGAGTACTGAAAAAAACTCCCACAAGCTCTGTATTGACAATTACTCTTAATAATTCTTTGGTAATTGCTTTCTTTCATATATGACATGCTTTGGTACCACATACTATCTTGGCCAATCAGCCTTGGAGAAGTGAACCTGCTAGCTAGATTTATGGCGGTGGCTATCTGGTGGTCCATGTGGCTTTGGTTCGAAATCTTATATTGTCATTTATTTCCTTCCCTGTGATTATCAACCAACCTCAAATTACTAAGACGAATAGGAGCCATGTTATCTGATATGTGACTATACCCATTAGTCTTTGTGGTATTTCCAAGTAGCTTCCATGAAGACTGATAGCTCAGATAATTTTTATTGTGAGTCCAATTCAAAAAAGAGACAGGAATACTCCTAGCCTTCGAACTTACAGTGCCTTCCTTGTTGGTAAATTTGACTATCATTCTTGGTATTCTTGTTGAATAAGCTCCTCTAATTCACTCGATACATTGTGTTCCCATTTGAAATGTTTATCACCATTGACACCCAAATTGGCCAGCTTATCAACAATTTTGTTAGCTTCCTAAAAGACATGTTGGGCTTTTATGTCCTATCTTCCCTGGAAAAGGATCCTAGCCTCTTCAACAATTGTTTTAATCCTCCAAGGAGGTGTTTTCCAATTATTGAGGAGATTTATAACATGCATAGAGTCTCCTTCTACGATAAAATTGCCTTCTAAGTCTTGAGTCATTTGAATGCCTCTCCACATAGCTCTAGCTTCAACTTCATTGTTCGTCCTTGTTCCAAAATATTTGGAAAATGCAAGCATCATATTCCTATTATGATCTCGTACAATGCCACCAGTGCCTGCTCTGCCAAGATTGTCCTTAGCTTCTCCATAAAAATTAAGCTTAAACCAACCCGTAGGAGGTGGAGACCACTTAACATTGGCTCTAGGGTTGACTACCCTAGGCACAGACTCATCTAACAAGGTTAAGCTTAAATATTGAGCAATCGTGATCTCCTGCAGATGAGGTTTACGACTATCAAAAGGGATAAGGTTCACATTCTCGTTGGCAAAGGATAGGATCCTAGAAATGATAGTTTGATGATCATGGATAGACTCATTAAAGACTCTATGGTTCCTTTCTAACCACACCTACCAAATATAGTGATTGGGAAAATTTTCCACATGTATCTAAGTCTTTGGCTTAAAAAGAGGCAAGGCCACTAGACAAACAAATCAAGTACGATGGCTAGTTTAACCCATGAAATATTGAAGGCCTGAAAAACCCCACTTAGGACAGTCAAGGAAAAAGGGCACTCAAGGAAAATGTGATAAATGGTATCCCAATTAGCCCTGCACAGATAACAATGATTAGTGATACAAATACTTTTGCGTATCATATTATCAATGGTTAGAATTATTCCTTGGATAACCAGCCATGAAAATACTACAATTTTTGGAATTAAATTTTTTATCCAAACTAAGTCCTTTTCGAGAACAAAATCCTCGTCATCAAGAAGAAGATTTTAAGCTTATTTAATAGTGAACTACCCATTTTTCGTAGGAGCCTAGGTCACTTGATCTTCCTTGGGTCTCATGGGGATAAACTGTTTCTCGAGAATGTTACAAAGATCATTTGATTTCGCTTGAAATCCCTGAATTCTTATTTGTTTCCACTTCATTCTACCTCTGTCCTCAACCATATAATCGGAGACTTTTTTGCCAATGAGTTCTGTGATATCTTTGATTCAGGATAATTTAGGATATTACATCAGTGGTTCATCCTTAGCCCAACTGTCATTCCAACAATTTATCCTCTCACCATTGTCTAAAACCCATCTTAAACCTTTTTTGATGATTTCCTTACAATTAAGAATTGATTTCAAAAAATCAGAACCTCTGATTGGAATTGAGTCACTTAGAAATTCCATATTTTGAAGATACTTTCATTTGATGATAGTTGTCCATTCATTTTCTTCACCAGAAATGAGATGCCACGCCTACTTAGCTAGTAAAGCTAAATTTATATGAGCAATTCTCCTCAGAACTAATCCCCCATTTTCCCTGGGTTTGCACACTTCGGTCCATCCTACAAGGTGTATCCTTTTTTTCTCCTCTAATCCATTCCATAATAATTATTTTTGGAGTTTCTCAATTTTCTGGAAAACCTTCACAGGGGATTTGAAAATGGAGAGGAAATAGACTGGAATGCTCTGAAGAACCATCAAAAATGCTTGCAGTTCAAGGCTAATATCGGGAATCAAGGCAACATCTCTCACTAGGGCTATTTATCACCAACAATTCGTCGATGATACCCTTATATTGACTAAGGCATCAGTGGTTGAGGCCAAAATAATTAAATACATCCTGCAACTCTATGAGGACACTGTCGGTCGAAAGTTAATTTCAAGAAAAGCAGGTTATATTTCTTGAACACCCCCATTCAGAGGCAAGGAAGGATTGCAAAAATTTTAGGGTGTGATATAGCAAACCTCCCTGCTTTGTATCTTGGTCTCCCTCTTTTCATTGGTTCTCCGAGAGAGTCAATGTGGGATAGGTTTATTGAAAGAATTCAAAAAAAACTTGTTGGATGGAAAGTTCATATTCTATCTCAAGCAGGAAATCTGACCCTCACTAAGGCCTCTCTTCAGAAGATATGCTTTAATTGACCTAATATAAAATGTAATATATTCTAATTTTTATGGGAGTGGCCCAATAGAAGCCACATATAACTTATAAAAAAGAAATAAGGAGGCACAATATAAAATATTATAACATACTGAATCAATTATCACATAGGGACAAAATTAAATCTTTATGAAGAATATATCTATGGAGGAGCTAAATGAACTACTTTTCTATTTCCATCCTAACAAGTCACCTTGCACCCTGATGGATTTCTAGTTATTTTCTTTCAAAATTTTAAGATTTATTGAATATTAATTTATTAATTACGATTTCTAATGGGGCCATGGTTCAATGGTTGAGACATATGGGTTATGTATCTCACACCAAGGTTCACATCCCGACCATACCAAATAGTCTATATAGCTTGATGTGACAAAGTTGTTGTAAAATGGAAAGGGGAACCCTTTCAAAACCTTGCTTTTAAAAAAAATTGGTTATGATTAAAGAGGTTTGGAAAAGGAAGGCTACAATAAATGAGATAAATGCAATTTTTGTTACATTGCTTCTCAAAAAATTGAGACAAAATATTTTGATAATTTTTTCAAATAAGCCTTTGTATTTATAAGATCATTTTAAAATTTATGTCAAACAAGTTGAAGGACAATCTATATTGCATTGTATTAGAGGAAAAATATGGTTTTGTTCATGCTAAACAACTTATTGATGGTATAATAATTGTACAAGAAGCCATACATTCTCTTCATTCCATGAAAAAATCTAGGTATGCTTATGAAATTAGATATGAACAAAACATATGATACTTTTCTACATGATATTCTCAAAAATTTTGATTTTGATTATAGTTGGTGTGAATGGAATAAGTGTTATAGTACTGCAAAATATTCTATTTTGATCAATGGTTCTCCTATTGGTTAGCTTAAGGCATCTTGTGTACTTTGCCAAGGTGATACATTATCTCCTTATCTATTTATTATTCTTGCAACTTGGCATTAGGGAGAGATTTCTCAAAGTCAAAAATAGAAGGAAAATTCATATGTTTCACATGCAAAAAAGATCCCTTTGAATCTCATATCTAATTTGTTGATGATACTTTTCTTTTGGACCATCCCTTAGTCAATGAGGCCATGGAATTTAAATCAATATTATGTTGTAATAAGGCTACTAGATAGTTAATACTATAAATTATAGGAATATTTTAATGGCATTACCCTAGATTTACAAGTATTTATGGATATTTTAAGTTTCAAAACTAAAACATTTCCATCAAGCTACTTAGATATTCCTTTGTTCCATAAAGGAATTAAAAAAGATATTTCAATATATTATTTGGATAGGATGAAATCTTGTTTGATAGGTTGGAAAGGTAAGTTCTTAACCATTGTAGTAAGGCTACAAATCATAAAGACTACATTGTAATCCATTTCTATTTATATGATATCACCATCAAGATTGCCAAAATTTATATTATTAAAAATTAATAAATTCAAAGAGACCTTTATTTTTTGGAAAGGACACAATAAAAAATTAGGTTTCCTCCTTTTAAGTGGGATATGATTTGCAAAGGAAAGAATATTGGATTAAACTTATAAAATTATAGACTTATGAGTTTGTTCTTAGAGGTAAATCTTGGGTGGATATTATTCAAAGACTAAGGAAAGAATTGGGTAAAAATGTTACTTCAAATATATATTTGGAAAGTAACCCTAACATGGAACTTCATATTAGATAGTTTATAACTAATCAAAAAAGATATTAGAAGGTAATTCAATGAGGGGAATTATGCAATATTTTGGTCTAATTATTGGTTGAAGCCTTCATCCTCTTATCTCTAACTCAAAATGGAAACCATTGGATTAAACATGCCTATATTATAAAGTCCCAAAGGTCAAGGATTATATTAATATAAGCAACGACTTCACATCATGAATTTCTATTAGTAACCTGATTGAAGTAAAGAAACTCAAGAAATTTTTAGATGAACTTCCAAAGATGTTTCAAGAGTTTTATCTATCAATTTTTACATGAAAGTATGAGTTATTTTAGAATCTATCAACAGATGGCAGATACTTGGTCAAGTTGGAATATGAGAATTTAGAGCAATCAAAAGTTCCTACTCTTAAATGTTTTTCTTTAAAGAAATTTTGGTCACTAGAGGCTCTCCCTAAGGCCTCAACATTCCTTTGGTTAGTAGTTCCAAGTAAAATTATTATAGAAGAGAGTATACAAAGAAGAGGATACCATGGACCTTCCAGATGTACCTTGTGTAAGAAGGATTTAGAAACATCAGACCATTTGCTTCTTCACTGTCCCTTTGCTCACACCATTTGGGATTAATTTAAAAAATATATGAGAACATATTAGGTATATTTATCAAAATTAAAAGAGTTGATGAAATTTTGGATTGGTCTTGCCACTATTTGTTGGAATTTATGGCTTGAAAGGAATAATAAAATTTTAAAAAATTAATCTCAAAATTATGCCCAAGTTTGGAACTGTATTATTGCCTTCCATGTAGAATTTTTAAATATTAGTGCTCCTCATAGGAAGTCTCAACTGTAGAAAAAGAGGTGATAACAACTTGATCATAGAATTTTAACATATATGGAAGAGTCATCAAGGATAATTACATTAAAACAAAGGATCTACCTTGATCTAGGGTAAAATGAAAATGTTCTCAAAATTAATTTGGATGGTGCTTCTAAAGAGAACTTTATAAACACAAATTGAGGTAGAATTTTTGAATTAATGAAGGAAAACTTATCCTCACTCAAAATCATATGGAACTTCAAAACAACTATGTAGAGGGTAGGGAACTTATAGAAATTAAAATTGTAATTGAAAATGATGGAAATATATGTCAATTGGGAGAGATTCACAAATTTTCATTAATGCTATAAATAAAATTGGATGTAGAGATTAGATAAAAATAATATTATTTTTTATGTTCATTAGGGGTAATCTTCTTGGAAGTGTGAGCATATCTTTGGATAAGGAAATTGGTAGTAGATATTTTAGAAAATTATAGTGTTGATCTTCATCTTCATGAAATTCAAATTTTATAAACCAACCAGCCAAGTGAGATTTTACCTCTTAATGAAACAAATATTAATGAGCTAATTGTGAAAATATAATATTTTGAGGAAGATGAATATATTTGAGAGAAAAAATATAAAATATTTATAATATAAAGACATATTATATATAGTTTAAATAACTTTTTTTTTTAAGTGAAAAACCCCTTGTGAGGCCACCTTGGTCTGAGAGACCACGAACAGGGGGTTCTACACCGTTAAAGTCGCCCGGGAGTCGCACCCGACCCTTCCCGTACCATCATTATCAATTGGATTTTGGATACCCAATTCAGCTTTTTGGTAGGGTGGGGATTTGAACCTGGGACCTCCCTTGGAGGATTGCCCTCTCCTCTCCAACTCACCTACAACACCTGGGTAAAACTAATTTATAGTGGAAAACACCCCTTTCGAGGTGCCACTTTCAACAGGTTAGGCATAGGAGGAATGGAGCCTTGTCGGCCTCTACCAACACATAGGACATTCCTAACTATACCATATATCTACAGGATGGAGAAAATGGGAATGGAACCTGGGTCGGCCTCTACCAGCACCCAGGGTATTTACCACTGCACCACAATAAGCAAATATTTTTTAAAACTAATTTATAGTGGAAAACACCCCTTTCGAGGTGCCACTTTCAACAGGTTGGGCATAGGAGGAATGGAGCCTTGTCGGCCTCTACCAACACATAGTACATTCCTAACTATACCATATATCTGTAGGATGGAGACAAGGGGAATGGAACCTGGGTCAGCCTCTACTAGCACCCAGGGCATTTACCACTACACCACAACAAGCAAATAGTTTAAATAACTTAAAAATAAAGGTAATATTTTAGTTATTTGAAAGGAATGACACTATAAAAAACTACATATAATTTATTTACATTTAAAAAAGCATTATATTAAAAATAAAAATCATCCCTAACTAGGAACAATTGATAGTTTTATTTTACCCTTTCTTAATTGTAATCTTCTTTACAATATTTGAACTAAAGCTCAATATTAGACTACATGAGATCTCCATTACCTAACATAGATATAAAATGATGCAAAAACTAAATTTTACAAATTTATATTTCAAAGGTTGCAACTATTGAATATTAGATCAATGTTCATAAAAATATTTGCAATTACTTCTCATCCAAGTTAGTACTCCAAAACATGCAACTAAAAACATAATATTATTAAATTAAATATTATAATTATAAAAATTACTTGTAATTAACATCCTTTATTAAATGAAATGAATTTTATGAGTTAAATGTCTCAAACTTATTAAAAAATAACCCCATGCTAATAGGTCTTTTGCAGTGATCAATTCCTCTAAGGCTTTGAAACTTCTAACTCAACAACATTAGAAGAGTTTTCCTCTTTTAGAGTTATAATCATCAAAGCCTCAGGGAAAACATCATTTTATACCTTGGATCCATACATCTAAAATCCTATGTGATGTAGGGCATCTACTCTTAATAATTTTTGCTTATATTTCTTTATTATTCCCTATAGAGTCCTTTTAGATCTCTTAGATTTTCTTTTAATCTACCTTAGTATTTTTCTTAGTTTTTCTAAGTTGCTTCTAGTCAAAATTATATTTTCTTATATTTCATATAGTCTCCTAAGTCAACCTTAATCATCGACAATTATTTTCTACTATATATCCTTTAATATTTAGTCATTGGCTTTTATATTTTTCTTTGCATTGTATTAAATTTTCCTTGTAAATGATGTGCATGCTATAGTGGTCATATTCCACATAGGTGGATTCATCTTTTATTTCTAAGCTTAAAAATCTTCAAAAACTAATAAGTGGTAAGTTCATGTTGGTTTAGATTATGAGGGGCCTATATACTCATCGCAAATAGACTAAACCCTAGAATCCCAATCAACAACTCATAGTGGATACTTGAGATCTTGATCATTAACAAGGCAACATCACTAGGGTTTTGAAGGGTATTCTAGATTTTGAGGTCTCCAAGAAGAACAAAGAAAAAAGAAGGATAGAGTTGAGCTTCAGGAGAGAGATCAGAGACTTGAGGAGAGAACAAATATTGTGAACTAGGGTTGCAAAATATATTTAAAGGTTGTATTAAACCAATAAATTATATTCTAATATTATAACTGTTGATATTATATAAATCAATCGTAAATCAACTATCTAGGGTTTCAAGAATAAAACCATATAGAGAAGGTCATAATCTAGTTTTTTTTCTCTTTCTTTGTATTTTGAATGACTTTCGGTCTCTAAGGAGCCTAAACATGTACTCTTATTTGCATGGAATGACAATGTATTTTGGTGGAAGCTTATTTAAGTTTTCTAAGTAATATTCTTGTATTTTAAGCTTGCATCCTATTGGGTTTGGTATTATTTAAGCCAACCATGCTCCTTAACTATATCAAACCCATTGTATTCATTTTTTGGTTGAGTTTGGATGTCTGTCATCTAAATTTATTCCCAGGAAAAAGGTGATGATAGTCCAAAGAGGATATATTGACTGAGAGTAGGGATAGTCTCGTAAATATCATGAATGAGTTATGTAGATCTATGAGTGGAATATAGTGTGTTGAGTGCATATATCTATCCAAGGAGAGCATGGATGACAACCCAAAGGCACCTAAAGTTCTATTAGTAATAAGTTCCAAAGACAAAGGTCATCTAAGGTAAATTTACATTGGGGCAAGATTTGATCCCCATGTTGTAAGAGTAGACTCAAAAATTGTAGATATACTACAAGCATTGCAAGACATCCAAGCAAGACTTGAGGTTGTTGAAGGTGGTAAAATAAGAAGAGAGTATATTTAGGACTTTGAAACCTTTAATTCAAAATCAAGCACTTCATCCTATAATGATGAACATAGACATGCTAATCAACTAATTAGGGCTATTGCAAAGTTGAGTGCAAATCCAAGAGTTGAACTCCCATGTTATTCTAAGATCCTTGAGCCAAAAGAGTTGGTAGATTGGATCTATGAGTTAGAGAAATACTTTGAGTTGGAAGGCATTGAAGATTCCAAAAGAGTTAAGCTTGTTGTGACCAAGCTGAAATGTCATGCCTCTTTATGGTTTGATCAAGTGGAAAAAAAGACTTGCTGATGGAAAAAGCAAGATTAAGTCATGGAATAGAATGGTGAAGTAAATAAAGAAGCAACTCCTACCAAAATATTATGAATGTATTCTTTTCAAGAATAAATAGAACATAAGGTAAAAGTAATCAAGTGTAAAATAGTACACAAAATTATTTCAAAGGCTTTCCATCCAAGTTGGACAATTAGAGCCTACTATAGTCACAATTTCAAGGTATATAAATGGTCTCAAAATTTCTAGTCAAGATAAAATTAGTATGTTGCTGTATCGCTCGAAATTTTTTGCATCCTTACCCTCAGGCTATAGGATCCGTGCCCAGAAGGGGGATGCGAGAAGGATGGGACAATACCTCGGACTGAGAGGCCCTTTGAAGGTCCCGCCTCTCAGGGGAGGAGTATAAGGGTGAATTTTTGATGGATGGTGGGTTCACCAAGAAACTTTTGAGTGGCAGTTTCCATGCCTAGGTTGATAGTGGGTTTGATGTGTTCATTTTTATACTCAATCATTCAACTCCTAGGTTTGGCCAAGATGAATCTAAACTATTCTATCTACCAATGATAATTTAAATGGATACAAAAAATAGGAATGAGTGCTAATAACAGAGAATATGCTAATTAGAATGTGTCATACCTGATTTCGGATGTTTGATGAAGATTCTGAGTTTTGTAGCAGTCCAGATCGCCTCAGTTCGTATGTAATCATCTGAGATCAGACAGGATCGTCTGATATCTGACGAATTCGTCAAACAAATTTGTCAAAAACCTGCAATCACAAAAATAGATGCGAAATACCAAATATGCAAGTGCAGAAGCAAAGGACAATGGTAGAAATAACAACAAACATGCCTAAATAATGGATTCCAATAACAAATAAGGAAATGCGATAGATTTAATGATTGATTTTAACCTTACCATGCGATTATGCTAAATGAGGTGAACTCCAAGATGCAAAAAACATAATAATTCAAGACAATGCAGAAATACAATATGAAAAATGCAGAGAAAGCTAAGGGAATGCAAACTCTGGACTCGGATTGCCCCCAATCTGGACTACAGTCAGGATCGCCTCCAATCGTACGAGATCATCCGTAATCATCCGAGATCGTTTGCGACGATCCGAGCTATCTTCGACTGCAAAACAATAGAGTTCCTGCAAGAAAATGCAAAATATAGAACACAGATAGTAGTGCGAGGGAATAAGGAGTTAAATCTGTCAGCTAAGGGGTTCAGGGAAATCAGAATCAAGGGGGTCATGTAGGGTCGGGGGGTAAACTAGAAAATCCTAGTTTATATAGGCTTAGGAAGAGGTTTAAGAGGTTGGGGATCATCCCAATCCGGGAGATCTCCAACAGGGAAATCTCCAACTGCACGGACGCGCTTCGCCCAAGTTGGAGAGGCTATTGAAACAGAAGCTAATTATGAAAATTTGGTTTTGGGACAAAATCGTCTGGACGTTCTGTCCATGACGATTTCGTCAGATCTGGGACGATCTCGTCTAATCTACGACGATATCGTCCAACGGTCAAAACAAATCCTAAAAATGGCACAAAAAATGAGGAAACGGGTAGCAGGCAGTTTTGGAGCGGTTTTGGGGTTAAAATTCAAATTTTTATCTTTTATCTTTTACTAAGGTTTTTAACCGTGCCAATTTTAGGGTGCTACATTTTGCCCCCTCTTTAGCGAATTTTCGAAGAAAATGCGTTAAAGACGAGTTTTTCCCGTTTTACGAGAAAGCAAAAATGTACTCAATTTTTTAGACGACGATTCTTGGTCGAATCGTACAACTGCTGACTATGGTGCCCCCTCCGTGTTTTTACCCAAATCGAACGTTTGAGGTAAAAACGCGAAAAGGCAAAAATTAAAATGTTGATTTTTTAAATAAAATTAAGAAAATAGGGTAAAACCCTAATTCATTTTTACTATTCATTTTTATTATTACTTTTGAGGGGATTGAGTATGCCAGGGTTTTGATTGTGGCATACCAATCCAGTTTTGATATGATGTATATATTTTGATATATATATATATGATCTTTTTGATGATATGACTTGTGTATATGTTGTATTATGATGCTTTAAGTTTTGAATTGTTGATTCATGTAATTATGTCGTTGGAAATAAATTATAATGTTATGTCATGCCATAAAATTTGTAAATGAAATAATCTGATGTGCATAAATTGGTTGTTTTGGTGTGATTTGATGAAAAATAAAAGGGACTTCTAACAATAATTTCAAAGGACATTGTCGTTGTTATAGACCATTTCATGGAGTCGCCGCTCGCTAGGTCGTCAAGCTAATCCTAGTATAGAAATATTGCTAAAAGTAAAAGAGTGCTTAAGAGACTGTCTTAAGACTTTGTGTTGTGATGATGAAAATGATGATGGTGATAATTTGTTTTCAGATTTTTTCCACAAAATTATGCATGAAATATATTTAAAAGTGATTTTTGCTAGGCATAAATTCCTAAGTGTGATAAATTTTTGAATAATTCCTTAGAAATTATACCATGGTTGCAAGATGGAATGTTTTGACATAATGACATGAAATAGAATAAGTGTTCGTTCGTTTTGAAGCACAATTGTGTAATAAAATGATGTAAGCCATATGTGTTTTTTAAAATGGATGGGAAAATAAAATTAGAACAATGGTTTGCGCTAGGCATAGAATTTATAGGTATAGACTTATACCATCATCGCGAAATCCAAAGATAAAATAGATATTTTAGTTTTATTGCATGATTGATTTTTTTATTTTTGATTTTTGATAAACAGAAAATAATAATATGATGAACATGTTGTTTGAAATCGTTTTGCAATTTTGTGACACAATGTATATAATTGTTTTTATACAAAACAAAATTCTGAAATAAGAGGATAAAATTGTTCCGAAAAGAATTACAGAAATATTTTAAATTATCTCAAAAACAAATGTAGGTTTATAAGGGATCCTCATGTGCAAATGTGAGTTCATTACCGATCTTGATTTATCATAATGATACAAAATCTCTCAAATACAAATGTGTGTGCAATTGTATTGTTCATTCACCAATTTTGAGCAAGATAATTTGATACAAGCAATTTGCCTTAACCAAATGAATGTTCGTTAACCATGATTTATATGCATATAACCGTACCAGACTACTGTGCAAGTTAGGTTATCAAGAGCTAGCTAATCCATAAGCCGATATAGGTCTATACAAAAGAAGGTCGCTAATGTGACAGACATATCACCACGCTAGGAATTACCCAAGGCCAAGCGGGTTGGGCACAAACCACCTGTTATGGGGCTTACCTCACAGTTTTCGAATAATTGAGAATTCCAGGGATTCAAGCTCATTCACCCTTCTTTTCTTTTCAAGGGGTAGGGAAAGGATTTTATTGCATTTTGCTTTTGCTTTTCTCTTTTGCTCTTTTTTCTTTTTTTTTTTTTTGTATTTTTGCTTGATATTTGAGATAATGCTGAAACATTGTTGTGATGATACAAAATAACATTTTTCTTTTCTCTTTTTCTTGAACTTTTCTTTTTCTTCCTATGCTAGGGATACTTGCTCGGATTAGTTGTAGAGCAAGGGATTTTTATTCTGGGTAGGGGTGAGCTTGTCCTTTTGTCAATTCTCAAAGATTCTAGACCATGTGCATGATAGGATAGCAGGGGAAACTTTTCGCTCAAGAAACCACGTCTACTATGTAGCATCATATTGAATTTGCAATGAAATCATTTTAATGTGAAAAGATATACTTGGTTCAAGTAAATAACAAGATCAGTTCTCTATGCTCAAAATTTTATTTAATGCCAATGTGGACTTTGATATAAGAGAGATTAATAATCATACCAAATAAAATCAAGATATTTATTCATGTGAGTGTGAAAGTGTGGGATTCCAAATAAATGCTCATTTATCCAAAATAATTGAAAATATAACTGCAAACTCCAAGAATTGACAAGTATAAATAAAAATATGTTTTTGAAGATTTTGACAATTTTGATGTTTTTGTATTTTGATTTTAATTTATGAAATTGGTGGTATATACAAGATGATCTATATACACTATACAAGGTTATTTGAGTATAGCATGTCTAAGGTTGCTTCAAAATCAAAGGAGGTTTTGAAGGATAATTTGGTTGTGGTGAAGGTAAGAACAAAAGGTGATGAATAAAAGGTAGTGATAACAAAAGCTTTGTTATAATGTAGAATAATGTAGCAAAAGATTTTACTTTTATATGTGTAAAATTGATCATGTTACAAAATAAAATGTCAGAAGGATAAGAAGGTTCTTCATTCTTATCACTATCTTCCAAGTCTTGATAAGATGGAGGGAGCATATATGAAATATATGCATGGGTGTTATTTGGTAAACAAGGATGATCATATATGGATGAAGAAAAGTGATGGATAGAAGATAATTGTGACAATAGAGAATGTATAGAACTTGATGTTTCAACCGTTAAATATTCTTCAAATGGTGTTGGGTCATTATGTATGGTAACAATTTTACTTGCAAGTTCAAACTTTAAACATTGGTGAAGAGTGGAAGGGACAACCCTCATCGTATGAATCCAAGGACTTCGAGAAGTAGGTTGTAAGGTGAAGGGCAATATGCTACATAAAACAAAGTATCCAGGATCTTGGATCCAATATTAAGGGGAAGAATTATAGTACCTTGAGCTTCTTGAATTTCATTGTTAAAATATTTTATAATAACATTTGATTCATTAAGATCTTCTTCCTTTAATTTGAGTTTTTGGAATAATTGATAAGTGCATAAATTAAGAGAGGAGCCATTATCTACCATGATAGTTTTAACAGGTGTTTCTTTACTAGATCCTGTAATGTAAAGATAGGAGTCTTCTTGTGGAGTAGAGGAAGGAATCTCCTCATCATAGAATGAAATATGGTTAACCTCAAGAGGGCTTACACCATTAATTATGTTCTTAGGGAAAATATCATGAGGAACAAATTGTTGGCTAGGTATCTTGAACAAAGTTTCCTTATGAGAACTTTGTAATACTTCTAAAAGGGATATCTTTGCTTGAGGATTAATCACTTGTTGTTGGCTATCAAAGTGGATTTCAGATTGAGATTTTGATTCTAAAGATGAGCTTTCTATGCTTACATTCCATTTTGGATCATTCTCTAGAGCCAAAGATAGTTTTGAAGGTTGGTCAAATGAGGAATCCATCTCTTGAATATCAGATTGAGTTGATTGAACTTGAGGTTGCTCATTTGTAGTTTCTGTTACAATATTAGTAATATCATCATGATGGGACACATTAACATGCAATATTTGATTGGTTTCCTGTTGTTGATAATTGAATAGGGGTTCTTGGGAGATCCCCATGTCTTGATTGATTATTGGTATTTGTTGTGTAGGAGTTTGATAGTTTACTGGAGATTTATAATCAGTTGTAGATTGTAATTCCTTTATATTAAAAAGACCCTCATCAATCAAATCTTGAATTGCACATCTTAAATCTTTACAATTTTGTGTCATATGTCCATCTACTCTATGATATTCACAATGTAGCTCAGGTTTAAACCAATCTGTTGTGGTATCAAGTTGTCTTATGGAAGGGAGTTCAATCTTATTTGTATCAAGTAAATGCTTGAGAATTATATCCATTGGTTGATTGAGCTTTGTAAATGTACGTGATGAAGGTTTTCGAGAGGTTTTTGATATGTGCCTTAGGAGTTCAGTCATAAAAGGACCTAATGGTTTTTTACCTCTCTTTTCTTTATTATGGGTAGAATGATGATAGGAAGATTGTGAAGTATGATGTGAGTGCATGGTAGGATTGGAAGAATAAGTATTTTCTTGTTGAAATGGATGTGTTGTATTGAAAGAAGAATATTGAAAGGGTGGAGGAGGATTATATGTGGATTGATAGACATAATATGGATATATGGGAGAATAGATAATATCGTTATGGAGAGGATTGGAAAAGGGATTGTCCTGTTGGGTTATGGATGAAAAATGAGAAAAGCGTGATGGAGGTGATGTTGAATAGGGATGAGGTTGGTCATAATCAACAAATGTATTTGGCTGAATTCTTCCAACATTACTGATGGGCTCATATTGATTTGAGTAAAAACTCATGGTTTCTTTAGTACTTCTAAAAGTAATATTTAGTATCTACTATTTAGAATTGAATCTAAAACATACAAACTTGAAATGATGATTTTGTTTTTTTATTTTTCTTGTATACATACATATATATATATTTATATATTTTTTATATTTTTGAATCAGAAATATGCCTATGTTATTCACGTCGGGTTCACCAAAATGTATCGCTCCAAATTTTTCGCATCCTTACCCTCAGGCTATAGGATCCGCGCCCGGAAGGGGGATGCGAGAAGGATGGGACAATACCTCGGACTGAGAGGCCCTTTGAAGGTCCCGCCTCTCGGGGGAGGAGTATAAGGGTGAATTTTCGATGGATGGTGGGTTCACCAGGAAACTTTTGAGTGGCAGTTTCCATGCCTAGGTTGATAGTGGGTTTGATGTGTTCATTTTTATACTCAATCATTCAACTCCTAGGTTTGGCCAAGATGAATCTAAACTATTCTATCTACCAATGATAATTTAAATGGATACAAAAAATAGGAATGAGTGCTAATAATAGAGAATATGCTAATTAGAATGTGTCATACCTGATTTCGGATGTTTGATGAAGATTCTCGAGTCTTGTAGCAGTCCAAATCGCCTCAGTTCGTACGTAATCGTCTGAGATCAGACAGGATCATCTGATATCTGACGAATTCGTCAGACGAATTCGTCAGAAACCTGCAATCACAAAAATAGATGCGAAATACCAAATATGCAAGTGCAAAAGCAAAGGACAATGGTAGAAATAACAACAAACATGCCTAAATAATGGATTCCAATAACAAATAAGGAAATGCAGTAGATTTAATGATTGATTTTAACCTTACCATGCGATTATGCTAAATGAGGTGAACTCCAAGATGCAAAAAACATAATAATTCAAGACAATGCAGAAATACAATATGAAAAATGCAGAGAAAGCTAAGGGAATGCAAACTCTGGACTCGGATTGCCCCCAATCTGGACTACAGTCAGGATCGCCTCCAATCGTACGAGATCATCCGTAATCGTCCGAGATCATTTGCACCGATCCGAGCTATCTTCGACTGAAAAATAGTAGAGTTCCTGCAAGAAAATGCAAAATATAGAACATAGACAGTAGTGCGAGGGAATAAGGAGTTAAATCTGTTAGCTAAGGGGTTCAGGGAAATCAGAATCAAGGGGGTCATGTAGGGTCAGGGGGGTAAACTAGAAAATCCTAGTTTATATAGGCTTAGGAAGAGGTTTAAGAGGTTGGGGATCATCCCAATCTGGGAGATCTCCAACAGGGAAATCTCCAACTGCGTAGACGCGCTTCTGCCCAAGTTGGAGAGGCTGTTGAAACAGAAGCTAATTATGAAAATTTGGTTTTGGGACAAAATCGTCTGGACGTTCTGTCCATGATGATTTCATTAGATCTGGGATGATCTCGTCTAATCTACGACGATATCGTCCAACGGTCAAAACAAATCCTAAAAATGGCACGAAAAATGAGGAAACGGGTAGCAAGCGATTTTGGAGCGGTTTTGGGGTTAAAATTCAAATTTTTATCTTTTATCTTTTACTAAGGTTTTTAACCGTGCCAATTTTAGGGTGCTACAACTTGCATATTAAGAGCATGGAGGATGCATATCAATATGCTATGAGAGTTTAGGAGAAGCTCAATAGAAATTTTGTGTAGTCCTCTAGAGGTAGAGGTAAGGCAAAACCCCAAGGGGGTAAGGATCATGTAGTCAAGAAGGATGAGGAGGTTGCAAGCTCAAGCAGACCTCAAAGAGGTAGATTCCAACCTAACAAAGGTAGGGGGAATGTTGCAAGGGGTCAGGAGAAGACTCAGTGGTTCAAAGGAATCTAATTTAACTATGGGCTCAAGGCCATAAATACACAAAATACAAAGAGCCTACAAAATCCAATAAGATATTTAAAAATAGGGCTAATGTGGCTAAGGAATAGGAGGTAGAGAGTGTTGATTAATATGGGTATCACACCACTATAGGAGACAATGAGAGATTTATAGTTAGAAGAAAACTACTATCATACGAATATGATGGAGAACCTTGGTAGAGAAAGAGCATTTTCAAGACTAAATGCTTGTCAAGAGGAAAAATCTACAAGGTGATTGTGGATGGAGGTAGCACTGATAATTTGGTATCAACCTATATGGTTGAGAAGCTTAATCTAAAGACTATGGATCATGTAAATCCATATAAATTTTCATGGATGCAAAAATACCACCAAGTCACCATGGATAAGAGATGCAAGGTGAAGTTTTAGATTGGGAAATAATGTGATGAAGCATGGTGTGATATGATTCCTATGGATGTATGTCATTTTCTATTGAGAAGACCTTGGCAGAATGATAGATAAGTAATGCATGATGGATAGCTGAGTACTATCATAGTTTAGAAGGGAGGAAAGAAGTGGATATTGAGATCCCACAAGACTAAAGCAATTGAAGATATTTGGGAACTAATATTGCTTTCAGAAAAGGATTTTCTAGAGGCGATAAAGGGGTAGATAGTGTGTTATGCATTGTTTCCTAGAGAGTATCAAAGGAAAGATACAGTGCATGCTAAATTTATAGTAATCTTGAAGTATTATCCTGATGTTGTGTCTGATGATGACATACCATCTAGTTTTCCACCCATGAGGAAGATCTCCCACTAGATGGATTTGATTCCTAGTGCTAGTCTTCCCAATAAGGCACCTCATAGGATGGATCCTATGAGAATTATGGAGTTGAACAAGCAAGTCAAGGAGTTTCTTGAGAGGGGATTTATTAGAGAAAGCCTAAGCCCATGTGTAGTACTTGTTATCTTGACACCAAATAAATATGGTGAATGGAGGATGTGTACTGATTCTAGAGCCATCAACAAGATCACTATTAGGTATAGATTTTCCATCCCAAGAATGGATGATTTGCTAGATCATTTGTGTGGATCTAGATTATTTTCTAAGATTTATTTGAAGAGTGGTTACCATAAAATCAAAATAAGAGAAGAAGATGAGTGTAAAAAAACCTTCTAAACAAAGGATGGTATGTATGAGTGGTTGGTTATGTCATTTGGGCTTACCAATGCACCCAAAACTTTTATGAGATTGATGATAGAAGTGCTAAAACTTTTTTTGGGAAATTTTGTTGTAGTTTACCTAGATGATATTATGATCTACAACAAGAACAAATAAGAGCATCTCAAGCATGTAAGAGCAGTCTTGGAAAAGTTACAACAAGAGAAGCTCTTGATAAACTTGAAGAAGTGTTCATTCCTCAAGTCAAAGTTGATCTATCTTGGATTTGTGATATCCAAGGATGGGCTTAAGATGGATCCAGCCAAATTTATTGCCATTAAGAATTAGCCAAGCCCAAAGAGTGTAATTGAGGTAAGGAGCTTCCATGGTATAGAAATATTCTAAGGAAATTCATCAAGGATTTTAGTGCAATTTGTGCACCATTGACCTCATGCATAAAGAAAGGAATATTTGTGTGGACTCAAGAGGTTGAAAGAAGCTTCCAATTATTGAAGAA
Organism: Wollemia nobilis; assembly: GCA_028583015.1. Classification (NCBI taxonomy): domain Eukaryota; kingdom Viridiplantae; phylum Streptophyta; class Pinopsida; order Araucariales; family Araucariaceae; genus Wollemia; species Wollemia nobilis. The sequence continues at coordinate 1,068,864 of JAQPPZ010017169.1, forward strand.
GAATATGACAGAGCAACCCATACTAAGGAGTCCTAATTTAAAAAAAAAAATCAAGTAGATTGTGATGCCAATGGAAAGGCTATTGGTGTAGTGTTGAGCCAAGAAGGTAGGCATGTTGCATATTTTAGTCAAAAACTGAATGAGGCTCAACAAAAATATTCTATCTATGAGCAAGAACTTTATGCTATAGTACAAGCTCTAAAATATTGGAGGCATTATTTGTTGCCTAGAGAATTTGTCTTGTATACTGATCATCAAGCTTTGCAGTACTTGAACAATCAAAGCAAGTTGAGCATTAGTCAGACCAAGTGGGTAGAATACTTGGCAAGCTATAACTTTACTTTTAAGCACAAGTCAAAAAATATCAAGCAGGTTGAAGATGCTTTAAGTAGAAGGGTGTTATTGCTCAAGATAATGCATGTTGAATGCATAGGACTAGATGAGATGAAGAACCAATACAAGGATGATCTAGAATTTGGAAAGGCATGGAAGGAATACAATGAATTTGAGCATAGGGTGTGGAATGACTTCTTCCTTCAAGATGGATTCTTGTTCAAGGATAGGTAATTGTGCATTCCTCAAGGATATTTGAGGGAGAATATGATTAGAGAGAACCATGGTGGAGGTCTAGGAGGTCATTTTGGGAGAGACAAAACCATTGCTCAGCTGAGAGAGAAATACTTCTGGCCTAGTTTAGCTAAGGATGCAAAAAAGTTTATGGCCAAGTGTAGAACATGCCAACTTGCAAAGGGCACTAGGCAGAATACCAATTTATATACTCCATTGCCTATTCCCAATGGACCTTGGGAGGACATAAGCATAGATTTTGTATTGGGTTTACCAAGAACCCAAAGAGGCCATGATAGCATATTTGTGGTTGTAGACAGATTTTAAAAATGACTCATTTTATCCCATGCAAGAAGACCACTAATGCCAACAATGTGGCTAGGCTATTCTTCCAAGAAATTGTTAGATTACATGGATTTCCAAGGAGCATTACTATTGATAGGGATGTCAAATTCATGGGACACTTTTGGAAAATATTATGGCAAAGGCTAGGAACTAAATTGGATTTTAGTTATGCTTATCATCCATAGACTAATGGATAGACTAAAGTGGTTAATATAAGCCTTGGTAATTTGTTGAGAAGTTTAGTTGGTGATAAGCCAAAGCAATGGGATCTTGTACTTGCATAAGTTGAGTTTGCATACAATGATTCCATTAATAGGTCCACAGGAAAATCACCATTCCAAATAGTCTATGGAAGGTCACCCAAAGGAGTGACTAATCTAGTCAAGGTTGTAGTTGAGAGGACAAATGTTGTAGTAGAGGACCTCACAAAGCACTTCAAGGAGCTACATGATGATATCAAGAGGAGGATCAATCAAAGAAATCAATAATATAAGCAAAAAGCAGATAAAAAAAGGAGGGTGAAGTCATATCAAGTTGGATATCTAGTTATGGTGTTCTTGAGAAAGGAAATATTTCCTAAAGGCACTTATAACAAGCTCAAGATGAAGAAAATTGGACCATGCAAGATAATAAAAAAGTTTTCTAATAATGCCTATGATATTGAGCTCCCTAAGGGGATAGATATCTCACCCATTTTTAATGTATCAAACTTGCACCCATATGTTGGAGATAATATTGCTACTAAATCTCTTGAACTGATTAGAAAAAGCATAGATTAGAGGATTCAACTGCCTAAGAAGTGATATGATCATATTGACAAAATTTTGGGTGAAATAATGGGTAAGAAAACTATGCATAGGTGGTATAAGGAGTTCCTTATGTGGTGGAAGAGAGAAATAGCAAAGGAAGATGCCTATATAAGCAAGGCAAAGTTAGCTTGCTTACATAAAGCTTCAATTTTGAATTAAGATTCGTGAGTAGGGGCTTACGATTTTTGCACCTAGGTTGACTGATGTAGGAGCATCTAATATTAATAAATTTTACCTATATTTCCCTAATATTCCCCATAGAGTCCTTTTAGATCTCTTAGTTTTTCATTTAATCTATGTTAGTATTTTTCTTAGTTTTTCTAAGTTGCTTCTAAATAAAATATTATTTTATTATATTTTTGTAGATACCTAAAATACGTCATTTTTAGGAGACTACTCATATGGGCACCTTTGTAGACCATATGAATGAGCTTGGACCTTGCCAAGACCTAGAAATGGTTTTAACCACTCATTTAGGGTAGCCTAGTCCTATGTAGTTCTAGTCGCTGATGTCAATAGTTGTTGTAATCACAACCACTAACTATAAGAGCGGCTAGGAGCTAGCTGCACCTATCGATATTGGCTATGGGTAACTTGCCCCTAGTCACATTGAGTAAGAGAAACTAGCCCTGAAACCAACTCAGGCTCCCTGAACTAAGCAAAATCAGTTGCATTTAACCAATTTGCAATGGTTCTTGGGTAGTTTTGTTTGCAAATATTCCAAAAGCCTCACCCTAATTGATCCATGCTAGCTGGTTCTTGATCTTGGATTCCTTGAGAAGCCAATGTGAGGATTTGGGAAGTCTATTTATAGACCTCCCAAAGAGAACTACTGATCTCAAATTCATTACAGTGAATCCCTATCATATTGGGGAGCAACTTTGTATCCCTATGAGGTATAGCTAAGTGTTGTCCAATTGCAGTATGATAAATTTCCATCCATCAATGGAGATTCCAAAGGCTTGAGTATTAAGTTTGATATTTTTCATCAATTCACTACAAATCCAAGATAATTTGCCACAAATCTATGTTTTGAGACACATGCGACCATTGAACATCAATTCAGTAGAGAAATTGAGCATCATCAAGCCGAGATTCAAGGAGCATATTATTTTCCCCATAATAACTATTTTCAACTGTGATCTATAGGCTTAGTCATTGAATTCGATAGCAATCAGTAGAGTAGTTTCTCTTATTGATAGCGACTAGGGTCTAGTTTAGTATTTTCTATATTTTAGCCATAGATTTTACATTCTTTGTATTGTCATTGCTTGTTTATCATATATTAATCACATTCTCATTTAGTATTTATGCTTTATTCTCAGTATTTCATGTATTTCATCTTATATTTAGGTATTTTCTCTCTTTCTTGTATTCATTTTGAAACTAGCCTCATCTTGAGAGGCATCATGTGCTATTGATGTGTCTTGTAGTTCATTTGTGTACAAGTGATAGATCTCTCTAGGGACAAAGCATCATCGAGATCACACTTCTTGATATCAAATAAAGATGCAGCTAATAAGCCCTCTTATAATAAAAGCAATGGAGGAGTGAAAATCATTGGAGCACATCTCTCCCCTTTGAGGGACCACAACATTTGTAATAATTGTATAAAATTGAAGGATTCCTTAAGAGGGTAATATTGTAATCAAGTCTTATTGTGATTAATAAAGAGCACCACATTTTTATCATCTTTAATCTTGTAATTGTTACATGCTTTCTTATTTTCAATTTGTTACATGCTTTCAAATAGATTAGATGCATGACTTTTACTACTTATAAGTGGCAATCATGGTATAAATTCCCTATTTTTATGTTGCTTAATAATATTTCTATTTTTTTTAATGTAGGTACAATCACTCTAAGCAACAGTGGCTAGCAATCCCAACCACCATTGGCTTTAGTAGCTAGCATTGTAGCTGCCCTAATCGACAATGTCTAGGGAAAAACATAGTAAAATAGTCGGAAGCCTATTTCTTCTTCGGATGATGATGCACTAGTAAGATATTACCTTTGTAGTTTTCTATTTTTTTCCTTCTGTGTAATTTTAAAAATCAAATTTAGGATTAATTACATCACATAGGGAAATTTTAAGGATAAATTTAAAAAAAAACCCCATGTTTACTACTAGCTGCTACTGGGAACATCAGCCACTGCTGCCAACTGCCCCAGAAGCTAGTGATTATAATTATAGCTACTACTGTGTATAGTGGCCAAGATTGTGAATCGTTGATTATAGTAGTGGTTGTTGTTTAGACTTGGTTGTAGATATGTTTGCTTGGGGTCTGTTTAAAATTCAATTCATCTGAATTTGCATTGCATCATTGTTAACATTAAACATCTTTTCCATACTGCATTTTTGAAAGTAAAATACATTTTACATACATGTAGTGAAAATAGCATCATATGCTATTTGATGCATTTATTTTTATGCAAATTCAAAATGAACCAATCACACACAATGTTCCAAGTGTAAACATCAGTGGCATTTTACTTTCACATCCAACCCATTTATCAAGACCAATGATGGAATCATTACCACTGAGTTGGCTTGTTGACATTAATATTTTCACACCTATTCATGGCCAAGGCTAATTCAAGAACTATCCTATCCATATAAATAGCATGTACTCTTCTTCGAAAGATATATCACTTCCTACGGTATATTGGGTGAGAATCAGTAGTACCTATGCTCCCTAATTAGATATGGGTTTAATCTCCATATCTTGGTGGGTAGACAACCTGGATGTCATTACTGAGTTTGTCACTATGATTATATAGGTGAAGCTTTAAATAATCTAATAATTACTGTTGAAGTAAACGAACAATATTCCATTGATTAGAACCAATATAAATAATACATTGTAGAGCCCAGATTAGCTCGTAATCATAGGATCTAATCAACAACTTAGGTCTAAAATAAAATAATAAAATAGACCCAATATTATATACGCTAACAATAGCGTAACTAACCTAGGTAGTTAACTAACTACCCTATCAACATAAATAAAGTAATAATATAGAATTACTATAGTAACTCTAACATCCCCCCTTATTACATTATTTATGTAATTTAAGAACTACTAACATCCCCCCTGATTACATCATTTGGTAATACAAAGAGAGCTGCGAAACAATTCAAATTTGACACGTGCAAGTGCCTTAGTGAAAATGTCTCGCAACTTGAGCATTGGTGGGAATGTACTCAAGCTGAATTCGGTGCCTTGGAACTTCGTCTCGAATGAAGTGACATTGTGTGTCAATGTGCTTGGTTCTTTCATGATGTACTGGATTCTTGACAAGATTCAAAACACCCATGTTGTCGTAGAACAAGTGTATTGGAGATTTTGATGGAAGACCCATACTTGTTAGGATGCGATGCAACCATATCACTTCGCACACAGCTTCACGTGCGGCGTGATATTCTGCCTCTGTTGATGAAATAGCAACCACCTGTTGCTTCTTGTTGTGCCAAGAGACAAGACCAGATCCAAGATGAAACAAATATCCTGAAGTTGATTTACGATCATCATATGATCCGGCATAGTCGGAGTCCGTGTATCCCTGTAAGAAGAATTTGTTGTTCCTCTTATATTCTAGGCCATATTCCATTGTGCCATGGACATAGTGAAGAACGCGCTTTGTTGCTTTCCAATGTGTAGTCTTAGGCTCCTGCATGAACCTCGAAAGATAGTTGACAGCAAATACGATATCTGGCCTAGTGTTGGTCAGATATATGAGACTCCCAATCAACTGTCGATAGAGAGTACCATCTACCTGAGGTGAATCATCATATCACGATAACTGAATTCCTGTTTCCATCGGAGTTGACATTGGCTTGCAATCAGTCATGCGATATTTTTCCAATAGGGTCTTGGCATATTTTTTCGGAGACACTTTGATGTAGTGCTCCTTTTGGCTGACTTCCAGACCAAGACAATAATGGAGAAGTCCGAGATCTGACATCTCAAAATATTGACACAAGTCTCTTTTGACAGTAGAAATCATAGTTTTTGAACTCCCTGTAATGAGCAGATCATCAACATAGAGTACAAGCAACACTATTTCAGAACCTTGTTTCTTAAAATAGAGGTTTGCATCTGACGGACATCTCTTAAATCCATGTTGTAGAAGGTGATTATCCATTTTTATATACCAAGCCCGAGGGGCTTGTTTCAAACCATATAAGGATTTTACCAATTTGCAAACTTTCTGTTGTTGGCCTTCCACTTCAAATCCTTCTGGTTGAGTCATGTAGACTTCTTCTTGGAGATCACCATTTAGAAAAGCACTCTTGACATCCATTTGGTGTACTTTCCACCCATATTGTGCTGCCATAGCACAAAGAACTCGAATGGTTGTCATCCGAGCAAGAGGTGCAAAAGTTTCCTCGTAGTCAATGCCTTCTCTTTGAGCATAGCCCTTTGCAACAAGTCGGGCCTTATGCTTATCTATTGTCCCATCTGCCTTATACTTAACTTTATACACCCATTTGCAGCCTATGGGCTTCTTTTCGTATGGCAGATCGACAAGCTTCCAAGTTTTGTTTTTCATCAAAGACTTATACTCGCATCCATAGCGGCCTTCCACTGAGGCTCACCAAGAGCATCTTGCACTGATGCGGGTTCAAGATCGTCTATGGAAGACATAAACACCCTATCATTATCAATATCCATATCTTCTGTATCTCTCTCTGGATCTACAGAAAGTTCCTCAAAATATTGACACAGATCATCAACCCCAGTATTCTCTGTTGTAGCTTTCTCCTGTCGAGCCATGCTACGAGTACGAGGCCTATCCAATGTCAAATATGGTGGAGTGGATAGCTTAGAGTCTTTGATTGTATTTGTATACCACTTTGGATTCTTCTTCTGAGGTGTTGAAGAAGATGAAGACGGACCTCCAACCTTTGATGAAGGAGATTTATCAACCTTAGTTTCCACAAGGTCTAGGTATACATCTGATGTGTTTTCTGATGTGAAAGCCTCATCAAAAACTACATCTCTACTAATGTGTATCTTCTTGGTCAAGGGATCAATCAAACGATAACCCTTAGAGTGCTCATCATACCCAAGAAGAATACACTTCAATGTCTTCTCATCTAGCTTCTTCCTTTTCTCTTTTGGTATGTGCATGAAAGCTTTACATCCAAAAATGCGTAGATGAGAAATGGAGGGTTTCCTACCACTCCATGCTTCCTGTGGAGTCATTCCTTGTAGAGCCTTTGTGGGTGCCCTATTCAATAGATATACTATTGTGGTGACAGCTTCTGCCCAATATAGTTGCTCAAGACTAGCTCCTGTGAGCATGCAACGAACCATTTCCATGATGGAACGATTCCTCCTTTCAACAACTCCATTTTGTTGAGGAGTATAAGCAGTAGTTAACTATCGTGTGATCCCATTTTCTTTCAAGAACTCAGAGAATTATTTAGAGGTGAACTCCCCCCCTCGATCTGAGCGGAGGGTCTTTATAGAAGTCCCTGACTCCTTTTCAACAGATTTCTTGAATTGTTGAAAGAAGCCAAATGCTTCAGATTTTAGTTGAAGGAAGAATACCCACATCTTTCGTGAGTAATCATCCATGAATAACTGAAAATACCTCTTACCCCCACAACTGTTGGGAGTTAAGGGACCGCACAGATCGGTGTGAATCAACTCCAGAGGTTTCTTTGCTCTTGTAGAGCTCCTTTCAAAAGGCACTCTATGCTGCTTTCCTGCCAAGCAGTCAGAGCAAACTGGTAAAGTGGTAGAAAGGGAAGGAAGACCTTTTACCATTTCATACTTACTTAACTCAAGTAAGTAACCAGAACTCAAATGTCCATATCTCTTGTGCCATAGGGAAGTTGCCTCCTTTGTAGAGACTGTCATGGCTACATGTGGAGTAGAGATAGCATCTAAGGCAAATAAGCCATGCTTATATGAAGCAGTTGCAATGTTCTTACCCCTCCTGGTAATAGAACAACACTTCTTGCCTCCCTCAACACTAAAGTTCACAACCATATCTTTGTCCAGAATTTGTGTGACTCGACAACAAATTGTTTGCCAATCCTGGAACATAGAGAACTTTGTCAATCTGACACTTGCCATCAGGAAGAGTGACTGAAATAGTACCTTCTCCCTGAACCTTGTAGGTTTTATCATCAACAATAGTGACAGGTTTGCCCTCTTTGGCCTCAAAAGACTCAAACCATGATTTGTCACCAGTCATGTGCTTACCGGCTCCGGAATCAACATACCAGATAGGATCCGTCTGCTTGGACACTGTGGTAGTCATGAGAACTTTGTGGGCTCTCTCAGAATCCATGTCAGATTCTTCAACAACAACATTCACTTGTTGTTTGTTCTTTTGTGGTTTGTTCCGGCCTTTCTGTTTTGATTGTTTATTCTTATGCCAACATCTGTTTGTATCATGACCTTCTTTGTCACAGATCTTGCAATATCGCTTTTTTTGTTGAGGTTGTTGAGTTTGTTTCCCTTTTGAATCCTTTTGTGAATTCCCTCCCTTCTAAAAATTACCCTTCTTCTGGTTCTGCCCTTTCCTGTTGATGTAGAGGGCAGTGTTAGAAGAATCATCTCGCTGTAGTTGGCGTGCCTCCTCCTCTTGAAGCATATTAACCAATTCTACAAAAGTAACTTTCCATTGCGATACCTGAAGGGAAGTGATCAACACCCGATAAGAATCAGGTAAAGCTCTCAATACAATTGAGGTAAGGAGCTTGTCATCAACTGGTTCTCCTAAAGAATTCAACTTTGCTTTCAATTCAGACACTCTGCAAAGAAAAAATTCAACTGTCTCCCCCTGCTTCATGCTTAGACTGTGTAATTGAGATTGAAGAAATAGAATAGTGGAATCATTCTTTCCCTCATATATAGTATTAAGGGCATCCCATGCCTCTTTACTATGTTCACAATCAACAATATGGGGTTGAACTTCATCAGACACAACAAGCAAAATGAGCACTTTTGCTTTGTTGTCTGTCTTGTCAAAGTCTTTTTGAGCAGTAGATGGAGCTGTAGCACCAACAACAGATGAAGGTCTTGTTGTTGCTCCAGATACAACATCCCATAAGTCATCCATGACTAGGATTGCCTTCATCTTGTTTTTCCATGGTGTGTAATTAGGACCTTTCAACAACTGATGAGAATCAGTCATTAATTTTGCAGACATGGTGAAGGTTCCTTATAACACCAATTGGTCCCCCTTTCGATATACCTTTTTCTAGGCCGTTATACCATACAAAATACCCGCCCTTACGTGAGGGAAACTATAGGTATTTAGAAAGATAAAAAAAAATCACCCGCCCTTACGTGAGGGAAACTATAGGTAATTTTTAGAGATCATACGATACGTGGTACTTAAGCAAGATTGAAAGGGAATAGTCTTGTTGATGGCACCTACCATAGAAAGTCTGCAATCCTCATGCGTGGGGCGTAACTTCCCCTAAACACTTTGGATTTCAGAACTTTCGTCAGGATTTACGCCTAAACACAAGAACTATTAGGGTAATGGATGGAGTAAAAAAATGCAAAATGGCAAACTTATCTCTCCCCGACGATTTATAGAGAACAAGCTCAGACGTCATTTTGGTAGCTATATTAGGCGACGGATACAGTAGCGCAATCACGACAGCTTTACCTGTAAGTGCTGGCCAGAGGTATCACAAATACCGAACGCTGCAGTGCAATAAATTGCACGGATGGGTTTTAATTATTTCGGGGACTTAGGGAGTGAATTTGATTTTTTTTAACTTTTAATGAAGTAGTGCAAAATAGAAAAAAATGCAACCTACAACATAAAAGTGCCCACAGGAATGACCCACTAGGTGTCGGGCGCAGCCGAAAATGCACCTTTACAATAATGCCAAATTTGCTTTTCAAAAAATTACTCACTTTCCCCCTTTGATTTTTGAAAAAAAATACCCCCCCTTAAAAAAAATCTCTTAACAAAGCATTTTTATAATTATTATATAGTTTTAAAGTTAAAAAAAAATTAATTTTAATTTATATAGTTGAAAAAACTATTAAAAAATAAATTAAAATCAAATTTTAATTTATATAGTTTTAAAACTATGTAAAATAAATTAAAATCAAAAAATTTTAATTTAACTAAAAAACATAATAATTAAAAAAAAACTTTATAAAAAATTTTACCTGTTTTTTTTCAAGCGGGGGGGTCTGCGGGATTGGAACCCGCGACCTGAAGGCTCCCTGAGCCTTACCGCACAGTCCACCACCAGGTGGACTAGCGGGCTGATCCGAAAGGATCAGGGACCCCCTCCTATTTGAGGAGGGTCCCAGAAGCCCGTCCCCTGCGCGGCCGCCTGGCCGCGGCTTCCTCCGTGGCTGGCAGCTACCGCTGCTACAGGCGACGGTAGGTTGGCGCCAGCGTCGCATGGCAGCATCTGTTATAGGTGGTCGTGGATGCAGGCGGTGGTAGGGTGGCCGCGGCTATAGGCCGCGGCATCTGCTACAGGTGGCCACAGCTGTAGGCGGTGGCATCTGCTGCAGGTGGCCACGGCTATAGGTGGCGCCTGCTTCACGCGGTGATGCTTGCATAGCGTGCGACGTCAGGGGGGATGGTGGTCCAGGGAGTCGCACAGGAGTCGCACGGGGGTGGGGGGGTGGGCACGTGGGAGGGCATGCCAGGGAGTGCGTGCATAGGGAAAAATGCATAGCAAACATGTGCATGGGAGTGCGTGCATAGGAAAAAATGCACAGCAAACAATGTGCGTGGGAGTGCATGCACAAATTGATGCAAATTTTTTTTTTTTTAATTTCTAAGGTTCGGAACCTTAGAATAAAAAAAATTCCTGCTCTGCTTCCACTTCCAGCCGTGTTTCTGCTTCCTCCAAAATAGCTTTCGCTTTCTCCAAGCAAGCTTTCGCTGCCTTTTTTTTGTTTTTTTTTTCAGACCAGCTCTGCAAAAAAAATATTGTCACCCCCTATTATCAAACTGGCTCTGATGCCATGTTGAAGTAAACGAACAATATTCCATTGATTAGAACCAGTATAAATAATACATTGTAGAGCCCAGATTAGCTCGTAATCATAGGATCTAATCAACAACTTAGGTCTAAAATAAAATAATAAAAATAGACTAAATATTATATACGCTAACAATAGCGTAACTAACCTAGGTAGTTAACTAACTACCCTAAATAAATAAAGTAATAATATAGAATTACTATAGTAAATCTAACAATTACATCAACTACTTAAAACATGATAAGATTTCAGATTGTATTCACAACAAACCATAATATTGTTGGTCAAATATTTGCCTAATCAATAAACACAACATTTATGCACCCTAGATATGGCCAACATGGAAATGCCCAAGGAAAGATATGTCCTTCGTGCGAATCTCCAGAGAGGGTTGGTTCCCGAACTAATTCTAAAACTGGTTGAATACTAGAGATGCAGGAAAGAAATTGCAAATTGTGGAAAGAAATGGGAAATATTGCCACAGACCAAAGTGTAGGTTTCGAGTCATACTAAAAGCAGTAAAACACTCAAGCACAAAACAACATCAAATAGAAGGAAAGATAGTAGAATAAACTTACAATATTGCAATAATAACTTTTAAATTAACACATCAGTACTCACTCTTCCACTAGCAACATTTAAATCCAAATATAGAATTTAAATAGGATAGCAAATAAAAAGAATGAATGTTAAAGGAAGTGCACTACGTAGAAAGAAATTATATACAAAATCGCTTATCAATTCAGAAGCTTGATGTCTTTCATTAATGCAAAGAACTTAGAGAGTATTCTCACAAAGTTTCTAACCTCCCTCTTTACAAAAATATTTGCTTAGTATTTATAGAGGTTTCTGCCTCTTTCATTAGTTACATGTGAGAGAAGAATGTTTTGGGATCAAAGACAACAACCAAAAAAATCTCCTCGATTTCTTGGAAAATCTGTGCACTTGAGAAACAAATTCTAGAAAATCTGAAATTCGGACATAGATGTGCATGATAGGAGAAATCATTAAATTCTTTAAAAAACTTTGATACATTGGAAATCATGAAAACTTATTTCTCCTCGCCTTTATCCTTGCGATTCACAAAATAGAGTTACTGAGGGTGCCCTTCATTAAATACATGCAATTCAATATTTGACCATTTCCTTGTTCTCCTTAAATTCATCTTCGCCATATCAAACGCGTGCACAATCTTCATTAAGCACATTCACCCCATGAAAATGCAAACCGGATGTTCACCCTAAAGGAAGGGCGAACAGGACATTCACCTCTAGTATGGGCAAACGCGATTCTTCATTGTTGAAAGGAAGTTCGCCCCTGGGATGGGCGAACGTCATGTTCGCCCCTTGACTAGGGAAAACTACATTTTTTTGGCATGCGGACAACCAAGTACCCCAAGGCACGTTCACCCTAAGAAAGGTTGAATTGCATGTTTGCCCCTAAGGAAGGGCGAAAGCGATTTCATACTTAAAATTTTTGCCAATACATTTTCAAAATAGGTTCGTCCCAGGAAAGGGCGAATGAGGCGTTCGCCCCTCCTTAAGGGCGAATGTGAATATCCATAAATACATAAAGATTATTTTTCAAAGTGTCTTCGATATTTCTCTTTGTTCTTTCTAGAATACAATCTATCAGACTTATACATACTGAATTGAAAATATATTATCGCTTCTTACAGAAATTAATACAAAATTTTCCCAAAATCCCAATGAAATACAAAATGACCAACAAACACACAAAACAAGTTTTAGGAAACTCAAAGAAAATTTAAAAGAGATAATAATTTTGTGTGCTATGTGACCTAATCCTAAAATTCTACTTTTTTATTCTACATCCTACAAATCAAAAATTGTGCAAATTGGAGCTATAACAATAAATATATGTTGGTTTTATGATTACTCTATTTTTGAGTGATTTTTAAGCCAAAAATTGGGAAAAACTTCACTAAAATAGTCATAAAAAGCCCTAGACAACCCCAAAAATCACCAAATTTGTTTTGTTGTCTTGGTTAGCCCCTTGTAAACCTCTCATAGCATTTTTAGATCTGGCTCCACATTTTCCTAAAATTCTTAAAATTAGTCATTTTTTCATGAGCCTCGGTTGGCCAAATATTCCAAAAATACAAAATTTGATCCAAAAATCACTTTTTGGAGTCTTGGCCCATTGTTATTAGCTCGTCGCACTAATAATTTTGGTATATAACACCCACAAAATTTTTTTGGAAGTCAATTTTTTTTATAAAAGACAATATGGTCGAGGGACCTCCCATGGTGAAAAAGTTTTAGGAAACACAAGAAAAACTTAAAAGAGGTAAACACCCTATTTACTTTATTTGTATCTTAAAATTTACACAATAGATAAATTCATGAAGTTATGATCACCACACGGGGCCATCCTTGGTCTATGACTAAGGTGACACCCAATGCACCAGAGGGCCCAGACCACCCTAGAGGCAGCACACCTGCCCATAATATACATGAACGAACTTTGGGTAGTCTTAGAGGAGACAACACCAATAATGGTGGATCTCACAAAAAAACCTTGCCTAGGATAATTAACATTAGATCTGCTCATGATCCACACAAGAACATTTCCAGACCTACTTCTCATCACATTGAGAGATCAAATCTACCCAATGAGAGGCGACATAAAGGGATTGTGACCATTCACATACCCATTGTAATAGCAAATCCTTCCAAGCATGGAGGGTTTCATTTATCCTACTATAGTATTGGTGGGAGAGGTACTCCTCTTGCCCAACCTTGGAAGACCCATCACCTTGACTTCTTAGATCAAGGTGCTAGAAGATCATAACATAGGACATTTGAGCATGGAAGCATATATCACAATCATACTCCTTGAGGATCCATTGGGTCCACTAAGGAATACATCATGGAAGAGGTAATTGAAACCTGACTACGTCCTATCCATACCTGTGGTGAGTGTTCCAGGAAAACACATGGTACCCCTGCAACATCCTTACATGAGGATTGTACCCCTTGGGAAGAGCTTAATGTCAATGCAACATCAATTAATTGAGGAAAGAGAGTTGCCAACCTTGTTGCATAATTTGAGGTAAACAAAGACCTTTGCACGGAGTTGCAAAGCCATAGACCCTACATAGCAAACCGATCATATCGGTCACATAGGTCAAACATAATTCAAAGAGGACAAATGATCCAAGATCAATTGAAGGATTTGTGCATCGAGCATGAGTGTTTATAGAACTTAGAATGAGAAAATGTAAAACAATAGAGGTTGCACCAAAAATTATTAAATGAACAGTGCCTAGAAGAACAATGCCTCCTTGATCAAAAGGAGCACAAAGAGCAATCAAATAGGTTGGATCGATCAAAATTACCTCCCCATAGTGAGTATAGGTAGCAGTGCAATGAGATACATGCTACATCACACCCTAAGTTGCATACTAGGTGAGTAGACAATCATATTCACCATACTTCTCAACATGCTTCTCGACCACATAAGCATCTAGCACCAAACCAACCAGAGCATAGCCAATATGAAGAATCTGAACAAGATAACCAAGATTAGCAGTATGATGAACTATCTTCTATAGATGTTGCCTATGAATACTAATATTTTCTTAGTATTGATAGAGTTTTTTGCCTCTTTCATTAGTTACATGTGATAGAAGAATGTTCTGGGATCAAAGACAACAACCAGAAAAATCTCCTTGATTTCTTGGAAAATCCGTGCACTTGAGAAACAAATTCCAAAAAATCTGAAATTTGGACATAAATGTGCATGATAGGAGAAATCATTAAATTCTTTAAACAACTTTGATACATTGGAAATCATGAAAATTTATTTCTCCTCGCCTTTGTCCTTTCGATTCACAAAACAAAGTTATTGAGGGTGCCCTTCATTAAATACATGCAATTCAATATTTGACCATTTCCTTGTTTGCCTTAAATTCATCTTTGCCATATCAAACGTGTGCGCGATCTTCATTAAGCACTTTCACCCCATGAAAAGGCAAATGGGATGTTCACCCTAAAGTAAGGGCGAATGGGATGTTCGCCTCTGGGATAGGCAAACGTGATTCTTCATTATTGAAAGGAAGTTCGCCCCTAGGACGGGTGAACATCATGTTCCCCCCTTGACCAGGGTGAACTAAATTTTTTAGGCACGCAGGTAGCCAAGTACCCCAAGGTGTGTTCGCCCCAAGAAAGATCGAACAACATGTTCGCCCCTAAGGAAGGGTGAATGCGATTTCATACTTAAACTTTTTGCCAATATATTTTCAAAATAGGTTCGCCCCAAGAAAGGGCGAATGAGGCATTCGCCCCTCCTTAAGGGTGAACGTGAATATCCATAAATACATAAAGATTTGTTTTCAAAGTGTCTTCAAGATTTCTCTTTGTTATTTTTGGAATACAATATATCAGACTTCTACATACTTAATGGAAAGTATATTATCGCTTCTTATAGAAATTAATACAAAATTTTCCCAAAATCCCAATGAAATACAAAATGGCCAACATTTCTTGGCAACTCACGGGGTATCCAAATCGCATGGATGCAAGCGATCCCAGGCATTTATTCATTGGGTGCAGAGTCTGTACAAAATATGCAAACATATTATCTTTTAGGGGCCACCTGTGCGCACTTTGCTTCTTCTGCTTCAGCTGTGACCCTAAGCACTTCAACACGTTTAGCTTCTTTCGTCACATTTTTTGCTGCTTCACGATTTGCTACCGCCTTTGCTTCTTGTTCTGTAATAACCTCTGAAAGAGCCTCGTATGTGCGTACAGCGTTATGCCAAGCTTCAGTGGTAAACAAGCAGTGAGTACTGAGATACTCATAAATGAAGAAAAGACTTTGTACATTTGTCAATCTGAGGTGCTTCGAACGTTGAGCCAAATCATAAAGGGAAAGCTCCAAACGTGTATATTTATCCATCAGTGGCAAGACCTACACTTGAGTGAGGGGCTCAACCAATACATCAATGTCTACAGTATCTTCAATAAATGCACTCCAGAGCTCTTGCAACTACTCCATCAGAAGAGGCTCACCCCAATCATCTAGGAAGGTGGTGAAACCCAGCCGGCCAATAGTCTCAAAATGAGACATTGAAATAGTATGCTCTCACTCAATAGTATTGAGGATGGCCCGCACCTCATTTACAAGGTCCATACACTAAAAATAGCTTCACGGAGTTACCCGCACTTGAGACCAAGCATAGTCCATCTTGCTGAGAGAGCAAATATACAGAGACATATTCAACAAAGTTTGTATCTTCATAGTCTTCTCCATATGGGGCGATAGCAACTCCTCCACTGAGTCAATCATTTGTTGCCCAAGTTGGATTTGTATCCCTACTTCCCATAAGTACTACAACACCTTGATTGCGTGCGCGGCCAACTTTGTGGAATTTTGTACAGAGCGATGGTGAAGGTCTCTTATGCTATCACACGAAAACCCTACAACAGACACGGCCTTAGCTTTAAGCTACTTTTTGATTTCTTTGACCTGTTGCTAAAGGTTATGCATCTCAATCCGAGTGGCATCATGCTACTTTAAGTGCACCTTGAATTGATTGTGAAAATATTCCCTTTCAGTGGCCATTGTTTCTTATGTTGCCTTGCTCTTATCCAATGCACTCTCCAGCTCAAGTACCCTATTTTGTAGCTCAAAATATTTTTCTTTATAATGCTCCCCATGCAAATACAATGATCTCATATCTACTTGCATATTGCTCATTTTTTCAATGGGATCAATCCACGTCAGATCTTCAGTTATAGTCTCAAAAACATAGTCCTCAAGCTACAACTCGCCTTGAGGCTTCTGAACCATTGGAGTTAATGTTGTCACATGAGCCTCCTTGGTAATTGGATCAAAGGCCACCTTCTTGATCGACCGCACTAGTGCCAAATCTTCTTTCCACCATATACTCTTCAACCATTGAGAGGAGCTCAGGTGCGCTCAATTTAATTTTTCAACATCTAGCTATGCACGGGCCACCTGCACGTCTAGAACAGTCTGTAGCTCCAAAAATGGAGTAAATGGAACAAAAATCTCTGGGCAACTAAGACCAGTGGACATTGATGATACAGATTGAAGTGGAGGAACATACATAAGGATGGTGGAAGAGAGGGAAAGAGTGGATGAGATGGAGGACACAGATGTAGACGTGGTTACACTAAGCCTAGATAGAGCTTGCGTACTAATAGCCACAAGGGCAGAAGAAATGATGACTGAGGGAAGGGGACATGGAAAAGGATTAGTCTCTAATACATAAGAACTAAAAGAAATGGAGGGTACAAAAGCGGGAATGAAAGGAGCAGTAGTGACTTCAAAAATGGAAATAGTAGAATCAGAAGGGGGAACCATAGAAAGATAAATGGAAGGAAGACCAAAGGACAGGAAGGTAGAAAATGGAGGGGATGAAAATGAAACTGAGGGGATCGAAGAAGAAATTACTGTGTGCCCGATGAGGGAAATGGAAGATGAAGGAAGAGATGACATACCTTAGGGCACAAGCACCATTAGTTCTTTGGATGGTGGAGGTTGTGCAATTACCTCCTTTCCTCGCTCTACCTCCTACTCACCAAAATTGAGGGCTACTTCTTCATTCAGAATCTCAACATGATAATCTTCCAAAAGTTGCTCCTCCTCTTACTATACCATAAAAATATTTGCGCTATTGATGTAGGGCGATCACCATTGAGGACAAGGTTTGCTACTGGTATAGAAGCAACTACGAAACTCGATGTAATAGGAATAGTAGTACCTAAAGACATGGGTGTTGTAATGGTTGAAGTAGTGGCTATGCTAGTTCGAGGCTGCTTAGCTACTTTAGGAAAAGGGGGCACCATCGATCGTTTTTGTTTCTTAGGCGAGGGAACTTCTTCAGGAGGGTGCTTCACCCTTTGAGTTTGCTTTTGAAAAACATGGGAGTGTTCTTCTTCTTCCTCTTCTTCTTTAGTGTTGTCCTCAACCATAAGACTCTCCTCCTCATGTTCACTTTTGCCACTTTTAGACTGTTGAAAACTTTGCGGCAAAATGGTGGTAAAGGTGACAGGCTGATAGGAATCCACAAACCTATCATAAACTTGAGAGAACTGGGTATCAAGCTTCAATCCATAAGTAGCATAGGGCTTCCTTCGATAAATGTGCATTACCCACCAATTCATAATTTTCTCCTTCTTCCAATACGAGGGTTTACCTCTTGGATAGTCCCAAACAAACCTGGAGGAGGAATATGAATTTTATTCTTTCCAGGATTATACTCCACTTCCTACTCATAATAATCATGCCATGGAGGAAGGGAGGACATTTTTTCCACATGCTAGTTCATGTCTGACCCATCAAAATTATTTTGGTGCTTTTGAATATCCGGGCGCGGGAAACAATGAAAGTTCTTCACCTTAATAAGCGCCAAAAATTTTCCAAGTGGATCATATCACCAGCGTTGCGGCAACTCAATTAGTCCCAGGTCTTGAAGCACCACCGTCAAAAGACAATTTTGCCCAACCTGGTTCACTTCTGTACTCCCAAACTTAAGAGGCATAGTACAGGTCATTTTCTTCCCTCATCTAGAGTCGTATATATCATTAATATAATCTATCTGGTGCACAACTTCCATAGCAAAAATGTGTGCAGTGGAAAAATAAGGCAACAAAAAAGGTTTACCTGTATATCCAAAAATTCAAACGACCACACCCCAGGTGAGCAAAAATATGTCACCCTTCTCCTCTGAAACAACGACATCCCTTAGGTCATGAGGCACTCAATCACAACTACCACAAATTAACTCGATGGCTGGGCCCAAAAACCAGTTATTAAAGCTATATACATAGTCCTTCTTAATCAATACTTGAGTCCACTTATAAACTGGCAGAGGTTCATTCTTTTCACCTATCTGCATAACAGTAATGAAAGAAAAATGTCAATGCATCTAAAAAATAAAAACCATACCATCAGGGAAGTATACCAAAATGTCCTAGTCTTCCCTTCTTGCAACCTCGACAACTGCAAATTAATTCTCTGAGAAACAAATTTGGCCCAGTCAAAATAAATTGGATTCCCCCTGCCTCATAGCCACGGGAGAATAAAATTCTACCTTGCAAATACATTGGGCCATACCTACCTACAATTTGTGCACAGTTTCATCTGAAGTTAACCCAACAACCCAGGCAAGCATGGAATAAATATCCTAGCACTTGAATTCTGAAAGGTTTTTAGGAAAACTCAATAGCTGCCCCATTTGTGGCTCCTTGACGAGCTACATCTCCATAAATTTCCTCATAGCAATAGTGGAAACATACTTTTCCTCTTGCTCATCCATATGAATTTTCTTATTTACTGCATAGCTCGGCATGCTCACCCCACAAGCAAAAGCCTCTCGGACCTTGTCTGGTGTAATCATAAAAATAATCTCATTCCGAGCATTTTGGACAGCCCTAGTGGAGGAGTCATAAAATTATGCAATTAATCATATGAGTTTCGAGGTATGGATGCATAGACGAGCAAAGATACCATGAAATTTGTGCATGGTGAGGCATCGTGAGCCAAGTATTATGGGAAACCCCTTGATCGACTGCAGCTTCAACCTCTTGCCTTAATCTATCAATTCCCTTATGTGTAATCAAACAATCACCAATTTCGGCCATTTCATCTTCATAGGGATCCAAATCAACATAATCATTTTGTCGGGTATTTTTAGCCCTCAAACTTCTCTCTCATCTCTTGGCTGGTTGTACTTCAACATCCTTCGATGCCTTTGTCTATTCTTTGCTACGTCTTCCTATATTGTCAAATAAAAACTGTAGCTTTTTTTGCAATTCCTTGCTTAGCAGCTTCTGAAAATTCCTCTGCACCTTGGAAAACAGGATACAAAACATCACGAAAAGAAAAAAAATAAGGAAAACAAGACTTGTCTTTTTTCTTCAAAATTCTATAGGAGCGTTACCAACTACCACAGTAATTACAGAATAAAATGCAGATGCACCTTTGGAGAGAAACATTCTTCGAAAATTGCTTAGACTCCTTTCCCAAAGCGCAAAAAACCTTCCCTTTGGTTCACCATCGGATTCTTCTTGGAAAACATGCCCACAACACAGCGCAATCTCATAGAACAATGTGCCCTAATGCCAATAGCTTACTAGGAAGATCAAACCTATCATTAATTATCAATCATTAATTGTGTCAACTACCTTGAAAAGCTCAATCTGAGCGCCTCCCATGTTTGAACATCATCACTTAAAGTTGGCGCCGACTACTTTCAATGACCGCCACGTAACCTTTGGGAAAAATTAATTGCTCCAAATGCGCTTCTTAGGAAAGCTTTGCCAATGAAAGTGTCTCTTAAAACTCCATGGTGCGCCTTCTTTAAAGCAATCTTCACTATGTTTTCTTCCTTTTTGTTTTTGTGTTTTTTTCTTTTTTAGAAAAAGTGCCATGCACAATGCCCCCCTTTTTTTCTTTTCTCTCTTTTTTTCTTGGTGGCGTCAACAAGATGCATTCACCTAAAAAATGGGTGAACGTGATGTTCACCCCTTCCAAGGGGCATGCGCGAACCTGTGTTATTACTTTGTCATCCTTGAATTTCATTTTTTTTCCCTTTCTTTCTTCTTTTTTTTGTTTTTGTTTTTTTTTAAACAACATGCATATTTACACTAAAATATTACATATGTACAAGGTACTACCTTCAATTTAAAATAATGAAATATAGGCCTTCAAATTAAGGCCATTCACTAGAATGGGGAGCTCGCACCCTTCCATATCACATATTCAAAATGCATTAGAAGTGATAGCCGAAATCCGAAAAGGTCCCTCCCAAATTGCATCAAACTTATGATGTTTCCCAGGCTTAGATTTTTTTTCATTCCATTTTAATACCAAGTCACCCACCTGGAATCTTCGATCAATGGTTTTACTCTGAAACCACTTCTTTATTTCAGCAGCATGTTCTAGAAAAGCGTGATAAGCTCGCTTCCTTTCTTCTTCTAATTGTAGCAATTGTGCCAACCTTACCTCTATGGGATTATTTTCTTCATTTTCATCTTGAAACATCTTCAAAGTTTAGAGCATAGGAAGTTTGCTAGCGTACTTTGTATTCTTAACGTACTTTGTCCTTTACATTATTTAGATGTCTATTACAACTGCGTAACAGATCTGTTCCGCCGGGTTCTATTCCCGGTTGTGTAACTCATTATTTAAACATGGTTTAATGCAATGCAATGTTGTTCGCTGGTTTTACATGGCATCAGAGCCAGACTGGTACGGGATCTTTTTGCAGTGAAAGGGAGCAGCGAGAGGAGGCTGGAGGCGGACGAGCAGAGGAATTTTTTTATTTTTTTTTCCGCGACGTGTTATTCGACAGCAGTTGCGGGAAAAAATAAAATAAAATAAAATAAAATAAAAGTTTGCGTAGCCCGGCGCAGGACGTGGAACGTCGCGCCCAGGCCAGACCGCAGAGACGCGAGCCCGAGCTCGACACGGGATTGACGTTGACGTCTGCGCAGGGCGCAGAACGCCAACCCCCCTCCCCATTGGAGGGAGCGGACGCGACAGCGCCACCCCCCCATGTTGGTGGAGACCGCGCAATCGCGCGGGCCCCAACGCCCCTTTCCCCCCCTCCCTGCGCGACGCGCACATCGTGCGCGCGCTCCCCGAGACCCCCCCTCCCCTCCCCGACGGGAATTTGAATTTTGAAATTCCCGCCTCCCCGCTCCTCCCCCCCTCCCCGCCCGGGTATAAACCCCCCCGGCGCGGGCCGGACAGAATTCCCCCGGCCGGACGCAGAGCCAGCGCGAGCGCGGGTCGCAGCCGCGCAGACGGCGGGACAGGCGAAATTTTTTTTGGAATTTTTTTTCTCGATAAAAAAAAAAAAAAAAACGCAGTGCGAGCGAGGGGAAGCAGCGACGCACGATGAAGCGGAGCGGAGCGCGAGACTGCGGAGGAGGAAGCCGCGAAGCAGTCGGAGGCTGCTGCAGAGGGTGTTGAAAAGGGAGGTGGCTTACTGATCATTTCGGATCAGCCCGCTGGCTCACGTGGTCGTGAGCCGTGCGGTAAGGCTCAGGGAGCCTGCAGGTCGGGGGTTCGAATCCCGCCGACGCCCCCCAAGGTATTATTTTTTTTGCAATGTCATTTTTTAATTATTATTTTTTTTAATTAAAATTTTTAATTTTAATTTTTTTAATATAGTTTTTTAAACTTTATAAATTAAAATTTTAATTTTAATTTATTTTTTCTAAAGTTTTAAAACTATATAAATTAAAATTATTTATTTTAATTTTAAATTTATAATAATTATTAAAAATGCTTTGTTAAAGAAAGCCTTTTAAGGGGGGATATTTTTTCAAAAAATCAAAGGGGGATAGTGAGTAATTTTTCGAAAAATAGCAATTTGGCATTGTAAAAGGTGCATTTTCTGCTGTGACCGACACCTTGTGGGTTATTCTTGTGGGCAATTTTTTTTGTTGTATGTTGCATATTTCATTTTTGCACTATAACATTAAAAATTAAAATCAAAACACTCCCTAAGTCCCCGGAATATAAAACCCATCCGTGCAATTTTATTGCACTACAGCGTTCGGTATTTGTGATACCTCTGGCCAGCACTTACAGGTAAAGCTGTCGTGATTTGGCTACTGTATCCGCCGCCTAATATAGCTGCTATAACGACGTCTGAGCTTGTTCTCTATAAATCGTCGAGGAGGAATAAGTACGCCATTTTTGCATTTTTTTACTCCATCCACTACCCTTTATCGCACTTGTGTTTAGGCGTAAATCCTAATGAAGTATTCTTCATAGTGTTTAGGGGAAGTTACGCCCCACGCATGAGAATAATCTTCTATGGTAGGTGCCATCAACAAGGCGATTCCCTTTCAGTACCGCTTATGTTCCACGTATCGTATGATCTCTAAAACTCACCTATAGTCTCCCTCACGTAAGGGCGGGTGATTTTTGTTGATCTTTCTAAATACCTATAGTTTCCCTCACGTAAGGGCGGGTATTTTGTATGGTATATTGGCCTAGCAAAAGGTATATCGAAAGGGGGACCAATTTGGTGATATAAGGAACCTTCACTATGGCCGCTGTTGCAAAGTTGATGACTGATCCGCATCAGTTATTGAAAGGTCCAAATTATACACCATGGAAACATAAGATGAAGGCTATTCTCCAAATGGAAGATTTGTGGGATATTGTTACTGGAGTAGCAACTAGGCCTTCACCAATAGCAGGATCCACAGGTCCTTCAGCAGATCAGATAGCTTTTGACAAGAAAGACAGTAGAGCAAAGGTGCTCATTTTGTTTGCTGTTTCAGATGAAGTGCAACCTCATATAGCTGACAAAGCAAGTGGTAAAGAGGCATGGGATGCCCTTAGAACCATCTATGAGGGGAAGAATGAATCCACCATTCTTCATCTTCAACAACAACTTCATAACCTGAGTTTGAGACAGGGTGAAACAGTTGAACTCTTTCTCTGCAGAGTGTCTGAGTTGAAAGAGAAATTGAGTTCTCTGGGAGATACTGTGGACGAAAAGCTTCTCATTTCACTTGTGATGAGAGCTTTACCTTCTTCATTTGATATGTTGATAACCTCCATCCAGGTGTCCCAACGACAAATTACCTACATCGAGTTGGTCAATCTGCTTCAACAACAGGAGGCACGCCAACTTCACAAGGATGATTCTTCCAATACAGCCCTATACACCAACGGGCAGGGTTCTAGGAAGAAAGGTAATGGGCAAAAAGGAGGCAAATTTCAGAAAGGAGGAAATTCTCAACAGGATACGAAAGGAAAAGGCAAACAACCTCAACAGAAGAAGAGGTGGTGCAAGATCTGTGAGAAAGACAACCATGACACCAACAGGTGTTGGCATAAGAACAAGCGGAAAGGCCAAAACAAACCACAAAATAAAAACAAGCAACCCCAGGTGAATGTTGTTGTTGAAGAATCTGACTCAGATTCTGAATGGGCACACAAGGTGCTCATGACTACCATAGATTCCACTCAGAGGGATCCTATTTGGTATGTCGATTCTGGAGCTAGCAAACATATGACTGGCGACAGATCGTGGTTTGAATCATTTGAGGCCAAAGAGGGCAAACCTGTCACCATTGTTGATGATAAAACCTACAGTGGTTCGGGGAGAGGGTACGGTTTCAGTCACTCTTCCCGATGGCAAGTGTCAGATTGACAAAGTCCTCTATGTTTCGGGATTGGCTAACAATTTGCTGTCAGTGACACAAATCCTGGACAAAAATATGGTTGTCAACTTTCGTGTTGAGAATGGAAAGAAGTGTTGTACTATTACTAGGAAGGGTAAGCATATTGCAACAGCTTCATATAAGCATGGCTTATTTGCACTAGATGCTATCTCTACTCCACATGTTGCCATGACTGTCTCTACCAAGGAGGCAACTTCCCTATGGCACAAGAGATATGGGCATCTTAGTTCTCAGCAAGTATGAGATGGTAAAGGGTCTTCCTTCCCTTTCTGCCACATTGCCAGTGTGCTCTGACTGCTTGGCAGGAAAGCAGCATAGAGTACCATTTGAGAAGAGCTCTACAAGAGCACGAAAACCTCTGGAGCTAATTCACACCGATCTATGCGGTCCTTTCACACCCAACAGTGTTGGAGGGAAGAGGTACTTTCAGTTATTCGTAGATGACTACTCACGAAAGATGTGGGTTTTCTTTCTCAAACTGAAATCTGAAGCTTTTGCATTCTTCCAGCAGTTCAAGAAATCCGTTGAGAAGGAGTCAGGGGCTTCTATCAAAACCCTCTGCTCAGATCGAGGGGGAGAGTTTACCTCTAATGAATTTTTTGCATTCCTAGATAAGCATGGGATCAAGAGACAGTTAACAACTTCCTATACTCCTCAGCAAAATGGAGTTGCTGAGAGAAGGAACCGTTCTATCATGGAAATGGTTCGTTGTATGCTCACAGGAGCTACTCTTGGGCAAAAATATTGGGCAGAAGCTGTCACCACTGTAGTGTATTTGTTGAATAGGGCACCCACAAAGGCCCTAAAAGGAATGACTCCACAGGAAGCATGGAGTGGTCGAAAACCCTCCATATCTCATCTACGTATTTTTGGGTGTCAAGCTTTCATGCACATACCGAAAGAGAAAAGGAAGAAACTAGATGAGAAAACACTGAGATGTATTTTTCTTGGGTATTCTGAGCACTCTAAAGGATATCGGTTGATAGATCCTTTGACCAAGAAAATTCATATCAACAGAGATGTTGTCTTTGATGAAGCTTTCACATCACAGAGCACATCTAAAGTACACCAAGATATTGTGGAAACTAAGGAAGAGATGATTCCTTCGTCAGCACAGACAGGAGGTCCTTCTACATCTTCTTCACCACCACCGAAGAAGAATCCAAAATGGTGTACAAATACAATCAGAGATGCAAATTTATCCACTCCTCCCAATTTGAATTTGGATAGACCTCATACACGTAGTATGGCTCAAAAGGAAAGAGAAGCTAGAGAAACTGGTGAGGTTGATGATCTTTGTCAATCTTTTGAGGAACTTTCTGTGACTCCAAGTGTAGAAGTTGAGGATATGGATATTGATGATGACAGGGCATTCATGTCTACCATAGATAGTCTTGAACCTGCATCAGTGCAAGATGCTCTCAGTGAGCCTCAGTGGAAGGCCGCTATGGATATAGAGTATGAGTCTCTGATGAAGAATAAAACTTGGAAGCTTGTTGATCTGTCGCATGGAAAGAAACCCATTGGCTACAAATGGGTATACAAAGTCAAGTACAAGGCAGATGGAACAATTGATAAGCATAAGGCCCGACTTGTTGCAAAGGGCTATGCTCAAAAGGAAGGCATCGACTATGAGGAAACTTTTGCACCTACTGCTCGGATGACCACAATTCGGGTTATGTGTGCTATGGCAGCACAATATGGGTGGAAAGTTCACCAAATGGATGTCAAAAGTGCCTTTCTAAATGGTGATCTCCAAGAAGAAGTCTATATGACTCACCCTGAAGGATTTGAAGTGGAAGGCCAACAGCAGAAGGTTTGCAAATTGGTCAAATCCTTGTATGGTCTAAAACAAGCTCCTCGAGCTTGGTATATAAAAATGGACAATCACCTTATGCAACATGGATTTAAGAGATGTCCGTCAGATGCAAACCTCTATTTCAAGAAACAGGGGTTCGAGATAGTGTTGCTTGTACTCTATGTGGATGATCTCGCTCATTACGGGGAGTTCAAAAACTATGATCTCTACTGTCAAAAGAAACTTGTGCAAATATTTTGAGATGACAGATCTCGGACTTCTCCATTACTGTCTTGGTCTGGAATTCAGCCAGAAGGAGCACACCATCAAAGTGTCTCAGAAAAAGTATGCCAAGACATTGCTCGATAAATATCGCATGACTGATTGCAAGCCAATGGCAACTCCAATGGAGAATGGACTTTAGTTATCGCGATATGATGACTCACCTCAGGTAGATGGTACTCTCTATCGATAGTTGATTGGGAGTCTCATATATCTGACCAATACTAGGCCAGATCTCGTATTTGCTGTCAACTATCTTTCGAGTTTCATGCAGGAGCCTAAGACTACTCATTGGAAAGCAACAAAACGTGTTCTTCACTATGTCCATGGTACTATGGAATATGGCCTAGAATACAAGAGGAACAACAAATTCTTCTTGCAAGGATACACGGACTCCGACTATGCCGGATCATTTGATGATCGCAAGTCAACTTCTGGATATATTTTTCATCTGGGATCCGGTCCTGTCTCTTGGCACAACAAGAAGCAACAGGTGGTTGCTATTTCATCAACAGAGGCAGAATATCGTGCCGCACGTGAAGCTGTGTGCAAAGTGATATGGTTACGTCACATTCTGACAAGTATGGGCCATCCATCAAAATCTCCAATACACTTGTTCTACGACAATCAGGGTGTTCTGAACCTCGTCAAGAATCCAGTCCATCATGAAAGAACAAAGCACATTGACACACAATGTCATTTCATTCGATATGAAGTTCCAAAGCACCGAATTCAGCTTCAACACATTCCCACCGATGCTCAAGTTGTAGACATTTTCACTAAGGCACTTGGACGTGTCAAATTTGAATTGTTTCGCAGCTCACTTTGTATTGCAAAATAATGTAAGGGGATGTTAGTAGTCTAGTATAGCTATTAGTTATTACATTACCCAAATAATGTAATAAAGGGGGATGTTAGCGTACTTTGTATTCTTAACGTACTTTGTCCTTTACATTATTTAGATGTCTGTTACAACTGCGTAACAGATCTGTTCCGCCGGGTTCTATTCCCGGCTGTGTAACTCATTATTTAAATTGTGCAATACAATAATAAACTAGTTGCTGAGTTTTACAAAGTTCAATATAGGTAGGAAGAACAATTTTTTTTTCCATAAACCAAATCATACGAGGAGGTTTGGATCTCTTTACCAAAATGTGATCGTCCCAAAGCGCCTGATTTAATAGCAAATACCAATTTCTCTTATTCTCACCCATTATCCTCTTCAGAATTTGAAGTAAATTTTTATTGGTTGACTCAGCCAATCCATTCCCCTGTGGGTAATAATTAGAAGATATCTTCAAATAAATACCATACCTACTGGAAAATTTAATAATTTTAGCTCCAATGAAAGGAGTACCATTATCGGTAACCAAGGAATTGGGTATACCGAAACGGGTGATGAGGCTCTCCAGAAAAGAAATAACAATCGCCTGATCAACCTTTTTTGTGGGTATAGATTTTTCCCATCTGGTGAAGTAATATATTGTAGTCAGAATATACTTATGCTCTGCAGAGGAGTGTGGATCAATAACACCTATAAAATCAAGATCCCACTATTGAAATGGTGCCTCTACCTGAATCGGATACAATGGCGATGCTCCTTTTCTCATTTGTCCCACATATCTTTGACAATTGTCGCACTGCTAACTTATCTTGTGTGAATCGACAAACAGAGTAGGCAAATAATAGCCTGCCTGAATAATTTTCAGAGCCATAGGTCTACCGGCATAGTGCCTTCCTGACAACCCGAAATGGAACTCCTCCAAAAAAAATTATTTTTCAGAATCTTTCACACAACTAAGGATTATGCCATCAATGTTCTTATAATATAGGTCGTTGGACAATGGCACATACCTGAGTGCCTATAATCTGAACCTTCAATTCTGTGAGGGGTTAAAGCGGCTAGGACACCTTGCAAAAGTAAAATACTCAAGGAGTTCCTCGATCCATTCTTTGTCGCACGTTACATTATTCACACAAATTACATCTTCGAGATTTGTCTTAACAATCATGCTTTTGGCCAACTCTTGACACAAAGCGTGCCCATGAACCAGCTTTTTCAGCTTGATATCTACATCATACTCCTGGATCTTTGAAATTCATTCGGCTCTCTTATCACCCAATTCTCCTTGAATTATAAAATTTCGAACATTAGGGTGAATGACGTAAACCATAGTTCTACTTTGATAAACGAAGTGGTGAAACTTCATCAAGGCTTTCATAACTGCATAAACTTGTTTCTCAATAAAATTGTACTTCTCCTAGTCCAGTGCAATAACCTAACTTAGAAAAGCGATAGGCTTTTCTTTGTCATCCTCTTGTTTTTGTGTGAGCATGGTAGCATAGCTCTCCTGCTCACCTACTGCATATAGTATAAAATATTTGGAGTATTCAGGATTGATCAATACTGGCGCATGAGTTATCCTCTCTTTGATTTTTTGAAAATCTCACCTCCTAGCCTCTGTCCATTTAAACTCAACATTATTTTTCAAGAGCTCTGTCATTGGTTTGACGACTTGGGAAAAATCAGCGATAAACTTGCGAATGAAGTTTATTTATCTGAAGAAGTACTGCAAATATTTCTTATTTGTAGGTAGTGGCAATTTCATTAGTGCTTTAGCTCACATAGGATCTATGTCCAATCCTCCCATGAGATCACATGGCCCAGTAGCTTCCCTTCCTTGACCACAAAAATTGACTTCTTCAAATTTATGGAAATCCCGAATTCTCGGCACTTCTCAAATATTTGCCTTAAATGAGAAACATGATATGTTCTACAATGTGAAAACACCATCATATCATCAAGATAAATTACAATGATTTTATTTAGCAACTCACCAAAGACGACGTCCACGGATCTCTGAAAAGTTACACCAGCATTTGAAATCCCGAAAGGCATCTTCTGATAAGCGAATGTATCCCACTTAGTTGTAAACGTCGTCTTGTATTGATCCTCATCCTTAACCCAAATTTTATTGTACCCAGAGAAGCCATCTAACAAGGAAAATCTCTAAGCACCAGCCACAACATGAATAATCTGATCTATCTGGGGAAGAGGATAATGATCCTTAAGTGATGCCTAATTTAAATTTTAAAATTCAACACATAGACGTATATCTCCATTCTTCTTTCTTACAGGAACCAGGTTCGGTGCCCAGGTGGAATGTTTAATAGGATAAATGATCTTTGTTTCAAGCATCTTTAATAATTCTACTTTCATGAGGGCTTCAATATTGGGATTGATAGGACATTGATTCTGCCGAAAAGGCTTCATCTCTTCTTACAGCTCGATGGTGTGCTATATCACATTTTTTTCATACCCTTTCAAGTCTTGATAACTCCATACTACAATATCTAGGTATTCATAGCATAAACTTATGATGCCCTCAATTTCGTCTGATTCGCAATCTGTACAACCTTAATGACCTTACCTAGCTCCAACTGCAATTCTCTATATTCCTTTGCATCCACATTAATCCTATGTTTATCAACTCTATCACTTTGATCAAACAGGCTTTCTAGTGAAATCAAACCTCTAGGAATATGATTATTTCTCAATTGGATCATCTCTTCTTCTTCCATAAGAACCTTACTTTCTACGCTGGCAACCTCTTTGAGGAGAAAATTCACTATTTTCTCATAATTATCAAACACCTAACAATAGAGGCCCTTATATGGAATGAAAGGTTTGTATATTACCCTCACTGTCTTAGGTTTTTGGACCACTTGCTCAGCAGGAGAATAATTAGCACCCAGGGAAGCTAAAATGTTAGTGTGTCTATTTTGCTCCCTAGGAATTACTTGAATATTTAAAGCTTTAAATACTTCAAAAATATCCCATACCCTGTTGCGATACACCTTCAAGTAATGTTGCTTAGACACAAATCTATTTATAACTTGATTGACTATAAGCTCAGAATCGTTGAAAATTTGCAACTTCTCAATTCCCAATTTCTCAGCCTTTTTCAAGCCAAGGCATAATGCTTGATATTGAGTGACATTATTTGTGCAACTCCAGGTCAATATGTAGGAGTACATTTTTGGTATACCTTTAGGAGAAACCAATACCACACCTACCCCTGCACCATTCTTACATCGAGCGCCATCAAAGAACAGCTTCCATAACTGATGCAAAATAGGTTATGAGGGCTTAAGGTCTTGTTCTTGAGGCTTTTCTACCTTTTGGATGGAATAAAAACCAATTTCCATTTTTATCATAGTTTTAAAGTCTATCAACAAAAACTCATCATATAGGTGAAGCTCCTTAGGTACTTCTTCAATCGGACCAACTTCTTCCAATTCTTCAGTCATCATATTTACCATGTTTGGGGCTTGTTATGCCTCCCCTATCTTCTTGATATGAAAATGGGAAGGTTTCTCATTATGAATGTGAATTCACCTACCTTTGAATGGAATATCCAAATGTTAATAATCTAAGGACATATAACCTCCTAGCTTAGCTATGAATTCCCTTGAAAGGCACATGCTAAAATAAGGTTCTAAATCAACAACCACAACCTCCTTAATGACAGTGATCTGTGGTATGCTATGAAGCACAATTGGAATATCTTTGATTACTCCAACCATTTTAACTGGGGTACCATCCAATTGTAACACTCCTGGACTACTCCTTGTATACTCCATTCCCATCACTTCACATACCGCCTTGGGCATAACAGTAGTGGCAGCACCAGAGTCTATCATGCAATTATACACAATCCACCCTTCCATTATCAAAAATAAATAAAATGGAGGACAATTTTTACCTATTAGTGAAGTGGAGAGCGCTTGAGCCAAGACTGTTTGCAAATTATCTTTCTTTTGGTCTTTGGCACTCTTCAAGGATTCTTGCAATAAATCAATCTGCCCTGGCAGTTGCAATGCATCATACAAGCTAATCCTAGCTGGGATTTTCTTCATTTCCTCCATGATACTATAACTATGAGCAGGTGGGACCTTTTCTTCTAAGGACCACTCGTACTTATCTCGATACTGCTACATAGCTTCTACTCTTTACCTTTTAGTAAATGAAGGATATTTGAGTTTTTTCTTAGCTTGCTCTTTCGTTTCACTAGAGGTTGGAGCAGTGGTCATGTGTTGCAAATTTGAAGGCTGAGCTTGCACTTTACCTTGTGCTTGCCCAGGTAGTGAATCTTTTGACTTGAAAACCTCATGGGTCTTCATCTGGGATGTTTGCTTTTCTTCCAAAGCTTTTGGAACCATGGGTACTTTCAATAGCTGCAATTCCACAGGATCCATGGTCACTGACCTCTTTCTAGACCTGGTAAGAACTGAAACCTGCTCAAGATACGACACCATACAATTATGTTTTTCTTCTTGAATCATGTTAACTTGCCCAGCCGAAGAACTTTTTGCCAGTGTCTTAACATAGTTTAGATGGACCATATATTTATCTTCACCATGAGGATCATTACAAGTATAACACCAATATGTCCTTTTGGATGCATTAATCTCATTATTTGCCTGCATCATATTTTTCTTCTTAGGTCCCCTACTGGTGGATGCTTGCTCTCGGGTGATCGACGGAGTCTGGAACCTTCTCGATCAGAACTCAGCTTCATCTTGCTTCTTCCTCATAGTTTTCAACTCATTGGATATCGTCCTCAAAGCCTCATTAATTGTGAGAGGTTCCATACTAGATGATGGAATGGGTGCGGGTAATGGCAAGGATGCTTGCAGTGGGGCCAAAGGTAAAGGGGATGGAAGTACTGGCAATGTTGTAAAAGGAACAGATGAAGCCTGTGATGATACTATTGGAACAAAAAAATATGGAAAGCTTATAGCAGATGACAGTGGGGCAGGGATAGGAGCTACTTGATGGGAGCCTAAATTCCATGAGGGAATAGGATACATCGACGGCATGGGCTGCAAAAATGCATTGGAATAAATATATTGTGGTAGGTTTGGAAGAATAGACATTGTCACCTTCAGAGGAAGCCTTCCTATAGGAATCAAATCTGATTCATCTTTTTGAGCTTGTGTATAGAGATCCAGGAAGGTGGTCACATTAGCCTGGCACACCGCCATACCAATATCAGTACTGAGTGCACGAAGACAATAAAATGTTGCTTGCTCATGGGTCGGTCGTAAACCATATGGAACCTGCTGCCAGCTTCCTGCAAATTGCACATTAAAATATACAAGCTCCTCTTAAGGGTGTCTTTGAATCGAAGTGAATTGATATAGCAGTAAATACGAATCAACTTGCTCATGAAATTTCTTAATTAGTAATTCCACCAATTGATCCCATGAAGTAATTGTGCCAGGTTGTAAATATCGATACCAATAGAGCAATTTTCCTCTTAATGACAAAACCAAAATATTTATCATCACATCTTCATTAGTTATATCATGAATAGTTACAAGAGATGCTACATCTTGGATATGCTCATACGCAGTCTTTCCAGTACCATCGTATATTGGCAAAGCCTTCAGAGTAGCTTGAGGTATTAGGTTCTGTGCTTGCAAATTCAGCGTGCCCAAGCTATTCCAAGCTGGAAACTCTCTAGGAAGCTATTGTTGATGTGGTGGGGGATTCTGAGCCATATGCACTGGAATATGAGGAACAGGTAATGAAGCGTTAGTGGCTGTAGTAGATGAAGGTTGGGAAAAACTAGTGGCGGTACTTACAGGACTTATGGGAGCGTAAAACACACCGGCTAATCGGGAAGATGAAATAGTTGGTATGGATGGAATATAAGGAAGTGAGGACGTTATTCGAAAAGTGGCTACTTTAGGATGCTCTCCCAGCCTTTGGATGTCTAATTCGTAAAAAAATTTATTATCAGGATTCTTGGCTCTTGATCTTATATTCATGAGAGACAACTTTTGCCGCTCTCATGCCTACCGAGTTTTGGATAACAATTGAGTTGCCAGATGTTCTATTCTCAAGCAGGAAGGTGAATACCGAACCTAGCACTACTAAAGGTGGAACCTTGAAAAAGTCCCACCGGGCGTGCCAAAAACTATTGGTCAAATATCTACCTAATCAATAAACACTATGTTTATGCGCCCTAGATATGGCCAACATTGAAATGCCAAAGGAAATATATATCCTTTGTGCCAATCTCCAGAGAGGGCTGGTTCTCGAACTAATTCTAAAACTAGTTGAAGACTAGAGATGCAGGAAAGAAATTGCAAATTATGGAAAGAAATGGGAAATATGGCCATAGGCCAAAGTGTAGGTTTCGGGTCAGACTAAAAGCAGGAAAACACTCAAGCACAAAAAAAAATCAAATAGAAGGAAGGACAGTAGAATAAATTTGCAATATTGCAATAATAACTTTTAAATTAACACATCGGTACTCACTCTTCCACTGGCAACATTTAAATCCAAATATAGAATTTAAACAGGATAGCAAATAAAAAGAGCGAATGTTAAAGAAAGTGCACTACGCGGAAAGAAATTATATGCAGAATCACTTATCAATTCAGAAGCTTGATGTCTTTCATTAATGTAGAGAACTTAGAGAGTATTCTTGCAAAGTGTCTAACCTTCCTCTTTACAACAAGATTTTCTTAGTATTTATAGAGGTTTCTGCCTCTTTCATTAGTTACATGTGAGAGAAGAATGTTCTCGGATCAAAGACAACAACAAAAAAAATCTCCTCGATTTCTTGGAAAATTTGTGCACTTGAGAAACAAATTCGAAAAAATCTAAAATTCGGACATAGATGTGCATGATAGGAGAAATCATTAAATTATTTAAACAACTTTGATACATTGGAAATCATGAAAACTTATTTCTCCTCACCTTTGTCCTTGCGATTCACAAAATAGAGTTACTGAGGGTACCCTTCATTAAATACATGCAATTCAATATTTGACCATTTCCTTGTTCGCCTTAAATTCATCTTCGCCATATCAAATGTGCGTACGATATTCATTAAGCATGTTCACCCCATGAAAATGTGAACCGGATGTTCACCCTAAATGAAGGGCGAACGGGACATTCACCTCTAGTATGGGTAAACGCGATTCTTCATTGTTGAAAGGAATTTCACCCCTGGGATGGGCGGACGTCATGTTCGCCCCTTGACCAGGGTGAACTAAATTTTTTAGGCATGTGGGCAACCAAGAACCCCAAGGCACATTCATCCCAAGAAAGGGCGAATGGCATGTTCGCCCCTAAGTAAGGAAAATCAAATAAAATTTAAATACAAAATGGCAAACAAACACACAAAACAAGTTTTAGTAAAATCAAAGAAAATTTAAAAGAGATAATAATTTTGTGTGCTATGTGACCTAATCCTAAAATTCTAATTTTTTATTCCACATCCTACAAATCAAAAATTGTGCAAATTGGAGCTATAACAAAAAATATATGTTGGTTTTATGATTACTCTATTTTTGAGTGATTTTTAAGCCAAAAATAGGGAAAAACTACACTAAAATAGTCATAAAAAGCCCTAGAAAACCCCAAAAATCACCAAATTTGTTTTGTTGTCTTAGTTAGCCCCTTGTGCACCTCTCATAGCATTTTTAGATCTGGCTCCACATTTTCCTAAAATTCTTAAAATTAGTCATTTTTTCATGAGCCCCGGTTGGCCAAATATTCCAAAAATACAAAATTTGATCCAAAAGTCACTTTTTGGAGTCCTGGCCCATTTTTATTAGCTCGTCGCACTAATAATTTTGGTATATAACACCCACAATATTTTTTGGAAGTCAAATTTTTTTATAAAAAAAAAATATGGCCGAGGGACCTCCCATGGTGAACAAGTTTTAGGAAACACAAGCAAAACTTAAAAGAGATAAACACCCTATTTACTTTGTTTGTATCTTAAAATTTACACAAGAGATAAATTCACAAAGTTATGGTCACCACATGGGGCCATCCTCGATCTACTACTAAGGTGACATCCAATGCACCAGAGGGCCTAGACCACCCTAGAGGCAACACACCTGCCCATAACATACATGAACAAACTTTGGGTAGTCTTAGAGGAGACAACACCAGTAATGGTGGATCTCACAAAAAAACCTTGCCTATGAGAATTAACATTATATCTGCTCATGATCCACACGAGAACATTTCCAGACCTACTTCTCATCACATTGAGATATCAAATCTACCTAATGAGAGGCGATGTAAAGGGATTGTGACCATTCGCATACCCATTGTAATAGCAAATCCTTCCAAGCATGGAGGGTTTCATTTATCCTACTATAGTATTGGTGGGAGAGGTATGCCTCTTGCCCAACCTTGTAATACCCATCACCCTGACTTATTAGATCAAGGTGCTAGAAGATCAGACATAGGAAATTTAAGCATGGAAGCATATATCACAATAATTCTCCTTGAGGATACACTGGGTCCGCTAAGGAATACATCATGGAAGAGGAAACTAAAACCCGACTACGTCATATCCATACCTGTGGTGAGTGTTCCAGGCAAACACATGGTACCCCTGCAACATCCTTACATGAGGATTGTACCCCTAGTGAAGAGCTTAATTTCAATGCAACATCAATTAATTGAGGAAAGAGAGTTGCCAACCTTGTTGCATAATTTGAGGTAAACAAAGCCCTTTGCATGGAGTTGCAAAGTCATAGACCCTACATAGCAAATTGATCAGATCGGTCACATAGGTCAAACATAATTCAAAGAGGACAAATGCTCCAAGATCAATTGAAGGATTTGTGCATCGAGAATGAGTGTTTAGAGAACTTAGAATGAGAAAATGTAAAACAATAGAGGTTGCACTAAAAATTATTAAATGAACAGTGTCTAGAAGAACAATGCCTCCTTGATCAAAAGGAGCACAAAGAGCAATCAAATAGGTTGGATCGATCAAAATTACCTCCCCGTAGTGAGTATAGGTAGAATTGCAATGAGAGACATGCTACATCACACACTAAGTTGCATACTAGGTGAGTAGACAATCATATTCATCATACTTCTCAACATGCTTCTCGATCACATAAGCATCTAGCACCAAACCAACCAGAGCATAGCCAATATGAAGAATCTGAACAAGATAACCAATATTAGTAGTATGATGAACTATCTTCTATATATGTGGCCTATGAATACAATCAACCATCTCAAACTCAAAGGAACCTACCACCTCATGCTCCCTGAAGATCCCTTTGGGAGGAAGAGATCATCTCTTCTTGATACTACAAAGTGCTTACCGAGAGAGTCAAATGTCTCAATAAACAAGAAGCAGCTAGTCAAAATCCTACTTTAAGCAAGATTCACAATCAACCCTTGTGTCCATCAATACCAAGCCTTGATTATCCTAAATATTTCAAAATGCCTAGATTAAAAAATTTTAAGGGTGACGAAGATGCGTAGGAACACATAACAAGCTTTATGAATTCGTGTTTCCAACTGTAGCACGATGATGCCTTGTTGTTAAGGACTTTTGTGATCACCCTTTCAGGCACAACTTTGGAATGGTATAACAAGCTATTGAGGCATAGCATCACCAACTTTGAGTAGTTGGTGAATGTTTTTCTTGAATCCTTTTTTTTTGGCTTCAATAAAAGTCTAGTCTATCTGATTTGGTTGCCTTACGAGAGTATGATGACAAGTCAATCACAGATTATGAGAACAAAAAAAAAATTGATGGTAAAATTACCATTCTCCATTCCCACTACAAAACTTACCCAATTTTTTACAAAAATTTGTGCAAAACACATATGGTTATTGCTTCAACTACAACAATATACAATATTTGAGGAGGCTTCGATGTAAGCCAAAGTAATTGAAGATATCAAGTTATAAGAAGGATACCTAAAGCTTTGAACCAAGAAGGAATGGAAAAAAAAGAACATGTGCAACCAATAGTATTATGGTAAACCTGCACCTATCAACCAAGTAATGTTAAATATTCCTAAATGATATAAGATCCAACAACAACAAAACTATCAGGCTCAACCTCCCCCTACATACTACAACCAGTGCAACTGGAACCAAGGCAAGTAAAAACAAAAACATCCACCTAGAAACTATACACCATTTCTTGAATCTTTGGCATCACTGTTCAACCATCTTTGTGAGGCTAAAGCTCTTATCCTTCCTAAAATACATACCTTGGATCCTAACCACCCCAAACCTAAGGGGTACAGGAAATATTTGTACTATGTATATCATCGACAAAACGACCATGATATATAGGATTGTGTTGTTGGAAATTTTGAGTAGTTTTGTTTTCATTGATGTCAAAAGTGTATTGGTTCAATTTCATTATCATTAAGGACATCAAGTGATTTTTCCAAAAGCAAGAAGGTCTTGAAAAGGAATAGGATATAATATTTATTTTTAATATTATATGCCTAAAAATACCCAAAGGATGAAGACCCAAGGAAGGACAAGCAAGTTTGAATTAAAATATAATATTATATTATTCTAATATTTCGGGCCAAATAACAAGGTGAAGAAGAACAAGGTTCAAGTTAAAAAACCAATGAGCAGTTTACAAAAGATTTAATTTAAATTAAAATATTTTAATCTTTGATTAAAATTTTAATTTAATTTAATAATGGGTGCAAAGGTTTTAAATTTAAAACATTTAAAATCTATTTCAAAATTTTAATTTGAAATTCATCGACATGTGAAATACAAGAAGCATGTGTATTAATATAGGAAATAAATTTCATTTCCTATGTCCTTCAAAATATACACCTTGAATGAGAAAAGACATCGTGCACTGCATTTGTTGGAAGAAGAGGATTTTTGCATTTCAAAGCATTGGAGGAAGACAAAGTAAATAAAGGTATTGATGTGGATAGAGACATCCATCGACGACAGTATTTGAAACTAGTGCTAAGGCTTGCAAGGAAGGGATCGCGGGTTCGATCCATGCAATTGACATTTTGCTAGTGGAGAGGCCTTCATTTTTCATTGAGCGCTTTTGTGAGGAGAATAAAGAGGAAAACATGCACCCAAGGTTTTATATGGGCACGTAGCCCACTTGGTAGCCTAGCTTGAGGCTAGGGTGTTGGAGAAGCTAAGTCATGGGTTCAATTTTCGCTAAGGATATTTTGTGGGCAAAATAGTTGAAAGGTATGCAAAACATATTTGTATTTCTCCAAAGGTTTTGAATTTCAAAAATTTCTTAGAGGGTTTTCTAAGCTGAAAGCTATAAGTTTTTTGAGGGAGTTATAAGGTAAAGTAAATTAAAATATTTTAATTTTAATTTTTGGTGATTGAAATTTATTTTATAAAGTTGGAGTGATAAGGTGTATAGAGGAAATTGTTGTGTATTTTGTTATAATGAAAATATTGACTTATATTATGTAAGTTTGAAGATTATAAGGTGTAATAATAGTTGATATTTTTGTGTGGCAAAATAATTATTGGGAAAATTATTTTATGGAGATCTTGAAATAGGTTGTGGCTACCTAACCTTGATATTGCCAAAGAAATTTTTATTGTGATAAGGCAGGTTTTGAAGACATATCTCCATCAAAACAAAAGGTATGGGCACATCTTCCTATGAGTGAAATATTGTTGGATTGGATGTTTTGAATGCTAAGTTGGAGTGAAAAGGATTGTTTGATAAGCATTGTTGAGTTTGGTTTTTGAGATATCCAATATTGATTGATGAAGGTTTTTCTGGAATTAAAGTTGATTCTAGAAACCTTGTTTGATAAGCATTATTGGAAATATTAAGTGATCATTCATGTGCATGATTAGTGTTTGTGAAATATTATGAGTATCATTGTTATGTGAAGTTGTGAATAATCTTGAACTAGGGTTTTTGAAATATCACGAGTATCATTGTTATGTGAAGTTGTGAATAATCTTGAACTAGGGTTTGTGAAAGAACTTGAGTATCATTATTATGTGAGTTTGGAATTATCTTGAAATAAGATTTGGAGTACTGTGAAATACTTGTTTAGGGTTTGTAAGCAAGTTGTGTTTCATTGAGTGATTCGTTGAGTGGAGTTGATTGAGCATAATTGATTGGAAGTGTTGGGGTGATAGTTCAATTTCTGTGAAACAAATTTTTCTTTATTTTTGGATTGAGTTGAAGGAAATATTGAAAGTGATTAAGCATTGTTGTGAGTGAAATATATTGAGTCTCTAACAATTATCTATATGTTTCTATGGTAAAACAAGAGAGAGATTGAAATTTATTGAGCATTGTTGTGAGTGTGAAGCATATTGAGTCTCTAACCATTCTCTATACAAGAGAGAGATTGAAATTTATTGAGCATTGTTGTGAGTGTGAAGCATATTGAGTCTCTAACCATTCTCTATATGTTTATGTGAGATTAAAAAAGAATATGTGTGAATTTTGTTTGTGTTATTGAATAATGTTTCTATGATAGATTGAGTTGAGTTGAATAAGCTTTTGTGAAAGCTTGTTGAGCAGATTTGAGGCAAGTCTTGATGAAGACTTGTTGAGCATATTGGACAAGTTCTAGTGAGAACTTGTTGAGCATATTTGAGTTAAGTCTTGGTGAAGACATTTTGAGTAGACTGGACAAGTTCTAGTGAGGACTTGTTGAGCAAACTTGAGGTAAGTCTTAGAGAATACTTGAGAGCAGAGTTGATTGATTTATTTTTTTAAACCTTGAGTTAAGTTTTGGGGAAGATCTAGTAGAGTTTATTTGTGATTTATTCAAGCTTTGTGTTAAGGCTTGAGGATATATTTTGGTGCAGATTTGAGGTTAGGTTTGTGCCAGACTAGAGACAGATATTGAGAAAATTTGTGCTAGATTGAAGGACTATGTTTAGTACAAATCAGAGACAGATATTGAGCAGATTTGTGCTATATCGAAGGACTATTTTTGGTGCAAATTTGAGACGAATATTGAGAATATTTATGCTAGACCGAAGTTCTATGTTTATTATAGATTTGAGATAGATATTGAGCAGATTTGTGCTATATTGAAGGACTGAGTTTATTATAGATTTGATACACTGAGAATAATATTTGAAGGTAATAGAGCATAGGATAGTAGTCTCCAATGTATAGATATCCATTATTCAGGGCAGTAATGATAGATATCTTCTGAGTGAGGATAGAGTCTTCAGTGGATAGATATCCACAAGCTAGTGCAGTGGAGGCAATAGTCTTCTAGAGGATCACTAGCTAGAGAAAAGGAGTTTTCCTATGGATAGATATCCATGAATCAGTTGAGGGGATTGGTGTCCCCTATGGATAGAGATCCACAAACTTTATTAGGGTATTTGTGTCTCCTTTGGACAGAGGTCCATAAACATTGTAATAGGGAAGGATTCCCAAGAGATTTGTTGAGAAAATTTTAGTGAAAGATTTTATTCGTGGAGTAGCCCACATTGGGTGAACCATGTTAAATTGGTGTCTCTATTGTGTGTGATTATTTATGCATTTCTTTTATTACTACTGTTGATATTGCCATTGATATATTGCATAATATTGTTTAGGAAATAAAAATAAAAAGTGGTCTTATACTATTCACCCCC
The DNA here is from genome assembly GCA_028583015.1 of Wollemia nobilis. Taxonomy (NCBI): domain Eukaryota; kingdom Viridiplantae; phylum Streptophyta; class Pinopsida; order Araucariales; family Araucariaceae; genus Wollemia; species Wollemia nobilis. Next base: position 1,109,282 of record JAQPPZ010017169.1, read on the forward strand.
CTCTCAGTATAAGCTTTTTTCTTCATGTGTCACATTCAAGAATGTGGTGCAAAATATGTTGGATAAAAATAAATTACAAATAGATAGTCACTTGGCTATCGATAATCAAAATATTAACATATTTAAAAACCCTCTCCCCAATCATGAGGTTCAAAACAATTAAGTTGAGCACGTCAATGAGGTACACATATCCCCACCTGATGAAGGCTTTATCGATATGATCAATACTACAACAAGAAGCAAGAGATGCCTCGATCAGTCCAAAGTACCAAAAAATTAGCTAAAGTTGATCATGTAGCATGGTCCTTATAAAAATTGAATTTAATTCACTTACACAAGGATCCTGTGATTACCTTTCATAGATAAGATATCAATCCAATCTCTAGAGATGAACTCGATCCATCACTACACATCATAGCAAGCATAAATTAGATTCCATACAAGTGAGTATTGATTTAAACCAGTTCATCTATCAACATCATCATGGATATAAATTTGAAATTTTTATATCTTCCACCATCACAAATTAAGAACTCAACATTCACATTAAGAGCATTCAATTATGCCACCTCCCCAATGATCAACACAATCATCCTACCCATTCAGGTAGGGATAAATATCTTACCTAAATTGTGTCATATCTTAGGGGATGAGAGGTAATATAATATATTATTAGGTAGACCATGGATGAGGGACATGGAATGTGTGCCTTCCATAGTGCACCAAAACCTCAAATTCATACATCAAGGATAAGTGTATGTGGTCCCCAATGATCCTGAACCTTTCAAATATTAAAAAGCGATCAAAAATCCATAAGAAAATCTTGTGATATGCAAGACTCAAAATTTTCACTCATATGAAATCGAAAAACATTTGACTAAAGCTTACATTAAGACATCCCTTCCTTCTCCCATCAATAAAATTCATGGTATCACCTTACATAATGAGGAGAAGAAAACATCAGTTAACATAACTGATACAAAATCACCTTGGCCAGTTGAGGATCTTCCCACAACTGGTATGAAAACCAAAACACCTTCTCATGAGTTCATGGGAATGGTTAACATCAAAATAGAGGGCCAAGTGACTCTAAAGCAGTTAAAACAACAAATGATGTCATCATATATTGCTACCACATCAAAGGTGCCAAAACCATTGAAATTACTCACCCTTGATTCATTTCTTAGTGTCTCCCCCACATCAAACTAGGGGTACTCAGGTTCACACAAATCAACACTATAAAGTGAAATAGAAATATGATATGATTAACAAACCAGAGCATGTGAGTACCACTATCAAAGTAGATCATCAAGAAGCATCCACATCAACTCAAATGAAAGAGATCAATGATATGCATTTACCTAAGGATTCGGTAGCACCCACTCTTTCACCTCCTTTGGTTGACAATGGTATTCCAAACCAATCACTAGTAATACACCTGAGAGCTTCATTAGTCTTGGAATGTATACAATATCGCCTAACTAATATAGAAGCATATATGGAACAACAAAATGAGGCATTGCAATTTATTATGATCCATATTGATGTATAGGAACTACAAAAGCAACCCGCATCTAATGCTGAACCACTAAGAGCGAGCACCAAGTCAGCCTCACCAATAGCCTAGCATGTATCCATCATTATTATCAGTTTTCAATCAATTATATGTTGCAAACGTCATCACCTTGCTTGAGGTCAAAAATTTAGATCTAAATCATCCGAAATCCTATGGATATGAGGAGAATGAGTATTGTTTATACCATAGAAAAAATAGACATGACATTCATACATGTTGCAGTTTTAGAGCCACAATATACAATATGCTCGAAAAGAGGCAGCTTCAATTTTTTAACCAATAAATAATCATAGTTAGTAATTCGTTCCCTATGTCAAATAAGCAAGAAGAACCTCCTAAGCAAACAATTAACATACCCATGGCTCAGCCCCTTCATAAAATTAATCTAGAGTGTGTTACACACTCAAAACATAAGAAGTGTGTTTGGACTCCTTTAAACGAGTCTATGTCAGTCATTTTTTAGAAGTTGTAATATGCTAAGCTCATCACCCTGCCTGACATAAACCCTCTAAACCCAAACATAGCTAAAACCAAAGGTTATAAGGAGGACCACTTTTATCTCTATCATTGAATAGAGGACCATGGAATTTATAATTTTTATGGTTTCAAAAATATGGTTCAAGACCTCATTGATAGTGGAGTTTCACCCATAGATGGTCCATCCATAGTTCCTCCACCTACCACAATGTTGGCCACATCATCCTAGTTGCGACCCTAATGTCAGCCACATCCTCGTAGGTCTAACAATCTAGCTCAATGAGTAATCATATTTGATATGACTACTACAACCCTATTTGTATGAGGTAAATGCATTTGTATTACCAAAGGTCAAGCTGAGAGCATCCAAACATGGGTCACCTAATGAAAGCCTTTATTGTATCTTTCACCATATATAGTTCGTTTATTTTACCCCATCAAAACACTGACATCTCACAGAGGTTTGTACCTCAATAGGGAGAGTTGATTTATGTCACTCTTCCAAAGTAATCTGATTGCATTACGATGAATGACATATGCAATGGGGGTCCTCAATGTAATGCACCTTCCCCACCATCCACATCATGTGCAATGAAACAAAGTGATACTTCTAAAGGTATCACACCTTCCTCACTTTCATTGAGTGGCACACACACTAGGGGTACCTAAGGTAGCATAACTTCCCCCCTAAAAAGCAATTTAAAAATCTAAAAAAATCATAAAATCATTAAAATTCAAAAACAATTGAAAAGCCAAAAAATCAAAAACATTTCAAAACATCAAAAATATAAAAATATTTACATTTTGTATTGCATCATATGCATTCATTTAATTGCATTGCATTAGGCATCATCATCCATTGCACTTGCATTAGGATAGGTTGTGTTTACAATATTACAAATGACACCAGGTTTGTATAAAAATCATGCATATTTAAATCATCATCATCCATCACCCTTATGAGTAATTGTGTTTTTCAACACAACCCAATAGTTGCTATAAGGAACATACTAGGTATTTTTGGTTATTTAGCTATTCCTAGTGGTATTTTTAGATTGTGTAGAAATATATCTTCACTTTTAGAATATGAGGTATATTTTTTATAGTACCTTGCATAAATCAAAATCCTATCACAATTTAAACATTAATAATCCTAGTTTGAACAAGGAAAGATGATCACTACAAAGTGGTACCAGTCAACTTAAGCGAAAGGTTTTACTTTGTCATCTTGTGATGTGCATGGTCTAGTATGTTGATCATTGAAAAAAGTACAAGCTCCCCCCTACCCAAAGAAATCCCTTGCTTTCATAAAAAATAAGAAAATTTCCAAAGTCAAAGCAAAAGCAAAATAAATAGTGATTTTCATCACTAAGCAAATCCTTTGCTAAAAAATAAATAAAATGTAAAATAAACAGTGATTGTCATCACTAAACATGAGCAAGTATCCCAATAAATGAAAATAAAATCAGGGGTGAAGAGCTTGAATCCCTAAAGTTGTCAGTATTCAAAGCCATTGAGTGATCCCTATTACAACAATGGGCTGAATGAATCTCGTCTAGCAACGGGGTAGTTCTAAGCAATTTACATATGAGCTAGCTTTAGGTGGCTTGTATTACTTGTATTACTAGTAGTCTAATCCAACTGCGTACAAACCTAGGATCATGATGAGCATTTGGTAATTCTCATTATAGCAATGGGTTGAATGAATCTCACCTAGCAATGAGGTAGTCTTATGCTTCATCTAATATATTCATTTGCACACATAGGTATTATGAATATGTTGGTCTTTATAACAAAAGCTTTTATTTTTCAGGAGTCCTGTATAGTCATTATACATATTTTTATTAATCAAATAGGGTGTTTGAATCTCATGAAAAACCTCAAAAATCCCCCATAGCAACAAATCATCTCAACGATCAATTACCATTTTTCTTATGAGTTTTTTTTATTAAGGAATGTTCATGAAATAGGATAGATACTCGATAAATATAAGCAATGATATTTAGATGGCCACTGACTATTTCATGCATATATTTTAATTTACAGAAACTTATAGGAAAAACCCATACATCTCATATCATTTCATCTTACATATGGATGCTTAAATGATTATTTCTTATGATAAGATTTATCATTTTCATACATTCTGTGGTGTCAACCAGTATTTTTTAAAAAACTTTTTAGATTCATTCTTTATGTTTTAATTTATTAAAGAATACAAGTTCATTTGTATTAGATCATCCTCATGTAATTAATGCATTACATTACATATCATCTATCATATCACATCACATAGATTAAATGCATAAACAACTAAAAAAAATTAAACATGCATTTAACATTCACCATTGCATCCATATATGCATACATAATAGTGCATCTAAACATCTAGATCACAAAATTTACTCATACATATATCATCTAGCTAGTGCATGTCATCAGTACATCACATCCATGTAGCATAATCAAAACATCATATAAGCATTGCATCCACAACTGCATCACATGAATAATAAAGCAACAACATAATACACATAATGAGAAATAAAAGAGTATCATATATATATATATATATATATATATATATATATATATATATATATATATATATGTATGTATGTGTGTGTGTATGTATGTGTCAAAATATACATAGAGGTGTAAAAATACCTACAGGCTACAATAGTGTAGGTCCTCAAACCTTACACAAAAATGATACAAGTCACCATGACATATCATACAGGGCCTACACCCCCTAGGTCACCTCCACCCTCAGCTCCATATTTGTGAGTTTTTCTAGAGCTATAACCTATTAATATCTTAGATCAGGCACCTGATCTATTATTGTACTACATTGATGACTACCCAGACTCACTCCACTTGCTTCGTTGAGACCTACTTACAATAGATCTAGTTGGTAGAGTACCATTGCATAGCCTAATCTTGCCCTATAAAGCGATAATGTACGTTGAGTCTTCTATGCACTATGCTATAACATCTGCTATAATACCCTTCAACCACCTAATATATGCATTCGTGTCTAAACCTACCCTTCCCTAAGATATTGGAGTTGCTATAGTAACTAGAGCAATAGGGAAAGCCCCTAGATGTATCTTGAGAGCATCTCTCTTAGTAGTCCTGGCATATAACTGTACCTACAAAATATCCCTCTATGCAGTGACCTGATCTATTGTGGTCTGTGTTGAGTCCATCTGAGCCTATAGAGTGGTCCTCTCCTTTGCAAATCCCTATCATTGCACCCTTCTTGTAGTGAGATATGTATCTCGCTTAATGATCTACTACTAGGCCATTTGTAGTTGCACTTATAAGCTATGAACCTACACTTGTACCTGGGAAACCTCATCATCTAGGGCATCCTCATCCTCCTCCTCATCATCATGAGGCTCCTCCACCTAGTCTACATCCTATTCCTATACCTCATTCATCCTACGATGCACTCATCACCCATCATCTCCATCTGCATCTACTGCTATCTTCCTAACTAGGCCCAAGCTACTGCCACCCTACCATAACTACGTAGTCCACCAGGTGTCATACTCTACTATGGTACTAGGATCCATTGCACCTATATCATCTATCTAGGATCCACCTCCTCACATAAGGCTATCACCTACAATGTATAAAGTTGTCTTTTATTGTATGCGATGATAGAGGACTAGCTCCTCTGGAATAATCTGCATGATTTTGAACTTCCTAGTCACCTTATAGAAGTGGAAGAACTCCATAATCCTCCTACAGTGCCCAATGACCCATCTCTCACATCTTACCCAATCCGAGTACTTGTCTGCCTCATTCCATGTAGGGAAATCTAGATAAGATCTCTATATAACCTACCCCACCTGTAGCCCTATAAATGAACTCATATAATGATCCAGGACCCCAATATGAGATCAGTTTTGTTGTGTCTCTACCTCCCACGACCATCATGTAGCATAACACTAGGCAACTACTACTACTACTATGATCCCTAGGGGTAATATTCTAGTTATATATATTCAGATGTGCTCCCACCCCCAAATTTGATGTAGTAGGTTGAATCCAACACCTACTCATCCCCACCGAGTAATCCAATACAACTCATCATAGATTTGAGCCAGTAGTGCACTCTCCCATGCTATGTTCAGTGGTTACTCTGTGGTGCTCTCTAGCAAGTCCTATAGAATATACAAGAGGTTCCATGGGAATCTCATGCTTGAACTATCTGGTAGTAGCAAATTATAGATATTGTGCATGAGTACTGCTTAGCATCAAGAGAAAACATTTGCTCTATACCATCACTCAATAGGCACCCCACCACGCTCAATGTCTAGCAGTACTATCCTTGCCCTATCTAGGAACACCCGAGTGAAAATTACATCCCTCATTGTAGTTTATGAAGAAGTGATAGCCTGATCCTCGATTGAGATCCTAAAGATACAGTAGGCGTCCTCCAACGTCACCATCATATCACCAGTAGGGATATGGAAAGTATTAATCCTATAATCCCATCGATGGACTAAGGTTTTTAGGTAATCCTGGTCTAACATAATCATCGATAATCAAATGATGTAACTAAGGCCAATTACCCCAAACCACTCCCAGTAAACGTCATCTAACTGGGGCAATAACTAGATCAACATATCAGGCTCTTGTGTCCATTCTATCAAGGTTTAATATGCAAATCTAAAACAATAATCAACCTCAAATTCCAAAAAAAAATAAAATAAAAAATTAATCAAAAATAAAAAATTTCCCTAAGGTTCCTTAGTTTCCCACATCGACAGTAGCCGCCACTGCCACCATTGACGTTGTCAGCAGCTAACCACAAATGGTCATTTTTTTACCATTGGATTTTGAACCTAGCAGCCTACAATGATAGCAACCCCATTTTGTCAATTGGGAGCCACCATCACCAATAATGACTATGAAATTTACCCCATGTGAGGTCATATCCCACCCCCAAAAGTTCCCAAAAATTAAATCCAACCCATCTATGCTAACCTAAGCTAAACCTAACTAAGGGGTGAGGTTAATTTCCTATAGTTTAATGAGGTTCATTTTACCCATTAATTAGTGAGGTTCATTTTTAAATGCTCAAATTTACAAGAATGATATGGAGAGTCTACATTAGGAGCTCTGATTCTACCACTAGTAGACACCTCAGGTTGATCGGCCATGGTGGTATGGTTTAACTTTGGCAGCATCCCATGTCAATTTTTCTCTCCTCTCTCTTAGAGCTCTCACTTTCTCCACTACCAACTGGAAATAATGAACTAAAAATTGCCAAAATCCTATATATATATATTGCATTTTTAGCAGCCACTCACTTTGACAGTGAGCACAGATTGGGGTAACCCTGACCACTGACGTCGACAGCGGCTATGGGATTTATAAATCTCAGCCATAGATTTCAATAGTGGCTAGAAAATAGTAATAAATACCCCAAATTTCTCACCTTGAAGAACTTTAAAATGGAATTTTAAGCATATCTATCAGTCCAGAATTCTCAAAATTTGTAAAATTCACAAAAAAAACCAAATAATAACAAAATTTCAAGTATGCCTCGTATCTAGTTATATACCCTATAGAATTAATGGTTTTAGTGACTTGTGCTCCATGTAATTCAACAAGATGAGTAAATTACCATAAGGCTATTTGAACCAAATTAGTCATCGTCAATTTGAAATGTCCTCAATTCAATCCTTAAGAAGGCCATGGTGGTCAGACTACTCCATGGGAATGAGGTATTCATTTCATTTCCTCTATGAAATTTCAACAAATCATTTAGCACAGTTATTCATCACATGCTAAAATTGAATTTCTATCATCTTGATTTCCTAAGGCCATTGCAGTTGGACTGCTCCACAGGATAGAGATGTACAATTACTATTAATGGTTGAAATCACAACTATAATAGGACCTGCCTTACAACAAAATTAATCATCTTGCACTATCCAAATCAGTCATCTTGGTCAAGCAACTTGTCACTTTCATCACTTGCCATTTTTCTCATCGACTCATCGCTTGAGGGGGTAGTCATAATCAAGAATTCATAATCAAAATCAACAATTGAATATTTAATCTTGTAAATTATGTTTGTCTTAAGAATCATTGCTAACAACTATCATAAGCTTCCCCATTTGCAGGGGTAAAAAGAAAATTGAGCTAAGCCTTTGTCGCTTCATATATTGGTTTGATTTGATTATACCCATATATGCAAAAGCACAAATTTAAGCCTTCCATGTTGTTGGAAGTAATGATGATTGGGGCATATAACGTTGACCAAATAAATGAACACCAATTAACCTATAATATGGCTTTAGTTTGTCTATTTTTTCTTAGCATCATATTTTTCCACAATGCATCCCAAAAGAGCTATCTGTAGGAACCTAAAATGCATCATGTTTAGGAGACTACTCATATGATCATCTTTGCAGGCCATATGAATGAGATTAGACCTTGCAAAGATCCAACAGTGGTTTTAACCACTCATTTAAGGTAGCCTAGTCCTATGTAGCTCTAGCTGCTAAATTCAACAGTAGTTGTGATCATAGTTGTTGATGATTAGAGTGGCTAGGAGCTAGCTACACCTATCGATAGTAGCTATAGGCAACTCACTCCTAGCCATATTGAGTGAGAACGGCTAGCCTTGAAACCAACTCAAGCTCCTCGAGCTGAGAAAAATCAGTTGCATTTCACCAATTTTCAATGGTTCTTGGGTTATTTTATCTAAAAAGCTTCCAAAATCCTCACCCTAACTACTCCATGCCAGTTGGTTCTTGATCTTGGATTCCTTGAGAATCCAAGGTGAGGATTTGGAAAGTCTATTTATAGACCTTCCAAAGAGAGCTATTGATCCTGAATTCATTGTAGTTAAGTCCTATCAAATTGGATAGAAACTTTGTATCCCTATGAGGTATAGATAAGTGTTTTCCAATTGTAGTATGACAAATGTCCATCCATAAATGGAGCTTCCAAAACCTTAAGGAGCAATTTTGTATATTCTTCATCAATTCATCGCAAATATGAGATAATCTGCCACAAATCCATGTTCCAAGACACATATGACCATTTAACATCAATTCAATAGAGAAATTGAGCATCATCAAGTCAGGATTCAAGGAGCAAAATATTTTTCCTACGATCACTATTTTCAACAATAGCCCACAGGCTTAGCCATCGAATTTGATAGCGGATAGCAGAGCCAGCTACTCTGATTGATAGCGGCTAGGGTTTGGTTTAGTATTTTCTATATTTTAACCATATATTTTACATTCTTTATATTATCATTACTTTTTTATCATATATTAATCACATTCTCATATAGTCTTTATGCTTTATTCTCAGTATTTCATGTATTTCATATTATCTTTAGGTATTTGCTCTCTTTCTTGCATTCATTTTGAAACTAGCCTCATCTTGAGAGGCATCATGTGCTATTGATGTATCTTGTAGTTTCTTTGTGTGCAGGTGATAGATCTATCCAAGGACAAAGCATCATCGAGATCACACTTCTTGATATCAAAGAAGGAGGCAACTAATAAGCCCTCTTATAAGTAAAGTAGTGGAGTGAAAATCATTGGAGTGCATCTCTCCCCTTTGAGGGACCACCACATTTGTAATAATTGTATCAAATTGAGGTGTTCCCTAAGAGGGAAATATTTTAATCAATTCTTATTGTGATTAATAAATAGCACACTATTTGTTATCATCTTTTATATTGCAATGGTTACATGCTTTCTAACTTTTAATTTATTACATGCTTGCAAATAGATTAGATGCATGATTTTTACTATTTACAATTTCATATAGTCTCCTAATTCAACCTTAATCATTGGTAATTATTTCTACTATATATCCTTTAATATTTAGTTATTAGATTTTATATTTTTTCCTTTTCATCATATTATTTTTTCCTTGTAAATGATATGCATGGTACAGTGGTCATATTCCACATAGGTAGTTCCATTTTTTCTTTCTAATCTTGAAAATCTACATAGACCGATAGGTGGAAAGTTCACATTGGTTCATATTATCCATTTGTACACCTAGAGGGATCCAAATACTCATCACAAATGGACTAAACCCTAGAATCCTGATCAATGGCTCATAATGGATCCTCAAGATCCTCATCATCGATAAGACAACATATCTAGGGTTTTGGAGGGCATTTTGGATTTTGAGGTCTTAAAGAACAAAGAAAAAAGAGGATAGATTTGAGATTCAAGAGTGATATTAGAGACTTAGGGAGAGAATAGAGGTTGCAAGCTAGGATTGCAAAAGATATTTAAAGGCTATATTGAACTAGAAAACTAGATTTCTAATACTGTAATTGCCGATATTGTGCAAATCAACTATAAATTGATTATTTAGGTTTTTAGGGTTAGAATCAAGCAGAGAAGGTCATAATCTAGTTGTAGACACCAAAATATAACCACTTGTCATCCATCCATGTCCTCCAATCACAACCATGCATTATATATATATATATATATATATATATATATATATATATATATATATATATATATATGCATTTGTTCAATATATATTAATATTTTATATATTATATTTATATATTTAATATATATATGTATTTATATAAATTAATCCTAGCCATCCACCACATCTTAATCTCAGCCATCCATCCATATCAATCCATGCCACTTACCCAAAACTTAATTTCCACCCTTCCTCATGTTTTAATCTTGACCGCTCATTTTGTGTCATCAAAACCCTAACATGTTCAAGGGAATATTATAAAAGAGGAGTAATTTTGATGAATCAAACCCTTAAGCACCTTGGAAACCCTTAATACCCTAATTTCTTAGTGCTTAAGTTCTCTCTTCATATTTGAGACTCTTAAGTGCCCTAGAATCTTAATCTCTTAATCCTTAAGCTCTCACTTAATCCCTAGGAGAAATCGTCAAGTTATTTTGCCCTAGCCACTATACCATCACTTTCATCATTGGTTTTCCCCAATCACATCATCCATTTTAGCCACTGCCAAACCTTCACATAACTATATTTGGTTCTATGACACTTCTCTCAACCCTCACTAGATCCAGTTGACTGCCTCTGGGTATTTTTGAAACTCTTTGGTGCATCTGTAGCCCTCACAAAACGCCTTTGGATATCTCATGTAGAAAATCTATAGTCCTACGACCCTTGGGCACCGTTAGAGCATCCTTGTAACCATAAATAATAGAAGCAAAGATAAAAATTATTATTTTGGCAAGGTAAGAAGTTATTTGCACTTATTTGATATTTTTTGTACCTTTTGTTTACAGTTGTATTCTACAACATCTAGGGTTTTAGTAGTTTTATCTTTCTAAGGGCATCACACAGTGGAGCCCTTTTAGGTGCTTATAATATATTTTTGTTTCTTTCTCTATTTGTAGATACAAGAATCATCTATATGGAAGCTATTGAAGCTAGGGTGGCCCTCTATGGATACACAAACCCACCCGCAACTCTTGTTTGGATAAAAAATGAGCGAGAAGACACCAACTATTCACTGCACTAGGGTTTTGAAACCCTAGCATCTTGTAAATCTATATCAAAAGCATTGTAAAACCCCATACAGGGGCACATTCATTGTACAATTGGGATATTTTCCCACATTAATAAAATCTTAATAACTTTGTGTAATCTTGTGTTGTTACTATGCTTTTTGTTACTTTTATCCATTTGTTGTGGTGTTGTTCATTTTCTTATTTACAAAATGGTGATCACGGTGGACCACCAAAGGGTTCTTCATGATAATTTATTTTTCACTAATTTTTGTTTATGTTTTCATATTGCAGGTTCAAAAAAATTGAACGAGGGTTTCTAGAGGTTGCAAAATTCAATTAAAGGTTGCACGGATGCCCTGTAGTGCTTAGGGGATGACATGTAGTGTTTATAGAATTCCCTATAGCATTCTAGAGACTCTAGGATGTGTTTCACAGAGTGAGGAAGAAATGTGTAGGCTTCCTGGTAAGCCTGCTTCAAACCCTAACCCATTTCTATGTTCATTTTCTTGATTTTTAGAGTAAAATTAACAAAAAGAAAATTATTTATTTTCCTGTTTAAAGCATTTACATTTTAGAAATTTACATCCATAATATAGATTTCATTTGGAATAAAATTACATTCATGCATTCACCATAGTTCACACTTTCAAGTTTAGATTTTTGTTGGTTTCTGATGTATTCATTCACTATTTATGTATGTTGTTTGCATTTGAAATTACAAAATCATATAATAGCTGCATAGTAGAGATGAAAGCTTTCCATTTTTACTTTTCTAATTTTGAACAAGGTCACAATACCTAAGTATACTCCTGCTATTGAAATAACTTGATAATTCATGGTAGAAGAACTACGTTAACCCTCCACTATTGGAATCACTTGATGATTTACGGTGGGTCTTAAGTGGTGTACCCCTAAGTTATTTTGAGGAGGTTAGTGTTGATGTTATTGGATTCTATATTAGATGAGTGAAATAGGTGTGTTTTCAATATTTATTGAACATAATAGATAACACAAATCTTAAAATGAATCATACACTTTGAACATTTCACAATAAACAATAGTGAGTTGGACTTCATCACCAACCATTGTTTGAGATTTGGCAACGGTGGGCTTCATATCCATATGTCAATATCTGCCCCTTAGCAACCATAGTCACCCATGAGCAAAATTTCTAGATTTTATCACCAAGAAGAATCTCATTTGCCATCTAGCCTTAGATTTCACCTTGCATAATAGTTTAGGTTAGCACATCTACAATACACAAAACCCAAAAAATCAAAAATAAAATCTATTGCAAAACATAAGATTAAATTGCATGATTTATTTTGTGTGTTCTCCATTTGAATTTTCTTTTTACACATTCCACACACTTCACCATCCTCATATGACACATTAGCTTATGGTTTCAACCCAAAGCCAAGAAAATATTCTAAGTCAAGCCCTTGCCAAAAAAATTACTTCATCCATGGAGTGTTCCACTTCTTCACCTATCACTTTTATGGTTAACCCTGTCAATGTGATATAGATAAGCTATTTTTTTTTGTCTGCAAGACCATCACACACTATGTATACCTTAAATATTGATGTGTTACATAAAGACACCAACACCTCCATTCCAAAAACTAAGTCATCATCTCCCATAGATCATAACATCACCTGCACAGACATGGCTAAAGTGGAAGCTTTTCAAATATCTACTATGTTATAGATCAAATAAGTAGTCCACCCAAGCATGATACTTCTTTTTAGTAGGAACTAGCCCATTCGCAGCCTTCTAGTTTCACCCAGGTGTATACTAACCCTCTTTTTGAGGTGTCATCTACACATTCCCATCATTGGTCCATTCCACAATAGTCATGTTCTCAAAGCACTCCCATTCCATATTCATATACCACTACCTATGGTAAGCCTTTGTATGAAGCACATTTAAATTTTGCTTCATAAATTTCAACTACCACTACATCCACTACCCCCCATTCAGTTGCAATCCCTATTACAACTTATCCTCCACCCACTTCATCTATTTCAACCACATCCACACCATCTGCTTTAGATATGGCCATACAATATGCATGGAAACACCTTAATAAATTGCTTAATGAGTGATAGAATGCTCATTCTTATCCCCAACAAGTACAAGTGGCAAATATTAAGCCTCAACCCACTTCCACTCAGTCTACATTCCTTTTCATCAAATCCATAATAAATATTTTAACCTTCTATGGTTTCCATTCCCACACCTTCATAAATCCACATCTATTCCATTCCAATGAGTCAACCCATTCATAGTCCTCAAACATCATCTTCATTCCATAATTTGTAATCATTGCATCATCAAGCCCAACATCACCAAATTCAATCCAGTCCATCAAATCATAAAAATATCATCACACCTCAGTATTTCGCCACTGCATATCCATAAAATCATAAAAATATCATCACACCTCAGCATTTTGCCACTCCATATCCATAAAATCATCAAGTGATTCAAGGCTTCCACATACCTATGGAAAACCCTAGAATTCAAGCAATGCAACAATATATTGATAGCTTGATGCAACATACTCCTGGTATAATGAACCAGAAGCTAAATTTAATATAGCTTATAAATAAACCAATTCACTTTTTTATACCATAACCGCCATATATGGAAGATTTTATAGTACCAAAATTTGACAAATTCAAGGGACTAAGGACCCTAGAGAGCATGCGAGCACATTCATTCACTCATGTTTCAAAATTCAAAATCAATATTCCCTAATTCTCAAAAAAAATCCTTATACATTGGGGGGTGATGTCATAGAGTGGTATAACCATCTACCTCATCATAGTATTTATACTTTTTAATAGTTGGTAGACCAGTTTCTCAAAATATTTTCCATCAATGTTAGAAATAAAATTTCATTTATTGACTTATATAATCTAAAACAATATGATGATGAGTTAGTCTATGAATTTGGTAATTTTTGGAGAGCTATTATCATAAAATTACAATTCTCCCTACCAATGGAAGAGCTAAATCAAATTTTCACCAAGATTTCTTAAAATCCATCTCCTGTTTGTTGCAATTACAACGGTATAGATCATTTGAAGAAGCTCTTGCCCAAGCTAGCATAATTGACGAAATAAAAATCCAAGGTGTGCTAAAGCCTGAACATAAATAATTGTAGAACAAGGGATAATTTAAAGGAACCTATTCTAGCCAATCCAAAACAAATCAGGATAATAGAGCAAATCAAGTGAATCAAGTGGTCATGATCCAGCTGGTAGTGGCTCAAAAACAATAACCCATGTAACAAAAACCACAATAAATTGCATATGAAGTGGTTCCCACACCATCACAAGTTCAAAACACAATGCCAATTGTGTAAAATCACCAACGTCAATAATATGTTCGAAAAATCACCAATACACCCCCTTAGCCAAATCATATACTCCATATTTCATAGGTTGTATGATACAAACCAACTTGCCTTGCCTAAGGTCAAACTGAATGATCTCACCAAATGTAAAAAAAGTTATCAAGAATATTTATTTTGTCCTTATCATCACCAAAATGGGTATGATATCAACATTTTATACACATTTAAAGTTATGGTCCAAAACCAAATTGACTTAGGGACCATCAAGCTTGATAGTCCCTTAGCTCAACAAAACCAAAACCTTAGCATATATCAAACACCACTTCCTCATCATGACTAAGTGCAACCAACAATAGGAGGGTCAAATACCAAGACTCCTCCTAATCAAGTTAACCATGTTCAATAGTACCAAGGTTTTGTGGGTGCTATTCATATAGTCACCTAAGTTCAACAATGCACAAATCAACAGAATATACAACATCCCATTCAGTATCCTATAGCACCACTGGTAAGTGTGTCTCTGTAATAAACCAATTCATCATCTCCCATCTAGCTCTCTACCAATTCTTCCCAACCTATTCATATTCCAAGTCATCCATCTCCACTCATTCATCCTCCCAATAATTCATCAAGGCCAATCATCTCTTTGAGTAGTCGACTAACCACTAGCCTTAAAATAGCTTCATCTAAATTGTCCATTTACGATCTAATTTAAAAATCACCCCCACAACGTGAGGAATTAATGAAAATTTTAAAATCTATTGAACTCCAATCTCAGGATGCCACCGCCTTTAGCAATTTTGTGGGAAGCATCAGAACATGTTTGGAGCCCACTATTACATTCTACGATTTTGAAATCAAACCAATATCTTCAGGATCGGTGGACCCTCCATTGCATATCATGGTTCAAATTGATAGGAAGCCATTAAAATGAGTTTTTATTGATACCAGATCCTCCATCAAAATCATCACCACATCCACTCTTTAACATCTTAATCTCCTACCATCTCACATTACCAAATCCACATTCACTCTAAAAGCACTCAACGATGCTCTCTGTTCCACAGTTGGCACTATAGTTTTACCCATTGAAGTGGGGATAAAAATGTTGCACACCATTTTTCACATATTGGAAGGGTCCATGGTGTACAATGTACTCCTTAGAAATCCTTGGATTAGGAAAATGAGATGTGTCCCCTCTATATTACATCAATGCTTGAAATGTGTACATGAGGGATAAATTTATTGCATACTGGTGGATGTTGAACCATTTAAGTATTGCAATTTCATTTCAAATTCTTATGAATCCATGATTCCATCCACACACATTTTTCTCACATCATAAATTACACCATCCACGACACCATCCACTTCTTCATCTAAGGTTCCTATTCTTGAGGAACTCCCTGTCACTACCATACATCAAGCTTCCACTTCTATGCCCTCATATTCATCATCATCGACTACATGTACAAGTGGTAAAACTAAATCCACATCAACCCCATCATCATCATCAAAATCCTCCATCATCATTCCTTCCATATCATTGCCCATTCATAAAACACCTAAGTCAAATCCACCTCCATCCATATCAGATGATGTCTCACAAGTTGAATTAACATATTGTGAGATATCATTCTAGTCCATACCTCTCCTATTATCGAAGCCCCAAGCCAATCTTGAGTCATCCACTTCCACATCAATTCCTACATCATCCCAAGTCATGGTCCAACTTACTAATCCTAGTATTGGTGAATATGTGGTCCAAGACATCATAGTCACACCGCTCAACATCCAAACTGCTAGGGATTACAGTCATCCACATGACTCATCCTTATCCATGGAAGTAGTGTATAATACGTGTTCAATGCCCAATAGCATAAATTTTTTGTATGGGGGGATTGATTTGTCGTCCAATCCATCTTCGCAAGGTGAACCCAAGCAACCAAAACCTACCAACATACGACACATGTCAAGTTTTTCATCCTAGTATTTTCATCAATTCAATTGGTAAGGTTATGACCTAGGATGACATGAATAGGGAATGCACAAACTCATTGATACTGTGTACCGAGAAGTGCATGACCGTTCAGGTCTATTTTATCACCCTTATTCATTCACATATTATTTTAAACAATCTTTTCAAAGTCTTA
Organism: Wollemia nobilis; assembly: GCA_028583015.1. NCBI lineage: Eukaryota > Viridiplantae > Streptophyta > Pinopsida > Araucariales > Araucariaceae > Wollemia > Wollemia nobilis. The sequence goes on from JAQPPZ010017169.1 coordinate 1,126,362, forward strand.
ATTTGAATTCAAAATAAGAAACCCATCACCTTGATGACTCTAAATATGAAGTCTATGAAGAATTCAGTGTTATGTTTATAGCTTCTAATGAATCATATGAGGAATCAACGCCCATAATTCTATTCACTGAATAGGATGAGTTTTACCTCAGCATGTTCCCTATCCATCAACCCATCTTTCACTTGCTTCTTCCACAAGAGTGAGCCGAACCAACCGATGAACCACCTCCATTTCATTAATCCACCTCACCGGATATTTTTCTTGTAATATATGTACATAACATAAACAAAAACAAATTAAAAAAAAAATCATTGCATTACATGTACATGGATTTTTACATGTTGCATTTATTTGTGTTGCTCACTATTGTTTAGGTTCCTAGAGTTCTATAATTGATTCTAGCATAAAGTATCCATCCATCCCCCACTTTTTCAACCACCATTTTATCCCTTAAGTCAACAGAATCATGTTGATTTATTCACCCCGCTCTATAATCCATATGATTTGGTAAAGCCAATTCCAATTAACATGATCCTTATTGATATGGATCGAGTTTCCTCACCTCCATCATTTTTCAAAATTTTCCTTCCTGAGGAATTGTTAAGGGCTTCATCCAACTACATTTCTCCGTTGCCTCCACCTTCACCTTTAGATCCTAAGGTTTTCTAACATAGAAGAGGTTGAGTCATAAGAGTTTGATAATTTTATAGATGGCATTCATCTGATACCAATGCCCCATCAACTTGAGGAGAGTTATCACATGTTTATTGAAGATACCATCGACATGAACCATAGTTCAAATGTAGACAATCCAAAAAAACTTAAAATTGGTAAAAGCTTATCCATAGATGAACAAGAGAAATTAATTTCTCTCCTCAAGAAGAAGTACATTTTTGCATGTTCTTACAAAGATATGCCTGGCCCTAACCCTAACTTGGTTATCCACAATCTCACCTTGCACTCTGATGCTAAGATGGTCAAACAAAAACTAAGAAGGATGCACCCTACCATTGCCCTCATGGTCAAATAAGAGCTTCAAAATATTTTAGATGTGGATTTCATTGTCCTCATTGACTATCCTAAGTGGTTTTCAAACATGGTACCCATTCATAATCCTAACGAGGTGATACGCATTTGCACTAGATTTTGAGACCTTAACAAAACATGTTCTAAGGATGATTTTCCTCTACCAAAAATCGATACTCTTGTCAACACTTGCAGTGGCCATGAAATGCTTTCCCTAATGGATGGTTTTTTAGGATACAATCATATTCAAATCAATCCTTGTGACCAACAAAAAATAACATTCACTACACCTTGGGGGACTTTTTGTTACAAGGTGATACCCTTTGGCCTCAAAAATGTAGGTGTCACTTATCAATGTGCCATGACATACATATTCCATGATTACATGCATAATATCATTGAATATTATGTGGATGATCTCTTGGAAAAATTCAAAACTTGACAAGAGCACATTGGTGTCTTGGAAAATTCTTTGATCGACTTCTAGAGATTAATGTAAGGTTGAAACCCAAGAAGTGTATCTTTGGTGTTACTTCAGGCAAACTTCTAGGATTCATTATCTCCAAATGAGGTATTTAAGTTGACCCAAACAAATTCAAGGTCATCATGGAGATGTATCCCCCAATAAACTTGGAGGAATTTCATAGCTTACAAGGAAATATTCAATCGATTCGTCATTTCATTGCGCAACTTTCTGATAAATGCAGGCCATTCAATCACCTACTACAAAAGGAGGTGACATTTTCATGGACAGATGAATGTCAAAATTCTTTTGATGATATCAAGAAATACTTGGATTCTCCACCAGTCTTAACTCCTCCTCATATAATAGTCCCCTTCCATCTTATATTTTAGCAATGGACTTTGCATTAGGGACAATGTTTACACAAAAAATAATCGAGAGCAAGTTGTCTACTACATTAGTCTAACATTGGTAAGCTATGAAACTAGATATGCTTACATGAAAAAATTATGCTTAGCAGTGGTTTTTGCCATTAAGAAACTCAGATATTACATGCTTAGTCAGACCACATATGTCATAGCTAGCAAAAATCCTCTGCATTATATGATGTCTCGCACTTACAATAATACCCGCACTGCAAAATGGATAATGCTTCTCACTAAATTCTATCTTGAGTTAATTAGCTAAAAATACATTAAATGTCAGGTCATAGCCGATCAGCTTGTGAAAGCTCCACTTCCTAGTGAAAAACCCTTGATTATTTAGTTCCCAAATGATTCGGTATTCATTTTCACTGAACAAGAAGAATATGTCATTCCAGAGAAATATGTCAATATCACTCTTTTCTTTGATGGTTCTAAGTGCAAAAATGGTCAAGGTGTTAGAGTCATGTTTCATACACCACAAGGGATACATATTATGTTATCATTCAAACTTGACTTACAATGCATAAACAACAATGCAGAGTATGAAGCCTTAATCTTAGGTCTTCAAGCAACCATAGCTATGGGTATAAATCATATTAGGATATTTTGTGATTCTCAACTTGTTGTCCAACAAATCAATAGAGAATACCAATGCAAATAACCAACCATAAAGCTTTACCATGAAGTAGCAATGTCATTGCTCTATAAGTTTGATTGGTTTAAAATCGATAGTTTGCCTTATTCAACTAATAGATTTGCAGATGTGATAATCTCTTTAGGATCATTGATTCCAAAAAAATGCATAGGAGAGGTACAACCACTTATTTTCAGAACAATATCCAAATTTACAATTATCCATGTTGAATATAAGGATGAGAAAGATGTTTGCTTTATCCATTTGGAGCCATATAAGCCTTGGTTAAACCAAATAATAGCCTTCAAGTTTGGAACACTCCCATAAGATATGTCATGGACTGCTAAACATATTTTCAATAAAAAGGCAGCTTGTTTTACTCTCTTGGAGGATGTGTTGTATAGACATGATTATGATAGAATCCTCCTTTGTTATCTTGAGCCTGCAGAGGCACAAAAAGCCATAGCTAAAGCTCATGATGGTACTTGTGATGGTCATTTTAGTGGAATGGCCATTGCAAAGTGTATTTTATGCATGGGTTACTATTGGTCCACAATGGAACACAACTATTGCACTTATGTCAACCATTGTAAGTAATGTCAAGAGCATTCTAATTTACTTCATATACCATCACAAGAATTATGGCCTATTCAAAGCCTTTGGCCCTTTTCAAAATAGGGTCTTGATTTGATTTGTAAAATATTACCTCCTTCATCGAGACAACATACATTCATTATCACAACCATTGAATACTTCACAAAGTGGGTTGAGATAATTCCTCTAACCAGTATGACAATACCTTGAATTGTGGAGTTTATACTTCATCGTATCATTTTTCATTTTGGTATCCCCTCAAAAATCATCTCTAACAATGGTAAGTCTTTAAAAAATAAGTATGTTCAAGCACTTTGTGATAAATATAATATCCAACATAGTTTTTTAACTCCTTATTACCCATAATAAATGGACAAGCTAAGGCTACCAACAAGACCTTAATTGCTATTCTCAAGAAACTAGTCAAAGAAAATCATCGATATTGGCATACTCAAATTCCCTTGGAATTATGGGTTTATCAATCAAGCATCCACACACCTACTAGGGAAACATCATTTTCACTGGTCTATGGAGTCGAAGCAATTATACCTCTTGATATTGAGATCCCCTCATTGTAAATTTAATTGCAAGAATTCTTAGATGATGATACTGCTAGATAAGCACGTTTTGACCAACTCACACTACTTTATGAAAGGTGAGTCAATGATTTAGAGCATTTACAAGTATATCATGACTGCCTAAAGCGTTTTTACAATACCAAAGTTCATCTACATGAATTCCAATTAGGATATCTTATTCTTAAAGAGAATCAATAAAACACCAATGCATTACTACATATTCATGATAAATTTACGACTAATTGGTTAGGTCCATACATTATCACTCAAAAAGTGGGTAAAGAAACTTATAGGCTTGCCATTATAGAGGGAGTTGAATAGCCCGAACCACTTAACATAATTCACTTGAGAGAATTCTATTATTAATGTGATATATATATATATATATATATATATATATATATATATATATATATATATATATATATATATATATATACATATGTGTGTGTATGTATATATACATGGCTAATACATAAAAACAACATTGCATTTAACACATTATATTTTACACTTTGCATTTCACACATTGCATTGCATACATTTTGTAGACACCAAAATATAGCCACTTGTTATCCATCCATAACTTCCCACCACATTTATCCATTATTTATATATATTTATATATTTTTTTTTAATATATATTCAAATAATAATATTTTTTATTTTTTATTTATATATATTTATATGAATTAATCCCAACCATCCATCATTATTTAATCCCAACCATTAATCCGCTTTAATCCATACCACATACCTATATTTAATCTCCACCCTCCATCATGTTTTAATATTGACCACACAAATTGTGTCATTGAAACCCTAATGTGCCCTAGGAGAGATTATAAAGAGGAATCATTTTGATGACTCAAGCCCTAAGTTTTCTAAATCTAATTTTTGAAGTCCTAAATCCCTAAAGTCATCAAGTATCCAAGCCCCATCACCATTGCCATATTCTATCGCTCATTGTCGCTTCTACATCCATCACCACCCACTTCGCATGAACCAGATCTATTTTTATAGATTTTGTTTCACCCTCAAATTACCCCTCTGAGTTTCCTCGATTACCTCTAGGTACCTTCTGCCATCATGAAGCACCTATGGGCACCTTCTACCATCATCGAGCACCTTTGGATTCCTCCTACCATCACCAAGCATCTGTGGGTGTTCATGGCCCTAATTTTGTAGTCTAGCGATCCCTCGGGTGTTGCTAGGGCATCTACACATAAAATCCTACAACAATGATGAAGAACAAAGAACGAGTTAGCGTGACAAGGTAATTTATTTATTGCAAGTATTTTTATTCTTAGATCTATTTATAGCTCCATTTATACAACTAGGGTTAGTAATTTTCTTATTTATGGCCTCACATAGTGGAGATCTTGCATATATTATTGACCTTATGTTGTTGTTTATTATTTGCAGTTTTAGGGATCAAATTCATTGGTAGCTGCTAAAGCTCAAGTAGTCCTGTATAGGATACTAAAGCCCACTCACCACACTGTTGGGATCAGATCGAATGCTAAGACACCACCAATATTTTTTTACAAGGGTTTTGAAGAACCCTAGTGTCTTTTAATCATTGTGTCAAGAATAATAAGCTTTGTAACCCCATATTTGGGGTACATTTTATTGTATTATTGAAGATCCACTGGTGTTATAATAAAATTTTATTTCATTGTGCAATTTTGTGTGTTGCATTGCATATTTAATTTTATAGTTCATTATTTGATGTCGTTCAATTTTGCATTCCCAAATGGTTATCACGGTGGGATACACAATGAGTTATTTATACTAATTATATTTTCATTAATTCATTGTTTTTTTCTTCTATCTTGCAAGTTTTCAAAAAAATGGGTTGCACAAATTTTGTAGAACCAGTTTTTGAGGAGTTGCAGAAGGTGTGTAGATGCCCTGCAATGCTCATGGGACATTCAAGAAGAATCTAGGTGTGTTTCATAGGCACCCAGGTGCATTTAATAGAGAGGAGGAACAATATGTAGGCTTATCTATAAGTCTACCTTAAAACCCTAACTTCTCTATTTTATGTATTTTTATGTTTTTACAGATTTGATATTAAAAATAACAACGTTAATAACCTATCAAAATCAAGTATTTAATATGCATTTCTAGGCATTATAATAGTTCTTTGCATCCATATTTAATTACATATTACACATTTCCATTTAAATATTTCATGATTTTCTGGTGTGCTACACTTTTTATTTGCATATGAAACATTAAGAGCATGAATTAGTTTGCATTATAGGGTTAGGAATCTTTCCTTTTACTTGTATAAGTAGGGACAACATTAGTATATTAACAGTACCCCCACCCCTGGTGATTCAAGGTAGAAGATTATACGAACCCTCCTCTATTTAGAGAGTGGTTTTAAGCAGTGTACTCTACTTCTTTTTAGGGAAATTGATATTTCTGATGTTGTATTCTAATTTAGACTCGTGAAATTAGTTATTCTTGACATTGTATATACACCATAAAAAATTTAAAACCTTAAAAGGAATCACACACTGCATGTTTTATTTTTAACAGTAATGCATTGGATTTCATCACCAACCATTGCTTGAGATCTAGTGATGGTGGGTTTCATCTCCATCCACCAATATTTGCCGCTAGACACCTTAGGACACCCCTGAACAAACTTGTTGGATTTCATAACTATTATGAATCTCATTGCCCATCCAAAGCATAGTTTTCACCCATTTTAATTCATATTAGTGCATTAAAACACACAAAACCAAAAAAAAAAACATTAACATGAGATAATCAAAGAATCAAGTAAGACACACTTTGTTGCATAAACATAGTATTGGATTGTCTGTTTGATTTTGTGAGATTTTAATTTTGTATTTCATTTTCAACGCATTTTATATTTGATTCATTAGTTTATGGTATTAACAAGAAATCAAGCTAAAATAATTAATCAAATATCCACCAATCAAACCACTTCAGCAATGGAGTGTTCATCATCACCTTCCACTACCATTTCCATGATCAATCCCACTAGTGTGATACAGGTAAGTCATTTATATTTGTTTGCGGGTTCATAACACAATGTGTCACCCACATCATTTCACATGGTCCTCACCTACCTTTGGTCACCACATCACCCATATAGATATGGCCCAAGTAGAAGCTCTTGAGATATCTACTAACTATGTCTTAGAGTTAGTTCGTAATTCACCTAGGCATGATTTTTTTTCCAACAGAACTTATCTCCTTCTGGCCTTCAAGCCTTACCCATGTGTACAACCCTATTTTTAAGGTATTTGTTATACCTTTCGAACATTATTACATACCATAATAATAATGTACCCAAAGCACAGCCATCCCATCCTCATACATCTTAGTCCGTGATAACCCCTTGTATGAAGCATATGTTAATGTTGCTTCACAAGTGCTTACATCCATGCCTTCTAGTATCTCCCATAAAGTTAAAATTTCCATTGCAAATTACCCTCCACCTACCTCATAAATACCATCCACATCCATTTCATAAACCACTAATATGGAAATACATGAGATATGGGAACATCTCAAAAAATTGCTTAAGAAGCGATAGAACGTTCAACATCAAGTTCAAGTGATCAACCCTAAGCCTCAACCTATTTCCACTCGGGCCATTTTTGTTATCCAAAGTCCATCTTGGGTACCACAATCTTCTATGGTTTCCATTCCAACATCATCACCAACTCATACCCATTCTATTCCCATTGGCCAACCTATTCAAAGCCCTCATACATCATCTCCATATCTCCATTCACAATCATTCCTTCATCAACCTCATTATCATCAACACCAATCCACTCTTCCAAGTCATCATGACCTCATTACACCTCAACATCTTTCGACCTTGTCATCACAAAATCATCAAGTGATTTATAATTTCCACATTCTTGGAGAGGACCCTCTAATCTAGGCTATGCAACAAAAAATTGATAGTTTGATACAACATACTCCTGGCATGATAAACCAGAAAAATACCATACGTCAACTAATCAATCAATAAATTCATCCTTTGGTACCATCACTACGATATCCAATATATTTCACAATATCGAATTTTGATAAATTTAAAGGTACGAATAACCCTAAAGAGCACGTGAGCTCATTTGTTCATTCTTGTTTTAGAATTCAAAGCAATGATGCTCTAATGCTTAGAACCTTCCCTCAACAATTAGGAGATGTTGTATAATGGTATAACTATTTTCCCAACCATAGTATTTATACTTTTGGGCAATTTGTTGACCAATTTCTTGAAATATTCTCCCTCAATATAAGAAATAAAGTCTCATTATCCGATATCTATGTGTTGGAAATATTGAGTTTTCATTGATGTCAAAGGTGCATGATAGTCAAGGCAAAAATATTCCCCATGGTTTTTATAAATAGCAAGCAATGGAAAAAATTCAAAATCAAGGTATATCTCCAAAGTATTTTTCTAAGAGAAGGATTAATAATATTTAAATATTATGAAGAAGGACAATGTTTAAAAGTTTTTATTATAATTACTTGAAAAATATTTAAAGACCACAAGAGGAGGAAAATGTTTAAAGACAAATATTTATTTCCAAGGGCAAAAGGTTTAAAGTTTATAATATTTAAATATTTTAGATTTAAAATATTATAATCAAAATAATACTTAAAAAGAAAGAGCACCAAAATTTATTAGAAAATCAAAAATCAAAAAATAAAATATGAGCACCGACGTCATTGTGAAAGGAGGCAATATGCATATAAATAATGCACTAAACATTGGTTTAGCAAAAGTGGATGAGCGTGCATTCAAATATCATTCATTGTAGTGAGTGTGAATGGTAGCAAATAAGGAGGAGAAGCGTAGCCCCTTGACGTCATCCACAAGGGTAGCCCAAGTGGTGGTTTGACATGTACCAAGTCACTGTGAGGAAGGTGTGAGGTTTGAAACTCACCGACTCCAGTTTTGACATGTTTTCTTACCTTGGAGAGTGCAACAAAGGAGACAAATTGATAGTGCTACATATTTTGTTTCAACTGGGTGGCTAGCCTAGTTGGTCACTAAGCTAGTGCTAAGGCACTGGTGGTAGGAAGATCGTAGGGTCGAATTTGGGCAGGTTTTGTTTTGCTTAGCAGAGTGAAAAATGTTTTGGACAAAGAAGTGTTTAAAATATTTCATGCTACATTGAGGTTACTACCCACTGGCATAGCCCAACTGGTTACCAAGCCTTGGCTTAGGCGCTACGTTTGTAGAGGTCACGATTTTGATTCTCCTTACGCTTGCGGGGCTTCTTGGTTGAGGTATGGGAACCAAAATTTTAATTTATTTTTTTTATGAAAGGACATAGTTCGTTGACCTTGTGTTGATTAAAATAAGGACAAAAATTTGTGAGAGAAGGAGATAGTCGTTGGTTAGTTGTTGATTAAACAAAGGAAATTTTTTTTTTTTTTTTATCTAAGAAAATGAGTTAAAAGGTGTATTAAGGACTAGTTGAAAGTGTAATTTTGGCATGTGAAAAATTAGATACAAGGTGGTTTTGGTATTGTTTGAAGAGTGTGATTATTGCATGTTATAAAAGGGGATATAAGGTGTATTGTGGATTATTTAAAAGTTGTAACATTGCATATTTTAAAAGGAGATATAAGGTATTATTTTAAAGCTTTATTGTGCAAATTTTGGGAAGGTTAATGTGGATTATTTGAAAAGGAGATTTGCTAACCAGCTCTTGAAGTGGCACTAGAAAAGAAAATTATTTTGTTAAGACAGGTTTTGAAGGCACATCATCATCAAGGCAGTTTTAGAGGTATGGTGATTTAACTCCTCTAGGTGGTTTTTGGTTGAAGAAAATATATTGAGTTGTCATATGTTTGGAGGCATAAGGATTGATTGTTTGAGCATTGCTTGGATTGAAATTGGAAAAGATCATAGATCAGATTTATGAGCAAACCTATGCATTGTTTATGTTTGAAATTGGAAACAAATTGATGAAAGTTATAAATCAGTTTTGAGAGAAAACTTGTGCATTGGTTTTGAGTGATATTGGAAATGAAAGTGCAAGAGTTATAGATCAGATTTGTGAAGCCAATTTGTGCATCATCATGATTGATTTTGGAAGTAGATGAGCATGGCAGATTTATGGATTGTTATATTTGGTTTTGGGTATAAATGAGCATTGTTTGTATGTAAGATTTTGGATCAGTTGTGAGCATGTTTTATGAGCATATTTGATCAGAGTTGTAAGTGGGTTTTAGCAAGTTTTGTAATCAGGTTTGAGCAGGTTTTGTGAGAAGATTTTATCAGAGTTGTGAAAAGGTTTGAGTAGGTTTTGTAAGTAGATTTGAGTAGGTTTTGGAGCATATTTAAGTTGATTTGAGAGTAGGTTTGGAGCAGAATAGAGTAGATGGGATTTATGTCTCTTGTGGATAGAGGTCCACAAACTAGAGCAAGAGGGGATTGGTGTCTCCTATGGATAGAGGTCCATGAACTTGAGCATAGGGGATTGGTGTCTCATTTGGGTTGGTGCCCATAAAAATTGTAATAGGGAATTGGTTCCCAAGATATTTGTTGAGAAAATTTATAATAAATATTTTCTCTATGGACGTAGCCCACATTGGGTGAACCACATTAATCTGTGTCTCTTATGTGTGTTATGATTTGTGCATTATTTCATTATTGTAGTTGATAACAACTGCTTTAGAAAGAAAAGTAAAAAAAATTATCTTATACTATTCAACCCCCTCTTAGTATAAGATTTTATTCTTCAATTGGTATTAGAACAGGTTCCTTTATGAAATCCTAATAGCTTGAAGGAATATATTAAGAACACACATGGCCACTAATATGAAATAAGATGCCCCTATGGTTTAAATCAAAGAGAGAGATCCATAAAATAGATAAGAAGACATGGTTGACATGAAAGAGGTGTAGCAAACCCGAGAACGCACACAACGGTACATTTTTTGAAAATCCTACTTGCAATGATTATTTAGAATACCAAAGATAAAATGGAAATACAAGAGGAAAAAGAAATCATATAACACGAAATAACAAAATACGAATCTCTTTATTGATATTGAATCTCGGTTACATGTCGGTCCCTCTTAGGGATACCCATTTTGATACTATAAATTACAAGTGGGCAAGGAGTGCCCCTTCCACAAAGAGGTGGTGCGCTTATAAAAGCTTCCCGGTTCTGCACATGGAAATGTATGAGGGCTTACAGATGCCTCCTTCTCTAGGTCTATTTCCTAGAGGGATCCCTTTTGCTCTCGTATGTTGTAACCTTCATCCGATGTACCTATGGCCTTGAAAGCAATGAAACAACAACACACTTTTAGGTTTCTGAGATTGCCTCCCTGGATGAGGTTGTTAGTAATCAAAGAATGTAACAGAAATATGATAAGACAATACCATGGAATCAAGTAAATCTATGCTAATGATATAAGAAAACAATATAAAATATGTTATGTCCATCTAAGCCAAGCCTGCGGGCCACTTTCCAAGACAACGACCGCTAAATAAAACCTTACTCTCCTTGCCCCAAATCTATGGTTCAAATACTATGATCTAATGTTGAAGAAAGTAGGTGTTATACCCTTTGATTTATCAAAGCTCCACCGCACACATGACCTCAAAGAGAACTCTCTCTATGAAATGATCTCTTGTGATCTCTGGATATGATAAGGCTCTCTATATGTCATATATGGATCCTTTGGTGCTCTTAGGCTTGCATATTTTATAGTGTGAAACCCTAGGTCTATGTCCAAGCCCTAGAAATGAATTTCTCATGTGTAGTGCAAGTTAGCATGAGAAGCCCTTGTCTATTGTCTATATTTGAAGGCCAGTTAACTAAAATCTAACTACCCACTTGAGTCTTCTATGTGAACTATTTGTTAGCATGAGAAGCTTTTGTCCTTTGTTTATGCTTGGAGGTCAGTTAACTTAATTCTAAATGCAAACTCAAGTCTCCTATGTGAACTGGTCATGAAAAGGAATGCAAAGTCACTCTTGCTCACCTTTATTGCATGCAGACTGCCACTTCCGCTCGAGATTGGGCCTGTTTGTCAACAAACCACTTCTTATGGCTTAGTCGTTGTCATCTACAATGGATATGATCTAGCTGTTGTCATCTATAGTAGCTAGGTTCTAGCCGCTCTAGGCTTGAGTGGCTAGAATTTGGTTGCTCTTGGCTTGAGTGGCCAAGCTTGGATGGCTTGAAAAGGCCCCAAATGAGTGGTGAGAACCACTGTTGGTGCTTGGAAAGTCCAATATTATGTCTTATGATCTTATGAGTGTGTCTATGTAAGTAGCTCCCCTAATAATGACATGATTTAGGTATCTACATATGCCCCTTTTTGTGATGTGTTGTGTGGAAAACACAACGCTAAGCAATTGTAGACTAATTTGTTTGTAGGATGTATGGTGATCAATGGTTTGATCAATGCTAGATGACCCAATCATACAAGATGGTGCGCATCCCCTGAATCATTGCCTCAACGTTTGGAGGACTTAGCCTAGTGGCTTTTGCATGTTAAATTGCACTCATTCCTCAAACTCAATCGGGTAGCTTCATCTGCTACAACAATTTTGACCGGTAGGAGAGCTACAATTAAATATGTCATGTCTACTTACGTTCCTAGAAAACAGGGGAAATTTTTTATTGTTGTATGCAATGATTCGAAGGACAAACACGATTTTTCTATGATCAAGTGATATTTTGTTGATTTTTATTATGATTATGTTGAAGTTTTGAACTACCTCTTCACACAATGGATTGGTGAAGAAATTACAATGATTGAAGTGACAAGTCGCTTAACCAATATGACTAATCTGGTTCCTTTCTAACATTTGCTACTTTTAATGGGTAATCCCAAATCCAAGTTTGACTCCAATTGTTTATGATAATCATCCATCCCTATCCCGAGGAGAATTCTAGCTATCAATAGCCTTCTTAGGGAGTTAGGATGAGTGATTCTATTTATGTTTATATTGTATCACTTTGACCTAATGTTTTTGATGTCATAGGGGAATTAGAATAACCCCTTCATGCCCATGGAGAAATCCGACCATCTTGATCTTCTTTGGGTTTGAAAGGTGACATATCGTAATTCCAAAATGAGTTGCTTTTGCCCCAAGTGGCCTTATGGTTGCCTACTCATCTCATCGAAATACATGGAGTGCAAATCACTGCAATCATCGAGTGGATAGAGTAGGTAACTGGATATGAGTCCTTCTTGATATTATGATTTTATATGATTTTTTTTGTTGTTTTGAACATTCTGATGATCCTAAACCATCAAAGTGTGATTATTCACTATTTTTGTTATTCCCTCATTGAAGGAACTACTTTACTTTGATCTGTGAGCTTGGCTGCTATCAGGTCTAGCAGCTTCTGATTTCTTGCTTGTGGTCATTGTCGCCTTGAGCGGCCAAGAAGCTTGGGCCACTGACATCAGCAGTGGCCAAGGCATAATTAAGGAAATATAAAATTTGTAATTCTAGGATTTTGACCTATCATTTTCACTGTTGAAGATTCTATTTTCAGAGCTTTGGTGCAATGATAATGGTTGTGACTTTGAAACTTGTTGGTGTTGAGGAAATGGTTGCACGGGATGAGACATCAGCTACTAGAGGAGTCGGGGCTTCTTGGGTATTTCTCTTCAAAACCCTAGTTCTCTTTTCTTTGCTTAAGTAAAATTGAATTTCACTAAGAAATGAGCAAAATGAACATCACTAAACCTATTGGCAATGAACAAACTTCGTAATTAGGCTTAGGTTCCTTTTTGCCGTGGTGGGTTGGTCCCCAATTTTGCAATCTGTTAGTGGCTTTAGCCTAGGATTTTTGAAAATTTTCCATTATTCACCTGTTGTCGCCATTTTGGGCATTCTCAAACTTAGCTTAGTTTCGATGCTTGGGTAGGGAATTTGTTTTCCAATTTGTTTGCTTTCCCTCCCTTTTGTTTTTTTGCTTTAGTTATTTTTTCAATTGTAATTTTTTTTGTTTTTCTAGCCAAGGGTTCACGGGTTTGCCATGCCACCCCTTGGTCGTTGTCGCTCAAAGTGGACAGCTCTGAGCTACTATTGCTTAGAGTGGCCAAGATTGAATCCCAATGGTCAAAAATTTGACCATTGGGCCTTGGCCGCTGCTACCTCTAGCAACCAGGTTTCGGCCATTGTAGGTGACATCGACTAAAGCTTAAGCCTTGTTTTTGCATTTTGTATATTGATTTTATGATTTTTTTTTGAATTTTTGCTTTTATTAGGTGCAATTTATTCTTTTCTTGCTTAGATTTAGAGTAACTCATACCCTTTTGTATCGTTTTCATGTTTATTGTGAATTATGCCTTAGATGCATTGTAGTTATGTTTTATTTTTCTTTTGCTTTGTTTAGATCCTCATTGCTTGGGCTCGGGACCGAAGCTCCTGCTGGACTTGCTCCCTAGATTTGATGACATTGACTAGGAGTGGTTTAAGGCCCATGGGCTGTAGTATGTTATCAGGTTGCCCCAAATTATGTCCGATCAGGCATATCCTATGGCCTTAGCCCATCGTTGGGACCCGTAGACCAACACCTTCCATATTTTGCCCAGCGATATGACTATCATGCTGAAGGATATTTATAGGATTTTTTGGATCCCATTCGATGGGGTGCCCATTGTTTCATCGACCACTACTGATCAGGTGGTCGTCTATGCTCGAGTGTTTGAAGCACGCTCTACACAGGCCCTTCAGGATACTGGGTCCAGGGGAGTATCTATCAAGACTTGGTATGATGCTCATGTTTTCATGGTGAGACATGTTGTGTTGTTGATGGTGATCAACAATGTTCTTGTCCTGGATTACTCAGGTTTGAGGTTCCCTTGTAACCTCCTGGTGATGGTGCAGGACCTTCTAGATAGCGAGGAGCCTATCATCTATTCATGGGGTATATTGCTATTGTCTCAGTGCTACGATGAGTTGTACCACATCCATCGGTAGGGACACGTCAGCATTGCTTGTAGTTTGCTCTTATAGGTTTTGGTATGGGAGCACATTAAGGTAGATCACCCTAAGGGGCTTCCAGTTGACATTATATCTATTGAGGCTCATACACAGTGCTATGGTGCCAGATGGACTCAGGAGCATGAGGATCATAAGAGCCACACTTTTGCAGGGGAGTTGTCCCACTATACTGATTATTTTACCAAACTTTTTGCCAAAGGTGTTGTGTGGCGGACGTACTATGAGTATCTGGTTTGGGATGATCCAACTAGTTTTACTACTAGGAAACGGTGCGAGTGATGGCTCGTTGATCGTAAGATTGCCATTCGAGAGTATTTCTTCTACTCTCAGGTTCTTCGTCAGTATGGATTGCAGCAGGATGTGCCTTTCATACTATTCTTGTATAGGCACCTCACAGCAGAGAGTGACCTACCTCCATGATAGGTCATAGAGTTTTTAGATGATGAGGATGCCCCAGTCATAGATCCTATAGTGGCTAGGGGAGTTACAAATGCCTACTCTCAGTTGTGGGATGACCGGATGTGGCATGGCATCAATAGTCTAGGGCATGAGGATGATGGTGGGGGTGATGGCACAGATCCTATAGGACGTAGGGTTCAAGCTAGGACCGAGGTATGGGGCTAGCCAAAAGAGCAAGTGGCAGTAGAGGATATTGATGTTCCTAAGGAGGATGAGTTAGAGCTCGAGGAGAGAGATTCTCCTCTAAGAGCACAGTTGCACGAGGTTGAGGCTAAGATCTAGGCTACTAAGATCTAGGTACAACGGTGAGATGCTACCATTGAGAAACTCTCAGCATAGATATAGGCTTTGTAGGCTACTATTGGGGGTGGCGATATCAGGATGCAATTTTTTGTTCCTGCTTCTACACCACATGAGGTTCTAGCAGCAGGCTCAGGGGTTGATGTGGGACAGATGCGGTTTGTTGGCAATTTTGGGCACTTTGGGTACATTGCCTTTGCTCAAATGTATAAGTTGTCATTGATGTCAAAAGGCATTTTTGTTGATATCAAAAGAGTGTGATGTCAAGAATATCTTGAGAAGCTTCTTTATGTTAAAGGGTTTTTATTAAAACCATGGTGACAAGGCTAAAGGTTTTTCTTAAAACCATTTGGACTCATTAAGGGTTTTTATTAAAACCAAGCTTAACTTAATGCAAAGGTCCATGTTTATTATTAATAATTAAATTAACTCAAACCTTTGTCAAAAGGTCCAAGTTTAATTTATTATTAATAAAATAATAATAATTATTTTAATTATTATTAAAGGGTCTTTCAACCCTTAAGCGACGGAAGAAAAAAGAATTCTTTCGCCGATATGTTGCCATCGTTGGAGGAGCGCCGACGTCAAACAGTTAAGGAAGAATGGCTATATAAGTGGGGATGATTTTCTAAAGTGAGCACCTCCGATTATTATTGATATC
This sequence comes from Wollemia nobilis, assembly GCA_028583015.1. Taxonomy (NCBI): domain Eukaryota; kingdom Viridiplantae; phylum Streptophyta; class Pinopsida; order Araucariales; family Araucariaceae; genus Wollemia; species Wollemia nobilis. The sequence goes on from JAQPPZ010017169.1 coordinate 1,142,498, forward strand.
TGCGATTTGTGGTTACTCTGTATTTTTTGATTTGCGCTTGGCATCTACGATTTGCACTTGCTCTGTTTCGTTTGATTTGCGCTTGGCGTCTGCAATTTGCACTTGCTCTGTTTCGTTCGATTTGCGCTTGGCGTCTGTGATTTGCATTTGCTCCTTACCTTTCGAACAGCGCTTGGTGTCTTCGAGTTGAGCTTGCTCTGTGTCTTCGAATCTTCGATTGACGTCTTTGAAACCGTGCTTGGCATACTCGGATTTGAGCTTGGGCTGCATCCTTACTTTTTGTGTGATGGCAGTGGATTGGCAATTGCTCCTGAACTACATTTTTCAGACTGTGCTGTGAGATGACTAATGCAAGCATTCAGTGACTTACGTCTTGGACAGCGCTCACCAGTTTGCATGTGGTTTGTGGAAGACGTTTACGTTTTCCAGATTCTTGGCGTCAAAGGAAGATAAAAGAGAGGGCAGCGCTGTAGTATTTCGTTGGGCACTTGTGACCCAACGGCGGTGGCGTTTAAGCGAAAGCGCTAGAAGGCAGAGGTGCCGAGTTCGATTCTCTTCGTTGGATTTTTCTTTTGGTCGCGGTGTGCAAAGGATAGTGGCTGTGAATGCGCGGGAGGTATAAGGTTAAGGTATCATATTTGTTTTGACATTGTTTTATTGATGTTTAATGTTTATATGGAGTAATAAGGTGTAAAGAGGTTTTACTTTGTATATATATTGTACTTTGGTGGTTTTTACTAAGTTGGAGAAATAAGGTGTTATTTTGGATCTTTATTATTGTGTATTATTGTATAGTTGCTAACTCTAATTAGTGGCAAATTGAGAGTTAGTGTTGTGACAGATTTTGAGTTCTCCTTCTTCATCAAAGTAAAGGTATGGGCAACATCTTCCATGTATGTTGTTTATGGTATATTTTCTGAAATTGAGTTTGGAGTGAAAAGGTTGTCTACTAGGTATTCTTTGGTGTGAATCTTATTTTCTGGATATTGAAGATTGTTTATGCATTAAAGTTATTGTTGAATTTTTGGGTGAATGCATAATTCTGGTTGAGGAAGAGGAAGCATTTTTGCAATAGGGTTTATGTTAGTAAGTCTTGCTACTTGCTTTGAGATGATGAAACCCTAGTTGTTGGTGAAAAGAATATAAGTATCATTGTTATATGAGATATTGCATGGTTGGCAATTGTTGGGTTGTGTTTCATATTCTTGAGAAAAGCATACTACATCTATCTTATTCTTTTGAGTTTGAGATTGAGTTGAGATTGAGATTGGGAGTTAAGTATAGAACATATTGACTCTAAAAATTCTCTTTATTTTTCTATGAGATTTGAGATTGAGATTGGGAGTTAAGTATAGAACATATTGGGTCTCTAACAATTCTCTTTATGTTTCTATGAGATTTGAGATTGAGATTGGGAGTTAAGTATAGAACATATTGAGTCTCTAACAATTCTCTTTATGCTTCTATGAGATTTATGAATCACATTGGGTCTCTAACAATTCTCTTTGTGGGTTCATGCTAAGCAAGTTTTTCTTGGTGAGCTTGCTGAGGTTTTGGACAGGTTTCGATGGGGACTTGTGAGCAGGTTTTGGACAGGTTCCAGTGGGGACTTGTGAGCAGATTTGGACAGGTCCTAGCAGAGGACTTGTGAGCTGAGTTTTTGAGAGTTCTATCAGAGAACTTGAGGACAGAGGTGCTTTGGTTCTTTGAGAAGAACCTGAGGACAGATTTGGCAAGTCTTTGAGAAGGCTTGTGTGCAGAGGATTGATTTGTTCAAAGAGTTGGACAGATCTGATAGACAGAGGAAGACTTGTACTAGACCGACTGACTGTGTTTGGTACAGGTAGCTGAGCTACTGTGGACGTGATCATAGAAGGCAGAGGTCTCTTAGGCTAAGCATTGAGGACAGGAGGTCTTCGATGGAAAGGAGTTCCACGTTCTGGCAAGAGGTAGAGGCAGTTGATCTTCTGAGGGATCATTTCCAGAGCGAGGGGAAGGTATCTCCTTTGAGCAGAGGCTCATAAATTCAGATTGGGGGAAGGTGTCTCCTTTGAGCCGAGGCTCATAAACATTGTAATTGGGAAGGTTTCCCAAAGAACTTTGAGATAACTTTTAGAGAAAAGTTTTGTGGACGTAGCCCAAGCTTTCTGGGTGAACCACGTTAAAATTGGTGTCACTTTGTGGATGATATTGTGCATTGTTTTGATATTGCTTTGGGTATATTGCTTTACTATTTTGAAGTATAAAGGAATAAGTAAAAAGAGGTCTTATACTGTTCACCCCCCCCTCTCAGTATAAGCTTGTGTTCTTCAATTGGTATCAGAGCGGGTGCCTTCGAAAAGTTTAACAACTTGAAGGAAAAGCTAGTAAAGAACACAATGGATCATTCAAGTGGCAATGCAAGACCTATTCTTGATGGGTCAGATTTTGGTCTTTGGAGTGCAAGGATGAAGGTTCATCTAATGGCACTTGGGAATGAGGTTTGGGAAGTAATTGAAGATGAGTACACTATTCCTGAACATGGTCCTAATACTAAAGAAGAAAGGCTCCTACATCACAGCAATTCAAAAGCAATGAATGCAATCCTGAAAGGCTTACGGAAAGCAGATCTCACCAAAGTGATTCACTGCAAGACAACTAGTGAAATGTGGAATCAGTTGAAGGTGGTTCATACAAGTGATACAAATGTCAGAAAGGCCAAGTTGAGACACTTCAAAGGTATGTTTGAACAACTCAAGATGAATGATGATGAAAATATTAGTGACTACATGCTTCGTATGGATGAAGTTGTTAACTCCATGAAAGACCTAGGTCTTGAGCTTGCTGAAAATGATGTTTGTGATAAGATTTTAAGATCTCTTCCTAATAGATTTAGTGAAAATATTTCTGCTATTGAGGAAGCTAAAGATTTGGATAAGTTGAAAAAGGATGAGCTCCATAGTATACTTGCAAGCATTTGAGTTGAGAACTCAAGTGAAGGTTGATGTCAAGAAGGAGGCAGACTTTCAAGGCTACCAAGAAATCCAAAGGTAAACAACTTCAAGAGAGTGATGAGTCTTCTAGTGATGAAGAGGCATATTACAGACAGAAAGGCAAGTTCTCTAGAAAGCACAAAAATATGAAAAACGTAAGATGTTTCAATTGTGGAAAGTTTGGTCATTATGCTACCGATCTGTATCATTGCCAAGGATGAAAGTGATGATGATAAACAGGACTGTAAGAGCAAGGATTCTGAAAAGCACAAGCATCATAGGAAAAACAAAGATGAGCACAACAATCAAGGAAAGAGGTATTCTCACAAACACAAGAAGAGTTTCTACCTAGACAAAGCAAGTAAGTGTTCTAGTAGTGATAGTGAAAGTTCTTCAAGTGATAATGAAAATGAGATGTTGTTCATATCAGAAAAAGAGGAAGAACCAAAACATAGATTCATTATCATGAAATGTCTTAGGTGTGGAAATTTTGGTCACCTTGAGGATGATTGCACAAATAATGATTTGATTTCTAGTATGTATGAGGATGCTTCAGAAAACTATAAAGAAGATGCATGTATGGTTTTTGAAAAGGGTAGCACCTCTAGTGATAAGAAATCTGAAAAAGGCTTTGATGATTCTAATAGCAAACATATAGAGGAAGGTGAAGTAGATCTTAAAGGTGAACTTATTAGTGCTCTTAGTGCTTTGAAAAAGGAAAGAAAGAAGAATGCTAGACTCAAGGATAAGTTGGATGAATGTTGTATGGAGAGAGATGATCTTATAGAAAGTCTTGACTTCTCTATAGCTAAGACACAAGAACTCAAGGATGAGTTAGAATCTAAGGTTCTTGAGTATAGTGAGTTAGAACAGAAAATGGCTTCTTTGAAAGAGGAAACTAAAGGGTACAAGGATAAGCTTCACAGGTTTCAAGATAGCTCCAAAAAGGTTAAGTCTCTCATCAAAGGTCAAAGAAAGACAACAGATAAAATAGGCCTTGGTTTTGTTAAGCATCACAAGGAACAAGTTGGAGAGTCTAGTAAAAGACTCCAAAAGGAAGAGAGTTCTGATGAGGAAAGTATTTCAGATCATGAGTCCTTGAATGATAGATGCACAGAAATAGAAACCAGAATTCAGAATGAGAAGAAGAAGTTTTCAGAACCTAAGAGGTCAAATAAAGGAAAGTTTCAAGGCAGATGTTTTGCTTGTCACAGGTTTGGTCACATAGCTTCACATTGCATGGCTCAAGTGAAAAAGGTAAATGACAGTTTTAGAGGTGGTAATTTCTTTCAAGGGTATTGCTACTCTTGTCAACAGTTTGGGCACAAGGCAGTTTATTGCAAGGCAAATATCAGGAACAGGTTTGATCCAGGTTTGGTCAAAGTTTGATCAACGTTTGGTCAACAGGTTTGGTCGAATAGGTTTGGTCGAATAGGTTTGGTCAGAATAGGTTTGGTCAGAACTGGTGGATTCAAAGAACAGGTATGCCTAAAAGAAATAACATTGTTACTTGTTATAAGTGCAACAATGAAGGTCACACAATCAGACAGTGTAGAGCTGAAATTCCAGAATACAAGAACAGGAACAGTGGCATGATCAGGTCCAAGGATCAAGGCATGGATAAAAATAGGGATGAGAACAAGAACAAGAACAATGATAGGAACAGGAATATGGACAAAGAATTCAAGAGAAGGCCCGGCAAGGAAGTTATAGACGCTGATGATGATCAGTGCCTAATGGGAGTTTTACTCCCACCCCAGAATTAATCACCTCATCAAGAGGTGGGGGAGGGACTAAGCTAAGAGGCTAATTCTTAGTCCCGAGCCCCAAAGGTGGCCCTTTGCCATTGATGAAAAAGGGGAGAGATATGAGTAAGGGGGAGAGCTTCAAAGTGAAGAGGAAAGCTTCAAGTCAGGGGGAGCAAAACTTCAAAGGAAGATTCTCAGTTGTTAGCATAGTTGGTTTCAATTGGTTTCAGTTTTGGCTCTTGAGAAGTGTTTTCAGTAAAGGTTTGCCATCAATGACAAAGGGGGAGATTGTTGGCAATTTTGGGCACTTTGGGTACATTGCCTTTGCTCAAATGTATAAGTTGTCATTGATGTCAAAAGGCATTTTTGTTGATATCAAAAGAGTGTGATGTCAAGAATATCTTGAGAAGCTTCTTTATGTTAAAGGGTTTTTATTAAAACCATGGTGACAAGGCTAAAGGTTTTTCTTAAAACCATTTGGACTCATTAAGGGTTTTTATTAAAACCAAGCTTAACTTAATGCAAAGGTCCATGTTTATTATTAATAATTAAATTAACTCAAACCTTTGTCAAAAGGTCCAAGTTTAATTTATTATTAATAAAATAATAATAATTATTTTAATTATTATTAAAGGGTCTTTCAACCCTTAAGCGACGGAAGAAAAAAGAATTCTTTCGTCGATATGTTGCCATCGTTGGAGGAGCGCCGACGTCAAACAGTTAAGGAAGAATGGCTATATAAGTGGGGATGATTTTCTAAAGTGAGCACCTCCGATTATTATTGATATCTACGATTTGTGGTTACTCTGTATTTTTTGATTTGCGCTTGGCATCTACGATTTGCACTTGCTCTGTTTCGTTTGATTTGCGCTTGGCGTCTGCAATTTGCACTTGCTCTATTTCGTTCGATTTGCGCTTGGCATCTACGATTTGCATTTGCTCCTTACCTTTCGAACAACGCTTGGTGTCTTCGAGTTGAGCTTGCTCTGTGTCTTCGAATCTCCGATTGACGTCTTTGAAACCGTGCTTGGCATACTCGGATTTGAGCTTGGGCTGCATCCTTACTTTTTGTGTGACGGCAGTGGATTGGCAATTGCTCCTGAACTATGTTTTTCAGACTGTGTTGTGAGATGACTAATGCAAGCATTCAGTGACTTACGTCTTGGACAGCGCTCACCAGTTTGCATGTGGTTTGTGGAAGACGTTTACGTTTTCCAGATTCTTGGCGTCAAAGGAAGATAAAAGAGAGGGCAGCGCTGTAGTATTTCGTTGGGCACTTGTGACCCAATGACGGTGGCGTTTAAGCGAAAGCGCTAGAAGGCAGAGGTGCCGAGTTCGATTCTCTTCGTTGGATTTTTCTTTTGGTCGCGGTGTGCAAAGGATAGTGGTTGTGAATGCGCGGGAGGTATAAGGTTAAGGTATCATATTTGTTTTGATATTGTTTTATTGATGTTTAATGTTTATATGGAGTAATAAGGTGTAAAGAGGTTTTACTTTGTATATATATTGTACTTTGGTGGTTTTTACTAAGTTGGAGAAATAAGGTGTTATTTTGGATCTTTATTATTGTGTATTATTGTATAGTTGCTAACTCTAATTAGTGGCAAATTGAGAGTTAGTGTTGTGACAGATTTTGAGTTCTCCTTCTTCATCAAAGTAAAGGTATGGGCAACATCTTCCATGTATGTTGTTTATGGTATATTTTCTGAAATTGAGTTTGGAGTGAAAAGGTTGTCTACTAGGTATTCTTTGGTGTGAATCTTATTTTCTGGATATTGAAGATTGTTTATGCATTAAAGTTATTGTTGAATTTTTGGGTGAATGCATAATTCTGGTTGAGGAAGAGGAAGCATTTTTGCAATAGGGTTTATGTTAGTAAGTCTTGCTACTTGCTTTGAGATGATGAAACCCTAGTTGTTGGTGAAAAGAATATAAGTATCATTGTTATATGAGATATTGCATGGTTGGCAATTGTTGGGTTGTGTTTCATATTCTTGAGAAAAGCATACTACATCTATCTTATTCTTTTGAGTTTGAGATTGAGTTGAGATTGAGATTGGGAGTTAAGTATAGAACATATTGGGTCTCTAACAATTCTCTTTATGTTTCTATGAGATTTGAGATTGAGTCTTTTTAAAGAGATTGGGAGTTAAGTATAGAACATATTGAGTCTCTAACAATTCTCTTTATGCTTCTATGAGATTTATGAATCACATTGGGTCTCTAACAATTCTCTTTGTGGGTTCATGCTAAGCAAGTTTTTCTTGGTGAGCTTGCTGAGGTTTTGGACAAGTTCCGGTGGGGACTTGTGAGCAGGTTTTGGACAGGTTCCAGTGGGGACTTGTGAGCAGATTTGGACAGGTCCTAGCAGAGGACTTGTGAGCTGAGTTTTGAGAGTTCTATCAGAGAACTTGAGGACAGAGGTGCATTGGTTCTTTGAGAAGAACCTGAGGACAGATTTGGCAAGTCTTTGAGAAGGCTTGTGTGCAGAGGATTGATTTGTTCAAAGAGTTGGACAGATCTGACAGACAGAGGAAGACTTGTACTAGACCGATTGACTGTGTTTGGTACAGTAGCCGAGCTCTGTGGACGTGATCATAGAAGGTAGAGGTTTCTTAGGCTAAGCATTGAGGACAGGAGGTCTTCGGTGGAAAGGAGTTCCACGTGCTGGCAAGAGGTAGAGGCGGTTGATCTTCGAGGGATCATTTCCAGAGCGAGAGGGAAGGTATCTCCTTTGAGCAGAGGCTCATAAATTCAGATTGGGGGAAGGTGTCTCCTTTGAGCCGAGGCTCATAAACATTGTAATTGGGAAGGTTTCCCAAAGAACTTTGAGATAACTTTTAGAGAAAAGTTTTGTGGACGTAGCCCAGGATTTCTGGGTGAACCACGTTAAAATTGGTGTCACTTTGTGGATGATATTGTGCATTGTTTTGATATTGCTTTGGGTATATTGCTTTACTTTTTTGAAGTATAAAGGAATAAGTAAAAAGAGGTCTTATACTGTTCACCCCCCCTCTCAGTATAAGCTTGTGTTCTTCACGGTTCTTGTTGTATGAGCATGAGGCTCAAATTTGGTGTCTTACAGATCATGTTACCCTCCTTCAGATGCAGCTTAAGAGGCACGATATTTTCCCTAAGGATCCAGTAGATGCAAGTGGTTTACAGGTCAACGGGTGCTCTACCTTGGAGCAGTCTTTCACCCGTCCTAGCCAATAGACCCGATCTCAGACAGAGAGACCTACAGGCTCACATCACTCGACTCCCGACACCACCATAGGGGGAGGTGGCACTAGAAGAGGTGATGCAGGGGGCTCAGGCCTGGCACTTGATTAATGTTCTACTTGGTTCTTGATCCATTTTTGAGGTCGACTAACCTACATGACTATAGCCCATGTGTATTTTTGTATATCCATTGGACTTAACACACATATTTTTATGATAGATTTAACTTTTATGACTCATTATGTGTATCATTTATTGCTTATGTTTTTGTTGTTATTTTGTTTTATGATATGATGCGATGATGATATTATGATGATTTGATGGATATGTTAGATGATAGATGATATTTGAAGATGCTTAGATGGATTTGTTGATGCTTATATGATTTTTTGATATGATGCGATGTATTTTGATGATGAATGATGAATTTATGGTATGCAAATGGATATTGCCTATATGTTTTATGATGTGGTTTATGAATGTGATGATGACTTGTTTTTGTGAATACGATGTTATTGTTGAATGCATGTTTTACCTTTGCTTTAATTGTATGCATCTAACTCATGTGATGGAATGGTATAAATGAACCTGTATGCTCTAATCATTAAAAACATATGGAATGCATATGACGTTGACAATATTAATGGGTGATACCACAAAAAGTTTTAAAACAATCATAAATTTAAATAATCACTTCTATCACAGGAATTGATTAAGTATTCATATATGAGATGTAATGGTGTGTAATGTATCTCCTTAATAAGTTTTTGTAAATTAAAATATATAAAGTAATCAGTGGTCGTCTATATACTATTTCTAATATATATGTGGTATCTGTCCTACTATGTTGATACCCCCTAATTTATAGAATCTTATAAATAAAAGTGATGGTGTGAATGATTTTATGATTTGTTGCTATGTAAAAAAAAATTGGGGCTTTTCAGAGATTCAAACACTCTAGTTCCCTTATCAACAACTGTCTACTTACCACTTAGACTTTTGAAAAGTAATGCTTTTGCCATGGACCTGGTTTTTCATGATCTCTATGTGTGCATGTGATTGTATATTTTGAGTTAGAACCCAAGCATTTCCTTCGATGTCAGGCAAGATTCTTTCAGCCTGTTGCTAATATCAGGGATACTCAAGTGTTCATCTCATCCTTATGTTGGACTTAGTTGGACTATACCACTAGGCAATATTTGGTTACCTAAGCTAGCTCATCCACATTCAAACATTGGTCTACACAAATGCATGAAGCAATTGTAATAGACATATCATCATGGTAAGGATTTCTCCTTCCAAATTTGTACAATGCTAAGAATTTTAGGGATTCAATCTTTATTCCCTTCTTTTTGGCTTCTTTTTGGCTTTGGATTTTGCTCATATGTAGTGATGAAGATCACTGTTTATTTTTTATTGATTTTTCTCTTTGAATGGGGATTTTTTGTAGTGATTATAATCATTGTTTATTTTGCTCATACGTAGTGATGAAAATCATTATTTATTTTTTATTTTTTCTTGAGCTTGATTTTTTTTTCTTGTAATTTTTGAATTTATGCTTTGTGTATCGAATTTTTGCTTTGAAATCTGGACTGTATGCTTGGCCTTTTCAATATGTACTTTTGCTTTGGGATTTTACTTATTTTTATTTAATAAAGAGATTTTGATTGGGTAAAGCTTGTCCTTTTGCCAATTCTCAACACCTTTAAACCGGTTGCATAGGGGGATAAGCAAGGATAATCATTTTCGCTTAAATTAACCTAGACCACTTTGCAGCTTTCATCTTTTCCTTGTACTAGCTAGGATTTTAGTGTTTCAATTAGTGACGGGATCTTGAATATCCAAGGCTTTATCACAATGAGGCCCTACCTTCTACTAATCAAAGTTGTTTTTCCTCAAAAGTTGATAAGATTACTAGATGTGGTTGACTAACCAAAAAGCCTTATTATATTATGTATAGCAACAAATAATGGTTGTGTTGAAAAACACAATTACACACATGTGGATGGATATGAATGACTTGTGCAACAAACTGTGGTATCACTTTTTAAGACTCATGACATATCTTGTAATGTATGTGAAAATGCAATGCAATGATGTGGATGCAAAATGTGAAGTGTAATTGTTTTTGTATTTTTTATTAATTTGACCAAAGGGCTTATTATGCCTTTGGGTCTTTTATCATTGATTTTGACCAAGCGGTTTGAATCACCCTTGGAGCATTTTTTATTTGATTTTTGACCAAGCAGTATGAATTGCCCTTGGAGCCTTTGATTTGATTTTTGACCAAGCGACATGAATTACCCTTGGAGCCTTTTTTATTTGATTTTTGACCAAGTGGTATGAATTACCCTTGGAGAATTTGATTTTATTTTTGACCAAGCGGCATGAATTACCCTTGGAGCCTTTTGAATTTTGACCAAGCGGTATGAATTACCCTTGGAGCCTTTTGAATTGATGTTTGACCAAGTGGTATGAATTACCCTTGGAGCCTTTGATGATTTTGGTTTTGACCAAGTGGTATGAATTACCCTTGGATCCTTTTGATTTGATTGTTTGACCAAGCGGTATGAATTACCCTTGGAGCCTTTGATTTGATTGTTTGACCAAGTGGTATGAATTACCCTTGGAGCCTTTGATTTGATTGTTTTTTTTTGAAATTTTATGCTTTTATGATTTGTTTGTGTTTTTGACATATTTGAATGTTTTTTTATTTTTGACATATTTGAATGTTTTTTTATTTTTGACATATTTGAATGTTTTTATGTTTTTATGTGTAAAATACCTTTAAGTGAATTATATTGAGAGGTTCAGGCTCTTCAACACCATCTGATGATATAAGGCAATATGCTCCAAGCCCAACTCTCTGTGAAATCATGTATGGACCTATCATGTTTACCGCGAACTTATCTCGCAAATGCGGTGGTAGATTTAAATTTTGCTGGTTTTCTTTGAGCACTAGATCTCCAACCTTGAATTCCCTTAGGTGGACTTTACTATTGTAAGCTCATGCAAGGAGATCTTGGTAAACACAAAGATGCTCTAAAGCATTGACTCGGTGTTCATCAAGAAGCATCAATTGATCAAGGCAACCTTGTCGCACAGCTTCACCATCTATGAAGTCTTTTAGTAATATGCATAGAGTCAGGATTTCCAAATCTAGAGGCATGATGGCTTTAGTGCCATATACTAGTGAAAACGGTGTTGCCCTAGTGGGCGTCCGTATACTAGTCCTGTATGCCCATAGTGCAAGAAGCAATTGCATGTGCCAATCCTTGTGATTTTCTTGCACTATCTTCCTCAAAATGGAGACTATTATTTTGTTTTAGGCTTTTGCTTGCCCGTTTGCTTACGGATAATAAGGCGTTGAAAAACTATGTTGGATATGATATTTGTTCATTAAAGCATGCACATTTTTGTTCTTTAAATACGGCCCATTATTCGATATTACCTTAGAAGGGACCCGAAAATGACTTATGATATTGTGGAGTATAAACTCCACAATCCTTGGTCCACTTGTTGATGTTAATGGGATCGCTTCTACCCATTTAGTGAAGTATTCTATGGCCGTTATGATGAATGTGTGTCAGCCTGAGGATGGGGGTGAGATTTTCCCAATCAAGTCTAGTCCCCATTGCAAAAATGGCCATGCTTCCTGGATGGGTTGCAAATCTTACGATGGTAAGTGCGTTAAATTTGCATGATATTGGCACTTACTACATTTCTTGACATACTCATAGCAGTCATTTTCTATTGTGGGCCAATAGTAACCCATTCTCAATATGCGCTTAATGATGGCCATGCCACTGAAATGGCCTCCACATGTTCCATCATGAGCTTGTGAAACTACCCAAGATGTTTCCTGGGGCTCAATACAACGAAGCAATACTCCATCATATCCTCATCTGTAGAGGATTTCTCCTAGCAAAATGTATCTTGTTGCTCTTTGTTTAAATATTCACCTTTCTGTATGTGACAAACCTTGAGGTATTATTCTGAGCTTCAGGAATTCCAGCAGTTGGGAAAGCCAATCCTGATAGGCCACAGTCTCTATAGAATAGACAACTTGTTCTTCCTGTATTTCTAAGGTAGTGAACATAGATTGAGGAACAACTTTATGGTATATGGTCGCACCACACTCTATGGGTCCTTGGGAGATCAACGACACCCAAGGTGTTGTTTGCAAGAAATATCTGGCTACGAAGGACCAATCCTAATTTAGTTTGATGCTGATCATGTTGACTGATTCTTGATTGTCAAAAGATTCATGACGTATTGCTGAGTGTGAAAGCACTTTCACATGAATGGTTGTAAAATCAACAGACGGATTCTGAGGGATTAAGGATCTCAAAGATGCCATAGTGTCTACAAATATATTCAATGTACGAGAGATTGCCTCGATGTCGTATTATTCCAACTGGGATAAGTAATTATCAACAAGTTCCTTGTAAGTATTCAGGAGTGGGCACCAGCATTGGAAGAGTCCTTTGACCTGGTTTACTATGAGCAAGGAGTCACCAAAGATATTCAATCTTTTAATGCCAATTTCTACGATTGATTGGAGTCCCAGGATCAATGCTTCATATTTTGTATTGTTTTTTATGCATGGGAAGTCTAGTTTGAATGATAAGGGTAATGGAGCGTCGTGTGATGTGATAAAGACAATCCCTGCTCCACCTCCTTGTTCACACTTCGAACTATCGAAGAACAATGACACGTTATTTTCTCTCTTAGGTTATTCAAGTTTTGGTAAATCTGATAATGCAAATACTGCATCATAAGGCAACTCTATGGTGAGAGGCTTGTTATCTTGAAGAGGTACCTCTGCTAATTGTTCTGCTATGACTTATACCTTGATGGAATTTTGGCTTATGAACTCTAGATCAAATTATATCAATAGCATGATCCACTTTGTGGTACATGTATTGTGATACATCTTGCTCATCATGTACTACAAAGGATTTTGTTTTGATATGACATAGGTCGTATGGCTCAACATGTAGTGTCGCAACTTTCGAGTTGTAAATACCACTGCTAAACACAATTTTTCAACATACGCATATCCTAGCTCATAGCTCACCAAGGTGCAACTAATTTAATATATGGCTTGCTCTTTGTCTTGTGCATTATTTTGGGCTAATGTGGTGCCTAGTGCAAAATTAGTAGTCGATATATATAGTAAAAATGGTATGTTTAGCCTTGGTGGAGCTAATACTGGCGACATTGCTAGATAAGTCTTGATCTCTACAAAGGCTTGATTGTATTCTTCATCCCAATGAAAAGGGACTTCCTTGCGTAGAAACTTGTTCATAGGTCTGCATTTATCTGATAATTGTGTGATGAATCTTTTTATGGATGCTATCTTGCCTTGTAGGCTTCTCAACTCCCTAATGTTGGTAGGGGCGACCATTTCCAGTATAGCCTTTACCTTTGCAGGATCTACTTCAATGCCTCTCTTAGATACAATGAATCCCAAAATCTTGACATAAGTTACGTCAAATACGCACTTCTTAGGATTCAGTCGTACATTGAGTTCTATGAGGCGATCGAAGACTTGTTTAAAGACTTTGGCATGCTCTTACCATAATAGGGACTTGGCTAGTAAGTCATCCATGTAATATTCCAAGAACTTATGCATATAGCCATGGCCCACTGATATGTGGCACCATAATTTTTAAGACCGAATGGCATCACTTTGTAACAAAATGTTCCCCATGGAGTAATGAAAGCAATTTTATGTTGACCTTCGGGCTTAATCCAGATTTGGTTGTATCCAAAAAAACCATCTATTAGGGAGAGCATTTCATGACCTACAGTTGCATCTACAAGAGAATCTATGTTTGGCAATAGGAATGAATCCTTTGATGTTGCCCTATTCAAATCTCTAAAATTTGTGCAGATACAGACTCTTTTGTCAGGTTTCCCTATGGGTACCATGTTTGACACCCACTCAAGATAGTCGATAGGAACTATGAATACTACATCCAGTAGTTTTTGTAATTTGTTCTTTACCATCAAAGCGATAGTTGGATGCATTCTCCTTAGTTTTTGCTTGATTGGCTTCTTCATGGGATCCAATGAAAGGTTGTGAATGACACCCACTCATTGTACCATGTTTGACACCCACTCAAGATAGTCGATATGCACAACCTGATGCAAAATGGAATGGTTGTAACATCTCTTCATTGGGGAAGAGGTCTTCTAGCTCTATGGGTGAACTAGCATGATCCCAATAAATAGCATATGTATCAAGATACAATGATTTGGTATTATGAAGTGGAGTGGTCAAATCGATGGAGATCATGTTGATGGATGGGATGAAATCTCTAGGACCGATGAGGCCTAGAAATGCCTCAATCATAACATGTTTTGTACACTAAAAATGCCTATAAACTCTTATGTTTTATCTGATATGTTAGTTAAGTTGATTCAATATGTTGTATATTAACCATTTTGCATGATCAATGTATTTGAAATATTATATGCTGATTTTACAACTTTTTGCATAGTTTTGTGTTCTTTTTGCTATGATTTGCTACAATGGGATATGCTTAGAATAATAGCAGCATTTCACTAATCTTGTTTTGATTTGACAAAAGCATTTACTTCACCTAATCTGGCAACAGTGCAAGCAAACTGTTGCTGTGCAGCAAAAACTGGTCTTTCCCATATAAATTCCAGCCAGCTGTCCATAAATAGCAAGGCATGGAATTCACATGAGGAAAGGGATGAAGACCATTAGAATTTGATCTTAGGAGATAACCCACCTGAGAGATGCAGAAGAAATCACTGGAAAATCATACATTTGTTCATTTCGAAGTATCTTCAAAATGAACAGATATCTTCGGAATGAAGGAACACAGCATCTTCGGAATGAGCGGATCTTCAAAATGAAGAATGCAGCGTCTTCGGAATGAGCAGATCTTCGGAATGAAGCATACAGTATCTTCAGAATGAGCGATCTTTGGAATGAGAATGTAGTATCTTTGGAATGAGCGATCTTCGAAATGAAAACTACATTGTCTTCGAAATGAAGCCACTTATCTTCGGAATGAAGAACAGAATGTGTTTTTGACCTTTTGACTGATTTTTGAAGCTGAAAAAAGGGAAATAAAGGTTGGAAAAAGTAAAGAGAAAGATCAGGTTTTAGTCCTCTTCTAGGATAAAACCAGAATTTGTTGCAGCATTGTAGGATTAGATCTTTTGAGATATTCTTTGTTTGTAATCAGATCATAGAATAGCTAGCCCAGAGAGAGAGATAGAAAAGGAGGTAGAAAATAGAGTAAGGAAGCTAGCAGAAAATACAAAGTATAACTAGAAATTGACTGTTATAGTCCTGTAACAGTTTTTCAATAGAATTTTTGTAATCATGTCTTTTGATCAATAAAGTGCACCAGTTCTATTTCAAATTATTTGTAAATGAGTGTGATTAAGATTTAGAAAAATAGAGATACTTACACCTTCTTCTAGACAAAGAGGCTGGCCACTTCTAGACCTAGGAGGAGGACTAACAAAGCAGGTTTTTATTCTGATTTTGCTGCAGCAGAATGAGTTGTAAAACTTGTTATTTCAATTGCTTGTAAATAGTTGACAATATTTGCAGTATTAAGTTTATTTATGCTTAGATTAATCTTGTGCTTAAAGTTTTAGTTGCAATCACTTTCAGCAAAGTTTCCACTTTATTTTCAGATTGTTATTTTCAGAATTTAATATTTTTTTCAGCAATTTCCTGCATTTTATGTTTTGCTATCAAAATCTGAACAGAAGATTGACAACCTTCTGTTACAAAACTTTGATAGTTTTTATTTCCACATTAGATCTAAAATTTCATTACTGCAAAAGTAATTAGATTTCCTTTCTGCAATTAGGATCAGAATTTCAATTCTACAACTGTTAATTTTGCAATATAATTAGGTCTCATTCTGCAATTGTAATTAGGACTTCATTTCTACAGTTAATGATTAGTTTCCAATTTTGCAACTTAGATTAAGATTTAATTTATGCAATTTAGATATAGGAATGTTCCAAAACCCCCCACACAACCGGTTCCACCAATAAGACTTGTTGCCCTAGATTGACCTAAGTTATAGTCGTTTCACTTCTTCTCCCGCAGATAGCCTTGTACACTGCCCTGGATTGACAGATTCATTGAGAATTAATGATGGTATAATGACTACGCATCATTTTGGTGTCATTGCCGGGGAATAGTGTTGTCG
Organism: Wollemia nobilis; assembly: GCA_028583015.1. Taxonomy (NCBI): domain Eukaryota; kingdom Viridiplantae; phylum Streptophyta; class Pinopsida; order Araucariales; family Araucariaceae; genus Wollemia; species Wollemia nobilis. The sequence continues at coordinate 1,158,656 of JAQPPZ010017169.1, forward strand.
AAAGAAAACAAATAGTCCAAAAGCTGTAATCAGACTAAACTGTGAACATTCAAGTTAAAATCTAAATATAACAGCAGAGTAAGATAATAACTATTGACTTAATTTATGTCATTTAGGAGTAAACATGAATGAGTAAGTCTAGGGAGACCCCAAAGGATCCCTGGCTTGTCCCATTAAGGAGATATTCACGCCTAAGGGGTGAATCACTTGTGTTTGAACTACTTAAAAAATTGAAAGAAAAATCACCAGTCTCACCATCAGTAGAACATTTTGAGAAAGGAAAATCACCAATTTTATCAATAGAATATCTTAAGGAAGATAATTCATCAGACTCATCAACAGAAAAGCTTGGACCTCTTGAGAGAACAATTTGGAAAGCTTTAACTTCTCCTAGGAAACAAGAAACTATGGCAGAAGGAGGCAATGCAAATGGCCAGCATGGCTATGTTCATAATGAAGGGGATGATCAGGATATACTCCAACCGTCCGTAACATTTGAATATCCTATTCATCCGAATCCAACACAAAACTCTCCCATGAAGACCATTTCAACTTCAGTACTTCCAACCTTTCGAGGTGTTGTATCTGAAGATCCTGACCAGTTTTTGTTCGAATTCAAGGTAGTGTGTCAGACCTATGATTATATAAATGACAATTAAAAACTTAAGGTTTTTCCCTCAACTCTCAAGGATTCAGCATTATGCTGGTTCATGAGCTTAGAGCCAAATTCCATAAGAACCTGGGATCAAATGGAGACTGTCTTTTTAGACAAATATCAGGAATACTGTCGTGTAAGAAATAGAAAAGATGAGTTATTTAGAATCAAGCAGGAAGATGATGAGACCTTGGAAGATTATCTTGATAGGTTCTCCTTTGTTCAAAGGATATGTGGACTAGTAGAACCAGAATTATGTAAAACCATATTTTTGAGAGGATTGCAAGATGAATCCAGAGAAGTTTTGGATTTGATGGGAAAAGGGGATGTAACCACTCTCAGTAATGAGGAAATTATGGATCTCTGCAAGAATTACTCTCGTACTAAGCAGAGAAGAAGAAAAAGCCACACAAACGGTACTGATGTAAAGGACCTGATAGAGGAACTTGCAAATTTCAAAACTGATATCCTATGGCATCTAAACACTACTTTAGGGGAAATCTCTGCAAAAGCTAAAAACATAGAACCTTTGGCAATTTATTGCCCAAGATGTAGAAGTAAACATGCTTTGCAAGAATGTCCTTTGAATAAAACATCTATCTCAGCCATTTGTGGTATCTGTTAAAAAAGGCATTCAACTGATCAATGCCACCTACTACCACAACTCAAAACTGTGTTAGAAAACCAGACCGAGGAACTCAACTATATTGGACCAAAACAGGGGGGAATTTCTCTCAATATCAAAATCCCCCTCATTTTCCTACAAATTGGGGGCATAATCCTGGTACTATGCCTTGGGGACAATCAGAACTACCCCAATGTCCTTGGAATTATCCTCAATGGACAAATTCCCAAGAATGGCCACAATCAAATTGGAGTAACCCAGCCTGGAATCAAAATCAAAACAACTCCTCATGGAATCAAAACAATCCAACTTGGAATCAAAATCAGACTAATCCACATTGGGTGCAAAACCAACCATAGTGGAATCATCAATACTAGTCCTATCCAAGGCAACAAAGGAATCAAGGTCAAACTCAGCATTTGTTGCCTGCACCTAATCAGAATTTTCAATAAAAACAACAGCAAACACAGCAAGTGAAACAACCTCAATTGCTAGCTCACCGATCACTAATCCAAACAGATGTAAGACAGATACCTCCTGTCTATGTGGCTAAAGTTGAAGAAAATATTGAAATTAATGTTCTTGATTGTAGTGACATCCAACTCCATTCAGGGAAAGTTGTACCTAAACCAGTTTTAATGGAAATCAAAGATAATGAAAAGCAAGAATCATCAGAACCAGAAAAATTGGAACCAACAATAGAAAAAGAGACACAAGCAGAACAATTACCAGGGATAGTTCCATATCCTGAAAGACTTAATGCAATACCAGAAATTTCTGAGTCAAAATTGGTCAAAGAACTCAAAAAGTTGACTATCTCATTGCCCTTATTGCAAGCCATTAAGGAAATACCAAAAATTAACAGTACTGTCTGAAATTTGTGTATTAAAAGAGCAGGAAGAAAGAAGAAAGCATTCCCCAAGACTGTGCAGGTTGAAGGGAAGATAACTGATCTCTTATCTAGAAAACTACTACCTCCAAAGTATAGTGATCCAGGAAGCCCAGTTATCACAGTCACCATAGGTTCAAGTACCAATATCAAATGTTTTAGTGGATCTAGGAGCTGCAATAAATGTCATGACTAAAGATACAATGGAACAATTACAACTCAAACATCTCAGCCCCACATTTATAGTTTTAGAAATGGTTGATAGGTCAGTTGCAAAACCTGAAGGAATCATTGAAGATGTCCCTATAGAAGTTTCTTCTTGGGAATTCCCTGTAGATTTTTTGGTTTTACTGACCAAGAAATTTAGCACATGGATATCCCATTATTTTGGGAAGACCTTGGCTTGCAACTGCAGCAGCCTTCATAGACTGCAGATGTGGAAATATGACTATTTCAAATGGTATTGAGCTGAAAAAAATTTCTTTATATCCTCCTACAAAACCATCTAGCAAATTTTCAGGTCAGTTATGGTTTTCTCGACTCAGATGAGGAACCAGAAGAGGTCATTTCTACACTAGCTACCTTAGTAGTAAGATAACACACAGTAAGACCTCAAGTGACACGTGAAAACTTAGAAAATGAAACAATCCTGATGAATGTTCTGCATGAACAAGGTTTAGAAGGGGAAGCAACAAATATCCAACAGTTGATAAGTAATGAAGAGAATCAAAAATTTGAAGATGAATCATCTGTGCTATCATAGGGAAACTCTGTTTCACTACCACATGGATGGCACCATCATCTGATTTTTCCTTCTCACTGTTCCATACAAGATATGCTTCCCTCAAGCAACAATAAAACAGAAACTGCTTCTTTTCTCCCATCTCAGCAATGTCCTCTTAATCCCTTAAACACCAAGTATGAAGGAGTGAATTCAGTCCTTCTAAATACAAAACAAATAGAAGTCCAGCCAGGCAAATTTTTGAACATCTACAACCAGCTTACTAGGGAAGAGGAAGAAAAATTGATAGTTGTTTTGCGGAAGCATGTTCATGCTTTTGCTTGGAACTACAAAGATATGTCAGGAGTTCATCCTGATATATGTACCCATAGAATCTATACTGAAGAATTTAATCCAGTCAGACAACCTCAAAGAAGATTGAATCCTGCCTTAAGAGATATTATGAAAGAAGAAATTGAAAAACTCCTGGAAGTAGGATTCATTTACCCAATTTCTTATAGCCAATGGGTTTCTCCATTGGTAATAGTTCCTAAGAAAAATGGAAAAATGAGAGTATGTGTAGACTATAGAGAATTGAATAAGGTAACATACAAAGACAATTTTCCATTACCTTTCATAGATCAAGTGTTAGATACTCTTGCTGGAAAAAGATACTTTTGTTTTCTTGATGGATTTAGTGGATATAATCAAATTCAGATTGCACTCGAAGATCAAGAAAAGACAACTTTTACATGTCCATGGGGAACATTTGCCTATAGGGTTTTACCTTTTGGTTTGTGTAATGCCCCAGAAACTTTTCAACGAGCAGTCCTAGCAATTTTTGCTGATCTGACCACCAAAAGTGTTGAAATTTACATGGATGATTTCACAGTATGTGGACAAACTTTTGATTTCACATTGGAAAATCTTGACAAAGTCTTAACTCGCTGTGAAACATACCACTTATCCTTAAATCCAGATAAATGCTTCATGATGATGAAGGAAGGGATAGTTCTTGGTCATCACATCTCTCTTGAAGGGATCCAAGTTGATCCAAAGAAAGTTGAAATTATCAAGAATCTCCTTCCTCCTAAAACTCAGACTAATGTCAGAAGCTTCCTAGGACACATTGGTTTTTACCGCAGGTTTATTCCCAACTTTAGTACAATAGCCAATCCTATGTTTGCCTTATTGACTAAAGATTCTGAATTCTCCTGGACTGCAAAATGTCAAGAAGCATTTGAAGCTTTGAAAGAGAAATTGATAACTCCACCTGTGCTCAGAGGACCTAATTGGACATTACCATTTCACATTCAGACTGATGCCTCCAATACATCAATTGAAGTAGCATTAGGACAAATTGATAATGGTGAACATTATACCATCTACAACATTAGCAAGAACTTGATAGGAGCAGAGAAAAATTATACAACAACTGAGAAAGAATTCCTAGCAGTAATTTATGCCATCAACAAATTCGAGCATTATATCACAGGTTATCAAATATTTATTCACACAGATCATACAGCCATTAATTATTTGATGAATAAACCTATGGTAAGTGCAAGAATTATTCGTTGGTTGTTGTTGCTGCAAGATTTTGATATCACCATAATCAACAAACCAGGAAAAGCTAATGTTGTGGCAGATTTCTTGTCTAGGTTGCAGAACACAGATGAAGGGGAATTAGTTGATGACACTTTTCCTGATGAAAAACTATTTGCTATATCAGTTCAATCACCTTGGTTTGCAAATATAGCCAATTATTTGGTCACAGGGAAAGTTCCTCCACATTGTACTTCAAAACAAAAAAAACAATTGATCAAACAGAGTTCTTCTTTCGAATGGATTAAGGGTATGCTTTTTAAGTGTAGTCCTGACCATGTGTTACGTAGGTGCATCCGAAAGGATGAAGTGTATGATATCCTTAGAGCTTGTCATGATGAACCCTTAGGTGGACACTATTCTGTAAAAAGCACAGTTAGAAAAATCTTGGGGATAGGATATTATTGGCCATCTCTTCACAAAGATGTGAAAAAGTACATCAGGCATTGTGATGCATGCCAAAGAATGGGGAAACCCACTCATACAAATGAGATGCCACTGCAGCCTCAAATGGTTTTAAAACCATTTGAGAGGTGGGGGCTTGATTTTTTAGGACCTATTGATCCACCTTCTCAAGGAAAGGTGCATATTCTAGTATGCACTGATTACCTGACAAAATGGGTAGAGGTGTGTGCTTTCAAACATGCTCGTGAAGAGAAGGTCATTGATTTCTTGTATACTCAGATTTTTTAGAGATTTGGAGCTCCATGATCTATCACCATAGACCAAGGACCCCAATTTGCATCCAAAGTTATAAAAACATTTATAGAATTGTATGAAATCAAACATAGGAAATCATCACCTTACCACCCACAAGCAAATGGCCAGGTTGAAGTAACAAATAGGGAACTAGAACGCATCTTGACAAAAATAGTAGCTTTTCATAGGAGAAATTGGATAGATAAATTACCCAGGCAGCTTTGGGCCTACAATACTACTTGGAAGTCCACTACTGGATTCACACCTTATGAACTAGTCTTTGGTAAAAAGCCTCTCTTACCTATTGAATTTGAGCTACTAACATTGCGTACAGCACTAGAAATTGGAATTGAATTGTCGCAAGCACAGATAGACAGGATTCTTTAGCTGAATGCATTGGATGAACTTAGATTGGATGCTCTGCACCAAACTGAGGTAATTCAGGAGCAGAGGAAGCTATGGCATGACAGTCACATTCAACAGAGGAAAATTCAACAAGGAGATTGGGCTTTACTGTTTGATTCTCAATATGAAGACTTCCTTGGAAAATTGAGAACTAAATGGTTGGGACCTTACTGGATTGAAGAGGTATTTAACAATGGAGCAACTCGTTTATCCCCTATTGATGGGTAACGAAGAAAGTTGGTAGTGAATGGACATCGCCTCAGGGTATACCATACACATCTGACTAAAGAAGAATTCTTGTAGCAACTTGATAGTTTGGATACACAGCAGGTGGAAGAGATTCCTTCTTCCACTTCAAAACAATCAACATGATCAGTGGATTTCAAGAAAAAAATAGAAAATACAAAAAAAAATTAGAAAAATAGAAAACAAAAAGATGAATAAATTTTGAGTACGAATTCCTTCATGGGCATGGTTTCAGGGGAAATCGTGAAATTCCTTCATGGGCATAGTCAGGATCAAGAAAAAAAAAAAAAAAAAGAGAAAAGGAGAGGTAAAAATTTAAAAAAAAAAAAAAAAATGAATAACCCAATAGTGAAAACCTTTTCTTAAGGCACTACTGAGTTGGTGTGCATGAAAACCAGTTTTTTGGCATGCATAACCTTGAGAAATTTTTGAACCATCATTGTAAAAATTCACCTAGTGCACTTGTTTTGAAATGTTGCAAAAAATCTCAACAGAATATCAACAAAAGCAGTCATTCTTCAAAAACTGGCATTAACTATTTTTATCAGGTATATATTTCTTACATTTCTTCATTGTAAAATGGTTGGTATATAGTATGTGACAATTAACCATTACCATAAAAGGTATTCATAAGAGTTGGCATACTTAAAAACATGTTTTGAGAATGAAAATATTGATTTCTGCCTAATCTTCGGAACAAGAATGCCAAAAAAATAGTGCCTGATGTATTATCTTCGGAATGAAATTGTCTTCAGAATGACAGCAAAATGAATGTTGCACTTTGTCTTCAAAAAGAAACTTTGTCTTCGAAATGACAATTTGTCTTCAGAATGATGACTTGCTGCATCATCTTCGGAATGAAGATATGTCTTCGAAATGAAGATCTGTCTTCGAAATGAAGATTTATCTTCGGAATGAGGGTCTGTCTTCGGAATGACGATTTACTTTCACAATACAGCCTGATCTTCGGCATGAGTATTAATCTTCGGAATGAGGATTGATCTTCAAAATGAAGATCTATCTTCGGAATGAAAATTTTACAAAGAAGATTTGTCTTCGGAATGAGGTCATAATCTTCGAAATGAAATTTTGTTTGCGCAATAAGTTATAATCTTCGGAAAGAGCATTTCCACGTGGCATCCAAGAAGAAAAGGTACGAAAAAATCAAGATTTTTTCTTAGTTGCATGCGAGGAAGGGACACGTGTCAATCAGCACATGGTTTATTTTTGCACTCATTGGAAATACGGAGAACATGACCAACCATATGCCACCAGTTTTTAATGACAATTAACATGCATGTGAGAATCTGCAAAACTAATGAGGTGGATCTGACGGCAAGGACATCCATGCAATTATCAACAAACAGGTGTATAGTGCAAAAGTAGAAATGTGTGCCATATTTCTTTTTGAAGACGTGTTGTGAGGTATAGTGCACAGGATACGGTTCATTCCAAAGAAGAAGACGAGAAACAGGGCAACGAAGGGTTCAACTTAAAACTCTACAAATTTGCAACAGAAAACAGCCAAAAATCCTGCAGTAAAACAGCAGTCGCAGTATACGATTTTTTAACAAAGAAAAATGGGGCGAAATATCAGAACAGAGCCTGCAGATACCACTTACCTTCGAGAAAATTTGGCAGTTGTGTAGATTTTTGAAGATGGAGGGCTTATGACATTTCTAGATAAATTCAATGGGTCTTCTGAAGATTTAGCTGGCATGTTCGCCCATACGTTTAGAAACAACTGAGCACATGTTAACAGCATGTCTATTGAGGTAAGCCCTAAAATTTTAAGCCAGATTACAGAGCTACCATTAGAAGGGATTTCAATTACTAGATCTGGCAAGAACACATTGGCAAATGTAGTTAATCAGTTTGTAGAAGAAAATGATAGAGAACCTGAATACTTAACCCATAACAACACATGCAAAGGGTTAAAAATGGCCAGCCTACAAGAACCCTGGGATGAAGTAGCCACCTAGGTAATTAAGTTTTTAACCTGTGAAGGGCAGTATGTGTTGTTTTCAGGGCATCATCTACAAATTTTGAACCATCTCAGACATGGTGGACAGCAAACAGAAGTTAGGGTAAATCTTCCCCTGTATCTGTATCAAGAGTTGAAGAACATGGCAAAAAGATATCAGGAGGGTAAAGGAAGCCTTCACCATCATGGCCTCATCAAATTAGTTTGTCAACACCATTTTAGAGGAAACCCTAGGATTTTTGACAGGTTTTACTCTAACCTAAATGATGTCATTTTTGGGGATGAAAGTGAGGAAGAATAAGAACCAAATACTGTTGATGTTGCTGCAGAAGAGGAAATAGCTGCTATAGAAAATATTGCAGAAGCTGCTACAGAAAATGTTGCAGAGGATGCTATAGAAGAAGTTGCATAAGGTGCCCCTGAAGCTGTTATAGAACTACACCCCATAGCAGTAGCAGAAAACCTTGCTCCTGAACCCTCAACTTCACAGGCTAAGAGAAAAAAGAGGAGGATCTGGAACTAGCAGCAGAGCAGAAAAACAAAAGAAATTTCGATTTGCTGAAGCTGTAACTGACTTATCAAAATAGAGAAGTGAAACAATGGAAATAGAGGCATCTAAAACTGACCCCATGACCCCTGTTGTCACCAAAAAACAGAACAAAAAGAAGAATTTTGCATCTGGAACTAGGAGGTCTACAAGGTTTTTTATGCACGAGAAGTCTAGTTTGAATGATAAGGGTAATGGAGCGCCCTGTGATGTGATAAAGACAATCCCTGCTCCACCTCCTTGTTCACACTTCGAACTATCGAAGAACAATGACACGTATTTTTCTCTCTTAGGTTATTCAAGTTTTGGTAAATCTGATAATGCAAATACCGCATCATAAGGCAACTCTATGGTGAGAGGCTTGTTATCCTGAAGAGGTACCTCTCCTAATTGTTCTGCTATGACTTATCCCTTGATGGACTTTTGGCTTATGAACTCTAGATCAAATTATATCAATAGCATGATCCACTTTGTGGTACATGTATTGTGATATGTCTTGCTCATCATGTACTACAAAGGATTTTGTTTTGATATGACATAGGTCGTATGGCTCAACATGTAGTGTCGCAACTTTCGAGTTGCAAATACCACTGCTAAACACAATTTTTCAACATACGCATATCCTAGCTCATAGCTCACCAAGGTGCAACTAATGTAATATATGGCTTGCTCTTTGTCTTGTGCATTCTTTTGGGCTAACATGGTGCCCAATGCAAAATTAGTAGTCGATATATATATAGTAAAAATGGTATGTTTAGCCTTGGTGGAGCTAATACTAGCGACATTGCCAGATAAGTCTTGATCTCTGCAAAGGCTTGATTGTATTCTTCATCCCAATGAAAGGGGACTTCCTTGCGTAGAAACTTGTTCATAGGTCTGCATTTATCTGATAATTGTGTGATGAATCTTTTTATGGATGCTATCTTGCCTTGTAGGCTCCTCAACTCCCTAATGTTGGTAGGGGCGACCATTTCCAGTAAAGCCTTTACCTTTGCAAGATCTACTTCAATGCCTCTCTTGGATACAATGAATCCCAAATCTTGACATAAGTTACGTCAAATACGCACTTCTTAGGATTCAGTCGTACATTATGTTCTATGAGGCGATCGAAGACTTGTTTAAAGACTTTGGCATGCTCTTACCGTAATAGGGACTTGGCTAGTAAGTCATCCATGTAATATTCCAAGAACTTATGCATATAGCCATGGCCCACTGATATGTGGCACCATAATTTTTAAGACCGAATGGCATCACTTTGTAACAAAATGTTCCCCATGGAGTAATGAAAGCAATTTTATGTTGATCTTCGGGCTTAATCCAGATTTGGTTGTATCCAAAAAAACCATCTATTAGGGAGAACATTTCATGACCTACGGTTGCATCTACAAGAGAATCTATGTTTGGCAATAGGAATGAATCCTTTGATGTTGCCCTATTCAAATCTCTAAAATTTGTGCAGATACAGACTCTTTTGTCAGGTTTCCCTATGGGTACCATGTTTGACACCCACTCAGGATAGTCGATAGGAACTATGAATACTGCATCCAATAGTTTTTGCAATTTGTTCTTTACCATCAAAGCGATAGTTGGATGCATTCTCCTTATTTTTTGCTTGACTGGTTTCTTCATGGGATCCAATGAAAGGTTGTGAATGACTAACTTTGGATCTATCACTGGCATATCTTTGTAAGTCCAAGAAAAAATATTTGGCCTCTCCTTGATAAGATAAATCAAGATGGCTTGTTCCTATGGAGATATACTTTCTCCAAACTTGACTTTCCTTGGTTTGGTAGGATCATCACTGATGTCCACCTTGAAAATTGCTTCTATAGCCATATGTGACCCATCCTCTAGCTGATGAGGCATGGGTATCAAATGAATGTCATCATCGAGATTCATAGGACCTATTGACTCAAGTTCCAAACCAACATGGAAGACGTCATACGCACAACCTGATGCAAAATGGAATGGTTGTAACATCTCTTCATTGGGGAAGAGGTCTTCTAGCTCTATGGGTGAACTAGCGCGATCCCAATCAATAGCATATGTATCAAGATACAATGATTTGGTAGGATCTGCTAGATTATGAAGTGGAGTGGTCAAATCAATGGAGATCATGTTGATGGATGGGATGAAATCTCCAGGACTGATGAGGCCTGGAAATGCCTCAATCATAACATGTTTTGTACACTAAAAATTCCTGTAAACTCTTATTTTTTATCTGATATGTTAGTTAAGTTGATTCAATATGCTGTATATTAACCATTTTGCATGATCAATGTATTTGAAATATTATATGCTGATTTTACAGCTTTTTGCATAGTTTTGTGTTCTTTTTGCTATGATTTGCTACAATGGGATATGCTTAGAATAATAGCAGCATTTAACTAATATTTTTTTTATTTGAAAAAATCATTTACTTCACCTAATCTAGCAACAGTGCAAGCAAACTGTTGTTGTGCAGCAAAAACTGGTCTTTCCCATATAAATTCTAGCCAGCTATCCATAAATAGCAAGGCATGGAATTCACATGAAGAAAGGGATGAAGACCATTATAATTTGATCTTAGGAGATAACCCACCTAAGAGATGTAGAATAAATCACTGGAAAATCATACATTTGTTCATTTTGAAGTATCTTTGGAATGAACAAATATCTTCGAAATGAATGAACACAGCATCTTCGAAATGAGCGGATCTTCGAAATGAAGAATGCAGCGTCTTCGAAATGAGCAAATCTTCGGAATTAAGCATACAGTATCTTCAAAATGAGCGATCTTCGGAATGAGAATGTAGTATCTTCGGAATGAGCGATCTTCGGAATGAAAACTGCATTGTCTTCGGAATGAAGCCACTTATCTTCGAAATGAAGAACATAATGTGTTTTTGACCTTTTGACCGATTTTTGAAGCCGAAAAAGAGAAATAAAGGTTGGAAAAAGTAAAGAGAAATATCTTCCATCTGTCTTTGCCATCATTGCCGACCAAAGCCATCATTAATGGAAAGATCAGGTTTTAGTCCTCTTCTAGGATAAAACCAGGATTTGTTGCAGCATTGTAGGATTAGATCTTTTGAGATATTCTTTGTTTGTAATCAGATCATAGAATAGCTATAAATATTTCTCCCATTTAGGTTGAGCCTAGAGAGAGAGATAGAAAAGGATGTAGAAAATAGAGTAAGGAAGCTAGCAGAAAATACAGAGTATAACTAGAAATTGACTGTTACGGTCCTGTAACAGTTTTTCAACAGAATTCTTGTAATCATGTCTTTTGATCAATAAAGTGCACCAGTTCTATTTCAAATTACTTGTAAATGAGTGTGATTAAGATTTAGAAAAAGAGAGAGACTTACACCTTCTTTTTGACAAAGAGGCTGGCCACTTCCAGACCTAGGAGGAGGACTAACAAAGCGGGTTTTTATCTCGATTTTGTCTGTAGCGGAATGAGTTGTAAAACTTGTTATTTCAATTGCTTGTAAATAGTTGACAATATTTGTAGTATTAAGTTTATTTATGCTTAGATTAATCTTGTGCTTAAAGTTTTAGTTGCAATCTTACTTTCAGCAAAGTTTCCACTTTATTTTCATATTGTTATTTCCAGAATTTACTGTTTTTTTCAGTAATTTCCTGCATTTTATGTTTTCTTTATCAAAATCTGAATAGAAGATTGACAACCTTCTGTTATAGAACTTTTATAGTTTTTATTTCCACATTAGATCTAAACTTTCATTACTAAAAAAGTAATTAGATTTCCTTTCGCAATTAGGATCGGACTTTCAATTCTGCAACTGTTAATTCTGCAATATAATTAGGTCTCATTCTGCAATTGTAATTAGGACTTCATTTCTGCAGTTAATGATTAGTTTCCAATTTTGCAACTTAGATTAAGATTTAATTTATGCAATTTAGATATAGGAATGTTCCAAAACCCCCCACACAACCAGTTCCACCAATAAGACTTGTTGCCCTAGATTGACCTAAGTTATAGCTGTTTCACTTCTTCTCCCATAGATAGCCTTGTACACTGCCCTGGATTGACAGATTCATTGAGAATTAATGATGGTATAATGACTACGCATCAAGGACCACATGGGTGCAATCTTGTCTCAAGGGTTTCTCTTCCATACTCACGGTGAGGTTTTGGAGGAATTGGAATTTTTGGATATGGCCCGTGACCAGGCCAGGCAATATGATCATTGAGCTCTAACTACTATTTGAATGTAGGTGGAGGGGGATTAGCCATCCAATTAATGGAAGCTAGGTCAACAGGTCTCCTAAAAAATTAGAGATGGGGGTCTATGGCATGAAGTGTCACCTCTCTCTCTACTAGCTCGTATACTTGTCCCAAGTGGTGAGGTCCAAAATAATCCATCTTGGTCTCATCCTCAAAGTCATCATCACATATCCAGAAACTATTAGCATTGGTATGTGACCCTAATACAATGTGCTCATGTATTGGCCCTAAGTAGGCCATATATATTTCATATTCATATTCTTCGTCACTTATGAAGAATCCATTTGCATTTGTCTTTTACCCCAAAGTCAGGGGTTGATGGCTTAGGCCTAAGTAAGCTCTTTCTATTGAGTCTTTTGATTCATAGTCAATTTCATCTGATGTATATTCAATCTCACCATGGATGAACCATGTGAACCTTTGTAAATAGTGAGGCCCTTGATATGCTGAGCCAAGTCATGCCTTATCATCACTTTCTTCATATCCATTCTTCTCATCCCACGAGTTGTACCCTATTAAGGTGTTTAGATAAGTTTTTGGAGGCAGTATGTTTATTGTGGCCACTTGTCTGTTGCTCAAATTTGCTATTATCAGAGGGTTATAAGGAATGAAATCAATGTCTTCTCCCAACCCTATGCTTAATCTTTCTAATGTCGCTACAAGTGAGTCATCTCGACCTCTGCTATAGTAGCCTAAGCCAAATCTGTTGGAAGGAAGATGATATAGTAGCTTGTAAGGCCTCCTGCATCCCTGATCATACATGCCTAGGCCATAGCCATTCCAATGACAACACTCAAAATAGCTTAGATCAGACTTAGGATTAGAGAGGTAATGAACATTGAATGCAAATAATTCTTCACCATCCCCTTCTATATCTGAAGACTTATCAGTAGCAGTCCAGGACGACATAGACAAAATTGGTTTGGTTGGGAGGGATTCCAAGCGGAACCACTGTTCCTACTGGAGGCCTCAAGTCTTTAGGCCTCCCTATGTCCTATGCAGACTTAATGATAGGTGTAAAGTTATGTTCTACAAAAGGTACTCCCTTATGCCTATGCTTGCCAAGTGTATTGATGCATGTGACATGGATGACCCTACGGATGATACTGGCAAAGTAGGGTGATAATCACTATCTTCATATTGATCTTGAGGATCTTCCTATTCCATAGGACTTGGTATTTCAGCAATGGCTACAGTTGGCACTTCTTTGGGCCTCTCTTCCTTAACTAAGGGGGCCTTCATCTTTTCATTGTCTTTTGGTTTTGACGTTGATGGTACTTTAGAAGCATTGATTGTCTTGAGTGCACCAGGAGGTGTTGACGTGTCTGGGTCTTTTCTTACCCCTTTGTCTTTGTTATCAACTTGTGTGGTTGGGGATGAAGGTGCCACATATAGGTGAGTAGAAGGGATCATGAATTCTCCTAGAATATCCACTTGATTAACGTATTTAAAAGGCTCTTTAGTGGCCAGAACCACATAGACTTTTCTTTCATGCACATACTTGACACACTGGTGCAATATCGAAGGCATGCACTTCATGACCCTTATCCAAGGGTGCCCTAAGAGGATGTACTGCATAGCACCTTCCAATACATGACACATCATGGGGATGGTCTCGTACCCCACCTTGATGGGTAGGACTATTGTTCCCACAGTATTGCATAAAGCATCATTAAAATCTCTCAATGTGTAAGTTCCTGGAATGATATTGGTCTTGGGTATCTTGAGGTGCTCTATTGCAATTGTTGTGATGATGTTTATCGATGAACCTATATTGACCAAAACCCTATTGAAATGTAAGTCACTTATGGCTGCTACAATGTTTAGTGGAGGGTCTGGTAAGGCAGCATAAATTGTCTTAATATCATGATAATAGAATCGGATTACAGGTTCCTGGTATTCTTGCATTTGTCCCACAAAGTGAGTGAATGCATTCGCATCTTGCAGTTGAAGCTCAATTGTTCTTAAAATCTCCATTAGAGTCTCCCTATGCTTTGGGGATTGTTGTATGAGCTCATATATGGATAACTTATTTGGATTCGTCTATAGGTTTTGCTCCAATCTACTCCGAATAGTTACCACAGGTCTCCTTGGTGGACTTGGAAGGTTGTCTTACCTTTTCCTAGGAGTGGTTGAGATATTCATGGGAGCTACAGGCGGTTGCGGTTGACCATACCACCTAGTCTTTGTTGCTATTTTAATTATCTTAACCATTCTAATGCATCCATGGGTAGGTATGTCAGCTCAAACCTGATTGACTTGGGCCCGTTGATCTCGAGGGGCTTCATGATTGGGCAATGAGTTTCTGTATATGCCCATGTCTCTGTTATCGGGAGCTAGTGGGTTGTCAACTTTGAGCTCTCCCACCTCAATCATAGTTTGCACTTGATGCTTAAACCTAACACAAGCCTCAATGTCATGCCCCGGTATCCTATGATAAGGATAAAATTGATCTTCCCTATATCCTTTTGGCTTAGGATGGTTGGGATCTATAAGAGTTATATCAAGAAATATGATCCTCCTGGCCTCACTCAACTGATTAAATATTTATTACATTGATTCTGTCAGAGACATGAAATAACGATGCAGCTTGTGTTCTCAGTTTCTTCCTTGATTATTCTTTTGGTTGTGGTTGGTTGGTGGGGGATGTGCTTGATAGTTCTATGGTTTTTGTGCACCCCCATCCTTGGGTGTAGCCAATACGACTTTATTTACTGGAGCATGGTTACTCTACTTTTGTTTGTACTTGTCATTCTTACCATTCTTGTTCCACTTCTTTTTTTTTTAGCTTAATGGTTCCCTCATCTACTTTTATCTCTTCGATGAGCTTGTCATGTGCCAAAGCTTCCTCAAATGAAGGATATTGTTGGAGTTGTAGTAAGAGGGAGATATGTTTAGAAAAAAAATTGGTAAACATACAAATGATCTCTTTTGTGGGAACGGAGAATGATAATTTTACCATGATTTTTCTCCACCTATTCCCATAATCCATTACTGGCTCATCATCATATTGTTTCAGGTTTGCTAGGTCTAAGAGGTTCACCTTCTTCTTAGCACCAAAGGAGAAACACTTCAATAATGTGTTTACTAGTTGTTCAAATTTGGTTATGCTATGCTTAGGTAGTTGGTTAAACAATTGAGTGGTAGCACCTAAAAATGTCATTATGAATGTTCTTAGCATGAGAGCGTCATTTTATTCAATATGAAAACAAGAGTTGATAAAATTGGTTACATGCTCTTGTGCATCCCCTTCACCTTTAAACTTCTCTAACCTAGGCATCTCAAAGTGCTTAGGATATGGAGAGCTAGGGATTGATGGGCACAATGGTTGATTGTGTATCTTGCTCAATGTTGGTGAGTTCCTAGACGTCTCTTGTTTCTCAAATATTTTCATCTTTTTAGCAAGCTCTTGAAATGCCTTTGATGCATGGATTTCCTCCTCATGCAAGCCTATTCGCATTGGAAATGGAGGTAACTCTCTATCCATTTGATTTATTCCATTTTCCTCCCTCCTATGAGGGGACTCAGGATTGTGATCTTGGTTTGTTATGTTTGCCCTCCCCCCATTAGTTGGATTTTGTTCATGATTTGGTGGGGGGTTTCGTTGTGGGCTATCTTGTCTAGTGCACCTTTCCTTAGGTGAGTCAACATGTCTTGTTCTTTGGTGATCACCACAATTTATCTATAAATTGTGAAGAGCTAGCTGCTCAGCTTACTCTCTTAAATGTTGCTCATGTTGGTGCAAGAGTATTTATCTTTGTTTCTCTTGTTCGAGAGCTTCCACTAACTCTCGATATTTGCGTAATGAATTTTCTAACTGCCTCATTTGGTCAGTTTGTGCTATTGTAGAAGACGCATGTTTATCTGACTCTGTTCTTATAGTCTTGACTCGTAGATTCCTCAAGGGGGTTTTTGCTATATCTATACTCTTGCTAGTTAATGTGACTTTTTTAGTTTACTATTGAATATCCATATGATCAGACTCCACGCATCTTCTAGGGGGTCACTCTGAGGTACCCCCAGACTAGGAGGTATGTTTAGAAGTCATAGTTCATGAGCTTCCATATGCAAAGTTCTCAGTAGCTACAGTTCTTTGGGTTGGTTGAGTAGGAAATCGATCCAACCTGTCTAGTTGTCTCGTTCTCCATGGTTGGTCACATGGGGTGCCATTTACTCCTATGAGGTCATAATCTATGGGAATATTTCCTTTTGTGTGAAGGTTTTCTTCTATATGATTCCCATGACTAGATGTAGCTCTAGTTTCCTGCCCTTCAATGGGTAGACCTGTTTCATATGTTTCTTGTGAGTCTTGAGGTGTTGCAATTCTTGTTTGCCTTCTTGATGAAGAGGGCTTTGTGGTGACATGTTTTCTCCATGTGGATGGATATGTGGCAATCTTTTCATCCCTATGTGAAGAATGAGTCTTATAACCTTCTTTATGTCCATGCGAGGAGGAAGCCCTTGAAGTTTCCTCATGTATTTGAGATATTTCTATGTTTTGAGGAGGCCCTTGAGGTCTCCTCATGTCTCCTTGATGAGGATGGTTGTGAAGCCTCTTTTTGTTTATGTGACTTTGTTCCATGATGTGGTTCCTTACTTGGGGTTTCTCGAGGAGATCCCCCAAGAGTTGAGTTATCATGCCTTAGGCTCATGGAGATACGTCTCACAGTCTTACCGGTAGGTCGTTCAACATTACTATGACTCCGCCTATGGGTATGAATTGCTTATGTCTCTC
The DNA here is from genome assembly GCA_028583015.1 of Wollemia nobilis. Classification (NCBI taxonomy): domain Eukaryota; kingdom Viridiplantae; phylum Streptophyta; class Pinopsida; order Araucariales; family Araucariaceae; genus Wollemia; species Wollemia nobilis. The sequence continues at coordinate 1,175,998 of JAQPPZ010017169.1, forward strand.
CCTCGGCATCAGATCGAGGGTGTTTACTTCTTGTTTTTAGCATTTTGTTTTATGACTTGATATTTTGATTTTGCTATTTAGGAATGACCACACAATTCCAAACAAATGTTTATCTTGATTACCAATTTAAGTGTGCCCTAAACTGTTTGGTGTGTTTTGATGTGTTGTTCTCTTGATTTCTTTGCTCTTGTTCTTGGATTAAGAATGATAAGACTCATCCATAGTGATAATCAAGTACACCCATGCCAAATATGATTTTCTCAAAATAAGATAGGGTACACCGTTGAAGACCCAATGGGGGGTTTGCCTAGCTCCCCCACTCTGAACCAATGATTGTTCCAATAGTGGGAGACTATTTGAACACAAGTAACTTAGTGTCACTATAAGTAAGTTTCCCAATCCATTTCTAGGAAGCTCTAGGGGGTAAACCAGTGGAAGGAGATGAATTCCAACATCACTAGATTGAATTGAAGGTTGGTGATGAAATCCAACTCTCCAATGTTTAAATGAGACGTGTGTGTGTGGTGTTCATTTTAAGCTTGTGTAACATAAAGTGCATCATATAGCAATAATGAGTCTTTCCTATATGCCTAAGTGTAAAAATACATTTCAATATTCAGAAATATGCATGAACTACTATGATTTGTATGAGCACACTTTATCTTGTGCAACTATGGCCTCTAGCAGGGCCTCAAAGCAAGCAAACAACATACAATGTCTAGCACATTGGATTCTAGGGCAAAATTTTCAGGCATAAGCCATTGTTCCTAGCAATGCCTAGTGGAAAATTTAAAAGAAGATCTAAGATATGCGAAATGCTTAATTATTTCCTCTTTATTATTTCAATTTCCAAACATAAATGTGCTTTAATTTCTTTATTCTGAACACACAAAAGTAGACAGAAAGTTGTAAAACATCAAAAAAGCTATACCAACCTTTGATACAGCTCAGAGAGTCAATGTTTTGACCTCTGCTACACTCCAGTCCTAGCCGCTATTGCCTAGAGCACCTGGTGTTTGGTCGTTGTAGCTTAGAGCAGCTAGTTTCTGGATGCTATAGCTCAAAGTGGCTAGTTTTTGGCCATTGTAGCTCAGAGCAACTAGACCTACACACAATAAAATTAATATTGAAAAATTAGTGGTCGTCCCACCGTGATCGCCATTTGTAGCGACCCCAAGAACGCACGCACCGGTCCCTTTTTTGAAAATCCTACTTGCAATGCTTATTTAGAATACCAAAGATAAAATGGAAATACAAGAGAAAAAATAAACCATATACCACAAAATAACAAAATATGGATCTCTTTATTTATATTGAAGCTCGGTTACATATCGGTCCCTCTTGGGGATACCCATTTTGATACTATAAATTACAATTGGGCAAGGAGTGCCCCTTCCATGAAGAGGTGGTGCACTTATAAAAGCTTCCTAGTTCCGCACATGGAAATGTATGAGGGCTTACAGATGCCTCCTTCTCCATGTATGTTTCCTAGAGGGATCCCTTTTGCTCTCATATGTTGTAACCTTTGTCTGATGTACCTGTGGCCCTGCAAGCAATGAAACAACAACACACTTTTAGGTGTCTAAGATTGCCTCCTTGAATGAGGTTGTTAGTAATCAAATAATTTAACAGAAATATGATAAGATAATACCATGGAATCAATTAAATCTATTCTAATGATATAAGAAAACAAGATAAAATATGCTATGTCTATCTAAGCCAAGCCTGCGGGCCACTGTCCAAGACAATGACCGCTAAATAAAACCTTACTCTCCTTGCCCCAAAGCTATGGGTCAAATACTATGATATAATGTTGAAGAAAGTAGGTGTTATACCCTTTGATTTGTCAAAGTTCCACCGCACACGTGACCTCAAAGATAATTCTCTCTCTAAAATGATCTCCTGTGATCTCTGGATATGATAAGGCTCTCTATATGTCATTTATGGATCCTTTGGTGCTCTTAGGCTTGCATATTTTATAGTGTGAAACCCTAGGTCTATGTCCAATCCCTAGAAATGAATTTCTCATGCGTAGTGCAAGTTAGCATGAGAAGCCCTTGTCTATTATCTATATTTGAAGGTCAATTAACTAAAATCTAACTGCCCACTTAAGTCTTATATGTGAACTGTTTGTTAGCATGTGAACTGCCCACTTGAGTCTTATATGTGAACTTAAGTCTAAATGCAAACTCAAGTCTCCTATGTGAACTAGTCATGAAAAGGAATTCAAAGTTACTCTCGCTCACCTTTATTGCATGTAGACTGCCACTTCTACCCGAGATTGGGCCTATTTATCGACAAACAGCTTCTTATGGCTTAGTTGTTGTCGTCTACAGTGGCTATAATCTGGTCGTTGTCATCTGCAGTGGCTAGGGTATGATCACTCTAGGCTTGAGCAGCTAGAATCTGGTCGCTCTTGGCTTGAGCGACCAATATTGGATGGCTTGAAAAGGCCCCAAATGAGTGGTTAGAACCATTGTTGGTGCTTGGAAAGTCCAATATTATATCTTATGATCTTATGAGTGTGTCTATGTAAGTAGCTTCCCTGAGCATGACACGATTTAGGTGTCTACAAGAGGAACTTATTACTACTCTTGGAAAATTGAAAAAATTTAGAGAGAAAAAATCAAATCTGAAAGCTCATATTTAAATGGATGAGGAAACAAAGATAAATCTTCTACAAGATATCACAGAATTAAAAGTGAATTTTGAAGAGGCAAAGAGAATTGAAGAAGTGATGGCTGAATAGTTAAAGGTAAAAGAGCTAGAATGTGAAAAATTGGAATGTGAGTTTGACTCTCTAAGAAAGGGAGTTGAAAAGTCTAAGGATAATTTACAACAAAATATAAGGTTAGGGAAACAAAAAGATGATTCAAGCTCAAAAGTAACAAAGACATCAAAGAAATAAGAGCCCATGACCTATGATGATGTATTGAAAGGCAAACGCATAAAGGAGGAAGAAAACAAAGAATCATCATGGATATAAGTCAATTACAGAAATAACAATGAAATAACCATGTGACCATATCATCCAAGGCAATCTAATAGGTTTTAATATTTCTTCCATGGTTATTGTTTTTCATGTAACAAATATGGTCATAAAGCTGTACATTGCATGGTCCATGTGAAAAATAATTTTGGTAGAAATTTTAATTCATTTGCACCTCTCATGGATAACAATATCATCTATTACAAATGTGATAATTTTGGGAAAAAAATCTAAATGGTGTAAAACAGTGTTTCCTAAACTTCGTAAATTAAGCAAGAAGGAGGAAGGTCAAACAACTCAAGAGGAGATATCCTCAAAAGTTTGGAAAAAGAAAAATGAACAAGAAAAAGAAAAATCCATGTTGGTACAAATAGATCTTCATGTGCAAATTAAGGGAATCAGTGGTACATTGATAGTGGTTCTTCAAGCCATATGATAGGTGACAAAAGCAAATTTCTTTCTCTCAAGAAAATAAATGGAGGAACAGTAAAAATTGGTGATAATACTTCTGCTAAAATTGTTGGAAAGGGGACTTTGAGTTTGAATAATGGAAGATCAAATACAGAAAATGTGTTATATGTTGAAGGATTTAAGCACAACCTACTAAGTGTAATTCAATATGTGATCAAGGGCACACTCTCACATTTCATCCAAATGGATGTGAGATCAGGAAATCCAAGACAAGAAAGCTTATTGCAAACACCAGTAGAACTACAAAAAATCTCTACATGTTGAGCAAAATCAAGTGATAAAAATGCTTCTTATCACAAGAGGTTAAGATTTGGTTATGGCATAGAAGAATGGGTCACTTGAACTTTGACAACATAGTGAAAATAAGTAACAAATATTCAGTCAAATATTTACCCAAGATAATAAAACCCCCAAGTACAATTTGTGCATAGTGCCAGCATGGTAAACAAATAAGATCAAGTTTCAAATCAAAGGAGTTTTCTTAATATAAGCCATTGGAACTAATTCACACTGACCTATGTGGTCGTACTAGGACAAATATTTCACAAGGTGATAACTATTTCATGTTATTTATTGATGATTTCTCTAGAATGACTTGGATAACATTCTTAAAGGAAAAATCAAAAGCATTTAAAAATTTCAAGGCATTAAAGGCACTTGTAGGATAATATAGAGGAGGATAATTTACTTTAGGTGAATTTGTAGAATTTTGTGAACTGTATGAAATCAAGAGACAATACTCAACAACAAGAACTCCACAACAAAATGGAGTAGTTGAAAGTAAAAATAAAACTATTCAAGGTATGGTCAAAGCTATGTTAAATGAATGTAATATTTTTGATGCTTTTTGGAAAGGGGTAATTCATAAAGTTTTTTATATCATCAATAGGGCTCAAGTAAGATTAAATCACCATAAAACCCCCTATGAGCTTTGGAAGGGAAGACTAGCTACTACGAAGTACTTCAAAAAATTTGTAAGCAAATGCTACACTAGATGAAAATAGAAAAATTTGGGTAAATTTTATTCCATGTGTGATGAGGGCATCTTCCTTGGTTATTCCACTAAGAGCAAATCCTATAGGTGCTACAATAAAATATCACATACAATTGTGGAAAGTGCAAATGTAAGAGTTGATAAAGAAATAGATCTAAGAGAACCAACTCAAGACATTGTTTAACAATAAGGAGAAAGTTGCAAAGAAGAAGAAGGTGAAGAAACTGAAGAAGATGAGACACAAATGGCACCACCGAAGACACCATCCAAGTATGTGCAAAATAATCATCCAAGAGAACTGATTATTGGGAATCCAGATGAGAGACAAACAAGGAGGAAGATAATGGGAATAGGTGAACATGCAAATTTTTCTTTGTTATCTAAAGTTGAGCCTAAATATTTCAATGAAGCAAGTGAATATAAATATTGGCTTAAGGAAATGGAAGAAGAGTTATACCAAATAGAAAAGAGTGAGACTTGGGAACTTGTCCCACTTCCTAAAGACAAGAATGTAATTAGCACTAAATGGGTCTATAGAAATAAGTTGAATGAAGATGGTTAGGTTGTCAAAAATAAAGTAAGACTTGTGTGCAAATGCTAGGCACAAGTTGACGGGATTGACTTTGAAGAGACATTTGCTCCTGTTGCACATCTTGAAGCCATAAGAATGTTCCTATCTTTATCAAGTTTTAGAAACTTCAAGGTGTATCAAATGGATGTAAAATCAGCATTTATCAATGGTTACTTAAAGGAAGAGGTCTACATTGAGCAACCAGATGGTTTTAGCCTAATAGATAAATGGGACTATGTATGCAAATTAAATAAGGCTATATATAGACTAAAGCAAGCCCCTAGGTCTTGGTACTTAAGGTTGGATAAGTATCTCCAAGAACAGGGTTTCATAAAAGGTATAGATAATAGCAATATATACATCAAAAATGAAGTGCATGACTTGTTGATTGTAATGGTCTATGTGGATGATATCATTTTTTGAGGTAGTAATGATAATATGTGTTAGAAATTTGCAAAGAGTATGCAGAATGAATTTGATATGTCAATGCTTGGTGAGTTGTATTTCTTTTTTGGTTTGCAAATTTTACAATCAGATATTTCTCTCTCAGACCAAGTATGTGAAATAAATGTTGAAGAAGTTCAAGATGGAGTATTGCAATCTTGTGAGTACTCCCATGGTTACAATATGTAAGTTAAGTAAATATGATGAGTCTCCTGAAGCAAATCAGATATTGCATAGATCCATGATTGGAATTTTACTATATGTTACAGCTACTAGATCGGATATAAAGCAAGGTGGTAAGATTTCAATATGCACCTAAAGAAACACATGTATAGGTAGCAAAGAGAATATTTAAGTATTTAAATGGAACTATAATTCTTGGACTATGGTACCCCAAATTCAATAACTTCACACTCACTGCATATATAGATACGGATTGGGCAGGCATTGTTGATGACAGAAAATCACAAGTAGAGGAGCATTCTTTCTTGAAGATATTTTAGTCTCTTGGCTAAGCAAGAAACAAGCATCGGTATCCTTATCCACTTCAGAGGTAGAGTATATTACAACAGCTAATTTTTGCACATAGATTTTATGGATGAAGCAGACTTTAAGTGATTTTAAATTAGAACATGATCATCATATCTCCATACTATGTGATAACACAAGTGTCATTATTATTTCAAACAATCCAGTTATGTATTCAAGGACCAAGAACATTTTAATCAAATATCATTTTTTGAGAGAGCAAGTTACTGATCAGAAAGTCAATTTGGAATACATTGCTACAAAGGAACATATTGCTGACATCTTTACCAATCCACTTCCAAAGGAAACTTTTGAATATCTCAAAGGAAAGTTGGGAGTAATTTCACTACCATATCAAAATTTATCACCTAAAGGAAAGAAGGTGGTGAGGGGGCTATGCTAAAGTGTCTTATTTTTAGTCCCAAGGAGCCCTTTGCCATTGATGTCAAATGGGGAGAGAATTCAATGAGGGGGAGCAGCTTCTTAGGGAGAGTAGTATTGGAATCCAGTTGTAGTAAAAGAAGATATTTTATTGAAGGGTTTCCATCAATGATAAAGGAGGATATTATTGGAAATATTGAGTTGTCATTGATGTCAAAGGTGCATTATAGTCAAGGCAAAAATATTTCCCATGGTTTTGATGAATAGCAAGCAATGGATAAAATTCAAAAGCAAGGTAAATATCCAAAATATTTTTCTAAGAGAAGGATCAATAATATTTAAATGTCAAATTTAAATATTATGAAGAAGGAAAATGTTTAAAAAGTTTTATTATAATTTCTTGAAAAAAGTTTAAAGACCACAAGAGGAGGCAAAGGTTTGAAGACAAATATTTATTTCCAAGGGCCAAAGGTTTAAAGTTTATAATATTTAAATCTTTTAGATTTAAAATATTATAATCAAAAGAAGACTTAAAAAGAAAGAGCACCAAAATTTATTAGAAAGTCAAAAATCAAAAAATAAAATATGAGCGTCGACGTCATTGTGAAAGGAGACAATATGCATATAAATAATGCACTAAACATTGGTTTGGCAAAAGTGTATGAGCATGCATTCGAATATCGTTCATTGTGGTGAGTGTGAAAGGTAGAAAATAAGGAGGAGAAGCATAGCCCTTGGACGTCATCCATAGGGGTAGCCCAAGTGGTGGTTTGACTTGTGCCAAGTCACTACAAGGAAGAAGGTGTGAGGTTAAAAACTCACCAGCTCTAGTTTTGATGTGTTTTATTACCTTGGAGAGCGTGAAAAAGGAGACAAATTGATAATGCTATGTTTTTTGTTTCAATCGGGTGGCTAGCCTAGTTGGTCGTTGAGCTAGCACTAAGGCACTAGGGGCAGGAAGGTCATAGGGTCAAATTTGGGTAGGTTCTATTTTTCTTGGTAGAGTGAAAAATATTTTGGATAAAGGAGTGCTTCAAATATTTCATGTTGCATTGAGGTTACTACCCGTTGGGGTAGCCAAACTGGTTACCAAGCCTTGGCTTGGGTACTATATTGGCAGAGGTCACGGTTTTGATTCTCCTTGCGTGTGAGGGGCTTGTTGGTTGAGGTATGGGCACCAAAATTTTGATTTAATTTTTTTATGAAAGGATATAGTTCGCTAGCCTTGTGTTGATTAAAATAAGGAAAAAAAATTGTGAGATATGGTGATAGTCGTTGGTTAGTTGATTAAACAAAGGGAAATTTTTGTTTTTATTTTATCTAAGAAAAAGGAGTTATAAGGTGTATTAAGGACTAGTTGAAAGTGTAATTTTGGCATGTGAAAAATTAGATACAAGGTCATTTTGGTATTGTTTGAAAAGTGTGATTATTGCATGTTTGAAAAGGGGATATAAGTTGTATTGTGGAATATTTGAAAGTTGTAACATTACATATTTTAAAAGGAGATATAAGGTATTATTGTAAAGCTTTATTGTGCACATTTTAGGAAGGTTAATGTGGATGATTTGAAAAAGATATTTTCTAACCAGTTATTGAAGTGGTACTAGAAAATAAAGTTATTTTTTTAAGATAGGTTTTGAAGGCACATCATCATCAAGGCAGTTTTAGAGGTATGGTGATTTAACTCCTTCTCTAGGTGGTTTTTGGTTGAAGAAAATATATTAAGTTGTCATATATTTGGAGGCATAAGGATTGATTGTTTAAGAATTGCTTGGATTAAAATTGGTAAAGATCATAGATCAAATTTATGAGCAAACATATGCATCGTTTATGTTTAAAATTGGAAATAAATTGATGAAAGTTATAAATCAATTTTGAGAGCAAACTTGTGCATTGGTTTTGAGTGATATTGGAAATAAAAGTGCAAGAGTTATAGATCATATTTGTGAAGCAATTTGTGCATCATCATGATTGATTTTGGAAGTAGATGAGCATGGTAGATTTGTGGATTGTTATATTTGGTTTTGGGTATAAATGAGCATTGTTTGTATGTAATATTTTGGATTAGTTGTGAGCAGGTTTGATCAGGTTTTGTGAGCAAATTTGATCAGATTTGTAAGTAGATTTGAGAAGGTTTTGTAAGTTGGTTTGAGCAGGTTTTGTGAGCATATTTGATCACATTTGTGAATAGGTTTGAGCAGGTTTTGTAAGCATATTTGAGCAATTTTTGGAGCAGATTTGAGTAGACTTGAGAGCATGTTTGGAGTAGAGTAGAGCAGAGGGGATTGAGGTTTCCTATGGATAGAGGTCCATGAACCAGAGAAAAGGGGATTGGTGTCTCCTATGGATAGAGGTACATGAAATTGAGCATAGGGTATTGATGTCTCCTCTGGGTTGGTGCCCATAAACATTGTAATAGGGAATTGGTTCCTAAGAGATTTTTTGAGAAATTTTATAAGAAATATTTTCTACGTGGACGTAGCCCACATTGGGTGAACCACATTAAATATGTGTCTCTTATGTGTGTGATGATCTATTTATTGTTTCATTATTGTAATTGATAACATTGGATAATACTACTTTGGAAATAAAAGTAAAAAAATTTATCTTATACTGTTCACCCCCCTCTTAGTATAAGTTTGTGTTTTTCACTATGATCTAAAACAATATGATGATGAGTATGTTTATGAATTTTGTAACCATTGGAGGGCCATTATCACCAAATTGCCATTTGCCCTACCAACGAAATATCTGACACAATTGTTTGCTAAGAGTTGCTTAAAACCCATATCTTGGTTATTGCAATTACAACAACATAGATCATTTGATGAAGCTCTTACCCAGGCCAACATAATTAAGGAGATAAAATCCAAGGAGTGCTCAAGACTAAGAAGAAATAATGGCAAAGCAAGGGCCAATGTAAAGGAAATTATTCTAGCCAAAGCAAATATAATCAGGTCAATCTACCCAATTCATCCAATAAAGTAAATCAAGTGGTCATAAGCTAGCCAATAATGGCTCAACAACAACACATGCAACAAGAACCATGACAAATTGAATATCATGTGGTTTCCTCAACTACTCAATCAAGTAAAAACATAGTACCAACTATGGAAAACTGACCATGTTAACAATATATTCAACAACCCCATTAATATACCCCATTGGCTGAATCTTATGCCTCCATTTTCCATAGGTTATATGACACAAATCAACTTTCATTTCCTGAGTTCAGACTTAATGATCTCGCTAAATGTGTTAAACACTATAGGAAAAAAAAATCCTTATCATAGATAGAATGGACATGATATTAATAAATACTATCAATTCAAATATAGAGTGCAAGACCTCATTGATTTAGGGGCTATCAATCTTCATAGTCCTCTAGCTCAAAAAAATCAAAATCTTGGGATCTTTCAAACACAACTTCCTCATCATGAGGAAGCACAACCAACAACATGAGGGTCAAAAACCAAGACTCCTAATTAGGTTAATCATGTTCAATAGTACCAAGGTTTTATGGGTGTTATTCATGTAGTAACCCAAGGTCAACAACAATGCTCCAATCAACAAAAGTTTTAGCATTAGTCTAGTCATTCTTCCATACTTCCACAAGAAAGTGTGTCTCAACCTACCACATCATCATCTTCCATCCAATTTTTTGCTAATCCCTCACAACCAGTTCATTTATGGGCCCATCCATATCAACCTATTTGTTGGGTGCCAAACACTGGTGAATTTATCCTATATTTGTCACAGCACTTATCATTTAAATTGTCAATCCAAGGAGCTCGTAAGCTTGTGAAGGGTCACGGTTGAGACTAGTCACACTACCACTTTAGAGATGGTCTGTTCAACTACCATTGAGGGGTGTTTGCATAACATCAATAATATTTCCCGCCTCAATAAAAATCATTCATAAAATAATAATGTAGATAAAATAAACACACCAATTGTTACGAAATGAAAATGCTTCCTATAAATAAACACACCTCTAAGATAACTACGCTTAAGCCTAATACATGAACATACTACCCATGCGTAATGGAATTATATAAATAACTAAGAGGGGAGGAATACTGGCTTGGAGTGGGTTCGAGATCCAGGTAGATCTTGCCCAATAAACTTCACAAACGAGGTGTTGCTAACAAACGTTCAACTTTATTAATAATGTAATGGAATATTACATACAACAATACTATTTATCAAATATGTCTCCCCTGCTATAGGGAAGTATGTGTGTTTATATACTACACACACAGGTCTCCCTTCAACAGTTCTGTTACAACTAGCATTATCGGTTCAACCTAAACTAGGATAGTTTAGTTATTGCAACCGGTGCACAATAGCAGCTCTACGTCATTTCTTGGTAATCATATGATCCCCACTTCTTTACGATTTGGCATCATGAGTGGTTACGTGTTCACCCACTCTAGCTGAGACAACTCATCCATCCGTAGTTTCCCATAGATGATGTGGAGTGGTGGTCAACACGCATAATTCGAGCATTGGCCTTGGTAAGGCACCTAACTCGATAAGGTGCCTACTTGAATAAGGCACCTACCTCAGTAAGGTGCCTACCTCAGTAAGGTGCCTGCCTCAATAAAGCACCTACCTCAGCAAGGCACCGGCCTCGATAAGGCATCTACCTCAATAAGGTGCCTACCTCAATAAGGCACCTACTTTAGTAAGGCTCCTACTTTAGTAAGGTGCATACCTTAGTAAGGTGCATGCCTTAGTTTACCTTCTTCTGATTAAGTGAAACTATGCTAGGTCCATGTTGGACCTTGATTGAGAAAAATATGATAAAATCATGGAAATAGCTACACACAACACACTTCACACATAGATTAGATAATACACATGATTTTATTAAATACATACGTAAAGCTTCATAAAATACACAACTCATGATATAATGCCACGCAAAAACCGTTAGTACATATACAAAAATATGATCATTTTTAGTGCTCATCATCCCCCCATGCCTAATATGTTCCATGCCCTTGTGGCACCTAAAATTGGTAATAACCTCCTCTCTGTAGGCCACTACTTTTCATTTCCTTTTCTTGCTGGTGAACTTGTCTTGCTCTCCTCATTGAGGTTTTTATTTCTACTAAGGGGCCTTGGCTTGTTGTGGGGCATCCCTGGGTTGTACTGCCCTCTGGCTACGCCAAGGTCTGGTTGTGTTGGGTTGTCCTTCATTCTGTACTGGCATCTTATTGTTTTGGCATTGTCTCCTACTTGGCCCAGCATCTATACTGGGCTCAGCTACCACAGTCGTCACCCCCTTTTAGAAGGCTTCTTTTGCTTCTTGCCACAGGTCAATGTGTTGAAGGTGCAACTCTCCAAAGGGAATGTCGGAGTCATCCCTATTTTGCTTAACCATGCTAGCTTTATATAGTTGAAGTTCCTCAGGGGTGAGGCCAGCATTTTCTACCGTGATTGTTGCTACCTCTGCCTCTAGTCCATATACTCCCCATATTTCCATCCACTTCTTCATTTTAGAGGGTCGACCTGACAATGAACCATAGATGTCCCAATATTGATCATCATCTGTAGGGTCCACATAAATGCTTGGACCTCTTTCTTTCTTTTTGGTAGCTTTATTAGCTGTCTTTGCCTCCTTGAGATCCTTATAGAGCTATTCAAATTTCACCTTCTACTCAGCGAAGGCCTGCACACCTTCTTCCCATTCTTCGTTCGAATGAGGATTTGGTTTGGAAAATTTCACGCTGGCCTTCCTTTTGGCCCTCTTCTAGGTTATCTGAGGGGCCTTCCTTTTTCTCCTCTCTGCTACTATGGTGGCTTGACTGGGGATGTCTTCCTTTCTTGTAGAGGTTACCCCTCTATTAGAGGGCCCAGGGTTATGTCCTTCTAGTCTTAGGCCCTCTATGGTAGCTTCTTTAGCCCCCTATTCGCCCAGCACCTACTCTTTTGATGTGCTAGGTGGTGGCCCTTTAGTTTTAGGTGCCTGGAACCTTAGAGAATCCTCCTTGGCCTTGATTTTAGGGGCTTTCCCTGAAGGCTCCTCATTGCCATCAATAAAAATAACAAAGGTTTCTATTTGAATAACAAAATTCCCCTGTTCCTCTAGAACTCCTTTGTTAGAGGTGCACGATTCCTCTCCCACCTTCAATTCCTCATTTCGGGCATCATACCTGACTGCCCTAGATGAGATGATTTTCTCTAGCGAGGTTGGAGATTTTTTGGGTACTTCCATTCGTCCAATTCATCTGGGTAGAGGCATCTTGCCTCTCTATTACCCTGGCCCACGGCTACTGGTTCTCCTCCTTGAGCTACTGGAATAATTGCTGCAATTGAGCAATGGTAGCTTCCTGTCTCTAAAATTTTCTTGTGGTCATCTCCTTGTACTCTTTGAACAGTACCTACATCAGGATTTCTTGCTTTGTTCTGTGTAGTCCTCTTCCATTGATGTCTCAACCGGTTGTTGCAAGCCTATGAAAGACTGTGGGTCCTACAAACTATGAGCGGCCTAAGTAAGGTGCCAGAGTAAGGTGCTGCTCTTCTAGAGTAAGGCACTGTTTCCCCCCATGTTTAATGATTGTCACGTCCTCATGAAAATAGCCCCCTAATAATAATAATATTTTTTTTCAATGACTTTAGTGCCTTCTTGGCGGTGTAAGGCACCACTTCTCCTAAGTAAGGTGCCAGAGGAAGGCACCACTTCTCTAGAGTAAGGTGCCAGAGTAAGGCACTGCTCCTCCAGATTAAGGCATCAGAGTAAGGCATTGCTCCTCCAGAGTAAGGCACCAAAGTAAGGCATCGCTCCTCCAGAGTAAGGCGTCAGTACTAAGGCGTCGCTCCTCTAGAGTAAGATGCCAAAGTAAGGTACCACTCCTTATTGTTGAAAAGTCAGTGTTGGATGATATGTCTTTTGATATTAGGTTGATCAAGCCTCCCATAATTCTCCTCATATTTTGTCAATGTCCACATCGTTCAGGCACGGGGATGTTCGATGAGAAATTTTGCATCCCCCCCATGCCTGAACCATTGTTATCCTCCTAATACGCAGGTATGTGGATGTTGAGCTGACCTAGACTTGGTTTTTCCAGATTCCTATTATTCAAAAAATTAGGCCATGTCCCTGCAAATAGAAAACACAAAAATAAATAAAAGTGCAGTTAAACGGGGTCCATGCATGTTAGGCCCTGGCTCTCAGGATGCCTATAGCTTGCATGCAGGCGTTGTCACTGTAAAATACACAGTAAGCTAAAAAATAGAAACTTATTCTAACTTATCATTGGTGGACATCCTTTTGTCCACCACGTTGTGGAGAATTTGGGGGATTTTACTTGTATGGGGTCTCCCCCATGCCTGTTCTAGTCTCCACCAGCAATTCCTCATATGTATGTTATGGTTGCGCCTGGTGGCCATTGGCTGTTAGGATGGTGTTTCTGCCATCAATCATCTTGACCCATACAACAACATTCTTGATTATTTCCACCACCTCATATGGCCCCATCCATCTCTGCATCAGTTTTCCCTTCCGCTCTTGGAACCTGGAGTCATACAACAGTACCCAGTCTCCTTCTTTGAATTGTTTCTTTTTAATGTGGTGGTAATGCATTTGTTTCCTTTGCCTCTGCATAATTTTTGTTCTTTGTAGGGAATCCATGCAAAAATTGTCCAGTTGATTTAGCTATTGAATTCATTCCTTCTGTGCATCATCCAGGTTCAGATCCAATTCAACCATCGTTCTTATTGTCTTAACTTCAAATTCGATGGGCATCATTGCACCTTTCCCATAGACCAATCTAAAAGGGGTAAAATTGGTGGTTGACTTCCACATTGTATTATATGCCCATACTACCTCCGATAATATTACAACCCAATACTTCCTATGTTGTTGCACGGTCTTCATCAAGATATTTTCTATTTTCCTGTTAGTGACCTCTACTTGTCCATTCGCTTGCAAATGGTATGGGGTAGTCTTGTTATGCCAAACCATGTACTGTTCCATTAGCTCCTCAATTAATATGGATGTGAATTGGGGTCCTTGGTCTATTGTAATCTCCCTGGATACTCCAAATCTCATAAAAATGTGGAAGAACAAAAATTTTGTGATCGTTTGTTCCTTAGAGTCTCTTAGTGTCTGGACTTCGACCCATTTAATGACATAGTCTATACAGACTAGAATGTACCTCCTTCTAGTTGAATATGGGTTAATGGGTTCCACAAAATCCATGCCCCATTTTTCAAAGGGCTCGATGTGCACATGAGGCTATAGGGGCATTTTGTCCCTGTGGGTCGGCCTACCCATCCTCTGGCATTCATCACATTTGTTGGCGTATGTGGCTGCATATTTGAATAGCGTGGGTTAAAATACCTGATTTGCAATACCTTATATGCATTCCTTCTCCCTGCGAAGTGACAACCACAAGATTCATTATGGTAGGCCTTGAGTATCTCTATGAACTCGTGCTCGACCATGCACCTTCTTATAATATGATCAGGCCATGTTTTGAATAGGAGGTCATCAATCCATTGGTATGATGCACTCTTTTCAATTACCCTTTACTTCTCTCAATAAAAGAGGGTAGGGGAGGTTATCTCAATGTCCAGATAATTGACTATGTCCGCATACCATGGTGTCTATGTGTTGATGACAAATAGATGCTCATTCGAGAACTGGTCTTCTATCGCTACGTAGTCTACTAGAATTAGTCTAGACAGGAATTCTGTGACTATGTTGTCTTTCCCTGGCTTGTTTACTATGGTAAGGTCAAATTCCTATAGAAATAGAATCCACCTGATGATCCTACCGCTAATAACTGGTTTGCTCATCAGATACCTAATGGCTGCATGGTCTGTGTGGATGAATACTTTGTACCCAGTAATGTAGTGGTAAAATTTATTGACATGTACCACTGTGAGAAACTTCTTCTCTATGAATTTGTAATTAAGCTCAGCCCCTACTAGGTTCTTACTGACATAATAGATGGTGTAGAATTCTTCGCCATCCTGTTGCCCTAGGACCACTCCAATTGCATTATTGGATGTGTCACAATATATGTGGAATGGGATAGACCAATTTTAGCCCCACAACACTGGGGCAGAGATCAGCTTCTCCTTCAGCATTTGAAATGCTTGCTCATAATCGTCTGTCTAGATAAATTATATGTCCTTTGTCAGAAGGGTGTGTAACGATTTGGCAATTTTTCTAAAGTTGGTGATAAATCACCTATAGTACCCAGTAGAGTCGAGGAAACTCCTTACCTCCCTCTATATTTTTGGGCTGGGTAAGTCTTTGATGACTTCTATCTTCTTGTAATCCACTTTAATCCCTTTTGTCAAGAGATGATGCCCTAACACTATGCCTTCATGCATCATCATAAAACATTTCTCATTATTGAGAGATAAATTATGTTCCTCGCACCTCTGGAGTACATGTTCCAAATTTTTCATCGCCTCCTCAAATGTTTCCGCGTAAATGATGAAATTGTCCATATATACTTCAACTACTTTGCCTATCATTTTTTATAATATTCTAAGCACTACCCTCTAGAATGTGGTTGGTGTGTTGCATAGCCCGAAAGGTAGCACCCTGTATGCAAACATTCCCCATGGGCAGGTGAACGTTGTCTTATCTTGGTATTCTTCTACAATCTGGATTTGATTGTACCTGCTAAATCTATCCAGGAAGGAAAAGTATTTCCTTCTAGACAATGTGTCTAGCACTTGGTCAATTAAAGAAAGTGGAAAATGGTCCTTTTTAGTCACCTTATTCAGTGATATGTAGTCAACACAGATCCTCTATTTCCCATTCTTTTTAGGGACCACCACGAGTGGTAATACCCATTCATTGTCTGAGATCAGGTAGATGAATCCCACTATTAGGAGCTTCTGTAGCTCGGCCTTGATAATTTCCTTCATGGTCGGGTTCATCCTTCTATGCAACTGTCTGAATGGGGTTGATTGTTCTTCCAGATAGATACAGTGGGTGCATACCTTTGGGCTGATTCCCTTCATATCTACATAATCCCATGGAAATGCCAGTTGTAGTTTGATTAGGAGCTCTTTCAATTCTGCCAACTGTGCAGCAGTCAGCTCACTGCTAACGTTCAACATTCTGCCATGCCCGACGTTGATTTGCTTGGTGTGGTGGTCCTGAGCACCCACCAATGGTGAATCAAGAATTGGGAGAGAGGATTATCCGTGGAATAATCTTGAGATGATGCCATCTTCTTTGGCCTCATCCTCCACTTATATTAATGCCATTATCGACTGGAGCATAGATAGCATATTATCCTCTTGATTTTCTATTTTAGGTTCTCCTAGTGCATCCACCGATTGGACCGAGGAGAGATTATTAATCTCTTGAAATTCTGGCCATCTAAAATGGTCACCAGTCCATCACAGTAGCTGATGTAGGCATCATTCGTAGCTAACCATGGTCTCCCTAGGATGAGTGGGTAACCACCCAATCTAGTTTTGGATTGCAGCACCAAAAAATCTATTGGATGCTCCCATGTGTTGATTGTTACTATGACATATTCGAGCATTCCTTCTGGTGCCACTGTTGACCGATCAGCCAGTTGTAACACCATTTTGGTAGGCTTTAGGTCGATAAGCTCCAACTTCTACATGGTTTCTTGCGACATTACATTGATGGCTACCCCCAAGTCGACCAATGTATTCACCAATGAGTGCCCTCCTATTTTTACCATCAATACTGGGCTGCCTGGGTCTGCATTTTTGGGGTGATGTATTTTCCATCATCAAGTCGGCTAAATTTCCCATGATGTTGATGGTTTGTGCTGCTTTGCATCCTAATTTCCTTAGGCATATCTCTTTTATCATCTTAGTGTATATGGTCACATCATGGATAGCTTGGAAAAGTGGGATAGTTACGATGAGATTTTTCAAGCTTGATAGGATATCAAATTTGGGTTGTGTCAGCTTCTTCTGCCCTTGCAACCATTTAGGGAATGGGGCCTTTGTCTTCTCAACAACTTTTTCTTCCCCCACCTCTTCTATCATATGGGAGTCTCCTACTTCCTCCTCCACTTCTACCAGAGAATATGTTTCTACTCCTAACCGGTTTCCTAATCTAAGTTGTATTGGATTACAACTAATATGGTACATTGGATACATCTCTCCTTCTACCTGGTATGTCGACTAGTTTACATTGTTGTTCGGGTTCACTGTCGGTTGTGCTGGTAATTATGCAGGTCTTACCACAGGCATGGCCGACAAGCCTTACTGATGTGGTCCCTACACCATGTTCTATGGAGGCATATTCCATGGGATGTGGCTCGTCCATGGCTACTGATATGGCATCCATATTTGCTAATTTGGGAATGTTGCACCTGGAGGTATGTTCGTCCAGGGTGGTGGTCCCCACCATCCCATGTTGGGAGGTGGTGGCTACCCCTATGGCATATTTGACCCTCCTCCATAAGGTGGCATCCCCGTGTGTATATTTCCCATGGGGATTTTCTACAAATTCCTCAGAATGCCTACAAAGTATTCTTCGGTTATGTCAACATATTCTTTGACATTGGGCAGTTGTGGACACAGAAAAGTTTTGTAATTCTTCTGGCAAACTGTACATACCCTGACCTTGTTCTCTGGGTAGGCATTTCTAGCATGCTTCTCTCTACATTTGGAGCATAAATAGGTTAATTTTGTGTCATTCTCCTATTTCTTCTTCTCCAACAATAGTTTATCTAACTACAGAGCTAGAGAGGATAGCATTTCACTCTTTAAATCCTCCAGCATGTTACTTATCTCTATTTTTGTGATTGACATGGTTGCTTTCACTATTCTAGTGGTTGGTTTACCTCTCCTCTGTGATTAATTCTAACACAATTATCAGATATCTTCCATAGCATGCTGGTAAACGTCTCCTCCGAAGATCTATTCAGTGCTTCCAATGACTCATTATTCAGTCCCCTCAAGAAAATACTTTTGAGGGACTTATCCCCTAACTTTGCATGAGGGGATTGCTACAGGTTAAAATTAAACCTTTCCTAGTATTCCTCTAGGGATTCATCCTCTTTCTGCATCATGCTAAGGACTTCCTCTTTGGAATCCCACGCTCTGCCAAAGTCCTGATATTGCTCTAGAAAGAGTTTCTTCATCATGTCCCATGTGGTGATCTGCTTGTTCCCTAGCCTGATGAACCATCGAAGGGTTAAGTCATCTAATGTCGATGGGAAGAGTTTTAGCTTTTGGGCATCAAATTTATAATCGACAGACCTGCACAATACATCAAATTTGAATAAAAACAAGTCAAGGTCTTCGGTTGGGTATCCTCTACAGGTAGGCAGATGGACAGGAGAAATGTTTTTCATTTTGGTGTCTCCTACTCCTTCCTCTATCAGGAAACTGAATCCATATGAGACTTCTTATTCTGCTATTTTTTCAAGAAATATGGTCTCTAATACGTCTATAGTCTCTCGTTCATTCAAAACTCTTTGAGTCAGAGCTTTGAAGTTAGCTAGCGTTATAGTCTGATCCTCTATGGCTTTCCAAAATAGGGATTCCTCTGAGGGTGTCCTCTTAAACAATGGGTTTACAATAGTTTTTTCTTCCATAGGTTGGTGATATGAGGAGGCACTTTGCACGAAGTGAGGAATCTGACTCCAGTGGACTGCTGGTGATGAATCGGGAGAATATAATTCAAATTCTAGGTTTTTAGCTTACTCTGACTGATCTGGTGGACTCTATTTTATAAAACGACCGTATGATCCTCTTTTTCTTGGTGGACTCATACAAGGTCAGGTCGAAGGTCTTAATGGGTAATATAATTAGTCTACTAGTGATGCTTCCCTAGTAACGATGCCAAAATATTGGGTGCCAAACACTGGTGAATTTGTCCTATATTTGTCACAACACTTCTCATTTAAATTGTCAATCCAGGGAACTCATAAGCTTGCGAAGGGTCACAGTTGAGACTAGTCACACTACCACTTTAGAGATGGTCCGTTCAACTACCATTGGGGGGTGTTTGCATAACATCAATAATATCGTCCACCTCAATAAAACTCATTCATAAAATAACAATGTAGATAAAATAAAAACATAAATTGTTACGAAATGAAAATGCTTCTTATAAATAAACACACCTCTAAGATAACTATGATTAAGCCTAATACATGAAAATACTACCCATGCATAATGGAATTACATAAATAACTAAGAGGGGAGGAATACTGGCTTGGAGTGGGCCCGAGATCTAGGCATATCCCGCTCAATAAACTTCACAAATGAGGTGCTTCTAACAAATGTTCAACTTTATTAATAATGCAATGGAATATTACATACAAAAATACTCTTTATCAAATATGTCTCCCCTGCTACAGGGAAGTCTATGTGTTTATATAATACACACATAGATCTCCCTATGACAGTTCTGTTACAACCAACATATCAATTCAGCCTAAACTGGGATAGTTTAGTTATTGCAACCAGTGCACAATAGCATATCTACATTCTTTCCTGGTAATAATATGATCCCTACTTCATTACGGTTTGGCATCATGAGTGGTTACGTGTTCACCCACTTTGGCTGAGATAACTTTTCCATCCGCAATTTCCCATAGATGACATGGAGCGATGGTCAATAGGGTCCTTCTTTAGCCATTGTGGTCAACATGCATAATTTGGGTATCGGCCTTGGTAAGGCACCTAACTCAGTAAGGCACCTACTTGAGTAAGGTGCCTACTTCAGTAAGGTGCCTACCTCAGTAATGCACCTACCTCAGTAAGGCACCTACTTTAGGAAGGCACCTACTTCAATAAGGTGCCTACCTTAGGAAGGTGCATGCTTTATTTTACCTTCTTCTGATTAAGCAAAATTGTGTCCATGTCGAACCTCAACTGAGAAAAATATGACAAAATCAAGGAAATAGCTACACACAACACACTTCACACATAGATTAGATAATACACATGATTTTATTAAATACATACGTAATGCTTCATAAAATACACAACTCATGATATAATGCCATGCAAAACCATTAGTACATATACAAAAATATGAGCATTTTTGGTGCTCATCACCATTCATCCTTCTAATCACCCATCTAGGCCAATCATCTCATTGAGCAGTCGATTAACCACAAGCTTAAAAATGGCTTCAGCAAAACTGTCCATATATGAGCTAATTCAATAATATCCTCCACATCGTGAAGTATTAATGGATATTCTAAAATCCATTGAACTTCAATCTCAAGATTCTAGTGCATTTAATAACTTTGTGGAAAATATTCAAATATGTATGGAGTCATCCATTACTTTCTATGATTTTGAGATCAAACCAATATCATCAGAATTGGTGGATCCTCCATTACATATCATGGATCAAATTGATAGGAAGCCTTTCAAAAGAGTTTTAATTGATACCGACTCCTCCATAAACATCATCACCACATCTATCCTTTAACATATTAAGCTTCCACCAAATCACATCACCAAATCCTCATTCACATTGAAATCATTTAACGATGTTCTTTTCTCCATAGTTGGCATTATTGTTTTGCCCATCGAAGTGGGGGTCAAAACATTGCATAATATGTTCCACATATTGGAAGAGTCCATGGCATATAATGTACTCCTTATATGAACTTGAATGAGGGAAATTAGTGTTCCATCCATATTACATCAGTTCTTGAAATACGTACATGAGGTACAAGTACATTGCATACCAATGAATGTTGAACCGTTTAAGTATTGTAACTTTATCTCAAACCCCTATGATTCCATGTTACCTTCCACTCACATATTTATCACTTCATCATCCACCCCATCCATATCATCATCTAAAACCCTTATTTTTTAGGAGCTCCCAATCACCAATGTTCATCAAGCCTCCACTTCCATACCCCCATCTTCATCACCATTGACTACATGCACATGTGGTCAAACCCAATCAACATTAGCCACATCATCACATTCCATAATCACTCCTAAATCATCATCATCCACTTAACTAAATCCATCTCTATCCACATCATCCAATGTCTCACAAGTTGAAATGATATATTGTGAGATTCCATCAGCCAACCATGAGTCAGTTCTATCCATGTCATCCTAAGTTGAGGTCCACCTTGCTAATCTTGGCATTGGTGAATATGTGGTCCAAGATATTATAGTCACACCACTCAACATTCAAAGTGCTAAGGACTATGGTCACCCATGTGACCCACCCCTATCTATAGAAGCAGTATATAACATGGGTACAGTGCCTAATAGCATTAATTTTATGTATGGGGGACTTCATTCATCGTCCAATTTAGTTACCCCATATGAACCCAAAACACCCACACTGGCCAATATAAAACATATGTTGGGTTTTCTATTCTCATATTTTCACATTTTTAATTGGTAAGGACATGGCCTAGGATGACACAAATAAGGAATTCATGATATTATCGATTTTTCATATCGAGAAACACATGAGTGTTTAGGTTTATGTTATCGTCCCTTCTCATCCACTTCTTCTCTTGAACAAGATTTTCAAAGCTTAAATTTAATTTCAGGATAAGATATCCATCACATAGATGACTCTGAATATGAATTCTATGAATAATTCAATTTCATGTCGATAGTTTCTAACAAATTTGAAGAGGAATTAGACCCTATAATTCCACACATTGAAAAAGATGAGTTTTACCTTTGAACGTTCCCCATCCATCAACTCATATTTTGCTTGCTTCGTCTACAAGAGCTAGCCGACCCAATTGGTGAACCACCACCTCCATCTCATTAATCTATCTCATCAGTCATTTTTCTTGTAATATATGTACATAAAAACAAATTTCAAAAATTCAAAAAAAAATCAAAAAACATATTAAAAAAATATATTTTGCATGTACATTGCATTTATTGTGTTGCTTGTTGATGTCTAAGTTTTAAAAAGTTCTAGAATTGGTTCTATCCAACAGTATCCACCCATACATTTACCCTTGCCAAGTGTCCATTTTTCCCTTTAAGTCAACATGAATCATGTTGATTTATTTATTCCATTCCGTAATCCATATGATTTGGTAAAGCCAATTCCTATTGACATGAGTCTTATTGATATGGACTGGATTTCCTCGCCCGCATCCTTTTTTGATTTTGTCCTATCTGAGGAATTTTTAAGGGCTTCAACCAACTACATTCCTCCATCACACCCACCTTCACCTTCATCTTCACCATTATATTCTAAGGTTTTCTAGGTAGACATAGACGAGGATAGGTTAGAAGAGTTTTATGACCTCATAGATGAAATTCATCTAATCCTAAATCTCCATCACTTGAGGAAGGTTCTCACCTATCTATTAAAGATACTATCGATGTGAACCTTAGTTCAGATGCAAACAATCCCCAAATTGTCAAACTTGACAAAAGCTTATCCAAATATGAACAAGAGCAATTAATTGCTCTCCTTAAGAGGAAGAAAGAAATTTTTGCATGGTCCTGTAAAGACATGCCTGGTCTTGATTCTAATTTGGTTGTCCATAATCTCACCTTAAACTCTGATGTTAAGTCGGTCAAACAAAAACTTAGAAGGATGCATCCTACCATTGCCCTCTTGGTCAAATAAGAGCTTCAAAAGCTATTATAGGTGGATTCCATTGTACCCATTGATTTTCCTGAGTGGCTCTCAAACATGATACCCGTTTGTAAGCCTAACAGGGTGATACACATTTTCAATAATTTTTGAGATCTTAATAAAGTGTTTCCTAAGGATTATTTTCCTCTCCAAATATTGATACTCTTATCGACACCTGCACTATCCATGAAATGCTTTCTCTCATGGATGATTTTTTAGGATACAACAAAATTCAAATAAATCCTGATCACCAACACAAAACAACATTCACTACACCTTGGGGGACCTTTTTTTACAAGGTGATGCCCTTTGGTCTTAAAAATGCAAGTGCTATTTATCAATGTGCCATGACATACATCTTCCACAATTACATGCATAAGATCATCGAATATTATGTGGATGATCTCTTGGAAAAATCCAAAACTTAACAAGAGCACATTGGTGTATTGGAGAAAGTCTTTAATCAACTTCTAGAGCATAATGTAAGGTTGAACCCCAATAAATGTGTCTTTGGTGTTACCTCTAGCAAACTACTAGGGTTCATTGTCTCCAAAAGAGGCATTGAGGTGGACCAAAACAATGTCAAGGCCATCATGGAGATGCCTCCCCCAAAAAAATTAAAGAAATTGCATGGTTTACAAGGAAATATTCAATCAATTTGTCATTTCATTGCGCAACTTTTTGACAAATGTAGGTCATTCAATCACCTTCTACAAAATGGGGTGTCATTTTCATGGACAGATGAATTTCAAAAAGCCTTTGATGATAATAAGCAATATCTGGCTTCTCCACGAATATTAGCTCCTCATTGTTTAGGGGTCTCATTTCATTTGTATGTTTCAGCAATGGACTTTGCATTAAGGAAAAAGCTTGCACAAAAGAATGAAGACACTCGAGAGCAACTATCTATTACATAAGTCAAACATTGGTAAGCTATGAAACCATATATGCTTACGTGGAAAATTTGTGCTTATAAGTGGTTTTTGCCACTAATAAACTTAGATATTATATGCTTAGTCACACCACATATGTCATAGCTAGATAAAATCATCTGCATTATATGATGTCTCACACTTACAATAACACTTGTACCACTAAATGGATAATGCTTCTCATTGAATTCGATCTAGAGTTTATTAGTTAAAATCTATTAAAGGTCAGGTTATAGCTTATTATATTGTAAAAGCTCCACTACCTAGTGACCATCCTTTGATTGTTGAGCTCCCAAATGATTCGGTATTCATTGTTATTGAACAATAAGAATATGTCATTTCGAAGTATGACATCAATATCACACTATTCTTTGATTGTTATAAGTTCAAGAAATATCAAGGTATAAAAGTCATGTTTCATACACCCCAGGGGGTGCCCATACCCTTATCATTCAAGCTAGAATTCCAATGCACAAACAATAATGCAAAGTATGAAGCCTTAATATTATGTCTTCAAGCAACTATAGCTATGGGTATTAAGCATATTAGGATATTTGGTGATTTGCAACTTGTTGTCAAAAAGGTAATAATTGAAAGAGCCTACCATTAATCTTTACCATGAAATAGAATTAAAATTTCTCTCTAAGTTTGATTGGTACAAAATGGATAGTTTTCCATGTTCAAATAATATATTTGCAGATTTGATGGCCTATCTTGGATCATTGATTCCAAAGGACACCTTTGGAGAGGTACAACCCCTTATAATTACAATGATCTCTAAATTTGTAATTGTTCGTGCTGAATCTAAGGATGAAAATGATGTTTTCTTTATCCATTTGGAATCATGTGAGCCTTGGTCAAACCAAATTATATCCTTTCTCAAGTTTGGAATACTCCCATAAGATATGCCACGGATTGCTAAACGCACATTCAAGAAAAAAGTAAGTCATTTTACTCTCTTAGGGACGTGTTGTATAGACATGGTTATGATGGAATCCTCCTTTGTTGTCTCGAGTCTACTAAAGCACAAAGATCCATAGGCGAAGCTCGTGATGGTACTTTTGGTGGTCATTTTAGTGGAATGGCCATTACAAAGTGTATTCTATGCATGGGTTATTATTGGCCCACAATGGAACAAGATTGTTGCACATATATCAAACATTGTAAGTAATGTCAAGAACATGCTAATTTAACTCATGTGCCACCACAAGCATTATAGTCTATTCAAAGCCTTTGGTCCTTTTCATGAAGGGATATATATTTAATTGGTAAAATATTGCCTCCTCGGGATAACATATATTCATCATCACAGCCATAGAATACTTCACAAAGTGGGTTGAGGCAATTCCTCTAACCATCATGATAGGACCTAGAATTATGGATTTTATACTTCATCATATTATTTGTCATTTTGGTATCCCCTCGAAAATCATCTATGATAATGGTAAGTCTTTCAAGAACAAGGATGTTCGAGCCCTTTGCAAGAAATATAATATCCAAAGTAGTTTCTCGATTCCTTATTACCCATAAGCAAATGGATAAGTTGAGGCTATCGATAAGACCTTTATTGCTCTTCTTAAGAAACTTGTTAAAGAAAACTATAGAGATTGGCATACACAAATTCCCTTGGCATTATGGGCTTATTGAACAAGCATATGCACATCTACTAGGGCAACACCATTTTCATTGGTCTATGGAGCTAAAGAAATCATTCCTATTAAGCTTGAGATTCCCTCATTGCAAATTTTATTGCAATAATTCATAGATGACGACACTTCTAGACAAGCAGGTCTTGACCAGCTCACACTTCTTTATGAAAGGTGAATGCTTTATAAAATCTACGGGTATATCAAGACTGCCTTAAGCATGCTTACAATTTCAAATTTCATCTACATGAATTCCAAGTAGGATATCTTATTCTTAAAGAGAATCAATAAAAAAACAATGCATTGATGCACCTTCATGATGAATTTGTGGATAATCGGTTAGATCCATACATTGTTATTCAAAAAGTGTGTAAAGGTACATATAGACTTGCCAATCTAGAGGGAGTTGAAGAACCCGAACCACTTAATGTTATACACTTGAGAGCATTCTATGATTGATATATATGTATATACATGGCAATTACACAAAAACAACATTGCATTGCACACATCTCATTTCACATATTGCATTTCATACATGACATTTTTCACCTTACATTTCACACATTTGCATAAAACTCATTTCATTTCATAAAATTGCATTTCATACATTGCATTTGCACCATCATTTTCACACATTTCATATTTCATATTAGGGATCATTTATTTAGTTCAGATATAAATTGATCAAATAAAGTCATGTTGCCTTAATCAGGGGCACCTTCAAATTCATTTCATTACACCATTCCATAAAGTCAAAATTGTAATTTGCAAAGTCATATATCCACAATTCCTAGGTGTTTTCGGTCACTCAACCACTCTTAGTTTTTTAAGCAACCTCCAAATGCATGTCAAGTTTTCTTTAGGACCAAGACACAATTTTCACTAAAAAATTCTTGAGCTCTGGGAATTGACTCCAAAAAATTCTTGAACCAAACATAATGTCACATCTTAAAAAAAATTTGTGTCAAAGAGGGATAACACCATACTTGGGTTGTGCCTTGAAGTGAAAATGGTAGTCCTTGCTTGTCCCATAATGCAACATAGTCCATAAAAATAGTGATTTTCACTGTTAATGTAATGTGCACTATGCCAGTTTGACACTTGTCAGTTTCATTGACAAGTGTCATGTTCATCATATAGGCTTATGCCTATATATTGTAACCATTTATCAATAAAATATATCCCTTCAGTTTTCTTCTCCCAACATTTGGTATCAGAGCTCCAGGCCTTCTCTAGCCTTATGAGCTTGAGGGGGGATTTCCCTCATGGAAATCCTCCCTCCCCCTCATCCTTTTCATATTTTCATTTTCCCCCATTTTTTTTTACCGAGGGAGTATGCTCTCCATCTTTTGATGGATCAGAAACCAGATGGATAAAAAAAAATTAGTTTGGGAGTTTTTTTTTTTTAGTGGTTATTTTTCCTCTGTCATTTTGAACCAGGAGTTGCTGGAGTCTTTGGTGTATCTTGTGTCTTTGGCATAGAAGACTTATCCTTCTTTAGAGCTTGAGCCTTCGATTACAGTTCAGAAAATGAGCTTCTTGCTGGGAGTTCTGTGTGAAATTCCTGGTTATGATGACCCGACAAGCTATTTTATTTTACCACCAAAGGGTATGTTTGTTGTAGCAACAAACGATGTGCATTTTGAAAAGTTTTTCTGTAAAAGGAATGTAGAAGTTGCACAGAGATTGGTGTTAACCGATGCTTGTTCATTGATTAACTGCACGTGGAGAAGGAAGACAATTGTATTTTTCTTTTCGAAACACTCTATCACAGGTGGTGCCTGGTGAGGAAGCAGCTATCGCGACAGAGAGAAGACCAGATCTATCTGCTCTCCATTTCCTCGAGGTCTACGATGGCCACGACGGCTCACAGGCGTCGATGAGGGGATCCAGCGAAGGGAAGCCGCAGGGAGAATCAGGGCACCTGGTCTCATTGGGAGCTCCGAAAGAGTCGATTTCTATGAGACCGACCGTATTTTTAGCGACGTTCGAATGAAAAAGCCAACGATGTTCTTCCATTGTCGTCAGCGATGTTCCCTGCAAGTATTTAGAAGAAAATGACAGATTAAAAATTAGTGGCTGCCCATCTGGGAAGACTGCAATTTTAAGTGTGTTTTTTTATCGGCCATAGTGGATTTTCATGAGAGAAATCAGGCCGTATTGGCAGAGCCATGGAAGGAGCTCTCTCTTCGGGGGAGTCGTGAAAAACTTCTGTTGCATGGTCAGGATCCGGAGATCGTCCTCTATATCCCATCGCATAATGGGTCCCCGCAGCAACGTTTCGCGGAGTCGTAGGTCGTGAATACCGTAACTCACAGGTGCACTTCCAGTGCCCCTGCCAGTGGGCTCTCCAAGTGGCTTCGTCAACAATGTTTTTTTACTATTGCTTGGGATTCGTTAACAAATCTACCGCTTGGCAGGAGTGTTCGGCGCAGTGATGGTGAATTTTTTTGAATTAATGGTGCAGACACCGCTGTTCGAAAACTATCTTTTTTTTTTTTGTCAGTAAAGAATGCGCTCACCACCTGTTCTATCCACGAGCGGTAGGCCTACAGTGTCGTGTGAGGCCGAATGGCACGAGGGGTGAAACTAAAATTTATTTTAGCCAGGTGTTGGACAAAATGGCTGCCAGCAGTCGTCGTTCGTTCTAAAGAAGTGCACAGGAGTCGAAGCGATACTAATCTCGGGACTATCTAAAAGTTTAGTCTGTGATCTCTGTTTTTAATTTTTGTGATCGTCGGCTTCGATGGCGGCACCAGTGATTTAAGCTGTTGCGAATAGTGGGAGATGGTGGAGCCGAGCGTTGTTGCAACGTATTGCAGGGAAGGTCAAAGATGATCAGAGCTTGGTTTTGAGCCTGCATTTGTTTTGGATGTTTTTTAATTGTATGTTAGGTAATTAGGCTGCCTAAACTGGTTTTGTAGGTGTGTGTTGGTGCCTTGGTTGTTGTGGGCAGTGGATCCGCCACTGGGGAAAGGGGTTGACTTGTTGTGGGTACTCCTAGGTTTGACTTCATGCTCTGGGAGAATGAGCGCAGTTTTAATGAGTCATTGATGAAATTGGCAGCAAAACCAGTTATATAATTTCATAGGCAGTCTGAGTGAGGTGATATAGGTCAGCATTAAGTCAACTTTTTTGGGAAGTCTTTTCACAAAGATCAACTTTTTTGGGAAGTTTTTTCATGGCCACTTTATTATATCCAAGTGATGAAGGCCCCATTGAGATCCAAATATAGGGGTATTTATAGTCGTTGGAAATGTTTTTCTGCGACGGACACAATGGTGGTGTCAAATTGTAATTTTGAGGTTGTTTCACTTTAGTTTTTTAGCCTCAAAGTTTTTTTACCTTGGAGTGCACTCTCGGTTGTACCCGACACTCTCAAGGTAATTTTATATGTGATCCTTGTACCTAGTGACCTTTTCTATACACTTGGCGAATGCAGCGGCTGGTTACCCATGCATTTCAATGAGATGACAAGGTCACCACAAGGACACTTATACTAGGGACTATAGACAAAGACACCCTAGACTCTATCCGAGGTTGTTTCCGGATCTACTTCTGAAGACTACAGACGAAGACACTTCAAAATATTCTCTTCTTTTCTTCTTCTCTCCTATTTTGATCTATGGCTCATTTTATTGTATTGAGTGCATTTTCGATAGAGACCGACACTCTTATATGGCTCATTTTTCCTTTGTATTAGGTGCATTTTCGGCAGAGACCGACACCTTCTAGATTGAGTTCACCATGAGGAGGGATTTCATACTCATGGTGAATCTATTCAGTGACCTACGAGAGGCAACATCCTCTGAGGATGACCTGCAGAGGCAACAAACCCAAATGTGGCTGACCCTGAGGCACCCATGATGACCCTGAGGCACTTAGATGGCTGACCCAATGGCAACAGACCCGGTGAAGTGGATGACCCTGAGGCAATAGACCGAGATGTATACATAGTGGATCTAGCGTTATTCACAGTTGGAGAGCCAAGCACAAAGAGCACGAGCCTATACCAAATCAGCAATAAGGATGACGTAGATTTTTGTTAGAGAAGTCAACATTAAGGGGGAATGTTACCTAATGTTGACTTGTTTTTTTTATTTAGTTAGGATAGTGCACATTAAGGGGGAATGTTAGAGTTAATGTAATGTGCACTATGCCAGTTTGACACTTGTCAGTTTCATTGACAAGTGTCATGTTCATCATATAGGCTTATGCCTATATATTGTAACCATTTATCAATAAAATATATCCCTTCAGTTTCTTCTCCCAACATTTTAGAATTAATGTAATGTGCACTATGCCAGTTAACACTTGTCAGTTTCATTGACAAGTGTCATGTTCATCATATAGGCCTTCTGCCTATATATGTAACCCATTTTTATCAATAATATAACCCCTTTAGTTTCATTCCCAATAGTTTGATCACTCCTAACATTTGGTATCAGATCAGGCTTTCCCTGCCCTATGAAACCCCTTGAGGGGGGATTTCCCTCATGGAAATCCTCCCCCCCCCCATTATTTCTTTTTTAATTTTTTTACCGAGGGAGTATGCTCTCCATCATTTTATGGATCATAAACCAAATGGTAAAAATATTAAAGTTTGGAAAAAAATTTCAATTTTTTTTTTTTTTTTTAAGATCTAGCTTGGCTGAACATTCCGTGAATCATTCCACTACTGGAGGCCGAGGGTAGAATGTGCTCAGACTATATGCATTCACTGCTAATGGAGGGGTTTATGTTCTGTTGAAATTTGTACTGATGCGAAACTACAAGGAAGATGATCGCTTCATGATTTTTGGCTTTAATCAGATCTGCAGTGGGATTGTACGATCTATAGTGGGCAAGTTTTAGCAGAGCGAAAGAGTCTCCATACACGATGTATGGGATTTGTTACGCTAGCCGGATTGGCTGTTGGAAATAATATTAACACGCTCGGTATCCCTCCGCAAGAGGAGAAGCACTTTATGTTCGAGAGAATAAAATGCAAGGACGGCTCTAAGGCATTCTCTCGGTACCGATTGAATGATGATTTCTGTGACTGTCCAGATGGAACGGATGAGCCAGGAACATCAGCCTATCCAGAAGGCAAATTTTACTGCAAAAACGTTGGCCATACACCAGTTTTACTATTTTTCATCTTGTGTGAACGACGGAATATGAAACTACTATGATGGGAGTGATGAATATGATGGCCAAGTGAAATTTTCAACACGTGCTGAAAGTTATCACAGGTCAGATTCATGCCATCGAATATTTGGGCTTTCAAAGCTCGCATTGGAATCTTTGCAGTAGACGAGGAGGTCACGGGTTCCAGTCCTCCATGGTTTGAAAATGGCTAATTTAGTGCGCACGAAGAGCGTGTACATGTCGAAGGTGGTGGAGCAGGCGGAGCGCTACGACGACATGGTGGAGTACATGGAGAAGGTGGTGAGGGCGATGGACATGGACGAGCTAGCAGTAGAGGAGCATAATTTATTGTCGGTAGCCTACAAGAACGTCGTCGGCTCATGTCGTGCATTATGGCGCATCATTTTGTCGATCAAGGAGAAGGAGGAACACAAGGGCAACGACGATAGGCTCATCGCTGTCAGGGATTACAGGGCCAAGGTCGAAGCCGAACTCGCGGGGATCTGCAACGGGGTTCTGAAGCTTCTCGACGGATTTCTCATTCCAAATGCCAGCTTCGACGAGGCAAAAGTCTTCTATATGAAGATGAAAGGCGATTATTATCGCTATTTGGCGGAGTTTAAAGGCCAAGGAGGGATTTCCTATGGGAGGCAGCGGTGCGAGCGCGGGCTGCCCGGAGTTGAGCCCATTAGAACTCATCGTTCTGTTACTATAGGTACAAGAGACATGCCTATGAAGACAATGTGAGAAGCCAAAAGAATAGAAGATTCCTGATTTCAAGGCTAAAGAATGCAAAAATACAAATTTTGTATGCATTCTCTAGATCAATGCCGAGCAGTGGGAGGCCATACAGGCGGCGATGAATTTGATATTACCAAAGGGGATCTTTTCCCGGTGGGGTTTCGTCGGTCAGCTCTGGTCATATGGCACCAGGGGTAGAACCAGGTAGCAAGGCTCCATCAGAAATTTGAACACGTGAGCTCGTTGTGCAAGCTTTCATCGGTGTCTCTAATGAAATTTTTTAGATCAACGTCACTTCATGCAGGCTGTGTTTCCATCTATGGCAGGCGGCAGGATATGGACAACGCGACGGTGGAGATCCCCGGGAGGACGCTCACGTCGTCGATTCTGTGGAGCTACTGTGGCTGTTGCTTGCTGGATGAAGAAAGTGGTTGTGATCACTTTAGATCATGGATCGTGGCACCACGTGGTGACATTGGCGTTCAGCTCGATGGAAGTGGACTAACAAGTTTCATCAATGACTGGTGCTGGATAATGGTGTGCATTCACAAAGTTCCAAAGACCATAATATTTATTGAGTGTTTTTTGACCTGCATTTCATGGCTTCGTTCTCAACATGCTATGTTAACATTGTGTTCTATTTTTATTAAAGATGAGTGGCCACTTTATTTATAGGAAATTTATGTATTAAAGGGGTAATGTTTTTTTTAATAGTGACGGGGACCACTTTAAATTATTATTTTTCATATGCAATGAAAGAGGGGATATTTGCATATGGAGGACAAATGGGCCTCTTTGGCCATTTGTTTCCTATTGGAATGTGAGATTGGAAGGTTCTCATATTGTAAATTTCAAATATGGAGTGCATGGCCCATGTAAAAACCCTGCGACACATTTTTTTTAAGACTATTTTTTTCCGCCTGAAAGCGATGTCGCCATTGAGCGATGTTGTTTATTTTGCTGCCTAGAGAGGCATGCTATTGTTTTTTCAACAAGTTGAAGGCCCCATTCAAACCCAAGTATAGGGGTATTTATAGTCGTTGGAAACGTTTTTCCGCGACGGACACAATGGTGGTGTCAAATTGTAATTTTGAGGCTGTTTCACTTTAGTTTTTTTTAGCCTTAAAGTTTTTCTACCTTGGAATGCACTCTCGGTTGAACCCGACACTCCCAAGGTAATTTTATATGTGATATTTATATCTAGTGATCTTTTCTATACACTTGGCAAATGCAGTGGCTGGTTACCCATGCATTTTTGTGGGATGACATGGTCACCATAAGGACACTTATACTAGGGACTACAGACAAAGACACCCTAGACTCTATCTGAGGTCTTTTCCGGATCTACTTCTGAAGACTACAGACGAAGACACTTCAGAAGATTCTCTTCTTTTCTTCTTTCTTCTTCTCCTCCTATTTGGATCTATGGCTCATTTTATTGTATTGAGTGCATTTTTGGCAAAGACCGACACTCTTATATGGCTCATTTTTCCTTTGTATTAGGTGCATTTTCGGTAGAGACCGACACCTTCTAGATTGAGTTCACCATGAGGAGGGATTTCATACTCATGGTGAATCTAGTCAGTGACCTACGAGAGGCAACATCCTCTGAGGATGACCTACAGAGGCAATAGACCCAGAAGTGGCTGACCCTGAGGCACCCATGATGACCCTGAGGCACTTAGACGGCTGACCCAGTGGCAACAGACCCGTGGAAGTGGTTGACCCTGAGGCAACATACCAAGATGTATACACAGTGAATCTAGCATTATTCATAGTTGGAGAGCCAAGCGCAAAGAGCACGAGCCAAGACCAAAAAAAAAAAAAGAGGATGATAGGTTCCTTTTTTAGAGAAGTCAACATTAAGGGGGAATGTTACCTAATGTTGACTTGTTTTTTCTTTAGTTAGGATAGTGCACATTAAGGGGGAATGTTAATGCGACTTTCCCAAGAAATGGTTGGCCGTGAATGTTACTTGAGAACAGAGCCATGACGAAATGGCGGGTGGGTGTCAGTGACCTGTCTAAGCTGGAATTTGGAAAACGGATAGCACCACTTCAGTTAGTTCGTGAACAGCGACGGTGGCGACGGTGGCATTGTAGTGGCTTTCATGAAAAACAACTATGTAGGGTGTGAAATGCGAATGCTGCGAGCGTTGGCGTATTGGTCTTGTTGTCCTTGAGCAGGAATTGCTGTGGTCACTATTTGACAGGTGGTGAAGGATGAGCTCTGTAGGGCCGAGCGGAGCATCACCATGGAAGACGTCGTCGTAGCCCACACACAGTGCTGGACCGGTTTCTAATCTGACTTTTATGAGACCAGAAGAAGGTGGGACATTGGATTGTGGAAGTTATGTAGTGATATGCCAGTTCACACGCAGCAAGCTGAAGCTATCTACGGCAAGCAAGGTGGCCCTGTATACGCAACAGTAATAACCATAATGAACGGGAGGCTCTTCTCGAATATGTTGGTACAGGTGTTGTACAACCTGGACATGCAACTACAGATGGAGGACGTGAAGAGAAGTGTTCGACTCTTCATTTGATATGACTGTAGTTGCAGTGTTATTTTCTACCAGTTTGATGCAGTTCATAGTGGGAGTCTGAAAATAATTCCAGGTTGTTATCTGCCCCATAAAGCTGACAGTTCAGGTGGAGCAGTGGTGCAGTGATTCAGGTGTTTCAGTCCCACGTGGGGTCCACATCAGATTTTGACATTCGTGTGCCAGTAGAAGGTCAATTGGATGCATGCTTGCCGACTCCTCACCAATGCCACGAGATCATGGTTATTATTTATTTTGTCATTTCGTGAGCAAAATATAAATTTCAAATTTTTTGAAGGGACAATTTTTAATATATTGGAGGGGACATTTTATTAAATTCATGTATGGGGCATTGGGAAATTATGCGTGAGGCTATGTTGGAGGATCCACTTTGTATGAAGAATGTCCATTTGTTATCTAGGGGGTATATTTTTTAGGGGTACTCAAGATCTTTTATTCCGCCACAGTGCGATGCCATGAATATGATATTCCTGAGGTTTATTTTGCTACCTTAGATAGGCATGATATTTTTTTTCCACATGATGAAGGCTCTTTTAATGGTGGAATATAGGGGTATTTATAGTCGTTGGAAACGGTTTTCCATGATGGACACAATGGTGGTGTCATATTGTAATTTTGAGGCTGTTTCAATTCAGTATTTTAGCCTCAAAATTTTTCTACCTTGGAGTGCACTCTCGGTTGTACCCGATACTCCCAAGGTAATTTTATATGTGATCCTTGTACCTAGTGATCTTTTCTATACACTTGGCGAATGCAGTGACTGGTTACCCATGCATTTTGGTGGGATGACATGGTCACCATAAGGACACTTATACTAGGGACTACAGACAAAGACACCCTAGACTCTATCCGAGGTCTTTTCCGGATCTACTTTTGAAGACTATAGACGAAGACACTTCAGAATATTCTCTTCTTTTCTTCTTTCTTCTTCTCCTCCTATTTGGATCTATGGCTCATTTTATTGTATTGAGTGCATTTTTGGCAAAGATCGACACTCTTATATGGCTCATTTTTCCTTTTTATTAGGTGCATTTTCGGTAGAGACCGACACCTTCTAGATTGAGTTCACCATGAGGAGGGATTTCATACTCATGGTGAATCTATTCAGTGACCTACGAGAGGCAACATCCTCTGAGGATGACCTGCAGAGGCAACAGACCCAGAAGTGGCTGACCCTGAGGCACCCATGATGACCCCGAGGCACTTAGACGGTTGACCCAGTGGCAACAGACCCATGGAAGTGGCTGACCCTGAGGCAACAGACCGAGATGTATACACAGTGAATCTAGCATTATTCACAGTTGGAGAGCCAAGAGCACAGAGCACGAGCCTAGACCAAATCAACAATAAGCGAGGATGATAGGTTGTTTTAGAGAAGTCAACATTAAGGGGGAATGTTACCTAATGTTGACTTGTTTTGTTTCTTCTTTAGTTAGGATAGTGCACTTTAAGGGGGAATGTTAGAGTTAAAGTGCACTATGTCTTCACCTTGACACTTGTCAGTTTCTCTTGACAAGTGTCATGTGTTGAATATAGGCTTATGCCTATATATTGTAACCATTTGCATCAATAAAACAATCCTCTTCAGTTTCCCTCCCAACATTCACCACTATTACAAATCCTAAAAATAAAAGAGTAGGGAAAAACCTTTAAAAACTCAAAATCTTTTACATCGCACACCATAGATTTGCAATTTTTAAGGATCGTACTACATTTTTAGTCAGACGGTTAGGTAGTCATCCCCAAAAATTAAAGATCAAAAATCACACTATGGATCTAGTCTCCACCGGAGCTATAGACACTTGATTGGTAGTGGAGTACGCTCATGCATGGCAACACGTCTCTATTAAAGAGACCTTTGATTGCACATAAGGACAAGCTAGCTTCTTGGTCTCGTCCATAACAGTTTTTATTCAATTTATTCAGGATTAGTTAATGAACTCACTTGCACACACACTGGTTCTTGATTACCTCAAGTCATTACCATGGTCATGATTTATTAAATGAATTCACTGCACACACATTTGATCTTAGAAGAAACTAAGTAGTATTTAATGAGTTTGTTTAATACCACTAGTGTGTTTGAGTCTCTGCAAAATAGTTTTCTATATAAACATCCATATCTTCTTCCCTATCAAAATCCATATATTCTCCCATGTCATAAGTCCTTTCATCCCACCTGCTACTAGTTTGGTATCCCTGACTAAATAACAATGTTAAATCATGGCCAAGAAAAATCTAAACTATGAATGATCATTAGACAAATTTGCATCCATACACATTATCATTGCATTATCACATGCATTAATCATCCATATACACATGCATCCACATAAAAACATTCACACAAAAGCATAACATAAAATTAAAATCCATGTATATATATAAATATTGCATGTACAATGAGTTCCCAAAAGGCTACATACAATGGAGAACCAAGGCTCATATACAAAAAGTGCACCTAAGAACTAGCTAACGTCTATGAGAGGATCCCTGCAACCCTAAAGGAGCCCTAGACCTAGAACTATTCCTATACTCACTAGGTCTATCCAACCTGGATATGGATGAGGAGGCTAGTTATGGAAGCCCAATATCATTCTCTATCAATCGATCCTCCAATGCTCGAATATATCCATCCCAAGCCTGAATATGATATACATAATATCTCTACATAATATGCCCTCTAGCAACCCTACCTGGAGCCTCGTGATCCTATCCTTGCCTCCACCTACTATTGGTTGTACCTCCAAATCCATTCATAATCGAGCTATCTCTATCTCTTGAGCCACCTCTCTATCCTACAACTAAGCTATCTCTATATCCCGAGCTACTATCATATCATCTTGCTCTTCTACCAGCTGCTTTAGCCTTGCTTGATCATCCTCACTTTGACTAAGAGGTTCATCTGTAACCTCCTCTCTATCCTCCATATCCCCTTCATCTCCTCCAAAATCTAGAGTCTGCTCTGCTATCCTTCTAGTCCACCTCCTTTGGCTACTATATTTAAGGTGCCTTCGATTCTTAGGAGCCTCATAAACATCCTTGACCTCATCCCTAGCCTCATTTCCCCCATCCACTATTAGACTTAGTACCCATGGTGGCTGCATCGTGAACCATACATCATACTCCTCCATAGTCCCCGTATCATCCACATTGGGAGATCCATCTCCTCATCATCCTCAAGTTCGGTCCTCTATACCTCAACACATGGTATACCTATCTCATCTTGATGATGCTTATAGAGTGCTAGCACCTTAGGAAATCTCTACCTCAATATAAATTTCCATAGCACCCGTGATAATTGGATCAGCTCCACCTCCTTTGTGTGTCTTCTAACAACCCATCTAGCCTATCACACCCATCATATATGCTCCCCATAACCTATCCATATGGCACCTTGCCATGGCCTCCATACCACCTAAGCCACTATCAATAAAGCCCATAAATCCCTATACCATTGACTCATATGAATAGGATGACTCAGTTGCACCTCCTCTGCCACTGGCCACCTCATTGCATAGGACTGCTCCCTATACCATCCCCTATCTGGTAAACCCATAGGTTGAGCCACACAAAAGTGCTCCCAACCCCAACATTGTAGTAGCAAATTGCAACCTAATCCCTGGTGCTTCTATCTCCTCACCTCATATAGCTTTCGATACAAATACACAAATAATTTAGGAGCCCATGCATACACCTATGGTGTAGTGAGCATGTCATTCACCAACCCGATAATATTCCATGAGAACCGATAGCTAGTACTATTTGCTAACACTATGGTTGCCAACACGAATATCACCAATGTCGGTAGGGCATCCAACTTCTTGTCCACATACATGGACAAGTATGCAATACCTCCGCCCATCACCTCCATATCCTCCC
This sequence comes from Wollemia nobilis, assembly GCA_028583015.1. Lineage (NCBI taxonomy): Eukaryota > Viridiplantae > Streptophyta > Pinopsida > Araucariales > Araucariaceae > Wollemia > Wollemia nobilis. The sequence goes on from JAQPPZ010017169.1 coordinate 1,213,843, forward strand.
ATATATATTTTAACATGCAACTCAACTCATGTTTCTTTTCATGTCCAACCTCAACACGAAAGCCCTCCATTGGTAACTTGAGGATGTGGTATGCATCCTCAAGTGTCATAGTCACCTCTTTATCCCCCTATCTAGATCCCATATCTCTACCAAGGTAGAGAGATACCCCTCATCTGCCCTCACCACATCTATCTTGGTTGTCCTAGCCAACCCAACAACCTCCAACCAATCCCACTCATCCTCCCATAGCACCTTCCTCACCCCAAGAATGAGAGGTGAGAACGGATTTTGAGCTTCCAAAATATTCAGTTGCAATATAACACAAAGCATTAATGTAAAATACATTGCATTATTTCAAAAAAAAAAAAAAAGTGTGTCAAAAGCACTTACCTTGGCAAAGCGTACACCTACTCCTGCATCTAATCCTTTTATCATCATTGCTTTTGCAGCTCACCAATCACTCACTTCACTCCACTCACTTCACTTCACTCCACTCCCTTAGATGCAACTTCCAAAATTTGTGGATGCATAAATGAACTTGATTTCCTCTTTGCAAGCCTTTTATAGTTGTTTCAGGTGCACTAAAACATCCATGGGCACTTCCTAGTGCATTGAATCGTCTCTCTGCATTTGAAAAATGCCAAACTCTAGTGTGTGTTTGCGCAAGCAATAAGCGCCCATCAGTGTTTGGCATCAGAATTGATAAAAGATAAAAATATATCCAAAAAGGTAGCTTATCTCCACCAAATAATTCTAAATTGCATCATCCATGCATCAAATCATCATAATAACATGTTTTGTGAAGGTTAAAACTGATCTGGATGCATAACTTTTATTTGCACCCAAAAGGCATAAAGTTGCACATCAATCTCCAAAATGCTTCAAAACGGTCCAAATTTTCACAAAATTACCATAATCATCATTCTCATCATCAATTCTTCATTTTCACTCAATTTCCATTCATTAATTATAACATTTTTATATTTTACCAGGTTCACAAATTTCAAGTGAACCTCGTATCTAGTGGTCTATTCTATCTCCTTGGCGATTGCAATGATTTGCATTCATGCAATTTGATAAGATGAATAAATCACCATAGGGACACTTGGCCATATTCATCATCCAATATCTCATTGATCAAAAAATAAAATCAATTTTTGTACTTCACCTTTCGAGTGAAACTATGCCAAGACCAATTTGCTCTACAACTGTAATTGATGGCCTTGTTTGTGGGACCTGAAACACGGACAACATCATATATCATCATTTCTTTTTATATTGATAGTCATCATGGTGATTGGCCCTAGCTAGGGTAATTGGTTCCAATTGTAGGAATTTATTGACAATCACTAGCTGGCCCTCCGAAGTTGACTCCTTTTCTTATTGTATTTTCATCACTTTGCATTTCAATGACACCATATGACAAATTCTTCAACAACATGGAATCACCCCAAACTTGGGGTAACCACATTTGACTTTGATTTTCCCACAACGGGATACATATTACATGATCATGGTTTATACACTTGGCAAAAAACCCTTTCTCTATTAGGGCAAAAATAGAATCAATAACTTGTATTTTTCAACAACCCCCTTCCACTGTTGGGACAAAAACAACATCACATTTACATCATTCATATCATCCACAGTTCACACAATTATTTGTACAAATCTATCAATTGGCTTGTGAGATGCATCCATCACTCATTCGCAGATTGAGGGGGTAAGCTACACAATCAAAATTATTTTGTCTTCAAGTTCATATTTACATGTTAACAAGAAAAAATTGCTTTTGCATAAGGCCAAAACTAGGTGTCTTGTATTTTTGTACCATATTGTGTTTCATGCAACATGGTACAAAAAGGGGCATCTGTAGATACCAAAATCTAGCCACTTGTCATTCATCCATAACTTCCTACCACATTTATCTATTATTTATATATATATATATATATATATATATATATATATATATATATATATATATATATATATATTTGTTTAATATATATTAAAATAATAATATTTTATTTATATATACTTAATAATATATATATCTATATTTATATGAATTAATCCTAACCATCTATCATGATTTAATCCCAACCACTCATATACTTTAATCCATGCCACATACCTATATTTAATCTCCATCCTCCATCATGTTTAAATCTTGACCACACAAATTGTGTCGTTGAAACCCTAATGTGCCCTAGGAGAGATTATAATGAGGAGTCATTTTGATGACTCAACCCCAAAGTTTTCTAAGTCTAAGTTTTTAAAGTCCTAAATCCTCAAAGTCATCAAGTATCCAATCCCCCTCGTCATTGTCATATTCTATCCCTTAGCATTGCTTTCACATCCGTCGTTGCCCACTTTAAATGAACCAGATCTACTTCTGCAGATTTTGTTTCACCCCTAGAACACCCCTTCAAGTTTCTCCGAGAACCTCTAGGCACCTTCTGCCATCATCAAGCACCTCTAGGTGCCTTTTGTCATCACCAAGCACCTCTAGGTGCCTCCTACAATCACCAAGTGCTTGCAAGCATTCACATACCTTATTCTATAGTCTAGTGATCCCCTAGGTGTCGCTATGACATCTGCACACAAAATCCTACAACAATGAAGAATAGAGAACAACAAGTTAGCATGACAAGGTAATTTATTTATTGCAAGTATTTTTATTCTTAGATCTGTTTATAGCTTCATTTATACAACTAGGGTTAGTAATTTTCTTATTGAAGGCCTCACATAGTGGAGCCCTCGCAGATATTATTGACCTTATGTTGTTTGTTATTTGTAGGTTTAGGGATCAAATTCGTTGGTAGCTGTTGAATTTCGAGTGTTCTTGTATAGGATACTAAAGCCCACTCATCACACTTTTGTGATCAGATTGAATGTGAAGACACCACCAATATGTTTTTTACTAGGATTTCTTAGAACCCTAGTGTCTTGTAATCATTGTATCAAACATAATAAGCTTTGTAACCCCATATTTGGGGCACATTTTACTATAACATTGAAGATCCACCAACGTTATAATAAAATTCTATATCATTGTGCAATTTTGTGTGTTGCATTGCTTATTTAATTTTATAGTTCATTATTTGGTGTTGTTTGGTTTTACATTCACACATTTTATTTCACAAATTGCATTTCATATAGTGCATTCACAAACATCTTCACACATTTTAGGGGTCATTTGTCAAGTTTGGATAATAATTTTTCCAATATAGTTTTGTTGCCTTAATCAGGGACACCTTCAAATCATTATCCATTTTCATTGCACCATTTTAAATTATCATTTGCAAAACACATTTCCATAATCTCTAGGTGATTTTGGTCACTTAGCTACTCCTATTGTTTCTAGCAAACTCCAATACATGTCGAGTTTTCTTTAGGACCAAGTCACATTTTCACTAAGAAAAATCTTGAGTTATGGGAATTGAATCTAATATTCATGAAGCGAATAGAATCACACATCTTAAAAATATCTTGTGTCAAAGAGGTATAACACCATGATTGGTTTGAACCTCGAAGTGAAAAGGGTATTCCTTGCTTGTCCCATTATGCACATAGTACAAAAATAAAAAAATAGTTATTTTCATCACTATTGCTGGGAGTTAAACTGAAGGGGATTGTTATTGATAAAAATGGGTTACATATATAGGCAGAAGGCCTATATGATAAACTGACAAGTGTCAAAATAGAGGCATAGTGCACTTTAACTCTAACATTCCCCCTTAAAGTGCACTATCCTAAAAAAAGAAAAAAACAAGTCAACATTTTAATTATTGATAAAAATAGGTTACAATATATAGGCATAAGCCTATATGATGAACATGACACTTGTCAATGAAACTGACAAGTGTCAAACTGGCATAGTGCTCATTACATTAATTCTAACATTCCCCCTTAATGTGCACTATCCTAACAAAAGAGAAAAAACAAGTCAACATTAGGTCACATTCCCCCTTAATGTTGACTTCTCTAAAAAACAACCTATCATCCTCTTTTATTTTTGATTTGGTCTAGGCTCGTGCTCTTTGTGCTTGGCTCTCCAACTATGAATAATGCTAGATTCACTGTGTATACATCTTGGTCTGTTGCCTCAGGGTCAGCCACTTCCATGGGTCTGTTTCCACTAGGTCAACCGTCTAAGTGCCTCAGGGTCATCATGGGTGCCTCAGGGTCAGCCACTTCTGGGTTTGTTGCCTCTGCAGGTCATCCTCAGAGGATTTTGCCTCTCGTAGGTCACTGACTAGATTCACCATGAATATGAAATCTCTCCTCATGGTGAACTCAATCTAGAAGGTGTCGGTCTCTGTCGAAAATGCACCTAATACAAAGGAAAAAATGAGCCATATACAAGTGTCGGTCTCTGTCGAAAATGCACTCAATACAATAAAATGAGCCATAGATCAAAATAAGAGGAGAGAAGAAGAAAATAAGAGAATTTTCTGAAGTGTCTTCGTCTGTAGTCTTCAGAAGTAGATCCAAAAAGAACCTCGGATAGAGTCTAGGGTGTCTTTGTCTGTAGTCCCTAGTATAAGTGTCCTTATGGTGATCCTATCATCCCATCGAAATGCATGGGTAACCAGCCGCTACATTCGCCAAGTGTATATAAAAGGTCACTAGGTACAAGGATCATATTTGAAAGTACCTTGGGAGTGTCGGGTACAACCGAAAGTGCACTCCAAGGTAGAAAAATTTTGAGGCTAAAAGACTAAATTGAAACAGCCTCAAAATTACAATATGACACCACCATTGTGTCCATCGTGGAAAACCATTTCCAACGACTATAAATACCCCTATATTCCATTATGAAATGGGCCTTCATCATAATGAAAAACAACATCCTCTCCAAGACAACAACTAAAACATTGCACTGTGGCGGCATCACTCTCTAGTGAAATAAAAAAACAGTCTTAAAATTTCCCTCGCAGGGGAATTACATGGACCATTAGTCCTTTCACTTCCACTTCCTATGTGGAAAAAATATTTAAATATGGCCAATGATGTCAGCCATAAACACTGAAAGCGGTTTCGTCCATTTTAATAAAGGCTAAAAATAGCCCTTCCTTAAATGTTCCCCATCATTTTGAAATAAATAACTTTGAGTTTAATATTGAATCATGGGTAAAAAATAAAAATAGCAAGCTGTCATCCTTTCCTTCAAGCATGGAGGTGATTAAACAACAACAATGGCTGTAAACAACATTAATTTTATAGCAATAGGTGTACCTCCATTAAAATAAAACATGTGGCAGGAGCATATGTTACACCCGACGCGTAGGTGGACAAACCTTCCATTGACTCACCAAGATGCTACAATCTCACTGAAACTCATTATTTGTCGTCGTAACTCTTACGTTACTGTTCTTGAAAGTAATGATGGTGATAAATCCCTCCATGAGTGATCACCTTGATCACGCCGTCTCCCTCGCTGCCGAACTTCTCAAACAGACAATTCTAGCTCAGTAAATCAAAGGTATCTCGTCCTTCCAGTCCCTATAGTCTTTCTCCGAATAGCTTTGGCACTTCAGTTATATTTACGAATGCGCTTGGCAGGGTAAGCACAGGCAGAGCATCGACTCTTCTGGATGTGAAAACTACGGTGACCACAACAGACGCAAAGAGTGTGCGTCTTGTTCCTCCTCTTCTCGAAACTACCTATTTCCTTCCAATATCTCCTGCAAACACCTTACTGGAATTTATTCGCGTCTTTTTATTTAGCAAAGAACCATGTAAAGCTTATTTCAGTTCCCCCCTTCGGAGCTCCGCCAAGCCTGATTTTCTCCACCGCGGCTGTCGTCGAAAGCCAATCAAAATAATTGGGAATAGTTCCCCCCTTCGGAGCTCCGCCAGGCCTGATCTTCTCCACCGTGGGTACAGGAACGCTCTGGCGTAGCGCAGACCATGGCTTGAACTCATAGGGAAGCTGAGTTTTTGTGGAACTCAACTTGTTTACTTTAACCTGTAGGTCATCTCCCTTCTTGAAGTCTTGCGGTGCAACGCCGGGAAGATAAAAGCAGTCTGCTCTACATGTAGATGAAGATATCAAAACTCATGTCATAAACCAGCAAGAGTTAACACTTCTTGATTCAATGGGAGTTGCCCATTCATCTTCAGGCCCTGAACTGAGGCAACAGCAGGCAAAAGTTGTAGAATTTTTTAGACATCATGAAAGAGAACTCGCCAGATTTGCCACAACTCGCCAGAACTGGCCTTACAATGCTGTTATCTCCAGTATCATTATGCAAAGATCTGCACTGATCTGCAGAGAAGTGCAGTCATTTCAACGCTCACAAACTGCTCCCTAGAAGCAAACGGCCAGATGATGGTCTTGCATGGTTTTGTAGTATGAACAGTGATGTACATCGCCAGAGTTGCTCAGCTCAATAACATATTTGCCTGGTTTTCATAATCTGGAAACAACACCATTGCTGATCTTTCCATTATGGAAACCACAGGAAGGGTTTTAGGAAAATGATGAGCAAGCTGCCAAAGCTTGATCAGAAACCCTAACTCACGAATTCTGAACTGATCAGAAACCTTTTGGAAGGATTCTTTAAAAAACTTTTAAACCCCGGAATTCAATCAACCCTTAAAGAATTTCTTCGCAAGAGAAAAGATCTTACGCCATTAAAGGTTGATATGTAACTGATTCTACGCACTGGCTTTAGATCCGACTTGAATTTTTCTATCTTTTTTTTTAATGGCGGCATAATGCAGTTGATTGGAGAAGCGAAATAAGGATTTCTGGATTCACAACCGGTCAAGTTAAAAATCGAACCTGCAACCTCCTCGGAAATTTCAAGAAACGTGACTATTCCTTTATAGAATAGCATATGCCTGGGCTCCTTCCAGGAAAAAATGAACGAAGACCAAATGACACGAGGCCGACCGGTGTGCACTGTGAAGCTGAGAGTGTATAATTCGACGACATTTTTTGGGATTCATGTGGATTCTATGCCCGTGGATCTAATGTATTTGCAGCCATACATTAGATCCAAAACATACCAGTGCCGCAACCTGCCAGATCTGCCTGCAACCTGTAAAAAATAATGATTCCTAAAAAAAAATTTGGGGGCAGCCATTAATTTCAAAGATCTAGTTTCTGATTCATCCATCAAGGATGAAGAGCATACTCCCTATCTTGAAAAAAATGGGGGAAAATGAAAAATTGAAAAAGATGAGGGGGGAGGGAGGATTTCCATGAGGGAAATCCCCCCTCAAACTCACAGGGCAGAGAAAGCCTGGAGCTCTGATACCAAATGTTAGGAGTTAAACTGAAGGGGATTGTTATTGATAAAAATGGGTTACATATATAGGCAGAAGGCCTATATGATAAACTGACAAGTGTCAAAACAGAGGCATAGTGCACTTTAACTCTAACAACTATCACAATCATTTCCTAATAAAATATAGAGTAGTAAATATAGGGTAAAATTCTCATCTCACTTTGGTTGAGAATATGATTTTTCTAAAGCTCTAAATCTTATACACATCACACACCACATATCCTCAAGTTGTAAGGATAGAATTACATTTCTAGTCAGGCGGTTAGGTAGTTTGAATCCCCAAATCATATATATTAGATTCTTGTACTATGGATCTAATCTCCATCAGGGCTATAGATGCTTGACTGGTAGTGGAGTACACTCATGCATGTGACACGTCTCTCTTGAAGAGACCTCTGATCGCAAATAAGGACAAACTAGATTCTTGATCTCCTCAATATCAGGTTGCATCTCAATTTACTCAAGATGGGTTAATGAACTCACTTGCACACTCATTGGTTCTTGATTTCCTTGATTCATTACCATGCTCATGATTCAGTAAATGAATTCACTGCACACATATTTGGTCTTATATAAATAAGACAACATTTAGTGATTTTTTTTATATCACTAGTAGATCTGAGTCTCTACAAAATAGTCATATTTCCATATCAACATCTATATCTTCTTCCATATCAACATCCATATCATTACATGAGTCTTTTATTGCACATGCCACCATTTTGGTGCCCCTAATTAAACAACAATGCTATATATGGTCAAGAAAAATCTAAAATATGAATGATCATTAGAGCATTAGTTCATTGGCATTTCATACACATTATCATTGCATTATTATCCATAACACAAATACACATACATTAACACAAAAAAATCACACAAAAGCATAACACAAAATTAAAAGCGCATGTTTATATATATATATATATATATATATTGCACATACAATGAATTCTTAAAGGCTATATACAATGGAGCACCAAGGCTCATATACAAAAATCACATATAAGCAGTAGCTAATGTCTATAGGAGGATCCCTATGACCTCGAAAGAGCCCTAGACCTAGAACCACTATGCCTAGAGTCACTATGCCTAATAGACCCTGATATGGAAGAATATGGTGGATCTAGCAACCCAATTTGGTGCTCCATCAATCGATCCTCCAAAATATGGATATATCTATCTCAAGCCTGAAGGTATCATACATCATATCTCTAATTATGGTCCCTCTCAAGTAGATTTGCCTGGAGCCTTGTGATCCTATCCTCACCTCCACCTACAGTCATTTGTACCTTTAGCTCCGCTTATAGCTGAGCTATCTATGCATCTTGCTTAGCCACCATTTGCTCAAGCCTCACCCAATCCTCCTCACTCTAATCTGGAGGTCTCTCTGAAACCTCCTCCATATCATCATCATAACCACCTCCATCACCTCCAATCTCTGGAGCCTGCTTTACTGCATCCTTTTCCTATCTTCCTTGACTACTAAATTGAAGATATATCTAACATATGAGAGCCTCATCTACCTCCTCCACCTCAACCTCTACCTCTACTCATCCTCATTTTCCTCATCCACTATCAAACTTGGTACCCATGGTGGTTGTTCTATGAACCATACATCGTACTCCATGATAGTCCTCGCATCATGCACATCAAGGAGATCTATCTCCTCATCATCCTTATAAGTCACCATCCATGCCTTAGTGCAAGGTAGACTCGTCTCATCTTGATGATTACTGTTCAGCATTGGTGCCTCAGGAACTCCCTATTTTAGCCCAAACTACTTCAACACCATGAGAACTATACCACCTCCACCTCACTCTTGTGCCTCCCAACCACCCATCTAGCCTATCGTACTCTTCATAACTACTTCCTATCTCTAGTCCAATAAATGCCTCACCAAGACCTTCAAATAACTTGAGCAAATGCTAGTCCTACCTATAGATTCTTGTACTCCTAGACAGTCTGGATAGGAGGACTCGGGGTACCTCCTTATTCAATAGCCATCTCATAGCATAGGGTTTCTCCCCATAAAATTTCTTAGTAGGCAAGCCCATAGGTCGAGCCACACTGAAGTGCTCCTAACCTCAACATTGTAATAGTACATTATTGTCCTTTTTACTCTACCTCCTCACCTCATACAACTCCTGGTACAACTGAGCTAGCAAATTATATGCCCATGTATACACCCAAGGCTCTTCAATCATATCATATATCATCCTAATCATATTCCAAGGGAATTGACATCTAGTGTTGTTCAAGGCCACTATATTGGACAACACGAACATGACCAAGGTAGGCAATGCATCCAACTTCTTATCCACATACATCCCAAAAATCCTTATCCCTCCACCCTTCACACTCACATCCTTCCATCCATCTTCAAATATGTGGCACATATCATACCCCTTATCATGTCCAATCTCGACATGAAACCCCTTCACTGGTACTTTGAGGATGTGATATACATCCTCAAGTTTCACTGTTGCCTCTTTAGTAGGGAGCTAAAAAGTCCCCCTATCTAGATCCCATATCTCTGCCAAGGCAGAGAGATACCCCTCATCTACCCTCACCACATCAATCTTAGCTACCCCAACCAACCCCACCTTCTCTAGCCACTTCCACTGCTCATCTTGTAGTACCATTCTCACCCCAGGTATGAGAGGTAAGAATCGATGTCAAGCCTCCACGATATTTAGATGCAGTACAACACATGTATAATGCACATACATTAATGTCACATTCATTGCATAATTAAAAAAAATTGTATAAATTCAAATAAGAGTGCCAAGGGCACTTACCTCAGTAACATGCACCTATGCTCCTGCCTCTACATCCACATCATCCATCACCATAGCTTTCGTACCACCAAACTCCTTTACTCCACCTCACTTCCTCACTCACTCCTTCAGACATAGCTTCTAGAATTCACAAACACAAAGAATGAATCTGATTTCACCTTTGTATATTATTTATAGCCATTTTTGGCACACTAGAATTCCCATGGGTGTTCATAGGTGCATTTAAACGCTTACCAGAGTTTGTAGAGTTCCAGACGCATGTTGACATCTGAGAATACTACATATGCAGGTCGATGTTTGGTGTTAAAATTGGTAGAAAGATAAAAATGATCCAAAAATGTAGCCTACCTCTATAAAATCATTCCAAATTGTATCCATAAATTCATTTCATCACTATATCATGTTTTGTGAAAACAAAAATCAATTTGGATGCTTAATTTTTGCTTGTGACCAAAAGGCGTAAAATCGCTTTACAACTCTAAAAAAACAAAACGGTTCGAATTTTCACAAAATGACCATATTCATCATTCCAATAATCCACTCCATAATTTCATTCATCTTTTTGATAACATGGATTGATTTGGGTGGTTAACTTTTGTTGCGACCAATAGTCAAAAAAATATCCAAAATTTCTCTCAACACACTCCAAACCAATGCAAAATTTCACAAAATCATGCAATCCAATATTCAATGCATTTCTCATCATCAAATTGTCCTTTCAACATAATTTTCATCTATCAATCATTACATTTTCATATTTACCAAGTTCACATACAATTTCAAGTGAACCTTGTATCTAGTGGTCTATCCTATCTCCTTGGTGATTGTAGCGATTAGTTGTCCATGCAATTCAATAATATGGATAAATCACCATAAGGATGCTTGACCATTATCATAATCTATTATCTCATCATTTGAAATAAAATTACATTTTCTCCCTCATTTTTGAAGTGTAACTATGTTCAGATTAATTTTCTCAACAATTTTCATTGATGGTCTTGTTCATGGGGCTTGAAACATGGACAAAATCATATCTCAGCATTTTTTTACATTGACAATCATCACAGAGATAGGTCTTGCCTAGTTTGATTGATTCCAATTGAAGTAATTATCTTACAGTCACTAGATGGCCCTCCACAAGTTGACTCCTTTTCTTTTTGCATGTCCATCACTTTGCATTTCAATGATGTCAAAAGGCACTTTCTTCAATAGCATGGAATCACCCCAAAATTGGGGTAAACAAATTTGATTTTGATTTCCCACAATGGGATACATCTTACATGATCATGGCATCTACACTTGGCAAAAACATCCTTTCTCCATTGGGGCAAAAATATAATCACTTTACATCATTCATATCATTTGCACTTACATCATACACTTGCAATTACACCATTCATATGCATCATTTCCAACATTTATGTCAATTGGCTTATGAGATTCATTCTTCACTCATTCACCAATTGAGGGGGTAATCTACACATGAAAAATTCTTTTGTCTTTGAAATCATCTTTGCACTCAAATGAAAGAAAACTGCTTCATCATGCCAAACTAGGTGTCTTGTATTTTTGCACCACATTTTGTTTCATGCAACGCGATACAAAAAGGGGCATCTATAGACAACAAAATCTATCCACTTGTCATCCATCCATGTCCTCCAATTAGAACCATCCATTATTTATATATATATATATATATATGTATTTTTTTAATATATATAATATTAATATTTTATATATTATATTTATATATTTAATAAATTTATATATGTATTTATATAAATTAATCCTAGTCATCCGCCACCTCTTAATCTTAGCCATCCATCCATCTCAATCCATGCCACTTACCCAAAACTTAATCTCCACCATCCTTACATTTTAATATCGATCGCTCATTTTGTGTCGTCGAAACCCTAACATGTTCAAGGGAAGATTATGAAAGAGGAGTCATTTTGATGAATCAAACTCTTAAGCACCTTGGAAACCCTTAATCTCCGTAGTCCTTATTGTTTAAGTTCTCTCTTCATATTTGAGAATCTTAAGTGCCCTAGAATATTAATCCCTTAATCCTTAAGCTCTCACTTAATCCCTGGGAGAAATCCTCAAGCCCTTTTACCCTAGCCACTTTGCCATCACTTTCGTCATTCATCACCCTCATCGCATTGTTCGTTTTAGTCATCGCAAAAATCACGTAGAACCAGATCTGGTTCTATGACACTTCTCTCAACCCTCTAATGCCTCCTAGAGCCAACTAAGAGCCTCTGGGTATTTTTAGAACTCTTTGGTGCATTTGTAGCCCTCATAAAATGACTTTGGGTGTCTCACATAGCAGATATGCAGTCCTACGACCCTTGGGTGTTGTCTAGGCATCCTCATAACCATCAACGATAGAAGCAAAGATAAAAATTAGTATGTTGAAAATGGAAGAAATTATTTACACTTATTTTATGTTTTTTGTACTTTCTGTTTATAGTTATATTTTGCAATATCTAGGATTTTAGTAGTTTTATCTTTTTGAGGGCCTCACACAATGGAGCCCTCGCATGTGCTTAAAATATTTTTTTTTGTGTTGTCTCTATTTGCATTTACAAGAATCATCTATTTGGAAGTTGTTGAATCTAGGGTGGCCCTCTAAGGATACACAAGCCCACCCTTAAATCTTGTTTGCATCGAAGACGAGTGAGAAGACACCAACTATTCACTACATTAGGGTTTTGAAACCCTAGCATCTTGTAAATATGTATCAAAAACATTTTAAAACCCCCATACAGGGGTACATTCATTATATAATTGGAATATTTGTCCACATTAATAAAAGCTTAATCATTTTGCACAATCTTGTATTGTTACTATACTTTTTGTTACTTTTATCCATTTGCTTTGGTGTTGTTCATTTTCTGATTTACACTAGTTTTATTTTCTCTTTTTCTATATTTTGAATGATTGTTAACCTCTAAGGAGGCAAAGCATGTATTATTCTCTGCAATATTAGTTATCAAGTTCGAGTTCGTATTCGAATTCAACACTTTTGAAATTCGAAATAAATTTGACATGTTCAAAAATTCGGAATAAAATTTGACATAAAATTCGATATATTATAAATGTACATATATCCTTTTTGTATATTATAACATGTTTCACCATTTCCATTTAACTTGATTAGAAAAATAAATTTGTTCCTTCCAATTCAAAATAGTAGGATGGCCACCTTTTTCTTTGTTAGGATGGCCACCAATTAAATAATATTATTAAAATAATAAAAATGTAAAATTACTAATTTATAATTATAATAATTTAAACTTTTATATTTAAATATCTTTAAAATTTAAATTATAATTTAAAATTTTATATTTAAATATATTTAAAACTCGGTGGCAAATTCTCACTTACTTTTATTGATCCGCTCCGAGCTCAAACAATGAATAGGGAATGTCGATCGAGATCTGCCATGGAGGACTAGGATTTTGCAAGAGCATGATCCATGATACGGGCCCTCCACCAATGATAAATACGATGGTTGCGCTCTATAAAACCAAATGATTTACGCTCGTAAAAACATCACATCCGCAAAATGCAGAGAAGAAGCACCCACTGAGAAGGCCGAGGAGAGCAAGACTGTGTGAGAGAAGACCCCTTCCACTCGGGCGGAGAAGAAGAGGTCTTCTCTCCCTGAATAGTTCCTCTGTTAGATCTAACGGGCATGCCTCTATTTTTGACTGAATCGGTATTGTAGGGACCATGTTCTCCATCTCTAGATTTAGAGGCTACACCGTTAAATTATTTCTACTCTCACTCACCACCAATACCTCAGCCACAAGCAAAATGATCACCACCATGAAAATATCCCCTTTGCCTTTCATCACCATGGCTGCCAAATACGATTTTCCCCCTTATGAAACCCTAGTGCTGAAGAGGGCTTAACTATTTTTCTTTTAGAGAGAATTTTTAGGCTCTACAGGATTTTAGTGGGTGAACACTAGGAAGAAAGATAAGGAACAAGGACACAAAAAGAAAAAGTTGGCGTTGATTGTCTGTATTGATTGAGTGGGTGCCTGCCTCTAAGAGCATGGCCATGGACTGTCGAATAATGCAACGATTATTTTGTTGGATAAATCATCCATTGGAGAGGGTGTTATTTATATTGACAGTGGCGTGGGTGCGTGACAGGAATTAATTCTTGGAGTGCAAAAATTTTATGACAGTCACAGGAAATATTTTTAATATTCTTCTCTTCAGCCTCAATTTTTTTCTGTCAAATTTAAGTTTCGTTCGGCAGATAAATTCATCAGGGTTTTAAATTCGACGAGTTTTGAACTTTATTTAAAAGTTCAATGAATTTGATAACTAATTCTACAAGGAATGACAATGTATTTTTATGGAAGCTTATTTGAGTTCTCTAAGTAATATTCTTGTATTTTAAGCTTGCATCCTATTGGGTTAGGAATTATCTGAGCTAACCATGCTCCTTGACTATGTCACCATGTTTACCATAACATAGTCATAGCATTACACTCCCTATAAATGTGTTGAATCATAAAAGACTCCATGCCTGATAGTATATTTATTGCATCCTTAATAATACTTTCAATGCTCCATCTAGCAGTTTTCTTAGCATTCAAATTGTTAATGATATTCATAGAATCTCCTTCCACTATAAGCTTTTTAATATTCATCTTTTTTACAAGCCTTACTCCTATAACAATGGATCTCTCCTCTGTTACATGGTTTGATGTATGGCCAAATTTCACCAGGTAACAAGATATCACTACCCCAAATCTAGATCTCACAATCCTTCCCCCTTTAGCCTTCCCTAGATTATATTTAAAGGCTCCATAAAATTTTAGTTTTACCCACTCTAGGGGGAGGAGTCCATAGCACCTTTCTCTTTGGCCAGTTAATCTAATTCCCTATAGCTGTTAGTAGTCTGTAGTCCACTACTATTTTTTCTTCAACTCATTTTCATAGATTTTGTTGTCCATATTAACAACCACATTTTCAACAAGGGCAGCTCTGATACTCCTAATAATGACCTCTATACTATTTTTTTTTGGTAAAATTAAGGGAAGAGGTTTTGAAAGGGCCCCAAAACATTTTACAACCAAAAGAAGATAGCAAACCAAAATAGTGCACTTCAACACTTAAATAGAAGAGTACAAAAATTGTACTATAGCACTAACCAAAACAAAATAGTAACTACATAAACCAGCACCACAAACCATAGGATCCAAAGGGCCGGGAGATCCTAGAAGACTTGTGAGAGAACTGAGGTAGTTCTACAACATAGCATCTAACTTTGATATAATCCCACCGGAAATTTGAGCCACATCCCAATGGTCCCCAACAAATAACCACTTCCCAAGGTAGGCAGACGAACCAAGGCAGAAACATATTCTTGATTCTCACTCCCCATTTTTGAAATAATTCTTGCTCCTCATTTTTGAAATAATTCCCGCTTCTCATATTCGAAATAATTCCCGCTCCTTTTTTTTAAATTAATTGGGTATTTAAAAATACCTTCATTAATGAATTAAATGGGGTATTAAAAATACCTTCATTAAGGACCAATAATTAATAAATTGATTGGGTATTTAAAAATACCTTCATTAATGAATTAAATGGGGTATTTAAAATACCTTCATTAATGACCCATAATTAATAAATTGATTGGGTATTTAAAAATACCTTCATTAATGAATTAAATGGGGTATTTAAAAATACCTTCATTAATGACCATTGATTAATAAATTGATTAGGTATTTAAAAATACCTTCATAAATGAATAAACTTGGTATTTAAAATATCGTTCCCGGAATACAATGAAAAGACAATCCACATAACTAACAAAGAGATACAACTGTCCCACCTCTTAAGAAACTACACCAAATATTCTAACCAAGCAAACTACCACCACCCGAGATCAATTAACCAACATCAAAATGATCACAGTTGATAAGGTCCTGTGGAAATTCCCATTGCCATACCCTATATCCATGAAGATTCACTCCAATATTTGCCATCACGTCAGCAGCAACATTTCCCTCCTTGAGTGTGTGACAAATTTGAACATATTCCAACTCCCAATACAACTTTAATCCTTCATCAATTAGATTGACGACCTTCCAACTAACATGGCACGGTCCAATAAGAATATTAATAATGTTGCAGGAATCGCCCTCAATAACAGCTTTCTTAAAATTAAATTCGTTAAGCAAGGCAATCCCGAGGTAAGCCGCCCTCGCCTCCACCACCTATGAAAAATTCACACCCAAAGAATCAGCATATGCCAGCAAAATAAATTGACCTCTATACTATTAGCTTTATTCTAGAACATTCATTATTTTCTCTCTCCATAATTACCAAATGAAATAAGGCAAGACAAAAATCTAATTTTTCATCAATTGGAAGCTATGATAATGGTTAACCCAACTTTCTCATAAAGCCTCCACAGACTTTGTTATCACCCACTAAACTTTAAATTACTTAATACTAAAAAAACACATGGGAGACCTAAAAAAAAGCAATGAACAAAAAATAACAATTACAGAAGACTTTGAATAAATTTTAAATCCTACAAAAATTAAAGTTATACATCATACTTAATAAAGTAATACTAAACTTATACACCATACTTCTATAATTAAAATAGACCACATAACTTAAGACCTGGTTTACATTAAAAACTACTCTCCCTTTAATATATATACAATTATAAACTCGTACGTCCTAATCCAATCCCACGTAACCAATTTATAATTAGAAAAAGCATTCACCTAGTTTTAAGCCACATTTACTTTCACATGTTTTTTTGGGTTACATATAGAGTTGGTCACAACTACACTATTTTTTAGTAACTAATAAGTGTAGGGTTCAAATCACAGGGGTTGCTCCCACCAAACCTATTTTGCCTTGTTATTGTTGACCCAACGTGAATGGAACCATTGGTCGCTCGAGATTCTTATTGTCATAATTATTGTCATCATCGGTCTTACGTGCACTCAAAGAATTCAATTTAGAATACTACTTTTGCAAATAGGTTGTCCCTGATGGGATAGCACAACGGTTTGAGATTTGGCACTTCTTTGGGAGGTCCGAGATTCAAACCGTGGTGTTTGGTTGTGTGTAAATTTTCTATTGATTTAGCTCTTCTTTGGAAGGTCCGAGGTTTAAACGATGGCGTTTGGTTGTATGTTAATTCCCTATTGATAAGAGTAGCTCTAGGCTTTATGAGGGGTCATGGTTGTGTGTTAATTTCCTATTGATAAGAGTAGCTCTTGACTTTATGAAATATCATGGTTGGGAAGAGATTATTAAATTCTATACATCGATCGTAAGAATTTATCACACTACCTTTGCCAGGTTATTCTTATCTCTGTCCTCTAGATTTAGCCCATTGGAGCCTTAAGCCAAAGACATTATAAAAGGGTAGTTTTTTGCCATATATGATCGAATTTATTTACTCTACTTTCCATGTTGTGTATTTATTTTCATTTTCTAGGTTGGTGACAAAGAAAAATTTAATGATGATTAGTAAATCTACGGATAATTTTTAAAGTCAGAGAAGGTTCAAGGTTTAAATAATTTTTAGAGTTGGAGGTTGAAAGGTCAAGGTTAGTACAAGAGGATATTGAAATATCAAAGAAGTTTGTACATGAAAAATTGAAGATTAGGATTTGCACAATGAAAAAGTTTCCATGAGATCAGAGTACACTATTTTATCTTTCAAAGTGGGAACAACACCAACAGAACGAAAATTGAATTACGGAATTTTGTGACTGATCAAATTTGGAAGCACAATAGTTAAGTCGTTAATTACACCAACAGAATTACATTCTTGCATGTAATTCTCTTATGTCCTAGTATTTTCTCACTAAAAATATAATTGTCCCTCCTCTCATCTGATCTAGCTTTTTTTTTCCTTGAAAATATCACACACAATATGCCTCCTAGTTTGTGTTTTGTATCTATACTGTAACTGAAGTTCGCTTGACTTTACTAATTTTTTGTCATGTCCAGGTTCCCTTTCCTCATTGCTAAAATAATTGTTGCCTAAGTAAATTATACTAACATTATATTCTATACCATGCTCTTCTACTTATTTATAGTTTCCCTTAAATAATGATTGTGACAAGCTTTAGTCGTTTTAAATATTTTCTTTTTTTTTCAGACTGATACTTTAAAATAAAAATCCAGATAAAAAGCAGATTTAAGTATATGTCTATGTGGATGCCACAATTCACTTGACTTCATTTTCTCTTTTGCATAAAATATTGAATAGTTATGTCTCTTTTTAAACATATCCAAAATTAGAAAAATCGTGCAAGGTTGCATGAAAAATAGAATTATACATATTTTTTAACATATCCAAAATCAGAAAAGTCTTGCAAGGTATAAAAAGTGTTCTACTAATTGGTGTTTCATAATGCAAAAGCAGCACATATGATACATGCATATATGGATTTATTTTTATTTGGTATAAGAAGGGTTTTTGGAAGGGTTCCCAAATATTTTACATAGGGGTTTTGGGAGGGTCCCCCAACCTTTACAAAACCACAAAGATATTAAAAAAAACACTAAAGAAGATCACAAATGGGACTGCATCCCAAAGGGGAAAT
Source organism: Wollemia nobilis (assembly GCA_028583015.1). Taxonomy (NCBI): domain Eukaryota; kingdom Viridiplantae; phylum Streptophyta; class Pinopsida; order Araucariales; family Araucariaceae; genus Wollemia; species Wollemia nobilis. Next base: position 1,232,560 of record JAQPPZ010017169.1, read on the forward strand.
TGATTCAACATCCAACAAAGATTGATCCAATATCCGAGATAGTTGGATCTCATTGATCCAAAATAAAAGCATTCTTACCATTAAAATAAGACCTAGAAAGGATATTCTTGTCAAATCCATCATGGAAAAATCAAATCTAGTAAATGGGATAGCCATCCAAAGATAATTTAATTTTTAAATTTAAACAGAGTGCTCAAATTAAAAAAAAATTCTAAGATATAAGGAGCACTCAAAAAACCAAAGTAAAAACATTAGACCTTCCCACCAAGGACAGGAATCCTAATTCTGGAAACTCGAGTCTCCACCAGCAGGTACCCAACACCTTTAGTAATCACTCCGACAACAACAAACTAGAATCCTGCCCAAAGAAGGGGTTTTGAAAGGCTTCCCAAACCTTAAACAAAGGAGTTTTAAAAGGATCCCCCAACCTTAAACAAGGGAGTTTTGGAAGGATCCTCAAACCTTTAAGTAATTTTTTGAAAGACTCCTAGAACCTTATAAACAGGGTCAAGCCTTAAGCAAAGGACCATAGGGTTTTGGAAGGTTCCTAGAACCTCACAGGGAGGTTTTGGAAGGGTCCCCAAACCTATAAAAATAAGGTTTTGAAAGGTTCCCAGAACATTGTACAAGTGGTTTAGGCCTCAATTAGAAGACCACTAGATTTTGATAGTTTTTCTAAGCCTAAACAAACACAAGGATGGAAATAATAGCCATTTCCCATCCAAACGGGACCAAAAGCACTAAAATGATTCAAAATTCAAATTCTTTCTCAAATACTAATAGTGAAATGAAAAAACAAGGCTCCTAAAGTATTTTGTAAATGGATCAGACCTCCAACAGAGGACCATAGGGTTTTGGAAGGCTCCCCAAACCTAAAACATGTTAGGATCCAAGATATCCGAAAGAACCAGAAGGTCCACATCTCAAGGCAAATAGGACTCATTTCTCTTGAACATTAGATTTAAAATTTGGAAACTCCCTTCTAGTACAAATGGGAAAAACTACAAAAAGAATAAATAGGAAACAACCACTTCCTACTTAGATTTTAAATTGGAAAAAAATTCCCCTCCTAAAAAGGCAATGACTCGACAAACCACCAAAAAGTCCAAAAATCATGAGAAAAAACTTACCAAGACCATGTAAAGAAATATTTACAACTAGATTATACCTGAGATCACCCATAGATTCTTCAAAATGGATATAAGGATATATTTTGCCCCAGTAGAGTAGGCTTCAATAAAAATAGATCCAGAATCTAAGATCCATCCAAGAAATGAAAAAAAAACCCAAAATAGGGTATGATAAAAGAGGCAGGATCCCCTACCAAAAATGATTTAGCATTAGGACCAACACCCATCCACCAAGTCAAAAAATAGAAACCACATCCCACTATCCAGCAAACCATGCACCACTACACGAAATAATAGCAACATCCTAACATTCACAACCAGCAACGAACAAAGATCAAGGTTCAGAGAAAATATCTCACTGCTCCTCGCTTCCCCAAGGAGCAACTCCCTAAAACCCTAGCTCCTACTTTGTAATCTAAAAAGAAATTTTATCAATAGCTCCTAGCATCTTGTGCACCATTGCATGAAAGAAGAATAGCATCCTAGCATCTGCAACTAGCAACCATCAAATATCAAGGTTTATAAGCTCCTTGCTCCCCTAGGGAGTGGCTTCCTAAAACCCTAGCTCCTACTTTGTGATCTGAACAGTGATTTGATCTAAAATTTTAGGTTAGAAAGAAACCTCCAAGGTTGCTCTAAGGTGGCCAATAGTGCCATCCCATCTAGGTATACCACTATCTAGAGGGAAGCCACAAGAGATTTTTTGTGTTCCCCTTCGCATTGCAGAGGTTCAAACCATGGACCTCCTGTTCAATGGGGCCAAGCTTCCCTTCTCCACTTACACTACAAAGGTAGACTAAATGTGTATTATTAGAAACCCCAAGAACCTAGCATTGTGGTCAATCATAGTTTTCCCATCTGGGTATACCATGTGGCATAAATCACAAGGTAATTGATTTTAGTGAGTATTAATAGGTTGGGTGTAGGGAAATGGATCCTGTGTCAACCTCTACTAGCACATAGGACACATGCCAATTGTGCTTACATATCTAGCAAGATGGGGGTAGTGGGAATGGATCTTGGGTCAACCTCAACCAGCACCCAAGACAATTGCCAACTACTCTACACAATAAAATTATGCATATATGGACTTTTACTATCATTTTTTTTGCTTTAAAACAAGAATTCAAGAGTAAGCTAGAAAAATGACAAAATTATTATATTTTGCAGCACATAAGATAAATGCATATATGGAATTTTTTCATAAAATATTTTTTCTTTAAAACAATAATTCAAGAATAAGCTAGAAAAATGACAAAATTATTATATTTTTGTTATGTATTATTGGTAGAGGATGTTGTTTATCCAATATATTGGACCAGACTCCAATTATTTGTGCAATAAAAAATAGATAAGTTAAAAAATGTTTGGCAAGATTTTTTGGTATCAGCAAAATAAGAAGATTAGTTGATTCAATGGGCCTTCATGATGATCAAGTCTTCAAAACTAGTGATAATGAAATTAATGAGCTTCATGGAGATATGCATTAGATTATTTTCCTTGATTCCTATTTTGCTTGATAGATTACATAAGTCTGCTTATGAAGAAATATAATATCAAAATAATTGAGGAACAAGTTGCAATCAAAAATAGGCACCAAATAATCTATTCAATCAACTCTTAAGAAAGTTCTCTTAGAAGTTGATGATGGAAGCTTAGCAATGATAGAAGCAACATCTAACTTGTTATCATAAAGGAATGAAAGAAGCAACAACCAACATTATTATTTCAAAAAACACCACCTCCACCAACTTTTTCTAAATTTTCTTTAATATCACAATCAAAACTAATCTTGATAAACCCAATTTGTAGACATTTTTTTTTCACCATAGACCAAAGCAAATCCTTTGTGTTAACTCCATTGTTGTAAATGGCCCTTTCATGTATATTCAAATTCCATAAGCAAGAGGCTGTTATTTTTTCTACATTTGATACTTACCATGATGAACACCATGTGTATAAATATTTTGCAAGAGGGGCAATAATATAAGTTTAAATTTGGGCATAATTTTGGGATTTATTTTTAAAAAATTAATCTTTCCTTTCAAGCCATAAATTCCAATAAATAATAGTAAGAACAATCCTCCACATAACACATAGTGCATTCGTTTTGAAATATTAATCTAATATTTCATCAACTTTTTAAATGTTAATGGAGCTATCCAATATATTTTCATATTTTTGAAAAATCAACCCCATATGGTGTAAGAAAATGGACAATGAATAAGGGTATGGTATGATGTTTCTAGATCCTTATCACACAATGCATAATTGAAAGGTCCATTATATCCTCTTCTTTGTAGACTCTCTCCTATAATAATATTTTTTTGAACTACTACCCAAAGGAATGTTGAACCTCTTGTGACCAAACATTCTTCTAAGGGAAATTATTGAGAGTAAGAAATTCAAATTTCTCTAAATCCTTATATCCCACCTTGATAGAGTATATAAATATTTGTATAGATTTCAAACCAACTCATTATTTTATATAAAAAGAGGCAAACAAAACTCTTGAAGTATCTTTTGAAGCTCATCTACTATTTGTTTGAGTTTTTCTTCTTCAACTAGGTTACTAATAGAAATTCATTAGATTTGTTGTTCATATTAATATAATCATTGACATTTAGACCTTTGTAATCCAAAAATTCCAAATCCAATTATTATGAATATTTTCTTCTCATTAACAAAAACCATTCACCATTTACTGAAATAACAAAACATCCGCTCATAAATAGATATCCATAGTAACAATCCACACAATGGGACAAAGATACATAATACCCTTAAGGTAGGGCAACATCAATAATACTCCTTAAAGAAGGAAATACACCACATCCTTTCCATTATCCAAGACTATTAGAAGAGAATACTCAATATAATTAATTGCTTACAATGACACTATCCCTTCTTTATATACCCATCTTCCTAAACCCTTGTACCATTTATTATTATAATATAATATTATAATATCAACCCTAGGTTATGTGTGCCCTATGCCAACTATCCATAATACTCATACACAATTTATTATTATATCCTTATTTTTCTATCCCTAAGTACCTAACACCAATGGTCATCATTTTGAATCAAAGATAAGAGGATAAGGCTTCAACTAAGCATCAAACCAAAAAATTGTATAATGACCTCATTGATTGACCATCTAATATGTTTCTTGATCAATTGTAAACTATCTAATATGAATTTCCATTTTGGAGATGCTTTAGGTAGGGTCTGTTGTTTGACAATTCTACAAGTCTACTCCTCCAACTTTCTTTCCTTTCTAGACAACATCCCACTTACAAAGAGGATATTTAATGTTTTCCTCATATCCTTTCCCAAAAAATATCTTTAAATTTTTTTATCAAATTTGAATGCTATACCTACTATAAATCTTGAAAGTGATATCATATAAATATGGATGGATTGAAATGTTTTCTCTATGAGTTGTAACCTTCTATATATGTTTAAGAATTTTACTTTCCAAACTGTTAAATGATATTTCATTCCAACCATAACTGAGTCCCAAAGCTCCTCCTTTCCTTTATGATAAAAAAGGATACCCAAATATTTTGATGGAAAATTTCTAATTTTAAACCCTAAAATATCCAAAAGGATCCATTATAAATCTAGGGTAGTGTTATGAAAAGAGTATTGTATTTTATAATATTAACCATTTGTCTAGTAGGCTTTTCATAACAAGATAATAATTTCTTAAACTACATGGTCTCATTGACTAATGGATTACCCAAGAGAAACGTATCATGAACAAAATGGAGATGGGATTCATGTTTAAAGTTGTAATCTGACTTAATGTCCAAGGATGATATTATATAAGGTATTCTTGTGTGATTCTACTAGTAATCATTATGCAATGTATTTATTTATTATTTGTGTAAGCCTAAGAGCCTATAGTTAACCTTGTCATGGTTAAACCCTAACTTGTAATTAACCTTAATCATATATGTTATGTCAACTTAGGTTAATGATATTATGTAATTATTATTATTGGGGTTTAGGTTGGTACAATAACCCTAGCCATACAATCTGTTGTATTGGAATGTAGTGATTCTTATCTATGAATAATATAATTATTATTTGGTGCTCAAGGGAACCCATAATTTATATGTCTATATTATTTCTCTTTTCATACTTTTTATTATTTCCATACAATATTTGAGTGAATGGATTGTTTTTTCATTAATTAAAATAACATGGTATTAGAGAATGTAGGGATCAAAATTGCTTGATCATGCAAAAATTTCATATCAGAGCCTCCAATATTTCTTCCAAATTTTAGGGTTAATTTTTTCTCAAAAATTCATAAGCATTTTTTTGCATAAAATGTAGAGAGGAGATCTTATTCAACTATTCTTAGTTTCATTTTTCAAAAAAAATGGAAAATTTATGCCTATTCCATTTTTTTGCTTCTTTGTTATCGAGGTACTTTTGACCCTTTGTATGTAGATATGAATATTGTTATGCACGGAGATCATATTTTTAATCCCTCATATATAATCCATGATATTTATGATAGAAATAAAAATGGGACGTTGGTGCCATTCTCAATTTAGATTGAACTATGTTAGGTGTGCTATATTTTTTGTAAATTTTATGCCATTTTTGTAGGCTAAGTATGATGCCTCTCTTTAAGGATAGGGTACATACTTATACCCATATGAAATGGGTGCTAATATGGATATCCACATGCAATATAGGGTCATTTATGCTTTGGATCATGGGTCCAAATCCACATTAAGTTATTTTTTACCATATATGTAAATTTTAGTAGAGGATAAATGGTTATTTCTTTCTTCCATTGCAACTTGAAAGCACAAAGGGCTAGTTAGATGATCCAATATTTGAGTATTAATAAGATAAGGTTCTATATTTGAATCTTATGATCTTTATCTTATCAAGGACTCTTACCATGGAGGGTTTGTATGGTTTCATCTACAAGGGTATCAATAAACACATTAACACAAATCTCACCATCAAACAATATTTATATTATGTATTTTTATTTGGTATTGTGGCACATCCTGGTGCTATCTATTGGAATATGCTTTATGAACCTCAATGAATGCACTGCTACCCTAGATAACACAAAGTAATTTTGGTTGTGTGAGACTCAACTTTAGACCCCCATGGGATTTTTAGTATATTTGGAATGAATAAATAAAACCATATTATATTTGATAGTATTTGATAGCACATAACCATATATCATTTCATCAAATAAAATCAATACCTGTGTTAAAACCTTATTGGCCTTCAACATCTAATGAAAAATAGGTGGCAGAATCTTAGTGTTAGTCATCAGTGAATCAATGGATGTAAAGTGGTAACATATGGTTGGATATAGTAGCTCTAAGTTTTGATTATTTGATTTATTATTTTTTTAGGATTATTATGGATAACATTTTGAAGGCCATAATTTTTTCATATAAAAGTGTTTTAATCCCATTGTTTTTTTAATTACACTATTTTTCTAGCTCTTTATATTGGTAACATTGATGAGGATAAAATTATATGTGATATTCATCAAGAATTATTGATTTATTTTAAAGGTAAATATTTATATTATATTCAGCAATTAGAATATTTGATCCATATTCATGGGAGAAATAGTTGTATTTGTAGCATTAGAAGCAATTAATAGATCTTTTGAAGCCATAAAAGAAAGATATTTAGAATTCATTATTTTTAATACCTCCTCATTCTATCAAATCCTTATACTATTGATTCACTCTATGCTTGGATATATAACCCTTTATGAACTCTTATATCTTCTATTTTTTATGAAGGTGTCCTTGGGAAATTATAATGGCTCTTCTCATAAACAAGTTCATATAAACCCTCTTTTAGTGACAACGGTTAGATGGCTAAAGAACAAGTCAAAATATCCAAATAAGGAGAAATATGTTGTAAAAGGGAAGTTCATGTTTTCAAGTTTTGACATATGCGGCCATAGAATATTGGAGTAGCTAATAAGAGGAAGTATTTTTGACTTATCTTCCTCATATAGATTTATAGATGAGGTGCTCTTTATATATGTGTGAAAGTATATGATATTGGTTGTGATAAATATAGTCTAGCCTAAGAAAATTATTTTGTAAGTGTAGGGATATATTCATATAAACAAACTTCTAGATGATGAGGGATATTTAACTAAGTTTTTCTCAAGTATGAAGTCCTATTAGATCATCCATTATAGGTGTAATATGGTATTGTCACTAATGTCTTCTCTTATTGGTCTCTAAATTTAGATTATGATTGAGAGTTGAACGTTGTAATTTGAATTAATTGTTAAGACCAACATTGTATGATGCATTCTTGTGTAAGATTATGGGAAATAATCAAACAATATTTTTTTATTAATTATGTAAGCCTAAGATCCCATGGTTAAACCCCAACTTGTAATAAGCCTTTATGTTATGTTTACTTAGGTTAATAATATTATATAATAATTATTGTTGGGATTTAGGTATTGGTATAAATTCCCCCAACCACCTAATCTATTGCATCGAAGTGTAGTGATCCTTATCTATGGATAATACAATTCTTATTTGGTGCTCAAGGTCATCCATAATTTGTGTTTTTATCTTCTTTCACTTTTGATCTTTCTATTATTTTTATATAGTATTTGAGTTAATGGATTGCTTCTATTCATATTGTAAATTCACATGAAATCCAACGATTTAAAGGGACCATTTATTACAACTTGAATACCTTTGATTTTTCCTTCCATTTTTGCCTTTGAGAAATCTCCACTAAAACTTTGACAAGAATAATAAACATATATGGATATAGTAGGTCACTTGGAGGACTCCAGGGGATGACTCAAAGTATCCAATAGGGGATCCATTCATCATAATAGAATATTTTTGAGTCCTATAACAAGATATATGCACACCAACCTTGATCAAAACCCAGATTTTTGAGAATATAGTGTAGAAAGTTCCAAAAAACCCTATTGTATGTTTTGTTCATATCTACTTTCATAAGCATAACAAGCTTTTTCATGGAATGAAGAGAATGTATTGTATTTTATGCAATTATTACACCATAAAGAATATTTTCCCACAAATAAAGATTTCTTGTTCCCATAAGATAATACAATCTAAAATATTCTCCAACCTCTTTGCCAAAATATTTGAAATGATATTATAAATCATATTACAATGATATATCGGATAAAATTTATCTAAATATTTCATCTCACCTTTCTTGGGAACCAATGGAATTAAAGTGGCATTGGTCACACTTATTATTGAGTTCTTATAGACCTATTTAATTATATCAATATATCATTTTTAAATAAAATACCCAAATTAAGAAAAAAAAAACACCAATATTTTAACCCCCTCTTTTAATAAAGCACCATAAGGTAAAACATAAATAAAGCATCTAATTTAAAAAATTAATCCTACCCTTACAAGTGCAAGTGAAAATAGGAAGCAGGGAGATTTGAACCTAGGTTGGGCATTTAAAGTCTTATATGTAAGACACTAACTGATGGAGTGGACCCTCTCATCAGGCCTAGAGAGGGTGATGTAGGAGCATCCAAGTGGGATGTTTGAAACCATAGTTTTGAGAATATTATTTTCAAACCATTGGTTGTGTACATGGGTGGTGCAAATGGTATTAGAATATAGTTTTTGCATATGGTTTTAGCACTTAGTTTATGGCACGTGGTTTTTTACCTTTTGTATTGTGTCTATTTAATCACTATAAATATGTACATAGTGAGACAAGAGAGACAAGTAAAGTGGGAGGTGAGGAAGGAAGAAGGTAGAAGCTAAAGTTTGGTACTCTATGGAGTACTTGAAGGAGGTATACTAAGGATAGTAACCTTAGACAAAGAATATTTGTGGCACTCTATGAAGTACTTACTGGAGGTTTTGTATGTATAACCTTAGACAAAGGATGTTTGGTACTTGGTAAAGTACTTGTAGGAGGTTTATTGTATATAACCTTAGACAAAGGATGTTGTTTGGTACTTTATGAAGTACATGAAAGAGTTTTACTATGTGTAACTTTAGAGAAATAATTTGGTATTCTATGGAGTTCTTGTAGGAGGTTTACTATGTATAATGTCAAAAAAATAATTTGGTATTTTTTATAATGCTTGTAGGATGTTTACTGTATTATAACCTTAGAAAATAAAATAAAAACGAAGATAGAAGTTGAACAAGTTTGTGGTAATTGTGGCCACATTGTTATTTTGTGGTATCAGATCTCAAGGTTGATTCTTAGGCAGATTGTGTTAGGTGGTATCAAAACCCAAGGTTTATTCTTAGTGGTGTAGTAGAAGCATGGTGAGACCATAACCCATAGGTCTCAAGACCAAAAACCTAGAGTTGTTTTTAGAAGAAGATAAGTGGTTGTCAAACAAATCTAGTTATAAAATATTTGTGAGTAGGACTCACATTTTCTTGCTACCTAAGGTGTTTGATGTAGGAGCATCCAAGTGAGGTGTTTGAAACCATGGTTTGGAGAACTAGTTTTTAAACCATCAGTTGTGCATATTTTTCAAAACCATGAGTGTTGCACATGGTATTAGAATCTATATTTTGCACATGGTCTTTTATCTCTTATTTTGTGTCTATTTTATCACTAAAATATGTACACAAGAAGAGAAGAGACATAGGTGAACTGTGAGGTGAAGAAGAAAGAAGAAGGTAGAATCTAAAGTTTGGTACTCTATGGAGCACTTGTAGGAGGTATACTAGTGATAGTAACCTCAAACAAAGAATGTTGGTCGTACTCTATGAAGTACTTGTAGGCAATTTTATATGTATAACCTCAAACAAAGAATATTTGGTACTTATTAAAGTACATGCAAGAGATTTAATATATATAACTTTAGATAAAAGATGTTGTTTGATACTCTATGAAGTACTTCCATGATATTTACTATGTGTAACCTCAAAGGAATAATTTGGTTTTCTATGGAATGCTCGTAGGAGGTTTATTGTGTGTAACCTTAGAGGAAGAATTTGGTATTTTATGGAATGCTTGTAGGAGTTTTACTATATTGTAACCTTAGAAAGAGAAAAAAATGCAAAGAGAAGTTGAAGAAGTATGTGGTAACTATGGCCACATTGGTAATGCATAATTGTTTCTATTGCACTATAAATATAAACACAATATTCTATTTTTAGTTGGTTATTGTTATTTTTGTAGTTTATATATTATTTGTTCATTATGGGTTGTTTCATACTTTGATCTAGTAGTGCTAGGTATATTTGAAGAGTAAAAGTTTTCTAATTACTTAGGAAAACTACATCAGAGGGGACAAACCCAGTTTTGGAATGGTGCATATGTGCTACCTCCTCCCGGATGGCATTGCTTATCGTTGGTGGTACCACTTGAGTTGGGCCTCCTCTTCATGTATGGTTTCTTCCTTTGCTTTATCGATATGATATCATACCAATACATGGTGTTGTTTGATCAATGTGCTTGCATATGGATTTCCCATGCGTGAGCCAATGTGCACATCTCTTCTTGTCTATGCAATATAAGTACGCTGACTTGTGGATAGTGGGAGTACGGATAAATCTAGTATCCACCAAAATGGTAGATAAACTAGGGTTGAAGAGGATAGAACACCCCAATCCATACAAGGTCTCTTGGTTGCAAAGGGGACACCAAATTTTAGTCAGTGAATAATGTTAGGTGAAATTTCAAATTGGATCTTACAAGGATGAGATCCTATGTGATATTATGCCTATGGAAATTTGTTATGTCTTTTTAGGAAGACCATGGAAATTTGACATAAGAGCAATACATGATGGTAGGGATAACACTAACACTATTGAGAAGGATGGCAAAAGGTACACATTAAGTCTATTATAGGACAAATGGAAAGGGGTGGACAACAATCCTATAGTGTGCCTAAATACAGATAAACAAATCTTGAAGGGTTATGAGATAATGTTTAAGGGAGAAAAGGTAGTATTAAGAGGAGATGAAAACAAGTAGAGGAAAAGGTAAAAATAAACATGGGGAATAAGGGATTTAGCCCAAGTCACCAGTAGTAGTGAGGATGAAGATGAAGGTGCAATGATTCCTATTGTAGAGAAAGAGAAAAAGAAGAACAAAGAGAGGAGCAGAGATGAATGTCGTCAAGGTTATGCATAGTGGTGAATATTCACAAATTGGGTGAATATTAGGATTTTCAAAATTGAAAATTGGTAAATATGAGGACCCTCAACATCAGCCCATTCACCTAAAATTTTTTAGATCAATTTTTTCTTAGGGTCAATTCACCACAATATATATCCAAACATAGGCATATGTGTACTCATTGAAAATCTCTTTTCGAGCCTGATCTAATAGGTCAAGATTTTATGAAGTTATAAGGTGATTTAATAGGTCAAAATTTACCCCAAATATGACCTTACTTTTTAGGGCTTCAAATACCCTAAATTTTGGTGTGAAGATGATTGATTTGATTTTCTTAGGATTCACCTTGATTTCGATTAGGATTCACCATTTTTTTACAAGTACATTTCGAGTCCAACCCCTTATGCATAACTTTGAATATCGTGATGATATTGATTGTCGTGTTGGTCATGACAAATGCCATATTACTAGAGTTGATAGTTACAATGGTACTTCAAAGTGTGGTGAAGGGCATTATGATAACAATGATAGAGATCAAAATGGTGATGAAAAGTTTGGGTGCTTTGAAAGGTAAACCAAAGGCATTATCTTCAGGTTGATGAGAAGAATGGGGTACAATGGTAAAGGATTGGGAAGATATGGGCAAGGTGCGAAAATACCCATAATGTCAACACATAAGGCCAAGGAATGAAAGCCTTGGATATGTAGGTCAAGAAAGAAGCGATGAGATAAAATTCGTAGAAGATAGGATGGTGTAGGGGATAAAAGTTTGAGAATGGATTGTTGCAGTCAATGTGTTGCAACTAGGTGTTGGAATCAATATCCTTGTGAGGTTTTTGGAGGATGTAATCACTCCACAAGAAGGTATTGCCATTAAGATTAAGTCACCAACAAAGTGCATATTGATTGCAGTTGAATAGATGTGATGCAATAGGACAAGGTAAAATGAATGTTGAGTGCATTTTATAAGATAAGGTTTGATCCTTAGAGGAATGCCAAGATAAAACAACAAAGTAGGTCTTGTGAAGACAAACAAACTAAAATGGGAATGGCTTGGAAGAAAATTTATGTTCATGACCTAGAGCTCATGGAATATTTTCTCTTACTTGGTGAGTGTGATGCAAGAGCATCCATGTGGATATTGAACAAGAGAAATTAACATGGAAACTAAAATTTCAACTATCAAAAGTAGTTGGACTGGAAGTTCAACCATTTGGTGTATCTAAAAAATCTTTGTTCTCATGCCTATAATTAGACAGAAGAAAAAGTAAAGAGGGGGTGAGACAAGAAGAGAAGAGAGAGAGAGTAGAAGAGGAAGAGGAAACAATATGAGAGAGTGAAATAAAAGGGTGTAGAGGCATCTAGAAAAAAAAAATGAATGTAAAATATTGATGTACAACCATTTTGGCATTTATGCAATAACATTTGCTATTCACCTCAAATTCTCTACAACAAATTTTAGTCAGTGAACAATGTCAATTGAAATTTCAAATTGGGTCTTACAAGGATGAGGTTCTCTATGATATTATGCCTATGGAAATTTGTCATGTCTTATAGGTAAGACCATGGAAATTTGACATAAGAGCAATACATGATGATAGGGAGAACACTTACACTATTGAGAAGGATGACAAGAGGTACACATTAAGTCCATTATAGGACAAAGGGAAATGGGTGGACAACAATCCTATAGTGTGCCTAAATACAGATAAACAATTCTTGAAGGGTTATGAGATAAAATTGAAGGAAGAAAAGGAAGTGTTGAGAGGAGATGAGAAACGAGTCAAAGAAAAGGTAAAAATAAATATGGGGAATAAGGAATTAGTCCAAGTCACCAATAGTAGTGAGGATGAAGATGAAGGTGCAATGATTCCTATTATAAAGAAAGAGAAAAAGAATAATAAAGAGAGGAGTGGAGATGAATGTCGTGATGATATTTATTGTCATGTTGGTCATGACAAAGGCCATATTACTAAAGTTGATAGTTACAATGGTACTTTAAAGTGTGGTGAAGGGCATTATGATAACAAAGACAGAGATCATAATGGTGATGAATAGTTTGGGTGCTTTGAAAGGTACATCAAGGGTATTATCTCTAGGTTGATGAGAAGAATGTGGTACAATAGCAAAGGATTGGGGAGATATGGACAAGGTGCGAAAATACCCATAATGTCAAATATAAGGCCAAGGAATGAAAGCCTTGGATATGTAGGTCAAGCAAGAAGCGATGATACAAAATTCGTAAAAGAGAGGATGGTGTAGGGGATACAAGTTTGAGAATGGGTTGTTGTAGTCAATGTGTTGCAACTAGGTGTTGGAATCGATATCCTTGTAAGGTTTGTGGAGGAAGTAATCACTCCACATGAAAGTATTGCCATTAATAGAAAGTTGACAACAAAGTGCATATTGATTGCAATTGAATAGATGTGATGCAGTGGGATAAGGTAAAATGAATGTTGAGTGCATTCTATAAGAGAAGGTTTGACCCTTAGAGGAATGCCAAGATAAAACCACGAAGTAGGCCTTGTGAAGACAAACAAGCTAAAATAGGAATGGCTTGGAATAATAATTCATGTTCATGACCTGGAGCTCATGAAACATTTTCTCTTACCCAGTGAGTATGATGCAAGAGCATCCACGTGGAGACTAGACAAGAGAAATTAACATGGAAACTGAAAGTTCAACTATCAAAAGTATTTGGACTGAAAGTTCAACCATTTGGAGTATCTAAACAATCTTTGTTCTCATGCTTATAATTAGAAGGAGAAAAACTTAAAAAAGGGTGAGATGAGAAGAGAAGAGAGAGTAGAAGAGGAAGAGCAAACAACATGAGAAAGTGAAATAAAAGGGTGTAGAAGCATCTAGAAGAAAAAAATGATGTAAAATATTGATGTACAACCATATTAGCATGTATGCAATAACATTTCCTATTCACCTCAAATTCTCTTTTTTTTGTGTATATGTTTAAATGATTTATGCTTTGTGCTATTTAAGTTGTATGTTGTAGTTTGCTTGAACTAGTCTTTGTAAGGTTGCAGTTGAAAAGAATTTCCACATAAGTCTCACCGTCACATGACCCAGCTATTGCAGTCAAGCTGTCCAGTTGAGAACCGTTTGAGTAAAATGTTGTCGTGGCAAAGGATTCGTTCAGGAAGAATTAATATTGTATGAGATTGTCATCCTAACCCTTGTCGTCTTGCCAATTAAGAGAATTGTCATATAAGTAATTAATCATCATCTTACCGTCAAGGGAAAGTTTTGAGCTGGGCGGTGTGTTTTTATAAGTGGAAGCACCGTTTAAAAGTGGGTCGTCAAGGACGTCACTTACATTATCTATAATATAACCCAGGTCCAATTCTACCATGGATGTTTATAAAAAAGTATTATTAAAAAAAAAACCGTCATACCGATTACTGATATGAACAAGATGTGAAAAAGTATATCGTTTTAGAAAGAGAGTCTTCAAGAGAAAGTTAAGACAGATTGCCAACCAATTAAAAGCACCATCAGATGATTGTTGACACCCTTTAACGTAAGGTGAAAATACTGCTGTCCATCATTTACGTTGAATACATTGCCCCCACCTTGCCGGTGCATCACTATTCAAAGTTCCAAAATGTTGATCGTAAATCTTGATCGTTTAAAAAACAAGTTATAATGTAATGGCCGTCGATCTACTGACACACGGGACGAACGATCGGGAGAAGCAGTAAAGGGTAGGCCCGAGCATGTCGTGCCTCTCATTCCAGTGATGCTCGTGCTTTGGCTGGCAGGTAATTTTAACTTCTTTGATTCGCAAGGTTTTGTTGCCCCCAAGGGTTACGGCCTCGCCGGGGAGGTTGTTTAGTCTCTATCTCCTCTTGTTTGATTCCCAAAGCTAGATAAATTTGTTAAGATGTGTTGCTGTCGTATCTTTCAAATTATGTAACAATCTTTAGAGATTGATCTTGTCCATGGTAAGCTATAACTGTGTCTAAATATATGGTCTTGTAAAGGTCCATTTGTTCAGGGAAAAGAAGTTATAACGGATACCTGTGTGAATTTTAGGAAATTTTTAAATTTGTTTTATGTGGAATCTGTAGCTGCCACGAATTTCGGTAGGTTTTTTTGGGCTTTTATGGTTGTTATGCGCTATCCGCCCAGAAGTAGCCACACATATCTATGTGCACTCGGTCCCTATAACTACCATGTCATGATCATTTTAAATCTTTTAGGCAGCTGAAAGCATAGGAAAAGGAACAAACCTTTTACGCAGCTGAAAGGACCAGGAAAGGGACAAATCTATTTTACTCGCTGAAAGCACCAGAAAAGGGACAAGCATTCAGTCTGACAAGACCCAAGATTTAACCGTTGGACTTCCGCCCCCTTAAGGGGTTTGGAGAACCAATTGATGCCTGAAATTTTAAAAAAGGGACAAACCTTTTACGCAGCCGAAATGACCAGGAAAGGGACAAACCTTTAACACCGCTGAAAGCATCAGAAAAGAGACAAGCGTTCAGTTCAGTCCGACAAGACCCAAGATTTAAACCTTGAACTTCCGCCCCTTAAAAGATTTGGAGAACCAATTGATCTACACCTTAAACCTGAAATTTTTAAAATTATTAAATTTAATATACTTCCATCAAAACTGTTCCCAGTCCTTATCTTCATAAAACATATCCAAATATATCCAAATGCATATAATATATCTTATTGATCTATGCCAGAGGCTGAGGCACTTACTTTTTTTTTTTTTTTTTTCTAAAGGTAAAGGGAGAAGTGATTTTCAGGTTACAGACGAGGCAGGACACCTCTCGCAGGGAATGGGACCTTGAGAAGTTCTGATTTTATATATTATAATACAATTGCTTATCTCTTTGGATTTCAGCCCTCTGACCAAGATCATGATAAATAGAGTCTCATCAATCTAAAAATTGTGCAGTAGTTGGACACTTTAAACATGTAATTACTTGATAATCATGTCAGGAAATGTGGTAGAAACTTTATTCAAAGCTGTCTAAAGTTGCGAGGTTGTATTTGATTATTATATGATAAATTAGACAAATTGAGGAGGAATTACTAGCACTCATTTAAGCCCACGTGAAACCTGTTTTAAAAATATATGTATAACGAAATTCCATCATAATGGTTGTTTTGTATTACTAGCACTCATTTAAGCCCACGTGAAACCTGTTTTAAAAATATATGTATAGCGAAATTCCATCATAATGGTTGTTTTGTTTGACAGGAGAGAAAGGAAGAGGAGAAAGAAGGGTCAATATCCTATCCTACATTAACGACATTATTCAATGTTCCTCAAGATGCAAGATAGATTCAGAACCTGATTGACTCTCAAATAATGGTATTAGCCACATAATTCAATGTTCCTCAAGATGCAAGGCATATTCACAATCTAATTAATTCTCAAACAATGGCATTAACTTCCGTGTGATAACTTGGCTGATAGTCTGATTAAAATCCAAATTTTGGACTGAATCCTCTAATCCATGAATTTTAGATATTTATATCTCTATATATACTCTTTTGTATAATTGACATGGCTTGATATTTGGGAGCAATTTAGTATGGATTGGTAATAGTCGGTATTTGTCAATAATTTTGCAATGCTTATACATTTCACAAGGCTCTAATAAATTTCAATTTGTTTGTCTGTTTCCAACAGTACTCCTCAATTCTTTTAAATGAATCCTATTGGAAAGTATGTTAAAAATCAATCTTTTGAGTTGTCTTTATAGAGGTTAATCATTTTCATTTTCAAATAAGGTTCAAACTTCATCCTTTTTCAGGTTCCTGTATTGGTGAGCACTAATGGCCCCATATGTGAAAGTAGTATCATTGCACGATATGATAAGAATGATGTTCTACATACTTTTTACTGTGCAATGTTGAAAGAATTCAGTAAGTTTATAGTCGAAGAAACCAATGTTAGTTGTTTGGAGACTATGTATCTGGGTTTTTCTTTTTCAAATATGGGCCCTAAGGGGTTCTTGCATTCCAGTAACTTACTAAAAAGAAAGTTAATGATATGGTTAGTGGAATAACATAGAGCCCGTAACTTCAAAAATTATGAAGGATCCATTTAAAAAATAATAATTACATAGATTGTTAGTTTTTGATGGGATGTAGTATAAATATAAGATGTAAGATAACTATAAATTAATGGCACAATAATATAGAGGAAAATAATGACATAACATCTGCAAATAACTCAGAAATATATCAATTAATAAAAGTGACGAAAATACTACAATGCTGATATGAAAGGACTACATTGTACCATACTACTAAAGTATACCACAACCTTTATATTTACTACACACTTTTCTACTACATAAAAAACACTGCTTTTATATAAGAAGATAGATTCTTGTCCCTTACTCTCTGCCTATCTACCTTATGTGCATGTGGACTAATACACATTTACAACTTGCACATTCATTATAATATTTGAAATAACTTAATTAACTTTACGCCTATCTACCTTATGTGCATGTGGACTAATACACATTTACAACTTGCACATTCATTATAATATTTGAAATAACTTAATTAACTTTACTCTAAAGTTACTTACTTTAATTATGTAACAAAGATGGTCCAATTATGTAATCCATTTATATGACCCTAAGGATGTAATATATTCTAACATATTGACATCAACAACATTGTATACTCTAACATATTAAGATCAACATCATTCAACGGATTTCACCGCGATGAGGACATCAAGCTTACCTTCCAATGGTGAGCTGCTAACCCTCAATTTTAGTCGCTTACTTTATTCCTTTGGGCCTGTTGCCGTAACATTCACTCTTTCGTCTGAATTTGGAAGGTTGAGAAAGTTGTAGTTGCTAATCTTAGGAAAGCAACTGCGGCACTAAATACATACTCGGTTTCAAACTCCTATCTGGTTGGGCATTCTATAACTCTATAACTCTTGCATATATTGTGATGACTTCGAATCTGTTTAGAGGTTTCTCACTTCTAATGACTACGGAGTTCAGAGTTTCCACATGTTGAAGTTTATTTTTAGACTATGGTAAACCAACCCAACTTTAAGAAAGTTTTGGGGAAGTTTAACAGGCAAATTCTACCGTCCCTCATCCAGAGCATCCCAAAATATATATGTCCAGAAAGAAGAAGTATTAAAGTGGAACAAAATTCCAATATATGCAACGGAACCAAAATGATTCTTCATAAAAACATATATGAACCTTGAGCCCATATATACAGAGACTAGTTTCCCTGAAATTGCCTTTTCCTAAGTTTATAGTTTATTATTGCTTGGCATCATTAAGTAAAATTCGACTATCATGTGGTTGCAACTTAAGATGCATTTCACTGCTTATGCATATGATGGACTATGTCCTTATATTTGTCCAAACTAGAAATATGATTCTTAAGGACAAGTAGATTTGCATGATGTGTATCTAATATAAACACTGAAATGGAAGTGTCCTTGTTATGGGTAGAAATGAGGATCACTGCGAGTAGAAGTCTGTTTGCTTTGTTAAGTCGGGAAAATCAATCTATTCCAAAATAGTTGTTTTTTCCCCTGTTTCTTAATTTCATTCATCTTAATTGAAAACCATATATTAAGTTGTCTAGAAGATTCCCTGCAAAAGCATAGGCATGCATCTCAGAATAGCTTCATAATTATTTGTTGAACCACCATATCCAAGGTAAATATTTTTTCTTTATTTTTATAGTTATCTTTTGTTGCGATTTGTATTTGTTTGGGGCCTTCATATTTGCCTCTCTACTACAGTAATCTTGCAGATTTTATTCATGATATCATTTTTTTAATGTTCTTTTTAAGTATTATTTCTTATACACATCCTTCGTGGGATTAAATCCCGTTCACATCACTTATAATAATGTAAACCACACTTACGAAAATAATTTATATTTTATATTATGATATTAGTTTTAACATCTATAAGTTAACCACCAATTGAGATATGGTCAATTATTGTTTCCTACATTTAGTATCTTTGTAGATTTTTTTAATGTTGGCTAATATTTGTATCTGTGCAATCACAGCCATCCTCCAGAACAATATGATTCTGATTCTGCCAAGAGTTGAGATTCTGGACATATTTGTCAGTGGGTACGCACCGAATTTCATGTGTTATAGTTGCAGTTAGATGTTATGCTACTGTTTGAATAAAGGGTTTTGATTGTCCGGGCAAGGATACGAAATGCAGCATACCTGCATTTGCTTCATTAATACATTGACATTTCACCAAATTGCACATAATTTTACCATCATTGTACAATTTGCTTCATTAAGACATTGACATTTCACCAAATTGCACATCATTTTACCAAATTGTACAACATCGTTTTACCAAATTGTACAGTAACATTTCAGCAAATTGCTCAACACCAAACATAGGAGAGATAGTGTACAAAAGTAATTAAGAAGCATTCTTATAATTATAAGAGTGGGCCTTTTCAATGTGGCATTGTAAAGTCACATATTATCCTTTGGATTGTTTTCTCTGAGACTATTGTATCCAGAGAAGAAATATTCCTATAGATTTATAATTATAAGAGTGGGCCTTTTCAATGTGGCATTGTAAAGTCACATATTGTCCTTTGGATTGACTATTGTATCCAAAGAAGAAATATTCCTATAGATTTATAATTATAAGAGTGGGCCTTTTCAACGTGGCATTGTAAAGTCACATGTTGTCCTTTGGATTGTTTTCTCTGAGACTATTGTATCCAGAGATGAAATATTCCTATAGACTTGAGGTTTAGATTTTTGCCATAGCATGGATGATATATGAGGTGCTTATTCCTCCCCATTACTTGTACAGATATAAATTCTGCTCTTGGATGTACTTTTGAACTACAGGTATTTTAGCTTTGGACTTCCACATACATGCAAGGAAAATCTAGAGAATGAAGATTGGCATTTGGGACGTGTGTATGATGTTTCTTTTTATATGTAAGGAAATAGTATGTACATCTTATTCATGTAATTGACAATCAGTGGAAGTTATATTAATTTTTTAAAGTAACTTTTTACTTCGAATTTAATATTTAAATAAAAATTTAATATATATAATTTTTTTTGCTAGAGAAAAAGAGGTTGAATTTGAGTCCCTTGTCCTTGACAAACCACAACTCTCTTCTTTAAAGCTTAACATTTTACAAACAAATTCAATTCTCATTTCAATTGAATTGCTATAGCTAGATATCTACATATTTTTCATAAAAAGTCTAAATTCTTGATTTTTTTTTTTTTTTTTATCTTCTTTAATTTTTTTTTAATACGAACATTCTAAAATCTAGCATCTTTCTTCTTGACATTTTCGTGCAGCAACCTACACAATACCAAAACTCCACCTCTATTGTCTATGCACTACATTTTAGTGGAGTCATATTTTCAAAACTTCACATTATCATAGTCCACTTTACCAGCTCTATGGATTGTTAGTTTCCTTCATGAAGCATAAGTGCAATCACAAGAAATATAATAAATAATTTAGCATAGCAGTTTCAAAAAGTTGAAATTTCATGACTAAATCTTATCAAGGGATATAATAACTAAACTATGGGTTATTATATCTTTCAGTGGTCTCCGCCCTTTCATTCCCCTCGCCTCAGGTGTTTTTGGCGGTACTTGCTCCCCCACGCGATGTGGGAAGTTTGGAAAGCAAGAAATGCAAAGATCTTTAGGGAGAAGACGGTGGCTACGATATTATTGAGTAATCGGATTATTGGTAAAACGGTGGAGAGTGTGGAAATCGTCGCGATGTCTATGGACTTGTCGGAGGCATCGAAGCAGTGCAAAATTAGGTTGGAACAATTTTTGGGCTTTGGAAATACAGATCGACCACCGTCGACGCCTAACATAAGAAATTTTATTAAATGGTCTGCCCCCCTGTCGGGTGGGTGAAATTAAATTTTGATGGGGCAGCAAAGGGAAGAATGGGGAAGGCAGGCTCGGGTGGCGTTATCCGGGACCATTATGGAAATATTTTGCTGGCATATGTTGATTCTTTGGGTGTGAATTCTTCGCAGGTGGCGGAGGCGAGGGCGACTTACCTCGGGATTACCTTGCTTAACGAATTCAATTTTAAGAAAGTTGTTATTGAGGGCGATTCCCGCAACATTATTAATATGCTTATTGGAGCATGCCATGTTAGTTGGAAGGTCGCCAATCTAATTTATGAAGGAGTAAAGTTGTATCGGGAGTTGGAAGATGTTCAAATTTGTCACACGCTCAGGGAGGGAAATGTTGTTGCTGACGCGATGGCGAATACTAGAGTGAATCTTCATGGATATAGGGTATGACAAGGGGACTTTCCACAGGACCTCATCAACTATGCTCATTTTGATGTTGGTTAATTGGTCTCGGGTGGTGGTAGTTCGCTTGGTTAGAAGATTTGGTGCAGTTTTTAAAGAGGTGGGACAGTTGTATCTCTTTGCCAGTTATGTGGCTTGTCTTTTCCTTACTTGTATTCCTGGACGGGAACGGTATTTTAAATACCAAGTTTATTCATTTATGAAGGTATTTTTAAATACCCAATCAATTTATTAATCAATGGTCATTAATGAAGGTATTTTTAAAACCCCATTTAATTCATTAATGAAGGTATTTTTAGATACCCAATCAATTTATTAATTATGGGTCATTAATGAAGGTATTTTAAATACCCCATTTAATTCATTAATAAAGATATTTTGAAATACCCCATTTAATTCATTAATAAAGATATTTTGAAATACCCCATTTAATTCATTAAAAGGTATTTTTAAATACCCAATCAATGTATTAATTATTGGTCCTTAATGAAGGTATTTTTAAATACCCAATCAATGTATTAATTATTGGTCCTTAATGAAGGTATTTTTAATACCCCATTTAATTCATTAATGAAGGTATTTTTAAATACCCAATTAATTTTAAAAAAAGGAGCGGGAATTATTTCGAATATGAGAAGCAGGAATTATTTCAAAAATGGGGAGCGGGAATCAAGAATATGTTTCTGCCTTGGTTCGTCTACCTACCTTGGGAAGTGGTTATCTGCTAGGGACCGTTGGGATGCGGCTCAAATGTCTGGTGGGATTATATCGGAGTTAGATGCTATGTTGTAGAACTACCTTGGCTCTCTCACAGGTCTTCTCGGATCTCCCGACCCTTTGGATCCTGTGGTTTGTGGTGCCGGTTTATGCAGTTACTATTTTGTTTTGGTTAGTGTTGTAGTACAATTTTTGTACTCTTCTATTTAAGTGTTGAAGTGCACTATTTTGGTTTGTTGTCTTCTTTCGGTTGTAAAAGGTTTTGGGGCCCTTTCAAAACCCTCTTCCCTTAATTTTACCAAAAAAAACTAAACTATGGGTTATTATATAATACAAGTGGAATTCATTTTAATCCCAAATAACTAATTAAAAAACATATTTTTTTAATAAGATATAAAATGAATTTCATTCATATTATAATGACATTTTAACAAATCATAATGGTATTTGTTATTTTAATAAATAGTTTAGTAAAACTTGAAACTTTCAATCCATTCCATAATCCAACCAACAACTCAAATAATCCATTTAGCCATGAAGTCCATTTGATATCATCTTCTTATACTAAAACATACAAAACTTTTACTTGCTTTATGAAATCATAATCCACTTTACCAAATCTAGATTGTTAGTTTTCTCCAATGCATTGATCTATAAATGGATCCCCTGAAACATTTTTTAATTCTTTGAAATATTATTTTGAATTTGTTCCTTTCAGATTTTTCTTGTCAATTTCAATTGAACTTACTGCATCCTCTAACCATGGCAAAGAGAATTTAACTTCATGATCCTCTATTAAAACATTTCTATTGGCTAGTCTATCTACACATTGGACCCCTTCCCTTAACGTATGGGTAAGCCTAATTTCTTCAAACTCTATAGCAAGGTCTCATGTATGTTCAATGTGGCCTTTGCTTTCCTTAAAATTGCATTTATTATTATTAGTGAATTGTCTTCCATCCATACTCTATTCCATTTTATTTGTTAGCATATTTTTAATCCTTCCATAGCCACCCAAGCTTCAATTTCATTATTTATCTTAAATCCACTACTAAAACCAACTCTGCTTCCAATGGTTTCCACTTTATATTTTTTCCTTCCATTTGTTTCTTCTATAATTATAATTGATTTCTTGATGTTATCAATCAATGTAACAACCCAAAACTATCAACCCATTTTTTTAAAAGGAACGATTACAATAAAACCCTTCTTTTAAATTTTTGACATACAAGGCTTCACACATTTGAGTTCCAATCATTGCAAACGACCTTCAATGGACATGAGTGGTCAACTCCCATAGTTTTTTGGGGTTCACCTTTAGAAGGATGCCAAAACTGGTCACCCCACCTTTTCCATACTCTCATCAGCATAGGACCATGCGACCGCGATGTAGGTATTATCCTTTAAGACCCATAACACTTAAAGGGGATGCTTACTCTCTAACCTAACTCTAAGTTCATCTAGGAAGGTTAATCAAGCGTATAGTATTGGTGCTTAGTTACCACACCTCTATGGGCTAACTAAGATCATTGCCACTTCGTTGATAACTAACATGATCCTACTATTGGTTACTACACCTCTATGGACTAAGGAAATCACCATTGTTGTCTTATGAATGGTTTCACAACTTTAGTTGGAGTACACTCGAACCATTTTGTTTAAGATGCAATGATTCACAAGTAGACCTGGCTATTGTATTCGTATAACTCCTTCTAGGTGCATGAGTCCCTAGCTATAAGTATTTTTATTACTTGCTGAGATAAATGACTGGAGATATCAAGGATTCTAAAATATTGCAGCCACTTAGAGAGGGCAGGTCTCGTAGCCACCTTGATAGGGCGGATATCTTGCTAAGTGAGCAATAGAAATGATTGATATTTGATGATGATCCATTGGATAAAACTATTCTACCTATGTATAGATGAAAAGAAACAATGAATGGGCGTGACCAATCGAGGCATCGTCATGACTATTGAGATCATTACATGGCTCCCTCCCTCAAAAGCTTTGTCCTTAAAGTTGGAAAAGGCTGGGAATTACTCTTTGTCTCCATTGTAGCATCTTCTTTTGGAAGGCCACTTAATTAGGAACTCTTGAATTTGGCATGAGCGAAGATGTCATACTCTGGTTCGTAGTATGGCTACTTTATCAAGTAGTGGAAGCTATGTCTGGGATTGATGAACTACTTTGTAAGGTTCATAAAATCGAGGTACCAATTTTTGATTAGATGTGATCTTCTGTAACACCCCAAGTCAGCCCACTTGGTTGTCTAATCACACCAAGTCTTTCCACTTGGTTGTCAAATGTCAGAGATATCATTATGAGAACATTTATTTATTTATTTTATTTTATTTATTTATTTATTTATTTATCTCTTGTTTCATTTTCTAGTATGAGCATGTTAAATTCATATTCATGAGTGTCATTCTGTTGTAGTTGGAATACTCATGAGATCGATATTGGCCAAATCCCGTATAGTTACCTATTTGAACTTCATTCTCCAACCAAGATTCCAAGTTCAGGCAGTGGGTTTCTTTTCCTCTAGGGCCCATAACACCTAGAGGTGTGACACGTAACTTTCCTGTGTCTTTACATGAATACATGAATTTATATCTTATAATTAAATCATGTAAGACTTAGCGCATACATGCTCGAGCTAGACGATCAATCATTCTTTATGAAGCATCATTCTTTAATATTTACTTAGCTATGGTTTGAATTGTCTAAAACAGTTTTTGACTAGTCAAAGGTTAAGCATTCTCTATTTTCTAATGATTTCGATATTTAGTAAAGTAACACAAGTTATCTAGTTTCCACCTTTCTATAATATAGGTTTACCACTAAAGCTGAATAGAAATCACTAAACATTGGAAACGTTGTAATCAATGTTAAAAGATCTATAAATATGCCATACAATTTTATTAAGATTCCTTTTTAATTATTTAATTAAACTAATAGAAGCTACCTCTCAAATAAGTAAAAGGAAGACATTTTCTATTAATCAAAACTCTACAAAATTTAGGCTACATAAATAAAGGGTTAAATGGTCTTCTTTAGTCAAAATAGGTGTTGTGGTTAAGGCTCCATGTTATTTAAACTAAAAAAAGTTTAGTTCATTCTGTTATAAATAAGAAGAATAGTGTCATCCATATTTCATGTAAGACACTGCACAATGAACACTTTGAAGTAAATTTGACATATAATTTCCACACAAATGTCTTCGTCCATCAACTTCTTCAAACTGATGTGACGGTATCACTAGCTATGTTTTCCCAAATATCTCTTGGACATAATCTTGGTTAAAGTTGGGTGTTCTTTAATCCTAAGGATAAAGCTTTAATTACTAACTATGTTATGACTATCCTACTAATTTGTTTCTACGTTTCACATTCTAAACTCGATTTAAAGCATGCAAACAGACATAATAAAATCTTAAAGTAGTTATCAAAATAAGACCTGTTTTATACACAATGAATTACTCGTCATCTCAACTAATCATGGTGTTTTTAAGCTTAAACGTTTTACATATGAATTGTACTAACATTCAGATGAGCTATAATGATCCCTAGGCAAGATATGCACTCAGAGAGATAAAGTTAAAGACTATATTCGCTGCATGTAATTGTATGGTTTCAGATTAAGTTTAGGAACTAAATTTTATAACTAAAGTAAAAGAAATCCCCATTAATGAGAACAATCACCACTTAATTACTGATTCGTGTTTAATACAATCATATCCTATGCTTCAAGGCTTTCGTAAATAGGTGACCACATTTTAATTTTATTAGTTCATAATTCAAAATAGACATACTTGACGCTATTGAACACAAGCTCAACTTGACTTCGTAGAAATTAAACTTTCATTAATTGCTGCAAAGTTACATACAAAGCAATAGTTCTTCTAAACATATAACACAATATTGCACTCCATTTCAAACAGTGAGTTATAAATGACAGTAGCATCATACCCATTTAAAATTGCAATTTACACGATTTACATCTTGTATCCAGAATTCAACCATTCATGTTTTCCAAAGCTATGTTTCAATAGTCAATGTAAAGTTTACAACTTTGCTCTAAGTATATCCAAAGAACTATATATTCTATTACTACTGCATGTAACAGTTTAGCTATAATTTTCTTACGTCTCAAGCCTCAATATACCCCTGAGTAGAGTTACAAAGTATGCAATTATAAAACATTTCTCTTTCATTTTTATGTGCAGATCTTGAACCTGAACGCTGTTAGAGTCATTAAAAGACAACATGCATTATTTTTTTTTGCAATTTTCAACAGTAGTATTCCTCCTTACACAAATTATCCGGTGTTATCCAAGGGTCATAATGGTCATCTACAATGAAGTGCATCTAACCCTAGAATGCATACATCATTTCCATATTTAATTCAACATGCAGAGCTTCAAACATGTTCCAACTCAAATCACAATATCCCAGCATAATTTAACTCAACATGCAACATCAAATATTTCCAAAATGGAAGAACTCAGTCTTGGTTCACAAATAACCAGACACCCAGTAACACATCGGTGCTTAATATTAACATGGCATACAACAACATATGATCTAAAGAAGGATAATATTGGCCTTGGTTCACAGCCAAGCAGTCACACAACACTCCAACGAACGCATGCAATATAAGCATATCCAATTCACACAGGGTATAATTTTTTTTAGTTTTCTAAAATACGTATGCTATTATGGGAATGCATACAGAGCACCATCATAATGTTTTTTTTACCATACAAATAGATTTTATTTTCCATTGGCTTTTCCTTAAGATTTTTAAATTAGAATGGGCTTACTGTTTTCTCCATGCAAACATCACTTGTTCTTCTTTTGTCGTATTTTTTTCTCTTCTCCTCTAACGCCTAGCTCACTCACTCCGTTCTCTCCTCCTCCAACACTTAGTTCTCTCTTCGCCGAAAGACACCATGCATACCATTCTATGCACCCTTTTTTTCTCTCTATGTCCACCATCTAGATATGGTTTTTCTCCACTCCTCTTCGCACACAAAATTTGGCATTGGTTTAAAGTTTGTCCATTCTAATAAAACGCCAGGTGGAATCCACTTCACCATGTTCAACAACCTTAAAAACCTCCATAAAAATAATTGCCTTCTTCAAAGAGTACCTCAACAATACTTCTATGGTCTCGTACTATTTTATTTTATAATTTTAATATGACACTTATTTAAATTCCTTTATTTTCCTTGCCTCCAAAGCATCCATAGAACATTAAGGTTTATTTGCTTCAATGCAATTATATATTAATATTTATGCAATTAGTATATTTTTTATAAATGTTATATATATATATATATATATATATATATATATATATATATATATATATATATATCAATTTTAAATAAGTCAATTTCCAGAACAAAACACACATGTTCCTTTTAAAAACTCTGAATACTACTACTTATTTATTTTTTATTTTTTATTTTTGTTCTAGATATATTTCATTAATTTTAAACTATGACTCTTATGTATTAAGCACTTTCATTGCATTCCAATAATTTAAACTATGGCTCCCCTGCATTAAGCACTTTCATTTCTATACAAACAACACAAATCACAAATTATCAAACATCGAACACCCCTACAAATGCAGCTACATGATATGCATTCTACATGGACCATTGGCGAATGCATCGTCTATAGGGTTCTTTACCCCTATCAACTAGAGAATACACCACTGCTCATCATCTCCCTTGACTTACCTTGTACTGGAATAATCCTTTTACCTATTGAGGAGACCTCTTTCCTTTGCATTTCCCTACCAGTAACAATTACCTATCTCCTACAACCACAGATACATTAGCAGTATCTCATCCTTACAGGTAAATTATACGTACAAGAAAATAGAGTTTTAAAGGGTTGTTACATACTCCCCCCCTAAGATTAAACATAGTCCATGTGTTTGCATTTACCATCAAAAGCATAAAAATAAAAATAATGCCATGATAATAAAAAATCAATTCAACACATCAACAATTGATCAACATTCCAAACATGTGAGGGGTCATGAACATATTTCTTGAGAAGGGACATATGGAATGTATCATGAATTTTTGATAAATTAGGTGGCAAGTCTAATTTGTAGGCAATCGGGTTCAGTTTTTTAGCAATTTCAAAATGTCCTACAAATCGTGGACTAAGCTTAGAGGATTTGATAAAACTTTTATTAGGTTTAACTCTTAGGAATACTTTATCTCCCACAGTGAATTCCCTTGGTGTTCTCTTTAGATCCACATAACTCTTTTGTCGATCTGAGGCTTCCTTGAGCCTTTGATGAGTTTCATTAAGTTGGTCTTTCATTTCCCTGACCATATCTGGCTCGATCATCACCCGATCCTCTAGATTACTCCATGACAATGATGTTGTGGACCTTCTCCCGTATAGAGCCTCAAATGGAGCCATATCTAAAGAAGTATGATAACTATTATTATAAGCAAACTCAACTAGGAAAATATAATCTTCCCATTTCGTCTGATGGTCCATACAATACATGCGGAGCATATCCTCTAAGATTTGATTTACCCTTTAAATTTGTCCATTTTTTTTGGGTGATAGGCAGTACTAATATTGAGTTTCATTCCCCATGCTTGGTGCATTATCTACCAAAAATTAGATGTGAATCGAGAATACCTATCTGATATAATGATTTCAAAGAATCCATGTAGTCGTACCACTTCCCTAGCAAATTTTTGGGCTACAACGAAAGCTCCGTATTTTATATTTCCAGGCATAAAATGTGTCACCTTAGTTAATTTATCCACTACTACAAAAATGGCATCATGTTGAAAATGATTCTTAGGCAGTACAACAATAAAATCCATAGTTACAACCTGCTATTTGTATTGTAGAATATCATGCAAAAATAAGCGTCCAGCTGGATGTAGATGTTTCGCTTTTACCTTTTGACATTCTAAACATTTAGCCACAAATTCAAAAATATCCTTTTTCATTCTTGGCTAGTAATATTATTTTTTCAAATTTGCGTACATCTTCACATAGTCTGGATGAGCAGAATATGGAGCACTATGTGCTTCTTGCAGGATCACATTTCTCAGTCCTCGATCATCAAGTACCGCTATCCTATTTTTGAAGAACAATGTATCCTTCCAGATTCTAAATTCCTTCGCTTTATTAGATTCTTGTTGAACTAATTCTTGATACTTCTGATAATATTCATCTTGAATTTTTAATTTTTTTAATTATAGCAGATTGACAATGTGACATAGCATTGATATGTCTTCTTCAACTTAAAGCATTTGCTAATTTATTTTCTTTTCCCTTAATGTACTCTATACGAAAATCATATTCCACCAGAAACTTCATCCAGCGCCTTTGTCTAGCATTGATCATTGGCTGAGTAAAAATATATCTTAAACTTTGATGATTTATTCTGAGCTCAAAATATTTACCGAGTAAATAATTATGCCACATTTTCAGAGCATGCACAACCACAACCAATTCTAGGTCATGTGTGTCATATTTTACTTCGTGTTTCTTAATTTTTTGGGACTCATAAGCAATAACACCATATTCTTGCATGTTAACCCCACCTAATCCTTCCAAAGAAGCATCAATACATACAACAAATGGTTGCTTAGGATCTGCTATTTTTAGAATAGGTGTTATCGTTAGCTTTTCTTTAAGAATTTTGAAAGCTTCTTCACATCGTTCTATCCATTTAAAATATTTTTCTTTCTTTTGGAGATTGGTTATTGGATAAGCTATCCTAGAAAAATTCTGAATAAAATGATGATAATATCCAGCCATCCCCATAAAACTTCTCACCTCAGAAACATTTGTGGGAGCAGGACAATAAATGATAGCCTCAATCTTCCTTGGATCAACAGATACCCCTTCAGCTGAAATTACATGTCCCAAATATTGTACCTGGGTTGCATAAAACTCACATTTGGACATTTTTCCATATAATTGATTCTTTCTAAGTATCTCAAGAGCAGTCCTCATATGTAGATCATGCTCTTCTTTGCTTTTGGAATAGATCAATATGTCATCCAAGAATATCAACACAAATCGATCTAATTATTTTTGAAACACACTATTCATCAAATTCATAAAAGCTTCTAGAGCATTAGTCAACCCAAAAGGCAACATTGTGAATTCATAATGAGCATATATGGTTTGGAAAGCATTTTTGTGGGTATCTTCCTCTCGAATTCTCAACTGATGATAACCAGATCTAAGATCAATTTTGGAGAAAATTATGGCTCCTTTCAGTTGATCAAAAAAATCATCTATTTTGGGTAGAGAGTACTTATTATTAATAGTCATCTTATTTAACATTTTGTAATCAATACATAACCTTAGTGTCTCATCTTTCTTTTTCACAAAAAACATTCGTGCACCCCACGGTGAAAAACTAGGTCTAATATGTCCTTTTTCTAAAAGTTCTTGAGTTCTTGCAGCTCTATTGTGGTCATCCTATAAGGTGCTCGAGCTATTGGCATTGCTCTTGGTAAAAGTTCTATAGTAAAATTAAAATCCCTTTGGGGTGGAAGACCAGGTAATTCTTCAAGAAAAATATCTTGAAATTCATTTAACACTAGATATGTTTGGAAAAAGACTCGCTCTGGATTCATTTTCTTCCTTTTAATTAAGTTTAACCACAAATACTCTACTACCCTTCCTTAGAGTTCTTTTAACTTGCATCGCAATCAAAATATGTGGTTCCATTGATTCACGTCCGCAATGAACCTAAATCCTTTGCTTGGTGTCATCAGTGAAATACTCATAAGATCAAGATTGACCAAATACCATATAGTTACCTATTTTGAATTTCACTCTCCACCCGAGATTTCCTTGGCTAAATCCCCATTAATGAGAACAATCACCACTTAATTATTGATTCGTGTTTAATACAATTGTATCCTATTCTTCAAGGCTTCCATAAATAGGTGACCACATTTTAATTTAATAAAGTTCATAATTCAAAATAGCCATACTCGACGTTATTTAACACAGGCTCAGCTTGACTTCGGAGAAATTAAACTTTCATTGATTACCACAAAGTTACATACAAAGAAATAACTCTTCTAAACATATAACACACTATTTCACTCTGTTTCAATCAGTGAGTTATAAATGAATGTAGCAACATACCCATTTAAAATTACAATTTACACGATTTACATCTTGTATCCAAAATTCAACCATTCATGTTTTCCAAAGCTATGTTTCAATGGTCAATGTAAAGTTTACAACTTTGCTTTGTGTATATCCAAAGAACTATATATTCTATTACTACTACATGTAACAGTTTACCTATAACTCTCTTATGTCTCAAGCCTCAATATACCCCTGAGTAGAGTTACAAAGTACGCAATTATATAAAATTTCTCTTTCATTTATATGTGCAGATCTTGAACCTGAACATTGTCAAAATCATTAAAAGACAACATGTACTATTTTTTTTGCAGTGTTCAATATTAGTCTTCCTCCCTACACGAATTATCCGGTGTTATCCAATGTTCATAACGGTCATCTACAATGAAGTGCATCTAACCCTAGAATGCATACATCATTTTCATATTTAATTCAGCATGCAGAGCTTCAAACATGTTCCAACTCAAATCACAATATCCCAACATAATTTAACTCGGTATGCAACATCAAATATTTCCAAAATGTAATAACTCGGTCTTGGTTCACAACCAACCAAACACCCAGTAACACATTGGTGCTTAATATTAACATGGCATACAACAACAGATGATTTAAAGAAGGATAATATTGACCTTGGTTCACGACCAACTAGTCACACAACACTCCAATGAATGCATGCAATATAAGCATATCCAATTCACACAGGGTATTATTATTTTTTTAGTTTTCTATAATACGTATTATATTTTGGGAATGCACACAGAGCACCATCGTAATGTTTTTTTTTACCATACAAATAGATTTTATTTTCCATTGGCTTTTCCTTAAGATTTTTAAATTAGAATGGGCTTACTATTTTCTCCATGCAAACAACACTTGTTCTTCTTTTTTCATGTTTTGTTCTCTTCTTCTCTAACACCTAGCTCACCCACTCTATTCTCTCCTCCTCCAATGCTTGGTTCCCTCTTCATCGAAATACACCATGCATACCATTCTGTGCACCCCGTTTTCTCTTTGTGTCCACCATCTAGAGATGGTTTTTCCCCACTCCTCTTTGCACACAAAAGCCGACATTGGTTTAAAGTCTGTCCATTCTAATAAAATGCCAGGTGGAATCCACTTCACCACGTTCAACAACCTTAAAAACCTCCATAAAAATAATACTGACAATTCCCTATTTGCCTTCTTCAAAGAGTACCTCAACAATACTTCTATGGTCTACGTACTATTTTATTTTATAATTTTAATATGACACTTATTTAAATTCCTTTATTTTCCTTGCCTCCAAAGCATCCATAGAACATTAAGGTTTATTTGCTTCAATGAAATTATATATTAATATTTATGCAATTAGTATATATATATATATATATATATATATATCAATTTTAAATAAGTCAATTTCTAGAACAAAACACACATATTCCTTTAAAAACTTTGAATGCTACTACTTATTTGCTTTATTTATTTTTGTTCTAGATTTATTTCATTAATTTTAAATTATGACTCTTATGCATTAAGCACTTTCATTACCTTCCAATATTTTAAAGTATGACTCCCATGCATTAAGCACTTTCATTGCCATACAAACAACACAATTCACAAATTATCAATCATCAAACACCCCTACAAATGTAGCGACATATGCATTCTACATGGACCACTGGCAAATGCATCACCTATAGGGTTCTTTACCCCTATCAACTGGTGAATACACCATCGCTCATCATCTTCTTTGACTTACCTTGCAACAAAATAATCCTTTTGCCTGTTGAGGAGACCTCTTTTCTTTGCATTACCCTGCCAGTAACAATTACTTGTCTCCTGCAACCACAAATACATTAGCAGTATCTCATCCTTATAGACAAATTATGCGTACAAGAAAATAGAGTTTTGGAGGGTTGTTACATCTTCAAGGATAAGTGTTTATAAGGTTGTAAGCACAAAAATACCATAGCTCCAACTTTTGACTTTTGAGTTTGTGGATAGCGATAGGGATACATATTAGGAGGTAGACTTCCTGGAACAAGATGTATGGCATGATCATGTGATCTCTTAAGAGGTAGACCCCTTGGTTCCCTGAAGACTTCTTCATAACTATCCATAATGTTGTAAAGATCCTTTGGAAGAGTTGCAATAGTATCCAAGGATTGGGCTTTGATGGAATTTATTTGGGCTATAAAATATTTCTTTAATAACCTCTTAATGCTATGTGAACTCACAATGTTGGAGGGAGGAGGTTGTATCCTTGAAGACAAATTGCTTTTCCCTTCTCTGTCCATTTGATGTATAATTTTTATAGATTAATAGTGGCATCGCCTAGTTGATATAACCATTGAGCTCCTAAAATGACGTATGGGCTTCCTAGGTTCATAATAAAGAGCATACCCATTAATGAATAATTCCACATTTGGATAGTGATCCTAGGCATCCGACCCACACATTGTGCATTGCATCAATTTTCAATTACAACTAGAAATTTATCTTGAGTTGAATTATAGATATACAAGCCTAAGGTTTTTATTGTTTTAAAATTGATGAAGTTATATGTACTTCCCGAATCGATCAACACATTAACAAGTTGGTGTTTAATGAATCCTTGTACTTTGATAGTATGATGAGCTTGAATATCCATAAGTGCATGTACCAAGAGAGCCATGGAATCATCTTCTTGGGTGTCATCATTTGCTAGTTCTATAGATGGCTCAGGTTGAGAAAAATCTTCTTGTTGGGTGTCGTCTAATGCATCATCATATTCTAAGTGAAATTTTTGACGTTGCACACAAACTTGTTCTCTTGGGTAATGTGAATGATATTTAAAGCAGAATAATCATATGGAATGCTCAGTATTGTGGTAAGGATGATGATAGTTGAAATCTCGACAATATGGAGGGAAGAAATCTTAGAGTTTTTTTTTTTTGCTTGAGCTATACGTTGTGCATCATCTAGGGTATAGGTATCATGCATGTCCACTTCCTTACGAATCTTATCTTTAAGGCCATATCAAAAAGAAAAAACCACCATTGTTGGACTTAATTCATGTGTATAGGTGCATAGACTAGTAAAGTTCGAGATATAGTCGTCTACTGATCATGTTTGTTTAATTTGCATAAGATAAACCACGTATGATGTGGAAGATCCTTTATCGTATCTTCTAAGAAATTTTTCCTTAAATTCGTGCCATAAAAGAGGACACTGATTTTCACAAAGTTTTCATAACAACCATTGATATGCTTGTGTACCTAATTTAGAAGCTGCAAAAGACATGGCCTATTTTCAAAATATGGTGTAATATGATAAGGACTTCCATTTTTTCCAGCCATCCATGAGGATCAACCCTTCAAATGTGGGTATGCCAATTCGAGGAACTTGGACATCATGAGGCCATTCCAAATATTTGGAAGCACCACCTGCTTCTAGATCTAAATCATTGGTGAAGCCTCGGTTAGAAGCAACCACTTGTCTTTGATGAGTATTTAAGGGTTCGATATTGAGAGCATCTTGTGACCTAGGGGTATGAGGAGGTGTTGCAGAGGTTATATGAGTTTCAAGGTTTCTAAGCATAGTACAAATATCCCTTAGCATTATTTCTTGTTGAGTCAGATATTGCCATAAGGGATCATCCACATTGTAGAAATTGGGATAGATTCTCTAGGAGGAGGGTTATTGAGAAAAGGGCTAGCATTATTTGAATAAGGTGAAGCTATAAAATTGAGCAACGAATAATGGAATTGATCAAAACTATTGATGTTGTTGGGAGTACCTTGATTTCTTGGTGGTCGCCTTCTTGTCATAAACTCATTAATTGATCATTTAGTATGTTGTAATCAGTCGTTTTCTCCTCGTGTCCAATCACTCATGCACTAAGTTGCACTTGTTGGAGTAGCACTAGCTTTTTTGATGGGAAAAAGAAAAAATATATTTTCTTTGGTGGCCAAATAATTATTTGCTACAAAAATTTGATTTTTTTATCAACTATCACTAGGTTTGTTTTGAATTTGAATCTCCAACTATCAATTTAACAATGGTGAATCTCCAATGTTCAATTTAACAATGGTCAAATTTCAAATAGGTTGCCAAGGTCAGCATGGGTGTGAACCCCATGAAATTAGTAGTGAACAACTCGTAACTGAATACACTGTGTGCTTGACCTTTTATTGTGCTTAAGGACTTTCCACTTTGTCAATGTGGGATTAAACTCCTAAGCGGATTTAAAATTTATTTGTTTTAACAACTAGGATCTTCAACAGCGAGATTACGAAATGTAATGGGCACATGGATATTACTAAATGGGTTGATCATGGATCGAACTAGATACATGGTACGAATCGCGAGGGACAAGCAATATGAGAATCATACTAGACACATAGTACAGATCAAGAGGGACAAGCAGGATGAGGACATGAATTGGACTTGACACTTGGCACAAAATAAGAATAGGATGAGTGTTTGGAGTCAACGGGTGATGGCTACACGTGCACAATGAGCATCTTGTGATAGCGGATCAAGACAGTAACAATGTCAGACAACGGTCAGATGTCACATTTTGAGATAGTAAGAGCAAATAGTGCACAAAGGATGAGATGATTAAGGATTTACAGGGGAGTGACCAATAAGAGCTAGTCAAAATATTATAAGGGCATCAGTGATTTTATATTACATGAGTACCCATGAGCCATGAATGTGGGATACAAATTTCACCAAAAAACAAAAGAAAAAAAAATTGACGAAGCTTATTTCTTGAGGATGTGAGCGGACCAACGTCGAGCATCAATCGGAGGAGAGAATAGGTTTTATACGTTGCGATCTTGCAGTTTCAATTTTAATCATCAATGATTATTTCCCACGTGAAAAATCAATTAATTGATACTCTCAAAAAATGGTCCACCAATTAGGGTTACATGGAACGATGTGGATGGAGATTAGGGCTTCACGAAGATTAATTATATTATATGAAATATTAATCCAGTTTTTGTAAAGATGTTTACTCACCATGAATCAAAATTTGGTTTGCATATTAGTGAAATTCTAAAACAGTTGATGTTGCGGATAGGAAGATGGATTGACCAAATCCTAAAATAGGAAGAATAACACTACAAATAGCACCTGCACTTCTCGATAGAACCCAATACCTGTGAATAACACCTATATTTATGTCTGCAGATTTTAATCATAAATTTGCATGGATTAAGCATTCAAGGGCTACCGCTGAGTCTTGTGCTTAGTTTTAAACCTGTATGTGCTTTACGTTGTGGAACTAAGAGAGTTTTAAGGACATGTTTTTGGCAATGTAGCTTTTGGACGTGGAAAATATTTCTAATTATCTTTTGTTCTCAAAACTTGGATATGACAAAAATACCTTAATATTACATATCGTAACTTAGTAGACTGTAACTTAACGAGATAACTGACATGTTGGAAATGAGTTGTATTGTAATAGCAGTTAACAAACAATGGCACAATGATTATTTAAACCAAGCCACTTACTCGATTGTCTAAAATTTTCCAAGAATATGTTGAATGGAAAGTCACACATCGAACAATAATTGATACCGATTCATCATGTATGGTCTGTAGAAACTAAAAATTTAATGTTTTAAAACCTTAGTCACTGAAATTATTTCTTTCGCTTGTAGAGGTTTTCCTTGATCCCAGACTTCAAACCTAAATTTTAGAATGCGCTTTGCTTGTATTTGATGCGGTCATACCTACCCAAGCAGTTGTGTTAATCTAGGAAAGCAGCTCTGATACCACTTGTAAATATTTTTATTACTTGTCGAGATAAATGATCGGATATATCAAGGAATTTTAAGCATTGCAACCACTTAGAGAGGGTAGGTCTCATAGCCACTTCGAGAGGGTGGATCTCTTGCTAAGTGAGCAATAGGTCTCATAGCCACTTCGATAGGGTGGATCTCTTGCTAAGTGAGCAATAGATCTTGTAGCCACTTTGAGAGGGTGGATCTCTTGCTAAGTGAGCAATAGAAATGATTGATGTTTTATGATGATCCATTGGATAAAATTATTCTACCTATATATAGATGAAAATAAACAATGAATGGACATGACCATTCGAGGAACTGACATGACTATTAGGATTGTTACACTAGCAATTACATTCTCGCAACTCCTAGGGTCATGGCTACCTGGGTATTGCATTCACACAACTCCTCCCAGGATTGGGCTTTAAATTATTGACTCGGGTCCATAAGAGATTCTAACCACCCCAAGACAATTTTATCATAAATAATTCTTGTACTTTAAAATATAATTCTAATGTAAAGCTACAAACATCACTTCATATCAAAAGCATGTTAAGGCAAGTCATAATCCATTTAATCCATAAAATATAAACAAGAATACCTCTTAAATAAAGCCCTTATTGTGCATATTTCAAATGCTTGACATAAAGCTATTTATCAAATGCTTTTTGATAGAAAAAATGCATAACATGATAAACCAAGTATCTAACATAAAGATGCATTTCTGTAGTTGATATAACTCAATAATAACTATCCAAAAATATTGCTCAAATCACTTAATGTACAAAACCTAAGATATCATTAAAGCAACATAATCTTTCAGTTTGTACAATAATCAAGTTTACAAAACTTATTGAACAAATCAATCTTTACATAGCCTTTGATTTCCACAACATCTATACAATCAAATTACTATGAAGTCATCCATCAAGAATATTTAAGCCATATTTAACTCTGCAAGCTCCTTCATGATATGGAATCCACCCATAATTAATGAGGAATACTTAGGGATTAGGACAACTCTAGATGCAATGCAACTTAAATCATGCCTTTTCTATTATGCAAACAACCATGCATAAAACATAAGCAAGCTACAAGAATAAAATGATATACCTCTCTTTATAATGATCCCTTAACCCATAAAAGTCTCAATAAGCTATTTAAAACTAGCATGCAAAAGTGGAAATTAAATAAGAGAATCCCAGACTTCTCTTTCAAACAATTCCTCAACCCATAAGAGTCTAGGAATCACTATAGTGATTTATCTTTTAAAACTAACATAAAAATTTAAGCACATCAAAGAGAATCCCATACTTCTCTTTATAGTGATTTCTTAGTCCACTCAAATATCAGGAATTCTATAGAATAGTTTCTCTTTCAAAACCAAAATAAACATTTAAGCACATCAAAGAGAATCCCATACTTCTCTTTATAACAATTCCTTAATCCACTCAGATATCAGAAATTCTATATAATAGTTTCTCTTTCAAAATCCAAATAAACATTTAAGCACGACAAAGTGAATCCCATACTTCTCTTCATAATGATCTCCTAACCCACAAGAGTCTTGAAAATCATTATGATAATTTCTATTTCAAAATCAATATTCAACATTTTCATTTGTAAAAAAAACTCTCCTTTAAACTAGAACCTACATAAATCTATACTTTATATAACCAAAATAAAATTATAAATTTGTCATAATCATTCTCTAATTTAAAGGTCACTTTTAATATTATTCCATATTAACCAACTATCATGGATAAGAGTTTCTTTCTTACAACCCATAACCTCAATACTTTAGAGATACACATTTATTCTAATTCAATAAATAACTCTTTAGCATTGACTATATTATTCTACATTAATTCATGCTTTCATTAATTCACACCTCCATTAAACATTCGGAAATAAAACGCTACTATAACCCTATATAAGATTTTAAGAGAGCAACATTCAATACTAAAAGGATTCTCAAAAATATAAAGCAATATTCCTAAGTTCCATTAATTAAGGAAGAGATGGAATAATCAAAATAAACCCTAAAAAGCTATAACACAATGATGTTGCCCGAGATGAAACCATACACAAGCCAATGTAGAGAAGGTAGCCAACATAGGTAGCTCACAGGGAGCTACTCCAACATAGGGATGGCGATCTCGCTTGACTCACAAAACATGGCAACCCACACAATAACACCCAATCTTGCAAACATCACGACACCTTCTATGGACTATGAGGTATAACTCATATATGCATAGGTTTGGCTTGCATAGCAAAAGAGAGGGAGGCTATGGTTATATTCAGCAAGCAATACAACGTAGCGTAACTACCAAGCATACTAATATTTCCAATCAAGGAAATAACATAATACTCAAAAGCACAATATGGATAGGTGCAGCTCTTAAACTCACACAACACATTGACTCAGGGTAAAATATAATAAATAAAGCAATATCTATGTATTTCAAGCAACAACCAGAGAGAACCAAGCAAAGCATATAAATAAAACACCAAGAAGTAACATTTTTTGTGCTCCTCTTACATCCTTTCTTCTCATATGACATGTTGATTCCCGATTTGTACTCCACAAGCCATACAACTAAGCTCTCTCTACCAACCTATTCTCCTCCCAACATATCAAATTTTAAGGAGCATGAGGAAAAGAACACACATTCCTACATGGAGGTGCTCAAATAAAATGTCCAAGAAGGTATTTTCTTGCCAGGCTCATACGCCCACCTCAAAAATTAAAGAAGGCCCACTCAAGCATGACAAGGTGGTTTAAAAATGTATTAATCTTGTTTAAACCATAAGATTTTTCTAATCCATTTTTTTTTACGATTAATTTAATTACTTAACAACATTAGAATCCAATTCTAAGGTTAATAGATTAAGAAATATTCAAAGCCATCATTTGATTTATTTCCTAAGTATTAATATCAATAGTTAAATAATACTTCATGAATCTAAGGTATTAATGCTTCCAAATGCTTAATAAACTTAATCCACTTTTAAACATACCAGGAACAATCATGCATTCATTCTAACAATTCTTCACACTATTTTTATCCTTAATTAGGCGATCTCCTTTAATATAGTCTAATGCTATTTCCAACCTATTAATGAGACTTGTTGCATAAGAAATTTCTTGGCCCAATGGTGGGATCATGTGAATAACCAAAATGCAAATACATCTACATGAAGGGTGATATGTTGCCCTGAGCTATCGATGACCAAATCATCACCATAATTTCACTTAATATCTCTCTCTATAGGTGGTTCATCCTTATGATCCCACCAACGAGAGAGCACCTGGTCCTGCATCCACAATTACATCAGTAGTACCATATTCCAAGCTCAAAAGAATGCAATCATTCCATAATATAGACATCAATAAAGAAACTATGCCATTAAACATTCAC
The DNA here is from genome assembly GCA_028583015.1 of Wollemia nobilis. Classification (NCBI taxonomy): domain Eukaryota; kingdom Viridiplantae; phylum Streptophyta; class Pinopsida; order Araucariales; family Araucariaceae; genus Wollemia; species Wollemia nobilis. The sequence continues at coordinate 1,273,209 of JAQPPZ010017169.1, forward strand.
ATTAATACATAGTTCATTATCCATAATGAGTTCTACCAAGGAGAGGTGTTACAATCAAGGCTTTTTGCTTTAAGATTAGGGATTGGATGAGTTGATACGGATGGTTTAAACTCCTCTATGGCTAAACAAATATTATTTTTTATTATCTCTAAATTACTTTCCTATATTTTAAATATTCATTTGTTCCTTTCCATCCATACAATCCAAAGTATTGTATCTTTTGATGTATCTCAAATTGTCTATAATGCATCACTTTTAAAAGTGCTTTAACATTGCCTTAAAAAATTTTGAATTCTATCATTTATCACCATGCATTTACCAAACATATTAATAATCCATTTTCATAGTTTCCAAACTATTGAGAAGTGTTCCTAAATATGTTCTATACCCTCCTCCTTTTTATATAGAACACATTGTTATCTGGTTAGAATATCACAATCATTTGATGTAGTAGTCAAATACACCCAACACTAGTGCCACACATAGAGAAACATAGTCAAGAAGCTCTACTAGTGAGAGATGTATTTCTAGGGTACCCTCTAATATTTTGCTAAGGCCAACTCTTTATTAGATTTTATGTTCGACGCACGGTTTCCTAATCTACTTCCATATATCAAAGAAAAAAATGAGAGAAATTGCATAAAATAAAACCTAATATAATTAAAGCAATGCACCAAGATCAAAATATTCTTTTATGTATAACTAGAATAAAATAGACACATGCATCATCCACTAACAGCTAGATATGTGAACACGGTTCCAATCTAACATTAAGCATTCATTCACAATATGTATATAAGATACAAGATAGAGTGAAATTAGTCACAACTTCATATATATATATATATATATATATCATAATATTTTCTTATAGAGATGCTATATCAAAAGAGGCTCAAATATCATTAACAAAATGACTCAAGGTTCAAGTCTAGATTATACATACAAGAAAAGTAAAATAAAAATACACACAAGACCAGATATTAGGCATGAGCAAGTAGTTTCCAATGCCTTACAATAAAAATGAAACCGTTATTTAAAATAAAAACTATGGTTTCTTGCTAAAACATTGTACACGTAATTCAAAAATTTCACTTAAAAAATTGAGTGAGTGATAAGTTTGCATTCAATATTGATGGGCTCGAAGTATCTAGAATTGAATATTCCACTACTATCACCTTTAAAACACCAATCACTTTCTTGGAATGCCTTGCCCACTTGGTATATGTATGTGGTATTGGGGTTCTCTTGCAATTGCTACCTTTATGAGCTCAACTACCTCCTATGGAAGATTACACATAGATGTTACCTATAATAAAGGTGCTTACTTATTGTGGAGGTTCTTTGTTGTGGAAGGCAGAATGTTGGTAATAAATTTATTACCTTTTCTAAAATTATAACTCATTGTATTTGGTTGTTTCTCCTTTGATCAAATAGTTGGTATAGATCTCCTTGATCTTCTCCCTATTCATGTATTACTTCCTAGATCATTGATTGTAGAGATTGAATAATTGGAAAAGCTCTCCTTGATTGTCTCCCTCTTTGTGTATTCCTTCCTAGGTAATTTCTTATTGATATTGGATAGTTTGCGTTGATTCCTAATTATTCATCAACTAAGTGGCCTTCATTTCTTTATGAGTCATTTGACCATTCTCAGTTAGATATTTGATTATTGGTTTCTTCTAAATATATAGCGAAGATATTGCATGGTTTCCATGTATTTGGTTGTCATGAACTCAACTAGATGTGAAATAATCATTCTATGATTGTTGAATTTTATGTACTTCAAATAATAACAAGGCTATTTTTGTTAATGCTAAAGAGCTCCTTGACATGATGTAGGTCGTTGATCATCATATCAAATGGTTTGCATAAATTTGTGATCCAAATATCTTAACATTTTTCCCTAAATCTTTATAGACCATTGGATCTTATTTCTACCCAAGATTGATGGTTTATCTTCCTTGGACATGGGTTTTAATGGGATAACTACTTACTTTTTTGTAGACCACCAATGCTTTTGCCATGTGTCTTATGCTTCAACCAATGGTAGGGTTCTTCTTTAACAACTCCTTCAATAGCATTATAAAATAATATGGGTCATTGGATGAGCAATTAATGGCTCACACTACTCTAAAAACTTTTTTTTGATTGCTTTGTTAGAAAATTGCACTATCATTCATCACAATACTGACAACCCACATTGCTTCAAAACTCTTAATGAACCTTTTCCTTGAAGAATCAACACTCATAGTAGATTGTAAAATTGATGGTGTGTGTTACTTTGCTCCTTCTACAAACTGAATTTTCCTTTGGAAAGCGATGCCTACTATTGATCTAGAAAATTGATTATGTGTGCGACCTTGGTAACTTTCGTGTCCCTCTAACTTCTTCAATCAGTGCTTGTTGTTGATCAAAAGATCAAAAAGTCCACACGACATCAAAACCTTTTTGAGGATCCTTTGTGCAAAATTAGTGCTCACCAAAGATTGTAAATTTGATGTTTTGCTTTGATCCTACCTTCTCTTCTCCTTCAAATTACTATTTTACCTTTTGCCAAGACCGACTTACAAATTTTTCCAAGGAAAAATTCCTTCATGTGTAATAAATTTTCACTACACACATTATGAGGGGATGAAAATCCCTTTTTATTAGGTTATTCTAGGATAGAATTTTCCTATGACCTACTAGCCATACAAATATTTTGACGTTTGAAATGATTGAGCTATCCCAAATATATCTAAATATTCTTGCAGTATTCATATTTTGTTGGTGCTTTACATTATATTTGCTTCTTGTTGTGTATTCTCCTAAGTTATTCAACTCCCAAATCAACTTATCCTTAGCTCCCTTTAGAATAATCATTATTGTTCTCTCTGTTCAATTGCCTTCTAGCAACAATATCTGTTATACTTGTAAAAAATCTTTTTTCCTTTTGTATCTTCCTTCTTAATCCTTGTGCGTAATTTTTGAAACCCTATCATCGTATTTGTCTTGAAGTAATCTCATTTATGGTTTCAAAATTGGATATTTATTGAGTGGTTTTTTATCACACAAAGTATCCATCCAAATAGATTTTTCTCCAATTCCCTCCATCCATATTATATCTTTAATCACTAAATCAATTAATTTTTTTAAATCATTCCATAGTGCAAAACCATCTAGTAGTGAGAACGCAGTAAATATTAAGCTTAAGTCATTGGGCTTAACGTAGTTAAAAGAATTATTACCCATTGCCTTTGAGTCTCTTTGTACAATCTCCAAATTAATTTTCCCTATAGAGCTAGACATCTGTAAGAAATTTTAAATTGAGACCTTCCCTAGTTGAATCATTACACACCTTGCTCCATTTGACCAAAGAAAATTACCTTTTATCATGTAATATTTACAAGAAAAATGACCACATAATATAGAGTAAACTTTTTTCTAATAATTTTGGCATAATATGCAAGGAATATAATGTTTCAAAATGACCTGTAAGACTAATTTATAATTATCTACACTCTTCTTGCTAACAATAACCATCTACCTTTCCATGTTGGTAGTTTATTTTGAACTTTACTTATAACTAGATTCCATAATTCTATCCTCATTCTCCCCTCAAATAAAGGCATCCCTAGATATGTTGTTGACAAATTGGCCTCCTCTATTTGAAGTAACCTCCATATCCCTACTTTGGTTCTAGTTGGAGTGTTTAGGAAATAAATTTTGTATTTTTTCCTATTAACTTTCTGCCCAAATGCTCTTTCATATTCTTTTAATAAGTTATTCAAAGCTCTAGCTTTGTTTTTCTCTATCCTCCCAAAACGGGCTATATCGTCTACAAACTATTGATGGGTGATGTTGTTTATTAATTAATAGCCTTAAGTTTTCTTATATATTTAAATTATTAAAACAAAAGGATAATTGAAAATTTTTTAAATACTAAGTTATGATAATTTAAAGTTCAAATAATTTGACTCTTTAAAAGTGATTTTTTTTTGACAATTTGATAATATTAATTTACAACTAATTGATTCTTTTAATAGATAAATGTGATTTACAACATTATCCTTATTAATCATACCAACCAACCCTAAATCCAAAATAAATATTATTGTCACATTTTATATACCCATAGACTATAAAAGCACAAAAAAACAAACCTTACTTTGACACAATGAAACCAAACAAACAACAAACATATTTTATCCTTATTAAAAAATAACTTTTCATATTTTGGACACTAAATCCTTATTCATGGACTCTCAAGTAACTTTTATAATTACTTATAATAATCCACCCTTTCCTCTACTTCACACACATTTCAAATTAAAAATAATATTTTCCTTTATGTTCTTAGTATTTCTTGTCCTTGATAAAGCTCATTCTTAGAATAATATGAATCTCAAGTAACTTTTGTAATTATTATAATTGCTTATAAGAATCCATAATTTTCTCTCTACTTCACACACATTTCAAATAAAAATAGATATTTTTCTTTATGTTCTTATTATTTCTCATCCTTAATAAAGCTCTTTTTTAGAACCATATAGGTCTCAAATAAATTTTATAATTGCTCATAATAATCCACATTTTTCTCATACTTCACAAATATTTCAAATAAAAACAATTCCATACTCTTAGTATTTTGTATCCCTAATAAAGATCTTCCTTTAAATAATATAGATTACCACAAATTACCAATTGTCTTATTTAGCAAGCAAATATGCAAAGACCATTTTAGTCTTGCTTATAACGAGTCATCTTTTTTTTCTACTTCGGACACATTTAAAATCAAAAAAGATATTTTCCTTTATGTTCTTAGTATTTCTCATCCTTTATAAAGCTATTTCTTAGAACCATATAGATATCAAATAGCTTTTGTAATTGTTTATAATAGTCCACCTTTTTCTCATACTTCACAAACATTTCAAATTTTAAAAAAAATTCATACTCTTCTCATCCTTGATAAAGCTCTTCCTTTGAATCATATAGATTACCACAAATTGTCATTTGTCTTATTTAGCAAGCAATTATGCAAGACCATTTTATTCTCTAAAAAAGTGGGGATAATAGATTTGAATGTAGCTTCTTAAATAGAAATTATGATTTTTTGAAATATGACTTTAGCCTCTAGTCCGATAAAGTTTTCTTTATTATCTCTTTAATGACCAACATCAAATCTTCCTACCACACCATCCATTGAGAATTCCTCTTTTTTATAAGAATTTGAAAATCCATAATCAAACCTTCTAGCTTCACCCTACTACGGATACCTAGTTCAAATCAAATATAATATGTAAACATCATTTTTAAATTGTCCATTGCTCTACCCATACCTTTCATGCCCAACTTTCCTTTTAGATATCCATCAAAGTTTAAGAATTATATGTATGAATCCCAATCTTATATGTTTGAAGCTTTAATTTCTTGGACTTTTCTATTCTCTTAATTACTTTTTATTCTTTTTCTTTGTTAGGTAGTAAATTCCTTCAATATCAAAAAATTTCCCTCACCTTTTTGGATTTTTCTATTCTCTTTATTACTTTTTCTCGCTTTTTATTTGTTAGGTAGTAAATTACCTCAATATTAAATATTTTTCCATTAATCCTTCTTGCTTTCAATTTTTTTAATTTATTTTCCTATAGAGTAGGGTTATGCATAGCAACGAATATTCGCCAATTGGGTGAATATGCATATTTTTGAAAATAGAAATTGGAAAATTGGGGGACCTTGGATGTCAATCATTTCACCAAAAAATTTTGGGGAAAAAACATTTTAGGTGTCGGTTCACCGTGCTTTGATAATAGTATCACGGATATTTTTAAAAATTTGCTAGCAATCCCGCCTAAATAGAGGACCCTTTTCGCCATAAAATTTTAAAATTTCTAAATTATCCCACCCAATTCGCCAAGTATACCACTATATATAATTAACACCCCAGTGATACTTTTTCATTTTTGGACCCTATTCTACACTAGATGGATATCCCAACCTAGTTCTACACCAGACCAAACCCATTTTTGTACCGGATTGGCCCTGTTCAGCACCATACAAGACCGGATCCATTTCTGCACCAGACAAGACTGGACCTATTTCTACACCAAACAAGATCAAACCCTATTTTACACCAGATCAAACCTATTTTTATGGTTGTGTGAACCTTGTTTTGCATCAGGTCGGACCCTATTCTGCACAAGATCAGACCCTATTCAGCACCAGATAAGATTGGACCCTGTTTTGCAAAAGATCGAACCTTGTTCTGCACTAGGCCAATTTTTAGACCTTTTTCTACACTAGGTCGTTTTCGGACCCTTTTTTGTGCCAGACCGACTTTTGGACCCTATTCTGCACCAGACCGATTTTCAGACCCTTCTCTACACCAGGTCAATTTTCAAACCTTGTTCTACTTCTAGACAGACTTTCAGACCCTATTCTACACTAGAATAGACTATCAGATCATGTTCTACATCAGGTTCTCTGTCACTACTCTATTTGCCCAGGTTCTCTGTCACTACTCTATTTGCCATTTTTTCTTTATTTTACCTTGTTTTGCATGTTGTCCCCTATTTATCTCTTTCTGTTAAAAATATTCGATTTCCATGCCCTATTTTACACCAGACCAATTTTCGGACCCTTCTCTACACCAAGTTGATTACCAAACCCTATTCTACTTTCGGATGGACTATTGGACCCTGTTCTGCACCAGAATAGACTGTCAAACCACGTTCTACACCAGGTTCTCTATCACTGCTCTATTTGCCATATTTTTCTCTATTTTGCCTTGTTCTGCATGTTGTCCCCTATTTTCTCTCTTTTTGTTAAAACTCTTTGATTCTTTGTTTCTATTAATATTCTTTTCTATTATAAGATCATAAATTAGTGAACACTTTGGTTCTTTAAAGACATTGTGATACTTTGTTTCTTCAAAGACATTGTGATTCTCTATTTCTAGTCCATTTTGTACTATAATCTGATATTTTTCGACATGTATCTCTAATTATTTTTTGATCATGTTCTGCACTAGACCAATATCCGAACCTTGTTTTGCATCCGAATGGTCATTGCTTTGTTCCCATGTTTTTCTCTATTTTTCCATGTTCTGCATGTTGTCCCCTATTTTCTCTCTTTTTGTTAAAACTCTTTGATTCTCTATTTCTATTCAGATCTACTTTTATGTTATAATATTATACATAGGTAAATGCTTTGGTTCTCTAAAGACATAGTGATGCTCTGTTTCTTCGAAGACATTGTGATTCTCTATTTCTAGTCCATTTTGTACTATAATCTGATATTTTTTGACATACGTATCTCTAATTATTTTTTGCATAGACAAGTTTTTTTCTTAAATTGATTTGAATTTGTATGTTAATTACTTTTGTGCTCTTATTAGTTACAAGTGCTATCACCAAAAAATGGAGTAGTGGCATAAACTAACAAAATCACAATAAAGCATGGTAGGAAACAGGTATGTATTTTCTACCAACCAACCATTTATTTATTCTAGTTACAATATTATCTTGAGGCCTAACAGAAGTAAGACCTCTTCAACATTTTATTACTTTTCTAAATTGAAAAACATTTTCTTTACAAGTAAAATGTCACCTACTGGTGATGGAAATAAGGGGGCCAAATATTCTGTTGAAAAGAGTATCCTCAAATATTTTAGCCATATGTCGAAATGCAACGAGCCATCGACATCCATGCAAATTTGAGGTACAAATGATTTTTGACTTCTAAATAGTTAGTTGTATATTTTGTAATTATTTTAAATACTACTTTCTTCCTCAAATAGTTACTTCTCAGTATGTGCATGACGATATGAATCTTTTTTCTATTTTTAAGTTTGTTTTGTTTAATCCAAGAATGATAAAAAATATTATGGTATGCTACTATGCAGAATACCCTATCGACCCTGATATGCCTCGACTTGAAGATATTCCCCACCAAGAGATGCCTTCTAATGAAAATTCTCTTGACAATGACATCCAACAAACACTTGAAGATAATCCTCAAAATGACATATCAATTGAAAATGAAAGTGATAAATCAAATACATTACAAACTTCTTTTGAATCTTCAAGCAAAAATTCTAAAAAGAGAAAGGCATCTAACTGGATTATTGGAAGGGGATTTAAGAATGAATGGGTAGAAAAATTTCCTTGGATTGAGCCTATCCTGACTGAGGACAACCAAGTCGATCAAAAAGAATGTAGATGCAAAATTTGCAGTTGGAAACTTGGTAAGGATCACAGGCTGCAAAATAAGATAGATACAATAGAAAAACATGTTGGCAAAGCTTATGTAAAAGTTACAAGAAGTAATGGTGAAGTTAGTAAAGAAGTTAGGTGGAAGGATGCATCAGAATGTATGCATGTCAGATATGCAATAGAATATGACAATCACTTAAAGCAACAACAATCTCTTGTTGAGAAAGGTGGAACGATTGTAGCCCAATTTCATAAAATTCATAAGACCACCTTAGCTTCAAAAAGTTTGCAGTTTGTTGTTGTATATAGTATTCTCAAGAAAGGTAGACCCATGTCCGATTTTATTGATTATAAGCACCTCTTTCAACTAGCTGATGTGCAAAACCTTCCTAGTTCCCATTGGTTAGATCGAAGTGGTTGGGAAATGGTAAAATATCTATCATTAGTTGAGAAGGAAGACCTGAGGGAGCAAGTAAAAATTTCCAGATTCATTTCACTTTCTATTGATGAGGTGATGGTTGTGGACAACACATCCTAGATTTGCATGCATGTGTACACATTTCAAAATCATGTAAGGAGGCCTAGTTTGCTAGGATTACATAAGATGGTGGAAAGTTCAAATGCAGAAAACATCTATAATGTTGTTGTGACTAGTTTAAAGGATATTGCGGGAATGAATGATATAGACATAGCCACAAAGTTAATTTGTATTGGAGCTGATGGTGCTGCTATTATGCAAGGGCACAAGAATGGTCTTTGTGTTCGACTCCAAACCTCAGTTGCCCCATATATGATTCCCATTCATTGTATGGCTCATAGAGTGAATCTTGCATATAAAATCATGAGCACCTTTGAAAATGTTGGTAGAGTGGAAGACCTCATTCATGAAATACATTCTTATTTTTCATGTAGCCCAAAAAGGTTTGTAGAGTTTCAACAGTTTGCACTAGGAGTTACAGAAGGAAAAAATTGTTAAAATATGTGGATACAAGATGGATTTCATTGTATCAACCTGCTCATAGAGTTTTTATAGAATATCAATCATTAACAGGGTTTATGCATGTAAATTGCAAGGTAATTGATAAGGCAAAATATTTGTTGTTCCATTTGATTGACTTGGAAACCCTTTTTACCTTATGTGGTATTCTTCCAATGTTACAAGAAATGAATAGATTGATTAAACTTGCACAAGAGAGATCCATCTATATCATTGATTTCATGAGGATGAGAAAACAAATATGTATGATTATTGATACGTTATATGTGTCCAAGGCAGATTTTAAAGATCCCTTGTTTGATAGTTGGAATACATTGACAAACGTGAACAATCCAAAAAGCTTTTTGAAGTTTGACATCAATGATCATCTTTGTATTAATGTTCATGGAAAGTTGATACCTCTTTATTGTTTTGAAAGGCAATCAAGTATAGTTGTGGATGATGTTGAAGAAGTTCCTGTAACACACAATAGATTTCATGTTGTTTTACACAAAACTAAGACAAATTTGTCAAAAATAGCAAAATATTTGACAAGTGAGATAAGAGAACGGTTTCAGAGAGATGAGTTGCTTGAGGCCATGGGTGTGGTTAACCCCATGTTTTGGGGTCCTTGTACTGAATACAATTCTACAAATGAGTTGTTTATTAAATATATGGGCATCCTCATTAAGCATTTCAGTAAAAGTGTGGAAGTCAATGGTGTTGAAATCAAAGGTATACTCAACAAAGATATTTTAAAACAATAGTCATCACATTTTGGAAGAACAATGGTTGGGCAAACGTCACTTTTGAGTAACATCCATGAGATTGGTTCCATTGCACGTTTGTGGTAAAAATTGTATCCAAGTAGTGTCTTACAAGATACGATGAGTGAATACTTTTGTTTATATGAATTATGTGAAACAATGATTTTGGGGTCTGTGGAAGATGAGAGAGTTTTCAGTGCACTATATTTTGTTAAATCTAAGCTCCGTAACAGGCTCAACAAAAATTTAGAAAATTGTTTAAGAATTTATGTGTCATCATATCAATTGGATAAATTTTCGTATGATAGAGCATTGGCATACTGGAATTCCCTTGCAGGAAGAAGGGGTACCACGAATACGATCGATAAGGATGATAATGATGCTTTCAATGATCAGATGGTGGAGACACAGATATCCGCTATGCTTAATAATGATTCTGGACAAGCTGATATGTGTTTGTTTCAACTACCTGAATTGTAATTTTTCCATGATTTCATGGACATTGATAAACATGAATTCATTTGATAGCAGATTTCACAATATTGTTTCAGATTTATAAGATTTCAAAAAAATTGTTTATTCATAAATTGTATGTTTTATATCACATTGTTGTTTTATAAATTGCATGTTTTATATCACATTGTTGTTTTAAAAATTGTATGTTTTATATCATAGTGTCTCAACTGCCTTCATTGATAAATCGTTATGTTTTATGTTTTAAATCATAGTATTGGTATTTTATTGTTAATGTATGTATATTAAACAACAATAAGTTTAGGATCTATTTCAGTTCATGAGATCCTAAAGATGCTTGGTTTGCATGAAGATCTATGATCTTATCTATGATGCTTAAGATCATAGTTTTGGTTTATTTTAGTTTAGGATCTATTTTAGTTCATGAGATCTTAAATATGCTTGGTTTGCATAAAGATCTATGATCTTATCTATGATGCTTTTGTTGTTTGAGATGAACATAGTAAACAATATTGGCTAGAAATAAACTAAAAAAGCAACACAAAATTATAAATGCAAACAACCTTTGAATGATGGAAGACACAAAATGAGTAAATGTCTTTTTCATTAATTTGAATAGAAATATATTACATCGAACAAAATTGTTGATTGTTGTCAACTTGAAAGCATTTTACATTGTTAAACATTTGATTGGGGGTTTGTTGCCTCAATATCACTTGGAGTTGCCTTTTCTTTTCCTTTATCTACTTTCGTGACACCCTCTTTTGGCAGTGCTCCAACTCTGACTAGGTTTTCACGTACTTTCACAATACTCCCCACTAATGCTGCTTCTTCTTTGTTTGGATCTTCGAGAATTGTTGGAAGCGGTTCTTTTGCTTTATGTTGCTCTAGTACGAGGTCCAGATCTTCATTGAGCCTATCCCTGATATATTTTCTTAAAATATTATTATCCACTATTTTTTATTGCATTTTCTTTTTCATTTCCATTGCATTTTGCAGAAATGTCTTCGCCCTTTTGATATTGATGTCCATGCTCTTAACTTGTCTTTTTAAGTTATCAAAATTTGACTACAAAAAGAAATTGAAAACATAATTCAAAAGAGTTATATGAAAAATTATTACTTGTTTTAATGAAATATAAAAATTTAACTGCAAAAGAAAATTGAAACATAAAAAACTTTTTCTTACCTCAACCACGTCCCTTGCAGCCTCAACAACTGCAACTTTGTCCTTATCGGAAGCCCAATGGTTATAAAAATCTTGGGCTTCAACATTAATATTCTCTAATCTACCGACCATAATATTTAAAACATCATCATCATACACAACATCAGACTTCACTGATCCTGATGTGGCCTGATGTAGCAGGCCACTAAGCTTTTCTAGTTCATACTAAACCAAAGAATAAATAGAATATCTTTTTGTAAAATTCTTATATCGGGCATTAATTTCCCTTATAAGGACTTTGGCCCGATATTCCCAATCCTTCATCACTTGCAAATCTCTAAGCACAACCTGTTTTACGATTGCTTCAATATTTTCAATCATTAAAATATTTTCATCAAAATTTACAATGTCATCCTCAGTTTGAGGACCCTAAGGATGAGGGTCATTTCCTTGAGCAGATGGTAATGATGTCTGCTCAGTTGTAGGGGCTTCTCTTTGTTCTACTTCACCATGTGGATCATGAAGCACATTCATTGCCTTGAAGCCTAAAATGTTGCCCTGCAACAAAAAATCATCATCGAGTGGGATATTATCCAATCCCATAGTTGAAACTTTTGGTGCCTGTGAAGTTGTGTTAAATGTAAAAGATGACCACCCATACCCAGAACTTGGTGTTGGCCCCTATGATCTCTATGAGAACCCATACCTAGAACTTGTTGTTGCCCCCCATGATCTCTATGAAAAAAGTTGTTTTCCACCTCCAACGCGCATATGGCCTCGCATTTGCGTAGGTTGTGCCTGTCGTTGATGTGGTGGAAGCGGTGGTTGTGGTGGAAGCGGTGGCTATGGTGCAAGTGGTGGTTGTGGTGGAGGTGGTGGTGGCATATGGCCTCTCATTTTCATAGGTTGTCATTGAACTTGAGAGTCGACTAAAAATAGTAAAAAAAAATTGTTACAATTTTTCAAAAAATAAAATAGAAAAAAATCTTAATTTAAAGTAAATACACATAGATTTACCTAAAGATGATGAAATGTGTTGAATTTGGGTGCCAATGGGTGAGGGGTTGACCACACTAGATTCAGCCTACACATTTTGTGCATACCTAGGTGTACGAGAACCCCTAGGAGAAGCGGCTTGCCTGGAACGTTTATACGGCCTCTACAATGGTGTCACTTCTGATCCAGTGTCTTCAGAATCACCAATTTGTTCTGGCCTGTAACCCCTATTGGCAGCATCCTATTTATTCCTTGTAATGGTTGCCCTACCCTGCATTTAGATGAAAAGAAAAATTAAAAAAAAATGTGATAAAATATAAAATACTATTTCATGGTCAAAGATGGACTTATCACCTTCAATTCCTCTGGTGTCATTGCAATAGCTTGTAGTGTTGCATGCACTACAGTTGGTATAGGAGTATTTTGCAAATTATGAAAACATTCATAATAGAGTGCTAAAATGTAATTAACGCTACCCACAATGGGTTGTGTCTTGTTGGTTTGCAATTGCATGCCATGCAACTCAGCCCTGATCTAATATGAAATATACGTGCACCAATCGAACCTCTCATGCTTCTCACAGCAAACAACATAGGCCAGTGCCCAAAATAGAATTTTTGGTCTTCCAAGTAGAATCAGTCTTGCTTGGAAGAACTCGATAATGGCCTTCAGAGTTGCATGGTTAACATCGGTGATTGTTAACCCTCTTTTTGACTTGGCGGTAGAAGCTACAAAAATAAAATTAGATAACAATTTACAAATTTGAAATTTTGAACATTAATAGAATCTAAGTAACAAGAATTATACCTGCCAAATATTTTGATCCCAGACGGTACGTTGTATCGAGGTATCCTTTATCATCTGGAGTTAGTAGCAACTTTGTTGACACTGGAGGACAATCATTGAAAGGAAGATCTATCAATATCTTAATATCTACAGGCGTGATGGTGAACAATAGATTTCTATTTTATATTTTCATTCTGATTGTGGCCTTGTCATGGTCATAACTAGCTATGATATGTTGTAGGAGGACTTTATCAGTTTTGAATTGTGGCATTGAAACCAAGGTTGTCAAACCTGCGTCATCTAACCATGAAAAGTTCAAACCTGGGGTTGTTAATAAATCTAAAATTAAAGTGCAAGAAAGGTTCTTGAACTTTGGTGCAGGGGTGGAAGTGGTGGCCATTGCAAGAAGTTGGAACCAGGAGAAATTGGATTGGGAACTGGAAGGTTGCTTGTAACGGTTAGCTCTGGTTGGGTGCAGTCACAGAAACAAACTAGAAAAATGATAGTTGATGCCCTTTTATAGAGAGAATAGATGGGGTTGACACATGGTAGCATTGTATTGGACATGTAGTGTGGCTGACCGATCGTGTGACACGTGGCAATCGATCAATGGGGGAACATTTTCAAAGCTAGACCTTTATCTACATCTGGACCATATTCTGCATGAGGTCCCGATACCGGACCTTATTCTGCATCAGGCCCGATATCGGACCAAATTTTGCATCAGGCCCGATATCGGACCACATTCTACATCAGGTAAGATACCGAACCATATTCTGCATGAGGCCCGATACCGGACCATATTTTGCATCTAGTCCAATACCATACCACATTCTGCATTCGACCCTATACCAGATCATATTTTACACCTGATCCAATGTTATATCAAATTTTACATCAGGCCCAATACCAAACCATATTCTGCATCTAGTCCAATACTGGACCACATTCTACATCAAGCCCGATACCAGACCACATTCTGCATCAAGCCCGATATCGGACCACATTCTGCATTAGACTAATATCGGACCACATTTTGCATCGGTTTAGACCATATTCTACATCCGATCAATATCGGACCACATTTTACATCCAGATCGATACCAAACCATATTTTGCATCTAGACCGATACTGGACCATATTCTGCATCCAGTCCAATACCGAACTAATTAACACCAAAATTGCTCATATTTCTACATTTGTTTCTAATGTTTTGTGTGATATTATTATATCATATTTGTACTTTTTATGAATTTTTATATGTATTTAATGGTAAATTGTGTATATTACCTAACTTGTGTGAAAAGTGTGCTTTGTGTGTAGATTTTATCATTTTAGTTGTTTTCTACATAACTACGTCGAGGTCTTACTTGGACCTGGTATTATCAATTTTCAAAGAATTTCAACAAATACTAAGGAAGGAGTTTAGCTATGAAAGAGAGGAGCACCTTACTCTTGTTCCATATTTCAAAGGGAAGGTGCCTTACTATCGTATTCTGATAGCAAGGTGCCTTACTCCCATATTCAATGGCAACGCACCTTGCTCTTGTCTTTTGATAGAAATGTACCTTATTTTCATTGACAAAGTCAAAGAAAAGTGACTCCACGTAAGCATAATAAAGTGCCTAACTCCCAACCTAATGGTTCCTAACTCTCGTTAACCAATGAACACGTCGACTGCTCTATTTTTGTATGAAATAGAGTAACGATTTCTTGAAGGTAGAACATGAGTGATGATGATGAGATAAGACTAAAAGTTGTTTGATTTAACTGGACTGTAGACAAATGACACAACAAACAGAATTTGTTCTGAATACACCGAATCTTCCTAATTTAGTGTCTTGTTATTGTAATCATATTTTTGGTAGAGATTTGTTATTATAACAGCAATCTAAATATTGCAATAGATAAACCTATGCGATATATGAATGCACATGACTTCTCTGAAAGGAGAAGAAAAATAGCAGAAGAATCGAATTGTAATTTAATTCCATTTATTCAATAAAATTCATTCGAAGTTCTCTAATTTAGTTTGGTATATATATTTAATCGATCAAAATCTACTAGATCCTGGGCCCACTCCTTTCCAGTATTCCTCCCATCTCTTTTACTTTTCTATAATTTCATTTTAGTTTTATTTATTATGTTTTCCTGCATTTGATTGTTTTTAGAAATTTGATTTATTTACTGCTTTATTTCATTTATGCAAATGTGGTGTGATTTTATTTCCTGTAATTTATTTTTTAAATATTAAGTGGTTTGTATTGAAATAAATTCTATACAACACCCCCAAAATTATATATTTTAGTGGATTCATCTCAGAGGTATTGTAGGTAATCTCTATTTGGTCCATTGTAAGTTTACGAGCATCCCTGGGTTTACAATTAAGTGAAAGGGTTGTGACATCAACATAGAATTTAACCAATATTTTTATCCCAAAATTTTGGTGCCATTGTCGAGAATGTGTCAATAGTAGATATCATTACAAAACCCGATTCTGTAGAAATTCTGATCTAGTCTATAAAAATTTGTCCATCTAATTTTGCATGAGTCCACCAAGAAAGAGAGGACCAGATAGTCATTTTCTGAAGGGAAAATACTCACAAGAAAATTCTAAACCAGTTGTAGATTTTGAACCTAAAATAGTTTTCCCACAGTCACTTCGACCAGTGTATTGGACTGAACATCCATTTTTTGCACAAAGCTCTTCCATACCCAATCATCCAAACCTGAGTTAAGAGTGGATGATACAAAATCATTTGTTTAAAATAACCCCATCTAAAGAGGATATGTTGTATGAACAACATTGGAAATTTGTTGAGGACAGAAATATTTCACCACCTGATTTTAAGATACTTGTGCAGAAAACTCAGAGTGATTGGAAGGCCTTAGAAACTACTTCAAGAACAACAGATCTAGAGACCACATTTCTTGAAAAAATGGTTGAGGTAGAAGATACATCAACTAGCTTTAGCTTCCCAATAGAAGATGCCATGGGAGAAACAAAAATAAAGAACATATCCCCTACCCATATTCCTACTTTCAAAGGATTTCAAACAGAAGATCCCAACTTGTTTATTTTCAATTTTAATGTCTTGTGTAGGTTTGTGGACTATAATATGGACATCCAGAAGTTGAAGTTGTTTCCTTCAACACTAGATTATTTAGCCCTACGCTGGTTCATCAACTTGGGGAAAAGCATATCACTACCTAGGAGGATATGAAAAGTCTCTTCTTAGATCAATACCGATATTTTGGTAGAGCATGGGATTTGAGAGAGGAATTCCTTAACATGACATAGAAGGAAGATATTTCATTGGAAAATTATTGGGACAAATTCAGTTTCAATTTGTAGATATCTTCCCATGTAAAGCTAAGCGACAAGTCCCTTAAAATCATCTTCTTAAGGGGACTCAAGTGAATCTCTTGAAGCGTTGAATATTATTTTTGGAGGAGACATTTACCGAAACCAGATGTCAAACATCCGACAATTATGTCAAATTATTCTCAAAAAAATGTAAACCAACCTCTAGGATCACTAAGTCAACAGTCTCAGTCACAAAGACAAATATAGGCAACATGTTGGAGGACTTGAAGAGTGAAATGGTGTCTTCCCTAGAACTGTAAATGGATGCTCTCCTACTAGCGAAGAAGAAGCAAGAGAATAATGCAGCAATGGCCTACTACTGTCCAAAATGCAGAGGAAAGCATACAAGGAATGTGTGTCCTAAAGACAAGATCAAGGTATGCATTGTTTGTCAAAAAAATCACAAGACCAGACTGTTCCCACAACTACCAAATGTCAAAGATGATGTTGAAGTTTTAGAAGCATACTTCATGGGAAATCGAACAAATTGGCAGCAGCCCCCTATGGGGAATATGCCAGCAGGAATGCCACCCTATGGAGGGGAAAATTACATGCCACAAGGGTAGGTCCAACCAACCAATATGGTATGGTGGGTAGAACCGTCCTGGATGAATGCCTCCCAAGGAGCCTCATTCTCCAATCAGTACCCGTGGATGCCATACCAACAACCAGGGCAGCAATGGAGAAACTACATCCTATGGAATACATGTCCACCAAATACAATACAAGCTCCACTATAGTAAATTTTACCATCTCCCCCTGTAGGGAGGCCTGTGTAACTCCCAACATAGCCCACAATCAATACAAATAATAAGATAAACTATCAAGCATATCAAATGGAAAGTGAGGTGTTTCCCATGTATAATATTAGGAATTGCAATCCTATACAATTGAGATCAAGTAGACAAATAGAAGTAGAGGCTCCTCCTTTGATAGAAGAGGAGGATGTACATATTGTAGTAGGAGGATCACCTCTGGTTGAAGAGTTTGATGAAGAACCAACTACCAAGAAGACTAAATAAGAAGCTCCTCTTTTTCCCAAAATGCTATAGGAGCAGATAAATCTAATACAATTGAAATTTGATATTATCTCAAGTCTAAAAACTTTAACAATGATAATGCCTTTGTTCCAAGCCATAAGAGACATCTCGATCTACACTAGGCTATCAGGGAGCTATGTCTGAGAAGGCTAGGTCGTAATCCATCCTAGAAAATAAATGTGGTAAGGAAACTGGATGATCTTATGCTTAGAAATACCTATTATCCTAAATATGCAGATCTAGGTAGCCCGATTCTAACTATGAAGATTGGTGGTCATTCGTTGACCAACGCTTTAGTGGACCTGGGAGTGACCATCAACGTTATACCGAAGGAAACCATACAGAAGCTTAGGCTCATAAGCTTGAAGTACACCAAGACTATTTTATAGCTGTATGACAAATAAATTATATCACCAGAAGGAATGTTAGAAGATATCATCATGATAGTGGATGCATGTGAATATCCAACAGATTTTTTGATATTGCAGTCCAAGTCTTGATTGGAGGGCTATCCGTTCATCCTAGGAAGGCCTTGGCTGGCAATAGTAGATACATATATAAGCTGCAAAAATGGACATATGATTATTTTAGATGATAAAAATATTAAAAATCTGATCATCTCTCCAACTGCATAGTCTGTTGACACATTGGAATAACTTATTTGATAAAATCATGATGATGGAGCATTATCAATGGTGCAGCCTATAATGGCATTGATGGAGTTATAAAATGAGGTTGATGAGGATAGAATTATCATAAATTTCTTCTATGGATAATCCTCCCACATCTCTCCAGAGTCACCACTGGTAGGTAGTCAAGACCACCATGCAAACAAATTTAGATTGAGCCTCGAAGAACATTGAACATCAGTAGTGAATTGATACCAACTCAGCTAAAAATATTAAAGGAGATACTAGCTAGGAATCAACAGGATTTTTCTTGGTATTATTTAGATATGAGAGGAATCACTCTGAAGACTTATAGCCATCGTATTTACTTGGAAGAACAAGCAAGTCCAATCAAGCAGCAACAACGAAGAATGAACCCTGCCATGAAGGAGATAGTCAAGGCAAAGTTGTAGAAACTCCTATCAGTTGGATTTATTTACCTCATATTTGATAGTGAGTGGGTGTCACCTCTAGTGGTGGTGCCCAAAAAGAATGGGAAGTGGCAGATCTACATTGACTATAGATTGTTAACAAAGCAACTAAAAAGGATCACTTCCCACAGCGTTTTGTTGACCAAGTTCTTGATACACTGGTAGGAAGGAAGTACTCCTTTCTGAATGGATTAAGTTGGTATAACCAGGTCCATATTGGAGAAGAAGATCAGGATAATATAACATTCACTTGTCCATAGGGTACATTTGCTTACAAATTCTTGCTCTTCGTTCTGTGTAATGCACCAGACACTTTTAAAAGGGTAGTGATGAGCATTTTTCTAATATTATGGGAGAAGCAGTGGAGATATACATGGACGACTTCACTATTTATGGTGAAATATTTGAGGATGCTATGACCAACCTGGAACATGTACTCCAACAGTGTGAAGAGACCAACCTATCCTTGAGCAATGAGAAGTACTTCATGATGATGCAAGAAGGGATCATTCTGAGGCACCACCTCTCTGCAAACGGGATAAGGGTGGATAAGAAAAATATTGAAGTTATTAAATATCTACCTAGTCCTACAACACAGAGAGATGTCATGAGCTTTCTTGGCTCTCCTAGATATTACAAGATATTCATAGCAGATTTTAGCAAAATTTCCAGATCGATGCACACTTTTCTACCAAAAATGTAGAGGTTTTTTGGACAAAAGAGTGTGAAAAAGTCTTCCAAATTTTGAAGGAGAAGATGATCCTTGCTCTAGTACTGCAAGGTCCAAACTGGGCCATCCCCTTCCATATATATTCTAATGCATCTAACAATGCTATAGGGATAGTTATGGGATAAAAGGGTGGTGAGGATTTTTATGCCATCTATTATGTCAGCAAGCATCTCACTAGGGCTGAGTTCAACTACACTGTCACTGAGAAGGAATTCCGTGCAGTTGTCCATGCCATCAAAAAAATTTTCCCCTACATTACAGGGTATAAGGTCTTTGTACACACTGACCATGCAGTAATTATATTCTTATTGTAGACACCAAAATCCAGCCACTTGCAAGTCATCTATACCTTCCTATCAGCCACATGTCGGTCATCCACCTTCCCGCCATTATTTGGCCCAAATCCACACTTTCCCGCCATTATTTGGCCCAATTTCACCTTTCCCGCCATTTTTCATCCCCAAATTTATTTAAATTAATATTTATATATATATATATATATATATTAATATTTTAATATATATATTTAAATAATAGTTTAAGTGATTTAATCTGAGTCGTCCGTCCTTCATTTAATCTCATCCGTCCATCCATCTTAATCCATTTCATAACCAAGATTTATTCTCTACCCTTGGATCCACTTTAATCTTAGCCACACGTTCAAAGTGTCGTTAACTCCTTGATAGTGTTAATGTGTGCAGGTTTTTGACAGCAGATCCGGTTTATTGATGGCATTTGATTAAGCTGGAGTGGTCCAAGCAAGGGATACAACAAAGCCCACTCACTCTTTTGGGATTGAAGATACATTCTTCGGAAGCGCCACCATTTGTGCCAGCTAGGGTTTCGGAGAACCCTAGCATAACTTGTAATCGTGTATCACAAATAAAGGGTTACAGGCCCAGTTGTATTCAAAAAGGAGTTTTTAAACTCCATCGATTAATAGAAATCGTTTGTTTTGTGCAACTATTCTGTACTCTGTTATTGTGATTTTATTTATTTTTGTTTGGCGTGTATTTTTAATCTACAAATGGCGATCACGGTGGGACCCCCTAGGGTTTCATATTTTTAATACTTGCTTTACTAATCTGTTCCTGTTTTCTGTTTTATTTTGCAGGTTCCAGAAATCGTGAAATTCGTTGTTCCAGCGAACTAGGGTTTCTGAGTTTGCAGAAAACGCAGCAGACGCAGAGGGGCGTCTGGAAGTCCAATACGAAACGCAGAGGTGCGTTTCAGCCTGTGCAGACTCCCGTGGGCGTTTGAAGTCAGTTTTACAAAAAAGCGTAGGCTTCCAAGTAAGTTCTGTACTTTTTACGTTTTTGGTTTTTCTGCCATATTTTGTTTCTTTTTCAGATCATTACTTTAAAATGAACAAAAACTAAGTAATCTGGAAAAGAACAGTTATTTTTAATTACATTTTTCTTTGCATTGCATTATTGATTGTTGCTTGCATTAAAAAAAAAAAAAAATTTTGCATACCTAGCTGCATATTAGAATAGCTACGAATTATTTGTTTTAATTATCTAAGTAGGACTATTGATTGGATGTCAATAGTACTCCTGCCATTGGGTGATTCCAAGCAGAGAAGTGGACGAACCTTCCGGTTGCTCCTTTGATATCCGATATCATTGGTAGGCGGGGGGTTTTAAACGGTGTACTCCACTTCTTCGGAGGAAATGACATGTTTTCGGTAGCCTCTTGCTTAGATCATTAGAACTTTTGATTTATAGCCTTGTATGTACACATTAGATAACTAAAACATTTAAAAAAAAAAAATTCATTGCATTTTCATATTGCATTTAAAACGAGTGATATCTGGATTTCATCACCGGGTATTGCTTGAAGTTTAGTGACGGTGGAATTCATCTCCATCCATTAAACTTCCGCCTTAGACACCATAGGTCACCCCAGAGCAAACTTGCTTGGATTTCATCACCGAGTAAGAATCTCGTTGTCCTTTCCTAGCCATAGTTTTTACCTTTTTTTGTGAATAATTCAAGATTAGATCACATGCAAAACTCATAAACCGGACACTTAAAATTTACTACAGATTAAGATCAGAAAATAATTAATTAACCGCAAGGTAAGACACATTGGTTGAAACCTAGGTTGTGACTGTTTTACGATAATTTCTTTAGTGTAAATTTATCATTCTAGTTTTGCATTCTTCTTTTCTGAATTTGTTTAGATTTATTGCTCTATGGTCTTAACAAGGAATCAATCTAAAATGTTAAATCTAAATAATCAAATGGGAAATTCACAGAACATCCCCACCACCAACATGGCCACTTATCCTAGTGAATTTCAGGCAGGTTCGCCTGCAGGTCTTTCACGTCCTTCTACCATCTACCACATGGCCATGCCCATGGAGGAAGACAATTCCTGTCATATTACCCACATTGATATGGCCCAAGTGCAAACTCACTTAAGAGATGGCACTGGCTATGTCCTTGAGCCAATCCAAGATTCCCCTATGCAAGATTCTATTTTTCAGCGGGATATTGCATCAACCATACCCGTTGGTTTCACTCAGGTCTACACTAACCCTTTTTTTGAGGCTAATGTGGTATCTGTTCAGCCGGCTTCATCTCCAACATCTTCCCGGATGCTCAATTGTCCTCCTTTGGAGACAAATGTAGTGTCTTCCCGACCACCTTCTCCTCCATGTACCGGGTGTACACCAATTCTCTTTATGAAGTTGGTGGAAACTCTTCTAGCCATAACCAATTTCAACCCTCTTCTTCCCAAACCATTTATGGTTTCACCCTACCTGGGACACAGTCTACTGTTCCTTCCCAGGTATCGCCTACTTCAGCCACCTTCATTGCTCCTGCTGTGCAGTCCCCTGTGACTACCATGGCCTCCCTCCCAACTTCATCACCCCTGCTATGCAGTCTTCTGTGACTACCATGGCAACCTGCCCTCCACCTTCATCCAATCATCCCACCTCCCTTGGGTTAGAGATTAATAAGGTTAGGGAGTATCTCGACAAATTGATTTTGCAACAACAGCAACAAAATGCTCAACCACCTGTCGTAGTAAATCCTACACCCCAACCAATTTCTACCCGACCAACTTTTATTAGCTCAGGCCCCACCTAGGTACCCCAATCTTCGGTGGTGTCCATTCCTACCCCACCTTTCTCCCAACCTAGTCCAGTTCATCATCTACCCCAATCACCTTCTTTTCGGTATCATCCATACCAACAACCTGTCCATTCCACACCGCCTAATTCAGGCAATTTCATCCCATCTCATCAATTTTCCACTCTTCCATTACATCATCATAATCATCAAACGAGTCAAAATTTTCATGAAGATTCTCGACTCCATGCTATGCAACAACAGATTGACAACCTTATGCTCAACATGCCTGGCTCATCTAGTCAGAAACCTACGCTAAGGTCATTGATCAATCAACCAATTCATCCTTCGGTACCTTCACCACCATATCCGACTGATTTCACATTACCGAAGTTTGACAAATTTTGAGGAACTGAGGATCCTCATGAACATGTGAGCTCATTCATGCATGCTTGCTTTAGAATCCAAAATAATGATGCTCTTATGCTCAGAACTTTTCCTCAGACATTAGGGGGAGATGTTGTACAATGGTACAATCATTTAGCTCACCATAGCATTTATGCTTACGAGCAATTGATTAATCTGTTTTTAGAACGATTCTCCCTGAATGTACAAAAGAGAGTTTCATTGTCCGACTTATACAAGCTCAAGCAACATGACGATGAGACTGTTTATGACTTTGGAAACCGTTGGAGGGCTATCATTAATAAACCGCCATTCTCCCTACCAATGGAGGAGTTAACCAAAATGTTCACCCGAGTTGTCTAAAACCTATCTCTTGGTTACTCCAATTACAACAATACAGGACTTTTGAAGAGGCTTTGGCCCAAGCAAGTATCATAGAAGACATTAAAGTCCAAGAGGGTGTTTTAAAACCCCGTAGAAAAGAATGGCAACAAAAGGGCCAACAACGAAATAATAATTATGGCCAAAACAAACAAGCACAGGCTAGTACAACCTCAAATGTTAACCAAGTTAATCAAGTGGTGGCGAGCCAGCCCGTAATGGCTCAACAACAACAAGTAATGCAAAGTCAACCGCAACCAATTGCTTATCATGCGGTACCCGCCCCTACTCAACCAGACTCCCAATACTTGGGCCAACCATGGAAACTCGACCTTGGCAAAACAATCGTCCCAAGCGACAATTCACACCTTTAGATGAACCATATGCGGTCATATTCAACAAGTTATACAGCACAAATTAGACCCATCTAGAAGGGGGAAGTATTACAAGGAGTACCTATTTTGTCCTTATCATAGGCAAAATGGGCACGATATCAATAATTGTACAGATTTCAAACATGTGATCCAAGATCTTATTGAGATTGGAGCCATTAAATTGGATAGCCCCTTAGCCCAACAAAATCAAAATCTTGGTATATTTCAAACACCCCTTCCACATCGGGAGGAAGCTCCAACAACTTCGGGGGGAGTAACTCAGGTAACTCCTCCTAATCAAGTCAACCATGTACAACAATACCAAGGTTTTGTGGGTACTATTAACGTAGTAACCCGGGGTCAAAGGGCGAACCAACCAAATCGAGGCTGAACCACAACCACCTGTACAAACCCCCAGTCCACCTCAGGTAACGGTGACCCAACGACGTGCTAGTACTTCTCAACAACCGCTAAATCATTCTACTCAACGCCAACGACCCATCATGTCATTGAGTAGCCGGTTAACTACCGGTTTAAAAATGGCTTACGCCAAGTTATCGATCTATGACCTCATTCAACAATCTCCCCCGCATAGAGAGGCATTAATGGAAATATTAAAGTCAATCGAGCTTCAAACTCAAGATACTAATGCCTTCAACAACTTTGTGGGGAGTATTCAAACATGCATGGAGCCCTCCATCACTTTCTATGATTTTGAAATCAAACCTATGTCAACAGAAAGTATAGATCCTCCACTACATATCATGGCCAAGATCGATAACAAGCCATTCAAGAGAGTCTTAATTGACACCGGTTCCTCAATCAATATCATTACAACATCGGCGTTGAGTCATCTAAAGGTGTCGCCATCCCTTATCACAAAGTCGACTTTTACTCTTAAAGCATTCAATGATGCTTTATCTTCCACGGTTGGCACGGTTATCTTGCCCATTGAGGTAGGGGCCCGAACTTTGCATACCTTGTTTCACATCTTGGAAGGGACCATGGCATACAATGTATTGCTTGGACGGCCTTGGCTTAGGGAGATGAGATGTGTCCCTTCTATACTGCATCAATGTCTGAAGTATGTATATGAGGGACAGGTTCATTGTGTACCTGCTGACATTGAACCCTTCAAACATTGCAACTATGTCTCAAATCCTTATGAGATTGTGTTGCCATCCACTCATCTTTTCTTGACCCCATCTACTTCTTCTATACCATCTTCTTCTAAAGCTCCCATTCCCGAGGAGCTACCCATCATATCGCAACCATCTTCCTCTTCCGCTATTCCATCTCATTCACCACTTTCTTCATCAACTAATCTTCCTTCTTCTTCATCAGTGACCACATGCACATGTGGCCATGACCAATCATCTCTTTCCACGTCATTACCCCCTTCTTCTACACCTTCTTCAACATCACCTATTATTCCTCCATCTTCCCAACCATCACCGGCTGATGTTTCACAAGTTAGTGAAGCATCAACCCAACCAAATCCTTCCAATTCTTCTATCCCACATTCTTCTATTCCATCATCTAGTCCATCTCCCTCCCAAGTCAAGGTCCATCTCATTGATGCAGGTATTGGTGAGTATGCCATCCAAGATGTCCACATCACACCGTTCAATGTGCAAACAGTTAAAGATTTTGGTCGTCCACATGACCAACATTTATCCATTGGATCGGTTTATAACATGGGTTCTATGCCAAATTCCATTAATTTTGTATATGGGGGAATAGAGTCATCTTCTAGTCCTACCACCATACTAGAACCTAAGCATCCGAGTCCACTGCCAATATCGAAAGGATGGAGGGTTTTCCCTCTCGCTATTTCCATAGACATAATTGGCGGTAATTTGGCCTAGGTCGATACGAGCAAGGGGTAGCTGAACGCATCGATATGCCATATCGAGAGACCCACCGAGCATTTTGGTCTGGGCTACCAACCACTTCCATCCCTTTCTTCTTTTGAGCGAGCTTTTCAAAGCATTAATCTTAATTCAGAAGAAGAAATCCTCCACCTCGACGAATCCGAAGATGAAGCCTATGAAGAATTTGACGTCATGTCAAATGGTGATGAATCTGAAGAAGAGTCGGCGCCCATTGTTCCCCTCACTAAACAAGACGAGTTTTATCTCCAATTGTTCCCTCTCCAAGAGGCCATCTTTCGCTTGCTTCTTCCACAAGAACGAGGTGAACCACCCCCCCCGCCACATCCATAAGCCATAATCCAAACCTGTATTATATGTATATACTAAAATAGTGGTTTTCACCACTACAAAAAAAAAAAAAAAAAACTGAAAAACTATGTTGTTTTGCATCTCAGGTCTTCCGAGGTCTTCACCGGTTTTCCCTTCCATTCCGCCCATCCTTTCTTCCATAAGTCGACAATGAATTTCGAAGACTTATTCACCCCGCTCCATAATCCATATGATCCGGATAAGCCTAAGAAATGTGTCTTTGGTGTTACCTCAGGCAAACTCCTAGGTTTTATTATCTCTAAACGAGGTATTGAGGTGGACCCAAACAAGGTCAAAGCCATTATGGAAATGTGTCCCCCAACTAATTTGAAGGAGTTGCGTAGTTTACAAGGAAAGATTAATTCAATCCGTCGCTTTATTGCACAACTTTATGATAAATGTAGGCCATTTTGCCACCTACTACAAAAGGGGGTACAATTTTCATGGACAGATGAGTGTCAGAAAGCCTTTGATGACATCAAGCGATACTTAGCGTCTCCGCCAGTCTTAGCTCCGCCTCGTCGAGATCCCTTCCTTGCGAATTTCTTTGCAGGAATTTATCGATGATGATATTGCTAGACAAGCACGTCTTGATCAACTCACACTCATAGATGAAAAACGAATCAATGCTTTAGAGCATTTGCGAGTTTATCAAGACCGATTGAAACGTGCTTACAATGCCAAAGTTCATCTAAGAGAATTTCAAGTAGGGGATCTTGTCCTTAAAGAGAATCAACAAAACACCAATGCATTGCCGCATCTTCGAGATAAATTCGCGGCTAATTGGTTAGGTCCATATATGGTCACTGAAAGAGTGGGTAATGGAACTTATAGACTTGCCAGTTTAGAGGGAGAGGAAGAACCCGAACCACTTAATGTTATACACTTGAGGGCATTCTACGCATAGTTTGAATTTTATATGTACATATATACATGGCTTGTAAAAAAAAAAAAAAAAAAACAAATAAAATAAAAAGAATTTGCATTTCATTGTTAGTTGCATACATCTCATTCAAAAACATTGCATTTCATGTGCATACATCTCATTGAAAACCATAACATTTCATTTTCAGCCATAGTTGCATATCATGTTAGAGACCATTCTATCTTTTGGATATAAAATTTGGTCAAGCAAAAGTCATGTTGCCTTAATCCGGGGCACCTTCATAAAATCCATCAAACCGAATTGTCATTCGTACATCCATTTTCCATTTGCACATATTTACATTGCCAAAATGTTTTCGAGTCACTCAGCCATTCCTAGTGTTTTAAGCAAACTTTGAAATGCATGTCAAAGTTCTCTAGGGCCATATCACAAATTACACTAAATAAAATCTTGAGTATTGGGAAATGATTTCAAAAGCGGTCTTGAACCTATCACATTTTCACATCTTAAAAACATCTTGTGTCAAAGAGAGATAACACCATCCTTGGGTTGTGCCTTGAAGTGAAAAGGGTAATCCTCGTTTGTCCTATCATGCAAACATAGTCCATAAAACAGTGGTTCTTACCACTATCACAAGCAATCACAAAATATAAATATAAACAGAGTAGTAAGGATAGGGTAAAATTCTCATCATACTTCGGTTGAGAATCCGATTCCCCAAAGCTCTAAGGAAATGAACATTTTTCACACACCACCGATCCCAAATAAGTTGTAAGGATCGTACTACTTGTCCGATCGGACGGATAGGTAGTCATCCCCAAGGCTTACAAAGGTCAAAAACAACATGGACTATGGAGTTAACCTTCATCGGGGCTATAGACGCTTGAGTGGCGAGTGGAGTATACTCATTGCGTGGCGACATGTCTCTCCTCAAAAAGAGACCTCTGAATGCTCATACGGACAAACTAGCTTTGGGGTCTTCTCCATAACAGGGTTACCTAATTTATGCAAGATGAGGTTAATGAACACACTTGCACACACACAAGTTTTTGATTGCCTAGAGTCACTACCATGCTTCGGATTTGGTTAATGAACTCACATGCACACACATTTGGTCCTAGTTGAATTAGGCGGTATTAGTAAGTTTGTTTGATACCACTAGCATGTTTGAGTCTTTGTAAAACAGTCTTCCTCCATATTTTCTTCCATATCAACCTCCATATCTTCTTCCATATTCATGTCATTCCATACGTCATTCATTCACAAGCTACCAAGTTCGGTGCCCCTGATTAAACAATTATGATAACAGTTGGCTAAATCTAACTATCTAAAAGTATGAGTGCTTCTTAGTGCATATTTCATTTACTTAGTCTCGCATTAATCATCTATAACTTTGCATTCCATTCCATCACATATGCATATAAAACATATAAAAACATGCATCACAAAAACATAGGCATTCACACAAAAGAAAGTAAAACACTAAATAAATAAAAGCCATGTATATATATATGTATAAAGATCAAAAGCTGTACAATGAATGCCAAAAGGCTACAATATACAATAGAGCACCAAGGCTCATAAAGAGTGCATCTAAGCACTAAGCTAACCATCAAAAGAGGATCCCTGTGACCTAGTAGGAGCCCTAGACCTAGTGGTGTGCCTAGACTCACTACGCCTAGAGACAGAGGAGGATGGAGGATCAGGCAACACAATGTGATGCCTAAACAATGTGTCCTCCAGAGCCTCAATATAACGAGTCCTAGACCTAAGTCTAGATATGTCTATCCCGTGTCGTCGCTCTCGCTCCGCTAGCTCTGCTTGGAGTCTCGTCACCCTGTCATCCTGGGGCACCCTAGTCGCTCCATCCAAGTCCGCCTGCATCTGGGCCATCCTCTCCTCCTGAACAGCTATCAGGGCATCCCGCTCTGCAACCTGTTGCTCCAGCCAAGCTATCCTCTCATCCCGGACAGCTAGCATAGCATCGCGCTCTGCTATCTGCTGCTGTAGCTGCGCCAGATCATCCTCGTGCCCGCTAGGGGGTACCTCCCTAGTCTCTCCTGCGGCCTCTCCTAGGCCCTCGCCATCATCCTCCTCGTCATCTCCGCTCCCCGGTGCCTGCCGTGCCATCTTCCCCTTTCACCTTCGACTGTCAGATCGAAGGCGGGGACCCTCCCTGCGCTTGGGAACCTCTGCGGTTCCCTCGTCCTCTCCAGCTCCAACAGCCACCAATGGTGGCTCCCACCTCGGCTCTGCGGCCATCCATGCTGCATACTCAGTTGTCACCCCGACGTCGTCCACGTCGAGGATCTCCATGTCCTCATCGTCCTCTGTCGCCTCCCTCCATGGCTCGGCACACGGCAAATCCCCCTCTGATCTGTGCCTCCGGTAGCGCACTGGCTCACCGGGGACATCCTGTCTCAATCCGACCTGGCGGAGCACTCGAGACATCTGTATGTACTCCGCCTCGCTTTGGCCCCGACCCACTACCCATCTAGCCTGTCGCACCCATCTCAGATGCTCTCCATCCCCGATCCACCTCGCCTCCCGCCAGGGCCTCCAAATGACTTGGGCATCTGTCAAGTCTGCCCATAAACTCCTATACCATTGCCCCGATCTCACGGGGCGGCTCGGTTGTCTCTCCTCCGCCACTAGCCATCTCCTACCATAAGCCTGGCTCATGTCCCAGTAAGCACATGGCAACCCCTCCGGTCGAGCCACTCTGAAGTGCTCCCAGCCCCAACACTGGAGAACCAAACTGCAGCCTAGGCCCTTCCGGCCCCGTCTTCGAACCTCATACAACTCCCGGTACACCTGCGCCAATAAAGCGGGCGCCCAGGCATACACTACCCTATTAGTGAGCATCTCGCTCACTACACCCATCAGGTTCCATGGAAACCTGCACCCGATGCTGTTCGGGGCCACAATGTTGGCCAATACGAACATCATCAGAGCCTCCACCGCTACCAACTCCTTGGCCGTATACATGGCCAAGTAAGGAATCCCCCCGCTCTCCGTCCGGATCTCCCTCCAGTCATCCCCAAACAACTTGGCCATCTCCGTGGCCCTATCTCGTCCAACCTCCACCCGCGCCCCCTCCACGGGCACCTTGAGGATGCGGTATACATCCTCAAGCGTCACCGTCATCTCTCCAGTCGGGAGCTGGAACGTCCCCGATCTGGATCCCACCTCTCGGCCAAAGCCGAGAGGTACCCCTCATCTGCCCGAACTACCTCCAACCGGGCTGCCTCCGCTAGCCCTACTACCTCCAATATCTCCCAGTCTTCCTGGGACAATGACCTCCTCATCCCCGGAATGATAGGGGAGAATCGGTGTCGTGCCTCTAACACCCTAAGCTGCAAAACAACAAAACAAAAATTGGTTACAAATTTTTTTCAAAAAAAAAAAAAAAAAAACAAATAAAAGTACTTG
The DNA here is from genome assembly GCA_028583015.1 of Wollemia nobilis. NCBI lineage: Eukaryota > Viridiplantae > Streptophyta > Pinopsida > Araucariales > Araucariaceae > Wollemia > Wollemia nobilis. Next base: position 1,303,605 of record JAQPPZ010017169.1, read on the forward strand.
CTTAAATAAACAAATACCTCAGCTGGCTGCACTGGCGCGTCCGCTCCCATCTCCGCCATAGCTCCCGCGTGCTTCACTCTCCCACACAACCTTTCACTTCACTTCACTTCATTCCACTCCCTCAGACGCACTTCTCTCAAGCTCGAACGCACAAATGAGCGAAATTCTCGTTGAAACTGTTTAAATAGCTGGTTTTGGCGCCCTGAAATGCAGTGGGGCATTTCATGGCGCATTCAGACGTAGTGGGGCATTTCATGATGCATTCAAACACCGGCGGGCGTTTCTGCCACCTCCAAATGCATACCGGCGTTTGGTGTCAGTATTGAATAAAAGAACAAAACTTACAAAATTGAAGCTTACCTCCTCCAAATTTCATCAAATTGCATCCATCCATTCTTCTTATCATAATAAAACATTTTGTGAAGGTTACAACAGTTTTGGAAACAAATTTTGTCATTTTGCTCAAAAAGCGCATCATTCATCATTGATTTACAAATTGGGTTAAAAACATTCAAAACCTTCACAAAATTAACAACATTCATCAATTCTTCTGATCTATCGTCAATTTCATTCATTCTTCTTTCATCATGCATATTTTTGCCAAATTAAATTAAAGTAAACCTCGTATCTAGTGGTATATTCTATCACCTTGGCGATTGCAGCGATTTGCATCCATGCAATTCGGTAAGAGGATTAAACCACCATAAGGACACTTACCATTTATCATCATCAATTATTTCACTGTTTGAAAATTGGAAATCAATTTTGGGTATCCTACTTTTCAAGTGACCTCATACCAAGATTAATTTGCTCAACGAGTTGTCATTGATGGCCTAGTTCATGGGGCCTTAAACGTGGACAATCTTCAATATCATCATTATTTTGAGTCTTGCTAGAGATTAAGGCTACCTAGGTTGATTGGTTCCGACCCGAGGAATTATCCATACGAGTCACTAGGAGCATCTCCGAAGTTCTGGACTCTTTCATATTGCATCTCTCCATATCAATGGCGCCAACAAGGCAATTTCATCAACAGTATGGATTCACCCACGGGAGTTGGGGCATCCGTTATCAATTTTTAACTTTCCTAATAGTAGAATTCATCTTACATGATCATGGAATTTAAAATTTGGCAAAAATCCCTTTCTAACCGTTGGGGCGAGAAAACGGTTCATCTTTCACATCACTCATATCGTCTTCAATCATATTATTTTCTGGTTTGTACACCAACCCCTTTTCGTTGGGACATAAACGGATGGTTCATACACAAACCCCTTTTTCACCGTTGGGGCAAAAACGGTTCATTTTCTTCCGAATTTCTTCCAATTGGCTTGTGAGAACCATTCTCGCTCGCCAATTGAGGGGGTAAGCTGATAAATTTTAAATATTCTTTTATTCTTTGGTCTTCAAAGTTGTGCTTTAGTCTTGAGAGAGAGTTGCGTCTGATCCAACTTTTCGAGTGTCCTAAGTTTTTGTGCTGCATTGTGTCTTCACACAAAGTACTCAAAAAGGGGCATCTGTAGACACCAAAATCCAGCCACTTGCAAGTCATCTATACCTTCCTGTCAGCCACGTGTCGGTCATCCACCTTCCCGCCATTATTTGGCCCAAATCCACACTTTCCCGCCATTATTTGGCCCAATTTCACCTTTCCCGCCATTTTTCATCCCCAAATTTATTTAAATTAATATTTTTATATATATTTTAATATTTTAATATATATATTTAAATAATAGTTTAAGTGATTTAATCTGAGCCGTCCATCCTTCATTTAATCTCATCCGTCCATCCATCTTAATCCATTTCACAACCTAGATTTATTCTCTACCCTTAGATCCACTTTAATCTTAGCCACACGTTCAAAGTGTCGTTAAAACCCTAAAGTGTGCCCTAAGAGTAGATTATAAATTGAGTCACCTTGATGGCTCAAACCCTATGTCTTTTGCTACTTCTATCTCCGATGTGCTATCTCTAATTCTAATTCTTCTATTGCTATCTCCTCTATCTCTCTTCTGCTACCTTTTCGCCGCATCCATCGCCGCTTCCGTCGCCGCTTTCACCGCCATCTCTTCTACAGCATTCTGTAGAATCCCCCATTCTTGTCGCAAGTGCCCGCGGGCGTTTACCCCTTTACCAAGTGCCCACGGGCGTTTACCAAGTGCCCGCGGGCGTTTACCCACAGCCACAGACTCAGACCGATGTCTGAAACCTTAATCCAGAAGCACGCGGGCGTTCAGCGAGTGCACCAGGGCGCCTTTCGTAGCCGATTTGATAGCCACATTACTTCCAGGTGTCGCCTGGTCTAGCTGCGTTAACAGAGAATAGGTATAAATTAGTTTAAAGCAAGTAACTTCTTTTCTTTTATTGATCTGTTATTGAATTCCTGCATTTCATTTTTCTAGGGTTTTAGATTGTTTTCGAGGGCTCACACAGTGGAGCCCTCTTATTAATTTCTAACTCCTTGATAGTGTTAATGTGTGCGGGTTTTTGACAACAGATCCGGTTTATTGATGGCAGCTGATTAGGCTGGAGTGGTCCAAGCAAGGGATACAACAAAGCCCACTCACTCTGTTGGGATTGAAGATACATTCTTCGAAAGCGCCACCATTTGTGCCGGCTAGGGTTTCGGAGAACCCTAGCATAACTTGTAACTGTGTATCACAAATAAAGGGTTACAGGCCCAGTTGTATTCAAAAAGGAGTTTTTAAACTCCATCGATTAATAGAAATCGTTTGTTTTGTGCAACTATTCTGTACTCTGTTATTGTGATTTTATTTATTTTTGTTTGGCGTGTATTTTTAATCTACACTTATGAATATACCTACAATTAATGGTAGAATAATCAGGTGGCTTCTGCTCCTGCAATAATTTGATGTTACCATCATTGAAAAACCAGGTAAGCATAATGTAGTTGCAAACTTTCTATCAAGGTTGACACCTCCAAACCATTCATCTACAAAATACTAATTATCATATGAACATATTTTTTCTTTAAGTGAACAAACACCATGGTATGCAGATATGGCTAATTACTTAGCCACTAGTATAGTATCCCCTGCACTCTCACCCCGTAAAAAGCATACATTAATAGAGAAGAGTGCAACCTTCAAAACAGGTGCTGATCAAATCATGAGAAGGTGTGTTGTTGAGCATGATTTTTCAAAAATTCTTAAAGCCTATCATGATGAACCTTATGGTGGCAACTTTGCAGGAAAAATAACTGTGCTTAAGATATTACAGATTGAATATTGTTGGCCCTTGCTATTCAAGGATGCAGCCAAATATGCAAATCAATGTGATCAATACCAAAGGATGGGTAGACCGAATTTCAGAGATGAGATGCCCCTCCAACCACACATTCACATTGAACCATTCGATAAATAGGGGATGGACTTCGTAGGGCCAATCAACACATAATCATAAAAAAAAGAATATTTTGGTTTGTACTGATTATGTAACTAAGTGGGTTAAAGTATAGGCACTGAAGGATTCCAAGGAAAAATCTGTAGCAGAATTCCTATTTTCACACATCTTCACAAGGTTTGGATTACCCATAGAGATCACCATTGATCAGGGTCCCCAATTAACCTCAAGGCTGATTCAAGAAATCAAGCAATAGTATAGAATCAGGCTTAATAATACTAACCCTCATCATCCTCAAGCAAATGGACAGATAGAGGTTACCAACAAAGAGTTGGATAATATCCTCACAAAAAATATATAGCAACATAGCAAATATTGTGCTATGAGGTTTTCAGAGTTAGTATGGGCCTATAGGACTACATGGAAAACAACTATTGGCTTCACACATTTCCAATTAGTGTATGGAAATAATGCAATGAAGCCCATTGAGTTTGAAATCAAAACCCTTAGGATTGTAGTAGAGTTGAATCTAAGCCTGGATGATGCATAAAAAGAGAGGATTTAGCAACTGGATTAGTTGGATGAATATCGATTAGATGCTTTGCACATAACAAAGGTCATCCAAAGACAAATGACACAATGGCATAACTGCCACATTAAGTTGAAGCAGTTCAAAGTAGGAGAGTGGGTGTTGTTGTATGGTTCCTGATTTTATGAGAGAAAAGGTAAGTTGATACAATGATGGATGGGGCCATACAAAGTGATTGAACTGATCAATAATGGTTTTGTGTGCATCAGAACTATTGATGGCAGCAATACCATACTAACAATTAACGGTCATAGGTTGCAGCCTTACCACATATCTAAAAATATTGTGACGAATTCCAAGATAGGCATGGGGGAGACCTCCATCTGATCAGAAAATTTTAAATTTTCAATAGTTAGTGGACAAGAATGTCCATCCAAAAAAATAATTTATTCTTTTATTTTTCTTTCTTTGTTTGTGTTTATGTTTTGTAGATACAGTGCTCTGAGTGCAATCTGTAGGCAACCTGGAAAACCTAGGCCTATCGAGCATACATTCCACTGACTTGCATTTTACTACTTTTTAGTTTTTATTTTTTTTGCTTTTGTAGGTATGATGCCTTGAATGCATATTATAGGCAACCTAGGAAACCTAGGCCTAACAGGCACAGGATCCATGAACCTATATGATTCTAGTTTTCTAGGAGTAGAAGCTTAATTTTTCCCATCTAGAGGGGATAGTCATAAGTCGGATACGTACGCGGGTGTGAAATATTTACAAGAAGAAAAATGTCTATCTACATGTTCATACAAGTAGCTATTGATGGAGCTTGTGAAGGAGGAAGCACTGAAATGTCTGATCAACTGGGAAGTGTTGACTATAGAACACACCAACAGATGCTTACTTTTTAGATATAGGGGGATGCCTAACTCTAGAGTACTTCAAGGGTGCCTAACTCCCATTTAAAATTATCATATATGAAGAAGGATGCCTAATTCCCATAAATGTGCCCAACCCGAGAGTTTTTCAAAGCAACAAATTGGCACTTGTCTCCCATCCACTAGAGATAGGTGCCTATCATAAAGCAAGTTGATATCGATATCTAATACATATGCCAGGTTTAGCACCTAAATTTTGTTAGGAAGTCACCTAACTCCTATGTATCTGGAGGAAGGCGCCTAACTCTCGTGTATCTAGAGGAATGTGCCTAGCTCCCTTTAGGAAGGTGCTTGACTCCCATGTACCTGAAGTAAGGTACTTATCTACATTCTTATTAAAGTGTCTATTTCTCAATGAAAAGGTGCTTACCTTTCATTAAGTGCTTGTATGCGACATGAATAATTTTACAATATTGGGAAGCGACCGAAGCCACATCAGCATCCCACATGATAAAAAGGTCAAATATTTCATGGGAAATTATTGCAAAATCTTGTGGAGGATTTCAACACGTTCGAAAGCAATCAACATAGGAATGTGTTTCATCCCATGAAGACCATCGATATTTCTCATTTTCAACATGAGACTTCGAATGAATAATTTTGTAGTACCCAAGAAGAATAGTTCGAAGAAATTTCTCACATGGGAATACGCAGTCATTTTGATTGTTAAGAAACAAGGAATCATAACACTCCATGATAATCATCATGCTTGGTACACACAGATCACCAATAAGGTATGTATAGGATTTTTTGTTAGATGCATATAATTTTCATAATTAGAACTTTTTTGAAAATAATGTCGTAACAACATTGGCAAAAACATCCAACCATCGATCACCCGCTCTGTCTAGCGTGACATGTCAAATATCGATCAGGTAAGGCTACCCTCATAGTCCGCCATGCAAAACATAATGTGCCTACCTCCACGAATGAAGAGGCACCTTCATGCAGTTACAGTCAGAATTGTGAAACAATAAAGCAATTATAGACAAACCCAGAGAACAGATAAAAGTTGTAGAGGTAGACACAAATAAAATTTTCTATAATGGGAGAAAAATCAATGAACCATGGTTAGAAGAAAAGTGAACCCTGCAATGTGGTAATAATTAATGAAAATTTTCAAGAAGTTGTTGGGTGGATGAACTATTATCGTCTGGTCAGCCAAAACCAGGACTTGGAAGCAGCAGAGGAGTTCATTGTGTCTATAGACAAAATAGTTATGTGTAGCCCATGCTAGTAGAATTTATAGCAAGAGGTCAATGCCCCATAGACTACCAAGAAGAGGAAGCCCAAGGAAAAGGAAAAATACAAGGCCACCACCAAGAAGAGGAAGCAGAGTAATAAAGCTTATTAGGAGGTCGTAGATAAAACTGGGGACTACCAATACAAGGTGCCACGAGGACGTGACAATCCTTAGGCATGGGGGGATGATGAGCACTAGAATTGCTCATATTTTTGCATCTATTTCTAATGTTTTATGCAACATTATTATATCATATTTGTACTTTTTATGAATGTTTATATGTATTTAATGGTAAATTGTGTATATTTCCTAACTTATGTGAAAAGTGTGCTTTGTATGTATATTTGATCATTTTAGTTGTTTTCTGCATAAATATGTTGAGGTACCACTTGGACCTGACATCATCTATTTTCAAAGAAGTTCATTGAATACAAAGGAAGGAGTTCGACTACGAAATAGAGGACTGCCTTACTCCCATATTCTGACAGGAAGGTGCCTTACTCTCATCTTTTGATGGTAAGGCACCTTACTCCTATCTTCTGATGGGAAGGCACCTTACTCTCATATTTTTATGGGAAGGTGTCTTACTCACATCTTTCGACAGGAAGGTGCCTTGCTCTATTCTTCCAATGGCAAGGCACCTTACTTCCATCTTCGATGATAAGGTGCCTTGCTCATGTCTTCCAATTAAAATACACCTTATTTTTGTTGATGAAGTCAAATATGGTTGACTCCACATAAGCAAAATAAAATGCCTAACTCTCAACCTGATGGTGCCTAACTCTCGTTAATCGATGAACACATCAGCTACTTGTTTTCGTATGAAATAGAGTAATGACTTCCCAAATGTAGAACGTGAGTTATGGTGATGAAATAAGACTGAAATTAATTTGATTTAATCGGATCGCAGACAAATGACACAACAAAAAGAATTTGTTTTGAATACACCAAATTTTCCTAATTTAGTGTGATGTTATTGTAATCTTGTTTTTGGTAGAGATTTTTTATTATAACAGCAATCTAAATATCATAATAGAGAAACATGTATGATATATGAACGCACAGGATTTCTCTGAAAGGAGGAGAAAAATAGTAGAAGAATCGAACTGTAATGTAATTCCATTTATGCAATAAAATTCATTCAAAGTTCTCTAATTTAGTTTGATGTGCGTATTTAATCGGGCATAATCTGCTAGAGCCTAGACCCACTCCTTTCCAGTATTCCTTCCATATCCTTTACTTTTCCATAATTTCATTTCAGTTTTATTTATTTTGTTTTCCTGCATTTTATTGTTTTCAGCAATTTGATTTATTTACTGCTTTCTTTCATTTCTACAAGTGTGGTATGATTTTATTTCCTGCAATTTATTTTTTGAATATTAAGTGGTTTGGATTGAAATAAATGTTATACAACACCCCCCAAACCATAGATTTTAGTGGATTCTTCTCATAGGTATTGTAGGCAATATCTATTTGGTCCATTGTAAGTTTACAAGAAGTGATAGGGCTATGACATCAACACATAATTTAACCAATGTTTTTACCCCAACACGAACCACATTCTGCATCCAATTTGAGATCAAATCATGGTTGTACCTTGTCCATCATCAAAACTTGTTTTCCACCCAGTCCAGCCAGAACTTTGAAATTCGCCAATGTTTTATAGTTTTTTTGAAAAAATAAGGTGATTTGCCATGTCCTCCTAGATGAATTTGGTCGGGATTCTCTAGGGTTTCACAACAGATTCACTATTTTTTTACAATTACAATTCGGGTCCAATACCTTATGCATAACCCTACTATAGAGCATATATGGGAAAAATTTTCCTTTTCATTCAACCTATTATCCTTGGAACCACCATTTTGGCTATCAATATTATTTCATATTTGAAAAGAATCTAAGATATGAAAATAATATAAACCACATAAGTATTTTAAAATTGCAAAATATTAACAAATAATTTATTTATTCTTCTTTTTCCATACACAATATAAAAAAAAATGGTATGAAAAACTCTTCTCAAAGATAAAATGTTAAAAGGTGAAGTCATTTTTTTGATCCAGGATACCATAAGTCATATGAGAGCAAAGGATGTTACTTACAAAATATAAAAAATATAAAGTATGATTTTTTTATTTACGATAAAATTTGATTTTCTACCATTAACCAATAAAAAACACTTTTTTTGGAAATTCGTTGCTTTCTAAGTTTCCTTACATTGTCATTTTTCATTACATATTTTACAATTAAACTCTATTATTCGTCTTCAATTGAATAACTATTAAAATGTTATATCTATTTGTAACTATTAATATTAATTATTATGGTCTTGGTAACATTAAAAACTCATTTACTCTTTACCCTTTTGTTAGTATCCCATCCTAACGTTACTTTGTAATAAAAAATTGTGCACTCAAAAAATCAAAAATTGTGCAAATCAGAGCTATAATGAAGAAGTTATAATGGTTTTATCTTTACTCTATTTTGAGTATTTTTAAAAACAAAAATGGGGAAAAATAGCCCTAAAACAGTTATAAAAAGCCCTAGACACCCCCAAAAATCCTCAAATTTGTTTTGTTATCTTAGTTAGTTCCTCCTGCACCTCTCACAAAATTTTCAAGTCCTAGCTCCATTTTTCTCAAAATTCCTCAAATTTGTCATTTTCCATGATTCCTCTTTGGCCATATATTCCACAAATACAAAATTTGAGTCCTAGCCCATTTTTTTCAACTTGTCGCATTGATCATTTTGATATATCACACCCAAGCAGTTTTTTGGCCTCCTTACTAAAAATAGTAACCACTGAAACCCACACTTCTATTTTTAGTAATTCAGTTACAGAGGTTTAAGACTATCCAAAATGGCTAGTGGCACTCGAGGACAATAGAAAGAGGTAGATTCGATCACCTCAATGATTTCAACCTTCAAAAGCACCCTTATTGACATGAAATAATCAAGTCAATATATGATGACAGGGCTTCAAAATCTTAGAAATGATCATGCTAACTCCAGAGATTGCCTAGAAGAAAAACTTGTAGAATTTGAGTCCAAATTGGTTGGTGGTCCCAGTAAGACTGGATGCCATACTGAACACTCGTATTATAACAGAAGTAAAGGAAGGACACCATATGACTCTTATTTTCTCTATGATCATGATTCTACCTATAAGATTCCCAAATTAGACTTTCCTAAGTTCAATGGAAAGGATGTGGATGGGTGGTTATGTCGTGTTGCTCAATACTTTAGCCTCCATGATGTACCCATATGGCATCGATTTCAAATGGCTTCTTTCAACTTGAAATTTGAAGCTTTTCAATGGTACCAATGGTTGTGAAAAACTTACCCTAATCCTTCATGGGAAGAATTTGAGTCTCAATTACTCACTCGCTTTGGTCCTAGTGAGTATGATGATTTTACAAGATAGTTGACAAAGTTGAAATAAACTTCGATAGTTAGAGATTATCAAATACAATTTGAGAAATTGGCCAACAAAACCATGGGAATGAATGAAGCATTCTTTATGAGTTATTTTGTTAGTGGTTTGAAGGAGGATCTCCAAGCTAAGGTCACTATGTTCAAACCACAATCCATGATGGAGGCTATCAAGTTGGCTTGTTTGGCCGAATCCAAATTTGCAACTCAGAGGCGGATATCTAAATTTCCACAGGCTAAAACCTCTTTTACTTCTAGATTCCAAAATCATAATGAACAAAAACTTGTTGCAACCACTGTTGCACCCAAATGTCTAACCACTACTGAAACGGATGCGTGACATGCCAAGGGGTTGTGTTACAATTATGATGAAAAATTTTCTCATGGGCATAGGTGCACCCAAAATAAGTTGTTCCTCATAGATGCTGATGAGCCTGACACTAGTGACCATAGTGATGATGACACATAATTAGTTAAGGAATCGTACAATACAATGACAAACAACCAAGATGAACCACAGGCTAAGATATCTATTCATGCTCTTACTGGTATTACTATTCCCCAAACCATGAAAGTTGGGTATTTTAAGGGTCTACATCTTACCATCCTGATTGATTCTGGAAGTACACATAATTTTATTGATCCCCACATTACCCAGTACGCAAATTATTACGTACATTCATGTAATTCCTTTGAGGTGATGGTAGCAAATGGTGGGACCTTACCTTGCAAGGTAAATTTCATAAATGTTAAGGTCAACATTGGGGACTATGAGCTCAAACAGGATATGTTTGCACTTCAACTAGGGGGATGTGATATCGTGTTGGGAGCACAATGGTTGGACACATTGGGAGTCATCTCATGGCACTTTACCAAACTTTGGATGCAATTTTCATAGAATGGACATTCCTACACTCTCCATGGCTTAAAAGCAAGGCCTTCATAGATTATTAGCTCTAGTCGGATGGAGAAGTTGTTAAAAAAATAATCTCGACGTGTCATAGCTCAGAATTTTGTGATCCAAGCTCATCCTTCAAAGGTGGATGCTATTCTTGAATATTTTCAACTTATTTTGACCAAGCACAACTTTGTTTTCGTTGAACCAACAGAATTATTGCCTCATCGCTCTCATGACCATGCTATCCCATTTTTACCTAGCAATGCACCACCCAACATTTGACCGTACCGATACCTTCATGCTCTTAATTCAAAAATCAAGAAGTTAGTATAGGAATTGTTACAATTCAGTGTCTTTCAACCAAGCAATAGTCCTTACTCTTCTCCAGTTTTACTAGTGCGCAAGAAAGACGGGTCCTGGCGATTGTGTATCAATTATTGAGAGCTCAATAAATTCACCATCAAGGATAAGTTTCCTATTCTAGTGGTGGATGAATTACTGTATGAACTTTATGGGACTATGTATTTTTTCAAACTTGACCTTCGCTCGGGGTACCATCAAATCCAACTCAAGGATGAGGATATTCCCAAGACTGCTTTTTGTACTCATGAAGGTCACTATGAGTTTTTGGTAATGCCATTCAGCTCGACTAATGCCCCTTCCATTTTTCAAAGCCTCATGAACAATATTTTTATTCATTTCTTTGAAATTTCATCCTAGTCTTCTTTGATGATATTTTGGTGTATAGTCACTCATGGGAAGAGCATATTATTCATGTGAATCAAACTCTCCAGTTGTTGACATAACATAAACTCTATGCTAAGTGTTCCAAGTGTCCTTTTGGGTTGATAGAAGTGGAATATTTGGGACACATTATCACTGAGGAGGGTGTCAAAATTCACCCTAATAAGATCAAAGTGGTTCAGGAATGACCGAAACCTCACACTCTAAAATACCTTAGGGGATTTTTAGGGCTTATAGGTTATTACTGTAAATTCATTCATAACTATGGTAAAATTGCATCTCCTCTCACTTCCATGTTGAAGAAGGACTTTTTTACTTGGATGGGACCCGTTGAACAAGCTTCCCTAGAATTGAAGCATGCTATGACCACTACACCTATTTTTGCCATGCCAAATTTCTCCAAACCATTTCTCATTGAAAGCGATGCTTCAGATCATGGTATTGGTGCAGTGTTGATACAAGAAGGGAGACCCTTGTCCTTCACTAGGAAAGCTCTCTCTAGCCATAATTTGGTAAAATCCACTTATGCTAAGGAGATGATAGCAATTTTGCATGTAGTAACCCATTGGCAGTATCTCATTGGGCATCATTTCTCCATTAAAATAGATCATCAAAGTCTCAAATACTTTTTGTAGCAACGGGTTTCCACCCCTGAAAAATAAAAATGGGTTTCTAAACTCATGGGATATAATTATGATATCACCTATAAGAAGGGCAAGGAGAATATTGTGGTCAATGCTCTCTCATTAATTTTAGGCTCTCAGTATGTTGTGTGCCATTTCATTGCTAGTTATCCAATGAATCGATTCCTTATGCCATGAGGTACTTCAGGATTATAAATTATAGACTTTGGTTGCTTCCCTACACACTGAGCCTACTTCATGTCTATTCTACACTTGGGATGGTCAATATTCGCATTACCACCAATGCCTTGTTGTTCCCCATAAGTCCCCACTATGGGAACTTCTCATGAAAGAACTGCATGTTGCCTCATCTGCTGGCCATTCAGGATTTCTCAGAACAAATGAACAACTTAAGCGCACTTTTTTTGGAAGGGTATGAAAAAGGACATTCAATATGTTATGGTAGCTTGTGATACCTATCAAAAAAATAAAATTTAAGATGGTGTGTTCTCCAGGCACTCCTAAACCCTTGCCTATTCCTGACCAGGTTTGGATGGATATTTCTATGGATTTTATTGAAGGATTACCTAATTCTGGAGGCAAATATGTTATCTTCATGGTAGTGGATCGTCTTTCAAAATATGCTCACTTTTATTCCCTATACCATCCTTACATAGCATCCACCGTTGCCCAAATTTTCCTTTATTATATCTTTCGCCTTCATGGTATGCCCTCCTCCATTGTGTCTGATCATGACCCAACCTTTACTAGTCACTTCTAGAAAGAATTGTTTCGGTTGTAGGAACTCAACTCAAAATAATTTCATCTTATCATCCACAAATGGATGGTCAAACGAATATTATCAACAAATGTTTGGAAACCTACCTTCGTTGCTTTACCTCATAACATCCTACGCACTGGGTGAAATGGCTTCCCTTGGTCGAGTAGTGGTACAACACTTCCTATCACACCGCAATCAAGGTTACCCTTTTTGAGGTAGTGTATGGGTGTCCTCCACCCACACCTTCCTCCTACATTCCAGGTATCTCCAAGGTCTATGTAGTCGACACTAATCTCAATCAACATGTTGATATCCTCTATCAACTGAAGATGAATTTGGATGCAGCCCAGAATCGGATATGGAAGCAGACTAACCAACACCATTCTGAGCATAGTTTTGATGTGGGTTATATGGTTTTCCTTTGCTTGTAGTCATACAAATAGTTGTCCCTTCAGCTTTACAGATGCTAGAAACTTACCACGAAATACTATGGACCCTACCATGTGTTATAGTGGATTGGTGCCACAACCTATAAGTTGGCCCTTCCACCTAAATCCAAGCTCCATCCTATTTTTCATGTTTCCTCTCTCAAAAAGGTGGTGGGTAATTAGATACAGGTTCAATCTGCACTTCTAGAGTTAGATGAATAAGGTTTTATCTTTCTTAAACCTAAATAGTTATTGGATTTTTAGACTCGCACTCTCTTCAACCGTACCATTACTGAAATCCTTGTTTAGTGGCATGGACTCCATATAGAAGATGCTACATGGGAGTCTCTCCATCAGCTCTAGAACCAGTTTTCTCACCTTCAACTTTGGGGACAAAGCTTTTTGAAGGGGAATGACATGTTAGGATACCATACTAACGTTACTTTGTAATTCTCATTATTATGTAATAACCCACTTCTAATGTAGGGGGCTTCTATTATAATGTTATTTTGTAATTCCTCGTAATCTATATGGCAAATAAGGCACCTATCCAAGTGGTGCTATCGCATGTAACCATTATCTATATTATAACCGATGGTGCCTGTAGACACCAAAATCCAGCCACTTGCAAGTCATCTATACCTTCCTATCAACCACATGTCGGTCATCCACCTTCCCGCCATTATTTGGCCCAAATCCACACTTTCCCGCCATTATTTGGCCCAATTTCACCTTTCCTGCCATTTTTCATCCCCAAATTTATTTAAACTATTATTTAAATATATATATTAAAATATTTAATTTGTAGATTAAAAATACACGCCAAACAAAAATAAATAAAATCACAATGACAGAGTACAGAATAGTTGCACAAAACAAACGATTTCTATTAATCGATGGAGTTTAAAAACTCCTTTTTGAATACAACTGGGCCTGTAACCCTTTATTTGTGATACACAGTTACAAGTTATGCTAGGGTTCTCCGAAACCCTAGCTGGCACAAATGGTGGTGCTTTCGAAGAATGTATCTTCAATCCCAACAGAGTGAGTGGCCTTTGTTGTATCCCTTGCTTGGACCACTCCAACTTAATCAGCTGCCATCAATAAACCAAATCTGCTGTCAAAAACCTGCACACATTAGCACTATCAAGAAGTTAGAAATTAATAAGAGGGCTCCACTGTGTGAGCCCTCGAAACAATCTAAAACCCTAGAAAAATGAAATGCAGGAATTCAATAACAGATCAATAAAAGAAAATAAGTTACTTGCTTTAAACTAATTTATACTGTTCTCTCGTTAACGTGACTAGACCAGGCGACACCTGGAAGTAATGTGGTTGTCAAATCGGCTGCGAAAGGCGCCCTGGTGCACTCGCTGAACGCCCGCGTGCTTCTAGATCAAGATTTCAGACGCCGATGGCAAAAATGCCCGTAGGTGTTTGAATGCATCATGAAATGCCCCACTACGTCTGAATGCACCATAAAACACCCCACTATGTTTCAGGGCGCCAAAACTAGCTATTTAAACAGTTTTAGCGAGAATTTCGCTCATTTGTGTGTTCGAGCTTGAGAGAAGTGCGTCTGAGGGAGTGGAATGAAGTGAAGTGAAGTGAAAGGTTGTGTGGGAGAGTGAAGCACGCGGGAGCTATGGCGGAGATGGGAGCGGACGCACCAGTGCAGCCAGCTGAGGTATTTGTTTATTTAAGCAAGTACTTTTATTTGTTTTTTTTTTTTTTTTTTTGCAGTTTTTTTTTTTTTGGAAAAAAAAAAAAAATTTGTAACCAATTTTTGTTTTGTTGTTTTGCAGCTTAGGGTGTTAGAGGCACGACACCGATTCTCCCCTATCATTTCGAGGATGAGGAGGTCATTGTCCCAGGAAAACCAGGAGATATTTGGAGGCATTAGGGCTAGCGGAGGCAGCCCGGTTGGAGGTAGTTCGGGCAGATGAGGGGTGCCTCTCGGCCAGGGATCCAGATCGGGGGACGTTCTAGCTCCCGACTGGAGAGATGATGGTGACACTTGAGGATGTATACCGCATCCTCAAGGTGCCCGTGGAGGGGCGCGGGTGGAGGTTGGACGAGATAGGGCCGCGGAGATGGCCAAGTTGTTTGGGGATGACTGGAGGGATATCCGGATGGAGAGCGGGGGGATCCCATACTTGGCCATGTATACGGCCAAGGAGTTGGTAGCGGTGGAGGATCTGATGATGTTCGTATTGGCCAACATTGTGGCCCCGAACAGCACCGGGTGCAGGTTTCCATGGAACTTGATGGGTGTAGTGAGCGAGATGCTCACTAATAGGGTAGTGTATGCTCGGGCGCCCGCTTTATTGGCATAGGTGTACCAGGAGTTGTATGAGGTTCGGAGACGGGGCCGAAAGGGCCTAGGCTATAGTTTGGTTCTCCAGTGCTGGGGCTGGGAGCACTTCAGAGTGGCCCGACTAGAGGGGTTGCCATGTGCTTACTGGGACATGAGCCAGGCTTATGGTAGGAGATGGCCAGTGGTGAAGGAGAGACAGCCGAGCCGCCCCGTGAGATCGAGGCAATGGTATAGGAGTTTATGGGTAGACTTGATAGATGCCCAAGTCATTTGGAGGCCCTGGCGGGAGGCGAGGTGGATCGGTGATGGAGAGCATCTGAGACGGGTGCGACAGGCTAGATGGGTAGTGGTTCGGGGCCACAGTGAGGCGGAGTACATACAGATGTCTCGAGTGCTCCGCCAGGTCGGATTGAGATAGGATGTCCCTGGTGAGCCAGTGCGCTACCAGAGGCACAAATCAGAGGGGGATTTTCCGTGTGTCGAGCCATGGAGGAAGGTGATAGAGGACGATGAGGACATGGAGATCCTCGACGTAGATGACATTGAGGTAACAGCTGAGTATGCAGCATAGATGGCCGCAGATCCGAGGTGGGAGCCACCATTGGTGGCTGTTGGAGCTGGAGAGGATGAGGGAACCACAAAGGTTCCCAAGCGCAGGGAGGGTCCTCACCTTCGATCTGACAGTCGAAGGCGAAATGGGAAGATGGCACGGCAGGCACCAAGGAGCGGAGATGACGAGGAGGATGATGGTGAGGGCCTAGGAGAGGCCACAGGAGAGACTAGGGAGGTACCCCCTAGCAGGCACAAGGATGATCTGGCGCAGCTGTAGCAGCAGATAGCAGAGCGCGATGCTATGCTAGCTATCCGGGATGAGAGGATAGCTCGGCTGGAGCAATAGGTTGCAGAGCGGGATGCCCTGATAGCTGCCTGGAGTCTCATCACCTTGTCATCCTCTTGGACTTTAATGTCTTCTATGGTACTTGCTTGGGCCAAAACCTCTTGAAAATTCCTGTATTGTTGTAATTGGAGTAACCAAGAGATAGGTTTTAGACAACTCTGGGTGAACATTTTGGTTAACTCCTCCATTGGTAGGGAGAATGGAAGTTTATTAATGATAGCCCTCCAATGGTTTCCAAAGTCGTAAACTGTCTCATCATCATGTTGCTTGAGCTTGTATAAGTCGGACAATGAAACTCTCTTTTGTACATTCAGGGAGAATCATTCTAAAAACAGATTAATCAATTGCTCGTAAGCATAAATGCTATGGTGAGCTAAATGATTATACCACTGTACAGCATCTCCTCCTAATGTCTAAGGAAAATTTTTGAGCATAAGAGCATCATTATTTTGTATTCTAAAGCAAGCATGCATGAATGAGCTCACATGTTCATGAGGATCCTCAGTTCCTCAAAATTTGTCAAACTTCGATAATGTGAAATCATTCGGATATGGTGGTGAAGGTACCGAAGGATGAATTGGTTGATTGATCAATGACCTTAGCATAGGTTTCTGACTAGATGAGCCAGGCATGTTGAGCATAAGGTTGTCAATCAATCAATTCATCCTTTGGTACCTTCACCACCATATCCGACTGATTTCACATTACCAAAGTTTGACAAATTTTGAGGAACTAAGGATCCTCATGAACATTTGAGCTCATTCATGCATGCTTGCTTTAGAATCCAAAATAATGATGCTCTTATGCTCTGATTTGGTTAATGAACTCGCATGCACACACATTTGGTCCTAGTTGAATTAGGCAGTATTAGTAAGTTTGTTCGATACCACTAGCATGTTTGAGTCTTTGTAAAACAGTCTTCCTCCATATCTTCTTCCATATCGTCCTCCATATCTTCTTCCATATTCATGTCATTCCATATGTCATCCATTCACAAGCCACCAAGTTCGGTGCCCCTGATTAAACAATTATGATAACAGTTGGCTAAATCTAACTATCTAAAAATATGAGTGCTTCTTAGATTTACATTTCATTTACTTAGTCTTGCATTAATCATCCATAGATTTGTATGTTATATACTTAGTCTTGCATTAATCATCTATAAGTTTGCATTCCATTCCATCACATATGCATCAAAAACATTAAAACATATCAAAACATGCATCACAAAAACATAGGCATTCACACAAAAGAGAGTAAAAAACCAAATAAATAAAAGCCATGTATTTATATATGTGTATAAAGGACAAACTATACGAGGAATGCCAAAAGGCTACAATATACAATAGAGCACCAAGGCTCATAAAGAGTGCATCTAAGCACTAAGCTAACCATCAAAAGAGGACCCCTGAGACCTAGTAGGAGCCCTAGACCTAGTGGTGTGTTTAGACTCACTACGCCTAGAGACAGAAGAGGATGGAGGATCAGGCAACACAATGTGATGCCTAAACAATGTGTCCTCCAGAGCCTCAATATAATGAGTCCTAGACCTAAGTCTAGATATGTCTATCCCGTGTCGTCACTCTCGCTCTGCTAGCTCTGCCTGGGGTCTCATCACCCTGTCATCCTGGGGCACCCTAGTCGCTCCATCCATGTCCACCTGCAGCTGGGCCATCCTCTCCTCCTGAGTAGCTAATCGAGCATCCCGCTCCATCACCTGCTACTCCAGCTGAGCTATCCTCTCATCCTGGGTAGCTAACATAGCATCGTGCTCTGCTATCTGCTATTGTAGCTGCGTCAGCTCGTTCTCGTGCCCGCTAGGGGGTACCTCCCTAGCCTCTCCTATAGCCACTCCTAGGCCCTCTCTGCCATCCTCCCCGTCATTTCCGCTCCATGGTGCCTACCGTGCCATCTTCCCCTTTCACCTTTGACTATCAGATCGAATGCGGGGACCCTCCCTGCACTTGGGAACCTCTACGGTTCCCTCGTCCTCTCTAGCTCCAACAGCCACCAATGGTGGCTCCCACCTCGGCTCTGCGGCCATCCATGCTGCATACTCAACTGTTACCCTAACGTCGTCCATGTCAAGGATCTCCATGTCCTCATTGTCCTTTGTTGCCTCCCTCCATGGCTCGGCACACGGTAAATCCCCCTCTAATCTGTGCCTCCGGTAGCGCACTAGCTCACCGGGGACATCCTGTCTCAATCCGACCTGGCAGAGCACTCGAGACATCTGTATGTACTCCGCCTCACTGTGGCCCCGACCCACTACCCATCTAGCCTGTCACACCCATCTCAGATGCTCTCCATCATCGATCCACCTTGCCTCCCTCCGGGGCCTCCAAATGACTTGGGCATCGTCCAAGTCTACCCATAAACTCCTATACCATTGCCCCGATCTCACGGGGCGGCTCGACTGTCTCTCCTCCGCCACTGGCCATCTCCTACCATAAGCCTGGCTCATGTCCCAGTAAGCACATGGCAACCCCTCCGATTTGGCCACTCTGAAGTGCTCCCAACCCCAGCACTGGAGAACCAAACTACAGCCTAGGCCCTTCCGGCCCCGTCTTCGAACCTCATACAACTCCCGGTACACCTGCACCAATAAAGTGGGCGCCCAGGCATACACTACCCTATTAGTGAGCATCTCGCTCACTACACCCATTAGGTTCCATGGAAACCTGCACTCGGTGCTGTTCGAGGCCACAATGTTGGCCAATACGAACATCATCAGAGCCTCCACCGCTACCAAATCCTTGGCCGTATACATGGCCAAGTATGGGATCCCCCCGCTCTCCGTCCGGATCTCCCTCCAGTCATCCCCAAACAACTTGGCCATCTCTACGGCCCTATCTCGTCCAACCTCCACCCGCGCCCCCTCCACGGGCACCTTGAGGATGCGGTATACATCCTCAAGCATCACCGTCATCTCTCCAGTCGGGAGCTGGAACGTCCCCCGATTTGGATCCCACCTCTCGACCAAAGCCGAGAGGTACCCCTCATCTGCCCGAACTACCTCCAATCGGGCTGCCTCCACTAGCCCTACTGCCTCCAATATCTCCCAGTATTCCTGGGACAATGACCTCCTCATCCCCGGAATGATAGGGGAGAATCGGTGTCGTGCCTCTAACATCCTAAGCTGCAAAACAACAAAACAAAAATTGGTTACAAATTTTTTCCAAAAAAAAAAAAAAAGCAAACAAAAAAAAAAAAAAACAAATAAAGTACTTGCTTAAATAAACAAATACCTCAGCTGGCTGCACTGGCGCGTCCACTCCCATCTCTGCCATAGCTCCCACGTGCTTCACTCTCCCACACAACCTTTCACTTCACTTCACTTCATTCCACTCCCTCAGACGCACTTCTCTCAAGCTCGAACGCACAAATGAGCGAAATTCTCGCTGAAACTGTTTAAATAGCTGGTTTTGGTGCCCTGAAACGTAGTGGGGCATTTCATGGTGCATTCAAACGCAGTGGGGCATTTCATTATGCATTCAAACACCGGCGGGCGTTTCTGCCACCTCCAAATGCATACCGGCGTTTGGTGTCAGTATTGAATAAAAGAACAAAACTTGCAAAATTGAAGCTTACCTCCTCCAAATTTCATTAAATTGCATTCATCCATTCTTCTTATCATAATAAAACATTTTGTGAAGGTTACAACAGTTTTGGAAACAAATTTTGTCATTTTGCTCAAAAAGCGCATCATTCATCATTGATTTACAAATTGGGTTAAAAACATTCAAAACCTTCACAAAATTAACAACATTCATCAATTCTTCTGATCTATCATCAATTTCATTCATTCTTCTTTCATCATGCATATTTTTGTCAAATTAAATTAAAGTAAACCTCGTATCTAGTGGTATATTCTATCACCTTGGCGATTGCAGCGATTTGCATCCATGCAATTCGGTAAGAGGATTAAACCACCATAAGGACACTTACCATTTATCATCATCAATTATTTCATTGTTTGAAAATTGGAAATCAATTTTGGGTATCCTACTTTTCAAGTGACCTCATACCAAGATTAATTTGCTCAACAGTTGTCATTGATGGCCTAGTTCATGGGGCCTTAAACGTGGACAATCTTCAATATCATCATTATTTTGATTCTTGCTAGAGATTATATCCATACAGTCACTAGGAGCATCTCTGAAGTTCTGGACTCTTTCATATTGCATCTCTGCATATCAATGGCGCCAACAAGGCAATTTCATCAACAGTGTGGATTCACCCACAGGAGTTGGGGCATCCGTTATCAATTTTTAACTTTCTTAATAGTAGAATTCATCTTACATGATCATGGAATTTAAAATTTGGCAAAAATCCCTTTCTAACCGTTGGGGCAGAAAACGGTTCATCTTTCACATCACTCATATCGTCTTCAATCATATTATTTTTTGGTTTGTACACCAACCCCTTTTCGGTTGGGACATAAACAGATGGTTCATACACAAACCCCTTTTTCACCGTTGGGGCAAAAACGGTTCATTTTCTTCCGAATTTCTTCCAATTGGCTCGTGAGAACCATTCTCGCTCGCCAATTGAGGGGGTAAGTTGATAAATTTTAAATATTCTTTTATTCTTTGGTCTTCAAAGTTGTGCTTTAGTCTTGAGAGAGAGTTGCGTCTGATCCAGCTTTTCAAGTGTCCTAAGTTTTTGTGCTGCATTGTGTCTTCACACAAAGTAGCTCAAAAAGGGGCATCTGTAGACACCAAAATCCAGCCACTTGCAAGTCATCTATACCTTCTTGTCAGCCACGTGTCGATCATCCACCTTCCCGCCATTATTTGGCCCAAATCCACACTTTCTCGCCATTATTTGGCCCAATTTCATCTTTCCCGCCATTTTTCATCCCCAAATTTATTTAAATTAATATTTATATTTTAATATTTTAATATTTTAATATATATATTTAAATAATAGTTTAAGTGATTTAATCTGAGCCGTCCGTCCTTCATTTAATCTCATCCGTCCATCCATCTTAATCCGTTTCACAACCAAGATTTATTCTCTACCCTTGGATCCACTTTAATCTTAGCCACACGTTCAAAGTGTCGTTAAAACCCTAAAGTGTGCCCTAAGAGTAGATCATAAATTGAGTCACTTTGATGGCTCAAGCTCGGATGTTTTTTTGCTACTTCTATCCTGGATCTTTTCTATTTTCTTAACTTCTTCTATCTCCTTTTCTGATCCCCTCTATCTCTCTTCTGCTACCTTTTCGTCGCCTTTTTCACCGTTGGGGCAAAAACGGTTCATTTTCTTTCGAATTTCTTCCAATTGGCTCATGAGAACCATTCTCACTCGCCAATTGAGGGGGTAAGCTGATAAATTTTAAATATTCTTTTATTCTTTGGTCTTCAAAGTTGTGCTTTAGTCTTGAGAGAGAGTTGCGTCTGATCCAGCTTTTCGGGTGTCCTAAGTTTTTGTGCTGCATTGTGTCTTCACACAAAGTAGCTCAAAAAGGGGCATCTGTAGACACCAAAATCCAACCACTTGCAAGTCATCTATACCTTCCTGTCAGCCACGTGTCGGTCATCCACCTTCCCGCCATTATTTGGCCCAAATCCACACTTTCCCGTCATTATTTGGCCCAATTTCACCTTTCTCGCCATTTTTCATCCCCAAATTTATTTAAATTAATATTTATATATATATATATATTTTTTAATATTTTAATATATATATTTAAATAATAGTTTAAGTGATTTAATTTGAGCCGTCCGTCCTTCATTTAATCTCATCCGTCCATCCATCTTAATCCGTTTCACAACCAATATTTATTCTCTACCCTTTGATCCACTTTAATCTTAGCCACACGTTCAAAGTGTCGTTAAAACCCTAAAGTGTGCCCTAAGAGTAGATCATAAATTGAGTCACTTTGATGGCTCAAGCCGGATGTCTTTTGCTACTTCTATCTTGGCTATCTTTGCTATATTTGCTATCTTTCGGACCTATCTCTTCTATTTCATCCATCTCTTCAGCCATCCATCGTCGCCCCTTTTCGTCGCATCCATCGCCGCTTCTGTCGCTGCTTTTGCCGCCATCTCTTCTGCAGCATTCTGCAGAATCCCCCATTCTTGTCGCAAGTGCCCACGGGCGTTTACCCCTTTACCAAGTGCCCATGGGCGTTTACCAAGTGCCCACAGGCGTTTACCAAGTTCCCGTGGGCATTTACCCACAGCCACAGACTCAGACCGACGTCTGAAACCTTAATCCAGAAGCACGCAGGCATTCAACGAGTGCACCAGGGCACCTTCCACAGCCGATTTGATAGCCACATTACTTCCAGGTGTCGCCTGGTCTAGCTGCGTTAACAGAGAACAGGTATAAATTAGTTTAAAGCAAGTAACTTCTTTTCTTTTATTGATCTGTTATTGAATTCCTGCATTTCGTTTTTCTAGGGTTTTAGATTGTTTTCGAGGGCTCACACAGTGGAGCCCTCTTATTAATTTCTAACTTCTTGATAGTGCTAATGTGTGCAGGTTTTGACGGCAGATCCGGTTTATTGATGGCAGTGATTAAGTCGGAGTGGTCCAAGCAAGGGATACGACAAAGCCCACTCACTCTGTTGGGATTGAAGATACGATCTTCGAAAGCGCCACCATTTGTGCCGGCTAGGGTTTCGAGAGAACCCTAGCATAAATTGTAACTGTGTATCACAAATAAAGGGTTACGAGCCCAGTTGTATTCAAAAATGAGTTTTTAAACTCCATCGATTAATAGAAATCGTTTGTTTTGTGCAACTATTCTGTACTCTGTCATTGTGATTTTATTTATTTTTGTTTGGCGTGTATTTTTAATCTACAGTGCCATTGCATATAACCATTATCAAGATTGTAACCGATGTTTGGTAGAAGATTCTAGCTCGAGTGGCATTTTGCATGTAAGCCAAGTGGTATTTTGCATGTAAGCCAACTCTTGAGCCTTTAGGTAGGATTGCATGTAGCTTTCTCTTTAAAAGGCATGAAGCCATATATGAATGTATTTTTTTACAAGCTAATGAAATACTGAAGGAGGTTGCCCCCTCGAAGAGGCCTGCGATTCTGAGTTATTTGTGAGATTTTTTCAATTCTGCAATTACTTTCGGCATAGTGTTATTATGTTATTGCATGTATTTCAGTTATATTTTAGTATTTTGTGTGTGAGCTTTATTTCAATAGTAGGTTCCTTACACCTTCATTTAATGCTATCATTCTTCTTTTTTAAACTCTTCTTAATTTCATATATTCTTGAAATATTATGGTCATGGATTCTCTCCTATCTTCTCTATCTTTCATAATCATATAATTACAAAATTTATTTATGTTGGTGTAATATTATTAATTACACCTTAGTCTTTAATTTGCTAGGTAGACTTAGCTAATAATTATATTATTCTTATTTATTAAATAAGAATAATCCACTCATAGGATATTGTTTAGATACTTTTACTTGATTTGGGTGATTAGCTTTTTTTTTATCTCATGTCCACAATTAGTTACTTTCCTTGTTAACTAATTGTGCACTCATTATTGTTCAAAACCATTCCATATTGTTCAAAGTTGTAAAAAAACCCTATTTACCTTATTTGCATGTCAAAATTTGAATTGTATTGCTCCCAATATCAATTTATAAATATGTATTGGCGTCTCCTATTTTAAAATCTATAATTTTTTTACACATAAAAAATCTGCATTCTTTTTACATAGGAAAAATCCGCAGTTTTTTTACACAAGAAAAAACCGCAATTGGGAGTCGTTAATGAAAAATTGTAGGCACTTTCTAGAATTGCAGGCATTTACCTAATTACATGTGATTTGTACATTTGCCCATGATTTTCTCTATGTATTTATCAATAACTACATATATTCAGTATTTTGGTCAAATTTTATACTTTTAGTACCTTTAGTTTTCTTCATTTTGATCTGTTAAATATTGTACATGCATTGAAATAAAGTACCAAGATTCTTGGGGGATCAATATTTGATAGTATAAATATTTTGGGGGGTTTGTGTAAGGCACCTTTTGGTGTGCCTCTTGTCTTTTTTAGTTTTTGTTGTGCTTTCAATTACAATATATTCTATTAAATTATTAACTCCTCACAACTATCATATCTAGAAATATAAATACAAGTACTCCTGACTTCTAAAGGATTATGGAAAATGTTAATGTAGGATCCTCACACTTATGCAAAAGAATATGAGAAGTTTGTTTTCACTAATAATATGGATGAATCTAAGGGTCTGATAAGTCTAAATGTCAATGATGGGTTGTTATTTCATATTATTGATTGTGAAACACCAATGGAAATGTGATATAAGTTAAAAGAAATATTTGGAAAAGTCAACCAATTCAAGACTTTGTAGTTAGATGTAGAATTGAGTGCTCTTTCCCCTAAGGAATTTCCTACTATTGAATACTATCTCTCCAAGTTCAAGTACCTTCTAACTCAACTAAAAGGGAGTGGTAAAGAGAAGAAATATGAGTGTGTTTCCTCATATTGTCCAAGTTAAAAGACCCATGTCAAATATTTTTCTCAACCTTCCATTCTAACATGGATGTCTTAGGAGATGCCTTTGTCATGCCTTCACTTGAGAAATTTTTTGGAAGACTTGTGAGAGAGCAATCCAATCTTGTAACCTTAGATGCCTTGCCTTCTAAAAATAATGCTCTATTTACATCCACTTCAAAAATTAAAGGGAAACATAATCCTAAAAAGCAAGAACCTTCTCCCTCATCTCCCAAACATGCTCAAAACCCTTATAAATCCTCTTTTTCCAAATCCAATGAGACTCACTCTAAGAGTAAGAAAACGTCTAAGGAAACTTATGGGTTTTGTAGTAAAGAAGTCCATCCTAATTCTAGGTGTTTTAATAAATTGAGCCTTATAGGAAGCCATGCAAAAGCATCTTCTTTCCATTTCAAATTCTACTAATGCCCTTTTAGCACAAGCAGTTGGTACATATTCTAAGAGTTGGGTATTAGATTCTAGAGCATCACATCATATGACTCCTTCTAGAGAGCAGCTTTTTGGTCTTAGTGATTTCTCTACTTCCAACATTAAGGTGGGTTTTGTAGTAAAGAAGGTCATCCTAAGTCTAGGTGTTTTAATAAATTGAAAGCCTTAGAGGAAGTCATGTAGAAGCATCACCTTTTCCTTTCAAATTCTTCTAAGGACAAAGGAAATACCCTTTTAATAGAAGCAATTGGTACATCTTTTGAGAGTTGGGTCTTAGATTCTAGAGCATCACATCATATGACTCCTTCTAGAGAGCATCTTTTGGCCTTATTGATTGCTCTACTTCTAAAATTGAGGTCGGTAACTCTACTTGTATTTCAATTTTAGGCTCAGGCACTATTGATTTGGATGATGGGTGCATCCAAAATATTTTATATGTACCCAAGATAACCACCAACCTTATTTCCATCTATCAAACTTGTTATTCAGGCAATGGAAAGATAATACTCCTTACCCCACAAGAAGTTGAGATAAGATATTTTTTGGAACCACACAAAGTTATTGCTATAGGGGTTGTTGATTTTAGTTCTTGTCTCTACAAATTTGAGGGTTTTGGTACTTCTTCATTTGGGACTTATCTTATTTCTCATGCAGATACCTTGAGCAAACTTTGGTATAAGAGGTTTGGACACCTCAACTAAAAATACTTGTAGCAACTAAGTCTATATGACATGGTTATAGGTCTCCATAGGATCTCCTACACTGTTGGAGTTTGTCCAGGTTGTGCAATTAGAAAAC
Source organism: Wollemia nobilis (assembly GCA_028583015.1). Classification (NCBI taxonomy): domain Eukaryota; kingdom Viridiplantae; phylum Streptophyta; class Pinopsida; order Araucariales; family Araucariaceae; genus Wollemia; species Wollemia nobilis. The sequence goes on from JAQPPZ010017169.1 coordinate 1,329,541, forward strand.
AACATCAAGACCCTTTTCCTAAAGGGAAGGTTTTGAGATCCTTGGCACATCTTGAGTTGGTTCATAGGAACTTAATATCCTTTCCAACTCCTTCATTTATAGGGGCCAAGTATGTTCTCACCTTTAGTGATGACTTCTTGAGGCGCACATGGGTGTACTTTATTAAGTACAAGAGTGAAGTGTTTGACACCTTTAAACACTTCAAGGCCTTTTTTGAGAAGAAGCCTTCTTGCTTTATCAAGAAGCTTTGCACAAATAATGGGAGGGAGTATTTCATAAAGGATTATTTAGCCTTTTGTGAGCAGCATGGCATTTTGCACCCACACTTCATCCCCTATACACCATAGCCGAATGATGTTGTAGAGAGGAAGAACAGGACATTGCAGGAGATGGAAAATTATATGCTACAATCTTGAGATATTCTAGTAGTGTTTTGGCCTGAGGTAGTCAATTGTGTGAACTACATTTAAAATTACACACAACATAATGCACTTGAGCATATCACTCATGAGGAGGCTTAGTCTCACACCAAGCCTAATGTTTCTTCATTCAAATTTTTTTGCAGTCATGCTTAGGCTTATATCCCCAACAAAAGAGGAAAACCATGGAAAAGAAGAGCAAACCACTTATCTTTATGGGCTATTATGGATATATTAAAGCTTGTCGATTGTTTGATACAACCATTTGAGATGTACTCTTTTGGTAAAATATTCATTTTGATGAGCATATCACTCTAAAATCCTTCTTACCTTCGGATATTGCTACATCTTTTCCATCTACTTCACATTATCCATCTTATTTTAAGGATTTGCTCCATGTTGAGGTTGTTGTTGTTGAGGAGGCTACACCTATTGAGGAAACTGAGCCTATTCATATGCTTCTATGGGCTCATACCACCATCAAGGATACTGCTTCTTTTATTGGTAATATTGCAGCTTCTCGGTGTACTACTTCACATTCTACCAGTTCAAGACTTTGTGTCATGTCATTTTAGATGATCCATAATAGTTTTAGATGCACACAATATTTTAGAGTGGGATAATGCTATGGCTAAAGATTATTCTTCATTGATGAATAATAATACATGGGATCTAGTACCACTTCCTCCTAGAAGGAATATTGTTCGATGCAAATGGGTCTATAGGACCAAATATGTCATTGATGGTAACTATCTCAAAGTATAAGTCTCATATTTTTGCCAAGGAATTATTGTAGGTTGAGGGGTTTGATTACTCTGAGACTTTTTATACCGTGGCTAAGATGGATTCTATTCCCTTGTAATTTCTCTTGTTGCTTCATAGAGATATTTATTGTATCAAATGGATGTGAAGAGTACCTTGGATGTGAATATGGATTATATTCCCTTGTACTTTCTCTTATTGCTTCATAGAGATAGTTATTGTATCAAATGGATGTGAAGAGTACCTTTTTACATGGTGATCAGCATGAGGAGATTTATATAGAGCAGCCACCAGGATTCATTTAATACTCTTCACTTGTTTTTAACCTTAGAAGATCACTCTATTGTCTCAAACAAGCTCCTTGAGCTTGGTATGATAATATGAACACCTTCTTGCTTGCTTTTGGCTTCACCTGATACCACTCGGATCACATAGTCTATATTTAGCAGATTGGGGATGACATTCTCATTCTTGTTCTCTATGTTAATTATTTTATTCTCACCAATAGCTCATATTCTATGATACAGATTATATAACTCTAGCTCATGCAGCATTTTGATATGATAGATATTTCTTCTATACTTATGTCAACAGAAGTACACTATAGATCTACTTCATCAATTTGGTATGGTTTATTATAAGCCATGCCCCACTCATTTTTAGTCAAGTGTCACATTGACTTTCACTTGTACCACATTCAGTGTGGATCCTACCTTGTATCGATAGTTGGTTGAAAGTCTCATCTACCTAACACACACTCATCCTGATATTTATTTTATGGTTGGTCTTATCTATTGCTTTTCTCATGATCCCCATGAGAGATTGGAAGGTAGCCAAATGCATCTAGATATACCTTAATGGCACCACTCACTTTGATCTTCACTACACACTAGGGGCTTCACAGATATTTGGATATTTAGACTCAAATTGGATAGGCAGCATTAGCGATAAGAGGTCCACTTTCGGTTATGTTTATTGTCTTGGTTATTCTCATATTGCTTGGTCATGCAAGAAGCAATCAACTACTAGACTATCATCCAAAGAGGTAGACCACAGGGTAATATTTCTCGCCAGTCAGTAGGTTCTTTGGCTTCGATAGCTTCTAATAGAGTTTGGGTTTCAACAAGATTAGCCTATTGTACTTTGGTCTAATAACCAAATTATGATTCATATTTCTTACAATCCAATGGAACATCAGTGCACCAAACATATAGAGATTCATACGTACTTCATCAAATAGCTCATTTAGGATCATGTTCTCAGTTTGGAGTATGTTCCTACCCTTCAACAAGTTGTAGATATATTTACTAAAACTTTGGTATCACCTCATTTATATAGTTGTGATCGATGCTTAGGGTGTAGGAAGTTGTCCTTGGGGGGTCTTCTTGAGTCCTCCTTCCTTCTTTATTAAGATAATTCACACATATTTTACTTGGGTGCCTCATCATGTTGACTTGTTGGGACCCATATCTGAGGATCTTCACACATATTGTACATGGGTACCCATCATGCCTAGTTGTTGGGACCCATATTTGAGGATCTTGTCTTTTTTTGTACACTTCTCCCTAGTTGCACTTTAGAGGGGTGTTGGTGTAATATTATTAATTACACCTTAGTATTTATTTTACTAGGTAGACTTAGCTAATAATTATATTATTATTTATTATATAATAATAATCCACTCATAGGATATTGTTTAGATACTATTTTCTTGATTTGAGTGATTAGCATTTTTCGGATCTCATGTCCATAATTAGTTACTTTATTTTTTAACTAATTATGCAATCATTGTTTATCATCCTCACCCTTGCCTATATATGCAAGGTTTTCTTCTTCTACGCATATGAGAGATTGTATACAAGTTATTGGAGCATATTGGAGCTTTTTCTCATTATTGTGATATTGTCTTTGCATGTTATTGAGTATTGCTAATCCTCCATTATTGAACCTTTGTTATTGCTTTTGTGATCTAAATTAAATATTCAAGATCCGATTATAGGTTTAACCTTATTGTTGTTCCTTTCACTTTAAAATTTTCTTTCTAAGAGATATTCAAGGAATGTGAGTCTTTGCACCTTCTTCAAATGTCATTCCACTAACCATGGATTCCTTTAAAATTCCACTTGTTACATCCAATGTAAATTACAATATAATTTAAATTAATTAATGATGTTATCTAAAAAATTTACTTACCTTTTCAAGAGCTTTTCGTTAAGACCACATAGTGGTATTGCAACAATTTTATAATTATGCATATATGGTGGGAGGATCCAAATATTTTCCTTAAAAGTTAAGGAATTTAATAGATTGAGATAATACTATTTTTATTAAATTATGTTATAATTAAAAAATAAATTTTAATACATTCTAAAATGGTGTGAGGCAGTCAACTGAGGTCTACAATCCTTACCTTAGGTCTATTCAACTCCATTTCAAATCACACAAGCTACCATAAGGATCAATCCACTTGAGTGGGTGAGTTGGTTTATCATGGTGGGGAACCTAACAAAGGGTGTTGGTTGTGGCCGACCCAGGTATGATTTCCACTCCCTCCTATGGATACACAAAAAAACCTATTTCTTTTTTGTTGTGGATGGGCATCTAAGGATTTATTTGGTGCCCATACTAAACCAAAGTTTTAGGGAACCTGAAACCTAGAGTCTGGTTGAAGAAACATGGAAGGTTGAAGGAGAATGGAAGGTTGGGCTAGCTGAAGGAGCATGGAAGGCTTGGCTGGCTAAGGACAAAGGCTAAAGGGGTGTGGAAGGTTGGGCTAGTTGAAGGAGCTATAGTAAAGGCTAGGATGCTATGTGGAAGGTTGGGATGGCTAAAGTAGTGTGGAAGGCCAGTAAGGTTGGAGCGTGGAAGGTTGGTCCAACTAAAGGAGTTGTAATGGAATTATGATATGCTAAGTGGAAGGTTGGGAAGGTTGAAGGAGCACAGAAGGTTGGTTAGGCTGAAGGAGCATGGAAGGTCATCCTTTGCTAGGTGGAAGGCTTATTTGAAGTTGGATCGACTAAAGGAACTATAGTAGCAGGCTAGGTTGCTGGATGAAATGCAGCAACAAGTTGGGTTACTAGGTGGAAGGCTAGGATAGTTGAATCCTTCTTTTTTTGTCTTTGGTGTGCCTATGGGTTTAGAACCCATAGGGATTGGGGTGTTCTTTTCCCCCTATTTTTGATGTGGGATCGAGCCTCTTTGCATATTGACCATATCTTTAATAATTCCTCCTACATCTACTGTGTTAGGTGTTGGTGGTTTGTGCTTCCAATATTAGGGTTCTTGTTTTGGGTAGGTTTTGATTTTGACTTTAAATTTGAGTGTCCCTTGAACTCAATGTTTGGGGTAGGAATTTAGTGGTATATTGCCTAGGTTATTTACTTTTTATTTGATATTGAGTGCCCTTGGTTCTAGATCTCTACTTTCCATCTTGGGCATGAAGGTTTTATTTTGGAATCCTTTTTGTAGGATGTGTTTTTTGCTAAAGGTTGACGTTTTTAGCTGCAAGGTTCCTAATGGATCATATAGTATTTTTTTACCTTTTGATTCATATTGGATCAGTCTACCCCCTGGATTTGTTACAGGGTTTCTAATTTTTTGGTGGGGGACGGGAAATTTTAAATTTGAATTTGATCCAAATTTAGGTAGGAATCTAACAGTGCTTTGGTCTATTCCTGCCTACTGGGGAATTTTCCTCGAGAAGTTATGGGGTATAGAAGGCTTGTGGTGGGAATTTCTAGCAAGTTTTTTATTGGTTTGGGGTTTGACCCTGCATACCTACTGCTAGAAGATAGAGTCTAGCTTGGTTCAAGAAACAAGGTTTTTGGGTTGGGTACGATTTTTGAATTTTTAATCAATGAAAACACAAAAGTCTACTTTGGGAAATATCCACTTATTTGAATGGATTTTCCCATGTGGTGGTTGTAGGAGTTCTTATTTTTTGTTGTTGGGTACCTGTTGGTGGAGGCTAGAGTTTCCAGAATCAAGATTCTTGTTATGGGTGGCAAGGTCTAATTTTTATCTATGGTTAAAATTCAAGTGATCTTGGTTTTTGAGCAGAATTTTTCAAAATTGAATGCACTTTGTATTTTTATTTTTAAATTCAAGTTGATGTTGAATGATATTGTTGGTTGTAATGTTGGATCCATCAGTCAATTTTCCTAATTCTTGAGGCAATTAGTTCTTTGGCTTGGGTGGGAAGTTTTATTTCGATTTTGTTTGTAATTCCTCCAAGTTAAGGCAGGAATGTTGTTTTTTTTGGATCCGTAGTTTCTGACTCAACTCAGTTTTTGGGTTATCAAATGTAGGATCAGTTTATATCAAATACAGGATCCAACTCTTAAAATTTGGTTGCTTTCGGTTCAGGTTGGGTAGGAGCCACTTGAGCTTGGTTTAATTTATCTGAAGTTTGGTCTCCTTTTCCCTTGGGTGGGTTAGACCTTCTTGTATTTTGCCTTGGTTTCTCTTTGGATGTTTTTATTGCTATATCTTAGTTTTTGGGACCCTTTCAAAACCCCTTATTATACATATTAAAAAAATTAATACATTCTTATAACTAAATTTAGTAATAGTATTAATCATAATATCATTATTATTAAGTTTAGTTTAGAATAAACTACCAGCATGGAAAGGTAGATGGTTATCATTAGCAGAAAGAGTACAACTAATTAAATTAGTCTTATAGGCCATTCAAATATATTATATGTCCTTATACATTATGCCAAAATTGATAGAAAAATTTTTAATCTATATCATGCAATCATTTGTGTGGTCAAGATTACATGATAAAAGGGAAAATTGAGCAAGGTATGTGATGATAAAACTAGGGGAGGTCTCTATTTAAGAGTTTTTATGGATGTAAACTTAGATCTAAGGGTAAAAATAATTTGGATATTGTACAAAGAGAGACAAAGATAATGGAAAATAATTCTTCTAAGTACATTGAGCCCAATAATCCAAGCTTGATCTTTACTATATTCTCACTACTAGATGGTTCTACACTATGAAACGGTTTTCAATTGATCTAATGATTAAAGGTCTAATATAGGTGGTGGCACCTAGAGAAAAAATTCTATTTGGATGGATACTTGGTGTGATAAAAAACTATTGAATGTAGATACTATTTTGAAACCATGGATGAGATTACTTCAAGACAAATATGGTGATAGGGTTTGAACATTATGTACAAGTATTATTAAGGAAGATACAAATGGAAAGAATATTTTTTACAAGTATACAAGATATTGATGCTAGGAGGCAATTGAGCAAAAATATAACAACAATTATTATTCCAAGGGGATCCAAGGATAAGCTAATTTAGGAGTTGAATAGCTCAGAAGAATACACAAGAAGAAGTGGATATAATGTAAAGAACCAACAAGATAGGAATAATGCAATAATTTGGTGAGATATTTGGGATAGCTTGAGCATTCCTGAAGTCAAATTTTTTGTTTGGCTAGCAGTCATAAAGGAATTTTATCCTAGGATAACCTTATGAAAAGGAGTTTTCATGGCCTCTCATTATATGTTCTATGTAAAAAGGAGGAGGAAAGTATAGACTATATTTTAGGATACTACTCAATAGTCTAAAAATATGGTATGGATTCTTAATATGTTTGGTAAATGCATGATGATGAATGGTAGAACTGAAGAATGATTAAAATATACAAAGAAATTTTTAAAATGAGGCTTTATAGATAATTTGGGATATATCAAAAGATACAATACTTTAGAAAGTATGGCTAGAAAATAATGGACAATTTTTTTAAGGAAATGAAAGTAGTTTAGAGGTAATGAAAAGGAATATTTGTTTAGCCATAGAGGATTCTAAACTAGCCCTATAAACTCACCCAATTCCTAATCTTAAAGCAGAGAACCTTGATAGATGGATTCAAGTTATCAAATGGAATTATGATGTTGGATATAGGAGAAATAAAAAGAAGGCAAAGAATATAAAGTGGAAACCACTAGAAGTGGAGTTGGTCAAATTAAATTTTGATGGAGCATCTAAAGGAAATCTAGGACCAACAAGAGGAGGAGGAATAATTAGAAATAATAGGGGATATATTTTGTCTCATTATGCTTTCAATAGTGGATTTAAGACAAATAATGAAGCTGGAGCTTGGGTAGCTTTGGAAGGATTAAAAATATGCAGAAAAGTTTTATGGAATAGAGTATGGATAGGTGATTCATTAATAGTAATAAATGTAATTTTGAAGAAAGCAAAGGCTTCTTGGAATGTACAAGAGATAATTATGGAAATGCAAGATCTTTTTATAGCTTTGAAGAAATTAGGTTTACACATATATTAAGGAAAGGAAACAAATGTGCAAATAGGCTAGCCAATAGAGGGGTTTTAATTGAGGATCATGAAGTTAATTTTTCTTTTCCATGGTTAGAGGAAGTAGTAAGTTTAGCTGAAGCTAAACAGAAAATGTTGATTACCTAAATTAAATAATGATTAAGATTTATTTTAATTTTTTCCATTGGTAATATTTGCTTTATTTTATAACATCAATGTGTTTTCATATAAACTATTTCAATTCTTGTTGTTGCACTAGCAATTCATATCTAGTAAATCGGACGATGATAGCATAAAGTTTTGGATATATTACTCTACTAAGATGCAATGCATAAATAGTAAAAATGGATTTTTGGTTTTATGAAGGTTGTTGCAAGAAAATTTTAAGAAGGATGCTAAATTTTAGAATATTTATATTCACACAAAAAATTGAAGAAGATCAAAATGAAAATTAAGAAATCAAACTTTTTATAAAAAATGATGTGGGTATCTAACTATATCAACTCAATTGTGATGAAATTTGAATATGTTTATAAACTTTGAAGCTCTAAAGGAAAAATTTGTGATTTTTCAATGGTGGGGGACCCGAGTACAACCTCTTGTTCTCCAACAAAGAAAAACTAACATTTTCTTCTTAATATTAATAATAATTTGTAAATAGCCCTGTTGGATTCATAAAGTCCAACTTAAAAATGATCCCTAATTTTTGAAAAAAATGAAATGTCATACATAATATTAGTTCTAGGTTATCCTTTGACATTTTCCAAATAAAACTGGTCTCTAGAGCTTGGGTCAAACAAGGTTAGTCCAACTTTTAAAAAAATTCTTGTTGTGTTTCAATCTTAAGGATTTTGATTTTTAGTTTTAAGAGGTCATTCTCAAAATTCTTTAATAAAATGCCTCTAAGGTTTCAAAATATTAATGGTTTATTGATAAAAATATATTTTCCCTTATCCTTTTAAAGCCTTAAAAAAAAAAATTATCGAATATGTCAAGGTTTTAATATTAAGTTTCCCCACGAAATTTTCTCCCATCTTATAAAGTCATAAAACTTAGGTCATTCACACATCGTTTTTCATCCCTATCTACCATACACCCCCATAAGTTATACCTAAAGGTTCATATTTGTTTCATCGACCTAAAGGGTTTCCCATTTTTTATTTTCCTAAGTTTGGCCCTTGAAAAATTTTGGTAGAAAAGAAAATCTACAGCCCGTGCAAAAGTCAATAAAACTAAAAGACCAAGGTGATCGATTGAAAGCAGATCAATGGTTCGAATTAGTTCGATCGAAGCAAAATGGATCGACTAAAATCATATGGATGACAGAAGATGAATCGGCCAAACCTGGAAAATGGTTAGAGATTATTTGGTTGAACAATGATGTGTGTCCAGAATTGGTTCAATCGAAACTTGGTCAAACATTTTGACCAAATTCGATGCCCAAAAACCATCACCCAAGGTACGTAATATTTTTAATAATTTTTCTAAGGTATCAAGGGTATAATCATAATAAAAAATATTTTTGCCCTTGTTCTTGTCTCTTCAGCCAAGGTCATGGTCCATAAAAGTGTCTAGTCCATCCTAAACCCATGCATAAATCATAAATTCAAAGTTTCCCCTCTTAGCCTAAGTCATAAGTGTTTTGTTCAAAATGTTATGCAAGGATCCATGCACATCCCCTCCCTTTATTACATTTAGGTTATTTTAATCTTTCTAAGGATATCAACCTAGGCTGCGTCCACTAAGTTCACATATCCATGAGTAAAATTGTTTGCCTAACATCAAAAGTCATTCATGTCTAAGAAATCATGAGGATATTGCTATGTCTTCTCCCCCATTCATGTATCTTTCCTAATTCAAAAATCCTAGGATCATGTTTCTAAAAGCAATATGTGCAACCAAGAGAATTTCGACTGAATAAAGATATGTGACCATAAATTTACGATCGAACAAAGATATGTGGTTGAGGGATTCTCCACTTAATGGAATGTGCGATTGGGATATTTTGATTAATTCATGATGGGAGATATTCAAGGTTGTAATTATATTGATTAGATAAACTAAATGAGTTAAAGGCTTTTCGATCGAACCTAGATGAGCAACCAGGAACATTTCAGTTGAGCAAGATGAGCAATAGAAAAACATCAACCGAAACAAACTCTATGACAAGGATTGGTCAAAAGGAAATCTCACCAATATCTAAAGCTAAAGAGATTCCCAAGGACCCTGTCACATTATCACCCTATTCCTATCATTTCATATCCTAGTCACATGATTTTTTATAAAAATAAAAATTTAATGAATTTCTTAAGGTCGAAGTGCAGTTCCTAATGTCGAAGTATATTAATATGCATTCCCCCATGAAATATGAGAAGATCATTTTAGCCAAATTGATATAAGGTTAGAAATGCTTCAACCTAATATAGATCAGTGGTTGGAAATCATCTGACCAAATGAAGATACATGATCAAGAAGTGAACCATAATATTAAAGGTCCAAATGTTTGACCGATGAAATATGTGTGGCTGAGGATGTTCAATCGAGGATAAATGAACGGTTGAAGATAATCTATCAATGATGAATGTACGACTAAAGGTGTTCAATTGATAACATGTCAATGGTTGAGAATTTTTGCCTAATGTAAAAATAAAATGCATGTGTAGAGTGGTGCCTCATTAATAGCAAAGATTTTGTGGGTCACCTGTCCAAGAAAATCCAGTGGAAGAAAAAGCACTTGAACTAATGAGGATCTTATTGACTCAGACGATAACCAATCAGAAGATATATAAGCACATGGATCAAATTATAGGTATTTTCTTGGATCTAGCCAGGCATGTGATTTAAAACAATGTGAGTTTACTAACGACCCATATTTAAACAGGTTCTCCATCCAACAATCAATCACATAGACCAAATAAAAGGGCAAAGATCCATGATAGGTCAGACTATTACGAAAGGTGAGATGGTGAGTTGGGTGTGGTAGAAGCATAGAGATATTTTGTATGGACTTAATTACACTTTGTGCGAAAGGTAGTTCAAAAAATACATCAATAGTCATGATGAGCACAGTGAACTGAGAATAGTTGTGATAAACACAAAGAGCTGAGGGATTGAATCTAGCAAGAGCTGAGGGAATTTGTAGGGCTTGAGAATATCCAGATTTATAGAGAGTAGGATGGCTTATTCAAGTGCCACCACCCCCAAGAGTAAGGTTGAGTTGTTATAGGAAGAAATATTGTTTTGAAAGTTGCCTAGGAAAAGTGCCTTCGAGTAGCGATGGGGAGTAGAAGACGTCTTAGAGTTTAGCTTTATTAGAAATAGAGTCTATTACATCATTTGGATCATGTAAATGTACCTTTACCTTGGTACATACTTAGGACATTAGATTACTTTAGGGGGAAGTTATCTAGTTACTTCATGCAATGTAATAACTGCACAAGTGTCAAAGTGCAAGTTGTATATGTGCAAGTTGTCCCTTGCACATCTAGGTAGAGTGTTGGCCAAGGAACCTATTTCCTATATAAAGGGCCATAGGTATAGATAAGCATATAAGAGCATATAGTAGCATATAGGAGTCATAGTGGTGTGATGTAGCAGTGTGATGTAATATGGTGGAGTGTAATATGCTCAATACCCATTCTTGAGCAGTAGCTCTATTCATGGAGTGTTCATTTCCTCCAGAGCTATTTTGTAAACATCTCCATAATTTATATATATATTATTTTTAGTCATCTCGCAGATTTACTTTATGTCATATTATTCTGCATCTTGTGTTTGCTATCTCCCATTACATGTTGCATCAAAAGCTAACAGTGGTATCAGAGCTATGGTAGGTCAATAGGAAAACCACCATTATCATTGACCCTGAGTTTTTGTCAACCTGATGCGCCATTGGACCAGTCACTATCAAAAATACTCAGGAGAGTCTAGGTGGTAGAATTAAGGAGAGCCACAAGATTAGGACTGAAAGAAATCTCAGATTCTGGAATACTGAGATTGCATATGGCTGGAGTCTTTCCACAGAGTTTCAAGGGAAAACTTGTGAAGACTAGGACTCAACATTTGATCCACTAGTTTGATGAGTCAACTAGTGAAGCTCATCTAAGAGAATCTGGAAAAATTGACCTGAAGTTTCTTTTATTGTAGGGAATTGATTCTCAGATGATTGGGACACCTCCTACAATAGAAATCTAGGAGATTTCAACTTCGTTGCCCAAAGGTCGGAGTGCTTTCATAGTGCAGATATTAGTTACTACAAGAGAAGAATACTACAAAAGAGACTTCTAGAGCAAAATTATGGTGAAGTTGGGAGATAGGAGATCTCCATTGCTAGATTAGAAACTTCACAAGAAGAAAAGGCCATAGAAGCCTTAAAAGGCCATAGTAGCCTTGATCCAGAAGAAAAGGCCATAGAAGCCTTGATCCAAAAGGAAAGGCCATAGAAGCCTTGAAGGAAAGGCCATAGAAGCCTTGAAAATGCCACAGAAGCCTTGGTACTGAAAAGGCCACAGAAGCCTTGATACTAAAAAAGGCCACAGAAGCCTTGATACTAAAAAAGGCCACAAAAGCCTTGATCCTGAAGAAGACTTTAGAAGAAAGTATCTAATTCAGAAGCAGATTTTAGTACTAATATTTTATTGCAGGAATAGGAAGATTCAGTGAGTTGGGAAAGCTTCCTACAAAGAATTAAGGAGGAGTATCTTCTTTAGAATCAATCCAACACCTGAAGCAAAGAGATCAGGAGAAGATCTCATTGATGAAGAAGGACTAGGAGAGTCCTGCTCGAATACAGAGGTAAAAAAATCAGAGATCCAGGAGAAGATCTCACCACCAACACTTCTAGAAGTAGAAGGTTGAAGATAAGGTCTCAAGGAAGACCAGAAGGAGTTGTAGGATCAAAGGCCTTGGAGAGGTCTCTATGAGCATCCAGTAAAAGGCTTGGTGAGCCTTGCTGAAGAATTCATCAAAGGAGTTCCAAGGAGAACTCATTGGAGAAATTCACTATTGGAGATAGTGAAAGATTTGGGACAATTATCGCCATCCGACAACAAGCCCAAGAAGAAGAATTTGGCAAGGAGTGCCAAATCTCAGAAGACCTCAAGACATACAGAATCTTGAGAAGAAGAAGCCTACCAAATCTAGGAGACCTGGAGATTACCTCTCACAACAAGAAGGCACCACTTTAGAATCAAATATCTCTTCACATCTACAACAAAAAGAAGGAGACTACAAGAGGAGAACAAGCCACCAAAAATTCTAGGCTCATGAAAGGGAGACCATATTTTGGTGAAGACAAAGTTATTCAAGGTAGCCTATAAAGAGCTGCAAGATCTTATCTAAGACAACAACTTGGTGATCATAGACACCAAGATCTACATCCTCTATAGAAGTGGTGAAAAGGGCTTTCAAAAAAAGGTAAGCAACTATTGGTGCAAGTAGATTCATTAAGTGGATTACTTATCAGATTTGTTTAAGCACCTTAACTAGATTGAAGTTGCAAAAAGGAGAATTAAATTAGAGTCTTCAAAAGGTGCAAAAAGAAAGGATTCTTTAAGGTTCATTTGCACTTTAGGAGTTGATTAGATTTCAGAATCTTAAACTATCTATCAACTACCTATTATCTACTTTGGAAAAGAAAATGAAGACTAGCTCCTATTACCTTGTTGTTAAAGAAATTTTAGAATAATTCTTGAAGATTCATTTCAGATTATTCTTGATTAAGTTGTAGTAGATTGATTAAGTGCATTAATTTTTGAGAGTTAATTGGAGTAATAAGGTGATATTATTAGTGCATTAAAATATTATTAGATTTGCACTATTAGATTGCTCTCAAAAATATTATTGCTTGTGTTCATGAGAAGGGCACAAAAATAGAATTAATCAAAGTGTCTAAAGACACTATTAGTGCACAGAGATCTGCAACTTTGGGTGGCCTGAGGAAGCCACAAAATAAGCTCAATCCTCCAAGTATTGGAGAAGAAGGTAACCACCAAAAAGAGCATCAAAGGAAGCATTGAACAAGACTTGGTGAGTCTCAAGTTCAAGGCACAATAATAGTGCAGAAAAATACAACAAAATAAAGCTTCCATCATGTGGTTACAAGCTTGGATCCATTCATAAAACATCCAAGCTAAAAGGGGAAGGTGTCCATTCTAAAGGACAACCTCAAAACCCCTATATTGCACTCAAATATTCTGCCTCAAAACCAGAAATTTAGATGTAAAAAGAGGAGTGCAAAAGAAGGTGCAATAAGGATATTTTATGTAAAACTATTTTACATTATATTGCACAAATCCTAATATGGTTATACAGGGAGAAAAAGCAGATTTAAAGGTGCCCTAGAGGCACTACACTTGTTGGAAAAATCAGCCAAAAGTGGTCGTATGCTAGCAGCAATCAAGCTTAGCTCAAGGAGCCAATCAATGGGCTCATACTCCTCGCATCCAAGATGGTCGAACCTACAAGATACAATATGCAAAACAAAGGGAGAAACAACATTAATCAAGAGCAATAGCATCTATGGAAGGAGGACGTAAGCAAGCAAGGAAGAAAGGAAAACAAAGCACCATTGGAGTATCACTTACTCCACGATCATTGGCAGAAATCGATGCTCAAAGCCTCCATATTATTGCTCCATATCCTAGCTGAAAGCAAGTGCAAGTGAATGAAAGAGGAGTTGGGGATTCTTGAAGCTTAAAGGATCTCCAAAAAGGTCTATTTGAACCAACGAAAGGGAGGATATCCATGCAGAGAAGAATGTGACACTTATCACCAAAGGAGAACCCTAACGCTCAAGTCAAGAGAGTGCTCATCTTCAAGAAAGGAGTTACAAAAATAGGTTGGTGCATTGAGTGTATGGGATACACTTATCCCTTGGAAGATCGAATATTTTGCTAAAGAGTGTAACATTTGGACATTACAATAAGGAAGACGAATGTATCATTTGCACCAAACTCCTCTCAAGCGCTCAATGTGAAATGGACGTGCCACTTGGCACCTTAGACAAGAAGCTTCTCCATATTAAGGACATCAATGATCGAGGTCAAAGGAGAAGGCAAGTAAATTCTCATCTCGACATTTACACTTCATCATCTGCATGCACAGTGCAGAATTGTAGCATGGAAAGAAGGTGTTAGAGCCTTCAATGCTCAATCCAAGTGAGGTCAAAGCAAGAGTCCAAGCAGCACCGATTTTGGAATGCGTATAGCTCCAAGCGATTCCATTGGAGGGTGCAATCACAACATCAAGATGTCTACGTAAACAACATGTAGCCCTAGCTTCTCAACAAGAACAATATCATATATTGCTTGGTGAAAGGTAAAGTTTAATTCCCATTATTATATGCTTTCTTTCCTTGGGAGTCATAAGGTTGTAATTAAAGGAATTTAATTAATTGAAAGTAATTTATCAAAGGGAAAACTTTATCATATAAATACAATATTTGCAATATAAATCCTAGGAGCAATAAGGATTTCTACTAGAATAAATAATAATTATTTGCAAATATTATTGTGATCTAATTTATCCAAATATTAGGGAGTCATAAGGGCTACTACATCAAATTAATTAATTGGAAAATTAGATACACTAAACCTAATTCCCAATAGGTTATTTATAAAGAGAGGTTTATCAAAGATTTTTCAAAGGTTGGATATACATAATATTATTGTCTCAAACCTATCAAAAGGAGATAAAAGATCCAACATTATTACCTCTTTAAAATTTGGGAACAATGCTTAGTTCAATAGGAGTAATAAGGGATAATAAGAATTGATTTTGGCATTTACAAAACCTTTACAAAATCAATCAAATATTGAACTATAATTTACAAAAAGCACTATATCTTATCCATAGCATACTAGGGAGTCATAAGGCATTCTACAAAATATAAGGATTGATATTAGGGAAATTAAATGGCTTCAAACAAATTCTTCCTAGCCGAATCACAATTACTCAAGGGTCCTAATTATTTTTCCTGGAAGAATAAGGTGAAAGCTATCTTGGTATATGAAAAACTATGGGATATTATCAAAGGGAGAATACAAATACCTACCACAGATGATATTGAAATCCAAAAGTTCATAGAAAATGATTCAAAGGCTCTAATGATAATAACCTTTGCTATCACTGATGAAATACAACCCTATATCAGTTCTACAAAAACATCTTCAGATGCATGGACAAGCCTAGAGAAAATATTTGAAGGAAAGAATAAGGTAACTATTCTCCATCTTCAGACTCAACTTCATTCATTAAAAATGAATAATGGAGAAAGCATAGAACTATTCCTAAGGAAGGTAGTAGATATCAAAGGGAAATTATTTACCTTAGGGGAAATAATCAAAGATGAACTTCTTACTCAAATAACTATGAGAGCACTTCCAGACAACTATAAGTAGTTGGTAACATCTTTACAAGTTCTAAGTAAAGATACTTCTTTTGATGAGTTAGTCAATATTTTATAGGAATATGAAGTGGAAAATATAGGTAAAGATGAAATGTCTAACAATGCACTAGCATCTAAAGAAAATCCATAGGGAAACATTGCTACTTCATCAAAAGGATGAAAAGCATGGTACAATAGGTATTGTCAGATATGCAAGAAAAAAGGCCATAGCACCAGCTACTACAGGTTCAATCCCAAAAATCAGAATCAAGGAAATCAGATGAACAATGGGAACCAATTTCAGACACGACAATATCAAAATCCTCATCAACAATAATTTCAGCATCCAACCAATTATCCACAATTGGAGTATCGAAAAAGAAATAAAAAAGGACATCTAGCTCAGAGGATAGAAGAAATTGAAGAACTGGAAGAATCGACAGATGATTATGAAATCAAAGCTCTCTCAGCAAGAATGATAGACTATGAAGACACCAATCACTTGCTTGAACAGGTTGCAGAAGATAGAGAAGAAGATTCAGAATCTCAAGGACTCTATGAAGATCCACATTGAAGACTAAAGTCTTCAATATCCAAATAATGTAATACAGGGGGTGTTAGAAATAGAGTCTATTACATCATTTGGATCATGTAAATGTACCTTTACCTTGGTACATACTTAGGACATTAGATTACTTTAGGGGGAAGTTATCTAGTTACTTCATGCAATGTAATAACTGCACAAGTGTCAAAGTGCAAGTTGTCCCTTGCACATCTAGGTAGAGTGTTGGCCAAGGAACCTATTTCCTATATAAAGGGCCATAGGTAGATAACATAGATAATCATAGAAGAGCATACAGTAGCATATAGGAGTTAGAGTGGTGTGATGTAGCAGTGTGATGTAATATGGTGGAGTGTAATATGCTCAATGCCCATTCTTGAGAAGTAGCTCTATTCATGGAGTGTTCATTTCCTCTAGAGCTATTTTGTAAACATCTCCATCATTTCTATATATATTATTTTTAGTCATCTCATAGATTTACTTTATGTCATATTATTCTGCATCTTGTGTTTGCTATCTCCCATTACATGCTGCATCAAAAGCTAACAAGCTTCAAAGCAAGCTCAAAAAATTGGCAACATCATCCAACCTTGCTAAGGAGCCTTTTCCAGAGAGCATATAGAGACAAAAATTATAGGAGTACTCTTAGTAACAGATGGAAGGGTAACCTGGCCAAGATGATTTAACCCAGGGTATACTTTTTCTTTGATCTCCTGCCATGGTTGGTTGTGATGTATGACCCCAGAACTAGAACGATAATGAATAGCAAAAACCAAGTCCTCTACAGATTGATGCCATATAAGATTGATAAAGTTTTTCAACTCGAGAAAGCCACATTGATCTACGATAAAAAGGTAATTGTTACACAAGCCCAATACATGATTGGCTCTTCCTTTTATGTTAGGTAATTTTATTATGAAAAAATAGTATCTACTCACTTCTCTATTCATAAAATCACCTTGTGTAATTGGGCCAAAGATTATGCAGATATGATCAATATATTATTGGGGATTGAATATTTGAATTGGATTGAAAATGAAGTTATGTTTTTAATAGCTCAATGCAATAAGGTCAGGCAATTTTCCATGTATAGATGGGATAACTTGATTAGTGATACCATGAATAGAGAGTTTAAGGAATTACAAAAATCCATAGCAAAGCATCAAGAAATTATGCCCAATTTTTCACACTATTCCCTCCTCATCCACCTGATTGTAGGGCACTTGAGTCAAAGGGCAATCATTGAGTTGGGAGGTGTACCTAAGGCATTGATTCAAGAGAGGCTCCCTTGTATACATGAAGGTGCATCCAACTACTCCTTATTTTTTGGTAGATTCCTTCCCTCCATATATCACTCACTCTACAATAAGGTACCTGATAGGATGAGCCTAGGAATCATAAAAATTTTACAAGATAAGAATGTAGGGGACTACTTCCTCATAGAAGACCTCACCTACATCAGAATATATGGGGCTAAGATACCTCCCAAGGCATTGCCTAGTTTTTATCCAATGTCAATAGCTACTCTAGAAATCATAAGGCAAGTTGCAGAAGAAGCCAAAGTGAGGGTCATAAGGAAACAAACCAGAGTTCCATGGATCACCACCCCTTGTAAGATGGGGCATTATGTCTATAAGGGGTACCCTAGTCTGTTGGGAGCCTTACAAAGGATGGAATCTTTCTATTTTGCCAAGATTACCTAGTGGCCATAGGATCCCTTTGATTATTACAAGAAATATGTAGTTGAGAAAAATCCCATGGTTAATAGGAAAGATGAGTTTGAAGATAGCATTCATCTAGCTATAATAAATGAACAATTTTTGGAACACATATGGTAGAATAAATATGTGAAAAGGGCACATACTCATGTTGAGATGGTGGGATATTATCCTATAAATTTTAACCGATTGAGATCAGCCATAGTGGAAAATGTTGCACCATTAATTCTAGTCGTGCCTCTAGAGGACTTTCAAGACCACACCTTGGAGATTATTACCCAAGAGCCTGAGCAAGTGGAGATATTAGTCGAAATATCTTGTCATACTATAGTGAAAATAGAGGACTCCCTTGTTGCCCAAAGCACCCACAACACTATAGATATTGAGAATGGAAAGGAGATTGTGCCTGCTTCACCTCCTTCAAGCCAACCCACCATTAAAGACCTAGCCAAAGCATTAATGCTATCACAGTACCAACAATAGATGGTCATAGGTTTACCCAAGGTAATGCCCACCACCTTGAGGATAAACAACAAGGAGATAAAACTCTCCTCATTAGCATGGAGAAGGATACAAGAGGGTGGAGGTTTTGATAACCTTTTCAGAGGTTACCAGGTTGAAATCCATAGCCCATTTGGTTCACCCACACATAAAAGGGTCAGAATAGAGATGGGTACTTTTGATCCTAAAAGTATCACCTTGACCAAAAAAGGAGAGGCCATTGAATTCACATCTTCAGAAGAAGAGCATATTCAAGCTATACTAGAAGGGAGGGTGATAGAAACTCAACACAAAGACAAAGGAGAAAGCTCCCTTTCCTCCTCCAAAATAATAATAATTATTCCTACTAAGGGTGTGGAATCACTTTAGATTGATCCTGCAATAGGGGATGCAGAGGTCATAAGAGGAACAATAGCCCTATTAAAATATGGGGTCCATGCACAAGCATAGACTGCACTTGCTATGGAAAAGGAGATAACATGATTAAAGGCCAAAGTGGTGAGCCAATTACAGGCAGAAAATAAAAGGCTACAAGCTGAGAATGCAAGACTATAGTCTGAAGTTAGCAGACTTTAGAAACAAACACCCCAAGCAAGTGTTGATAGCTCACTACTCATAAAGAAATACAAATAAAATACTATTGCCAAGATGAAAGAAGAGGCCAATATGATCGATAGAAGTTGTAAGGATTTTGAAGATGTGATAGAAACCAACAAGAAAATAAGGCCCCTGATAGAAAATATAGATAAAAGAGCAGCAACTATACTCCCCATATATGAAATATGTAGGAGTGAATATGACCAAATAAGGTCTAAACAAATAGTCACATCAGATGGCTAGAATCACAGTTACCAGGAAGAACATGACAAGATTACTAATTTTGTGAATGATAGAGCCCGATGGAAAATTATGACCAAGGAACTAGAAATTTGGGAACAAGACATGACTAAAAGAATAGAATAGGCCAATATCAACCTTCCCAAACTATTTAGTGCATAAGGTTTCAGTGGGCTAGTCACTAAAAGTATCCAAGATATTCAATGTGATGACACAAATGAAGACAATTTTACTGAGCAACTCATCATCTTATTAAGAGCTACATTAAAAATAATCAAATTCTTCAAAAGTAAAGTAACTGTAGTAAAATAAAATAAGAACAAGGTATTGAGGTTGCTAGACAAAATTGTTGCTTTGAGTATATTCTGCGAAGAAGCTTGGGTACATATTGTTGACTTAGTTGGGGCTAGTCAAGCAAAAAAAGATAAAATTAGAAAATCTAATCAAAAACCATCAGAGGCAACTAGCAGTGTGGGACCCATAGTAGAGGAGAAAGGAGAAACAAAAGGAAAATAAAAAGACATTGGGCCAAGCCAACAATAAAATCCAAGTGGTTGATAGTTGGATCCAATTTTGAGAAATTAACAGTCATTTTCAATTTTGAGATAGCTAATATCAGATTGTAATACACCCAACTAGTAAAAGGGTAGGATATGGTGACAAGTGGAGGGTCCAGATTGAGGTAGTTTTGATAGTTACAAAGCCACCAAAGCTATAAGAAGGACAACCATAGCCAGAATCAACATCAAGCTTTTGCATAGCATATTTTTGCTAAGAGGTATACTTGAGTGCCCTATCTTTTGTTTTGTCATCGTTTTCCTTTGTGTCTTGTTTCTTGTCATCCCTCATTCCTTCGATTTCTGTGTATATTTTGTTAGTAAAGCATTCATGAACTTAGATTATTTCTAGCTAGTAAATCAAAGGTCTGAAGGCCTTGCTATTACCAAATTGGAACGTACAGGAAAAGGGTTCTTATCACATCATTTGGATGAGAATCTTTATTGTATTAATCTAAAAGAGCTTTATGGCAAATTCATGCTAGCTCTCATTGTAAAAACTCATTGATATTAATACAATTTTAGGCTTCTTCCCTTATATCTTCTTGTTTTAGTCTTATGTAATATCTTTATTATATGTTACATCATTTGAATTTATAATAAATGATTTCTTTCAATTATCACTAATTATGCTTATTATGATATTCAAACAAATATAATTACATCAATTCCTTCTTTCTTGTTCTTTCTATCACATTAAATTGTATTGAATTTTTCTACAATGGTCCAATAGATTTAGGCACCAATCATACATAAGGTATAAGTGAAATGTTATAAGCAATCTTGATCAATAAAAAATTAATATACATATCTTTTTATATCATTAATATGGATGAGCATGGACTTTAAATGTTAAAATCCTAAGTCTACCTTAAGGGTATCCTAATCACACCTAGTCTGTCTAGAATCATAAAATACTTTATTCCTAGGTTAAAGAGGCCAATAGACCAGAGTCAGCAGTACTAATTGTGAATCAGTGATTTTCAGTGGCATGACAACCCAATTCCTAAGGACATTGAAAATCACCACAATAGTAAATGACACCATTGTTGAGGAATGAACTTGTAATCAAGATTATAGTTTAATACCTAATGACAGATTAAATTTTTTTTTTTGGAAATTATTGGCCTACTATAAACAAGAAACACCTAGTTTTAATTTAATTAAGATTATAGTTTAATACCCAATGATAGTTTAAATTTAATTTTTTTGGCAACTATTGACCTACAATAAACAAGAAACACCCTATTCTAATTTTAGAAATCTTTTTATTTTTATTTTCCATGCACATCCATAGTTTCCAAATCATTCAATAATTCAACATTCTTAAGGTTTTATTAGAAAAAAAATTGTTTCTTGAATAATTATTTTTCCAAGAAACATACTTTGTGAGAATGAAAGTAAGAGAGGTCGAGCAATCTTGACCAGAATGTCTATTCTTTCTGCACCTACTATGTTGGCAACTTTGACTAGTCGAATCTAGAAAAATCAAGAAATCAAAAGGAGCAGATCATGTTGATGCAAACAAGGAGAATCGCTCGAGGGCTACTCCAATAATTTTCAAACCTAGAGGTATTCTTCAAGACTTGCACTTCTAGTTCATCACTAGATCATTCTGTTTCTAGAGAAAATGTAGATGTGGAAAATACAAATGTTATTACTATAGAAAATAATCTTGAAACTCTCGTTGCTACTGTTGGTAAATTTAATTTTACATAGTCTATTGGTATTTCTGTAAAGCCAATTAAAACTCCCCCAATAGTCAATATGGCTAATCTTCCTCCCAATGCAAATAATCAGAATAACCAAAATATCCAATTATGGAGAACCAATAGATACAGACCTTTTCGATTACCTGTAGTTTTGCATGACCTCCCCAGTAAAGCACATAAGTATCTGCCAAAATTTCAAGGAAATAATGCAATAATAAGGGAAGACCATATCAAGAGTTTTTTGTATGCTATGGATAGCCTCGAGGTTGAGGATGAAGATGTAGTGTTGAGATTATTTCTTCATACCTTAGAAAAAGATGCTAGAGAGTGGTTCAACAGTCTTCTAATAATGACATTGAGAATTTTTCTACAATGGAAACCCTTTTCTAAGAAAGTTTGGAGAGAGGAAAAATGAACTGTCCTTATTGATTGAATTAGCTACCATGAAAAAGAAAGAGAATGATACTATGAGTGATTTTAATAGAAGATTTTCCAAAACAAGAAATAAAATCCCTACTGACTTAAGGCCAAACAATATCCAATCCATCTGCTTTTATAAGAATACCTTTCTAGGAGAATTTAACTATGAATTAAGATAGGAACAAGTAACTACTATAGATTCATGCATGGATAAAGTTATAGAAATTGAAATAAATATGTTAGATAGTGGTAAAATGAAACCATATTCTCTAGAGCTTAACCAACCTAATAAAAAGCCAAAAAAGGTAGGATTCAATTTATAAAGAAGAGTAGAGCAAGATCCTATGGAGAAACTGGCCAACCAAATGATAGAAATGTTTAACACAATGAATAATAGGTTAGCTAGGATAGAGAGGAATAAAGATAATACTGGTGAATCTTCACACCCTCAAGCTGATAAACAATAGAATGATATTATGCCACCATTTAAGAGGAATTTCAATAGAAATTGGGTTAATAACAACTCTGATGAAGGGAATATAAATAGCAATAACAAAAATAATTGGAGAAAGAGAGAATCTAAAAAATACGAAGACTCAAATCCTATGCCCTCTATTAATATTGCAAAAAAAATCCTTTATTACAGTTTAGCCTGTGATGCTCCCCATAATCTAGATGGATGTGGAATATATTTAAGCATGCATAATAATGTAGATTTAGATGATGAATCTGAAGAAGATATAAGAATTAATGCATGTTGGACTCAAGAGGATGAATCTAGAGAAAGGCTATTTGAAGAAAATATGGATTTATATGCCTCTAACCATCATCCTAAAATCTTAGTAGCAGAATATACAAAAATTTTGCAAAGACCACAGGACTCTAGGTATGAAAGGATGAAACAAGGGAAATTAATCCCAATAGCACAAGAGGTAGAAGAGCTAGAAGCAATCCATACCTTAAATTTAAGAAATATAACTATACCAAACAAGACTGAAAAGGCTTCAACAAGTGAAGTTAGAGGTCAAACCATTACAAATAAAAACTCATACAAAGAAAAAAAATCAAAAAAATTAAAAAGATAAAAAAGTAGTTCCTGATGTAATTAAAGTAGAAGAACAATTACAACAAAATGAGGAATGTACAAAAACCTTGGATGTTAAGAAAATAGAATTTGATGTTGGTTCATAATTGAGCAAACAAAAGGTTAATATAACCTTTGGTGAATTAATGAAAGTTCAAAAATATAGAGAACAAGTCTGCAAAGCCTTTGGCTTGATAGAACAAAAAGAAAACCAAACATGTAATGCTACTAGACCTACAAATCAAGAGACTAGAACACCCTCATCAGTTAGACCATTTTATGTATCTCTTAGATACAATTCATATGAAGGAGAAAGGTATGTTATTCACAATTGTATGCTTGATAGTGGTGCATCTCATAATATTATGCCTAAACAAATAGTAGATCAATTAGGGCTCATTTGCACAAGGGATTCTCCTCCTATTTTAGTAATGGATAGTAGGCAAATACCATGTGTAGGGGTAATTACTGGTTTACTTGTTTATTTGGATCAATATCCCAAAAAAGGTATAGTGATGGACATTGCAGTTGTAGATGTAGACCCTTTCTTTTCTTTGTTGCTAAGCAGACATTGGGCAGAATAATTGGGTGGTTCTATTCAATTAGATTGGTCTTATGCCACTATCCCCATATCAGGAAAATAAAATGTTACTCTTAGGAGAGAGCCATTTAACAAGTATTCTGTAGAATTGATAAAATCAGATGATACTATGATTAATTTGGTGAACTCTATAGAAGAAAAGGAAATGGGAGTATACTCAGTTTGGCATACTCCATTTCTAATGGAATTTCTTGATGCTAAAGATATGGATCCCAAAACTAGAGAGTTAGTAGATGCAAAATCCACTAGGGTACTAACTCAAGAGATGTGGACCATGACATTTGATGGAGCAAAGTCTCAAATTGGGGTAGGCACAGGAATTAATTTAATAGATGTTAAAGGTAATTACCTTAGGATCCCTTATAGATTAGAATTCCCTTGCACTAATAATGTAGAGAAGTATGAAGCCTTACTACTAGGATTGAGAAAGGCAAAAGAATTGGGCATAAACTACCTCATTGTTAGTGGAGATGCAGAGTTGATTATTCAATAGGTAAAAGGTAAATATCAAGCCAAACATCCTAGGTTAAAATAGTATAAATCAGTAGTCTTAGATGAAATAGATAAATTTTTGGCATTTAATATTTCGTACATTCCTAGAGAACAAAATCACATTGTAGATTTGTTAGCAATAAATGCTTCAGGTGCAAATTATCCTAAAATTGATACAGAATACATGGAAATATTCCCCATTGTTTCTATTTATAAACCCTCTATGCCTGATAACATTGTCTATCTACAAGTATTTTAGGATGATATAGATATTAAGGACTTCATGACTCTCCAAAACCAATATGCATACGAGATATGTGAAGAGGAGGATGAAGAGAAATTAAAAGATATTATTGGAGAACTAGTAGAGGTAATCCAATTAAAAATAAATAAGATTCCTAAAGGGTTAGTTTCTTTAGAAAGCTTGTTTGATGATTTTGACAAGGCATATAAACCACTCTTCAAAGAAATAGAAGTTGATGATGTAAACATTGGAATAAAAGAAGAGCCCAGAGTGGTTAAGGTTGATAAAGCTTTGCCAAGAAAAGAGAAAGAACAATATATCAGCTTTCTAAAGAAAAATAAAGAAGCTTTTGCTTGGAGTTATGAAGATTTAAAGACGTTCAATACTAATGTCATGACTCATATCATTCCTCTTAAAGAAGATGCAAAGCCATTCAGGCAAAAGCAAAGAAAATTCAACCCCACCTTACATCCAATCATGCAAAAGGAAGTTCAAAAGCTACTGGATGCAAAAATAGTTAGGAAAATAAGATTCTCTTCTTGGATAGCAAATCTAGTACCAATGAGGAAGAAAAATGGAGAAATTAGGCTTTGTGTTGACTTAAATATAACTACCCTCTTCCCAATATGGAACAATTGTTGTAGGTAGTAGTTGGTTTAGCCAGAATGTCATTATTGGATGGATTCTCAGGATATAATCAGATTTAGGTCAATCTAGAAGATAGACATAAGACTACTTTCACTACCCCTTGGGGAACCTTTGAATACCTAAGAATGCCATTTGGGTTAATGAATGCAGGTGCAACATTTCAGAGGGCCATGGACTTTACCTTTAAAGGTTTAATGTTCAAGATAGTTGTTGTCTACTTAGATGACATAACAGTATTTTCAAAAAATCTAGAAGATCATCTTGAACACTTAGCCACAGTATTTTCCAGATGCAAAGAGTATGGGATATCTTTGAATCCAAAAAATGTATATTTGGAGCAACGCAAGGGAAATTATTGGGCCATATAGTATCATAAAAAGGGATAAGTATTGATCCTCAAAGGGTGGAAGCTATTGCAAAAATCCCTCCTCCTAAGAACCTCAAAGGAGTTAGATCTTTCTTTGGAAAAATCAACTTTGTAAGAAGGTTTGTGCCAAATTTTGCTGAGATAGCCAAGCCAATAAATGATATGATTAAGAAATATGCTAACATAAAGTGGATAGAGGAGAACATTAAAGCTTTTCAAAAAATTAAATATGCTATTACCACTACCCCAATGCTAAATTGTCCTGACTACTTCAAATATTTTAATATATACTCATTTGCTTCAGAACATACTATTGTTGCAGTCCTTTCCTAGAAAGATGATGAAAATAATGAAAGACCCATAGTGTTTATGAGTATAGGACTAAAAGGAGCCCAACTAAGATACAAAATGATAGAAAAATAGGCTTATGTTGTGATAAAAGCACTAGAATATTTCAAGGGTATTTTTGGGTCAAACAAAGTTATATGTTGTATTCCTTTCATAGCTATAAAATATGTCTTCACCCAGTCAGAACCTATAGGTAGTCCTACTAGGTGGATGGTCAAGTTACCGTAATATGAAATGGAATTCAAAGCAGTTCAGAAGGGGAAGACATGAATAACATTGTCATAGTTGATGAAATGCATGAAATCAGAAGAATTGACAATGTTGAATGCAAATGGTATGATGACATTTTGATGTATCTTCAGACCTTATCATTCCCAAGAGGTATGTCTGCAAATAAAATGAGATCAATGAAACAACAAGCACAAAAATACTATGTCCAAGAAGGTAAACTTTACTGGAGGTATCCAGATGGAGTATTATTGCTCTACCTATTTGAAAAAGAGGTCTTGGATGTAATAAAAGAATACCATGATGGATTCTGTGGAGGTCACTTTGCACCAAAAGCCACTACAAATAAAATCATGAGAGCAGGTTATTACTAGCCTTCTTTATTCAAATATGTTCACCAATATGTAAGAGGTTGTCATAACTACCAAGTTTTTGCAGGGAAGAAATATTTAGCAGCAATGCCCCTTAATCCAATAATTGTAGAAGCACCTTTCACACAATGGGGAATTGACCTCATTGGTGAAATAAACCCCAACTCCTTAGGTGGGCATAAATGGATTATTACAGCAACATATTATCTTACAAAGTGGGTAGAAGCAACTCCTCTAAAAACATCAACTGAGGTAGTCATAAAATTCTTAGAAGAAAACATTCTAACAAGATTTGGAGTCCCAAAGAAATTGGTAACAAACAATGAAAAGTACTTCACCTCTTTCGAAATGATAGAATTATGTGCCAAATATAGTATAGAGCTTTCTCATACTGCACATTATTACCCCTAGGGAAATGGCTTAGTTGAATCGTCAAATAAAAATTTGATAACAAGGATCAGAAGGTCACTAGGAAAGAATAAAAAAGGTTGGTACAGTGAGTTAAAATTTGCTCTATGGGCATATAGGTTTTTTTTCAAGAGAAATATAGGAAAAACCCCATATGAGATGGTATTTGGAGAAAAATCCCTTTTACCCCCTCAGACAAAAAGAATAGCCCAGCCCTATTACTCCAAGATCATTGGGACATTAGATCAAATTGCATTATTGTGGAAATAAATAAGGGAAGCCCTGAACAGGATGATAGAGCAGACTCAAAAGATAATGCAAATTTTCAACAAGAAAGCTAAAGGTACACCATTTTTCGAAGGAGATATAGTCATTTACTGGGACCCCAAAAATGTAAAATTAAAATAATATAAATATTAATAATAAGTAACAACCCTCTAGACGTAAATAAAAAAAGGTCACCATCCCTTGCAAGCATTCCAGTTAGGTAAATTTTGATGTGTGTTGTTTTCATTTCATGTTTTCAATCACTATAGGGTGTTAGCCTTACATTGTGAGTTTTGCTTTAATGTTTTGTTTCATCTTTTCTGTTATGATTTATTCTTAGTCATTTGAGAAAGAAGAATTTGGATTAAAGGTAGATGATGCTGACAACTTATAGATCAGATTATTTAGCAATTGTCCCATAGTCCTGGAGCTAAAACAGATGAAGTTGGAAATACTGCAACATTATGCCAAAGCCTCACATCTATCACAAATATTAAAGTTATTCCAGGATCACTAGAATGGAGTCATCATTGGTAGGATTTTTAGGTCAAAATATCTACACTCTTTTCTTTAGCCTTACAGATCCCTAACCTAGAATGCACACTTAAACTTTGCAATTCATCTTAATTCTTCTAAATCAAGAAGAAAAATATAAATAATGCAAAGTGGACAAGTGCTTGGGCTATCTGGATAACCTCTATTGGGGCTATAGATGTCTGACTGGCAATAGAGCAGGTTTAGAGGGGATCAAGGTCATCTCCATCGAAGCTATAAACACTTGTCCAGCAGTGGAGCCATGCAAATATCTTTCAAAGTGAAATATTTAATAGGCCTAACTCCTGCCAAAGTGATAAAATTTTGATTGATCAAAGAATAAAAATGAATACACAAACACACACTTCAAGCCAAGGCATAATGCAACAGTAACCTCTAACCAATTTTGTCTAACTCCACCTTAATACATTGCTAGACAATTTGTATTTCATAAGCAAAAGCTCATTTGATTTTAAACTAAGTCCTTTGATTTTATTGATTGAAAACAATGTTAGTTCCTTTTACTACTTTTTCATTTTTTTTAGGGTAGTCTTTTTGCAAACTTGGTACCTAGAATTGTTCTTAGTCTAAGTTTTTGCAAACCATGTTTTTGGTAACCGGATATTCTAGGGTTCTCAAGTGTTTCAGGTTTTCATCACTTGTCCTAGTTAGAGCCTGTGTTGGATCCACAAAATCCAACTTAAAAATGACCCCTTATTTTAAAAATTTGAAAGGTCATACATAATCCTAGGTCTAGGTTATCCTTTGACATTTGCCAAATAAAACTGTTCTCTAGAGTTTGGTTCAAACAAGGTTAGTCCAACTTTTAAAAAAAATCTTGTATTTCAATCTTAAGGATTATGGTTTTCAGTTTTAAGAGGTCATTCTTGAAATTCTTTAATCAAATGCCTCTAAGGTTTCAAAATATTAATGGTTTCTTGATAAAATATTTTTCCCCTTATCCTTTTAAAGCCTTGAGAATAATCAATTATCAAATATGTCAAGGTTTTAAGATTAAGTTTCCCCCACAAAATTTTCCCCCATGTTATAAAGTCATAAACCTTAGGTCATTCACACATCATTTTTCATCCTAGCCATACGCCCCCACAAGCTATACCTAAAGTTTCATATTTGTTTCATTGGCCTAAAGGATTACCCATTGTTTATTTTCCTAAGTTTGGCCCTTGAAAAAGTTTGGTTGAAAAGAAAATACAGCCTACACAAAATTCAATAGAACCAAAAGACCAAGGTGATTGACCAAAACTAGATCAAGGATCTGTATCAGTTTGATCAAAGCAAAATGGATGCCCCAAAATTGATCAATCAAAATCAGATGGATGGCAAAAGATGAATCAACCAAAACTGGTGAACGGTTAGAGATTATTCGTCCGAACAATTATTTGTGGTCAGAATTAGTTCGATCAAAACTTGGTCAAACATTCTAGTCAAATTCGATGCTCGAAAACCATCACCCAAGGTACGTAATATTTTTAATATTTTTCTAATAT
The DNA here is from genome assembly GCA_028583015.1 of Wollemia nobilis. Lineage (NCBI taxonomy): Eukaryota > Viridiplantae > Streptophyta > Pinopsida > Araucariales > Araucariaceae > Wollemia > Wollemia nobilis. Next base: position 1,358,816 of record JAQPPZ010017169.1, read on the forward strand.
CTCAAGGGTATAATCATCATCAAAATAATTTTTCCCTTGAACCCGTATCTTCCGCCGAGGTCATGGTCCATAAAAGTGTCTAGTTCGTCCTAAACCCATGCTTAAATCATAAATCCAAAGTTTCCCCTTTTAGCCTAAGTCATAATTTTTTTGATCAAAAGGTTATGCAAGGGTCCATGCATGTTACCCCCTTTGTTACATTTGGGTTATCTTAATATTTCTAAGGATATAAGCCTAGGTTGTGTCCACTAAGTTCACATATCCATGAGTAATATCATTTGCCTAACATCAAAATTCATTCATGTCTAAGAAATCATGAGGATCTTGCAAAGTCTTCCCCTCAGTTACATTTCTTTCCTAAGTCAAAAATCCTAAGGTCATGTTTCTAAAAGCAAGATGTGCAGCCAAGGGGGTTTCGGTCAAATAAAGATATGTAGCCATAAATTTACGACTGAATGAAATTATGTGGTTGAGTGGTTTTTGATCTAATGGAATGTATGGTTGGGATCTTTCGATTGATTCATGATGGGAGATAGTCAAGGCTCTAATTTTATCAGCTAAACAAATTAAAAGAGTTAAAGGCTTTTTGGTCGAACCCAGATAAGCGTCTAGGAACATTTCAGTCGAGCGAGATGAGCGATAAAATTTTGTCGACCAAAACAAACTCTACGACAAGGACTGGTCAAAAGGAAATCTCACCAAGATCTAAAGTCGAAGAGGTTCCCAAGGTCCGCACCACATTATCACCCATGAAATATGAGAAGTTAATTTCGATCAAATTGATATGCTGATAGAAAGGCTTCAGCCTAATATAGATCAATGGCTAAAAATCATCCGACCAAATGAAGATACATGGTTGAGAAGTGAACCAAAATATTAAAGGCCCAAGGTTCAGTTGATGAAATATGTGTTATTGAGGATGTTCGATCGATGATAGATGAATGGTTTAAGATGATCGATCGGTAATGAATGTACAACTAAAGATGTTCAACCAATAACATGTCAATGGTTGAGAATTTCCAATCGATGCAAAAATAAAATGCATGCACGGAGTGGTACCTCATTAATAATAAGGATTTTGTAGGCCACCTGTCCAAGAAAATCCAACAAACCAAAAAGCACTTGAACTAATGAGGGTTTCGCTGATTCAGATGGGAACCAATCATAAGAGATATAGGCACGCAACCCAAAGTACAAGCATTTTCTCGAATCTAGCTAGGCACATGATTAAAAACAAGGTGAGTTTACTAACGACCCATATTTAAATAGGTGCCCAATCCAATGGTAAATCATGTAGACAAACTAAAAAGTAAATATCCATGATAGGTCAAACCATTATGAAAGGTGATGTGGTGAGCTGAGTGTGGTAGAAGCACGGAGATAGTTGGTATGGACTTCATTATACTTTATGCAGAAGGTAATTCAAAAAAAACATCAATAGTCATGATGAGCATAGTGAACTAAGAATAGTCATAATAAACACCGAGAGCTGAAGGATTGAATCTAGCAAGAGCTGAGGGAATTTGTAGGGCTTGAGAACATCCAGAGTTGTAGAGAGTAGGATGGCTTCTTCGAGTACCACCGTCCCCAAGAGTAAGGTTGAGCTATTAGAGGAAGAAATGCCATTCGAAATTTACCTAGGAAAAGTGCCTTCGAGTAGCCATGGGGAGTAGAAGATGTCTCAAATTTTAGCTTTGAAGCAATCTCAAAAAATTGGCAATGCCATCCAAACTTGATAAGGAGATTTTTCCATAGAGAATATAGAGACAGAAATGATAGGAGTCCTTTTAGTAATAGATGGAAGGGCAACCTGGCCAAGATGATTTACCCTAGGTTATACTTTTCTTCTAATCTCCTATCATGGTTGGCTGTGATGTACGACCCCATAATTAGAATGATAATGAATAGAAAAAACCAAGTCCTCTTTAGATTGATGCCAGATAAGGTTGGTAAAGTCTTTTAGCTCGAGAAGACCATGTTGGTCTACAATAAAAAGGTAATTGTTGCACAAGCCCAACATATGATTGGCTTTTACTTTTATGCCAGGTTATTTGATTATGATCAAACAGTATCTACTCACTTACCTATTCATAAAAGCACCCTAGGTAATTGGGCCAAAGATTATATGGATATGATCAATATACTATTGGGGACTGAAGATTTGAATTGGGTTGAAAAAGAGGTTATGTTAATAGCTCAATGCAATAAGGTCAATTACGGGGCAGGAAAAATAGGGACCTTACAAACTCTGCATTCTCATTCCATTTCAAATATTTACATGCATTAAAATAAAAAAAATAGCCCGCAGGCTTACAATGGCCGGTCTCGGCTTCGGCTCTGTTCTTTCTCTGTTCTACTTCCCTGTTCTCCGGTCCGCCCCCCCTTTGAAAACAAAAATTTCGTCTTTTAACGAGGTCCCGGTCCTCCCTTGCAATCAATGCCTCCACCAAATATAATTTCAAATTCAAATTTCCCTCCTCCGGGATTTTTGAAATATCAGTCTTAAACGGCCATCTGCCCGATCTACCAAGGTACCGGCATTAATGGTCTTCCTGCACTGGCCGCATCGTTCTGACCGTCCTTGCACTGTCAGCTCCTCCATAATGGCCATCGCCTGTGTCTGGTTCAATGTCCGTACCTGTCACTCTACCAACAATAAAATATACGTGGTCGTGGCCCTTCTCTGGTTTCAACACACGCAACTATTTTTTTTTTTTTTTATGTAGAACTGGCCACGCCTCCTCTTTTACGTAAAAATTTGAAACACGCGCCCTTCTCAAATGTCAAGTTACACGCGGCCGTCCACGTGTCAACTCTGTCCTTTGCGACCGTCTGCTTGCTTTTCCCCTTCGGGTCTTGCCCAGCCTTCTAAATTCATTAACTTTTGTGGCTAACCAAAGTGTGCCACGTGTCGGCGTTTGACTGGCCACGACATTGCGACAGTAACATCCCCTTTGCCTTTGCATTTTACCATCGTCACGATATCGCAACGTCGCGATATCACGACGTCAACATCCTCTCTGCCCTTATGCTGAACCAACGTCGCGATATCGCGACGGTAACATCTCCCCTCTACCTTTGCGTTGCAAACGTCGCGATATCGCGACGAAAACTCACTGCCATATCTGCATTGGAATAAGGTCGCGATATCACGACGTCGCGATATCGTGACGTCGCGATATCGCGACTAAACTGGATTGCGCCCCGCCAAGCCTTTTGAGGTCATGATTTCGTGACATGTCGCGATTTCACGACCTCTCCCAAAGCTTCAAGAAACTTGCCTTCAATGCTTCTACAAAATCCTTCTCCCTCCCCCTTGGAAAACTTCGAAAATAAAACAAGTGCTAGGAACTTAGAAAATTTTAAGAACATTTCTGGAAAATGCAAGATTGCTTCATCCCCACCGGATGCTCCTGCATCAGTAAAGCAATTTTTTGTGTATAGATGGGAGAACTTGATTATTGATACCATGAATAGAGAGTTTAAGGAATTGCAGAAAGCCATAGTAAAGCATCGAGAAATTATACCATGTTTTCACACTATTCCCTCCTCACCCACCTGATTGTAGGGCACTTGAGTCAAAAAGCAATCACTGAACTAGAAGGTGTACCCGAGGTATTGTTTCAAGAGAGGCTCCCTTGTATACATGAGGGCACATCTAGCTACTCCCTATTTTTTGGTAGATTCCTTCCCTTCGTGTATCACTCACTCTAAAAATAGGTACCTTACTGGATGAGCCTAGAAATCATAAAAAATTTACAAAAGAAGAATGTAGGGGACTACTTCCTCATAGAATATATCACCTACATCAAAATATATGGGGCTAATATACCTCCCAATGCATTGCCTAGTTTTTTTCCAATGTCAATAGCTACTCTAGAAATCATAAGGCAGGTTGCAATAGAAGCCAAAGTGAGAGTCATAAGGAAACAAACTAGAGTTCCATGGATCACCACCCCTTGTAAGATGAGGCATTATGTCTATAGGGAGTATCATGGTCTGTTGGGATCCTTATAGAGGATGGACTCTTTCTATTTTGTCAAGATTATCTGGTGTCTATACAATCCCTTTGATTATTACAAGAAATATATTGTTGAGAAAAATCCCATGGTTAATAGGAAATATGATTTTGAAGATAGCGTTCAGCTAGCTATAATAAATGAACAATCTCTGGAATAGATATGGCAAAATAAATATTTGAAAATAGCACATACTCACATTAATATGGTAGGACATTATCTTACAGACCTGAACCTATTGATATCAACATAGTGGAAGGGGTTACCCCATTGATTCCAGTTATACCTCTAGAATACTTTGAAGATCCTGCCTTGGATATTATTTTCCAAGAGCCTAAAAAAGTTGAGATACTAGTCAAAATGGCTTATCATACTACAGTGAAAAAAAAGGACTCCTTTGTTGCGGAAAGCACCCACAGCACTGTAGGTACTGAGAAGGAAAAGGATATCATGCCTGCTTCACCTCCTTCAAGCTAGCCCACCACTAAAGACCTAGCCAAAGCCTTAATGCTATCACAATACCAGCAATAGATGGTCACAGGTTTACCCAAGGTAATTCCCACTACCTTGAGGATAAACAACAAGGAGATAAAACTCTTCTTAGTAGCATGGAGAAGGATACAAGAGGGTGGAGGTTTTTCTAACCTTTTTAGAGGTTACCAGGTTAAATTCCATAGCCCCTTTGGTTCACCCACACATAAAAGGGCCAGAATAGAAATGGATTTCGTTGATCCTAAAAGTATCACCCTGGCCAAAAAGGGAGAGGCCATTGAATTCACATCTTCAGAAGAAGAACATATTCAAGCTATACTAGAAGGGAGGGTGATCGAAATCCAACACGAATACAAAGAAGAAAGCTCCCTTCCCTCCTCCAAAACAATAATAACTATTCCTACTAAGGATGTGGAATCACTCCAGATTGATCCTCTAATAGGGGATGTAGAGGTCAAAGGAGGAACAATAGCCCTATTAACATATGGGCTCCATGTACAAGCACAGACTGCACTTGTTGTGGAAAAGGAAATAACATGATTAAAAGCCAAGGTGAGCCAATTACAGGCATAAAATACAAGGCTGCAAGCTAAGAATGCAAGACTATAGTATGAAGTTAGCTGAATTTATAAACACACCACAAGCAAGTATTCTAACTCACTGCTCATAAAGAAATATAAAGAAAATACTATTGCTAGGATGAAAGAAGAGGTCAATATGATCAATAGAGGTTGTAAGGATTTTGGAGATGTGATAGAACCAAAAAGGAAATACGACCTCATATAGAAAATATAGATAAAAGAGCAACAATTATAATCCCCATCTATGAAATATACAAAACTTAATATGACCAAATAAGGTCTAAACAAATAGTCACATCATATGGCTAGAATCATAGTTACTAGGAAGAACATGACAAGATCAACAATTTTGTGAATTGGGAACAAGACATGACTAAAAGAATAGAATATGCCAACATCAGCCTTCCCAAACTATTTAGTGTAGAAGGTTTCAGTGGGCTAGTCATTAAAATTATCTAAGATCTTCAATGTGATGACACAGATGAAGATAAGTTGGCTGAGCACCTCATCACCTTGTCAAGAGCTATTAAAAATAATCAAATTCTTCAAAATTAATGAAATTGTAATAAAAAAATAAGAACAAGGTATTGAGATTGCTAGACAAAATTGTTGCTTTGAGTATGTTTTGTGAAGAAGCTTGGGTACATATTGCTGACTTAGTTGGGGCTAGTCAAGGAGAAAAAGGTAATATCATAAAATATAGTCAAAATCCATTAGAGGAAACTAGTAGTGTGGAACCCACACTAGGGGAGAAAGGAGAAACAAAAGGAAAGGGAAAAGACACTAGGCCAAGCCAGCAATAAAACCCAAGTAATTGACAATTGGATCTAATTTTGAGAAATTAACAGTCATTTTCAATTTTGAGACAGCTAATATCAGACTGTATTATAGCCAACCAATAAAATGTAGGAGATGATGACAAGTGGAGGGTCCAAATTGAGGTAATTTTGACAGTTACAGAGCCACCAAAGCTATAAGAAGGATAGCCACAGCTAGAATAAACATCAAGCTTTTGCATATCATATTTTTGGTAAAGGTATACTTGAGTGCCCACTTTATTTTCCATTGTATTCCTTTGTGTCTTGTTTCTTTTCATCCCTCATTCCTCCCATTTCTATGCAGGTTTTCTTAGGAAAGCATTCATGAACTGAGATTATTTCCAGCTAGTGAATTAGAGGTCTGAAGGCCTTGCTATTACTAGATTGGAGCGAACAGGCAAAGGGTTCTTATATCATTTGGATGAGAATATTTATTGTATTAATCTAAAAGAACTTTATGGCAAATTCATGCCAACTCTCATTGTAAAAACTCATTGATATTAATAAAATTTTAGGCTTCTTCCCTTATATCTTCTTGTTTCAGTCTTGTGTGTTATCTTTATTATATGTTACATCATTTGAACGTATAATAAATGTTTTCTTTCATTGATCACTAATTATTCTTGTTACGATATTCAAACGAATATGATTACATCAATTCCTTATTTCTTATTCTTTTTATCACATTAAATTGTATTGAATTTTACTACAATGGCCCAATAGATTTAGGCACCAATTATACATAAGGTATAATTGAACTATTATAAGCAATCTTGATCAAGAAAACATTAATTTTCACATCTTTTATATCATTTATCTAGATGAGCATGGACTTTAAATGTAAAATCCTAAGTCTACCTCAAGGGTATCCTAACCATACCTAGTCTGTCTAGAATCACAAAATACTCTATTCCTAGGTTAAAGAGGTTGATCGACTAGAGTCGGTAGCAATGATTGTGAATCAGTTATTTTCAGTGGCATGACAACCCAATTCCTAAGGATGCTGAAAATCACCGCAACAAGCCCTTAATCTAATCTCAACATCATTATTCTTCCTAACATTAATAATAATCTGTAAATAGCCCTTACTTATTGTGAGGAGGTGAAGATAACTTAATTATCTCTAAAACACCATATTCACTTTATTTCCCAAGGTTTCGTTTAAAAGCACCATCAAAATCAAGAATGATAGAACCAAACTACTATACATTTCTATTGTACCATGGATTCATCATGATCCTTCATATTAAATCTATTGAATACTAATTAATTTTCATTAGGATAAGAAATCAATTTAATTATTTTAAAATTGAAAAATTAAAATATCGATTAAAAATAAAATTTCTTATTATATCTATCTTAGCCTAGGTTTGAGTTTGCATTGGTAGTTGACTCCTTTATGGTCTCCAGCTCCTAGGGTTCTTCCTACTCTCCCACCCTTAATGTTCCAAAAAAATAGTTGGCCAATTAAAAAATTATATTTTTCTTGTTCTTCTCAATTTCTTTATTACCAAATATAATCAATAAAAAAATTTAGTTATAGCTTTCAAATAACATTTTAATTGTACTATTTATTCACAAATTAAGCACAAAATTTATCCATAAAAATATTTTTAAAAACTATTGTTCTAAATATAATTCACCCAAATATATTAGATAATATGGATCCTTAAAAACACAACAATAAAAAATCATACAAAACATACATTGAAACTAACCAAATACATCAACAAATAAACACAAGTTTTTTTTTTATAATCTATGTGTGGCTTCTATTGAGGGCCACTCTAATTACAAAAATAAAACATTACATTGCTCTCATTACATTTCTATTAAGTTAATTAAACCATATCCAACTTGCCTTTCTATCAAAGATATTCTCCATCTTCCTCAAACTACTAAGTTTCCACAATCAACTCCTTTATATCATTTTTATTAAAAGATAAAATCTCACTCATACAAATGCCTTCCAAAATTTAAATTTTGTCAAGATGAAATTCAACATTGTGAATGGCTAAAATATTTGTTGCCCAGTTTCCATATCTATAAATATCTTGTCTATAACAACTTGACAATTTCTTAATACCTTTTTTTAGAGTTCTTATTCATGCCCCTAATATTTCAAGATATTATTTTCATTGTTATTTTTTGTTTTTATTTGTGGTTTTAGCCCCATTCTTGTTAACACTTTTTTTTCCCGTATCAATATCCCCATGGGTTTCTTTTTCTCTTTTTTTTTGCTTCTTAGATATTCCTCTCTCTTTCCATTCCTTCCAATACCTTCATATTCATCAATCTCTTCAATCTTCTCACATTGCTCATAGTAAGACTTATCATCTTTAGGTTTGTCTTGTTCTGAAGGATTTGAAGTGTAAGGAATAACCTCAAAAACACATTCTTCTTTATGTTTTCCTAGAAATCCTAAAGTGCAAGGACTCTCTTCTATAGCAATTACCTTCTTAATTTACTATGAAACCCCTAAATTATTACATATTTCCTCCATCATTATTTATTTATTATGTTGCTCTTGAAAAACTCAAGTGCAAGGGATAACCTCTATACCACTAAAACTTTTATTACAAGGAGAGGATTCTATAATAGTTAAGAAAAATGAAGATGATTTACTTAGAATAAACTTAACCTCTTATGTTGTCTTTGTTTTAGAATTTTCTTCCACATCTTCCTTTGCACCTTTAATTCCTTTTGAACATGAACTTAAACATTGTACTTTCTCATCTCTTATATCCTTCTTTGTTCCTTTAACGGTTAATCCAAGTGAGCTATGGTGGCCTCTTTCAAATGATGTTGTAAATAGGATTTCTTTGCCCTTTTTTTTGGAGTGGAATATCCTTGATATAATCTAAAATTCTATTACTATATGATTTCCTTGCTTTGTCTTGAAGTTTATCTCATGATAAAAAACATTTGTCTCTTTCTTCATAGTTTTCACTCTATAAACTCTTGTCACATGTCTTGTCTTATAATAATTGTGGCATCGAAATGTAATATTTTCAAAATCCACTTGTTGATCTCATTCTCTTGATTCAAAATTAATTTTAATAGATTGTGGAAAAGGTTTTGAAATATCCATAGCATCACATATTTAGGTATATATAGCATGCTTTCACTCCTTAATATTTAGTCCTTCCTTGATGAATTTCCCTAGGGTATTTCCAATATTCTTTAAAATGTCCTTATTGTTAAGCTGATATGGAAGTCCAAAAAGCTTATCCCACACTAGAAGCTTCTTAATGGTTTTTGTCTCAATAGAAAAATTTCATTTCATGGTCTCAAATAAATGGTATCTCTCGTCTAAACCATGGGCCATGACCCATTATTTTATCCCTAATTTTTGAATAAGAAAAGATGAGGTGGAAAAGACTTTTAGTAAGAAAACTCACAAAGTAATTTGAATTCAATCCCCAATTCCACTTGATCCAATTTTGAATATCCAAAAACCTTGACCATGATCTATGGAACTTACATATTAACCTTTTACTTTTAAGAAACATTATATCATGCTCAATGATCTCATCTTTGATAGTCACTTCTGGTGTAACATCTGCTACCTGGATCGAACTTGTCATGTATTCGTTCTTTTGCTCATCTCCAACTTGGGCCTCCATACTTCTAGCTAGGACATCCTAACTTCCCATTAGGGTTTTCAAATATGATTTTCCTTCCATACTAGCTAGTGGAGGTTGCTCCTAGCTTGCACTCCCTCTCGCCTCACACTCACTCCCAACTTTTTCATCCTAGACCACACTTGCTTCTGTCTCTTCTTTCTCTTGCCATTCCTTTGCTTCAACGATTTTTTTGAATTATTCTAATTATGTTCAACAAAAAAACACAAGGTTATCATCAATAGCAATAACAATTTTTAGTTAATTTTGTAATAATTTTAAAACATTTCAAATAATTCTAGACTACATTTCTATTTTTTGCTTTACAAAATAATTTTCCCTTAAAATAGTCTTAGTATTTATAACATAAATACTAAGAGTAATAAACTAGGAGTCTCATTTTAAAGTTGACACATTATTGACATAGTATTCAAATATCCTTATCTAGATTCTTCTTTTTATATGCCTAATTTATTGTATTATCCAGAATCATGGATTGAGATAGACCTAATTATGATAAGGATTGAAAAAGTATCTTTATTGACCTTGAGCAATATTTACATAGTGTTAAAAGGGAAAACTTCTTCCAATATTAATTCTATTCAAAATTATTATAATTATATTAGAAACATCCTTGATATATGATAAAAATGTTTTTGCTTTCTTGATATATGGTAAGAATTTATTTATTTTCTCGAAAGTGTATATTTCATTTAACAAAACATTGCAAATTTTTTTTGCTCGATGGAAATATTTTTCTTTTTTCTTTTTTTTAATACATAGGAAAATCAGTAACACCATTGGGTGTTGCCACTATAAACCCTAGCCTGTTGGGTTAGACAAATTCAATGACACCTCGACCCTCCAAGGCATTGAATGAAGGTAACTAACCAACAAACACTCAACCGCTACCATCTAGCCTATCCCTTTTTGTATAAGTCATGGTTTGAACCTTGGACCTTCCCAAACAAAGACCAAAGCCCTAACCACTATGTTGGACACGTGAAAATATTTTTCAATATTCTTATCTTTATATATGCTTTTTTTAAATATTGTATATACGATCCTCTTCTATTCAAAATCCTCATCATTATAAATAATTTATTAGTATATATATAGGGAGTAATGTTGAGGGTAGCATCCAAGGTTAAGTGTATGTTACTTATTTATACTTGTTGGGATAAAGGTCAATATACTTTTTTTATTTTTTGATATGGTATTGAAATGGAATCCATTTATATTATATCATCACCACATAGTGATATTACAACAACTTGGCTACTATGCATGTATCACTTGGCAAGATTCAAACTTGGTTCTTCTCCATGAAAGTTAAAGTGAACCTATTGAACTAATATCATTTGATCAATCTATGCTTAAGTAATACATAAAGAATGATAACCAACAGTATATTTTTAATTTTTTTAAAATAAATTTATGTTACCTCCAAATCTTTGAGGCATGAATAAAATGTCTTAAGATTATCCTATGCATGTGTATAACTCAAATTAGTATTTTAACATAACTTTTGAACCGCTTTAGTCTAAATGATAATGATGACATTCTTATTTGTTCAAACTCTTTTATAAAATAATTGAAGAATAGAAATGAAGAGTTAATCACTTCAATTTAATCTTAAATAATAACCCTAGAATAAAGAAAATTTTGATCTTAAAGATATTTCAACCAATTTTGTAGTCTCTCTACTTGAGAATTTCATAAATAAAGAAACTATAGTAAAATTAGCAATGCTAATCCACTTGTGTGGCATAGTTGGTGAATGTTCTATGTGCTAGTAGTGACCGACCTAGATTCCATTCCCCCTGTGTCCACCCTATGGATATGTGGCATTGTTGGTGAATGTCTTGTGTGCTGGTAGAGGCTAACATAGGCTCCATTCCCCCTACACCTACCTTATGGATACCCAAATAACAATCCATTATGACTGATGCCACGTGATATAACTAGATGGGATAGCTAAAACTAGCCACAAAGATAGGTTCTCAAGGTTTCTATCTAACCAAATTTTTAGTCCCTAGGGGCTAGGTGGATTGATAAGTTTTGTGCTTACTAAGAAGAGACCTAGGTTCAAATCCTAGGGACATTCTTGCTTGTGCAAAGGTAGTAACTTGCATTTGTTGAGTGCATGTCAACCTGACAATGATGGTACCCATCCTGAGCCCCTGATGCTCCTCCTCACATTGGTTTAAATAAGAACGAGGTGAAATAGGTGTTGTTGGGGGCAGTCCCAGGATTTGAACCCTCGTAGTATAAAAGGACTATGGATGTAACCAAATCCCCTATGGATAAAAAAATTGGACATGCTATTACTTTCATCAACCTTAACATCTTTGATTAAATTTAAAAATTATATGGAATTAAAGGATTTTATCCTAATCCATCAATGATTTTATTTATTTTTTAGATATGCAACCAAATCACTTCATGAAAATTAATAACAATGTCATTTAAACCTTAAAAAGCTCTATTCTTTTTTATCCTTGGAATCCACTATACTTTTGGACTACCCTTGTTTTTGTAGACATATTTTTCAAATAAAACTCAAGTAGATTTTAACATCCACTACACTATAGGTCATATGAAATGATGCATTTTACCATATATGTTCCTATCAAACCAAACTTGTATTACTAGAGCATGAGTTCAATCCTATACCAAAATTTTGACCTTCTATTTGGAGTTCTAAAGTCTTTTTTTATTTGGTTAGTGTGAGAAACCCCTATGACCAACGCACAGGGCTTAGCACTCCCCCCAACCATGACCCCTCCTCAAGCCTTGAGCTATGCTTATCAATAGGGAATTTAAACCACACACCTGCCCCCTCACACACTCGTCCATGCCATGGTTTGAACCTTAGATCTCCCAAAGAATAGCCAAAGCCCAAAGCCCGAACTGTTGCGATGTCCCCTCTGGGATGGAATTCTAAAGTCTTAACCTTTTGTCCTATTCAAGTTGTAGCGAGAAGTATCTCTAAAAGAAAACTTCTTAGTAATTTTTTTAAATGGATTACTATAAATTTTGATTTATAAGGTTAAGATAACCTTGATAGGTTGTTGGTTGAGTTCTTCTTTGCTAAAAACAATTATTATTATTTTTGATGAAAAAAACAAATTTATATTAATTTAAGATAACAACCTTTACAATAAAAAAAAGTGGGTGGGTTAACACACCCCATAGGGAATCAAACTAACCCTCATTGACAAGGGTTAGTAAACAAATCCTCCAACAAAACATAAGTTTACCAATCATGATCATTGATGATCATTACATCAAATAAAGCATATCATATGGAGTAATGTGCCCTGGCGTGTTGTCCTGCATAAACTACTAGTGATTATGGTATGGTAATCCACCCCTCTACATCATGATTAAGGCCTTCAGTACCCGCATCACTCCAACCAACAATTGGCCTAGAATAAATTGGTTGAACATCATCCCACTCCCCATCCTGGCAAGATGAACAAGCAATGTCAACATTAGGATGCTTCGTAACTAGTGAGGGCTAGGACCAGTGATTATCTGTGAGAGCACTTCTTGCATATGACGGAGGTTGGTTGTTAGAGCGAGATTGAAAATTCTCCTGAGAAGAGTGCTCTATGGGGATTCGGTTGATTGTACATGGAGCATTGGTCCAGTGCACCAAAAAAACATGTAGATGATCCAAATCCATAGCAAATTTGTTGGCTTGAGTACATATATGTAGCCACATGTCATTAAAAACTTCTAATTTGTCAGCATGAGTAAATGTGATAGAAGGTGTACATTGTTTAAAAATAATTCTATTACGGGCCTTCCAAATATGAAAGAGTAGGCTAATCCTAAAAATTTGCCACACTTCAAAAAGTGGGAGAGACAAAGTAAAAGAGTCCCCAAGAAGAGCTTGGGGAAAAGAAACTCTTCCAGTTGTAAATGGGGAAAAAAAGAAAGAACCCATTCCCAAGCTTGCCTAGATCTTCTGCAATTCCAAAAGATGTGAATACAAGACTCCAAAACACCATAAAAAGGGAATTTAATATCAGAAATTCCAAGGTGCTTGAAATGTTCCCCCAAGGGAAGGCCTTGACATAGCAAGCTCCATGCAAAAAAATATTGCTTGGGCTCAACATAAGTAGCCCAAACATTCTAAAATCTATAATTCCATCTAGTCCTTGTAGAAAATAAGTCCCAACGTTGATTGAGCTTAGGCACCAAAGGAAGATGAAGAGATAACCATTTATACCCCAAAAAAGCCTTATAATTAAGTAAAGGAGTGTCAACATGCCATCTCCGGTCTAACCACCAAGGACACTATGAGCACACACCAATCTTATGCAACATAGAAAAAGGGGTAAGAGAAATAACAACATCATATGTATCTTTGTCTACACCATTTAGCCTAAAGGTGTGTTTGAACTCATTCCATGGGATCCAATCCCTGGTATGGCGAGAAAAGAAATCAGTTATTGTAACAATACCCTTTTTGAAAAATCGTTGAACATGAATCCATTGCACCCAAGCTAAGGGAGAACCTTGATGAAGAAACACGAGGGACCACCAAATATTCATAGAATTGATGGATAAGCCTTTACGAAATCTCCTCTCCAATAGATCCAAGGAGTGAGATGCTATTAGGCTTTCCATATACTTTTAATAATAAAGTAGCCAGAAATCTTAACAAATATCGGAGCAACAATGAGAGGGAAAATCCAACCCTCTTCATGCTCTATGATTTAAGGGAAGATCAAAGGAAATAAACTATTGAACCAGAAATTTCCAAGCTTCATCTCCTCTCAAAGCCTTAATCATCCACTTAGCACACAAATCAATACCTTACCGTCTACAGTGGAGCAAACCCATTTTTCCAGATTCTCTAGGAAGACAACAAATATTCCAGGCAACTCTATGAAATCCCTTTGTTTTAGAAGAATTATTCCAAAGAAAATATCGAAGGTGTTTCTCAAGATTTTTATAGCAAGCTTGTGAAGGAACCCAACAAGAGGATTAATAAATATGAGTTGCAGCTAAAAATTTAGAGCAAATCTGAAAATTACCTGCTAATGATAATTTCTTAGTAAGCCAAAAATCAAGTTTCTTTTCAACTCTTTGAAGCACATAATTCCAAAGTTGAGCATGGGAGCCTTGAAAGGCAAAAGGAATACCAAGAAACTTAAAAACTTCTACAGGAGGGATCCAATTCCAATGATACCCTTAAATACAAGGCATCTTAGGCAAGGGAGACTGTCTGAAGCAGGAGGTCTTCCTCCATTGTATGCTAGAACTAGAGGCTATGCAAAAGGTGTTCAGACAAAATAGAGCATTAGAAACAAATTGCTCCTCTTCCCTTATAGTAAGAAAGGATTCATCAACAAAGTGACCATTAATAAGTTGTCCCTGATCATTCGGAAGAGCAATTCCTTTAATAAGACCTGCAAAAGCTTGAGAAGCTAAAATATAGTCAAAGGCTTCAGTAGCAAGCATATATAAAGGAGCAATAGGACACCCTTGCTGAAAAAACCTAAATAAGCCTATTGCTTCATACTGTGAATTGTTCAGATTGAGAATAGTCAAAGCATCTCTTAATAGCATAGCAATAGTCTGAATGAAAATTGGCTCGAATCCTAAATCTTTGAGCATAGCAAAAATGAATCTCCATTCAATGCAAACATAAGCTTTATCAAAATCAATATTAATAAAAAACATGTTCTAGTTTGACATATGGGCCCATTCCATGCCCTCCCAGACAACCAAAACATTATTGAGGATGTACCTTCCTTGAATAAAGCTAGTTTGCTCTGATATGACTATCAAAGGAAGAAGAGGCCTAAGGCGAAGAGCCAAAGCTTTGGGTAATGATCTTGTAACTAACATTCAACAAAGTAATAGGCCTCCAATTAGAAATCAACTCTAGGTCCCCTTGCTTGGGTATGAATTTGATATTGATCATGTTAATAATTGCTCCCAAAGAGCCTACTCGAAGAGCCTCTAGATAAAATTTATGCAGATCATGACCAACTAAGTCCCAAAGACCCTTGTAGAACTCACAGGGAAAGCCATCCAAACCTGGTGCTTTATCATTTGCCATTTGAGATAATGCATCCTCTAGATCTGTAAGGAAGAGTAATTTATCACACCCTACTCTTTGAGACTCTGAAACCTTAACTGGTACAACTGCCATACAAGCTGCCAGTGCTTTCTCCCGCTTAGGGGAATAAGCTTGAGTGGTAAAAATGTTAGTATAGTGCTTGATAAAAGCATTAATCATCTCAGGAATAGAGATAAGCCTTATTCCATTGTCATGAATGGCCTTGAATTGAGTATATTGCCTGGGAGGGTGAAGCCTTTTAAAAAATTCTTTGGTGACCCTATCACCAAATTTAAGCCAATGAAGACAGGCTTTAATTCGAGCTCCCCGAGCCTCATAAAATTTAGCAAGTTTAAGTTCATGCCTAAGTTGGGCAACATGATACTGAAGTTTAGGATTAAATGGAAAAGCCTCAAGCCTAAGAGATGCTTTGGCAAGCTCATCATGAAGGACAACATTGGAATGTCTTTTGAAATGTGTCACCTTTTTCTCCAAAGTACGAAGCAAGATAGTTGTACAAAAAATGGTATCATTCCACCATTATATCCAACCCAACTCTCTAGTAGGTCTAGGAACTAGATTCTAGACTTTGCGGATATGACAAACCATGGAAGGGTGCTGAAGAAAGGAAGTATTGAAAAAAATTATGACTTGTAGTGTCTCTGAGGCAGGGATTTCATCAGCACATTAAACATGATGAGTGAATGGTCAGAAGTAGTAGTACCAGGAATGGTTTCCACAAATGGAGTTGAAGCATTTCTCCTATGAAAGAAAAACTGCACATGATCTGAAAGCATGGCTTTGTCCAGCCTTCTTAAAATTATTGCATGGCCAACCTGGAAATTGGACTACGCATACCACAAATGTTTAGAAAAATATTGAGGAGAAAAACAAGAATTGGGGTCTGACAAACCCAATTTGGTTTTCATGAAGTACCAGGCCTCTCTTTTCCCAGTAGACCACCACATAGGAAGTTGTCCTATCTTGTCTGTAGGCTTTTTAGTCATTAAAATCTTTGCATATAACCTAAACAGTAGGTGGTAAAGAAAAAACACACCACTGCTAGAGGCTACAATGCTCCTGAGCATTATTGGAGGCATAGACATTAATAATGCCAAAATACAACCCATCAACCTCAAGTAAAACCCAAACTACATGATTGGAAGGGTCCACACGCCACTAGACAAATTATCTTTCCACCTAGCTTCCAAAAGAATGATAGCTCCCCCTCTACCAAGGGAATGATTGGTGGCATAAAAAAGCAACTTGGCCAAAGAAAAGGGCAAGTACATTGCAGAATAAAGTCAAAAATCTTAATCTCTTGAAGACAAAGAAAGTCAGGATTACCATAAAACCTGTAGCATGAAGCAATATCATCTCGGACCAAGTATTTGCGGACTGGGTCCATCAGCCCTCTGACATTCCATGATAAAAAAATCATGAAGATCGATCAAGACTCATATGTTTGGCTACATCTTCAGCGTCTTCGAGGTTTGAAAGAGAATCATAAATACTACTGAGAAAATGCTCTTGACCTGCTTTCCAAAACTTTGTTTGATACCTTTTATCCTAGTGAACCAAGGATTCTTCCTGTGGTGGGCTACAAGATCTTTGGTCATTGACAGAAGCCTGTTCAGGTTCCATGAAGCTTGATGGAGACTGCTCATTGATATGCAAAAATGGAGAATCTGAAGACTAAGTAAGAGCAAAATAAGTAATAATTTTGGTAAAGGAAGAACTAGTCAGTGGTACATTAGCAACCATCTATGGAGCCCTAGCTCTAGGTGCCACCAATTGCGTGGTATGCTACTCTATCACCACACCATACCTAGTTGTCATAGGAGACACAAGGGATTGAGGCGATCTGTTGGGAGCAGTCATAGGGTTTACATTTTTTCCATTCTTACCCTTCTTCTGGACTACCTTCCATTCATCTTACCCCCTTTTGAAGCAGTGACAGAGCTCTTAGTAACAAAAGCCACAGTCATCTCCTTAAATTTAATCTTGTCTACCATTAAAGGATAATATTTTATATTATGGGCAGCTGATTGGCAACGATAACATGTGTTAGGCATGTTTATGTAGACAACACATTGCTTGAACATATAATCACCAACTTGGACATCAACAGTCTCCCTGAGGTCTTTAGAAATATCGACTTTGACACAAAAATGCTTTTGAGGGCGTGAGGCATAAAATTTATCCGTTTCACAATAGATAAATTCACCAATGGGGACCACAAGGTTTTGATAATAAGGCCAGAGTGGTAGAGGAAGACCAAGGAATTCAATGCAAAGTGGAACCCATAAGGAAACATCATTAGTGACCAAAAAATCCTTGGTCTAGGGTTGAAAAATCAACAAGGAGCTATGAACAGACCAAGGCCCACGACTGAGGACCGCTTTAGCCTGAGTAGGGTCAACAAAATGAAACAAAAAAACCCTTTGGTGAGGTTTTGGATACCATCAACCTTGATGCCATGCTAAGCTTGTTGAACCCAATTTCGAAGGAGGGTCTCGCCAGGGATACAACCTAGAAAATACCCTACCAGTGTATGGCTTTCCAGCCAATAACAAGTAGTATTAAACTCGTTCAACATGATAACAACATTAGGAGGAGAAATATTACCTCGTGATAAACTTTGGGAATGAACTTTTATGGTTTCTTGTTCACCTTTAGCACCATTGGTCACTTATGCAGCTTCAACAGAAGTTGGAGCTATTGACTGAGCTCCGTCTATAAAAAAAGAGGCTCAATTTACCAAACGACGGAGTACAATCGGCAAAAGAAGCAAAAAAATGCCCTAAGAGACGTCTCGCACACACTCTAATACATGCAGCTTCTTCCTTTGTCTTCTTCCGTATCTCCAATCGTTGAAAATATTAATTGATTATACTAATACTCAAATCGTTTCTTAACAATTATTATTTTTTATCGGTCATATAGAATTGAAATAGACTGATGTGTATTACATGATTGTTATCTTAAATCTTAATTACATAGTTGGTGGATAGTGTTAGCACCATAATATTATAATGTTCCCATTAATGAATTAATATAATCTAAGCTTTTTCTAAAAAAAAATCTTAACTACATTATTCCAATATTTCAACAAACTATATTATCATAGTATTATAATAAATTGTATTATTGTAACATCCATAAGAATTGAATCTTGATGGGTTATTCCAATATTTCAACAAATCACATTATCATAGTATTATAATAAATTATATTATTGTAACCCCAAGGGCTAGGTGGATTGGTAATTGCTATTCTGGTTGAGTACTTACCAAGAAGATATCCAGGTTCAAACCTAGGGGAAGCATGTTGCAAAGGTAGTCTAATCTGAATCCTTTGAGTGCGCGTAAGACTAACAACGACGGTATGATTCCTGAGCATGCAATGGTCCATTTTACATCGGGATATAAAACAATGAGGTGAAATAAGTTTGGTAGCTGTAACACCTATGGTTTGAACCCTACACTTGTCAGTTACTAAACATAGTGTAGTTGTAACCAACTCTCCTACTAAAAATAGTGTGGTTGTAACCAACTCTCCTATCAAAAAAATTGTATTATTGTAACATCCATAAGAATTGAATCTTGATGGGTTATTTGTAAGATAAAATTTCTCACCAATCAACCTTCATTTAAATAACCTCTAAAACTAATCATGACAACCCTACATTGTTACCAAATAATATACTTCATTATATATATCATTAAATTAATAAAAAATTTATTATTATTTTAATTATTTACTATCATTTAGTAATATTATTTTTTTATTTATGTTTTTTTTTGGATTTGGTTAGTGTGAGAAACCCCTACAACTGATGCTCAGGGTTGGGCATATCCATCCCACCATGACCTCTCATAAGGAGGGATTTGAGCTTATCCATAGGGGATTTAACAACCCAACACACACATCGCGGTTTGAACCTTTGATCTCATAAAGAAGAGCCAAACATCGAAACATTGTGTTGTCCGTCATTGTAGCACAATTTTTTTTGGGATATGGCCCCGACACTAATAAATGGAGGTCCACTATTCAAACCACCCCTATACCCCTGTGCATATTCGAAGTTGATTTTCAAGACATGGCCTCAACACTAATAAATGGAAGGTCCAATTATCTTTATGGACATACAAAAACTTCATGTGGCTTTCCTCTAGATAGTGGTATACTTAGATGGGATGGCAATGTCGGCCACCTAAGAGTGGCTCTGAAGGTTTTCTCTCTACCCAAGAGTTTGTGTGCAAGAGTGGTGCATTGATGATTACGAACAAATCCCTCCATTTGAGAGGTTTCAAGTTCGAGTTCTTAGAATGGACAAAAAAATCTCCTATGGCTTTCTTCTAGATAATGGTATACCTATATGGAACGACACTACTACCCACCTAAGAGTAGTTCTAGAGGTTTCTCTACCCAAGAGTTTGTCCAGGGACAACGCAACGGTTCGCGCTTTGATCCTTCTTCAAAAGGTTTAATGTTCAAATTGTGATATGTGTGTAACCGCATGTTAAATTTCCTATTGATAAGCTCAACTCTCCCCCTTATGAAAGGTCATGGTGGGATAAGATGCTTAACCCCTAAACATCAGTTGTAAGGGTTTTTCACACTAACCAAATCTTAAAAAAAAAAACATTTAATAATATCATTAACCGTTTGATTTCTTTAATTTGAAAAATATAATAAATCCATATGACTAATGCATAGGGCTCAACAGTCCCCTCCCAACCATGATACCTCGTAATGTCAAGAGCTACACTTATCAATAAGGGATTAACACACAATCTCACACACCCGAAGCAATTTAAACCTTGAACCTCCCAAAGAAGAACCCAACCCCAAACTCTTGCATTGTCCCCTCCAAACATTATTAAATATTTGAAAATTATTATAAATGAAAATTATATGGATGGACGTTTATATTTTTAATATATTCCAAAAGAAAGCAGATTGCCTTTAAAAAATACATTAATCTTCATTAATTAATTTATATGTTTAAAATGTAATTTATGTATTTTTATTGTTTATATGAAATTGGTATTTCAATTAGTATCATATTGAAAACCTATATTGTTGTCGTGGTGGGGACAACATAATAGTTAGGGTCTTGACCTCTCTTTGCGAGGTTCAAGGTTCAAATGGTGACGTGTGTATGTGTAATTTCATGTGGTTACAACGTGTAATTTCGTGTGATTATGGTATGTAATTCCATGTGATTCAAACCTTTATTCTTGTGTACATCATGGAGAATCACTCGTTCGCTTGTGATAGTGTCTGTAGTGTGTTAAAAAAAACCACCTATCTTCTAGTGATGGTGTGTATAAAAAACCCACCTAAACTGTGAACTCGTAGTGATGGTGTGTGTTAAAATAAACTCACCTATACTGTTAACTCCTAGATTTCATATTATTTAGAACAACATGAATGTGCTTGATGATGAAGACTTGAAAATTTTATATAAAAAGTTCAAGGTTCAAAATAAATCAAAAGAAAGTAGGGTTGTACATAATGCTTTCTTAAATACAATTTAGTGGAGCCTCCTTCGCTATTGCCTTTAAGGCCGCTTTCCTGGAATGCAGTGTCCGAGTAATTCAGATTCCTTGTTGTGGAAGACGACAGGTTAGTAATGAAGTTCGAGAAAACATAGCAGGACTGAAGCAAAGCACGGGGATATTGAAGCAGAGCCGATAGAACGGAGAAGATTCGAACTGTACACTGAACCAGACAAGAAATATCAACACAAAAAATTAAAGGGTTTGCGGCAAAGGGTTTTTGCAGAGCAAGGAGGGTTTGCGGCGGAGTATTGTATTAAACATCTATTTCATCGGGTTTACGGCAAGATACTGAAGCAGGACTGAAGCAGAGCACGGGGATACTGAAGCAGAGCCGATAGAACGAAGAAGATTTGAACTGTACACTCGAACCAGACAAGAAATATCAAGACAAAAAAATAAAGGGTTTGCGGCAAAGGGTTTTTGGCAGAGCAAGGAGGGTTTGCGGCGAGTATTGTATTAAACATTTATTTCATCAGGTAAGCATATTTTTTTTGTCCTCTTTCGATTTATAAAACAATTTAAGTAGGTAGGAGAAATACATTCGTTATAGGGGTTTATGCGATAGAAGGTTTTATTATCAACAAGGGTTTGCAGAAGAGGGTTTGCAGAGCAAGAGGGTTTTATTACACATTTATTTCAACGGATCAATAGTACAGAGGGTTCGGCTATAAAGGGTTTGAAAATGGAAGAAGGGAAGCAACAATTGCAAGAACCAATATATGTCAATGAGAAACAATATTGGAGGATATTAAGGCGTCGACAAGCTCGAGCAAGGGCAACAACAATGAAAAGGGCATATCAAAAAATAAAAATAAAAAATATTCTACCACATAAACAAGTGGAGAATAAGGAACAATCAAAGGCAAATCACCAAAATGAGTTTTCAGATGAGGAAGAAACTTACAATCCCACAACTACACCACTCATGTGGGCACCAAGACTTTATGTGCAAGAGCTAATGAAGATGAAAGAGAAACTTGAAAGCATGGAAAGGAGGGAGAAATTAAGAGAAACTAAATCAGATGAGGTTATAAACACCATTCGGAGGCTGGAAAAAGAAAACAACCAACTCAAGGAGCAAGTGTCAAAGCTACAAAACCTTGCAAACATGGGTCAACGTGAATGGCATGTCCTCAAACAAGCCATCCATCCCCCAATCAATGATGCAATAGAGGTGGAAAAACAAATGCAAATCAAATAAAAGAGGTACAAAAAACACTCCAAAACATTGAAACAAGAGAAAATGAGCTACGAAATGAATTAGCAAAGGCAAAGACATGGTCTCAAGTAGTAAAAGAACCAGTCAATCAACAAAAAGAGTTGATAGAGAAGCAAGTAAAAATTCAAATAACAAAAGAGAAAGAAAGACATGAGAAGTTAACAAATATAATCATCAAAGGGTTGAAAGATTATGGGGACAGGGAAGACACAAATCGTTTAACCAGGGACTTCTTGTCAGATCGATTACAATGGAAGGGTCAGATAAAAAAAGTAAGCAGAATTGGCAGGCTGAGAGAAGGAGGCAGAGATAGACATATTCGGGTCACATTGATGAGCTACGAGGATAAAATAAGGTTACTTAAAAACAGAGGCATGCTGAGAGGGTCACAATTTTATTTAGATGATGACCTAACATTTTTACAGCAAGAAGAAAGAAATAAGGAATGGGAAAAGGTGAGGGCAGCAAGGAATGAAGGGAAACCAGCATATTTAAGAAATGGAAAGGCATACATCACATCTAAACAAATCCAAAATAAATAGGGAGTATGGCCCGCCCGGGAACATCTTACAATGGTAAGTTGGAACTGTAGAGGTTTCCCTTGGAGAAGAGGACCCGGGTTAGGGCCCATTGCTAGAGACAAAGATATAATCATATTGACAGAAACACATGAACACGATGGATGTAGGACTCCATAATTTGTGGGATACAAAAAATAGCAATATGGAATAAAGCAGCGAAAATGGCAAAGGGCATGGGGGTATTATGGTTTTAATAAAAGAGGAATGGGATAGGGTCATTAAAATTGAAAAACAAGATGAAAACAAACAAGACATCTGGATAAAGATCCTAGAAAATAAGTCAGTTATTAGCATAGCAAGATGTTATTTTGCTCCCAAGAATTCTAAATTCTATAAGAAACATGACCTTAACAGAGAAGACCCATACTCCTCCCTAAAAAGAGACATTTCAATATACAATAAGTTGGGGGAGATTATATTAATTGGAGATTTCAATGCAAGGACAACAAATAAGCAAGCTAACATTCTAGAAGGTAACGAAGATATTGAGATTAATCCTCTTTGGATGCCGAAGAGGAAAATCAACAATGGACCAGGACTTAAGAAGATGAGCATGGGGCTATCACGCAATATGGAGAAGAGTTGTTAGGTCTTTGCAAAGATATACAATTTGATTATTTGCAATGGGATGAACAAATGGAAAAATTCAGGAAAGTATACATGCAAAACATATAAGGGACAAAGTGTAATAGACTATGTAATATGCTCACAGAATTACATACCAAAAATAGAGGAGCTAGAAGTGGAAGATTCTCCAATGGAACTTAAGTCGGATCACAACCCAATTGTTATGAAACTTCGAATGCATGGAGACAAACCAAGGGAAAAACACTTGCAAGGCAATCAAAATAAATATCCTCACAAGGGAAACATTCTCTTAACAGATGAAAATCGGCAAAATTTTAGAGCAAGATTAAATAATAAGTTACAGAAAGGGAAGAACTACATCACAAGTAGAGATTACAAGAAGAGTGAATGGTTAATGCAACGTTATTCAAGAAGCTCTAAACAAATGCAAGAGAGCTAAACCTAAAAAGAAAGAAAGGAATAGCTTCCCAACCAACCCATGGTTCGATGAAGATTGCAAAAAATGCGAAGATTACTAAAGGAACCAACGGGTAAAACAAGAGCAAACAAAAAGCATATGAGAACTAAGCAAACAAGGTAAAACAAGGGCAAAAAAGAAGAATACACTAGAACAAGGAGGAAAGAATTGATTTATTTAGGGAAGCATGAACCAAAGAAATTTTGGAAGGAACTAAGCGTGAAAAGGATGCAAACCGAAAATAACATAACAGTTAATCGGTGGTTGGAGTATTCAAAACAATCGTATCACGTAGTAACCAGAGAGACACCCCCTACTATCATTGTCAAGAAAGAACTTTTCACAATTGAAGACATTATTCAAGGGATAAAAAGTTAGCAACTGGTAAAGCCCGTGACATAGACAATCTTCAAGCAGAGCATATAAAATGGGGGGTAGATATCTTGGCACCGCAAATCAAAGAAATTTTCAATGAGGTCATACAAAATGGCTTCCCTACCGAGTGGACAACTAGCTTGACCATTCCTTTGTTTAAAAGTGGAGATGTAAATAATCCCTCAAACTATCGAACTATCATGATCAACCCTCTCTTTGCAAAGTTGTTTGGGAGTATGATAGAGCGTAGGATCAGCATATGGGCATAAGAAAAGGGAAAGAGAGCAAAGGGGCAAGCAGGTTTTAGGCCCAAGCACTCAACTATTGATCACTGTATCACGCTCGTACACATAGTGGAAAAAATATGGGACAAAAAGAGGAGGCTTTTTGCTGTTTTGTAGACTTCAAAAAGGCATTTGACACAATGCCAAGGAAAAATTATGGAGCAGAATGGAAGAGCTAGAGGTTCCAATTCACTACAGGGCAGCAGTTCACGGACTATATGAGCATGTAAAGGCTAGAATCGTAACACAGAAGGGTTATCTCTGAATGTTTTGGTAGTGACATAGGTGTCAAACAAGGTTGCCCTCTATCTCCGACCTTATTTGGGTTGTACATTGACAAGTTAGAAGAATGGATAAACAAATTTGGGGGAGAGGGTGTGCATTTAGCCAAATATGTGGTAAAACTCCTCATGTATGCAGATGATGTAATTCTTGTGGCCAAAACAGCCAAAGATCTAGAAGATCACCTTCAAGCTCTAGAACTCTTTGTAAAGAAGTTGGGATGCAGTGAACACGAGCAAAACAAAAATTATGATTTTTTCAGAAAAAGAAGAAGTAACAACTCAAATTTCAGTTTGCAGGAGAACCGCTTGATGTAGTAGTAGAATACAAATACCGGGGCATAGACTTTCATGACAAACTTAATTGGAATACATGTAGGATGAAAAGAACTCAAAGTGGCCGGAGAGCACTATATGCACTTCAAAACAGGTGTAGGAATGCCGAGTTGTGGGACCGGAAGACCACCAAGGTCTTATTTGGCCTACTTGTTACACCGGTTCTCTTGTATGGTTGCGAGGTGTGGGCTAGTGGCACAACAAATGCAAAATGGAGGCAAATAGAAAGGATTCAAAAATATCTAATCACAAACTTTCTCAAAATTAAGGCCACAACCCCTTATGAAATTATTCTAGCTGAAACTGGAATGTTCCCTTTAGAAGCAATTGCTATGACCAAGCCGTTATGTTACTTGAAAAAAACAGAAAACATGACAAATGATAGATGGCCTAGAGCAGCTAGGGACGAAGAGTTGCATAGGCGAAAGAATACGTGGATGAAACAAAATCGGAAATGGATGAAACGTTGGGAAATCAACATAAATGAATGCCCAAATGTCAACAAAGACATAAAAAATTATGTGAATGAAAAGTTCAAAGTGGAATGTGGAAAAATGCAAGCAGGAAAAGACAATATTATATTGCAAATTTTAACCCAACGTATGACCACAAGGAAAAAGCGTATATAGGCGCTGAAATCAAGTGGAAGGAAAAAATACTCATTGCTCGATAAGGACTAGCTCTCATAGGCTTAGATGTGAAACAGGGAGATGGACAACGCCCAAAGAACAATGGGAAGAAAGGATATGTACTCTATGCAAAGACAAGGGCAGTAGAGACAGAGGAACACTTCATCTATAAATGCCCGAGTTTTTCGGATATCCGTGACAAATACAAAGAAACACTTGGGAACGAGTTTATGACAGATTTATTTGAAGACAAGAAAATAAAAAAGTTGGAGAATTGCTAACACAAATCAGCAGGAGAAGGAACAACCTTCTCAAAGATATTAAAGATCATATGATATGATTTGAGTAATTGTACTTCCATATTTGAGGTCCCATAGACCATATTTGGGTCTCGCGGACGTAATTAAAATCTTTCATTTCATTCATTTCAAGTAGTTGGATTGAAAAGTTTAAGGTTCAATTTGTTCTCATGTATATCATGAACAAACACTCTTTCCTCCATGATGGTGTGCGTTGTGTGTTAAAAAAACCACCTGTATTGTTAACTCCTCCTTTTCATATTATTTAGTACAACATGAACGCGCTTGATGGTGAAGACTTGAGAATTTCATATAAAAAGTTCAAAGTTCAAAATAAACCAAAAGAAAGTAGAGTTGTACACAATGTTTTCCTAACTGCAATTTAGTAGTTGATTAAAAAAATTTAGGGCAAAGGTAGTAGTTTGACTTGAGTCCGTTGAGTGTGCACCAGCTTGATGGTGGTACAAACCTCGAGCCATCGGGGTTCTTCCTCACTTCGGATCGTGTTTATCAAGGTGAGATAGGGGTTATAGTGGTAATACCATAATTTAACACTACGATCTTAGGTAATGCGACTTAACCTTGTGACCAATTATTCAAAAAGGAAAGGTAGTTGTCGATTCCTCTATATACTAGCTTAGATATATAAAATATATATATCTATAAACGCCGAGAGTTATCAATCTCGAGGCGCCTATATAGACGCCTTGAGATTGATAACTCTCGGCGTTTATAAATATATATATTTTATATATCTAAGCTAAGAAATGAGATAGGCGCCTCGAGATTGATAACTCTCGACGTTTATAAATATAAAAAATTTATATATCTAAGCTAGTTTAAATCCACCATAACCCTTAATGTCAACGGATAATTTTCTTAATGTCAACTTTTTTAATAAAATAAAATCAAGGTTTAATTTGTTCCATGAAGAATCACTTGATCCGTCACGATAGTATGTTGTGTGTTATAAAAAAACAAACCACCTAGATTTCATACTATTTAGTACAACATAAATGTATTTAATAGTAAAAACTTAAAAGTTTCGTATAAAAAGTTCAAGGTTCAATAAAGAAAATAAAATTGTACATTAACTCCAATTTAGCACTTGGATGAACACGTACTACACTAATGAAAATCCAAACCATGGTTTGCTTGCATAAGAACATTTGCTCATACAACAAGAATTTGAACTAAAATAATCTTAAAGACTATGGTCTTATGGGTGTTTAAAAATCTATTTTCACTTTTATTTTTTAATAATATAAAATAATTATTTTAAAGATAAGATTTTAAATTTGATGTTAATAGTTATAATTTGATGTTAAATTGGTTATATAAGATTAAAACAAATCTACTTTTATCTTTGAGTGGGTTTAACAGTGGTCTTTCAAACTTTAAACATGAGTTTCAAGATTTGAATATGATAGAGTAAAGTTGTACACTGTATTTTGGTAATTAAAGTGTGGTTTGAATAAACATATTTCAAGTATTTCATATAAGCTATGGTCATGTTATTAAAAGTTTAAATAAATATTAATATTATATATATATATATATATATATATATATATATATATATATATATATATATATATATATTTATTTATTTATTTATTTATTTATTTATTCTTCAATTGGTTATATGGGATTGAAACAGGCCCCACCTTTATTACATCATCACCATATAATGGTATTACAACAAAGCTTGGATATTATCTATTAATCACCTGATAATATTTGAACTTTGTTCTCCTCCTTAAATGTTGAGGAATCTAATTGGTTTTTTATTAGTTGGATGAAAGGAGTTTTGAAAGGACCTCTAAATATTATAACAAAAAGAAGCTAATCTCCAACCACTAGGAGCCTAAGGACACTTCAAACATTTAAGCCAACCAGCCTTTGGACACAACTACCTACACCCATACCAATATATACTAGCCGAACAAACCTAGACACATAAGCCAAACAAAGATAAAAGTTGGGCATGCAGGCCCGCATGGATAAACAAAGACAAAAAACTGGGCACACAGGCCCGACCAAAACAATAAAAAAACAACATCTAATGGGAAGGATTCCAGCCACCCGCTCTAAGTATTCTGACTCGATTTTGACCTTTGTTTGAATTCATTGTCCAACAATCTAAGACCATTTGGAAAATTACCTGTCCAAATGTGAAGATCTTGCTATGTAAGACCTTGATTAGCTAGGAAGTCCGCAACTTTGTTACCTTCCCTGAACCGGTGCTTGAATTGGACTTCTTCTAAATTTTGAATCATTCTCCTAGCTTCAATTATAAAATTTGCAACAGTCTAGGAGGAATTTTGGTTGTCATTAATCATGTTGATAACATTGAGTGAATCTCCTTCTACGACTAGTTTCCTGCAATTCACCCAGTTCAATTGAGGAATCTAATTGGTTGAGCTAATGTCACCTGATAATTTTTTCAATGAGTTTACACATGTGTTTTATGAGGGGTCATGGTCCCCTCATACTGAGTTGGGTTTGAACCTTAAACCTCTCAAAGAGAAGCCAAAGCCCTTACCACTATAGTAAGATTGCAACTAATTATATATATACTTTAATTAGGGTAAATATAGAGTTTTTTTTTAACGGTTAATGTCTCTTTTTCAACTAGGATATATGGGGGCCACCCTTCTTGTGATTCAAACTTGGATTTTTAGATCAAAACCCAAAGACATACCGATTTTGTTCTACAAGACATATTTATTAATGTTATTTAAATAATATATAATTTTATTTATTTATACAATTTGAGTGGATTTAATGGTAAAGGTTTTGGAAAGTTAAAAAGCAGCTCCAAAGTTTACACCATGCTTATTGGATAAATATATATTAAATAACAAAAATCATCCCATATGACATATATTTTTTTTAATGGAAAGGCCTAACTCTTAATTAATTTAAAAATACAAGTCTTTACAAGGGTGGATAGGATGAGATGTACTTTGGCACCAATGTTGCCTTGGGATCGACTGAGACCAATGTCTTCTTGCAGACCGAGAGGGAAGTCGTCAGTGAGAGCATGATCTAGAAACTTCGCGAGATCGAGAAGGCTCTGTAGAAGGCACTCGACTGATCGTGCATGTGGTACTACCCCAGTGCTGCATAAGAGCACAAAGATGCTCCACTTCAGTTTCTCCACTTGAACTGAAATCTGGAGCCAAAAATCAAAATAAACCGTGCACTTATTAAAAATTGAAAATTCATCTAAACTACGTTGCTGAGAAAAAGAACTCTATTACGAGTTTTCCAAATATGAAAGAGCACATTAATGTGAAGAATGTTCCACACTTCCAACAAGGGCAAAGAAAAATTTGGTGGGTTGCCAAGCAAAGCATGATGTCAGGTGAATGAACTAGCCATATGAGGTCGAAAGAAGGACTCAAGTCAATTTCAGGCCATTCGAGCTTTCCTGCACTGCCAAAAAATATGAAGGGGGTCCTCTAAAGCATCGTAAAAATGATAGGTAGGATTCTATATTCCACTTATTTTAATATTTGTCCAAGAGGAAGACTATAGGATAATAAGCTCTAGGTAAAAAAAGCCTGTTTAGGTTCAATACACCCTGCCCAAGCCATTTTAAATCTTAGACTCCAACGAGATTGAGTGGAAAGAAGATCCCATCGCTTATTGAGTCTCTAAACCATAGGGACATTGAGAGTAAGCCAAGCATACCCTAACTTAGGTTTGTAATTAAGAAGTGGGGTTTTCTTAAACCATCCCTAGTCAGACCACCAAGGCTTTTGAGAATGTCTACATATCATGGGCCAAAGAAAAAAAGGGATACAATCCAAAACAGTGTCACAAGTATTCTCATCATCTGGCCGTAGACCAAACAATCTTCTAAAATCATCCCATGGGATCCAATCGCTGGAATATCTCAAAAAAAGTCTGCCACTATTGAAATCCTTTTCCTGAAGAACCGTTGAGCATGAATCCATTACACAGAAGCAAGAGGGAAATCTTGAAAAGTAATAGGAGGTGAGCACCAAACATTATAAGTGGAAATATAAGCACCTTTCTAATGCCCATCCCCTAGCCAACACAACTAAACCAGAACTTAATTTTTTGCCAAACCTGCCATATGCTCTCAATGACAAAAGAGCCTTGAATTTTAATTGAGATAGAAGCAACCAGGAGGGATGACTTATATTCTTAGTTATCAAGTTCAAGTTCGACACTCTTGAAGTTCGAAAAAAAATTGATATGTTTAAAATTCAGAATACAATTCTACATACAATTCAATTATTATAAATGTACATATATCCTTTCAGATAATTTTATTTTTTATTTTTATATAAAATTTAAAACTCAAAGATTCAAAATTATAATATTTGATAAGCATGGCTCTCGGCTTTAGGAGGGGTCATGGTTGGAGGGAGCCTGCCCAACCCTCTGCGTTGGTGGAAGGAGTTTCTCACACTAACCAAATAAATATAAAAAATTATAATATTTTATTTTAATAATATTTTAATTTTTTTTCATATATATATTTTAAAATATAAATATTTTTATAAATTTATCTAAGCATAATTTTTTTGATTGGTAAAAGGGGTTTTGAAAGGATCCCGTAACCTTTTACAAAGAGAAGGTTGGGAGAACAGTTCCCAACCAAAAAATAGCTGAAGAAACAGGTTCTCTGTGGGTTATTGGAGAAAAATAGCTAAACCGGTAAAATTTGAATCAGGGCCATCCCGCCCAAAACCATACAGAGGATGGAAATTTTGAATCAGGGCCATTCTATCCAAAACCATACAAAGGATGGAAATTTTGAAATAGGGCCATCCCACCCAAAACCATACAAAGGATGGAAAATTTGAAATAGGGCCATCTCACCCAAAATTTAAAATTGAAATTTGAAAATGAAGCGAGAAAAACAAAAAAAATTGAAATTTGAAAATCATTCCCACCCACGGGTGACCAAGGACACAGTTGTAGGACGCAGACTAGGAAGCATCTACAGGACACAAACCAGGACGTTGACTGGGATGCAATCCATGAAGTAGCAACTGGCCAAGATGATGATCAAGAAGCAAACCGGGAAGCAACGACAGGAAAGCAAACATGATGCAGTAGTAGGATGCGGTCCAGGAAGTAGCAGGAACCCAAGGACACCACAACACAAGCCTGAAAAGTGGAACAACAATCCTGAGGATCTCCTCAGGCTAGGAAATCCTCTTGCACACAAAGGTGAACTTCAAGGAAGCCAAAAGACCCGAGGAAATGAAGGCCCGCAAAACCTAGGCGAAGAGCAGAGATGGGCAAGAAGATTCCAAGGATCCAGATCTGGAGGAGTCAAGATAAACCAAAGTTGTCGATAAAGCATAGGTCCACTCCCCAAAGACCAAAGGATGCAGTATGGTACCCCGAGCAACCAAAAAGGATCTGGAACCCTCCATCCCTGCAAACGAATAACTTCAAGGACTGAACTTGGGAAGCCAATGGATCCACTCAATAGCATTCAAAATGCAAGGCCACCCTTGAAGCCAAGAAGAAATATCTGAGTGTACACCAAAAGGATCAGGTCCAACAGTAAGAAGCCCCCGAATAGGAGCCCAAAAATGAAGCCCACCCACAAGAAGGGACCACCAACGAGCACCCACCCATGACCTCACCACTTCGCATGAATCGAAGGGACTATGGCCTTTGGCACTAAGAAGAACACCACCACTGTTGGAACTGGAGAAAGAAATCTCTACATACCACCAAAGCTAGGAAACCCAACACAGCCATGGGGTCAAAAGTCGAAAAGCATTGCAGAAAAACAATCCAAAATCACCTCAACCGATTTGGGATAGTAAGTAGCCCTATCTCCTCGGAACAACCAAATATAGCAAGAAACTACTGAATCCAGAAGAAAGCGGCACAAACCAACCACGAACCCACAACTGGTAGAGAACCCTAGCAACAAAACCAAACAAGCATAGAGCAACTGCACAATTGGAGCCGAAGGTAGCCAAGGGAACACCATCAAGAAATGTAGTCGCCCTACACCTGCCAACCAGAGCAAGATCCAGCCATGGGATCAACAACCACAAATTTCCATAGAGTGAAAGGCAGCCAAGGGAACATCCTTAAACAACTACAATAAAACACCATACCACTGTATGTGTTCTTGTAAATTCACCCCAGCGGGTTTGGATCAGTAGATGGCCCTTTCCCCTCCTTGGAAAGCCAAAAAAACATGAAACTACTAAACCTAGAAGAAGTGTTGCACCATCCAACCAAGTCCCCGAAACTGACAACGACCCATGAAACGCAACCAACAAGCAAAACACCCTAGACACGGGCCACAACAAAGAACTAAGCATGACTAGCAGCCAGATCCAAAGTGGGAGAACAGAAGGCCTCCCGTTCAAATAGTTTTAGAGCATCTACGTAAATCCTATAACACAATATTATAGGACTTACTTGAGCCCAGGCACCACATAGCCCAAAGAGGGTCACAGCTCCCTCGTAGTTGCGACCAAGAGAAGCTCCACCCATAGCCCAGGTCATAGCCACGTGGTACAACTGCAACGATCGACTGCAGCCTGATAGGCCATAACTAGACCACTACGTGTAGGCTTTGCAACACAACCCAACCAATCTACTATAGGTCGTGGCCAGAGCAGAGCCCCGCACATGCCACACAAGGCCAAGCCCTACGCAATGCCAAATCGGGCTTTGCAGCATTTATCTAAGCATAATATTTTTTTAATAGACGAGAAGATTTTTAAGTGTTTAAATTAAAAATTAAAAAAAAAAAATTATAAGTTTTCTATCAATTATAATAAAAAATCAAGCAAACTACAATTTGCTCAAAATTCATTCTAAAAAATAGATCATGCGTATTAACAAAGAACTACCAGAACTATCCATTCTCTCAAATGATAATAAAGAACTAAAGAAAATAGATTGAAAATGGTTGCATCCCATATAATTTGTGCAAGACGTGGATATGAAGAATTTCTATGGTCTATGGAACCTCAAATATGGAAGTACAACTGCTCAAATCATATCATATGATCTTTAATATCTTTGAGAAGGTTGTTCCTTCTCCTGCTGATTTGGGTTAGTAATTCCCTAACTTTTTTTATTTTACTGTCTTCAAATAACTCTATCATAGATCCGTTTCCAAGTGTTTCTTTGTATTTGCCACGGATGTTTGAAAAACTCGGGCACTTATAGATGAAGTGTTACTCTGTCTCTACTGCCCATGTGCTGCATAAAGTACATATCCTTTCTTCTCATTGTTCTTTGGGTGTTGTCCATCTCCGTGTTTCACATCTAAGCCTATGAGAGATAGTCCTTATCTGAGCAACGATGATTTTTTCTTTCCACTTGATTTCAACGCCTATATATGCTTTTTCCTTGTGATCATATGTTGGGTTAAACTTTTCAATATAATATTGTCTTTTCTTATTGCATTTTTCCACATTCCACTTCTAAACTTTTCATTCACATAGCTTTTGATGTCTTTGTTGAAATTTGGGCATTCATTTATGTTGATTTTCCAACGTTTTATCCATTTCTAAAATATATATGAATATATATTTTAGATTTTAAAGGTAAAAGATTTTACCATATTTTAACTTTGTTTGAACTTTCTACGAATCATAGGTTTTATTTTTCAAGACTTAGGGTTTTTTTAGCGTCTTTTTTATTCATTTTTTTCTAAGGTTTATTAGCCAAATTTATACCTTAGGATTTTGAATTCCACAAATTTCAAATTTTTAAGGAATTTGATAACTAAACTTATATCCTTAATAATTACTTTAATAATATATATTTTAAATTAATTGTATGAGATCAAAATACACCCATAAGTACCACATCTTGGAAATTCATATATTAATTTAATTTTATGTTATTTAATAATATAATTATATTTATTTAGCTTAACCTTGTGCGTTGTTCGTAGGGGTTTCTCGCGTTAACCTAAATTTTTTATTTGTCCTAGGAAAATAACACAACAATTCGAGCTTTGGCTCTTCTTCGAAAGGTCCAAGGTCCAAACCGCGACGTGGACAAGTGTGTGAAGGTGTGTGTGTGTTAAATTCCCTATTGATAAACATAGCTCTCGGCTTTAAGAGGGGTCATGGTCAGGGGAGCCTGCTTAGCCTTGTGCGTTGGTCGTAAATAAATATTTATTTATTTGGTTAGTGTCAAAAACCTGTACAACCAACGCATAAGGTTGAGTAGCTTCTTCCCAGCCATAACTCCTGTAAAGTTGAGAACTATGCTTATTAATAGGGACCACCACACACCCACCCCCTCACACACTAGCTCACTCCACGGTTTGAACTTTAAACCTCTCCAAGAAAAACCAAAGCCTCAACAATTGCTGTCCCTCAAATGATAAAATTTTAAAACTCTTTCAAATAAGTAATAATTATTTCATGTTGCTTTGACAATTACTCATTTAATAAATATATAAGATTACATGAATGCCATATTATTATGGTATCTTGAAAATTTCTATAATAATATTTTAATAAACATATTTGACTACTTTAACGTTGTTTTAATAATTACTTAAAAACAATTATATCACATTGTCTTGCGTCTAGATTCCAAACTAACATTATAATATTATCTAATAAAGTTTAAACTTTTAAAAAATTAAATATATTTGACTACTTTAACATTGTTTTAATAATCACTAAAAACAATTATGTCATATTGTATTACGTCTAGATTCCAAACTAACTTGCAATTAAAAAACTTTTAAATAAGTAAATATTAATTAAAAATTATAATTAAATTTAAAAAAGAATTATAAATTTAATATTTAAATTATTCTAAATTATGTACAAGTCAATGGAAAAGAGGGCGACACATGCACAACAGGCCACAATTTAGGAAGTATTATAAAATATAATATTTAAAAAACATAACTAGTCAACCAAATAAATAAAAGAATATTCCATGTAGTAGGTAGACTACTTTAGAACTGCAATAAAAGTATTATCCTTTTACAAATATAAATTTTTAATGAAAAAGACCTTGTATTAGCTTAAAATCTCTTTTATATAATTTTTTACAAATATATATAATTATATAGGTAAAATAATGTCTTTTATATAAGTTGTTTTATATAGACTTGAAGATATGTTAAAAATAGCTTTATTTTTTTATAGTAGATTGATTTTTTTTTAATTAAGATGTTTATAGAGAATATTGTTTGTTATATAATTAAAATATTTTGTTTTTGTTTTTTTTATTTGGTGAGTGTAAGAAACCCCTACGACCACCAATGTACACGGTTGAGGAGTCTTCTCTTAATATGACTTTTTGTAAAATTGAGAGCTATGCTTGTCAGTAAGGAATTTTAACACATAGCTACCACACATCCACCCTCTTACACACTCACCCATGTTGGAGTTTGAGCCTTAAATATAATATACAATTTTATTTCATATAGTTAAAATCTTAATTTTTATTGAGAGTTATAAAGTCTTTTCATTGAGGAGACCTAGGTTCCAATCCCACGGGCGTGCCCATGCATAGCCAATAGCCCGATCCGACTCCTCTACGTATTGCACTTGTCTGAAGACGACGATTCTGTTTCCTGCTTGTTCGGTGGTCCCTCTACCTTCATGCCACGTGTTTGAACTAGACTGACGAAGACCGTGCGAACCCTGCGTCCGGCGGTCCCCATCTCACGTCGGGTTACCATTAACGAGACGGTGGTTGTGTTGGAAGCCTTCGCTATAATTTGAACCCAACCCTGTCAGCTACGCTAACAGTTACTAAAAAATTGTAATTGTAACCAATTCATCTGTAACCATAAAAAAAAAAAAAATAAAGTGTTTGAACCCAACCCTGTCAGCTACGCTAACAGTTACTAAAAAAAATTGTAATTGCAACCAATTCATCTGTAACCAAAAAATAAAAATAAAAAAAAATAAAGTCTTTTCATTATAAAATTAGTTTAAAATTTTGCTTTCAAATAACTCTAATGGAATGTTGTCTTGGAAGGGACATAAGTATTTGGGTTTTCATCTAAGAAATCTCAATTCAAAACCTTATACGTGAAATCAAGACACCTCATAAAAACCCATAATTTACTCTAACATTTTTACCCATAATTTACAAACATGTTTGCTTAGAAAGGGATAGGCTGGTTGGTGGTCGAGAGTGCTTGCTAGCGAGCAGTAAACCGTTTGGATGGATTCCGTCAAGGGTTGAGGGTCCCATTAACTTCAAAATGTTTTGATTTTCTCGAGGGTTGAGGGTTCCATTAACTTCAAAATCGAGGGTTGAGGGTTCCATTAACTTCAAAATGTCTGGTTCAATTTCCTGAAAAGTTGAGGTTACCCGTAAGCTGTCTATGTAAATTTCCTCAAAGATTGAGCGTCCCATTAATTTCAAGGTAGTGATTCGATTCACTAAAAATTGAGGGTCCCATTAAACTTTGTCTTTACTCAACAAACAAAGTATACTCCAAACACAGCATAGATTTGGATTTATATTTAGAGTTGTCCAGTCTAACCATATCCACAAAATAACAATTATTTTGTCGCACTTTATAACAAGGACAACTTGACTGCTAACCTTCCAGTCACAGCAAACCGAACAGTATACTTTAATAAAATAATTTTTTATTCTTTCCTGGGGCTAATTTTGTACCCCTAACAAAATTAACGAATTTTCTTTTTATATTTTCCTCCTTTTTGCCCCTTTGTTTCCAGCAAGTGTGGGTTGTCATAAGAGCTGGCGGCGGACCCCCGGCGTCCACCGGCAACAGCCGGTGACGTGCGACTCGGCTCAGAAATGTATATAAGCGAATGGGTCAACACTAACCTCCACTTCGGATTGCCACGTTTCCGCAATAACAACCAGTTCCTGTCCTTCATGTCAAGCCCCGCTGCCACGGAAGTACCCAGAACAGCTGGTATCCGTGGCTTTGGGACTGACAAGGCCAGTTTAAAAGCGACCGAGGGCCAGTGGCGTTATGCCACGTCACTGAGGACGTGGTAGCGGAAAAGGTCGACAGTCCGGAGTCTGCTCTGTCACGTTCTCCTGCTTGGTGTTTTGAGCAGGGGAAGAAGAAAAAGGAGACGGGTGGACTTGCTTTGAGAAAAAGGGTTAGATTCTTTGAATGAGCGGGCCGATCCATCCCCACCACGCTTCGAAATCTTATTAAGCTGATAATTTTTAAAACTGTTGTGCTCGATCCTGAATCTGCGTCTCCCGAGCTTTCGTTCGAGCCTTTAATCTCTTGTATTGGTGCTCTGGCCCTTTCGTTCGAGTATCCTAGGGTTTGGTTTCGGTGGAGGTCGTGCGGTGCGGCCAATGTGTCAAAAACGAGAGAAATTTCAATACTTCTGGAGAGGAGAACTAGCCAGCGTTAATTTTAGCTTTTAGGGATTAATTATAATGGCGGTCGCGGGTTCGAGGCCAGTGAGGAGGCGAAACGATAAACTTTAACGGAGGAATCCTCGGGGTACAGAGTGTCAGGAGATTGTTTTTTTGACTTTGACCTTGGTTGGAGGGTTTGAAGCGAGGAAATCTCGGATTTGTCGTGGGAAGTTTCAATTAATGCGGGCTGATGAAAGAGCAGCAGGAAGAGATGTATGGAGCTGCTCCTCCTCGGATGCCTGACGCAAGAACCTTCAGCATGAAGGACCTGAGTGCGGGCGAACAGAAGAGAGTTTATCAAGTCTGGAAAGGAAGCAACGTAAGTGTAATGTTGTCGTAGTTGTTTTGGGTTTAGCATGTCTTTTTGCGGGAGCTTTCTCATTTTTGTAGCCATTTTGACGGGATTGCATATTTTTCATCGTTTTTTCCGGATACGAAGACAAAGTTGCTACCTTTTGTCCGGTTTGAAAGAAAAAATTAAATTTTTACAGGGACGGACTACTGGTATTTTATGTGTTTTTTTTCGCCTATGGTGATTTCTTTAGGGTCACACCGAGTCTATCATCGACTTTAATGTTGAGAAAGGATTAGATTTGCTTGGGATGAAGCACTATGGATTTTGTTGTTTTCTGTAAATGATTAGGCTGAGTTTGAAGAATGTTCTGGTTAAATTCAATTGCATAGAGAAATTTCATTGTGATTCATGTTACAGAGCAAGTGGTGTTTTTAGGTGAAACCTAGGGTTCCGTCGTGATTGTCATTGATGTAGATTTTTTATATTTTGACGTATAGAATATAAGACTCTCACCACTGTCCATGAACCTTTTTAATTGGAATCCACATGGGAGTGGTCTTTATTATGTTAGAATTTTCCTTGGACTTTTACCTAGCCTTTTCTATGTGTTGCCAGTTTTAACACATACATCATCATTTCCAGTGGGGCTTCAAGCAAGGTCATCATCATGTCGATCACTTTATCTCTATCTTACTATCAGACTATGGTGTGCTGGACCTAATGCTGTAGATTGGGGGTATGATTCACTGGAATTGTGGCAAGTTTTTCTCATAGATCAAACAACGCCAATTCCTTCTTACAAAAGGAAAAAACATATCTTTACTAGAAAACTACGGATAGCTACTGTTTGGGATGAAGATTTTAGTGGAAGGCTGAAATTTTGTGGTACATGCTTAATAATATTATTGCCAAGTGGCATCCTGTGTTTGGCATAAATTTTAAAATAAATTC
Source organism: Wollemia nobilis (assembly GCA_028583015.1). Classification (NCBI taxonomy): domain Eukaryota; kingdom Viridiplantae; phylum Streptophyta; class Pinopsida; order Araucariales; family Araucariaceae; genus Wollemia; species Wollemia nobilis. Next base: position 1,397,666 of record JAQPPZ010017169.1, read on the forward strand.
TGATCAGAAATTTTCTGATAATTTTAAATGGAATATTCATAAAGATGTAGTGGAGTTGAAAATTCTAGATCTCATTGGTTCAATTTGCTGCAAAAGGTTCCCATATTTACTTAGCATCACCTTTCAAAAAAAATTAGGAACCTCCTATCATGGGTCCATTATTATTTTTTAACTGGTTATATAGAATTGAAATAAGTCCCACCTGTATTAGATCATGATCACATAGTGCTGTTACAACAGCATGGCAATTATGCATGTATCATTTAGTAAGATTCAAACCTGGGTCTCCTCCTTGAAAGTCATGGTATTAACCAGTTGAGCTCATACCATTTGATTATCATGGTCCATCATTTGATTAGTCTTCTCTACCTATCTTCATTGTCTATTCACAATAAAAAAGCCAAAAGAAAGTGAAATAACCAACACTGTTACTACTTAAACAAGAGGCCCATAGATTTAAGTGTCATTCCATCCCTTCAAAACTACAAACTACTTAGTTGTGCTCTTCACTATGCCTTCTTGTTGACCATGTTGATGCCACTGACCTTCAAATAATTGGAACCTGGTCTCCATCTATTTTTCTTGCTCTTTAATTCCTTTTACTTTGTTTACTAAGATGTTCTAAGACAATATTTGTATGAAAAGCTAGTTTATTCTATTGTATTTTTAAAGGAGTTACATGATTCTGGTATACATATGTATATGTGGATTGATTCTTGTAAGTCCATTCCCACTGACTTCTTTTTCCTTCCATTTGATGCAGAAATTTTTCTTTGGTGGGAGGTTAATATTTGGACCAGATGTGAGGTCACTATTCTTAACAGTTTTTCTCATCCTTGTCCCTGCAACAATATTCTGTGTATTTGTTGCCAGAAAACTTTTGGACAAGTTTCCACATCATGCAGGGGTATCTGTAATGGTTATTGCAATAGTGTTCACCATATATGTTAGTGACTACTCCTTTCTTCCTTTCTATTATAGAAATGCTATATCTTTTACGTTTTTGAGATACAATCTCTCTCTCTCCCCCCAAGCAGTTCAAATTCTTATTATGCTTTTTTCCCTTTTTTTCATTTGGTTATCAGAAACAAAGAAAAAATAGTATTTATTACATCATGAGCAAGTGTAACAGCTGAACTATACATAGAAGCTCTCACATGCAAAAGGCTGTGAGCAGCCTGAGCAAAAACAAACAAAACAGAAAACCTGAATAAGATTACAACATCAATCAATAGAAAGAAATCATATCAATGTCCATATGTGACCAGACTAGGTGAATGAAACTCAAAGGTAAAAGTAAGATTGATTGTACAGAAAACCTGAATAAGATTACAACATCAATCAATAGAAAGAAATTATATTAATGTCCATATGTGACCAGACTAGGTGAATGAAACTCAAAGGTACAACTAAGATTGATTGTTTAAGGATTCACTTATTTTCTTTAGTATAGATGATTGGTTGCAAGTCTGCTATGCACATATAATCTTCTGTTTGACATTGTGTAGTTTGGTTACCATTTTTTTTTATCTGTTTTGATAGTTGTTATTTCTTTAATAAGGGGATTTATTCTTTAGAGTAAGGTTGGTATTTCATCCTAATTAAGCAAAAGTTACATGAATCAGAATAGTTAATTTTTCAACAAGCTGAACAGTACTGCTTGATTTGGATCTCCACAAAAACATGATAAAAATGCTCAGTAACACTTGACAACAAAAGAAAGCTTAAATATAGAAAGTTTCAAAAAAAAAAAATCAAGGACTTATCATGTAATGACAACTAACTTCATGGACGTCAAAAGAGACAAAAATAAATCTGTGACAAATGAAATTGCAAAGACATATACAAACCCCTTGGGGAGGGCAAACTGTTCTTCAAACATAAAACAGTACAGAGTCTGTCTGTTTGCTCCAGCATATACATCCCTGACAAAATTTGAAAAGATATTGTCTACATCATCTTATATGTATCAAAATTGCAATTGTCAAAATTTTTAATTGTATCCATCTGTGATCCACAGGTACATGCCCTGCCCCTTTCCACAGGGACATGTCCCCTTTCATTTCTTTGCCATGGACTTTCAAGTGTAGTTCCTTTTGTTCATAGAGTCAGTGCAAATGGGCTTGAAACCTCGTTGCTTTTGATAAAAGTTTTATTTCTACTATGAATTATTCATGTCTGAGAGGTTTTATCATAAAACCTCTCAGACATGAATAATTCATAGTAGAAATAAACTATTTGGTTCTAAAATTTGTAATTTTTATCTGTTTATGTCTTGTGCAGCCATCCCCTTTGTTGTCCCCTTTTTCCTAGGATTTGGAGGGGAAATTCTATGTGTCCCTTTTTGGTGTCCCCTCATTTCCTCATCCCCTTTAAATGAGAACTTGATCAAACATAGTTATCTATCCAATCTAGTTAAGATTAATGGAGTAAATCTTTTTAATCACAGTTGAGTAACTTGGACTCAACTAGGCCAATTTTATCTTGGACTTGGGACTTTAAAAAAAAAGGGTAAAGAATGCAAAATTTCATTGAATTGCCAAAAACTTGGGACCGCAAAAATTTGGCAAAATCACAGGACTTGGCAAAAACTCAGGAGTTGGTGGGCTTTTCAAAAAACTTGCTGCGTTTTGTAACTATGCTTTTAGTATCTTATGTCTTCATCTGATGAAATCACGTTTCTAATAAATTCGATACTTTAAGGTTGGTCTTCCAAACTGAAATTGGGAGCATGTTTTGACATTTGCATCAGCTTTGCAGTAGGCAACAATATCAGTACTCATAGGACTAACAGGGACATAGATCAGATTATTGTCCTCACCCAATGCATAAATACTCCAATTCTTATCAACATTATCACTCTCAAAAACATCTTCAACAGGATCATTGGTACTTCCATCATGCCAACCAGTGAAAGTGCTTGGAGGAGAACGTGGGAGGGATCTCAATTAGTACCACTTTGATCCCTTTATCTTTCTACATGAAAAAATGAACTACAAACAAACTGAATATGCTCAGAAGACTAAGAATTAATTAAGGAATTATGTTTCAACCAGCCATATATCTCATAATCCAATTTTGGAGTTGGTTGAATCCAATTTTCCCTTGAAGTCTGTACAACATCAGATCTCTTAAACTCTAGTGATATGCCTCTACCTTATTTGTCTCTCCTTTAATGTTTCCAAGTATCTTCAGTCAAAATCAATGTGATTCATCTTTTCCATTTCAAAATGAATTTTGTTTCTATTGTATTTGATAAGCAAAGGAATCTCAGCTGATGGGTCTAGCCGCAATTTAGTCATGAGTCTAAAAGGAGAAGTTATTTTGCAAATAACCTCTTCAAATGTCATCCAACTGAATAAATCTCTGCAGGAATTTGACCAGCCTTCCAGTGTATTTTCAAAATCAATGCAACACACTCATAGTCAAAGAAATGATGCCAAAATGATTCAGGTAAATTACAAAAGAGCATAGACCAGTAACCAGATTTCCTTAGAAAGGTTCAAACAACAAAAGAATCCACTAAAAAAAAGATTTTTGAGATTCCAAAGAAGGGTACTATATATGTCTCGTAGCTACCATATCCAACACTCCTGCCTAGATATAGGTATCGGTGTATCAAATATGGATATAGATATGATACTTTCTGGATACAATGTGGCCTTAGGCATGTTTGGAGCTATATTCAGATATAAGATTTAAAAAGAACACATAATCTTCTAAAAAATGTTTTGAAATAGGGGAGAAAAGGGAAAATCCTCCACTTAAATAATGAAAATATTCCTCCCTCCTCCCCTCTGCTCTCTCTCTCACACACACACACCACACATTTATATATATACATACAAACACATGCTTGTGAACTTGTGGTATTTGTATCAGATATTATATCTATTTTTATTTAACACTGATATGAGTCTTTGGACTGGGTATTCAAACTATTAAACATAGACCGCATATCATCCACTTTGTATGACTATGTGGGTAAAACAGCCAGTAAAAAATTGAAGATTTCTGTGTTGCTTGTAACTTTATATTTTGTCTCATAAATGAAATTCAATCCCAGTATTAGCATTCATAACAAAGTGAAAAGAGAGACAACCTCCTTCTCTTTTGCAAAGGAATAAATGCCTCAAATAGTTTTTGTTGCAAAAGGTTTAAATCTTAGACGTGCAAACTGTGGATTAAGAAATAAGTGCAGAATCAAACAAGGAGTAGCATTCATGCCCAATGTATCATAAACAAACCAAATGTATCATAAACAAACCAAATGTCACTCAAGCTATATGACTATGGGGTTAAACAGACTGGCAAAAGATACAAATATTTGAATGTATGTTGAATGAATGAAAGATTTTAATTACGTCCGCGAGACCCAAATATGGTCTATGGGACCTCAAATATGGAAGTACAATTACTCAAATCATATCATATGATCTTTAATATCTTTGAGAAGGTTGTTCCTTCTCCTGCTGATTTGTGTTAGCAATTCTCCAACTTTTTTTATTTTACTGTCTTCAAATAAATCTGTAATAAACTCGTTCCCAAGTGTTTCTTTGTATTTGTCACGGATATCTGAAAAACTCGGGCATTTATAGATGAAGTGTTCCTCTGTCTCTATTGCCCCTGTGCTGCATAGAGTACATATCCTTTCTTCCCATTGTTCTTTGGGCATTGTCCATCTCCCTGTTTCACATCTAAGCCTATGAGAGCTAGTCCTTATCTGAGCAATGAGTATTTTTTCCTTCCACTTGATTTCAGCGCCTATATACGCTTTTTCCTTGTGGTCATACGTTGGGTTAAAATTTGCAATATAATATTGTCTTTTCCTGCTTGCATTTTTCCACATTCCACTTCTGAACTTTTCATTCACATAATTTTTAATGTCTTTGTTGACATTTGGGCATTCATTTATGTTGATTTCCCAACGTTTCATCCATTTCTGATTTTGTTTCATCCACATATTCTTTCGCCTATGCAACTCTTCGTCCCTAACTGCTCTAGGCCATCTATCATTTGTCATGTTTTCTGTTTTTTTCAAGTAACATAACAGCTTGGTCATAGCAATTGCTTCTAAAGGGAACATTCCAGTTTCAGCTAGAATAATTTCATAAGGGGTTGTGGCCTTAATTTTGAGAAAGTTTGTGATTAGATATTTTTGAATCCTTTCTATTTGCCTCCATTTTGCATTTGTTGTGCCACTAGCCCACACCTCGCAACCATACAACAGAACCGGTGTAACAAGTAGGCCAAATAAGACCTTGGTGGTCTTCCAGTCCCACAACTCGGCATTCCTACACCTGTTTTGAAGTGCATATAGTGCTCTCCAGCCACTTTGAGTTCTTTTCATCCTACATGTATTCCAATTAAGTTTGTCATGAAAGTCTATGCCCAGGTATTTGTATTCTACTACTACATCAAGCAGTTCTCCTGCAAACTGAAATTTGAGTTGTTGCTTCTTCTTTTTTGCTGAAAAAATGCAGTCGAGTCTAGTGGCCAGGTTCAGATTCTCACAATGCAACAAGGCAGCCCACTGGTGGAGACTTCTGTGAAAGAGACTTCAGGAAATTTAGACATTAATTTTGGTGCACCAGCACCTGACCAGGTTTTAAATGAATTAATTTGCAACTATGGCATCTGGAAACAATTGGCATTATGATGTGGGCCATTGATGGATAACATTCTCCACTTCTGTCTATTTGTTTTCTTCTTAAACAAAGAGGCTTTATTCTATTAGCAATAATGTCCTGTTGCAATTATGGGTAAAGCTGCATTAATTTAATACAATTTTGGTACTCTGGTAATATAGTTTAGCTTATAGTAAAAATGAACATTTGTTTCCATTCACTGAAAACCTCTTATTTATTTAAATTTTATTTATTTGCAATAAAAGTTCTTAAGATCTTACACCTTGTTTACTATTGACCTAACTCTAAAGTTGATCTAAGAAGTAACAACCAATGAATGTAGTGTATGGTAGTTTCCAGCTAACACAAGTATGTGATCTAGTTTGAAATATTCACTAAGTCCATACTACTTTGTAATACCACTTTAATTGGCAATTTGCTTAAGACTAACCTTACTTGATTGTTTTATGTTCTCATTCAGATTGAAACATATCTGAGACTTACTTGGAAAAATTTTCACATAGAAATTGCTGTCAATATTCTTTTCCTTTCATCTCTGTTAATAGCATAGTATCTTATCCATGTTGAGCTAGTCTCAATTGTGGAAAAAACATTCTAGGATTTAGGTTGTCTAGCATTGGCTTAAGCAGCACTCTTTATGCCATCTTGTAAAGAAGAGTTTTCTTTACTTTGTTTTTACATATTTGTATGCCTGCAAATGGATTCCATTATTTTGTAACTTTTTTCACTTTATTATGTTCTCACTAAATGTATTTTACTTTGTATTTGAGCAGGTTCTAATTTTACTTCTTTTCACATCTGGAAGAGATCCTGGAATAATCCCACGAAATGCACATCCTCCTGAACCTGAAGAAGGCTATGATGTTTCAACTTTAACCCCCGAGACAGGAGGGGGGCAGACACCACATCTGAGATTGCCTCGCACTAAAGATGTGGTAGTCAATGGGATTGCAGTGAAGATTAAGTATTGTGATACTTGTATGTTGTATCGGCCTCCACGCTGTTCCCATTGCTCTATATGCAACAATTGTGTGGAGAGATTTGATCATCATTGCCCATGGGTAGGGCAGTGCATTGGACTGGTATCCTATCTATCTTTCCTTGTAAATAACCATGCAATCAACTTCCAGAATCTTGGGAATATAGCAGAATTTGTTATTTTGTTGAGGTTCCTACGTGCAAATGCCTGGCATGATGCAAATAGAGTGTTTCCTTTCTGTTATGATTTGCTGTTACTGATATGGATGTCGTTGGTCATTTGTATGCAGCGCAACTACCGCTTCTTCTTTATGTTTGTCTTTTCAACTACACTGCTATGCATTTATGTATTCTCCTTTTGTTGGGTGTATATCAAAAAAATCATGGCAGCAGAACACTGCTCTGTCTGGAAAGCTATGTCAAAAACACCTGCGTCAATTGTGCTTATAGTCTATACATTCATTGCAGTTTGGTTTGTTGGTGGACTTACGGTGTTTCATCTTTATCTAATCAGTACAAATCAGGTGATATTTCTAACTTATTTGCATATTATAATCAGTAAAGTCATTCTCTGTTTTATCTTCTGTAACATTAACATTAAATTAGGAAAAATGTTTTCTGTATTGTTTTCTTTTGTTTGTCATTAGTTTGTTGAGCCTAAAGCATTCTCTTTTACAGACCACGTATGAGAATTTCAGATACCGATATGATAGAAGAGCTAATCCTTACAACAAAGGAGTGATACAAAATTTCAAAGAAATATTTTTTACGAGCATTCCATCATCAAAGAACAAGTTCCGTGCCATGGTACAGCGTGATTCTGCTATGCATGATACTTCCTGCTCTGCTGCAGAGGGTGATTTTCTTGGTCCTAATATGGGCAGAGCAGGAACTGATCTTGAAGTGGTTGGTAAGCCTTCATGGACAAATGTTACACCTGAAGTACTTGCAGAACTGGAAGGGCGTGATAGTAGTGTTGGTCTGGAAAACAAAGATGGCTATGAGGACACATTCAGTCATGCTTTAGGCCGCACACTGCCAGTGGAATCTGCAGAAGGAAGAAGTGGAATACATCCAAGGCGCTCAAGTTGGGGCCGCAAGAGTGGGAGCTGGGAAATAACACCAGATATAATTGCCTTAGCTGCTGGAGTTGGTGAATCAAATCGAGTTAGTGGGGACATCACTCCTCCAGGCAATCGATAAGTGTAGTAAGTTGACATGTTTGAAAAATACACATTGTGTTACAACTATATGTTTGGTATTTTATTTTTTATTTAAACTTTAGCATCAATTTGTTTTGCCCCATTCAGGTACACATTCTTGTGAAAGGCAACATTTGCCACTGATAATATGAAGGTAATCAACAGATGATGGAGAACATGATTAATCGAAGGAATAATTATGAAGATTGCAGGAAGCATTTGTATTTTAAAACATGAATTAATGGAATTGGCAATACCAGAAGCAGTTGGATATTTTGTGTATTCCTGTAAGCAGGATCTTGTGAGTTTACAGAATATTATATGATTGAGGTCTTGGCTTTATTCATCTTAAGGGTTAAAACTGAACCCATGCACTTTTAACCTTTTTCCTCCTTTTCATCCCAATTTTTGCTTAAGGCTGCATGTCCTTGCATGATACACTTTTCTATGCTTGGCATGTATAGAGAAATTTGTAAAGGGCTGCAATTCATTGGATGGTTCTGTTGAATGTATTGAAGACAATAGTTTGATTGAATGTAAACTTCTTGTGAGGGTCGTGGATATATCATGTGTATTGGGTTTGTTGGTTACCATGTCCCAAGTATGTGTATCATTTGGGGCATTATCACATAACTACAAATTAGAAGTTCATCTAGGTTTCCAAGAGTAAACATGCAAGAATGGCAATTTGAGCTGTAGGAAGTCTAGTGCCTTGGCTCATTGGTTGTGCCTAAAATTATTGCATCCTATCCATGTTGAAATTGTCATGTCATGATTCGATATTTTAGAGGGTCTTTTCAAACAGGAATTGTATGAAAGATGTTAAAAGGACGTTGAGTTGCCATCTGTGTATGGTCAGGTTTGGGATAAATATAAACAACTTCTCATGCAAAGTGGCAGATAAATTTGCTTGTGTAATTTAACTATGTGGTTTTCAATTCTCAACATTTATAGGAACAAGATTTTGGGGGTGTGATGGTCAGATCTAGTTCATCAGCAGATACACAATAGTTGTTTTGCTATCAGTTTCTTTGTTTCTTAGCATCATAACTTTTGATAACCTATCACAACCTTTGGATGAAAGTTATAATGAAAAAAATGACATGTTTCAAAAGACAAATCTATATATATATCCCGTTGAGGTGATTGTTTTTTAGTTGCTTTGGAGGTTATTATACTATTTTACGAGTTTTACACATGGAACATTATAATCGTAAAGACAAATGTTACTTTTAAGTTTGTGGTCTAACCAGCTTGCCTTTTGGCATATTGAACCTCCATTGGGAACACTTATATATAGTTCCTTTTTCTCCACTTCAAGAAATCAAAATCACTGAGTCAGAGTGTCTGCAGCTGTAGCTTACTCAATTCAAGTACTACACTATCAAAATTTGAGGGGTGCTTCTTAACAAGATTTTCCTGTGTCATCATTTTTGGCTTTGGCCTTTACTTGCCCCATAGTGATTTACCAAATTAAGGTATTCTGCAACACATTTATTTCATACATTCAGGGCAGTTAATCTTGTGCGTAAAGGTGTCTGATATAAACTATGCATCTAAGCTTGAAGGCTTTTGAAACAATGTATCTAGTAGGTACCATATATCTTTAGAACCCATATTTGTAAGGTGCTTAAGGCTAAATATCTGTTGGTGGGTTTTATTGTTTCTAACTGAGTATTTTGTATTAACGTTTGAAGCATTTTTTTTTTTTCCAAATTATATTGTTTATTTGAGCTCTTTGAAATAAAAGTGAAATTGCACAATCAGTGGAACTCCTTTGCGCTAAAAAGCGCTAAATTGTTTATAACCTGAATTGAAAAGATAGGATTTGTTTTCTTCTTCCTTTTTATTTTTATAATTGTATTGGTGGCTGAATTTTCAGAGTTGTAAAAAACACCTTTATAGTCCTTTCTGTTTTTTAATTTATTGCAAGCAAACCTTCATTTTTGTGTATTGATATGAACTTTGTTTTAGCAGACGACGGTGGGTGCATGTTTTCTTTTTAAAATAACTTTATTAGTGTTGATCTTGAGGGTATTTTATGTATAACACGAGATAAAAATGTTGTCATGGATAAAATTGTAGAGTTCAATGGTTAAAAATGTGAATTTTTAAGGCAGAAGTACGGACCCAAAACATGTGCATAATTTAAAAAAAATATAATTATCAAATAATGTAATACTTGTTTCGATTCCATATAACCAATTAAATCTTGGAAAGAAAGATATTATCGTGTATTCACGAATATTAAATGTTGGAAAGAAAGATATTATCGTGTATTCACGAAATGATTGTATTTCTTTTAAACTAATTTATTAGTGTTGTGTTTTTTTGTTTGGGTTATGGTATAAAATTATCCTTATATTTAAGTTTGTAGATTTATTGTCGAAGGTTTATCGATAGACATATGTTCAATTCCTATCCTTAGTAATAGACATACAGGTCTCATCTACGTTGAAGAAACTTACTTTTCTAAAACCTTTTTTATTTTCCTACTTCCTTGCAATAAATATTTTCTTGAAGAAAACTTTAGATAGTTCTAATTTTCCTTTATACTTGTACTTCATCGTATAGCTTGGGAAAATTAAGTACTTCTGTTTTTTTTTTTTTTTTAATATTTTCCGCCTATGAACTTCTTGAAGCCATTGCATGTGAGGTATCACCACTAGTTGACTTTGACAGAGGAAGATTCAAAGTTGGTTCCTATAGTGTTGTTTTCTTTTCATACTCTTAATTGTTCACCTCTACTACTAGAAATGTCTCTTATACTTCATACAATTTGAAATTTTAGGTTCCTTTCTGCTTTGATTTTCACGTGGATCCTTAGTGGTAGGACATGGTTTTCTTTATCAGACACCACCTCTTCTTCTTTTCTGTATGCTTTTTCTGTATGCTTCAACACAGTATGTCCCTCTACAACCCCATTTCACCATATAGACCTTTGCTTTCTTCTTTGTTAAAACACTTGGAAATCCTTAGTGACCCGTTTTGGCATATCCATTCACTCTGCAGAGTGGGCCAAAACCGCTTAAATCTACAAACAAAATTAAAATACCTTCTATCATACGAAAAACCCCAACTACAACACATTTATGGAGTGATAAAGCAAACTTAAAAATTGGATCAAACTTTTTTTCCATGACAACCCCTTGCCTATGGGTAGGAATAGTAGTACCTTTTGGTAGGGCAGCATATCCATCAAACTACTATTAAGTGTATAGACCAATAATATTCCTATTGAATACACCTTGTATTGCTTTTTGTGCCACCTCTTTCGACAAGAACTTGATTCTTCCATGGATTACAAATCCACTCTACTTAGCTCTTGATCTCTATTAAAGGCCTTGCATGTCATCCCAGGTCATAATGTGGGGCAAAACATTCTTCAAGATAGTAGAACCTCTCTTGAAATTCTTGCACACAATATCAATTTTTTTGGTATAAGATATGTTTTGGTATGGTTATAAGCACTTATTATATTTTGAGTCCATTATCATGGTATGGTATTATAACAAGCTATATTAGCATGTCGTAGGAGTATTTATCATCAGATGAGGAATTTGAATTAAGGTCATACTGATATAATTGCTCTTGATTTACCATGAGTATTCATCACAATGAATACATGCCATGCTCATATAATTGCTTCTTATTTATCATTGCTCCACAGAATCTTGAACTTGTGATGTACTTATTTTGAGATGAAGTTTTTACTCTCTTTTTTAGAACATACTATAATTTGTTCTATTCTAAATTTTATTAATACAAAAAAGATTGGTTTGATTTTTATGTTTTTAATATTTGTATCAATATTTTAGGTTTGTAGGAAATTTAGATCCATTCAATGATAAATTTCAACATTCTTTTAATAATCTATGTACGACTTTAATGAGGGGCCACTCTGGTCAAAATAACATAACATTACATTTGTTATAATGTCAATTAGACCATATCAAATGACATTAGCACAAATGGTTAAAAATATGGGCACCTAACAGGGAGACCAAGTTTCAAATCTTGCCAAAAGATATAATACCACTATGTGGTTCATTGAAATATTGTGGTAACTTGATGATGATGTAATATGGGTAAAACCCATTCCAATACCATATAGCCAAATTAAAAAAGGAGTTAAAGCTTGCCTTTTTATCAAGGATATTCTTCGTCTCACTCAAATTGCTATCTTTTTGTGATCAACTCCTTGATATGATTTTCATTCAAAGAGAGATTCTCCTTTGACCAATTGCCTCCTTAAGTTTAAATTTCATAAGACAAAGATCAACATTGCGATTGACTAAATTATTTGCTACCTTGTTGCCTTCTCTATAGATATGGTGACATTTCTAAGATATTATCTCCAACAATAGTTGATGGACATAAAAAATGTTATTTTTGATCCAATCCCTACATCTAATTTTTTGATAGTATTTATAAACATTTTTGAATGTCCATTAACTAGATATATATCTCCATTATTTTTCAATGGTAATTTTGATCCTTGCTAGAAGTGCCCTAGCCTTTGCATAATTGTCTATTGAAGTTCTATATGGATTTCAGTAAGTAAGAAATTTGTACTTGTTCCTCCAAAAAAACATCACCTTTGTAAGCTTTTGTCAAATTTCCTTCGAAAAAATCATTAAGATTAATTTTGACGAAAACTTCTAAATATATCTATTTTACCATAGTTCGACATCCTTTGTGTCAAACCTATTGTTGCAAAGAACCCTTGCATGTATATTAAAATTATGTAACCAGGAGGCTAGCACCTCTTTTTCCAAACTTAAGACTTTCCATAATCAACACCATGCTTGTAAACATTCTACAAGAGAGGCTAGAATATGATTCCAAACCTAGTAAGATTCTAATATTTAAAAAAAAAAATTCTATTATTCCTTTCAATCTGTAGATTCCAATAGATAATATCAGGACCAATCCTTCACAAAATATATAATGATTTAGCTTTAAAATAATTAATCCAGTATGTCATTAACTTTGTCAATATTGATGGGTCTGCACAACATTTTCTTATTATTTAAATAAGCAGCCCAAATGGTGTAAACAAAGGGATGATAAAGAAGTAAATAATTCAATTTTTCTAGATAGTTATTACATAAGGCACAAAAAAATTCTATGATATCCTCTTCATTGCAAACTCACTCTTGTAAGAAATTTGCTTTGTATTGCTAACCAAAGGAATGTTAAGGCCTTAGGAAGTGCCTCAAGTGACGAAATATTATTCCAAGGAAAATTATTTGGATTGAAAAATTGATTGCTCCAAAGTATTAAGTCACAATTTGATTGACTATCCACCATCAAGGATTCCAAACCAACTTATCCTTCCATGTAAAAATAGGTAAATAGATCTCTTGAAGCATCTTTTAAAGTTCATTTGCTATTTGTTTGAGATTGTCTCCCTTAACGAGGTTGCTAATAGAAATCCATGGTCAAAAATTGTTATTTACATCAATATTGATATTTGAACCTTTATAAGCTAAACATCCCTAAGCAGGTGGTTTCCAGTTTGGATTAAAAATAAGAGGATACGTCTACAACCAAGCATAAGACCAAAAGTTTATAGAATATTCCTCGTTATTGACCACATAATATATTTTTTGATTAATTGTTAACTCTCAAATATGAAATTTCATGTTATTGAAATACTAGATAGGGTCCATTTCCTTGACACCTTTGTAGCATTCACAAAACTGGTATATCTTTGAAATGATATTTTTAACCAACTATTTCCTTGATCTTTGAATAAACTCAAATTAAGTTTTCCCCTAATTTCAACTTATAAGTCTATAACTTTGTAAGCTTGTCACTCCAATATTTTTTTCTTTGCAAACCCTACCCCACTTAAAAAAAGGAAACCTAATTTTTCTTAACATTCTTTCCAAAGACATCTCTTTGTTTTTTTCAATTTTTGATACTATACCTGTTGGCAATCTTGAAAATGATCTCATATATAGAGATAGAGTGCAATATAGTCTTATGAGTTGTAACCTTCTAGCCATTGTTAAGAACACACCTTTCCTACTTGCCAAACAAGATTTCACTCTATCCAAAATTGAGTCCCAAAGCTCCTTTCCTTTATTAGATAAAGAAATACCTAGATATTTTTATGGCAATTTTCAATCTTACATCTTAAAATATCCAATAATCCATTGTAAATCTAATGCAACATTAATGAAAAAGATTCTGAAATTTGTAATATGAACCATCTATGAGAATTTAGAATACTTTTCAAAAAAATGTTTTGAAGCATATATTCACTACATTCATATGCAAAAGAGTAGAAGAGCAAAATCAAGAGTGTAGATGAAATAATCAAATAAAGACAACCAAATTAGGAATAAGGGGTGGGTGTCCATAGGCACCCCCATGATCTTATATCACACTAAGTGATGCAATGGATCAATCATTAAGGGGTATTTATAGTGATACCTAATCCCCAATTTATTACAAACCTTAAGCCAACATATCAATTTTTTTGCTTGATAATAAGGGGTTGTACTCGGGTCCCCCACCTTTGACAAATTATATCTCTCTTCTTTAGAGCTTGAGAGTTTAGAAATAGATACACTTCTAATCTCTATTGAGATGCTATAGCTAGAACCCTACATCATTTTACATAAAATGTTTGAATTCTTGATTTTCATTTTCTGGATCTTTTCAAAATTTTGTATGAATATAATTACTCTAGAATTTAGCATCTTTCTTGATATTTTTCTATAGCAGCCTTCACAATGCCAAAATTTCACCTCTACTATCTATGCCTTGCATCTTAGTAGAGTAATATTTCCAAAACATTGCACTATCATAGTCTGCTTTACCAAATCTGAATTGCTAGTTTTCTTCCTCACTGAAGTCATAGCCCTTCATTGCTCTTCCCATCGTTCAAACCCTAGTTGGCAAATATTTGCAATTTCATTTTTCATGACTTAAAAAATCATCATTGCCCTTGTTTCGAATGGTTGACTTCATAGTGTCATATCTCCCTCAATATTGCTCAGATTTTTGCATATAATCACTCATTTTAAAGCTATTCAAATTATGCACAAGTTGGTCCAAGAATCAGCTGAATTAGATAACTCTTGTGAAGATATAGCTCCTAAAATATGAGATGTTTTTAGAAAAAAACCCTAATCCTTCGCACTTTGCAATTTTATTTTTCGCAACTTGAAAAATCATCACTGCCCTTATTTCGAATG
Source organism: Wollemia nobilis (assembly GCA_028583015.1). Classification (NCBI taxonomy): domain Eukaryota; kingdom Viridiplantae; phylum Streptophyta; class Pinopsida; order Araucariales; family Araucariaceae; genus Wollemia; species Wollemia nobilis. The sequence continues at coordinate 1,412,705 of JAQPPZ010017169.1, forward strand.
GTTGACTTCCTAGGATCGTATCTCCCTCAATATTGCTTGGATTTTTGAATATGACCACTCATTTTAAAGTTATTCAAATTATGCACAAGTTGGTCAAAGAATCAGTTGAATAAGATAACTCTTCACGAAGATATGGCTCCTAAAATATGAGAGGTTTTTAAAGAAAAAACCTTAATCCTTCGCACTTTGCAATTTTGTTTTTCTCATTGTAAGCAGCCTTCCACGCTCCTTTAGCCTTCCCAACCTTTCACTCAGCATCCCAACCTTTTATTGCAGCTCCTTCAACCAGCACAGCCTTCCACTCTCCTTTAGCCTTATCAGCCTTCCACGTTCCATTAGCCATCCTAGCCTTCCACCTAATATCCCAGCCTTTTACTATAGTTCCTTCAACCAGCCCAACCTTCCACGCTCCTTCAACCAACCTAGCCTTCCATGCTCCTTTAGCCTTGACACTCCAAATATCAACTCATCATTCATCCTTCCACGCTCCTTCATCCTTTAGCCTTCCACACTCTTCAACCTCTAGACTTCCACGCTCCTTCAGCCTCCATCCTTCCACGCTCCAACATTTGGATTTGTTGATCGTTAAAGCACCAAACCATTTGCCAGACCCCTTAAGGGAAAACCCCCTAAGTCAACATATCATGCTTAAATGTTTAATTACAATTAATTAAACCCTTAATTATGGTTAACCATATAACTGGTTTAACAATATTGCTAAGGTGAATACATCAATAGTTCTTGTAGGCTTACATAGAGGATTCTCATAGGCTTATACCAAGAGCGCCCATAGGGTCAACTCTATTGACCTTGGCCAATAAGGTTAGATTACTAATATTACAACACCTCCCCCAATATGAGCTAAGAGACCAAGGAGAGGAGACATTAGACATGACAACATCACCCCCCTTAATGGATACTCTGACAAACCTTCAATTAATATTCTTCATCTAGATCTTCATCATCTAAAAATTTACCATCTGATATCAAAAACTTTGCTTCAGTCTTCCTTAATCTTGTTACACAAGTCTTTATAAAGTGTTCTTCTATCTTACAGTAGTCACATGCGTTTCAATTCTTTGAAGACTTTGAATTCCCCTTGGGGTAGTTAAGCCTTAGCCTCCACTAATTTGAAGGCCTTAGGATGGACTTGTATATGAGGAAGTTCTCCACAAGTATTCATAGAAATTTCATAATGAAGAAGAATTTCAAAGAGACCATTAAGAGTTAGGGTTATAGATCCTTTATAGTCTTAAAATTCACATATTTCACATATTCTTCATCAGTATTTAATGTGCCTCTTATCATAGGACCTTACAACATGATATATGGGTCTCAATATTATTTTACATATTCTTAGCTTGTAGGAGCTTAAAGTGTGATATATAAGCCTCAATATTATCAAAATCTAAAATCTTGATATTGGAGAGGTCTCTTTCTATTCTATTATCTTCAATGGAGTTCACTCTTCTGTATGTATCCTTCAAAGTAATCTAAAACTTCATTTCATTGATAAACTCTAATATGGAAAAAGTAAATTTGGTTTTATCAACATAAAAATAGACTAAGAGCTTCCTCCTTTTTGGATTGTGCTTTATCATCAAGACCTTTTGTTTCATTATTAAAAACAAACCATAGATTCTTACTTCTAAGTGGATCAACCATTGGTACTGACCAAGTGCTATAATTTTTCCATTAAGATGAGCACTGTATGCCAAAGGATCTGTTTTTCGTAAATAAGTCCTACAACACTATAACAAGTCTTTGAATTAATGTTACTAGTGTATATACATTGAAAAATCATGAGATGTAAGAAAATGGTCCAAAATACTTTTGTATATAGAAGTTATGGCTTCCAATAGGTAGGGCTAATTATAACTCAAATACAAAAATAATTAATTTTTAAACCTTATGAATAATCTCAACAAATCGGATGTGCCACTTTGCATGAGGTAATAGGAAGTATTTTTTCACTTGTCTACTACTATGTTAGTTCGATGAATGAATGTTTGGCACTTGTTGGGATTTGATTGGTTATATGTATATTAAGAACATGTTCATCCCACATTAGTTGACGAGAAGCAAGTGGTAAGAATAAAATTTGAACTAATGACTTCAAGTTTGGGATTGCTCTCAATTGGATGAGCTAGCTAGTCACCTCCAAGCTATTCATTTGAATAAAAAAGAGTATGACTACCCCTTAAGGTAGTAAGGACCATGCTAGACATGTACCACCTTTACTCCAAGAGTAAAATATAGTTGCCACAAGGGTTTGAATTGCTGATCTATACGTGTGGAGTCTATTAAGACACCTAGGCTATCAATCACCTACATGGAAATGTCAAAACCAAAGAAGCAATGCTCACCCCTTGAGGCAAACATAGAATTTCATAGCCTAGAAAAAGAGATGCATCAATTTTCACTTCGGATATTTTTCTAATAAAACATGCAATCAACTTTCATACCAATGTTAGAAGCTTATAATCATAGAGATGGATAAAGATGTACTTCAAACATGCAACAAAAACTTCTACCATGTCATTTTAAACACATGCCCATTAGGTTAAAATTTTTTAGAACATCTTGCTCTAGCCAAGGCATCCACACATTAAAGGTGTATTTGAAGGCAAGACCCCATAAATAACCTATTTTGCAACTTACAAAAATAATTAGAATGACTTGTACACACAAAATACGATATAACTCATTGATACTTTGATGCACCTTGCGAGAGCCATAACTTGTGAACCGTACGCCCGTTGGCCTTGAAATTTAACAGGTGGTTCTGTGTGCGTGTTTTGCATCAGGAAAATATTTGATTGGCCTGACTCTCCAAAAAATATGTTTTTGGGACCTAACTCCTCCATCTAGTGTCCCAAAATTAGCTTTTAGAATAGGTTCTTGGGTTTTTTGGGTTTTTTTGCATGTTAGAAGTTTATTATCTTTTGTTATACCTTAAGTTGAGACCTAATATTTTAAAGTAAGGTTTTTTATTGTAAGAGGGATGTGTGCACCGAATTTGGGTGCAATCCGACTCATTTCTATTTTTAACAGTTTTTAGAAAAAGACGTTTTTAGGGTTTCTTTGGTTTTCGGTTGCTATATGATGGATTGTAATCTTTTTGAGAAGGTGTGAATTCAAGAATGAGAAGAATATTTATTTGCAAGTTTCTTCCATTATATTGCATTTGTGTTATGTGATTGGAGTCCATTTTGTTGGTCTCTTGTAGTCGAGTTTACACCAAACTTGATCTTGTGACGTTAAGGATAGAAATGAACATTATTACTACTTTTACAAATATGGAAACATGACTACAACACTTTTGAACTTGAATTCATGATGCTCAAAACTTGACATCAAGAAAGAAAAAAATTGACACTTGAAACTTGGTGTCAAAAATTTGAATTTTTAAATTCAAAATTTGAAACTTTCCTTCTAAAAACTAGAAGCAATTTTTTTGCTTCTCTTTTTTAAATTTTCTCCTTAGATTGCTGAACATGAAAGCTTCTTATATGTAATTATATGATGTCATTGCATTTTGGCTTTAGTACCATATAAAATAGGAACACTTTCTAGGAAATATTTTGAAGCATACATTCACCACAATTATATGCAAAGGAGTAGATGCAAAATAAAGAAAGTTGTATTTATAGTGATACAAAATAAAGAAAGTTGTAGATGAAAAATAATAAAATAGAGATAATCAAAATAGGAATAAGGAGTGGGTTCTTGTAGGAACTCCCACAATCTCACATCACATAAATTAATGCTATGTATTAGTCACTAGTGGTATTTATAGTGATACATAATCCCCAATTTAATACAAACCTCAAGCTAATATAACCTAGATTAAAGGTTAAATTATAATATATTCAATACATGAAACCTTAATTGAAGTTAATCATCAAAATGATTTAATCAATATCACTAAGGATGAATGTATCAATACTTCCCTTAAGCTCACATAAAGAATGCCCATAGCTTTACATAAAGGATGTTTGCACAGTTAAATGATGTCAATAGACTTATATAAAAGAGGCCTATAGGCTTACATTAAGAGCACTTGTAGGCTCAACACTATTGTCCTTGGCCAATAAGGTTATATTACTATTATTCCACACCATCCAACCTCCTTATAACATGATAGTACTAATTTGAATTCTATGGCCTTATTGACTAAGTGGTAATCCAAACGAAAAGTATCACCAATAAATTGGAGATGAGATTTGAAGTGACCATTTGTTGAAACCTAAATTCCTTTTATTTTTCCTTCCATCTTGTCCTTTGAGGGATCTCTCCTTAATGCCTCAATAAAAAAAACAAAGAGATAAGGAGATGATATGTAATTATGGAAAAGTCCACCTAATAATTCAAAGTATCCATCAAGGGATCCATTGATCAAAATAAAATGTTTAGAATGTTATAATAACATCTAATCCATCCACACCATGCTTGATGAAAACTATTTTTATTGAGAATATCATGTAGTAAACTCCAACCAACACTATCATACGCTTTGCTTATATCTAGTTTTACAAGTATACTTAAGTTTTTCATGGAATAAAGAGAATGTTTAACCTCCTATTCAATGATTATACCATTAAATATTTGTTTACCATAGGCAAAACCACCTTGATCCTCTAAAATAATGCACTATAGAATGCTTTTAAATCTACTTATCATATTTTTTATTTTATCTTATGAATTACAAAGGTTTATTGAATGAAAATTATCAAAATATTTTGTTTCATATATATTGGTAACCAATACAACAAAGGTTGGATTGATCTTAGTTATTAAATCCTTATTTTTATTAGCCTCTTCAAACACAAACAACATATCACTCTTCAATAAATTATAAATTTTTTTGAAAGGTAAATCTAGAAAATCTAGTAAGGTCAAGTTCCTTATCAAGGTGGAAATAGAAAATTGCTTCATGTAGCTCCCCTAGATATCAAAATTTTAAAATTTCTTTATGCAATAATTGATAGAATATTTTACAAAATATTACCGCTATCCTCCTTATATTTCCCAACTTTTGGTAGAATACTTTAGAAATAACTAGAATTGCTTTCTTCCTAATATATATTTCTTGATATTTCTTCCATCTAGAGTTGAAATATATTTGATTCAATGGAAAGACAAATTTGTTTTAGCAGTAGCATGATTTTTTTTGTATTTCTTACACTTTTCTTAAGCAATGTAGCCCTACATTTTTGAGTCCATTATGACTCTTCCTTTTGTAATACATTATGATAATAAAAAAAGTAATTGTCTTTTTTATACATAAGCATATTGGTCTATTCCATTTATTTTAATAGTTTCTTGTAAGTTATTGAGCTTGGATTTAATTTGTTCCTTTAGTTTAAATAAGTTACTAAAATACTTGACATTAAAAATATCTAAAGAGACTATATAATATATTTTGCAATCATGTACTAGATAAGAAAAACTTGTCCAATCTTTCTACTATATGAGTTTTCCAAATTTATCTATTATCTCATGTACATTGAAAGTTTGAAGGAATAGAATCCTAATGGCTAGTTGAATTCATGAAGTAAAATCCTCCATTGATCTAGATCATCTAGGGTAGCACCATACTTTTCAAGGGAGATGCTACCCTACTTTTCAATGGAGACATAACCATGTTGGATTCCCCAAAGAATCCATAGATTACAATTATGAACAATTATTGAATTTGACATAAATAAGTCAAGGTCCTTCCAACATATATCACAAAGAGTAGTTATAGTATATACATTTATAACTTCAACTTTAATTTTTTGTGGGAAAAATAAGACTAACTCAATTATTTTTTTTTCTAGAAATTATCCATTTCATTTGTGTTTGTCTAATATTATTGCAATACCTTTTAAATATCATGTAACAAAAACTACTAGAAAATCCACCATCTTTCAAATCCTTTTTAATACATCCTTACATTCCTAATGACTTATTTTTTCTTGTATTAAATAATTGTAGGACTATAACAACCTATTAATTTCTTGATAACTCCTTTGTAGAGTCCATATGCATATCGCTCATATTCCAAGATACATCTTCATTATCACTTTTTATTATTACTTTTGGTATTAGCCCTATTTCTTATTAACACTTGTAATATTTATTTGTTTTCTAAATCAATATTTATTTGAGTTTCCTTTTCTTATTGTTCTTGCTTTGAGAGTCTTCCTCTCATTCCCATCAATACTTTCATGCTCATAAAAATTTTAAATTTTTGATAATATGACTTATCATCTATATGTTTATGTTGCCTTAGAGATCTTGAAGTGCAAGAGAACCTTAAAACACTTTCTTCTAAATGCTTTACTAGAAATCCTAAAGTGCAAGGGCCATGCTACATAGTTCTTACTTTTTTATGTTTTTCTAAAATTCCTAAATTACAATGGATATCCTCCATACTATGTTTATGGATATCCTCCATACTATATTCTTGATTATGCTACCCTGTGAACCCTAAAGTGTAAGGGATAAACTTTTAACTACTTGCAGTTTATGTTTTTCTAGTTGAGGAATGTGGAGATGATTTAATTGTATTAAAATTGACATATTCCACAATATTTATTTTAAAAAATTTACGTCTATATCTTTCTCTACGACTTTAATTATTTTAAATATGAGTTTGCATATTGTAATTCCTTATTCCTTGCATCGATTTTAGTTTCTTCTATTGTTTGATCCAAATAAACTATTAAATCCTCCTCCATTTGATGAGGTAGAGATAATTTATTTACCATCTTGTTAAGACTGGAAAACTCAATCTAATCTAACTTCTTCTATAATATGATCTTCTTGCTTCATCCTGAAGTTTGTATCTTTCCCAAAACCTTTTGTCCCTTTCTTAGTTATTTTTACTTTGCAATCTCTTGCCATGTTCATGATATTTATGGCATCAAAATACAATGTAATGTTTTCATACTTCACATGCTAATCCCATTCTCCTAATACAAATTTAATCTTAATGGATTTTGGTAGGGGTTTTGAAATTTCCATGGCAACACATATTTGGGTATACACAGCATTTGGTCCTCAATAATTGGGCCTTTATGGATGAAATATCATATGGTATTACCATATTATTTAAAGCCTTATTATTGATACATTGATATGGAAGTTCATAAATCCCTAACCCAAATTGGAATCCTTTTAAAAATTTCTATCTCCATAAAACAATTATTTATTCATGGTCTTAAATAAAGCTATATCTCTCCCTAAGATATGCACCACCAACCATTATTTTATCCTTTAATTTAGAATTAGAGAATATAATGAGAAAAAAATCCTTGTAGAAGGCACCTCTTCGAATAATTAGAAATCAATTCTCACTTCCATTTAATCTAATTTCAAATATTTGAATAAATTGGTTGATATCCCTTGAAATTGCATACTAATCCTTTGAGAACCATTAAATCATACTCTATCATCTCATTCTTGATAATCACTTAGTGGTATATTTTTTAATTATAACCAAATTCAATAAACTTTTAATGGTAATTTAATTTATGCATGTAATTAAAATTCAATGATGTAGAAATAATGACTTGCATTTTATGATTGATATCATGCCATGTGTAAATAATAAGTTGGCATTTGATGATTGATAGCATGACATGTGTTTGTATTATGATTTCATGATTATTTTATGGGATGATGATTAAACATTTGATGAGTTAATGATTGCATTTTAATTTACTATGCAATTCAAATTTTATGGTTTTTGTAACATGATTGATTATAGATGTGGTTTGAGTGCTTAGAAAGGTTAATAAATTAGTCACAAGAGGGAGGATATCATCGGAGAGAGGATTACAAATTATAGATAACAACATAAGAGAAAGGGTAAATTCATGCTCATAACATTATTAGGATTGCATATGCATAGCAGGCCTAGGCATAGTTGATTGTTTAAATATATATTACTAGAGAATTATGTGTTTTCCTTTGTATATGATTCCTACAAATAAAAAAGTCTACATATGAGTGTATGTATATAAAACATTGAATTTTGCATATGAGTGTATGCCAACTATAATATTTTGTGAAAGTTTTTCATGTCCTTTTTAGTAATGGAATCATGGTCCATGAAGGAAGAATGAATAAATTTTAAAGCCTCCTTTTAGTTTACTTTGTGAAATATTCATTGTGGAGGTTTCATATTCCCCTTGTTGATATGGAGAGGGGAAGTGTTAGAGTCTAGGTGGTATGAATCCAATGCACACCATGGCAAAAGATTAAATTTTTTATTTAATATTTTATCTTATTTTGAGGAAGATTGAATTGAGACACCTAAAATATTAAAATCTTAACCCATGTGTAGAAAATTCCTTTTCTTCAAACAGCCCTCAATTTACACGTTTGGAATTAAGAGTTTATAAGAGATAAGTCTTATTAAAACAAGACTTCATGTTGTAGTTCATGGCTTTAGCACCTTGTTCTAATAAAGAATCCAAATGTGATGTAAGAGGGATTGATTCAAATAGAAGAGTGAATATGGATGGAATATAGAGGGACTTACATTGCAACCCATAAGTTGATGAACATAGGGAAGGCATGTTGTGAATGATTAGCATTGATATGTACCTATATTAATTTAAAATAATTATACCCCATAGTGCAATTTAGGTAGAGTATACGAGTAAATGCTTGACCAATATATGATTAAGTAATCATTATATGCATGATTTATTATGAATTCATGTAAAAGGAATTAATTCCTGGTATGTGTTAATTGCAAGACTTATTATAGAATTTATGTATATAGATTAACATAACCACAAATTTATCTTTATTGTATCTATTTTCTCAAAAAAGGGTTGATTCTTCTAGGTAGGAACAAAAAATAAGGGAATTACTCATTGGATTCCATGGTTGGGTGATAAATCATTATGATAATGCTCTCCCTCCATACAATTCCAACATACTTAGGTATATGCCTTCTTTAATCATCATAGATGGAAAATCACAAAAGGGGTGCAATGATTGGTTTGTGATCATCCAAGGAAGGAATCTATCATAAATATATTATCTTAATTTATTTTATTAGTAAAGTGTCTGGTTATGTGAACAATACTTTGTAAAGCAAATATTGTAGATATTGATAGCTTGCTTAGTTTACGTGTTTCATTATATTTTATTCATTTATGTGATAAACATTGATTGGAAAACTTGTGAAACCTTGATAGTGTGTACATATAGAATAGTATTATGGTGTTGCATTGACACCTTTTAGAATTCCATAATAGTCTTATGAATGAATGTATGAGATAGTTTATGATTTTAAAGTGAATACAATGGTTTCTTATTAGTTCTAACATTATAGCTCTATAGGAACTTGTAAAACTATCTTAATTATTGATGAATGATGTAATTACTATAATTGTTAGATTATTAGTAATCTAACCTCATTAGCTAAGGTTGACAATGTTGATATTATATTGTAAAGTCTTTTGATATAATCCTATGGGTATGAGCAATGCAATCCTATGTGTATCAGCAATGTAAACCTATAAACATTTTCTATGTAAGCCTATGAGTAATCTTGATGTATTCATCCTCAGTGATATTGGTTAAACCAATATTATAGTTAACCTTAATTAAAGGTTTATATATTATTAATTAATTTTTGTAGAAGTTATGTCAATACTAGGTTTGTAAAATTCGAAAGTTAGATATCTACTATAAATACTCCTAATAAATAATTCATTGTATTAGTTTATGATGTGATATCATGAGGGTGTATATGGGAAACCTTCTATTCTTCCTATATCCGTTATCTTTATCTTATTCTTTCATGTATTATTTATTTATTTCAATTATTTTGTAATGTAGTATGTGGTGAATGTGTGCTTAAGAATGTTTTTGGAAAGTATTGTAAATTCCATCATAGTATTAAATATAATACAAAGTAGAACCATCTAATCACACAAAATAATTCCTCATATTTGATAGTTTGAGAAAAAAATTGATGAAAGACCATCTCTATTTTAGAGGGAAGAAACACTTTGGCACAAAATTTGTATAATAACCTTTGTCATGCCGAGACTATTTAAATACAAGTGGGATGAGTTATTTTTCTTTGAAATACGGTTTTTTATTCCCATTTGGCAACATGATGACTTATTTAGAATAGATAATATTAAGTTTTTTGTGTAGGTAACTGGTTCAAGGTTTTGTGATAGTTTAGTCTTTAGCCTAGTGCTGATACATTATTTTTTCAAGGAGAAAAAAGGTATTTAGTTCTTGATAGACCAATTTCCATATCATCTACTATAACTCTTATTAAGATCCTTCAATAGGAAGGCCATATCTTACAGATACAAGGTCATCTTATTTGGAGAATAAATGAAACACAATTTATCGTTTTGTTCACTACTCATTCAACACTTTGGCATCTTGGTAAGCATGATATATTTTATGTCTTTGAAACAAAAAGTTATAGAATTAAATCTTACTATAATTCCTTTTGGTTTATTTTCCTTGCTAGATCCTATTCAATGATGATAATTCTTTAAATTAATCATATCATTTGCTAAACTAGACAACATATAGTTTTGAAGGCTTTAGACTATAAAATCATAGGATTGAAAGTGAACTCACTCTTTTTATAGAGTAGGTACACACATTAAAAAAGATATGATATCACCTAGTAAGGATAATTAGTATAGCGGTTGGCATATTTTTATAGTTAAGAGGTTGAAGTTCAATTATCCTATGATCTATTCTAAATAAGGGTTGAATACAATTATTTTTCAATGTTAACTATTGAATTATCAATTGGTCATGGCTTGGCATTCTATATTTAGTTGATATTGATGCTATCATGGTCAATAAAATTCATTTCTAATCATTTATAAGATAAGGGTTGTCGATTCAATTCTTCTGTGTTATATCTATTTCAATTCCTTAGCAAAATTTCTAGTCTTTAATTGTTTTGGTTTAGACCCTAGTATCAATAACTCATTATGGCTCTTAAATCCCATTGATACCACATAATTTTATACTCTAGGTATTTGAATTTTGTAGCAAACTGATGTGGCATTGAATCTACTTAGGTGGTAATGACATAGAAGATGGATGAAACTATTTGGAAGCTTTAGAGTTTAGCGACCCAATTTCTTAGCTTGGGTAATGTCTTCTTTTCCATTTATAAGGTCAATTATTTTATCTATTTATTGATTTTATATTAATTATCAAGACATTTTGGTGGCATCCTAGTTAGTATATGCTTGGTTAAGGTTTGGATATATGGGGCCTTTGGTTCAAATCATTACAAAGAAGTAATTTTTTTTAGCTAGAATGTGTATGAACCTTTTTCTATCTCATGGGGTTGGATGCTCTATTTTAACTTGACATCTATCTAGGAATACTTAGCTAGCCTAACTAGCCTAATGTGCTCTTATTCAAGGGTACCGATTTACCGATTCAAACCCTATTATTTCTAATTTACCTAAAATAATACATGTGTTGAATGATGTGGCACCACTGTGGTAATATTATGATGACTATATATATTTTTATATGAGGACATTGAGTTAGTCATACTTCCACTTGAATCAAATAAATAATGGTAATATAGGTAGCTAAGACTTACTACTTGTATGCTTTAGATTTTGATTGAGTATTTCCTATTGCTTATATACTTTAAAATTTATCTAGTTGTTGCTTGTTCCCTATGAGGTTCAAAGTTTGATGTAGTTGAAAAATTCATAGGTTTAGAGTTTGATGTTATTAGAAGGTTCAAAGTTTTAGAGTTTAGAGCTACCTAAGTTTTGAACTTGGGTAGATCATAGACTTTCTTAGGCATTACAAACTTCACAAGTTGGTGCTTAAGTATTGAAAAGTTTACCATACATAGTTTTCTACTAAGCTTAACATGTGTTGGACTAACCATTGCACCTCAAGGATTTGACTTAGTGGACTAACTGCTACCTTGGGCCCTAGGACTAAATACCCTATAAGGTGTTCAAATACATATATTGTATTGAACACTAATACGTCAAGGTTTTGGTGTAATGACAACTCTACAGTGGTATCAAAGCTTTGTTGGTTTTTGGGTTTGAGTGAACTTGGGTTCATTGTTAGTCTAATATTTGATCAAGTTCTTGGACAAGTTCACTGAAGAAAAAATTCATATGTTGTTGCTTGAGTCTAATGGCCAACGTCAACAAATCATTACCCATTCTTGAATTTAATGGGTAAGATTATGATTATTGAAGCATAAATATGAGAACATTGTTAATTAGAAAAGATATTTTTGGAGGTAGTGGAGAATGGTTATGAAGAACCACCTAATTGGAACACATTAAAAGAAAATTACAGGACAACAAAAATGAAAACAAAGAAGAATAATTCATTAGCCTTCTACCATATTCAATATGATCTTGACAAGAGTTTATTTCTACGTATTGTTGCTACTACATCAACCAAGGAGGCTTGGAAGTCTCTTCAAGAGGTTTACCAAGGAAGTGACCAAGTGAAAATGGTAAAGTTGCAGACCATGAAGAAAGAGTTTTAGAATCTAAAAATTAAAGAGGTTGAAAGTGTGGGTGATTATTGTGTTAGAGTGAAGGATGTGGTGAACAAGATGGCCATCCTTGGAGATACCTTGAAGAAAGAGGTAGTTGTGAAGAAGATATTGAGATATCTTACCCCTAAATGGAATCATGTAGCAATAATTTTTGATAAGAGTAAAGATTTGTCTACACTTGAATTTTATTGTCTAGTTGGTTCTATTATGTTACATGAGGAAACACTAGGAGAAACTAGTAAAGAAAATGAGAAGAATGCTTTTAATTCTAAATTAAAATATTTTGAGAATGATGAAGCTGGTCCAAGAACAAGTAAAAAAGCACATAGAAGAGGAAGAAATAAAAATTAATTAAGAGGTAGAGGAGAAAGAGGAAGAGGAAGATGAGTTGTTACTGCTAGAATAGGACATGGAAGGAATGATAAAAAAGTTGAATACTACATTTGTCATAAAATGAACCACATTGCACAATATTGTAGAGTGATGACCACAAATGGAGATAGAAGAGCTCACTATGTATGTGAGGATGAAGCTACATAAGGTAATTTATTTTTGACTAGTGACATGGCTAAAAAAACTAGTCAAGAAGTTTGGTATCTAGATTTTAGTTGTTCTAACCACATGATTGGAAAGAAAGAGTTGTTTGCTAATGTGAATGAGAATTTCAAGATCAAGATAATTCTTGGGAAAAATAATACTTTGAATATGGCTAAAAAAGGCACCATGGATGTTGGCACTAAAGAAGGTACAAAGAAAATTCATGATATCTACTATGCTCCCAATTTGAAGAAAAATATGTTGAGTGTAGGACAACTTGTAGAAAAAAACTATAAAGTCGTGTTTAATAACAATGAATGTATCATTTATGATAAGAATAATAGGAATTGTATGGTCACTATTATTCCTATGACAAAGAACTAGATGTTTCCTTTGAAGTTTGGAGGAAAATGGAGTATGAACATGGTACATATGGCACTTGAAGATAAGAATTGGATTTGGCATCTCAGATTTGGACACTTGAATTTTAAAAGTCTAGAATTTTTATCTTCAAAAGACATCATAAATGGACTACCTAAGGTTGGATAGCACAAGGGTGTGTGTGAAGCACATGTGATTGGAAAGCATGCAAGGAAGGATTTTCCAAAAGGAAATATATGGCAGGCCTCATACCCACTCCAACTTGTACATTCTGATATTTATGGACCGATGCAAACACAAATTTTGGGTAAGTATTCATATTTATCATATTTATTGATGAATTTTCAAGGAAGTGTTGGGTGCATTTTTTGAAACATAAGGATGAAGATTTTGGCATGCTCAAGATTTTCAAATCATTGGTTGAGAATGAAAGTGGATATAAAATAAGTGTTTGAGAACTAACCATGGAGGAGAATTTTGGTCAAATGAGATCAATAAATTTTGAAAATGATATGGCATCAAGAGGGCATCTCACAACTGCTTATACACCACAACAAAATGGGGTATCTAAGAGAAAAAATAGAACCATTGTAGAAATGGTAAGAAGCATGTTGAAGACAAAATATTTGAGAAATTCTTATTGGTATTATGCAACTGAGACAACAATGTACTTTCTCAATAGATGCTTCATAAGAGCACTACACAAGAAGACTCCACATGAAGCATGGTATGGCACAAAATCTACTGCAGATCATTTGAGAATTTTTAGTTGTATTGCATATGTACATGTGAATGATGAAGTGAGAAAGAAGTTGGACTGAAAGAGCGAGCCATGCATTATTGTGGGATATTCTAAAAAAAGTAAGGCATTTATATTGTATAATCTAAAAACTCACAAGTATGTAGTCTATAGAGATGTAATTGTTGATGAAGGGGGAGTGTATAGTCACAAAAATCTTGCAGGAAAAATATATGATGTTGAAGAAGATAATACATAGGTATAGCCTTTAAATGTTCCCTCTACTCCTTCAAGACCACCTAGCAGTCGATCACCAAGTTCAAAGGAGAGCACCAAGTTCAAGCACAAGCATCTCATCTACAAGTCCCACCAAGAATACAAATAAAGAAAAGAGAATTTTCAAAGCACATATAACCAATCAAATGATGGACAAGAACTTTCAAAGGAGGTTAACAAGAAGCCAATTGCAAGAGTTGGACCAAGTTGTTTCAAGATTGGAAAAACTCCAAATGTATGGTGATAATGAAGAAGAACCAAAAGGTGAGTTGGTAAATTATGCTCTATTTTTCAAAGCTGATTTGGAATCTTCATGTTATGAATATGCTTGTACTAATGATGTTTGTGTGCAATCAATGAAAAATAAATTGAGTCCATTGAAAAAATGCTTGGGAACTTGTGTAATTAGCCAAGGACAAGAAGATTGTTGGACCCAAGTGGGTCTACAAAACAAAGTTTAACAATGATGGAAACATAGAAAGATACAAAGAAAGATTGGTTGCAAAAGGATTGACTCAAATATATGGTGTGGATTATGAAGAAACATTTGCCTTTGTTGTAAGACAAGAGATAATTTAGATGGCTCTTTTATTGGTAGCCAATAAAAAATGGAATGCTTATCACATGGATGTGAAAAGTGCATTCTTGAATTGTGATATAGATGATGAGGTTTATGTTCAACAACCTCAAGGATTTTAAGTGGAAGAAAATGAAAACCATATTTACAACTTGAAGAAAGCATTATATGGATTGAAGCAAGCACATAGAGCATGGTACTCAAGAATTGATGGGTACTTCCAAGATTGTGGTTTCAAGAAAAGTAAGAATATCCCCACACTCTATTTCAATAATGAAGGTGGTTATATTTGTCTTGCGTGCCTATATGTTGATGATTTGATCTACATGGCAAGTAGTTCAAAGATGATGAATGATTTTAAGCATACTATGATGAAGAAATTTTATATGAAATATTTAGGACTGATGCAATACTTTCTTGGTGTGGAAGTACATCAAGGTGATGGTAAAATTTTCATTTGTCAATCAAAATATGCAAAAGATATGTTGAAGAAATATGGCATGGAAAATTGTAAACCAATTTGGACACTTGTGGCACATGGAGAAGTGTTATGTAGAGATGATGTGGAAGATAAAGTTTATGAAAAATTATTAGAAGCATTGTTGGAAGCTTAATGTTCCTTACTACAACAAGACCTGATATTGCATTTGTAGTTTCACTTGTATCAAGGTACATGAATGAAACTTCACAAAACCACATGAAAGCAGCCATGAGAATCTTGTGGTATGTGAAAGAAACCTTGAATTTTGGCATACATTATGATGCTAACAACAAAAGGGAGCTTGTTGGATACAATGACTCAGATTAGGGAGGTTGCTTGGATGATAGAAAATTAAATTTTGGACAAAATATTTCATTTGGTTTAGGAGTGATAACATGCAACTCAAAAAAGTAAATTATTGCTTCTTTATCTTCTATAGAGGTAGAATATGTTGCAACTACTACAACAAGTATACAAGCACTTTGGTTGAGAAAGGTACTTGAAGAGATTGGTGAAGTTCAAAATAGTCCAACAACAATTTTTTGTGACAACACAAGTGCAATCAAAATTGAAAAAAATCTAGTCCATCATAATAAAATTAAACATATTGATTTAAAGGTTCATTTCATAAGAGACATGGTGGAAAAGAAGGTTGTAGATTTGAAATATTGCAACACCAAACAATAGCTTGTAGACCTATTTACCAAAGGTGTCAATAAAGAATAATTTTTGAGATTGAGAGATAAAATTGTCTCACCACTTAGTACCAAGGGGAAGTATGTTGGAGATTTATGTTGACTAAGAAAAAGACAAAACAAAAAGTTCTATCATGAAAATGAAGAGGCTCAAACGTTTCTATAGGCCTTGAAGAGTCACTATGACTGTTGGACTTCCTAGAATATAAATTAAAGTGTTGTAACATTATATTCTCTCTTGTAAATATTAAATAGAGTATTATAGCTATAGAAGAGTGTGGAAAAATATTTGTAATAATTCCGAGTTCATTTGGAATGAAAAAAAACATTCTATTCCATTCATTTTGTGAAAAACATGCTTGCTATCCCTGTTTTTCTAAAACCTACAATAAACTTTAAAAGCTCATTACTTTTGTTTTATAGCTCCATTTTGTACATGTGATACACCATTGGAAAGGTATTTTATGTAGAATTAACTCCCAAAATATAATCAAATTATGAGCATTTTTGGTTCTTCAAATTTAGACTGTTGTGTGCTGCTACAAAAATTGCTTTATTTTTTACTACATTTTTGTTGCACTTTTTGTGCTCTTCATTTTTGGGTTAAATACTTTATTTTGATATTAGAGCCTCACCCTAGGACAAAATATCCCTATTAATTTTAGATAGAGGGTGTTGGACTAACCACCACACCTTGGGGATTTGACTTAGTGGACTAACCGCCACCCTAGGCCTTGGGACTAATTGCCTTGTGAGGTGTTCAAATATAGAGATTATATCAGACACTAACACCTCAAGGTTTTGGTGTAACAATAAATCTACAATATGTGTCATCCAAACATCTATCCCAATTTTATATTCATATATATATATATATATATATATATATATATATATGTAGCATTAGTTGCCTTATCAACATGTGACACATGATAACTTTACCAAAACATTTCTTAGGTTTGGTGGCATTATTTTTTATTTTTTCAATGATAATATACCAAACCTTCCAAAGGCTTTAAATTTTGAATGCAAAAGTGATTTGAGCCTACTTTTTAGGTTACATAATTTCTTGAGCTCTACATATTGGTGAATTTAATTAAATACTTGTTATAGTGCTATAATTTTTTTTTGGTTGTAAGAGAAGTATGTTTTAGATGATCAGTGCAAGGTATGCCTTATTTCTATGGGTCCATCTTAGATGTTGGGAGTTGATTATTTAGATAATTATTTACATTTATTGATAATTAAAATATTTAATTTTGAGATATAAGGATAGATTATGATAACTATATTGCATGCTGATGGTATTCTCATGGAAAGCTTAACATCTTTGACGTAAAAGGTGGAGTCATGAATTTATATTCAAGGAATTTTTGACCCATCCTATGTATCTTTAGCAAGATAAGTTAGAAAAATTCATGATGAATATTTAGTGGATCACTTGAGAATTCATCATGGTAGGTATGTTACCATATCTAATGTGTTCTATCCTTGTCCCATCCATTTATATAATGAAAGAAATGTTGGAAAATCAATAATAGGACCTTATTGTCCAAGGCTAATAGTGTTGATGTAAACCTATGGGAACTCTTGATGTATTCCCACTAGAATGTACAATGTAATCCCAAAAACAATTTGTATATGATCCTATGGAAAATATTGATGTATTAAAACTTAGTGATATTGATAAAGCCACTTACATGGTTAATCTTAATTAAGGGTTCAATATTGTAAATTAACCTTTAACCAATTTTATTATTTTTTAAACTATATAGGATTGGAATGGGCCCTATCAATATTAAATCATGTTGGTATTACAATAGCTTGGCTATTATGCATGCATTACTTGGAAATATTTGAACTTAGTCCTCCTTTAAAGTCGAGGAATCTAACTAGTTGAGTTAATGCCATTTGATTTAAACCAAGTTATGTTAGCTTGATATTTGTAATAGTTGAGGATTAGGTATCTACTATATATACCTCACAATAATTGATCCATTGTATTAGTTTATGATGTAATATTGTGGGGATGACTACATACACCCACTCCTTTCTATTTTAGTTATTTTAAACTTATTCTTTCATATGTTGCTTATGTAGTTCACTTTTTTTATTTATTTTCAATATTATAATAGCTTTGCTATTATGCATGTATTGCTTGGCAAGATTGAACTTAGTTCCGCTCCTTTAAAGTTGAGGAATCTAACTAGATGTGATAATACCATTTGATTTAAGCCAAGCTATATTAGCTTGATATTTATAATAGGTGGGGATTAGGTATCTACTATATATACCTCATAATCATTGACCAATTGTATTAGTTTATGATGAGATATTATGGAGATGACTATATACACCCAACCATTATTTCTATTTCAATTATCTTTAACTTATTCTTTCATGTGTTGCTTATGTAGTTCACTTTTTTATTTATTTGCAATATTGTAATAGCTTGGATATTATGCATGTATTGCTTGGCAAGATTTGAACTTAGTTATCCTCCGTTAAGTCAAGGAATCTAAATAGTTGAGCAAATGCCATTTGATTTAAGATAACTTATGTTAGCTTGATATTTATAATAGTTGGTAATTAGATATCTATTATATATACCTCACAATCATTGACCCATTGTATTAGTTTATGATGTGATATCATGTGGATGACTACATACACCCATCCCTTCTCTCTATTTTAGTTATATTAACTTATTATTTCATGTGTTGCTTATGTAGTTCACTTTTTATTTATTTGCAATATTATAATGGCTTGGTTATTATGCATGTGTTGCTTGGCAATATTTGAACTTAGTTCTCCTCCTTTAAAGTAGAGGAATCTAACTAGTTGAGTTAATGCTATTTTATTTAAGCCAAGTTATGTTAGCTTGATATTTATAATAGGTGGGGATTAGGTATTTACTATATATACCTTATAATCATTGATCCATTGTATTAGTTTATGATGTGATATCATGGGGATGACTACATAGACCCATCCCTTATTTCTATTTCAGTTATCTTTAACTTATTATTTCATGTGTTGCTTATGTAGTTTTTTTTTGATAATATGGATGGAGGGGTTTTGAAAGGTATCCCAAACCTTTTACAAAGGTAGATCAACACACCAAATGGATACAAGGAATATTTATGTCAAAATATAAAACCAAAAAGGATCCATGAAATAGATAAACAACAAAGCTACATAATAGCCGAGTAGGACAAAATTAAACTAAAACCATCAACACACTAGAATTTTTACTATCAATAGCTAGAACCCCAAAAAAGACATCACATCTCATGCAGGAGACTATACCTATTGAAAAAATATTGTCAATCAAAAACCCCCAGAAAGGAAATCCAACAACAATAGCTATTTGTTGCGTGAATTCTTCTATAATTCAAATTCAAAATTTGACCACTATTTAGGTACAGACTCTTGCATTTAGAAAATTTTCCCAGGGGATCCCTACTACCACAAATTATATCCACTTGAAAACACAAATTATCTCCTCAAGATTTCATTGTCTATTTGATTTAATCCATTTAGGAATTCCTCCTACCAAATTGTGCATCTTTCCTGCAGAAGTCGCAAGTTTGATAAAAAATCCATCGATCTATTTCCCTCCCTATAAACATGCATATTAATGATATTGAGGGAATGCCTTTCAATAATTACCTTACTACCCATCAAAATTTCTAGTTGACAAACCCCTTGAAAGAGAGCTTGCACCTCCGCAAAATGGTTGGTCTGATGATCTAAATTTTTAGTGAAAGCCAACAAAATCCTCCTATCAGAGTCTCTAACCAATATACCTACATTTATTGGTCTCGAATTTCCTTTAGAAGCTCCATCAAAATTTAGCTTTCAACTAGCCAGGAGGAGGAGGTTCCCAAATAGTAGTTTGTTTGGTAGGAGCTTTAAGGAAATGATCAGGAGAATAATATCTAAATCCAAGAGCTGACTCCATTATCAACTCTCCAATGGAAGTGATATTATCTAAAGGAATTGCATCCATATTTTCAACAATGGTAGCAACATCCTGAAGTGCCACGAACTCAAATGGATGGGAGATATTTTTAAAGACTCTAGAATTCCTCTCCTTCTAAATACACCACCAAACATGAGGTAAACCAAAGGACAAAAAATCCCAAATATGTAGAGACATAAAGGGAGACCTCCATTGAATGATAAAGTCAGAAAAAAACATTAGAAAAACCCAAACCACACCAATGGTCCTTAGGAAATGGAGGAAGATAGATCGAGAAAAGGGACAATCAGACAATAGATGCATAGGTGATTCTTCAGCACTACCACACAGGTAGCATCTATTCAGGATAAACAATCCCCTTTTATACAAATTATCCAATGTAAGGCATTTCCCTTGAGTTGCCAACCAAAAGAAAATATTAAATTTGAGGGTAAGACCATTTAGCCAGATATTACTAACAGGAAACTAAGGATCAAAAGGGAAAATTGAAGAACACAAGCTTATACTGAGAGGGGGGTGAACAGTATAAGACCAACTTTTACTTTTCTTTCTCAAACAATATTATCCAATATATCAATGGCAATATCAACAAAGTAATCAAAGCAATGCACAAATCATCACACACAATAGAGACACCAATTTAACGTGGTTCACCCAATGTGGGCTACTCCACGGAGAAAATATTTCACTAAAATTTTCTCAACAAATCTCTTGGGAATCCTTCCCTATTACAATGTTTATGGACCTCTATCCAAAGGAGACACCAATCCCCTAATCAAGTTCATGGACACCAATCCACAGGAGAACTCTTTCCCCTTTGCTAGTTCATGGATCTCTATCCATAGGAGAACTCCTTCTCCTCTACTCTAGCTGGTGATCTTCTAGAAGACTACTACCTCCACTACACTAGCTTGTGGATCTCTCTCCATAGAAGACCTTTATCCTCACTCAGAATACCTCTATCCTCACTACCCTAGCTAATGGATCTCTATCCACTAGAGACTACTATCCTCTACTCTATCACCTCCAAAGCTTACTCTCAGCTCTACTCAATCTCTATCTCAAATCTGCACTAAACACTATCCTCGATCTAGCACAAATCTACTCTCAAATTTATCTTTGGTCTAGCACAAATCTACCCTCAAATATACACCAAAATCTATCCTCAAGCCTTAACACAAAGCTTGATCCAATCACAAATCAACTCTGCTTAGATCTCCCAAGCCTTAACACAAAGCTTGAACAAATCAATCAATCAACTCTGCTCTCAAGTCTTCTCAAAGACTTACCTCAAATCTATCCACAAGTCCTCTCAAGAACTTGCTCAATCTACTCTCAAGTCTTCACTAAGACTTACCTCAATTTTCACACACCAAATTTCCATTCTCAGTCTTCAAGACTTACCTAACCCACTTTAATCTCAACAAGTCTTCACCAAGACTTACCTCAAATCTCACAATCCCTCACTAAACTTCTCAATCTAAGTCTTCACCAACTCCTCCCTCAAATCTCTACAAGCTTTCACAAAAGCTCACACAAATCTATCCTTAAGCTTTCACAAAATCTTACTCAAATCTGTCCTTAAGTCCCCTCTAGGACTTACTCAAATCTGCCCACAAGCTTTCACAAAAGCTTACTCAAACAACTGCAATACTTGCATACAAAACTCAACTTAATCTCTTTCAAAAAACCTCTTCAATCACACAAACAAGTTTCACTCATAATCTTGTTTAACCATAAAAACATATAGAGAATGATCAAAGACTCAATATGTTTCACACTCACAAAACACTCAATCACTTTCAAACTCTCTTTCAAATCAATTCAGAAATAAAGTATAATTTGTTTCACAAAACTTGAACTATCACTCCAATGCTTTCAATCAATAATGCTCAACCAACTTCACTCAAACATCCACTCAATGAAACACAACTTGCTTACAAACCCTAACCAAGTGTTTCACTATACTTCCAACAACTCACACTATGGATCTCAAACCTTGACTCAAGATAATTCCAATTTCACATAACAATGATACTCATGTTCTTTCACAAACCCTAGCTCAAGATAGTTCTCAATCTCACATAACAATGATACTCATGTTCTTTCACAAACCCTAGTTCAAGATAGTTCTCAATCTCACATAACAATGATACTCATGATCTTTCAACATCCACAAATCATGCACATGAAAACTCACTCAAACATTTCCAACAATGCTTATCAAACAATCCTTTTCACTCCAACTTTGCATTTCACAACATTCAATCCAACAATATTTCACTCATAAGGAAGATGTGCCCATACCTTTTATTTTGATGGAGATATGTCTTCAAAACCTGTCTTAATCACAATCAAATCCTCTTTGCCAATTTCAAGGTTAGATAGCAACAACCTATCTCAAAATCTCCACACAAATATTCTTCCCAATAATTATTTCACCATACAAAAATATCAAGTCTCAAGTACACCTTATAATCTCCAAACTTCTCAAAATAATATTCAATACATAAAAATCAAATTCCTTTGTCAACACCTTATAAACTCCAAACTTCACAAAATAACATTCAACAAATAAAAATTAAATTCCTTTGTTAAACCTTATAACTCCAATCTTCACAAAATAACATTCAACAAATAAAAATTAAATTCCTTTGTTAAACCTTATAACTCCAATTCCTATTTATTTATTTCTAATCAAAAATAAAATATTTTAATCAACCTTATGACTCCCACCTTTGCAAAAATAATCACGTGGCCTCTATGTAATTTGCACCTTCCAAAACCTTGAATTAAAATCAAAGTGCTTACCTTATAAATTTTGGCCCATGTCTTCAACAAAAATATTTTATCCTTTATGACTATACCCAAACTCGAACCCGCAACCAACCATCGCCATAGCACCTTAGCCCAAGGCTAAGCTACCATTGGGCTACACGCCCACACAAAACTTAAAGTGCACAATCCACCTTTTATTCCTTACCTTCAATGATTTTAAAAAAACAAAACCTTTTATGTCAAAATGAAGGGGATGCAAATCGAACCCTTGACCTACCCTATGCGAATATCTTAACCAGCCTTCGATCACCATTTGTGCTACCCAACACTTTGGGATTGATTTGGCACTCCACTTAGAATTAATGCAAAGTCTCCCTCCTTAAACTTTAAAACATGTGAATCTCTTCTTCCCTCTTAATGCAACGCTTGATTAATCTTTTCTCTTGGGCATATAAAAATTGCATGGATATTTAAATGAAAAATATTGCCCCTTTTTATACCTTGTTCTTTGCACTCCAACATGTCAACTTAGCAAATTTAATTTTTAATTCAAATTTAAATTTAAACCTTTTGACACCTTATTATTTATTTAAATTAAAATTTTAACCTATGGTTAAAATATTTTAATTTAAATAAATTAAATAATAACCTTTAAAATCTGCTCAATGGGTCTTTTCAAGGATTTATTTTTTAATGATTCCTTGGACCTCATTTTTCTTCACCTCAACCTTTTGCCCAAAATATTATAATATTATTATTTATTTTTAAACATGCTTCTCCTTCCTTGGGTCTTCAATATTTTAGGCCTCTTTAGGCATATAATATTTAAAATAAATATTATATCCTATTTCTTTTAACCACTTCCTTGCCTTTTGGAAAAACAACCTGATGACATTAATGATGATGAAACTTGGACATCAACCTCTTGACATCAATGACAACAAAACTTGCTCAAATTTCCAACAATCTCCCCTTTGTCATTGATGGCAACCCTTTTTCCTTTAACCATTTATTTTACCTTTTTTAGTTCTACTCCCCTTGAGAAACTGCTCCCCTGATTGAATGCTCTCCCCCTAACTCAAATCTCTCCCCCTTTGACATCAATGGCAAAGGGCCACCTTTGGGGCTAAATATAAGACTCTTAGCTCAACCCCCTCCCCACCTCCTCTCCTTGAGGTGGTTAATTTTGGGGTGGGAGTATCTCTACTCCTAGCATACACTGCTCTTTTTCTTTGTCCACCTTCTTCCTCAACTGATCCTTTTGATTCCTCTAAATATTCCTATTCCTGCTTGTCTCTGGAAATTTTATTCTACACCACTTAGCCATATGCCCAACATTATTGCACTTATAACACTTAATGTTGTGGTTCCTTGAAGGTGCAAATATCTTGAAGTTCCTCCTGGTGAAGCCATATCCATTCCTATCATGAACCCTACAATTAACTACCTTATGACCAAACTGATTACAAGAGTAGCAATACCCTTGAAAGAGATACCCATTTCTAAAATTTCTATTAGTGAAACCATATCCCTATCTTTCATGTGTCCTACACTGCATAGCCTTGTGACCAAACCTGTGACATGAGAAGCAACATCCATTGAAGAAACCTTGCCTTGACCCCATTGGTCTCTTAGTCTCTTCTTCCCTGTGATGTTTCCTATTCCATATGTTCCTTATTTGTGCATTGTTCCTTTCCTTGTTGAACTTTCTATTTTCCAACTTATCCTCAGAAGTCTCACTTTCTCTTACACTCTCTTCTTCTAAAGCTTCTTCTTCTTTGGAGCTTGAGATTGACTCCTCTCCTTGTTCTCTATGTTCCTCTTCAAAACCAAGTCCTATCTTGTTTGATGAAGATCTTTGTACCTTGATAATCTTATCCAAGGTCTTTGAGCTTCTCCCAAACCTATGTAGCTTATCTTTAGACTCTTTTACTTCCTTCCTTAGTGAAGCTACCTCATGCTCTAATCTTTCACATTCTAAGACCTTTACCTCTAACTTCTCTTTAAATCTCCTTGTCTTAGCTATTGAGTTGGTTAGATCTTCTATAAGCTTTCCTTTCTCTTCATCACATTCTTGAAATTGAAGCTTGAGTTTTGAGTTCTAATTTCTTACCTTTCTTAATTCCTTAAGAGCAGAAATAAGCTCACCTTCAAGATCAACTTCTCCTTCCTCTTCATTTTTTGATTCTTCCTCTACTCTTTTGTCTTTAAGATCATCTTCATTCCTTTCTGATTCATCTTCAATAGGAGCACTTCCTTCTTCTTCTATTGCCATAAGAAGACTTTCTTCTTCTAGACCTTCAAGAGCATCTTCATATTCATATTCACTAAAACTGAACCCATTCCTTGTACAATGATCTTCAAGATGACCAAAGTTACCACACCTAAAACACTTGAGAATTATTGGTTCTCCTTTTTGCATCTTTTCTTAACATCTTCTTTTTCTACTATCAGAAATAGAATTTCTTCTTCTTCATTATCTGAGGACCTTCCATCACTATCACTTGAACTCTTGCCTATCTTATCTGCATAAAAACTCTTCTTATGCCTTTGGAAAAACTTCTTTCCTTGCTTGCCTTGTCCATCCCTGCTTTTATTTTGATACCTGTATTTTCTTGCTTCCCTGTTCTTATGATCATGTTTCTCTTCACCATTGCTATTTCCAGCTTCTGGACAATCAGATGCATAGTGACCATATTTACCACAATTGAAACACTTAACTATTTTTGTACCTTTATACTTTCTTGTGTCCTTGTTCCTTCTGCCATAGTTTGCTTCTTCATCACTGGATAACTCATTACTTGAATCTGACTTCTTATCCTTTGTCTTCTTTGTAACTTTGAAAGTTGCTTCTTTCTAGGGGATAGGATCCTTTCCTATTCTCATCTCAAAAGTTGTGAGAGTTCCATGTAACTCATCCCTAGTCAAAGTTTCAATATCTTTTGTTTCTTCTATGGCTGAAACCTTTTCACTATACCTCTTAGGGAGTGACCTTAAAATATTTTGACAAACATCTGTTTCTTCAAATTTAAACCCAAGTCCTTGCATGGAGTTAACAACCTCATCCACATGAAGTAAGTATGTAGCAATGTCTTCCTCATCCTTCATATTTAGGTCTTCAAATGTTTTCTTGTGATTTTGCAATTTTGCCATCTTGACCTTTTTGTCTCCCTCATATGTTTTCTTCAACTTTTCCCAAATCTCTTTTGCTGATGTGCAATGCATAACTTTTACAAACTCTGATTCATGTAAACCACTTAATATTCCATTCATTGCCTTTGAATTATTCAGTTGTAGGAGCTTACCATATTTATCTATAGGTGGAGTAGTTGGTGGTGTGTACCCATCCTCAACTGCTTGCCATATATCATTTCCTTGTGCCATTAGGTAAATCTTCATTCTTACACTCCAAAATGCATAATTGTTCCCATCGAACAATGGTGCCTTATTTCCTGAAGATCCACTCTGAGAATCCATCTGTGTTCCTGTAAGATTTTCCTTCAAGTTGTTAAACTCTTCTGAAGGAACCCGCTCTGATACCAATTGAAGAACACAAGCTTATACTGAGAGGGGGGTGAACAGTATAAGACCAACTTTTACTTTTCTTTCTCAAACAATATTATCCAATATATCAATGGCAATATCAACAATCAGTAATCAAAGCAATGCATAAATCATCACACACAATAGAGACACCAATTTAACGTGGTTCACCCAATGTGGGCTACTCCACGGAGAAAATATTTCACTAAAATTTTCTCAACAAATCTCTTGGGAATCCTTCCCTATTACAATGTTTATGGACCTCTATCCAAAGGAGACACCAATCCCCTAATCAAGTTTATGGACACCTATCCATAGGAGAACTCTTTCCCCTTTATTGGTTCATGGATCTCTATCCATAGGAGAACTCCTTCTCCTCTACTCTGGTTGGTGATCTTCTAGAAGACTACTACCTCCACTACACTAGCTTGTGGATCTCTCTCCATAGAAGACCTTTATCCTCACTCAGAAGACCTCTATCCTCACTACCCTAGCTAATGGATCTCTATCCACTAGAGACTACTATCCTATACTCTATCACCTCCAAATCTTACTCTCAACTCTACTCAATCTCTATCTCAAATATACACTAAACACTATCCTCGATCTAGCACAAATATTCTCACAATTTATCTCTAGTCTAGCACAAATATACCCTCAAATCTACACCAAAATCTATCCTCAAATCTATCCTCAAGCCTTAACACAAATCTTGATCCAATCACAAATCAACTCTACTTAGATCTACCCCAAGCCTTAACACAAATCTTGAACAAATCAATCAATCAATTCTGCTCTCAAGTCTTCTCAAAGACTTACCTCAAATCTATCCACAAGTCCTCTCAAGAACTTGAACTTCTCATCTCAACCCTCTCAAGTCTTCACCTAAGACTTACCTCAAATCTTAAAACTTCCAATTCTCAAATCTTCAAACAAAATTTCACAAACTCTCAACTATATCCTTAAGCTTTCACAAAATCTTACTCAAATCTATCCTTAAGTCCCCTCTAGGACTTACTCAAATCTTCCCACAAGCTTTCACAAAAGCTTATTCAAACAACTGCAAAACTTGCATACAAAACTCAACTTAATCTCTTTCAGAAAACCTCTTCAATCACACAAACAAGTTTCACTCAAAATCTTGTTTAACCATAAAAACATATAGAGAATGATCAAAGACTCAATATGTTTCACACTCACAAAACACTCAATCACTTTCAAACTCTCTTTCAAATCAATTTAAAATAAAGTATAATTTATTTCACAAAACTTGAACTATCACTCCAAAGCTTTCAATCAATAATGCTCAACCAACTTCACTCAAACATCCACTCAATGAAACACAACTTGCTTACAAACCCTAACCAAGTGTTTCACTATACTTCCAACAACTCACACTATGGAACTCAAACCTTGACTCAAGATAATTCCAATTTCACATAACAATGATACTCATGTTCTTTCCAACAAACCCTAATTCAAGATAGTTCTCAATCTCACATAAACAATGATACTCATGTTCTTTCACAAACCCTAGTTCAAGATAGTTCTCAATCTCACATAACAATGATACTCATGTTCTTTCAACATCCACAAATCATGCACATGAAAACTCACTCAAACATTTCCAACAATGCTTATCAAACAATCCTTTTCACTCCAACTTTGCATTTCACAACATTCAATCCAACAATATTTCACTCATAAGGAAGATGTGCCCATACCTTTTGTTTTGATGGAGATATATCTTCAAAACCTATCTTAATCACAATCAAATCCTCTTTACCAATTTCAAGGTTAGATAGCAACAACCTATCTCAAAATCTCCACACAAATATTTTCCTCAATAATTATTTCACCATACAAAAATATCAAGTCTCAAGTACACCTTATAATCTCCAAACTTCTCAAAATAATATTCAATACATAAACAATCAAATTCCTTTGTTAACACCTTATAAACTCCAAACTTCACAAAATAACATTCAACAAATAAAAATTAAATTCCTTTGTTAACACCTTATAACTCCATACAAAATAATTCCTTTATTAACACCTTATAACTCCCTTTATTTAAAAAATTAAATTTTAATCAACCTTATGACTCCATTCACCTTTGCAAAAATAATCACGTGGCCTCTAGGTCATCCTTCCAAAACCTTGGATAAAAATCAAAGCGCTTACCTTATAAATTATGGCCCACGTCTTCAAAAATTTTTATCCTTTATTAATGCACCCAAACTCAAACCCGCAACCAACGATCGCCGTAACACCTTAGCCCAAGGCTAAGCTACCATTGGGCTACACGCCCACACAAAACTCAAGGTGCACAATCCACCTTTTATTCCTTGCCTTCAACAAATTTGGAAAACAAAAAACCTTGTTGTGTTAAAACGAAGGGGACGCAAATCGAACCCTTGACCTACCTTACGCAAACGTCTTAACCAGCCTTCGATCACCATTTGCGCTACCAAGCGCTTTGGGATTGATTTGGCGCTCCACTAGGAATTAATGCGAAGTCTCCCTCCTTAAGCTTTAAAACACATGAATCTCTTCTTCCCTCTTAATGCAACACTCGATTAATATTTTATCTTGGGCATATAAAAATTGCATGGATATATTAAATGAAAATCATTGCCCCCTTTTATACCTTGTTCTTTGCACTCCAACACGTCAGCTTAGCAAATTCAATTTTTAATTCAAATTTAAATTTAAACCTTTTGGCGCCTTATGATTTATTTAAATTAAAATTTTAACCTATGGTTAAAATATTTTAATTTAAATAAATTAAATAATAACCTTTAAAATCTGCTCAATGGGTCTTTTCAAGGATTTATTTTTTAATGATTCCTTGGACCTCGTTTTTCTTCACCTCAACCTTTTGCCCAAATATTATAATATTAAATATTATAATATTATTATTTCTTTTTAAACCTGCTTCTCCTTCCTTGGGTCTTCAATATTTTAGGCCTCTTTAGGCATATAATATTTAAAATAAATATTATATCCTTTTTCCTTTAACCACTTCCTTGCCTTTTGGAAAAACAACCTGATGACATTAATGATGATGAAACTTGGACATCAACCTCTTGACATCAATGACAACAAAACTTGCTCAAATTTCCAACAATCTCCCCCTTTGTCATTGATGGCAACCCTTTTCCTTTAACCATTTCTTTTACCTTTTTCAGTTCTGCTCCCCTTGAGAAATTACTCCCCTAATTGAATGCTCTCCCCCTAACTCAAATCTCTCCCCCTTTGACATCAATGGCAAAGGGCCACCTTTGGGGCTAAAGATAAGACTCTTAGCTCAGCCCCCTCCCCACCTCCTCTCCTTGAGGTGGTTAATTTTGGGGTGGGAGTATCTCTACTCCCAGCATACACTGCTCTTTTCCTTTGTCCACCTTCTTCCTCAACTGATCCTTCTGATTCCTCTGAATATTCCTATTCCTGCTTGTCTCTAGAAATTCTGTTCTACACCACTTAGCCATATGCCCAACATTATTGCACTTATAACACTTAATGTTGTGGTTCCTTGAAGGTGCAAATATCTTGAAGTTCCTCCTGGTGAAGCCATATCCATTCCTGTCATGAACCCTGCAATTTACTACCTTATGACCAAACTGATTACAAGAGTAGCAATACCCTTGAAAGAGATGCCCATTTCTAAAATTTCTATTGGTGAAACCATATCCCTATCTTTCATGTGTCCTGCACTGCGTAGCCTTGTGACCAAACCTGTGACATGAGAAGCAACATCCATTGAAGAAACCTTGCCTTGACCCCATTGGTCTCTTAGTCTCTTCTTCCCTGTGATGTTTCCTGTTCCATCTGTTCCTTATTTGTGCATTGTTCCTTTCCTTGTTGAACTTTCTATTTTCCAACTTATCCTCAGAAGTCTCACTTTCTCTTACACTCTCTTCTTCTAAAGCTTCTTCTTCTTTGGAGCTTGAGATTGACTCCTCTCCTTGTTCTCTATGTTCCTCTTCAAAACCAAGTCCTATCTTGTTTGATGAAGATCTTTGTACCTTGATAATCTTATCCAAGGTCTTTGAGCTTCTCCCAAACCTGTGTAGCTTGTCTTTAGACTCTTTTACTTCCTTCCTTAGTGAAGCTACCTCATGCTCTAATATTTCACATTCTAAGACCTTTGCCTCTAACTTCTCTTTAAATCTCCTTGTCTTAGCTATTGAGTTGGTTAGATCTTCTATAAGCTTTCCTTTCTCTTCATCACATTCTTGAAATTGAAGCTTGAGTTTTGAGTTCTGCTTTCTTACCTTTCTTAATTCCTTAAGAGCAGAAATAAGCTCACCCTCAAGATCAACTTCTCCTTCCTCTTCATTTTTTGATTCTTCCTCTACTTCTTTGTCTTTAAGATCATCTTCATTCTTTTCTGATTCATCTCCAATAGGAGCACTTCCTTCTTCTTCTATTGCCATAAGAAGACTTTCTTCTTCTAGACCTTCAAGAGCATCTTCATATTCATCTTCACTGAAACTGAACCCATTCCTTGTGCAATGATCTTCAAGATGACCAAAGTTACCACACCTAAAACACTTGAGAATTATTGGTCTCCTTTTTCCTCTTTTCTATTCTTTTTCTACTATCATAAATAGAATTTCTTCTTCTTCATTATCTGAGGACCTTCCATCACTATCACTTGAACTCTTGCCTATCTTATCTGCATAAAAACTCTTCTTATGCCTTTGGAAAAACTTCTTTCCTTGCTTGCCTTGTCCATCCCTACTTTTCTTTTGATACCTGTATTTTCCTGCTTCCCTGTTCTTATGATCCTGTTTCTCTTCACCACTGCTATTTCCAGCTTCTGGACAATCAGATGCATAGTGACCATATTTACCACATTTGAAACACTTAACTATTTTTGTACCTTTATACTTTCTTGTGTCCTTGTTCCTTCTACCATAGTTTGCTTCTTCATCACTGGATAACTCATTACTTGAATCTGACTTCTTATCCTTTGTCTTCTTTGTAACTTTGAAGGCTGCTTCTTTCTGGGGGATAGGATCCTTTCCTATTCTCATCTCAAAAGTTGTGAGAGTTCCATGTAACTCATCCCTTGTCAAAGTTTCAATATATTTTGTTTCTTCTATGGCTGAAACCTTTTCACTATACCTCTTAGGGAGTGACCTTAAAATATTTTGACAAACATCTGTTTCTTCAACTTTAAACCCAAGTCCTTGCATGGAGTTAACAACCTCATCCACACGAAGTAAGTATGTAGAAATGTCTTCCTCATCCTTCATATTTAGGTCTTCAAATGTTTTCTTGTGATTTTATAATTTTGCCATCTTGACCTTTTTGTCTCCCTCATATATTTTCTTCAACTTTTCCCAAATCTCTTTTGCTGATGTGCAATGCATAACTTTTACAAACTTTGATTCATGTAAACCACTTAAGATTCCATTCATTACCTTTGAATTATTTAGTTGTAGGAGCTTACCATATTTATCTGTAGGTGGAGTAGCTAGCGGTGTGTATCCATCCTCAACTACTTGCCATATATCATTTCCTTGTGCCATTAGGTAAATCTTCATTCTTACACTCCAAAATGCATAATTATTCCCATCAAACAATGGTGCCTTATTTCCTGAAGATCCACTCTAAGAATCCATCTGTGTTCCTGTAAGATTTTCCTTCAAGTTATTAAACTCTTTCGAAGGAACCCGCTTTGATACCAATTGAAGAACACAAGCTTATACTAAGAGGGGGGTGAACAATATAAGACCAACTTTTACTTTTCTTTCTCAAACAATATTATCCAATATATCAATGGCAATATCAACAATAATAATCAAATCAATGCATAAATCATCACACACAATAGAGACACCAATTTAACGTGGTTCACCCAATGTGGGCTACTCCACGGAGAAAATATTTCACTAAAATTTTCTCAACAAATCTCTTGGGAATCCTTCCCTATTACAATGTTTATGGACCTCTATCCAAAGGAGACACCAATCCCCTAATCAAGTTTGTGGACACCAATCCATAGGAGAACTCTTTCCCCTTTATTGGTTCGTGGATCTCTATCCATAGGAGAACTCCTTCTCCTCTACTCTGGCTGGTGATCTTCTAGAAGACTACTGCCTCCACTACACTGGCTTGTGGATCTCTCTCCATAGAAGACCTCTATCCTCACTTAGAAGACCTTTGTCCTCACTACCATAGCTAATGGATCTCTATCCACTAGAGACTACTATCCTCTACTCTATCACCTCCAAAGCTTACTCTTAACTCTACTCAAACTCTATCTCAAATCTACACTAAACACTATCCTCGATCTAGCACAAATCTACTCTCAAATCTATCTCTAGTCTAGCACAAATCTACCCTCAAATATACACCAAAATCTATCCTCAAATATATCCTCAAGCCTTAACACAAATCTTGATCCAATCACAAATCAACTCTACTTAGATCTACCCCAAGCCTTAACACAAATCTTGAACAAATCAATCAATCAACTATGCTCTCAAGTCTTCTCAAAGACTTACCTCAAATCTATCCACAAGTCCTCTCAAGAACTTGCTCAATCTTCTCCTAAACTTTATCTCAACAAGTCTTAACCTAAAATCTTCCCAAGACTTACCTCAAATCTAACACAAATTCTTAACTTTCACAAAATCTTACTCAAATCTATCCTTAAGTCCCCTCTAGGACTTACTCAAATCTACTCACAAGCTTTCACAAAAGCTTACTCAAATAACTACAAAACTTGCATACAAAACTCAACTTAATCTCTTTCAGAAAACCTCTTCAATCACACAAACAAGTTTCACTCAGAATCTTGTTTAACCATAGAAACATATAGAGAATGATCAAAGACTCAATATGTTTCACACTCACAAAACACTCAATCACTTTCAAACTCTCTTTCAAATCAATTCAAAAATAAAGTATAATTTGTTTCACAAAACTTGAACTATCACTCCAATGCTTTCAATCAATAATGCTCAACCAACTTCACTCAAACATTCACTCAATGAAACACAACTTGCTTACAAACCCTAACCAAGTGTTTCACTATACTTCCAACAACTCACACTATGGAACTCAAACCTTGACTCAAGATGATTCCAATGTCACATAACAATGATACTCATGTTCTTTCACAAACCCTAGCTCAAGATAGTTCTCAATATCACATAACAATGATACTCATGTTCTTTCACAAACCCTAGCTCAAGATAGTTCTCAATCTCACATAACAATGATACTCATGTTCTTTCACAAACCCTAGCTCAAGATAGTTCTCAATCTCACATAACAATGATACTCATGTTCTTTCACAAACACTAATCATGCACATGAAAACTCACTCAAACATTTCCAACAATGCTTATCAAACAATCCTTTTCACTCCAACTTTGCATTTCACAACATTCAATCCAACAATATTTCACTCATAAGGAAGATGTGCCCATACCTTTTGTTTTGATGGAGATATGTCTTCAAAACCTATCTTAATCACAATCAAATCCTCTTTGCCAATTTCAAGGTTAGATAGCAACAACCTATCTCAAAATCTCCACACAAATATTCTCCCCAATAATTATTTCACCATACAAAAATATCAAGTCTCAAGTACACCTTATAATCTCCAAACTTCTCAAAATAATATTCAATACATAAACAATCAAATTCCTTTGATAACACCTTATAAACTCCAAACTTCACAAAATAACATTCAACAAAAAAATCAAATTCCTTTGTTAACACCTTATAACTCCAATCTTCACAAAATAACATTCAACAATAAAAATTAAATTCCTTTATTAACACCTTATAACTCCAATCTTTATTTATATCAATTATAATAAAATATTAATCAACCTTATGACTCCTTATTATTTCACCTTTGCAAAAATAATCACGTGGCCTTTATATAATTGTGCCTTCACAAAAACCTTGGCAGAAAATAAAAGCGCTTACCTCATAAATTATGGCCCACATCTTCAAAAATGTTTTGTCCTTTATGAATGCGCCCAAACTCGAACCCGCAACCTACCACCATCGTAGCGCCTTAGCCCAAGGCTAAGCTACCATTGGGCTACATGCCCACACAACACTCAAAGCACACAATCCACCTTTTATTCCTTGCCTTCAATGATTTTGAAAAACAACAAAACCTTGCTATGTTAAAATGAAGGGGACGTGAATCGAACCCTTGACCTACCCTGCATGAACGTCTTAACCAACCTTCGATCACTATTTGCACTACCAAGCACTTTGGGATTGGTTTGGCGCTCCACTCGAAATTAATGCAAAGTTTCCCTCCTTAAATTTTAAACACATGAATCTCTTCTTCCCTCTTAATGCAGCGATCAATTAAAAATTTTCTTGGGCATATAAATATTGCATGGGATATATTAAATAAAAATCATTGCCCCCTTTTATACCTTGTTCTTTGCACTCCAACACGTCGGCTTAGCAAATTTGATTTTTAATTCAAATTTAAATTTAAACCTTTTGGTACCTTATTATTTATTTAAATTAAAATTTTAACCTATGGTTAAAATATTTTAATTTAAATAAATTAAATAATAACCTTTAAAATCTGCTCAATGGGTCTTTTCAAGGATTTATTTTTTAATGATTCCTTGGACCTCGTTTTTCTTCACCTCAACCTTTTTCTCGAAATATTATAATATTATTATTTCTTTTTAAACCTGCTTCTCCTTCCTTGGGTCTTCAATATTTTAGGCCTCTTTAGGCATATAATATTTAAAATAAATATTATATCCTTTTTCTTTTAACCACTTCCTTGCCTTTTGGAAAAACAACCTGATGACATTAATGATGATGAAACTTGGACATCAACCTCTTGACATCAATGACAACAAAACTTGCTCAAATTTCCAACAAACATCTAAAAATAGGTAGGCTGATTTAATAGAAAATCAACCATCCTTCTCAGCCCTCCACACCAATATATCTAGCCTATTCTGGTTAGGAATAACCATCCAATTTAGTATGTCCATTAGAGATTTTAATGCAATTTATTCTTCTTGAAAAATCCCTAGAAAAACAAAAGGTTTCCAACATTTTCTATCATTAAAAAAGATAATGAAGTCACATACCTTTGGCTTGAATGTAATGTCCCTTTCTTAGGAACATCAAACCCTTACTACGAAAATGCAGAAATTAAGTACAGCAAGGAAATAACTCAGAAATTGCTCATAAAATAACACAAGTATGAGGAGAAATCAGCCAGTATCATATATTAAATATTGCCAAACCAATATAACAGTTGGAATGGAAAAATGGGTCCTCAAGGAACTCAAAATGCAGATACAAACTCCCACAAGTGGGACGAACTAACCCCAAGGCTGAACAAATGCAAAAACTCCTCAAAAATGACCCCAAATACAAGCGTAGGGTTTGGGGCTGCCAACAGATCTAAAACACATGACACAAATGCTCCCAAAAATGCCACGAACTCCTCAAAGATGTCTCTTTTTGTATTTTTGATATTTTAGGGCAATAACACCTGCAATGATATTGCCAAGACCCCAACCATGCACCTCCAATGCACTATGGGAATGAGCAAGACCTGCAATATCAACTCATGGAACCTTTAGGGTTTCAATATTCAATTATGATATCAACATAACATGCCCAAAATGGGACGTCTCACTCCCTTATATAGGGTGAGGTTCTAATTTGGAGTTGACATCTCCCAACCCTAAAATCACTTAAAGTGTCTTATTACAACATAAAAACATAAAACATAAATAAACACAACTTAAGTTATGTCTCCTAGTCACATGGACCCATTTTTCACTTTTATAATTAAGTGTAGGAGACATTTACAAAAAATATTTATTTTTGGGACATTACATTGAAAGCTTCGCTTGTGATTGGTTCCACTAGACTCAGGTGAGGATATGATTCTAAAGGTCTATTAACTGTCCAAGTGTCTTTCCAAAAATAAATGGTCTGCCCATTACCTAACACTCATCTTCCCCCATTTACGATATCAGAGTGATTGTTAACAATGTTGCACCAGAATGCTAAGCCAAGGGTAGGACTTGGGTCTATGAGAAAATTACCAATGTTACCTAAATATTTGGATTGACAATATTTTAACCCAATTAACGTTATCTTTTTGAACCAATCTCTAGCCCTGTTTAGCTATTAGTGCTCTTTTTAAAATTTTCATTCTTCTTAAGCCCAAACCTCCCAACTCTTTCCTACTACACACTTGATCCCACACCACAAGTGAGAATTTATTCTTCTCCTCAGAACCAGACTAGAGAAAATATCGTTGAATTTGTTCAATTTTCCAAAGAATATTTTTCAAAATTTGGAAGAGATAAAGGAACTGCACTGGTATGCTCTATAGAATAGACTTAACTAGCATAATTTTACATACTTGGCTCAAAAGCGTCCCTTTCTATCCTACCAATTTTCTTTAAACTCTTTCTAAAACCAGTTCCCATAGAGAAGTCTTAATCCCCCCTTTGAACATTGGAAATCGTAGATAAACCAAAGGAAGGGAGTCAATCTCACATCCCAATATATCAACAATTTTTCTCTATTGATCGGGAGGAGTATTTAGGAAGAATACCTTACTTTTCCTCAAATTCACTTTTTATCCAACCACTCTTTCATAGTCTTGGAGGATCTCTTTGATAACTTTGGCCTAAGGGATTGAAGCTAAAAAGGATAATAATGTGTCATTAGCAAATTGATGGTGTGAGATCGTGTCAATGACAACTGTAGGTTTGATTCCCACCACTTTGGAATTCACCTTTAGAGATATTCCTAAAGACTCATTCAATAAAACAAATAGATATGGAGACATAGGATTCCTCTGATGAATACCTCTAAAACTGCTAAAGTAGTTTAATTAATTAATTTATTTGCAATATGATATGTGGTGAATACATGCTTCAAATGTTATTGGAAAGTATTGTAAATTCCAACAACAATTGTATATAAAATATATATTAAATGTAGGATCAATTGTGATCCAAGAGATAGGAGGAATCATGAGCAAGAAGCAAGAATCATAAACAAGAAGTAGGAAGCAAAGTGTGATCAAGGAGCAAGTACCTTTTCTTATTCTAGATCTTAGAAGAAACTTAGAAACTAAAGGATTCATGTGAACAATGTATAGGTAATGTGTAAAGAAAGTCATTTTTGAAATTCCTTATTAAAAGTAAGGATCCCTAGTTGGAAGTAAGGATGCCTTAGGTGGAAGTATGAATGCCCTAGTTAGAGATAAGAGGAAGAGAAAATATATGGCAAACCCTATCTAGGTAGCTAGAAAATACTACACCATAAGTGATTATCAAGGATGAGATGATTTAGCATGATATATTGGTTCTTAAAACTAGAGAATTTAATATGTAAGTTTCATGGATACTAGCCAAGGTTTTCTCAAATTCAAAATTGATCAAGTGGAAGTGGGGATTGAGTTCAAATTACTCCATGACTTTTATTTCAAAAGGATTCTTTTTCATTATCTTATTTAGTTAAAAAAAAATGATAAAATAATGGATAGAGGCCCTTAGTTTAGGGGTAAAGATGCATTATATTTAATACCATGCAATGAGAATTTATTTTGGAGATAGATTATTAAAATGATTTTAGTGTGGATTAAGCTTTTTTGGACTTACTTATCAACTCATCAATAAGGAGGTTTTGAATAATATTGGCAATAATCTAGGCAAGTTCATCCAAAAGGGACCAATTACTGAGGAGATAAAGTATGTTGTATATACTCAAATATGTGTTGCTATGGATAATTTAAAATATTACATGTATTCCATTATGATTAAATTTAAATCAAGATAATGAGTTCAACAAGTGGATTATGAAAATATTTCTTTCTAATGTCACCAATGTCATGAAATTAGACACATGACACAATATTACAAAGTAAATATGATGAAGACAGAGAGAAAATTTTAGGCATGAGATTAACTTTAATGTGAAACAAGGATCTTATATAATAGGAGAAGCTAGGTCAAATCAAAGATTTTCCACTCCTAAGAAAGTGGTAAGAAAAACCCATCTACATCATCAAATGACAAATACCCTTATAGTTCACTTCAATGAACCATTAGAAGAAAAAGTAATACCAGGGATGAAGAAGAATAATGTGCAAGTTAAAATATAGGAGTTAAAGATGTAAAGAAATATGGGGAGACAAATTTTAAAGAGAATGAGGTAAAGGGGTCAAGGTTAATCCAAGTAAATCATCTTCATTTTCTTCAAGTAGCATAAAATATTCTCCTTGCAATAAAAATAAAAATAGTATAGAGTGTATTTATTTCATTTTAGGGTTTCAAGAGTAGTACAATAAAGAAAAGCATATGGAGGATATCTAAGGAAATTTAGGGTTTCTATGACAACATAATAAAATAATAATTATGGAGGATCATACATGCACTTTAGGATTTAGGGTAACATAAAGAAGAAAGTGTTTATGAGGCTATTCCTTGCATTTAAAATTCTTTAAGGCAGTATAAATATTTAGAAGATAAGTCTCATTGTGGACAATATAGAAAAATAGAAGAGATTGATGAAGATGATAGTGTTGGTGGGAATGGAAAGGGAGAGGAAGGCCATCAAAATATGAACAAAGAGGAAAAGAAACTCAAAGAGATATCGATTTGGGAATCCAAATAAAAATATCATAGGTATTAACAAGAAGAGGGGCTAATTCCACTAATAAAAATAAAAAGTGATGATGTTGAAAATAATATCATGGAATATGAGGGGTATGAATAAGACTCCTAAAAAAAGGGTTATTAAATAATTAATAGGTATTATAGTATTGATTTTAATTTAATACAAAAAATAAAATTAAGTAGTGAGGAATATAAGGATGCTTTTAAAAATATTTGGAAGATGGGTGATTGTCTAGCAATTTCTTCTATAGGAGCTTCAAGTAGCATCATAACAATATGAGACATGTTGTCCTCTTCGATCATCTTGATCATTAGACATGATGTCGACTAGGTGGTTGTGGATATCATGCATTGCATGGAGTGACATAGCAGAGTCAGTCCTAAGAATATGAGGTTCAACTTCGTTGAGTACCTTTAGGATTTTAACAAAGGTCAGTTTATTTACAAGATATGATCTCCAACACATAGTTTCTAATATAACAACTTGGAGGAAAAGGGTTAGAGAAATAAAAATAAAAGATAGCAGAATGAAAAATAACTAAGCTAACAAAGTGGTGATATGCCAAAGATCAAATAAGATCCCCACTATACAACAAATCTGGTTGTAATGCACCAACATGAACAATTCCTCTCCTCAACATACATATAAGCATAGATTAAAATGCAAGCACACACATAAAGGAGATAGATCAAGGCATGAAAACCAAATATATGCGTAGGCCTCCAGTATATATCTATCTATCTATATATATCTATATATCTATATGTATACATATATACATACATACATACATACATATATATATATATATATATATATATATATATATATATATATATATATATATATATATATATATATATATATATATATATATATGTATATGTATATATATGTATATATACATATTTATATATATACATATACATATATATGTATATGTATATATATGTATATATGTATATATATGTAGAAAAATACAAATATTATGACAAAATTAGGGGTTCAGGTTACCTGCAAGACCACCCAAAGATCTGCATACTGTGATGCATAGGGAGATGAAGGGAAAGTTATACAACTTGCCCATCCTTTAAATATCTACACTTCTACTATTTATAGATTACAAAGAGGAGGTTTTTCCTCCAAAAACTCATGTAGATGTTTCAATATGACTATTGCTCTTGGTGTCAGGTCATATCTTTATTTAAGTTATTGGTTTCTTCAAGCTCTTTGAATCTGTGATCATAACTGTTAAATGATTTTGAGTCTTTGTATGAGTAGCTACCACAATTATTGCTATCTACCATTTAGGGGATTCCTATAGTCTAATTTGCAAAATATTTTTACAATCAATGCTTTATTTTTGGGGTTGCTTCTTGTGTTGTATTTTCAAAATTATATGCTATGATATGTTGTAGAAAAGGACTATACTTCCAAGAAGAGTATACACCTTAGCACAATATGTTGGATCCATTAATTTTTGGGAGCATAGGTGGTTTTAGCCTTTGGAACTTTGATCATCACTTTGATGTTAGTGCTTTTATCATATTTTGACCTCAAAACTATTCTTATCATCTGAACTCAAATGAAGCCTCCACTTACTACCTGAGTGCTTTGTTGCTTCTTCCTCTTTTTCTACTTCCTTGGGTGGTACCTTCACCCCCATATTTTTGCCTTGAATACCATGCACCTTTGACATCAATGACAACTAAATATTTCCAACAATCCCCCCCTTTGTCATTGATGGCAACCCTACAAAAAATTTCTTTTACTACAACTGGATTTACTATCTACTCCCCTTAACAAGCTGCTCCCCCTTACTAAAAACTCTCACCCTTTGACATCAATGGCAAAAGGGCTCCTTGGGGCTAAAAATAAGACACTTAACACAACCCCCTCACCACCTCCTTTTATTGAGGTGATCAATTATGGGATGGGAGTGAAACTCCCAAATTACTATGCTCATCTTCTTGTTTCATTTTCTTTCTCCAAACTTTGGATATCATACCTCTTTGAACATTTTGAGCATCCTTTTTCTTGCTTATCTTTGGAAGTTTCGGGAACATTGTTCTACACCATCTAGTTATATGCCCAAAATTGTTGTATTTGTAACATATGATGTTGTAGTCCATAGGAGGTGCAAATGGATTGAAATTCCTCTTGGTGAAGCCAAAATTATCCATAGCATGGACCTTGAAATTTATAGCTTTATGACCAAAATTGTTACATGAGAAACAATGACCATGGAAGAAATTTTAAAACCTATTTGATTGCCTTGGAGGATATTATTGCATGGTTCTCTCATTGTTTTTTCTATGATGATCCTTGTTCCTTGATGGTGCATTGTTTTCTTCTTTATTGATGCTTCCACTTCTCAACATATCAACATAGGTCTTAGGCTCTTCTTCAATTTTATTTGATGCCTATTTTCCTTTTGAGCTTGACTCCCCCTTTTGTTTCTCTTGACCTTCTACAAAACCAAGTCCAGTATTTATACCTGAAAGTCTCTGTGCTTTGATAATATCATCCAATATTTCTATGCTTTTTTCAAATATTTTATTTTGTTGTAACATATCCTTTATATTTTTCTACTTCCTTTCTTAGAGAAACAACCTCATGTTCCAATTTTTCACATTTCAGATCTTTTACCTTTAATTGCTCAATCATAACTTCTTCAATTCTCTTTGCCTCTTAAACCTTCACTTTTAAGTCAATGAGATATTGTAGAAG
This sequence comes from Wollemia nobilis, assembly GCA_028583015.1. NCBI lineage: Eukaryota > Viridiplantae > Streptophyta > Pinopsida > Araucariales > Araucariaceae > Wollemia > Wollemia nobilis. The sequence continues at coordinate 1,454,640 of JAQPPZ010017169.1, forward strand.
CTTTGTCTTTGTTTTCTCATCCTCTTGTACTTGAGCCTTCAATCTTGAATTCTTCTTTCTAGCCCTTTTCAATTCTTCTAGAGCAACAATAAGTTCCTCCTCTATGTCAACTATGGCTTCTTCTTCATCTTCTTCATCTTTCTCTTCTTTTTGGCCTTCAATAACATGATCATATTATTTTTCTTCTATGGCCAAAAATAAGATTTCTTCGCTTTCACTGTCAAAGAGCCTTTCATCACTGCAGCTGGAAGCACTGCTTTCTTATTCAATATAAAAACTCTTCTTATGTCTTTGAAATATCTTCTTCTCATGATTGCATTGACTGTACCTATTTTTCTTTTCATGATAAAATTTTCTTTTTTTATATTTCTTGTATTATTTTTCTTCTTCACTGCTACTACTTTCAGCTTGTGGACAATTGGATGCATAGTGACCAAATTTACCACAATTAAAATATTTCACAGATTGTATATCTTTATGTTTTCTTGGAAACTTCTTGTACCTTCACACAAAGTTAGCTTCTTATTCACTGCTTGATTCTTCACTTGATTCTAGTTCTCTATTCTTTACCTTATTTAAAACTTTGAATGCTACATATCATTTGGATGTTTGATATTTTTCTATCCTCATCTCATAGGTTGTGAGAATCCCATGTCGCTCATCCATGCTCAAAGTTTTGATATCATTAATTTCTTTAATTGCTGAAACCTTTGTATCAAACCTCATGGGAAGTGACCTCAAGATTTTTTGAACAATATTAGAGTCCTTAATAATTTCTCCAAGTCCATGGATGGTGTTGAAAACCTCATCAACATGAAATAGATATCTGGAAATATCTTTCTCATATTTCATATTCAAGTCTTCAAACTTCCTCCTGTGGGTTTGAAGTTTTGCCATCTTAACCTTGTCATATCTTTCATAAGTTCTCTGTAACTTATCCCATATTTCTTTTGCTAAAGTGCATTGCATGAATTTCACAAAATATGATTCACATAAACCACTTAAGATTACATTCATAGCCTTGGAATTATTCTCATATGGCTTCTTACCATTTGCATTCGTGGGAGGAATTGTATGTGGAGTGAACCCATTCTGAATGGATTACCATATATCATATACATGTGCCATCAATTAAGTATTCATACTTATGCTTCAGAAATCATAGTTTGTCCCATCAAACAATGGAGCTCTATTTTATAAAAATCCTTCTTGATGTGCCATTTATGTTTTTGTAAGATCTTCCTTCAAGATGTTAGGCTTTCATGAAGGAACCGACTTTGATATCAATTGAATAACATAAGCTTATACTGAGAGGGGGATGAACAATATAAGATAAAACTTTTACTTTTCTTTCCAAAGCAATAAATTCAAATATCATCAATTGCAATAATTAAACAATGCATAAATCACCACACACATAAGGGACACATATTTAACATGGTTCACCCAATGTGGGCTACATCCACAGAGAAATATTGCTTATAAATTTCTCAACAAATTTCATGGGATCCAATCCATAGGAGATACCACTCCCCTATTACAATATTCATGGACACAATCCATAGGAGATACCAATCCCATCTCAAGCTTGTGGATACCTATCCACAAGAGACACCAATCCCCTCTACTCTAGTTTTGTTGACACCACTCCACTCTATTCTAGTTTTATGGACACCATTCCATAGGAGACACCAATCCCCTCTACTCTAGTTCTATGGACACCACTCCACTCTATTATGGTTTTGTGGATACCACTCCACTCTATTATGGTTTTTTGAACACCACTCCACTCTGTTCTAGTTCTATAGACACCACTCCACTCTGTTTTGGTTCTATGGATACCACTCCACTTTGTTATGGTTTTGTGGACACCACTCCAATCTGTTCTGGTTCTATGGATACCACTCCACTCTATTTTGGTTCTATGGACACCACTCCACTCTGTTCTAGTTCTATGGACACCACTCCACTATATTCTAGTCTTCTCTCAAATATACTCTGTAATTGTGCTTAAACATGCTCAAGTTTACTCATAAAACCCTGCTCAAATATGCTCTACTCAAATATGATCCAAACAATGCTCATATATTCCCAAATATTACATACAAAACAATGCTCATCTATTCCCAAATCTTGCATACAAAACAATGCTCATCTATTCCCAAATCTTGCATACAAAACAATGCTCATCTATTCCCAAATCTTGCATGTATACAATGCTCATCTATTTCCAAATCTTGCATACAAAACAATGCTCATCTATTCCCAAATATTGCATAATTATGTCATCAAGTTCTTCACCTATTATTCAATGTGCTTTCCTCAACTAAATCAATTCAAACATATTCTACTCAGAATTATTTTATCTTCATGAACATATAGAGAATGATATGCACTAAAAAATTCCCAATATGTTCTTCACATTCATTAAGTTTGTCGCTTTCACATGTCTCATATTTATTACATCAAAATGTAGCTTTAGTCTAGCACTTGATAACTGACCTGGTAATTGCTGATTTGCACCTTTCCTTCAAAACCAATCATGGTGCACAAATTTGTCCTTTTCATCTACTCCCAAAATCAATCATGAACAATGTACAAATTTGTTCTCAAATCTAATCTATAATCCTTGCATATTTATTTCCAATTTCAAGCAAAAATAATGCACATCCAATAATTCCTTATACCTCCCACTATATGACAAAATATTTTCTTCAAATTGATTAATCCATTTTGATAAAGGAATTAAATCACCATACCTCTAAATCTGCCTCAATGATGATGATGAGCTTTTTGCATGAGATTTCCAAACTAGTCTTAACAAAATGATTTTCCTTTTGTTTGTGCCTTCAAAAATTGGTTAGCAATTCTCTTTTTCTTTTCTTGATTAGATATCAAATCAATCATTTAAAAATCCTTATAAAAGGGATGCACAATAAAGCTTTAAAAATAACTCCTTATATCTCCCTTTTTGAAACTCACAAAAATAAAGCTTTATTAACAACAAAAACTCATATATCTTCTTTTATAACATGCAAAATACACCTTTTAAAAATATCAATCTTATACCTTATAAATCCCTCACACAACATGCAAAACATAATTTAAAATTAACCACAATACACCTTATATCTCCTTTTTCCAACATGCAAAAATATAATTTTCAAATAACCACAATCCACCTTATATCTCCCACTTAAATTTAAACTTTAATAAAAATTTTAAATACCTTTGCACAGCTGCGAATTGAACCCCTGACCTCTGGAAGCGCAACACTTTCACAAGCACTCATGACCAGCTATGCTACCACAACGGGTGAAACAAAAAGGGGTGCCCAAATATTTATCCATGTTCTTGCACTCTCTCAACAACAAAACCTCAAAAAAAATGATGTCGATCAGATTCTACCTCCTTACCTCCTTCTCAGCTATGTTCCATGCAAAGCCACACAACTGACTGGGCTACCTCAGAAGGTGAAAATAAAGAAGTGCAATTTAATATTTGTTCATGTCTTTTCACTTCTTCAACAACAAAACTTTCAACAAAATAGCATCAACTAGATTCGACCTTGCAACCTCATGCATAAGAGCACTTCACGTAAATCTCAACAACCAGCTGGGCTATCCTAGATGGTGACAACAAAGGGGTGCGATATCATATTTAACCTTGTCTTTTGCTGGCTCCTATTTTTCGCTGCTCCTCTCCTTTGGTTGCTGCTCACACTCCATGATAGATTTAATCGATTACCATTACCGTTTCAAAGGTGAATTATCACCATATACTTATATGCTTCCTAGTGTTGTTTGATTTTTATCCTAGTCGGCTCAAACCTTTTGCTTTCAAACTTTATAATTATTGGCACCTTTTTATTTTTCAATATTTTAAATATTATGATTTAAATATTATAATAAAACCTTTGTCCCTCTCTTGAAATATTTAAATCTTTTTGTCCCAAGAAACTTTTAAACCTTTGTCCTTTTCTTTATAATATTTAAATTTAATATTTAAATATTATAATCCTTTGCTTAAAATATAGTTGCCTTGCTTTGAGATATACCTTACCTTGAATAATTGTCCATTGTTTTCTATTCACCAAATATATTTTTGACACCGTTGATATATTGTCCAACCTTATACACTTCTCACCCTTGAAGAATATTTTTTCCTTGAATACCATGCACCTTTGACATCAATGACAAGTCAATATTTCCAACACTTTTTGCCTTAGGTCCTTGAAATATCAAAATTTTATTTTCTACCTTTTAGAGTCTCAAAAATTTTGATCAACACTTTTTTCTGCACTATATTTGATGCTTCATATTTCCTACTTGCTTCTTTCTTTTCCAAGGTTTTCTTGCTAAGGCCCTTTTTTACGTGTAGTGAGAACTCACTACAAGTTAAAAGTAAATAAAATGGGTAATTGTGAGAAGCAAAAAGTAATTGGGTTTCTAGACGTTTTTTTAGGAAAGAGGATAATGCCAAAGTTGGGGTTATAATTGTATATGCTCCAACTATAGTTACTCCTTATGAAGGATCTCAAAAGTACCTTAACATATTTTTTCAAACACAATGATGATTTATTGTGATCTATGGATTATTGGGGGTGTCTTCAACACTATTCTATTTTATTTAGAAAAGAAGGGTGGTATTCTAGTATGGTTTAAATTAATGCAAGCTTTTGCTTTATTTTTCAATTCAATTGACCTTTGGGATGTTAGTCCTTCAAGGTTTCAATATACATGGGATAATAGATGCATGGCGTAAACTCATTAAATAGAAATATTGGATAGATTCTTATTATCCAACATTTGGTTGCAAACAATGTATACAATCTCTTTAGATATTTTATTGTGAGCAGGATTGAATTATAAACCTATTTTTTTGACTTGTGATTTACCCAATAATGATCATTCAAATCCATTTCAATTGTAGTCTATGTGGCTCCATGATATCCGATTTATTCTAGATGGTTATATTATGGTGGGATGAAGCAAATTTTAAAGGATCATTTCAAAAAAATATTTAAAGGAATAAATGAAGATTTAGAATGCCAAATCTTTGATAACATTTTAAAAGAAAAGTAAGAAATTGAATCCAATTACAAGAGATATTAGAAACTAATGGAATGGATTAGGATTCTTATATGAAAGAAAAATAATTACTTTTTGATTATCTTAATGCATTGAAAAAGGAGTCGTATTGGTTCCAAAAATCTAGGGAGAATTGGCTTAAGGAAGGAGATAGAAATACATTTTTTTTTTAATGTTACAACAAAAACAAAATTTTATTTTTGTCACATCAAAAATATTACAACTCTATATGGAAGAAATATTGAGAAAGAAGAAGATATAGGGAAGGAAGCAATTAATTATAAGGAGGCACAAGATAAGATTTTGTAGAATATTCCATCAATTATCACATAAGAAAAAGATATCTATGGAGAATCTACAAGAAGTAATTCTCTTTCCATCCTAACAAGGCACCTAGCCTTGGTGGATTTCTTGCAATTTTGTTTCATTTTTTTTGGAATTTATTAATGAGTGATATGTTAGTTGTTGAAAAGGCTTGGAAAAGGAAGGCTATAATAAATGAGATAAATTTCACTTTTATTACATTGGTTTTCAAGAAAGACAAGAAAAAATATTTTTTAATACTTGTCCAATAAGCATTTGTAATATGATTTATAAGACCATTTCAAAAATTATGGCAAACAAGTTGAAAGGTATTCTAGATTGTGTTATCTCAAATGAACAAGGTGGTTTTGTTCATGGTAAACAATTTTTTGATGGTCTAATCATTGCACAAGAGGCCATACATTCTCTTAATTCCATGAAAAACCATGTATTCTTATAAAATTAGCTATGAACACAACATATTATAGAGTTTCTTGGAGTTTTCTACATGATATTCTTAAAAAGTTTGGTTTTGATTACACTTGGTGTGAATGGATTAAATGTTGTTATAACACTACAAAATATTATATTTTTCTCTATGGTTCTCCTACTGGTTACTTCAAGTTATCTTTTGGACTTCACCAAGGTGATTAACTATCTCCTTTATTCATTATTCTTGCAAAGGCATTACGGAGAGTTTTCTCATAGGCAAAATAGAAGGAAAATTCAAGGGTATTCAAGTTGTAAAAAAAGGTTCCTTTAAATCTCATCTCTAATTTGTTGATGACACTTTATTTTGATCCATCATTTAATCAGTGAGGACATGCATCTTAAATCAACATTATCATGTTATGAGAAGGCTACTGGACAACTGGTTAATACTATAAAGTATAGGATTTTCCATTAAATCTACCATAGATTTACAATGCATTATTATAAATATTTTAGGGTCTAAAATTGAAAGTTTTCCATCAACCTACTTGGGTATTCCTTTGTATCATAAAGAAAATAAAAAGGAGCCCTAGGTCTCTTGTTTGTATAGAATGAAAGCTTGTTTGGCAATTTGGAAAGGTAAGTATTTAATGATGGTAGGAAGGCTGCAACTCATAAAGAATACATTGCAATCCATCCCTATTTATATGATGGCACTTTCAAGATTTCCAATAGGTATAATATTAGAAATTGATAAAGCTTAAGGAGACTTTATTTGGAAAGTATATGAGAAAGATTTAGGTTTTCTCTTTGTAAGTGGCATAAGATTTTCCAAGAAAAGAATATTGGAGGAGTAAGCTTATAGAATTGTAAACTTATGATTTTGGAATTAGGGGCAAAGCCTAGGTGGAGATTAATTAGAGATAAATAAAAAAATTGGAAATCAAGAATATAGGATCTCTTAATACAATAACATTATTTAGGAAAATAACCCTACCCAAAGGAACATCAACATGGTGTTGAGTGGAAATATTGCCCAATTGCAAAATCACCATCACAGTTAGGATTTTAAAATAAAAACCCTATCTTGCAAAGAAATAGAAATTTCTCCAAGGTTCCTTTCACTTAATGTGCTTGTATGTTATGAAAATATGCCAAATAAGTGCTTAGAATACCTTAGTGATTTGCAAGAAACTAAACTATTAACAAGGGGCCTGGTTTTTTAGGTATGTTGATTTAAAATCATTAGAGGCAATCCCTAATGAAATTCACTTTCCTAAAATTGATATTAACAATTAAATTTTCTTTAAATTCAACTTCATGCAATGCAAATTTAATTAAAACTTCAAAACAACCTTTTAATTAAATAATGCTCAAAACTTTAGATTAAAACTTGCATAAATCATTTTGAACATTTTAATTAAAATTAATGTTTATTTCCACAAATAAAAACTTACGTAAAATTAAAAATGGTAAATAAACATGAACCCTAATTATAAATTTTAAAACTTTATAATATTGAATTAGGGTTTATGAAATATTTAAATTAAGAACTTAATGTTTATTTCCCCAAAAATAAATTTATGTAAATTTCAAATAGCAAATAAACCTGAACCCTAATTATAAGGTTTAAAAATTTATAATATTGAATTAGAGTTGATGAAACATTGCAATTAAATTTAATGTTTATTCATCCAAATATAAATTTACGTAATATTTGAATGGTGAATAAACATGAACCCTAATTATAAAGTTTTAAAACTTTATAATATTGAATTAGGGTTTATGATCCAAACTTTGAAATTTTAAAATAAAATGAAAAAAAATTAAGATAAATAAGATAAAATAAACATTCAGACGATAGGTTACTAAAAATAAAATAGAAACATTCTGAACTTAAACTCCATTTAAACTGACCAGTATTGACACAATCTAGCTATAAACTGAGTGCTATCTCCTGAGGATTCTTGAATAAATAAAACACATCACACCATTTAATCATTTAAAATACCATAAGCATGCATATTTTAATCAAAATGGTATTGATATATCTTTTAAAATCTTACAATAATTTCTTTTCAATTATTTTTGTGCTTCACTATGTGCTCCAATGTAACCTACTTTTGCGTTTCCTTATGGCTTATTTACTCCTTTTACTCTGTCTCTTCTCTGCAAAAACTTTTTACCTCTTATTGAAATTTCCATGGCTATTTATGACTTAAATTCTATTTCATTTCTAATTTGTTTATCGGTTAACATCATTTCGAAGTGGTTTAAATATAACGATATCTTGTTATTTCTTGTTCATACCAACATGTTTAATAACTTAATACTTGTTTATATCTTGTATTCTAATATGTGACACTCATACACCACCCTTACTATACCCACCATTGAATCCATAAGCTTCTACTATAAAACATCTATGAGTAATATGTATACAATCATGATATCAAATCCCAACAATCCTTAATTATTTCTAGCAAGTTCTGATGCATTTCAGACACGGATTCTAACATCAACATGGTTTGCTTTTCTGCTTTTTTGAACATGGAGTGAAATACTTCAAATAAAGCATGAATTTGGATGATGTTTACCCATAGCACGTCATAGGTTAAACCTTGATTTAATCACCTTTGAATAGGTCCATAAATCATGAGAGTGATCTAAAATCATGGAGATTATGCGTGTCTCCATAACTTGATGAAAACAAATAAGAAACATGAAATATCTTTGAAGAGTGTGAAGTAAAGAAAAGCTGACATCTCGTATCTAAAATTGGGCTGATATACGAATGTTTAGAAATAACCACATTATATAGTGAGATCATTAGCTCTAAATATACAACTCCAATATCGGATGAGAAATACCTTGGAATTGTTCACTATCGCCATTGAATCACCACTGTCGGTAATAAAATCGACATGAACTATTTATCGCAAATATATTTGTTGGGTGCCGCTATATTTCCTATTTTGCCTATTGTCTTCATTTCAAATTCTCTGTTATTCACTTGCATTTCAATTTGGGCCCAATGCAAAATAAAGTTTTCATCTCAAACTATTGTATCACAATTACTTCTGCATGGCTATCCCCGTCCATGATTGAATAACCTGTTACTCCAAAGTTTATTCACATATACATATGGAACTTTTTAAAATTGAAACCATATCATCCATCAATAAATGCTAGCATCTATCCACTCCCAGGTCTACATCATTTCTATCCATATACACACAAAATCAATCCGAATTCACACTCTCTATCATCTGTTATGCTCCCAATGAGTCCAAAGTGCTGATGTACTTCACTTCTTGCATTGATGTCAATGAGGTCCAAGCTGGTGTCATTCTTACTTTGTTGTTAATCTGCCATTGAATTCATGGAGTGTGATGGTATGTACTACCTAAAATTGTCCTCTTTTATCATGCATTGGACTAAATTACTATGTTCAGTGGTAGCATGAATGTTTTTGTAGTGATGTGATGGGTTTTGTTATATTTTTGTACACATAATTCACATTAACTGGTTGATCACTTCTCAAAACCACATTACATATTGGACTCCACGTTCACACCTCATTACCCAGCTTCAATAGTAAAATCCCATATTTATTGGAGTATCATCATCACCATAAATACAAATATCGATCCCACATACTTTCGATGTAGGGATTCTATGGTGTTTATAATTACCAATACACCCATAAACACTTGACTCAGCCACGGGCCCTTGGGGTGCTTCTTGATGACTATACTCTGACATCTTGAAAATTGCACCAGGTTGACCATGGGACTTGTCTCGTAGACTGTGCCACTTACCTAAAAAAACAACTATTATTACCTTTTCAAATTTTATCAAAGTGATTTTAATTTTAAATAATTTAATAATTATTAAATTTAAAACATTTAAAATAAACAAAAACACCTTTTGAACATTTGAACAACAATAAACATTAAAAAAAACCTTCAAAATACTAATAAAATATATTGCTTTTAACAAAGGGAACATAATACTCAAAAAATGATAAAATACAATAACACCAAAAATGTCAACAAAACTAACAAACAAAAATTCCAAAATTATCAGTGGGTCCCCAATTTTGGGGCGTTGTGAGGTGGTCACATCAAATGGTGACTCTGCTAGGAAATGTTTGAGAAAATATGCTCATTAGATTCATAATCATAAGAAATTACAATGCTTTTATAGCACTCCAATCAGTTTGAAATCTCTACTATTATGGAGATTTTACTTGCTCCTACTATGTTTAGAAACACTCTAAACAATTCCCTATATGCTCTCACAACAAAATTAATTTCCTCTCAAATAGTAAAGTTGGTGCAACTATATTTAAATGAATTTTAAACATTTAGAACCTATATACTTTAGGGAAGATACTCTAAAGTATGCTCTAGAGTCCAACATTCTCCCCCTTAAAGTTGAGAGGACTGACTAGACAGTCTCTCAGCTTTATATACTGAGCTTTCGTAACTCCTTTGGTGAAGATATCTGCCATGTTGTCTAAAGTGCTGCAATGTTGTAGCTCAATCACCTGTTTCTCCACCATGTTTCAAATGAAGTGATACTTCATGTCAAAGTTCTTTGACCTGCTATGGTGGATAGGATTATGTGCCAATTGGATGGCACTCATATTATCACAGTACAATCTTGTAGGACCACTCTGTTTCTCTCCAATTTCTTCAAGGACTTTTCTCAACCATAAATCTTGAGTATTAGCATTTGTGATTGCTATATACTTAGCCTCAGTAGATGACAATGCTACAACAATCTACTTTTTGGAACTCCATATAATTAGTTCTAATCCAAGATTAAATCAATTTCCTGAAGTAGATTTTCTATCATCTATATTGTTGAGTATACTAATTTTACAAAATTACATTTGTGGTAATGGATCCCAAAATCCAATGTACCCTTTACATATCTCAAAATTCTCTTAGTTGCTTGTAGATGAAGTTCAAATGGATCAGCCATATACCTTGAAACAAGAGAAACAACATACTGAATATCTGGCCTTGTGTTGGTGAGGAACATTAGACTCCCAACCATGCTCCTGTAAGTGGTCATGTCAACTTTTGGTGCTCCATCATCTTTGCTCAATTGGATCCCATGACCTGTTGGAGTTGTAACAGGATTGCATTGCTCCATTGCAAATTTCTTGATCATATCTTGAGCATATTTGTGTTGATATATGAAGATCTTATTACCTGTTTGATGTACTTCCATGCCTAGGAAATAATGCATCAAGTCTAGATCTTTCATTTCAAAATCTGTTCATCATGGAGTTTTTGAACTCCTGATTCATCTTAGCACTACTACCCATGAATATTAGATCATCCACATATAAGCATACAATGAGAATGTCTTTAACTTGTTTCATGTAGTAGAGAGTAGGTTCACTTTTACTCCGAGTGAACCCATACTTATGAAAGTAGCCATCAATGCGTGAGTACCATGCTCTTGGTGCTTGCTTGAGGCCATACAATGCTTTCTTTAGTTTGTAGACAAGGTGCTCCTTACCTTGTTCTTCAAATCCTTGAGGTTGTTGCACAAAAACCTCTTCATTAAAGTACCCATTGAGAAAGACACTCTTTACATCCATGTGCTAAGTTTTCCACCCTTTGTGGGAAGCCAAATAAAGTATTGATCTGATTGTCTCTTGTCTAGCAATAGGAGCAAAGGTCTCCTCATAGTCAATCCCATACTTCTAATTGAATCCTTTTACTACTAGTCTTGCATTGTGTCTTTCAATGCTTCCATTAGCATTGAATTTGGTCTTGTAGACCCATTTACATCCAACACATTTTTTACCTTTAGGAAGCTCCACTAGCTCCCAAGTATCATTCTTTTTTATAGAGGTCATTTCCTCTTTCATGGCTTGTTGCCATACATCATGAGCACTTGCTTTTTCATAGCTAGATGGCTCTAGCTCTACACTAGTTATTAAAGCATAATTGACTACATCTCCCTTAGGCTCTTGGGAGTCATCATCACCATACATATGCAGATTTTTAAGTCTTTTCAAAACTGCATTCATTTCACTAGCTTGACTTCTAGTGTATCTTTTCTAGAAATTCTTATCCAAAATTTGAAAATATGGATGGTGCTGAAGTGTTCTTTTACCTCTAGATGGAGAATCAATATCCATATGTGAAGAACTTACTGATATTTTTGGAGAAGGAATTGGAGTAGCATCTGTTGTACTTGAAGTAGTACTCATACTTGGGCTCGAAGGACTTCCTTTGCTATTTTTGGGCTGCACTTGCTGCACTTGAGAGGAAATTGCATCATGAGATCCATCATCAACAAGTTTTTGATGACACAATTCTCCCCCTTCATAAAAAATTACATCCATGGAGAGTACAATTTTATGTGTTTTGGGATTGTAGAGCCTATATGCTTTGGAAGACTCACAATATCCAACAAAAGTACATGATTGACTTTTGGGATCAAGTTTCTTTCTTTGCTCATCAGGAATGTGGGCATATGCAAGACAACCAAAAACCTTAGTGTTTTACATTTGGATTTTTGCCATACCATCCTTCATAAGGAGTAATCCCATATAAACTAGAAGTAGGACTCCTATTCAAAATGTAAACACTAGTTCTAACATCATCAGCCCAATACATGTTACTTAGATGCTTAGTTTGCAACAATGATCTAGCCATTTCTACTACAGTGTGGTTCTTTATTTCAGCCACATCATTTTTTTGTGGGGTGTAGGCAGTTGTGAATTGCCTTTTTATTCCACAATCTTTACAATATTTTAGAAATGCATTTGAAGAATACTCTCCTCCTCTATTAGTCCTGAGACTTTTTACAACAAATTCACTTTGATTCCCTACATTATTTTTGAAATATATGAAACAATCAAAAGCTTCATATTTAGTTTTCAAAAAATAAATCCAACACATCCTAGAGAAATCATCAATGAAAGTGAGAAAGTAAGAGTTGTTACCAATGCTTTTGGTTTGCATTGGACCACAAATGTTCAAATGCACCAATTGTAGTGGATGGCTTGCTCTCCATGCTTGGCCCTTTGGAAACTTTGATCTTGAGTGCTTTCCCAAAGCACATCCTTCACACACCTCCTTGTGTTCTTCAACTCTTGGGTCCACTTACCATAGCTTGAGAAGTCAACAACTTCAAGCTTGCAAAATTAAGATGACCAAATCTCAAGTGCCAAAGCACACTTGGATTAGCAATAACTACACTAGCAAGTTGAGCACCTCCTTTTTCCCCAAACTTAAGAGGAAACAACCTATTATTTGTCATAGGTACTTGTGTAATAACTCTATTACAATTGTTTTTATCAAAAATGACATATTTTCCTTCATAAAAAACAAGCCTATAGTTCTTCTCCATAATTTGTCCAACACTAAGCAAATTATGTTGGAGTTTGAGGGTGTAATAGATGTCATTTACCTTCTTGGTGCCTTCTTTTGTTGGAACCTCCATGGCTCCAATACCTTCAAATTGTATTGCCTTGTCATATCCTAATTTGATCTTTGATTTGTAGGAGGAATCCATTGTAGCAATGAGCTCCTCTTTGCCACTCATGTGATTAGAATAACCAATATCCAAAATCCAAGTTTCATTAAGATTTTTATTTGATTTTCCATAGGTGAGGAACATATTTAAATAAGATACTTCCTCTTCTCCATGTTTTCCATATTGACCTCTCCCATATTGAAAGTCTTGGACCAACAATCTCTAGCAAAGTGACCAACCTTGCCACAATTGTAACAAGATTTCTTTGATTTTTCACCTCCTCTTCCTTGATTGCCATCTCTTGATCTACCTCGTCCTCTTCCTTTGACTCTACTTTGGCCTCTTTCTTGTCCTTGCCCTTGTCCTCTCCCTTGTGCATTATCACCTTATTTGGATGAGAATGCTTTCTCATCACCTCCATAGCTTGTAGATGTAGCACCCTGCAATATTTCTTCATCAGACATCAAAGAACCAATTAGAGCATCAAAAGTTAGAGTAGACAAATCTTTAGACTCTTCAATAATGATAGCAATATGGTTCCATTTATGAAGAAGTGTTATCAACACTTTCTTCACCACTACTTCAATTTTGATGTCTTCTCCAAGGGTTTATATTTTGTTTACAATGGCTTTCACTCTCACACAATAATCTCCCACTCTTTCATCATCTTGCATCTTGAGATTCTCAAAATATCTCTTCAAGGTTTGAAGCCTCACTTGATTGCTTTACTTAATTGCTACCTTTATAGCTATCTATCAAGGCTGTCCATGCTTCTAGGGTTGTTGAACAAGAAACAATCCTTGGAAAAATGCTTTTTTCCAAATCTGCTTGGAGATGGTAGAGAGCAAATGAATTCTTCTTTTGGGCATCCTTTTTGCTGGTTTTATCTGCTGCACTCAAGGTTGTCCAATATGCAGGTTTTGCATAACCTTATTCAACTATATCCCATAGCCCTTTTCCAATAAGTAAGGTCCTCATCTTGATGGACCAATACTCGTAATCTAACCCATTAAATTCAGGAATGGGAAGATTGTTATTGGCAGCCATTGATGCTAATAAAAAAAACTTTGGAATAATGAAGATAGCTTCTAATACATTTTTTTTTTGCAATAAATAACAAAAGAAGATCTTATTTTACTCAATTGACTCAACCTGTTAAGTCAATCTCTCAGAATTAACCTCTAATTGTAAAAAAACATGCTTCTTTTTATTTACCAAAGTCTGAAGCACCAAATTTATCATAAATCAACCTATACTGATTAAAATAAACTAAATTTTTTCTTGTAGGCTTTTGATATATGAATCTGAAAATCCACTAAATTTAAGAAGCAAATTCACACAAATGAGAAATATGTGATCAATTTACTTTTGCCCTTTCTAGATCTTAGAGTGTTTTTGAGACAACCTTAATTTTTTTTCACATAAATCAATCCATACAGCTCCAATTTTTTTGAAAATTAAACTCTATATTCCTGAGACAATAATATAAAAACCCTCTAAATTTTAGAAGAAAATTCACAAAGGTGAAAAATATGTGATCATTTAATTTTTCCCTTTTTATCATAATTCCGGATCTAGGAATTTTGAAGAAAAAATTAGTATTCACACACATCGATCAATACAAATCCAAATGACCTAAAATTTTGTATGAATTATTATTTTACCTAAATAATATTTATCCCAAAATTTGAGAAGCAAATACCCTATATTCCACCTTATACAACCATTTTATTGAAAAACTCAAAATGCTAATAAAATCAAAAAATTAGCTCCAAATCACCTAAAATTTTGATTGAATCCTTTTATACAATTATATAGCAACCCTCAAAATTTCATAAGCAAATACCTTAGTATGCGTGAGATATTAATGATTTAATCGAGCTCTTCCTTGCAACTATGCTAAGTGCTGGCCACTTGAGTTTCTTTGACAAAGTGCATGCTTCAGATCTCTTCACACCACTGTCCACATGTTTTGATATGTCTGAGAAAACCTGCTCTGATACTAAAATGAGAAAATATGCTCATTAGATTCATAATCATAAGAAATTACAATGCTTTTATAGCACTCCAATCGGTTTGAAATCTCTACTATTATGGAGATCTTACTTGCTCCTACTATGTTTAGAAACACTAAAAAAAAATCCCTATATGCTCTCACAACAAAACTAATTTCCTCTCAAATAGTAAAGTTGGTGCAACTATATTTAAATAAATTTTAAATATTAGAACCTATATACTTTAGGGAAGATACTCTAAAGTATGCTCTAGAGTCCAACAATGTTCCTAAATATTTCAAACTTAAGAACCCAATTTTGAAACCAACAAAACCCAAACATCAAAAAAATAAGCATCAATAATATCCAAAGAATATGAATAGATATTTTCAAAAATGGAACAACTAAAATATTTGCCTATGCTCGATGTGTGAAATGTGATTCATTTTATACTCCTGAAACTATTCAGATTTCCATTATTAGTTTTGCAAGTAGGCTATAGATTTTTCTCTTTTTAAGTGCACCTCTACATTACTTCACTGCTAGTCAAACATCTATAGCTATGGTGGAGGTAACCTTGCTCTCTTCAAGACATTGCTCTACTACCAACCAAGCATTTATAGCCCCGGTAGAGGTTATATGAATCACCCAAATATTAAATAATTTTTTTTTTTGCTTCTTTTCTTTATTTCAGTCTAGACATGGCTCCACTACCAGTCAGGCATCTATAGCCCCGGTGAAGGTTATCTAGACTGTAGTGACTGATTTGAATTTACTTTCTATTGTATTTTCTTTGCTTTCATTTTATTCAAGATTTATATATATTTTATCAAGTTTTTATTTGCTTTGCAAAATTCACCTACCACTTGGGTTAGAGATCAAGTAAGGCTAAAAAATTGAGTACTTTGGATTTTCACCCGAATCTGCAAAACTGAATAACTTCATCCTTCAAGATTTAAAAAATATTTCTTTTTAATAAGATTCATTATCTGTGGGAGATTTTGCAAGGCTTAATAGTTCCAAATTTTACTATCTTGATCCAAATTCATAAGGATACATATTAAAAAATCTCATTTTCCTTTTTTTTTTAAATTTTGATTGAGTTTCAAAAGGTAATTTATCCTAAGTGATAAAGGAACGTATACCAAAAATTTCACCAATTATTTATTACGATCACAAGAAACAAGAAACAAAACAAAAACTTTTACTAAAAGTAAACAACTACAATATTAACTGTAATATTGAAATCCAAAATTTGGCATAAGCCAACTTTATTGCAAATAAAAAATGAAACAAAACCAAAATTTTCACAAAAATCAATCAAAACATAAAAAAAAAAACTGACAACACTTACAAACAACAAACTATATACAAACAAAAATCTACAACACCAAAATACTACATACAAGATATGGATATATACAAAATTTTGACTATTTTTCCCTGGATCCCAAATATGATTATCACAAGTCAAAAAATATTTATCATGATATGCATACCAGGCTTTATAAAAATCCAACCCTAATAGGATAAACAAAACAAAAGCTTTTACTTTACCTTTCTCTCCCCACCATTTTACTTTAATTCCATTAGCAATCTCATAGAGGATTTTCAATTCAACAAATGAATAAGACAATGACTGATTCTCAATTCCTTCTTGTCTATTCCTTAGAATGCAAATTTCATAATTCAATTCCTGATTTAGACTTAGGTTTGTCTTTTCAGAAATGAGATTTTGCAAGTATGAACCTATTTGAAACAATTTCAAAGCTAAATCATTTTTCGTATTTTTTGGCCAATAAAATTCATGCAATAATTTACAAGTACCTAGGATATCTACTAAATGAGAATCATTATGAATTCGTATCCTAGATTCAATTATTAATTTCCTATGGACTTGATTCAAAGCTTCAATCATGTTTTCTTTCATTTTACTTATGGAAAAAAAGTCAGGTGTTATCTCCAATTCCTTGTTAACAACATTTGATATTTCATTATCAATAACATAAGTATTCAAAGGAACATCATACTGCTTATTACCTAAAATTTCCATAGCCAATAAAAAATGTGAAAATTCTACCTTATCATTCACAATTAAAATATCATGAGTAGCATTTACCAAAACTTGGTGAGCCGTTGTAATTTCATCATTTTTCTCATGGCTTTTATCATCATCATTATTACCTTGTAGCCTTTCATCTTCATGGAACACCTATTTTTCAAAAACACCAAAATTAGGAACCCAATCAAAAATATGTCCATCCTTTCTAAAACATAATTCTTGTTGATCAAACAAAGCAATAGTTTCTTTAGGATGAATAGAAACTTCTAATTCCTTGTTAACTACCCATGAAGTTTCTTCATTTGAATCTTCAAGATAATCATGGGAATTTGTACTTACATTTTTAGTATTCCAAAATGAAAGAGAAGATCTTACCTCTTCCTCATCTAATATAGACGAACCATAAGAAAAATTTACCATTTCTTATTTTCTATCGCAACAAGATGTTCCACAAACTCATATTAAAAATGATCAAATTTTGGAATATTTTCTATTTCTGCAAATAGTATGTCATTTTCAAATTGGATAGGAATTGCAAGATCCTCATGTGAGGTAGAAACTTCGATTTCCTGCATATCAAGTGAAACAAATATTTCATCAATAAGAGTAAGATTAAACAATGATTCATCATACATACCACAACCATTATAATAATTATCTTTTAAAACCAAGGGCTGAAATTCTATCATGTTTTTTGCATAATCTTCTGATTCAACTATTGATTCTTTTTCACTTTCAACCATTTTAGATGATTCGAGAGTCTCTGTTACAAAATCAATATCAAATGTGTATATACCTAACTCAATATCATTATAAAGAATCTCATTAAATTATTTATTATAATCTGTAATCATGTTCTTGAGTCTAGGCTCCCTTTCCACTCGTATCTGATTGGCTACACCTTTCCAAGGCAGCCACATGTGTGAAAAGTCTGTAGAAAAATACCCATTCAAATGCCTGCTCCAATCCATTCTCAATAACAAACCATACTTGTCAGGAATATCGACAACATGAATATCTATATAATGTTGCACTCTAGGATTTGATGATAATTGAATATAAACATTCCTAAGCATACCTACAACATTTACTTCTATTTTATCCAACTGCACAATAATTCTATTTGAAGGTGTCAGTTTAAAGCCTAACTTTTGATAAACAGAAAAAGGCATCACATTACTTGAAGCTCCAGAATCCACCATGCAATTATGTAAATTTTTACCTGCAATTCTAATAGTTAAGAGAAAAGGAAGAGCTTTCTCTTTCTCTTTTCATGCAACATATTGTGCTTCGATGGTTTTCTTAACTTCTTTTTTTTATATTTTTTTTTATCAAAAGCTTCCTTTAATAACTCATTTTGACTGGGTAATTGTGCAGCTTAAATCAGATTAATGTTTGCTTTAGTTTTGTTAAGATCTTCAATGATATTATAGGTTATATTTTCACAATTTTGCATTTTGTTTGTAGATTTAGATGCATCAGGAGGAGATGGAGGAATAGGGTTATTACTTGCATTAACATCAGGAGGAATGATAGAATTATTAGGAGTAGAAGTAGTATTGTAAGACTTACTTTTATTTCTCAAATGATAACTATGATTCCCTTTTTTATATTGTTTCAATGTTTGAACTTTCTCTTCAATTACCTTATCATATTCTTCTTCTTCATATTCACTTGAACCAATAATATCAAGAACAAAAGCAACATTTTTTTCTTTGCTTGAACTAGCTTCATCAAAAACACCCTCACTAGAAACCAATTCCAAATTAGTTATTCCTTGTTGAAGAAAATTTACAATAGGTTTAAATCCTGAGCATCCATGTTCATTATGTTCATTAGTGCTATGTAATCTACACCAATTATCCAAAACCACATCAGAAAGATTAAGAATAGTAGTTTTTTGATTAGAACTAGTGGAAGCATTATTTTGATTATTAATAGGAGTTGGTACACCCCCATTATTTGGCTTTGTGTTCCACTATTTCCTTTGCATAGTAAACTTTCTACTTGGTTGTGGAATTTGTGGTGTTTGTTTTTGCATTTGAACCATGTCATTGCTCAAATTTTGATACATCCTTTTTAAATCTGCTAATTCTGAATTAGACTCATTAGGAGGAATAACAATATTAGTAGGATTGGTTTGATTTCTAAAATTTTGAACATTCTAATTTGGTGTTACATTTTGAATGTTTTGGTTTGGCAAAGTGTTTTGAACATTCTGATTCAACAAAGTGTTTGGATACATTGAACTATTTTGATTTTGAAATACATTTTGAAACATTGGATTTTTTTGATTAAAACTTTGAAAAGATGTTGTGTTTTGCATGGGAGCCATATTTCCAAAAATAGGTAAATTATGTGCATTATTTTCCACTATTTTGTGTGCAGCAAATTGATTTTCTAATAACATCAGATTGTTTGCATATATAGGTGTTGTAGCATATGGAATTATATTTAACATGGGTATTTGATTAGACAAAGCATGATTAATCATAGAAATTTGGTTGTGCATACTTGGATGCTCGATTGAGGGCAACTAACCTAGACCATGGATTTGTGAGAGCTTCTGTGTATGCTCCACTATTGCTCCATTGTGAGAGATTCTGTGTATGCTGCTATAAGTGTTGCTATTTATCCCACTCTTTTGATGAACATCATAGTCAATGGATTCAACACTCCAAAATACATCTGAATAGCTACTACTTCTGCAAGAGCATAAAGATCAGTTAGCCTTGAATACATTCTATGAAACCTAGTATTAAATATTCTAAGTGGTTCATTAGGTTCCCTTCTTGTAGATGCAAATTGAAGATAAATTCTAGCAGGATCAATAGCAAACTTGAACTGATTAATGAAAGCATCTTTTAGCATAGTACAAGAAGTAATAGACCTAGTTGGTAAGCAAATATACCAATTATAAGAAATATCATAAAGGGTTAATGAAAACAACCTACATGCAATATCCTCATGCTCTACCTGTAATCTAGATAAAGCATCAGTATAAACATGTATATGTTATTCTGCTAAACGTGAACCATCAGGTTTATATTTGGGCAAGTACTTTTCTACACTTTTGAGCATTTCATGAACATCCCCTGGGATATTCAAAGGACTCCTCTGAGTTTCCATCCATGCTAAATTTGGGGTAGTCATAGCAATTAGTGGAGGTGTGATTAATGGAACGTTATGATTTTGTTGTGAAGTACCAATAAATGATGGAATAATAATTGTCTGAACCTGACTTCGTCTATGCTTTCGAGTGGGAGAAAGACTTTGAAAAATGGTGTCTCTAGTGGACTTGGATCTTGTGATTATATTTTTAGGTAGTTTAATCAACAATATTTGAACCTTAAATGCTTTGAAAACACAATACTCAAATATTATTGTTATATAACATTAAAATCATAATTTCCAAGTAATGTATTTAAGCATTAATTTTTAGAAAATGAACAAGTGAATAAATGAGAACAAATTGAATGCTTTAAATCAAAGTACCTGATTTCACGCCCTCCTTCTAGCACCAATTCTATTGAGTGGAAATTTTTCCCAATTGCAAAATCACCATCACAGTTAGGATTTTAAAATAAAAACCCTCTCTTGGAAAGAAATAAAAATTTCTCCAAAGTTCCTTTCACTTAACGTGCTTGTATGTTATTAAAATATGTCAAATAAGTTCTTAGAATACCTTAGTTATTTGCAAGCAACTATTAACAAGGGACCTGGTTTTTTAGGTATGTTGATTTAAAATCATTAGATGCAATCCCTAATGAAATTCACTTTCCTAAAATTGATATTAACAATTAAATTTCCTTTGAATTCAACTTCATGCAATGCAAATTTAACTAAAACTTCAAAACAACCTTTTAATTAATAATGCTAAAAAATTTAGATTAAAACTTGCATAAATCATTTTGAAAATTTTAATTAAAATTAATGTTTATTTCTACAAATGAAAAACTTACGTAAATTTAAAAATGGTAAATAAACATGATACCTAATTATAAAGTTTAAAACTTTATAATATTGAATTAGGGTTTATGGAATATTTAAATTAAGAACTTAATGTTTATTTCTCCAAAAATAAATTTATATAAATTTCAAATAACAAATAAACATGAACCCTAATTATAAAGTTTAAAAATTTATAATATTGGATTAGGGTTGAAAAAAAATTTCAATTAAATTTAATTTTGATTCCTCCAAATATAAATTTACGTAATATTTGAATGGTGAATAAACATGAACCCTATTTATAAATTTTTAAAACTTTATAATATTGAATAAGGGTTTATGGTCCGAACTTTAAAATTTTAAAATAAAATGAAAAATATATTAAGGTCAATAAGATAAAATAAACATTCAGACAAATTACTAAAAATAAAACAAAAACATTCTGAACTTAAACTCCATTTAAACTGACCAGTATTGACACAATATAGCAATAAACTAAGTGCTATCTCTTGAGGATTCTTGAACAAATAAAACACATCACACCAATTAATAATTTAAATACCATAAGCATGCATATTTTAATCAATATGGTATGTCTTTTAAAATCTTACATTCATTCATTTTCAAAAAAAATTGTGCTTCATTGTATGCTCCAATGTAACCTACTTTTGCATTTCCTTATGGCTTATTTACTCCTTTTACTCTATCTCTTCTCTTAAAAAACTTTTGAACTCTTCTTAAAATTTCCATGGCTATTTATGACTTCAATTCTATATCGTTTCTAATTCGTTTGATTGGTTAACACTGTTCCAAAGCGGTTTGAATATAACGATATATCGTTCTTTCTTGGTCATACCAACATGTTTAATAACTTAATACTTGTTTATCTCTTGTATTATAATATGTGGCACTCTTCATATCATACAACGCCCTTACTATGTCCACCATTGAATCCATATGATTTTACCATAAAACATCTGAGTAATCTGTATACAATCATGATATCAAATCCCAACAATCATTGATTATTTTTGGCGAGTTCTGATACATTTTAGATGTGATTTTTAACATCAACATGGTCTGCTTTTTTGCATTTTTGAACATGGAGTGAAATAATTTGGATAAAGCATGAATTTGGATGACATTTACCTATAGGACATCATAGGTTAAACCTTGCTTTAATCACCTTCGAACAGGTCCATAAATTATGAGAGTGATCTAAAATCATGGAGATTATGCGTGTCTCCAAAAATTGATGAAAATAAATAAGAAACATGAAATAGCTTTGAAGAGCGTGAAGTAAAGCAAAACTAAAACTCTCGTATCTGAAATTGGGCTGAGATACAAATTTTTAGAAATGACCACATTATATAGTGAGATTATTAACTTTGAATAAACAACTCCATTATTAGATGAGAAATACCTTAGAATCATTCACTGCCACCACTGAATCACCACTGTGGGTAATGAAATCGAAATGCACTATTTATCGCAATTGTATCTGTTGAGCACTACTATTTTTCCTATTTTACCTATTGTCTTCATTTCAAATTCTTTGCTATTCACCTGCATTTCAATTTGTGCCCAATGCAAAACCAAGTTTTCATCTCAAACTATTGTATCACAGTTACTTTCAAATGGCTGTCCTCGTACACGATTGAATAACTTGTTACTGCAGAGTTTATTCACATCTACATATGTAGCTTTTTCAAATTGAAACCATATCATCCATCAATAAATTCTAGTGTCTATCCACTCCCAGGTCTGCATCATTTCTATCCATATAAACACAGACTCAATCCGAATTCACACATTCTATCATCTTTTATGTGCCTGATGAGTTCAAAGTGCTGCTATACTTCACTTCTTGCATCGACATCAATGAGGTCCAAGATGATGTCATTCTTACTTTAATGTTAATCCACCATTGACTTTGTGGAGCGCGATGGTCTGTACTACTTGGAATTGTCCTCTTTTATCATGCATTAGATTGAATTGTTGTGTTTGATGGTAGCACAAATGTTTTTGTAGTAGCGTGATGGGTTTCGCTATATTATTGTACACATAATTCACATTAACTGATCGATCCCTTCTCAAACTCGTTCTACGTATTGGACTCCACGTTCACATCTCATTACCCAACTTCAATAATAAAATCCCATATTTATTGGAGTATCATCATCACCATCAATAAAAATATCGATCTCACGTGCTTCCGATGTAGGGATTCTATGGTGTTTATAATTACCAATACATCCATAAACACTTGACTCAGCCACGGGCCCTTGGGGTGCTTCTTGATGACTATAATCCGACATCTTGAAAATTGCACTAGGTTGATCACCAGAATCACCTCGTAGATTGTGCCACTTACCTACAAAATAAACAAACAACTTTTAAAACCTTTTCAAAATATATCAAAGTGATTTTAAATATTTTAAATTAAACAATTTAATCATTATTAAATTTAAAATATTTAAAATAAACAAAAATACCTTTTGAACATTTGAACAACAATAAATATTAAAACAAACCTTCAAAATACTAAGAAAATATATTGCTTTTAACAAAGTGAACATAATACTCAACAAATGATAAGATACAATAACACCAAAAATGTCAACAAAACTAACAAATAAAAATTCCAAAATTATCAGTGGGTCCCCAATTTTGGGACATTGTGAGGTGGTCACAACACATGGAACCTCATATCAGATAGTTTGCAATTGATAGAAAAACATATTATATGGTCAATAAAAGGAGGGAATTTGGTAAATTTTTGGTTTAATGCTTGGTTTAAGCCTTATCCTCTTATCTTTGACTCATAATGACAACCATTAGCTTGGGCATGCCAAGCTTGTAAAGGTCCAAAGGTCAAAGATAATATTAATATGAGCAACAACTCTAGATCATGGATTTTTATTAATAACTTGGTTGAAGGAGAGGAACTCAAATATGTTACCAATGAACTTCAAAAAATGCTTCAAGATTTTTATTTTTCAATTTTTACACAAAAGGATGAATTGATTTGAAATATTTCAAAATATTGTGGATACTTGATCAAGTTAGGATATGACGATTTGAAGCAATCAAAATTTTATACTCCCAAATATTTTCCTTGGAAGAATGTATGGTCGTTAGAGGCTCTCCCTAAGGCCTCAGTATTACTTTGGTTACCACTTCAAAGTAATATTCTTATAGGAGAGAGTCTACAAAGAAGTAGATATCATGGACCTTTCAAATATATCTTGTATTAGAAGGATTTAGAAATATCAAACCATTTACTTCTTCATTGTCTCTTTGGTCACACCACTTGGGATTACTTTTTAAAAAATATGAATATATTTAGTAACTCCATCAACATTGGAAGAATTAAAATATTGGATTAATTATTTCAAAGCCAAAGCATTATGTATTCCATGGATGATTGAAAGGAATAATAGAATTTAAAAAAATAAATCTCAAAATCATGCCCAATTTTGGAATTGTATTATTGCCTCTCTTACATAGTGTTTACATATATGGTGCTCATCATAGGAAGTCTTAAGTATGAAAAAAAAGTGGCAACAACTTGGTTATAGGATTTGTATTGGAATATATTACATTATTTGGTACATGCTAATGTACCACCTTGGGTGCATCTTTATATTAGGAGTGTGTCTTAGATTAGGGTTTGAGTATTTACTTTATGCAATGTAATAAATGCACAAGTATTGTTAGAATATACAAAGTATTAATGATGTAAATGTGCATGTTGTCCATGTGCACATGAGTCCATAGAATAGGAAGGTGAAGAGACATAGGAATATGGAAGGCCAAGAGTCACATCTCATTATATATAGGCATTTGTGAGAAACATATTTGTGGCACAATGTAGAGGTGTAGTAGAGAACAAGATAGATACAATGTAGAGCATGTATGAAGTATGGAGAGTTTGAGATCTCTATTTTATATCAATATACTATTTTTGTGAGCTTTCGCTAATGGTAGTTTTATGAGTTTTTGCAGAAGTTTCTTATGATTTTTACATGCTTAGATATTGCCATTATCTTGTATTTAATATTGCATGCTCATTTTATACCTTTTGGTTATTTTTTACAAAGTATTTAGCATTCAAAATCTAAAAATTTGAACATACATGGAAGATTCACCTATAATAATGATATTAAAACAAAGGATCTACTTCAATCTAGGGTAAAATGGAAATGTACAAAATTGAGTTTATGAAAACTAATTTTGATGGTGCTTCTAAAGGAAAAATGTGCAAACTGATGGAGGTGATATTTTTTGAAATAACAAAGGCCAAAATTTCCTCACATTCTCAAAATCATATGGAACTTCAACTAACAACTATAAATAGGCTAAAACACTTTTTACAAGGGTTAAAATTTGAATAGAAAAAGGATGGAAATATATTTCAATTGATGGGTATTAAAAATTATCATTTAATGCTATCAACAAAAATGGATGTGGGTATTGGAAAAAATAATATTATTGCTGATGTTCATTTTATATTATTAGAGGTATTCTATTGGAAATATGAGCATATTTATAGAGAAGGAAATTGTGTAGCAAATAATTTAGCCAATCATAGTGTTGATCTTCATCTTGGTGAAATTCAAATTTTATAAGGCATCGATCAAAGTTAGATTTGATCTCTTAATAAAAATTATGCCAATGAGCTGATTGTGGAAACATAGCACTTTGAGAAATTAAATGAATATATTTGATAGAAAAGAAATAAAAAATATTTGTGATAAAAAGACATGCTATATATGGTTTAATTTACCTAACAATAATATAATGTTTTGGTATTTTTATGGGAGTGGTCCCCAATAGAAGCCTCATATGACTTATTAAAAAAGAAATATTGAATGTATCATATTCATCTAAGTTTCTTATATTCATGCTAGATAGCATAAAATGTTTATGTTATCATTTGAATGGAAATAAATAAATAAATAAAAATTCATGCTATTTTTGACCAACCCTAATATGGAGGGTTACACTTTTTCCACATAGATAAGAGTTATTGTAGATTTATTATTTATTTTTTTATCAAATAGGAACTCTTTACTTCCACTTAAGAATTCCATATATAAATTTCCTTTGTTTCAAATTAGCCTTTCCTCATAAAAATCCATCGTTCTTTGAATTTCTTCAAACATTTGGAATAATGTCTCTAAAGTCATTGCTTGCACTTGCACTTGTACTTGAATATTATATATTTGAACATAATTTAAGATTTTTATTTTTCAATTATATAAGAATTTTTAGATTTTGAATTTCTAATAGCTTTGGAAAAATATCAACTGTGGTTGTGGATATATCAAATTATATTTTTGAGTACTCCATGTAGTCTTTTCAAATTTATTTATTTGCATGTTTAGGTTTTCCCCCTAGGGATTATATTTTTATGCATATTTTAGTTGAGTTTATAACAATGGTACCAAGGGAATGTTTTTAGCCATATGGAAAAGCCCTAACATTGACAAACTATTTGAGTGTAAACACTATTAGATGCTATCAACCAATATTTGAACCACACACACAGACACATATGAGAATGCATTAAAAACCTCTCTTGTAAGTAAATTAATCTTTACAAACTAAATCAGAAAGTAATTCTTAAAGCACGAGGAGTCAATATAAGGAGTCACAGACTCATAAGCAAGGATGTACATAATTTAGTCCACTAAGGAATTGATAAATTCGTAAGCCTTGGTGATGGTCTTCATGAGTAAGAAGTTGACAATGAAGTGGCAAAAAAATTTCCCATTCATTGTGATTATCTTTCTTTAATAAAAATTATGTTGTCAAAGGACCTATAGAGTCTAGTATCTACCAAGAGAAATCCACAATAATGGAGGTGCATATGCTAAATGAAGAAATACAAGACTAATTAGGAATATCAAATGTTACTTTGATTATATTTCAAGGAGATTTTGTAGTCATAGGGTGACTTGATACAATCCATGGATTGTTAAAAAATAAGCCTAAAGATATCATATGTAAATATTTCCAAGATCAAATAATCACATGCATTCAATAGTAACACAAATATCACACATAAAATACTACTCTATTACATTCATAAATTAGAATTTCTCACATTACAAACTTGTTACATAGCATTGAGCTTTATCTCTAATATATAACAATACTCTTGACCTTTGCCCTCTAACTCATGGGAGATGCAACCTTTCACATGCCTTACATTATGACAAAGCTTCTCATGATTACATAACCTTCTACTTCACATCTTGACACATCTCATATGACTCTTCACTTCCACACTTGACACCTATCACTTATGACTCTTCACTTGCACACATGACACTTGCACACTTGACAACTATAACTCATAACTCACATGACACATAAACACTCTTCATAACTTGACACCTACATTGACACAAATATTAAACACACTCCTAATCTAAATATTTATAATAGTACTTAATGTTACCAAATAATGTAATACCGCCAACATATCCTCTTATTACATTATTTGGTATGAAGGATTTTAGCCTTCAATCTCTATCTTTTATTTTTATCTTATCTTCATCCACTGATTCTACTGCTAATTTTGTTCTTGTTCCACTATCCTACTCTTAATTTCTTTACCATAAGATATTTATGCTCAACATAATATTTATTTTGATTTTGCTCCTATGTCAAAATTTTATTTAAAACTTTTTGTGATATTCCCATTACATCCAATGCAAATATTCCATTCTTGATAGAACCCATGGCCTCAATTTTATTCTATCTCTTGATGAGACATTTTTTATTTCCATTGATATATTTAAATTCCATAGTTCTTCCTTTGTTGACCAATTGAGATATTAAAATGAGGTTATTTTTTATACCTAGAACATACAACACATCTTCTAATATGCATTTAGAATATGGTAAACCAAGTATAACATTCCCAGATCCTTGTACATGGTAAACCTTGTCATCTAATGTATTCATTGGGATGTTCATTTTAATTTGAATTGAATCAAACCAATAAATATTTCCTTTCATGTGATGGCTTACTTCTGAATCTATGTACCATGAATCATCTCCATATTCTATTTTTGATTTTATTTTTCATGAATTATTATATTTTGTTATATGTTTATGGAAATATCCTTGTCTTTGAAAAATTCTTTTAATGAAGCCTAGTTATTTGTATGATCTTGATGTACTCATTTTGAAGAAATTTAATTCCTTCAATATAGAATGCTTTATTGCTCCAAAATTTAATTTCTAATATTTCCTCTTTGCTCAATTTTTTGAATTCCTTTTACTTATATCTCCCAAATTAACAAGTTTAATTTTAAATTCTTCCTTGTTAAAATCATTTTTTAATCAATCAATTTTCAAATCTTAATTCACCATTCATGATTTTTCAAATTCAATTCTTTAATCCTCTTATGTATTCCAAATAATTTCTTCAATTTTACACTTCAATTTTATCCTTTAATCTTAATCAATTACTTTTTTGAATTAATTAATTAACTTCCATCTCTATTCATTTAAATATTTAATTGACTAAATCTTTCCTTATATCTCCCAACAACACCACATAATAACAACTTATCCTTTTACTTAAAAAATACACCTTATAACTCCAAATTAATCAACTCCAAATTAAATATGCACCCCAAATAATTAAACTAACACAAAAATATAAACCTCACCTTCAATGGTGCTTATCAAAAATATCTTGTCAGGTGAATCAACTTCCAATCTAGAGTAAACCTTCTAGAAATAATTATGTCATGCTTCCAGTCATTTCAAAGACATTATAATAACCTCCTCTGCATGCCTAGCTCCTTTGGATAATATTTGTTGCATGTATTGTATTCCTTAAGCTTTAATCATCATATTTGTTGCACATATTTTCTTCTTCACTAATCGCTTGCTATCAAATTATGGTACAATGTATTACTTTTCCTTTGGACTATGTATGCTTCTATGGTCTTCTCTAGATTGTGTATGCTTCTCTAGTTTCCTCTGGGCTGTGTATGCTTCTCTGGTCTCCTCTAGACTATGGATATCTGGCCTATGTATGGCTCTTTTGGCTTCTTTTGTCACATCTCTTGTCTTTAGTGCATCTTCACAACATCCTCCTTTAGCATACACTTCTTGAATAACTTTGTCTCCATGAAACTATAATACCTCCATGATGTCCTCTTTCAACACTTAATAAAAAAATGCTTCTCATCCAAAGTGTTCTACTGCATTTCTTCCATGATGTTCACTCTCCACCAATATTTCTTCTTCAACACTTCAATCATTCAATCTCTTCAATGTTTAATCTATGTCCAATATTCAACACTTCAATAAATCTACTTCTTCAATGTACATATATTTCTTCAATATTTTTCTCTAATATATCATTCTCTCTATCCTTAAAATATCCCTCATTAGCATATCTCTGAGCCAAGATGGATCTAATACCATTGTTTGCAAATAAGCCTAAATATCTCACATGTAAATATTTCTAGGATCAAATACCACATGCATTCAATAGTAACATAAATATTACACATAAAACACTATATTACATTCATAAATTAGAATTTCTAACATTACAAACTCATTATATAGCATGGGAATTTATCTCCAATATATAACAATACTCCTTTTGCTCTCCTCTAACTCATGGGGATGCAACCTTTCACATGCCTTATATTATGACAAATCTTCTCATGATTACATAACCTCATAATTCACATCTTAACACATCTCATATAAATATTCACTTCCATACTTGAAACCTATAATTTATGAATCTTCACTTGCATGCATGACACTTGCACACTTGATAACTATAACTCATAACTCACATGACACATAAACACTCTTCATAACTTGATAACTACATTGACACAAATATTAAACACTTCTAGTCTAAATATTTATAATAGTACTCAATGGTACCAAATAATGTAATTATGTCAATATGAACTTCACATTTACTATACTACTATGTCCTTGAAATTTGTAAAATATTAACAAATGATAATTATGTGAGAACATCCACTGAGTGAAAATTTGGTGCTACTATAGCTAAAGGCACCTCCCTTTGAGTTGGCATAGGTGAGAGTGAGATGCGTACCAGGTGGTCCAAGCACCTGAGCTTTGTTTCTAAATGAGCAAGGAAATCCCAATGATAATGGAGGATTCAAACTCTGAGAATTTGATTCTAATTAAGAAGAAAACAAAGTCAGATGCTGGGAAAGTAGAAGGGGTCTCAGTTATCAAGGTCTAGCTAATGCTCCAAAACCCATTTTGAATGCGATGATTAAACTTCAAAATTCTCACATCGTGTCCCTACGTTCAATAATATCTTACGTAGAGAAAATCAAAAACTTGTTGAGTTAGGGCCAAACAGATCAAGGGATGGGACCAAATAAAGATATGTCAGAAGACTATGAAGGTTAATTAGGCCTTGGGCCTTTTGTTGTATTTTTACCCTTAGTTTCTTAGTTGTCTATTAGTTTTGATAGATCACCCTTGTGTGGGTGTTGTTTGCTGGGTTGTTGTCCTAACCCTGAGTGGGTGTCGAATTTTAAAAATTTCTAGTTTTTAAAATCTGCTTGATCTCTCTTTGGTTGTCTTTTAGTAGTGGTTGTTGTTGTTCTCCCCCTTCTTGGGTGCTGGTTATTGGTAGTTGTTTTTATCGCTATCATCTTTAGTTATTTTAAAGGTTGGTAGTCTTTATTTTTGTAAAAGGTTTGGGGATCCTTTAAAAACCCCTTCTTTCACTTTATCAAAAAATATTTGAAAACTATTGACATCAAAGTACAAGTAAGGTGATATCAATATATAAAATAAAAACACCCAATTTGGTAAATGAGAGTTAGATTTTATATTAAAATACACTCTTATTAAAGGTTTACAACCAAGACGACTAGATAGTGTAGTATACACTAAAATATCATCACTATGTTTAAAAATACTCACCTTATCTTCTACTAATTAATAGATAAAGCAATTTAAGAGGGATTGTAATAAATATGTTGTTCTATCATATGTTATAGTATCATGTAAATTTGAGTTACTAAAAATCATTAATTTAAAAAATATTGTCTTCTATGTGTATTACTATAGGGTGTATGTATCCTTGATGATTTTTAAAAGAGGTGTTACATGGTAAAACTAGTTCAAGAACCACACTTATATTTCTAAGATTTTCAATATTCCTCCTTATTTTTATAACTTGCCATCTTCATTTATTTTAAAGTATTTTGGTGCTACTATATTTATTTTCATGTATTTACCAATTTAAGAATTATAAATTGAAAACATCTCTTCCATGCTCTCATGCGTTATTTACAAATTCTTATTAGTGATTTCGATATGATTTTGTTATAAAGTCTTGTATATCTCTAAGTTTCTCTTATTTTTCATGAATTGAGTGTCATTATTTATATCCTTATGTAACAAGAAATTATATTTTATCATGATATTATATCCTAGGTATTGATCTCTATTTTTTGAGATTTTTATTCTAATTGGTGTATTTGGGAGGATTTTATTTAAGATTGCACTTTGGATGCTTGGAAGCTACCTGGGTGCTTGCTTTATTTTTGGCCTTGATGTTTTTCAAAAAAGTGTTTTTTAACTTCTAAATATTTAGTTTGGTAATATATTTTTGTATTTTAGAAATATTTGGACTTCCAAAATGTTGGCCTTGGATCCACGATTTGTAGATGAAATATTCTTAGGAACACTAACTATTGTGAATTTTGAAGAAATTTATTGGTGGAAAGATGTCACTAAATATGAAGAACCTTTCCTCATGATTTTATTATTTCAGTGCTTAAGTGAATAATAGTTTATTTATTGAAATCCATAATTTAGAAAAAAATGTGTAGAATTCTAAAAAATAATTGCATTGTGGGATTCTATAAAATATTTAGCTAAATTAACATGTTTTATTTATTTCTAATTTGATCAATTTTGATCTTCTAAATTAGTGTTCAATTTTTTTTTACCAATGGTA
Source organism: Wollemia nobilis (assembly GCA_028583015.1). Taxonomy (NCBI): domain Eukaryota; kingdom Viridiplantae; phylum Streptophyta; class Pinopsida; order Araucariales; family Araucariaceae; genus Wollemia; species Wollemia nobilis. The sequence continues at coordinate 1,486,986 of JAQPPZ010017169.1, forward strand.
AAGGAGATATGGCGGTTAAGAAGATCAAAGGTGGTATATAAATGGATGATTGGTAGAGTTAACATAGCAAACAATCTAAATGAAATATCCTATAGCAAATAAATTGATGATACAAGGAAGTAGATTAAAAAAGTAGGCCATCATACCCCTACCATTGGAGGTATAGATTCTTGTTTGAGGTTATTTATGTGTGATATGGACCAAAACTTAACGAAAGGTACAATTAAAAAAAATTGTTAGGAAACGAGGGAGGGATGGCTTCAGCACCAGGTTACTGGGACTAACCATTCCCACTTCTCCATTTCCATGCCCCCCTCCCGGGTCTGCTCTCAGGCCTAGTTTCTAGGTTCCCCTATTTTCTCAGGTTTCCCTCTTGACGGGGTTGCTGGTCTGCAAGGAGGGTTTGGTGGTTTCTTGCCCTGAGTTTCCTGGTTCGACGGGTTTCCAGCATGCTTTTGAGGCTATTGAAAAAGGGTTGGATCTGGTTTTCTGGTTGCTGCTCGGGATCTTCATCTACATTCTTTTGGCTTTGGGGGGTGCCTTTTCCCATAGATGGTCTTCTCAGTCATCCCATGAAACCCTTGTCTTCGGGATCTCCTTGTAGATCCAGGGTTTGTTTATTCTTATGGATGGATCTCAGGGATATTTTTGTAGTCTGTTGTTTGGATTCTGGGGGGTGCCCATGCATGCAGCTACATCTCTCTTTAGATCCATTCCCTGACAGACAATGGTGGGGTTAGAAGTTTTCTTAATGGTGGTTTTAATGGCTTGTTTCCTTGCAGGGTTTGATCTTGGGATGGGGGCTCAAGATCTTACAATGCAATGGCTTTCGCTATTTTTTCTACCCGTCAAAATCCTTCTCAGTCATGGACGCTCACGGGACAGCTTCCCTGTCTCTTCTCTGCAGCTTGCATCCCAGATCGGGGTTCCTGTTAGATAGGGGTTGTGTTCTTCTGGGCATGCTGTTGGTTTTCCTGCTGGACGGGATCCACGAGTTTGCGGGTTTTTCTGTAGGTTCAGGGCATGCTGGTTTTCCCTGATGGGGGGTCATGGGTTTGTCTGCAGGTCTTGGGCGTACTGCTAGTTTTTCCCGCTAGGCGGTTTCGCCTTCTCTTGCTGGTTTCTCTGAAGGTGGGATTCTGGGCATGCTGCTATTTTTTTCCTACAAGGCAGGATTTCCTGTTGCTGTTGGGTTTCCCACGGGGCGGGACCTTCCCTTGCTGCTAGTTTTTTTCCCATTGGGTGGGACCCTTCACACCCGGTTTAGGGTTGGTTTGGTGGTTTTCCCACAAGTGAGATCTTCCAATTTTGTTGGTTTTCCTGCTAGGTGGGATTTCTCAAACATGCCGGTTTAGGGTTTGCGTGCCTTTCCTGCTTGGCGGGATTCCTAAACATGCTTGTTTTCCCCTCGTGGCAGGATTTCCAGATTGTGCAATTTTTTCCCCACGAGGCGGGATTGTAATTTTTTCTGTTGTTTTCCCTGCTGGGAAGGTTTTTAAATTTGCTAGGGTCCCCGCTGGGTGGGATTTTCCCTTTTTTATTGTCGATTTTTCCCGTTGAGCGGGATTTCCTTTATGGTGGTCTTCAGATGTTTCCCGCTAGACGGGATTTTATATTCATCCTTGTAATAAGTATCCCACTGGGTGGGATGTGTCATTTGAGTTTTAACCCTCCGTTTGGTCTTTTGACCTGTTGTAAGAAGGTTTTTGGGATCCTTTCGAAACCCGCTTGTAATATAATTCCAACTTACCAAAAAAAAAAATTGTTAGGAAACAAAATTTGATAGGTCCCAAATAATTAAATATGTCCATAATCAAGGTCATTTTTATAGGAGTCAAAAGGATTCCCAACATCATTAGCATGTATGGTGTGCACTAATAAAACTAATCAAGAGTTGGGTATGCTAGAGAAATGGTACAATAAAAATGGGCCTATGCCTTATTAGGTAGCATGATAATGAACGCCATAAAAATTGGGTCAATGAAGAGGTTGCATTTCAACTTCAATTCTAGTCCTCTCCTTATATGTTGATGATTTATTATTAATATTTAAAGAGTGGAGTAAAATAATATGAGAATGATTTGTGGTGATTCCATGCATATAGACCAAATTATATAAACAATGATATCATTTAGTTTGATGATTTTCACTTGCAAAAAGGAAAATATATTGTTGGGAAATTATCATAAATTATAGTGTAATCACTTTCTATAAATATCCTTTGCTTAAAAGTAAAAAAAATAACTACTAGTATAACTAAAACATATCAATTTTTAAATACATCAAAAATAAAATCACTCACAATATATAATTAAAATTTAACATACATTAACACTTTTGAGTAGGATTTTATATCCTATAGATGCATAATGACTTCTTGAAGTGGATGATCTATTCCTAGAACCATTATTGAGCTATAGCCTATCCCTTTACCATGCTCCTCACATGAGGCCACAGATCCCACTTCATTAGTATTCCATATCTCCAACCTAGGTGTACCCAAGGATCTTCACTTCTATAGTCAAAAGTAGAATATGTACTTATATGTGTAATTCCATGACCAATAATATTAGATAAAAAAATAATCACTACCTTAGGGTTTGGAGATGCTGGAGATGTTGGGTCTGGAGATGCTGAAAGATGTTGGTGATGCTGGGTAGAAGCAAGGATGTGGTCAGGCTTCTCTACTTTGGAGCTCTTTCTTTGGGGTTGTGTTCATCATTGTAGTGGGCTTGGAGCCCACATGAATTGGTATATATTTTATCCCTAATTTTTTGATAATCCACAAGGAGGTTCCTTTGGTTATACTATCCTTGGAGTTTGTCCTAGGCAAGATTGATTTTTGTCTTCTGGCCAAATATTCAAACAGACCTATGGCTTTTTGTAGCATGTTTACTACTAGAAGGGGTTTTTCTTAGATGCATTATTTTGTTGTGCATAGGAACTCAGTTGATATTAGATATACTTCTTTGGCTATTCTTTCAGTAGTATTGGGTCTTTATGGGATAATGGCTTCTTACTACTTGTTGATGTAAACATGTATTTAGTCAATCCTTGTTTATTTTCTAACCCTAGAACTACCATGGTTGAGAACACAAATGCTAAGGCAGATCCTTGGTGATTCTTACAGGCTATCTCCCTCATGTTGGGAGGGAGAAAGACTTAATTCTTTAAAATTTTTGCTTGCAGGGTTCTGGTTGTGTGGGGCTCTACAACTACTCCTAGAGATTTCTTGGCTGAGTTTGTGGATCTATTTTTTGGATATTGGGAAATATCCTCAAGAGGTCTCTATGCTGAGAGGCTTCATATTTTTGAGTTTTCCTCATGGTTTACATTTTTGTTCCCTTGGCCTCTATTTTTGGGAGGGTTTTTGGGTTCTAGAACACATGATTCTTGCTATTGCAGGTCTGGATTTGTTCCTCCTAGTGGTATTTGATTTTAGGAAGTTTTCCTAGGAGACCTACGTTTTGATCTCCTTATTGGGCAGAAGGCTACTATTTTTTAAATAATGATAGAGTGCTTGTTAGAGATTGGATTGATTGGCAGGAATATCATCTCAACAATTTTTTGGATTGACGCTAATATATTTGATATTTCTCGCTTTAGGCTTATTATTTCTATGGATGTTTTAAGATCTATGTATCTGATCTCGAGGTAATTTTTTTTGTTTTGTTTATCTTTCTTGAAAGGCCAAGATGTTATCTAAGATTGGCTCATCTAGAAGAAAAGTCTATACAAAGGTCTCTTGGTATAAGTCTAAATATTTTATTTTTTTGACTTTAAGTTTGATATTCCTAGTTCCCAATGGAGATGGATCCATTTTTGGGGGACATGCTAGTTTTGTGGTTGTTGGATTAACCTTTCAGATTTTCTCAACTGGTTGATGGAAATTTCTTTCTCTTTTGAGCAAGAAATATATTTTGAATTCAAAATTGAGCAATATATTTGGGTCCATGGCTATTTGTTTGTCATGACCCTTCCTAGCAGACTATATGGCACAAAGAAACAATGTATTAACCTATGATGTGGTGATACTTAGTTTGAACAATTGAACCAACTATATGATGTTTAGTTGATTTAGAAGGGCATGTTATCGCTAACATATTGCCAAGTGTGCAGGATCAGGTACACTCATAGGTGGAGAAGGCAGAAGCATCCACCAAAAATGAGGGTACTTAAGATCAGGGGAAATGATGATTAAGGTACTCGGAGGTAACATGGATAGATACCTTCATATAGGCATGCATTATCGGAAGGGATAATCATCGATGACTGATCACCTTGAGCCTTAGTTGATAGCCTAGTAGCTATCATAAAATCTTTGGCTGAGATAGGTGATTGGGTTGATGGAAAGATTCCCTCTTTGTTGTTTTATAAATTTGATTGCTCTCTACTGCATCATGGCTTGGGTAGCATAATGTTGGAATTTCAATAGGAGAACAACTGCAAAATGTATGTGGATGCATAAAGTAAACTGTTATGTTGAAGTGATAATAGAGCATCATTTTTATGAAGGAAAGTAAATTAAATTTAAATGCTAAATGAAGATTCATTTAAATTAATTAATGAGGTTTTGATTAAATAATGATATGATTCATTTAAACTCATTAGTAAACTTCATTTCAATTAATAAATGAGAGTTCATTTAAAATAATTAAAGAAGTTCATTTTAATGATAATGTAAATTCATTAATAGACTTTAATTAAGTGAAATGAATGAAAAATCCATTTAAGATAAATAGAAATATTTTATTTTAAAGAAAGAGCAATTATGAAATTGTTTTAAATAAAAGAAATATATTTTAAATGGTGATAAAATATCATGTAAAGGATATTTTATTAAAAAGGGTACCATTCTTCATTTTAATAATGTAAATATCCCTTTCCCCTATATAGTGCAATCTATGTAAATAATCTAGGGGGCTATTAATTTCCAAAGATGGAAATTATGGGTAAAAGAACTGTTTGCCACCAAGGAAAAAGAGGATGAGGGATGGAAGCATTGAAGAAAGGGGAGCTCGAGGTTGGCTCGAGATTCGAGGAGGGACGATAGATGAGCCACCTAGAGCAAAGGAGCACATAAGGTGCAAGGGAGGAAAAAAACAAGGAAGAAGGTAGAAGATAGAGGAGGACGCAGACCAGGTGATCGAGAAAGATAGGAGCATGCAACAAGCAAAGGGAGAGGTAGCCAAGACACCACCAGATTCTATTTCGTAGGAGTATTAAGGTTGGAGGGTTTTAAAACTTTATCCATTTATACATGTGTTTGTATGATGAATGATTTAGATTGAAACCTAGTTATACTCCCCTGTAGCATGATAATCCCTTTGAAAGGTTTGGAAACCAACCTGTATCTATGTATTTGAAGCATTTGTGTTTAGATCTTTAGAGTGAAGCACTTGTGTTTAGATCTGCAGTGGAGCATGTTTTAAATGTATTTATAAACCACACTATTAAATTAACTTGTAGTGGAAAACCACCCTATTAGGAACATAGTTTAAAACCACCTATGTTAAGTAGGAGTGTTGTGTTTGAAAAGCATCACTTGTAGTGGAAAAACCACCTATGTTAAGTAGGAGTGCTATGTTTGAAAAGCACCACTTGTAGTGGAAAAACCACCTATGTTAAGTAGGAGTGTTGTGTTTGAAAAGCACCACTTGTAGTGGAAAAACCACCTATGTTAAGTAGGAGTGTTGTGTTTGGGAAGCACTACTTGTAATGGGAAACCACCCACATCTATGTGGGAGTTCCATTGCTACGTAAGCTCAGTCCCTTTGGGATAGGTAGTGGTGGTAGAAAAGAAAGCCTAGCACCTAGTTTTACCTTGTTTGGACTCTAAGTTTGGTAGTCCTTTGACCTTTCTGCAGAGGTTGTTTCACATCCGCCATGAAGGCGTATTAGTCTAAGGTTGTGAATATTTGATTAGTAAGGTTTACCTATGTAATTTTAATTAAAAAGAAACCTTTGATTAATATGAATTATCTTAGGAGATTTTAATTAAAGAGAAACCTTTGATTAATATGAATTATCTTAAGATATTTTAATTAAAGAGAAACCTTTGATTAATATGAATTATCTTAGGAGATTTTAATTAAAGAGAAACCTTTGATTAATATGAATTATCTTAAGAGATTTTAATTAAAGAGAAACCTTTGATTAATATGAATTATCTTAAGAGATTTTAATTAAAAGAAACCTTTGATTAATATGAATTATCTTAAGAGATTTTAATTAAAATTATATATTTAAACTTTGATTAATATGAATTATCTTAGGAGATTTTAATTGAAATGAGACCTTTGATTAATATGAATTATCTTAAGAGATTTTAATTAAAGAGAGACCTTTGATTAATATGAATTATCTTAAGAGATTTTAATTAAAGTAAGATCTTTGATTATTATGAATTATTTTATGAGATCTTAATTAAAGTAAGACCTTTAATTAATAAGATTTACCTTATGTGATTTTAATTAAAGTAAGACCTTTGTTTAGTAAGATCATGAAGTGGTTATTTTTAACTAAAGTAGTGAATCTTTAGATAAGGTTGTGAATCTTTAATTGAGGTTATGAATCTAAGATTAAGGTTGAAAATATTTGATTAGTAAGTCTATGATGTAGACTTTACTTAAAAGTGTTTAAATAAAGGTTTGAATGAATGAAGGATTGTTTTAGAGGTTAAAGGTATGGGACTTTAATGCTTTAAAACAAGTATTAGATTTGATTTGAATTGTGAATTAAAAGGATGTTAGATTTATTCTTTGAATTGAAGTTATGGGGCTTTGATTTAGGGAATGAATGAAGGATTATTTTAGAGGTTAAAGGTATGGGACTTTAATGCTTTAAAACAGTATTAGATTTGATTGGAATTGTGAATTAAAAGGATGTTAGATTTATTCTTTGAATTGAAGTTATGGGGCTTTGATTTAGTGAATGAATGAAGGATTATTTTAGAGGTTAAAGGTATGGGACTTTAATGCTTTAAGACATGAATAGATTTGATTAAAGTTAGACCTTGATCTAAGTAGTACATGTTGGATGGCTCTCTAAGGGAACTTGAGAGGTGAAGATAAAAGTAAAGGATCTTTTATAATATCCACTATGCATTAGATGGTTGGAAACTTAATTGAATTTTGTATAGTTGCAATTTGGTAAAGTAAATGAATAGATGCATTTAGAGGTATGCCTATCCTGAACCATGAGTACCCTGATCCCCTACTACCCTCAAAGAACCAATGGGAAGCAAGGAGAAGCAAGGAGTTCAATGGAAACAAAGTATAGGTAATTTATATTTTATGTTGATTTACTTATGCTCAAATAGACTAGAATTGTGGGGAGATATCCCTGATGCAGTTAATGTAATATTATTTAAAGTAAGAAGGATTTACCATGCAATATTTAATGCAATAACTATTTATTGGTTTAGAGAAGGTACTTTTACTTTATTTCCATGTTTGGTTATAATATGTAATTGATTCTCTTTTCATTGATGATATTCTCTTTTAGTGTTAATCCTTCCTTTATTTTTTGGATGCTTAGTGATTACTCTTTGTTGTTTTAGTATCTAGATGTATTCTTGTTTGGTTGCTTAATAATAGAAATCCAAGAGTAGAGTTCTAGGGTGAACTCAGAGGTGACCTAAGGGAATTAAGAACCCCTTAGGGTGAACATAGGAGACCTAAGGGAATTGAGACCCCTTAGGGAGATAAAGGACTAAGTTGTGGAGAGACTACATCTGAGTTAAGATAGCTCATCATGTAGATGATATGGATAGCTTAACTCATAATACTCATAGCATACCTACACATAATGACTTGTGTATGGTATGGAGATGCATGTATACCTTCGATGGACTGAGGGTGATAAGTCTAGCTCATCAAGAGTGATGGGATAGATAGGCTTATTTGTAGTAACACATGATACGCCTACATAGATGGGACTTGTGTTAGGGTACCTCATGAGATGTAGCTTTCAGGAAAACTTAGGGGATTTAAACTTTAGGTAAATATTAGTTGGGTTAGGGGTTCATGAAGGGTTCATGTATCTCTCTCCTTAGTAAAAAAAAACTTTTTCTATTTTTGTATTTTTCTATTTGTGTATTTTTGGGTCATTACATTTGGTATCAGAGCTCTAGGTATGAGGGTATAGAGCTTCTATGTGTGCTAAAGGGAATTAGATGTCTCCAATGAAGGCTTGCTTAAGGTAAAGGCTAAATCTGGGATGATCTAGAATACCCTATTTGCTAGAATCTGATGGGAATTAACCCCAAGGGAGAGTGGATGTTAGGATACCTTAGTATGGGCTTTGATATCAATGACACATCCTAGCCTGGGATATTACCCTAGTTAGATTGTTAATGCATCTAGCAAGAGAACTCTGTATTATGGCTTGAATTAGAGATACAACTTAAGATGAAACTATAATCTAATCTTCTTTCTTGGATGGAACCAGGTTAAGATGCCACCTAAGACCAGAAGAGGGAGGCCTACACCTAGAAAAACTTGAAAAAGTAATGTCGAAGAAGAAAACCAGGATGGGGGACCAATAAGCCCCAATAGGGAGGTAGAAGACCTCACCGCTATGATCACTGCTATGCAGGATCAGATAAGACAATTGTTGGAAATAGCTATAAACCAGAATTTACAAGTTCGAGGCTCAGAGATTGGTCTAGATAGTGGACTAACTATAGAACAAGTGCAAGCCAGAGCCTTAGCAGAAAAGGAAATAGCTAGGGACATGAAAAACATTAGTATCTCCAAGTTTTATGGGGAGGGCGAAGGGGATGCAGCGGAAGCATGGCTGAGAGAAGTAGAGGTTCACTTTATGATAAAAGGCTACTCATCAAGAACTCAAACACTTTGGGCTATGATCAACCTAGAAGGGGCTACTCTAGAATGGTGGGAAACCCACTATGAGGAAACTAATATTGAACCTATTGACACTCCATGGGAAGAATTTATAAACATATTTAAGAAGATATTCCTAATAGAGCATTTCTATACCTTAAAGTTTGAGGAATTTGCTAGTCTAAAACAAGGAACCAACATAGTAGAGGTGTACTATAAGAAGTTGGTAAGATTGTTTAAATATGTACCTATTTATAATGAGAAAATGTGGGTTCACAAGTTCACTCTTGGATTGGAGTCTAGGTTAAAGCATGATGTAGACATGCAGGAGCCTAAATAATTGCAAAAGGTATATGACCTAGCAAAGAAAGTAGAGTCACACTTCTATTATAAATACGACACCCTACCCGAGCAAGCTCGGTAGGAGCTAAAGAAGAGGAATAGTGATGGGTTTGTAAAATGGGAGGCTGATCAAGATCGAAAGGCTAAGAACCCCCAAAATCCTGAGAAGAAACCTAATGGAAATCAGAAGAAGTTCAAGAAGAACTTTCATAGGAAGGATAACAAACCCAATAATACGAAACCTCAACCACAGAAGTTGCAAGCTCCAACTCCAGCAGTTAAAATAGGGTATCAAAAACCTAAAAAATAGCAAGGACCCAAGGAAGGGTGCTACAATTTTTGGGGACCTCATTACTATAATCAATGTCCATATCGAGCAGGGACTAGCACAACTAATGCAAAAGGGAAGGAACCGAAACATCGGATCTATGCCACAACCGGGAAGCAGAAGCTAGAGGGACAAGCCACCCCATTACTTGTGAAAGGTAAGGTTTTTAATAAGCAAGTAAACATTTTGATAGATAGTGGGGCCACTGATAGTTTTATTTCATCTAGTCTAGCAAGGACTATGTCGAAAAGGCCTAGATATTTGGCTCAAGGGTGGAAGGTTGAGTATGGTTCTAGGTAGACCTACTCGGTGAACCAGTGTTATCCTATGGTAGAAATCACTCTATCTAATGGGACTATAGAATGTTGTTTATATGTAGCTCCCCTACATGCCTTTGATGTGATCCTAGGGATGGATTGGCTATAGGCTCATAAAGCCTTAGTCAATTTTCAAGACCGATGGATTGAGTATTTAGAAGAAGGTGGGAGGAGACTAAGAATTCATAGCAAACAAGGGGTGTTTGAACCTCAGATGTTGTCCGCTATGCAATTGAAAAAGACCCTAAAGAGAGGAGGAATAGTGTATGTAGTAAAACTTAATGAAGTGGAAGACTATGAGAAAGGAGAAATACTAAGACAACATCCGATTTTATAGGATTTTAAGGATGTATTTCCAGAGGACTTACCTAGACTACCTCCTGTACGAGAATTTGACTTCACAATTGAACTTATGATAAGAGTCGAACCTATTCATAGATCCTCGTATAGGATGAATCCTATTGAAATGCAAGAACTGAAGGTTCAATTGCAAGGATTATTAGAGAAGGGTTTGATAAAACCAAGTGTGTCACCATGGGGTGCACCAGTTTTGTTCATGAAAAATAAGGATGGTTCATTAAGATTGTGTATTGATTACAGGATGCTAAATAAGGCTACAATCAAGAATCGATATCCTTTACCTAGGATTGAAGATTTATTTGATCACTAAAGATGCCAAGGTGTTTACTAAGGTCTATCTAAGATCAGGGTATCACCAGTTAAGAATTCATGAGGAAGACACTCACAAGATGACATTTAAGACTAGGTATGGGCATTATGAGTTTACGGTTCTACCCTTTGGACTGACTAATGCCCCAACTACTTTCATGAACTTAATGAACAATGTGTTTAGAAGGCATTTGGACCAGTTTGTCTTGGTATTCCTAGATGATATCCTTATATACTCTCGAGATAGAGAAGAGCATGATAAACATCTTAGGATCATGTTAGAATTGCTAAGGAAAAATTAACTTTATGGAAATCTAGCTAAGAGTGAATTCTATGTTCTAGAGGTACGATATCTTGGACACATCATATCAGAAAAGGGAATTGTTATGGATCCAGAGAAGATAGAGGCTATCCTGAATTGGCCACCCCCTACTAATGTGACTGAAGTGCGAAGCTTCATGGGGTTAACGAGCTACTATAGACGTTATATAAAGGATTACTCCAAGATTGTTGGACCCATAACTAACCTTCAGAAGAAGGGAAAGGAATTCAAGTGGTCAGAAAAGTGTGAGGCTGCCTTTGCACTACTAAAGCATAAGCTTACTACTGCACCAATACTAAAGGTTCTTGATCCACAAGGGGACTTTTTAGTGTGCACTGATGCATCAATAGATGGGTTAGGAGGGGTACTCTCACAAGAGGAGTCAGTAGTGGCATATACTTCAAGGAAGCTCAAAAAGCATGAAGTTAATTATGCTACGCATGATTTAGAGCTAGCTACAGTGGTGCATGCTTTAAAGGTTTGGTGCCACTACTTGGTGGGAAGACCCTTTGAATTAAATACCGACCATCAAAGTCTATGGTACATATTCACCCAACCAATACTCAATGCGAGACAGAGAATATGGGTGGAATTTCTCATTGAGTATGATTTCGAGATTGAGTACATAAAAGGAAAAGAGAATAAAGTAGTTGATGCTTTGAGTAGAAGAAAATATATAGCAGCCATAACTAAAATTCACATGGACCTGATGGATCGAGTGAGACAGGAGCAATCTCAAGATGAGTATTGCCAAGAAATTTGAGTTAAGATGAACAGATATCCTGAAGGAAATAAGGAATTTAGTGTGAAATATGACTTTCTATGTTATAAGGGAAGGGTCATCATACCAAATATGGGTGATTTAAGGAACTTGATAATGCAAGAAGCCCATAGATCTCCTTATTCTGCTCATCCGAGAGGAGCCAAAATGCGAGAAAACATGAAAAGAACCTTCTTTTGGGTAGGAATGAAGAAGGACATCATGGATTTTGTTGCTCGATGCCTCGAATGTCAGAAAGTTAAGGTAGAATGCCAACATCCTATAGGAAAACTATATCTGCATGATATACCTATGCAAAAATGGTAGGTTATATCCATGGATTTTATAGTGGGTTTACCCAAGACTCGGTACCAACATGATGCCATATTTGTAGTGGTCAAAAAATTGACTAAGGTTACCCATTTCATACCGGGGAATACCAAGGATGATGCTCAGGTGGTGGCTAGAAGATTCATCAAAGAGGTATTCCGATTGCATGGATTTCCTGAGGTAATTATCTCAGATAGAGACTCCAAATTCACTTCTGAATTCTGGAAATCCCTTCATAGTGCAGTTGGTACGAAACTGAATATGAGTTCAGCATACCACCCTAAAATAGATGGCCAAATGGAGTGGGTAAACCAAGTTCTGGAAGACATGCTCCGCATGTACTACATGGATCACAAGTCTCATTGGGAAGATTGTCTACCTTTGGTAGAGTTTGCCTACAATAATGGACATCACTCCTCGCTAGGAATGGCACCTTTCGATGCCTTGTATGGGTGAAAGTGTAGAACACCATTGTCTTGGGATAACCTAGAAGACCGAGTTGTGATTGGGCCAAAAATGGTCAGGGTGATGGAAGATCAACTAAAGGAAATTAGGCAAAGGCTTAAAGAAGTTGCAGATAGGTAGAAGAGTTATGCAGATCTAAAAAGGACTCCAAGAGAGTATTCTATTGGAGATAAGGTGTTCTTAAGGGTTAAGCCAAAGAAGAGTGCTATCAAATCCATGAAGTTGGATCCACATTTTGTGGGGCCCTTTGAGATCATAGAAAATATCAGTCTGGTTGCATACCGACTTGCATTACCACCTAATCTATCCAAAATCCATGACACCTTCCACATATCCTTGCTTAGGAAATATGTTGCTGACCCTAAACATGTGTGGGATGTTTCTAATTTGTAGATGGTAAATCCAGAGGCCATTGAAGTACTACCGATGAAGATTCTTGAGTTTCATTCTAAGTCTCTATGGAATCAGACTCTTGAACAATGTAAGGTCCAGTGGGACCAGTTCTATGAGAAAAATGCCACTTGGGAGAAAGTGGAGGTTATGCGAAAATATTTTCCTTTTTTGTTTGAAGCTATATGATGTAATAATTTTTACTTTCTATTAAAAACAAAGGAAACTGGAAACACCGAGGATGATGTTTAATTCTAGTGGGGGAGGATGTCATGACCCTCCCTAGCAGACTATATGGCACAAAGAAACAATGTATTAACCTATGATGTGGTAATACTTAGTTTGAACAATTGAACCAACTATATGATGTTTAGTTGATTTAGAAGGGCATGTTATCGCTAACATATTGCCAAGTGTGCAGGATCAGGTACACTCATAGGTGGAGAAGGTAGAAGCATCCACCAAAAATGAGGGTACTTAAGATCAGGGGAAATGATGATTAAGGTACTCGGAGGTAACATGGATAGATACCTTCATATAGGCATGCATTATCGAAAGGGATAATCATCGATGACTGATCACCTTGAGCCTTAGTTGATAGCCTAGTAGCTATCATAAAATCTTTGGCTGAGATAGGTGATTGGGTTGATGGAAAGATTCCCTCTTTGTTGTTTTATAAATTTGATTGCTCTCTACTGCATCATGGCTTGGGTAGCATAATGTTGGAATTTCAATAGGAGAACAACTACAAAATGTATGTGGATGCATAAAGTAAATTGTTATTTTGAAGTGATAATAGAGCATCATTTTTATGAAGGAAATTAAATTAAATTTAAATGCTAAATGAAGATTCATTTAAATTAATTAATGAGGTTTTGATTAAATAATGATATGAATTCATTTAAACTCATTAATAAACTTCATTTTAATTAATAAATGAAAGTTCATTTAAAATAATTAAAGAAGTTTATTTTAATGATAATGTAAATTCATTAATAGACTTTAATTAAATGAAATGAATGAAAAATCCATTTAAGATAAATAGAAATATTTTATTTTAAAGAAAGAGCAATTATGAAATTGTTTTAAATAAAAGAAATATATTTTAAATGGTGATAAAATATCATGTAAAGGATATTTTATTAAAAAGGGTACTATTCTTCATTTTAATAATGTAAATATCCCTTTCCCCTATATAGTGCAATCTATGTAAATAATCTAGGGGGCTATTAATTTCCAAAGATGGAAATTATGGGTAAAAGAACTGTTTGCCGCTAGAGAAAAAGAGGATGAGGGATGAAAGCATTGAAGAAAGGGGGGCTCGAGGTTGGCTCGAGATTCGAGGAGGGACGATGGATGGGCCACCTAGAGCAAAGGAGCACGTAAGGTGCAAGGGAGGAAAAAACGAAGGAAGAAGGTAGAAGATAGAGGAGGACGCAGACCAAGTGATCGGGAAAGATAGGAGCACGCAACAAGCAAAGGGAGAGGTAGCCAAGACACCACCGGATTCCATTCCATAGGAGTATTAAGGTTGGAGGGTTTTAAAACTTTATCCATTTATACATGCATTTGTATGATGAATGATTTATATTGAAACCTGGTTATACTCCCTTGTAGCATGATAATCCCTTTGAAAGGTTTGGAAACCCCTTATGTCTAATAGTTTTTTAAACCTTTTTAAATAAACATGTATTTGAAGATCTTGTATGGAAAACCACCTATTTTAAATGAAAGCATGCATTTGAAGCTAAACCTATTTTAAGCACTTTTTTTAAACCACCATGTTAAAGCTTGTAGTGTGAAAAACCACCTGTGTTAAGTAGGAGTGTTGTGTTTAAAGACCACTTAAGGAAAAACCACCTATGTTAAGTAGGAGTTTTGAAAGCACTTGTAGTGGAAAACCACCCTATGTTAAGAGAGTTTGTTGAAAAGCACCGCTTGTAGTGGAAAACCACCTATGTCAAGTAGGAGTGTTTATGTTTGGAAGCACTCTTGTAACGGAAACCACCCACATATATGTGGGAGTTTTGTTGCTACATAAGCTCAGTCCCTTTGGGATAGGTAGTGGTGACAGAAAAGAAAGCCTAGCACCTGGTTTTACCTTGTTTGGACTCTAAGTTTGGTAGTCCTTTGACCTTTCTATAGAGGTTGTTTCACATCCACCATGAAGGCATATTAGTCTAAGGTTGTGAATCTTTGATTAGTAAGGTTTACCTATGTAATTTTAATTAAAGAGAAACCTTTGATTAATATGAATTATCTTAAGAGATTTTAATTAAAGAGAAACCTTTGATTAATATGAATTATCTTAAGAGATTTTAATTAAAGAGAAACCTTTGATTAATATGAATTATCTTAAGAGATTTTAATTAAAGAGAAACCTTTGATTAATATGAATTATCTTAAGAGATTTTAATTAAAGAGAAACCTTTGATTAATATGAATTATCTTAGGAGATTTTAATTAAAGTATAAACCTTTGATTAATATGAATTATCTTATGAGATTTTAATTAAAATGAGACCTTTGATTAATATGAATTATCTTAAGAGATTTTAATTAAAGAGAGACCTTTGATTAATATGAATTATCTTAAGATATTTTAATTAAAGTAAGATCTTTGATTATTATGAATTATTTTATGAGATCTTAATTAAAGTGACCTTTAATTAATGAGATTTACCTTATGTGATTTTAATTAAAGTAAGACCTTTTGTGTAATAAGATCATGAAGGGGTTATTTTTAACTAAAGTAGTGAATCTTTAGATAAGGTTGTGAATATTTAATTGAGGTTATGAATCTAAGATTAAGGTTGAAAATATTTGATTAGTAAGTCTATGATGTAGACTTTATTAAAAGGATATAAAAGATAGAATTAAAAATTAAAGGATGTTAATTTATAATTAATTATGGTTTGATTTAGGGAATGAATGAAGGATTGTTTTAGAGGTTAAAGTTATGAGACTTTAATGCTTTAAAATATTAAAGGGAAAAATAGGAAATAGGATATTTATATAATTGAAGTTTGAATTAAAAGGATGTTAGATTTATTCTTTGAATTGAAGTTATGGGGCTTTGATTTAGTGAATGAATGAAGGATTGTTTTAGAGGTTAAAGGTATGGGACTTTAATGCTTTAAGACATGAATGGATTTGATTAAAGTTAGACCTTGATCTAAGTAGTACATGTTGGATGGCTCTCTAAGGGAACTTGAGAGGTGAAGATAAAAGTAAAGGATCTTTTATAATATCCACTATGCATTAGATGGTTGGAAACTTAATTGAATTTTGTATAGTTGCAATTTGGCAAAGTAAATGAATAGATGCATTTAGAGGTATGCCTATCCTGAACCATGAGTACCCTGATCCCCTACTACCCTCAAAGAACCAATGGGAAGCAAGGAGAAGCAAGGAGTTCAATGGAAACAAAGTATAGGTAATTTATATTTTATGTTGATTTACTTATGCTCAAATAGACTAGAATTGTGGGGAGATATCCCTGATGCAGTTAATGTAATATTCTATAAAGTAAGGAGAATTTACCATGCAATATTTAATGCAATAACTATTTATTGGTTTAGAGAAGGTACTTTTACTTTATTTCCATGTTTGGTTATAATAGGTAATTGATTCTCTTTTCGTGGATGATATTCTCTTTTAGTGTTAATCCTTCCTTTATTTTTTGGATGCTTAGTGATTACTCTTTGTTGTTTTAGTATCTAGATGTATTCTTGTTTGGTTGCTTAATAATAGAAATCCAAGAGTAGAGTTCTAGGGTGAACTCAGAGGTGACCTAAGGGAATTAAGAACCCCTTAGGGTGAACATAGGAGACCTAAGGGAATTGAGACCCCCTTAGGGAGATAAAGGACTAAGTTGTGGAGAGACTACATCTGAGTTAAGATAGCTCATCGTGTAGATGATATGGATAGCTTAACTCACAATACTCATAGCATACCTACACATAATGACTTGTGTATGGTATGGAGATGCGTGTATACCTTCGATGGACTGAGGGTGATAAGTCTAGCTCATCAAGAGTGATGGGATAGATGGGCTTATTTGCAGTAACACATGATACACCTACACAGATGGACTTGTGTTAGGGTACTTCGTGAGATGTAGCTTTCAGGAAAACTTAGGGGATTGAAACTTTAGGTAAATATTAGTTGGGTTAGGGGTTCATGAAGGGTTCATGTATCTCTCTCCTTAGTAAAAAAAAATTTTTTCTATTTTTGTATTTTTTTGTTTGTGTGTTTTTGGGTCATTACACTATTGGATTCAAATTTGTTTCTTCTGGCTAGATAGGAATTTCTTCAAATTTCAAATTTAAAATTGAGCAGGTTTTTAATGTTTTATATTTAGATCTTGATTGTTTATATGGTTGCTAAATATCCTCTTGATATTGGTGCCTTATTTATCGGTAATGATGTTGGGTTATTTTGAATTCTGAGAGATCCCAATCTTTCTTTTGGAGATTGAATTTTAATTCATGTTGACGGGTAATTATGTATCTCCTTAAAATTTTCATCTTTGTATCTCTTTGGTTTTTTTTTTAAATATTTATTTTTTTAAAAGGTTTGGGGACCCTCAAAACCCATTTGTAAAATATTTGGGGTCCTTTCAAAACCCCCTCTACCTATAAAAAAATATTAGATAAGAAAATATAAATATGAGAAGTATCCTAAGTACCATATCTCTAGGATGGACTACACTAGGTTATATGGTCATGCCCTACCCAACCTAAGTATTATACATCCAAATGGAGACATAGAGTAAAATAATAGAGCTATTGAGCCTTGGCAAGAGATATAACTCTTTTCTACAAATCTGTGGATACATATACATTATAGGATTGATGGATTTATAATTAATACTTATACATGTATTGTGTGAAATGATCTAACTTAAAACAAAATTTGAGGGCACTTTTTAAATAATAAATTAAATCCAACCATTTTATGATTGTTATTATAACTAATATTTACTATTTTATTATATCAAAAATAAAATATAAATATTTAATAACCTAAAATATGAATAATTATTAAATCAAATTAATAAAATTAAAAAAATTATCATCCTTATATTTAATGAAATTAAAATTCTAGGACATTTGAATCAAAATTCATGGAATAGAAACCATTTATATGCCACCAACCAAACACCCTCAAGGTCCAAGGATGTTGAATTGCATATGTTAAAAATAAATGATTAGTTTCAAGCATTTTGAAAAATGACAAGGACAATGTCAAACTATTTTGCTTCCTCATTTTTAAGATAGCCTTATGTTTGCATCATCCATTTGGTTGATAAAATGGTTCAATCAATGACATTGTTGTCCTAGATTTATAATTTTTTAATTATGAATATATAAATAAATAAAATCATAAAATATATCTGTCTTATATCTTGTATAAATGTATAGTTGATTTTAGTGTAAAAGAAAAATAAACCCAAAGAGTTAGTTACATGGAAATATAAAGGTGCATACTATGTTATCATATAACTCATATTTACAAAAATTAACTATCATAAATTGTTAAGAAATGAGCATGACCTTTTCTATGCGTTTATTTATTTGTATCTTCTATGAGGCCATATTAAGTCGTAATGAGTTTGGATTTTTCTTTAGAAAGAACAAAGAATAAGCATTCAATGTAACCTTGTACTTTCTATTCTATGCTTAATGCCCAAGGTTTTCACAATGAATTTTCATTATAACTATCTAAAGTTATCTATTTTTTGGGAGGTAATACCTCCTATAGATATTACAACGGGCCAAGATTTGTCAACTATGTCATTTCTCATTATGTATGATAGATACGATAATGGAAGTAGATATTGAAAATATTCAATAGAATTAAAATGAGATTATAATCTAGTGTATATAAAATTGTTATGGTAGGAAATATTTCAACAAATAAAAAAGTGCATCGTAATCAACAATGGCCAATAGAAAGAAATTTCCTCATAACCCAAGAGAACTATTTAATTTTTAAGATAAAACTTTTTTTCCAAAGGAAGATAAAGAAATAAGAAAACAAGGAATCAAGAGTGATAAGTTAAAAATATTATTTTAGATGTATTAAAAGGGTGCAAATGGTCTTAAGTTAATAAGAAGAAGAAAAAATAACTTTCCAACAAATGCATGGTATGATGAAGAATGTAAAGCAATAATGATATCTCTAGAGGAACTAGGTAAGGAAGAGAAAAACAAACATTTATACAAATGGATAGTGAGAACAAAAAAATACAAGTATGCGAGTGAAAGTTTAGAATAATTAATTTATTAAGGGAAGAATATCCCAAAGGTATTCTAGAAGAAACTTCATAAAAAAATAAATATAAAATGTCACTACACTAATCCAATGGTTAAAATATACAAGGTAATTTAATTAATGAGAGAAAGAAGATGCCCCTCCTATAATCATTACAACAAGTTATTTAACTTAAGGAAGGTCAAGGTAAATATTAAAAAAAATATAGGTTTAGGTAGATCTTATAATGTGGATGGACTATAGGCAAAACACTTGAAATGGAAAGTAAAGGACTTAACATCACACATCAAGAGGATATTAAATAACATTATATAGTATGGATTCCCAAGGGATTGGATAATAGGCCTAACAATACCTCTCTTAAAGAGTGGATATGTAGACTATCCCCTCTTTGCAAATTTGTTTGAAAGCATGGTTGAGAGTATAATTAGCAAATGGATAGAATATAAAGGAAAAAAGGCAAAAGGGTAAGTAGTTTTAAACCAAAACAATCAATAAGAGGCCACATCATCATTTCATGATATCATTGAAAAATATAGAATAAAAAGGGATAAGATTATTTCTATTTTATGGGTTTTAAGAAAGCTTTTGACACGATTCTTAGAAATGAATTGTGGCATAGAATGGAAGACTTGGAAAAAATCATAAAGAAATAGTTCAAAGACTCTATGAGGAGGTAAAATAAAATATAATCAGACATTTCAAAATGCTTTAGAAGTGACATAGCAATTAATTTATGATACTCATTATCCCCTCCCCTATTTGGTTTATATATTGATAAATTGGAAGAATGACTAAATAAAAGTTAATGAGGATGGTGTTCATTTGAGAATATATGTGGTGAAGCTTATTTTATATGTAGATTGTCATATTCATATTGTAATATTAGCATATGGTTTGACAGAGCATTTAAAAGCCTTAGAGCACTATTATAGGGTGTTAGGCATGTAAGTAAATACCAAAAATATTGAGATAATGATCTTCTTCAATTAAAAGAAAATAAATTAGTTAAATTTTTATTTTAAATGGGGTCTTTTAGAAGTAACAAGGCACATATATCTTAGAATAAATTCCAATACTAAGATCAACTAGAAAACATGTAAAATTAAGAGAACATTGGGAGGATGAAGTCCATTTTTTGCATTATAAAATAGAAGTAGAGAGGATAAACTATAGGACTATAGGTCTTATTTAGGCTACCAATGGTACTAGTGATGTTGTATAGGCATGAAATATGGGCTAGAAGCACATAAAATTTAAAATTGAGACAAATAGAGAGGATTTAAAAATATCTTATTACAAACAAATTCAAAATAAAAAACTAGTTCCGTATGAGATTATTATAATAGAAACAAGTACATTCCATATAAAGGCAACTACTATGTTTTATCTTCTAGGATATATAAAAAAGTTAAAATGGATGCAAACAAGCGGCCTAAATTTGTAAAAAAATACTGATGAATGAATGAAATATCAAATTGGATGAATGCCTAAATAATAAAAAATATATAAAGGAATTTGTTAAAAATTATATAAAGGATTTTTTTGAACACTATCTTGCTAAATTTAACTCTAATAAACATCAGTTAGATAGTAAAATTGCTCATACCTAACTCAAGACCAACTCACACTAATATAGATGTAAACTATGTAGGTGGAAACGACAAAAATAGAAATGGAAGGATAGAATATGTACCTTTTGTACATCAAAGGTAGTAGGAACAAAGAGGCATTTAATATTGGAACATAAGGTATATAGTGATATTTGAGCTAGATATGCTAATACTCTAGTAGTGAAATCATTGAAAGATTTGTTTGAAGAGTAGAAATTAAAGAAGTTACAAGAATTCATCATCCAAATTAATAGTAAATGATCAACATTACAAAAAAGTGATTGGGTCAAATTTCAGGATTGGTAGCCATGGTTATTTGTAATGTTCTTGTCCCATAGGTTAATTTTGGCCTTCTAGATTTTAAAACCTTTATATTCTATTCTATTATACATATGTTAATTGAGTATATTTGTATATCTATTTATCTCTATCTCTATCTCTATCTCTACCTATCTATCTACCTATCTACCTACCTACCTATAGATATATATTAATTATTTAGTACTAACCATTGTCTAACCAAAATTCATAGTAGGATGTAAAATATATAAGGAACACCTGTGTTTATGTGAATGTAGATAGTATGAGATTTCTTCTTGCAAGGCTTTATAGGATCCACTTTGTACTTATAGGAGTGTATACATAAATGTGGAGTAGGTATGTCCTACTAAAAATTAAGTTTGATTATAAAATTTAATTCTTGAATGGTATTATGGTTTTAAATAAAGTGGTTAGGATGTGCAAGGATTTGATTTTAAAAATTGATATATGTGGATTTAAGCAGGGATTAAAATTGTAGGGTTCCTCTTTCTTTTATTTAAAATGCATATTTTGTTAACACCATCTAATGGTGAATAATTAGGAAATACATTTTCTTATAGGAAAAATTAAAATAAAACTCACATTAACTTAATATTTCTTATATTACATTTTTTAAACAATGGTTATGCATTTTAGTTTATAATGAAGTTAGCACAACCCAGTTGAGGGTCAAGCACCCATCATTTATACATAGTAGGATTTTATGTATGTTTAGACCTGAATTTAATTTTCTTTATGGAATATGACTCACGTTAAAAGGTTGAACTTACTTCTATAGATTTTATCAAATCTTAAAGTTAATATTCAGAAAAACCCATATATAACATGAGTGGGATTGGATTTATAATATGGTTACACTTGATCCTTGATCTATACATTACTATAATTTCATATCTTACCTTTAGGTATCCTAATGACTTTAAATGGTGCTCCATTTCTAGGTTATAAATCTGATTATGATGTAAAACTCCTCACTCACCACTAATTGTCCCAAAACCATTGGTAAAAATGTTTGGATGTGTTGAAAATCAAGGACTAAATATGGCTCAAACCTAGGACCTTCTAGAAATTAAAAGGTCAAGATTGATGTTGGGGTAGATCTGGTAGAGAACATAAATATGGATTTAGATCCATAAAAAAATTATAATAGACCCTAGGTCCATCTATTTCCATAAGATTGACACTTATTTCCAAGTGTCCTCGTAGCTCTACAAGGTGTTATTGGAACCTTGGATTATATTGTGGAACTATTCATTTCCAATGGATTATCCCAAACCTATTGCTTATCATATTTATATGTTATTTTTTTAATTGGTTAAATGGGGTCTACCCGTATTACATCATGACCACATAATGGTATTACAACTTGGCAATTATGCATATATTGTTTGGCAAGATTCAAACCTTAGTATACTCATTGCATTTTGAGGAATTTAACCAATCAAGCTCATGGAATTTGATATTATTTTTATATATTGTTATTATATATAATTTTATTTTTTTAATAAACATTCATTGATCTAAATATGTATTTTTTAGATACTATTTTTTAATAAGCTATATATGAATTCTATTGGGGGCCACTCCCATCAAACTATGAAACTAATACATTTGAATTAGGTCAATTTAATTATATCTAGCTTGACATTTTATTAAAGTTATTCTTCATTTACTTTCCTATCAAATGCATTCTTCATCTTCCTCAAAGTGCTATGTTTCTACAATAAGTTCTTGATATTATTTTAATTGAGATAAAATTTCTAAAATTTGAATATAATAGAGATGAATATCAACACTGTGGTTGTCTAAATTATCTACTACTTGATTCCTTCTCTAGAGATATGATCACTTTCCAAGAGATTTTTATGAATATTACTGATAATATTATTTCTTATCCAATCCTCTTACTCATTTTTTGTTGATAGAATTAATGATCATTTGTGAATCTTTGTAAGAAGTGCCCTAACATTTGTATGGTTTTTAGTTGAAGTTCCATATGATTTTGAGTAAGTGAGGATAATTTTATCTTAATTATTTTTAAAACACCACCTCTACTAGAATTTTCTAGATTTCCTTTGGAAGCACCATTAGAATTAATTATGATAAATTAAGTTTTTGGATATTTCTATTTTACGATAGACCAAAGAATATCATTTATTTTTATGCCATTGTCATAGATGATACTGTTAGATTTTGATGCTATAAACTTAAAGGAAATGCAACCACAAGTAATGAAATAAGCAAGCAATGTTATAACTATGATAATGGCTAACTAATAAGCATGTAAATATGATAAGAAACTTCTAAAAATACTCATGAAATAGCCATTAATGAAAGCTCACGAAAATTGTATAGTGTTATGCAATGGAGGTCTCTAACACTCCATATTACAAAAATGCTCTACATTGTACCTACTACTACTCTACCTTATGCACTCCAAAATCCTCTTTATCTTCTACTCTAAGAATGCCTATATATAGTGTGACATAACTCTTGACCTTCCATATTCCTTGACACTTCATAATTCTGTTCTTAATACTCATGTACATGTGGACTACATGAATATTTTCATCATTGCACATTATAATAATACTTGTGCATTTATTACATTGCATTAAGCAAATACTTAAATCCTAATCTAAGATAAACTCCTAATCTAAACATGTACCCATGATGGTACATTAGAAGGCAAAAAATAATGTAATATATTCTAAAACCCCCCTATATTACATTATTTGGGTATTGAAGACTTTAGTCTTCAATATGGGTCTTCATATTTTGAATATTCTTTAGCTCGATCAGGTTCTTCTTCTTATTTTGGTTTAGTCTTCATGTAGTCTTTTCTTTCATTAATTTAATTGCTTTTTAGAATTTCAAAGTATGATATGGAAGCCCCAAAGTGAAGCTAATATTTCCATTATGCACACTGAATATATAATACATGCAAGAAATCATGTAGGTTACAGTGGTTGTAATAATTTGCCATGCAAGGCCAACCACTTGTAACTAAATGCTATGCAGGAAAAATCGCCTACCAAACATGGATGCAAATGAACAACTAACTACTAGAAAACAAAATATATCTCTAACAACCTAACCATGCATCCTAAAAACTAA
Source organism: Wollemia nobilis (assembly GCA_028583015.1). NCBI lineage: Eukaryota > Viridiplantae > Streptophyta > Pinopsida > Araucariales > Araucariaceae > Wollemia > Wollemia nobilis. Next base: position 1,511,084 of record JAQPPZ010017169.1, read on the forward strand.
CAAATCATATCCAATTTGGACATACTATGACTCATCTAATACAATGCAAGAAATAAGAAATAATAATAATATCTTAGGCTTAGGGATAAGCCTAAGGTATGCTGATATACTCATCATTCCTCCCAACCATAGAAGCATTGGAATCCAATGATTTTATAAGAAAGTGGGAGTGAACATGGGAGTGTACAAGTACCAAAAATATAATCCTAAAATTGATGAAGAATATGAAGATCCTTTGAAATGCTTTGCTCGCCACTAAGGAATCATTACCACTCCTGCAAAGGGAATACCCAAAGAAAACTATGCTCTAGGGCTAGGAATTTTCTTCTTTCTCAAAATGTTTCCTGCTCCTCACGTCATGCATGCTTCAAAAACAATGGTGATACAAGTTGAATTGAAATAAAATCCAACATATCACCCAACATGCACCTCAACTAGCAGCCTTTGCCCTCCTATCACGTAGGTGCTTGAGTATTGTTGTTGATTTATTGTGGGGAAAATTGTAATAAGAGAATAACAAGGGCACATATCCTCCAAGTGTTCTTATGGTAATCTACTCATCTTACTGGATTTCATGGATAACCAATTGCTGTAACCACCATGTGTTATAAAGGAGATTACTAGTTACGAGGTTCATTTATATTGAGGAGTGTCAGATACCACCAATCATGAACTCCATATTACAATTCATAAATAACAAGAGCTTACAAAGTATTACTATGCACCTTATTATAAAGGTTTCAAAACCCCAAATTGAGGAGTAAAAGACAAGGTAAAGGTTCCCTAATGCACAATTTTACCTAGAGTACAACAATTTGTCTTTTTGCCTTCCAAATTACAAAAAGGGGCTAAATTTAGTGCTTTTACAAGTGACATCACTTGTGCAATTACAAGATTTTGTCCTTCGATTGAAGTGGTAAAAATAATAGCACTAAAATTTATGAAAAAATAGCTAAAAAATAGCCCTTAATTTTGCAAAAATCAAATTGGTGGAGGCAAAAATAATTGAAATTAAGGCAAAATAATTTCACAATCCACGTCAAAGTCAACTATGATCTAAGACCCAGTAATAGTGCATGCCAATCCATTGAAATTAAGGTAAAGTAATTTCATATTCTACATCATAGTTAACTATGATCTAAGGCCCAATAATAGTGTATGCCAATCCACTGCACTGCCATGTGTCAACAGGGTAGAGAGGCTCAGTCACACCTTTACACCTCTTGATCATATGCGGGCATGAAAAACATGACCACCATAAGGTGGTCACTGTACCATATATGTAGTGGCTCTCTTAAATAACTTGAGGGCCGAAACACACACAATGTGGGACTAAACCCATAATAAAATAAGATTCTAGCTGATGGTCCCCTATCGAAAAACTCAACCAATCCATCAAAAAGTGCAACCTATCTGAAAATGATATTGGAAAATAGAAATGCATATCGGTCGAGAGTTGATTTTTCATGTCAAAAATTTGTTTTTCTCACTGAGAAATAGTTGTGAACATTGAGGAATTGTTGAAAATGCGCCAGAAAGCGCTAAAAGTCACCAAATTCACAAAACAACCATAAAAAAATGGACGTTTCGTGCTGAAAAATGAGAAATTTACACTAAAATTTGGATTTTATCTCTAATTTTGCACTAGAGGATGTTGGATGCAACAAAAACCTAGAAAATTCATCGAAAATCTTGAAAAAATGACCATTGTCACCGAAAACATCAAATTTTGTTCAAAACCATTTTTTCTCTACCAAAAACATAAAGTTTCTCATTGGGCAACTTGTCAAAAATTTAAAATGCCATTTGGCTACTGTCTATTGGTGGATCAATGAATTCTCATGCACATCTTAGCTTGCCATATGTCACTTTTATATTGGATGGAAAAATTAGGATGAATCTTTCCTCTTATTGGTCGATTATTAAACCTTAGAGATGTGATTAATTTTTCATGCAAATTTTATTTCCACCTGTATCTAATTTTCTTTCACCTACGAGGATCGATAGTACTATTATGGAGAGCACACATGATGATGGTGGATGGATGGTGTTAGAATAAATAGACCATCCTTTTGTTTGGTTTGGCTATTAGGGGTATCTAGATGATGCTCGATCATGGTTATGGGTGGAGTTTAGGCAGTGGCAGGAAAAATAATAGGAGGGGGTGGAATGTGGGGAGGGAAAAATGGAGAGAAGGTAGTGGAGGGTGGTGTGGAGGAAAAAGGAGTGGGCAGGGGTTGCCCGTACCTCTATCAATCGATAGGAGGTCAGTCGGTAGGATGGTCCGTTGGTAAAAGTGATTGATCATTTTAAGGAGGAGAGAGGGAAAAACAAGGGGTAGGAGTAAGGAGAATATTACTATGATAACACCTAATGAAGCCCTCTAAACCCTCAAAATATGCACAAAATTCCTTCACAAGCTTGAGCAATCCTCCTCTATTGCAGCCCTAGTGCTCTCCCAGTAAGGAATGCCAATGTCTTCTTTTGGCCCCTGCTACCTAAAAATTTGAATGCTATTGGATTCAAAACAATCCTCTGTCACCTTAGGAGATTCACAATGATGCTCAAGGATATTTGGTGCAAGGGTAATATTCACACCCTCTATCACCTCAGGAGCTTCACAATGATGCTTAGGGATATTCAATGTAGGGGTAATATTCACACCCTCTATCACCTTAGGAGCTTCACAATGATGCTCAAGGATATTCGATGCAGGGGTAATATTCATACCCTATATCACCTCAAGGGATTCATAATGATGTATCCAAGAATTAAAAATGAAATATACGAAAGTGAAGGGGAAGGGAGAATTTCCATGATGGAAATTCCCCCTCACAGGCAGTTAGATCGTGTGGCTTTGATACTAGTGATATAGAAACCCCAAAGTGAAGTAACATTTCTATTATGCACATTGAATATATAATACATGCAAGAAATCATGAATTTTCCATGCGAGGTTAACCACTTGTAACTAAATTCTATGCAAGGAAAACCACCTACCAAACATATATGCAAATAAACAACTAACTACTAGACGAAAAAAAATATCTCTAACAACCTAACCATGCATCCTAACAACTAAAAAATCATATCCAACATGGGAATACTATGCCTCACATGATACAATGCAAGAAATAAGAAATAATAATAATATCTTAGGCTTAGGGATAAGCCTAAGGTATTGATAGGGATTAAGTATGGTTTAATAAATGTAATAAACCATTAACCATTGATGGCCATTTATTTTTAATTATCGGTTGTTAGTTGGGATAAGGTGCACCGTAATCATTTAATGTAACCTTATCCATTGCATGTGTTTGTAATGCCTATTTATAGGCTTTTGTTGTCAATGAAAAAATAGTTTTGGATTGTCTTCGCATCTTCTTTTGTCTATTGTAACTACTCCCATATCATTGGTATCAGAGCAGGTTATGGGTTACAGGCTAGTATCCTCTTCCCCTAGGCCAACATTGTTTCATATTGGTACCGAGAACACTTTCGTAGATCTATTACATTTGTTTCAGACATTTTTGATTGTAGGCTTTATACGAAATTGTTGATTCCATTTTGCAGTTTTGTCCTGCTTCTGCCTTGCAATTTTTGGACAATTGTAAAAAAATTCATTCATTTTTATTTTCGTACAAGTTCATTCTTTGGACCTACCCATTTACAACATCATTTTAGGTGTTGTTCTATATTTTCCAGGCGTACATTTGCTCTACAAAGTTTGTTTGGCCAGATCTAAAATTTCTAGCTTGTTGCTCCTATTTCAGGTGATATTTTGGCATTTTTGGTGCTGTGGGCATTGATCCATGTTTTTCAAGTGAAAATTTTATTTATAGTATTTTATGTATCTCACCGTTTTTCCAGATCTGCACTTTCTGACCATATGCAATTTTCTTGGCGTGCTTTGGAGGTGTAGTAAACCATTTTGCCATATTATTGGTCTTTCTTGGTGTTTTTGATGCATTTTTAACATCGAAACTCTGCAACATTTATCTTTTCAGCATTGAAATACCCTTACATGAGTTGATGTGCTATTTCATGCATTAAATCTACTATTCCTTGTGTTGATCTGATGATTTTCTTCTCAATGCTTTTCTTTCGACTTTGAACAACATGATCCAAGCACCAATCTTTTGTGGCTTGTCATTCGTTCTGATGTAGCTTAAGATCTTTGATTTCTCGATACAATATTATATCCTATCACTCATGATCTCTCCAGCAGCTTCAAGTATACATCCGTGATCTATTTTTCCTCGATGTTCATAGATCATGCTCTCCAACCCATTTTGGGTCTCTTCTATGTATTTCAGTGATAAACTGCTCGATCTGGATCTATCGTGTGCTCATTTTGATGTTACACTTCTATCTAGACAACTCCAGTGGTGATATGAGAAATTATAGGTTGATACAACATTGATTTGTGGGCATCCTTTGGTTATTCTACTGGTGACACTATTTATTGATCGTGGTCATCGTTGATGCCTACAACACTGTATTAAACCTCACCTCTTGTAGGTATCATCACTGCTTTCACCTTTCACCGGCTTGCTCACTACCTTTGTTCACACAAGCTCTTGCCTTAGATCAATGATTTGCTTACTCCAGGTATTTTTTGATGCAACAGAGAAATACCGATGATGACTTCTATAATTTTTTGGCTAAATCATTTGTTTCGACACGTTTTTTGGTGGTCACACATCTATCTGATCGTCTTCTGTGATAGCTTCTTCCTTCACTATGCATACCATTTTTTTGGTGGTTCCCTCCACACTCCAGTGATAGATATTTTCTATTTCCTAAGGTTATTACCTTTTTCAACGAATTTCCATGATTTATCGGTATAATTTTCATTTTTTGGCCTCCTTCAGTTTTTCCTGTCTGGCACACATCAATTGTTTTCAAAACTTCATTTTTGGGCTTAATCCCACATTTCCATCGCTATTGTCCTCCTTCCACTTTATCTTGGAACGTACCATATTATTTAATAGCTAGCCTTTGACTATGGTTGTCCCTATTTTATTCCACTTGCTTCTCTCATATTTGTCACCCACCACCTTGTGTTCCCTCCGTGCTAACTTCCATGTGCTCCTCTATCCTCGTGCCCTAGACTGTCACATCATCCTATTTTGTGTCTTCCACGTCAGTCCTGGTTGTGGTCGTGCTCTACATGTCATAGTCATAGTCAACTCCCTTTGTCTGTATGCCTAGTTCCTACCCATATGCTATCCACCCACACCCACCACATCCTTATCAAGTGGGTCATTCCTTGTCCATTCCATCCAATATTTATCAGGTCTTGTAGTCCATTGCATTGTTCACTTTATACATTGAATTCCCTTGGTCAACCCTCTCTTAGCCTGTGCATCCTGTTCCCTCTAACTCCACCACCTATCGTGTTTGCCTCACCCTACCATATTTGTCAGCCACTGAGCCACTGAGTCAACCTCTACGTCTATGTTGATGTCATTATCACATTGATATCATTGTACAGTCAATCTTGGCCACCCACCTTCCTTAAATTACCGTTGGCATTCCGCTAGCCGTTGGCCCCCGCTTAATGTCATATAATCACTTTATTACTATCATTGATTAATGTCGTTGGATTAGCATTGACCATCATTAATGTCATTAATGCCATTGGAAATTCCATTTGAAAATTGTGCCTAGCCGTTGGGCTCAGGTTGAACACCATTTTTGCAATTTTATCTTTCGAGGAGAACATTTTAATTTAATTTTTTTTAGGGCCATTATTTATCTGAGTATACCCTTTCATATACTCTTTGGAAATCTTGTTTTGAGCTCTACCCATCTACTATGGTCATTTTTCTAGTTATCCATGTTTCATCTCCCGAATTCTATCCCAAATAATTCCTTCTTTATTGGGCTTGCATCTTTGCATTATGACTATCATTTTATCAATTTTTGATTTTTTTCCTGGCTCACACCATAAATATAGCCAACAACATGGTCTTAGCTAACAAATTGGCTAAAATTTCAACAATGCTTAGCTTGCGAAGGAGAATTTTATTGCACAACATCGAGGTCATCGCTACTCATCTGGTGTATCCATAAACGAGTCTCATCAACAACAAAAAGCACCACAACAATATTCTTCTTTCTCCCCTTCTTCTAATACCACTTCTAATAACTCCCATGCTTCTAAGAAAACATTTCATTCTTCTTCTACTTCTCAACAATTCTGTCGATATTGTAAAAGACCAAGGTATGACAAATCTGCATGTCCCAAGTTACAGAATTCTAACAAAAATTTATTTGTAAAGTCTGATGAGGGAACATGTGATAACCCCATCAAGGCTACTAGCAAGGGAGAGATTTATGAGGAATTGAGGGGAAAATTTAATGATGTAACATTGATGCATAACCATTCCACAACCCATGATCTTGATAATTTTTTTGTAACGCATGCACATTTACTACATAATTTTATTATAGATTGTATAATTGACAATGGATCGCAAAAGAATCTCATTGTGCAGTCCATTGTTGATAAGATTAAACTTCCCATAAAACCTCATCCTTATCCATACACTCTTGGGTGGAAGGATGATAACAACACTTCATAGATCACACACATGTGCTCAATTGCCTTTGCTTTTGGCCCTAAGTTCAAAGATAGGGTCACTTGTGATGTGACACCCATGGATTATTGTGGGTTATTGTTGGGTAAGCCATATCAGTATGACAAGCGTACCACTTATGATACCTATCACAATACCTACACTTTGCAGCATGAGAACAAATCATTTCTTGTCTATAGTGCTCCACCCACTACACATCGGGCTAGCACTCATTTGAATCAGGTACGACCCATTGATTTGATTTTTAGCACACCACAATAGCAAGACGTTAAACCACAAGTTCTTCTATCCACTTCACAACACATACATCAGGTTCCTATTCCTATTGTAACTCTAGCTATTCTTATTATAACATCAGTTGTTCCTATTGCACCTCTAGCTGTTCTTGTTGCACCTGCAATTGTTCTAGCAGTTGTTGCTGTGGCTTTCGTACCTAATCCTGTTGTTGCACCAAAATCTCTTCATGTTGCTCCTACTCCTACTCCAATTGCATCTCCTCCTCTAGTTATTCATTTGGTTTCCACCATTTCGCATCCTGCCTTCTTCACATTGCAAGAATTTCAACATTCGGTGGTATATCAGAAACTACCATTCATACACAGTAATTATGGCAGTCCACATTACATTCATATGGAGCCTCACTATGGAGTATCCTAATAGCCTTCAGTATTCACACCACCTTCCTTTCCTTTTGTACGCATTGGGGACCAATGCTTCTTCAGTGGGGAGGAATGATAGGGATTAGGTGTGGTTTAATAAATGTAATAAGCCATTAACCATTGATGGCCATTTATTTTTAAATGTTAGTTGTTAGTTGGGATAAGGTGCACCGTAATCATTTAATGTAACCTTATCCATTACATGTGTTTGTAATACCTATTTATAGGATTTTGTTGTCAATGGAAAATTAGTTTTGGATTGTATTCACATATTCGTTTGTCTGTTGTAATTGCTCCCATATCAGGTATGTTGATCTCCTCATCAAAGTATTTGGTAGAATATTTGACCATGAAGTATTCTAGGTAACCTTCATAAACTAGAAATCTTATAATATTGCAGGTTATAAGTGGATCAAAATTGCTCCATTTTCTTTCCTTTTGTTTCTGAGAGACCAACTCCTTGTTATTTAAAATTTTCAAACTTGAATTCATTGTTAGTAGATGCTTCTAAAATAAGAACTTGAAAGAAATAATCTAAATTTGAACATAAATTTTTCTTCAAATATTTTATAGTACTTGTATTTATAGTAATAGAAGAAAGATGAATGAGATTTTCCTCCATAATATTTACATGGATGGAAACTCCAATAGTTTGCTTTCTCATGATCAATTTTATTGCAATAAGTGCATAGTAATGATATCCCAACTTCTTTGTTACTTTTTTTAGGAGAATCATGTTCATATATTTCTTTGATGAAGTGGTCAAACCATCTGTGTACAATTGAAGCTATTCCATATTTACTTCTTTCATAAATTGGTATGACATATTTATGATCAATACTCTTTTCATCATATAATTGGAAGATATCTCTACAAAATCTACTTTTGTCAAACTATTAGTTTGTGAGTTCTCAGAACTCTTTTCTATCCATATTGGTTCTTCTCTTCTAATTGCATTTTCCTTAGGATAATTTTTAGAATCAAGTGTCTTTGAACCATTTTGAGTCCTTGAATCATGTATACATAATAAGCCTTTCCATAGTTTTTTTGAGGTAAACCTTCTTGCTAAAAACTTTGGTAGAATCTGAAAATCTCTAAACCCTTGAGGTTTACTTCCTTATGACTCCCTAGTATTGATAATATCTTTTCAATTTTAGAGTTTTATAGAATACCTTATCTCTCCCAAATATTAGAATATAGCTTTTGGTAGTAGACTTAGCTTTCTAGGTTTTGCTTTGAGTTGAATCTCTTTTGTATCCCTAGTGATTAGATAACAAGTTTAATATAATGTTCAACTTCTATCACTTTAAAACAATTGTTTTATTTCCTCTTGTAGAAATCTTAACTATGTAATTTCAATGTATAAAACTCTCAATATCTTTGAGGTATTTAAGTTGGATTCTCTATGTCCTTCCAATTTGTATATGAGACTAATAACAATAATCTTCCAACTTTCAAGAAATTCTAGAATTTGGCTTCCTTCAATATTTGAATAGTGTAGTTTCTAAATTTCTATAGTTTAAATTTGGGTAGGACTCCTTATATCTCCCTAGTTAGAAATTTAGAAACCATGTATTTGCAATTTAAATTCCACTTCAATTTGTAAATAATTTTTTTTTTTTTTTTATGATTTACAAATATTTAATGCAATATGAGTAATAGTTTTAATACTTATATTTTCTACTCCTTTATCAAGGCATTCAATATACTTTCTAGGGTGTTCTTTATCACCTTATTACTCCTACTATTTAAATAACCCTAGAGCACAAAACTTAATTTATTTCAACTTTAATATATGCCTTATTTCTCCTTAATGCTTTGCAAATATTATGAGAATAAATCTTACCTTCTAGGCACCAAAATTTATGTGCAATATCATTGTATTCTATGCTCAAATAAACATACAATCAACGTGGTCTCTTGCACTTAATGGTATTTGATTGCATTAACTTCTTCAATGCACTCCGATATTTGATTCCTCTTTGATCTATGTAGTGTCTTTACATGCTCTCTTTTCTTTCTTTAGTGAACTTTACATGCTTTCTTTTCTCTATGTAGTATTTTTTAGACATGCACTATATACGTGCCCTTTAGACATGCTTCTCCCTCTTTGTTGTAACTGATATGCAATGTAGCTAGTGCCAAGTGGCACTAAGGGTCTTCCACTCCTTGGTAACATCTCCTACAATACCTTTCTCTTCTCAACACTTGTGCCAAGTGGCATCAAAGGTCTTAACTCCTTTCTTCAATGTTTTCTAAGGTATTATTTCAACCTCTCATTACCTAATGCTTCTTGAGAGCATTATATTGCTTGAGTGCAAGGATATTAGGTTATTATTAATATATCTAATTATGACATGCTCTCTAATGAAATATGGCATATTATCCACGTGGTGAATGCTCTTCAAACACTTGGTCTTCTCTTCATGTACCCTAATCTTGTTCTTGCCTTGTCATTCGAAGCTATTCAATGCTCACTGCACTTCTTCACTTGTAACTCTTTAACACTCACAAATGTCTTCTCCTTATATGGTAGAGGTTTCAACTGGTTTGGTGGAAATCCTTCTATCTTTTTTATGGTATTATAAGGATGCAAATAGCCCTTGTTTTCCAATGCTTCTCTTAGGTGTCAATTGAGTATATGTCATGGCTTGTAGGGTGGATATTGGTAGTGAAAAACTCACCTTCTTCTTCTTATGTGATTGGTACAATATTAATGACTCAACCCCATAATATTATGTGTCTCCTCTTCTTGCTGGTGGTACAAACTTGATGGGTCAACTTTGTAACTTGTAACAATATTCAATGTTGTTACGTGGGTTGAATGGAGATGCTTTCCTAAGTCATTATTGTTATGTGGGCCAATTAGAGACTATGTATCAATACCCAATGATTCTCTCTCTGGTGCAAGTTGTTGCCTTCTAATTGCATTGCTTGAGGTAGTCCTTACTATGCCTCATTACCTTACCTTCACCAAAGGCTCTTGAAAGCTTGATGCACCTTCTTGGTATTTTTAGGTTTTGCTATTGAGTCCTCTTATTTTAGCTCAATAGCCCTTAGAAATATACACATATTGAGAATTGTAAAGCAATATTTTGATTTCTCCTTTTTTATGACTCCTCTAAGAAATGTTTGATTTGCTTGATTGAAAATGTGCAGGTTTGATGATGTCCAAGATGTCTCATTTTCACCTTGGAGATACTAAAACTTAGAGATCTAATTGATGGCTCTAATGTGGTGCTCTTAAAATATTAATATGCAATGATTTAAATGCTTACCTCCCTGTACTTTAAACTAGCACCCTTGCTTTCACGAAAGGGGTTTCAATGTTGCCTTCTTCTCCTTGGCAAATTTTGACTATTTCTCCTAACTTTGTTAACTTTCAATGATTATTCCAATTTTTTTAATCAGGCAGATAGTATAATTTTTGAATGATAGTGCTTTGCACTATAGAATGTGCAATCTATACTTTAGAATAGTGTCTTATTTGCTTTCACTAGATAGTAGGATGTTGATATTTTTATTTCACTTGAAATATATCTAAATCCTATTCTTTTGTGCAGGTTTTAAACCTTGTAGAAACTATCTTCTGCACTTACTTGAAGACTTAACTAGAAATCTTCTCTTTCAAATTTAACCTTGAATTTTGTGCTTAGTAAACTTAATAGTAAAATAAATGTAAATATTCAAATAATGAACCTTTTGCACCAAAGTTGCATACCCTTTTGAACTCCATTTGTAGATGGATTTCTTGGTGATTTAGATCACCTAAATACTTCCCTATGCTAGATGAATTTAAGGCTCTTCCTTGCTGCCCAAAAATTCTCTTTATCTCACTAATTTGTAGCTTTGAACCTCCTCTAACTTGCTGCCCAAAAATATAGTTTGGTGGCTTCAACTCTCCTTCGGGATGCACTTTGAAAATCTAAAACTTAGCAGCTATTAATGCTGCTCAAATTGGTGCTTTCTTGTTATCCTTAAATATGAAACTTTCATATTATAGCATAGTAAATTTCTCCTTCGATATGCTATCCTTGAATATCCAAAATTTGGTAGGAATCTCCTCCAAATCATAGCTAAAACTTTCCTTCAAGAAACCTTCAATTTTATAAAAATCAACAAACTCCTTCCAAATAATCCTTCAAATCCTTCAAAGGAAATATTCGAACTTCTAAATTTTGGTGGTTTCTTCTATATTATTTCTCCTTCCATATCCTTGTCAAATCTTAATTTCAATCTTGGCCTATTTATTGGCCTTCTTCTCAAGAATTTGAATGTCTTGAGGTCTTCAATAATATCCTCTAGAATTTGTAAAACTTCTTGCTAGATCTATTTTTCCTTTTGGGCTTGTTATTGGATGGCAACAATTATCCAAAATTCTTCACTATCAAGAGCTTCTCCTTGCTAGTAATATTCTCCATTTGAATTATCCAATGGGGATGTCCTATCCTTCTCCTTATTTCTCAAAACTTCAATGAGACCTTTCTTGACCTATTCAATCTTCAACTATGGAAGTTTTGCAATGAGATCTCCTTTTTGGATCTATAAAATCTACTGCTTCTAAAATTTGGAATAGGAAATTTGCTAGTCCTTATCTATCTTCTAAAATTTACAATAGGACATTTGCTAGCCCTTTTCTATCTTCAATATTCCAAAGCTAAAATTTCTTCAATGGGAACTCCTTTGGATATTCTCTTCAATCCGAAGTCTTCAATATTTAGGTTTCTATGAGGACTTCCTTTTCGGTTCTCCTAAATATTCAATCTTGAATAGGACCTTCTTAGACCTCCTCCTTGGTATGTAATATTAAATGAGGCTTCTTTGAACTCTATATCTCTTCTCAATCTCTAACTTGGAGTCTTCAATCTACAAATCTTGCAATGGGACCTTTTTTCTTAAGCCTCCAAATCTTCAATCTCCAACTTGTTGCTTCAGGTACTAGATTGATTCCAAAGAAGATATTCTTCCTAGATCTTGTAGGAATCTTCCCAAATTTATTTAAATCTCCTTTTTTTTGCAACAAAGTATTAGGGAATGATACTAGAAATTTCTTCAAGTCTAAATAAAATAAACTTCACTAGTTGATTTGTCAAACTAGTGGAATCAATGCTGAATCCTAGTCTCCATGAGTTTTTCTAAAACTTTGTGGAAATACTCTATCCAAATACAATTTAAATAATTAAAAAAATTATATTTTCTATCTCCTCTCAATCTCTCTTATGGCTATATCTATTTATTATAAATCTATATACAACTCTGATACCATTGCTAGATTTTGATGTTATAAACTTCAAGAAAATGCAACCACAAGTAATAAAATAAGCAAGAAATGTTATAGCTATGATAATGGCTAACTAATAAGCATGTAAATATGATAAGAAACTTCTAAAAATACTCATGAAATAGCCATTAATGAAAGCTCACAAAAATTGTACAATGCTATGAAATGGAGGTCTCTAACACTCCATATTGCAAAAATGATCTACATTGTACCTACTACTACTCTACCTTATGCACTCCAAAATCCTCTCTATCTTCTACTCTAAGAAGACCTATATATAGTGTGACATGACTCTTGGCATTTCATATTCCTTTACACTTCATAATTCTATTGTTAAGACTCATGTACATGTGGACTACATGCACATTTACATCATTGCACCTTCTAATAATACTTGTGCATTTATTACATTAAATTAAGAAAAAAACTTAAATCCTAATCTAAGATAAAATCCTAATCTAAACATGTACCCATTATGGTACATTAGCAAGCACCAAATAATGTAATATATTCAACATATACTTCCATGTATAATCAAATCCTAAAACCAAGAGGATACATAAAAATTAACATATTCATGCCATGATGCAAATGAGTAAATGTTGTAAATCCAAGAGGATGATACAAAGCATTATAATACTAAAGGATGCAATACAATTCAATATACAATAATATTATTTGTTATTCCTATATATATCCTTTACATGGAGTCTCTTGAAATTTCACCTTCTACTATCTCTTCATCTCCTCTCAAACTTATGAGAGATATGACTCTTCATATTTCTCATAGGAGAAATATTTTATTAACCTTCTAATAATAATAAAAACCTAATAATTACATGAAACAAGATATTTAAAAATTATTTTACAAGGTACCATGTAATGTAATAATATTTAACATCCTCTCTTATTCCATTATTTGTACAAAAAAAACTAGGGAAGGATTCAAATTTAATGCAATCATTTGCTTTTGTAAAAATATCTACAAGTTTGTCCTTAGTAGAAATATACTTGAGTTAATATGATGATACTAAACATGTTCTCAAATAAAGTGACATTGTGCCTCAATATGTTTAGTTCTTTCATGAAATACTAGATTTTTAATTAGCTTCAAGACTCCTTGATTATCACAATGTAAAATTATTGGATGTCATTTGCATACTTCTATATTTGATAGAATGTCCTATAACCATAGTGCCTCATATATAGCATCTTTTGTAACATGATATTCCACTTCTATGGAGGACCACCATGTTGTTTTTTGCTATGCCATGAAATAGGCCCTAATATAAGATGAAATACATAGCTTGATGTTGATTTTTTGTCATCAACTGATCCAACATAATCTGAGTATATATATCCCTATAAATAAAAATGATCATTTCTATTATATTCTAGATTGTATTCTATAGTATTACTGACATAATGTAGTATCATTTTTGTGGCTTTCCAATGACTCTCTTAAGGCTATTGCATGAATCTTGAGAGATAGTTTACAACAAAGGTGATATATGGTCTAGTATTTTTTAAGTATAAAAGATTTCCAATCAATTGGTGATACAAGGTAGCAAATACTTGAGGTGATTCATCATATCTTGATAATTATAGCCCTTATTCCATGGGTGTCTCTTTAGGTTTATAGTCTACCATTATGTATTCTTTGAGTAATTTTCTAACATACTTAGTTTGAGTTAGTAGAATATGATTCTTCTTTTTCAAAACTTCTAAACCAAGATAATAATGTATAAGTCCTAGGTCTTCATTACAAATTCATTTTTAAAATTATTTTCCACACTATCTATCAATTTATCTAAACTTCTTATAATTACTAGATCATAGACCATATCTATCAATTTGTCTAAACTTCTTATAATTAATAGATCATAGACCATAAGAATAACTATATCAAAACCATTTTTTAATGTAAAGGTTTGGATAAGAAGAACTCCTTTTGAAACCATGCCATAAAATATGGTTATTGATCTCAATATACCAAGCTCTAGGGGCTTGTTTCAATCCATATAGAGATTTTTTAACTTACAATTTTTTTTTTTTTGTCCTTCAACAACAAATCCTTCTATTTGAGTCATATATACTTCCTCTTTAATATCACCATTGAGGAATGCACTTTTAACATCCATTTGATGTATTTTCCACCCAAATTAAGCTATTAGTGCACAAATTTTATGAATAGTAGTCATTTTGTTGTAGGTGCAAATGTTTATTCATAGTCAATCCCTTCTATTTGTGTAAAAACTTTTGCAACAAGTCATGTCTTATATTTATCAATGGAGCCATCTACTTTGTATTTTATTTTGTAGACCCATTTGCATTTTATATTTTTTCTTCCTTTGGGTAAATCAACTAGATCCCAAGTTTTGTTCTTTATTAATGTTGTGTATTTTGATTCCATTGTTGTTTTCCATTCAGGTAAGCTGATTGCATCTTATATTGAAGTTGGTTTTGTATTTTCCATTACTAAGGTCATTAGTCCCATATTTACTTCTTCTCTTTTCATATTGCAAGTTCAAGGTCCAATTGAAGTAATATTAGGTATTTTTTCTAACTTTGAATATTTGAGGGTGTTTCTAAACCATTTAGTAACCTTTTAAGGTAGTAATGTGGTTATTTATTCTTTGATAGGCTCATTAACTATTTTTTATTTTCTTCAAAATATTCTTCATGAGTTTTCTCACTTGATCCAATATCCAAAATAAGAAATATAATGTCCTTAGAATGTTCAATATGAGTCTTGCAACCTTCATCAACTATTAAATATATATTTAGATTTATATTTTATAATTGGATAAATTATTTTGTAACCTTTTGATGCACAATCATATCTAATAAATATACCACACAAGGTATTGTCATCTAATTTTATCCTTTTCTATTTTGGAACATTCATGAATGCTTTACATTGAAAAATCCTTAGATGTGCTACTGAAGGTTTTTTCTTGGACCAAGCTTCTTCAAGTGTAATATTTTTAAGAATTCTTATGGATGACCTATTTTGAATATATATTGTAGTATTAACTTTTACCCAATACTATTTTTCAATTTGCTTCTTTGAGTGTACAACAAGCCATTTCAATAATAGAGTAATTTATTCTTTCTACAATATCATTTTTTTGTGGTGTATAAGCTATAGTTGTTGAATTTTAAGCTTAACTATCTCAAAATATCATAGGACCCAATGTAAATAAACCAATAATATTATAGGTTGAAATATCAATAATCAAGAGTAGAATAATATATGAGCAATTAAATATATATCTAGACCAATATAATGATAAAATAACATTAGTTTATAATATCAAATATGAATGTAAATGGTCAATATAATTCATGAATAAGCATGAAGAATACTTACAATATTAATTGCTCAAAATTGGTATACAAGCATTATTATCAATGCTTGGTCCTTTTCTCTTGTTTTTGTATTTCTTGTGTTACATTGTATGGAGTTTTATCTCCATAATATAGCCGTAGAATATTAATCTTCACATACTTAACTATTGATATCCATATGATAACTCCCATGACCTTTGGATTATCATCTTGCCACTTGTATACTAGACTCTTCACTCTCTTATTGCATGTATACTTGAACCTACAACACTTGAACACTTCTACATGACTCTTACTCTCCTACATGCACTTCTAATATAAGACACTTATACACATCATCATATTACACATTTGCACACATACATACTGTAGGTATAAAATTCACACACTCCTTTCCTTCAGGCTAATGGATCCGCACCTCGAAGGGGAATGTGGGAATGATAGGTCTACACCTCGGAGAGAGACACTTGAGATCGTGTCTTCTTTGGTGATTTTTTGACGAATTGGGTGGGTTCACCAAGAAACATTTTGTGGTAGTTTCCATGCCTAGGTTTGGGATTTGTTTTGATGTGTTCTTTTTATCAAATCATGCATACACCTAGTTTTGGCCAATATGCAACTACATTAATCTATATGCAATTATGATTTCTATGAAGACAGCAAACAACAAAAAATAAGTTTAAGATGAACTATGCAGTGCTATAAAAGAAATTTAAATTCTTACCTGTATCTGGAAGTCTGATGTAGTTTTTGATTCTTTGTTGTAGGTAAAATCGGTCAAAATCTAGCAAGATCGGGTGATCCGATCTGCTAATCGGGTGGTCCGATTATGCAGAAATCTACCCGATTAGGGCAGAAAGCTGTAGTTTGACAACTTTGATACAAAAAACAACATTTTCACCAAATAATATGCATCTACTGAACTAAATTGCAAAAAATAATGAATTTGAAAATACAACAGATGACTTATTGAATATGACTCTACGTTAAACACATGAATATTTATGAAAAAGCGATGAAATGGGAATATGCAAGCTAGAATATCAAGTATAATGAATGTAAGATGATCTAAATATGATCCTAAATAGAAGTGATGAGAATATAGAATGCAAACACTGAGGTCTAGATGCCCCCAGATAGCTGAACAACACGGATGTGTGATGCAGATAAAATCGGGCAATTTTGTCAAAATCGGGTGGAACGATATCGAAATCGGGCGATACGATATCACATGAATCTGACCGATGCACAACTTGAACCTGCAAAAACATAGCAAAATGGTAGAAGGACAATATGAAAATATGTGGATGTTCTAGGGGGAATCCGAGGCGAGGAGCCTGGATTAAATAGGAAGAGATCAACTGAGGGGTTGGGCTAAAATTGAAGGGGGGTTACAACCTCCTCTATTCTGGATGAAATCGGTCGAACCGATCCCACAACCATCGTGCAGTTTCCCAGGTAGAGACAAAGAGGTTACAACTAAATTTTTTCGCCTTGCTAAGGCAGGCATTTTTTGGTTTTGGACAAAATCGGGTGACCCGATTTTGTGCAAAATCTACCGATTTTGCAAGAGGGCTAAAACAAACTTGTAATGGGTACGAAAATTGAGGTAACAAGTTGAGGATAGTTAAATTTTATTTTTCAAATGTTTATTAACTTAGGTTTGATTAATGTGAGTCATTTTTAAGGTGCTACATTTTTCCCCCTCTTTAGCACATTTTCGAAAGAAAGTGCGTTAAAGAAAAGTACAACACGCTTTACGAGAAAGCAAAAATTTATTGCACATTTTGTTGATGATTTCAAGTTTTATTGTTAAACTATTTTAGATATGATACCCCCTTCGAGTTTTTGCACCAAATTCCAGGTTTGGTGAAAAACTTGAAATTTATATATATATATATAACTTTTATTGTACATGGAATTTTGAATATATATATATATATATATATATACTTCTTGTCTTATGTGATTTTTATATGATTTGATTGCATTTGATTGAATTTTTATGATGTTTAAATTTCTCATAATCATGCTTTTAATTTAAGTGTTTTGATCATGCTTAAAATGAAAATTGACTTGAGTTTTTGTAAATGTGTTTTTGAAAGATGTTTTTGAAAAAGATGTTTTGAAAATATGTTTTTGTAAAATAATGAAATAAATAGATTAGCAATGTTCCTCGGAGGATGTTGTGTTGTTATATGACCGTTGGTGGAGATCGGTGCTCGCTAGGTCATGAAGTGAATCCTATTGTGAGGAATTTTGTATTGCTAATAAGAGAAAAGTTTTTGTGGTGCTCAAGTATAATCTTGAGGCTTATGGTGATAAAAGAAGATGTTTGATTTTTGATTTTGAGACAATTTGACTTGTAAGAAATATTTTGATAAGTTTATTGGTTGTGATTTAAGCATGAAAATTTGGGAAGGATGACTTGCGCTAGGCATAGAACTTCCTAGTGTGAAATTTGAGTAGAATAATTCCTAGGAATTATACCATCATCGCGAAGTCAAAATGCAATGCATGATAATGTGAAACTATTTATTTTGAAGACATAAGTTGATATAAAACAAATCATTTGTATCACATATTTAAGAAGATTAATAAATATGGGATGGTTTAGACTTTAAAATTGAGAAAAATGACTTGCGCTAGGCATAGAATTCCTAGTGTGAAATTTGAGAAGAATAATTCCTAGGAATTATACCATCATCGCGAAGTCAAAGAAAAATGTGATGCATGATAATATGAAATGGTTTGTTCATAGAAATGTAAATTAATGTATGACAAGTCATTTGTGCTATATGAAATGATTAAAACCTAAAAATTGAGAAAGATGACTTGCGCTAGGCATAGAATTCCTAGTGTGAAATTTGAGAAAATAGTTACTAGGAATTATACCATCATCGCGAAGTCAAAATGCAATGTATGATAAATAATTTTGGTTTACAAGTTCTTTTGGAGTGAGCTATTTTTGAGATTTTGAAGAAATGAATGATGATAAAATGTTGTCTAACAAATTTTAAAGAAATATTTTAACTTATTTCTAAGACAAATTCAAATTTATCAAGAACCAGTGTGTGATAAGTGAGTTCATTATCCATATTGATTTGACACAATGATACAAAATCTCTCAAGGATCAAATGTGTGTGCTTGTGAAATTGATTTACCGATTTTGAGTAAGGTAGTGATACAAGCAAACTTTTATGAACCAATGTGTGTGCAAGTGAAATGTTCATTAACCATGATTTTGTGCATGCCATTGTACCAACTACTATGTAAGTCAAGTTACCAAAAGCTAGCTAATCCACAAGCGGACATTGGTCTATACAAAATAAGGTCGCTAATGTGACAGACATGTCGCCATGCGAAAGGGATTACCCAAGGTCAAGTGGGTTGGGCACAAACCACCTGTTATGGGGCTTACCTCATGGATTTCAAATAACTGAGGAATTCCAGGGATTCAAGCTCACTACCCCCTTCTTTTCTTCAAATTTTTGGAATAGGGATTTCTTGTCCATTTTTGAACAAGGGGATTTTATTATTTCTTTTTCTTTCTTTTTCTTTTTTTTTTCTTTTTTTTTCTTTTTCTTTTTTTTTCTTTTTCTTTTTTTCTTTTTTTTTTATTTTTTTTTTTTTTGGGATACTTGCCCAGATTAGACGTGGGGCAAGGGATTTTTATTCGGGTAGGGAGGGAGCTTGTCCTTTTGCCAATTCTCAGTATTCTAGACCATGCGCATAATAGGATAGCAAGGGAAACTTTTCGCTTAAGGAACTAAGACTACTATGTAGTATCCTTTTTGAATTTACAACAAATCATTTTTAAGATGTGAGAATGTGTTCTTGGTTCAAGAAGTAGCAAGATCATTTCCCAAAACTCAAAATTTATTTAGTGAAGTAATAGTGCTTTTCGATACAAGAGAGATTTATAATCAAAGCAACAAAATCAAAATTATGAAAGATGTAAATTAAGTGCATGGTTCAAGATAAATTTTGAATTTATCTGAAATACAATAAAATATAACTTGGATTTTTGGAAGATAACACACATTGATGCAAAATGAATAACTTAACAATTTTGAAATATTTTTGGAAATTTTCATATTTTTCGATTTTTTTGTTATTTTGATAATATGAGGGTTGCAAATGATGAAGAAATTTATTTACAATTATGTACAGATATGGAAATTTTGATTTTATGCATAATATCTCTTTAAATGCATGATATTCATGGGTTCCTTGAGATCTTTCCCATCCAAGGAAGCCAATATATATGCACCTGATCCAAATTTAGCAGTGATGACATATGGCCCAAGCCAATTAGGTTGAAATTTTCCTTTTAGATATTTTCTTGCATTAGTATTTTTTTATTTTCTTTTAAGACTAAATCTCCAACTTCAAAGGATCGATTATGAACTTTCTTTGCATATGATCTTTTAAGTTTGTCTTGGTAGGCACGAAGATGCTCTAAAGCATGGATGCACTTTTCATCTAGAAGTTCCAGCTGACTAAATCTGCCAGCATGATATTCATCTCCTACTTCAGCATCTTGAAGCAGAAGAGCTAAAGAAGGAACTTCTAATTCAAATGGAAAAACTGCTTCGGCACCATAAACCAAGACAAAAGGTGAAGCACTTGTAGGAGTACGAACACTAGTTCGATAAGCCCACAAGGTAGGATATAATTGTATATGCCAATCACGACCAGATTTATTAACTAATATTTTTAGGATTTTTATTAAGGTTTTATTAGATGCTTCAACTTGGCCATTACCTTGTGGATAATAAGGAGTGGACCATCTATGTTGGATTTTATATTTTTGACATAATTTCTTAACATATTTGTTCTTAAAACATGTTCCATTATCAGAGATGAGATTAGATGGAATTCCAAATCTACAAATGATTTGATTGAAAATGAATTTAGAAACTTGAACTCCTATGCAAGAAGCTAAAGGTATAGCTTCAACCCACTTTGTAAAATATTCTATTGTTGTTATTATGAATTTATGACCATCAGAAGAAATAGGATTGATTTTACCAATAATATCTAAACCCCATTTAGAGAAGGGCCAAGGAGAGGATATGGCTTGAAGTTCCTGAGTAGGAGCATGGATAAGGTCAACATGCTTTTGACACTTATCACAATGATGCACATAATCATTAGCATATTTTTCCATGGAAGGCCAAAAATATCCCATTCTAAGGAGCTTTTTAGCAATGGCACTTCCACTAAAGTGTCCTCCATAGGATCCATCATGGGCTTCACTTAAGGCTTTCTTAGACTCTTCTAGGTTGAGACATCTTAATAGAATACCTTCAAAAGATCTTCTATATAAGGTATTACCAACAATTACGAAGTGAACAACTCACTTACATAGTAGCCTACATTGGTTTCTATCTAGTCCTTCAAGGAAAATCCCTTTCTAGAGAAAATTAAAAATATCTGCATACCAAGGCTCTGGGGTAATTTCATCAATCAAAAATACATCTAATGGTTCTAAACATGACTTAGAAGAAGTGGGTTCTTGGATTTGGTGAATGATGATAGTAGCATACTCATCATCCAACTCCAAAGGCAACAAAGAAGCAGCTACGACCATAGCATCGACAACACGGTTGCTAGTTCTAGGAATAGCTTCTAAAGTTACTTTTTCAAACAATGATATAAGCTTAAGGACATATTATTTATAAGGATGAAGTTTCTCATCTCATGTTTGATAAAATTCATTGATTTGATTTATCACAAGCTGAGAATCTCTAAAAACTAATAAAACTTTAATTTTTAAAGCTAAAGCAGCTCGTAACCCAAGGATTAGAGCCTCATACTCTGTAGTATTATTAGTACAAGCAAATTGTAACTTAAAATATAAAGGTATAAGGTGCTTTTGGGGATATTTCAATATGATACCAGCACCTGCACCACTCATACATCTAGCTCCATAAAAATACAAAGACCATGTCTCAGAATGATCTTCTTCTAGATTAAGGCACTCATCAAGAAATTCAATTTTCATAGGATGAGTAGATTCTAAAGGTGCAACAACTAACTGATCAGCTATAACTTGGCCTTTAATAGATTTTTGGCTGATAAATGTGAGTTCAAATTCACTAAGAGCAAGAACCCACTTAGTTGTGCATCCTGACAAGTAAGGTCTACTCATCAAGTACCTTAATGGATCAGATTTAGCAATAACATATGTTTTTTGACTAAGCATGTAATGACGCAAATTTTGCATAGAAAACACAACTGCTAAACAAAGATTTTCTAATGGAGTATATCAGGTTTCATAACTTATTAAAGTTTTTCTTATATAGTATGTGGCTCGTTCTTTCTTTTCATCATCAATTTGAGCCAACATAGCTCCTAGTGCAAGTTTCAAAGCAGAAATATATAAAATAAATGGATGATCTGGTCTAGGAGGAACAAGCACTGGAGGAGTAAGAAGATATTATTTAATACTCTCAAAAGCTTCTTGACATTATTTATCCCAATTGAAGGGAATATTCTTCTTAAGTAATTTAAGAAAAGGTCATGTTTTATCCGCCAACTTGTCGATGAAGCGATGGATAGATTGAAGTTTTCCTTGTAAACTTCTTAACTCTGATATGTTTTTAGGAGGTGGCATATCAAGGATAGCCTTAATTTTGAGAGGATCTACTTCTATACCTCACATAGAAACAATAACCCCCAACAATTTTCTTGATTTAACTCCAAATACACACTTGTCAAGATTTAATCGTATTAGATATTCTCTTAGTCTATCAAACACTTTTCTTAAATCATTAATGTGATCATCTTATTTTGCTGAATGAGCTATAATATCATCCATATAATCATGTAGAATATCATACATCATATCATGAAAGATGTATGTCATAGCTCTTTGATATGTTGCACCTACATTTTTTAATCCAAATGGCATTACTTTCCAACAAAATGTTCCCCAAGGAGTAATAAAGGTTGTCTTAGATTGGTCTTCAGGAGCTATTTTGATTTGGTTGTATCCTAAAAAACCATCCATGAGGGAGAGCATCCCACTCCCGACTATAAAATCTATGATCTGATCCATATTAGGGAGGGGAAAATCATCTTTAGGGCATGCAACATTTATGTCTCTAAAATCAGTGCAAACCCTAATCTTAGTAGCTTCTTTCTTAGTTATTGGAACAACATTTGATATCCACTCAGCATAGTCAATAGCTTGTATAAAATTTACATTCAAAAGCTTTTCTAATTCACTTTTGACTAGTAGTGCTACTTTAGGATGCATTTTTCTAAGTTTTTGCTTTACAGGTTTAGCATCAGGGCGCACTACTAGATGGTGCATAACTACAGAAGAATCTAGGCCTGGCATATCTACGTATGTCCAAGCGAAAACATCAACATATTCTATAAGAAATTCAATATATAAATTTTGTTTTTCTTCACTTAATTCTGATCCAATTTTGACTAGGCGAGGGTTCTCTTCTATTCCAATATTAACTTTTAAAGTATCTCCAACAACAATATTTAAGTCTCTTTCAAAGTTGGGTGGTGCGGGTGATACACCCATTTCTTGTAACTCTTCTAATGTGCATTTGGCTAGTTCTTCTTGAGGAGTAGTTGCTTCAACATGAGCTATACATGGCATAGATCCATCAAAGAAGAATTTATTCCTTAAAACTTCATCAAGAGATATATCATGAAAGATATCACCTTCTAAACATTCATCCAGAGAAGCAATCATTTTTGGATAAGCTACAGTTAACATATTGCAAGTATATATCTTTTTAAAGAGCTCTTTTTGTTCCATATATTCTTGATATGTTATAAGGTGATCATCATCTTCATATGGGAATGGTTCTATTTTTGTGGGAATATAGCCAAGACCACATCGAGCAGGCCAATCTTCAACTTCTAAAGGTTCTTTCATACCATTTTCATGAGGTCCTAAACCTTTACCTCTATAACCCATATTACACATCATTGGTTTTGATTTTATATATCCATAAGAAAAATAACACTTAGCAAATCCATCTCGATCAATTGTAACTTTTACAACTAAAATTTTACCCCAATCATACCCTGCATACACAAAGGCACAACTCCCAATATGGCAGATGCTTCCCTTCTTTGGTAAGCCCAAGGTTTGAGGAGATGGAGGTAACTTAGATAACACTAAGGAATCTTGGGTAGCAAAATTAACTTCTTCTATATTTGCAAGTACTGAAGATAAGTCCGGTAATACTTCATCCGAAAGAGCATATGAAGTAGATGGAATATCTTCCTTAACTGGTTCTTTAGATGCTATGAATTTAAACACTATAGACTCAAGAGGTGGATCTGATAATGTGGATTTAGGAAATGGATTAGATATGGGCTCAGAAGATGATGATGATAATGACTTAGAATTTGTTGATGTTGGTGATTTAGAACATGCTTTTGATGATATGGGTTTAGAAGGTGATGATGATTTAGATTTAGAAGGTCTTGATGATGAGGGTGGACTAGGATGAGTAGAAGACATAGTAGGATAGAATGGAACCCCTATAGGCTCCACCATAGCACACATATCAAATGGCCTAGGATCACCATGGATGGTAACTAATTGATTTTTGAACTCAAATTTGACACATTGATGTAATGTGGAAGGTACTGCTCTCATTGCATTGATCCAAGGTCGACCTAGAAGAATGTTGTACGATGCAAAACAAGGTACAACAAACACAGTCGTATCCAAAATTCTTGGGCCAACTTGCAATGGGATTGTCATTACTCCACATGTTTCTTGAGTTTCATCATTAAATGCTTTAATAATCATTTTAGTACTTTTCATATCTTCTTTTTTAAATCCAAATATTTGAAAGAAATCATATGTGCAGATATTTAAAGATGATCCATTATCAATTAGAACTCTTTTGACTCCTACATCTCCAATCAATGTTGTAATGTATAAAGGATTATCTCTATACATACTTTGAGGAGGGATATCTTTGTCACAAAAATCTATGAAATTTGCTTCATCCAAAGTCACAACATTCACCATAGCATTAGGTTCAATATCTTCAGGTACCATCATCTTGCTTAAAGTTCTCATCAATTCTTCCCTATGTATGGAGGAAGTTCTTAAGAGGTCCAAAAGAGAAATTCTCACTGTGATGGTAGCTAATTGTTCATTAATATCATATGGAGATCTTTGTTGTGAACCTAGTACATTATTTCCCTTAGTGGGAGTTCTTAGTACAAAAGGAGCTGATTTCTCATTTTGACTTTGTGGTTGAGAATTTTGAACTTGTGCTTGTTGTCTTGTGACAACCCCAATGGTACCCACAATGTTGCTATGTCGAGGATTACCAAAATGGGGTCTAGCATTTTCTGCTTGTTCATTTGAAAGCCATTGTTGAGATGATGGTCTAGTAGTTATTCTTCTTGGAAATGGTTCTTCTGGAACTGATAAATCTATAATAGGAGTGACTTGATCTGATTCATACTCAGAACTATTTGAAGCAATCTCTAGTTCACTCCTTGTTTCACTTTTTGTGTCACTTTATGTATTACTTTTAGTATCTTCCGAAGATGATTGAGAATATTGTATTGGTCTAGTTGTGACCATAGATAAGTAGGTATATAAGATGTTTGCAAATCTTGTTGTGGTAAAAATCTACTAATGGTTCCCACATATCGAGTTGGATGAGGAACATTATGATGATCTACTTGGTTTACTACTTCTTTACCATGGTTAGGTAAGGGATGTTGAAAGATATCTAGGTTTTGATTTGCATTTTGATTTGTTTGTTTTTGGGTATTATTTTGAGTATTATTGTTTGCAGGAAATTGTTGAACTTCCATTTTTCCTTTGTCAATCAAATCTTGTATCACATGCTTTAACCTTTTACAAGAATTTGTAGAATGTCCATCTACTTGATGGAAATTACAATGTAAGTCAACCCTATATCCAACTGCAGTAGTGTCTGGTTGTCTTATTTTAGGCAACCGTATCAAGCCTTGTTCCAATAATTGAGGTAAAATCATTGTTAAAGGTTGATTTAATCTTGTGAATTCTCTTGGTGGCTTATCAAGAACTTTCAATAAAAACTTCTTAAATGTTTTTGCAAGCATTGACAATTGGAGTATTCCTGCTATCAGTAACTTCATCACCCACTACTTGTTTATTTTTATATTGATTTTTAGAAGCTTTATCTTCATATTTCTTCTTAAAATGACCTCTTCTAATAAGGGCTTCTTCTACCCTTCTTGCTAAATCAATGGCTTGATCAAAGGAGGTTACTATAGTAGTAGAAAGCTCATAAGATAATTGTTCTTGTAAATTACCAATGAATATATCCAACATTTCACGGTGAGGTAAAGCAAAATGTAATTTGCCTAAGAGTTGTCTCCACTTAGTCAAGAATTCAACAAAACTCTCATCTTTTCCTTGCTTCAAATTATACAAATATTTAATAGTCACATGCCTCTCTATGTAAGCACTGAATTGATGGACAAACATTTCTGTTGTCTCTTCAAAATTCCTTAAAGAATTAGTGGGTAACTGATAATACCACTCTAGAGCCATGCCTCCGAGACTTTTAGGGAACATATTTAGTAACAACAAGTCATCATGAGAGATATCATGACATGCTGTCCTAAACATGCGAAGATGCTCAATAGGATCTTCGGTTCCTTTATATATCGGTAGGACAGACATAGGAAAATGCTTAGGATATGGTTGAGCAACCACAATAGGATCCAAGGGTTGGCTACACATCTCTCTATAACTATAAGAGGGATGGTAGGGATCTATCTGATCTAGTCTTGAAGCTAACTATTTAACCATGGCTTCAAGTCCTTGTTGTTGTCCACCAAATTGATTTTGTTGCACCATATTATTGTGTCTTTGATAATAAGTTGGTGTTGTTGCATAATGATTCCCAACTGAAACACTATTATGTAGAGTGTTACTAGGAGGAGTATTATGAAGCTGATAGGGAATTTTGTTTTGTTGAACCTTTTGTTGATTCTGACTAAGATGGTGCATCTTCTTAATTCTCTATGCTACTTTTTGTGAAGTAGAAGATGGTTGTTTTTGTTTGGAATTTGAATTTATTACTGGTGGTGGTTGTGCTATATTCTAATTCAAATTCTGATTTATATTTTGAGATGTACCAACTTGATTTTTGTTCATGTATGTTAATGGATTTCCATTCAATCGGAGAGCAGCCTCTATGGAAGCCTCCATTGAATAATCTCCCATAGGGAGTTGAGCTTCTGTCTATATCACATGGTTAATGACATCTATATTATCTTTTAAAAACTCAGTGAAATGTTGTGTGGAGGTAAATTTAAGATTACCTTCTTCATCTACTTGAGGCTTATGATAGAAAACTTCTTCTTCTTTATCATGGTTTTCCTCATCTGACTCTGATGATACATAATCTTCAATTTGAACTTCATCTTCAGGATTTTCTTGATCTTGTTCTCCTATATGATCATGTTCTACTTGTTTTCCACTTCTTAATTTAGGCATTTTTCTTAAAATATTTTATCTTGCAAATATATATATATATATATATATATTATGTGCTTAAATTCTTGGGGTATATATGTTATATATATACCTAACTAATATATTATATTATGTTTTTGGGTTTTTGTAGTTTTTTTGGATTGCAAAAAATACAACAAACAAAATAAAAACTATAATATTATAGATATTATACTTTAATTTTCTTGGAAAAGCCTATAGATATCATTAACAGGTTCCAATTCCTCAGGTGTCATATAGTGTTCTTCTTCAAACTGAAAGTTGGCCTTTAAGAATTTTATGAAATGAGCTATAGTGATGCAATCAACTTCATAGTTTGACATATAAAAGTACAATTCATGGCAATATTCTTGATAAAGCACAACCCTAGGAACTCTATTGAATCTTCTCTTATCATCTAAGACAACTTCTTGATTTTCCACATGTGATAAAAACTTATGTACCATTATTGCATTCTCAAGATAATATTCAAAGGAGTAAAGACTTGGGGAAATGACAACTCTCTTATCCGCTAGCCACCTATCACATGCTCTTTGAAGGTCAAAGTAAAAAGGTGCACTATCGGGATCCAGGATTCTAGACAAGTCAAACCTTATGATTTTCTTAAGTTCAGGTTCTTTAATCCTTATAATTTCTAATCTTCTCCAAATCTCAGGGTATGGCACACTACCTAGTGAAGAAAATTCTTGGGTTGACAATAATGTACTAACATCAATTCGGACAGTTCTTCTTATGTTGTAATCTACCATCTATGAAATACAAAAATTATGTGATTTAAACTAATGATCTTCTTTATTTTATTTTGTTTTATATTTTGTAATTTTTATGTTTTTTTGTGTTTTATAAATCAGAAATATGCCTAATGTTTTCACGTCGGGTTCACCAAAGAATGTAGGTCTAAAATTCACACACTCCTTTCCTTCAGGCTAATGGATCCATGCCTCAAAGGGGAATGTGGGAATGATAGGTCTACACCTCGAAAGAGAGGTACTTGATCATACCTTCTTATGGTGATTTTTCGATGAATTAGGTGGGTTCACCAGGAAATATTTTATGGTAGTTTCCATGCCTAGGTTTTGGGATTTATTTTGATGTGTTCCTTTTATCAAATCTTGCATACACCTAGTTTTGGCCAATATGCAACTACATTAACCTATATGCAATTTTGATTTATATGAAGACAACAAACAACAAAAAATAAATTTAGATGAACTATGCAGTGCTATAAAAGAAATTTAAACTTTGACCTATATCTAGAAGTCTGATGTAGTTTCTGATTCTTTGTTGTAGGTAAAATCGATCAAAATCAGCAAGATCGTGATCTGCTAATCGGGTGGTCCGATTATGCAAAAATCTACCCGATTAGGGCAGAAAGCTATAGTTTGACAACTTTGATACAGAAAATAACATTTTTACCAAATAATATGCATCTACTAAACTAAATTATAGAGAATAATGAATTTAAAAATACATTATTAAATATGAATCTATGTTAAATACATGAATATTTATGAAAAATGATGAAATATGAATATACAAGCTAGAATATCAAGTATAATGAATCTAAGATGATCTAAATATGATTCTAAATAGAAGAAATGAGAATAGAGAGGCAAACACTAAGGTCTAGATGCCCCCAAGTAGCTGAACAACACGGATGTGTGATGTAGACAAAATCGGGCATTTTTTTCAAAATCAAGAAAAAATATAAAAAAAAAGGAGAAAATATCACACAAATCTGACCGATGCACAACTTGAACCTAAAAAAACATAGAAAAATGGTAGAATAACAATGGATGAAATTATGTGGATGTTCCAGGGGGAATCCGAGGCGAGGAGCCTGGATTAAATAGGAAGAGATCAGCTGAGGGGTTGGGCTAAAATTGAAGGGGGGTTACAACCTCCTCTATTCTGGATGAAATCGGTCGAACCGATCCCGCAACCATCGTGCAGTTGCCTAGGTAGAGACAAAGAGGTTACAACTAAATTTTTTGCCTTGCTAAGGTAGGCATTTTTTGGTTTTGGATAAAATCGGGTGACCCGATTTTGTGCAAAATCTATCGATTTTGCACGAGGGCTAAAACAAACTTGTAACGGGCATGAAAATCGAGGCAGCAAGTTGAGGATAGTTAAATTTGATTTTTCAAATGTTTATTAACTTAGGTTTGATTAATGTGAGTCATTTTTAGGGTGCTACACATACATGACACTTGTGCATTTCTTGCACATTGCACTCTTACATGATACTTGTGCATTTCTTACACAACAACACTTACATAAAAGAGAAATATAAATCACACATCTAAATTATAGACTCAATCCTAATCTATTACATATTTACATTTGTACCATGAAGGTACCATGGAGGTACATTTACATGTACCAAATAATGTAATATTATCCAATAACAATAATTTGTCATTTTATTCCATTTTATATCAAGAATGTTTTAAATTCTCTAGATAAATATTATCCTCCCTTATATAAGCAAAGAACTCAAATTGAACATCTAGTCTTTGTTTCTATAATTTGTTTGAATTTTTTGAAGTTAGTAAAATCATTTGACTTTACTATCAAAAATATAACCACATTTGACATGAGTAGTCAACAAAAAATATTTGAAAGTATTTGTGTTCCCCAAGGATGAATGATATTGGTCCATATAAATTTATATGTATCACCTCTAATGGTTCTTTTTCTTTGTGTGGACTAAGTTCAAAAGGTTCTTTATGTTGTTTTGTTTCTAAGAATTTAGATAGATTATGGTATGCCATGTTAAGTTGGGAAACCCTATTAGCATTTAATATCTATTTAATTCATTTAAGTATGAAGCACCTATATGCCTAATACTCTTATGCCAAATATTATATTCCATTGAAGTGCTAATGGATAGAGAAAAAATTGATGATGATGTAATATCAAGAGCAAACAAACCATTTTTGAAGGAACCAATGGCTATAAACTTTTCTTGTTTGGTAATGAAGAAATTATTTTTTCCATATATAATTTCAAATTCGACCATCATATCTGAGTCCAACATTTGAGATACTAATAACAAATTAATAACCAACCTGAGAACATATAATACATTTTTAATTGTGCATTTCCAATTAGGTAGATTGATTGAAAATTTTCCTATTCCTTTAACCTCATAATTTTTATCATATGCAATTATAACATATTTTTCAATTCATTCTTGAAAAATATTAAACCAATGTTTGTTTCTAATCATATGCTTTCTTGTCCCTGAGTCAATATATGATTAATTATATTTTAAATTTTGTTTAGGTATTGTCATGATGGGAACTTCAACAAGTGGAAAAATCAACTTTCCAAAAAGAACTTTATAAAAAATTTCCTTTTATCTCCATTTTTTTCTTTAATACTTATACTCTCAAAACTTGTCCATCTTAAAAATTTTAATAATATTTTCCTTCTCTCTATTCAATGAAAAACTTATCAATCTTTTGAATTTCACAAATTCTCTTTTAATTTTTTTTCTCTTCCTTTATATAAATTTCCTTAAATATTTCCTTCATAAAATAATTAAATCTCACTAAAATATCAAGTAGGAACTGACCTTCTAGATTAAAAGTTAAATTTCCTTTTATATACCAAGTTCCCACAGTACAC
Organism: Wollemia nobilis; assembly: GCA_028583015.1. Lineage (NCBI taxonomy): Eukaryota > Viridiplantae > Streptophyta > Pinopsida > Araucariales > Araucariaceae > Wollemia > Wollemia nobilis. The sequence goes on from JAQPPZ010017169.1 coordinate 1,542,132, forward strand.
TTTTGGAAATAAACCTGAAGCAAGTATATGAGTGTACCTTAGCATGTGATCAAATGTGTGTTCAATTTTCAACGTCTTATTTCCCTCCAAAATTCAAAGGTGTAATACCTCCTATTTTTTTTGCATTTACAATTTTGACATATCATTAGGCATTCATTGAGCATTATTAGTATTTTCAATCTAAGCATATCTTTGGATTATTTCTTCTAGCTCTAGTCCATCCAATTTGGGTCCATTTCAAATTTCAAATTCTTCTAGGTCTAGTCAATTTGGGTCTATTTGTAGCTTCTCTCTCTTTTTTTTTACCTCAAGCATTTAGCTTTTCTCTTATAGTTCTTACTATAGCATAATATTACGACCAATGAGGTTTAGATGCAATTAGGATATACTTTGATTCTTTCCTTTCTATTTCTTGATGACTTGGGTACTTGAAAAAAACTTGGATTCAATAATAACGAATGAAATGCATTTAAAATGAATGCCTTTGAAAGTTTAAGTAATACTAAAGGTTGTTCTAGCTTATTGTAACAAGTTTTAGGTAAGTCAAGTTAAATGCTTCATAACAGGGGCTGTTTTGGGCTATAGACAAGTTGGCTTCAACATTAGCACATAAATTTTGACATAAAAAATGTCTTATAACGTAACCTATTCCACTAATATTTTAACATATTTTCCAAGTGAAAATTGACTCCTTTATGTGGCTTATGAGTTCTTCTCTAACAAAAAATTGAGTTTGTCATTGGATGACAACTATTGTCCCAATACCCTTAAAATTCCCATGGTTGTGATACCAATGTGTAGACAATCAATTTTGACATGCATAGTTAGATACATCTTTGGAAAAAGAACTAAACACCATATCATTAGTCAAACACCTTAACCAAAGAAAAATAGGCATCAAATTTGAATCCTTTGTAGAAACACCACCTTTTATAAAAGTTCTAACTTGTGCTTCTATTCAAACCTAATGATTTTGCAAAATATGTTTTTCTCATCAAGTTGACCAATCCAAAAGTTTGTTAAACAAAAGAACTATTTGGGTGTAAAAGTGCTAGCCAACATTTTTGTAAAACCCAATGTTTTTTTTAGCATGAGCAGAATCTCTATGACATAAACTAGATGTTAGTCTTACAATGACACTAAGAGGGGGGGTGAATCAGTGTAGCTCTTTAAACTTAAATTCATAGCTCTTAAAATAGAAATTAAGAAACCTTAGAACCAGATAAAGCAAGTATCACAAGAGAACATCACACAACACAAGATTTAACGAGGTTCACCAATGTGGCTACTCCTCAAAAATGACCGCTTGGACTACCATCCAAATCCAGCATTTGCAAAGAAACAACTTTACAAACAATTTACCAAGACCCACCGGAAGGAGCACCAACCCCCGATTTATCTCGCACCAACAGAAAGGAGCACCAACCCCTGATTTACCAACACCAACTGGAAGGAGCACCAACCCCCGATGCCAAGCACCAACTTGGACTTCAATTCTGAAACTAGAAGATTGATAGTAAGATACCTTTGCTTTTGCCTTCTCTATGCACTCTACTTTCTCTGTGCAATCACTTCGCACACTCTGCTTCGCTACAGTCGAACTTCACGATCATCTTCTCCCTTTTGTGCACTCTACTTTCTTAGCAAATTTTGCACTTAGCATGATTCGATACGACTTGCTCTCTACGCACTACGACCGAACTTCGCACACTTCAACATACCTCAAATCTCCAAACAACCCTCCTTTTATAACAAAATTCTTGTGATGAAAACCCTAATCTTAGTCGCTATAAACCCTAATCTTAGTCGGCTTTCATGACAACTATAAACCCTAATTTTAGTCGACTATCATCGGACTTCGTCGGCTTCAACTCAACCTGAAAATACACATGTCGCGATATCGCGACACTTTCTTTCTCTCTCTTTCTCCTTGCTTTGGCCCCAAAAGCTACATGTCGCGATATCATGACACTTTTTCTCCTTGCTCTTTCTCTTAGCTTTGGCCTGTGAAAAAATACATGTCACGATATCGTGACACTTTCGCCTCCATACGCTTTCTCTATTCCTTTGTCGTGAAAATGCGACATTGCGTGATATCGCGACACTTTTGTTATCTGCCTGCCTGCCCTTCTTGAGTCGTGAGAATGCGACATGTCACATGTCAAAATCATGACACTTCTTCAAGTCTTGCTTTCTCTTTTCATGAAATCATGACACTTCGCCTTCGAAGTCTTCTTCTCTGCTTTTGTCACGAAATCATGACACTTCGCTTCTACTTCACTTCTTTGCTTATTGTCGTGAAATCATGACACTTCTCCTTCGAAGTCTTCTTCTCTTTTGTCGTGAAATCGTGACACTTCTTTCATCTTCTTTCTTTTGTCACGAAATCGACACTCTCTTTCTTTTGTCACAAAATCGTGACTCTTCGTACGCTTCCTCTCTTTCTTTTGTCGTGAAAATGCGACATGTCGCAAAATCGTGACACTTTTCCAACTTACTTTCTCTCTCCTATTTTAGTCGCAAAATGCGACATGTCGTGAAATCGTGACACTTTTCCAACTTACTTTCTCTCTCCTATTTTATCGTCAAATACATGTCGCGAAATCGTGACACTTTTCTAACTTGTTCTCTTTCTTCGAACTTGTGAAATCGTGACACTTCTTCGCTTTCTCTTTTTCTTCCAACATGTCACGAAATCATGACAGTTTTTCCACTTGCCTTTTTCTCTTCCAACATGTCACGAAATCGTGACGTTTTTCCACTTCCTTTTTCTCTTCCAACATGTCGCGAAATCGTGACAGTTTTTCCACTTGCCTTTTTCTCTACCAACATGTCGCAAATCGTGACAGTTTTTCCACTTCCCTTTTTCTCTTCCAACATGTCACAAAATCGTGATAGTTTTTCCACTTGCCTTTTTCTTCCAACATGTCGCGAAATCGCGACAGTTTTTCCACTTGCCTTTTTCTCTTCCAACATGTCACGAAATCGTGATAGTTTTTCCACTTGCCTTCTTCTCTTCCAACATGTCACGAAATCGTGACAGTTTTTCCTGCTTTTTCTCTCTCTTCCAACATGTCGCGAAATCGTGATAGTTTTTCTTGCCTGTTGTATATGTCGCGATATCGCGACACTTTTCTTACTTGTCTTTTTCTTTGATCTTTTGCATATGGGCCACTTCGGTCTTCTTGGAAAATCACTGTACATACTCTGAGTAACCTTTGAACTCTTGTCTTCCGCATCCGAATAGCTTTTGAACTTCCTGTCCACTGCATCAACAGATCTATCCGATCGTGTTGACAACAATGACAATATCGTTGTTGCACCTTGCTCAACAATCTCCCCCTTTGGAATTGTTGGCAACACATGTGCAATTTCCTGTAACTCTTCTCCCCCTTTGACAATAATACCAAAGGGCTACTGTAGACTCCCCCGAGTCCATGCACAACATTCTCAGGCACAATTTATTACACTTAGCAAAAATCATGAACATGAGCAAAAAGATAATCAAATACTTAAATGCTCCCCCCGAGAATGTGATCCCTGTAGCTAGTCAATTCTTGGGAAGTGTGACCACTCCCAATTTATTGTGAAGGTACTCAAAAACTTCCTTGGGCAATGGTTTTGTGAAGATATCTGCTACTTGCTCTGTAGTTGGAACAAAATCCAACTTAACCTCACCTTCCGCAACTTTCTCCTTCAAAAAGTGATACCTGATAGCAATGTGTTTTGTGCGTGAATGCATAACCGGATTCTTGGAGATGTTAATGGCACTGGTGTTATCACACTTAACCGATATTGGCTCACTGAAGCTAATACCAAGATCTTTCAGGGTTTGTTTCATCCATAATACCTGCGTACAACATGTTGTCGCTGCAATATATTCTGCCTCTGTTGTCGATAAAGAAACTGACTCTTGTTTCTTACTGTGCCATGCGACCAATCTGTCTCCAAGATAGAATGCACCTCCACTGGTACTCTTTCTGTCATCTACACATCCTGCCCAATCTGCATCTGAATACAAAATAAGGGTGAAGTCTTTACCTTTTGGATACCATAACCCATATTCCATAGTACCCTTGAGGTATCGAAGAATCCTTTTCACTCATTGTCACATGAGTCTCCTTGGGATTAGCCTGAAATCGTGCTACCATGCATACTGCCTACAAAATATCTGGTCCGGTAGCCATCGTGTATAGTAAGCTTCCAATCATAGATCCGTACATGGTTTGATCAACAGGTGGAGATTTGTCATCCTTGCTCAAATTGCAACCTGTCATTATGGGAGTGCTAACTAGCTTACAATCCTCCATTGTGAACTTTTTTAACATCTCTTTCACATATTTAACTTGAGAAATAAATATGCCCTTCTTATTTTGATTAACTTGCAACCCGAGGAAATACGAAAGTTCACCAATCATTGACATTTCAAATTCTTTCTGCATCTTATTTGCTAAATCTTTACATGACTCATCTTTGCTGCTGCCAAATATGATATCATCTACGTATACAACAAGAACAATAAGATGCCCATTTTCTGTTTTGACATACAAATTACTATCCACCATACCTTTCTTAAACCTTTGTTGGGTGAGATAGTTGTCTAGCCTTGCATACCATGCTCGGGGTGCCTGTTTTAAGCCATATAATGCTTTCTTCAACTTGCAAACAAAGTTGGGATTATCACCAAGTTGGAAACCATCTGGTTGCTCAATATAAACCTCTTCTTCAAGTTTCCCATTCAAAAACGCTGATTTCACATCCATTTGATAAACTTTGAAATTCTTGTAGACTGCTAAAGCTAGAAACATTCTGATTGCCTCTAGTCTAGCTACTGGTGCAAAAGTTTCCTCAAAGTCAATGCCTTCAACTTGTGCATAACCCTTACATACCAATCTTGCTTTATTTCTGACTACCTATCCGTCTTCATTCAATTTGTTTCAAAAAATCCATTTAGTCCCGATTATATTTTTATTTGCAGGTCTAGGTACTAACTCCCAAGTTTCGTTTTTCTCGATCTGATCTAATTCTTCATTTATTGCCTTCATCCAACTTTCATCTTTGCTTGCGTCTGCAACATTTTTGGGCTCAATGCTGGATAATAGAGAGTAGTTACTTACTACTCTTCTTCTTGTCTGAACACCAACTTTGGGGTCTCCAATTATTTGCTCTCTAGGATGATTTTTCTAGCTAGCTGCACTGTTTTGAATTTCTTATTTTCTTCCACTTCTGAATCACAACTTAAATCTTATGAGTCAATTTTTTGTATCTTTTCGGTTTCGTTTTCCTCATCTCCTTCAATAACCTCTTCATAAATTGGGTAGTTCATTTCATAGCTAATTACTCGTTCTCTACCTTCATCAAATTTAACATCGACACTGTCCACAATTTTCTTTAGCCTCTTGTTGTAGCATTTGTAGGCTTTGCTCTTTGATGAATAACCAACAAAAATACCTTCATCCGCTCTATCTTCAAACTTACCAAGATTATCTTCAGTTCTTTTGATGTAGCACTTGTTGCCAAAGATTTTGAGGTATTTTGTTGTTGCCCTTTTACCGAACCACAACTCATAAGGAGTTTTGCTTTCATGTGTTCTCAGCATGTACCTATTTTGGATATACACCGCAATATGGACTGCTTCTTTCCAAAATCTGTCTACTACTCTGCTTTCAACCAACATAGTCCGTGCCATTTCCTGCACTGTCCTGTTCTTTCTTTCTACCACTCCATTCTGCTGAGGTGTCCTGGCTGCTGAAAACTGTCTCCTAATACCGTATTTTTCACAGTACTCTGTAAACTCCTCTGAAATGAATTCTCCTCCTCTATCCGATCTTAAACATTTGATCCTCTTTCCTGTTTCATTCTCAACATGGTTTTTGAAAATCTTGAACATATCAAGAGCTTCGATTTATGCTTCAAGAAAAATATCCATGTCATTCTGGAATAGTCATCAATGCACAACATAAAATATTTGTCACCATTTATGCTTTGTGTTCTCATGGGTCCACATAAATCAGTGTGTATTAGTTCCAAAGGTTTGCTTGTGTAGTATTCTTTTGTTTTGAATGTGACTCTAGTTTGCTTCCCCTTTTGGCATGAAGCACAAATGTTGTTTGCAGTGTTTGCTGATGGTGGGAATATCTCTCACTGCCCTTTTTGAGCTGATTTTTACTAGATTATCAAAATCGATATGACCGAGTCTCTTGTGCCACAACCAATTTTCTTCTTCCTGTCCAATAAAACAAGCTCCTTTTGAAGTCTCTGAGAGCGTGTACAGGTTTCCAGATGTCCTTGATCCAGTTGCTATCAATTTTCCACTGTTTGTTTTTCTGACTTCACAACCTTGCTTCATAAAAACTACTTCATGACCTTTATCACAAATCTGACTTACGCTCAACAAGTTATGTTTCAAACCATCCACAAACAAGACTTCTTCTGACTTAATTTTTCCGTCACTAATTTTAACCGAACCTTTGCCAACTATCTTAGCTCCATCATTATTTCCAAACTTTACTGAACCACCTTCATATTTTTGTAACTTCTCAAATTTTTGTTTGTCACCTGTCATATGACTGGAGCATCCACTATCAAGTATCCATGGTACATATTTATTCTATGCTTTAAATGTTGTTTGTACGATTAAGGATTCCTTTTCTTCCTTAAGTCGCTCTTTTCCTTTCCACTCCATTTTGATAGTAGTTTTGGGCTCTTGTTTTGCCTTTCCCTTATCAGTAGCTTGTGCATGTTTTTCGAGAAGTTTTCTATTTTGTCTCATCCTACTTGGTTGAAATTTTCTTCCCTGAAACTGATTTGATGCAAATGTACTTCTACAGTTTCTTGCAATGTGCCCAAAATTATGACAGGTATAACATTCTACTGTATAATTCATCAGAGGAGAAAAAGCATTTCTACTGGTGAAATTCCTTGGTCTTACATTATATTTGTAGTCTGAGATTTTATGTCCATAGCCATTGCATTTAAAACAGAAACCAGAAAAGGGATAATTGAACCTGGGTGATGGTCTTTGCCATGTTGTCGTAGGAGCCATAGGTCTTCTTCTTCTTTGATGTGTGACATTGGTGAATCCATCATTGTCAGTTCTCCTTTCGTGCCTCACATTATTGCTTTCTTTTGCATGAGACATTTTTCCTTGATCAACCTCGTTTCTTATCTTCATTCTTTATGGATTCTACATTTCTGGCCTTTGATCCATTTGATGATTCTCCTTCGATGAAACCCAGACCAAATTTGATGCCTGTAGGCCTTTGGTCATTTATGATCTTATCCAACTTCATAGAACTTTCTTCACGTTTGTGATAACAACTAATTTTCTTATTCACCTCTTCTAGCTGCATTCTTAAACCAACAATCTCTTCTTCTAGCTTGCTGCAATAATCTATTTTCATGGTTATTTGTACTTCGAGATCTTCGAAGATTTTCTTGGATTCTTCTATCTGAACTTTCAAACTGGTTATGATTTCATTTGCATCCTCAAGCTTTCTTGAAATTTTCTTATTCTTTTTCCTTTCTATCTTCCACTCTTCAAGTGCAGAGATCAACTCACCTTCTAGATCTACTTCAGCCTCAGGGTTTTCACCACATACTTCAGAGTTCACTCCTTCTTCCTTTTCTGATTTTACTTCTTCAAATGCCATGAAAAGAGCTTCACCTGTTTCCTCTTCAGAATCCTCACCGGAGCTGTCTTTTGATGAACTGGCATTCCTGGAGATGAAACTTTTCTTCTTGAAGTTGCCTTTTCTGAAATTCATTTTCTTCTTCCAGTCACTTCTTTCTTGGTGCGATCCTTCATCATTTTTGTTCTTCTCTTTAAGTGGACATTTAGTCGCAAAATGCCCAATGCCTCCACACTTGAAACATTTAAATGGTAGCTTCCCTCTGTATTTTCCTTTTCCCTTTTTTAGTTTTCTAACAAAGTTTGCTTCCATTTCATCTGATGTCTCTTCTTCCTCGGACTCTTGTTTTATGTTTTTATTTTTAAGGGCTTTAAAAGCCGCTTCTCTGTCTGTGGGTTTAGATCTTCCTATCCTCATCTCATATGCAGTCAAAGATCCATACATCTCATCTATACTAAAATAATTTAGATTTTTAGCTTCTTCTATCGCTGAGACTTTAGAATCAAACCTTTGAGGAAGAGATCTTAGTACCTTTTTCATGATGGCAGAGTCTTCAATATCCTCGTCGAGTCCTCTGATCGCATTAATGATTCCATTAACTCTCAACATATATGCCTCAATGTTTTCATCGTCATTCATTTTCAATGCTTCGAACTGAGCTCGATGTGTCTGTAACTTGGCCTCCTTGATCTTATCGTCTCCTTCATGAATACTCCTCAGTTTGTCCCATATCTCTTTTGCCGTATTACAACTCATGATCTTTACTAGTTCACTGTCTGCTAATCCGCACATGAGAGCATTTTTTGCTTTTGAGTTATTTTCAAATAGTTTCTTTTCGTCAACCTCTTTTGGAGGAGTGATGGGTATTGTGTATCCACTAACTACTGAATCCCAGATGTCGAAACCCAAAGCACAGAGATATGTCTGCATCCTGATTCTCCAGAACGCGTAATTAGATCCGTCAAACAATGGTGCTTTGTTTGATGAGAAGCCTTCACCACCTGCCATTGTGTTACTTCCAAGATCACCCTAGCCGGTTAAGCTTGTACAAGAACTTAGCTCTGATACCAATTGTTAGTCTTACAATGACACTAAGAGGGGGGTGAATCAGTGTAGCTCTTTAAACTTAAATTCATAGCTCTTAAAATAGAAATTAAGAAACCTTAGAACCAGATAAAGCAAGTATCACAAGAGAACATCACACAACACAAGATTTAACGAGGTTCACCAATGTGGCTACTCCTCAAAAATGACTGCTTGGACTACCATCCAAATCCAGCCTTTGCAAAGCAACAACTTTACAAACAATTTACCAAGACCCACTGGAAGGAGCACCAACCCCTGATTTATCTGCACCAACAGAAAGGAGCACCAACCCCTGATTTACCAACACCAACTAGAAGGAGCACCAACCCCTGATGCCAAGCACCAACTTGGACTTCAATTCTGAAACTAGAAGATTGATAGTAAGATACCTTTGCTTTTGCTAGACCCTGATTGGTGTTCTTCACCTTTGCTTTCTCTACGCACTCTGCTTTCTCTACGCAATCACTTCGCACACTCTGCTTCGCTACAGTCGAACTTCACGATCGTCTTCTCCCTTTTGTGCACTCTGCTTTCTTAGCAAAATTTGCACTTAGCTTGATTCGATACGACTTGCTCTCTGCGCACTACGACCGAACTTCGCACACTTCAACATCCCTCAAATCTCCAAACAACCCTCCTTTTATAACAGAATTCTTGTGATGAAAACCCTAATCTTAGTCGATTGTAAACCCTAATCTTAGTCGGCTTTCATGACAACTGTAAACCCTAATTTTAGTCGGCTGTCATCGGTCTTCGTCGGCTTCAACTCAACCATGAAAATACATGTCGCGATATCGTGACACTTTTTTCTCTCTCTTTCTCCTTGTTTCTTTGGCACCAAGAAAACATGTCGCGATATCATGACACTTTTTCTCCTTGCTCTTTCTCTTAGCTTTGGCCCATGAAAATACAACATGTCACGATATCGTGACACTTTCGCCTCTGTACGCTTTCTCTATTCCTTTGTCACGAAAATGTGACATTGCGCGATATCGCGACACTTTTGTTATCCTTCCTTCTTGAGTCCAAAAATGCACATCACAAATCGTGACACTTCCTTCCAAGTCTTGCTTTCTACTTTTGTCACAAATCATGACACTTCTTCCTTCAAAGTCTTCTTCTCTACTTTTGTCATGAAATCGTGACACTTACTTACTTCAAATGAAATTCAAAAACTTCCTCTCTTTCTTTGTAAAATGCGACATGTCGTGAAATCGTGACACTTTTCCAACTTACTTTCTCTCTCCTATTTTAGTCGAAAATACATGTCACTTAAATCGTGACACTTTTCAAACTTGTTCTCTTTCTTCGAACTTGTCACGAAATCGCGACACTTCTTCCTGCTTTCTCTTTTTCTTCCAACATGTCACGAAATCGTGACAGTTTTTCCACTTGCCTTTTTCTCTCTCCAACATGTCGTGAAATCAGCAGTTTTTCCACTTGCCTTTTTCTCTTCCAACATGTCACGAAATCGTGACAGTTTTTCCACTTGCCTTTTTCTCTTCCAACATGTCGCGAAATCGTGACAATTTTTCCACTTGCCTTTTTCTCTTCCAACATGTCACGAAATCGTGACAATTTTTCCACTTGCCTTTTTCTCTTCCAACATGTCGTGAAATCATGATAGTTTTTCCACTTGCCTTTTTCTCTTCCAACATGTCGCGAAATCGTGACAGTTTTTCCACTTGCCTTCTCTCTCTTCCAACATGTCACGAAATCGCGATAGTTTTTCCTACTTTTTCTCTCTCTTCCAACATGTCACGAAATCGTGACAGTTTTTCTTGCCTGTTGTATATGTCGCGATATCGTGACACTTTTCTTACTTGTCTTTTTCTTTGATCTTTTGCATATGGGCCACTTTGGTCTTCTTGGAAAATCACTGTACATACTCTGAGTAACCTTTGAACTCCTGTCTTCTGCATCTGAATAGCTTTTGAACTTCCTGTCCACTGCATCAACAGATCTATCTGACTGTGTTGACAACAATGACAATACTGTTGCTGCACCTTGCTCAACACTAGAAGCACATATATTCTTTTCTTCCACTCTTTACCCTGAACATGCACATTTCATCCTCTCCTCAAGCTTTCAAAATTTAAAATTTATCCTTACTCTAATGGCATATTTGACCCCATATTCCCTCTAAGAATCATCCTTCCCAAGATCTTTAAATATATCACATGGGATGGGGATTCAAGGAAGAATTCTCAAGATATCAAAACTCTTCTAAAATTTGCTCTCTCACACTCTCACACTCTCATTCTCTTCATTCTAGCATTTTGAGCATTGAGACCAAATTTTTGGGGCAAGTGAAGTAAGGAAAGAGGCATTGGGGCAAAAATGTAATCTTGGTGCAAGGAGGAGGACCTGTTAGGCTGTAATTTCCTTAGCTACTTCTATTTCATCTCCTTCTTGTTGTTCATTTTATGTATTTTCCCTCTTACTAGCCATGCTAACACTTTGTTTTACATTTTAAAAATGTTAATCTTTACCTTGATATATTACTTGTATATCTAACTCTTATTTGTAGCTATCTAATAATGTTTTATGGTTATTTTCCTTTTATTTGTAGTAATTTATAGTCAATTAATTGCTTACAGTCATTTTATTGCAAGCATACTCAATCTATTATGTCACTAATCCTTGTTGTATCTCTTTTTGTATGTTTCTAAAAATTATTCATCTCCATTTGAGCTAATTTTGTTGATATATGGAGGCATTTGGATCATCACATGCTTATTCATATTTTGTTTTAGGCACATTATCATGACAAATCCTTCTAATCTATGCTATTAGATTGTTGGCACTACATACATGTTTTTTTGTAATAAATTTGTAGGTTTAATACCTAATTAGTTATATTATCAAGTCTCTATCTAACATTGTTTGATGCTCATATTATCTCCATTTATAGTTACTTGTAGGTATTTATATTTATTGACATCATTTTGTAGGCATAACCATTTAGTCTTCCTACCAATTCTTTGTTGCATTTCTTATACATGCTTTTATAACTTCTATTGGGTTCATTTCATTTAAATTTGTGGCTATTTCCTTTTATTTTATGCTAAATTCCATATTATTGTAGGTATATTAGTATTACAATATTTCTAATATCTTTATTGGACTATTGTAGTCTTATATTTGCTTATTTGCAGCTCATTTGTTGTTCTCAAATCCTACCAAGTCATTGTTTTAGATTTCCATTTAGATATTGCATAGCCTTTCACCTTGTTTTTCATAAGATCACTATCACATTTCCTTTATCTTGTGAATTATTTAGTTCAATTAATTCTTGCAATTCATCTCTAGCCCTTTTAAGGTATTCGAGGCACCTTATTTTTGTATCTTAGACATCTCTAGATCACTTTTTGTAGACACTTTACACTTGTCATTTCCTAGTTTTCCCTAGCATATTGCACCTTAATTTTGGAAAATTTAGAAGTCATTTGATGAGATTTTATAGCCCCCAAGCACTTAGACATCAAGAAATAGTGTTTTGCTCCCTTTTGGCAACTTAATCTCAAATTTAGGTTGAATTTACATCAATTGTTCTTCCTAAAACTCTCTAATTACTAGTTGTAAGAAGAGAATCACTGATATTTCTATAGAACTACTGCTTATGCTTCTCTATTTCACATAGAACAAAAGCACCACCATTTGCAAAAGTGTTGGGTAGTGCTTCTAGTCAATTTCAATATTTTCGTATGAGCTTTCCTTCCAAATTCTAGGTAGATTTAAATTTGATTTTATGAACAGGGGGTTTGATAAATTTGGGTAGACAATATATTTCTTCCTTGTGATTAGAAAAATCTCCTAAACCAAACTCCATATAATTTTCCCCAGCTTTATAGGCTTGACAAAAGTTCTAGAATTGCTACAAAAGTATCAAACAACACTTCTACAAACTTCAATGATTCTATTTAGACAAAAAAAAAGTATTTAAATTTTGGAACTTTTAGATATGAACATGTTTAATTTGGGTTAAATCAAGGAATAATTAGCATAGTTAAAATTTCTTTTTAAAAGCATTTTAGGTAAGGATTTGAAAATCATTTAGTTGCATTTTAGGTTAGTCCTGCTTGTCTGCATTCACTCTTGTTTTCCCTTGAAAATAAAGACTACTTTATTTGATTGAAAATCAACAAAATAAAAATACCTAATAATTTAGGAACATTTTTTGATGCATTATTGTATTCTTTCATTTTGTAATCCTTTTATTTTTATAAGTGGTCTTGTTTAGGTTTAAGGACACAACCCGTAGATGTTTGCAATTTAACTCAAAAATATTGCTTGAACATAAACTTATACATATAATATATACATGTATAGGGAGGTAGGCCAACCCGTGTGAAATTATTTAGGTCTCCTTTGGAAAGAGACTTGGGTTATCATCCTATGCGATAAGCTATGAATACATAATATTAGAAAAATGAGCTATATTCAAATCTTAATATGTCAGACACGAATAATTAAATACTCTCACAATATTACAAATAATATCTCATGCAAGAATGCAACTAACATATTCATGCCATGAATCAAATGAGTAAACACTCTAAATTCAAGAGGATGATACAAAGAATTACAATACTAAGGGATGCAACACAATTCAATACACAACAATCTTGTTTTCCATCCGTACATATGGCCTTTATATTGAGTCTCTTGATTTTATCTTCTACTATCTCTTCATCCCCTCTCAAATTTATAGGAGATATGACTTTTCATATTTCTAATAGGAGACATATTTTATTATCCTTCTAATAATGAGAAAAAACTAATAATTACATGAAAAAGGATATTTACAAAGTATTTCACAAGGTACCAAATAATGTACTAATATCTAACAATCAACAATTCCATACACATCACACCAAAGGAGTCATAATAGGAGGAGCTAAGATTAAGCTATTTTTTTCATTGTTACTAATGGGATTAAAGAATAGTTAAGTTTTAATAACATTGTAAATAATACAAATTTACTTTTCACACCATACCCGCATCCATATAATGTTGGATGTCTATAAAAAATAAGATATTTTTCAGCCACTCAATATTGTATCTTATTTTATGCCAATAAACATTTTAAACATGAAGTTTTATATGATATTTTACCCTTGGATGTTTTTCATGTGATCCTAGGCCAATCATTCATATGCAAGAGATATTATGTATATGAGTCAATACTCAAAGTATCATTATTATTGTTGAAAGTTTATGTTTTATGATACCATATATATATTCCTTTATATCTATTCCCTCAATTAATAGTAAATAATATAGTAATGTGATAGTCAAATAAAAAAAACTAATTCTCTTAATAATCAAATTGAAAAATAAAAAAGGATTACAATTACCACTACGTTGATATCATAACCAATGTTGTATAAACAAATGGGCTATATTGTAGTAGGATATGATTCATTTTTTAAGTCACCAACTAGAGTGCCACTTAATTGCAAGGTAAAATATTTTATTTATTTAATTATTGGTTCTTGTTTTCCTAATGCACTTATGTATCATAGACCTATTCTTAAAAATGATTAAATTATGAGGTAAAACAAAAAATTGATTTGGAAGGGGTACATAATACCGATTGTCTTGGTTTCAAAGATAAATGTGAACATGTTTACTTTGCATAGATTATAAATATTCAAATAAAATCACTGTGAAGAACCACTATATCCTTCTTAGATAGATGACTTGTTGGACTCACTTTTTGGTATAAATTTCATACCTAAATTTAATCTCAAACCTGGCTATAATTGAGTACCTATGGACCCATTCAATGTATAGAAGAATACATTCAAATACAAGAACCGATTTTGAGTGATTAACTATGTAATTTGGCTTGACCAATGCATCTACAACCTTCATGAGGATGATGGATGACATCCTACATCTCTATATAAATTCATTTATAGTATTACTTGGATGACATCCATGATAGGAGCATATAGAGCATGTTCAATAGAGAGCCTAATATATTCAAAGATATAATTTATATTCTAATATGAAAAAGTGTTTATCTGGCATGACAAAGATTCAAGACTTTGGTTACATTATTGGAAAATTATTCCATGTTGATCTTGATAAAAATCAAGTAATAAATTATGTTTATAATGCTTTGATGTTTTGAATTATAGATTGAAGATAGTTAAATACATTTTTTTTCCCAATATGACATAATAACCCTTAAATATGAACACCAACTAACCTTAACTAACAAAGATATAAGGAACTTGTGCATAGTAGTTGTAACTACTTACTATCATGTTGACTATGATGGTAATAATTCTTAACATCCTTCCTTTATTATATTATAGTTTAGAGTTTCTTAGAGAGTAAATTTTGAAATGCTTCAAACTTAATTATCCCAAGTGGCTTGGTGAGTATGTCTACATGTTGTTCTTGAGTAGGACAAAATTTGAGCCAAATGTTGTGTTGTTGAACATGTTCATGTATGAAGTGGCATTAAATATCAATGAGTTTGATCCACTCATGGAATACTTGATTACAAATACATTTCAACACACCTTGATTGGCATAATACATGGTTTTTGGTTTACTTTGCGATACATCCATACTCACTAGCATTTGTTTCTATCATATTACCTCATAGACTACTCCTATAACATGATATTCTACTTCGATGTAATATTGAGAAATTGTTTGTTGTTTCTTGATTCCCCATGATATAGGTTCAAATACTAGAAAGAATACATATTTATAGGTGGGTTTTCATCTTCAGTATATCCTGCATAGTTTACATATGGCTAGTTAAGAGGAATTGATCATTCTTCTTAAATTTTAGACTATACTCAATGGTACCTTGGACATATCTTAAATACCTTTTTACTGTCTTTCAATGTGATATTTTTGGTTCTTGCATGAATCATGAAATGTCACTTAATACAAATCTTATTTCTAATCTATTATAAGTTAGGTATATGACTCTTCCAACTAATTTATAATAGAGAGTTTCATTTATTGATGGAGAGGAACCAAACTATGAGAGTTGTAGCCCTGATTCCATAGAAGTTGTTATGGGCTTAAATTCATTCATGCGGTACTTCTCAAAATATATCCTGGTATATTTAATTTGTGAGATAAATATGTGGTGATGTGTCCAACACACCTCCAACCCTAGATAATAGTGCAATAGTCCAAGATTGACCATGTTAAAAAACCTTTTCAAGTCCTCCTTTGTTGCTAGAATCATTATTTTAGAACTTGTGATGATAAAATTATACACATGTAAATTGATGATCACAACTTTCCATCTTGTTATTGTAGGCCCAAAAGACCACATGCTTAGAAAATTTTTTGACTAAGTATTGAGATATGCCTTGGACTGTGATTCAATGTTAAAATCTGCTCAGTCCAATGCAGTGTTAAAATCCATGGAGCTAAAAAATGTTATTTCCTACGAGATTGTAGATTAGTGTTACAACCCATGGTTAAATTAGTCAAAGTGGCCTTGCAAGCAGTTCAGATTGCATAATTGTGAAGGAGCAGTTCAGAACAATATTATTTTTTGTGTACCTAAGGAACAAGTGTTAAATTCTGTGCCAATGCAATACATATTATAATTCATGGTCAAAAGGGTTAAACTTGCCTTGAAGTCATTTCAAGCCATGAATCAAAGGACAAAGCTTGAAAGCAATGTTAAAATCCACATTATGAGATGCTATGATAAAATTAGTGGTCAATTTGGTCAAATTTGGCATCGTTGGGTTCCAAGATGTAGTAGCGAGTAGGTGTTATTTTCCACATAATGCAGCGCTTTGTTATTTTACTTATGGATCAAATGCTTTGAAGATTCCATGATCAATTTGGTCAAATTTGATGTTGTGAAATTTTGGAGAGTGGTGGGGAGAGAAGACTACAATTCCATATGATGTATACCATGTTATTTTTCGTGCAGGCTCATGCAGTGTTATTTTCCGCACAACAAAACATGGTCTTATATATTCAGCGAGACATCACACTTGCTTTACATTATAGAATTTGAAGAGGTAACTTGGGATGATGTTATTTTTCATGCAATGCAGTGAGTGTGTTATAATTTATGGAACATTATAAAATTTCAAGGAGCAAATGGGAACATTGTTCAACATGGAGCAACCTAAAAAAAATAATTATTTTTGGATTAGAACTAGCTATTTCCAGCTATGATCAACACAATAAAATTTAGTAGTGTAGATTTTGAAAGATCGTATTAAAGCATTGTTTATGTTAAGAAGGATGAAAAGTGTTAAAATCCATGATCTTTGAGCATGCCAAATTTAATTTTTCAAGATCTAATATTGGTCGTTCAAAAGCAAATCAATGGTCTACAATTGGTATGGTTCAAGATACGTATAAAACAAAGATGCAACACTATATTTCTATCTGAATCATCTCTAAGATGAAGGCAAAAGGGGTTATAATATAAAGTGATGTAGAATCAAGATTCAAGAGCTATTTCAGTTGTAGATCCATGGAAAGGCAATTACAACAATAATAATGAACAACTTTGATTACACTTTGACCTGGTATTTAGTCAAAAACCATGAAGGTCAAACAACTTGTAGATGCCATATTATAGAGGATCCATGGAGCTCAAACCCCCTTATTTATTGTAACAAATAAGAGGTTGCTACCTTAGCATCCTACTGATATAGAACTCCAACTTCCTTGTAATATTCCTAATACTCTTTCATTTTACAAACTATAAATAGATGTTGGAACGTCATTGTAAAATATCATCTCTAAAGTGTTTGCTTTCCCTAATAATATATATTTTCTTGTAAATCAATAGAAGGATAATTACTTGGATGTTTGCCTCAGGCCTGTATCTTCTTTGCTTGTGGAGTTTTAATCTGTGAAGTCATTTTTACTATTGCTGCTATGGTTAGTTTATTTTGCTATTATTGGATTGCTAACTTAGAGCACTTTAGAATGCTTTATGTTTATATATATGCTTGAAAAGAACTTATTTTTTTGTTAGTTAGAGTATTAATCTAATTATGCTATTTGGATTGTTAATACCCTAGATGTTTGAAATGGTTCTTGAAGATTGTTTCTATTCTTTAATGATGAAGATCACTGGTTTTGAATGTTGTTAGTCTCAAGTGTGGAGTACTAGAAATTGGTTTGTTGGAGGTTTTTTGTAGATGCCTATGCTATTAGCTTTATCTAGCCACTATTTTTTCATTACTTTCCTAACCCTTATCCCATCTTCTATCCCTATATTTACACATTTAACTAAGCTTAAATGAGTCAAAACTCAATTAGTTGACAAGGTATACCAACCTACTATGGAGTTTGAGTTAAAGTAATATTTAACTCATCCAATGTTAGGGTTTATACTATGATTAGTGGGTGCTCACCTTTTATATCATTACAAATGATAGTCACAGTTTCAATATTACCTTGATGTTAATTCAAATCCCAATAGTTTTGGCACGCCCAATTGGGACCCTATTTATAGAACATTCATTCGTCCACTAGTTATCATATATTTTTTATTTCCTTAGAGAAATCAAGATTTAGTGAGTTGTCTTGACCTCACAAAGTGGTGGAAGCAAATTCACTTGGTGAATCCCTAAGATCAAGAACCTAGAAAGCCCTTTTAGTAGCTCACCCTTTCATTTTTACCAAGTTTTTTGCCAGGAATAGTCTGTTAGAACATATTACATAATTTGGCTATATTATATTACTTTAGGAGGAAGTTATCTAGTAACTTCATGCAATGTAATAAATGCACAAGTATAAATGTGTAAGTTGTATATGTGCAAGTTGTCCCTTGTACAACTAGATAGAGTGTTGGCTATAAAGAGCCTCATATCTCTACTCAAATGTATCACTTCTATTCATTCAATAAGATGTGTTATTGCTTTGATATCTATAATTTTTTATTATTGAATGCTACTAAAGCTTACAGTGGTATCAGAGCTACGGTTGTTCCTAGATAGAAATAGGGAAAGTCATTACTATTGGTGTTTGTAAAACAGACGCGCATTTGGACCCACCACTTATAAATTCCATTATTTTGAGATCATGTGAAGAACTTGGAAATAATAAGGAGATCAAAGAATTTTTTGATAAGCAAAATATTTGGAACAATTTTTGCCATCCTAAAACAAGCCCAAAAATCAGAAGATCTCAAGACATAGAAAATCTTGAGAAGAAGATCATGCTCGAAGAAATATTCGAACATAATAAGCCTACCAAATCCAGGAGATTTGGAGATTGCATCTCATAGCAAAGGAAGAGACTACAAGAGGAGAAAAATCCACCAAAATCCTAGGTTCATGAAAGAGAGTTGGAGATCATTTCTTGGTAAAGATAAAGTTGCTCAAGGTAACCTACAGAGAGCTGCAAGATCTTACTCATTGCAGCAACTTGGTGATCTTAGACACCAACATCTACATCCTCTACAGAAGTGGCAAAAAGGGCTTTCAAAAAAAGGTAATAAACTATTGGTGCAAGTAAATTCATTAAGTGGATTACTTATCAGATTTGTTTAAGCATCTTGACTGGAGTAAAGTTGCACAAAAAGGAGATTTGGATTAAGAGTCTTCAAAAGTGCAAAAACAAAGTATTATTTAAGGTTCATTTGTACCTTAGGAGTTGATTAGATTTTAGAATCTCAAACTATCTATCAACTACCTATCATCTACTTTGGAAAGAAAAAGAAGACTAGCTCCTATTACCTTGCTTATAAAGAAATTTTAGAATAATTCTTGAAGATTCATTTCAAATTATTCTTGATTAGTTGTAGTAAATTGATTAAGTGCATTATTTTTTGAGAGTTGATTGGAGTGATAAGGTGAAATTGTTAGTGCAGTAGAAGTAAAATATTATTATATTTATTTGCACTGTTATATTGCTTTCAAAGATTATTTTTTGTGTTTATTAGAAGGGAACATAAATATAATTTGTTAAAGTATCTAAAGATACTATTAGTGCATTGAGATCTGCAATTTTGAAGGCCTAAGAAAGCCATAAAATTAGCTCAATCCTCCAAGCATTGGAGAAGAAAGTAACCACCATAAGAGCATAAAAAGAAGCCTTGAA
Organism: Wollemia nobilis; assembly: GCA_028583015.1. NCBI lineage: Eukaryota > Viridiplantae > Streptophyta > Pinopsida > Araucariales > Araucariaceae > Wollemia > Wollemia nobilis. The sequence goes on from JAQPPZ010017169.1 coordinate 1,561,916, forward strand.
TGAGACTTGGTGAGTCTCAAGTTCAAAGCACAAGAAATAGTGTAGAAAATAAATTCAAAAAAGGGGAAGCTTCTATCATATGGTTACAAGATTGGATTCATTTGTAAAATATCCAAGCATATAGGGGAAGGTGTCTAATAAAAGATACAACCTCAAAATCCCTATATTGCACTCAATATTCTATTGGAAATTTTGAGTAATAATGTTGTCATTGATGTCAAGTGTTTGGTTCAAGGTAAGTTCATTTTGGTATAAGCAAAGTGGTAAAATGATTGGTTATAATATCTTATATTATAAGCCAAAAGGGTTGGCTAATAGGGTTGAAGACAAAGGATTACACCCATGGTTCTAGAGAGAAAAGGAGATATTATAATATTTTAATATTATAATAATTAAGCCAGGAGGGCTTAATAAAAATATATTATAATAATTAAGCCAGGAGGGTTTAATAAAAGGACGAAAAAGATTTGGTGAAAATCCCATGCAAAAGTATTATTTAATACTAGATTAAATAATATAATATTTAACCTAAGGTTAACATATTATATTAATTAATTAATTAAATTTTGAATTTGGCTAAGGCACCAAAAATTCAAAATTACATTGGAGGCAAATATATTTCGCCGACGTTTTAAATACCACCTTGGAGCATATAAAAGGAGGAAACAAAATCAAAGGTTGAACATTCGAATGCTTGGTGATAAAATTGATGCGAACAAATTTTGAAGAAGTGCATGCGAACTAAGTCAAACGGAGGAGAGAGGAGAAACGTGGATGTTTCTCATTAGTCATCGAGCACAAGGAATAAAGTAGAGGTGGCAAAGGATTCCAAGCACCAAGGGTTGGTAGCCCAAGCGGTAGGTGGGTCCTGCGCTAAGTCATTGGCACAAAGGAGGTACGGGGTTTGATTCTCCCAGCACCGGTTTGATTGTTTTGTGTTTGGTTTTTACGAAGGCGGCAGGTATTTTGGGTGGGAGGCTAACTCTTAGCCTCAACCGCTTGGCTAGCGCAAGTGGTGGAAGCGTTGTGCTTTGTGAGCAGAGGTCGGAGGGTCGATTCCCATCCACGATGAAGGCAATTAAATTTTTTGTTGTCTAAGGTATGCACGTGGTTGGTTTATGATATATGTGCTTCATTGTTAATTGTTGACTATGGTATATATTGGCGGATGATTAATTTGGCTTATGGTTTGAGAACTTAGGAGATATAAGGTGAAATATTTTTGTTATAATTTTTAGGGTTTAAATATCATTTATTTAAATATGTTAAGTGTGGAGTGATAAGTTTGTGAAAGGTTTTATGATTGTAATGTTTTGTTTTTTATATGGAAATGGAGTGAAAAACTATTTTGAAAGTGTGGAGATAAAAGGTGTAAAAGAGATTTTATTTGATTGTAAAGTGTGCTTTATTAGAGGGAAATTATTGAGAGAATTTTGAGAGCTTTAATGTCTTTGAAAACTAAGGAAGAGCCCTAGAGTATTATTTTTAGAGATCATTGAAGAAACTTATGAGGACATTTTGAAATAGAAATTTGCTATCTAACTTGTGAAGTGGCACATAAAAAGTGGTTGATTATAAGATAGGTTTTGAAGACATATCTCCATCAAAGCAAAAAGGTATGGGCACATCATCCTTTGTTTGAAGTGTTTGTTGGATTGAATATTGTGAAACATAAGGTGGAGTGAAAAGGATTGTTTGATAAGCATTATTAGAAATATTTGAGTGAGTTATATATATGCTTCATGGTTGAATATTTGAGATAGAAATTGAAGATTATTTGAGTTAGGGTTTGAGACCCACATTGTGCACTTTGTTTGAAGAAGTATGAAAACACTTGGTTAGGTTTTGTAAGCAAGTTGTGTTTCATTGGTTGAATGATTGAGTGAAATTATTGAGTATTGGTTTTGAGTTTGATTGAGCATATCTTGTGAGTTGTTCTGAGCAAGTGTTTGAGCAGATTTATGCAAGTATTTGAGAAGGCTTGAAGGTAGATTTGAGGTAAGTCTTGGTGAATACTTGAGGGTAGATTGAGCAAGTTCTTGAGAGGAATTAAAGACATATTTGAAGCAAGTATTGGTGAAGACTTGAGAGTAGATTGAGCAAGTTATTGAGAGGACTTGAAGGCAGATTTGAAGCAAGTCTTGGTGAAGACTTGAGAGCATATTTGAGCAAGTTATTGAGAGGACTTGAAGGCATATTTGAAGTAAGTCTTGGTGAAGACTTGAGAGTATATTGAGCAAGTTATTGAGAGGACTTGAAGGTAGATTTTAAGAAAGTCTTAGTGAAGACTTGAGAGTAGATTGAGCAAGTTCTTGAGAGGACTTGAAGGTAAATTTGAGGTAAGTATTGGTGAAGACTTGAGAGCATATTGAGCAAGTTCTTGAGGGGACTTGAAGGTAGATTTGAAGCAAGTATTTGTGAAGAATTTAGAGTAGAGTTGTTTGATTGATTTGTTCAAGCTTTGTGTTAAGGCTTGGGGTAAATCTAAGTAGAGTTGATTTGTGATTGGATCAAGCTTTGTGTTAAGGCTTGAGGATAGATTTGAGATAGATATTTGTGAGAATATTTGTACTACACTTGGGATAGATTTTGGTGTAGATCTAAGATAGAGTTGAGAGCAAGCTTTGGAGGTGACAAAGTAAAGAGGATAGTAGTCTCCAGTGGATAGAGATCCATTAGCCAGGGTAGTGAGGATAGAGGTCTTCAGTGGATAGATATCCATTAGCTAGGGTAGTGAGGATAGAGGTCTTCAGTGGATAGAGATCCATTAGCCAGGGCAGTGAGGATAGAGGTCTTCAGTGGATAGAGATCCATTAGCCAGATTAGTGGGGGTAGAAGTCTTCTAGAAGATCATCAGCTAGAGCAGAGGGAAAAGAGTTCTCCTGTGGATAGATATCCATAAAATAGAGCAAGGGGAAAGAGTTCTCCTATGGAGTGTGATCCGTGAACCATATGGGAAGATAGAGTTCTTCTATGGAGAGAGATCCACAAACCAGTTGAGGAGATAGAGTTCTCCTGGATCAAGTTCCATGAACCAAAGAAAAGGGGAAAGAGTTCTCCTGTGGAGAGAGATCCACAAATTAGAGCATAGGGGATTGGTGTCTCCTTTGGATAGAGGTCCATAAACATTGTAATAGGGAATTGATTCCCAAGATATTTGTTGAGAAAATTTAGTGGAAATATTTTCTCCATGGAGTAGCCCACATTGGGTGAACCACGTTAAATTGGTGTCTCTATTGTGTGTGATGATTTGTGCATTGCTTTGATTACTATTATTTATATTGCCATTGATAATATTGGATAATATTATTTTGGGAAAGAAAAGTGAAAGTTGGTCTTATATTGTTCACCCCCTCTCAGTATAATTTTGTGTTATTCAATTGGTATTAGAGCGGGTTCCTTCGGAAGAGTTTAATAGCTTGAAGGAAAAGTATACAGGAACACAAATGGCATCTCAAAGTGGATCTTCAGAAAATAAGGTACCATTTTTTGATGGGAATAATTATGCTTTCTGGAATATAAGAATGAAGACTTACTTGATGGCACAAGGATATGAGATATGGCAAGCATTTGAGGATGGATACACACCTCCAGCTAGTCCTCCTACACATAAATATGGTAAGCTCCTACATATGTATAATGCAAAGGCAATGAATACAATCTTAAGTGGTTTACATGAAGCAGAGTTTGTAAAAGTTATGCATTGCACATCAGAAAAAGAGATTTGGAAAAAGTTGAAGAAAACATATGAGGGAGACAAAAAGGTCAAGATGGCAAAATTGCAAAATCACAAGAAAACATTTGAAGACTTAAATATGAAGGATGAGGAAGACATTGCTACATACTTACTTCATGTGGATGAGGTTGTTAACTCCATGCGAGGACTTGGGTTTAAATTTGAAGAATCAGATGTTTGTCAAAAAGTTTTAAGGTCACTACCTATGAGGTATAGTGAAAAGGTTTTAGCCATAGAAGAAACAAGAGATATTGAAACTTTGACTATGGATGAGTTGCATGGAACTCTCATAGCTTATGATATGAGAATAGGAAAGGATCCTATCCCCAAGAAAGAGGTAGCCTTCAAAGTAGCAAAGAAGACAAAAGATAAGAACCAGATTCAAGTGATGAGTCATCCAGTGATGAAGAAGTAAACTATGGTAGAAGGAACAAGGAACTCAAGAAAGCACAAAGGTACGAAAACAGTTTAAGTGTTTCAATTGTGGTAAATATGGTCACTATGCATCTAACTATCCAGAAGCTGGAAGTAGTAGTAGTGAAGAGAAACAAGATCATAAGAACAGGGAAGCAAGAAAATCCAGGTATCAAAAGAAAAGCAGGGATGGACAAAGCAAGCATGGAAAGAAGTTTTTCCAAAAGCATAAGAAGAGTTTCTATGCAGATAAGATAGGCAAGAGTTCAAGTGATAGTGATGAAAGATCCTCAGATAGTGAAGAAGAAGAAATTCTCTTCTTGGCAATAGAGGAAGAAGGAAGTGCCTCTATTGGAGATAAATCTAAAATATATGAAGATGCTCTTGAAGACAAAGAAGTAGAGGAAGAATAAAAAAATGAAGAGGAAGGAGTAGTAGATCTAGAAGCTGAGCTTATTTCTGCTCTTAAGGAATTAAGAAAGGTTAGAAAGCAGAATTCAAAACTCAAGATTCAATTTCAGGAATGTGATGAAGAAAAAGGAAAGCTTATACAAGATCTGACAAATTCAATAGCTAAGACAAGGAGATTTAAAGAAAAGTTAGAGGCAAAAGTCTTAGAATGTGAAATATTAGAGCATGAGGTAGTTTCACTAAGAAAGGAAGTGAAAGAGTCTAAAGACAAGCTACACAGGTTTGGGAAAAGCTCAAAGACTTTGGATAAGATTATCAATGCACAAAGATCTTCATCAAACAAGACAAGACTTGGTTTTGAAGAAGGACAAAGAGAACAAGGAGAGGAGTCAAGCTCAATCTCCAAAGAAGAAGAAGCTTCAGAAGAAGAGAGTGAAGGAGAAAGTGAGACTTATGAGGATAAGTTAAAAAATAGAAGGTTCACCAAGGAAGGAAACAATGCACAAATAAAGAATAGGAAACATCACAGGGAAGAAAGGACTAAGAGACCAATGGGTCCAAGGAAATATTTCTTCAAAGGACATTGTTTCTCATGTAATAGGTTTGGTCACAAGGCTATGCATTGCAGGACTCATGGAAAGAAGGAATATGGTATTACTAAGAGAAATTTCAAAGATGGACATCTCTTTCAAGGGTATTGCTACTCTTGTAATCATTTTGGTCATAAAGCAATTCATTGCAGGGTTCATGATAGGAATGGGTATGGCTTCACCAGGAGGAATTTCAAGATATTTGCACCTTCTAGGAATCACAACATTAAGTGTTATAAGTGCAATAATGTTGGGCATATGGCCAAGTGGTGCAGAACAGAGTTTCTAGAGCTTCCAGAGACAAGCAAGAATAGGGACATTCAAAAATATCAAAAGGATCTTGACAAAGGAAAAGAGCATTGCATGTTGGGAGTAGTTTTACTCCCACCCCAAAATTAATCACCTCAAGGAGAGGAGGTGGGGAGGGGGATGAGCTAAGAGTATTATCTTTAGCCCCAAAGGAGTCCCTTTGCCATTTATGACAAAGGGGGAGAGATTTGAGTTAGGGGGAGAACATTCAGTTAGGAGGAGCAGTCTCTTAGGGAGAGCAGAATTGGAAAAAGGAATGATTAAAGAAAAGGGTTGCCATAAATGAAAAAGGGGGATATTGTTGGAAATTTTGAGTAATAATGTTGTCATTGATGTCAAGTGTTTGGTTCAAGGTAAGCTCATTTTGGTATAAGCAAAGTGGTAAAAGGATTGGTTATAATATCTTATATTATAAGCCAAAAGGGTTGGCTAACAAGGTTGAAGACAAAGGATTACACCCATGGTTCTAGAGAGAAAAGGAGATATTATAATATTTTAATATTATAATAATTAAGCCAAGAGGGCTTAATAAAAATATATTATAAAAATTAAGCCAAGAGGGTTTAATAAAAGGACGAAAAAGATTTGGTGAAAATCCCATGCAAAAGTATTATTTAATACTAGATTAAATAATATAATATTTAACCTAAGGTTAACATATTATATTAATTAATTAATTAAATTTTGAATTTGGCTAAGGCGCCAAAAATTCAAAATTACATTGGAGGCAAATATTTTTGCCGATGTTTTAAATACCACCTTGGAGCATATAAAAGGAGGAAACAAAATCAAAGTTTGAAAATTCGAATGCTTGGTGATAAAGTTGATGCGAACGAATTTCAAATGGAGGAGAGAGGAGAAACATGGACGTTTCTCATTAGTCATCGAGCACAAGGAATAAAGCGGAGGTGGTAGAGGATTCCAAGCACCAAGGGCTGGTAGCCCAAGCGATAGGTATTTTGAGCGGGAGGCTAACTCTTAGCCTCAACCGCTTGGCTAGCACAAGCGGTGGAAGTGCTACGCTTTGTGAATGGAGGTCGGAGGGGCGATTTCCATCCACGATGAAGGCAATTAAATTTTTTTTTTGTCTAAGGTATGCACGTGGTTGGTTTATGATATATGCACTTCATTGTTAATTGTTGACTATGGTATATATTGGCGGATGATTAATTTGGCTTATGGTTTGAGAACTTAGGAGATATAAGGTGAAATATTTTTGTTATAATTTTTAGGGTTTAAATATCATTTATTTAAATCTGTTAAGTGTGGAGTGATAATTTTGTGAAAGGTTTTATGATTGTAATATTTTGTTTTTGATATGGAAATGGAGTGAAAAACTATTTTGAAAGTGTGGAGATAAAAGGTGTAAAAGAGATTTTATTTTATTGTAAAGTGTGCTTTATTAGAGGGAAATTATTGAGAGAATTTTGAGAGCTTTAATGTCTTTGAAAACTAAGGAAGAGCCCTAGAGTATTATTTTTAGAGATCATTGAAGAAACTTATGAGGACATTTTGAAATAGAAATTTGCTATCTAACTTGTGAAGTGGCACATAAAAAGTGGTTGATTATAAGACAGGTTTTGAAGACATATCTCCATCAAAGAAAAAAGGTATGGGCACATCATCCTTTGTTTGAAGTGTTTGGTGGATTGAATATTGTGAAACATAAGGTGGAGTGAAAAAGGATTGTTTGATAAGCATTGTTGAAAATATTTGAGTGAGTTATATATATGCTTCATGGTTGAATGTTTAGAGAACATTTGAGATAGAAATTGAAGATTATTTGAGTTAGGGTTTGAGACCCATATTGTGCACTTTGCTTGAAGAAGTATGAAAACACTTGATTAGGGTTTGTAAGAAAGTTGTGTTTCATTGGTTGAATGATTGAGTGAAATTCTTGAGCATTATATTTGAGTGATATTGAAATTGAGCATATCTTGTGAGTTATTCTGAGCAAGTGCTTGAGTAGATTTATGCAAGTCTTTGAGAAGGATTGAAGGCAGATTTGAGGTAAGTCTTGGTGAAGACTTGAGGGTAGATTGAGCAAGTTCTTGAGAGGGCTTAAAGGTAGATTTGAAGCAAGTATTAGTGAAGACTTGAGAGCAGATTTGAGCAAGTTATTGAGAGGACTTGAAGGTATATTTGAAGTAAGTCTTGGTGAAGACTTGAGAGTAGATTGAGCAAGTTCTTGAGAGGAATTGAAGGTATATTTGAGGCAAGTCTTGGTGAAGACTTGAGAGTAGATTGAGAAAGTTCTTGAGAGGACTTGAAGGTAGATTTGAAGCAAGTCTTGGTGAAGACTTGAGAGTATATTGAGAAAGTTCTTGAGAGGACTTGAAGGTATATTTGAAGAAAGTATTTATGAAGACTTTAGAGAAGAGTTGGTTGATTTATTTGTTCAATATTTGTGTTAAGTCTTGGGGAAAATCTAAGCAGAGTTGATTTATTATTGGATCAAGCTTTGTGTTAAGGCTTGAGGATAGATTTGAGACAAATATTTGTGAGTATATTTGTACTACACTTGGGATAGATTTTGGTGCAAATCTAAGACAAATTTGAGAGCAAGCTTTGGAGGTGATAGAGTAAAGAAGACAACAGTCTCCAGTGGATAGAGATCCATTATCCAGGGTAGTGAGGATAGAGGTCTTCAGTGGATAGAGATCCATTAGCTAGGGTAGTGAGGATAGAGGTCTTTAGTGGATAGAGATCCATTAGCCAGGGTAGTGAGGATAGAGGTCTTTAGTGGATAGATATCCATTAGCCAGAGTAGTGGGGGTAGAAGTCTTCTAGAAGATCATCATCCAGAGAAGAGGGGAAAGAGTTATCCTATGGATAGAGATCCATAAACTAGAGCAAGGGGAAAGAGTTCTCCTATGGAGTGTGATCCGTGAACCAACTGGGAAGATAGAGTTCTTCTATGGAGAGAGATCCACAAACCAATTGAGGAGATAGAGGTCTCCTGGATCAAGTTCCACAAACCAAAGAAAAGGGGAAAGAGTTCTCCTATGGAGAGAGATCCACAAATCAAAGCATAAGGGATTGGTGTCTCCTTTGGATAGAGGTCCATAAACATTGTAATAGGGAATTGATTCCCAAGATATTTTTTGAGAAAATTTAGTGGAAATATTTTCTCCGTGGAGTAGCCCACATTGGGTGAACCATGTTAAATTGGTGTCTCTATTGTGTGTGATGATTTATGCATTGCTTTGATTACTGCTATTGATATTTCCATTGATAATATTGGATAATATTTTTTGGGAAAGAAAAGTGAAATTTGGTCTTATATTGTTCACCCCCTCTCAGTATAAGCTTGTGTTCTTCATATTCTACCTCAAAACTAGAAATTTAGATCTACAAAGAGGAGTGCAACAAGGTCATCTTGTATAAAAGCTATTTTACATTATATTGTACTATTCTAATCTAGTTATACAGGGAGATAAAGTAGATTTAAAGGTGCATCAAAGTCACTACACTTGCTGGAAAAACCAACCAAAAGTGGTCATATGCTAGCAAACATCCAAGCCTAGCTCAAGGAGCCATCCGAAGGGCTCATTCTCCTCACATCCTAGATGGCTGAATATGCAAGATACATGTACAAAAGAAAGGGAGAAACAATATCATTCAAAGAGCAACAACATCTATGGAAGGAGGACAAAAAAAATTGAAAGGAAAAAAAAAATTTGAAGCACCATTGGAGTGTCACTTACTCCATATACACTCACTGAAAGTGGTGCTAAAGTTCTCCAGATTATTGATCCATATCCCATTAAGGTGAATGAAAGTAGAGGTGGGGATTTGTGAAGCTAAAAAGGTCTCTAAAGGGTTTGTTTGAACTAGCAATAGAGATGATACCCATGAAAAAAATAAAGTGATACTTGTCACTAAAGGAAAACCTTAACGCTCAAATCAAGAGAGTTCTCATATTCAAAGGATAAGTTACATGAATAAGTTGGTTCATTGAGTGTATTTGATATACTTGTCAAAGTTGGAATGCCAAGCATTTTTTCTAAAAGAACATAATGTTCTTACATTACAAGAAGGTAGAAAAACGTTTCATTGGCACCAAAATATCCTCAAGTGCTTTAAGGGAAATGGTTGTACCACTTGGCACATCAAAGAATAATATTCTCCATTTTAAGGACATCAATGACCAAATTTAGCAAGCATTATTCATCTTCAAATTTACTACCTCAAAGTTTGCGTGAAAAATGCTGAGCTACAACATGTCAAGAAGGTGTTAGATCCTTTAATGCTCAAGGCAACTAAATTCAAGGGAAGAGCCTAAATGATGCCAGATTTGGAACTCTTTAAACTCCAAGTGCTTCCATTGGAGGATACAGTTACAACATCCACAACGTCTATGTCAATTATGTAGTCCAAGCTTCTCTAAAAACAACACCGAATATTACTTGGAGAAAGGTAAAATTTATTCCCATTCATAAGCACTTTCTTTCCTTAGAGTTATAAGTTTTAAATTAAAAATATTTTATTTACATTGAAATTCATACATCTAGGGGAATATTTTATCAAATGAATCAAATATTTGCAATAAACAACCTAGAAGTAATAAGGGTATCTACTTGGATAAATATTGAATATGTGCAAATATTATTGCGATCTAATTTATCCAAATATTAGGGAGTCATAAGGGCTACTACATCAAATCAATTAATTGGAAAATTAGATACACTTAACCTAATTTCCAAAGGGTTATTTATAAAGAGAGTTTCTTCATATATTGGATATTCATAATATTATTGTCTCAATATTCTCAAAATGAGATAAAATATCCAACATTATAACCTATTTAAAATTTGGTAACAATGCTTAGTTCAATAGGAGCAATAAGGAATAACAGGAATTGATTTTTGTATTCTACAAAACTTTACAAAATCAATCAAATATTGAACTATAATTCTACAAAAGCACTATATCTTATCCATAACATACTTGGGAGACATAAGGTATTTCACAAATATTGATCATGGGTTATTGGTATATAGATTCAGGTGCAAGTAAGCATATGACAAGAAACATACATTGGTTCAAATATTTGAAGAAGATAAATGAAAAAGTAGTTGCCATAGTAGATAGCAAAATATATGAAGTAAAATAATTGGAGATGTTCCAATAAATCTTAAAGATGGAAGAGGTATGATCATAAATGTATTGTATGTTCTAGAATTAAATACTAATATTATTTTTTTCTCTCAACTTATGGATCAAGATTTAACCATTGAGTTCAAGGTTCTCGCTGGCAAAAAACAATGTCACATTTCTAGATATGCAAAAATTATAGCATCAGGATCATATAAAATGGTCTATTTGTTCTAGACAATACTATTCAATCAGTTATTTCCACCAATACTTTAGAATTGTGGCACAAATGAATAGGAAATATTAGTGAAACATCAATGAGAGAATTATCAAGATATCAAATGGTAGAAGGTCTACCCAAATTATCTCCAGAAACTACTATATGTCCAAAATGTCTAGTAGGAAAACAACATAGAATCCCTTTCAAAATTCATCAACATAGAGCTCAAAAACCTCTAGAAATAATATATATATTTGTGGACCAATGAAAGTTGATAGTGTTGGAGGACATTAATATTTTTAATTATTTGTTGATGATCACACCAAAAAAATGTGGGTATCTTTCATTCAATTGCTTCAAATAGTTCAAACTTCAAGTGGAAAAAATATCAGGAAAGAACATAAAAGCACTTCACTCAGATAGAGGAGGAGAATTTGTTTCTAAGGAATTTGAATCATTTCTTGAAGAAAATGGAATTAAGAAACAACTTACTACAACTTATTCGCCTCAGTAAAATGGAATTGCAGAAAGAATAAATAGATAAATAATGGAAATGGTAAGATGTATGTTAAAAGAAGTGCACTTGGATCACAAATATTGGGTCAAAGTAGTACAAAAAATAGTCTATATATAGAATATACTTCCAAAAAGGGTACTTAAACATATTACACCAGAAGAAGCATGGTCAGGATAAAATCCCAACATAGAAAATGTAAAGGTCTTCGTATGCAAAGCCTACATGCATGTTCCAAAACAAAAGAGGACTAAAATAGATGACAAAACTATGGCATGGATATGTTTTGGCTACAACAATGAATCTACAGGATACAAAATACTAGATCCATCTACAAAAAAAGTCTACATCAGTAGAGACGTGATCTTTTATGAAAAGGCCAAGATCGATGTAGATAAATCCAGTGATAACACAAAAGTTTTTGTAAATATATTTGAAGAAGACACAATGAGTATTGAGTCAAAATAAGAATCTCAAGAACAAGATACAAAAGCACCAACAATACCACCTAGAAAAGAACCAATATGGATCAAAGACACACTCAAAGAACCAAATCTAGAAAGGATGCTTGATCTTACTTCTATAGGACCTCAAAATCATAGCATGACCAAAATAAATAGAGGAATTCTAAGTAACTCAGTGGAACCAACATCAACCTCTCAAGCATTGAAAGACTCACACTGGAAAGCATCTATGGAAGACAAATATGGATCACTAAAAAAGAATAAGACTTGGAATCTAGTAAATCTACCTATAGGAAAGAAAGTAGTGGGATGCAAGTGGGTTTACAAAATCAAATACAAAGTAGATGGGGCACTTGAAAAATACAAAGCTTGACTAGTAGTAAACAAATATACTCAGATAGAAGGAATTGATTATGAAGAAACATTTGTACCAATAGCTCGAATGACTACTATCCAAATAGTTTGTGCACTACCTACACATCAAGGGTGGAAACCTCATCAGATGGATGTAAAAAGTGCATTCCTTAATGGTGACTTAGAAGAAGAGGTATATGACATAACCTGAAGGCTTTGTTATTCAAGGACAAGAAAACAAGGTATGCAAATTGAATAAATATCTATATGGTTTGAAACAAGCTCCCAGAGCATGGAATATAAAGATAAATAATCATCTACTACATCATGATTTCAAAAGGAGTTCATCAGACTCCATTCTATATACCAAGAAAATTGAAAATGATATTGACCCTCATAGTATATGTTGATGACATAGTGATTACTAGAAGTTCAGAGATGTTAATAAGTGATATCAAAAAGGATCTAGAGAAAGCATTTGAAATGACAGATCTAGGATTAGTGAACTACTACCTTGGTTTAGAAATTTATAAAGGAAATGATAAAATAGTTATCACTCAATCAAAATATGTAAAAGCTATCCTTGATAAGTACATGATGATAGAATGTAAGCCTAAATATACACCAATAGAACAAGGGATTCAACTATCAAAAAATGATAAAACACCATTGGTTTCAACTACAATGTATCATCAATTGATTGGAAGTCTTCTATACTTAACGAAAAACTGATCAGACATAGCATTTGTAGTAAATTATCTTTCACGGTTCATGCAATAACCAAGGGAAAGCAATTGGAAAGCTTAAAGATAATATTACAATATATAAAGAAGACTACAGATTATGGATTGACTTATATGAAGGATGTCAAAGATTTTTGTCTACAGGAATACTCAAATTTAGATTATGTTGGGTCCATTGATGATAGGAAATCTACCTCAGGCTATGTCTTCTATCTCAAATAAGGACCTATATCTTGGCACAACAAGAAACAACATACAATAGCACAATCATCAACTGAGATAGAGTATCGAGAAACAATAGACACAACTTGTGAAGCTCTATGGTTATAATACATACTATCTAACATGGGAATAAAAAAAAATCCCACTATGATATTTTGTGACAATCAAGGAGTACTGAATTTGATCAAGAATCCAATCATACATGAAAGAACAAAACACATTGAAGCACAATGTCATTTTATCAAGGAATATTTTTAGAACAAGCATATCATCCTCAAGTATGTTCCTACAGAAGATTAGTTGGCATACGACTTTACAAAGGCACTTGGAAAAATCAAGTTTCAAAAACTTAGAGATCATCTATGTGATTCAAAATAACTTCATACCAAATAATGTAATACAGGGGGGTGTTATAAAATATTACATCATTTGGCTATATCATATTACTTCAGGAGGAAGTTATCTAGTAATTTCATGTAATGTAATAAATGCACAAGTGTCAATGTGAAAGTTGTATATATGCAAGTTGTCCCTTGTACAATTAGGTAGAGTGTTGGTTAAGGAATCCATATTACTATATAAAGAGCCTCATATCTCTACTAGAATGTATCACTTCTATTCATTCAATAAGATGTGATATTTCTTTGATCTATGTTCTTTGTTGTGATTGAATGCTGCTAAATCTTACATAGTCAAGAACCTTTTTCATCTTTGAGCTACCATCAAGAAGATCTAGGTATACAAGAAGTTTTTCCCTAAATTCACCCATTTAAGAGATTCAAATATCACCAAGAAATAATTTCTCCCTAAGTCAAACTCCATTCAAACCTCTAGTAAATATGGTTGGACAATAAAATGCAAACCCAAATCAAGCTTCGTAGAAATACCCTAATTGGGATACTGCTGGTCCTTTAGGACTTACCCTCATGCATGATATTCATAAAGATATACCCAAAGCTATACCTATGTATGTTGGTATGAGTAAAACCACTTATAAGTATTGTTAGGATATACTGAACTTAACAAAAATTCACAATGTTAGAAATGAGGATGTTATCATCAGGATTCTTGCCCTATCCTTTAGAAGAAAAATTTTGCATTGGTTTGGAACCCTTGAAGATAACACCATAACTTCATGGTATGCATTAGACAATCCCTTTGTGGAAGAATTCAATGAATCTATTGAACCTTTCTCCCTATTGAACCAATTCATATTTATGTAGAAATATCAATAATAGTTAGTCTCTAATTTTATCCTAAGGTTCAGTAGAACATGGAAAAGGATAGCCCCTAAAGCTAGACCAAATACCCTCCTTACTTTCATGTATTACATTAGAGACCTTATATTAGACCTGGGGTTGCAAACACAATAGTTAGGAGTATCTACCTTTCCTCAAATATACAATGTTGCCATACAAGCAAAAAATATCCTAATAAATGTAGGAAGGCTACCTCCAAAGATAGTCTTACCATATTGCTATGAGATCCCTACAAGTCTATAGACCAACACACACATAAAAAATTCCAATGCACTAATCTAACCATATAAATATTCATCATTCACACAAATCATGAGATAATATGGAATTTAGAATATATTGTTTTATTAAAAACAATTCCAGTACAATGGACAATTAATTATTTTGGGGTTCTCTAACTCATTTTTTAATTCCAACTAGTTATCTTCCACTTTCTATTTTCCATATTAGGCGTTCTCTTAGACACCCTATCTTCTCACCATTCATATCCTCTTCTTCTACCATTTTGATGTTTTTCTACCTTTTGACTCTCTCCTCTTTTTCCTTTCTTTTGTATTGCTTCATTTTATTTTCGATCAAATTTGGAATTCCTAGAATGGAGAATGGTTCATTAAGTATTTCTCATCATTATCGAATGTCCCATGACTACTGGATACCCCACATCATACTCGCAAGGTAAGAGGAAATGTTTTATGAGTGAAGCTCATGAACATTTTCAAAGTTCCTAACCGATTTTATATACTTAACAATCTCAAAAGCATTTATCCATGTTGCCACTTCAAATTTTTGGTTCTTCCACTTGACCAAACACTCATAATATACCTTGCTTCTCATCTTGTTGGCTACTCTAGAGTCTATCACTAACTCTATTTCATATTGTTTCTTTTTTATAATTGTGAAATCCATTCTCCCATCAAAAAATTGAAAGTGATATCTTCAACATTCTCTATAGGCTTACATACTATGGATAAAAAACTGTTGCATTAAAAACAGTGATATGTCAATTCCTTTGGGGATTTCAATATTATAGGCATTAGCCACAAGATTCAAAATATTACAAGGTTTGGTCTTCCAATTGATCTTGTTATAAGTACATTTTAGAAATTATTCATTTCTCAAATGTGCCAAAACTAAATATCCAACTTGGAATTCTTATGTACAAGGCTTAATGTCAATACATTGCTTGTATTTCACAACATTCTTTTCTAATTTGAACTTCACATCATGATGAAAATATTGCATATATTCAACAAAATCCTCTGCTATAGCACTATGTTTATGCAAATTTGTTGTAATCATCAACTCCTCTTGGATAGATTCTAAACATAATTTATAATGGTATTTTGGATGTACTTCTATTTACTAATTTGTTATCTACAAATTCTATTTATGCCAACACGGTATCCCATATCTTTGGCTTCTTTCCAACTAGACATTGTAGCAATTTTCCAAGGTTTCTATTCACTCATTTAGTTTGTCCATACATTTATGGGTGATAAGCTAAACTAAAGCTCAATTTGGTTCCCAAATGCTTCCATAAGGTATGCCAAAAGTGACCTACAAACTTTGCATCTCTATTCGATAATGTTTTTTGGAAAACCATGTAGTCTCTTAATTTCTCAAAAGAAAAAATCAATAATATGAGTAGCATCATTTGTTTTCCTACAAGGTATAAAATATACCATCTCCAAAAACCTATCAACAAAAAAATAATTGAATCATTACCCTTTTGTGTTGAAAATAATTCTAGGATAAAATCCATATTGATAGCTCCCATGGTCTTTCTGGTATTGGTAATGGCTAATACAACCTAGTGTTATGGATATTTCATTTTACATGTTGATATATTTGACAACTTTATACAAATATTTACACATATGTGCTTATTCCTAGCTAGTAATAACTCTCACAAAGTTGTTTCAAAGTTTTATCTATTCAAAAATGTCCAAATAGTCCTCTAATATGATTTTATCTAATTAGGTTCTCCTTCATTGAACTCTATGGGATGCATAACTATTATCCCTTGAATAATAATCCTTCTTGGATAAAATAATCCAGCCATGGTATTCTATCTCTTGTAGTAGGATCTTTGCAAGATTCCCAAGTTTCCTTAAATTCCAAATCATCAACATAAATCTCCTTCGTGACATCAAAACCTATCACTTCAATATTCATTGTATTCATCAACAAGTTTCTTCTACTCAAGGCATCGACTACTTGATTTGAACTATCAATCCTATGCTTAAAAAAAAGTGATTAACTTTGAAGATAATATACCCATTTCATGTGTCTATGGTTTAGCTTTCCTTAACTATTTATGAACTATAAAGCATTATAATACGATAACAACACAAATTCCTTGGGTAATAGGTAATTTTTTCATTTATTGAGTACTTGTACAATGAAATAGAAAACTTGATCATAAACCAGATATTTCTTCTTGGTATTATTTAGTTTCTCATTGAAATAGGTTATGGGTCTACCTTCTTAAAATCAAAATTCCTCCAATGGCTAACCTATTGGCATCATGATCTACTTGGAAAAATTTGTTAAAGCCTAACAATACCAAAACTAGTTGCTTCATGAATTTCTCCTTAAATATTTAAAATCTCCTTTTTGTTGCACTCATCCATTTGATCTCATGTCTACCTCATCTCATTGTATTTATGATTGGAGCACAAATTCATCTAAATTTTCTAATGAACTTTCTATAAAAACTTGCCAAGCCATGAAAAGTTTTTTCTTCATACATACTCCTTAGAGATGGCCATTCCAATGCAACCTTCACCTTTGTTGGATACATCTACAAACTATCCTTGGATATGAAAAAATCTAAGCATACCAATTCCTTCTTCATAAAATTACATTTCTTAAAATTAACCAACAATTTCTTCTCCTTTAGATTTTGAAAAACTAATCTCAAATGCATCAGGTTCTCTTCATTCATCTTTCTAAACACCAAAATGTTATCTTAGTAAACCACCACAAAATTTCCAAAAAAGGCTTCAAAACATCATTCATCAATATCATAAAAGTACTAGGTGCATTTTTCAACCCAAATGGCATGACTAGCCATACATACAATCCCTCCTTGGTCTTAAATTCAATCTTTCATTCATATCTTATTATTTGAATTTTATGATAACCACTCTTCAAATAAATTTTTGTGAAGTATTTAGCTCCACTCAAACAAGCCATCAAGTCATCTATACAAGGTAATGGAATATTGTACTTTATCATGATCTTATTTATTTATTGGGAATCCATGGACATACATCACTCTCATCTTTTCTTAGGTTGTAGTACAACTAGTATTGCACATGGGATTAAGATATCCTAGATCAACCTTTTATCCAATAGATCTTGGATTTATCTCTCCAATTATTCATTTTTGGTAGATTTCACCCTATAATCTACCTTATTTGGAAAACTCAACTAAGTTATGAATTCTGTTTAATGAATAATGCTTCTTATAAGTGGTAACCCATCATGTAATGCTTTTGAAAGAATATCAACATATTATTCCAAAAAATGCTTCACTTCAAATGGAATGTCATCCACCCTATTCACTGTCCTATATTTCATGGGTTTAGTAATGAATGCAAAAAATGCTTCTCTCTTATTCATCTCTTTCATGCATTATTTTCTAGAGATCAGACAAAATTTTGAACTAATGCACACCTCTTTTCCTTTGTCCTTCAATGGATTTAATGTGTACCTTTTTACATATTTTTTAATAGTGTATGTATTCACCCTACCTTCATGAACTACCCTTCTATAAAACTACCAAGATCTTCCCAATAAGACATGACAAGCATCCATTGTCATGATATCACATAGAACTTTTTCTTTATATGAATCAATTTGAAAATTTATAATACATTATTTAGTTACAAAAAATTGGTGTTCATTTTGTAACCATGACATTTTGTATGATTTTGGATGCTCCATCCTCTTAAATATGGATGATCTATATTTTATTTTCTTGAGTTACAATTGGTTAGTCCAACCTTACTCAAGATAGGAAATGAATCACATTGTACACACTTTGATCCATGATTGGCTTGATATTTTTTAGGATGGTCTAGATTTCTATGGGATATTTATTGACCATTAGATGAGTTTGATTGTCACACCTAGGGTGTTTGAGTTTTTTGAAATACTTCTTGGATTCAAAATCCCTAATATATTTGAGCAACAAACATCTTGGCTCACTATCATATGTTGTACATATGTCCTTAGTTTCACTTTATCAATGTGCATCTGTTATTTATTATTTTCCATCTACTTTACACATTATTCCTTATATGTGATCTTTTCCATAATATCCTAGTTTTTGTATTCATATTGGTTATATTGTCTCATGTTGTGTTAATGTATTCTTATACCCATTAATTTTTTATTGATTTATTAAGCCGATTTTAATTAAGAAATCCATACACACTAAATCTTGATGGTGATTACATACACACATTTGCATCTATACCATGCACATCCATTTATGCATCATCATATATTACATAAAGCATCTTGTATACATTTATTCTAACATATCATACCTATTTAATAACATGTATCCATAACTCCTACACATCAAAGTAAACTACATGCATCACATCATGCCAACCATCAAATCCTCATCATATATATCCATAATATATAGTACATCACTATCACCAATGCCATTCATGGCTACATCAAAATTACCTCTTGGACTGTGTGATACTATCTCATATATATGCATACCATATACATCAACTTCTCACAAATAATACAACATAGTGGCTCCTCTACCACACCAAAAATAGTAATATCATTGTCATTACCCTTTAGGATTCTCACCACTCCCCTCTTGTCCACCCCCCTTGCTCTATCATCTACTTACCTAAGACATCATTAGTTATGCTACCTATGATGTTATAGGATCCATGAGCTAGGGTACTATTGGTGTCACTGATGGCATGCTCCTGTGGCCTTTTCAAGATGAGGAACCTATGCATGAAGGAATCATCACACTCTAACTCATCATAGCATCCTCATATTCTAGAAATATCCTCCTCTCCTATATCATGAGGTACCTATAACCATTCTTGGCCTACTATAGCTACGTATTCTTGTTTCATATGGCTACAACCTCCCCTTTGTCTCCATACCTCATTTTTAGTGGTGGATGTGCACATAACTACACCTATTATAGGAGTCCATCCCTTTATACTCACAAGTGATCCATCTCTACCCTCATTTTATGCTATGCTATGACCATTACCTTGAGTTACCTCTAGAACTCCTCCCTCTCTCCCTACTTCGTCTCTATCCATTCATAGTCTCTTTACCTCTGCTCTCAATGTGTCCTACTATACTACCCCTACCTCTAGGTTTCTCTACATCTCCTCCCTCTCTACCAACAAGGTATCCCTATCTATAGCCACTCTATCTCAATCCACTATTGTGTCCCTCTCTACTATTGCTATGTCATGCTCCACTAGCACTCCCATTATCTCAAGCATCCATACAAACTACTCTACCTCTAGCTACTATACTCTCCCTTAGTTTCTCCACTTCCTTTTCCACTGAATATGCATCCATAATATCAATAACTACATTAGGACCCTCTAGATATACCATGTCTAAAACCTCCATTGCTACCATATTAGGTGCCTCTACCCCTTTCATGTATGGCACCTCCATCACTATCATGTTAGGTACCTTCACATCTAACGTATCTGGTGCCTCCATCCTTGCTGCATCTAGTGTCTCCATATCCCAAGATTATATTGTCCTTACTATTATTATATTGTTTAGTCTCTCCTCACCTACAACCTCTGCCATCCTCTTGATCTCTATATTTTCCCTTACATTTTCCTTTGTGGTCCTTGATGGACTCACCTCCTCTATCACTTCTCAATGCCTCCATCACCCGAGTTGCACATCCTTATCATCTATCCTATCTTCCATATCTACTCCCTCTAGTCCCTCCACCCATGTATCCTTCACCATCATTTAGTGCCACTCCTATGCTGACCACCATCTGTTGTACTCTAGTGTAGTATCAACATCACCTGTGTCTATTATGGATATCATCTCATCTAGATCTATCTATAGAGGTGCTACATATGGTACCAATTCACCCTCCCATGTCATCCATCGATATATGATAGGGAAATCTAGGACTCCCTATGTCAATCCAAACTACCGTAGTGCTTGAAAAAATTGAATGTCCTTTGCCACAAAGGCATTTTGGCCAACTAAACATTGAATCCTCTACACTCAAGCTAGCTACTCGATCTCATCCTCCCATGTTAGACCATCCCTCCAAGGCCACCATATGATATCCTTTGGTCCCAATCATGTGAGAACCTCTTGATAGTGCTCTATGATCCCCTTGTATGTCCTCTTTCCATACACTACTTTGTTTTATCGCTAGCATATTGCATAGGGTACCTTACCCCCATGTGGTGTTGAGGATCATACAAAATACATTATGGTATCTCCATTGCTATATGATTCCATGCCTAAATTTACACCAATAAGCTATAACTCATCCCCAACTGCCCATTGATACTAACTATGTATAACTCCCTATAGGTCTATGCTAATAGTATCGATGCCCATGCTTAAACAACTACATCCTCTACTAAGTATTATAACCCAATAGGTTCCATGGGAAGCATGATCCTAATAAATCTAATAGAATGAATCTTGAGATTAGCAACTTAGCTAGGGTGTGGTTCCAAGTCAACACCCTAGAGGTATATTAGTCCTTGTATTAAATTCCACTATTATAAATATTCACATCCTCCTAGTACCCCCAAGTATTCTTCCATGACCTTTGCCTATTGTATGGTCTCTATTGCTATGAAAATGTTCCCCTATATTGATATTCGATATATCTGATATATATCCTCCAAAGTCAACATAATTTCCCTTTTTAGGAAATAAAAAATGCCTATATCGAGGTCCCATAACTCATATAAGGCTATCAGGTATGCATGTTCCACATGGACTCACTCTAACTAGGCTACTCCCTCAAATCCTATCACCTATAAGCAATCCCAATCTACCTATGTCATATCTCTCCTCAAATATTTGAGGAGTGGATGGAGTCAGTATCATGGTTGTCTCACCCTCCTCTGCATTCACATCCATAGTTATGAACATACACCAACAAACATAACCAAGAAAATCAAGCCCACCACATCAACACTTTAAATTTTTTTTAGCAATGCCATTCTTATAGTCTTGTATGGACAAGACCGCCGATGCTATACTATTTTTAGGTAACTTTTGATGGGAATCACTTCCACATAAAAAATTGAAATTGAAAAAAGAGAGCAAAAAACAACACACAAAATCCCTAGGGTTTATTTTAATCTCAAAATTTACTTAGTCAAGTTAGAAATTTTCTAACATGTCCTACTCATTGGCCACCTCTCTATATAGTGTCACTATCCACCATATTGTCTTGAATCTAGTAACCCTCCATATAACTCTCTCTCTCTCTCTCTCTCTCCTACCACTCTCTCCTTGTCATCTCGCTAGTCACATAGTGCATATGAGACTGTGTGTATGACTGCATACCTTTTTATTTCACTTGGTATGAGGCTGATTGTATGATCATGCACTACGAGATTGGTTGTATAGTCTTGTGATGCAAAATCATCTAAATGGTCTTACGATGTGAGATCGTCTAGATGGTATTATAGTTTTTGATACCATTTCATCATTTATCATCTCTTCCATTTTTCTTTTATGTTATACAATAATATTTTATCAAGTGTTTCATTGTTGTATTATATTTCTTCATTCCTCAACTCATCACTTGAGGGGGTAGATATTACTTATAATTTTCACCTTGAACAGATTCAATACCCACACACTCAATCCTAGAATTGTATTTATCTAAGAGCTTTGCTCGAGATTATCACTAACCCTCCTTTGTTGGGGCAAAAAGAAAAATTTCTCAACTCAAACTCCAATTAAATATTGATTTAGTAGACTCCATGCTAATGTGTGTATGGATACTCACACACTTTCTTCATCAAGGTGGTAAAGTCCACTTATCTAATCGATGCTCACATCATGAGGATACCTACCATTGGTTGGTCAGTGTATCAAATCAAGTGAAATCATCAATATATCAAAAGAAAATTTTTAAGGATATTTGTTTTCCATAATTTAGGCATCCTACATTGTTTATGATTTAAGATAACCTTATGTCTCCCCATCAATTGTCATTATGGTGTGCTAAAGGCCATGGTACACTCTTTTACTAAATAGTTGTTATATGCTATTGAAGGATGGTCTTGCTTAAAATCCAGAAGGTCCTTTGAAAGAAATTTTCATCTGATCAACATAGACAAGATTACCAATTAAGGGATACTCTTTCTTAGAAGCCAAATTAAGCAACTTGCAAACCAACAGATCATTGAAAAATATTAAAAAAATTATCTTATGTGATTTTATTATGTTTTGATATTATTTTAATGCATCAAATAGCTATTATTTTCTTGCACTTTCTCATGAAATAGGTGGTATTGATTTTTGGATGTTTATTGTGTGTAGGTGCTTGAATATCTACTCAGCTTGAGGTGGTATGCATGCATAGACCCATCCCTCCTTGAGGTGGTAAAAGAAGACTAGATGAAAAACACTTTATTGTAAAAATAACTTCTTTCTTAAGAAGATCCGCATTGTATTCCAAATGGGCATTGAAAACATTGCATTATAACATCTTCCAAATTTAAATAAAAAATGGTGTATTTTCTTTGCTATAGTGACGATGCTTTTAGAGAGGACCATTCACCTGACTATTTATAAAAAAAATAATTTGCATGATTTGACTCACATGCTTTTAACTTATACTCATATTACATACCACCTTACTACAAAAATAATTATGGAAGTAGGTCCTTTAGAATTTGAAAATTTCCTCTTAGATATATATACACAAAAGGTGTTATCCCTTTCAAAAAATGGTTCTCATAGCTATTCAAACCCGAGCATTTGGTAGCCAAATACCCTGATACTTTCTCCCCTAATTGCAATGATGTTTCTTTCAACTAGGTGGAGGTGTGCCCTATTGGAAATATGACCAGCCATACATTAAAATGAAAATTCAGGTCGTTAGATGATGTTTTCAGCCTTGGAAAGCATCTCCTCTTAGAGGAGATAAAACAAAATCGTAGAGCTTCAAAATATGTGCAATCTACAAAAAAAATGGGCTAAAAAAGACACATGAGTCAAAAGTTATGGCCGAAATACTAAGACATGTAATAAACACCATTGATGTAGATCCGATGGATGTGATTTGCTAGGGTTAGGGTTTGCTTTGTTTTTTCTTACTTAAGGCAGTTTTAGGGTTTCCTTTTAAGAAGAATAATTTTGCATTGTAGCAAGTGTGTGAGCTCTTCTAGAGTCTGTGAGGAGATTGTAATAGAGTACTGAAACTCTGCCAGAATTATTCTAGATAATAAGAAGATAATATTTGCTCCAATTTTGTTTTATTCTATTATTGTAAATTCTTCATGCCCCTTCTTCTTAAAGAAGCATATTCCCATTTGAAAGGACACCACACTAAATTAGGAAAAGCATTCCAAATGCCATAATTTGAATTTAAATTTTGTGCACATGATCATTGGGAGAATAAAATTCTTTCTCCAATACAAATGCCTATGTTTTTTTAGAAATTTTAGTAGTATGATATTGTAATCTATCAAAATTGAAATTCTAAAGAGTTTATAAAAGAAGCAAGACATATTTTCTCCAATACGTTTTGAAGAATAGATAATGAAAAATAGTATAAAAACTCCTTTTTGCCTCTTATGTAGAACTGGCTTATGAGACTTCAAGGAGAAAATTGTCCTATAGTTTGAAAGAAATATTGAAGGATCTAAATGATATTTTTTGCATGGCCAAGTGAGGTAGCTCCATACTTACTCTAATACCATGTTTAAGTTTACGCCTATTTCTAGAAATGATATTTTTTGCATGGTTAAGTATGGTAGATACATATTTACTCTAATATCATGTTTAAATTCATGCCTAAGTCTAGAAATGAATAGGAGTAATTCATTCATTCATATGTTATATAAAAAGTAAAAATAGGATAAAAAAAAGTGAGAGACATAGAAATTATGGGTTTTATTAAGCACCATAAATAATTATTGTATTATCCATGGATAAGGATCACAACTCTCTGATACAATAGATGAAGTGGGGGGTATTCATAACAATAAAAAGTTCCAGTTACATAAATTAAGTTAACTTAAGTTGATATAATAAGAGAGATTTAGGTTAATTATAATTTATAAGATGAGTTTAACCATAAAAAGGTTAACTATGACCCATAAGGCTTACATAATAGATTTATTTTTATTAGGTAAATAAAGAGGTGGGTTTTTTGTATAGGGTCCCCAAAACCTATTTACAAAAATATTTTAGACTTTATAAAAAACTGAAACATATCCCCAACAAAACTAAAGCATTACTAATTTACCTCTTCTACTTATTAAAAAAAAAAGTCATGTCTACACTATTCACAACATATCAATAATTCTTGTTCAAATGTCCTTTCAACTATTCTTGTACCACATCATTATTACATCTTAATTCATCATCATTATACATCATGTTATCTTGGGAGCCACATCCAACACCTCCATTAAGCCATGTCCAGCTCATCATCACCTTCCACCTCATCATGGGAAAGTAATTGTAGTATTTTTATCATTTGTTTCTCCTTTCCTATGCATGGGGGTTGAAAAACTAAATAATTCTCACTTACATAGGCCTTCACTAGTTGATACACATCTACTTCAGTTTTGCTTTGATTTTGAAAAATTCTAAGATTTCTCTCCTTCCACACAACCCAAATCAGATGTGGAGGGATGAAGATCCAAAATTCATTTAGTATCTTCCTACTTGAATTCATTTCCCATAATATTAGGAGGTATTTCAAGGAGGTAGGAATTACCCATTGAATTCTCAAGTCATTCCACAATCTACTCCAAATTGTTCTCATAAAATTACAGTGTAGGAAAATATGATCCACAATTTCTTCTTCTTTGTAGCATAAGATACATCTATTTGGAAATTGGAAACCCCTTTTCTACAAATTATCTAAGGTTAAAATATTATTATGAGCAACAGTCCAAAGGAAGAAGGATATTTTTGGGATAAGCCCTTTTACCCATACTTTTTTCCATAATTGAGGGAATCTATCCATTGTGGCCAATGAAATAAGGATATTTTTTTGGATAAGCCCTTTTACCCATACCTTTTTCCATAATTGAGAGAATCTATCCATTGTGACATTATTCAATAGTTTAAAGGTATATTTTACTTTGTACTCACCTTTATCTCCTTTCCATACTAGATTATCTTCTTATTCAAAATTATTAATTATTTATTTATTATTTCTTGTCTTACTATCTCCAATTGCTTATCTATTTCCTAGTTTGGATCCTCTTGAATATTCCATTGCATTACTTGAGGTGGATTATCTTATTATCCATAATTATCATTTATTTATTTATTACTTCTTGTCTTCGTACCTCCAATTGCTTATCTATTTTCTAGTTTGGAGCATCTTGAACATGTCATTGCCTTCCTTGAGGTGGATTATCTTCTTATCCAAAATTATAAATTTTTTATTTATTAGTTCTTGTCTTACTATCTCCAATTTCTTATCTATTTCCTAGTTTGGAGCCTCTTGAACATGCCATTGGATTCCTTCCTCAATCATTCTAATGTAGTCACTTAATTTATTTCCTTGAGTAGATATTATCCATTGTGACCCCTGATAATACCCTCATACATAATCAATGGTTTTTTCCTTAACCAAGCATCCTCCTTGATCCTTATTTGACTTCCCATGATAGATGATCCCACAAAAAATTCTTGATACCTACCAACCCATTCCAAAATGCAAACCCATTTGGAAGGTTTTCCACTCTTAGAAAGGAGTTGGAGTTATCAAGATATTTTTCTTTACAAATATAAGTCCATTCAAATCCTTTATTTTGGCATAACTTCCAACCCAATTTTATGCCATTGCCTTCCTTCCTCAATCATTCTAATATAGTCACTTACTTTCTTTCCTTGAGTAGACATTATCCATTGTACCCCCTGCAGAAAACCCTCATACCTAATCAATGGTTTTTTCCTTAACCAAGCATCCTTCTTGATCCTTCTTTGACTTCCCATGATAGATGATCATGCGAAAAATTCTTGATTCCTACCAATCCATTCCAAAATGCAGACCCATATGAAAGGTTTTCCACTCTTAGAAAGGAGTTGGAGTTATAAATGTATTTTATGTTACAAATATAAGTCCATTCAAATCCTTTATTTTGGCATAACTTCCAACCCAATTTTCCTCTTAAGGATTTACTCAAGACTTTCATTTTTCTCAATCCAAGTCCACCCAACAATTTACTTTTGCAAACCTTATCCCATGCAACCAAGGACATTCTTTTCTTCTCCTCCATTCTTGACCAAAGGAATCTGTTACATATTTGATCATTTTGTTTTGCTATGGTAGATGGCATTTTGAAAACTAGTGCATTGTAGATAGGTTGGATTTGGAGTGTTATTTTTATCAACTATAATTTACCTCCTTGAATCAATGCTATTTCTTTCCATCCTACAAGATTTTTACCAATTCTGTGCAAAATCCTATCCCAAAGTTTTACTTTTAATCTTCCAATATAAAGGCTTACACAATAGATTAATGCAATAAATTAAATACATTTTCATAGTTATTGCATGTAAGCCTATACAAGATTACATCATACAATGTCATCCTTTTACACTTATATTTCACTTTTAATAGGTAGTTCCCATATATATAATTATTTTTCATATCTAGAAATATGGTAATGGTCTTATGAGCTATTACAAAAGACCATAAATATGGATGTATAGTGTAGAAACAAATATATATATCTCTTTGTTAGGTGTTGATGGATCATTATTTAAAGTATTGGAAATACATTTAAAAGGTGATCATAATAGGAGTAGGATCATGCTTCTAAATCCACTTCTTATAAGTAATTATATGGCATTATCAAAAATCTAAAGTAGAGGAAAAAATAGTTTTTTTTAAATATTTATTTTATGCCTTTAGAGGAAGATATTGCAAATTCAATAGTATCACAAGGGAGAATGAGTATAACATCTCTTTAAACATGGATGAACAATTCAAGAAGAGTTCTATAGAAACATAATTGCCATGGGAATATTCTTTATTTGTATTACTTGAGAATTGGAGAAATCTATACAAGAATAATTCAAGTTTGAGAGGGCATATCCAATCTAGTTGTGAGATTTCTTGAGGCCTTAAATAAGTCAAGTTAACCATGGTATAGATGGAGCTCTAAAAATAAAGGATATGAAAATATAGTATGATGACTTGCACATATGTATTAGAATTTTGGTATGGTTGAAGTACATGACAACTAATGTTATTAATAGAAAAGCTAAGATGTGGGAAAATAAAATTATTGTAGAGCTAATTCAATGTAAATTTAAAAGCATTATCATAAAGGCAATTATGACACATTAGGGTTGAATTTAGACCATTAGGAAAGACCTCTAGTTCACTATATACCTATGATTATAGTTATTCTTAGTTTATGTTACTATTTATATCTCATTTTCATCTTATTGTTAAGTGTTATTTTACTATGTATTATAGTTATGTGTTTAAACTTTGTCTATATATAACCAATATGTTAGGGTTGACTTTGAAGCATTAGGAAGAACTCTAGTTCACTATATGCCTATGAGTTATGTGTTTAAACTTTGTCTATATAACCAAGACAAGCTATATAGTATGTTAGTAATTTATTATATAGTTTGAATATATACAACCTCTATTACACATAAATGCTTTTATATTCTAAGTATGATATAATTTTATAAAATCTATTAGGATCAAATGCTTAGGTTAGTAATTGGTGTATAGTTTGGATATATGCAACATCTATTACACATAAATGCTTTTATATTCTAAGTCTGATATAATTTCATAAAATCTATTAGGATCAAATGCTTAGGTTAGTAATTGGTATATAGTTTGGATATATGCAACCTCTATTACATATAAATGCTTTTATATTCTAAGTCTTTGATATAATTTTATAAAATCTATTAGGATCGAATGCTTAACTATTGATGTAATTGTAATTTTTACACTAATTGCTCCAATATTTTTAATGAAAATTTAAGAAAACATATTTAATATGAATGATTATAACATTTCAATCCACCTTAAATTAAAGTTACATGCCATTCGTACAAACTTATTTACAAACCAATAACTATTATTTTTCTTTGTTAAGCTTATATTCACTTTTAATATATATATATATATATATATATATATATTTTAACCTCAATTTTTAACTTTATTTTTTTATTTTTTATATAAAAAACATTAATTATAACTTTACTATTAATGAAGGAATATCATGTATACTGAATACCCCCCAAATACATATATTACATATAAAAAATACAATAAATTATATAACAAATACATTAACATTACATTAAATGTTAAAAATTATATAAAATTCTAACATTAAACCTTGTTGTTAGAGTAAATCACTATATAAAATATATTTATATAGAAATTAAACCTTGTTGTTATAGTAAATCACTATATAAAATATATTTATATAGAAAAGCAATTATAGTGTTTCAAAATTTAACGGTAGAATTAAAGGAAAATTAGACAAACACACACAGAAGAAGAGACAACGTGGTTCACCCAATGTGGGTTACATCCACCGAGAATTTTCAGTCCTTCATTTTCTCAATCCAAGCAATAGAGGGTTACAACCTATAGCAAACATCTGCTGTAATTTCCTCTCTATATTTCCAAGGAATTAACACAGTAATTTTCTTTGTCATAGTCTTCTTTTTTTTCCTCACAACTATATATAAGAAAAAAATAGAAAAAACAAAGCTGCTTTTCTTAATACATTCCAAGATTAAAATTGAGTTCCCAACATCTAATTTTGGGATAAAAACAAAAAAACTTTCCCTGGTTGTCCTGTTGTAAATCCGAAAACTTTCTCTGGTAGACTAACAGACTGTAAATCTGGAAACTTTCCCTGCCCTTCCTGCAGTAAATCCAGAAACTTTCTCTGTTTAGCCTCCTCATAATTAGGCTCCATTCCTAACACTTGTTATATCCCTGCTTCCTTGCATCTTATTACCAATATATCCCAACCTTCTTATATCCCCACTTCCTTCCATATCATTACTCCTATGCTTATATATATCTCAAATTTAAAAATTTGTATTAAATACAAAGGACCACATTACTCCTATTAAATTTGGAGTATCCAAGCCCTACTTACCTTTATACCCTTAAACTTTAACATATACAAATAAGTCATACCTATGACTTTACATATTTAAAACATAATTTATCCGTTACATATTTTAATCATAATTTTAACTTTGTATATATTTTATTCCCTAAGAATATACACCATATTTTTATAAAAGTTTTTAATACTTAATATATATTTTCTTGTCCTTAGAATATAAAAAACAGACCTATGCAAGGGTGAGAACAGGATAAAATGTATACCCAACTGTCAATATAGTTTACCATATTTATCTTTGTATATCTAACACAACTCTAATTTAATTTAAAGATCAAGTTACAGATGTTGGCCCCAAACCCTTACTACCTTGAACTGATTCACAACATTCTCAATATATTTATGAGATTGAATTAATTCAGTATCATTGTGCTTTACATATTGTTAGATTCTCCATCTTTTATAAGGGTCAAAATTATTTTCTAGCAGTGAGGCTTCGGGGATATCGGCATTAGTATTTCATTAAAATCTCAAGCCTAACTTAGACGATGGCAGTAAATTTGAGGTTTCCTTAGAAAGCATATAACATTAAAGTGCATCTATAGCACAAGCAGCTGCAGCATTGAAAGTTTTCATGCATGAATAATTGGTAATCAACACCCATATCAGAAACTCCTATATCATTTAATGACAAAACTAGTATATCATGGTTTCTTGTATAGGAGCAGCTGCTCTCTCACACAATGGGAAGAGGAGCACAAATTATCAAAAACCTATCACCAAAATTACAAGTATTCCTTGGAGTTTCAGGCCTTACATGTATATACAACGTTACAATAAGTAAATAGATTACAGGTATTTCAACTCCTCTGTTTCAAAACGAGCGCTATCAAATCCAACTCAAACATATAAACAATGTTCCTCTTTAGTTCTCCAATCAGACCAAATAAGTTGAGACCTTATCTTTTCTTGGACTGGTTACCAAAACCGGAAAGGAGAGCTTCAAACTGGTGACCCCGTTCTACATCAAAATCTGTATTGTTATCAACATTTTCTCCACCATCTGGCCTATCCAGTACGTTCTGCATATGACCAAAACATCAAGTAAGCTTATGCAATCCAATTGAAAATTCCAATGATATTACTATGAAATGCATACCTTAGAACGCTGTGTGGCATATTGCAGTTGTTTGGATTTTGGATCATCATTTGCACTAGGGGTGGAAACGCAGCAACCCATGGCTCCCCTCCTTTTTTTTTTTTTCTAAGTGCTGGAGCAAATTTAATTACGAGACTTCTTCTTCGGCTTTGTGTTGAGAATAACATATGGTGTGATACGAGGTTTTCCTATATAAAAGAAGCAGACATACCCACTTCTTGCTATACCAGAGCGTTATAAGTTATAAGTTATGCGAAGTGCAGTGCAGTGCAATAGTGGGATATAAAGGCAACTGTCGTGCCCAGTGGAGTAGTGGGAATGTGACGAACTCATCGAATAATAATTCAAATGCTTAGTATAGAAAGAAAGAAATGCAGACCCAATATTCTGTAATAAATATGCAAGAAGCAACCCTAAATATGAACAGCATGCTTGGCTTGTGAACCTTAACAGGGTCGGTTACTTGCAATTGCACCCTGGGCCGTTATTATCGTTAAAGAAGTAGTCTCGTAATTTTTATTTTTATTTTTATTTTTGATATAGAGGAATCTACATGCCATATGCGCGATTGTAGTAGTGTAACTTTCATCTCGTCTGAGTAAACACAATCAGGAATAAGAGAGACTCCGGTAACCGTGGTTGCTGGAACTTATACCTCAGTCATTAAACTAACTTAAAAAATATATAATTATCATAGAAAAAATATACCATAATAACATTGAATGACATATCATATAATTGTCATAGAAGAAAATATAACATAATATTGCTTACACCAAAAAGCATTCAGGCTCCTCTAGGTATGCTTGAGGAGGATTGTTTTCCATTATAAAATAATGTCAAAAGTATCTCTAAATCTAATTGGCACTTTAGATCTTATAAATTTAAAATGTGCTCGCAAATATGTAAGGATTTCATGTTTGGTTAAATTTTTAGATTCTATATATGCTTAGCGGATTCAACTTGGTTGTTAGAGAGGCTTAATACAAATAATTATCTTTTATTTTTTAATTAATTAAATTGTAAAAATCTTTCGAGTTCCAAAGTGTTGTAGGTGATATATCTTTTTCACTAGTTTAAAAAAAAAAAATGGATTTATGGAATAAAATGTTTTGGTGTTGTGTTAAGTTAAAACTGTCCTAAGGAAAATGTCGATGGGTGCAAGTCTTTTTCAATGACTAATGAAATAAAAGAAGAATGTTTAAATTTATGTTATTTATTTTATATTTGTGTCTAGACCATAGTCATGTTTAATAAATTTTATTTCTAATTGTATAGAATAAACAAGTATAAAAATAAAAAAATATATGTATTGTATTAATAAATGTTTATAGTTATCAATTAATCAGTTAGATTCTTTAATAAGGAGATCAAGGTTCAAATCTTACCAAGGGATACATCGATAATATCCGAGTTTTGTTGTAATAGCACAATGTGGGATGATGTAATACTGGTGGAACTCGTTTCAATCCCATACAACCAATTGAAAAAATAATAATAAATGTTTATAACTTCAAATGATTTTAACTTAATTGATTGAATTCTAAGATTCTTTGATTTTTAAGAAGACCAAGGATCAAATCTTGCCAAATGATAAATGTATAATTCAAGTTAGTGTAATGTCACTATGTCCTCATGATGAAATACAGTGGAGCCTATTTCAAATCTATATAACCAATTAAGAAAATAGTAAATATTTATAACTAAGATCATGGTATACTTGATATTCTTTAATAAAACACGAAAACAAAATTAAGTTATTTGAATGGTATTTTTAGTAGTATAAGATTCATATTTTTTTATTTTTATTATACATTCATTTAACTTATACACACTTATTTTTGTATTATTATTTTTTTTGTTTTTGCACAATAAGATTTTTTTTTTTGATATATAGAAGCAATGGTTACAATCACGATTTTTAGTTACTACCAACACAGCTGGTAGAGTTCAAACTATCTACGAAGGCTCCCAGGACTTCCACCTTGTAACAACCTACTTGTGAGATTCCAATAAAATTATACTATTATTATTATTATTATTTATTGATTGGTGAGAAGCCCCTACAACCAATGCTTAGGACTAAGCATTCCATCCCAACATGACCTCTCATAAATAGGGAATGATATAACTCACACAATGACCGAGAGATAAGCTTATCAATAGGGGATGATATAAATCACACACACATCATGGTTTGAACCTTGGACCTACTAAAGAGAGGCTAAATCCTAAACTATTGTGTTGTTCCCAAGGATGTATGATTATTATTTTTAATACATATAATCACTTAGTTATATTAATCAATCTATAAATAAAAGCTAACTATAACTAGTAATTCTATTTTATATTTCAAGCTCTATTTAGGATGTAATCCCATATGCAATCATCCATGCAAATATCTAAAATCATCCATCTATGCCTACTCCTAATCAATTTTTATCAAATTAGAATAAACCATGGAATAACAAAGCATCATAAGTTGTTTGAAATATTATAAAAATTATTTGTAATTAATTATTAAATATAAATTTTGTATATCAAATGCAAGTTCATGGCTAACTGCATACCATGACATCTATACTCATATATGTACATGTTTGGAATCCTAGTTCAAATTGTACTTACAAACATCATACTAGCACATGTTTACACATTATTATAACATTACATCAATGCAATGATATAATATTTCCAATGCTTTTTAGATACAAAGGAGATGTTTTTATTTTTTGTTATCCATACACAAGTCATACACCTAGATACATGCATCTTTTAAGGGTGAAAAATAATCCATGTATATATAAAAAAAATAGCATAGTTACAACATGAAGGTGGAAGAGTATTATTAAAATGCTTTATCACTGATCAAAGAACACAAAGTTCCCCCACATAACGTCCTTACTCAAGAGTGCATGACCCTTCAATCAAGGCAAAAAATCCATGATACCAATATGGTGGAGAAAGAACATTGTGAAATATGACATCTGCTATATACATGCAACCATCAAAATATGCAAATTTAGATGACATATAATAAATAAGAAATGGTTATACAATCACAATATTTGCTAAAGTATTTTTTTAGTAGAATCCATTTTATCTAGATCATAGGGTGTAAGCCTACATGCAATCATTTGTACAATATGCCTAAATATATCCATCTATGCTTATATGAAATGCTCATTTTGTGCATCTATCTCATGGTTGTCAATTCTATGGTCCCTTTCTCTTTGTGTGAATGCATAAAGATGTATACATGCAATATTCATCCTCAAATTAGAAATATATTATACACACTAATAAAGTGCAACATTTAATGCATAAGGAGTGCACAATTCATTCTAAACCTAAAACATGACAAATACTTATAATGCTTAACCTTACCAATACTAAACTATGATATATAAGAAAATAAGAAATTTTCCTTCCATTATTTTATAAATCAACCCCAAAGTATATATTACACAAAAGTACCTCCTTAAGAAAATGAAGCATACATTCAAAGTATAAATCCATATGTAGACACCCAATTTTGAGCACATTGTCAAGTATCCAAAACTTATCAATATCTTTAGCAGCAAACCAGTCAAACATCCAAATCAAGTCACTCATATTCATTCACCAGATAGCAATATTTCTTGCTCCAAAAGCAAAAGTTCTAAGACAAAAATGATATCACTATTGGTGCTTTTGTTTTCCTAGCAATGATTTTGTAAGACTTTTAAATTTTGTCATTTTCTACCCAATTTAGCCTAACAATAGTCATTTGGAACTAGTGTCAACTATTTAGCATTGCTAGTGCTATTGAATGTTGTAAGAGGAAAATAAAGTGTGGTACGAAAGTTATCCCTTGCTTGTGAAATTTGTATCATCTTGTGCCAACCATGTCTATTGTCATCATGAGCAAGTCATTGTCTAAGAATTAACCAAGCCATGTAGATGACACCATCTAGATAATTATCATTTTTTATAGATTCTCTAAAATTATTTCTTGAGGAGTCTTAGCTTCCTATAAAGCTAACCCTTAGGTGAGTGAAAAATAAAAAACAATTTTTTATAACAAAGATCTAGAGAAATTCTCTCTCATGCATAGCCCTTTTTAGCAATGATATTTTTTTCAAAATCACTTCTTGCACCTTCATTCTATAATAGAAAAATTCTACTTGCATCATCTCTCATTTATGCTTTTGAATAGTGAAGACCTACTAGAAGGAGACTCCACGAGTCAACGCAGCTTCTCTCGATCGAGGGAAAAGGGTAGCTATCCCTACTGTACACACAAAAATAGCCAAATCCCCTCGTATTGAGATGAGAACCCATAGACCTCATACAGTTGATCACACAGATCGGTTACCTAGGCCAAATACCAGTCAAAGAGAGCAGTTACTCCAATCATAATTGGATGATTTGCGAAGAGAAAGAGAGCGCCTAGACAACGAACACGCAGAGCAACAAAGACTACACCATCAAAGGTTGTATGAACATAGGCTATGTGAAGAAAGAATTCTTGAATAGAGATTGCGTGAGGAGCAATCGCATAGGCTAGCCTACGATGAAATCCCAATGCCTAGCACATATAGGCAATAGGCTAACCTAAGGTGCATTGTGCAACATCAGGAGTTGCCTTCTAGGTCGATGGACAATCATCCTCCTCCTACGTCTATTCATCATTCGTGACTACGGCAATGTCAAGTGTTAAATCAACCAGAATATGAGACATACGAAGAGATAGAACCTGAGTACCAGGATCAAGCGTATCCTGAGTCACTTTGTGAAGATGTGGTGGATGATTACATTTTGCCACCTCGATCTAACAAGAATTTACCACCTCCACCTCCTAAGAGACCAATTTAGGAAAATGAGATCATATCATCTCAAGCATACAAGGTCCTTACAGAGTGAATCAAATCACTAGAAAACCAAGGAATGGGTTACCAAAAGCCAACATTGCGTAAATTATGCAATCAACCTCTCCACCCATCAGTTCCTTGTCCTACTTATCCAGAGCATTTTGAAATACCTAAACTGGATAAATTCAGAGGAGACGACGATGCTCAGGAGCATGTGACAAGTTTTATGAACTTGTGTTTCTAGTTGTAGGATGATGATGCTTTGTTGTTGAGAACCTTCTTGATAACACTCTCTGGCTCAACTTTAGAGTGGTATAATCAATTACCGTGACATAGCATCACTAGCTTTGAACAACTAGCCAATGCCTTCCTAGAATGCTTCTCCTTTGGAGTCAAAAAGAAGGCCAACTTAACTGACTTATCGAACCTGCGTCAATTCGATGATGAGCTAGTTATGGATTATGGAAATAGGTGGTAAAAAATAATGTCAAAATTACCTTTCACCGTA
The DNA here is from genome assembly GCA_028583015.1 of Wollemia nobilis. Lineage (NCBI taxonomy): Eukaryota > Viridiplantae > Streptophyta > Pinopsida > Araucariales > Araucariaceae > Wollemia > Wollemia nobilis. Next base: position 1,598,107 of record JAQPPZ010017169.1, read on the forward strand.
CCTATTTTAGAACTCACTAGAATGTTTACAAAAAGCTTCTCAAAGCACATCTCACTTCTTCTACAGTTGTAGCAGTATCAAACATTTGAGGAGGCTTTGGCATAGGCCAAAGTTATTGAGGACATCAAGGTCCAGGAGGGAGATATAAAACTTTGCAAAAAGGAGTGGAATAAGAATCCTCAAAACAATTACAATCAAATGAAACCAGCTTCGGTAAATCAAATTGTTTTGAATATGCCTAAAATGGAGAAAGCTCCTCAATAGCCTAATTATCAGGCTCAACCCCCTCTAGTGCACTACAATAATCAACGCTAGTGAAATCAAGTGCAGGATAAGCCCCATCATCCTCCTCGCACCTATACGCCACTGCCTGAGTCTTTGGCGTCCCTTTTTAATAGATTATGCGAGGCTAAGGCGATTACCTTACCTGAAATCCATTTGGTAGATCCTACCCACCCAAAACCTAAGGGGTACAGAGAGGATTTATATTGTGCTTATCACCATCAAAATGGTCATGATATACAAATGTGCTATGGATTCAAAAACCTGGTACAAAACATGTTGGATAAGAATCAATTGCAAATTGACAACCCTCTTGCCCTTGATAATCAGTAGATGGGTATTTTCAAAGATCCCTTGCCCACTCATGAGGTCAAGGACAACCAAACTAGGCATGTCAATGAGATACATACGGATCCACCCACGTATGGATTCGTAGGTATGATTAATATTGTAACAAGAAATAGAAGGTACAATCAAGTCGAGCCACCTATGGCACCTATCTAAATTCCTTCTACACCCCAATAAGGGCTAGCTCAAAACCCTCTTCTAGGTCCACCATCTCAACCGGTGATAACCATCAAAAATAGGCTTACGCAAAGCCTACAAATGGCCTCATCTAAGCTCTCCATATATGAGCTTATTCAATAATCACCTAGACATAGGGAAGCGCTTATGGAAATTCTAAAATCTATCGAGCTTCAGCCCCGAGATCCTAATGCATTCACAAATTTTGTAGGGCATGTCCAGAAGTGTAAAGAGCCTATGGTAACCTTCTATGACCATGAAATAAAATAGGTACCAACAAACGTAGTGGATCCCTCGTTACACATTATCGCTTGCATCAACCAGATACCATACAAGTGAGTGTTGATTGATACAGGCTCATCAATCAACATAATAACAATGATCACTTTAGAGCATTTGAGTCTTCCAACATCACACATAGTAGCATCTACCTTTACATTACGGGCTTTCAATGATGCATTGTGCTCAACAGTAGGCACAATAGTTCTACCTATTCAAGTGGGACTAAAAATAATCTTTGTATTGTGCCATGTGTTGGAAGGAGTGATGCAATACAATATATTGCTCGATCACCCTTGGATCTAGGACATGAAATGTGTACCTTCAATTTTACATCAGTGTATCAAATACGTGCATGAAGGACAAGTTCATGTCATCCCTTTGGATGATGAACCATTTAAATATGTAAATCAGGTTAGAAATCTGAGGGAGTTTGTTCTACCCTCGATGCATCTGGATATTAGACCAAGTTCCCCCATCAAGCATCTAGAGCACCAACCAAAATTAGCACCTACTAATCCATCCACCTCATTACCACCACCTCCACCTAAACCATTGGCTACTTCTGATAAACCTTCATCATCATCGGATCCTTCGATCAAACAGAAGTTGAAAGCGCCTATGGAAGATGCTCCAGAAGTCATCCCTAACGTCTCTACGATAGAAATTTTGATTCCTATGGAAGAGGAAGAATCACCTACCACTATGGATGATGTACCTCAACCCGCATCACCCGCTTCATCAACAACATCATCCGCACCCCAACTGACCATTCACTTGGCTAACCCTAGGCTCATAGAATATTTGGTACAAAATGTCACATTTACACCAATTATTGAGTCCATGCAAGACATGGGAAGACCTCATGTTCCCCCTTACCAATTGGAACCATCGTACCCCTAGGCATACCACCCAATCAGACTAACTTCATATATGGGGGTTTTGACCAATCCATAGATCAATCTCCTGTGATCAACCATGATAATGAGCCATTCATAAGAAATATATATTATATGTCGAATCCTAATTTTGCTCTATGATATTTCTACCATTTCCATTGGCACAAAAATGGCTTAGGTCTCTACGAGCAGGGTCTCAAGACACCCTATCTACCACAATATCAATTGCCTATAGATAAATTTGGTTTAGGGTATTCCATCCACATGCCAGATGAGCTTTTGGTCGATTCCCTACAATGCCTAAGCCTAGGTTTTGGGGAGGACATCGATGATAATGAATACGCCGACCCTGGCCCTTCTCATTTGTTGGGAGATCACCTCCCAATCACAATGGTTTCCATGGAGCCTCACAAAACTATCAATGGATCATCTAATGAAACCACCCAATGAGAGGAATCTAAACTCGATGATAATCCTAAAAATGATTGGATTGATGAAGATGATCAATACGAGGATGCAACAAAGATAGCATATTTAGGTCCTCACTACCTTCATCACCTTAATAACTATAGAGAGGATGTCGAGCCTGTTAGGCCCCCTATTAACATAGATGACATCTATCATAGGGTGTTTCCTCCCTCACCTAACTGGAGGTAGTTGCTACCACTAGAGGACCCAATCATATTATCTACTCCTAGAGTGGATCCTAAAATCCCATTACCTCCTAAGCCACATCTAGCACATGTAGAGTCATCAATAATCGATAGGTTCTACCCATGCGATAATGGAAATCACCAACCATCCATAAACATGATTTCCATTGACCTAATTGTGCCTCTTTGTAACCCCAATGACCCTTCAAAGTCATTGCACCTCAATCATGAGGCCATTGACTTTGATCATATCGCATCACCACCATCGCTTGAGGAGTTCTTCCCATGTGAAGAAATGCTACAACCATTCCATTTCACTCTAGGCCCTACTCATGATGTCTGTAATGCTGAGGTTGAATCTGATATGATAGATCCTCCAAATCCAATCGATGACATCCACCTGATCCCTACACCTCATCAACTTGAGGAGGGATCCCATATGTCAATTGAGGAGACTTTCGACGTGGATATTAGAAATGACCCTAACAATCCTAAGAAAGTCAAATTAGGAGAGAGTCTATCTCCTAAAGAGCGTGCCATCATCATACCTCTTTTGATAGAAAAATTTGACATATTTTCTTGGTCATATAAAGACATGTCGGGTCTTGATCCAAATTTGGTTACACATAACCTTACATTAGACCCTAATATGAAGTCGATCAAGCAAAAGCTCAGAAAAATGCATCCAAAAATCACCTTAATGGTGAAAGATGAGTTACAAAAATTGTTGGATGTGGAATTCATCCAACCAATTGATTATCTAAAATGGGTATCTAATATGGTACCCATAGGAAAACCTGATGGGAAAATTTGTATTTGTACGGATTTCAGAGATCTAAATAAAGCAATGCCTAAGGATGCATTCCCTTTACCAAATATCGATGCTCTAGTAGATGCAACTACTGGTCATGAGATGTTATCCCTTATGGATGGATTTTTAGGCTATAATCAAATTTGGGTCAAGCTCGAAGATCAACATAAAACAACCTTTACCACACCATGGGGAACATTTTGCTATAAAGTTATGCCATTCGGCCTTAAAAATGTTGGTGCAACCTATCAATGGGCCATGACATATATCTTTCATGACTATATGCACAAGATACTAGAAGATTATATAGATGATTTGCTTGCCAAATCTCTCTTGCATGAAGAGCATGCAGATATTCTATGAAAAGTCTTTGATCACCTGATAGAGCATAATGTCAGGCTAAATCCTAAAAAGTGTGTTTTTGGCATTACATCAGGAAAATTTTTGGGATTCATAGTCTCTAAGAGAGGGATCGAAGTAGATCCCGTAAAGGTCAAAGCAATTTTAGAAATGCTTCCCCCACTAACATTAAAGAGCTTCATAGCTTGCAAGGCAAGGTAGCATCCATCAAACGCTTCATAGCGCAATTATCGGATAAATGTCGATCCATGAATCGATTGCTACACAAGGGGGTCCCATTCAATTGGGATGAGGAATGCCAGAAGGTCTTTGATGAGATAAAATAGTACCTAGCATCACCACCAATATTAGCTCCACCTCGACCAGGTGTGCCTTTCTTGCTATATATTTCAGCCATAGATTTTGCTCTAGGGACCATGTTGGCCTAGAAGAACAAAGAAAATAAAGAACAGGCTATCTACTATATTAGTCGCACCTTGGTCAGTTACGAGCTTAAATATGCATACATTGAGAAGCTCTACTTAGCAGTGGTGTTCACTACCAAAAAGCTTTACCACTACATGTTAAGTCATACAACGTATGTCATATCAAAAGAAAACCCTTTGTGGTACATGATGAGTCGCACATATCATAATACATGAACCACAAAGTGGATCATGCTATTGATGGAATTTGATCTTGAATTCATTAGTCAAAAATCAATCAAAGGTCAAGTCATAGTTGATCAGTTAGTAGAGGCTCCTCTTCAGGATGACAAGCCTCTCGTAATCGAACTACCCGATGATGCAGTGTTCGCACTATCAGAATCACCCAAACCCGAAGAACCAAAAAATAAAGCAGACATGACTTTGTTCTTTGATGGTTCCAAATGCGAGCAAGGGGGTGGTGTAGGGATCATGTTTTTCACACCGCAAGGAGCTCCTATGCCCTTGTCTTTCAAACTTGATTTCCCTTGCACCAACAATAACGTTGAATACGAGGCTCTCATCTTGGGTCTCCAAATAACTATCACCATGAAGATTAAAAAGCTTAATATCTTTGGTGACTCCTTGCTCATCGTAAACCAAGTCAAAGGCATTTATCAATGTAGATGTCCTATCTTGAAAGCTTACAAAGAGCTTGTGGATAAATTATTAGCCAAACTAGAATGGTATGACATCGAGGCAGTCCCTCGTACATCTAATCACTTCATGGATACAATGGCATCTTTGGGATCCTTAATCCCATAGAACCCTTTTGATGATTTTACAACCATCCATGTTAAAATACTCTCGCAATCAATGATGTTGCGTGAGGCTTCGCACAATAAAGAATCAGTTCACATGATTCAGATAGAACCAAATCATGAGTGGTTCTACAAGGCACAAGACTTTCTGAAATAGGCATCCTGGGGGTCCTTGATCTCGTAGGGTCCTTCAGATAATGGCATGACCATTCATCACAAGGTTGTTTCCCAATCCACATTTGTGCATAATGAATCACAATAGGAACAAGTTGTTCAGTCAATTGAAGCTCAAGCTTATCAAGATTGGCTCATCCAATTAAAATATTATTTGAAACTTGGTAATATCCCTCAGGGATTATCGCATGTCGTAAAATGAGCATTTAAACAAAAAGTGACCAAGTATGTCTTGCTAGGAGATATTCTTTATCATCGAAGCTACGATGGACTCCTCCTTCATTGTCTCGAGCCCCAAGAATCTGCTTGGGCAATCTTGCAAGCTCATGATGGTACCTATGATGGCCATTTCAATGGCATGGCTATCATCAAGTGCATCCTCATAATGGGTTATTATTGACCCACAATGGAAAAGGATTATTGCACATATGTCAAGAAGTGCATAAAGTGTCAGCATCATGCCAATCTCTCACACCTACCATCTCAAGCCTTACAATCGATTCAATCGGTGTGGCCTTTTTCTTAGTGGGGATTTGATCTAATTGGGAAGATCTCTCCTCCATATTTAGGTCATCACACATTCATTATAATAGCTACTAAGTATTTTACCAAATGGGTGGAAGTAATCCCTTTAACCACTATGACTAGAGCTCGTATTGTGGAGTTCATACTCCATAACATTATATGTCATTTTGGTATTCCATCCAAAATAATATTGGATAATGGGACATCATTCAAGAACAAAGATGTGTGGGCCTTAACATCCAAATATAACATTCAACACAGCTTTGCAACACCCTATTATCCATAAGAAAATGGGTAGGCAGAGGCCTCTAATAAAACTGTAGTTGCCATATTGAAGAAAACCATCAAGGAAAACCACAAGGATTGGCACCTTCAATTACCTCTAGCTTTATGGGCTTATCGAACTAGCATTCGGACACCCATTGGGGCAACCCCATTTTTGCTAGTATATGGTGTTGAGGCCATTATGCCCTTGGAATTAGAAATTCCATCATTGCACATCTCATTGAAAGAGTTCATCGATGATGACACCTCATGATAAGCTCACCTCGATCAATTGACCCTTCTTGATGAACGATGAGTTAATGCTCTTGAGCATCTGTGCGTTTATCAAGATCATCTTAAATGAGCTTATAATACTAAAGTCCATTCAAGAGACTTTAAAGTTGGGGATCTTGTGCTCAAAGAGAACCAACAGAACTCAAACCTACCACCTCATCTACGAGATAAATTTATGGCCAATTGGTTAGGTCCCTTTATCGTAACAGAGAAAATAGGACCAGGAACTTATCACCTAACTTCGCTAGAAGGTGTTGAGGAGCCCGAACCTCTCAACATTCTTCATCTATAGGAATTTTATACGTAAATCATAAAACAATCAAAAATACAAAAACAACAAAAATTATCAAAAATACCAAACAAATCAGAAAACATAAAAACACAAAAATAATACAAAACATCAAAATACAAAAACATTTGCATTATGTTATCATGCATTTCATTGTATGCACTAATTAGTTGCATTGCATTAGGCATATTCATCCATTGCATTTGCATTAGGATAAGTTGTGTTTACATTCTTACGAATGACACCATGTTTGTATGCCAATCATGAATCCACATATCATTATCATTCATATTTCCCTTGTGAGTAACTATGTTTTTCAACACAACTAATGAGTTGCTATAGGGTGTATACTAGGGTTTTTGATCATTCAACCATCCCTAGTTATATTTTCAGATTTTGTAGAAAGCTATCTTGGATTTTAGAAGGTAAGGTCTAGTTTTGATAGTACCTTGCATATGTCAAAATCCCAACACAATTTTACACATTAACAATCCAAGTCTGAACAAGGAAAGATGACACTACAAAGTGGTCCTTGTCACCTTAAGTGAAAGGTTTTCCTTGCTCATATTATTATGTGCATGGTCTAGAATGTTGAGAATTGAAAAAAGGACAAGCTCCCCCCTACCCAAACAATCCCCTTGCTCTTCCACAAAATGAGCAAATTTCCAAAAACAAAACAAAAGAAATAGTGATTTTCATCACTAAGCAAATCCCTTGCTCAAAAAAAAAATAGTGGTTTTCACCACTAAGCATGAGCAAGTATCCCAAGAAATTAAAAGAAAAGAAGGGGGTAACGAGCTTGAATCCCTAGAATCTTCAATATTCAAAAGCCATGGGGTAATCTCCATTACAACAATGGGTTGAATGAAACCCGCTTGGCAATGGAGTAGCCTTACGCATGGTGATATGTCTATCACATTAGTGACCTTATTTTGTATAGACCAATGTCAGCTTATGGTTGAGCTAGATTTTGGTGGCTTGTATTGCCTAGTAGTCTAGTCTAACTATATCCAAACTCAAGATTAGGATGACCATAAGGTGATCCTCATTACAACAATGGGTTGCATGAAACTTGCCTGGCAATGAGGTAGTCTTAATGCCTCATCTAATATATTCACTTTGCACACACAGGGATAATGAATATCTAGGTCTTCTTAATAGGCTTGTATCTTTCAGGAGTCTTGTGTAGTTAGTATACAACTTTTGATCAATCAACTAGGGTGTTTGAGTCTCATAGAAAACCTCAAAAATCCCCTCATAGCAACAAATCATCTCATCAACAATCATAGTTTTCCTTATGAGATTTTGTTTATTAAGGGGTCCTCATAAAATAGGATAGATACTAGATGAATATCAACAATGATATTTAGATGACCACTGACTATTTTATGCACACCTTTTAGTTTGCAAAAGCTTATAGGGAAAGCCCCTATATTTCACATATTTCATCTCACATATGCATATACAAATGTATAACTCTTATGATAAGGGTTAACATTTTAATTCATGATTTTTATACATTCTATGGTGTCTGCCATTAGTCTGTTAAACACAAATTAGATTCATTCATTATGTTTTAAATAATTAAAGCATACATGTACAATTTGCATTAGAACATCCACATAAAATTAATGCATTACATACACATTACATCCACCATATCATATAACAAGAATTAAATGCATAATCAATTAAACAAATTTAAAAACATGCATTTAACATTAAATATTGCATCCATATACACATACATAATAGTGCATCCATACATCTAGATTACAAAATCTAATCATACATCCATCATCTAATCATTGCATATCATTAGTACATCGCATGTATAAATCAATACATCATATCATCATCAAATCCATCAATGCATCCATAACATAAAATCAAAACATAACATAAACACATAATGAGCCATAAAAAGATCTCATATATATATATGTGGAAATGTCAAGTACATAGTGGTACAAAAATTACCCGTAGGCTACAACTATGTAGGTCCTCAGACCTTACACCAAAAATAATAAATACATAAAAATACATCAAGTAGGGCCTGCACCCCCAGAGTCACCTCCACCCTCGACCTCATCCCTATGAGACTACCTGGAACCACTAGCCATTGATCTCTCTGGATGAGCTGATGACCTATGACTAGGCCGCATTGAGGACTATCCAGACTTACTACGTTGACTCCTCTGAGATCCTCCTACTATGGACCACTCAGGTAGAGTACCATCAAGTAGCACCACCTACCCCTCTAGATACAACTATGTAATGCCATCAGATCTAGCACTAAGCATCATACTCCAAATAGAGCCTATAGTCTAGCCACCTTAACTTGCAACCCTACCACATTCCTTATAGCTTATGTACCTATTGTAGCCTATCCTAGACCTACAGTCACAATAGCCAACTAAACCTATAGAGCATCTCGCTCCACTATCCTAGCATCCCTCTTAGCTCTTGCATCCTCTGATATCATAGCATTATAGTCTACAGAGTATCCCTCTCTATAGTAACTCTATCAATCTCTATCTAGGTTATGGCTATCTAGACCTTGAGGAGATCTCTCTCCTCAAAAAATTCCCTCCACTATTATTTCCCACTACTGAGCTAACTCTAGACTATAGTGAGAGTAGTCTCCTACTCTACTAATCACCCTTGTAGTCTACAACTGCACTCTCAACTAGGCCATCTCATCCATAGGGTCATCCTCATCACCCTCACCCTCATCCTATGGCTCCTCTACCTACTCTACAGCCTAGCCCCACTCCCCATCTATCCTACGATGCACTCATCACTCAACCTCATCTCCACCCTCCTCCACTACTACCTCTATAGGCCTACCCATCAGACCACCTCCCTACCATAGTCGAGTGATCCACCAAGTATCATACTCTACACTAGTCCCTAGGTCAACTAATCTAGTCTCAACCACTATCGGATCCTCCTCATCTACAAGTGCCTCTACTCGAGGCCACACCAGCTATATCTCATCCCCTCATCGATGATAGATGAGAGGCTCCTCTAGAACATCCTGATATATGTCAAACTATCATCTAATGCAAGAGTAGTGGAAGTACTCTCGCTCACTGCCATGGTGCCCAATGAGCCACCATCCATGCCTCACCCACCCTAGATACTCTATAACCTCTAGCCAATGAGGGTAATCCAAGTAGGGCCTCCACACTACTTGCTTCCACTGTAATCTATCCAAAGATCTAGCATAGTGTGCCAATCTACCTACCTCTAACTGACTATGGCCAATCTCTTGATCCCATCACCATCGAGCCGCATAGCCAATATCCATATCTCCTAACTCAACTCATGGTACTAGAAATCCTACTAGTTGATCTACCCTAATATGCTCCCATCCCCAAATCTAGAGGAGCAGACTACAACCCAATATTATGTACCTTTGATGTTGAATCTCATAAAACTCATCATACAAATGAGCCAATAGGGTGCTCCCCCATACCATGATGATCAACTCCTTAAGATCGCACTCAAGAAAATCCTGCACCATGTCAAGGAGGTTCCAAGGGAACCTCACTCCTAAAGAGTCTGGTAGTAGGATGTTTGAGATGATATACATCACTATCCTAGCATCGAGAGAATACATGGGCATCATACCATGCTCTGATCAAGACTCCATCATGGTCCATCCAAGCTAGTGCAACATGTGCCTACACTCCAAATATCCTTTATAACACTCTCAAATATTATAGAAGGGGAGTGGAGGTGATAGCATATCCCTCAATAGGGATCCAAAATATCCTATAGACATCCTCCAATGTCACAGTCATCTCACTAGTAAGGAGATGAAAGGTGTTGGTCCTACTATCCCATCGATGAGCCAAGGCCATCAGATACACCTGATCTGACATGATTATGGGAATGTGCACCACCTATTTGAGGCCAATCACCCCAAACCATACCCATTCATCATCTGTAAGCTAATATCATAATTCCCCAAGCAAGATGGGTTCCCTATAGTGATTCGTCAAAATATGAAGCTCGATAAGAAAAATAACAATTAAAAATCCAAAAAAATAAAAAAATGCATAATCAATCCAAAAAAAATAAAAAATAAATAAATAAATAAATAAATAAAAATCAACAAAATTTTGCATCTGCTCTAGGCCCAGACGGTCAGCAAGCATGACCGTTGGACCCTGGGATGGCCACCCCAATGGCAAAAAATTTGATCATTGGTTTTCAAACATGGTTACCCTACCCCATGATGGCCCCCAACCAGCCAAAGGGGAGTCACTCCTACCCAGGATAGCCCCATAGTGGCACCTAAATGGGGTATGACCCCATGCAAAAAAATTCTAAAAAAATTAAAACTACCCCTAAGCTAGCCTAATCTAGATATTCCTAATCTAGTGTGAGGTTCATTACCAATAGTTTAGTGAGGTTCATTTTCCCATTACTTAATGAGGTTCATTTTTAATTTGTAAAATTAACAAGAGAGGGATCGAGATTTCTACCTTCATAGCTCTAGCTCCTCCACTCGTAGAGGCCTCTAGCTGATCCATCATGATAGTGTGTCAAGTTTTTAGTAGCATTATGTATCAAATAATCTCTCCTCCACCTCACTTCTCACTTTTCTCTCACTACCAGCTATCAAAATGACATTAAAAATTTGAAAATTTGCTTTTATATTTTTCAAATTTCCTAACCACTCTAGGGTGGAGCGATCACATTTTGGTGCGACTGTCCTACCCCGAGATGGCCCCAAAATTTACAAAATATCATTATTGTACCCCAAGATGGCCTCAAAATGACAATAAATGCACACATTCTGTCAGCATCATGAGCTTCAATTTGGGCATTTAACAACATCTAATGGTCCACTTTCATCAAAAATTTCAAAAATAACAAAAAAATCAATTAAACAAAATCTCAAGTGCACCTCGTACCTAGTAATTTACCCTATACACTTGGTGGTTGCAGTGACTTGCTATCCATGCAATCTGGTAAGATGAGTAAATTACCATAAGACCACTTGAACCACAAAATAATTCATCGATGAATCAAAATGTTTTCACTTCAATCCCCAAGAAGGCCATGTGGCCAAACTACTCCAAGGGAACGAGGTGTACATTTCATTCTTCCATGAAGTTTCAGTAGATCATCGAACATAGTGATTCACCTCAAGATTTAATTGAATTGCTATCATCTTAATTCCCTAAGAAAGCCATGTGGTTGGACTGCTCCATGGGATAGAGATGTACAATTACTAATAATGGTTGAAATCATAGTTGTAATAGGACTTTCCCTTTTACATTTGTTATCATCTTGCAATGCTCAAGAAAGTCATCTTGGTCAAGCGACTCATCGCTTTCATCACTTGCCATTTCCTCATCGACTCATCGCTTGAGGGGGTAGTCATAATCACAGAATTCATAATAAAAATCAATAATTAAACACTCAATCATGCAAATTATATTCATCCAAGAATCATTGCTAACAACTATCACACACTTCCCTATTTGTTGGGGCAAAAAGAAAAAATGTTAAACCAAACCTTTGTCAGTATGAACTAATAGTCCATGTAGTAACACAAAACTACCCAAATGCCTTCAGATTTGCCAAAGTTTTACATAAATTAAGTCCACCAAAGTGTTGGAGGTAATGATTCAAATATGCATGCTCTTTTTGTGATTGGGGCATCTAAAGTTGATCAGATCAATGAACATCAATCAACCTTCAATTTGACGTTAGGTTGTCTATTTTTGCTCAGTGTTGTGCTTTCACACAATGCATCCCAAAAAGGGGTATCTATAGACACCTAAAACACGTCATGTTGAGGAGGCTACCTATATGGACACCTTTTTAGGCCATATGACCCACCTTGGGCATCCTCAAGGCTTAACAATGGTTCTTACCACTCAAACAAGGGCAACCTATCTTTTGCAGCCTGGACCGTCATACCTAGGAGTGGCCTCCAATGGTCTTTGGACCCTATGATGGCTAGCAGTCATGATCGCTCCACCCTGGGATGGTCGTGCCTATAACAAACTCAGGCTCTCAAGCTGAGCCAAATCAGTTATAGGGCAATTAAGCTTTAATAGTTAAGCACGAGAAGGTTCTAGATGTGACATTTGGTCTTCCTAGAGCCTAATCGATTCTTGGTTCTTGGCTTCTCTTGCAAGCCAAGATTACCATTTTGAAAATCTATAAGAAGAGCCCAAGCCTTCATGAAAAGATATCCCAAATCCTCCATGATGAAGTGCTGTCAATTTGTTTACTAGAGAGAACATCCTCTCATAAGCAACGAAGTGCTGCTCAAATCTTGTTATGGAGCTATCAATTGCATCAATGGAGTCCCTTGGAGTTTGAAGACCAAATTCAACAATATTTTACCATCAAGTGACCTTATTTCATGTTATTTCCTGTAATTCAATCATGCTTCAAGTGTGTGACCCTTGAACAATCAATTCAGTAGACCAACCCAAGTGTTTTCGACATCGATCACGAAGAAACAATTCGTTGTTCAATGGTCGCTTCACCCCAAAGTGGCTCGTAGATGTACCGCTCTACCCTATGATGGCCAGAAGGCCTGATTACTTTACCCCATGATGGCCTCTCGGTGACATCTACTTTTTTTGTGCTTTCTAGTTACAGTAGATTTAGCAACAGTTCATTTCTGTTCTAGCATAGTTTTACTCAGTTTTCATGCATTTGTTTATCATTTTCAACATCTTTCTTTCAATTTCTTATCATGGATATGGACCTCATCATGAGAGGTTCCTCATTTGCTATTAATATCTTGTAAGTGTTCTTGTGTGTAGGTTTCAGATCTTAGCAGGAGCTATTCAACACAAAGATTCATCAATATTTATCTCATCGTGCGGAGGTCACAGGAAACCCTCCCTATAATCAGTTTTGAGGGTGCAAAGACTCTGTGGGATACACCTACTTTTGGGTTCTATATTGTAATTTGTATCAAATTGGTATCTATCCCTAAGAGGGATATCTTTGTAACCACCTTGTGAAGGAATATTTCAATATTAATGAGAAGGACACCATTTTCTATATTTATTTGTCTTTTTATGGTTACATGATTATATTATCAATTTGATTTCATATAATTGTTTAGGTGTACGGTTTTTGCATAAATAATTCTATCAGACTCATTTAGAATAGATTAGTTGAGTTTTATCTAGGAACTTAGTTTTTGGATAGGAAAAGAATGATCAGTGATGCTCAAATTATTCTAAAATAATACATTATTTGCTTGGTGATAGATAGAACTCAAGTAAAATTCATTGTTGTTAGTTGCTTGACGTTTCTCTAATTGAATAAGGGAAAATGTATCCATGAGTTATCTTTAACATATAGAATGTGAAGATTAGGAAACCTGGCTATTAATGGAGTAGGAAAACTTGGAACATCTCATAAACAATTGTTATAACCTTTTGTTTGACGAGAAGAGAATTCATACTTCAAGGGAAGAGTTGAGTGGTATTTTTGCCCAATTGCAAAACCACTCACAGTTAAGATTTTGAGACAAAACCCTCTCTTGCAAAGAAATTAATATTTCTCCAAGGTTCCTTTTTCTTAATGTGTGCTTGTATGTTTGTGAAGATATATCAAATAAGTGCTGGGAATATCTTAGTGATTTGCAAGTAACTATTAACAAGGGGTTTGTGTTGGTATTATTTTATTGTTATGCTAATGATTGTTTATGAAACTTAAATGAAAAGGAAAATGTGATTGGACCTCATATGACCAAGATGTAGATGCCTTAATTCATTTTATCTTGAAGTATTTTAGGTAGATTTTATCTTCTTTTGGTTAAGCATATTTTAACAAGTTTTATCTTGCGTTATTAAACCCTGCTTTGAGCATGAAATGAAAATTAAAATCTATCTCTAAATATGAACCATAAATGATGATTGGATTCATTTAATATTACTTTGAGCATGAAAATAAAGATACCCTTTGATATAATAAATAAATTACCCTTATTTAATGAAATTAGAATTTTTATAAAGATAAGTCAATTTATTGCTTTAAAAATAATGGCCTTTTTTAAATGCCATATAAATCACTCCTATTTAATTAAATTGTAATTTTCATGAAGGAAATTTGAGTTATTACTTGCAACATGAACATGCAAATCTTGAAATTTGATTTGCCTTCAAAATGTGCAATTATGTTTAATTTCGAAATTACAATTTTTTTATAAAAATAGCAAGTCTAAATAACTTTGTATAATTTCAAAATGGCTTCAAAATGAAATCGAACTTGCATAAGATGAAACATTAAAGCTTATTCTAGAGACCCATGCATCTATTTTTAGATCCTATATACAAAACACAATAGGGTTAGACCTGCATCCACACAATCTAATATCCGATTATGGCAAGAGTCTAAGGAAATAAAAACATGCATTAAAGTTATCTAAATGATGCAACCGACTTAATGCATAAGACACCATTAAAAACAACTCTAACACATAAAGAAATATGGGCATTAAATCTTCATTGTATTCAAAATCTATTTTCCTGCATACAACAATGAGACCAGAATCTTGGCCATAGTCCAAAAAGCCTTCCAATATTTTTCCTTGCTTCTGTCCCAAAACTTCTAGCCTATGGCCTGCAAAAATATCTACATTGTTAGCTTTCCTGGTTTAAAATTTTTCCCTCAAAAACCCTTCATTTCTTTTTCCTACATGGCTTTACGTGGTTTTCCTCTCTGATTCGTTTCCCTGGCTCTTCACTTCATTTCATTTTTCAATGCGTCCATTCACTTTATTTATTTTCCCTTTCATAATGCTCTTTTTTCAAGGTTACCCTTTATTAATCAAAGGCATAAGCTTTCAAATATCAAATAATAATCTCCAAAAAAATTTGGCCTGTTTTCTTGAAAAATGTGGACACCTTTTATAATATAAGAATATTTTACATAACCTATCCTCCTATGAAAATTCATTGTTATGCTTTATTTTTGTAACCTTAACCGCCCCCATAAGAATGACCTCCATTTGTCGTTGAAATTTTTACCTTTCTTCAATGTAACTGCCACGCAGTTACTCCTATAATTTTTTTTGCTTTCTATTTGAAGCAACCTTCTCATATGAATGTTACCCACCAAGCCCACGTATCCACTTCAAACTTCAATGCAAGCCCACGTGGGTAGATGTAACGAACATATACGTGGAGTGTGACTTTGCACCAAAAGAGGACCACCTCAGTAACTGGGATGTCCATGTTGTTCATGTTCACACTGGTGTCCAGTACACAGATAAATCTTCGTTCAAGGAAAATTCCATGCAATGGTTTACATACATTATTGGTTTAACTCCTACCCATGCATCCTTCACTTAATAATGTTTCACTTAATTTTGGTCTGCAAAACTAGAATTACTTCCTCTCTGCATAATATACCTAATTTTGATGAATGTGGATGCCCACATGTCACCCATGTTGTCAATATTATTTTAATATCAATATACAACTCCATCTCAACCATGGATTCTCCATTCTAAAGCCAATGCTATAACCCCTACGTTTCCACTCTTCATTATCAATCATCTCAGCCTACGTTAATTTTACTCCCGAGATCTGCATCCTCTAGTCCTGCTTTTCCATACTCAGCATGCTGCCAGTATGCTGTGTATGGCACTGTAAACCCATTACCTATTAATTTTATCCATATATGCTTAGAGGCAGTGTAATGCCCGATGAACTCCTCTATGGATTTCCATAATATATTTCTCTTCTCCTAAATAAATACCTTCTATGCCTATCTAGCATGACCATTGTGTAGTCAAACACATACCAAAATAGATACCCCTTTCACTCTAATAATCTTTACGCTCATGATTTTTTGTGTTTATTGAGTCAATGTCTCAGACTGATGTTTGTCGTAAGCTGAGCTGGTGGAGGGACTTAATAATATCAACATTGCTGTCTTGAATTTCTTCTCATGCAATGGTCGTATCGATGATGTGTACCACATCGTCCAAGTTATGTATTGTTTCAAGCCTACGTTATTCTAGATATCCACTGTCTATCATTTGTCTTGATGTACATTGTTGTGAAGCACGCTATCCACCCTAGTGTATGTATGAACCAAACCATTCGTCATACAGGTATTATGGTTATTTTCCTATCAACACATAGTTTTGCATCATGTTTCCAATAACCATACAGGTATTATGGTTATTTGCCTATCAACACATAGTTTTGTATCATGTTGCCAATAATTCACGTCAATGTCTATGCCTAGTGTGTTTAATTTATTGTGCTATTGATCGCATTGTGTTATCATTGATGTTGCGTTGTTGCCATTGAGGTTCATGAAAATCATGTCCAAGGATAGAGCATAGGGTCCATGTCACTATCATGCACCGTATCCACATATTATATCTACATCAAGGTAATTATTCTATCAAATGTCTAAATCTATCTAGCAGACCTGTATCCACGTTGAAGCCATCTATTATGAAACCATCCGCATCCACATATGCCCAAGAATATCTTTTGTGCCAGTCCTAGTCAATGATGTCTTCCACATGTCCTTTGATAGTCCACATCATTTCCAAGTCGCTCGATTTCACCTTCCTCATCATCCACTACGTATATTTCGTCTAGTGTCTAAGTCACTACCCTGGTATTCGTCTATTAGTCCACGTCACTACCACAATATTTTTCTTTGTGTCACATCCAGGGTATGTGAGTCAGCATTAATTCCTGTGAATAATGGACAAATACCGATCATTAAATCCTTCTAACATAGGACACTAAATTTTAATTTTAAAATCTAATACTACCAACACTTTACTACTTAAAGCTAAACTAAAGGTACGAGAAGTCTTACTGTTACATTTCAATTTATATATATATATATTTATTTAAATTTTTTTCATTATTTTTTTTCTTTATTTTTTTTGTTTTATTTTATCTTTAAATATAGAAATATATAAAATATATATAACCTTATTTTATGATTTATGAATTTGATCAATCCATTTCAAAAATTTGAATTATTGAAATTCCAAAAGAAATGACAGAGCCACATTAAAACCCATATTTGAAATTCACAATCCAATCATAAACCAAAACATAAACGCAATGGAATAAATGAAAAGAAGGACACTCAGCACCTCACAAGCCTACAATGCAAACTCAAGTGGAAAAACCTATTAGCACTCAAAAAGTACAAAAATCTCCAAAAACAACAAAATTAAAGGTGGGTCCCCAAGTTTTGGGGCTAGTTGTGCAATGGTCACAATAAGAAGATAGAGAGTAAATCATCCACTGGAATGGAATGAAACCTATGATATAACCGAATGTGTTTTATTGTGTGGTGGTTATTCGTATGTAAAAGAAAAGATGTTTCCTGCTGGTTTATCTCCTTTATTTGTATGAAATCGTATTCTTTTTATTTTATGGAATTGGTTTCATATTTTTATTGTCTATGAAAAGAAAGGAGTTGATGCTCGGTTGAGAAAATAAATCAGGATTGATTTTGAAATAGGAAATGTGTATGGTTTTGAAATATTTCTATATTGTATTATTCTCGAGAATAGGAAGAATGTTACTGAATGCTACATTCTATTGAGATAGTATGACTAAGAATTATATTGTAGAATGAATGGAAGAGTTTATATTTTAATGAAATGTCTTCTTATTTTGTTGATTTTTGAAAAAAAAGAATGCTATTGATTGTAATAATTTCGTAGAAACAGTATGATTGAGTTATAGTGTTGATTGATTAGAATATTTTTTTTATTGATGAAACATATTCTATACTTGTTGTTCTCTATAATTAGAATGAAAGAAAATTGCTATTGTATTATGTTGAAAATTCCAATTGAAATGGATATGGTGAAAAGGGATGGTTGAAAATATACCATCGGGAAAAATGATTTGCTAAATAGAAAATGGAATCGTCTTTGATCCCCAATAAGAGGTAAATTTACTCGGTGGTTAGTGAAGCTACTTTGAAGAAGGAAAAGATGACTTATTTTTGGTTGGATACGATGGAGCAGTTACCAAAAGAGGAACTTCTGATCTTATAGCCAACCTAAATAGAGCACGTTTGAGTTCGATAAAATAAAATATCTTGTGATGGATGATGGAATTTTTGGAGGAATTTCTATCTAGATAAGAAGGTATAAATGAGTTCATCACATATTTTTATCTTAATGTTACCTGAGCTATGCATGTTTTTTTAGTGACACACTAGCTTTAGTGGAGATAATGTTAATAGAGCCTTGTGTTGTCGATGATTTTGGTATAAATAAAATTGATTGAAATTTGATCATTTGACTTGTGACATCATCAAGCCAGATGGTAAAATATATATTGTAAATGCTTTAAATAGAGATTTAGGTGAAGTTATTTCCATATCTTGTATCACTGAACTTATTGGTTGAGTCTTCTGGTAGTTATGAAGAGAGATATTTATATCCACCAGAACTCTTGTGCACTAGTATTATGGAAGAGCTAATACTTTATGGGTTATGGTAATGGAAATCTTATCTTACAAGAAAGTATATTGTGGTCAGTGTTTGGGCGTCGAGTGATAGTCATCCATGAGTTATGGATATTATTGACCAAACTTATGGTTGGAATTAATGATTAATGGTGTTGTGTGTTGGTTTGCTTCAATGAGTAGTTAACCATATTATTATAAAAGGGATATATAAATTCATAAAGAATAAATGACAATTATTGGAATAGTAGATTTTAAGGAAAAATTATTAAGATAACTATATTTTATTAGGGGAGTTATCTAGAGGATATTCAATGACTAGATACCACCATGAGTTAAATATGAGATCAAAATTAAGACTATATCTCCAATGGATGTGAGCTATAGTCAACACCCATCGTGCTAAGTGCACTCACATAGAGGGACTTATGTGAGGAGTAGAGATTAGTACGTTTATTTTGATTGACTAAAATAAATGTTAAGCTAACTCATCTGGCCAATGAGACTAATAGCTAAAAAAAAGGGTGTGACACCTAGTACTCCTACATGAAATAAAATGTGGAGTAGGGATAGGTGTAATGTGTATGGGATCCTTGTCTTTAAAGAATTAGATAAATGGATCAAGGAATATATATATATATATATATATATATGTATGTATGTATGTATGTATGTATGTATGTATGTATACATTATGGAAAAAAATAAAAAATAAAAAAAATAAAGGGGTTGGAATTGAGCAGTTTGAGTGGTAGACATTAGGTCTAAGTTTTCTATTGCCAATTCCATATTGTCCTTGGAAAAGTATTTCCATGGACTTGTTGAGTGGATTCATGATGACTGTTCAACAACATGATTGTGTGTTTGTGGTTGTGGATTTATTCAAAAAATGGCTAAGTTCATTCCATGTAGAAATACTAGTTCAACACCTAACTTAGCCGATCTTTTCTTTGAGACCGTATGTCATTCCTTTGGTCTACCTACTAGCTTTATATATCTGATAGGGATTCACTTTTTGTTGGTCATATTTGGAGATCATTGTGGAATATTTTATGAGTTTCTATTAACTTCTCCATGACTTTCCATCCATAGTCATATGGGTAGACTAAAGTGGTTAATCATACTCTTATTTAGAGTTTGAGTATTTATCATCACACTTCTCCAACAAAGTGGGATTTGAGCCTCACTCACATTGAACATGCCTACAACTGAGCCATTCACAAATCCACTATAGACTCCTTCTTTAAGGTCTACCTTGGGTTTTAGTTGTTGCTAGCATATGAGTTACCTTTATTTTTGCCTTATTTTACTACTATCTATACTCAGAAGGAGCAAGATAAGGCAACATATTTAATCTAGAACTTGCAAAGTCTTCAATCTAGAGTGAACTAAATTTTGTACCTTGAAGATCTAAATTTTGCAGAAGCTTGGAGAGCTTGTTTGAATTTTGTTACTTTGGACAAAACAAAATGGTTGGATTTCTTAATCCAATATGGGATGTTGTTTAGAATAAACCAGTTGTTCATTCCAAGGAGTTCTATGAGAGAGAACTTGATCAAGGAGAACCATAGTGGAGGGTTGTTGGACACTTTGGTCGAGATAAGATGATTTTCATTATTAGTGAGAACTATTAATGGCCACAATTATAGTAAGATGTGAAGAAGTTTGTACAAATTTGTAGAGTATACCAGATGGCCAAAGGTGTAAGACAAAACACTAGGCTATATCAGCCATTACCTATACCAGATAAACTATGGGAAGATATTAGAATGGATTTTATTCTTGGTTTACCAAGGACACAGAGAGGACATGACTCAATATTTGTGGTAGTTGATAGGTTTTCTAAGATGGCACATTTCATTCCCTACCAGAAAACCAGTGATGCAGTCCACATTGCAGAGTTGTTTTTTAGAGAGGTGGTATGACTACATGGTCTACTAAAGAGTATAATTTTATATAGAGATACCAAATTTGTTGGTTATTTCTAGAGGACCTTATGGAAGAAGCTGAAGATAGATTTGAAGTTTAGTTTTGCACACCACTTGAAGAATTATGGAAAAATAGAGGTGGTGGATAGGAGTTTGGGCAACCTACTGAGATGCTTAGTAGGATATAATCCCAAGGGATGGAATTTTATTTTACCACAGGCATACTTTTCTCTCAATAATTTTTTCAACATGAGTAGTGGTAAATTCCCATTCCAGATTGTATATGGGAGCATTCCAAGGAATGCTTATGAGTTAAGGAAGATGGACAAATGATAAAATAGTAGTGCCAATGTCGAGTACTTTGTAGAGCACCTAAATAACTTGCATGAAGAGGTAAGAAATCATATTAATAAGATGAATACTCAGTACAAGGCAAAGGTAGACCAGAAGTGGAGGTTTAAGGAATTCCAAGTTGGAGATGAAGTTATGGTTCACATTAGAAAAGAAATATTTCTTGTTAAGACATATAACAAGTTGAAAATGAAAATTTTTGGACCATGTAGGATCATAAAGAAACATGATTTAGGAAATGCATATGAGGTGGAACTACCAAGTGGAATTAACATATTACCCATGTTTAACATTTTTGACTTGATAGAGTATCATGAGGGAGACAATGAGGATGGACCAGTAGAATAACGGTGGAATATTCTAACATCTACTCTAGAGAAAGAAGAGAGAATAAATCTTGGATAGTCGTTTGGGTAGAAGTACAAGAAATAGGTAGTATGAAGAATACCTGGTTAAGTGGAAAGGAAGGCCTATCAAATATTCCTATGGTTGTCTAAGGCAGAGGTTGACCATCTTGGTTTTCCTCCAACACTAGAGAAATGAAGGTCACTTCTCAATTTACCCTGGGTGTCTAATGTAGGAACATCCAGTGGTGTAAGGACAATCTTGCATTACCAAAAAAATAAACATTGCATTTTCTCTTTCATTTGTAACTTTCTTTAGTTGTTTTAGAGTCCATGATGACACATGGGAGGTGTAAGTCAGTCTGAAGTCCAAAAAGGTAAAAATTGATCATTGGCTATTTTTAGTAAGTCATAATAAATGGGCACATATGGATTTAAAAATTTCCTCCAAGGAGAAGAATTGAAAAATGTATCCAATGGTGAAAGAATCACCCCAATATCCTGAATAGTTTGAGAGATATTAAAGTTTTCGTCTCGAGAAATCTCATAAATAAGGTTTAAAAATAAAATTTGAAGACCTTAGAGACCCTAATAAAGGATGGCAATTTAAAAAAAAATAATCTTTATATGAATTTTTTTTTTGTTGTAGATCTCTTCGCAAGATTTCCAACGATATATTATAATAGTCAATCAGAAACCCGAGTCGAAAGTTATGGTTTCAGGAAGTTGTACCATATAAATTCAAATTTGAATATCTTTTTGGATAGGAAAATAAAAATTTGAATTTCAAATGAATATCTTCATGGCCAAAAAAATGGGAGTTACGCTTTCCAAAATTTTCTATAGGTTATTAAAGGGGGAAGAGGGATCACAAAAAGGCAGTATGGGGAAGACAAATAGTGGATCCACCTTGCAGATTTCTAGTTGATTTTCTTTGTGATAAAATCAGCCTTGTGTTCATAGCATTGTAACTTTGATTATGTAATTCAATTCATTGAAATAATATCATATGTTGTTTTTCTTCTAAATTTTTCTATGATTTGAGTATTGTGTGAGTGTTATTTGGAGTAGCCCTTCACCAAGTCATATTAGAGCGGTGGTTCCTGAGTGTGTAAACAGATCGCTGAATGTGAGGTAGTTTGCACCAAGACTTGTGGTTGAGGGTTGTGATAAAAGGGATAATAATACCTCCATGAAGAAACTGTAATGGTGGGATAAATATTGTGGTTATAGAAGAGGGTTTTAGAGCCCAATAGAGATAAGTTCAAGTACTTCAAGAAGAGTTGTGTAGAGGGTTTGAGCTGAGAAGAGTAGAGGAAAATGAATATGAAGTTGAAGAAGAATCTGAGCTCGAAGAAGAATAGGAAGTCACAGACCCTGCGTAAGTCATATTATTTAAGGCCATCTCCAATATTGAAAAAAGGTTGAAGATTGTTTTTTCTACATTTTATGATAATCTTAACCCAGAAGAGTTGATCGATTGGATCAATGATATGGAGGAGTACTTTGAGTATGAGGAAGTGGAAGATCCTAAGAGGGTCAAATTTGCAAAGACCAAGCTAAAGGATCACACTAATATCTGGTGGAAGGAATTACAACTTGATAGAAATAGAAGAGGAAAAGAGAGAATAACAAGATGGGATTGGATGGTGGAAAATTTGAAGAGACAATTCATTCTAGTTGATTATGAGTTAGATTTGCTAAAGAAAATGCAAGGTTTGAGGTAGGCAGGCAAGTCTGTCAAAGAGTATACAAAAGAGTTCTACAAGATCATGATCAGAAAATGTCATTATGAGGAGCTAAGTTTAGTCAGAATGACTACCATAGAAGATACTTATAAGTTTACCTTAAAGGTAGAAGAGAATTTGAATAGAAGATTTGAAAGCAAGTAGAGAGAAAGAGGTCATGGTGGAAGAACTGGAAGAAGACCATGTGGAGGACAAAATGAAGATCAAAATAAGAATGGAGAAGTTAGAAGTAGTCAGAACTAGAAAGGGGATACTGCCTATAAAGTAATGGTGACCAAAGAGGAAGAGGAAGGTTTGGATGAGGACTTGGAAGAGGAGGATTCCATGGAACCTATTTCCAATGTGGAGAAGAAGGACATCGAGTATATGAGTGTCCACAACATCAAGGAAGGATGAATAAGAGACCTGAAGGTAATGCACAAATTTCTTATGTAGATGAAGGTTTTGAATCTAAGAATTCTAAAGATGCAGAAGGAGGAGAAGTTCTTGTTACAAGGAGAGCCTTGCTAAATGAGGAGAAATATCCAGTCCAACAAAATATTTTATTTTTCACAAGGTGCAAATGTGAAGGTAAAATTTGTAATGTTATCATTGATAATGTAGCATTGATATTCTAGTTTCGGATGAGGTGGTTAATAAATTACAGTTGGAGAGAAGGAGACATCTACATCCTTATTAGATTGTATGGCTACAAAAGGACCATATAGCTTTGGTCAGTGAGCAATGTTTAGTGAACTTAAAAATTGGGAATTACCATGATGAGGTGATGTGTGACATCATACCCATGGATGCTTGTCATGTGCTATTGGGGAGGCCGTGGCAATTTGATAAACTTGTAGTACATGATGGACATGTCAACACTTATTCCCTGAAAAAGGATGGAGTACGCCACAAGTTGAAGTCCCTAAAGGAGGTGGACAAAATGGTATGTAGTAGCGCAAGAATTTATTTAGTTGATGGTAGAAATTTTTTGGATGGTATGAAGCATGAGCATATGTTCTATGCATTGATTCCTAGAGTTAATGAATAAAAATATGAAGATATACTAGTATAAGTCTCAGATATACTAGGAGAATTCAAATATATTGTATCAAATAATGTACCTAAAATTTTTCCATCAGTGAGGAAGATACTAGAAGCCAGTTTACCAAATAATACAGCCCATAGAATGACTCTTATAGAGAATGAGGAGCTGAATAGACAAGTTCAAGAGCTATTGAAGAAAGTATTGATTCTGAAGAGTTTGAGTCCATGTATAGTACCTATAGTACTAGCACCAAATAAATATGGAGAATGGAGAATGTGTACAAACTCTCGAGCCATTAACAATATTACAATCAAATACAAATTTTCATTGCCAAGGATGGACGACCTTATGGATATTTTTAGTGTAGCAAAGTACTTCACAAAGATTGACCTATAGAGTTGGTATCATAATATATGTATCATAGAAGGATATGAGTGGAAGATAACATTCAAGATTAAAGAGGGCTTGTATGAGTGGTTGGTCATGTCATTTGGGCTAACGAATACACCGAGCACATTTATGTGACTTATGAATGAGGTATTGAAATAATTTTTGGGAAATTTTTTTATTGTTTATTTGAATGATATTTTTATTTTCAGTAAGACATCGAAGGAGCACCTGATGCATATTTGAAGAGTTTTTGAGAAGCTAAGGGAGGAGAAATTGCTTATCAATATGAAGAAATGCACATTTGTGACTAAATATTTGGTGTATCTGGGATTTGTTATCTTAGCTAAAGGTCTTAAAATGGACCCAAAAAAGTGAGGGCTATTATTGAATGGCCTACACCGGGGAGTATTACAGAGGTAATATAATTCCATGGTCTAGCAAGTTTTTACAAAAAATTTATTAAGAATTTTAGTAGTATTTGTACACCCCTAACAGAGACAATGAGAGGGGATATAAAGGAGTTTAATTGGACTACAAGAGCAGTTAGGAGTTTTTATATGTTGAAGAAGAAAGACATAGAATAACTTATTTTGGTACTTCTAGATTTCAATAAGGTATTTCAAGTAGATTTTGATGCTAGTGGTAGCAAAATAGGAGCTATTTTGAGTCAAGAAGGTAAGGTCGTTGCCTATTTTAGTGAGAAGCTTAATTATGCCAGGAAAAAGTATTCAGTCTATGATCACGAGTTTTATGCCATAGTTCAGGCTTTGAAGAAATGGAGACACTAGTTTTTTCCAAAAGAATTTATTTTATATACTGATCATCAGGTCTTGAAGTATATTAATAGTCTAGGAAAGTTAAATCAAAGGCACTTAAAATAGATTAAGTTTTTTCAAAGTTATACTTTTGTGTTGAAGCACAGGAGTGGAAATTCAAATAGAGTTGCAGATGCCTTAAGTAGAAGGTAAAATATGTTGATAGATATGAAGGTGGAGGTTGTTGGGTTTGACGAAATCAAGAGTTTGTATCCTAAAGATCTAGATTTTACGGAAGCTTGGAGAGCTTGTTTAGAACCTATTACTTTGGATATAATGAAATGGTTGGATTTCTTAATCCAAGATGGGATGTTGTTTAGAAGAAACTAGTTGTGCATTCCAAGGAGTTCTATGAGAGAGAACCTTATCAAGGAGAAGCATAGTGGAGGGTTGGATGGACACTTTGGTCAATATAAGACCATTGCCTTTATTAGTGAGAACTATTATTGGCCACAATTACAGCAATATGTTAAGATATTTGTATAAATTTGTAGAGTATGCCAGATGGCCAAAGGTGTAAGATAAAACATCGAGCTATATCAGCCATTACCTGTACCAAAGAAACCATGGGAAAATATTAGCATGGATTTTGTCCTTGGCTTACCAAGGACATAAAGAGGACATGATTCAATATTTGTGGTGGTTGATAGGTTTTTTAAGATGGCACATTTCATTCCCTACCAGAAAACCAGTGATGCAATTCACATTGCAGAGTTGTTTTTCAAAGAGGTGGTACAAATACATGGTCTACCAAATAGTTTAGTTTCAGACAGAGATACCAATTTTTTTGGTTTTTTTGTAAGACCTTGTAGAAAGATGCTAAAGATAGATTTGAAGTTCAGTTCTACAAACCACCCACATACTAATGGACAAATAGAGGTGGTGAATAGGATTTTGGGAAACATTCTAAGATGCTTAGTAGGAGATAAGTCCAAGGGATGGAATTTAATTTTACCACAAGCAAAATTTGCTTATAACAATTATATCAATAGGAGTACTGGTAAATCCCCATTCCATATTGTATATGGGAGCAACCCAAAGAATGCTTCTGAGTTAAGGAAGATGGACAAAGGAGAAAAGAGTAGTGTTGATACCGAGGAATTTGTAGAGCACCTGAAGAACTTGCATGAAGAGGTAAGAAAGCATATTAATAAGATGAATACTTAGTACAAGGTAAAGGTAGACCAAAAGAAGAGGTTTAAGTAATTCTAGGTTGGAGATGAAGTTATGGTTCAAATTTATTGGTTATTTTTGGAAGACCTTGTAGAAAGAAGCTAAAGATAGATTTGAATTTCAGTTCTACAGACCACCCGCAGACTGATGGACAAACATAGGTGGTGAATAGGATTTTGGGAAACATTATGAGATGCTTAGTAGGAGATAAGTCCAAGGGATGGAATTTTATTTTACCACATGCAAAATTTGCTTATAACAATTCTATCAATAGTAAAACTGGTAAATCCCCATTCCATATTGTATATGGTAGCAGCCCAAGGAATGCTTTTGATTTGAGGAAGATGGACAAAGGAGAAAATATTAGTGTTGATTTCGAGGACTTTGCAGAGCACCTGAAGAACTTGCATGAAGAGGTAAGGAAGCATATTAATAAGATGAATACTCAGTACAAGGTAAAGGTAGACCATAAGCAAAGGTTTAAGTAATTCTATATTGGAGATTAAGTTATGGTTCACCATAGAAAATAAGGATTTCCTGTTAAGACATATAACAAGTTGAAAATGAAGAAGTTTGAAAAATGCAGGATCATAAAGAAACATGACTCAAAAAATGCATATGAGGTGGAACTACCAAGTGGAATTAACATATCACCTATGTTTAAGATTTTTGACTTGACAAAGTATCATGAGGGAGACAATGAGGATGGACCAGTAGAAGAACAATGGAATATTTTAGCATCTAATCCAAAGAAAGAAGAGATAGAAGAAATCTTGGATAGCCATTTGGGTAGAAGTACAAGAAATAGGTATTATGAAGAATACATAGTTAAGTGGAAAAGAAAGCCTGTTGAAGATTCCTCATGGTTGTCTAAGGTAGAGGTTGATTGTCTTGGTTTTCCTCCAACACTAGAGAAGTTAAGGTCACTTATCAATTTACCTTAGGTGTCTGATGCAAGAGCCACATGTGGTGTAAGTACAATATTGCATCACCAAAAATAAAAATTGCATTTCTCTTTCATTTGTAAGTTTCTTTAGTTTTTTGGAGTCCATGATGACACTTGGGAGGTGTAAGTCAGTCAGAAGTCCAAAAATATGAAAACTAATCACTGGATATTTTAGTAGGTCAGCCTAAATGGGCACATATGGATTTGAAAATTAACCAAGGAGAGGAATTGAAAAATGTATCCAGTGGTGAAAGAATCACCCCAATATCTTGAACGGTTTGAGAGATATTAAAGTTTTCATCCCAAGAAATCTTTCCAATAAGGTTTAAAAATAAAATTTGAAGACATTAGAGGCCCCGAGGAAGGATGGGAATTTAAAGAAATGATATTTGGATGATTTATTTATTTTATATATCTTCACAAGCTTTCCAATGATATATTATAATAGCCAATCAAACACCCGAGTCAAAAGTTATGGTTTCGAGAAGCTGTGCCACCGAAATTCAAATTTGAATATCTTTCTAGGCAGGAAAATGAAAATTCAAATTTCAAATGAATATATTCCTAGGAGGGAAAATGGGAGTTAAGCTTTCTATAATGATCTATAGAGGTTATTAAATGGGGAAGAGGGATCACCAAAAGGCAGTCTGGGGAAGATAAATCGTGGCTCCAACTTGTAGATTTCCAGTCGATTTTCTTTGTGATAAAATCAGCCTTGTGGTTGTAGTATTGTAACTCTAATTATGTAATTCCATTCATTGAAATAATAGCAGATGTTGTGTTTCTTCTAATTTTTTTTATTTGAGTATTATGTGAGTATTGGGTGGAGTAACCTTTAACCAATATTTTTAGCCTAAGGTGAGGTTCTTTATTTGGCTTTTATTGCATCGTAGGGTGCTAACTGGTGAGCAACTTATGAAATGTGGTTTTCATGGCCCTTTTAGATGTGAAATGTGTGGAAAGAATGTGGAAAATCTTAGCCATATTTTTATTAAGTGTATGTTAGCCTTTGAGCTATGGAGGAGAATGGCCATCTTACTTAACTTATAGTGGTCCATTTTTTCTACTTTTGAACAGCTTTGGAGGGATTGGCCTAAACAGGAGGGTGTTGATCATTTCATTAGGCAGTTAGTTTGGATGGGTTCTACCATTCTACCTTGGATTATCTGGAATGAAAGGAACAAATGGATTTTCAATCAAGAAATAAAGTATATTCACTATATTTGGCAAAATACCATTTTCAACTTATTTGAATCAGTCCAACAACTCCTTAATCACCTTCAAAATTCCCAAAATGGGATCAAGTGATGCAAATATTGAATATTAACTCTTCTAAGGGCAACCAAATTAAAGGGAATGTGAGTAATTGTAATATGGAAAGAACAAGGAATGGACAACCTCCTCCTAAGGATTATGGAAAAGTCAATAGCGATGGAGCCTCTAGGGGGAACCCTAGAAAAGCTAGTGCGGGAGGAATTGGTAGATATTCATATGGCTCTGTGGTTTTCACTTTTGCTGATAATTTGGATATCCTTTCCAATAACATTGTTGAGGGGTATGGTATCCTCAAAGGCCTTCAAGAGGCTGCTAAGGTTGGATGGGAAAAGGTGTTGGTTGAATCTGACTCCCAACTCATGATTAATATTCTAAAGACTCCTAAGAATCATAAGGTTGATTGGAGAATTAAAGAATTGTTGAGAAGATTCAATTAATCCAGATGGGATTTTTGAATGTGGATTACAATCATGTGGTCAGATAACAAAACAAGAGTGTTGATGCTTTAGCTAATTGGGCATTAGAGAAAGGTGATTTTACTTGCTACGACCACCCTCCTAGATGGTGGGCTTCACAAATAAGGGAAGCTCTACTTTTTATCCTTTCTTTGGATGGCTCCAGTACTAGAGGTACCTAGTTCCTTTTTGCTTTGTTTTTGCTTCTCTTTGGTTTAGTCAAGGTATTTTAGTTCCCTAGATTAGACATATCTTTCCTATGTTTCCTCTATTGAATCTTGCCTTAATAGTCTTTTGGCCTAGAAAGGTCGTAGTTGTGTTTTGTTTTGTTTTTGTTTTTCAAGGGGTGTGTGTGTTTTTTTGTACTGTTTTATTTTTGTGTTGTTTTAGTTGTTTTTTTATGTTTTTATGTTTGTGTTTTTTGTGTTTTTTCTTTTTTTGTGTGTGTTTTTGTTCTTTTTCATGTTTTTGTTTTTTGGTTTTTGTGTTTTTGATTTTTTTTAAGTGTTTGTGTGTTGTTTTGTTGTTTTTATGGTTTTCTTATGTGTTTTGTGTTTTGTTGTTATTTTTTATTTTATTTTTATTTTTATTTATTTATTTGTTTTGTTTTTTTTGAGTTTTTTATTTTTTTATGCTTTTATGTTGTTTTTGTTTGTTTGTTTGTTTTATTGTCTTTGTTTTTTGGTGTTTTTTTTTTGTGTGTGTTTGTGTTTTGTATTTTTTTGTTATTATTTTTGTTGTTTTAGGTATGCTCTGTGCCAAAGGGGGTAGGCCAGGTGCGAGCCCTAAGTATTTGTGGTAGAACAAATACTTCTGCCTCCTTGGGACTTACCCAAAAGTGGCATCCCATTTGGGGTGTTTTCCACAAAAAAAAATACTAGAAGATGCTAGCACATCTAGATGTACAAATCCCACTAGCATTAAAATCCCATAGAACAAATCCTTATGTCTTGGAATGCAATACTAAGGCTATATTTCCCCTTGTACTTGAGGTTTTATCCCTATAAATCCTTTTTAAGGATACCTCTATAGATGATAATATCATATTTTTAACCTTAGTCACTTGGAACTACTTGATGAAAAGTGGATCCATGCCTTAGAGCACCTATTCTCTACCAAAAAAGTCTCAAGCAAACCTATTACAAGAAGGTCATATTCTAGTACTTTGAATTTGATGATTTTATTCTTAAGAAGAACAAAAAGAACAATTCTATAATCAAGCTCAAGGAAAAGTTTGAGCCTAAATGACTAGGTCCATACATCATCATTACCAAGTATGGATTAGATGCATACCATCTTACCATGCTTGTTGGTAAAGAACGTAAAGAGTCCACAAAAACTATGCATTAAAAATATATTATATATAAAGCTAACTTATATTTGGTTGTTTCATGGTTGCTTATGATTGTATGTTTAAATTACCTAGCTATTTGTGTTGGCTACTTATGTCATCCAAGTCAAATTGTATCAGTAACAATAGTACTATACCTATTATGCATGTTTCATGTTATTTCTTAGTTTTATTTCTTAGGTTATTATTGAATTGATAATGAGGGTTCCAAGAGGATATGAAAAGGATGATCCTAGCTAAACAATTATTCTCCTTTACTAAGTGTTAGATGCAAGTGAACCCCTTCTTGTTTGGTGATCAATATAATTCATGAGGACAAGTATATCATATTATATGAGATTGAAAGTGTTGTTTGCTTGTAATTATTTAATTTTACCATTAGGATGCATGCATTTAATTCATAAATGGGTATCATTAGAATCCAATATCCTTATCTTCCAAAAATCATAAAATCAAGATGTTTACACATTTGTAATTTAGCGTGTATCTTAGTAAAGAATTAAATCCTTGTTATTTCCTTATATACAAGGTATCTTAATCATGAGTAGGTAGATTTATCATCCTCTCTCCTTTCCATCATATCACCCAATCTTATCAACTTGATTTACTTGTACCTAAGATTATAAAATGAAATAATTATCCTTCCACTTGGTCTCAAGGCATCTAGATAGGTATATAGACTATTTCATCTCATCTTACATTTCCATTTATCTCCCTCATGGGACCATTGATAAAGAATTATTCTAGTTAGGATTAACTTATTTTCTCTTATTTACTAGGATTATGATGCCAATTTATTATCATAAATATCAACATTTATCAACTCACCAAAGTCCTTCAAAAACCCTACATGTTTGTGATCCTAGCTTCCTTGTATTTAAATAAAGAACAAGAATTTTATTCTTTCCTCAAGTACAAAGTATCAAACATTACAAGTAGGTAAACCTTTCATCAGAACAACAAATTTTCCTCCTTAATCATATTCATAAGCCTAAAAAAGGATTCCTTTACACCTAAGAGGAATAAATAATGCATTTTTAAAACTTTATTTCAAAGGACTCCTCTTGATAAGCATGGAGATCTTTTTAATCTTCCTATATTTCTTAGTTCCTTAAGGTTCCACATAATCATAGGCCTATAATTATTACTACTATAAACCCAAGTTAGGGAAGTGAGATAGAATTTCCCCCACTTGGATATATAGCATCAAGACTTACAAGGAATTTTATTCTTCCATCCTTTGGTCTATATCCATCATGTGTTAGTCTCTCATCTTTACTCATTGGTAAGGAATTATTCTAGTTATTATTAGTCTATTTTTCCATTCAACTAATAATTTGATGCCAATGAGAGTTCATCATGATCTATCTCATCATCTTGTATCCCCTACCATTAATCTTGTTGATTTGTATTCAAAAGGACAAAAATATATTCTTTTGTTAGATCCAAATCACCAAGATTGAAAAACTTAGAAGCATTGAAATTGGCCACTTTTATCCCCAAAGATCATTAGATGGTATGATTTGTACACGAGAGAGAAACATAAGACAAGATACTCCACTTAAGTCCAAATATTCTACCACATAAACATGGGAATCTCCTTGATCATTGTCCCTCTTATCCTAAAATTTTCTTAATTTATCATTTCAACTAATTGGCAACAGATGACTCTAGTTAGGACTATTTTTTGCTTATCCTCTTGATAGGGATCTGATGCCAATTGGACTACATCTTGAAATTTAAAATCTTCTAAAGCATAAACTATTTTATCTATTATGATTCCCATTAATCCTATTGCTATTAATTTAAACAAGGATACAAAAAATATGCATCTATTATTAACTCCAATGAACCAAGATTAACAATTCTAAAGAGATATCAGTCTTCTTTACTCTAAAATAATAATCTTTTGCCACATGATGAATATTGAGATATTTTATTAATGGTTGTAAAATCTCACATTATCTCTTTTCCTATATGCTCCAAACTTTTTAATCTCTTTGAGATACTCATCCTTTTTTATTACATGTTTTGCACTTAGGATAGAATAGCCAACTTCTTGTCTTCCAGGAGAAAAATGAGATAAGAAAAAGTATGGATATTCTTTAATTATATTGTATTTCTATACAAATTTTAAGATGAAAAAAGAATGATGAGTTTTTCTTCTTAAAATTCATCCTCAAACATAATTTACCTTGAATATGGATCACAATTATCATAACCTAATCCCTAAACCATTGTCATGTGATGAATATTGTGATATTTGTAGATGTTGACATTGGTATACTCTCATCATCCTACTTTTCTATGCGATTCTACCAATTTATCACATACAAAATGGTTACTTATTAGTTCCTTTTCAAAAATAAAATTTTTATTTCCTTTATTCTATCTCAAATTTTAATTTACAAATTTATAAGGGTAAAAAAATTATAGTGTTCGAGTTTCTAGGCATCCTATTAAATGCACAAAGATAAAACAATTATATTTTACTTTTTTATCCATTCATAAACATCAATATAATTCTTAACGCTCTAAAGGATCTATAATACCAAAATTTATATTACAACACTAGAACTACTATAATTCTATCTAAATTTATTATCTATCATTTTATTACTATAAATTTATCAAAATTTACCATCTTTTTAAACTCATTTTTGTTTTATTAATTGAATATTTCTAAGAAAACATCCTCTTATCACCCTACTTTTCAAGTTAATATCATCCAACTCTATCAATATTATAACAATAATAGTACATTTCACCACAAAAAACCCATCATATTAAATTTATATTACTCTTGTACCCATGCAAATCTTGTGTGGCCTAAATAGGATGTTTTTATTGTATATGTAGAATCATCATATCATTTGTTCCAATTATATAAAGGCATGGGGTGATATGAAACTCATCTAACAATTTTTTTCACCTACTATCCTTTGAAAGGGGGAAATTTATTATCTTCTTCATCTAGGTGATCACTTTATCTTTCTAAATTATTATATCAATAAAATTCAAATTCTTATATGGTACATATAATGAAATTTGGAATGTATCTCATGTTTATATCACATCTAATGCCATTTTGTATGTCACACATCTTGATGGCACATTTAATACCATTTGACATGTGTCATGCCTTTCTTACACATCCATTTCCATTTCGAATGTCTTTAATTTTTATGGGACATTTAATGCTACTTGGAACATCTCTCACCTTTAAGAAAATATCATGTCATTTGGTACATGTATTGCCTTTATGGTACATCTAATATCATTTGGCACATCTCTAACATTTATGGCATCTCATGACTTATAGCATATCTATTGCCATTATTGACATCGTAGAGTCCCTAGTGACATTTTTATTTGGGTAAATCCATTGAATTTGGAATAACTTCTTTGTGTCATAGAAATGCCTTTATGGTGTATCTAAAGTCTCCCTAGGTAAATCCATTTTGTAACATATACTTGCTTTATAGCATGTCTAAAATTATTCCTAGGCACATCTATGTCATAGCCATTTCCTTATGGCATATCTAAAGTTCCCCTTAGGCACATCCATTTTTATGGTGTATCTAAACTCCCCATAGACACATCTACTTTGTATCATATGGAGGCCTTATTGTTGGATTTTATTACATTATTTGGTACTTGTAAATATTTTGTAAATATGTGGTGTGAAAAGAGTCTTGTAAATATGAGTCATTTAGAGTTTATCATTTAGTAATAATTAGAGGTTTTTCATTATTAGGAGTCAATAAAATATATTTCTCTTATGAGAAATATGAAGAGTCATATCTCTTGGATGTTTGAGAGAATGAATAGTTTTTTGAAGTTGAAATGTCAAGTCTTTATAAAAGCCATTTGTAGAGAAGTTACATAATGTGTAATGTGTGTGTGTTGTAATATTATGAGGTGTTAGAGTATATTAGTTCATACTATAAGATATAATAATACTTGTTATTTGAAATTGAATATATTGTGAGTTCTTGAGTTGAATCTATTTGTGATAAATATTGGGTATTGTGAGAGTTATTGATATATTTGAGAATTGTTAAATATTGAATATATCTTATATGCTAATAGTGGTATCAGATATATATTTGAGAGAATGAGGGTTGAATAGTGCACCCACATTTGAATTCTAGGATGAAAATATCATAGTTGTGAAAATAAACGTAAGTAAAGTATTAAGTTGCAAGCTTACTATACTGGTAAGAGATTTGGCCTCCCTTTGAGAGGTCCAAGGTTCAAAACCCACTCAGTATGAGGGAACTAGGAATCCTCATAAAAACCTATGTAACTCATTGAAAAAAAATATATATTATAGCTGCAATATTATTGAAATGCTAAGGGGTTTGGCCTCTCTTTGAGAGGTCCAAGGTTCAAACACCACTTAGTATGAGGGGATTGAGACCCCTCATAAAAACCTGTGTAAACTCAATGAAAAATAAGAAAAGTATTGAAGCAACTAGGAGAAGACCCAAATGCAATATGTTGAAGAAAATTAAATCCATGGAAGAAATAAATTGATGTGAAGCTAACATTAATAGCGTTATAGAGAAAAATGTAGGAGAAAAATAAATAAGCGATGTTGAAGTGAGACATGAAAGTAGTCCACGAAAAATAGAGTGCATGGACTAGAAAACCAAATGATACCAATAAGGTCATAGAGAAATTAGAAGCATGGATTAGAATGGGAAATTGAAATAGCTTGTAACATAGATTGCAAGAGATAACTAATGATGAAGGTATTATAACATTTGGGAAAGAAGTCAACAAATTTTTTAAGTGTAGAATATTAGTTGAGCATACAAAAATGTGATAACAAAGGTAATCAAATTAACCTTTGAATTATTATTTTTTTTAAATTATTACGTTAGATTTTGATGAATAATCACTCAATAATATGGCCACTAAATCAACAATACTCAACTCAATATGAAGGAAATAACAATGCTAAGCAAATAAGCTTATACCTAGAATATGAAATAACTCAATATTGCTAATGGCAAATTCTAAAAAATACAATAAACTCTTATTGAATAAAATACCTCAAATAAATCATATTACATCACCTTCCATTGCTCTATGGTGATGTCCCATATCTTGACCTTCTCTTTT
Organism: Wollemia nobilis; assembly: GCA_028583015.1. Taxonomy (NCBI): domain Eukaryota; kingdom Viridiplantae; phylum Streptophyta; class Pinopsida; order Araucariales; family Araucariaceae; genus Wollemia; species Wollemia nobilis. The sequence continues at coordinate 1,634,082 of JAQPPZ010017169.1, forward strand.
GTGATACTTTTTTCTATTACAATTGTACATCCATATATAGAATGGAATGTGACTTTTAATATGGTTTTTCTTGGCCATAACTCTTTCTATGACTGTTCATATTCTTATTCTAATGACACATGTCCATAGGGACAACTATGCACATTTATATTGTCAAAATATCATTGCACACTTGTGCATTTATTACATTGCTTAAAGTAAATACTTTCATCCTAATCTAAGACACTCTTTTCTAATCTATATATGTACCCATGGTGATACATTGTCATGTACCAAATAATGTAATTTATTCCAATACCCCCCTGTATTACATTATTTGGTTCTTGATAAATTTAGTCTTCAATATGGTCTTCATAAATATATCTCAATGAGATTGATCTTTGGATTTGCATAGAATGATTCTAGTTTGAATTTTCTTGTGTGACCTCTTCTATTCTTCTTTTCATGCTTTGAGTTCTTCATTGATGATCTCCCTTCTTGATATTGTGCTAGTGTATCATAATGATACAATTCTGGTTCTTGGCTTGAATGCTTTAGATAATCATGTTCTTCAATCTATGTCTGACTTATTTCTTTGTTTCTTCTCTTTCTTAGCTCCTGTAATTCTTCTTGTGATACATCTTCAGAGAGATAAGTTAGTAAATCATCACAATATTATTGATTTGAATCTAATGATTCTTCTTCAAGATAGCCATATGACTTGTTTTGGTTATTTTGTACCTTTTGTTGAAAGAGTTCAAATATAACTAATGATAGGTACATTATTAGACATTTGTCATGACTCGTCACCCTCCTACATTAATTAAAGGATATTAATTGATCTTGGGGATCAATCACTACCTGATAAAAGGTGAATGGACCTTAAAGAATCCTATAAAAATTCAAATAAAAGAATAATATGAAGGATAGAAAAATATTAATTATCTTTTAGAGAAGGTGATTAATTAGAAACTAATTATGAGGTCTTGTGAAAGATAACTTTGAAGAATTATCTTTTGTAAAATTATAACAATATAGTAAATCCTATGTAAACAACCTAGTGGACCCAATTTAGATGGGACTTAAAAGGACTATAGGATTTTTAAATATTATATGAGCTATCCTACCCATGGGTAAATACCCATATGGCTTTACTATATTGGTGGAAATTAAAAGGGAGATCCCCTACCCTATCAATAATAGTTCTAACTTTATATCCATTCTTTGCTTTAATAGTAATAGTTTTATATTTGTCCACATGGGAAAGGATACAAAAAAAAATAAGGACACTCTCCTTATCTCTAAGTGGACCCTTTTTCTACTGTTGGTTATACTTTACAAGACATGATAAGTCACAATGGGTCCAAGGCATCTTTTTAATATTATTATAATATGGCCACTATTTGGCCCATGAGTGGAGAAGTGTCCTATAAATAGAGTACATTTTGTGAAGAAATGGCATCTAAGGAAACCTGGAAGGACTAGGGAGTATGATCTCCATATTGTGTGGAATAGAAACCAGAAGGTCTTTAAGGGACCACTATGGGCATTTGGTAAAGAAAAAAAATTAAGGAGCTTGAGTGATTAGAAAGAAGAATCGGGAGGAAGATTCTGGAATGAAAGGGAGGCCAAGATTGCAAAAGGAGGAGTCTTGTATTGGAAGATGAAGTTACCTCTTAACCAAGGTGTAAGTTGAAGAACACAAGCTTATACTGAGAGGGGGGGTGAACAGTATAAGACCTTTTTCAATTTTATCTATCAATACAGCTTTCAAACCATTAACATGCAGAATAAAATAGCAGTAACAACAACAGTAAAATAGTGCACAAAAAGCAATCCACAAAGAGACACAGCACTTTACGTGGTTCACCCAAGGTGGGCTACTCCACGGATAAAAATTTCCTCTAAAAGTTATATCAAAACCTCTGGGAATCCTTCTCAATTACAAAGTTTATGAGCCTTAGCTCAAAGGAGACACCTTCCCCTAATTTTGCTTTGCTAGTGATCCTCTAGAAGATCTCTACCTCCTCTACCCTTAGCAAGTGGAATTCTGTCCACAGAAGACACCTGTCTTCCCTGCTCTTGCTGGAGATCTCTGTCCTCAACTCTGTTACTGCAAAGTTGGTCCTCTTTTCTATACCAAACATAGTCCTTCGGTCTAGCACAATTGTCCTCTTCCTTTGTTCCTTTCTGCACTTGGTTGAAAACAACTTTTCATTGCCTGTGCAACTACAGCAGCACAGTATTCTCAAATTACAGCGGCACTATCTTCTCAAATTACAGTGGCACTATCTTCTCAAATTATAGCAGCACTTGATCATCGTTTGTCCTTCACAACTATTCACAATTGTAGCAGTATCTACTTCGTGCACTTTGCTTTCTTTTACACAGACTGCGTGAACACAGTCGTAATCATAGCTGTCCTTAGATCAAATTCCACCCTTTACATAATCTTCGCAAACACTACAACATTCAAACGCACAACAACTTATGTGCCTATGTGCAACCACAACATCATACTTTTTGCACAGTCTTCTCATGAACAGCAGCACAGTCTTTGATACTTAGAAGTTTCAATGAAATCCACTCTTATGCTGTAGTCGAACTTCGCTCTCTGCTTTTTCGATGATCGAACCTTACTAGTCGCACTAACTTTGCGAACGCCTCACTTCGAATGCACACTTCAATCGATACACAAAATTGCTCAAACAGTATTCCTTTAATACTCACAATCTCAAGATGAAATCTTGTTCTTTAGTCGGCTATTCAATCTCCAAACACGTCGGCTGTAAAACCTTACACTTCGTCGATAAAGGTTAACTTTGTCGGCTTTAACCGCCTCTGCTATTCTATAGCTATTCTCACATGAAACTCAAACATGTCGCGATATCGCTACGCTTTTGACTACCGTACACCTTCTTTGGTTTGTTGTTGCAAAATTGTGACACTACAACCTTTGCTGACATCATCATAAATCTTGTCATGAAATCGCGACGCTCTAGAATTCAAAGCCTTCTTCTCCGCTGCTGTCACGAAATCATGACACCTTTGCCTTTTGCTGACGTCATCATGATTCTTGTCCCAAAATCACGATGCTCTAGACTTCAAATCCTTCTTCTCTGCTACTGTCACAAAATTGTGACACCTTTGCCTTTTGCTGACGTCATCAGCAAATCTATTGCAAAATCGTGACACCTCTTGCTTCTTCATCCTTTTCTTGGTTTGCACTGGCAAAAATGAAGCATGTCGCAAAATCGTGACACTTTAGCTACCTTAAGCTCTTTCTTGCCAACTGCTCACGAAACTGGAACATGTCACGAAATCATGACGCTTTTGCTGCCTTAAGCTCTCTCTTGCCAACTGCTCGTGAAACTGGAACATGTCACGAAATCGTGACGCTTTTGCCAACTGCAAGCTACCAACTCAACCTGTCACGAAATTGTGACACTTTCTACATCCGTACAACTTCATTGAAACTTGTCGTGAAATTGTGACACTTCCTGCAACTCAACACTACCAACTCAACTTGTCATGAAATCGTGACAGTTTTTGCATCCGTACAACTTCTTCGAAACTTGTCACGAAATCATGACAGTTTTGCCCGTTCTGCCTCTGCCTTCCTACATGTCACAAAATCGTGACACTTTTGCCTGCTTTGCCTCATGCAGGATGGTCAAATTTTCTCTCTCCTCAAACATGTCACAAAATCGCAACAGTTTTTCCAGCAGCCTGCAAACTTTTTCTAACTTATCTTTTTTTGGATTTTTGGCAACTGGGCTACTCTGATTTTCTTGGAGACTTACTGACCAGCTGAAACCTTCATCAAAACACATCCTTAGACATAAAAACAAATTTCTCCAAGAACTCCTTGACATCAAAAACAACAACTACCAATAGCTCCTTGACATCAATGACAACAATTAAACTTAGGCAAAGACAATGTACTCAAGATACCCAAAATTGCCAACAATCTCCCCCTTTGTCATTGATGGCAACCCTTAATTAAAAACACATCTTTCAAGAGCCAAAATTGAAATCAATCTCTTCAAGTTTTGCTCCCCTTGACTTAAGCTTTCCTCTTCACTTGAAAACACTCCCCCTTACTTAAATCTCTCCCCCTTTGTCATCAATGGCAAAGGGTCACCTTTGGGGCTTGGGACTAAGAATGAGCCTCTTAGCTTAGTCCCTCCCCCACCTCCTGATGAGGTGATTTAAAATAGGGTTGGGAGTGATACTCCCATTAGAAACTCATCATCATTAGTGTCTAAGATTTCTTTTTCGGGCCTTCTCTTGAATTCTTTTTCTGTATTCCTGTTTCTGTCACTGTTTTGATCCTCGAACCTGTTAATACTACTGTTCTTGTTTCTTTTATCTTTTTTGTTATTATCCATACCTTGATCCTTAGACCTGTTCATATCACTTTTCTTGTTTTTGTTATCATTTATATTCTTATCCATGCCTTGATCCTTGGATTTTTTCATGCTGCTATTTTTGTTCCTGTATCTCAGAAGATCAGCTCTACACTATCTAGCTAGGTGACCTTCATTGTTGCATTTATAGCAAGTAACAATATTTGGCATGACTGTTCTTTGAATCCGCCTGTTCTGACTAACCCAGTTCCTGTTATTTGCCTTGCAAAAAATTGCCTTGTGCCCGAATTGTTGACAAGAGTAACAATACCCTTGAAATAAATTACGTATCCTAAAACTGTCATTTACTCTCTTCATTTGAGTCATGCAATGTATAGCCATGTGACCAAATCTATGACACACAAAACATCTGCCGTGAAATTTTCTTTTATTCGAATTCATGGGTCCCGAAAACTTCTTCTTCTCAGTCTGAATATCGTTTTCTATTTCTGCATATTCATCACTTACTGACTCATGATCTGAAGTACTTTCTTCAACAGGACTCTCTTCCTTTTGAAATCTCTTGCTAGATTCCCCAACCTGTTCCTTGTGCGGCTCAACAAAACCGAGACCTGTTTTATCTGTTGGTTTTCTTTGTCCTTTGATGAGAAATTTAACCTTCTTGGAGCTATCCTGAAATCTGTAGAGCTTATCCTTGTACTCTTTATTTTCTTCTTTCAAAGAAGCCATTTCCTATTCTAACTCTCTATACTCCAGAATTTTAGAATCTAACTCATTCTTGAGTTCTTGTGACTTAGCCATAGATGCTTCAAGATTTTCTACAAGTTCATCTATCTCCATACAACATTCATCTAACTTAATCTTGAGTCTATCATTGTTCTTTCTTTCCTTTTTCAAAACACTAAGAGCATTATTGAGTTCACATTCAAGATCCTCTATTTGATGGCACTCTGAATTATCACAACCTTTTTCAGATTTCTTATCACTAGAGGTGCTACCTTTTTCAAAAACCATACATGCATCTTCATTGTAGTTTTCTCAAGCATCCTCATACATACTAGCAACCAAATCATTATTTTTGCAATCATCCTCAAGGTGCCCAAAATTTCCACATCTAAAACATTTCATGATAATGAATTTATGTTTCGGTTCTTCCTCTTTTTATGAAATGAACAGCATCTCATTTTCATCATCACTAGAAGAACTGTCACTATCACTGCTAGAACACTTACTTTCTTTGTCTAAGTAGAAGCTCTTCTTATTCTTGTGAGAATGCCTCTTTCCATGATTGTGGTACTCATATTTGCTTTTCTGGTGATTGTTGTACTCATTTTTGCTCTTTTTGTAATACCTGTGCTTTTCAGAGTCCTTGCTTTTAACATCTTGTATATCTTCATCACTTTCATTTTTAGAAACAGTACAGTAAGTAGCATAATGACCAAATTTCCCATAGTTAAAACATCTTATATTTTTCTTGCTTTTTTGTTTTCTTGAAAACTTGCCTTTCCTGCTGTAATATGCCTCTTCCTTACTAGAAGACTCATCACTTTCTTGAATCTGTTTGCCCTTCGATTTCTTGATATTTTTAAAAGCTGCCTCTTTCTTTACATCAACTTTTACTTGAGTTCTTAGCTCAAATGCTGCAAGAATACTATGGAGCTCATCCTTTTTCAATTTATCTAAATCTTTGGCTTCCTCAATAGCAAAAATATTTTCACTAAATCTATTAGGAAGAGATCTTAAAATCTTATCACACACATCATTTTTAGCAAGTTCAAGACCTAAGTCTTTCATGGAGTTCACAATCTCATCCATCCGAAGCATGTAGTCACTAATATTTTTATCATCATTCATCTTTAGTTGTTCAAACATACCTTTAAAATGTCTCAATTTGGTCTTTCGGACATTTGCATCACCTGTATGAACAACCTGCAATTGTTTCCACATCTCACTAGTTGTCTTGCAGTGAATAACTTTGGTAAGATCAGCCTTCTGTAAACCTTTTAAGATTGCATTCATGGATTTTGAGTTGTTGTGATGTAGAAGCCTGTCCTCTTTAGTGTAAGGACCATTTGTAGGAATGGTGTACCCATCTTCAATAACTTCCCATACCTCATTACCAAGAGCCATAAGATAGACCTTCATTCTTGCACTCCATAGACCAAAATTTGATCCATCCAGAATAGGTGCTGCATTCCCACTTGAGTAGTCCATTGTGTTCTTTGCAACATTTTCCTTCAAGCTGTTAAACTTTCTGAAGGCACTGGCTCTGATACCAATTGAAGAACACAAGCTTATACTAAGAGGGGGGTGAACAGTATAAGACCTTTTTCAATTTTATCTATCAATACAACTTTCAAACCATTAACATGCAGAATAAAATAGCAGTAACAACAACAGTAAAATAGTGCACAAAAATCAATCCACAAAGAGACACAACACTTTACGTGGTTCACCCAAGGTGGGCTACTCCACGGATAAAAATTTCCTCTAAAAGTTATATCAAAACCTCTGGGAATCCTTCCCGATTACAAAGTTTATGAGCCTTAGCTCAAAGGAGACACCTTCCCCTAATTCTTCTTTGCTAGTAATCCTCTAGAAGACCTCTACCTCCTCTGCCCTTAGCAAGTGGAATTTTGTCCACAGAAGACACCTGTCTTCCCTGCTCTGGCTGGAGATCTCTATCCTCAACTCTATTACTGCAAAGCTGGTCCTCTTTTTTTTACCAAACACAGTCCTTCGGTCTAGCACAATTGTCTATTGTAATCACAATGACACTGAGAGGGGGGGGTGAATCAGTGTGTTCTTTAAAATTTCTAAAACATATGATTTTAAAACCAATAGTAGTTTAAAGCAGATAAAAGAGACACTAAATGCATCAAGAAAGCATCACACATAACACAGCATTTTAACGAGGTTCACCAATGTGGCTACTCCTCAAAAATACTGCTTGGACTACCATCCAAATCCAGTCAATGCAAAGCTACAACTTTACATAATCCTTTACCAGCACCAAGCTGGAAGGAGCACCAACCCCTTAACTTTATCTGCTACAACAAAATGGAGCACCAACTCCTATTTTACCAGCACCAACTGGAAAGAGGCACCAACCCCTTATGCCAAGCTACAACTTGGAAGATAATAATAAAAATTGCAGAATAAAACTTTCACCTTAATTTTCATGATCTGCCATTTTTGTATGTATGTGCATTCTACTACTTACTACGCAAAATGATTCGCACTATCCAATGACTTCTCTATATTTCTTTGCGCTCTCTGCCGTATTCGGTTTATCGATTACTACATAAGCTACGCACTGTCACTTCGGACTTAGAACATGACTTCTGCATATCGCGCTCTTATCATCCATGCACTTCACGATCTGCAGATCCGAATTACGACTACGCACTTTCCTCAACCGAACTTGATGCAATCACCCTTCTCGCACTTACACATTATCTCATCGCTATATTCTCTATATTGCCATTCCAAAGAACTAACACTTTTCTCACTCTCTGGATCGAAACGACTTGCTCTCGGCTTCACGCGAACTTGTTTCGCACCTTTCACATCTATTGCACACCTTAACCTCGCAACGAGACCCCCTTTTTATAGAAGAGAATTCCATATCAAACATCTTCGGTTGTCACTTAAAGACGTCGGTTGCAAACCCTAATGAAGTCAACATGAAACCCTAGAATTTTTTGGGTGATTAACCTTTGTGATTGTCGCTGCAAACCCTAAAAACTCCCATCGTAATAACCCTAATAAGTGTCGGCTTTAAAACCCTAAAGTCGTTCGTTGTAAAACCCTAACACATGTCGGCTTCAAGACCTCAAAGATGTCCGCTGTAAAACCCTAGCAATTGTCGGCTTTGAAACCCTAACGACGTTCATTGTAAAACCCTAACACATGTCGGCTTCAAGACCTCAAAGATGTCCATTGTAAAACCCTAGCAATTGTCGGCTTTGAACCCTAAAAACCGTCGGCCTCGATTCAAACTTGTCGGCCTCAAACTCCTCTGCCACCTTCTTCTCCTTCCCGTAGCTTATTTTCGTGAAATAGCAACACGTCGCGATATCGCGACACTTTTTGTGTCCGTACACCTCCTTGGCTTTGTCGTCGTGAAATCGTGACCTTTTTGGCCGTTGACAGCTTTGCCTCCGTTCTTGTCACGAAATCGTGACACTTTGATCAGTTTCTGACGTCATCATCATTCTTGTCGCGAAATCGCGACGCTTCTGGCTTCTAGCGGCTTTTCTCACACCTTGTCATGAAATCATGACACTTTCAACTTTCGCTGACATCATCTTCATCTTTGTCGTGAAATCGTGACGCTTTCGGCTTTCATACATTTTGTGCTTCATTCAGTAGCGAAATCGCTACAACTTTGCCTTATGCTTCCAACTTACTTCTTATTGAGAAATTTTGACTTGTGCCTTACACTTTCGACTTGAAGTATGATTGCTGCAACTTTGATGTCTGCACTTTAGACCTGTAGCGAAATCGCTACACCTTTGTTTTGGCATCTTTTACCCGTAGCGAAATCGCTACACCTTTACTTTGTGCCTTTACAGCTCGTAGCGAAATCGCTACACCTTTACTTCGTCTCTTTGCAACTCGTAGCGAAATCGCTACACCTTTACTTTGTGCCTTTGCAGCTCGTAGCGAAATCGCTACACCTTTACTTGGTCTTTGTAACTTGTAGCGAAATCGCTACAACTTTTTCACTTAACACTTTCTCCCGGTTTTTGCCAGCGAAAAGTCAACATGTAGCGAAATCGCTACAGTTTCTCAACTTGACTTCTTGGCCTCCGACTTGTCACGAAATCATGACAGTTTGTCTTGCGCCTTCACTCTCCTTACTTTCGTCGTGAAATCGTGACATCTCCGGCTGCACTTTCTCTCTCCTCATTTTCGTCGTGATATCGTGACATTTTTGGCTGCACTTTCTCTCTCCTCACTTTCGTCGCGATATCGCGACATTTCTTATTGCACTTTCTCTCTCTTTCGACTTGTCGCGAAATCGCGACAGAAAACATGTCGCGATATCGCGACGGTTTTCTAACTTGTCTTTTTCTTCGAATTTTTTCTATCTTACGCATCTGAATGACTTCTGATCTGTCTACCCACTGCATCCTTGGATCTAGCTGCCTGTGTTGACAACAATGACAACCTTCTTGCAACACCTTGCTCAACAATCTCCCCCTTTGGAATTTTTGGCAACACTGTATACATTCCTGTAACTCTTCTCCCCCTTTGTCAATAATACCAAAGGGCTGCTGCGAGACTCTCCCTGTGTCCATCCTCACACTTCTCAGGCACAATTTGACTCCCCACGAGTTCATCCTCACGCACTCAAGTGCTCCCCACAGAAAGTGATCCCTGTAGCTAGTCACTTCTTAGGAAGTGTGACTACTCCTAATTTGCTCCGAAGATACTCAAATACTTCCTTGGGCAAAGGTTTTGTAAAAATATCTGCTACCTGTTCTGTAGTTGGGACATAGTCCAATTTAACTTCTCCTTCTGCAACTTTTTCTTTCAAGAAATGATACCTTATAGCAATGTGCTTTGTCTGGGAGTGCATTACTGGATTCTTAGAAATATTGATTGCACTGGTGTTGTCACACTTTACTGATATTGGTTCACTAAAATTAATACCTAGATCTTTCAAGGTTTGTTTCATCCACAGAACTTGTGTGCAACATGTTGCTGTTGCAATATATTCTGCCTCAGCGGTAGATAAAGACACTGACTCTTGCTTCTTACTATGCCATGCAACCAATCTGTCCCCCAAATAGAATGCTCCTCCACTTGGTACTCTTCTGTCATCAACACATCCAGCCCAATCTGCATCCGAATATGATATAAGAGTGAAATATTTGCCTTTTGGATACCACAACCCATACTCCATGGTGCCTTTGAGATACCGAAAAATCCTTTTAAGCTATTGTTACATGAGTCTCTTTGGGAGTGGCCTGAAATACGGCTACCATGCAAGCGCCTACTGAGAATATCGAGTCCGGTTGCGGTTAAATATAGTAAGCTTCCTATCATTGATCTATACATGGTTTGATCTACAGGTGGAGATTTGTCTTCTTTACTCAACTTGCGACTTTGTTGTCATGGGCGTACTGACTGGCTTATTGTCCTCCATAGTGAACCTCTTTAGCATTTCTTTCACATATTTGATTTGAGAAATGAATATACCTTTCTCATTATGATTAACTTGTAACCCCAGAAAGTAAGACAGTTCACCAATCATTGACATTTCAAATTCATTCTGCATCTTGTTTGCTAAGTCTTTACATGATTCATCTTTGTTGCTGCCAAATATGATATCGTCCACATAGACAACAAGAACAATGAGATGCCCATCTTCTGTTTTCACATACGATTACTGTCCACTAATCCTTTCTTGAATCCCTGTTGAGAGAGATAATTATCTAGCCTAGCATACCATGCCCGTGGTGCTTGTTTTAATCCATACAGTGCTTTCTTTAATTTGCAGACAAGGTTGGGATCTTCACTGATTTGAAAACCATCTGGTTGTTCAATATATACCTCCTCTTCGAGTTTCCCATTTAAGAAGGCAGATTTTACGTCCATCTGATATACCCTGAAGTTTTTGTGAACTGCTAAGGCCAAAAACATTCTAATTGCTTCTAATATGGCCTTTGGAGCAAATGTCTCTTCAAAATCAATGCCTTCGACCTGTGCATATCCTTTACAAACCGGTCTTGCTTTGTTCCTAATGACCTGTCCGTCTTCATTTAATTTGTTTCAAAATATCCACTTGGTGCTGATTACATTCTTGTTTGCAGGTCTAGGTACTAACTCCCAAGTTCTGTTCTTTTCTATCTGATCTAACTCTTCATTTATTGCCTTCATCCAGGTGTCATCTTTGCTTGCTTCATCTATGTTTTTGGGCTCAATGCTGGATAAAAGAGAGTAATTACTTATTACTTTCTTTCTTGTCTGAATGCCAGCTGTGGGATCTCCAATTATTTGGTCTCTAGGATGATTTTTCTGCCAGCTGCCCGTTTTGAATTTTCTGTTTTCTTGCATCTCTGAGTCATCTGATAAGTCATCTGTATCAGTCGTAGATGTATTTTCTGTGCCATGTACTTCATCAACTTCAATTACTTCTTCGTAGATTGGGTAGTTTTCTTGAAAATTAACTATTTGTTTCCTCCCTTCATCGAATTTAACATCTACACTGTCCATAATTTTCTTGAGTCTCTTGTTGTAGCATTTGTAAGCTTTGCTATGTGGAGAATAACCAACAAACACACCTTCATCTGCTCTATCTTCAAACTTTCCAAGGTTGTCATCGGTTTTTCGATGTAGCATTTCTGACCAAATACTTTGAGATGTTTTGCTGTTGCTTTTCTACCAAACCACAACTCATACGGTGTTTTGCATTCATGAGTTCTTAACATATACCTATTTTGAATGTATACTACTGTGTGAACTGCTTCTTTCCAGAATCTATCTGCTATTTTGCTTTCTACCAGCATGGTGCGTGCCATTTCTTGAATTGTTCTGTTCTTCCTTTCTACTACACCATTCTGTGAGGAGTTCTGGCAGTTGCTTGAATATTGTCTCCTGATACCATATTTTTCATAGTATTCTAAAAATTCATTCGAAATGAATTCTCCTCCTCTGTACGATCGCAAGCATTTAATCCTTTTCCTTGTTTCATTCTCGACTAAGTTGTTTGAAGGTTCTGAACATTTCAAAAGCTTATTTTTTATCTTTTAGGAAGAATATCCATGTCATTATGGAAAAATCATCAATACACAACATAAAGTATTTGTCGTCGTTTATGCTTTGAGTCCTCATGGGTCCGCATAAGTCTGTGTGAATGAGTTCCAAAGGCCTGCTAGTATGGTATTCTTTTGTTTTAAATGAAACTGCAGTCCGCTTTCCCTTCGACATGAAGCACACACACTATTTGCAGGTTTCTTAATGGTTGGAATATCTCTCACTTGCTTGTTTAGAGCTGATTCTTACCAGATTATCAAAACTTATGTGTCCAAGCCTCTTATGCCACAACCGAGTTCTCTTCTTCTTGTCCCATGAAGCACATACCTTCTGAAGATTACGAGAGAGTGTATAGGTTGCCAGACGTCCTTGAGCCGGTTGCTATCAATTTCCCGTTGTTTATCTTTCTGACTTCACAACCCTGCTTCTTGAAAACCACTTCATGTCCTTTATCACAGATTTGACTCACACTTAACAGATTATGTTTCAAACCATCCACATATAAAACTTCTTCTGACTTGATTTTCCCTTCACTAATTTTGACCGATCCTTTACCTATTATTTTGGCTCCATCATTATTGCCGAACTTCACAGAACCACCCTCATATTTCTGTAGATTTTCAAATTTCTGTTTATCACCTGTCATATGACTTGAGCAACCACTGTCAAGAATCCACGGTACATATTTATTACGAGCTCTAAAAGTTGTCTGCACTATTAAAGATTCTTGTTCTTTTACGAGTTGTTCCTTTTGTTTCCATTCTGTCTTAACTGTGGTGTTGGGTTCTAGCTGGGATTTCCCCTTTTCAGAATTTTGCACATATCCTTGAGAAGAAATTCTATTGTGTTTTGCCTTATATGGTTGAGTTCTTCTTTTACGAGATTGATATGGAACAGAAATACTACGACGAGTTTACGGCAATATGCCCGAAGTTGTGACACTTAAAACATTCTCTTGCATAACTCATTAGAGGAGCAAAAGCATTTTTACTAGTGAAACTTCTTGGACCTATATTATATTTGCAGTCAACAATTTTATGCCCATAACCATTACATTTAAAACAAAAACCATAGAAATAATGATTGAACCTGAAAGATGGTCTTAGCCAAGTTGTTGCAGGAGCCTTAGATCTTCTTTTCTTTTGATGTATGACCTTGGTAAAGCCATCATTGTCAGCTGCTATTTTAGGACTGGTATTACGACTTTCTTTTGCACGATTTGTTTTTCTTTCCACAGACTGTTCCTTGTCTTTACTCTTTTCACTTTCAACATTGCTTACCTTTGGTCCACTTGATGATTCTCCTTCAATAAAGCCCAGACAGAATTTGATACATGTGGATCTTTGATCGCTTAGAATTTTTTCCAGCTTCATCGAAATTTCTTCACGCTTTAAATGACAGTTGATTTTTCGATCCAGCTCTTGTATATGTATTCGGAGACTAACATTTTCTTCTTCCAATTTGCAGTAGTAATCTATCTTCATGGTTACCTGTATTTCAAGATCTTCGGACATTTTCTTGTATTCTTACATCTGTGTTTTTAGACTGGCTATAATGTCATTTGCATCCTTAAGTTTCCTTGACGGTTTTTCATTCTTCTTTTTCTCAGATTTCCATTCCATGAGAGCAGACACCAGCTCACCCTCTAAATCAACTTCAGCCTCATCTTCTTCAATAGATACTTCAGAGTTCATTCCCTCTCTATTTTCTATGTTTTTTGCCTCTTCTGATTCGTCTATTTCAAACGCCATAAATAGAGCCTCACTTGTTCCTTCCTCAGAGTTTTCACTAGAACTGTCCTCTGAAGATTCTGCATTTCGGGAGATAAAGCTTTTCTTTTTGAAATTGCCTTTTATGAAGTTTGTTTTCTTCCTCCATTCACCTCTTTCTTGATGTTGAGTTTCTTCACCTTTGTTCTTGTTATTGAGAGGACATTTGGTAGCAAAGTGTCCAATGCCTCCACAATCGAAACATTTAAGAGGTAGCTTCCCTTTGTATTTTCCTTTTCCTTTCTTCTGTTTTCTTACAAAATTTGCTTCCATTTCATCCGAATCATTCTCTTCTTGATTCTTGTTTTGTGCTTTTGCCTTTTAGAGCTTTGAAGGCTGCTTCTCTATCGGTGGGATTAGATCTTCCTATTCTCATTTCAAAAGCGAGTCAAAGAACCATGCATCTCATCCATACTAAAATGATTTAAATCTTTGGCTTCTTCTATGGCAGAGACTTTTGAATCAAATCTAGAAGGAAGTGATCTCAATACCTTTTTCACGATAGCAGCATCGGTTAGTTCTTCACCAAGACCTCTGATTGAATTCGTGATCCCATTGACTCTTTGCATGAAAGTCTCTATGTTCTCATCATTGTCCATCTTTAAAGATTCGTATTGAGCTCGATGTGCTTGAAGTTTGGCCTCCTTGATCCTATCATCTCCTTCATGAATTTTCTCTAGTTTATCCCGAGATGTCTTTTGTTGATTCACAATTTATGACTTTGACTAGCTCACTTGTCAACTAGTCCACACATAATAGCATTTCTTGCTTTTGAATCACATTCAAATGCCTTTTTACCTGCCAGTGTCCGTTGGAGCGGTGGCAGGAGCTTTGTAACCATTAACTACCGCACCCCAGATGTCAAAGCCCAAAGCAATGAGATATGTTTGCATTCTAATTTTCCAGAATGCATAATTTGTCCCATCAAACAGTGGCGCTTTGTTCGAAGAGAATCCTTCACCACTTGCCATTGCGTAACTTCCAAGATCACCTTAGCTGTTTAAGCCTGTTCAGGTACTTGGCTATGATACCAATTGTTGTAATCACAATGACACTCGAGAGGGGGGTGAATCGGTGTGTTCTTTAAAATTTCTAAAACATATGATTTTAAAACCAGTAGCAGTTTAAAGCAGATAAAAGAGACACTAAATGCATCAAGAAAGCATCACACATAACACAACATTTTAACGAGGTTCACCAATGTGGCTACTCCTCAAAAAGACTGCTTGGACTACCATCCAAATCCAGTCAATGCAAAGCTACAACTTTACATAATCCTTTACCAGCACCAAGCTGGAAGGAGCACCAACCCCTTAACTTTATCTGCTACAACGGAATGGAGCACCAACTCCTATTTTACCAGCACCAACTGGAAAGAGGCACCAACCCCTTATGCCAAGCTACAACTTGGAAGATAATAATAAAAATTGCAGAATAAAACTTTCACCTTAATTTTCATGATCTGCCATTTTTTTGCATTCTACTGTATGTCTGCATTCTGCTACTTCTACGCAAAATGATTCGCACTATCCGACAGCTTCTCTATATTTCTTTGCGCTCTCTGTCGTATTCAGTTTATCGATTACTTCTGTAAACTGTGCACTGTCACTTCGGACTTAGAACACGACTTCTGCATATCGCGCTCTTATCATCCATGCACTTCACGATCTGCAGATCCGAATTACGACTCTGCACTTTCCTCAATCGAACTTGATGCAATCACCCTTCTCGCACTTACACATTATCTCATCGCTATATTCTCTATACTGCCATTCCAAAGAACTAACACTTTTCTCACTCTCTGGATCGAAACGACTTGCTCTCGGCTTCACGCGAACTTGTTTCGCACCTTTCACGTCTATTGCACAACTTAACCTCGCAACAGACCCCCTTTTTATAGAAGAGAATTCCATATCAAACATCTTCGGCTGTCACTTAAAGACGTCGGTTGCAAACCCTAATGAAGTCAACATAAAACCCCAGAATTTTTTTGGGTGATTAACCTTTGTGATTGTCGGTTGCAAACCCTAAAAACTCCCATAACAAACCTAATAATTGACTTTAAAACCCTAAAGTCATTCATTGTAAAACCCTAACACATGTCGGCTTCAAGACCTCAAAGATGTCCACTGTAAAACCCTAGCAATTGTCGGCTTTGAAACCCTAACGACGTTCATTGTAAAACCCTAACACATGTCGGCTTCAAGACCTCAAAGATGTCCACTGTAAAACCCTAGCAATTGTCGGCTTTGAACCCTAAAAACCATCGGCCTCGATTCAAACTTGTCGGCCTCAAACTCCTCTGCCACCTTCTTCTCCTTCCCGTAGCTTATTTCCATGAAATAGCAACACGTCGCGATATCATGACACTTTTTGTGTCCGTACACCTCCTTGGCTTTGTCGTCGCGAAATCATGACCTTTTTGGCCATTGACAGCTTTGCCTCCATTCTTGTCATGAAATCGTGACACTTTGATCAGTTGCTGACGTCATCATCATTCTTGTCGCGAAATCATGACGCTTTCGGCTTCTGGCGGCTTTTCTCGCACCTTGTCATGAAATCGTGACACTTTCAGCTTTCGTTGACGTCATCTTCATCTTTGTCGTGACGCTTTCGGCTTTCGTACATTTTGTGCTTCATTCAGTAGCGAAATCGCTACAACTTTGCCTTGTGCTTCCAACTTACTTCTTCTTGAGAAATTTTGACTTGTGCCTTACACTTTCGACTTGAAGTATGATTGCTGCAACTTTGATGTCTGCACTTTAGACCTGTAGCGAAATCGCTACACCTTTGTTTTGCGCATCTTTTACCCGTAGCGAAATCGCTACACCTTTACTTTGTGCCTTTGCAGCTCGTAGCGAAATCGCTACACCTTTACTTCATCTCTTTGCAACTCGTAGCGAAATCGCTACACCTTTACTTTGTGCCTTTGCAGCTCGTAGCGAAATCGCTACACCTTTACTTGGTCTTTGTAACTTGTAGCGAAATCGCTACAACTTTTTCACTTAACACTTTCTCCCGGTTTCTGCCAGCGAAAAGTCAACATGTAGCGAAATCGCTACAGTTTCTCAACTTGACTTCTTGGCCTCCGACTTGTCGCGAAATCGTGACAGTTTGTCTTGCGCCTTCACTCTCCTTACTTCCGTCGTGAAATCGCGACATCTCCGACTGCACTTTCTCTCTCCTCATTTTCGTCGCGATATCACGACATTTCTGGCTGCACTTTCTCTCTCCTCACTTTCGTCGCGATATCGCGACATTTCTTATTGCACTTTCTCTCTCTTTCGACTTGTCGCGAAATCGCGACAGAAAACATGTCGCGATATCGCGACAGTTTTCTAACTTGTCTTTTTCTTCGAATTTTTTCTATCTTCTGCATCTGAATGACTTTTGATCTGTCTACCCACTGCATCCTTGGATCTAACTGCCTGTGTTGACAACAATGACAACCTTCTTGCAACACCTTGCTCAACATTGTCCTCTTCCTTTGTTCCTTTTTGCACTTGGTTGAAAACAACTTTTCACTGCCTGCGCAACTACAGCAGCACAGTCTTCTCAAATTACAGTGACACTATCTTCTCAAATTACAGCGGCACTATCTTCTCAAATTACAATAGCACTTGATCACCATTTGTCCTTCACAACTATTCGCAATTACAGCAATATCTACTTCATGCACTTTGCTTTCTTTTACACAGACTGCGTGAACACAGTTGCAATCACAACTGTCCTTAGATCAAATTCCAACCTTTACATAATCTTCGTAAACACTGCAGCATTCGAATGCACAACAACTTATGTGCCTATGTGCAACCACAACGTCATACTTTTCGCACAGTCTTCTCATGAACAGCAGCACAGTCTTTGATATTTAGAAGTTTCAACAAAATCCACTCTTATGCTATAGTCGAAATTCGCTCTCTGCTTTTTCGATGATCGAACCTTACTAGTCGCACTAACTTTGCGAACGCCTCACTTTGAATGCACACTTCAATTGATACACAAAATTGCTGAAACAGTCTTCCTTTAATACTCACAATCTCAAGATGAAATCTTGTTCTTTAGTTGGCTGTTCAATCTCCAAACACGTCGGCTGTAAAACCTTACACTTTGTCGACAAAGGTTAACTTCGTCGGCTATAACCGCCTCTACTGTTCTATAGCTATTCTTGTGCGAAACTCAAACATGTCATGATATCGCTATGCTTTTGACTACCGTACACCTTCTTTGGTTTGTTGTCGTGAAATCGCGACACTACAGCCTTTGCTGACATCATCGTAAATCTTGTCGCAAAATCGCGACGCTCTAGACTTCAAAGCCTTCTTCTCCATTGCTGTCGTGAAATCGTGACACCTTTGCCTTTTGCTGATGTCATCATGATTCTTGTCATGAAATCGTGACACTCTGGACTTCAAAGCCTTCTTCTCCGCTACTGTCATGAAATCGCGACACCTTTGCCTTTTTCTGATGTCATCAGCAACTCTATCGCAAAATCACAACACCTCTTGCTTCTTCATCCTTTTCTTGGTTTGCACTGGTGAAAATGAAACATGTCACAAAATCACGACGCTTTAGATGCCTTAAGCTCTTTCTTGCCAACTGCTTGTGAAACTGGAACATGTCACGAAATCGTGACGCTTTTGCTGCCTTAAGCTCTCTCTTGCCAACTGCTCACGAAACTGGAACATGTCACGAAATTGTGATGCTTTTGCCAACTGCAAGCTGCCAACTCAACTTGTCATGAAATCGTGACACTTTCTGCATCCGTACAACTTCTTCAAAACTTGTCATGAAATCGTGACACTTCCTACAACTCAACACTACCAACTCAACTTGTCACGAAATCACGACAGTTTTTGCATCCGTACAACTTCTTCGAAACTTGTCGCAAAATCACGACAGTTTTTCCCGTTCTGCCTCTGCCTTCCTGCATGTCACGAAATCATGACACTTTTTCCCGCTTTGCCTCTGCCTTCCTGCATGTCGCAAAATCGTGATAGTTTTGGCCAAAATTTCTCTCTCCTCAAACATGTCGCGAAATCGCGACAGTTTTTCCAGCAGCCTGCAAACTTTTTCTAACTTATCTTTTTTTGGATTTTTTGCAACTGGGCTACTCTGATTTTCTTGGAGACTTACTGACCAGCTGAAACCTTCATCAAAACACATCCTTAGACATAAAAACAAATTTCTCCAAGAACTCCTTGACATCAAAAACAACAACTACCAATAGCTCCTTGACATCAATGACAACAATTAAACTTAGGCAAAGGCAATGTACTCAAGATACCCAAAATTGCCAACATAAGTGTCCTAAACTTTGAGTTAATTTCTCTATGCATATATATATATATATACTTGTTTTGGGAGGAAGTACTTGATGGCTGGAATGAGTTAATCATTTATCGATGCTTTGAATAATAGCTTTGTTTCTCAAACTAAATAAAATTAACCGATTATACATATATATATATATATATATATCTTGGTGATTATAAAGGCTAAAATTTGGGTTTCATTTGGGTCTTTGGTTCATAAATCCTTAGCCATTTTGGAATCTATATTCCTATCGATAGGTGATATGCTTTTGAAGGTACTAAGGCTAAGACCATTTTGACCATCTACTTTGATTTTGGAAGCCCCTTTTGTGGTCTCATCATGTGGTGATTAGACCTAGAAGTCAGAACCTCTATGGACCAAAGTGTGATTTCTCCAAACCTGGTTAATTAGATCATTGCTACTAATAGTAACTTATAACCACCACCAGTTGAGTAGCAAGTGTTTGGGTGACCACACCTTTATTAAATAATTCAAACCTAGTACTGTGCATCAGGTAGCATCCTAACTATGCTATGAGATGCGTCATGATTAAACCTCAAAAAATAATTTCTAATTCATACTTATATCCAATACAAACCCTTGAATGCATAATTCTTTGACCATCAGTATATGAGACTTTCAACCGGTTGTCGATGTCCATGGTTATGTTTGTATTAAAGTTGGACCATGTTAGGTAGTTGAGTTTTGCCTTACGGATAGGCCAAATATTGTTGTGCTTATTTTTTAGGGCTCCAACATAGGGTCTTTAAACTTGACCTAGGATATAATGAGAGAGACCACTAATATGTTGAATTGCCAACGTTTCATTGGTTCATTTTCTAGCAAACTCGAAATGGATGATCTATAAATTTCACCTATTTTGGACCGCCATTAGAGACCAAGAGATCACATAAATGCTAAGAGAGCCCCTTGGAAGACCTTAGAAATTATATCATCATAGTTCTAGTCTAGGATCACGATTTACAGAGTATTTAGTCTACGAGGAATTCGATTACCATTTCGATGACCTCATTGCTCAAACTCACCCATTATAACCTATTGAGGAACCCTCACTTGTATGCATAGAATGTTGAACACATAAGAGAATATAATTATCACCGATATGGCATTCCCTAATTAAGGGTATAATGGCCTAATTAAATTTTACAATCACTGAGAGGGGAATCAAGTTCAAAGGAACCATAATTGATCTTTCGTTACAGGGTAGTTATTGGAGAAAGACCTAGGGTTGAAGGGTTAAACATAACTCGTCACCGAATAAACTTGGACACGATTGACCACTGGACAACAAAAAACCTTTTATTGGGCCATGAAACCATAGACTTATAGTAAGAAGAGAATGAACAATTTCTATGGGCTATGTGCATTGAAGCGGTTAGCTTTCTAGTAGTTAAATTAGCATCATGGTAAAATAAATTATCGAAGACACCATAGGTTAATGTGTTTCATTATTTGGAAAGAAGACTAGCATTTGAATGAAGCATAGAACCATAGATAACCATGAAATATTCCAAATGAAGTATGAATACCAAAATCTTTGGATGAATATTTTGAGTATGAAAAGTATCGATACTGGAAGACCTCCAAGGTCTCAAGACATGGGTAATAGAGTTTAAAATAATTGCACTGGTTTACCTTATAGGGTGACTCGAAGACTCATGTACTATTTATATTAAAAAGGGATTGTATAAAATCCCTACCATATATATAATACCTTTTAATTATTGTAGAATATTCTTTCCATAGAGGAAACTCTAAATTACTAAGATAATTAAGGGGCTTGATTTCGGGATAATATTTTGGATTTGGAATCTTTAGTGGAAAAGAGGTTAATGGAAGCCTTAAATGTACTTTGATGTTAGGTATGTTTTCCTTTTGAATAGTGAATGTTAAAGTAGAAGGGTGCAATATCTTCCTCATTAATTTAAAGGGGTTAGAAGTATCTTAGAGGTCTATATTGAAAGAAATATAATAGTAGTAACATGGTAATATGATATAAGGAAAAGTAGAGCATAGTTTT
This sequence comes from Wollemia nobilis, assembly GCA_028583015.1. NCBI lineage: Eukaryota > Viridiplantae > Streptophyta > Pinopsida > Araucariales > Araucariaceae > Wollemia > Wollemia nobilis. The sequence continues at coordinate 1,655,324 of JAQPPZ010017169.1, forward strand.
CCATTAATTAATTAAGGTAACTATAGGGAACTATGGTTACTGAAATAAAATATAAGCATATCGTATTTTAAAAGACTTTGTATCCATTTGGAATAGTAGATTGGGAACTATAGACCCAATATTGATAAGGAATATAGTGATAAAATACTAAATGGATTAATATTTTATTGATTAAAGGTACGGGACTTTAATCTATGTGATGAAAACCGATTGCACTTCAGTCTTGAAGAGTGAATCTGGAATTTCGTTCTTGAGAAAATCTAAGTGGATTCTCTCTAAGGACGACTAGACTTCTCCAAAATATGGTTCCAATGATTTTCATAAATGATGTAGATAATGAAATATCTTAGAAGGGAAAATAAACAGATTCCTTCTTTACACCGTGGTCTATAAAGGAATTAGAGATTCCTTAAATGCATTATGAATTTTTTTAAGGAATAGATGGGCCATTTTTGGTATAGTAAATACCTTAAATATTTATTAATGACTTAGACAAAGGAATTAGAGTAATTCCTTAATTGCATCAAGAAATTAAAACGGAACAGTAGTATTCCTTGACTTGTATTTGATTAAAAAGGGATTTGTAGATACCCTTTTATATTTGTAATCCTGGACACCTTTTGTTTATGAATATGAGGACACTACATATTTTTGAGGATGGGCTTATTCTCCATGAGGGTTCCCAAGATAAATCACCGTGTCACTCTATTTTGTGATTGATGTATTATTTCTTGTTCCTATTGCTCTTACTTTCAAAAGAAATGATATATGTGGATGGATGGTTTAAAATATTACTGTAATGTTTACCTTGATTACTATTTATTCAAAATTTTCAATTATGATGTTAAGAATGTGTGATTAAATTTCTAGGATGATGATTTAATATTATGCGAATGTGCCATTTACTTTCTGGATTAAATTGAATAATTATGAATGATGCAACTAGTTAGTTTTACTCTGTAATCAATGGTTGTGTGGAATTATAAAACTAATTATAATGGGATGTAATTCCTGCTTAAATAGACCTCTCATGTTTTGTTTCAATCTAAGGTTATGATGTAATGAATCCTATCATAAAAGGACATCATTGATTTATATTCACCTCCTAAACACTCATGATGGTTTAAATTAGAACACATTGGAATTTGGAATGGGATGAAACCCACAATAAGATAAGTTGATTTAGAATTGAAAACCAAAATAAAACCTATATTCTAAAGCTAATAATTTGAGTGTGCATGAGGAGGGGTACTTCCATGTTGACAAGTATTGACTTTAAATGACTCTTATGAATAGAAAACTGGACACCTAAATGAGAGAATGGACAAATAAGAGGTTTAAAGTTACATAATCTGGCTTAAGATGACATTCCATGGATTCTATGAGTTTAATCATGAATAGTGATATGTTATCCTAAAGATCCCATCAAAGAGATGTGGATTGGATCTAAGATCTATGAATAACCATTGGTGTGGTTATTTCATCTATGATGGTTTTCCATCAATGTGGTTCTCCATATTCAAGGCAACCACCTACATACTGATCTTGGTGGACAATATGTTTATTGGTGATTCCCTTTTTATGTGGAATGAAACCTAACGCTTGGCCAGCATTCTCATACCAATGGGGTATGAGGGTTTCATAGAAGCTTATCACTTCTACTTAAAGAGACTCTGATCAAGTCTCAATAGCTCTTGATGCTATATGCCTTGATAAGCTACAATCTAGCTGGAATGGTACTACCTTAAGTCATAATTATGATCCTTGTCCTTTGAACGATATATGAATAAAAAAAATGAGTGTTTAAGTAGTGACAATTGGGTTGTTATATTTGGTATCAGAGCCTAGGCTAACTAATAGATTCTAGTTAGATCTAGGTTAGCAAAATATTTGGGCATGAAACAAAACATGAGAAAAAAAAACTCAAAACATAAATTCTAAATAATGCACACTTGGTAAGGACAAGGTCAGTGCTTGAGATTATGTTTTCTGAGTTCCTATCCCCCATGAATATATCCATAGTCGTTTGAAAGTGGAAGAGCTAAGCAAACCCTCCTGCATGGGATTTAAGCGGTGTACCTTAAACTCTTTTGGGAAATTACTCAGCATCTATATATTATGTATAAGTCAAAGGTTTAGATTTACTAAGGGTTCACTTGAACTATTATAGTCAAACCAATTTGGACAACTTAAATAACTATGGTACTGAATGGAAGTGAAACCTTAGGATATGCAAACATAAATTCAACCATTTAAGTTAGTCAAAAACTAACTAGTGGAAATTCAAACAAAACAATGTTTTCTTTATTTTTGTTTTTGATCAATGTTACAATGCACTCTAGAATTTTCCAATTAGAGGTTATGGTGCAATGGCGGAAGAACTTGCCCGACAACACCAGAACCTGAAACTCCACTATGTTGGAGGAGAACGAGGATGGTGAAACCTTGCATCTAAGTTTGTAAATCCTCCAAATCTCACTAGACTCGTCTCTGACATGAGAATTAGGGAACTCCACCAAGTATGCTCTAGAATCCCAAGAATCACCGCCACATGTAGCTTCGCCAACATTCCTAAGCAGCCCAACTCCTCAAAAAAGTATGCACCCGGCCACCCAGGTGGTGGTTGAAATAAATAATGAGTGTTAAGCTATTTAAATCGGTAATTGACCACTATGTCATGTATGTGGTATTAAAACTTATAAGAAAACTAGAGTGTATTTTTGCAATAGTTGTTTGAAGCACAAAAAACCATGTATATGAAATCGATGTAAACCAAATACCGAAGATAGAAGTAATATGATATGAAAAAAATTGTAATTCTACCATATGACAATAAATTCAATATGGGTACACTTTACAACAATAGTACCATGTGATAGACACATTTTTCCAATAGAGAAATAAGGTACGAAATCATCCGTTGGAGTCATCGAAGGGTCGATGATAGGATATGATACAAATTAAGGGAAGGACATGTGGGTTATGATGATGTGTTCTATGCACATAGAAATAATATTACTCCCTTGGGAATTGGAGGAGAACCCAATAATTAAATTTGATGGATCTACAAATCTAAAAAAATAAATGGACATCGAAATACTATCCAAAAAATAAAAGCAAAGTAAAACTCCAACATCGTAGAAAGGAGTAAATAGTGTAGAATTTATCTCAGTTTTAGATACAGAAATAACCTAAGCACTATTCATAGAAGTGAGTATCATATTGCTCGTAGTAGGGTTTACCCTATCAGTACTAATTGTCTCGTGGATGAACATCATAGATATATCGTAATTATCTTACTCCTACTAGTCGATCTATTGGTACATACTCTTTGAGTTATGGCTTCTGAAAATGTCATAACCGACCGTAGCAATCCTATAAAAACATAAAAAATTTGACCACTAAATATAATCAGGGCAAGATATCCTTTGAGGACGATCTTTCAAAATGCCAGGAATAGTGGATGCGAGTGATTAGCAATGGTTGAAAGAAGTAGGATTTTATGGAGTAGCTCGATTAGAGCCATACATGTAGACAAATGTTATATGTCTTCCCTAGTAGAAATATGGGATCCCAATAGAGAGACATTCCAGATACCCACTAGAGAAATAACTATTATGTTAGAAGACATATACAGGATATACCAGATACCGGTAGAAGTATGCACAATAACCGTCACTAAAGAAGCTAAAATGGGGCATATTCTGGAAAGAGTGTTCATAGCAGATTGGAGGAATGTAAACACATATAGGGGGCATAGAGAGCATGAATTTCACTATGTGCATGGTAGACTGACACATAAGCATACGGTTATAATGGAGCTCTTATCAGGTGTCATTTTATACGAATCAAGAAGTGCACGATTTCCCTGGAATTTATTGGGAATCATGCAATATATAGTGGAAGAGTCCATAGTTTATGCATGGGTACCAACGTTATTGGCCCAAACCTATAGAGAGTTGTTCGATTTAAAAACAACGATGAAAACCAGATTGAACTGTAGCACTTTGCTACAAGTTTGGGCATGGGAGCACATAGCGGTAGCAAGACCCCAAGGGCTACCTTATGATGCACACCAATTTATGGGGCTAGAGATACCCTATGCATTGAGATGGCAATGAAAAAAGGAATGGTCTAACCGTAGACCGCTTGAGGGAAATAAAGAGTGATTTCGCTCTATTTGGGAGAATATGCACTCCCGTGATATTATTTGGAGACCTTGGAGAGAGGGCCTATTTTGGACAAAATAGGATGTTCAACTCGCTCGGGTGAGATGAGCAAGATGGTTGATCGGACATACTAGTATGCAATACGAGTATTTTCAATATACTCGAGTATTGTGATAGTTTGGTATTACACAACGAATATCGGACCCATCCATGGTTTATACGAGGAAGGGGTGAACAACCGTGATATCTCCACCAATAGAATCACTAGCTTAAAATCTTGATGAGGCTATATGGACACCTGAGGAGGAGGATGCAGGCATAACCCCTGATTATGATATTTTTTGGACCGCTCAGCGGCAACTCCAAGAGGAATATTCTAGTGAGGAAAACAATAGTAGAGAAATAGCTAAGGTTGTGGAGGAGGAGCACTCATATAGGAAGATAAATAAGGAAGAATCTTCTAGAAGATGTGTGCACCAATGATTGGATACAGGACCTGAACCATCTAGCATAGGAGAAGATGAACCTGTGAGAAAAGCGCAACACGAAGTGAAGGCACTTAAGAAGAAAATTCAACTATTAGAAATTCAACAATTGAAGTTAGTAGAAATATGGGTGCAACAAATATTTAAGTTTGATACTGAGAGAGAAGCCCCCATATTAGAGCGAGAAATGTTTTGATTAAAGTTTACACATATGCACTACTAGAGAGATACAATAGGGACAAGCTTCCAAGCAGAGAATTCACAATTACGAGATGGAAGAGATATATACAGAGCTGCATTCTTGACTTCTTGTATGGATGCACTTATAAGTCATGGGTTACATCTTCCATCACAACCAGCTACTTTGGGGCAGCGTGAATAGGGAAACACAACTCAGGAAACTGGTCAAAATAGAACCCAAGCCACTTCTCGAGCAGTTTCTCCAATAGACTCTCAAACTAGTAATGTATTTACGGACCCGAAAGGTGAAAGATCTGAGGAAGAACAACATTGAGATCCGAAGCCACTAATCTAGAAACTATATTTATTAGTATACCAATGATTTTGGCCAATTGTAAATATAAATCATTTGAATTATATATATATTCCTAGTATAAAAATAAAATATTGTGCTTCCTATCATAAAACTTAGAGTAGCTTATGAATGTAAGGTAAACTTGTTCAATTAAAAGAACACTAAATTAATTTGAAGGATGGATTGGTGTCCATCTTGGAGAAGGTATGGGACTTCTCCCTATCTTTGTGATACAAGCTAAGAGCCATCTGGGTGGATGCTTTGGTGATGGTAATGATATTGCCAAAATGCATCTTAGGATATGTGTAAAGATCCTAAAAAGATATTTTGAAATTATGATGTGTTTTTATTGACACTTAAATTTTATCAAGTTAACTCATGGTTAGGGTTAACAATTATAACGTGATACCAGATTTTTTTTGTCTAATAACATAATTTCATGATATCTTTGTAACATAATTTTGTAAATTTTAGTGCTTTAAATTCAGTATTTGAGCAATAATAGATGGTTTAAAGTTGTAATTTTTATAATGTAAATAGGTATTGATGATGTTTTCAATAATTGCTGATATGCAAAATGGATGTTATGTGTTTACAAGGACATGGTACTACTAATATTTTATATTTTTGTAGGTCCAGGTATTCTCATGGATGGAATATGAAGCTTGCCATCAAGATTGAGGTGCTGGATGAAGAAGAATATGATTGTAAAACAACAAGATAATACTAGTTTTTTACTAGACAAATATATTTTTGTAAGGAATTTGTTCAAACAAAGAGGACTGTGTTTAACCTAAGGGGGGGTGTATGCAATGACCTGTCACCCTTCTACCTTAATTAAAGGATATTAATTGATATTGGGGATCAATCAATGCCTGATAAAAGGAGCATAGACCTTAAAGAATCCTACAAAAATTCAAATAAAAGAATTTTATGAAGGATAGGAAAATATTGATTATATTTTAGAGAAGGTGATTAACTAGAAACTAATTATGGGTCTTGTAAAAGATAACTTAGAAGAATTATCTTTTGCAAAATTATAACAATATAGAAAATCCTATGCAAACAACCTAGTGGACACAATTTATATGAGACTTAAAAGGACTATAGGATTTTTAAATATTATATGAACTATCCTACCCATTGGGGAAATACCCATATGGCTTTACTATATTGGTGGAAAATAAAAGGGAGATCCCTTACCCTATCAATAATAGTTCTAACTTTGTATCCATTCTTTGCTTTAATAGTATTAGTTTTATATTTGTCCCCATGGGAAAGGATACAAAACAAAAATAAGGATACTCTCCTTATCTCTAAGTGGACCCTTTTTCTACTGTTGGTTATACTTTACAAGACATTATAAGTCACAATGGGTCCAAGGCATCTTTTTAATATTATTATAATATAACCACTATTTGGCCCATGAGTGGAGAAGTGTCCTATAAATAGAGGATATTTTGTGAAGAAAGGGTATCTGAGGAAACATGGAAGGAATAGGAAGTATGCTATCCACCTTGGGTGGAATAGAAACCAGAAGACCTTTAAGGGACTACTATGGGCATTTGGTCAAGAAAAAAAAAATAAGGAGCTTGAGTGATAAGAAAGAAGAAACGGGAGGAAGGTTCTAGAATGAAAGGGAGGCCAAGCTTACAAAAGGAGGAGTCTTGTATTAGAAGACGAAGTTACCTCTTGACCAAGTTTTAAGTGTCCTAAACTTTGAGTTAATTTCTCTATGCATATATATACTTGTTTTTGGAGGAAGTCCTTGATGGCTGGAATGGTTAATCATTTATCGATGCTTCGAATAATAGCTTTATTTCTCGGACTAAATAAAAGTTGACCGATTATATATATATATATATATATCTTGGTGATTATAAAGGCTGAAAGTTAGGTTTTAGTTGGGTCTTTGGTTTGTAAATCCTTGGCCATTTTGGAATCTATATTCCCCTTCGGTGGTGATATGCTTTTGAAGGTACTAAGGCTAAGATCATTCTGACCATCTACTTTGATTTTGTAAACCCCTTTTGTTCCCTCATCATGTGGTGATTAGACGTGGAAGTCAGAACCTCTATGGACCAAAGTGTGATTTATCCAAACCTGGTTATTTAGATCATTGCTATTGAGAGTAACTTATAACAACCATCAGTTGAGTAGCGAATGTTTGGATGACCACACCTTTATTAAATAATGCAAGCCCTATACTATGCATCAAGCGACATCCTAACTATGCTATGAGGCACATCACGAATAATCCTTGAAAGAGGATTTGTAATTCATACTTCTATCCAATACAAACCCTCGAATGCGCAATTCTCTGAGCATCGGTATAGGAGACTTTCAACCAGTCGTCAATGTCTATGGTTATGTTTGTATTAAAGTTGGACCCTGTCAGGTAGTTTAGTTTTATATTACTGATAGACCAAATATTGTCATGTTTATATTTTAGGGCTCCAATAGAGGGTCTTTAAACTCAGCCTAGAATATAATGAGAGAGACCACTAATATGTTGACTTGTCAACATTTCATTGGTTCATTTTCTAGCAAATGTGGAATGGATTATCTACAAATTGCCCCTATTTTGGACCACCATTAGAGACTAGGAGATCGTAGAAAGGCTAAGGTAGTCCCTTGGAAGGCCTTAGAAATCATATCATCGTAGTTCTGGTCTAGGATCACGATTCACCAAGTATTTAGTCTACGAGGGATTCGATTACCATTCTAATGACCTCATTGCTGAAACTCACTCATTGTAATCTACTAAGGAACCCTCGCTCGTATGCAAAAAATATTGGCCACATTAGAGAATATAATTGTAACTGATAGGGCACTCGCTAATTAAGGGTATAATGGATTAATTAAAGTTTATAATCACCAAGAGGTGAATCAGGTTCAGAGGAACCATAATGGATCTTTCATTACAAGGTAGTTATTAGAGAAATACCTATAGCTGAAGGATTAATCATCACTCATCACCGAATAAAACTGGACACGATTGACCACTAGAAAAGTGAAAACCTTTTATTGGTACATGAAACCATAAAATTCTAAAAAGGAGAATGAACAATGTATATGGGCTATGTGCATTGAAGCAGTTAGCTTGCTAGTAGTTCAATTAGCATCGTGGTAAAAGAAGATTGTCTAAGACACCATATGTTAATGTGTTTCATTGTTTGGAAAGAAGACAAGCATCTGAATGAAGCATAGAACCATAGATAACCATGAAATAGTCCAAATGAAGTATGAATACCAAAATCTTTGGATGAATGTTTTGAGTATGAAAAGTATTGACACTGGAAGACCTCTGAGGTCTCAAGACATGGGTAATAGAGTTTAAAAAAATTGCACTGGTTTGCCTTATAGGGTGACTCAAAGACTCATGTATTATTTATATTAAAAAGGGATAGTATAAGATCCCTACCATATATATAATACCTTTTAATTATTGTAGAATATGATTTCCATATAGGAAACTCTAAATTACTAAGTAATACAATTAAGGGGCTTGATTTCGGGATAAGATTTTGGATTTGGAATATTTAGCGGATAAGAGGTTAATGGTAGCCTTAAATGTACTTTGATGTTAGGTATGTTTTCCTTTTGAATAGTGAAAGTTAAATCAGAAGGGTGCAATATCTTCCTCATTAACTTGAAGGGGTTAGAAGTATCTTATAGGTATATATTAAAAGAAATATAGTAGTAGTAACATGGTAATATGATATAATATAAAGTAGAGCATAGTTGTCCATTAATTAATTAAGGGGACTATAGGGAACTATGGTTCTTGAAATAAAAGGTAAGAAAATCGTATTTTAAAAGACTTTGTATCCATTTGGAGTAGTAGATTGGGAACTATAGACCCAATCTTGATAAGCAATATAGTGATAAAATACTAAATGGATTAATGCTTTATAGATTAAAGGTATGGGACTTTAATCTATGTGATGAAAATCGATTGCACTCCAATATTGAAGAGTAAATATAGAATTTTGTTCTTGATAAAATCTAAGTGGATTATCTCTAAGGACGACTAGACTTCTCCAAAATATGGCTCTAATGATTTTCATAAATGATGTAGACAATGAAATATCCTAGAAGGGGAAATAAATAGATTCCTTATTTACACCATGGTCTATAAAGGAATTAGAGATTCCTTAAAGGCATTATGAATTTTGTTAAGGAATTGATGGGTCCATTTTTGGTATAGGAAATACCTTAAAGCTTTATTGATGACTTAGAGAAAGGAATTAGAGTAATTCCTTAATTGCATCAAGAAATTAAAATGGGATAGTAGTATTCCTTGGCATGTATTTGATTAAAAAGGGATATGTAGATACCCTTTTATATTTGTAATCCTGGACACCTTCTATTTATGAATATGAGGACAATACATATTTTGGAGGATGGGTTTATTACCCATGAGGGTTCCTAGGATAAATCATTGTGTCACTTTATTTTGTGATTGATGTGTTATTTCTTGTTCATATTGCTCTTACATTCAAAATGAAATGATATATGTGGATGGATGGTTTAAAATATTACTGCAATGTTTACCTTGATTGCTATTTATTCAACAATTTCATTTATGATGTTAAGAATGTGTGATTAAATTTCTAGGATGATGTTTTAATGTTATGTGAATGTGCCATTTAATTTTTGGATTAAATTGAATAATTATGAATGATGCAACTAGTTAGTTTTACTCTGTAATCAATGGTTGTGTGGAATTATAAAACTAATTATAATGGGATGTAATTCTTGCTTAAATAGACCTCTCATGTGTTGTTTCAATCTAAGGTTATGATGTAATGAATCCTATCATAAAAGGACATCATTGATTTATATTCACCTCCTAAACACTCATAATGGTTTAAATTAGAACACATTGGAATTTGGAATGGGATGAAACCCACAAGAAGATAAGTTGATTTAGAATTGAAAACCAAAACAAAACCTATATTCTAAAGCTAAGAAGTTGAGTGTGCATGAGGAGGGGTACTTCCATGTTGACAAGTATTGACTTTAAATGACTCTTATGAATAGCAAACTAGACACCTAAATGAGATAATGGACAAATAAGAGGTTTAAAGTTACATAATCTGGCTTAAGATGACATTCCATGGATTCTATGAGTTTAATCACCAATAGTGATTTGTTATTCTAAATATCCCATCAAAGAGATGTGGATCGGATCTAAGATCTATGAATAACCATTGGTGTGGTTATTTCATCTATGGTGGTTTTCCATCGGTGTGGTTCTCCATATTCAAGGCAACCGCCTACGTACAGATCTTGGTGGACATTATGTTTATTGGTGATTCCCCTTTATGTGGAATGAAACCTAACACTTGGCCAGTGTTCTCATACCAATGGGGTATAAGAGTTTCATAGAAGTTGATCACTTCTACTTAAAGAGACTCTGATCAAGTCTCAATAGCTCTTGATGTTATATGCCTTGATAAGCTACAATCCAGATGGAATGGTACTACCTTAAGTCATGATTATGATCCTTGTCCTTTGAACGATATATAAATAAAAAAAATTAGTGGTTGAGTAGTGACAACTGGGGTTTTTATAGTTGGTATCAGAGCCTAGGCTAACTAATAGATTCTAGTTAGATCTAGGTTAGCAAAATATTTGGACATAAAACAAAATATGAGAAAAAAAACTCAAAACATAAATTCTAAATAATGCACACTTGGTAAGGACAAGGTCAGTGCTTGAGATCATGTTGTCTGAGTTCCTATCCCCCATGACTAGATCCACAGTCATTTGAAGGTGGAAGAGCTAAGAAAACCCTCCTGCATGGATTTTAAGTGGTGTACCTTGGAATATTTTGGGAAATTACTTGGCATCTGTATCTTTTGACTTACTCCTTATTTTCAAGTATGTATAAGTCAAAGGTTTAGATTTACTAAGGTTTCACTTGAACTATGATAGTCAAGCCAATTTGGACAACTTAAAAAACTGTGGTACTAAATAGAAATGGAACCTTAGGATATGCAAACATAAATTCAACCATTTAAGTTAGTCAAAAACTAACTAGTGGAAATTCAAACAAAATAATGTTTTCTTTATTTTTATTTTTGATCAATGTTACAATGCACTCTAGAATTTTCTAATTAGAGGTTATGGTGCAATGGTGGAAGAAGTTGCCTAACAACACCATAACCTGAAACTCTGTTATGTTGGAGGAGAACAAAGATGGTGAAACCTCGCATCTAAGTCTGTAAATCCCCCAAATATCACCAGACTCATCTTTGATATGAGAATTAGGGAACTCCACCAAGTATGCTCTAGAATCCCAAGAATCACCACCACCTGTAGCTTCGTGAACATTCTTAAGCAGCCTGAATCCTCATAAAAGTATGCACCCGACCACACGAATGGTGGTTGAAATAAATAATGAGTATTAAGCTATTTAAATTGGGAATTGACCACTATGTCATGTATGTGGTATTAAAACTTATAAGAAAACTAGAGTGTAGTTTTGCAACAGTTGTTTGAAGCACAGAAAATTGCATATATGAAACCGGTGTAAACCAAATACCAAAGATAGAAGTAAGATGATACGAAATTAATTGTAATTCTACCATATAAAAATAAATTCAATATGGGCACACTTTACATCAATAGTACCATGCAATAGATGCATTTTGCCAAAAAAGAAATAAGGTACGAAATCATCCGTTGGAGTCATCAAAGGGTAGATGATAGGATGTGATACAAATTAAGGGAAGGACATGTGGGTTATGATGATGTGTTCTATGCACAACGAATAATATTACTCCCTTGGAAATTGGAGGAGAACCCAATAACTCAATTTTATGGATTTGCAAATCTACAAAAATAAATGGATCTCAAAATACTATCCAATGAATAAAATCGAAGTAAAACTCCAACATCGTAGAATGGAGTAAATAGTGTAGAATTTATCTTAGTTTCAGATACAAAAATAACCTAAGCACTATTCATGGCAGTGAATATCATATTGCTTGTATTAGGGTTTACCCTATTAGTACTAATGGTCTCGGGGATGAACATCATAGTATATCTCGTAATTATCTTTCTCCTACTAGCCAATCTGTTGGTACATACTATTTGAGTTATGGCTTCTAAAAATGTCAAAATCGATCATAGAAAACCTATGAAAACATAAAAAATTTGACCACTAAATATCATTAGGGCAAGATATTCTTTGAGGATGATATTTCAGAATACCAGGAATAGGCTGGATGCGAGTGACTAGCAATGGTTGAAAGAAGTAGGATTTGAGGGAGCGACTTGATTAGATCCAATACATGTAAAAATATGTTATCTGTCTACCCTAGTAGAAATATGGGATCCCAATAGAGGGATATTCTAGCTACACACTAGAGAAATGACTATTACGTTAGAAGACGTATATAGGATATATCAGATACTGGTAGAAGGATGCACAGTAACCATCGCCAGTGAAGCTAAAATGGGTCAAATTCTAGAAAGAGTGTTCGAATTATATTTGAGGAATGTGAACACCAGTAGGGGGCATATAGAGCATGAACTTTACTATGTGTAGGGTAGACTGACACATAAGCATGCGGTTCTAATGGAGCTCTTATCAGGTGTCATTTTTCCTGAATCAATAAGTGCATGATTTCCTTGGAATTTATTGGAAATCATTCAAGATATAGTGGAAGAGTTCATGGTGTATACATGGGTACCAACATTATTGGCCCAAACCTACATAGAGTTGTTTGATTTAAAAACAATGATGAAAACCAAATTGAATTGTAGCACTTTGCTACAAGTTTGGGTATGGGAGCACATAGCGGTAGCAAGAACCCAAGGGCTACCTTATGATGCACACCAATTTATGGTGCCAGAGATGCCCTATACATTAATATGGCAACAAAAAAAGGAATGGTCTAACCGCAGATCGCATGAGGGAAATAAAGAGCGATTTCGCTCTATTTGGGAGAATCTACACTCTCATGATGTTATTTGGATACCTTGGAGAGAGGGCCCAATTTGGGAAAAATATAGTGTTCAAATCACTCAGGTGATATGAAAAATATGGTTGATCGAACGTACCGGTATGCAATACGAGTATTTTCAATATACTCGGGTATTGCGATAGTTTGGTATTACACAACGGATAATGGACCCATCCATGGTTTACATGAGGAAATGGTGAATAGTTGTGATACCTCCACCAATAGAATCACTAGCTTCAGAGCCTGATGAGGCTATATGGACACCCGAGGAGGATGATACAAGCACAACCCCTAACTATGATATTTGGTGGACCGCTCAGCAACAAAACCAAGAGGAATATTCTAGTGAGTAAAACAATGGTAGAGAAATAGTTAAGGCTATGGAGGAGGAGCACTCATCTAGGAAGAGAAATAAGGAAGAATCTTCCAGAATATGTGTGCACCAATGATTGGATACAGGAGCTGGACCATCTAGCATAGGAGAAGATGAACCCGTGAGAAAAGCACAACACAAAGTGGAGGCACTTAAGAAGCAAATTTGACTGTTAGAAATTCAATAGTTGAAGTTAGTAGACAAATGGGTGCAACAAAGGTTTAAGTTGGAGACTAAGAGAGAAGCCACCATCTCAGAGTGAGAAAGGTTTTGATTAGAGTTAACACATATGCACTATTGGAGAGATACAATAGGGACAACCTTCCAAGTAGAGAATGCACAATTACGAGATAGAAGAGATATATACATATCTGCATTCTTGACTTCTTGTATGGATGCACTTATAAATCATGGGTTACTTCTTCCATCGTAACCAACTACTGTGGGGCAGCATGAACAAGGAAACACAACTTAGGAAACTGGTCGAAATAGAACCCAAGCCACTTCTCAAGTAGTTTCTCCAATAGACTCTCAAATTGGTAATGTAGTTATGGACCCGACAGGTGAAAGATCTAAGGAAGAACAACCTTGAGATCCGAAGCCACTAATCTAGAAACTATATGTATTAGTATGCCAATGAGTTTGGCCAATTGTAAATAGAAATCATTTGAATTATATATATATATATATATATATATATATATATATATATATTCCTGGTATAAAAATATATTGTGCTTCCTATCATAAAACTTAGAGTAGCTTATGAATGTAAGGTAAACTTATTCAATTAAAAGAACACTAAATGAATTTGAAGGATGGATTGGTGTCCATCTTGGAGAAGGTATGGGACTTCTCTGTATCCTTGTGATACAAACCAAGAGCCATTTGGGTGGATGCTCTGGTGATGGCAATGATATTGCCAAAATACATCTTAGGATATGTGTAAAGATCCTAAAATGAGATTTTGAAATTATGATGTGTTTTTATTAACACTTAAATTTTATCAATTTAACTCATGGTTAGGGATAAAAATTAAAACGTGATACCCCTTGGTGGGATTTTTGATAAAATTAATAAGACTTTTTTTGTCTAATAACATAATTTCATGATATCTCTGTAACGCCATTTTGCAAATTGTAGTGCTTTAAATTCAGTATTTGAGCAATAATTGATGGGGAACGGAACTTGCATTCATAAAAAATCAAATTTTCATTTTAAAATTATAGTTTACAGCAACAGCATGCAGGATTTACAAAAATTGACACACAGGCACAGTTCTTTCACTCACTAGCCCGCAGGAGTAGTTTTCTTTCCCCGATGCAGGCTGCCTCACGTTCGACGATTTGCCTATGTTCCCAGGAAGAATTACAGGAACTCTGGAAGGAACACACATCCAAGCTGGTTTAGAATGGCTCTCAGCCCTCGAATCTGCAACTCGACTATGCAACTCGCAATTGCAGTTTCTCCAACCTGCAACTGCCATATCCCAACCCCTTGTGCATGCCATCTCTTCTCCTTTTAAAGTCTCTGGCATGACTCTCCGTCTCCCTTTTCTAATGCTTCGTTTCATCTCCCATGCCTCTTCGTTGTTCTGGCTTTTGAAACATTCCAACTCTTGGTATTCGTCTGCTTCTACTGCACCTTGGTGCCATGTGTCATTCTGTGCTGCCACGTGTCATTCTGTAATGGTCCCTAAAAATATCGCTTGTCATGATTTTACGATGTCTCCTTCTTCCGCGTCTTCTTCTCCTCCTATCGCGATATTGTGACATGTCGTGATATCGTGACATTCCAGCTCCCTTGCCTTCTCTCTCCTCTTCGGGTCGTGAAATCATGACATGTCATGATTTCGTGACATTTCTCTTCCTTCCTTGCTTTCTGCTCTTTTGGTCATGATATCGCGACATGTCACGATATCGTGACATTCTTTCCTTCACACCTTCCTGCTTTTGCCTTGGTCGTAATATCGTGACGTGTTGCAATATCGTGACGTATTTCCATCGCATCCTTGTTCTTCTATTTTGGTTGCGATATCGCGACATGTCATGATATCGTGACATCTTCCTTCAGATGCCTCCACTTTTTTGCTCTAGTCACGATTTCGTGACATGTCACAAAATCACAAAAATTTCCTTGGCATCTTATTCCTCTTGCTACTGGTCACGATTTTGCGACAGTCGCAATTTCACGACATGTCGCAAAATCATGACATTCTCATTGGTGTCTTCTCCCAGCTGCCCTACATCATGATTTCGCGACGGTCGCGATTTTGCGACATGTAGCGAAATTGTGACAATCTCCTTGGCTCCTCCTCTCGGCTGATCTGCGTCATGATTTCGTGACGATCACAATTTTGTGACATGTCATGAAATCGTGACATCCTCCACGGCTTCTGTGCCTGATCGCTCTATGTCATGATTTTGCGATGGTCGCAATTTTGTGACATGTCATAAAATCATGAAATCCTCCACGCCTTCTGTGCCCGACTGCTCTACGTCGTGATTTCATGACGGTCACGATTTCATGACATGTCGCAAAATCATGACATCCTCCACGCCTTCTGTGCCCTGCTGCTCTACGTCGTGATTTTGCGATGGTCATGATTTCATGACATGTCGTGAAATCGTGACATCCTCCACGACACTTTCTCTCTCCTACTACTTGTCGCGATTTTACGACACTTTTTCTGTCGTGATTTCGTGACACCAAGGCAAATACTGAGAAATTTTCTTGTAGATGCAAGGTTGTTCGGCCACCACTGGATGCTCCTGCATCAGACACCCGGGGTTGATGGAGAAGTGATCTTCACTTCTGTGTTGTTCGGTTGTCGCCTCCTGCAACATCTCCAAATGTGCACCTGCCTTTGCAGTCCGATTCAACTCCGTTTCCTAGCATCTACTTCTCAGTTTATCTTCACGCTTTCTGCACAGCTCCTCTTGCTTTTGCAAATCCATTCTGAGTATCTCCTCTTGCAGGGCTTTCACTCGCCTCTACAAAACTCGGACATCTTCTGCTGACGCCATGCCTCTCCTACCAACAAGGTTTCTTCTTGGAGGCATTCTACTCATTCTCTCACAAGCCCTTCCATAGATCCTGGTGTAACTACCTCACGTCCGGTGATCTGTTACACACTCAGGAACTCCCGTTCTCTTTTCTTAGAATCCTTCCACCTGTCCTGGTGCAAGCTGCCTCACTTTTGGCAGTCTACTTACACACTCAGGAACTCTCGCTCTGATACCACTTGATGGGGACATAGAATTTGCATTCATCAAAAATCAATTTTTCATTTTAAAATTACAGTTTATAGCAACAGCCCATAGGCTTTACAGAAACTAGCACACAGGCACAGTTCTTTCACTCACTAGCCCGCAGGTGTAGTTTTCTTTCCCCGATATAGGCTGCCTCACGTTCGGCAATCTACCTGCGTTCCCAGGAAGAATTACAGCAACTCCATAAGGAACATGCATCCAAGCTGGTTCAGAATGGCTCTCGACCCTCAACTCTGTAACTCGACTATGCAACTCGCAACTACAGTTTCTCCAACCTGCAACTGTCGTATTCCAACCCCTTGTGCATGCCATCGCTTCTCCTTTTAAAGTCTCTAGCATGACTCTCCGTCTCCCTTTTCTGATGCTTCATTTCATCTCTCGTGCCTCTTCGTTGTTCTGGCTTTCGAAACGTTCCGACTCTTGGTCTTCGTCTGCTTCTACTGCACCTTGGTGCCACGTGTTGTTCTGTGCTGCCATGTGTCATTCTATAATGGTCCCTAAAAATATCGCCTGTCGTGATTTCGTGACGTCTCCTCCTTCTGCGTCTTCTTCTCCTCCTGTCGTAATATCATGACATGTCGCGATATCGTGACATTCCATCTCCCTTGCCTTCTCTCTCCTCTTCGGGTCATGAAATCATGACATGTCACGATTTCATGACATTTCTCTTCCTTCCTTGCTTTCTACTCTTTGGGTCGCGATATCACAACATGTCACGATATCGTGACATTCTTTCCTTCATGCCTTCCTACTTCTTCCTTGGTCGCGATATCATGACGTGTTGCGATATCGTGACGTATTTCCATCGCATCCTTGTTCTTTTGTTTTGGTCACGATATCATGACATGTCGCGATATCACGACATCTTCCTTCGAACGCCTCCGCTTTTCTGCTCTAGTCGTGATTTTGCGACATGTCACAAAATCACGACAATCTCCTTGGCATCTTCTTCCTCTTGCTGTTGGTCATGATTTCATGACAGTCACGATCAAAATCATGACATTCTCATTGGTGTCTTCTCCCGGCTGCCCTACGTCACGATTTTGTGATGATCATGATTTCATGACATGTCACGAAATCACGAAATGTCACAAAATCATGACAATCTCCTTGGCTCCTCCTCCCAGCTGATTTGCATCGCAATTTCGTGACGGTCGTGATTTCATGACATGTCACGAAAATGCGACATCCTCCACGACACTTTCTCTCTCCTACTGCCTGTCGCGATTTCGCGACACTTTTTTTGTCATGATTTCGCGACACCAAGGCAAATATTGAGAAATTTTCTTGTAGATGCAAGGTTGTTCGGCCGCCACTGGATGCTCCTGCATCAATAATAGATGGTTTAAAGTTGTAATTTTTATGATGTAAATAGGTATTGATGATGTTTTCAATATGATGATATGCAAAATGGATGTTATATTATTTATAAGGATATGGTATGGCTGATATTTTACATTTTTGCAGGTCCAAGTATTCTCATGGATGGAAGATGAAGCTTGCCATCAAAATTGAGGTGTTGGATGAAGAAGAATCCGATTGTAAAACAACAGGATAATACTAGATTTTCACTAGACAAATGTGTTATTGTAAGGAAGTTGTTAAAACATAGAGGACTGTGTTTAACTTAAGGGGGGGTGTATGTCATGACCCGTCACCCTCCTACCTTAATTAAAGGATATTAATTGATCTTGGGGATCAATTAATACCTAATAAAAGGGGCATAGACCTTAAAGAATCCTACACAAATTTAAATAAAATAATTTTATGAAGGATATGAAAATATTGATTATATTTTAGAGAAGGTGATTAATTAGAAACTAATTATGGGTCTTTTGAAAGATAACTTTGAAGAATTATCTTTTGAAAAATTATAACAATATAGTAAATCCTATGTAAACAACCTAGTGGACCCAATTTAGATGGGACTTAAAAGGACTATAGGATTTTTAAATATTATATGAACTATCCTACCCATTGGGGAAATACCCATATGGCTTTACTATATTGGTGGAAAATAAAAGGAAGATCTCTTACCCTATCAGTAATAGTTCTAACTTTGTATCCATTCTTTGCTTTAATAGTATTAGTTTTATATTTGTACCCATGGGAAAGGATACAAAAAAAAATAAGGACACTCTCCTTATCTCTAAGTGGACCCTTTTTCTACTGTTGGTTATACTTTGAAAGACATGATAAGTCACAATGGGTCCAAGGCATCTTTTTAATATTATTATAATATGGCCACTATTTGGCCCATGAGTGGAGAAGTGTCCTATAAATAGAGGACACTTTGTGAAGAAATGGCATCTAAGGAAACTTGGAAGGCCTAGGGAGTATGCTCTCCACTTTGGATGTAACAGAAACTATAAGGCCTTTAAGGGACTACTATGGGAATTTGGTCAAGAAAAAAAAAATTAAGGAGCTTGAGTGATTAGAAAGAAGAATCGAGAAGAAGATTCTGGAATGATATGGAGTCCAAGATTGCACAAGGAGGAGTCTTGTATTAGAAGACGAATTTACCTCTTGACCAAGGTGTAAGTGTCCTAAACTTTGAGTTAATTTCTCTATGCATATATATATACTTGTTTTGGGAGGAAGTCCTTGATGGCTGGAATGAGTTAATCATTTATCGATGCTTCGAATAATAGCTTTGTTTATCAAACTAAATAAAAGTTGATTGATTATATATATATATATCTTGGTGATTATAAAGGTTGAAAGTTAGGTTTCATTTGGGTCTTTGGTTCATAAATCCTTGGCCGTTTTGGAATCTAGATTCCTTTCGGTAGGTGATATGCTTTTGAAGGTACTAAGGCTAAGGCCATTTTGACCATCTACTTTGATTTTGTAAACCCCTTTTATGCCCTCATCATGTGGTAATTATACATGGAAGTCGAAACCTCTATGGACCAAAGTATGATTTCTCCAAACCTGGTAAATTAGATCTTCACTTCTGAGAGTAACTTATAACCACCACCATTTTAGTAGTGAATGTTTGGGTGACCACACCTTTATTAAATAATTCAAACCATGTAATGTGCATTAGGTTGCATCCTAACTGTGCTATGAGGTACATCATGATTAAGCCTCGAAAGAAGATTTGTAATTCATACTTCTATCCAATAAAAACCCTTGAATGTGCAATTCTCTGAGCATCCGTATAGGATACTTTCAATTGGTCATCGATGTCCATGGTTATGTTTGTATTAAAGTTGGACCCTATCAGGTAGTTGAGTTTTGCCTTACTGATAGGCCAAATATTGTCATGATTATTTTTTAGGGCTCCAACATAGGGTCTTTAAACTTGACCTAGGATATAATGAGAGAGACCACTAATATGTTGAATTGTCAACATTTCATTGGTTCATTTTCTAGCAAACTCAGAATGGATGATCTACAAATTACCCCTATTTTGGACCACCATTAGAGACCATGAGATCGCAAAAAGGCTAAGAGAGTCCCTCGGAAGGCCTTAGAAATCATATCATTGCAGTTCTGGTCTAGGATCATGATTCACAGAGTATTTAGTCTATGAGGGATTCGATTACCATTCTAATGACCTCATTGCTCAAACTCACTCATTATAATCTATTGAGGAACCCTCGCACATATGCACAAAATGTTGGCCACATAATAGAATATAATTTTCACCGATAGGGCACTCCCTAATTAAGGGTATAATGGCCTAATTAAATTTTACAATCACCGAGAGGGGAATCAGGTTAAGAGGAACCATAATGTATCTTTAATTATAGGGTAGTTTTTGGAGATAGACCTGGGTTTGAATGGTTAATCATCACTTGTCATCAAATAAAATTGGATGTGATTGACCATTGAACAAAAAAAAAACTTTTATTGGGCCACAATACCATTGAATTCTAGTAAGAAGAGAATGAATAATTTCTATGGGCTATGTGCATTGAAGAAATTAGCTTGCTAGTAGTTCAATTAGCATCATGGTAAAATAAGATTGTCGAAGACACCATAAGTTAATGGGTTTCATTGTTTGAAAAGAAGACACACATTTGAATGAAGCATAGAACCATAGATAACCATGAAATAGTCCAAATGAAGTATAAATACCAAAATCTTCGGATGAATGTTTTGAGTATGAAAAGTACCGATACTGGAAGATCTCTGAGGTCTCAAGACATGGGTAACAAAGTTTAAAATAATCGCAATGGTTTACCTTATAGGGTGACTTGAAGAGTCATGTACTATTTATATTAAAAAGGGATAGTATAATCTCCCTACCATATATATAATACCTTTTAATTATTGTAGAATATGCTTTCCATATAGGAAACTCTAAATTATTGAGTAAGACAATTAAGGGGCTTGATTTCAGAATAAGATTTTGGATTTGGAATATTTAGTGGATAAGAGATTAATGGTAGCCTTAAATTTACTTTGATGTTAGGTATGTTTTCCTTTTGAATATTGAAATTTAAATCAGAAGGGTGAAATATCTTCCTCATTAACTTGAAGGGGTTAGAAGTATCTTAGAGATCTATATTGAAAGAAATATTGTATTAGTAACATGGTAATATGATATAAGGAAAAGTAGATCATAGTTGTCCATTAATTAATTAAGGGAACTATAGGGAACTATGGTTCTTGAAATAAAAGGTAAGCAAATACAATTTTAAAAGACTTTGTATCCATTTGGAGTAGTATATTGGGAACTATAGACCCAATATTTATAAGGAATATAGTGATAAAATACTAAATGGATTAATGCTTTATAGATTAAAGGTATGGGACTTTAATCTATGTGATGAAAACCGATTGCACTCCAATATTGAAGAGTGAATCTAGAATTTCGTTCTTGAGAAAATCTAAGTGGATTATCTCTAAGGACGACTAGACTTCTCCAAAATATGGATCCAATTATTTTCATAAAGGATGTAGATAATGAAATATCCTAGAAGGGAAAATAAATAGATTCCTTATTTACACCATGGTCTATAAAGGAATTAAAGATTCCTTAAAGGCATTATGAATTTTGTTAAGGAATTGATGGGTCCCTTTTTGGTATATGAAATACCTTAAAGCTTTATTGATGACTTAGAGAAAGGAATTAGAATAATTCCTTAATTGCATTAAGAAATTAAAATGGGACAGTAGTATTCCTTGGCCTGTATTTGATTAAAAAGGGATCTATAGATACCCTTTTATATTTGTAATCTTGGACACCTTTTGTTTATGAATATGAGGACAATACATATTTTGGAGGTTGGGTTTATTCCCCATGAGGGTTCCTAGGATAAATCATTGTGTCACTCTATTTGTGGTTGATGTGTTATTTCTTGTTCATATTGCTCTTACTTTAAAAATAAATGATATATGTGGATGGATGGTTTAAAAGATTACTGCAATGTTTACCTTGATTACTATTTATTCAACAATTTCATTTATGATGTTAAGAATGTATGATTAAATTTCTAGGATGATGATTTAATGTTATGTGAATGTGCCATTTACTTTCTGGATTAAATTGAATAATTATGAATGATGCAACTAGTTAGTTTTACTCTGTAATCAATGGGTGTGTGGAATTATAAAACTAATTATAATGGGATGCTACTCCTTAAATACCTCTCATGTGTTTTTTCAATCTAATATTATGATGTAATGAATCCTATCATAAAAGAATATCATTGATTTATATTCACCTCCTAAACACTCATAATGGTTTAAATTAGAACACATTGGAATTTGGAATGGGATGAAACCCACAATAAGATAAGTTGATTTAGAATTCAAAACTAAAACAAACCCTATATTATAAATCTAAGAAGTTGAGTGTGCATGAGGAGAGGTACTTCCATGTTGACAAGTATTGACTTTAAACGACTCTTATGAATAGCAAAATGGACACCTAAATGATAGAATGGACAAATAATAGGTTTAAAGTTACATAATCTAGCTTAAGATGATATTCCATGGATTCTATGAGTTTAATCATGAATAGTGATCTGTTATCCTAAAGATCTGATGGCAAGCCGAGATTCACATAAACAACACTTCAAATTAGTTTTTGTAAATTACTTGACACAGTCTTACAATCCTTTCCAGGCATAGTTCTTCCCCACTCAATCTCAAACTCGCCATCCCTCACTTACAATTTTCCCGAATTTTTATCGAGGTCTCGGCCCTTTAGGCAATTAATGCCCCACCTAAGAGAAATTTTGAAACAAATAAAATTTGCTTCCTTCCTACCATGTTTTCGAATTTATTCCATTAATGTCGCCACCACCCCGATCTGCTAAGAAGCTCGCATTAAAGACCCCCCCCTTGTATTGCAATCGTCGTTTCACCCATACTGTCCATGGCCTGCAACTGTCGCCTTATCAGAATACTTCCTTGCCATGGTTATTCTCATTGAATACACATGGCCATCCTCTCTAATTTAAAATACATGGCCTTCGTCTTTGTCTAATACACGTGGTAGCCCGTGTCCTTCATATTTGTTAAATATACATGGCAGCCTCGTGTCTACTTCGGCCTGTCTTCAATTTGGCTATGAAATTTTAATCCACGTGGCAGCTTCCAATTGGCCACGATATCACGACCCCCCATGCCCTTGAGCCTCAGTAGCCTTCAACTAGCCGTGATATCGTGACATGTCATAATATCGCGACCCCCCACGCCCTTGCACCTCAGAAACCTACAACTGGCCGCGATATCACGACATGTTGTGATATCACGACATGTCACGGTATCACGACCCCCACACCTCAGCTGGCCATGATATCGTGACATGTCACGATATCATGATATGTCACGGTATCGCGACCCCCGCGCCCTACCTTAGCTTTGTAAAAAAAATCATCGCGATATCGCGACCATTTTTGCTCTCGCCTTTTACCTCGCCTTCGGAGTCGCGATTTCGTGACTCCCCAACTTGCCTTACAACACTTGCTTTACAGAACTTCCAGCCTTGGAAAAAAAAAAACCGAAATGAATCAAAATACAAAGTACTTGGAAAACTTAGAGAAAAAAATTTGGAGGATGCAAGATTGCTCTACTGTCGTCGGATGCTCCTGCATCAAGATCCCATCAAAGAGATGTGGATCAGATCTAAGATCTATGAATAACCATTGGTGTGGTTATTTCATCTATGGTTGTTTTCCATCAGTGTGGTTCTCCATATTCAAGGCAACTACCTATGTACTGATCTTGGTGGAAAGTATGTTTATTGGTGATTCCCATTTTATGTAGAATGAAACCTAACGCTTGTCCAGTGTTCTCATACCAATGGGGTATGATGTTTTCATAGAAGCTAATTGCTTCTACTTAAAGAGACTATGATCAAGTCTCAATAGCTCTTGATGCTATATGCCTTGATAAGCTACAATCCAGCTGGAATGGTACTACCTTAAGTCATGATTATGATCCTTTTCCTTTGAACGATATATGAATAAACAAATTGAGTGTTTGAGTAGTTACAACTGGGGTTGTTACAAAATTATTTTGTAGTAATGATAATATCTTGAGATTCCCATGATGATCTAAAAAGTTTTCCATGAAGAAATTCCATAAATGTAGTAAATTTTCCTTCCTTAGCTTCCTTGAAAAACATGATCAATTTATCCTTTAGTGAATCTAGTACTTGATCTCCATCAATGTTTGATATTAAGTTATGAGAGTAGAACTTGAGTGCTTGTAATATTTCATCATTGTTTTCATTGAACACTTCCTTTAGAATATTATCCATATTACTTTTGAAGTAGACTACCTTATGACTCCCAAATTTAGTTTATCAAGCAACTATTAATTCCAAAGAGGTACTTCCTTAGTTGTGAGAGATAGACTAAGGATGATATTTTTTCAAATATTGTTCTTTCAATTGTATGTTGTGTAGAAACCCTTGTATCTCCCTAAGGTTTGAAAGATAATATTTAATATTATTAATCAACAATCCTTTACAAATCTTCAAATATCTAATAATTTTGAATTTAGAGATTAATCTATCCAATGCAATATTTTCAATATGTAGGATTCCTTTTATCTCCCAAATTTATGAATAAAATATTTAATTCCTAAATTTCATATGCTATATTTGATGTAGAAATCCTTATACCTCCAAATTTAGAAATTTAGAAATTCTAGAAATAATATTTGCAATATTTTGTAATTCTAATTTGATGTAGAATCCTTATTTCTCCAACCTTAATAATTTTGCAAATATTTAATTGGTTTTGTAAACTACAATATGTAATTTTTACAAAACTCAAATATAAACTTCAAATTCTAGAAAATGCTCTTCAAAAATATAATTATAGGCTTCAAAATAATAATTTGATTTTCTAAGGTTATAAAAATGCTTATCTCTCCACTTTTACTTTTAATAAACTTTGACCTTAGAATATATTCCCTTCTTATTCCTCCTATCAATATAAAACTTTAATATATGGTAAAATGCTATGGTAAATACCTCGAATATTCAGGCACTCTTTGTTGGTCTTGCTGGGTGCTTATCTCTCTGGTCAAACTTGCTTGGAATGCTATGTATGACTCTTCAAAGATGCTTTGACCTTCTTTAATGCTTCTCCTCTTGCATTTGCTATGTAAGACGCTGGAAAAACTGCTATATTAATACCTCTATGGCTATATGAGCACTTCACCTTTCTTTGGATGTGTGCCATGTGGTGTAGATGTTATTTGACTCCTTTTCTTCCTTCTTGGTGGTGCTAACATTCATGAATAGAATAAAGTGGACACTTGTCACTTTCTTTCTTGCAACTTGGGAGTTACATAGTCTTCTTGAGTGCTTGGATAATAATGAAGAATGTTTGAATGTTTGAGTGCTCTTTTCTCATGAAGAGTTACATTCAACCTTATGCACCAACTTCTATATTTAGTGCCAAGTGGATATATTCCCTTATTTTGGAAGATACAAGTGTAATAAAATCTTTGTGCATGCACTCTTTTTCCAAACGTATGGATTGTAAGGCTTTTGAATGCCTTTGCTCTTCCCAAACTTATTCTTGCTCCTTGTAAAACATATTCTAGCTTCTTGAAAACGTATTCTTGTTGGAGTTTCTCCTTCCTTTGGATGATGGTGGACTTTCTCATGGATGGCTTCAACCAAAGACCTTCTTGTATGCTTCAATGGTGGCCCTATGGTAATCACTATGGTAGTTTATTTTTCTTCTTTGATAATGCACCCTGTATTTTCTTTCTCTTGTAATATGCCCTATTTTGAATGGCTGTAATAGTAATTTTGTAGGTTGTGGATGACGTTCTCTACCTTCTTGGGCTGGCCAAAACTTGAGCCTAATGGCTTCTCTTTCTTATGCTCTTTTGCTGGTGCTTTTTCCTGCAAGTGGGTGGACGTATGATGAAGTATTTGCCCCCTTGTAATCTACTGCTGAATGGTGCTTTATATAGTGGTGGTTTTCACCACTTCCTTGGTGGTTTTCTATACCACTCCCAACTATAAATATGGTGTTTTTAAACACCTAAAATATTCCCAAATTTGGATCTCTTTTCCTTTTCAAAATTTGTTGTACTTTGAGGGTTATTTTCCCTCACAAACGTAGAATATTTTGCTTCTTCTTTCACTTTAAAATTCAGCATATACTAACACTTATAACTCCTTTAATAAATCAATCTAATTCTGCTATAATATTTCAAATTTCTCAGATAATAAAGTGGTTCTATCCCACTAATCAATGTTAAATAAATCTGATTTTCTCTTATTAAAAAACAACATATAATCAACTTCTTATCACTCCAATTAAACTTGTAATTTTGTTGTTATAATATGCAATTTTTCTATAAAATCAATGGTGTGAAATAGTGTCCTTTATTAGCTTAATTACACCTTAAAATCCTTCTTTTAGATAGCTCTAAATAGCTTCAATAATTGATGCTTTAAACTCTTGATAAACTCCTTTAAAAAATCTGCAATAGTAATCTATATGGCATCAATTTTACACACATTTTTGTAGCTTCTTCCTTCGTAGCTTACTGTCTTGTATTTTTTGGATTTTCACCCTTAAATTTGCTATTAGTAGATCCTTCAATTTGCAGCAATAATGGCTGCCTCAAATCTTGCTTTATTGTCTTTTAAACAGGTGCTTTCTTCTCCTTTAAACAGGTGCTTTCTTCTCCTTCAAACATGTGCTTTCTTCTTCTTCAAATAGGTGCTTTCTAACTTTGATTTTTACAGCTTCAAATGCTGTCCAAATGCACTCCAAATCTGCAATCAACCTCCTTCGTAGGTTCTTCTACTAATCCTTATGCTTTTCTGTCCAAAGCTATCTCAAATATTTCCCAAAGCTTCTTTAAAATGCAACTAATTTTGTTCTTACAATGCTGCCCAAAAATGCAGCTTAAACACCTTCTAATTGTTATTCCAAAATCTGATTTGATGAAGTTTACTAACCTTAAAATTTTCTGCTCTCTTTGCTATCAAGCCTTCTCTTAGTTGGCTATCCAAATATTCCTTGAAAGCTTCTCCAAAGCTTTTCAATCTGCAACTTTCTGCTTCTACTTTTTGCAGTCCTTTTCCTTTCAAATTTTCTTCTAAAAATCAACAACTTGTGCTTTTACAAATTAGCCTACAAAACTTGTGTGGCTATCTTCAAATTTCTCAAATTTGTGGCTTTTGTAGTCTTCTTGCTTTATTTTGACTTCTTGCTAAATTATGTCTTCAAATCTGACCTCTTTCTCTATCTTCTTTCTCAAGAATCTGAATGTCTTGAGTTCTTCAAAATCTTCTTCAAATTTGACAAACTTCTTGCCAAATCCTTTTCCTTGTGGGCTTGTTGTTGGATGGTGACAATTGTCCCAATTTATTTTTGTCAGGTACTCTTTCTGCTTGTAATATTCTACCATGAAC
Source organism: Wollemia nobilis (assembly GCA_028583015.1). Lineage (NCBI taxonomy): Eukaryota > Viridiplantae > Streptophyta > Pinopsida > Araucariales > Araucariaceae > Wollemia > Wollemia nobilis. Next base: position 1,682,992 of record JAQPPZ010017169.1, read on the forward strand.
TCTACTTCAACTCTTCTCCAATGGTAGTTGCTTCAACTTCTTCAATAAGGCCTTTATGTAGCCTTCTTTTCTTCTTCAAAATCTTCTTTAGACCTCTAATCTTGGGTCTTCAAATTCTGCAGCATTCAAATCTATTTTTCAATGAAACCTTACCTTGGTTTCTTCAATTTTCCACTATGGGAAATTCTTCAATGAGATCTCTTTCTAGATCTCCAAAATCTGCAATAGGACTTTCAATAGTCCTTCTATCTTCAGTCTTCAATATTCAATTTGTTGCTTCAATCTGCAATAGGACTTTCAATAGTCCTTCTATATTCAATATTCAATATTCTTCAATAGCATTCAATAAATCTTCAATATGCTACTTCAATCTACAATAGGACTTTCAATAGTCCTTCAATATTCAATCTTCCAATATTGGAAGTTCTTCAATATGACCTCTCTTAGGGTCTCTTCAATCAACAGTCTTGCAATGAGAACCTCTCCTTGGTTCTTCTCAATATTCAATTAGGGCCTTCTTCTTGGACCTCCTTCAATGTCTATTTTCTACAATAGAACTTGAGCAACAATAATATATTCAAAGTTCCAGAAATAATAATCTTCACTAGCTATAACTAGTGGAATCAAATCAATGTTGAATCCTAGTCTTCACAGGTGTTCCTTCAACCTTGTGGAAATATTCTAGCCAATCAATAATTTGGAATCTATATTCTTTCAATCAATCAAATTTATCAATAGGACCTCTTCTAAGGGTCTCTAAATCTTCAATATCAAGGTCTGTCTTCAAGACCTGTAAATTTTCTTCTATTTCGATTTTGCTCTTGGAATAGGTAAATCTTTAACTTTCACTAGTTTTCTTTCAACCTAGTGAGAAATGCTATCTTCTCTAGTTTTCTTTTCCAGAGGTAATTTTCTTTTATCTTCTCTAGATTCTCTTTCCAGAGGTAATTTTCTTTATCTTCTCTGGTTTCTCTTTCTAGAGGTAATTTTCCTTTATCTTCTTTGGTTTCTCTTTCTAGAGGTAATTTCTTTTATCTTTACTGGTCTCTTCTTAACCAGTAGAAATTTCCTTCCTTCCAATCTATATAATAACTTCTATCAAACAATATCAAAGCCAACAACTTTTGCAAGGGGTAGGTCCAAAGGCGTGTCTGGTTTGCAAAAATGCAGCAATGGTGTTGAATGATGAAAAACTAGAATAGTTTCTAGTGGCTCTCTCAATTCCTATCTAGACCTATTGTGGCTAGATCTACCATGGATCTGATACCACTATTATATTTTAATGAATAACCACTCAATAATATGACCACTAAATCAATAATACTCAACTCAATATGAAGGAAATAATAATGCTAAGCAAATAAGCTTATATTCAGAATATGAAATAACTCCAATATTGCTAATGGCAAATGCTGAAAAATACAATAAACTCTTATTGAATAAAAGACCTCAAATACATCATATTACATCACCTTCCATTGCTCCATGGGTGATGTCCCATCTCTTGATCTTCCCTTTGTGATACTCTATTCTATTACAATTGCACATCCATATATAGGATGGAATGTGACTCTTCATATGGTGTTTCTTGGCCCTCACTCTTCCTATGACTCTTCATATTCCTATTCTAATGACACATGTACATAGGGACAACTATGCACATTTACATTGCCAAAATATCATTGCACACTTGTGCATTTATTACATTGCATAAAGTAAATACTTTCATCCTAATCTAAGACACTCTTTCCTAATCTATAGATGTACCCATGGTGGTACATTGTCATGTACCAAATAATGTAATATATTCCAACATATTAAAGGAGAAGAGATTATAATATTTGCTAAAAGGATATATTAAGAAAGGAAATTTATTAAATAAGGATTGGAGAAATTTAAAAGAGATCAAATTAAAATTTTGAGGAAGCTATTAACTAAAAGGAAGTAGAATTAAATAAAATAATGCATAATTAATTTATGGAGAAGAATATATTGGAAGAATTTATATTATTTGAAGCAGTTTTAATTAATGTGAGCATTTTTTTTTTGAGAACAAGGGGTTGTACTTAGGTTCCCCACCTTTGGAAAATCACAACTCTCTTCTTTAGAGCTTATTATTTTACAAATAAAATCAATTCTTATCCCGATTGCATTGTTATAGCTAGATACCTACATCATATTTCATAAAATGTCCAAATTCTTGATTTTCATTTTCTAGATCTTCTTTAATTTTGTATGTGAATACAAATGTTCTAGAATTCAACATCATTCTTCTTGACATTTTCTACAAAATCCTTCACAAAACCGAAACTTCACCTCTATTTTCTATGCATTGCATCTTAGTAGAGTAATATTTCCAAAACATCACATTATCATAGTCTACTTTACCAGATTTGGATTGCTAGTTTCCTTCCTAAAGCATAAGTGCAACCACAAAAATTATAATAAATAGTTTATATGAAAACACATTAATGTTATAAAATAAAGCAAATATTACCAATGGAAAATATTAAAGTAAATCTCAATCATTATTTGATTTAGGTAGTCAACATTTTCCTATCAATTTTAGCTAAATTTACTACTTCCTCTAACTATGGAAAAGAGAATTTAACTTCATTATCCTCAATTAAGACCCCTCTATTGGCTATCATTTCTACATATTTGTTTCCTTCCATTAATGTATGTGTAAACCTGATTTATTCAAACTCTATAGCAAGGTCTTATATTTCCACAATAATCTCTTGTATGTTCCATGGAGCCTTTGCTTTCCTCAAAATTGGATTTATTACTAAATTGGATTTATTACTATTAATGAATCACCTTCCATCCATACTATATTTTATTTCATTTATTTGTATATTTTTAATCCTTCCAAAGCTTCCCAAGCTTCAACTTCATTATTTGTCTTAAATCAACTATTGAAAGTTAATGAAATTAAATCTCTCCTCCTCCTATTGGTCCTAGATTTACTTTAGATGCTTCATCAAAATTAAATTTAACCAATTCCACTCCTAATAGTTTTCACTTTATATTATTTTCCTTCTTTTTTTTCTCTTATACCAACATCATAATTCCATTTGATGACTTGAATCCATCTATCAAGGCTCTCTATTTCCATATTAGGGATTGTGTTAGCTTTTGGTGAAGTATGCTATGAGAAATGACAATCATAGGATTAAGAAAATATGAAGGAGATAAATTTTGAAATGACTAAAGTATACTATAAATAGAAATGACAAAAATAATACAATGCAGCTATGGAGAAAATGAGCACTCCATGAATATATGCTAAATGACTCCATTGTACTCCATCACCAATGGAGTTTACCTTCTACTCTATTATTTTCTACTGTGTTATACAATCACTTACTATGAGGTCCTTTATATATGAAGATGGGTTCCTTGGCCAACACTCTACCTAGTTGTACAAGGGGACACCTTGCACATTACAATTTGCACATTGATACTTGTGCATTTATTAAATTGCTTGAAGTAACTAGCTAACTTCCCCCTAAAGTAATATCCTACTCTAACTTTGTACCATAGGTGGTACATTTACATGAACCAAATGATGTAATATACTTTAACACCCCCTATATTACATTATTTTGGTATTGAAGACTTTAGTATTCAATATGGATCTTCTTCCTGGCGAATGACCTTCAACTTGATCAAGGATATTGTCCTCTTCTATCCATCCTCCTTTGTGAGTGTCTTCATTTGGTTATGTTTCTTCCTCATATTGTATATGGTTGAGTAGAGCATGGTGTTGTTGTTCTCTCATATTTTTTATTTTGATTCTACTATGCTTTCTTTTATAATGTAGAGGCTCTTCATTATCTCTAACCTATTTCTCAAGATGTGTGTTAGTATTATTTTGAAATACAATAATCTCTTGTGAGGTTTCTAGGATATATGTATTTCCATGGATTGTTCCTGTAGCTTCTATCTCTCTTTGGTTCATGATAAGACATGTATTGATTCCATTCATATATCTGAATTGACTGTCCAATTAATTTCTACTAACTTGCTTACTAAAATGAGATTGAATATTTTTTTTTTGGTAAGTAAGAGAATATTTATGATTAACACCGGGTTTTAACTGGTTGACCCAAAACCATTTTACAAAATAGGGTCCACTGACCAACTGGACAAAGGCCAAGCCCTAAAAGTTTAAACTGATAACAAAAAGTGCCAAGACCTACTCTTCCAATAGAATACAACCAAACTAAACTATGGAAGCCTAATATTATGGCCATCAGAAAAGAAAGACGCACAATAGAACTAACAAAGACAAAATCCACTTTGAGCCTTCCAATCTAAAATTTTTCATTATCTATCACCATTGAGACCGCATGAGGAAGATTTTCAGTCCACGTGATCAAATTTTTTGCTACAATGCCTTCATTTTCCAACCTATCAGCTGCCATGTTTGCTTCCCGAAAGGTATGCAAAATTATGGCCTCATGTCGATCATGAATTAGAGCCCTTGCTTCGTGGATGTAATCATAAAATCTCCAAGGAGCTCTCTTAGTGTTCTTTAGAAGATTTATAATAATAAGAGAATCACCTTCCACCAACAGTTTCCTTGAATAATTCTCTACCACCTTGAGGCTCCTCCAAACTGCCCTCGCTTTAGCCACATTGTTAGTTTGAGCTCCAAGATGTTCAGCAAAAGCTACAAGCACCTCACCCTTGTGGTCTCTAAGTAAGCCACCAGCCCCAGCTTCACCTGGGTTGCCCCTAGATGCCCCATCAAAATTTAACTTAATCCACCCTAGGGGGGGTGGGGTCCATGTGATCATGGTTCTAGGACAGACTTGAGGATGATTGAGGCCATCAGGGAGAGGTAAGTTTAATGACTAGCCTAATGAAGCTTCAAAATGATTTGGAGGTCTAGATGCTGCAGGCACTAAACAAGCATTCTCATTAGCATATACTAAAAATTTTGACAGGACAGAGGATGACTGAGAAACCTTATCCAAGAAGGCCCGACGATTCCTTTCCAACCATATCTACCACAAGTAGTGATGAAGGCAGATCTTCCACATATACCTAAGATGCCTATTCAAAAAGGGATAAGGCCACTAGACAAATAAGTCAAAAATGGACTGAGGATGGACCCAATAAATATGAAACACTTGTAACAGACCTAACAAGATTGAGACAGAAAAATTACAATACAGAAACAAATGATCAATAGACTCCCACTCAGACATACAAAGATAACACCTATTAACAATAGTCACACCTCTTTTTATTAAGTTATCCATGGTGAGGATCTTATTTTGGATGGCCAGCCATGCAAAAAACCCAACCTTCGAAACAATGCTTTTGGGCCAAACTTCCAAGTGAGGGAAAGTAGGTTCATCATTATCAATAAGCATCAGATAAGCAGTCTTGACAGAAAATGAGATTGAATATTAATCTAGGAATATACAATACATTTTGTAGCAGAAAGTTTAGGAATAATTTTTTTTTTGTTACACATCCATATCCATGTATTGAATAAGTATTGTTATCTATAATTCTTAGTTTGTAACCATTAGTAATTTCAAGACATTCAAACCATTGTAGATTTTCTATCATGTGATGACTAGCTCCTGAGTCAATGTACCACATATTCTTCTACTTAGAATTGTTCATGCTAGAATTATTTTTGTATTTGTGGCATGATGTATTATGTGTGTCTTGTTCTTGTATCTTTGCAAGATGGTATGTTTTTGTTTCCATCGAAGTGTGAATATCCTTAGTGTATGAAGTGTAGTATTCTACTTGTTTCTTCAATATCTATAGAATACTATATCTTTCTCGAGTAGATTAATAAAACCTTTCTTGGATTTAGGTTTTCTTTTTGTAGGATTCCTTATGTCTCCCTAGTTGTTAGATTATGCTATATGATTGATAAAGTGCTTTTGGAAGTAATAGTTCAATCTTGAGTTGATTTTGTAATGTTTTGTAAGTAACAATAATCAACTTTTATTACACCTTATTTCTCCTATTGAACTAAGCACTTTCTAATTTGAAGAAGTTCTCAAAGTTGGATTTATTTTACCCCTTTAATGTGTTTATGAGACAAGTATATCAATTGATTCCAACCCTTGATAATATTTAATGAAATTCTTTCTATATCCCTTGATATTAATAGTTTAATGTTTCTAAATTCCAATAATTTATTTTGGTGTAGTATTCCTTATAACTCCCTAATTTGGAATATTAGAAAACAATAATATTTGCAATAATAGGGTTTTAATTTCCTAAGTAGAAACCCTTATATCTCCAATATTTATTATTTGCAAATATGTAAATGTTCTTGAAATAGGCTTGCTTAATATGTTACTAATGCTTGATGAATGCTTTGCAATAGTAAATGAATTATATCCTTATAACTCCAATGTCACTTAGACTTAAAGCAAGCAAATTTAATATGAAATTTACCTTAGTAATCTTTGTGGCTCAATATGACCACTAACGACTTTGTGGCTCAACATATCCATTGATGGCTTAGTAATCCTTGTATTCGTTGATGGCTTAGTGATTCTTGTGGCTCAATGTATTTGCTGACCATTGGTGTAGGGAATTTAATGCTTTTCTGGACGTCACTGGCACTAGTATCCTTCTTGAATGGATCTTGGTCAAAGTATTCTCCAATCGAAGAGCATTGGAGTTGTTGGTAAATGATAGGTCATTAATGCAAGCTATAGTATTGCTTACACTCCTCTTGAATGGTGCACAAGCTCCTTTCTTGAATTAGCTTCTTGCTATGAATATGCTTCTACACCCTTCAATGCTTGACCATGCTTTTGACTTTGATGATTCTCCTTCCAAGTTGAATGCTTTAAATAGCATGAATTCTTCTTCAAATTTTGGACAAGTGGCAATTAGGAGTTACAATAAATATGGACGTTGAGATTCTTCCAATGCTCATTCCCTTTTGTAATGATAGCAATGATTTGTAACCTCCTAATGATTTAGTAACCATTCGAAGGAAGGAGTTCAAGTATTCTTTGAGCATTGAGGAATGAAGTGGTGCTTGGTGTGTTCCTACCAAGTGGCACTACATGCACACTCTCCCTCCAATATTCTATAGCTCATATATTCCTTGCTAGCAAATGCTCTTGATAATGCTTTCTTTCTAAGCCAATGTATTTGTTGTATGGGTGGCTCCAACTGGTGATGAGGAATGATTCTATGGCACTCCAATGGTGGTCTTATGGAAAACCAAGGGTTGATGTGAGTGCTTCTCTTTGGAAGACATCTTCTCCTAACTACGTCTTTGGTATAACACCTTTTAGCTTTGCTTTTTGATACTTTCAGTATGCTACCTTTGTTATTGTAGATGACTGTGTGCTAGCTCCTTGTTCCTTCTTTAATAATGTTGTTATATCCACATTGATGGCTATGCTATAGAAACATAGATGATAATCACCCTTTATGTTGTCTCTTTTCTCATAGATGTTGATCGATAATGGCCTTCTTGTATTGGCCTTAATGTTATAGGTGGATGCTTGTTCTAGGCACTCAAACCTGTGTCTTTAGATACCTCAAAATGTGAGCCCTTTGGTGGCTCTTTTCTTCTACTCGAACTCAACCCTTATTCCTATTGAGTTGATGGTCGTGCTTGTGAATCTTGATCTAGCTTCTCTTCTACCTCCGTTGACGTGCAAGCAATGTAAAACACCTATTGTTTTTGTGTCTTGTGACACTCAATACTTCTGACCTATTTTAGAGGTATATGGTGCTCCAATGTATTATAAATAAGAGAACTTATTTTGCACCACAGCTTAGTGTATTCTTTGTCTCTTTTAGATGCTATTTCCTTCTCTATTATGAAGGCTCCTCACTTATAGCTTGAGGAATTTTGATGCTTTCTTCTAGCTTCTTAGATATGGCCTTTACTTGCTCTTATTCTATTGAGAGCAGTGTATTGTTACCTTTATTTTTAGACAACACTAATTTCTAACTCTTTTGCTTGGATAGTTTAATAAGAATAGATCCAAGCTAATATGCCTTTTTGGAAGTAGAAATTTCTGCACTTACTCTTTTAATGAAACTCTAAGTGCACCTTGAATCTGAGATTCACCAAGTCTCGATTTGTAGCTTCCTTCAAGGATTTAATGGTGGCTTCTTTTGGCCATGAAATGCTGCAGGTTTTGTGCACTAGATAGTGTCTCTAGACACTTTGATAGTATGTTGGTTTTTGTGCCCTTGATATTAACAATCAAAAAACACAAAATAATCCTTTGAGAGTAACTAGTTTAATGAACAACTAGTATAGTGCAATGAATCAATAAAACCTCTAATTTAATGCACTTTAATTCTCACCTTATTTCTCCTGTAAATAAGCTCTCAAAGTAGTTTCTAATGCACTTAATAATATTTGCAACTCTTAAGAGTAATTATAATGAACCCTTAAGTAATCTGCAATTCTTCACTACAATTAGTTTGTAGGATGTAGTCTTCTTGCTTTCTAAATAGATAATAGGTAGATGATATATTTATTTCTTTCAAAATACATCCAACTCCTATTTTAATGTGCAAATATATCTTAAAATGAACTCTCCTTTTTGCACTTTCTTGAAGACTATAAGCCCTTTTTTTTTGCAACTTTAATCCAAATATGGTGCTTAATGATATTTGATAATGAACCCTAATTTAAAGTTCAACTAATTGCACCCAAGTTGCTTACCTTTAATGGCTTATGTAGATGATGTAGATCTTGGTGTTTAGATTCACCAAGTTGCTGCCTTGTGATGAATGAATTTCATAGCTTCTTGTTGGCTGTCCAAAATAACTTCTTGCTTCACCAAAACGTGGTCTCGAACCTTCTATCTTGAGCCTAGGATTTGGTGGCTTGATCCTCCAAGTGATATTCTATTTTCTATTGTAGATTCAGAAAACTTCTTACCTCTAAAATGTGCCTTCTTGCTATGAGAGGTAATCTCCAAATATCTTGGATTTGGTAGGCTTCTTCTATCTGAATCCTCCTTCAATCTTCTTGTTGAATTCTGACTTCAAACAGGGTCTTCTTCTCAAGATTCTGAATATCTTGAGGTCTTCACTGGATTCTGCCTTCTCTCTTGGGCTTATTGTTGGATGGTGATAATTGTCCCAAGTCCTTCACTATCAAGAGCTTCTCCTTGGTAGTGGATTTCTCCAATGAGTTCTTCTAGGAACTCCTTTGATGATGCTTCTACAAGTTCTGCAACAAGGCTCTCCAAGCCTTTTCCTTGTTTCTCCTGGAGACCTCTCCAAGGTCTTTAATCTTGCAGCTTCTCTGGTCTTCTAAATGAGACCTTTTCTTCAATATTCTCCTTCTGGAAGTGTTGGTGATGAGATATTCTTCTTGGATCTCTAAATTTTGCTGCTTCTTTGATCAGGAATAGGACTTTGCTAGTCCCTCTCTATCTCTTCCAAGATTGGAATTTTTCCAATGAGATCTTCTATGGATATCTTCAGCTTCTTCTAGAACAGATATTCAATCTGCTATTTCCAATGGGGTATTTTCTTAGACCTTTTTAACTTCACTAGTTATTCTTGAAACTAGTGGTATGAGTTCTATGTTGAGTCCTAGTCTTCATAGTCTTGTGGAAAGACTCTAGCTAATCTATAATTCATAGTCTCTAATGGAGATCACCAATATCCTATTTTGAGGACTCTTCTCTGGAGTCTTCTTCTAGAACTCTTCTATGGATTCTTCTTCAGGAACTCTTCTCTAGAGTCTTCTTCAGAACTCTTCTCTAGAGTCTTCTTCTAGATTAAGGCTATTGTGGCCTTTTCTTCTGGATCAAGGCTTCTATGGCCTTTTCTTCTGGATCAAGGCTTCTATGGCCTTTTCTTTTGGATCAAGTCTTCTATGGAATTTTATTTAGATGCAAGGCTTCTATGGCCTTTTCTTATACAATGTGAAGTTTTTCAATCTAGCAATGGAGATCTCCAATCTCCAAACTTCACCAAGACTCTTCTCCTAGAGTATTTTCTACAATATATTTTCTGCAAAAAAGAACTAATCTCTACATGAGGAAAGCACATAGACTTTCAGGCAATGAAGGTGAAATCCTTCTCTATCTATTGTAGGAAGTGTCCCAACTTTTGAGAGTTAATTTTTTACAACAAAAAACTTTAGACAGTAATCAACATGAAAAATCTAGATCTATAAATAGTCTTCACTAGTTGATTCGTCAAACTAGTGGGATGAATGTTGAGTCCTAGTCTTCACGAGTTTTTTACAACTCTGTGGAAAGACTCTAGCCAAATGTGATCTCAGTATTTTTGGAACTGAGATTTACTTCAGTACTTATGACTCTCCCTAGTCCTATCTGTATTCACTATGGCTCTGATACCACTATTAGCTTTTGATGAAGTATGCTACGAGAAATGGCAATCATAGGATTAAGAAAATATGAAGGAGAGTAATTTTAGAATATGATTGAAGTATACTATAAATAGAAATGATAAAAATAATACAATGCAACTATGGAGGAAATGAGCACTCCATGAATATATGCTAAAGGACTACATTGTACTCCATCACCAATGGAGTTTACCTTCTACTCTACTACTACCTACTATGATATGTAATCACTTACTATGAGGCCCTTTATATAGGAATATGGGTTCCTTGGCCAACACTCTACCTAGTTGTACAAGGGGACACCTTGCACATTACAACTTGCACATTGACACTTGTGCATTTATTACATTACTTGAAGTAACTAGCTAACTTCCCCCTAAAGTAATCTCCTACTCTAACTATGTACCATAGGTGGTACATTTACATGACCCAAATTGATGCAGGAGCATCCAGTGGTAGCAGAACAAATCGTGCAGCAAAAGAAATAAAACAGTGACAAAAAGAGAAAAAAACAAAAAAAATTCTAAGTGTGAAATGTGTCGCGATATCGCGACATAAAAGATGTCGCGATATCGCGACGTATTTTAAACATTGCCCCAAGTGCTGTAAAGTGTCGCGATATCGCGACATAAAAGTTGTCGCGATATCGCGATGAACTTATACAAAGGGAAAAGCAAATTGCAAAGTGTCGCGATATCGCGACATAAAAGTTGTCGCGATATCGCGATGAACTTGAACAAAGGGAAAAGCAAACTGCAAAGTGTCGCGATATCGCGACATAAAAGTTGTCGCGATATCGCGACTCACTTGAACAATGGCAAAAGCAAACTGCAAAGTGTCGCGATATCGCGACATAAAAGTTGTCGCGATATCGCGACGAACTTGAACAAAGGCAAGGGTAAAACGCCAGTGTCGCGATATCGCGACATAAAAGTTGTCGCGATATCGCGACGAACTTTGAGCAGAGGTTAAAGCAAATAAAAGTTGTCGCGATATCGCGACGAACTTTGAGCAGAGGTGAAAGCAAATGAAAGTGTCGCGATATCGCGACATAGAAAGTGTCGCGATATCGCGACAAGTTTAAACAAAAGCCGCGGGCAAAGGAAAGTGTCGCGATATCGCGACACATTGGCAAACAAGGACAAAAGCCGAAAAAGTGTCGCGATATCGCGACATGTTGGCAAAGAACGACCAAAGCCAGAAAAATGTCGCGATATCGCGACAGATGGACTAAAGGGAAAAAGTGTCGCGTTTTCGCGACCCGACTAGGAGAGAGAAGGGCGGGTTGAAGAGATGTCGTGATATCGCGACATGCTACTTTTTCATGGACCGTTACAAAACGACATTTGACAGTTCTAGAAGTCGTTATGGCAGTTCCAGGGGACCGTTGCAGCGGTTACAGGGATAGTTACGAACGGCGGTTGCAGCAAGAACCTATCATTATAAAAAGAGATTGTTCGAAGGATTGAGGAGGCTGGAAAGACGAAGATTAAGACTGCGAATTTATTTTCTTTCTGTACTTTGTAAATCTTTCCATGTTCTTTGAATAAAATCTAGTTTTCTCTTGCTGTTAAATTTGGCTCCCCATCAAGTGGTATCAGAGCGAGAAGATTCTGAGTGTGTAAGTAGAGCGTCGAACGTGAGGCAACTTGCACCAGGATCTGGGGTTAAGGGTTCTGAGAAGAAGTGAAGAAGAATGCCACCGCGAAGAAATCATGGTGCTGGAAGGAACGTGGTTCCTGAAGGAGACTTCCGAGCATTGCAGAGGCAAGTGCAGGCCCTGCAGGAAGAATTGCGAAGAGGAGTAGAGCCAAGAGGAGAAGACCAGAGCGATGATGAAGCTTGCGGAGTTGATGACCCATCAGAAGAAGAAGAAGAAGCAATGAGTGTTGCAGAATCTCGAATGATTAAAGCCATTTCTCAAATTGGGAAAAGGCCGAAGATAGACGTATCCACATATTCTAGAAATTTAAATCCATAAGAGTTGATTGACTGGATCAACGATATGGAGGAGTATTTCGAATATGAGGAGGTTGAAGATCCAAATCGGATAAAATTTGCAAGAACAAAGTTGAAAGGCCATGCTGGCATATGGTGGAAAGGAGTGCAGCTAGAACGAAATCGAAGAGGAAAAGAAAAGATCACCAGGTGGGATCGAATGGTTGAAAAGCTGAAACGGCAGTTTATTTTAGCAGATTACGAATTAGATCTGCTGAGAAAAATGTAGAGTTTGCGACAGTCCAGCAAGTCTGTTAAAGAATATACAGAGGAGTTTTTTAAAATTTCCATCAGAACCGGCCATACAGAGGCAAATAAAGAGAGAGTAGCCCGTTACATTAATGGGTTGAGAACCAACGTGCAAGAAGAATTGAGTTTGGTTCGAATGAGCACCATTGAAGATGCTTACCAGTTTGCTCTGAAGGTGGAAGAGAAACTGAATCGAAGATTTGACAGTAAACAGAGAGGAAGAGGTCGTGGTGGAAGAACTGGTGGAAGAACCAGTGGAGGTAAATATGACGACCAGAAGAAGACTGGTGAAACAAGCAATCACCAGGAACAGAAAGAAGAGAATACCTACCGCCCCCATCAGAATAATGATTATCAAAGGGGACGAGGTAGAGGTGGACGTGGATATGGAAGAGGAAGATTTCGTGGAACCTGCTTCAATTGCGGGGAAGAGGGGCATCGATCATATGAGTGTCCCCAACACCAAGAGGCACCGAATAGAAGGCCTGAAGCAAATGCTCGAGCTGCGGTCGTTGAGGATGGTGTTGAATCCGAGCACTCTGAAGAAGCAGAGCGAGGAGAAGTGATGATCACAAGGAGAACCTTGTTGAACGAAGAGAGGGAACCAGACCAACGAAAAATCCTGTTTCGCACGAGGTGCAAATGTTCAGGTAAAATCTGTAATATTATTATTGATAATGGTAGTACAGATAATTTGGTCTCTCGAGGATATGGTGACTAAGTTAAAGCTAGAAAGAAGGCAGCACCCGCATCCATACCGGATTGCGTGGTTGCAGAAGGACCATAGAGCATTGGTCAGTGAACAATGCTTGGTCAAGTTTCAAATTGGAAGATACCAGGATGAGGTCCTGTGTGATATTTTGTCGATGGATGCTTGCCATTTGTTGCTGGGAAGACCATGGCAATTTGATAGACGTGCGGCGCATGATGGGCATGCAAATACCTATTCCCTGACAAAATATGGAGTGCGCCACAAACTGAAGCCATTGAAGGAGGTTGAGGAAAAGGTATGCAATAATGCTAGAATTTGTTTAGTAGATGGCAAAAAATTTTTGGATGGTCTAAAGAGGGATTCAATGTGTTATGCATTAATTCCTACTGTAAAGAGAGAAGAAACTACTGACATTCCAGCAGAAGTTGAACATTTGTTAGCAGAATTTCTTGATATTATATCAGACAATGTGCCTGAGGGTTTGCCGCCAATGAGGAAGATTAGTCATCAGATTGACTTAATGCCAGGATCTAGCTTACCCAATAAGGCCACCCATAGAATGTCTCCTATAGAGAATGAAGAGTTGAACCGACAGGTTCATGAGTTGTTGCAGAAGGGATTGATTAGAGCAAGTTTGAGTCCCTGTGCAGTACCTACAGTACTAGCACCAAAGAAGGGTGGAGAATGGAGAATGTGCACTGATTCGAGGGCCATTAACAAGATTACCATTAAGTATCGATTTCCATTACCTAGAATGGACGATATAATGGACTGTTTGAGTGGAGCTAAATACTTCACTAAGATTGATTTAAAGAGTGGATATCATCAGATACGTGTTCGAGAGGGTGACGAGTGGAAGACAACCTTCAAAACCAAAGAGGGTTTGTATGAGTGGTTAGTTATGCCATTTGGATTAACTAATGCACCCAAGTACATTCATGAGGCTGATGAATGAGGTATTGCAAGACTTCTTGGAAAAGTTCGTGATAGTTTATCTGGATGATATTTTAATTTTTAGTAAAACATTGGACGAGCATTTGATGCATGTTCGGATAGTTTTTGAAAAGCTGCGAGAGGAGCAGTTGTTGATAAATTTAAAGAAGTGCAGTTTTGTACAGAAAGAGTTGATATACCTGGGATTTGTCATCTCAGAGGAGGGTCTGAAAATGGATCCTGAGAAGGTGAAGGCTATCATTGAATGGCCTACCCCAAGGAATGTAACGGAGGTAAGATCATTTCATGGTCTTGCAAGTTTCTATAGAAAATTTATTAGAAACTTTAGCAGTATTTGTGCACCCCTAACAGAAACTATGAGAGGGGATAAGAAAGAATTTAAGTGGACTGCCAAGGCAGGTACCAGTATGGACATATTGAAGAAGAAAGTGACAGAACAACCCATTCTGGCACTTCCAGATTTTAATAAAGTGTTTCAGGTTGACTGTGATGCCAGTGGCAGTGCCATTGGAGCTGTATTGAGCCAAGAAGGTAAACCTCGTTGCATACTTTAGTGAAAAATTAAATGATGCTAGAAAGAAATACTCTGTTTATGATCAAGAATTCTATGCTATCATTCAGGCTCTTAAGAAATGGAGACATTATTTGCTAGCCAAGGAATTTGTTTTATATATCGACCATCAAGCTTTACAGTATATAAATAGTCAAGGTAAACTTAACCAGTGACATTTGAAGTGGGTTGAATTCCTGTAGAGTTATACCTTTGTCCTGAAGCATAGAAGTGGCAAATCTAATAGAGTTGCAGATGCCTTGAGTAGAAGGCATAATTTGTTGATAGAAATGAGAGTGGAAGTTGTTGGGTTTGATGAACTTAAGAGTTTATACCCAGAGGATCCAGATTTCGCAGAGGCATGGAAGGCATGTTTGTCTCCTACTACTGTGGATCGCACTAAGTGGTTGGATTTTATGATCCAAGATGGGATGTTATTTCGAAAGAACCAGTTGTGCATTCCTAGAAGTTCCATGAGGGAAAATCTGATCAAAGAGAAACATAGCGGAGGACTAGCAGGACATTTTGGTCGAGATAAGACCATTGCTCTCGTTAGTGAGAATTACCATTGGCCACAGTTGCAGCCGGATGTGACCAAATTTGTGCAGGGTTGTAGAGTGTGCCAGATGGCGAAAGGAGTAAGCCAAAATACAGGAATGTATCAGCCATTGCCTGTACCAGAGAGACCATGGGAGGACATCAGTATGGATTTTGTTCTTGGTCTGCCAAGGACACAACGCGGAAATGACGCCATTTTTGTTGTCGTTGATAGGTTTTCAAAGATGGCCCATTTTATTCCATGCCAGAAGACAAGTGATGTTGTTCATATTGCAGGCTTGTTTTTCAAGGAGGTAGTACGACTTCATGGTCTACCCCAAAGCATTGTCTCGGACAGAGATACCAAATTTGTGGGTTATTTCTGGCGAACTCTGTGGAAGAAGCTGAAAATAGAATTGAAGTTCAGTTCTGCGTACCACCCGTAGACTGATGGACAGACCAAAGTAGTCAATAGAAGTTTGGGTAACCTTCTACGATGTCTGGTAGGAGATAAACCCAAGGGATGGGATCTGATTTTACCGCAGGTAGAGTTTGCTTACAATAATTTTGTCAATCGTAGTACTGGTAAATCCCCATTCCAGATAGTGCATGGGAAAAGCCTGAGAAACGCTTCTGAGTTGAGGCCGATAGATAAAGGAGAAAAGCGCAGTGCTAAAGCTGATGACTTTGCAGCACATATGAAGAATTTACATGAAGAAGTCCAGCAGCATATCAGTAAAATGAATGCTACGTACAAAGCCAGAGCAGATCAGAAGCGGCGTTTCAAGGAATTCTAGATAGGAGATGAAGTCATGGTTCACTTGCGCAAGGAACGTTTTCCTAGCAAAACCTACAATAAGCTGAAGATGAAGAGGTTTGGACCATGCCGGATCATAGGTAAACGAGATTCAAGAAATGCCTATGAAGTAGATCTACCAAGTGAGCTGAATATTTCCCCTATCTTCAATATTTCAGACTTGGTCGAATATCATGAAGGAAGTTGTAGCGAGCCACCCAGTCCGGATCTGTGGAACATTCCAGCATCCACTCCAGACAAAGAAGAAATCGAAGACATACTCGACACTCGCGAAGGTAGAAGTACCCAAAACAGGCAATATTCGGAGTATTTGGTCAAGTGGAAGGGCCGACCTGTCGAAGATGCAACGTGGTTGTCCAAATCAGAGGTTGATCACCTGGGTTTTCCTCTGACCATCCAGAAGTGAGGATCACTTCTCAATCTACCCCGGGTGTCTGATGCAGGAGCATCCAGTGGTAGCAGAACAAATCATGCAACAAAAGAAATAAAACAGTGACAAAAAGAGAAAAAAAAACAAAAAAATTTCTAAGTGTGAAATGTGTCGCGATATCGCGACATAAAAGATGTCGCGATATCGCGACGTATTTTAAACATTGCCCCAAGTGCTGTAAAGTGTCGCGATATCGCGACATAAAAGTTGTCGCGATATCGCGACGAACTTGAACAAAGGGAAAAGCAAACTGCAAAGTGTCGCGATATCGCGACATAAAAGTTGTCGCGATATCGCGACTCACTTGAACAACGACAAAAGCAAACTGCAAAGTGTCGCGATATCGCGACATAAAAGTTGTCGCGATATCGCGATGAACTTGAACAAAGGCAAGAGCAAACTGCAAAGTGTCGCGATATCGCGACATAAAAGTTGTCGCGATATCGCGACGAACTTTGAACAAAGGCAAGGGCAAAACGCCAGTGTCGCGATATCGCGACATAAAAGTTGTCGCGATATCGCGACGAACTTTGAGCAGAGGTAAAAGCAAACGCAAGTGTCGCGATATCGCGACATAGAAAGTGTCACGATATCGCGACAAGTTTAAACAAAAGCCACGGGCAAAGGAAAGTGTCGCGATATCGCGACACATTGGCAAACAAGGACAAAAGCCAAAAAAGTGTCGCGATATCACGACATGTTGGCAAAGAACGACCAAAGCCGGAAAAATGTCGCGATATCGCGACAGATGGACTAAAGGGAAAAAGTGTCGCATTTTCGTGACCCGGCTAGGAGAGAGAAGGGCGGGTTGAAGAGATGTCGCGATATCGCGACATGCTACTTTTTCGTGGACCGTTACAGAACGACATTTGACAGTTCCAAAAGTCGTTATGGCAGTTCCAGGGGACCGTTGCAGCGGTTACAGGGATAGTTACGAACGGCGGTTGCAGCAAGAACCTATCATTATAAAAAGAGATTGTTCGAAGGATTGAGGAGGCTGGAAAGACGTAGATTGAGACTGCGAATTTATTTTCTTTCTGTACTTTGTAAAATCTTTCCATGTTCTCTGAATAAAATCTAGTTTTCTCTTGCTGTTAAATTTGGCTCCCCATCACAAATGATGTAATATACTCTAACATATTGGGTGAGTTGATGGGGTTGGTTTAGACTCATCTATGGCTAAAAAAATCTTCCTTTTCCTTTCCAATAAATATTCTTCTATTCTTTTCTAGCCACATAGTACAAAGTATTGTATCTTTTGATATACCCCAAATTGTCTATAAAGCCTCAATTTTAAAAGTGCTCTACCATTGCTTTAATCATTCGTAGATTCTACCATTTATCACCATGCATTTACAAAAAATATTAATAATCCATTCGCATAGTTTCCAAACTATTGAGTAGTGTCCCAAGGGATGGTCTATATTGTCCTTATTTTTACAAAGAACACATTGTGAGGGGCCATGAAAAACCCTTTTCATGAGGTTATCCCAGGATACAATTCTTCTGACCTAGTAGCCAAACAAATATTGTAAGTTTAGGAATGTTTGGGATATCTCAAATATATCTCCATATTCTTACAATATTTCTATTTTTTTGTTCTTTACATTATATATACTTCTTTTTGTGTATTCTCTTGAGCTATTCAACTCCAAAATTAGATTATCCTTGGGTCCCCTCAGAATAATCATTGTTTCTATCTTTCTAATCAACTACCTCCTAGCATTGATGTCTCATATACTTGTAAAACAATATTCTTTCCATTTGTATCTTCCTTCTTGATCCTTGTACATAATGTTTGAAACCATATCACCATTATTTTATAGAAGTAATATTATCCATGGTTACAATTTATATGTATATTGAGTGGTATTTTATCACACCAAGTATCCATCCAAATAGATATGTTTCTCTAGTTTCCACCACCCATATTAGACCTTTAATCACTAAATCAATTGATTTTTTTTAATTATTTCATAGTGCAGAACCATTTGGTAGTGAGAATACGGTAACTATTAATCTTAGATCATTGGTCTCAATATATTTACTTGGAATAATTCTTACCCATTATCTTTGACTCTTTTTGTACAATCTCCAAATTACTTTTTGCCTAAGAGATAAGTTTGCATATATAAGAACTCTTAAACTAATACCTCCCCTAGTTTTATTATCACACACCTTGCTCAATTTCACTAAAGGAAATTTCCTTTTATCATGTAATCCTAACCATAAAAATGACTGCATAATATAGATTAAAAATTTTCTATCGATTTTGATATAGTATACAAGGACACATAATATGCTGGAATGGCCTATAAGACTGATTTAATTAGTTACGCTCTTCTTGCTAGCAATAACCATCTACCTTTCCATATTGATAATTTATTCTAAACTTTAATTATAACTAGATTCCATAATTCTATCCTTATTCTTGCATCAAATAAGGGCATCCCTAGATAAGTTGTTGATAAATTTGCCTCCTCCATTTGAAGTAACCTATATATCCTTTATTTAATTCTAACTAGGGTGTTTAGGAAGTAAATTTTGGATTTTTCTTATTAACATTTTGCCTTGATGCTCTTTTGTATTCCTTTAATAAGTTATTCCAAGTTGTGACCTTGTTTATCCTTGCCCTCCCAAAAAAGGGTTGTATCATCTACAAACTATTGATGGGTGATGTTGTCAATGTTATTACTAGCCTTAAGTCCACTTATTATCCCATCCTAGTTAGCCTTCTTCAAGTTGCTACCCAAAACTTCTACCATAATAGTGAAAAGATATGATGATAGAGGATATCCCTATCTAATATCTCTATTGGATTTAATAGATTTTATTACTAATACATTGACCAACACTAAATATGAAATTGTAGAGACACAAACTTTAATCCATCTAACCCATTTCTTTCCTAATCTAAAATTTTCTAATACTACAAAACAAAAATTCCATTTAACCCTATCATAGGCTTTACTCATATCAAGTTTTAATATCATTGCTCTCTCTTTTCTTGAAGCTAATGAATGCATAACTTCATGAGCTACTATAATCCCATCTAGAATTTATCTCCCTTTCACAAATATTGCTCTTCTAAAAGAATTGTGTCTAAAAGTGGTCTTAACAAATTTGCCATCACTTTGAAGATAATCTTATATGCCATATTACATAGGCTTATGGGACTAAATGAATCAAACAATTATGCATCCTTCTTTTTTGGAATCAGGGTAAGATATGTTGCATTTATTTTATAAAAAAAATATTATTTTACCCTAGATTGATCCATTGCCAACAATAAATAATCCTTCACTATTTCCCAATTATTTTGATAGAATTCTATAGAGAGCCCATCCAGAACTAGTGATTTATCCTTATCAAAAAGAAAATAGCTAAATGAACTTCTTTGAAAGTAATAGGCTCCATTAGTTTCTTATTGTCTTCATCTATTATAATTGAAGGTGCTTCTTGTAGTAGTTTATCATTAACTTCAAACTCCTTCAATCCTATAATATTTTGGTAAAAAACCTTATTCTCTAATTTCACTCTAGTCTTCAATTCAAACCCCTTCTACCAATTTAACTATACCAATTTTGGATGTTGATCTTTGTACTATTGCCATCCTATGAAAAACCTTGTATTTTTATCTCCTTTTAACCAAGTTTGTCTTGATTTTAATCTCCAAACATTGTCTTCCTTACTCAAAATATTATGATATTCACTAATCAAATCCCTTTCCTTCGAGCTTAGATTATTAAGATCACCTTTTTAGAATTTTTAAAGTTCATATTTTATTTATTTTTCTCAAAAATATTTTCAAAAGTGTTCCCGTTTGACTATTTTGATATAGATGTCATTGATTTAATTTATTTTGGAAGTGTATACAGTACATAATTTCCTAGATAATTACATGTTTTTGCTATCATGTCAACAAATTGAGGATTTTCTTCCCACATCTACTCATATTTAAAATATGATTTTTTTTTAATTCACTTACCACCATTTTAACTCTTACTAGCTAGTGATTTAAACCAATTCTTGTCAAGGTATTAATTTTAACATAAGTCCCTCCATCTAGCCAATGATGTGAGAGTATGCACCTATCCAATTTTTGGCTATTATATTCTAACCTCTCCTATTGTTGTTCCATGTATAGTTGTCTTCTTCAAACTCAACCTCCCATAGATTATTGTTTTAAAAGAAAGCTAAGAAATATCTCATACTTTAGGTTAATTTCCTAATTCCTCCAAATTTTTCATCTAGATTAGTTATGGTATTAAAATATTCTATGATAATGAATCATGTTTCTTGGTATTTACTTCTCATAAAGGCTTCAATCCCACTCCATACTTCTAATCTACCTAACTGAGTTGTAGGTTGATCGACATTGATAAGGATGAAATGAATATCTGCAAAGAAGCATATGACTAAAGAGGCTATCCAATGCCTAGTTTTATGAATGGTTACATAGGAGGTTCTAATAGGATTCCAACATGTTATAATTCCCCCTACCACTCCTTCAGAATCCATAACATCCCATTCATATCTTGTCCATACTTCTTTCATAGTTTTGGAAACTTCTTTTCTTTGTCATTTTAGTTTCCTTGATACAAAGAATATCAAGGTTATTACTCAAATAGAGGTCCCTAATACACCTCTACTTTGATAGGGCATTAAAACCCCTTATATTCCAAGAGATAGTAATCATGTCTCATTAGGGTTATTGGCCTTGGTTATGAATTACCAATATCATTTTGTTGTTTGGTAAAGAGAAGTTCAACCAACTTAGTTTGTGTTCCTTTGTCTATGTTTGCTCTTACTTCCCTGAATCTAACTTGATAATTTGAAGGTTTTCCTCTTTTTTCCTTGCCTATATGAGGATTAGATCTTATTATTATATTCCTTAATATTACTTCACAACTTTCTTTTTCATTAGATTTATCCTCTCTTAGATCTAGTAAAAATAGTTTTTACTTGTCTTGCTCATTTTATGGTATTTTCTTATTAATGGTAGAGGTATTAACATCTAACACTACATTTTCTCTACCAATTTTCTTCTCATGAATGTTGCATGGTACTTTAAGAGAGTCTTTAAAATATGAGGAGACACATTCCTTAGGTTCATCAAGAATATTATTTCCTAAATTAGAATCATTCTAAATATATAGTTTCTTATTAATATTCTGAATCTATTGCATTGTGTCCCCTACACTCTGATATTCTTTTTCTTTATAGGTTAAAGCATAAAAAATAATTGGTATTTATTCCAATATCATTCCTTATTTATATTTATTATTTATTTACTTTCATCTATCTAGACCTATTTTTTGAAAGTTGAAAACCATCATCATCCATGTCCATTTGTAAGTTTTTCTTTGGGTTTTCTATATATATTTCTACTGGAATTTTCTTAGGGCATGATCTCTCAATATGCCCTGCCTCATGACATATTATAAATCTAAAATATATATTTTCATAATCTATGGTTTGTTTCCACAACTTACCCCTATACTTAAGAATGATTGATTCTGGTAATGGTTTACTTATATAAATCATGACCAATATCTAAGCATAAATAGCCAAGAATCCATATTTTGTAGTTTCTAAAATATCAAGAAATTCTCCTAGAGTGTTGCTTATTACCTTGAAGGTATCCATTTACCAAAATTCAATGAGAAACCCATACATCCTAACCCAAACTAGTACTAGGGACAGGTTTACATTTTTAGGTGCAAAGACTTCATACTAGCGGGTAAGGATGATTCCTACTCTTCCTATAAATGGACCCCCTTTTAGGATTCTATCTATTTCCTTCCTAGAACAAAAAATTTCTAAGAAAAAATCTTTAGGAATAAAGGATAACTCACTCTTGATACTTCCAACTCCTATAAATCCACTTTCTCAAGGCTGAAGCCCCTGGAAAAGACCCATTAAATTTACTAAAAATTGACGTATCTTTGAGAAAAAAGGATCACTCCTCTATGAGGACATCATTAATATATACTACTATGGATTATTATGAGGATTTAGCTAGAAATAAGTCCATAGGAAGGAAACTTTAACTTAAAATCTACTAAACTATACTAAAATATCCTATAGTGATTATAAAATTTGATAAAAAACCTATAATAGTTTCCATGCAAATTTTCTAAGATAAATAAAGGGAATGGAAACTTCTATAAAAATTTCTATGCCTAGACAAAATGTCTTGTCTTATATTTACAATTTCATTTTTGGTGACTTGAAAAATTATCACTACCCTTAATTCTTTATGGTTGACTTCAGAGAGTCATATCTCCCTCTATATTGCTCAAATTCCTTCATATGACCACTCATTTTATCTCTTCCAATTTCACACAAATGGGTCTAAGAATAATTTGAATCAGACAACCCATTGCAAAGATATGGTTCTTGAAAGATGAGATGTTTTCCAGAAACAAATACCCTAATAGTGCCCTAGTTTTGAATGACTGAATGACTATCTTCACATGGTCATATCTATTAATGTGAGCATAATTATTAAAAGAGAAGAATAATATTAAGTTGAATAAAGAGTTTATTATATTAAGTTGAAGATAAATTTGAAGAAATAAATAAGAATTATATTTATGTAAGTGTCAAGTTATTAAAGGAAAAGAAATCAATTATAACATGAAGAAATTTATTAAAGGAGAATTGGAAGAAATATTATTTGAAAGAAAATATTGATTGAATTAAATTAATAAGAAAAAGGATAGAGACCCAGGTGTTGTAGGTGATTTGGAGAGGAGAGGGCAATCCTCCAAGGGAGGTCCCAGGTTCAAATCTCCACCCTACCAAAAAGCTGAATTGGGTACCCAAAATCCAATTGATAATGTTGGTGTGGGCAGGGTCGGGTGTGACTCCCAGGTGACTTTGACGGTGTAGAACCCCCTGTTTGTGGTCTCTCAAACCAAGGCGGCCCCTCAAGGGGTTTTTTGCTATAAAAAAAAAAAGGATAGAAGAATTATTAAATAAGGATTTTGGGATTTGTTCAAATATTATTTTTAAGAAAAGAGGAAATTATAACCTATCTTGTGAAACTCTCTAAAATATCATGGCAAACACACACATTTTTCTTTCAAATCTTAGTTACTAAAAGGACCAAATTTCACCCCTTGGAAAAATAAGATGAAATCAATACTTATTGTTGAAAATTTTGGAAGTAGTATATGGAGATAAAACCATTCTGAAATATGTCATGGAAAAATACAAATATAAAGAGAAATATGCAAAAGCACTTATGTTAATAACATTTGGTATATTAGATGAGATTCAAGTACACATAATTGAAGCTAAAACTTCAAAATAATCTTAGGATAAACTTTACAACATATTTGAGGGAAGAATGAAGATACTATTTTGCACTTGCAATCACAATTTTATTCACTAAAATTTCATGACAATGAAAGCATAGAACATTTTCTTAGAAGGATAGCAAAATTGAATTCAAAGCTTCAAACTATAAGAGAGAAAATGGAAGAAATATTTCTTGTCTAAGTTACACTCTGAGCACTTCCAGTTTTTTTTAGAAATCTAGTCACATCTCTTCAAATATTAAACAAAAATGTGTCATTCGATGAAATGATTAATACACTTTAATAATATGAAATAGAAAACCAAGCAATCGATGGAATCAAATGCATATATATTTTCAAATATATCAATATAGACAATATCAATTTAATCAACAATTATATATACAACAACATCCAAAATGGAAAGGTAAAAGAGGAAACATGATCCAAGAAATATAAGAAACAAAATACAATGATGAGAAATAACATAACTAACTCATAGAGCACCTATGGTAAAAATAACTATAGCTTTATCTATCTTTGATAATGAAAATATAGGGAATGCATGCTTTAATTGTATAGAATGTTTGGGCCAAATTGAAAGATAATATATTGATGATTTGAAGTCTTCCATTTGTGACAAGGGTAGTGATAACATAATCACTCAAAAATTATCAATAATGATCTATGTTGTGACAATGTTGGAACTAAACAAGGATATAATGAAATATGACAAGCTAGTGATCTTGTGATAGGAACAATGGAACCAAATTTATGACAAAATTTGATAATAACAATTGTGTAATAGGGAATGGTTACATAGGTAATATTTAACACAAGATAAAATATATTAAAAAGGAAACAAGGAACAATTATAATAGCATGGATTAAAAAAACATTGGATCTTTGGAAATTGTAAAATTTGTAGAGAAAACAATTAGTTTTGTCAAGAAAAATAAAATAAAATCAATGTGCACTATGGATAGATAAATAGAATAGAATGAAATAGAATTATGGAAATGCTAAAATGTTTCTACAAAAATAAAATGAGCTTGATAAGCATATATTCATCCATAAATTATGTAAGAAAGAAATAATGTGCAATTTTTTTTTTTTTTGGAGAACAAGGGGTTGTACTTGAGTCCCCTACCCTTGAAAAATCATAAATTTCTCCTTTAGAGCTTGATATTTTACAAATAGATTCAATTATTATCTCAATCGAGTTGTTATAGCTAGATACCTACATCATTTTACTTAAATGTTTGAATTCTTGATTTTCATTTTTTGTATATTCTTCAAATTTTGTGTGAATACAAACATTATAGAATTAAATATCCTTCTTGATATTTTTCTATAGCAGTCTTCACAATACCAAAACTCCACCTCTACTATCTATGCATTGCATCCTAGTAGAGTAATATTTCCAAAATATTGCACTATCATAGTTTGCTTTACTAAATCTGGATTGTTAGTTTCCTTCTTGAAGCATAAGTGTAACCACTAAAATAATAATAAATAGAAAGAAATAATATGCAATTGATCCAGGAATCAAATATAATTCAGAATTAGAAGGGTCAAATCTATGCCCAAAATAGAGTTGGAAAGAACACAAGCGCCAAAGTTATTATTATAGTTAGAGTAGGAAATCCCATTATTATACCTACAATATATATGCACTATGATGATGATCATGTATAAGCATTAATGTATATATACAAATATTGATTCTTTTGAATCATGATTTTTGGTTTCAATTTTATGGATGATTATGCTAATATGCAATTGTGTTTATTTAATTTTACTTATTACTTATGACTTTTATGATTAATAAAAGTGATTATTATGTGATGGAATAATTTTATTATTGATAAATATTATGTATGATGATGTGATAAAATAATAATAATAAATTTTAATTATGGGATTTGGTTGACAAACATTATAAATGGTTTGTATAGAATAATTTTGTCCTTGTTCCACTATCTATTTATAGTTGAACAAGACATGTATTAAATAGCTTTATCTTTGTGGAATTTTGAGATATAGCCTATCTACATAAGATACACTCAAATATTAATTTAGAGGTGTCACCATGGAATCGCTATAATATAGTTATGTACAAATAAGTACAGAGGGGATGTGCCCAAGGGAAATTTGGGTATGCCATAAGTGTTAGCATGTAAGATATATAAAATATTTAATCATTTTCAAATATCTCAATAATTTTCATAGTACCCAGAATTTGTCACAAATATATGCAACTCATGAACTTACAACTGCCAGCGTCTAGAGTAAAACACTAGATACAAGGTTCACTCGAGGATCCAGTCTAGTTAATCTACAAGAGAAAACCAAATCCTAAGCTATTTCAGGAAATAAAAAGCTATTATAGGTGTTGACCAGAGTGGTTTGGAGCCTTTTGAACTAAAAGTGATCAAAGGGGTGTGGTTCCTTTGGAGCATTTTGAATTGAATTGACTAAAGGAGTGTCTCCTTGGGGCTTTTTGAATTGAAATTGACCAAAGAATTTTGGTTCCTTTGGATCCTTTTGAACTGAAAGTGACCAAAGGGATGCGGTTCCTTTGGAGCATTTTTAATTGAATTGACCAAAGGGGTGTATCCTTTGGGGCCTTTTGAATTTAAAGTGACCAAAGGAGTTTGGTTCCTTTGGAGCTTTTTGAATTGAAATTGGTTTGTTTCCCTTATTGTTAATTGCATGAATGATAAGCTAAATAAGTATCCTTATTGTAATCTACTCATCTTACCAAATTGCATGGACAACCAATTGTTGCAATCGCCAGGTGACTAGAGTAGATCACTAGATACGAGGTTCACTTGATAATATAAGCTAGTGAGTCTTGTTGATGAATACAAGAAAGAAAAAGTAGGAAAGTAAATGGAATCAAATGTGTTATATCTATGAACACGAGGTAAAGGGTGCAACCTTTGATAAACATATGCAACCTATTAAGTCTAGTAGTGGATGTGCTTCAATATGTGAATGTGAGATAAAGGGTGCAATCTTTGACAAAAGGATGCAATATTTTGAACCTAGCAGTTGATATGTTGAGTCGTTTGCTAGTATTATCAAAACTATGCCATATTCTTGACGATGAGACAAAGTGCTTGATTGATTTGTTGATTGAGAATTTTACGTGATTGGTGGGGGAAGGTATGATACCTTGAACTCTCCCAAGTTTTTGATTATTCTGAGGGGATAAGTGTGATACCTTGATTGTCCCCATGTTGATTGATGAATATTGTATTGATTGAGCTTGCTTCTTTATTGATCCTTTTTCTGGATTGATTAATTTATTGATTGGATTTGCTTGATGTGATTATGTTGTTTGATTTGTTCAATTGGTGGTGTAGGTGAGATACCTTGATTGCACCCATGTTGTTTTACTATTTTCTCATTTGATTGATCAAATGATGTAATTTGATTTGATTATGTCTGATTGAGGTGTTTGAATTGATTGATAAGTGGGGTAGGTGTGATACCTTGATTACCCCTAAATTGTTGAATCATTTGATATGGTACAGTACCTCGATATCTTTAAGTTGGTGGATGACTATATGTGTCTTGTATGTGCTTTTGATATGATAAAATGATTTATTGAATGAATGTATGTTGATGGATGCAATGAGTGTATGCATATACTTGTTTTTTATTGTGAGGAAGGTGTGGTACCTCAAGCATCCCCAAATTATTTTATTTCTACGATGTGGCGGATGGGTAAGGTGCGATACCATGAGCATCCCCACTACGGTTCTAGTAGATGCCAAGGTTTTTATTGGGTGGGGTGAATGGAACATCCATGGGAATGGTCCCCCTATCAATAAGATATTGGACCACATTTTTAAATGTGATGCAAACATTGATGTCATGGCCTGCTTGTCGATGATAGAGGCAATAGTGATTTTCCTTATATGACCTAGATTTAGGTGTTTTGGGTATGTAGAACATACATCAAGTAAAAATATTATTTTTTGCATCCTAAAATTTTGAAATATTATCGACAAGGGCTCGAATAAAGGGGTCCAAGTATAGGACTGATAATTTTAATAAAGTGGGCAAGGTGGACGAAGTTGACAAGGTGGGTGATGTTGATGGGATTGATGATGACTCAACTATAGCTCAATGTTTATGAGGTAATTCAAGATATGTTGTAGAATTAGCAAATTGTATTGGTGAAGTGAGGTTTGTTGATGAGGAGATGGTGGAATGATGGTGTGTTGTGTTGATGAAGTAGCATACATGTTATGGAGTGGATGTGTGGGTATGTTTATGTTGGGTGACCAGGATATCCATGATGGATTTTTGTGTGAAGAATGTATTTTGGGTTGATTTTGGGTGATGGTTGATGATATATGATGGAGATCTTGATTAATGCTACTAGAAAGCAACTGTTGCAAGTGTTGCAAAGCTTACTGGATAGCGATCGCGGAGGTATACAGAGTAGTTGAATGAGGTGTAGAA
The DNA here is from genome assembly GCA_028583015.1 of Wollemia nobilis. Classification (NCBI taxonomy): domain Eukaryota; kingdom Viridiplantae; phylum Streptophyta; class Pinopsida; order Araucariales; family Araucariaceae; genus Wollemia; species Wollemia nobilis. Next base: position 1,711,379 of record JAQPPZ010017169.1, read on the forward strand.
GATTGAACATGATGCATAGTGGCAACATGGATGGATGTTGGTGGAGGGTAGGTGGTGAAATGTATCATGATTGAGAGAGGTATGATATGTTATGTGTGATCAATATAAGGTAATTATGTGGGTGGAATCGATGTCAATACCTGTAAAGTAGCATTGACTTGTACTTCATATTGTGGATTAGAGCAGATGGCATTATGGATGGATGGCATTGAGATGTGTTGATTGGATGATGGTAGATGGATTTATCTCATGGTCATGGCTATGTTCTCAAAAATGGGATTGATGATGAGGTTGTTTGTGTTGAGGATGTGAATAAGCATGTTCTTAATGAAATGTAGGAACAGATTGAGATGGAATAGTGAGAGGAGTAAGGATGAAAATACCAAGTTTAGGTACATTTTAAAGGCATCAGTATCCAAGTACATGATGTGAAAATCAAATGGTGTTTGTGGATTGGTGTGAGGAGTTTTTGGAATGGAGGTATGAATAGATCTTTGCATCATATCCATATCTAAATGGGGTGCATGATTGGAAGGCCTAGTGGATAGGTCCACATGGATACCCCCTTGCTCAATCATAGAAGTGGTTGAGGTATGATAAATATGAGAATAATGGACCATGGATGTAGGTTTTTGGCTTTGGGTATTGGCTAAAGCTTTGTCTTGACTTCAAATCAATACCACAAGCTAGGGATTATGTGAAATGATATACGTGTGGGTTATGTGTGTGGATAATGTGAGATCTATGCTATGAATAAACACACAATCACATAAACAAATAAGCATTTTTCTATTTTCCTTTGTTTTTGCAATTTTGTTTTTTATTTTTGTTCTTTCTAATTTTTTTTTAATTTTGAAGTTTTGAAGATTTTTTTGGATTTTTTGGTGTGTTTTGTGTTACCCAGGCCTAAAAACTATGAATTTTAGGTGGCAGAGTGAAATATAAATAGGTGTTTCCATACCCACCCCTCTATCAAAGGATGAGTCATGAATTACTGATAAAGCTTCCTAGATTAAGGGTTGGTGATGGGTGTATCCTAGGGAACCAAAATTATCTCCTGAAAGATATCACATTATGTAAGTCCTACTACTTGCCCAAGCAAGCTTTTGCTTCACACTTGGGCATGGTTTTAAAATAATTATAGCTATGCTCCACTAATTACTTAGCCTTGTGGTTCAAGGGCATATATCCTAATGATATCCCTAAGCTACTCTCAATAGTGACCAACCTCTTGGTGATGAAATCCAATCAACTATCATACTAACTAGGACTTATCTAGGGCTCAACTAATGATTGGTGATGAATTTCAACTCATTCAGGAGGTTTTCCTTGTACTTGTGTAATACAAAGGTGCGAAATTATGACTGTGGATGTGTGGGGGGGTTTTATTTCAATTTTGTGAATTTTTATAGAACAAACACAAATCTAACCTAAAAAATGTAAGCTATAATTCACTTCAAATTTGATACCTACAAAATGCAATAAGAGGTATGCCAAATACAGAACAACACTCAAAATAGTATAAAATACCAAATCTTGTGTTAACCATGCAAAAATAATACTACCAAAAGACCCTAAAATGGGTCTAAGACACAGGGTGAAACGCACGCTACGTTTGGGACCCACAGGCTATGTTTGAGACCCATAAGTTGCATTTGGTAAACACAATATACATTTGGCAAACACAACCTACATTTCTATCTATGCCTCTAAGACAAATCAAGGAAATAAGGAAGCCTAACTATCCTATGCACCTATTGATGCAAATTTAACCCTTAGATGCAAGTTACACCCTTTTTGTAACCTAAAATTTAATCAATGCACCCTAGAATGTGATTTCAATTTTGATGCCTACAAATACAATCTGCTAAGCTACACTATGAAAATACAATCTACAAATGCCTATGAGTGCAATTTCCTAAGTTACCCTTTGGTTAAGCACAAAAACAATAGATTTTCTTTGTGAAGTCAAATTTGAAATGTAACTGAATCCAAAAACCCTTACCCAAAAGCCTTAAGCTCTTTTTCTTTAGTTTTTCAAATGTAGGTTGTATTTGCACAAGGCTACCAAATGCAGGTTGTGTTTGCATAAGGCTACTAAACACAGGTTACATTTGCACAGGGTAATGAATGACCTGATCAGTATTTGAAATCCTTGAAAACTCTCTACGATATTCACAATACAGAGCTCCAAAAACTTACATCAATAATAGACACCGATAAAAAGGCAAGAAGCAGTAAGGTAAATAAAATTAAACCCTTTGGGGGTCTTACTGTGATCGCTAGATTTGTAGTAATAAAAATGACACCCAAACAATGAAAGTACAAAAAAAAAAGCTATAAATAAAAGAATGATTTTGTATTAATATGTGGAGCCTTGATTTCCTCTTTTTACAATAGTGTATGACCAAAGCACAGGGGTCTAATTACAAAATAAGTGTTTGCTTGCTTTCATAGTACAATGGGGAAAATAGGTAAAAGTATCTTTTGCAAATCAAATAGACATGGATGCCATGAGTCTTCCTACTACAATCAAGATGGTGGGTGGGCTTGTGTATCCTCACGGGCCACCCTTGTCACCTACACATAGATCTCGCAACCTACAAAGAGTTAGTGGCACATGAGGGGTCTTCACTGTGTAAGACCCATTTTGATATGAATAAAAGCTAAAAAACCTTGAATAAAGATGCTTGCAAAACCTATAAATATATACAAAAGATAAAATAATAAAAAACCAAATCTCGTTGTGTCAATGATTCTGATTTGGGCCTAAAATTGATTGATCTGGGACTGCACACCCGCAAGTTATGTTTGGGACCCATAGGCTGCGTTTGGCACCTATCGGCTACATTTGGTAAATGTAGATTGCATTTATGACTGGTCAAACATAGGCTACACTTGGGACTGAGTGGTAGAAGGGCTCTGATTGATGCTCCTTGGCTCTCATGGTTTGATCTCCAAAAAATTTGTGACCCTCCTAGTATTATTTTGGTAGCATGACAACATTTTTTTAGTCCTCCTTTGGTTGGTGGAATTATGGAGTATTTATAGGATCATGGGGGGTGAGGGTGTGATGATAGATGGCAAGCTAGGGTAGCCAAGTGGCAGGGACTAGGCAACCACCTATATTGGGAAATTAGAGTGAGTCACTTAGAGTGTCTCACTTAGGGGGAGAGGTGGCATGTGGGGTGTTAATGAGGGTGAGATATGTGGCAAGGGGAGGGGTAGTGGTGGTTAGGACACTTGGCAAGTGGAGAGATAGGGTATCCTAGGGGAATTTTCTAGATTTTATAAAATATATAAAATAGATTAATGTGCAATAAAATACACCTAAGTTAGACCTTAGGTATATTATTTTATTATGTAGGACCTAGTGGGTGCAATGTGAATGGGTTTTATGAAGTATTAGGGTTTGGTGTTTACAATGATAAACTTTTAATAGATAAATAATGATGAGCTACCACTTCAATTCTCATTATTACTAATAATCAATAAAGTGTGAGTACATTTTTCTTGGCCCAAGTTTTAGTCTTCTTTGCCTCTAGGATTTGAATTCTCTATGGTATTTACTTTCATTTTTTTCACACACTACCCCTCGAGGTTCTAAATTTATGGTTGATCAAAAAATAAGGCTAGCAATGTATGATGTATGAAATGAGTTCCTTAAAAATAATAATTATAATAACAGTTTTTTGCCTCATTTGAATTAATATATTTACAAATAATTGGCTCTTCTATGATTGATGTTTGAGAAGAATTATCTTTTTGAAGATTTAAGTTCCACCACCATTAAAAGTGTATAAATACAGAAGGAATAAAATGACATGGTTTTATTGCGTAGTAAAATAAAATAGTTTTTAACATTTACAAGGCCATAGGCCACATGGGATAATCCTCATGGATAATGTTTATCTCATATATGTTTATCCAACCATACTCTGGTTACATGATGTACAACACTACCCTTATAGGATTTCAACCTTAGACCTCCTATTTGGAGTTCCAATGTCTTCACTCTTATGTAAAATCCACTTTATTAACTATATTTAAAGAATGATTAGTAATGCAAGACCTAATAAATTAGGAAAATCTTAAAATCTTAGATAAAAAGTGGACTTTAAGGTCTAGAGTAAATTCATGTTCATGTTTAACCTTACTATAAACTAAAAGATATTTTATTGCAATTTAAAATTAATAATTAAAAAAATGTAGATATACTTAATTTTTCATGTCTTACCTTTTTTTTTTGTATTATTATAAAAGGAAGGTTTTGAAAGGAATCCCTCAACCTTTTACATCAACTCCCCCATGGGAGACATACCATAAAACACAACTATGCAAAACAACCACCCTAGCTTAGAAGAAAGGACACAAAATATAAACATAAACACCACATGGAAACATTGCCAGCACCAAAAATAAGAAGGTGGATCCACAAACCAAATAGTCAAAGTAGAGGATGAGATGAACATCACAATCATAGGGTGTGACATTCCAACAATTCAAATTACCATAAGTGCCAACACTTTCAAAATAAAGGCGATGTAACATACTGAAATGCCATTGATTGGATTCCTAATAGATTTAAGAGAAATATGCATTAAGAAGATTTAGAAGATTCTTCGGGAAGTTATTTATCCACACTGTAAAGCTAGGAAGGTTGGTTCCAAGATTGGCCAAACAATCAACAAGCGAATTACCCTCCCTCAAAATATGTGACACCCTGAATTGATTTAAACCTTGGAGGTACCTTCTCGACTCCCACATCATATTTATGACTTTCCAACTCAGATTAATAGTGGAATTAAGAATATTAATCACATTCTTCGAGTCCTCTTCAATATCAACATTTGAATATCCCAAATCAGCCAAGAGTTTAATGCCTTGGAAAGCAGCTCAAGCCTCCATGAAGTGGGAATTTTGGGATGATAAATGCTCACAATATGCTACAATAACTTCACCCATGTTGTTCCTAATGATGCCACCTGTCCCAATGATCCTAGAATTACCTTTTGATGCCCCATCAAAAATTAATTTGAGCCAACCAATGGGGGGCGACCATCTCACATTATTCCTTGGATTCGACACAAGAGGCCCAAGGTCAAACCTCGAAAATCCCAACTTAGCTTCCAATAGAACTTCAATAGGATAACTCTTTAGGTAATTTCTCCTCAGATCAATAAATGCATTGGTAATATTTTCAATTGAACTCCATAAAATTTTGAGACCTATTCTAAGAGCATCTCTTTTGCAATTTTTAAAATCCCTAGCATTTCGTTCTTTCCAAACACCCCAAAAAATATGTGGTAGGAGGAAGCTCCATAGGCACTTGAGACGAGGGGCATTAAAGGGGGAGGTCCATTGCAAAATAAAGTTTTCCAAGGAATTAGGCAACACCCACTACACCCCCAACTTATCCAAAATGTAGACAAAAACATCATGAAAGAAGGGACATAAGAGCAACAAATGAGTAGATGACTCCCAATCAGCTTCACACAAGTAGCATCTATTAACAATTTGCATACCTCTCTTAAGAAAATTCTCAATGGAAAGAATCTTATTAAAGCTGGCTAACCAGAAAAAATGTTGATTTTAGGAGTTAGTCCTTTCGACCACATTCTCCTTATCAAAAACAAACATGGAGTATCATGATCAAGCAAATTATACGTCGCTTTGATAGTGTAGCCTCCCTCATTATCACCAGCCCAAATGATCTTGTCTTTGACATATTCAGATCAGAGAACCTAAAACTGTAATTCCTTAGCAACAAGAGACCAAGCCTGTTGGATATCCAAATCTCCAATCATCGTTGGGAGTTGAAACCAATATTTATGACCATTCTCATGAATAATGAAATTAACAACTTTAACACGGCCCAAGGCATGGGTGGCTGGCTCGAGAATACAAAATCTCTGGTCAGAAGAAAGGGGCTTTTCTCCCAACCACGGATCATTCCAAAAATCCACAAAATTTTTATTACCAATAATCCACCTACTACTGCTACATAGGAAGACTCTGGATTTTAAAAGGCTTTGCCAAAATGGAGAACCTCCTTCAAGAAGTGGGTTTGAGAGAAAATTGATAAAATTGTATTTCGCCTTGAGGATCTTCACCCACTCCACCGCTTCATTAGACGTGACTTTCCACCCCAACTTAGCAACTAAGGCCTTATTCATCTGCTTGACTCTTTTTAAACCCAGACCACCGTACTTCTTCTGGTGATAGACCTGCTCCCATGAAGCTAAATGGAACTTACCTTTCATATCCAAACCAGCCCATAAGAAGGATTTGAAGATACTTTTAAATTTGGCAATGATCTTTCTAGGAATGCTGACAAGCAACATGAAATAAATTGGGATGCTTTGGAGAGTGCTCTGCACAAGAACAACTTTCCTAGCCTGACTCAGCAATGCTCCCTTCCAAGTCACTAATTTTTGTTGCAATCTTTCAATGATCAGAGACCAAAGAGAATCTCAGACCCTACCAGTAAACAACGGGAGGTCAAAATGTGGCAGCACAAGATATTAGCTATTTTCTATTGGCGCTCAATCGGAGTATTCAAAAAATATAAGCTACTCTTAATAAAATTGATTTGTTGGCCCACAACTCTCTCATAGCACACCAAAAGATCTTTAATTTCTCTCACCTGGAGCATAGAGGCCAAATAGGAAAGCAGGGTATCATCTACGAACTTTTGATGGGAAATTGATCTACAAGATATAGCATGATTCAGACCTTCTATCATCAAGTTCAAAGTTAGGGACCTTCCGAGGGCTTTCGCCATGATTATGAAAAGGAACAGGGAAAGAGGATCCCCTTGGTGAATACCATGATGAGATTGAAAAAACCGATAGGAGAGCCATTGACAAGCACCAAAAACCAAGCAGTGGAAACACAAGCTTCAATCAACTCAATCCACTTGGAACCAAAGCCAAAATTCTGAAGAACTCTAAACAAGAAGGGCCAAGACACACGATCATAGACCTTGTTCATATCGAGCTTAAGGAAGAATCTCGATCTCTCCGAATCGAATGAATTATTTCATGAACAAAAATAGCCTCGTCAAGAATTTGTCTCCCAGTTACAAGGACAAAATAATGTAAAATATTGAAAGATCTAGTAAAATTATTAAGATCTTCTAAAAACCTCTTTAAAATGATCAAAATTATTATACTAAAATAGTGAAAGATGTTATCACATTTACTTGATACAATATTTCCATATAACAAATATATTTAAATAAATAATAATTATAACATTTATATTACACAATCTCGTTTTTGCTAAAAACACATATTATTGTCATATATATCAAAACAAGTACTTTTGTTTGTTCTATAAAAACATTCCAAAACATTCAATCTATAAAAATGTAGACATTGTATTACAATTTAAAAATAATAATAAAAAGAGGAGGGAAGAAAGTAGAGAGGGGAGGGCTCTGGTCCCACCCCTGCTCCCCCTCCCATGGCTCCTGGTTCCTACCCAGTCCCTGGCTCAACCCAGGTCATCCCTCCCGGGGAGTGGTTGTTTGCAGATGATCTCCTGGGGGGAGATCCTTCTCCACTATCTGCGCCCCTCCCGGCCGGCTAGGGTTTCCTTGGTTGTTTTTTTGGACTGGTGCTTCCCAGGGATCCCTGTTTGGTTGGGGATCCCTTCCCTTTTTCCCTTAGGCTTCCCCCTGGGTTTTTTTGTAGGTTATTCGTGTGGATCTGGTCCCCTGCGTTTCTCGATGCGGTGGAGGTGACGGTTTAGGGTTTGGACAGCTTCCCCCTTTTTCTTGTGAATCCTCGATGGGCTCTGTGCTTGGACGGGATTCTTGGTCCCTGCTGCTGGGATCCTCTTCTGTTTTCCCGAGGCGGGTTCCTTGTGGTGCAACTCTCTGGTCACTTTCTGATGGGCTGGATCCTCTCTGTGCTGGTTGTCGGCTTCTTGCAGGATGGCTCTCGCTGAACGGAATGTTTTCCCGGTGGGCGGGATGGTTTCTCCATAGGGCGGGATGTGCCAAATCCGTCTGTTTTCCCACGAGGTGGGATCCTTTCTTTTCTGCTGGTTTCCCGGATGGCGAGATTTCCCTGTTGCTTCTCGCTAGGCGGGACTGTTTGTGGTGGTTTTGACTACTTCCTGCGAGGCGAGATTTTATTATAACGGTTTTTCTTTGCTTCCTGCTGGGCGGGATCTTCTCGATGGTGGTTTTTGGCTACTCCCCGTTGGGCGGGATCTCCAAAACTACTTTCTTTCTTATTTGTTTGTTTCCCGCTGAGAGGGATTGTTTCATGCTTACTCGTTATCAGCTGGGCGGGATTTCGTTTTGGTGTTCGGTTTCAAGGGATTGATGCCCTAGGCCCATTGCTTATGTAATCAGGTTTTGGGATCCTTGTTAAAACCCGCTGTAAATACAAACACTACTTACCAAAAAAAAAAATAATAATAATAAAAAAATAAATATACTTAACTTTCATGTTTTAGCTATTTACAAGGACAGAATCATATAAAATATTAAAAATAATAATAAAAGTAAATATGCTTAACTTTCATGTTTTAGCTATTTACAAGAACAAAATCATATAAAATATTAAAAGGTCTAATAGCATTATCAATCTTTTAAAAACTTCTTTTAAATGATCAAAATTATTATACTAAAATACTGAAAGATGTTATATTCACTTAATATTTTTAAATACATCAGGTTATTTCTATTTAGCAAATATATATTTGCTTAAAAACATATTATTATTATTATTATTATATAAACAAATAGTTTTGTTTTAGAAAAGTTCTATATAAAAGTCTATTTGTTTAATTAAGTTATAATTATATTAAAAAACATTAATTAAATAAATGAACCTCATCTAGTTAAATAAATTTAAAATGAGGTAAACTAAATCCAAAACTAAAGTCTTGCTATTAATAATTCAAACTATATAATATGCTTATGTAAAACAAATTTATAAAGCTAAAATGTTTTATTCCATGCATTTACCTAACAATACCAATATCAAAAATATTTCATACATAATGCTATGTTAAATGATAATAATAATAATTTGGTGATGAAAAATAGAATTGAAGATTGGTTAAAGCAATATAAAGCATTTATAAAAATGAGGTTTTACAGATAATATGAGATATATCAAAAGATACAATACTTTGGACTATATGGTTAAAAAGGAATAGAAAAATATATAAAGGAAAGGAAAGTAGTTTAGAGGTAATGAAAAAAATATATGTTTAGCCATAGAGGAGTCTAAACCAACCCTATCAACTCACCCGATCCTTAATTTGGAAGCAGAAAGTTTTAATAGATGGAGTCAATGATATTATGATGTTGGGTACAAGAGAAGCAAAAATAAGGCAAAGAATATAAAGTGGAAACAACCAGATGTGGAGTGGGTTAAGTTGAATTTTGATGGAGCATCTAAAGGAAACCCAAAACTAAGAGGAGGAATAATTAGAAATAATAGAGGAGAGATTTTGTCTCATTATGCTTTCGTGATAAATAATGAAGTTGAAGCTTTGGCATCTTTAAAAGGATTAAAAATATGTAAACAAATGAAATGGAATAGAGTTTGGATGGAAGGTGATTCTCTCATAGTAATGAATGCAAATTTGAGGGAAGCAAAGGCTCCATGGAACATACAAGAGATAATTGTGGAAATTCAAGATCTTGCTATGTGTTTCAGGAAGGAAACTAGCAATCCAGATTTGGTCAAGGTGGGATGTTTTGGAAATATTACTCTACTAAGATGCAAGGCATAGATAGTTGAGGTAAATTTTTGGCAATTGTGAAAGATGCTATAGGAAAATGTCAAGAAAGATGTTAAATTTTGAAGTAATTGTATTCATACAGAGATTTGAAAAGATTCAAAAAATGAAAATCAAGAATTCAAACATTCTATTTAAAATGATGTAGGTTTCTAACTATAATATCTCAATTGAGATGAGAAGTATATCTATTTGTAAACTCTCAAGCTCTAAAGAAAAGAGATGTAATTTGTTAAAGGTGGAAACTGGAGTAAAAAAAATTTATCAAGCAAAAAAAATATAAATTAAATCAGAGTAGTGGTTGTTCCACCAATGACTAAGGGAAAAGACTATAACAGGTTCAATCCACTAAAATAACTTGCCAGTGTGTAAGACTCAAAATCAAGAGTTTTTTTTGTCATGTGTATATTTACTTCCACTCTTTTTATTCAGGTAATACTAAATTATGGAGTCTATCCACATAACAACAACAAGGACTATAAAAATGAAAGTCATTAAGCAATGCAGATTCTCATTAAAAGAAATAAGCATCAATGACAAATACTCTTGCTGGAAAGGTATCTTAGCTGCAGAGGTTTTCTTATTCATATTCAAGATTGCCTCTCATCAAGGTCTCGGATAATGTCATCAAGGGTTCTCGTCTTGACTGCTTTCTTTTTGCTGTGGAACGGACTAGTGTGATCCACCAATGCCTCTTTCCCAGGTGCAGGCCCATCGTCAACAATTGTTGGGAGCTTTCCTTTTAACCCAGGTCCACTGCCCTTTGCAGTTACCTGAGAGTTGATCTCAATACTAGGAGACGAATTGTCATGAAGATGTGATTTCATTGTTTTTCTGGAATCATTATGTCCACGTTCACCTGAAGGCTCATTCTCCTTGCAACCCATCTTTTGTTTTGCAGTCCTTTTTCCTTTGGGCATCTGAGCAAATGCAGGCTCCTCTTTGTGATTTTGATTCTCTTGAGAAGCCTCATCTGGAAGAGTCGAAGGCTCATCTTTATGGAGATTGGTATTTCCCTCTGATTGAGTGCTCATTTTCTTTATAAGTTCATTCCACAATGTGAATCTTCCATTATCCACTTGCACAAAATATGGACTATTAAGCAAAATCCTCCTAACATTTACAGTCAAAGGAAGCCCATTTGTATCATCATTTTCTAGCAAGCACTTTCTCTTGCTTTTGCCCTTTTGGTTTTTCAATAGTTCCATTTTAGATGTCGCTTCTCTCACAGTCAAGCCTGCATGGCCAGCTTGTGAAAGAACCTTTCTAAGTGCTGATTCAATCCAATTTTCTGGTTCAGTCGCTGCTTGGGAATTCTTCTTCCTCATTTTCTCTGTTATCATATTTCTTGGTAAGCCCATACTCAAGTAATCTAATCTCTAGTGCAAGGAAAAAGAACAAGCAGAAATATAATGTGATAGCCAAATGCACACATACCATCATCAGATGCCGAAGAGATGATTCTCACAACAGCTGATGGAGTTAACTGTTGTTTTTTGGCTGATGTTTCATGCTGCCTCTTTTCCAGTTCATCTGCTTTTACATCTTTGGATAAGTGTGACTTTAATTAAATAAGAAATGACATGAAATTAATGTAACAGCTACCTGTACACATACCACATCCTCGATTCACCATCTTTGAAGGAGCCTCTTTTAACTTCTTCGATCTTTCTTGTGATTTATATTTCAATGCTTCTGTGTTTTTATATCTTGGTAAGAAACCAAAATTTTATTTTTTAAGGTAAACTAAACTAACTGATGTGAAATTAGACGCAACAACCCTACAGATACACAGTCTATTTTTGGAGCGAAAATATTAAACAATGTGAAATTACGGGCAAAATCTTATATAGACAACAAAAAAAAAAGAAAAAAAGATAACGGCTATTTTTGAAGCAGAAAGACCAAATAATTTGAAAATGATGCAAAATCCATACAGACCTTTGGGTGCCATTCAACTGTTGCTAGATTTTTGAAGCAATGTCTTTAGAGTTGTTCCAGAGAACAAGTTCTTCTCTTTCCTGCAAGACCTTCACCTTTTCTGTATTCGTATCTTTGAACCAGAAATATATATACGAATACTCTAATTATTGTTGCTAGATTTTTGAAGCACTGTCTTTAGAGTTGTTCCAGAGACACTTTCTTCTTTTCCTTGGAAGACCTTCACCTTTTTCGCATTCGTATCTTAGAACCAAAAATATATATATACGAATAGTCTAATTCCTATTCAAATGAGAACATGTGGTCAAATGAGATGCAACACCGAAATAAAAACATATCTACCTGGTACTTCTGGTCGTGATTGTTATGTTAAAGTTGCTCTGCAAGAAATTTAAAAAAAAATGTCATAACAATTATTCAGTGGAAGCAACCTACTTACTTAATTAAAGATATACCCCTCACATAGTGCGGAATAGAACGTGTCGATATAATTTTTTGGTACTAGTAGTTAAGATCACTTTCAGAAGGGAAATTAATGGATACTTATAAGTTTTCCAATGACCCAATTTTTATTAAGTAAATAAATTTAATCTTAATTTGGGTAGTATAATTGGTTACATTTTTAGATGTATATCAACAACTATCTTTCTTTTATAATTTAAACCTAAATTATTAAAATACTAAAAAAACATACAACTAAAATTGAGGTGTCTTCAAAGAAAGACTTGGACGAAAATTTGAATTCTATAAGCTAGACATTAGAGGAACACAAAACACAACAAAATCTTCATTACTGTGGGTATTATGGTATGGGATCAATCATAGGCTAAGAGGCATTTCTACACCACAAAACCATGGCATAAAATTGAAGTGTCTCCAAAGAAACACTTCCACGAAAATTTGAATTCTATAATCTCGACATTGGAGGAACACAAAACAAAAAAAAAAAAAAAAATCTTCAAAACTGTAGGTATTATGGCATGGGATCAATCATAGGCTACGAGGCATTTTTACACGGCAAAACCATAAATAGTTTTTAGTATTTAAAAGTATGAGGTTATATAAAGTTATGTTGATGAAAGGTGATATAAAAATATATAATTTTATTTCATTTCAATTCAAACCTTAAATGTGTTAAAAGTTCTAAAATATTCCCTATTATTTGTCAACCAAGATGTCCATAGTAATACTATATAGCCCTATTCACTTGAAACTCAAACCTTCAACTTTTATAAATTTTTAAAACCTTCACTATTGAAACTAAAAATATAAGTGATGGCTTACCTGCTGTGATTTTGAACTATGTGGACCTTTTTCTTTTTATCCCTCTATGATTCTAATTACTGTTGTCCACACTTGATAAGGTGATTAAACTAATGAAATAACATACCATGGAGAAGTGTTTACCTTCAACTTTTTAAAAAAATTTAAAACCTTCACTATTGAAACCAAAAATATAAGTGATGGCTTACCTGTTGTGATTTTGAACTATGTGGACCTCTTTCTTTTTTTGATCCCTCTCTGATTCTAATTACTGTTGTCAACACTTGACATGATAAGATGATTCAATTAATGAAATAACATACCATGGAGAAGTGTTTAATTTTCAAATTGCAAACACCAGATCTTTCAACCCTAGCAGCCTCTATGTCTTCCCGGGCAAGATTTTTAGTAGCGAAATTGTCACAGATTATGACTTCCTTGGAGGACAGGAATAACTTTGAGGATGTGATATGGCTGTCCGCATTAAATCCGCTCTAAGAGTTTTACAAATGGATTTGTTCTTCAACATATGGCTCAGACCAAAACGACTAAATTCAAGAAGGTCCTTTCATGGTGGTTTCCTTGAAGATAATAGGAGACCTCCTTAAATTTATTTGTTTTGGTGTAAGCCATATGCTGTAAAACAAATCCATTTGTAAAACTCTTACAACGGATTTAATGCTGACAGCCATATAACATCCTCAAAATTATTCCTGTCCTCCAAAGAAGTCATAATGTCTGAAGATTTCCCTACTAAAAGTATTGCCTGGGAAGGCATAGAGGCTGCTAGGATTGAAAGATCTGGGGTTTCCAATTTGAAGAGAAAACACTTCTCCATGGTATGTTATTTCATTAGTTGAATCATCTTATTATGTCAGTGTTGACAACAGTAAGAATCATTTACGTGAAGGTTTCAAGCATATTTCACTGTAACCTAACCTTATAATTTGGTTTAATATTAGATTAAATGAGAAGGAATAAGGCATTTGCACGCCAGGGTTACAGCTAATGTTAAGATTTAAAATATAAGTTGAAATATTGTTAGTAAAATACAGATGTAGATTATTATAATTGAAGTTATATAATTGATTTATCTTTTTATTATAAATATAACGTAACATTGTATTAATTAAGTTTGATAATAATGGTATGTAACAAATGATAATAGTTTAAGTGGTTAGATTTTTCAAAGTGATATATGGATAATATTTAAGTTGTTGTAATACTATTGTGTGGTAATAACGTCATCTTACCAAGTAATATATATCTAATATATAGATAATTTCCAAGTTGTTGTAATGCTACTATGGTAGTTATAAGTGAAATAGTTATAATATTACTATGGTAGTGATAAAAAAAAATTCTATGTTAATTAAATTTTGATTAATTTTTTATTTTAAATACACGGCTTGTTGTGGTTTGAACTATGGATAATATTTAAGTTGTAATACTATTAAGTGGTAATGATGTCATCTTATCAAGGGGTATATTTTTTATATTGATAATTGGGTTTCTAAAGGTCCTCAAAACCTTATACAAATGGGTCGGAGAGGATCTTTACGAAGAGGAGAGGATCTTCATCAAGAGGGTCTCCACAAAGCGAACACAGAACAGGAGACAGTTCTAAGCATAACAATCTCACAAAATCGAGAGACCATCCCGCGTAACACAAGCAAGGAATTTTGTGAGACCATTCCGCGTAACACAAGCAAGGAAGACCGACTTTCAGAACAATCTCACAAAATCGAGAGACCATCCCGCATAACACAAGCAAGGAATTTTGTGAGACCATCTCGCATAACACAAGCAAGGAAGACCGACTTATGGGAGTCCGGGACAAAGATTAACAACAAGAATAAAACTCGACTAAAGGAAATCCGGGACAAAGAGAAAAAATAGCTTACACAGTTTTTTCAATGAGTTTACACAGTTTTTTACAGTTTTTTTATGAGGGGTCATGGTTTCTTCATACTTAACCTTAGACTTCTTACAGAGAGACCAAAGCCCTTACCACTAAAGTAAACTAATAACTTATTTAAATGCATACACAAGTTTTTATAAGGAGTTGGATCCCATCATACTAAGTGGGGTTTGAACCTTAAACCTCTGGTCAAAGCCCTTACGTACAACAAACTTATAATTAAGTGAAAACTATACTTACAAAAAAAATCACAAATTTTACTCACTATTTAAAAAAAAATTAAATTAAATTAAATTAAAACATTAAATAACCAAATAAATTTATAACTAAATATCTATTGTTTGTTATTATTAATGTATCCCTTGATTAACAATAAAATGTTCAAGCATGATTCTTGAAATCTAAATTAACTAGAAAATGAAATGCATTAATTATTAAAATAATCCTCATGTTGATAAATAATACATAATTAAACGTGTGTTCAATGTACCTTTAAAACTGGTTGAAGGGATGTGAGCATTGAATTTTAATATGTTTGAAGCACAAAGAAAACAAATATAAAGATAGGAAAATAGAAAAATAAAATAAAGAGATATTCATTAGGTAAATTATCAAAAGGAAAAACATTTTTAAAATAAATAAAAATATCTTTGAAAATATAAAAAGATTGCATGAAAAATCATAGATTTTTTATAAAGAGCAAAACGAAAGCACGAAAATTGAAAAATAGAAAAAACAAAATAAAGCAAAAAGTACGTACCATTTATCGCTCTCCTCATGAGATCACTCTCCACTATAAAATTTTCACCTCTACTCGTGCCACTCACATATAAGAAGTAATTTCATTTGCCAAAGCAATAAATAGGGTTAGGGTTGGGGTGTTAGGGCTAGACATCATTTCCCGCTTAAAACTTTTATTTGTCTAATTCAAATTTAAATAAGGATTCTGACGTGTTTTTTTCTTTTATTTACATTAAAAATAATAAAATTGATTAATTTTTATTTATTAAATATTAATGTGTGGTTGTTATAGGGTTACTTTTATGGGGATAATTTTTTTAAATAGATAGGGAGTTGGTTACATTCGTAGTTATCAAGTGTAAGTGTATGGTTCAAAATACAATGGTTGCTCCTAAAAAACATATACCACCTCCTCCTTGTTGATGATCCAGCGTGAGGAGGACCACAGATGACATGGAATTTGTACTGTCAGAAGGACCACAAATGACACGGAATTTGTACCGTCATTGGTCTAATGCGCACTTAGAGGATCTAAAGCATATGATTACCTTTGCAACAAGCATGTTGAACCTAGGTCTCTTAGGTATCTTCTTGATAAGTGCCTAGCTAGACAATTACCAATCCACCTAGCCCTTGGGGGCATTTCTACAAGGATAATTAAATTGTATTTATTTTAATTTGTTTAATTTTTTTTGGGAGGGGTGGTGGGGCGGCTAGGGGGTACTCAGGGAACCTTACATTTGATAAAAAAATGAAGACAATAAGACTCCAACCATCAAGCACTTGACTTCTACCAACCGAGCTTTCCCCTATAGGGCAAAGCGCGGGGATTTTTGAAATCATTAACATCATTTGTATTACAAAATAAAATTTCATTTAATTTTATCGACATGGAGATTATCTATACTGTATTTCTTTCTTTTTATATTTTTATATATTTATATATTTATATATATTCACATTTTCAAGGGACTAATTTTAACAATAATGTTATTTTTATTTGATGTTAACATTTGCAAGACCATAGACACTTTAATATGACCTTCAATGTTATTTACCTAATATATATTTACCAGTTAGACTTCCATTATTATGGTATACAACTAAATCCCCATTAATTTTGAGTTCAAATAAAGATTAGTAGTTAATTAAAATTAAATAGAAATATGACAATAGTTATGTGGAAGATAGAATTTATTATTATAATAGTTAATGATAGTTAAAAGTTTCATACATTATTAAAATACGTTAGCTCAAGAAGTTATATAACTCAACTTTCAACTTTCAAGTGATACATACATAATTGTTAAAATGTTATGATACCACTATGTGGCCATGATGTATGATGTAATATGAGTGGGGTCCATCTTAATCTCAGATAAACAATTTTAAAAAAACTAAATTTTTTATAAAACATAATTAAATCAAATATATATATTTTTTGAATTTACATGGTGGAATCGGTAGCCACCACGAATTTGGACAGGTTATCTAACTTTTATGACCACCACAGTATTATGCGTTGTCCGTCTCAAAAGTCACCATGCAATTTTTGTGTAGTCCGCTCTTATAACTACCATGCCACAAACATTTTACACCGTTGAAAGCACCAGGAAAGGGACGTGTTAAGTCCAATGAGACCCGAGATTTGGACCTTGGACCTCCACCCCTTACGAAATTTGGTCTAACCAATTGGTCTACACCTCAAACCTATTAAATTAAATATTAGATTATGTTTAAAACTATTTTATTGTATTGTCTATGAGTTTTAGATTAATTTGTAGAGAATAAAAGATTTACAATCTCAATCAAGGTTTAAATCTTACGAGTGAACCTTAACATAATCAAATGACATAATCTCAACTGGTTAAATTCCTCAACTTTGAAGGAGGAGACTCAAGGTTTGAATATTTTCAATAAATGCATGCATAATTGTTGAGCTTGTTGTAATACCACCATGCAGTCATATTATATATAAGTGGGGTTTATTTCAATTCTATATAATTATTCAAAAGAAAAAACTATTTAATTTTTTTTATGAGATGGACAAAGGAGTTTTAAAAGGATCAGCAAATCACCTTTCCTGGATAATCTAGGAACATAACAACGCACACAAATTATAATATGAACCTATAAACCTTACCATCACTAATTTTGGGTGCTCAGAAACAACAACCTAGATCAAAATAGTCAGAAAATGAAACTAGAAATCAAAGGAAATAAAAATCCCATGTAGGGGAAGATATAGAACCAAGAAACCATCGAGAACAATAAACCCCACAGAGGAAGAATTCTCATAACCAACAAAACAAGAGGATCGAGGGTAACCCAACCGAGAGAATCTAGGACCCCACCAAGGTAGAGAACAGAACAATCAAATTTTGGTTCCGTTAGGCCTTGTGTCATAAAAAAAACTATTTAATTTTATTAGAGTGTTTTAAATGTGATTATGCACAATGCAAAGTATATCTATATAGACAAGGACATTAGATTATATATATATATATATATATATATATATATATATATATATATATATATATATATATATATATATATATATATATATATATATATATATATATATGTTGGGGTAAGGTTGTACAATGAAATAAAATATTACAAAATAATTAAAACATTATACAATGAAATGCCCTTAGGCCTATCTAATACATCATACAATGTTGGCTTTTATCCATGAATAAAATTACAATTTCAACAAGATTCTATAATTTGAACTAAGGGACCAAGGAGAAGACATTAGTGATAATAATATTTTATTCCTTATAATGGATACTCTAGTGGACCTTTGCAATTGATGCAGATCCTTTTGAATTCCCCTCATCATCTAGAATATGTCCACCTAACTTCAAGAACTCAGATTCTATCCTTTGCAACTACAATAAAGAATTTTTTATTTGATGTTCCTCTCTTTTATAGTATATGCAAGTAGTCCTAATTTTTTTAAGACTTAGCTTAGCTTTTGGGCTCCTAAATATTAGCCTCCTTAGATTTGAATTCTTTTACATGAGCCTCTATTTATGGAGTTTTACCATAATTCTACATTGCAACCTAAAAGTGAACTAGAAGAGAATAATTGGTCAATAGTAAGAGTCCTCTAAGATTTCAAGAACATAGGAATCATATGAACCATTAGTTTCAACATATAAAAGGAGGGGGTAGATTACCAAGGACAATATTAACACATTTTTTTACTATCTTTATTTTTACCTCTAGAAGATGCAATATCTACCCTCAAATCCTTGAATCTCATAATATAGTCCTCAATGTTATCAAATTCAACTAGCTTAAGAGGAGAAAGCTCTAATTCCAAGTTACTTCTGTAGAATTAACCTTCTCAAAAATTTCATGTAATCTTGACCCTACCTTGATAGCATCAATCTTATATTTTATGTGGAAAAGCATCTTTAGTTTCATCAATAAGGAAAATGGACCTAGAGCTTCTTCTAATTTTTGATGGTTTCATCATGAAGAACAACTACTTTATCCTTTTATAAGATGTACCATAGGTTCTTACTTTATAGCAATCCAATCATCTAATTTGACCAAACACTATAGTTTTTGCTTAATAAGGCAAGTAACTAGGGCTTTGTGGTCCATATTATACAATTTTTTCCTAAAAATTATAGCAAGTTTGTGAAATAATGCTACTAGTGCAAAGATATATATATGATTTAGGAAAGAGCTCAGAATTCTTTTGCATGTAAATTTATAGCCTCTAAAATAATTTCCCTGATGAACCATAAAAAATGCTCAAATTTTAGGGTTTCAAGTGCCAATCCCAACCTACCACTTGGTGGAATTTGATTCACTACTACACTTCAATCCTAGTTCACCACTTTAGCTTCTCTTCTTTATCTGATGGTTGTCACTTGTCTCCACTTTATTGGTTGAGAAACTATAAATATATAAAAAGTCATTTTTCATGGTGTGTGAAAGCCCTACATTTTCCAATATATTCATCTTGTTTATAAGTTAAAGAAACCCTTGGGTAGGATTTAAACCAATGTTTCATGGGTCTAAAGAACATATCGATGGCTAAAATAGCAATGTATCCCTCCATATGCCTACTCATTATGCACAACAACAGATTATTTGGCTCATTGATAGGGCAATAGGTGCTTTACCTGGAGACTAGAGTGTGCAACCAACAACCTAAAAGAATTTTCATGAGCACAACATGACCAATCAACCAAAGCTAATAGGGGATACTCAAGTGGTGATGTCCCCATAGATTTTGTATCGTAAAATCCTTGCTAGAAAAAGGACTTCATCTAGTTCAAATGTGAGACCTCCTTGTATGAGCATCCAAGTGATGTCTTCCTTGACCATTGCACCATGTATACCATTCACAATGATCAAACCTTGATAATACAAAAAGTAATATTGTTGCAAAACCAGTTGGTGGAATTTTCAACTCATAATCAATGACTATCCCAATGGAAAATAGAGGTCCTCCATCCAACTCAAATAATAGTCAATGCAAGGACTTGAGTGTGTCACCTCCATAGAGCATGCTATTGCATCTCTTCCAATAGGGTACCAAATTTTTTAAAGAAAGGGTATGCATTGGGATTTATTCAAATTCAAAAGTTAGCATCAACTTTCACTCATGTTTCCAAATTTGTATCTACTACATTGGCTTGGATCCATTCCAAATATAGAAAAAATAAAAATATTGAGAGATCCTTGGTAATAACAAAGAAGGGATTGGAGTAGGAAAAATATCTCCATTAAAATTGACAAGATAGGTTTTAAAACTAGGGAATAATCTCCTTGATTCTTTTGGTAAAACACCTTATGAAGCAAAGGAAGAAAATTCACCCTTGAGTTCAGAAGAAAAATCAAAGGCACTAAACCATATTTTTGCATGACTAAGCAATGTTGTTGTCTACCAACTCTAGTAACATGTTGAATTCACAATATTTTCCAAAAATGAATGAAAGTAAAATATTCACTCAAATATTAACAAAAAGCAAAAGAAGGATGAAATATATTTGAGGGAACTCATAGTACCACAAATAATTACTATATTTATAGATAATATTACTCAACACTCTGATGATCAAATGAGGAGTTTGGGGGTATTTATAATAATACCAAAACCTCAATTACATTATTATGTTTAAACTAAGCCAACATAACAAGAGGGATTTAGGTTAATTACAAGTCATAAAAATGGATTTAACCATAACAAGGTTACTCATGCACCATAGGGATTACATAATAAACTATTACAAAAAACTTAATACATTGTACAATGAAATACCATAAGTCCTATGCAATACATTGCACATTGTTGGATCTTGGCCATGAATCATATTGCAACTTCAACCAAAAGGAGATGGAGCCTTGGGTTTTTAATTATATTTGTAGAAGCTCTATAATAGAATAGCACTAGTGCTAACATTGGCATCTCTAATGATAGTGATGCCAAGTAGCATTGCTACTATGCGTGATTATTGTAGAGTAGTACCTCAATCCAATAGCTTGAAAGTTTAGTACTAATACAAATACTAGATACATACATAGACATATAATTCAATCCTAATGTAATTATAAACTTTAAATGAAATGACTTAGAGATTAAAGGTAAGGCATAATTCAAGGTCAAACTAGAGAAGCAAATAAAATATATTAAATACCTAGGTGTTTTAGGTGATTTGAAGAGGAGAGGGCAATCCTCCAAGGGAGGTCCCAGGTTCGAATATCCACCCTACCAAAAAGTTGAATTGGGTACCAAAAATCCAATTGATAATGTTGGTACGGGCAGGGTTGGGTGCGACTCTTGGGTGACTTTGATGGTGTAGAACCCCCTGTTCGTGGTCTCTCAGACCAAGGCGGCCCCGTAAGGGGTTTTTCGCTTTAAAAAATAAAAAATAAAAAATAAAATAAAATATATTAAATCAAAGAAGAAAAAAATTTTGCAAGCAAATATAATAGTTTAAGTAATTTTTTATTTCTTCGATCATGTATATAGATAATAAAAATTCACCTTAATAACCACCTTACATAATATGGGACTTACAAAAATCTTATGGAAAAAGAGCATTGATGCTAGTGTCAATGGCACTAAAAATAGCGCTAGCAAGTTGTAGTATAGGATAATATTTTGATGTAAGATCCTATAAGATAAAATGATAACACTAAATTCTAGTTAAGATAAAAAAATAAATATCCAAATGCAATTTAATGCTTAGTAAAATTATCAAATGGTATTAGCTCAACTAGTTAGATTCCTCAACATTAACGAAGGAGACCCAAGTTCAGATCTTGCCAAGCAATACATAGATAATATCCAATATTTGTTGTAATACCACTATGTGATGGTGATGTAATGTGTATGGGGCCCATTTCAATCCCATATAACCAATTTTAAAAAATATTAATCAAAATCTATTCAAATATGACATAGAAATCAACACATTAACAATTGAGCATGAATAGACAAATAGAAAAAGATAATATAAGAAAGGGTTGAGTTGAGAGCAAATCCAAAATCTTGTGATGAATATCTAGCTTCCCTAGTGATCATGTAGACATGGGATGAATTTCAATAGAGTTATTTTAAGTTGTTGATGCATGAGTACATAATTGAATATGATTTTAATCTAATGCCTCTATAATAATTTGGTAGGTATTTAATGCAACATACCTTTTTCCTTCATCCTCTCATCCTTTCCCTAAAAAGATGGAATTTTGTAAAAATTTAGAAGATGGAAATGCATTGGAAGTTCTAAGATAAGAAGAAACTCCATTAGAATCAATTGATTGGGATTTTATTTGATATGCATGGTCTTTGAATCAAAGTTTACAACATTAGATTAATAATTAATGAATGTGATTATTAGTTTAGGAATAATATTGATTTTTACATGGGATTGCATATACATTATCACATGGAAGAGGAGATAAGAAATTTTGTTAAAAGCTAATTGATTTCAATTAGTTGTCCATTCTCTTTTTTATTAATGACTAGGCAATAGTACTAAAGTGTAAAGCATGATGGTGCATATGTTGTCTCACACTAATGCAAAAAAATATCATTGGAAAGTTAGTTGGGTATGGAAGATCATGTTTGAAACTTGAGCAATAGTTTTTCCCATATAGCAAAAGCACAACTGGTGCTACTACTTTTGGGGTGGATTTATTGATTTAGGTTATTAGATGCATATTTAACTAGTTTGATATTGATTAATCACTTGTGATATTTACCCTTGATGGAGTGGATGTTGCTTTAATTGTGTAGTTGATGGCCTTCTCAAAATGGGTATCTAACTCTGCATTTTGATGTATTCACCAAATGATAAATATATCAAAAACTAGCTTGCATGCCCTAATTTTGTGATGATTTCTTTGTATAATGATTTAGATTCCTGATTTAGGATGATTGGTGATTTTCATGAGTTGATTTTATATGATGCACAAATTTTATTTATGACAACATTAAATGTTATCATGCCTTTTCATACCCACTCTAGTTGTTAAGAAAATATTTTAGTATGAACAAGAAAACTTGACTTGACTATCATGCACACAGGCAAAGAGTTGATAAAAAGTGATTGTTGGAGTGAAAATAGTTGGGAGGGGCAAGGAAAAATTAATAAGGATTAAAACTAGAATTATTTTTACCATTCACAATCATGATTAAGGATCTATAGATTCATGGTAATACCTCTATTTGTGATGGCTTAGCAAGCAAGACTAATGTGCCATAGTGATAGAGTGAGGTTACCATTACTTGGAAAAGGATGCCAACCTTAGGTAAGGATCCCAAAACTTTATAATGGTTTACATTTTTAATCAAATTGGGACCTCCCTCAAAAAATGGTAATCATTTACAAAATATTGGCACTTTTACACAATGTTCTTGCATGTGCTAGAACTACTACGTAGTATGTTTACAATATGATGTCATTTTTTCACACATTTATAAATTTTATCATGATGGTATAATTGGTAGAGTATGGTGCTTTTAGTAATATTAGGTTTTTTAAGATTCCAGGATAAATTTTGTTAATATAACTAATGGGTGATGCTTGTTTGTGTAGGTGAGGCTTCAAAAACTTGAATATTGTGAGTGTCATCCTCATATATTATATATTATTCTCATGTTGTTTGATTTTAAGGACTATAAATTTCTATCAGCAATAGGGTTATACCATGTATATTTTTTGTTGAAGATCAAGTTCCATTAGGTATTATTGTTAGTGCTAGCAATGAGATGGTATTAAAAAACCTTTTACTTGTCATGCAATAGGTTACAGTGGTTTTAGAAGATGTTTGAAGGATATTGTGAGTGCCCATCCATATTATCTTAGTTTATATTAGTCACTTGTAGCATCCCAATTTGAATAAGATGATAAGTGATCCTAAGTTTCCATTGGTCGAACATGGTATTGATATCCATGTTGCATATGTAGGATTTAGCCTAATAGACAAGTAACACTACTAGTCATGCTTGTGTTGGTTATCTTATGGGATGCTACTAGCATATGAGTGGTCCGCTAGGTGCTTTGGAAGGTGGTAGTGGGTATGTTGTAGTTTTAGATGATATTTCCATGGGGTCTACTCATCCTAGCCCATATATACTATTTATTGCATTATGTTACCTTCAATGGTAGAAAGAGATTAGAATGTTACATGCTCCTTTAGGCTTGGGTCTAGAAACATATTATAGTGGCATGACATCATTAACTAATAATACATATCAATAGCATTGACATTCCCTCAGGCCTACTGATGGCCCCACCTATTTGAGCTTGAGTAGAGTTGCCCACACATAGGATCTTGGGTAAATTGAAATGCCTAATTTATGTGTGATATCAATAGTTGTTGTGAAATACTTATGTGGGACACCCAAGTAGGGTACAATATGTCTTTTAGCTAGTATATATTAGATGAAAAAGGTGTATAGTGGGACCACATAGTAAGTAAGAGGTTTTCTATTATGAGAAAGTGGTCTCCTAGTTTGGGTAATAACAGGAAATTATTGATCTAATATAATATCCAATATGACTCAAGAGTGTGGATTCATGGGATAATTGGATCCATATTCCTATATAAATATAGGCATAGATGATTTTATCATCCCAAACCTGAGAAAGGATAGCCCAAGAGTGAGTGAATGCTACCTAGGTTGGTACTAGAAATTAAAGGTATAGCGGGTGACATTAGGAGGGCTATTGGTTGACCAAAGGATGTGACCAGGGAGGAGACCATGGTGGGCATAGTGGTCAGTACCACCATTTGTGAGATAGTTGAAATAATATTGGTATAGTCGAGGAGAGTAGTAGTGATAGTCATACTAGAGAAATTAGGAGAACTAGCATTGATCATTATGGGGGAGGCTAGAACTTACAAGTCATCTAAATTAGGGGTGGAGGTTGAGTGTTATGTACTAGCCTAGTAGGTGGAAATCTTATAGGTGGTAGTGAAGGCCCTGATGGAAAATAAAGATGTGACTAGAGTAGAAATGATGACCCACAAATAGAAGTAAGACTATCTAGTTTAGTAGACCTTTATGATACAATTTACCATTGTTAATGTGATTTTTGAGAGGGATTTATTCATGGTGAAGGCCACAACTATAATTATGAGGAATAATATATAAATTTTTGTACTTATTTTATTGTTACTATTTGGATAACCTATTTTATTTTTTTTTCCCACTTGGACAAGTTGTTATTCCCAGCTATGGTAGTTTAGTGTGCTACCAAGTTTTATCTGATTATTTTTGTTAGTATCTTATAAATCAAATATTTTCTAGAAATGTTAGAAATTTCCTAGATAATCCCTAAGTGCTTGGTGTTCAATAATGAGTAACATCATTTAGAAGGTCTAATTTTGAATCCTAGGTTACAGTGTTTTTACTTCCTAACAATAAGGCTAAAAATATGGCAACAATGGCTAAGGAGCAATAATTCATCATTTTAAATGTGTAGTGACACATAATCTTCAATGATTTTATCATCGATTGAACCATGAAAAAACTAAATTTATT
Organism: Wollemia nobilis; assembly: GCA_028583015.1. Taxonomy (NCBI): domain Eukaryota; kingdom Viridiplantae; phylum Streptophyta; class Pinopsida; order Araucariales; family Araucariaceae; genus Wollemia; species Wollemia nobilis. Next base: position 1,737,034 of record JAQPPZ010017169.1, read on the forward strand.
TCAAAATCTAATTATTAGAGTCAAGTTCAAGCATTAATGTATTTGTATAAGATATTATTTATTTGTGTTAGCTTCTAACTCAAAGTCAAAGTATTTTTAAGTTGTATTTGAACTGCATGCAGACACAGTAAGGTTTTGATTGAAAAACTAAAATTACAAGTTATTTTTCACATCTTGATACTAATTTTGAAACCAATTATGAAAAAAATTAGTTATCCAATAGTTTGAATATTGATTCTCTAGTGGTCATTGTCACATGGTTGGACCTATAGAAATTTAATTATAATAGGAAAAAACCAACAATAGTTATGTGATGGTGAGCATACCTACTTATGAATCAAAAAATATTTCCTATGCTATTTAAGAAGGTGTTATCTTTTACTTTCAATCAATTATCTCTATGATTGTTATCCATGACAAGTAGTTTAAATACAAATGGAACATCCATAGTAGTGATGCAACCATTATTGACAAAGATAAAAAGTGAATAATTGGACCGTTGTTCATTTAACAAATGTATACACATGATTAAATTTCTAATATAGTATAGGTAAATTACATTGACCTAATAATTATCAAGTTTTATGTGCATCTTCACATTAGCATACAACATGGTATTTGTCCATATGATGGATATGGAAAATTCGACATTTATCAAAATCTAAAATGTGATGACCATCGATGCAAAGTTGTCCCTCATCTGATCAATATTACTACTATATCACAATAACACAAGAATTTCAAGAAGTAATGAGGCATTCTAGTGGTGATAAAACATATTGATCCAATAAGGAAGACTTAATTTTTTCCTAAAATAAGGTTTATTTCTACCTCTATATGTATTTAATGATTTATCTCTTGCATGCAAATGCATTTTGTTAGAATTTTAGTATCATTAGAAATCATACTAGAATGCTTTCCAACAATAATGCATGACCTATTTATTTAAAAGCAAGTAGAAGATTTTAATTGTGAAAAACTAGTTAGAAATTTAAAATTACAATTTGTAATAGTGTTTTTCACCTTCACAAGAGTGGAAAATTTCAAACCTTTATAACTTTGTCATTTGGTGGCCAAATGTTTCATACAAACACTCATTTTAGGGGCTAACCCCATAGTTTTGGATACATCTATGGGGTTATAATTGGTTTAAGTATCCTAACCTTTATTATTGGGGGAAGTTACTCTAACTAGAAACAACATACAATATGTTCACCACTACACTTGCTAAAATGACACTTAAGCTAGCCAATGTGATTACTAGCATCAATGGCAAGGTCAATAACATATTTATGTCTACCTCCAAGCTACCCACTATAAAAAATGTGAATTCAAGGTGTAAAATGGCTCGTCATATGGATATCCTTGCTAGTTGGATCTTGGACATGGAGATGTGATATAATTCCAACAATGTTGCATTTGAGGATAAGGTACCATTGTACAAATTGAAGCAAGATGACATGTCCAAATTCCTAATCATAGATTATCATTCATCTCAAAATTCCACCAAGACATGGAATGATCTTGTTATAGATCATAAGGACACATTCTTTTCATCTCATTACTTAAAAATTTTGGGCATCAAATGGCTTTGCTTGCAACAAGGACTCAATATGTTTATATAAGACTGCATCTACAAGTTCAATCATTTGCAAATAATGTTGAATGTGATATAATATGTATCAAATATTATCTTAAATTTTAAGAGTGACTTATAGGGTCACCTATATTAGGAGGTAACATATGTTCCCATTGACACACTTGATGCAACATTCAACCATACAAAAATAGCAAATAAAACTTTTTTTACTATATACAAAGGCTCACATCCTTCTTTGTCACTTGGAAACTTTAGATCATTATTTACAAGAGTTACACAACTATCAATAATATCTATATAGTCATTTTCTTCTCTAGCAAGACAACCTTCTTTGTTAGTAAGACTATATTTCTCTTCACCAAGAAGATAATATTTCTCTTGTCCAAGAAATCAATCGTCTTATCCTTCACCTCCTACTCCTACTTCTTCTCATTCTTTTAGCAACAATAAATATGGTAAGTTTTGTAATAATTATTATAGGATATGATGTGTAAGGTTTGAATGTTTTAAATTAAATAAGAAGACCTTGATTGAATTTTACATGATAAGAAATGGGTAATATTCCTACTAAGACCCACTGTGAAGATAGACCATATGAGGAATTAAAATATAGACTCAAAAATGTCACCTTCATGCATCACCATTCCACTCTAGGGGTCCTCGATAGTTTATTTGTCACTCGTGCCCATCTCACACAAGAATTTTCAATGGATTGTATCATTGGTAAGGGCTCATAGAGAAAATTGGATTGTTAGATCCATAGTCAATAATTTTCTTTTATTGATTGACCCTCATCCTTATCCATATGCTCTTGTATGGAAATATCTTGGTTCATATACACCAATCACATACACATGTATTATATCCTTTGCTTTTGATGTGAAGTATATAGATAAGGTCTCTTGTGATGTTACTAATCTATATTGTAGTGTATTATTGTTTGGAGAACCTTATTGGCACCATAGGAAAGCCCATTATTATACCTACAATATATATGCACTATAAAGTATGATAAATAGCACCTAATAAAGAATAAAATATATAGGATCAAATCAATATTAATTGTTCCAATTTAAAATTAGTGAGGACCCAATAAGAAATAATTGAGTTTATTGCCTTAGAAAATAAATTCTGGTTTGGAAAATTTTATATGTGTTATCTGACTAATTATATATAATTATAAGCTATTTGATAATTTAATATGCCTAAATAACCTAAAAAATCACTCTATTATACATAATTGATGTTTATATTGATATTGATAAAAGTATTGACCACCTACAGTTGGTTACCCCTAAATGTAAAATCAACAATAATACATGAAATTGTTTAATTGGACATAATAACATTAATTCTAAGCTATTGTATCATTTTTACCTAAATTTGATAAGAGTGTTTATATGATGCACTTTGATGAATAGACATATATTATTGAATAATGTTATTATTGATAAAGTGGTGCTTTGGTCCAAATATATGAATTATTTTTAATTAATGTAGAAAAATTAAAATATGGGCATATAAGCTTAGGTTAGATGGAAATAATTCTAATGGATTCTAGAGATAACTTGCCTCGATGTTAGATTTATTGGAATTCACACTATTTTTCATAAACAAACAAAAGCAACCCTTCTCTCAAATCCTACTTCGAAAGTGAAAAGGACAAAAGGGGAAGGTATTTTATGGGCACCCATAGGCACCATAAATAATCACTATATACCTAGATAATAATATGAAACACTCTAAAAATTAATAAGGAGTGGAAGAGGGTATTTATGACAATGCCAAAAAACCAATTGCATAATAAAGTTTAAACTAAACTAACATAACAAGAGAAATTTAGGTTACATACAAGTTATAAAGAGGGTTTAGCCATAACAAGGTTAACCACAACCTATAGGGCCTACATAATAAAATATTCCAAATAATTAAAATATTGTACAATGAAATGCCCTTAAGCCTATGGAAAACATCACATAATATTGGCCTTGGCAATGAATTAGATTACAATTTTAACACCCCCCATAATTTGAATTGAGGGACTAAGAAAATAGTACATTGATGATAATAACATCTTCTCATAATGGAAGCTCTAACGGGCCTCTACAATTGAGTCAAATCCTTTAGGATATCCCTCATCATGTAGAAGACATCCATCAATCTTAAATAACTTAACTTTAATCCTTTGTAGTTTCAACAAAAAAAAATCATTGGATGTCCTTTCCTCTTATAGTGTTTGTAAGTTGTCTTCATTTTCTTTAAATACTTAGCCTATTCATTAGTCCCCTATGTCTTAGCCTCCTTAGATTTGAATTCCTTTATGTGATTTTATATTTGTTGAGTCTCAAGATAATTTTGCATTAACACTTGAACATAAACTAGGAGAAAAATCTGATCAAGAGTAAGTCTTTTGAGATTCCAAGAACATAGAAATCATATGAACCATTAGGTTCAAGATATAAAAAGAGGGGTAGAGATTAGCAAGAAAAAAAATGTTCTTTTTGCATCATATTTCTTTTTACCTCTATAAGATGGAATAGATACCTTTAAAGCCTTGAATATCACAATATAATTCTCAATGTTACTAATCTCAAGCAATTTAAGAGAGGAAAGATCCAATTCCAAGTGATTTACTTTAGTAGTGTTAACTTTCCCAAAAATATCATGTGGTTTTGACAATACCTTGATGGGGTTGCTCTCCACTTTGATGTGGAAAAATTATTCTAATTTAATTAGTAAATAAACAAACTAAGATCCTCTTCTTCTCTTTGATGGTGAGTTTCATAATTAATAATAGGTATTTTATCCTCTTGAAAGATGCAGCATAGGTTTTAACTTTATAATAGGCCAATAATCTAAGTTGATGAAGCACTATAATTTTTTCAATTAAGGCTATTAACAAAGGATTTGTGGTCCATATTATACAATATAATCTCTAACACCATAGTAGGTCTACGTACTAGTGCTACAATGCATAAAGCCCAAAAAATCATGTGATTTGGAAAAAAATGGGCTCAAAATATTTTTGTATGCAAAAGATATGGCCTCTAAAATTTTTCCGCTAATGGACCCCAAAATATTAAAAATTAAATACTCAAACCATAATAGCAAGACCCATTATTGATGTACCACTTCACAAATTCAGATTTATTTCTATGATCCAATCATATTTTACCACTTTAGCTCCTCTAGTTCACCTAATCATTAACACTTCCACTTTTTTGATAGGTTGAATAGGAAAAAATGAGGTTAACATGATCTGAAAATAGGTCGCATTGACTGCCATGTCAATTGGTAAATTTGTCCTAGAAAACAAATGGTGAGCATTAGATATACTCAAATCATGGTGTCTTTGATGCTAAATATAGGGCCCTAATGAAGGCTCCACTATTGTGTTTGAAGATGAAAATCCCTACCATTGATAACACTTCATTCCTCTTACCTACAATAAGCAAAAGACCTTAGCCATGATTTTATATTACAATACCACCTTCCAAAAAATATTTTTATGGCCATCCATCCATGATGCATGCAGTTAGAAGTTATTACATCATAGCCCATGTGAAATGGCAAGTGGTATAACCACCCATCACAATGTCTATGCATGCATTATGGGATAGATGTAATTACAATTTTGGTTAGGATATTTTTATGCCTAAAATAGGCATTCTATGTAATTAAATACCTATAATTTTTAATGTAAGCATTGAAGTATTGAGTTCTAAAATTTAGTATCAAAGCGGCTAGAAGGAAGAGCCATATCTCCTTCTGATCCTCCTCTCCCTTCAATCTAGAAAAGCTTATGATGCACTCTATTGAAAGAAATTTTCAAGGGTAAACAATCCTATAGAATATTATTTAAAATATAACCTCAAAAGGAGAGGTAGTCATCTATGTGAGGAAAAATTCCACTTAAGATTCTTTTTGAAATCAAAATATCCCAAGGTGAAAAATCCTAGCCAAAGGTCAAAGTGGCAAAAAACCTTCAAGTAGTAAAAATATTCTCAACCTTATCAAAATATTAGTAAGATATAATCTACAAATAATAGAAAGGTTAAGATCAAAAAAAGAAAATGGTATCATAAGTTTCCCCTAGAAAAATAATTTTTGTTCGAAAAGGAATTTAGTAAGCCATTAAAGCTTAATAAATAATTGCAAGAAATTTCTAGTAGAAGGCAAGTAATAGAATTCAGTTGCTAAATAATTGCCCTTAAAAATGCACATAAGCACACTTGGAGAATTAATACGTTCCACATAACAAATTGGTTCAATAAGAAGAGGAATATTCTAATATTAGAACAATCATTAAGACTCCATTTAAAGAAGCAAAAGAAGTCAGGGAAGCATTCAAATGATTGAAGGAGATCATAAAGAAAATCAGGTATTCTTAGGTTCCTTACAAAAAATTAGAAGAAGTTAAATAATTTAATACGACATAGAAGTCTTTGTTTTTTAGCTTTGGTCACAAGATAATTGATCAAAAATATCATCACAAGAAATGATGATAGACACAAGCAAACAAGCTCATCACCTCTTATTTATTCCAAATTTAGAATCAACCTATGTTCACAGAGTATGCATTAGCACTCAAAATAGAACAAAGTGATGCCAATAGAACAAATATCCTATGATAAAACTAACTACATCCAAACACACACAAACATAAAGTTACTAATACAAGGATGTCTAGAAGGCTAAGCCAAAATGTGAAAAGAGAAGCATATAGAAAATATACACATTACAACAAAAAGAAGAAACTTTGTATCTCATATTACCTTTAGTATATAAGTTATTATAGTAAAATCTTGTGATAGTATGTTATTGGGTGTTTCAAAATTTAAAACCATTCAGAACCTAGACATAAATGTGATGTTGAAGCATCAATAAGGAGCCTAGTTTCAACATACTAGTGATGAAGGACAACCTACTAAAATAGAATAAACCATTCACTCATTATTTCTCATAAAATGAGAATAAATTATTTGAACAACCATGTTGAGATGATGTTAGTCAATCATTTAGCACATAAATCAATAATTTTCTGCCATGAATTGGTGCTAATCGAATTCATATATGCACTATTCGGGAATATACTAGTCATTACTCTAGCATGCACAATAGAAGCGTTCACAAACATTTTAGATAGACTCTTCAACAATGTCAACAATTACACCAATTCTCAAACATTGGCAATTGTAAAGGAATAAATCTCCTCTAAAACCTTTGATATATACTTTAATCTTGGAAGTGATACCAACACCTAGAAATAAAGCAAAAGATTCACCTAGATCACTGATGCATGGACATATCTACCCAACTTAAAAATTAAGGCTTTGGCATAAAGTTTTAAATTTTTAAAAAGTTCAAGATTCAAGAAAATATAAAAGGTTGGAGAAAATCAAGCCCACATTGATAGTGTAAAAAATTTAAAAAAAAAGTTATATATTACAATTTGTTAGTTGCTTTGATTAAAGGTGAAATAGAAGACATTAATGCTATTTTTGAAAAGGAATATTCCATAGAATATTCCTAGTATAAAAGAAGAAAACTTCAAGATTCATTCTTTTTTTCTCGACAAGATAATTTTTTCATAATTTATAGCACTAGTTAAAGCTTATGTATAGGCTCATATATGCTCAAAATATTTTTCTAGGTTGATTTAAAAAAAAAATCAAATTTTGTGAAAGTTTACTATGGCTAGTGGAGAACCAAAGTTCTTGCTACTTGATTTCCAACTATCAAAGGGGAATAACTATGCTACCTAGAAAACTAAACTCAAAATACAACTTGATTTCTAATATGTATAACAAGTTGTAGATGGAATTATTACCCATCCTACTACAGATGGTAAAGATCAAATAAATTTTAACAAGGCGGTAAAAAAAGCATGATTATTTATCATGTTTGGAGTAGTAGACAAAGTACAAGAATAAATTCAAGATTGAATCACATCCAAAAAATGCATGGGAGAAGTTACAAACAATATTTCAAGAAAACAATCAAAATTTAAATTTTATTTCTCTAGAGCTAACTCCATTTCTTGAAAATGAAAAGTGGAGAGAAAATGGAGTCTTTCATGAGGATAATTATTGAGTTATTATAACCATTACAAGAATTGGGAAACTAGGTATCTAATGAAACATTAGTTCCATTTATTTTGAGATATCTTCCATTAAAATACAATGCTTTTGTGACAACTTTAAATATCACTAAATAAAACCAAGTTTTGAAAAGTTGGTAAACCTACTTAAAAAATTAGAGGCCTCACATATAGCATATGAAGAAAAATAATTATATCTTACAAATAAAAAAAGGGATGCAACCATTAATAAGAGGCATAATACCTCTGCATTGCTTCCAAAAAAGAAATAAATCTCAAGGATATTAGAATTAGAGAAATAATTCTCAAAGAATATTTTCACACACAAAATATATCTGAACTTTGTGGTAGAAACAATCACACCATGAACAATTTTTTTCATAATATATTTAAAATAGATCTCCTTCATGAGAGATAAATCAACAATAAGATAGGTCATATTCAAACAAGCAAAATCAGATTTGGAGAAAGGCACTTCAAAATAATGTAGCCACCAAAATCAAGTTAAAGAAAAATAATAAAAGATCAAGAAGAAGAAGAAGTCTTTGTTGCACAAGCACAACCGAGACAACACAATAATATTTGGTATAACTTTGAAGCAATGAAACAAATGACAAGTCAAGAAAATTGGATCCAATAAATTTATTCAAATTTTATTTTTCAAAGAATGCATCAGTTGATCACTCCAAGCAATAGGAGAACAAGAAGACTATTCAACTTCAAATAAAATAAATTCAAGTATAAAAGAATGAAGATATGCATTTTAAATGTGATTTTTCATCATTCATAGAAGAAATTAAAGAAGAATTTAACAATGAGAATAAGAAATCAATATGTCAAGCATTTAATATTTAACCATCTATAGCATACTAAAGAAAAAATAAATACATTTCTTTCCACAAACAACATATTTTGAAAATCAAAAGATAAAATAGAAATGGGTTTACATAGAAGATATGATAACACAAAAATATTGGCTACCACTCAATTCAATAGTCAACATAAGATGTATGGTAGCAGATCACATTACAAATAAAAGAAAGCATAAATACATCATGCCCCACAAGCAAAGGGCTAATCAAATAAATGAAGACATGATGAAGAAGAAAATATAGGAGGTGATTGACCTCACCATAGTAGAAGATATTAATCAAGATAAAATTTGGAAAAACATCTACATGGTAAGAGACCGTTTGATCTCATCAATAGCTAATATATCTGATGAAGATCCTCCTCATGAAGACATTGAGGGAAACAAATTATTCATGCATTGAATTCTATAAGTAGTAGAAAATATTGAATGAGTGTTTTTAATATATATATTTTAGGAGTGCATGGTCAGTGGAATCAGACAGTCCTAAGTATCATAGTATAAAGTCTGCATGAAAGAGGGGAATATCTCCCTAAATTATAGAATCGCCCTTGACATTACATTTTGGTCGTAATCTAGAGATGGAGCTATGACTATGATGAAATAAATGGAAGGGGTATATTAGGAGTTATTAGATCATAGACCATGTGAAATGGCAACTAATATAACCAACCATCACAAGATATATGCATGTGATATAGGATAGAGGTAGTTACAAGTTTGGTTAGAAATTTGTTATACCTAAAATATGTATGTTGTGTAGAGGAAATGCCCTGCCACATATGATTCTTGGTTGTATTCGCTAGGATTCAAGGCGATCGTGGGGATGTGTTATATTCTCCACACTCAGGATCTTAGGGATCAAAGGGTTCACCAAGAATGGTTTAAGGAATCACTCCAAGTCTGGGGTTGGAATGTTTGATGTGTATATTGAGCAAACACCTATATTTGGCTTTTCTAAAATCTAAGCTATGGAAAATGAAAGAACAATGCAGGACAAATAGTGATGCAAGAAGACAAGAAGCTAACCCTAGGATGATTCTTGATTTTCAATTATGACTAAACCCTAACTTGCAATAAAATAAACCTTTATTTTTCAACAAGGGTTTAATAGAATGCACAAATAGAATTAACCCTAAAATGTAAACTATATGCTTTTTCTCTTTTGAATTCCTAGCAATAAATCAAAATATATTTTTTTTTTTATGATCTATATTTTGAACAAAAATTGATAGAAAAAAACAATAAACAACCTAAGAATTTTACTTAGGGCACTTATCTGATCCGGTGGTTGACCTTAGCTTTTAACTTGCATCTAGATATATCCAACAACTTCACAACTTACAAAATAGATTCACAAAACCCTAGAATAATTGATCAACATTTGGGGGTCTACTCATACTGCTAGATGACTGAGCTTTGAGGTGCAATAGTCAAGCCCCTTGGTCCTTTTAGTTGACCATTCAAAAATAAAAGATATTGTTGACCTTTTTGGAAATAAACAAGACAAGATGCAATGAAATAAAATAGTGCAAAAAATATAATGTAAACAATGATATTATGACCTAAATGAATCATGCAAACATAGATTGAGGGTTTGGGAGTGAAACTTTACCTCCAAACCTAATGAATCTAAAATCAAATCTTGTAAGGGGTGATCACAAATTTGGGTTTTCCAAAATCATGCCCTATATATATGGGGCATAATTTTGTAGCAAGAGTGCAAGAGTGATTTATTAATATGAAATGAGACATAAAATGCAAAATCAATGATCTAGGAATATGAAAATGCAAGAAAGAAACCTGGTGGCAGTGAAATAACAATCAAAAGGATGAAGATCTCCAAAAAAATATAGACTCCACCTCAAGGTTCCAACACTTATCCGCCAAGAATAACAAATCAAAAATAAGCACTAGAAGAACACCAGAAGATAGTTGATATTGTTAAGAGAATTCATCAAAATTCTATTAGTAAAAAATAACTTAGCATCACCTTTAGAATCACTTAGCACTTCTTCATAGCTCTAGCTTAGGAAAATCGCTTCTAGTAGAAAATAATATCCAAACCCTCAATTTATAAGAGGTTTGAAGGGAAAAAGGATGGTAAAATAGAAAGGTAAACCTAGGGGAGGGTTGATGTCCTAAATTTTAGCTCAAAAATTGGGTTTTCTAATGTAAAACCCTAACTTGCCAAAATCACGCCCCGTACCAGGCGACCATGATTTTGACAAAACTAGAAAAAAATGAAAAGGGAGGGGGAAGAGAGGCCCAAACTTGTATTTTTACAAGATTGAGGATCTCTCTAAGGGCCTAGGAAAAATGACTCACTTACATGGGTCAATTTTCTGTCTCTACATTTTTCCCCCTCTTTGATGCATTTATGGCCTAATAAATGCACAAAGAAAGATGTAGATACCTATGGGAAAAGAATGATAAACACAAAAAAAGGTGGATGGTTTAGAAGAAAGGGGTGGTGTAAAAATGGTTTCATACCAAACACTTTGAAATTTTACATGCAAAATGAGGCATTAGAGACTTTAATACCTCTCAGGCTAGGGTGACCCCTTAAGTTTTGGAAAGAATGTGATATTATTTAGGAAACTCAAAAACTAATGTAGAAGAAAAGAGAGTAGCAAGCAGAGAGAGAAAAAAAAAAGTGAAACAAGAGAGAGAAAAATCAAGGGTATAAGAAGAGGGGAGGGTGAAAATGAATTTATTTTCACCGTGCGAGAAGAAGAAGAGCTTTGGAGAAAAATAAAAATGGTGTTTCCCACACATTGTTCAGCCATTGCAAGGGGTAATTACAATGCATCAGTGAAGCAAGAGGACTAAAATACTTCCTCTAGACTAAGATAGATTAGGGTTTTTAGTCCTTTAAGAATTTTATTATCTTTTTAGAGTAATTCATCACACATGACTCTAGCACAATTTCGAGGGTCAACTATGAAATCGATTGGTTTATGGTGTTGACTGAAGTTGCACCCTAGATTTATAGGGCATGACTTCATGGATCCATGTCCTACAAGCATGGGGCACAAATTTGAAATAAGAAATAAAGGGGACGAAATTGTGGCAAAAGAGAATGGGGTGTTATTTGATATAAGATAAGAGAAAAATAAATAAGAGAGTAATACAAGAAAATAAAACTAGAGGAAGAGAAAAATAGAAACAATACAAGCACACTTATACATTATTAAATTAATTTTTATTTTACTTGCATTTATTATATGGAACTAATTAAAAAAAAATTGTTATTTTTTATTGTATCATGACGTACTAAAGAGTTGGGAGTGGCGACCAAGCTCCTTGGAGGAGGAGCTACAAGGGCTCACACTAGTAGAGAGGGACATCCTAGGGATGGTGGGGCTACTACATATGGTAGAGATACCTCAGGTGGAGATAGACAGAGTGCTACTGATGACACTGGTAAAGAGGTGGTATCCAGAGTCATATACCTTTTAGTTACTGATGGTACAGTCATACTAGAGGACATGTGGTGCATTGTATGCATCCCCATCATGGAAAGGGTACTTTATAGGCCACAAGGGTAGTGGGTCACATTGTAGATATTATTATGGAACTAGGCCCACAAGGTCCAATATAGTTAGATCCACATCAACGAGTTGGTGGGATGCTATGGGGTCGATGCTCTGATGATTATGCTCTATGGGGTGGTTATAGGATTCCTGGTGTGCCATACTAGTAGGCAACACTTGTCATGGGCACTAGCAAGAGTAGTGGTAGACATGTGATAACAGTAGGTGTGATTCACATGGGATGAATTAGTGCTATCTCGATTGTATATGACATTATACAATATTGTGTACAAGCAACATACATGGTTAGACCAAGGAGGGAGGAGTAATAGGAGATGCTTCCATGAGGGTTGGAGTTGGGTTGAGTAGAGTGGCTAGAGAGGCCTCCACATTGGTAGTAATAGGATCGAGCAAGACTATGAATCAAGAGGACCTAGTGAGGGATATAGAGGTACTGTAGGCTCATATAGTGGTCATGCAGTGGGATATGGACCTACTCTGAGAGGATATGTTGAAGATAATAAAGGGTTTGTGGAGTACCTTGAGCATGACACTCACAAAGTGAGATACGATGAGGACTAAGGTATACCACCTTAGGTGGGGGATGAGCTAGCTAGAGCAAGATCAAAAGTAGGCTCGGGCTAAGGAGATGCATTCATGACTAATATCCAACATGATAAGGGTGTGTGCCTACTATAGGTAGAGCTACAAAGGGCGATGGAGAGGTTGGAGATAGTCATATGGAGGGAGACCTTCTACTTTAATTTGTACGTCTAGGTGTTTTAAGTGGAATAGAGGGTGCCTCCACCTTATTCCCTTTAAATAAAGGGTTGATCATGGTCTAGATCATGGATGGTTATGTGTTTTGTGAACATGTCCCCACCAGGACCACCTTCGATAGGCATAGCAAAGGAGATGGGCTCACAAATCTAGGGCTAGGATTGGGGTGACATACCAATGTTGAGTGTGACATGCATCCTTGGGGATGATCGAGTGTGTCGGGCTTAAACTATGGCACACCGATTGAATTGACATGTATATAATTTTATTTCTCAAGTAATATCATGTTGTGTTATATAGATATGTTTATTTATGTGTGTTTGTGATTTTTATATTTTTATATTTTTATATTTAATTATGAGTGAGTGAACTTAACTATGGATGCATGAATTGTTAGAATATATTACATCATTTGGTTCATGCCAATGTACCACCATGGGTACATCTATAGATTAGGAAATAATATCATAGATTAGGATGAAATTATTTACTTTATGCAATGTAAAAAATGCACAAGTGTGCAAAGTATTTTGGCAATGTAAATGTGCATAGTTGTCCCTATGTACATGTGTCCATAGAATAGGAATATGAAGATTCATAGGAAGAGTGAAGACCAAGAGTCCTTCATATGAAGAGTCACATTCCATCCTATAAATGGGTATATGGATAGAGATAAAAATATAGAAAGAGATAGAGTGATTGATAATATACAATCACAATGGAGAGTGATGAAGTATGATGTATTTGAGGTCTTTATTCAATAAAAATTATTTTTTTATGAACATTTATTAGTGGCATTTATATGATTCATTTCTGAATTTTTTTATGAGTTTCATAAGCTTAATAGATTTTCATTATCATATATTTCATATTTCAACTTTATTTTAGATCTTGTGATTACTTTATTCTATGCATTTAGCTTAAAAATCTAACAGTGGTATCAGAGCTACAACAAGGTTTTGTCTTGCACAGGTTTTTGGTTGCAAAGAATATTTTTATTAGTTAAGGAGAAACCAGTAAAGTTGAAGAAATGACCTTTGGAAAGGTAAACTAGAGAAGATATATTTTTTCACTGTGTTTAAGGAAAACCAATGATTATTAAGGATTTACCTATTCCAATAGTGAAGTTGGAATAGAAGGAAATTTATAGGTCTTGAAGATAGACCTTGGTATTGAAGAGATTAAGAGACTGCTAAAGGAATTTCTCATTGAATATTAACGGAGTTCCAAGAAATAAGGCCACATTGAATATTGAGGAGAACCAAGAAGTGAGTTCTCATTGAGGATTAAGGAGATCCAAAAAAGAAGGTCCCATTGAAGATTGAGGAGAACCAAGAAGGAAGTTCTGAGGAAAGATTGCAAACTACTAATTGAAAATTTAAGAGACCCAAAAAAGAGGTCACATTGAATAACATCCAGATTTGGAATATTGAATATTGAAGTCTAAATACAAAAGATAAAGAGGACTATAAAAAGGTCCTATTATAGATTTGAGAAGTAATAGATTTTGGAGATCCAAGAAAGGAGATCTGATTGCAAAAATTTCATAATTGGAAGATTGAAGAAACCAAGGTAAGGTTTCATTAAATAATTGATTAAGAATATTTAAGTAGCCATATAATTAGAATATCTAAGAAAATAGGTCTCAAGAATATTTATAAAGAAGAATAATAAGGCTATAGAAAGCCTCATTGGATAATTAGAAGACCCAAGAGAAGAGGTCTCAAGAAGATTCTAGAAAAGAAGAAGAAGAAGACTAGAGAAAGCCTCGTTGCAGATTTGAAGCAATGGCCATTGGAGAAGTTTTTGAATAAAAGATCATGTTATAATATTACAAGTAGAAGAAGCTCTTGATAAAATGAAGTTGGTAAAATTATCATCATTCGACAACAATCTCAAAAAGGAAAGAAGTATATGGCAAGAAGTTTACCAAATTTTGAGAAGTTTTGAAGATCTCAAGATATTCATATTCTTGAAGAAGAAGAAGAAGATAGTGAACATGATTAGATTTGAAGATATAATTTGACAAGGACCTTGGATAAATAAGAAGTATTGAAGAGGCAACATATTTGAGAGATTTGAGAACATCCACAAAGGTTTTTTAAGTTGATTTGTAGAAGAGAATTTGCTAATTTTCAGAGGATAAGTTGAAAGGTCATATGATAGCAAATCGAACAAAGCATAGAGCTGCAATTTGGATAAGCTTTGGAAATTTTTTCAAGTACTTTTGGATAGCCAATTAAAGTAAGGCTTAACAGTAAAAGAGAGTAGTAGATTTGAAGATTTGTGGATATCGACGAATCAAATTTTTGTAAGCAATGATTGAAATAATTTTAAGCTGCAAATTTGAGTAGCATTGAAAGAGTAAAGCAAGCCATATTTTGAAAGATTTTTAGGATAAATTTGAAAAATATTTGAATAGAAAAGTGCAAGAGGATTTAGCAGCATCTAAGGAGGATATTTACTATAGATTTGGATAGCAAAAGGGTAGCATTTATAGCTACAAAATTTAGATATTGAGAGCACACATTTGAGGATAAGAAAGCGGATTTTGGATAACAACTACAACTGCAAGATAAAGAGCCTACAAATAGCAATAGAAAAGGAGTATTGCTACAAATTCAGGATAATAAGCTATCAAGAAGGATAACTACAAAATAATCCATAAAATGTGTGTTAAATTGATGTCATACAAAGTGTTATTTTTTTTTGAATTTACATGGTGGAATCGATAGCCGCCACGAATCCGAGCAGGCTCTCTAGTTTTTATGGCCACCACAGTATTCTGCGTTGTCCGCCCTAGAAGCCGCCACATAGATCTTCGTGCAGTCCGCCCCTATAACCACCATGCCACAATCATTTTAAACCTTTTATGCCACTGAAAGCACCAAGAAAGGGACAAGCGTTCAGTCCGACGATGCCCGAGATTTGAACCTTGGACCTCCGCCCCCTTATGGGGTTTGGATGAACCAATTGGTCTACACCTCGGACCTATACAAAGTTTTATTTTAGAAACTTTAAAAGTGTTTATTATAAGTTTTTAAGAGCATCAATTTTAGAGTTATTAAGAGCTAGAAAAAGGATTTTTTAGAGTGTCTTTAATCCAAGGAAAAAGACACCATTGCACACTATTATTACTGTAGAAATTTACATATTATAATAGCTATAGTTAACACTTTTAAAGAGCTTAAAATGAGTAACAAGAAGATTAGTATATGCTATTTTTCATAATAATAGAAAGATCAAATTTATCCAACATTATAGTGAGTCAGAATACTCATAAAAAACTATGTAGATTAAAAGTGATTAAAAATACCAAGCTTGCAGATTACTTTGGTGAAGGAAATCACCAAAAGTGTGGAATCACCACCAAACTGCATAGGTTGAGCAGAATTGAAGAGTGTAAAATTAACAGTAGAATACAGGGGGGCAAGCACTCTAACAATATCTAGATGAATAGTCACCAAAAGAGCAATCGAGCCAAGAAGGATCACCATGGAACAACCACCAAAGGAGCACCCAAGCAAAAGAAAACTATTGTGAAAGAAGCCACCAAAGAAGAGCACTTAAAAGCTATCGTTGGTGAAATTGAAGAGACATCTACAAATATGGAAACCTAACTAGTAAATAAAATGCTACATTTTGCTATTGAAAACGTATCGGGAAGGCTAAATATTCAATTTTGTGCATTCACCAAGAAATAAGATGTTCATAATGTAGCACCAACATGTTAAAGCATATCACATGCATAGCCAAGTGTCCAAAAGGGAAACGTAACACATCCAGAGAATGTTACAACTTTGAGCGCCAAAATTTTGGTCAAAGAAGATGTTACAAATTCCTCATAGTGGGAGGAGCATTATAAAATTGCATGAGACACTTGTCACAAGAAAGATGAAGCATTGGACACCATACAAGATTCATAGGAGCGTTGATATTAGTGAAGCCACTTGTCATGAGGGAGAAGTACCTTGACTAGTTTGAAGGAAGTTAATCAGAGGAAGAGCACCCATTTTCAAAGGAAGACCAAGCATAGAATTAAGGTGGGAGAACCTAAAATATCAAAGGTAATATTTATTACTTTTTGGAATTAAATTTTATGCTAAGTAGGAGTTATAAGGTATAAAAGGATATATTATCTAATGTTAAAGTTTAAAAGTATTTGATTGGAGAGATAAGCATTATTGAAACCTTAGAAATCTAAATATTATAATTTAAATCCTTTTAGAAAGTATAGAAGATTATTTTGAATATTAAAGCATTTATTTTGAAGTTTTGTAATTTACACATTTGAATTTACAAAACAAATTAAATATTTACAATTTGATAAGTTTGGAGAAATAATGTATTCTACATCAAATTAGGAATACATAAAACTTGCAAATATTATTAGAAATTCTAAATTTCTAGAGTTGGAGTTATAAGGAATCCAACATCAACATAGTTTATGAAATTTAGAATTGGAATATTATGGTCTTAAATTTGGGAGATAAAAGGAATTCAACATAGATGTACTTGACTTTACTTTATACAAGCATTAGGACTATTTGCAAATACTTACTTTGGAGGAAAAAGGAATTTTACATTGGAACATTAATCTTACAAATAACCATAGATTCTAAATTTCATTAATAGGGAGATATAAGGAGTTCTACATCAAACTTAGATCATTGAAATTTAAAAAAATTAAACTTTTAAAAATTGAAGTTGAACACTAGGGAGCCATAAGGTATTCTACTTCAAAGATAACATGGCAAAGAAAAGGCAAATGAAAAAGAAAACAAGTGATCTAAAAATAGAAACTCAAAAACTAGTTGAAGAAGAAAATCTATGTCTACAAGAAGAACCATTATACATTGAAGATGACTCCTTAGAAGAAACTAAGGGAATGTTACAAAATTTGAAATATTGTATCAAATACTTGATATTAAATATTGAAGGACAAAAGGGTATGTCAATAAAGGAAAATAAAATATTACAAACAATCATGGAAGAAGCAAAAGATGAAAACTTTTCAATGCTTCAAGAATATCTAAATTCAAAGCTTGAAGAAGCAATTGAAGACTCTAAAAATATTTTCACATTACCTATTGATATAGGAACAATAATAAAGATATTATTACTTTCAAATGAAATTTTCAAAGGTAAGTTGAGAAAACAAGAAGAGATTGAAGAAGTAGAGAATAAAACAGTGATGAAAGATGCATCTAGTGATACAAATGATTTAAAACCCATAATGATAGATACATGTTGTGATACTAGTGATATTTCTCAAAAGGACAAAGATGTAAACTATGATTCTAGTCAAAATGAAAGGAAATATTGTAATGCAAGCAATGACACTAGTGATTTAGATTTCATGACAAAGATAGAAGAACCTATTACAAATATTGATGCTATATGTGATACAAGTGATTTGAATACATTTCATGATTGGTTAGGAAAAACTTATGCTATTAGAATTGATGAAGGAATAGACACAAATGATGATAGAGATAGTGATGCACAAAATTATATTGATATTAACAAAGATCATTCTAATGATTGTATTGATCATTTTGAGAAGCATACTAATGAATTTGGTTTAGAGTTGAGGAGATATAAAGATATAGACTCAAAATTATGAACATGGAATGAAAGAACCAATTGCATCAGAAATTAGATTAAAGTATGAAAGTATTAAATATACAGGTCATATTAGCAACAATAAGCAAGGGACTAAGTTTGTAACAGAGAATAGTGACATCAAATCAATAACAAATATTAACAAGAACAATTGCTAAGAAGGATAAAATAGTCAAAGGGATTTGGGAATAGAAAAAAAATATAGTCATTATAGCAGATATGGGCATAATATAAAGAGATTTTGGAATCTCCATAGTTGTAAAATTTATTGAGGAACCAATCATTCTCAAAGACATTGTTGGTACAAAGAAAATCATTTTTTTTATTGGACATACACAATGACAACAAACCTCATTAATGGATTTTCTCAAATATATTTCTTAAGTTATAGAGATTGACACAAGAAAGGTATGAACTTCTTTGAAAATAGAAGGAAAATAGTAAAAATACCAAAGTTAGAATACAGATTCAAGCAAAAAGATGAAGCTCAAGCAAAAGATCAAATGCAAGGTCACTTGAAGAATGAAAACAAATATGAAGATCCATATTGAAGACTAAAGTCTTCAATAACCAAATAATACAATACAAGGGGGTTTTATAATATATTACATCATTTGGTTCATGCCAATGTACCACCATGGGTACATCTATAGATTATGAAAAAATGTCATAGATTAGGATGAAAGTAATTACTTTATGCAATGTAATAAATGCACAAGTGTGCAAAGTATTTTAGCAATGTAAATGTGCAGAGTTGTCCCTATGTACATGTGTCCATAGAATAGCAATATGAATATTCATAGGAAGAGTGAAGGCCAAGAGTCATCCATATGAAGATTCACATTCCATCCTATAAATGGGTATATGGATAGAGAGCAAAATATAGAAAGAGATAGAGTGATTGGTCATATACAGTCACAATGGAGAGTGATGAAGTATGATGTATTTGAGGTCTTTATTCAATAAAAATCATAATTTTATGAGCATTTATTAGTGATATTTATATGATTTGAAGTTTTTTATGAGTTTTATATGATTAATATATTACCATTATCATATTTTTCATATTGCAACTTTATTTTTGATCTTGTGATTGCTTTATTCTATGCATTTAGCTTCAAAAGCTAACATGAATGGACTAAACTAATGCAATGCATGATGGGATGAATCTAAATAATGCATGAAATTGATATATGGAGGAAGAGGTGGAAGAAAAAGGTGATGGAAGAAGAAATAGAAGAAATAAGAGATAAAAACAAGGCTCTAGCTGAAATTGTGCCCCATAAAAATAGACCATAAATTTGTGCCCCATATAGATAGGGCATGAATTTGACAAAAAAAAGAAAAGGAATAATAAAAGATATAATATGAATAAGGTTAAAAAAGAAAAATGTGCTTGGAATATGATGTTTGAATCAGTGTAGACCATGAAATATTAGTGTGATCAAACGAACATAGACCAAGTGAAGAAATGGAGTGAAACCTTGTAAAGATGTGCACTCGCAAATTATAGAATGGAAGTTACCCCTCACTCATGGCCATGAATCTATCCTGTAAGGGTGTTGTGATCACAAAAAAATGGTAAAGTGTGGAGTGATACCTACTATGGTTGTAGTGCTCACTGATGGCTTAAGATGAAGAGATATCCACTAGGATGTACGCTCGCAAATGGTCTAATGGAGGCTGCCCCTTGCTTGTGACCATTAATCTATTCTATATGGGGTAAAATATGTGATTGATTTACCAAAATAAGACTACCCAATAGGAGTGTGGTGTGTGCAAAATATGAATGAGCAAAGTGAAACACAATAAAATAATGAGTGTGTGCTAGAGGAGAAGATAGAATAATGAGAGAAGCAAGGAATCAAATAATAGTGTGTGTGTCCTTATTGAAATTTTAATGACTAAGATTTGTGCATAATATAGCCAGTGGTCATATGAATACCATAAAATATATTCATGTGGTATCTATCGTATCCCACAAGGACCCCTTAATAGGTGAAAGATAAAGAAGGAAAAGTGTGAGCGAAAGAAAAATGAGCAGATAGAAGAAGGAATGTATATCCTTTATCTTGAGGAAAATAAGAAATGATTAAAACTTTAAAAGGACAAAGGGCATACAAGAGATGAAGAACTATATCCCTTGACTTGGATAAAATAGAAATTATGAAGAATTTCAAGGTCGAGGAATATAAAAGCAGAGAAAATAAGAGTTGACATGAGCAAATGTAATGATGGAATGCATCACATGGGATTTGCTAGGCATTAGAGCCCTCATATGAGTGTCATGCATGTGAGCTAGAACCTATCTAGGTTTTATCACTTGCCTAGAACCTAACTAGGTTTCATCACTTGCCATCCTCATGAAGTCCTCAAAAATCTATATGATCAAGCAGTCATGCAAATATGATCAAGCAAACATGCAACTATATGACAAGAAAAATATGCAAGTGGAATAGAATGTCAAGCAAACCATGCAAAATATGATAGGAAATCATGCAGTATGAGTAAGAAAACCAAAATGTAGGATGAAGAATGAATATGTAGAATCATGCATAATATCTTTTTAGGTGCATTATGTTCATTGGTTATTTAAGTTCTTTACCATATAAATAAGCTAAACGATAGGCTCATGAGCTAAACTTGGCCATTACGACAAAGGAGCCTACCCAATTGGGCTGAAACTTGCCTTTAAGATCTGATTAAGCGTTGGTATTATTTTGGTTTTTCTTGAGGGCAATGTCCTCAATCTCAAAATAATGATTACGAACTCTCTTGGAATAATATCGGTTGAGCCTATTTTGATAGGCTCAAAGATGCCCTAAGGCATGAACACACTTTTCATCTAGTAGCTCCAATTGGTGCAAATAATCTAAATGATAGTCAACACAAATGTTGATTGTACCTCCTATATTAATGATAAGGATGACGGTACAAGGGACTGACCCACAAAATAAAAATATATTATGGAGGATATCTTCATGACCCATATCAGAAAGATGATTGTCCACAACATATTCTTTGGGAGTCGCTAAATATAAGTCATTGCAAATTTTTACTATACCATATTTTTTAATGAAAGGTGTGAAGACTTCTAATTGCTCAAGGTCTTTAGGAGACATAGGAACAAGATCCTCTTGAGAACTAGAAGTATCAACATGCACAACATAAGGGACAAACCCATAAAATAAGAATTTTTGTCGAAGGATATCCTCATGATCCATGTCACAAAGATTATCCCCTTCAACATACTCCCCTAGGGTCACAACTAACTTAGGATGCACCGAAGTTACCATATTGTAAAATAGAATTTCAATGGGATAAGGAGGTCCCTCATCCTCATCACTCCACTCCAAGCCTTGATGATCCAAATATTTAGCATAATTAATGAGGTGATCATCATCATAAAATGGCAAAGGTTGGTTTTTATTGGGTATGTATCCTATGCCACATCTCCTAGGCCAAAGCTCAACTTCCAAAGGCTCTTAAATATCTTTTTGTTGTGGCCCCAAACATTTACCTACATATCCCATACTAGATAGGATTTTCTTGGGAAGTGGGTAATCATTGGATATGTAACAATGGGTAAACGATCGATGTATAAGAAGGGGTTGCTACCACGAATATTTTATTTAAGGGTTGTACCCATGAATATAAAGGTACAAGTGCCAGCATGTACTACATTACCCTTCTTATGAGGTAAACCCATAGTCCTCAGTGAAGGAGGTAGCTTGGCTAAATCTAAAAGAGGCTCTTGAAGAAAAGGATTGACCTAATCTTGTGATGAAACTTTAATTAGTAGTTACTCACTTACCTTTAAATTTTCAAATTTCTTGGTATTGTGAGATGAAGAAACTAATGGACATGAATTGAGACTAGATTGAGCTTTCTAAACCATTGAAAAATATTGGAATGAATGAGGGTTGTCCTGAATGTTGACAAGTTGATATTTGAATTTGAACTTCACACATTGATGAAGAATAGAAGGGACATCCTTCATCGCATGAATTTAAGGGTGATAAATAAGGAGAATAAATGATGTGGGGCAAGGTACAACATTAAATAAGGTGTAGCAATCCAAGATGCATACACCTAAGCTAATAATAACTAAAAATCAACATAAAGCATGAAATATAGACAAATTTGCAAATGAACATAAATAAGGGTTTCCTTTATTAAATTTCCAATGAAACTCAGTTACAAATCCATCCCTCTTAGGGATACCCAATGTGATACAGTTATTACAATCAAGAAAAATTCCCCACGCAAGGGTAGGTGTAATTCATAAGATTCCTAGATTGACACGAACTGCTCTAAGGTAAATGTAGCCTTCTCCTCCATAATTAGAGGTATTTATTGCTTTAAATTTAAATACCCTATTAACCCTACGTTCAAGAAACAATAATAATAAATTAGAATCAAAGGATGCCTCTCTTGATGAGGCTTTTAGAGGAGATTATACAAAATATTATCATGAAATCTTGAAATTAAGAAAGTACATAAAGCATAGAAATCTACTCTAAGCATGATAATTGACCATCAAGAATGTAAAGGAAGCATATATCAATTCATATAATATCCTAATTAAACAATTGAAAGCATGAAAACCTGAAAAGTAGCAACTATTGTCCTAATTGTTTAAATGACAAAATGCAAGGAAAGAGAGCTTTAAACTATGATTCTACCACACAATTGTCTCTAATAGAGTAAATCTAAATCAAATATATCTAATATAAAGTAGCTAAAATATAAACTACTGTGAAAACCAAGGAAAAAGGAAATTAAACCTTGCCAGCAGGTCTGTCGCACAGTTGGCACTATTAGCTACGGTTGACAGTCGTAGTTGAGCTGGAAATGAAATTGCCCTCAAATGTCGATCTTAAATCTCTAATTATCCTTGATTAATTGATGATCAAGGGTCACCATGATATCCTCTGATATATTTGGTGGTTGAATTGCTCAAATTGGTGATGGATTGGGCTCAATTGCGTTTCTTGATTTCTCCTAGCCCTCCATAGCCTTCTTGATTACAAATACCATTTGATCTCCAATTGGGCAACAAAAGTGTTCCTCTCAATGTATGCAAGTGAGTATGCAATTCGATAGGGCTTTGCTGCTCTTCAACTCAATATTTGTCTCTTTATTTTCCAATTTAGAGGGGGTTCTTATAGCATTTGAGTAGGCCATGTCTTAGTTTCATGGAGAAGCCAATATCAAGAAAGCATAGTTGAGGCAGTTGGAGGGATGTTTCTAAAACTTTTCGCTTTCAAAACACTATAATCTGCAACCAATTGGCCATTTGAAATTGATTTTGGGTTGGCCAAGGTCCAACTAATTTCTGAGGCTAGTCGTGGCTCTGAGGCGTAGTCAACTCTGTTAACTATGGGTGTCAGCCATGGCTAACACTGATTAGGTCAAAATGCCTAAATGAGTGGTTAGAACCATTGATATACCTTGGAATCTATCCAATATCTTCTATATGGTCTTCTAGCATGTCCCATATGAGTAGTCACCTTGACATGACGTATTTTAGGTGTCTAAAGATACCCCTTTTGAGATGCATTGTGATATCGAACAACACTGAGCAAAAATAGACCTCCTAAAATGATGTCATAGTTGGAAGATGATCATTAGTCTGATCAACATTAGATGCCCAAGGTCCAGCAAAAGGATGTGCATCCTAGAATCATTACTTCCAACTAGATGGAAGGCTTAAATTGAAAGAGCTTACACTTGTCATCAAACATTCGGGTAGCTTCAGTGCTATTATAGGTTTTCGAGCCTATGTGTCTGAAATGAAGAGAGCTACAAACTAAACTATCATATTTTCTTTTTTCTCTAGCAAAGGGTAAGCTTATGATAGTCGTTGGCAATGATTTGTAAGATGAATGCAATTTTGACAAGATCAAGGGATCTACAATCAAGATATCTTCTATTGACTTTGATTATGATTATGATATTATGACTACCCCCTGAAGTGATGATTTGATGAGGGTAATGACAATTAAATGAAGCAACGAGTCGCTTGACCACTATGAGAGACTTGAACAAATTAAGATTTAGCATTTGATACTTGATTAGGCCTAATCAGCTATGATTGCAACTATTAATAGTAATTTTATATTTCTATCCCATGGAGTGGTCCATCCATGAAGGCTTTCTTAGAGAATAAAAATTATAACAATTCTAATTAGGCATTTGTTGAATCATAATGTCAATGATCTGCTGAAAATATCATAGAAGAAGTGATATGATTTCTTTGTTCCCGTGGAGCAGTCTGGTCATTAAGGTCTTCTTCAGGATTGAAATGAAGCATATCAATTCCACAATGATGAAGTTTATCCCAAATGTCCTTATGGTAATTTACTCATATTGCTGGATTGCATGGAACACCAGTCATTGCAACCACCAAGTGTAGAGGGTAAATCACTAGATATGAGGTGCATTTGGCTTTTGATTTATCTAATTTTTTTTGTTATTTTTAATATAATTGAATATTTTGGTCAGATGGTTATTTTTAATTTAGCATTTTGAAATTCCTCATGGTAGGATTTTGGAGCATTTATTAGAGTTTGCTAGCCACGCTTGGAAAATACGACCAATTTTGTAAATTTCCTTAGCCGTGGCTTCGACCCGCGGTTGAAAAACCCTAATTCTGCACCCACAGGTGTCAGCCACAGTCAGGGGCAAAATAGGAAATATTTAAAAAAAAATTATCATCTCGACGTCATTTTCCAACTGACAGCTTGCAAAACCTAAGAGCTTTGAGAGGTGAGTTATCAAATTTGATGTGAAGCGCTACCACAAACTCGACCTCACTACCACCTAAACTGATGCTAGACCAACCTGAAGGATCCGGTGCGACTAAGGTAGAAGCACACGAAACCCTTGACCATTATTTATTTTTATCGATTTAAAATTTACCTCACTAATAATGGGTTAAATGAACATCATTAAACTATCGGTAATTAACCTCACCCTAGTTAGGTTTAGCTTAGGTTATATTAGGGGAGGGTTTTTAATTTTTTAGGGTGTCTCGGGGTAATAAATGACCTTAAAAAGGTCTTTTTTCTTAGTCATGGTTGGCAGGTGTGGTCCCCAATTGGTAAATTGGGAGTCACGGCTGAAATGACCTTAAAAAGGTCTTGTTTCTTAACTGCGGCTAGCAGGTGCGACCCCCAATTGGCAAATTGGGAGTCGCGGTTGTCAGCCATGACAGGATTTAAATCCCAACGGTTAGTAACTTGACCGCCATCCCAACCGTGGGTCTGAACCGTGATTAGACCGCTTTAGGAAATTTTTTAAAAAGTTTAAATTTTTTTGAGTTTTAAAGCAATTAATTGATTTTTTTTTTTTTTTTTTAAGTACTTTGTCCACTTTTTTTAATTTGTTGAGTGCATTTTTTTATTTTTGTGTGTTTTTGTGATTTTATGATTTTGTTTGTCATTTTTAAGGCATTTTTTTATGTTTTTGGTTGATTTTTAATTAGTTTTTTCCTTATTATTCTGCTTTCGACCAGACTCTAACTGCGAAGGTGAGGGAATCAGAGATCCTTTGTAACCTATGTGGTTTCTTGACTTAGGCATATTAATACTGGTTTGGGGCCATGGGATTTAGCTACCTACTATGCCTGCCCACCATCTGAGCCGATCAGGCCTATATGACTACATTAGGCTGACATTGGGATGCACAGACCAACACATTTCACTACCTATGGGTGAAATGATTATGACTCTAGAGGATGTATATCATATCTTCTAACTCCCTATGGATGATGAGGCCATCACATATTCACCAAACAAGGTGAAGCAGGTAGTATTTGACCATATCTTAAGCGATCGTAGTGTTGATGCACAACGACACTTGAACCATGGAGGGGTCCATATTGAGCACTATTTCACACAGTGTATCTTCTCTCGATGAGCAGTCATCTTCATGCATTTGATTGTGTAGATCATGCTCCCTGATACTTTTGGAGTGAGGTTCCCCTGGAACCTCTTGGATAGGATGTAGGATATCCTAGTGAGTAACATTGATCAGCCTTTGATCATGTCTTGGTGGAGTGCCCTACTAGCGTGGCTCTATAATGAGTTGTACCAGATCACATAGAGGAGTAGATTTGGCATTGGCTACAACTTATTACTTTAGATTTGGGGGTGGTAGCACATCAATATTGAGCATCCTAATGGCCTACCACTCAATATTGGCACCATTGAGGTAGTATGCTAGTGTTATGTAGTATGCTGGCCTCGCAAGCAGGAGGGCTTCCAAAGTAGGTCTCATGCAGGGTACCTAGACTACTACATTGGGTGATTTGCATGACTGTAGGTGGGCCATATTGATTGGCACTCCTACCTAGACTACCCTCCATGAATGGATGCTGATGAGTACCTACAATGGGCACGCACAGATAGATGGCTCCTTGAACAGAATTCTGAGGTGCACGAGTTCTTCTACTTCTCTCGCATCGCCATACAGTTTGGCATTAGGTAGGACATTCCAGAGTTGCCTACCATCTACCATCACCTCACCTTATAGAGACTTGACATGGCCTAGGGTGACTCTACTAGGTGATGAGGACAATGATTTCCAAGATTTTGGCCTGATATATGGAAGAACTACGCTTGATTACAACACCTAGTGGACTACTAGGGTATGACGGGGCATGGAGGGCCCCTTGGGTAGGATAACAGATGAGACTATAGTAGAGGGTGCAAAGGATGTAGAGGTTAATCCTCATGATCATCGGATCCATCAGAGGACTGAGGGCAGATGGTGTGAGAGATTCATAGAGGAGGCACCCCCAACTAAGAAGGAGGGTGATGCTCTTGAGGAGGGTGTGGCACCACCTAACAACGAGATCGGGCAGCTCAAGGCCCAAATTGCTAGCCTACAGACTCAGGTAGGCACACTCCATACTTAGATGCTAGGGAGAGACACTTCCATAGCTACTCTATAGGCATAGGCTAAGGACCTACAAGCATAACTCATAGTAGGGTAAGCTCAGTGGTGCAGGTATGCAGAGGATAAGGTTGCTCTTCTGGCATAGATCACTATTACACACACTAAGATTCAGAGGGCTATAGGGAAGTGTATCCTCTTACAATCGTAGTTATATGTCATGACCATAGATCGATATTCACTTAGGGCTACGAGGGAGGATCCCTTAGCTTTACAGGTCACATTAGTGGCTCTAGCTACTCTTGCAGCCCTAGTAGTACCAAAAATGCTAGTAGTATAGGGATTATCAATATTAGTAGTGATGGACCCGACAGTAGAGATCAAGATACTATGGGCTCTGGTGCAGTAGCACATTAGTGATAGATCATCAGATGTTGCATACATCTCTACACTGAGGAGAGAGATCAAGATACTCAAGGATCAGGTTCTAGAGATAACCATAGCTTTAGGCTCTCAGAGGACATAGACCAGGGAGATAGGGTAGTCCTCATCTCGGTCCAGTCATAGGTCACATAGGTTAGAGAGGACTTCAGGTGCTAGCTCTAGATGGACTCACAAGGAGGGTGGAGGCAACAGCGGAGCCTCTCAGACTGGGGGTGCTGGCCTTGCTTAGTATAGATATATGGTATATGCTTGTGTAATATTTTTAAATGTAAGGTCGAGGACCTACACAGTTGTAGCCTGCAAGAATTTTGGACACATGTCGATATACTCTCTATATTTTTTGATACACGTACGTATATATGATCAGACTTTTAAGACTTATTATATGTGCATTTTTTATTTTTTTTATGTTTATGAGATGCATATGGATGCAATGTTGATGTTGTGTTTATTTTATGCGATATGATGTGATGTATGTATGACATGCACTAGATATATGTTGATTTTGTGTTTATTTTATGCTATATGATGTGATGTATGTATGACATGCACTAGATGTATGTATGACATGCACTAGATATATGCAACAGCGGAGCCTCTCAGACTGGGGGTGCTGGCCTTGCTTAGTATAGATATATGGTATATGCTTGTGTAATATTTTTAAATGTAAGGTCGAGGACCTACACAGTTGTAACCTGCAAGCATTTTGGACACATGTCGATATACTCTCTATATTTTTTGATACACGTACGTATATATGATCAGACTTTTAAGACTTATTATATGTGCATTTTTTATTTTTTTTATGTTTATGAGATGCATATGGATGCAATGTTGATGTTGTGTTTATTTTATGCTATATGATGTGATGTATGTATGACATGCACTAGATAGCTATGCGATGTATATGATTAGATGCAGTAATATATATGTGGATGGTCTACTTATGATGAATGTATATGAATGCAATATTAGATGTTAACTGCATGTTCAATTTATAGTACTTGTATGCATTTACCTTATGATGTTATGACATAATTCATACCATGTATGTATTGCATAATTTTATGATGATATTTTACTGTAAATGGACATGTATTCTTTAATTGTTTAAAACATAATTTATTAATGGAATATGAGTTGGACAATCTAATGGATGACACCACATAATGTATGATGATCATGAACTGTAATTGCTATATCTTATTGTAATAATTGATCAATTTGCACCCATATGTAATATGTAATGATGTATTATTTCTATTCATAAGCTTTTGTAAATTAAAATGGTATGCATAACATAGTTAGTGGTTGTTTAAATATCATTTCTGACATTCATCCGGTATCTAACCTATATTATGAACACTCTAATAAACAAACTCTCATAAAATAAATTTACATTTGATGATTGCAATTTGATTGATTGTTGCTATTTGGGAATTTTTGAGGTTTTCCATGAGACTCAAACACCCTAGTTGACTTATCAAAAGTTGTATACTGACCATACTAGACTTTTGAAACATAAGGCTTTCACTAGGACAGACCCAACTATTCATTACCTCTGTGTGTGCAAATGAGTATATTAGATAAGGCATAAGCATACCTCGATGTCAAGCAGGATTCTTTCAGCCCATTGCTAAGATTAGGGATCCGCAAATGTCTATACAATCCTAGGTTTGGATTTTAGTTGGATTAGACTACTAGGCGATACAGGACACCTGAAGCTAGCTCTTCCACATTCAAACATTAGTCTACACAAAAACATGATGCTAATGTATCAAACATATCGTCATGCATAAGATGCAGTAGTACTAACAATTCTAGGGATTCAAGTTCACTCCCTTCTTTTCTTCAATTTATTGGGATACTTGCTCATATAAAGTGATAATAATCACTGTTTATTTTGTACTTCTCTTTTAGTGATAAAAACCACTATTTATTTTGTACTTTTCTTTTTTCTTTGAGCAAGGGATTTGATACTGATTTTGATTTTTGTTTTTGAATTTGATCTTGATTTGACTTGATTCTTGGGATTTCACTCTGGTCTTTGATTCAAGAATTTCTTATTTTGGGATTTGATTTAGGGATTTTGCTTATTTTAATGTAAGAAAGGGATTCACATGGGTAGGGGAAACTTGTCCTTTTGCCAATTTTCAGCATTTCTCAGACCATCCGCACAGGGGGATAAGCAAGATAAACTCTTCACCTCAGGATACTTGGTCCCGCGTCGTAGCTTTCATCTTTCCCTTGTCCTAATTAGGATTGTTAATTTTGTGAATTAGTGGTAGGATTTTGATATGCTAAGTGCTATCAAAACTAGACCTCATCTAAAAAAGCAAAGCAAGATTTCTACCAACTCTTGACAAGACCTCTAGGTATGGTTGAACAATCAAAAAACCTTAGTATATTCTTCATAGCAACAGGAAGGGTTGTGTTGAAAAACACAATTACTCACAAGGGTGATGAATGAAAATAATAATGCATAGATGCATGATTGAAACACAAACGTGGTGTCGTTTGTAAGATTGTAAACACAACTTATTCTAAATGCAAGTGCATGGATGGAAATGCCTAATACAATGCAAAATGAAATGCATGTGCAAAAATGAAATGCATGTAGTAAATGGAATGCAATGATGCAAATGAAATGCAATGTTGCAGATGTAATACAAATACAATGATTTTAATTTTTTTATATTTTCCAATTTTTTAGATTTTATAACTTTTTGATTTGACCAAAGGGCTTACGGATGCCTTTGGAGCCTTTTACTAGATGACCAAAGGGCTTACAGATACCTTTGGGACCTTTTGATGGTTTTTAGGCATAAAACGCTTTAAGATGAAGGATGTTGAGAGGTTCAAGCTCTTCAACCCCTTCAAGTGATGTAAAGCGATATGTCCCAGGTCCAACCTTCTCAGAGATGATATAAGGACCTAACCAATTAGCCACAAATTTATATCATAGTTCTGGCGACGGACTTGAATTTTGTTGGTTCTCTTTCAGCACAAGATCACCAACCTCAAATTCTCTTAGATGGAATTTGTTATTGTAAGCTCATTTTAGGCACTCTTGATAAATGTCGAGATGCTCAAGAGCATTCATGCAACATTCATCAAGTAACATGATCTAGGTGAGCTTGTCATGCAGTGTCATCATCGATGAAATCTTTCAATGTGACATGCAGCATTGGAATTTCCAACTCTAGGGGCATAATGGCCTCATCACCATATACTAGTGAAAACGAAGTTGCCCTAGAGGATGTCCAAATGCTAGTCCTATAAGCCCATAATGCAAGGGGCAACTAGATGTACCAATATTTGTGGTGCTCCTATACCATATTTTTCAAGATGGACACCACTATCTTATTTGAAGCCTCAAGTTACCTATTTTCCTATGGATAGTATGGAGTCACAAAACTGTGTTTGATCCTATACTTGGACATCAAAGCCCTCACAGTTTTATTTTTGAATGACGTTCCATTATTCAAAATTAACTTGGATGGTATCCCAAAATGACTTATGATATTGGTGAGTATGAACTCAACAATACGTGCTCCAGTTGTCATTGTTAACGAGATTGCTTCCACCCACTTAGTAAAATACTCAGTAGCTGTAATAATGAATGTATATCGGCCCGATGACGGAGGAGAAATCTTACCGATTAGATCTAAATCCCACTAATAAAATGACCAAGCTACTTGAATGGAATGTAAGGCCTGTGATGGTAAGTACGCAATATTATCATGATGCTAACATTTAACGCATTTCTTGACATACACATTGCAATCCCTCTCCATAGTAGGCTAAAAATATCCCATGCAAAAGATGCACTTGATGATAGCCATACCACTGAAATGGCCACTGCACGTACGATCGTGAGCTTACGACACTGCCCAAGACGATTCTTGGGGCTCAAGACAATTGAGGATAACTCCATCGTAGCTTTGATGATATAAGATATCTCCTAATAAGACATACTTTGTCACTTTCTATTTAAATGTGCATTTTGTGAAATGTGATAATCCTTGAGGGATTACACCAAGCTTTAGGAAGTCATGTATCTGTGACATCCAGTTCTGATAAACCTCAGCATCAATTGACAAGATAGCATGTTCCCCTTGTGGTTTGATATTTGCAAATGTAGACTGGGAAACAACCTTATGATGAATGGTGGTACCATTCCCCGTAGGACTCTACGATATTAATGAACCCCAAGGCACTCTCTTGAGAAATTCTTTGGATATGTAGAACCGTTCATGGTTTTGTTCTATATGAATCATGTTGATTGACTCTTTATTATCCAAAGCTTTGCACTGCATAGTAGAGTGTGACAATATTTTTACATGGATGGTAGTAAAATCGGTATACAAATTCGAAGGGATTAAGGATACCAAAAATATCATAGTGTCAGTGAATCTATTTGATGAAAAATGGATTGCCTCGATGTCATACCACTCCAATTGAGCTAGATAAGTATCAAAAATATCTTTGTAGGTCTTCAAGATAGGACACCTACTTTGGAAAAGTCCCTTCACTTGGTTGACAATGAAAAGGGAATTGCCAAAGATATTTAACCTTTTAATCTTCATGGCAATAGCTTTTTGGAGGCCCAAGATTAAGGCTTTGTATTCAAAATTATTGTTAGTGTAAGGAAATTATAACTTTAATGACAAGGGCATGGGAGCACCTTGCAGCATGAACAACACTATTCTTGCATCACTCCCTTGCTCACACTTCAAACCATCGAAGAACAAGGTCATATCAGCTTTGTTATCTGGTTCTTTGGGTTTAGGTGCTTCTGATAAGGCAAAAACTATATCATCAAGTAGCTCTATGGTGAGGGACCTACTATTCTCTAGAGGTGCCTCAGCCAGTTGATCAGCTATGACCTATCCCTTAATGGAATTTTGGCTAATGAATTCCAAATTGAATTTTGTCAATAGCATGATCCACTTCGTAGTACATGTATTATGATATGTCTTCCTCATCATATACTGCAAAGGATTTTGTTTTGATATGACATATGTCGTATGACTTAACATATAATGTCGCAATTTCTTTGTAGTGAATACTACTGCTAAACATAACTTTTCCATGTAGGCATATCCTAGCTCATAACTCACCAAGGTTCGGCTGATGTAATATATGGCTTGTTCTTTTTCTTACATATTCTTTTGGGCTAACCTAGTTTCTAATGCAAAATTAGTTACCGATATAAATAGCATGAATGGTACGTCTGGTCTTGGTGGAGCTATTACTGGCAGTATTACCAGGTAGTTCTTAGTCTCAACAAATACTGCTTGATAGTACTCATCCCAATTGAATGGGACCCCCTTGTGTAGCAATCGATTCATGGGTCGATATTTGTCTGATAATTGTGTGATAAATTGCTTTATGGATGATACTTTTCCCTACAGGCTTCTTAATTCCTTGATATTCATGGGGACGCATTTCTAAAATATCCTTGACCTTTTCTAGGTCAACTTCGATTCCTCATTTTGAAATGATGAATCCCAAGATCTTTCCTAAAGTTATGCCAAACACGCACTTCTTAGGATTAAACCTGACGTTATGCTCTATCATATGATCGAATACCTTACTCAAGACCTCTACATGATTTGAACGCAGAAATGACTTTGCCAACAATTCATCGATATAATCTTCCAATATCTTATGCATGTAGTCATGAAAGATATATATCATAGCCTGCTGATATGTAGCACCAGCATTCTTAAGACCGAATGGCATAACCTTATAACAAAATGTCCCCCATGGCATTATGAATGTGGTTTTATGCTGGTCTTCAGGTTTAATCCAAATTTGGTTGTAACTAGAAAAACCATCCATTAAGGAGAGCATTTCATGACCCGTAGTTGCATCTACGAGAGCATCTATGTTTGGCAATAGAAATGAATCTTTTGGTGTTGCCCTGTTGAGGTCTCTGAAATCCGTACAGATATGGATCCTTCCATCAGGTTTTCCTACAAGCACCATGTTTGATACCCATTTCGGATAGTCGATGGAAATGATAAACTCTACATCTAGCAGCTTTTTCAATTCATATTTAACCATTAAGTCTACTATTGGATGCATCTTCCTGAGTTTTTGCTTTACTGGCTTCTTCAAGAGATCTAGAGAAATGTTATGAGTAACCAATTTTGGATCTAGACCCAACATGTCCTTATAAGTCCAAGCAAAGAGATCAAGTCTCTCTTTCAAAATAGGTATGAGGTTGGCACACTCATCAAGAGATAAACATTTTCCAAATTTAACCTTCCTAGGATTCATGGGATCATCGTTGATATCCACTTCAAAGGTTTCCTCTACTGACATGTGGGATCCATCCTCAAGCTAGTGAGGTGTAGGGATCAAGTGGATGTCATCTGCTATTTTTATGGGTTCCACATTGGAAGAATCCTCAGCATGATAAACATCATGTGCATATCCTAGCACAAAATAAAAAGGTTGCAACATTTCTTTATTAGGAAAGAAATCTTCAGGCTCTAGTGGTGAGTCAGCGCGATCCCAATCAATAGCATCTATATCAAGACGCAATGGTTTGGAGGGTTCGGTTGGGTTATGAAGTGGAGTGGTTAAATAAATGGATATCATATTGATGGAATGGATCATGTCTCTAGGACCACATGCATGTGACTCAATATTTATATAGCTTCCATCCTTGATATGTGGTTCTGGGGGTATGGGGATCTCTAGATTTTGTCTATGGATAGACTCAAAAATAGGATCACTAGGCTCTAGGAGCTCTTTGAATGTTTGCAGATTAGGTAAGACCATATGATAAATCCTATCCAAGTTAGGGAATTTTCCTATGATATGTGAATGAATATTGATATCTTTGTACATATCCATTGTAGTGTATAGTGCATTATGATGACGTAAGTAGAAAGGCCGTAGATAGGCTCTCTATTTCAGCTTTTTCATCACTGTTGTAATTAAAATCCTTATCACTACCTACTGGAACTAGGATATCAAGAAGATGGAGCTCCATGAAAGCCCACTCTCTATAATTTTTATGGTCCATGGAAGACTACTCATCCTCAATGACTGTCTCCGAGGGTAACATATAACGTGAATTAAGAGGTCCCAAGTAATCCAACTCAGTCTCATCCTCAGGTTGCTCTCTATTTGAGGACTCGTCATCATTATCACTCTCATACATGCAACTCGATCCACCTATCTTAAATATGAACTCTGCACTATCCTCGTCAAAATGATATTCTGACTCAGAATCTATCTCTATACTAGCGATCTGAACTTGCAGGTCTATATCATCGACTGCCTCATGAATTTTTCATCCAAGTTGTCTCTCGGGATGTGCTCTAATCTGGTCTCTACCAAGATGTCTTCATGATATGTCTCAGGTGGTTATATAGTGACGTAAGACACTAACTGGTTATCCCTTTGAAATGTGAAGGGATTGGGGTGATAAGGATTGAAGTCGACTTCACCCCCTAGACTGAGGTATAGGTAGTCTAAAGATGCTACGAGGAGTTCATCCTGTCCTCTGATATAATATCCTAACCTAAACCTACCAGTAGGCAACTAATACTATAGTTCATAACGCCTCCTATGCCCCTGCTCGAATAACCTGAGACCATAACCATGCCAATGGTAGCGCTCAAAATATCGTAAGGCATACTCCAGGTTAGAAATATAATGAACATTCACAATGAATGGTTCATCATCATCCTCATCCACAAAATTATGAGATGCAAGTTGGTAGAGCCCTCCATATATGAAATTGGTTTGGTTAGGAGGCACCCCCAGTGGTACCACTATCCCTACGAGAAGGCGATGGGCTTGTGGTCAGCCCATGTCCTGTGCAGTATCTATGATCAGTGTAAATTTCACATTCTACACAATATATTCCCCTAATCCAGGATTAACCAAATGAATGGTCACCTGCAGTGCAGACGACCCTATTGAAGATGCAAGAAAAATAGGTTGAGGTGCCTCTTCGACTTCTCCTTGAGCATCCTCTACTTCCATGGGAGTAGGGACCTCTATGACAACTAGTTTGGGCATTCACTTTATCTCTTTTTTTCCTATATTTACCTTTAGCTTCCTATCATCCTGATGCACTATGGATACATACGGTCTGGTAGAAGTAGCTGTCATGTGCTCCATTCATTGAGATACGGATGTTGTAGGTTTGGCACACACTTATTTCATTTTTCCTCTTGGCTCTTTGATCGGTGACACTGGCCGTATGTCCAGGTGTGTTGAGGGGAGCATGAAGTCCCTTGGAAAATTTTCTAAGTTCACATATTTGAATGGTTCTTCATATGAAGGCACCACATGAACCTATCCGTCATGCATGTATTTGATACATTAATGGAGAATGGAAGGGACACAATGCATTTCTCTTATCCAAGTCCACCCTAGAAGTATATTGTACTGTATAGCACCTTTAATCACATGACACATCACAGGGATGGTTTTCAGTCCCACATAAATAGGTAAGACTATAGTATCGATATTTGAGCATAATGTGTAGTTAAAATCTCTCAACGTAAAGGCCGAAGGTATGATATGCATCTTTGGTAACTTCAAGTATGTCAATGCCTTGGTCATGATTATATTGAATTATGATCCCATATCAACAAAAACCTGCTTAAAATTTTTGTGGTTTACACATGCAATGATATGAAGCGACAGGTCCACCGTGATAGTGGAAACCGTCTTGATTTAATGATCATAAAATTGTATAATTGGTTCCTGATATTGTTGCACATGTCCCAAGAAGTGTGTGAATTCTTCAAGATCCTGGTACTACACTTCTATGGACCTTAAAATATCCATAAGCATATACCTATGCTTGGGGGACTGTTGAATCAGCTCATAAATAGAAAACTTAGCTAGAATCGTCTGTAAGTTTTGAACGAACCTACTTCTGGTTGTCACCACCGATCTAGTTGGTGGGCCTGGCACATTTTGGGTTGGCCTTGGAGGAGGCACAACTTGGACTCTAATGGGAAATAGAGGTTTATTTGGTCTTTCATACCTCGCATGTCTTGTGATTATGTTGACCATTCCAACAAACCCATGGGTTGGTGGTTTGATGCGTACTTGATTGACCTGGCCAAAATTTTTCCTTGGTGCCTCATGGTTGGGTAGAGGATTATTGTAAATTCCCATATTCTGGTTTTTAGGTTCTTGCGGGTTGTCCACAAGAAGCGTACCTCTTTCGATCATATTTTGCACTAAATTTTTAAATGACCAACATACCTCTATGTCGTAGCATTTTGTTCTATGAAATATGCAATATTGATCATCCTTATACCCCTTAGGCTTGGGTTGATTAGGGTCCACTAGTTTGATTTTTGGTAAGTTTATTACCTTTGCTTCACACAATTGATGGAAAATCAATGTCAACGATTCTGATAATTGAGTGAATATGCAAGGAGGGTGTCTTTCTTTATCCTTACCCTTCTGGTTGTTGTTGCGCTATTCATACTACGTAGGAGGTGGTTGGGCTTGATAATTTTGTTGTTGCTACCCCTTATCCCCTTTCTAAAGGTTTAAAACCATCTTATTAATGTGGTTTGACTTGGCCTATTATTTCTTAGTGCTCTTCTTGTTTCATTCCTTCTTATTCCTGAGTTTCAAGTTACCCTCTATCACTTTGTCTTACACCAAAGCCTCCTCGAAGGTCTGATATTGTTGCAACTATAATAATAACAAAATATGCTTTGTGCAACTTTTTGTAAACATTCAAGTTAATTCATAAGCAGGGATGGAGAATGGCATCTTTGCCATCATATTTCTCCATTTTTTACCATAATACATAACTATATCGTCATCATGTTGCATTAAAGTAGCCAAATCGGATAGGTTTACCTTTTTCTTGATGCCAAAGGAGAAGCATTCAAGAAATGCATCGGCCAGTTTTTCAAAACTGGTGATGTTGTACCTCTTGAGTTGATTAAACCACTCCTGAGCTAGGCCTAAGAGGGTTGTAATGAAGGTTCGTAGGAGCAAGGCATCATTGCTTTCAATCTAAAAGCACATTTCTAGAAAACTTGTAACATGCTCCTGAGCGTTTTCCTCTCCTTTAAATTTTTCCAGCTTAGGCATCTCAAAATGCTCAGGATAGGCCGAAATAGTCACTGATGGTCATAAAGGTTCATTATGAATTTTTTTCAAGGTAGGCTTTTCATAAGTCTTCCCTTGCTTCTCGATAGCTCAAACCTTTTATACCAAGGCCTTATAGGCCTGCGAAGATAGGAACTCCTCTTCTCTGGATTGCCTTGGAGGCACCTTTGGAGGTATGTTCCTCTTCAGTTGAGGCGGAGGACTAGGCTCATCATCCACTTCAACTTGGGAGATTTTAGGATATTCTTGATCTAATTCCTCTCCCACTTCTTCTTCATACTACCTATGCCCAGAATATTCAGATGCAGGGCACCGATCTCTATGTTGGGTCATACGACGAGTATGGGTGTCTATATGCTCAGGGTAAAACTCTGGCTATGAAGTATCTTGTCTGTCAATGCTCTGCCTGTACTCACTATGAGGAGGTAAATCAGCACTGGCCAATTGGTCCTCCCTCTCAACACACTCCTTTTGATCAAGGATGCGTTGCTCGTGCATGCATTTTTCATATAAGTGTTGTCTTATGAACCTTTGCCTCTAAGTGTTCTCATTTTTGAGGTGTTTCTGCTCTGCACGAATATCCTCCAATTGGCCTTTGAGAATCTGCCATCTCTGCTTTGATATAATTTTGTGATATCTATCTATGTGATCAGTTGTATGAGGCCTTTAGTGTGTGCACTATGTTTGAGAAGCTTTGTGAGTGTGTCATCCAATGGACTAATCTGCTATGCTCTTACCATTATCTATGAAGATAGCATTTGCATTCAGTGGTTGCCTATACTCTGTGCCCACATGGGATGCATGGGTATGCATATCATGAGAATATTTGGAGCACTCTCCATGTTCTCTTATGGTCCTAATTGTACTACCGCTATGCATGCTCATAGAATGAGAATATACAGGAGTGGGATTATAACCTAGATGTCCTAATACTTTGTCTAGACCGTCTAATTGTCTACTATGCCATGGATCATGAGGTGGTCCCACTTTAGACATGTATATGGTGATCTTACAAGGTTCACCTCTGTGGGGAGTTTGCTTGGGTCTATGCTCGAAAGCATCCCCCTTTGTTTTCCCTTGAATGGGCGGATATCAGACTTGTATATACTCATATGGTGGGGGCTTTGAGCCTCCTCTAGCTATAGGTCAAAGGGGTACCAATCTAGATTCCTATATGACATACTCTTTAGCAAATCCTATGGAACCATGTAGAATGTAGTCATAGTAAATGATAACCTATCTGAAACCCCCATGCTAGGAAGCCCCGTGCTCTGATCTATGTCTTTAGGAGTTTCTAGTGGTTCCTCTAATTGAGGTATTCTCAACAAGATCCCAACACATAGAATTATCCCCTCTAATACTCACTGAACAACATTCAGGAGGATTTTGTGGTTGCGGGCTCTACCCGTCTTGACATACATTAGGTGGAGCTTTGGCCTTAACCTTGGGTCCATGCCTAGATCAGCCTCTTCATGTATGCCCCAGGATATTATATTATCTCGTATATAAGTTTTAAGGCAAACAAAAGCAAAAAATAATGATTATTTTTTTTTTTTTTTTATTTGTGAACCCTAAACTATTTTGATGTGTTTTGAGATTTGTTGTATCAAAAAGTAACTTTCATTGTGTTTTCAATATGTTGATGATATACTCAATTGTTTAATGGCTTTCACCTGTATGCTCGTAGCTTGAAAACCTAGCAATGAACTCTAGGTCATGTAATCCCACCTATAATATGTGGTAATGAAGTCCACACATGGTCAGGGAGCACAGGTCCTCCCGGTCCTCACCCTGTTCACCCGTAGTCATCTATATACCTCTCCAAGGAGAGATACATGCAAATTTTCCATGGGTTATGTCGACATCTTGGATCCAGTATTGGTCTAGTAATAAAAGGATCGAGGGAGTTGGGCCAACAAATGGAAATCACTACCACCGTCGTTGAACCCTACTAGTGGTTGGATGTGACTTCCAAATCACTAGCATTTAAAGTGTGTCATGGTGTGTGGGGTTATTTTTGCTTTGCATGAAATAAAAATACATAAAACAACACTCAAATGATTTTGCTACATTATTTTCAAAAGAACGTTTCACTTTAAAAGAATGCACAACTATGCTATGTGATTTTTCAGAGAATGCAATTATCTATGAAGGAATGGCCACTTATTGGGCCTCAAGTATGCAAAATCTAAAACATGAAATGTCCCTAGACCGTTGGAGACTATGGAAGACTGCAATAAAAGATCCGCTATTCCTAGCAATGGCTAGTAGAAAACTAAAAAAGCATCTAGGATTTTCCCATTTTACTTTTTGCTAGGTTTTCTACTTAACCTAACATTTCTGCCTAACAAAAAATAAAACATAGATAGAAAATTACAGAGACAGAAACATGTTCCTACCTCATATCCAATTCTGATGAAATTTTTCTGCCTTCTATCTTTTATGTTCTCTGTTGACCACATCTGTCAGGTGTGGCTGCAACTATTACCCATGGGTGTTAGCCACGATGACAACTGTTAACCATGACTTTCAACCATGGCTAAGCCCTGACATCACAAAATAGAGTAAGTTAGATTATAAATCGCTTAAATTGTGAAGTTCCACCATGATCGCCTTATATAGAAATCCAGGATGCATACACCTAAGCTAATAATAACTGAAAATCAACATAAAGCATGAAATATAGAAAAATTTGCAAATTAACATAAATAAGGGTTTCCTTTATTAAATTTCCAATGAAACTCGATTACAAATCCATCCCTCTTAGGGATACCCAATGTGATACAGTTATTACAATCAAGAAAAAGTCCCCATGCAAGGGTAGGTGTAATTCATAAGCTTCCTAGGTTGACACGAATTGCTCTAAGGCAAATGTAGTCTTCTCCACAATTAGAGGCATTTTTTGCTTTGAATATCAAGACCCTATTAACCCTACATTCAAGAAACAACAAGAAGTAATTAGAAGCAAAGGAGGCCTCTCTTGATGAGGCTTTTAGAGGAGATTATACAAAATATTATCATGAAAGCTTGAAATTAATAAAGTACATAAAGCATAGAAATCTACTCTAAGCATAATAAATTACCATCAAGAATGTAAAGGAAGCATATATCAATCCATCTAATATCCTAATTAAACCATTGAAAGCATGAAAATATGAAAAGTAGTAACTATTGTCCTTATTTTTTAAATGACAAAATTCAAGGAAAGAGAGCTTTAAACTATGATTCTACCTCACAATTATCTCTAATAGAGTAAATCTAAATCAAATGTATCTAATCTAAAGCAGCTAAAATATAAACTACTACTAAAACCAAGGAAAAAGGAAATTAAACCTTTACCACGGGTCTGTCACGCGGTTGGCACTGTTAGCCATGGCTAACAGTCATGGCTAAGATGGAAATGAAATTACCCTCAAATCTTGATCTTAAATCTCCAATTCTCCTTGATGAATTGATGATCAAGGTTTGCCACGATGTCCTCTGACAGATTTGGCGGTTGAATTGCTCAAATTGGTGATGGATTGGGCTTAATTATGTTTCTTGCTTTCTCCTAGCCCTCCATAGCTTTCTTGATTACAAATGTCATTTGATCTCCAATTGGGCAGCAAAAGTGTTCCTCTCAATGTATGTAAGTGAGTATGCAATTCGACAGGGCTTCGTTGCTCTTCAAATCAAGATTCATCTACTTATTTCCCAATTTATAGGGGGTTCTTATAGCATTTGAGTAGGCCATGTCTTAGCTTCATGGAGAAGCCAAGATCAAGAAAGGGTAGTTGAGGCAGTTGGAGGGAAGTATATGGAACTTTCCTCTCTCAAACTGCTATGATCTGCAACCAATTGGCCGTTTGAAACCGATTTTGGGTTGGCCAAGGTCCAACTGATTTTTAAGGCTAGTCGTGGCTCTGAGGTGCAATCAGCTCTGTTAACCACGGGTGGCATCTGTGGCTAACACTTATTAGGCCAAAATGCCTAAATGAGTGGTTAGAACCACTGCTATACCTTGGAATCTATCCAAGATCTTCCATATGGTCTTCTAGCATGTCCCATATGAGTAGTCGCCTCGACATGATGCATTTTAGGTGTCTACATAAGGTATCTAAGATATTAGGTCCAACCTTAAGGGGTAGATATATAATGCCATAGGCCTCTTGGGACTCATTTCTAAAATATTTGATGATGACATCAAATTTAATTAGATATTTCTCTTTTAATCCATAATTTTGGAAAACTTGAGAGATAGGAATCATTATCTATCAAAATTTGCTTGATAAACAATTACCCAATATATGCAGTAAAGTAGAGGGAAGAATCCCCTTGTAATTCTAAGGAATATCGTCAATCGAAAATGTGATATAGTGTATCCCAAGGGAGCCTACAACATCAGCTATAACACTAGATAAAATATCTTGAGGGGTAGATTATTGACTTAGAAGCTTCAACAAGGATCCCTATGAATAGGAGAAGTTTGTAAAAGTTTTAAGAGGGAAATCTTGGTTGGGGTACTAGCTAATTATTTTTTAATGTCAAAGAAGAATTTAGGTTGTGGTTTTAACACTAAGGGTGGTTTATCTACTCTTCTATTTTTTTGGATACTCTTCAAAACTAAGGGTGGTTTCAAAGGTTGATTGAATGTAGAACTCATATCCTAGTGAGATTGTTGAATCGATTGAGCTTAATATTATTTCCTTGTAGTTGATGCTATCATACCAACTATGTTATTGTAGTGAGGTTGCACATTACAATATGACACTTGATTAGCCACATGCTTCTCATGCTTAGGGTAGGGGATCTTGGAAGATACCCATGTCTTGATTAGTTGTGGGTGCTTGTTGAGTAGGATATTGATTGTTTATTGGAGGATTAGGTTAAGAACCCTCTATAACAAGGTGGACTACATAGATTAAGTCTTGAACCATATGTTTCAAACTCTTAAATGATTTTTTCATGTGCCCCTCCACTCTATGATACTCACAATATTGACTAGGATTATACCAATTAGCCATGGTATTAGGTTGTCTTATGGGAGGTAGCTCAATAATGTAAGCTTCCAAGAGATACTTTATGACTACCAAAATAGGTTGGTTGAGTTTTGTAAAGTTTCTTGGTAGGGTTTTTTGAGGTTTTCTAAGTACCATCTTTTGCAAGGTGTTAGCAATACTATTGATAGGTCTACTATCCATTACCCCAATACCAATTACATGCTTATTCCTATATTAGGATTTTATGGTCCTATATTCTTCTTTCTCTAGCTTAATTTGACCTCTTTGAAAAGGGATTGATCTACCCTTCTTGCCAAATCTATTGCTTAGTTGAAAGTGGTGATAGTTGTTGTTTCTAATCATATGGTATTTGCTCTTGTAAATTTCCAATAAAGATTCCTAGCATGTCTTAGGGAGGTAAAGTATATCTAAATTGTCCAACTAAAATTCTTCAACGAGACAAGAATTTTGAAAAACTTTCATCTTTTCCTTGCTCCAACATATAAACATCTTTCATAGTTACATTTTTCTCAATATAAGCTCTAAATTGTTAAACAAACAACTCTATTGTATCTTCAAAATTCCTCAAATAATGATGAGGGAGTTGATAATACCATTCCAATTCCATACCACCAAGGCTCTTATGGAATGTCTTTAGCAACAGTGTGTCATAATATATAATATCATGGCATGTTGTCCTAAACATCCTTAATTGTTCAATTGGGTCCTATGTGTTAGAGTTAAAGTGCACTATGCCTTCAGTTTGACACTTGTCAGTTTCATTGACAAGTGTCATGTTCATCATATAGGCCTTCTGCCTATATATGTAACACATTTTTATGAATAAAAAATCCCTTCAAGTTTTCCCTCCTAACATTTGGTATCAGAGCTCCAGGCTTTCTCTGGCCTTGTGAGCTTGAGGGGGGATTTCCCTCATGGAAATCCTCCCTCCCCCTCCATTTTTTTGTTTTCATCCATTTTTTTCTAAGCTAGGGAGTATGCTTTCCATCCATGAGATGGATCAGAAACCAGAGGCTTGGAAAAATTAATGGCTGCTATTTTTCCCAATGTATCCGTCTGAAGAATAGTTTCTTGGTAAAGACATTT
The DNA here is from genome assembly GCA_028583015.1 of Wollemia nobilis. Classification (NCBI taxonomy): domain Eukaryota; kingdom Viridiplantae; phylum Streptophyta; class Pinopsida; order Araucariales; family Araucariaceae; genus Wollemia; species Wollemia nobilis. The sequence continues at coordinate 1,781,093 of JAQPPZ010017169.1, forward strand.
TTTTTTATGGTTTTTTTTGTAGGAAATGATGCTTTGGGGCTGATGAATGCCATTTCTGAACCGGAGGATTAGATTTTCTCAAAAATGTTGATCAGGACTGTTATTACGGCAACCGATCTGAAATTTGATTCGAGCTCCATGTAGCCCTTTTCTCTTGTGGGCCTGTTGTAAGCAGTAGCACCGTCACTGTCTCTGAAAGTTGTTCCTGTCCGCAGATTAATGGTGTGATTACTGAATTTATTTTTGTCTTTAGTTCTATCAACTAAGCCTGCATATACATCGCAAGGAAGGCTGGCAGCAGAAGAAGAGTTATCAGACAGCATTATCTCATCTTTCTGAAATTGTGGCCGCATCGAGAAACTGAAAGGGATTATCTTATCTTTCTAAAATTGTGGCCGCGTCTGAAGACCATGTTCATGTTGGCAGCCGTTGCAACCACAGGAGAGAGGATGGGGTTGAGATTTAAGGGACCTCGCGGGCCTGGGCATGATGCGAGTGCCCTGCTGTATCCAGTCTTGACGCCCACGTAAGCAGAGGCGGAGTTGACCCCCGCCAAGGCGTTGCTTGGGCATCGCGGCTGCAACGAGGCCATGTAAAACCTGCACTCCTAGCTAAAGAATTCACAGCAACAGCTGGGTCGATCTCCCTGTTGTATCCAGTCTTGACACCCATGTAAGCAGAGGCAGAGTTGACCCTCGTCGAGGCGTTGCTCGAGAATCGCGGCTACAATGAGGCCATGTAAAACCTGCACTCCCGGCTAAAGAATTCACAGCTACGGCTGTGGGCGAGGCTCCAATCAACCCAGCTATTGCTGCTTCTCGATGTGATTTGCTGGATCTACTGGTTTTTTGGCGGATGGTGCAGGCGATATGTTTTCATCCAATGGCGGGCTGCGAACGACAATAACATGAAGTTTCTTCAAGTCGTTTTGGATTGGGCAGTGAGGCGGATGGCGTTGGAGACGATTGAAGCATTCCTAAAGAAAGTGAGATTAGTTGAACCATTGAACTGGTTGAAGATAAAACTTGTGCCAAACAGAGCTTGTGCGGTGGTCGATGGGCAGAAAGCCAGGAAAGGACGACAGGATGAGCACACCGCAGAATAATAAGAGGGTGTCGTCGATTTTTGACAAGCCATTTTTGGAGGAAGCGGCCCCAACGGAGAAAGCAAAATCAGATCTACAAAATCCCATATTTTTTATATATCTCTGCAACCCCTAACGGCGGATTTGTTTTTGTGAACATTTTTTTTCCAAAGTCGCCCAATCCAAAGTGACAGAAATTTGCAGCAGCGGTATCTCTCAGAAAAGGGAATCTCAAATCGAGAAAACGGAGCACCCCCTGCTCCTGTGCAACGAGAAAGGGGGAGGAGATAGTCATTGGAGATCTATCGCCATTCGAGACGACCACCGCCGTTGAAGATAATTTTTTTTTAAAAGCATTCGGAGCTGTGCAGGCTGGCCATGGAGGCATTGATTGACTAGATTACCGAAGATAACCCTGAATGAAGTTTTTCATGAAATTCTCCATCAAGAACCTTAGCAACCAAATTCGCCTACCTCATGGTCGACGCAAAAAAGAGGACATGGAGGAGGAGGAGAAGCAGTCGCGGATCTGAATACACTGCGCCTGCATCAAACTGCATGGGGAAAAGGCACCCACTATTTTTTTACATCCTGCTGCTCGAAATACTGCGACGTCAGGGGCAAAATCGATGACGATGGTGTCGGCGGAGCAGGCCGAGTGGGTAGCATCGCCATCCAGCTGGCCAGACACGTGTACGGTGCCTCCAGAATCGTCTCTACCTGCAATACTACGAAAATCTATGATGTTTGATTACCGATGATCCCCGTCTGTGCCGTTCATATGACGATTGTGCACCGTGATTGTGAAGAGCCAGTGGATGTTATTTTTTTGGTACTTTACCAATGTTCTGGTTATGATCTGGCACTTTAATTTAAATTTTTTTAAAGGGAGCTTTTATAAAGTATGGGGGCCACTAAAAATTAGTAGTTTTCACATGGAAGTGGAGGGCCAGAGAGTATTATTGGTGACAAGCCCACAGGCCAAAATTTTCAAAATATGTAATTCCCCTACGAGTATTATTGAGTCTGTTTTTTTTTCCGCCAGAGAGCGATGCCGCCACAGTGCGAGGTTTTAGTTGCTGCCTTGGAGAGGCATGTTGTTTTTTCATTATGATGAAGGCCCCTTTGATGGTGGAATATAGGGGTATTTATAGTCGTTGGAAACATTTTTCCATGACGGACACAATGGTGGTGTCATATTGTAATTTTGAGGCTGTTTCCATTGAGTTTTTTAGCCTCAAAGTTTTTCTCCCTTGGAGTGCAATCTCGGTTGAACCCGACACTCCCAAGGTAATTTTATGTGATCCTTGTACCTAGTGACCTTTTCTATACACTCGACGAATGCAGCGGCTGGTTACCCATGCATTTTGGTGGGATGACATGGTCACCATAAGGACACTTATACTAGGGACTACAGACAAAGACACCCTAGACTCTATTCGAGGTTTTTTTCGGATCTACTTCTGAAGACTACAGACGAAGACACTTTAGAAGATTCTCTTCTTTTCTTCTTCTCTCCTCCTATTTGGATCTATGGCTCATTTTATTGTATTGAGTGCATTTTCGACAGAGACCGACACTCTTATATGGCTCGTTTTTCCTTTCATTAGGTGCATTTTCGATAGAGACCGACACCTTCTAGATTGAGTTCACCATGAGGAGGGATTTCATACTCATGGTGAATCTAGTTAGTGACCTACAAGTGGCAACATCCTCTGAGGATGACCTACAGAGGCAACAGACCCAGATGTGGCTGACCCTGAGGCACCCATGATGACCCTGAGGCACTTAGACGACTGACCCAGTGGCAACAGACCCGTTGAAGTGGCTGACCCTGAGGCAACAGACCGAGATGTATACACAGTGGATCTAGCATTATTCATAGTTGGAGAGCCAAGCGCAAAGAGCATGAGCCTAGACCAAAAAAAAAAAAAAAAGAGGATGATAGGTTACTTTTTAGAGAAGTCAACATTAAGGGGGAATGTTACCTAATGTTGACTTGCTTTGTTTTTTCTTTAGTTAGGATAGTGCACTTTAAGGGGGAATTTTAGAGTTAAAGTGCACTATGCCTTCAGTTTGACACTTGTCAGTTTCATTGACAAGTGTCATGTTCATCATATAGGCCTTCTGCCTATATATGTAACACATTTTTATCAATAAAAAATCCCTTCAAGTTTTCCCTCCCTTCAGTTTGACACTTGTCAGTTTCATTGACAAGTGTCATGTTCATCATATAGGCCTTCTGCCTATATATGTAACACATTTTTATCAATAAAAAATCCCTTCAAGTTTATTGGAAAATGCTAAGGGTAAGACCTAGAAGCAACAATAGGGTCTAAGGGCTAATTGTACATTTTCTTGTAGTTGTAGGTGAAACTTGGAGGTTGAATCATATCCACTCTTAATACAAATTGTTTCACCATGCTTTTACAACTTTTCACATCAATATTATTGCTATACAATGCCCCTAGGTTCCCTAAGGGAGGGTTATAGGTAGGTTGTTGGAAGGTAACTTGGTCAATGTTGGAGGGATTAACATTGTTATGGTATGGGTTATGATAGGTGGTATCTTTTTATGGAGGATAACTAACATTTGGTGGAACAGAAGCATGAATGTTAAGATAAGCAGAATTAGGAGGAAATTGAGCATAATATTGAGATGCACTACTAGTTGGAGGAACTCATGGAATTATTTCAACATTGGTGGTTGTATTAGTAGCATAATCTTGTTTATGAAAAGGATTAATATGATGTAAAGATTCAAACAAATAATTGGTGTGAATATTTCAAGAAATGGTTTGATGGTGGGATTTCCCATCCCCTTCAAGTTGGGATTCCTCATCCATAGCCTTAGCCAAAGCATCCTTGTGTTGTTTCATGAAATTCTATATATGGTCATATAATTTAAAGGTGATATGCCCATTAGACCCCTCAAAGAGTATCAATGTCATTACTAGTTTTTGTATATTTTTCCTCTTCTAGATTAGGGTTCTCTATATCAATTTGATCATCTTCTTGAAGAGTCTCACCAGATTCTAAAATCTTTCACTTACTCCTAAGGTTTGGAGCCATTAGGAGAAAGAGAAAGGATAGATAAGAAAAGGAGGATCTAAAATCTAACAAAAGACACAAAATATTATTAAGATATTTTTTATGTTTTCTAATTCTAAGCAAACAAATTTAATGGTCTTACTTAAAGTTTTAAAATTGAAAAAATGAAATAAGCTTCCTAATTTTGCCACTAAATACGTGCCTTCACATCGGGTTCACCAAATATGTGGAGGGGGAAAATTATCCTTTCGTGTATGATTCTTAGCTAGATCCACTAGGAGCCAAGGTGACCACAGGGGTGTGTTATATTCTCTATACTCAAGGTCTTAGGGATAAAAGGGTTCACCAGGAATGGTTTAAGGACTCCTTCCAAGTATGGGTATGGAATGCTTGATGTGTAATTGAGAAAACACCTATGTTCAACTTTCTTAAAATCTAAGCTATGGAAAATGAAAGAACAATGCAAGACAAACAATAATGCAAGAATACAAGAAGCTAAACCTAGGATGATTCTTGATTTTCAATGATGATTAAACCATAACTTGCAATAAAATAAATCTTTCTTTTTTTAGCAAGGGTTTAAGAGAATGCACAAACAAATTTAACCCTAAAATACAAACTATATGCTTTTTCTCTTTTGAATGCATAAAAAATAAATCAAAATATTTTTCTTTTTTTTATGCTCTATATTTGGAATAGAAATGGATAGAAAATAAACAAAAAATAGCCTAAGAAGTTTACTTAGGGCACTTATCTGATTCGGTGGTTGACCTTAGATTTTAACTTGCATCCAAATATATCAAACAACTTCACAACCTACAAAATAGCTTTACAAAACACTAGAAGAATTGATCAGTGTTTGGGGGCCTTCTTAGGTTTCTAGATGATTGAGCTTGGAGGCACAATAGTCAAGCCCCCTTGGTCATTTTAGCTGATTGTTCAAAAACAAAAGTGGTCATTGAAATTTTTATAAATAAACAAGACAAGATGCAATGAAATGAAACAGTGCAAACAATGGAATGCAAACAATGATATTATGACCTAAATGAAGCATGCAAACATAGATTGAGGGTTTGGGAGCAAAAATTTTCTCCCAAACCTGACAAATTCAAAATTGTGCTCCATAAGGAGTAACTAAAAATTTTAATTTGCCAAATTCATGCCCTATATGGATGGGGCACAATTTTTCAGTAAGAGTGTGAGTGCAATTTATTAATGTGAAATGAGACAAAATGTAGAATCAATGATCTAAGAATATTAAAATACAAGAAAGAAACCTGGTGATAGTGAAAGAACAGTTAAAAGGATGATAATATTCACAAAATGGTAGACTCTACCTCAAGTCTCCAACACTTTTCCACCAAGGATAGAAAATCAAAGCAAAGTAGTAGAAGAACACCAGAATATACTTGATCTTGTTAGGAGAATTCTTCAAAATCCTCTTAGTCAAAAATCACGTAACATCACCTTTGGAATCACTTAGCATTTCTTCACAGTTCTAGCTTAGGAAAATCACTTCTACTAGAAAATAAGATCCAAACCCTTTATTTATAAGAGGTTTTGAGAGAAAAAGGGTGGGAAAATGAAAATGAAAACATAGGGAAGGGCCCGCATCCTAAAGGTCAGCTTAAAAATTGGGTTTTCGAAGAGAAAACCATAACTTGCCAAAATCGCACCCCATACTAGGCGATCGTGATTTAAGAAATACTATGAAAAAATGAAAAGGGAGGGGGAAGAGAGGCCTAAACTTGTATTTTGACAAGTTTGAGGGTATCTTTGAGGGCCTAGGAAAAATGACTCACTTATGTGGGTCAATTTTCCATGTCTACACTATGTATTCAAATGCCTATAATTTCATAATGTAAAGCATCAAAGCATTGAGTTCTAACATGATGACATTGAAAGACCTTGGTTTACATAGAAAACCAAGATCCTAACAAACTGCATAGAGGAGGCACACAATTCAATCCTATGCCTTCCCTTTTCCAACACACATTGCAAACCACCATACCATGGTAGCATATAAATGGTGGCAATGGCATAAAAAAGATGATCCCTTATTTACAACTCAACAAAAATTATGTCACTATGGTTGACTAAAAAAATATTTCAATGCAAATCAATCTTGAACTATTGATAGTGAAGCACCTTTACTACCTTTCCTCTAGCTATAGTGATTACTCTAAGTGGTATATAGGGGTACATCCCTTCTCCATGAAGAAGGGTGTTGCACACTCCAGATCCCTTGGGAATGAAGACCAAGTAGGAAGGTTGGAAACACTAATTTTTTAAATATAAATTCTAATGGGAAATCTTCAATCCAATGGTAGCATGTAGATCAACTCTTAGAAGGGTTTTTGGGAAGAAAAATAGGATTTTTTATCACTTTTGAGTGAAGAAATTTGTAGATAGATTCTTAATAAAGAGATAGATAAAATCATCCTAAGATTCAAAATAATAATTAAAGGCTCCAATAGAGCTTCTATGTGACCAAGTGAGAAATGATGTTGGAATTCACACTATTTTCTACAAATGAATAGAAGTAAACCATTCACTCAAATCTTATACAAAAAGTGAAAAGAAAGACAAAAGAGAAAGGTATTTGATGGGTACTTATAGGCACCATAAATAATCACTATATTTATAGATAATATCACATGACCATCTAATAATTAATGGAGAATGAGAGGGGGTATTTTTAGCAATACCAATACCCCAATTATATAATAAGGTTTGACCTAAGTTGATATAACAATAGGATTTTAGGTTAATTACAAGTTATAAAGAGGTTTAACAATAACAATGTCAAGAACAATGAAATGTCATTAGGCCTATCCAAAATATTGCACAATGTTAACCTCGGCCATGAATCAAATTATAATTTCAACAAACTCATTACTATCCATAAGAGATCATTCATAGGAAATATTGAGAGAAATTACTTTTATATCTTACATTTTTTTTTCTAGTATACATCTTACTAATGCAAGATGCTTGTTTTTACCATATAGTGAAGTAAAAATAGATTTTCTTATGTAACCAAAATACTTGAACACTTGCAATATAAAATCACACAAACACAAAGAGATTGCCCAAAACGATAAAATCCTTTATATTGACTCTTGTGATACATATTTACAAGATTTTGGATTTTGCCCCAAGTAGCTTGGGTGCAATATTACAATCTTTGCCTCAATATGATACAAATTTCTCTCTGGGAGTTTTCTCGATTTTTTGCAATGTACAATGTTCTCCTCGTATCCAGTCATAGCTTCAAAAGGTGAGCGGGCTTTGGTATCCAGCAAGGAACCACTCCAGCTTCAACAGCTTGTCCAAGATATTTGTTATCTACACACATGCAAACCAAAAAAGGGGATTAGTAGCACATGTATATTCAAGCAATAAATCCAATGCTACACATAAACCCTACACTGATTTGAATGGAAAGTAGATAGCAAAAAATAATTAATAAATAAAGCCTTGCTTAATACTAAAATTACTAATCTCTGTTGATGAATTCTATTTTTGCTCTCGGGACTATGGAACCACAAAAATGTGGTTGTGGGTTAGAAACCACAGACCTGCGGTTGTGAAACCGCAGACGTGCATTTTTTACTGTGAAACCACGGACGGGCAGTTTTGGCTGAAGAATAGATTGCCTCGAGATTCGAACCAACGATACGAAATTGGGCTCATGCTTGCAATTTCTCGTTGGGTCTAGGTTGATTTTGGCAGCCTATCGGTATGCAAGTTCAACTCCCTTTTCTTGGTGGACTAATGGTGCCTTTATAGGCCTCTTGGGGTTTTGAGTGGGAATAGGAGGTGGTAAGCTTGATTTGCCAAGTGGCATATCTAGGCTGCCAGGTGGAAGGGGCAGTTGTGATGGGTCACCCAGTGTGCCTCAGTTAACTGGGGTGATGTGGCTTCAAGTGGAGTGGGATATGGGATGTTTTTTTATGTGAAGGGACAAGGGGACCACAACAAATGAGTTGTGGCATGGGTGTTGGGAATCTACCCCATGTGCAAGGGCAAGGGGGATAGGAGTGGGTAATATGTGGTAAGGGTGTTGGATAAAGTGTCTGGAACACATGTCCAATGGGTAGGCAGGGTATCCTAGGATAATTTTCCAGATTTAATAAATTAGGAAAATAAGATAATGTGCAGGATTTTATATCCCTAAGTTAGAACTTAGGCATATATTTTTATTATGCAATATTTTATGGTGGGATGGTAAATGTGTTTTAGAAGGTGTTAGATTTTGGTGTCTATAGTTTCCCCTTTTTGTACCACATTGTGTACAACACAATGTGGTGCAAAAACTAATGACACTCGACCTTTATTTGATGAATGGACTCAACTCTCTTTGGTGTGGCAAGATGGATGACTGTTGTAAATGAAATTTTGATTTGCGTGCTTACCCCCTCGATTGGCGAGTGGGTAACAATTGAGACCCAATGGCCAATTGAAAGCATTATTCTTGATGTTGTTCCTAGTTCACTAAGTTGATTTGCAGAATATCGTTTGGTTTGCTGACATGCATGAAATGAAGTAAAAGGAACCAATCATCCTAGTTGCTTGTCCTAGTGACTGTTAGCAATTCCATTGTGCATTTGATTAATTTGAATTTACCGTGTTTTGTAATCCCACGGAGTAGGTGTCTTTTAACCTTGGATTTTCTTCTTTTGTTCTTTTTCTTGATATGTTGCAATTTTGTATTTTGATTGTTTTTTTTAAAACGCGGTTGCATGTACTTGAAACTATGATTTTACAGTTTTGTTGCGCTAATCGCAAGTTCACGATTTTGGATGCAAACCGCAGGTTTGCATTTTTGAGCACTTCGAAAAACATGGATATGTGTTATTCACCATGAAATGTGGCCATAAATAGGTGAGTGTCTATCATTTTCATTTCATTGCAATTTATCATTTACTTATTTGCTAAGTGTTATGTGTGAGATGGAGATTGGCGAAGGTAGTGGTGGCGGAGGGGACGGTGGTGGCAGCTCAACTGGAGTATAAGGTGGCGTTTGATATTCTGAGGTAGGTGGTTCTTTGTTTTTAGTTGGGATTTATTTTGTTTTTGTTTTTTTTTTCTTTTTTTATTTGTTTTTATTATTTTTGTTGTTTTTGTTGTTGTTTTTTTTTAACTAAGTGAGGTTGGTAATGAAATTTTTCTTTACTGCTTTTTGTTTTGTTTTTGTTTGTTTTTGTTTGCTTTTGTTTGCTTGTTATTTTATGTTCACCTAGGGGTAGGTGAATTTTTTTTTTTTGGTTTGTTGCTTGTTTGCTTTTATTTTTGCATGTTGATTTATGATCACCTAGTGGTAGGTGATTTTTTTTTTAAGTTTTGTTTTGATCGTTCTAATATTTTTCATGTTTGCTTTGTTTCAGGTTAAGCTACTTGATGCCCGACATAGGTGGCCTCGCACTATTCGCAAAGTGCGCAAGGCTCTTACTGATAATGATTGGACTTTTTTAGAGACCATTGGTCTTGATGGTTGCGGGCGGCTTGGCACCATCCGAGCTGACGAGGATCTTTTGTCGACACTTGTTGAGCACTAGGATCCTGATAGGGGTACTTTTTAGCTTCCTACGAGGGAGCTAACTATTACCTTAGAGGATATTTATCGGATTCTTTGTGTTCCTATCGAGGGTCCTACTGTTCATGTTGGCATCGAAAAGAAGGAGGCTTTGTTCCCTATTTTTGTGAGCTATGGGATGTAGACTGCAGTAGGGGGGGTATTGCATACCTGGATATCTTTACGACTGGTATTTTGGGAGCCGCTCCAGCCTTCTTGATGTATATATTAAGCAACATGTTGTTTCCCAATTCCATGGGATCAAGGATCCCATGGAACCAGGTTCCTATTGTTCTTGACTTGATATCTGATCCTCGACGATTGGCATGGGCTCCCGCTCTTTTATGCTATATTTACAACGAGTTGTACGAGGTGAATATGCAAGGGAAAAAGGGCCTAGGTTGTAGTTTGGTGCTCCAAGTGTGGTCTTGGGAGCACATCATTGTTGGACGGCCAGTTGGTCTTCCTTGTGCCTGTGATGCCACTTCTCATGCTTATAGGTGGCTTCTTAGTGAGGAGCTCAGTAATCCGATGGTTGGGGCATCAGAGTACAAAAATAGTTTGAGATTGCTTACTAGAGATTTCACGAGTAGGTAGCCTTGGAGGGGCTTGTGTTGGGTGACGGATGTGGCAGAGCTTCACCATGTCAGGAGAGGTAGATGGGTTGTTGGTTCCCATCTCAGGGAGATAGAGTATGTTTAGTTTTCTTGGGTGCAACGTCAGTTTGGTTTAGTACAGGGTGTGCCTGATGCATCTGTGACCTATAGGCGATGGGGAGACAAGCTAGATTGCCTATTGCTCCTAAATTTTGGTGATTTGATGACCCAATTGATGAATCTAACCTTGAGGTTGGTGATTTGGATGATTTGGGTACCACTCCTAAGTATGATACATGGTTTGTCGCTCAACCTCTTTGGATGTCGAGTGTCATTGTTGATGATGAGGGGAGTGGTGATGAGGCGGAGGTGGGAGGATGGGTTCCTTGGTTGGTGAAGTGCTAATGAGGTAGCACTTTGAGGGCTAATATAGCTGATGTGCAACAGCTCGAGGAGGCTAGATGTGATGGTGATGAGGATGTACCTCCTTGATGGATAGAGAAGGAGTGGGGTATTTTGTAGGCTGAGCAGAACAATCTAGAGTTGGAGGTGGCTTGCCTGAAGGGTGAGTTTGCATGGTATCAGGATGAGGTAACTCGTCTATAGGCTAAGGTAGACAATTTGTGGGCTCGACCTAACAATGGTGCCCTTGTTGTGAAGGATATGGAGATCACTAGGTTCAAAGGTGAGGTGACTTGATTAGAGGGTGAGCTGACTCAGTTACAGGCAGGGTCAGGTGGAGGTGACACTACAGCTACTGTTGCTATTATATGGGCAAATATTTCTTAGAGGGTTGCTTGTTAGGGTGTAGATTTGAGGAGCCTACGCAAGCAGGCTATTTATGTGGAGATGTTGGAGAACATTTTGCATGATCAATAGATTCCTTTTCCTATTCCTCCTTCATCATCAACTGCTACTGCTACCCAAGGTACCGATACGAGTTCCAGGACTCATCGACCGTCGAGTTCACATGGGGATTATACAGCATAGGATCCTTGGAGGGATCCTGCTGGCATCAACTAGTATTGGCATGTATTTCTTTTTGTATTTTGCCATCCTTTTATTTTTCTATGAGCCTTAGCACACTAATGTATACAACCTGTGGGCATTTTGTACTTTTTGAGACCTTCATATATATATATATATATATACATGGCCTTTTATTTTGGTTATCTCATGTGTTAATGTTTATATGCATGCTTCTTGTTAATGCTTTGTTATTGCTTATTTGATGCAATCTAAATATTTTTATGTTTGTTTTATGATAATGAATGCAAACTAATATGTAATATGCATTTTAATTATTTTTTCATGTAACTATATGATGGCATGCATGATGTTCATGTAATATTTTATAGCTTAGGGTAGATGACCATTACTTGTTCATTGTTGCAATTGGGGGTATCCAATATTGGTGATTTTTTGTGGGTGATGTATGGTGTATATGTATGTGATAATGGATGAATATGTTGATGGTGATATGGAATATGGTATGGTGTTTGATATTTAACAGTGGAGGATTTTCAAAGACCCAAACACTCTAGTAATGTAGACCATTTTCTTGACTGTTGTCTAACTTTATTTAGGACCAAGGTGTGTGCAAGTGGAGTTTATTTACTAAATCTTTGAGTTTGCGATGACCCTAAGAAATCAAGAACCAGTGCATGTGATTATGAAGTTAACTGACCCATCATAAGTAACTTGGATGATACCTATTATGGGTTTACCTATTAGCTAGCTTACCCGTATGTGCGGTCAGAGGTCTCCCTTTTAGGAGAGAGACATGTCACCCTGCATGAGTTTACTCCACTGCCAGTCAAGCGTCTATAGCCCCGATGGAGGTTCGCTCCATAGTCCAATGATATGATCTTTAAGATTTTGGGATGACTACATAACTTTTTGAGGGGAATGTAGTACGATCCTTTCAGCCTTAGGGATCTGTGGTGTGTGTTTGGAATTAATTTTGTATAGAGTTTTGGGGAATCGGTTTCTCAACCGAAGTGTGATGAGAATGTGATCCTATCCTTACTACTCTACATTTTATTTTTAATTTGGAGCATTATTGTGATAGTGGTGAAAACCACTATTTTTTATTTTGGACTATGTTGTGTGATAGGGTAAGCGAGGAATTTTACTTTTTCGCTTCAAGGTGTACCCAATTTGGTGTTGTCCTTGTCTTACTTAAAATGCTTTTTAAGATTTTTAAAAGTGTATTTGGTTCAAGATTGTTTTGGGATCAATCTACCATACTCAATAATTTCTTAATGTGAAAAAAGTGCTTTGGTCCTAAAGAAAATTTGACATATTATTGAAATTTGGTTTTTCACTAGACATGATTGAGTGACTGAAATTTTGATTGTAGATGTAAGCAAAACATGTCGGGTATAACTTTTGTTGAATTGCAAAAAGTCTTAGGTGGGCACCCCCAATTCTTGGAACTTTGTTTTATTTGGTCGTATCATCACCACTACAAAATATTACTGAACATGGGATGGGATGAATGCAATTATATGATTAGTGTAATGCTACTATTGCTTGTGATATGCTTATGTAATCCAAAATTTTTTTTTTTGTGATATGAATATTTTTATGTAATATGCAAATGCAATATGTGAAATGTTAGTAAAGACATTTCTATGTAAAATGTATGCAATGTAGAAATATAATTTTTTTTTTTTTTTTTTTAGCCATGTACATATATATACATAGACTGCAAGTCGATTTATGCATAAAATGCCTTTAGGTGCATTATGTTTAGTGGCTCTAGCTCCAATTTTCCTTCTAAGTTGGCAAGTCTATACGTTCCTAGTCCCAACATTTTCTTTATAATATATGGGCCAAACCAATTAGCCATAAATTTATCTCTCAAGTGTGGCAATGCATTGGTATTTTGTTGATTTTCTTTGAGCACTAGGTCCCCTACTTGAAATTCACGAGGATGGACTTTTGCAATGTAATCACATTTGATTCTGTCTTGATATACTTGCAAATTCTTTAGAGTTTTGATGTGTTTTTCATCAATAAGTATCAATTGGTCAAGACATGCTTGTCTTTTAGTGTCATCATCCATGAATTCCTGTAATGCAATTCGCAAGGAGGGTATCTCGAGCTTAAAAGGTAATATAGCTTCAGCACCGTAAACTAATGAAAATGGTGTTGCTCTTGTTGGCATTCTGATGCTTGTTCTGTAAGCCCATAGTACCAAAGGAAGTTGAGTATGCCAATCTCAATGATTTCCTTTGACCAATTTCTTGAGAATGGATACCATTGTTTTGTTGGTTGCTTCAGCTTGCCCATTTGCTTGTGGGTAATAAGGTGTTGAGAAACTATGTTGAATTTTAAATTTTTTGCACAATGCTCTAACATCCTTATTCTTAAATGACTTCCCGCCAAAATTATTTTTGAGGGTATTCCAAAATGACAGATAATATGTTGAAGTATAAAGTCCGCTATTCGAGGTCCAGTCATAGTGGTCATTAGAATTGCTTCCACCCATTTTGTGAAGTATTTCATAGCAGTTATGATGAATTTATGTTGTCCTAATGAAGCAAGTGATATTTTACCAATCAAATTGACGCCCCATTGTGAAAATGGCCAAATAATTTGAATGGGTTGTAAAGCGTGTGATGGTACTGTTGGTCATCAAATCTGCCCAGGAAAGGATTTGGGTAAGTGTATGCACCCTAGACCTGGACCAACATTGAAATTCCGAAGAGAAGAGATGCTCCTCATGCCAATCTTCGAAGAAGGCCAACTCCTATACTACACTACTTCGATGTTTAAGATAAGGGTGCAGGAAAGAGAAACAGAGTAAGGGTGCAGGAAAGAAATAAAAGAGTAAGGGAAGAAATTTTAGTAGTTTAGTGGTGGGAAAGAACAGGAAGCACGATCGCTAGCGAATAACTTGAAACAACAGCAAAAAAAACTAAGAATAAATGAAATGACACAATATTAATCCTCCTATGTATCCTCTAGGCGAGTTCCAGGATTCTCCTTTCTCTCTCGCCGAAATTCAGAGTTCAGAGTAACGGCGATTAAGAAAAGTGAATGTAACCGAAACACTATCCACAGGCAGCATAAAAGAAAATCAATATGATGTTTTCCTCCCCTATGTATCCTTCGGGAAAATTTTAGGATTCAGTCCCCAATTGCATACCTAAATCCAGGATTTAGAATTACAGTATACAAATGAAGACAGATGAAAGAAATAAACACAGAAGGCGGCATACAAGAGAGAAATAAAGTACAAAGCTCTTCAATATTAATCATAGAAATGCAAGTTACAGCAGCTTTCTAGCAGAAATTTCCCCTCCATTTTTCACTATAATGCCTGGGTTTTTATAGAGGACCTAACCCTCTAAGCCATAATTACACAAAATGGAGGAGTACATCCTTGGAATCTGAGAATTCAGCTCCTTGCAGCTCTCGTGGTCGAGCTCTCAAATCCATTACCAAAACTAGAAACTATGACCTGGTCGACCAAGGAAACATGCATTAATGAGCCGTCTGAGCATCCTTGGTTTTTAGGTGCAGTGCTCGAGTGGCCACCATGCTCGTCGGGTTCTTCATCATGGACTGATACTTCATTTCCAATTGCTAAAAATGAACAACGGGCTTACCGGGCATGAAAAAATGCATTTATGAGGCACTTGATCACCTCGGGAAAATACCCGACTTGGAATATGTGCCCTTGAAGTGCTTCGCTAATTCCTCATTTGGAACTTCACTTTGCAATGGACTTGAGCCGAAGCAGATCCTCCTTGATTTGCACTTCGCACGGTTAAGCTTTGCAAAACAGCTTCGGGGGTGGTGAGAGCCAAAGTAGATTTCATCCTCAAAATGGGGTCTTTACTTCTTGCTGCTTTGCTAAAAAAATTGCTTCGTTGATGCTTTGGAGGACTGCTTCACCGCGATCCTCTTTCAAAACTGTGGTTTGGGAAGGTTTCGGCCGAAGCACTTGCCTTCAAAATATTACGTTCTCCACGACCTCCGCCACTTCGGGTGGAAGTACTTCGCACGAAAACTAGCCAAAGCAGATGCTTCGCAATGACTTTTGGCAAAGTATTTTAACGTTGCTCTCCTTCAAATCCCGCTTCGCAAGTTTCTTGCCTGAAGTAGCCTTTTGAAGTGCTTCGGGCCCGAAGTAGTTTTCATTCTTCTTCCTTTGCATTTTACTTCGGCAACACCGCTTCGCAAAACTTCCACCCGAAGTAACTGCTTGATGGACTTCGGGTCCGAAGCAGTTTTCTTGCCTTAGTCAATTCGGACCGCGTTTTTCCTTCGACGAAGCTATTATTTTGAAATTGCTTGAATGTCGCTTCGCAAAAAAGTCGCCCGAAGTGGTTCCTGGAAATGCTTCGGGTGCGAAGTTCTTTTTCTGAATTCTTCTTCGGCAACGCCGCTTCGCAAGGTTTTCGCCCGAAGTAGCTTCTTTAAGTGCTTCGGCCCCGAAGTAATTTTCACCCTTAGCGATTTCTTTTGGCGAAGCTATCTTCCTTGGTTTATTTGGCAGCGAAGCTTTTTCTTCTTCTTTTTATGTACAAGGGGGTGGCAGGGAAAGCCAAAATTGCTACAACATTTGAAAATGTTGTTTCTAAAAGCAAGGGAACAAATTAAAAGAAATACTTTACAAAAGAGAGACTGTACAAAATTTTGATTTTCTTCCACCCCGTTGTGCAATGTGACAAAATTGTCAATAGGTACATGAGTCAAATTTGCATGGTGTTGGCACTTTTGGCACTTTTTGACATATTTACAACAGTCATTTTCCATGGTCAACCAATAGTATCCCATGCGTAGTATTCTTTTTGCAATGGCCATTCCACTGAAGTGGCCACCACAAGTACCATCGTGTGCTTTTGATATAGCTCTTTCTGATTCAATTGGATCTAAACATCGTAATAATATTCCATCATAACCAATTTTATACAACACATCCCCTAGTAGAGTAAAACGAATTACTTTTTTTTTGGATGTTTTTTTTGTAGTTCATGTCATTTCTACTGGGAGTGTTCCAGACTTGATAAAGTCTCTTATCTCATAAAGGTAAGAATTGTAAGGCTCGGCATGTATCAAACAAACATTATTCTCACTTGTAGATTCTACTTTTTGAATTTATGGTTTTGACATTGTTGTTATGATTAGCGGTTGTACTTCTCCATGCTCATTCTTAGGGATGAGAGATCCCAAAGAATCCATTGCATCCACAAATCTATTTTTCGAATGGGGGAGGTTACTAATTTCATACCAGTCAAACTTTTGTAGCAACTTTGTTGCCACTTCATGGTATTTATTTAAAATTGGTTCCTTACATTGGTATTCTCCTTTTAATTTATAGACAACTAGTTGAGAATCACCAAAAATGCTTAGTATTTTTATTCCCATTGCTATAGCTGATTGAAGGCTTAAGATTAGGGCTTCATACTCTGCATGATTGTTAGTGCATGTGAAGTCGAGTTTGAATGATAAAGAAATTGGTATCCCTTCAGGTGTATTAAACATGACTCTCGCACCTTGTCCTTTCTCGCACTTAGATCCATCAAAGAAAATTGTCATATCTGCTTCATCCTCAGAAGAAACTAACTCTTCTTGTTTTGTGACATAGAATATTGAATCATTTGGAAGCTCAATGATTAGTGGTTTATCATTATGTAGCGGAGCTTCAACTAGTTGATCAGCTATCACCTAACCTTTTATGGATTTTTGACTTATGAATTCGAGGTCAAATTTAGTTAGAAGCATTATCCATTTAGAAGTATGGGTGTTTTTGTATGTGCGATTCATCATGTATCTCAAAGGATTTTTTCTAGCTATTACATAGGTAGTGTTGCTTAGCATATAATGTCTAAATTTCTTAGTGGCGAAAACCACTGCTAAGCATAATTTTTCGACATAAGCATATCTTGTTTCGTAACTTACTAATGTTCGACTAATATAGTAAATTGCTTGCTCTTTATGATTTTTGTTCTTTTGTGCAAGCATTGTACCCAGTACAAAATTTGTTGCATAAATGTATAGGTAAAAAGGGACTTCTATTCGAGGCGGCGTAAGAATTTGTGGTGAAGCCAGATATTTCTTTATGTCATCAAATGCCTCTTGACATTCAGTTGTCCAAGAAAATATCATCCCCTTTTGTTACAGGCGATTGAAAGGTCTGCATTTATCTAAGATTTGTGCGATGAATCATTGGATATATTGAATATTTCCTTGTAAACTATGCAACTCTTTCAAGTTCTTGGGAGGTGGCATTTCTAATATAGCTTTTACCTTACCTGGATCTACTTCAATGCCTCACTTGGAGACAATGAATCCTAGAAGCTTTCCCATTGTGACACCAAATACACACTTCTTAGGATTTAACCTTACTTTATGTTCTATCAATCGATCGAATGCTTTTTCTAATGCTTCGATGTGCTCAAGACATGTTTTTGATTTAGCAATCAAGTCATTTACATAATCCTCGATGATCTTATGCATATAATCATGAAATATGTACATCATAGCTCATTTATATGTAGCTCTTGCATTCTTGAGTCCAAAAGGCATCACTCTGTAACAGAATTTCCCTTAGGGTGTTGTAAATGTTATCTTGTGTTGATCTTCGAGATTAATTCAAATTTGGATGTATCCTGAGAAACTGTCCATTAAGAAAAGCATTTCATGACCAGCACAGGAGTCTACTATTTGATCGATATTGGGTAAAGGAAAATCATCTTTGGGACACACTTTATGTAAGTCTCAAAAATCAGTGCACACATGTATCCCTCCATTTGGTTTGCGAATGGGTACCATATTTGAGAGCCATTTTGGGTAATCAATTGGTACTATGAAGTGCACATCCAATAACTTTTGCAACTCTTATTTTACAATTAATGTGACTGTTGGATGGACTTTCCTAAGCTTTTTCTTGAATTTCTTTGCATCATGTGCCAGTGTAAGGTTATGGACTACCAGATCTGGATCTAAACCAGGCATGTCTTTATATGACCATGCGAACACTTCTTTATTTTTCATTAGCATGCTTATTATGCATTCTTTCTCTTCTACAGATAAATATTTTGCAATTTTGACAATTTGGGGATTATTCGCGTCTTGACTAAGGGTCACGTCTATAGACTCTTCAATGAGCATGTGAGAACCTTCTTCTAGTTGATGTGGATTTGGGATGAGGTGGATGTCATCTACCACATTTTCAAATGTCTCTAGGGCTTCCCCCTCTATTTCAATTTGAAAAAATAAGTTATTTGATGATGAATATTGTTGTGAAATATACGTGTTTTAAGCACGCAGCAACTCTTCGAACAGGATAAATTCGTCAATGGATGGCGGGGATGAGATCCTATCCATGGCAATGAGGCTAGTGTCGATATGGATTGGCTTTGCCTCATCATATGGATTGCGAAGTGGGGTGAGCAAATCAACAAAAATCATGTTGACTTGATGGAAATGATGTGGCTACGATTTGAGAGGTGATGACTCATTCTCTCTAGGTTGCAATTGTCCTAATGTTTGTGATTTACGATGCTCCATGTGATGCCAATGTGATGGAGGAGACTCTGGTTCAGGACTCTCATGTTATTTGCTTAGCTGAAAGAGAGTGCGGTCTATTGGGAATTTCTTTTGGTACCAGTCATCTCTCCGAATAGATTTTGCATATATTACCTCCTGTCGAGATTCTTCTACTTCCTAATTATGTTGTTCATGATGTGCCTCTACTTGGAGTATTCTTCTAGCTTGCATTTCTTGCTCATGATTCAAAAATATCATTTCTGTCTCATCTTCATAATCATCGTTATTTATCCAGAAGCCATTAGCATTTGTATGAGGTCCCAGAATGAGTTGTGTGTAATTTGGCCTAAGGTCGGCCATTTCTGTTTGATCTTCATATCCTAGTTCTTGTTGTAAGGCTTGTTCTGAGAAAGTTCCAAATACATGAGGGTAAAAATTGTATATTAGGTATTTACAATTTATATCATCATTTTCATCATTAGGTTCATCCTCTTTGTCACTTTATCCTTCTCCTTCTTCGCACTCAATGTCCAGTTTTTGGATTGCTTGACTTAGTGAAGAGCTTGTGATGGAAGATCTGTAACCTAGACCTAAGCGGTCATTTGGCTCTATATTTTGGCTCAATAATGTGGTGAGGACCTTGTTCGTTTCGTCCAAGTCCATATCCTTTCCAATTAACCCTTTGAAAATATCTCACTGGGAATGATGGATTAGATAAATAATCAATGTTCTCATTAAACTCCTTTACATGGTCCTCCTCTGAAAAAGATGGACTAGATGAAGAATCGACTCCCCTATATATGAAATTTATTGCATTTGATGGTGAACCCATTTTGTATATCTCACCTATGGCTAAAGGTGGGTCCCGAGGGCGACCATAATCTCTTATTAACTCAATAGGCGATGTAATTGTGACACTTTCAATAATATACTCGCCAATACCAGGATTGGCAAGATGTACTGCAACTCGGGAAGGTTGGGATGTTGATGGTTCAATGGATGAAGAAGGTTCTTCAAAGCTATCCTGTGGCTCTAATGGTAGTGGTGGATTTTCTCTGATAGGTGGCCCTATTTGCAAAACTATGGGTTGTGAGGTTTATGGGTTGCTAATGGATGGAGTGGGTTGTGCTGTGAATATGAATGGTTTTTGTGGATCTGGTAGTGTGGTGGATAGATTTGGCGGTTGGTTGGTGGGATGATCAAGTGTGATTGGAAAATGATATGTAGTGTTTGAAGGTTGAATTGAGCTGACACTTTTTAATGCAAAAGTTGGGTCAACTATGGGCAATTCTTCTTGGATGGGGGCCTTTGATGAAGTGTTACTAGGTGGAATGGTCCTGATGGTGAGTGGTTGGATAGTTAGGTGTGTTGATGGAAGCAAGGGCTTATACGGGTTTAAAATTAAGTTTTAGTACTTGAAATGTTCTATGTCAACTGGTATACAATGTACTTTACCTTCATGTACATATTTTAAGCATTGATGCAACGTTGAAGGTACACACTTCATTTCCCTAATCCAAGGGCATCCAAGAAGTATATTATATTGTATTTCTCCTTCCAGGATGTGAAAGAGAACATGTATTATTTTTACCCCCATGGTGACAAGAAGAACAACATTTTCTACAGTTGAGCATAAAGCATCATTAAAATCCCTAAGGGTGAAGGTGGATGTTGTGATGTGTGATGATGGGATGTTGAGCTTTTTCATTGTAGGTGTGGTGATGAGATTGATGGAGGAATCGGTATCAATGAGGACTCTCT
This sequence comes from Wollemia nobilis, assembly GCA_028583015.1. Classification (NCBI taxonomy): domain Eukaryota; kingdom Viridiplantae; phylum Streptophyta; class Pinopsida; order Araucariales; family Araucariaceae; genus Wollemia; species Wollemia nobilis. The sequence goes on from JAQPPZ010017169.1 coordinate 1,801,671, forward strand.
TGAATGGCTTCCTATCAATGTGAGCTACTATGTGCAATGGTGGATTGGGTGAATCTATCGAAATTTACTTTTCCTTGAAGTCATAAAATGCTATCGAGGGTTTGTACACTTCCCACAAAGGAATTGAATGCATTGGGGTCCTTCGACTGTAATTGGATAGACTTTAGAATTTCCATCAATGCTTCTCTATGAGGTGCTAATTGTTGTATCAACTCATAAATTGACAATTTTGCTGAAGCCATTTTTAAACTTTGCGTTAACCGGCTATTTAATGTGATAACTGGGTGATTGTGCAAAGGTGGTGGTGGAATGTTTGGTACAAGCTATATGGGCACATTTTTGGGTTGTGTTATCAGATTTTGAGTTGTACGATTAGCTTGCCTCTATCCACGGGTAACTATACTGATAACTCCTATAAAACCTTACGGTAATTGAGACACATAATTAACTTGATTGGGAGGAACTTTTTAAGTTGATGCTCTCATTGGTTGTTGATTTGCCTCTCGATGTGGCAAAGGTTTCTGGTAGATGCCTAGGTTTTGGTTATTTTGGGATAGTGGGTTGTCAACTTTAATTGTACCCACTTCCAATAAATCCTGTACAATTTCTTTGAAACCATGACAACCTTCAATATCATGTCCTCTTTGTCTATGATAATGCAAAAGAGGTATTCTTTGTAACCTTTTGTCTTTGGATTGTTAGGATCTTCAGGTTTCATTTATGGAAATGTAAAGAGTTTTACCGCATACAAATTTTGGAAGACTAACGAATATGGCTCTTTTACTGGTGTGTAATTTCTTTTTGGCTTAAAATGACGTTGTTGCATTTTTGCAGGTTGTGTCTAATTTTGTGACTACTGTGGGGGTGCAACCGCTTGATGATTCAATTATTGCGGTTGTTGTTGCGATTGTTATTTTTGTTGGGGTTGTTGAATTTTTGCTTGGGCTAGTTGATTTAACTATGGTTGGCCCAAAACTATCTGGTTAACCTGTGCAGTCTTAGACTGACCATGGTTATTCGCCTTTTAATTCTTATTGTGCTACTCTTTCTTTTTAGGATTTATCTCACCTTCATAAATTTTGATCTCTTCTATTAGATTTGCTTGGGCGAGTGCCTCATTGAATGTTCTATACTACTGTAGTTGAACTAATAAAGATATGGGTCTAGCACAACTCTTCATGAACATTCGTATTATCTCTAAAATAGGAAGGGAAAATGGTAACTTGATCATAACTGACCTCCATCGATTTCCAAAGTCATAGACCGATTCATCGTCATATTGTTTTAGATAAATTAAATCAGTCAATGTGGTTTGTTTTCTGACATTTAGGGAGAATATTTCCAAGAACTGGTATGCTAGTTGTTCAAATGTAAAAACACTTTGATGTGGCAAGTGGTTGTACCAGTCTTGGGCTTCTCCCCCTAAAGGTATGTAACAGTAGTGCATCATTGCTCTTGATTTTGAAGCATGCATTTACAAATCTAGTTATATGTTCACGAGGGTCCTCTTCCCCCTTAAATTCAATCTTGGGTATTTGAAAATCCGTTGGATATGGTGGCTCAGGCACCGAAGCATGAATAGGATGATTGAGTAGTTACCTTAAAGTTAGCTTTTGGTATTGCAAACCTAGAGTTTGCATGGCAAGACTATCAATCTGACTATGTAAGAACTGGTATCTAGGGTCATCCATAGTACTGACACTTGAATGTACTTGATGCTACTGGTAATGGGGTGGATTGTATGTAGGCTACGGGTGATAGGGTATGGTTGGTTGAAATGTGTTATGGTAAGGATGTTGATGAAGGTTATGATATGGATGGGGTGATGGAGGTATGATGGTATGCTGACCTACTGTATTAGAATATGGATGTGGAGTTTGATTATGAACCATAGTGGTGGATGGGGGGCATATTACCCAAGATGGATATTATATGAAGGCATTTTTTTGGTGAGATGTAGGTGGAAAGTTGTGCTCAATACCTTGCAAATGCTGGTTGGGATCAGGATTTATGCTACGGTTAACGTTATCTAAAATAATTTGATGCAGTTATAAGAAATCATGTTGCATAGCAATTGCATTTGAAGTAGGGACCGCCACCTGTGATGTGGTAGGTTGGGTTGGTTGTGGAACAACCATGGTAGTGGAAGTGAGTGAGGGGTAAGTAGCAAAGGGTATTACCACTGACTGTGGTATGATATGAGATGTAGAACCTATGAGGGTAGTGGGTTGAGTGGATTTTAGAGATTGTGAAACAACATGAATTGTTTCATATAAGGGATTAGTGGAAATGGTTAGTTGTTGAGGTAATGTGCAGGGTGGTTGGTTGGATGATGATGGTTTGTTAGCCAGTGCTACAACATCCAACTCAAAAAGAGGATTTGTAAAAACTTGTTTCGACTGTTGTGGGTAAGTATATGCGGGCTCTTATTGTAATGATGGTACAACACGGGATGGGATGGAGAGTGGTGGTAATGATTGGAAGACCATTCTAGCTGCATTCAAGTACATTCTAATAGTATTCATGTATAACATGGTGACATGACTATCTACCACTGTAGGAGGTTCACTCCTAGGTGTCTCAGGTATGGCTATGTGAGTAGCCCTATGCATAATGTCTATGTCCATATTAGGGGTATTACTAGAAGGCCCTACATTAAGACTTTGGGATATAGAAAGAGTCATGCCTACTTGTCCTACCACCGAAGTGTGAGGGACGTTACCAGACTGAGAGGCCATGGGGAAAGACCACTAACTTTGGTTTGACACTATTTTCTTAGCTTGAATACGAGTCACTACCATACGCTACTATGTGGTACAATGCCAAGTGCGACTATCTATGTAAATAAAATGACAGTACGATGTAATACAACACGCAAAGCAAACAAACACACATTTTTTGGTGCTATATTTTTGTTAGTTTTTTTTTTTGAAATTGTTTTAAAATTAAAATACATGTGCCCAATGTTTTACCCTATATGAATCTAGGATTTCACCTGTATACTCACAACTCGATAACCTGGCTATGAACTCCAAGTCGCATAAATCCCCCGTGTGTGGCAATGAAATCCACACCCGGACAAGGAGCATAGGTCCTACTAGTCCTCACCCAGTCTCACTTGGTCAGCATCATACTCTCCGAAGAGAAATATATACAAATTTTCCAAGCTACGACGGTTCTTGGAGCCGGCCTTGGCCAAAAGCAGGGTATAATGTTGGTGGTTCGGTGATGGAATCCAAACCCGACGGTGATGAAATCCAGTCGTTTTCCAATATTTATGTGCGTGTGTGGTGGTTTTTGTTTTTTTATAGTGATATGAAATATTACCATACACTTTCATTTCAATGTCTAGATGCAAAAAAATAGAAAATAAAAAATGACAGACGGTAAATCAGGGGCAGAAGTACCAACTTTGATTCTAATGCAATCAGATTCTATTTAACAGGGCTAACCGCGGGTTCGCGATTAGTTCTGGTAAACTGCAGATGCACGGTTTTTCAACCACGCATCTGCATTTGGAATATCCCAACAGTAGATGCGTGGGTCCTTTCTGTCAACAGAAATAGATCAGGTTTTTACAAACCCGAACCCAAAAACAACCAAGCAATTTCTAACCTAGCAGATACAAATATGATCTATTTGCTATTTATGTGGATGCAGATTTTATTTTATTTTTCAATATGAATCCTATCCTGAGACCTATATGCAAATAAATGACAAATAATACTGACTTTCTAATTTACCCTAAGTACAATTCTAATAATAGGATTCAGGTAAAATTACTAAGCATAAATCAGAAGGTACAGACCTGTGATCCTATCGTTGTTCCTTCCAACTGTCAACCATCGGCTCACGTTTCTACAGATAGGAACCGTACCTTTATGTTTCATAAATTCCAAATGCGTGTTTGCATTTCCTCATAATAGAAATCATGAAACTACATTTTCTCAAGATAGAAACCGCGTTTCCACATTTTCATAGTAAACAGTTCGGTCACCGGGTTTTCCAGATTTATCGACCCAAAGTCGAATCTACACGCGCTTCAAATTCCCGAAACCTATAGGTGCAAACAGAGATCAGTAAATCAAATAAAAAGCAAGGCCAACAAAATGGAACCCTTTGGGGGTCCCACCGTGATTGCCATTTTTGTAACTAAAATACTTGAACACTTGCAATATAAAATCACACAGACATAAAGAGATTGCCCAAAATGATAAAATCCTTTATATATTGACTCTTGTGATACATATTTACAAGATTTAATATTTTTCCCCAAGTATATTGGGTGCAATATTACAATCTTTACCTCAATATGATACAAATTTCTCTCTAGGATTTTTCCCAATCTTCCACAACGTACAATGTTCTCCTTGTATCCAGTCACAACTTCAAAAGGTGAGTAGGCTTTGGTATCCAACAAGGGACCACTCCAGCTTCAGCAGCTTGTCCAAGATATATGTTACCTGCACACATGTAAACCAACAAAGGGGATTAGTAGCACCTGTATATTCAAGCAATAAATCCAATGCTACACATAAACCCTACACTGAGGTGGATTGAAAGTAGATAGCAAAAAAAAATTAATAAATAAAGCCTTGCTTAATACTAAAATTACTAATCTCTGTCGATGAATTCCATTTTTTCTCTTGGGACTATGGAACCATGAAAACACGGTTGTGGGTTGGAAACCACGGATGTGCGGTTGTGAAACCATGGATGCGCATTTTCGACTGTGAAACCATGGATGGCAATTTTAGCTGAAGAACAGATTGCCTCGGGATTCGACCCAACGATATGAAATTATGCTCGCACTCACAATTTCTCATTGGATCTAGGTTGATTTTGGTAGCCTTTTGGTATGCAAGTTCAAATTCCTTTTCTTGATGGACTAATGGTGCCTTTATAGGCCTCTTGGGGTTTTGAGTGGGAATAGGAGGTGTCAAGCTTGATTTGCCAAGTGGCAAATCTGGGCTACCAAGTGGAAGGGGTAGTTGTGATGGGTCACCCAGTGTACCTCAGTTAACTGGGGTGATGTAGCTTCAAGTGGAGTGGGATATGAGATGTTGTTTTATGTTAATGGAAAATGAGACCACAACAAATGATTTGTGGCATGGGTGTTGGAAATCTGCCCCATGTGCAAGGACAAGAGGGACAGGAGTGGGTAATATGTGGCAAGGGTGTTGGATAAAGTGTCTAGGACACATGTCCAATGGGTAGGCAGGGTATCCTAAGGTGATTTTCTAGATTTAATAAATTAGGAAAATAGGATAATGTGCAGGATTTTATATCCCTAAGTTAGAACTTAGGCATATCTTTTTATTATGCAGGATTTGATGGTGGGGTGGTAAATGTGTTTTAGAAGGTGTTGGATTTTGGTATCTACATCTTATGAAGATGAAAATATTTTACACTACACCTATAAAATCCCAAACAATAAGATCATAATCAAATACAACATGAGACCACTTGGACCACCATGGGCTACTCATATCATAAGAAAGTTATAATTAGCATCAATCTAACAATTGAATAACTATAAGCACATGCAAAAACATGCAAGGTTGGATTGAATGGGTGTAAATATCATGGTCATCTAGCTAGTAAGATAAATTAGGTGGAATGCTAAGTCTAACTAAAAATAATAACCACTAGTGATCATGATGCTAACCATTAATAGTTAATTAAAGGGATGTGAATGAGGGAATAATCAAGATCGATGTAGAATCAAAATATACAATTAAAAGAGAAAATTTATTTTTTGATTAGCCAAATGGGAAAAAAATGTACAAATCTATATCCTTTTCTATCATATGACTATTCCTTGTTATTGGCTTATTGATATATACTGTTATGATCCTTATCATATGTTAAATTAGACATTGTGTTGAGCAAACTTATCATTAATGAAGGTGTATTATTAGACCTCATATAGAAAAGAGGTACACACCAAAATTAAAAAATCTACCATGCTTGTCAATTGCATGCTGATTGTGTCATCTAATATTCTAAGTTTTAAGTCAATTACTACGTATTATATTTATCCTTAGACTTGCTTTGATGCTAAAAAGCCAAAGTCTTGCCCCAAATAATATGTTTTAGAGCTTCCATTTTGGCATTCATTTTCTTCCATCTACATGATTATTCCTAGTATAGGTTATTAACATGTTATACATGTGGGGGAAATTTACTCTTGTTTGTAAAATTAAAGAATTATTATTTGTTTTTATTAATTTATCCATTTTGGTGATGATACAACTTTTTGATAAGTTAGGTGCTTTACCATATAAAACTTATGTACTCTAGTTGAAAATTGTTAAATTTGCAATCCTACCTCTCCATTTTTTTTGTTTATTAAAAAGTATCCCACTTACAAATATGATACATAAAGTTTACCTCATACTTTTTAAAGAAAATATCTTTGAATTTTATTATATTTAGATGCCATAGTTGCCAATAATATTGAAAGTGGCATCATACATACATATATATACTTTTTTTTCTTGGAAAATTTTGTAATTTTTTTCTAAGGTTGAATAATAATTACAATACTATGGGTATGAAGTGCCCTCAATTTTTTTAGTTACATCCCATCTAAAAGCTAGTCTAAACTGAACTAAGAGGAAACCTGGCCTCCCTACTATAATATCCTACAATAAGCTTACAATCCAAAAATAGAACCCTAATAATAGAACTGATAGGTGGAAAGTAGGAGTAGCTTCTTGATCAATCATAGTTCTTGAATGACTCTTTTCTAAGTTCTAAAATTAAGTAGGACTCGGGTTTCAATTTTAAATATTGATGTTATTCTAAAGCCTATCTTTCTATAGAATAAAAGTGAGGGTCCATTTCAAACCCTTTTTTACTATTAATAGATCTCTAATATGATCCTTAATAAAAGAAATTTGAGGAAACCCCAAGTCCTCCAACCTCTTCTTCCCTCCACCAATTACCTACTAGAAGGTTCAAACCACCTTTTGAATGACCATCTACTTCTACATTTAGTTCCCTATAGATGTGCTTGTATGAATTTTTTGTTATAAAAGATTCTAATAATTTTAGTTGCTCATAGAAAGTACTGAGCAATATTTTCATCTCAAAATGATTTGCAACACAACTTATCACCAATTTTAAATATCCATACATTTGTAAGGTTGTAATTCCTTGCTCCATTGTTATTTTCATAAAGAGTATCAATGCTTTCCATTTTGACATATTATTCATGCCTTCCCCTAAACCTACCCTGAAAGTGATCTTATGATTTTCATTTAAGTGCTCCCCTTACCTGACACCTACCTAGGATTACCTAGCAAGCTACTATAGAGTAGCAAAAACCATACACCTAAACATTTATGAAATCAAATTGACAAATGCAAATCATGTAACCATATTGAGACAAAAGAATGAATAAAATAGTGCCCTTCTCATTAATATTTGAAATTGTCTTTTACAAAGTGGTTACAAAGATATCCCTCTTAGGGATTACACCAATTTGATACAAATTACAATTGAGAACCAAAGGGTAGGTGTAATTCACAGAGTCTTTGCTCTCTCAAAATTGATTATGGAGGGTTTCTTTGCGACCTTCGCTTGATGATGTAAATATTGAAGGATATGTATGATGAATAGCTTCTGTCGAGACCTGAAACCTGCACATAAGAGCACTTACAAGATAGTAGTAGAAAATGTGGAACCTCTCAATATGAGGTCCATTTCCATGATAAGCAAATGAAAGAAAAATTTTGAAAACAATAAATAAATGCATGAAAATTGTACTAAACTGTGTTAGAAATCAAAGTAAATGCTAGAACAGAAATAAAGTGTTTCTAAAGCTACTATAACTAGAAAACATAGAGAAAACAAATTTCTTAGAAATATCATCATGGGGTGAAACTGTTAGCTTTGTTAGCCATCAAAGGGTCCAACGTTTGTGCCTATAGGTCACTTCTAGGTGAAGTTACTGTTGAATAGAGAGCCTTTTCTATGTGCTCAATGTGGGGTGATGTCTGATTTGTATATCAAAATGATGTTCAAGGGTCTTTCTTTTCGAAGCACAGCTAAATCATAGAAATTGGCTCAAATTTGGGATTATTTATGATGCACAATGGTTGAATTTGATCTTCAAGCTCCAAATAACTCCATTGATGCGGATGCAAGCTTTATGGTAGGATTTGGGTAGCACTCCATTACTTGTGAGAGTATGTTCTCTCTATTGCACAAACTGACATCACTTTGTTGCATTCGATTAAGGATATCACATCTATATTTGATGAAGTTTTTGGGCTCCTTTTAAAATATTTCCCAATTACAATATTGGCTTGTAAGAGAATCCAAGACCAAGATTCAGTTAGGATCTAGGAAACCCAAACATCGTATCTATAACCTTATCATGGTTAGTCGTGACACTCAACTTACCCTATAACTAATTTGGCTTGGCTCGAGGGCCCGAGTTTTTTACATGCATGGTTATCCTAGGGTGGAACGTCTAGGATTAGGGGTCGTCAGGGGGTGCAGTGATCTCTTGTGAGCCACTTAGGGGTACAATAGCCCAGGATGCAAAGGATAGGTTACCTCTATTTTAGTGGTAAGAACCATTGTTAGGTCTTGGGAATGCCCAATGTGAGTCATATGGCCTAAAAAGTTATCCATATAGGTAGCCTCCTCAACATGATGTCTTTTAAGTGTTTAAATATGCCCCTTTTTGGGATGCATTGTGTGAAAGCACAACACTGAGAAAAAATAGACAACCTAACGTCACATTGAAGGTTGATTTATGTTCATTGATCTGGTCAACATTAGATGCCCCAATCACAAAAGAGCATGCATATTTGAATCATTACTTCCAACACTTTGGTGGACTTAATTTGTGTAAAACTTTGATGAATCTAAAGGTATTTGGGTAGTTTTGTGCAAATACATGGACTGTTAGTTCAGACTAACAAAGGTTTAGTTTAGCATTTTTTCTTTTTACCCCAAAAAATAGGGAAGCTTATGATAGTTGTTAGCAATTATTCTTGGATGAACATAATTTGCATGATTGAGTGTTTGATTATTGATTTTGATTATGAATTTTGTGATTATGACTACCCCCTCAAGTGATGAGTCGATGAGGAAATGGTAAGTGATGAAAGCGATGAGTCACTTGACCAAGATGACTTTCTTGAGCATTGCAAGACGATAACAAATATAAAAAGGAAAGTCTTGTTACAACTATGATTTCAACCATTATTAGTAATTGTACATCTCTATCCTGTGGAGTAATCCAACCACATGGCTTTCTTAGGAAATAAATATGATACCAATTCAATTTAAGCATGAAGTGAATCACTATGTTTAATGATTTAATGGAACTTCGTAGAATAATAAAATATACACTTTGTTCCCATAGAGCGTCCAACTGCATGGCCTTCTTGGGGATTGAAGTGAAGATATTTTGATTCATCAATGAATGATTTTGGTTCAAATGGCCTTATGATAATTTACTCATCTCATTGGATTGCATGGATAACAAGTCACTGCAATTACCAAGTGTATAGGGTAAGTTACTAGGTACGAGATGTATTTGAGATTTTTTTTAATTGATCTTTTTATTATTTTTTAAATTTTTTATGAAAGTGGACCATTAGATGCTATTAGATGTTCAAATCAAAGCTCATGATGTTGACAAAATGTGTGCATGTATTGCCATTTGGAGGTCACCTAGGGTAAAAAAGCTGCATTCTACAAATTTTGAGGTCATCTTGGGATAGGACAGTCACACCGAAATATGACCGCTCAACCCCAAGGTGGTAAGAAATTTGAAAAATATAAAATCAAATTTTCCTATTTTTAATGTCATTATGATAATTGGTTATGAGAGAAAAAGGTGGAGTGAGGTGAAGGAGAGATAACATGATAAGGAATGCTACTGAACTTACTACACACGATGATGGTGGATCATCCATAGGCTTTTACGAGCAGAGGAGTCGAAACTACAAAGGTATAAATCTTGATCCCTCTCTCATAAATTTACAAATTAAAATGAACCTCACTAAGTAATGAGAAAAATGAACCTCATTAAACCGTTGGCAAAGAACCTCACCCTAGTCTTAGGAATCTAGATTAGGCTAGCTTAAGGGTAGTTTTAATTTTTATTAGCATTTTAGGATGGGTATGAACCCCATGTAGGTGCCAATGCAGGGCCATCTTGGGTAGGAGCGGATATCCTTTGGTAGAAAGGGGGTCATCATGGGGCATTGCAGTCATGTTTGAATTCCAATAATCAAAATTGTGATCATTGGGTGGTCCTTCCAAGGTCCAGCAGTCACGCCTGGCCACCGTTGGGGCCCAAAGCGACCACTCAACTTTAGGAATTTTTTTTAATTTTTTTTTTGTTTTTAATTTTGATTGAATTTTTGTTTAAAATTTATTGCATTTTTTATTTTTATTTTAAAATTTGATTGAATTTTTTGTTCGTAACATTAGTTTTTATTTATCATTTTATTTTATATGTAATACTTTGATAAATCTTATAAATACAACGACAACAATGCATTTGTAGAACACTTTAAAAATATATATAAATGCAATTAAGTTTTAGGAATTTTTTTTTGTTTTTTTTTATTTTGATTGATTTTTTTTTTAGAATTTTATTGCATTTTTTATTTTTATTTTAAAATTTGATTGCATTTTTTATTTTTTGGGTGTCATATTTTGATGGCTCACGGTAGGGAACCCATCCTGCAGATTAATTTACGGAAAGAGTTGTATATTGACAACTGGGCATGGTTTAAGGTGATTGACCTCAAACAGGTGGTGCACCTCCCTACAGTTATGTCAAATTAGGAATATCTAATGGCCCTGACTCATCATTGGGACAGTAAGACCAACACCTTCCATCTCTTGACTGGAAAGATAACAATTACATTGGAGGACATTTACAGGATATTCAATATCCCTATTGAGGAACATGCCATCACCTCTATTTCCCTTTGAGATCGATAGAGGGTTCTACAATAGATATTTGGTAGGGAGGCATATTTGGCCCTATCTCAAATGGACCACATTGGGATCTTGGTCAGTGCATGGCATGATACTTGGGTATTCTCTTGACGGTAGACAGTGATGATGTATACCATCTCCAATGTCTTACTATTAGAATCTCCAAGAGTAAGGTTCCCTTGGAACCTCCTTGAGATGGTGCATGATCTTCTTGAGTGTGATCTTTAGCATTCGATCATCATGGCATGGGATAGCACATTATTGGCACACTTTTATGATGTGTTGCATGAGATACAACATTGGAGGTGCATTGGATTAGGCTACAGTCTCCTCCTCCAGGTATAGGGATGGGAGTACATTTGAATGGATAGATCTAGAGGACTACCAGTGCCCTAAGTTGAGCTAGGGGACACAAACATTGGGTATGTAGCTCGGTGGCCATAGGATTGAGATATTGGCCAAATTCAACCAGCGATAGGGATATTGACACATTACACTGGCTAATTAGATAGGTTGCAACACGATCAGGTCATCTAGAGGTCTTATTTGGATAATATAAATTGGCTAGAAGCTACACAGTATTTAGCTTGAGTGAGGTGAGGGTGGTGGCTCATTTGATGCAACGGTACTAAGAGAGAGTATTTCCACTACTCTCGAGTTACATGATAGTTTGGCATCTATCAGGATATCCCAGAGGAGCTAGTCCTCTATCATCATCGTAGCAATAAGATGCAACTAGAGTTACTTTTAGTAGAAGCACTTGTAGAGGAGGATAATTCGGTAGTGGTCAAGCATGTTTTAGCTGACCCAGGGACCAACATAGAGTATGATACCTGGTGGGTTACCCAACTATGACAGGAAGGTGATCTAATGGGTAAGCCTGTAGAGGCAGTAACAAAGGAGGGTAGATATGGGGATGAGTGACGAATACATCGGATAGAGGGAGAGTGGGGATAGGCGATAGAGTAGGTAGAGGAGCCCTAGGATGAGGGGGAGGGCAAGGAGGATGCCTTGACTGATGAGGTGGCCCAGATACAAGCATAGTTATAGACTACATAGGGATGATTGGTAGAGTGGGTGATGACTCTCGCTATAGTCCAAAGCCAACTAAGAAATGGATAGCAACGATGGATGGGGTACTATAAGAAGAGAGACCTCCTCAATACCCAAGTGGCCACAACCTAGGTAGAGACTAACAAGGTTACGGTAGAGAGGGACACTCTACGCACATAGCTGGATACAAGGACCATAGATATGGACACCAAGATAGTTGAGTGGGATGCTCTTCAAGTTTAGTTGGTGGCCACAACTATAGGTCAGGGTACACCTTCCATTTCAGCTCTTTAGGGGCTAGCAGCATTTGATGGAGATGCAAATATCAAGAGACTGTAGAGCCTCCTAGAGTCAACTGTTGTCCAATGCAAATTTGATGCAGCCTACATTGTTGACTTGGAGACTCATGTTAGGTTACATGGGGTAGTTTTCTAGAGAGGTTTACAGTAGGGGGGTCTCAATGGAGTAGGCATAGTGAGTCTAGATAATCATTAGTATGGCCTAGTCATAGGTCATCAACTCGATCAAAGAGGTTAGAAGCTAGTGGTTCCAAGAAGCCTCATAGGGATTAGGCCAATGGTGGAGGTGAATCTATGGGTGCAGGCCCTGCTTGATATGTATTACTTATGTACTTATTATTTTTAGTGTAAGGTCTGAGGACCTACATAGTTTTAACATACAGGAAATTTTTGTACCATGATGTACTTTAGATTCCCATATATATGAGATCTTTTTGGCTCATCATGTGTTATGGTTTTTATTTTATGTTATGCATGCATTGATAGATGTAATGCTTATGTGATGATGTATTGTGTTATTCATGCGATATACTAATAACATGCAATAGTTAGATGATGGATGTATGATTAGATTCTATGATCTAGATGTATGGATGTACTACTATGTATGTGTATATGGATGCCATGTTTAATGTTAAATGTCTTTTTTTTTTTTTTGATTGGTTGAAAGGGTGTTGAAAGGTCCCTGAACCTTGTACAAGAGGAATTACATGAATTTCATATCGACCGAGGTGGTCCAAGAAATAAAGATCAAAGAGCGAGCAAACCTCCACACGAGGAAAGGTGTCGCGAAATCGTGACCAAAATGGTGATGTCGCGAAATCGTGACAAGTTGCACCGTTGCTGCCAAGAGAAGAAAGGATGTCGCGAAATCGCGACAAGAAGCGCCAACGGAGCCGAAGGAGGAAAGGAGTCACGAAATCGTGACATTTTGCAAGGTTGCTGCCAGAAGAGAGGAAGTGTCGCGATATCGCGACATGTTGCTAGGTTGGAGCCGGAAGAGAAGAAGAGTCACGAAATCGCGACATGAAGGAAAACCGCGACCGGACAGAAAAGGTGTCGCGAAATCATGACAAGAAGTAAGATCGCTGCCGAAGAGAAGAGGTGTCACGAAATCGTGACAAGAAGGAAGACCGCAGCTGAAGTGAAAAAGTGTCGCGATATCGCGACATTTATGGAAGACCGCTGCCGAAGAGAAAAGGTGTCACGAAATCGCGACAATATGGAAGACCGCTGTCGAAGAGAAAAAGTGTCGCGATATCGCGACATTATGGAAGACCGCAGCCAAAGAGAAAAAGTGTCGCGATATCACGACAAGATGGAAGACCGCAGCCGAAGAGAAAAAGTGTCGCGATATCGCGACAAGATGGAAGACCGCTGCCAAAGAGAAAAATTGTCGCGATATCGCGACAATATGGAAGACCGCAGCTGAAGAGAAAAAGTGTCGCGATATCGCGACAAGATGCAAGAAAGAGAAAAAGTGTCGCGATATCGCGACAAGATGGAAGACCGCTGCCAAGGAGAAAAAGTGTCGCGATATCGCGACAAAATGGAAGACCGCAGCCGAAGAGAAAAAATGTCGCGAAATCGCGACATGATGCAAGAAAGCGCCTGAAGAGAAAAAGTGTCGCGATATCGCGACATGTTGCAAAAACGCACCTGAAGAGAAAAAGTGTCGCGATATCGCGACATGTTGCAAAAACGCACCCGAAGAGAAAAGGTGTCGCGATATCGCGACATGTTGCAAAATCGCGGCCGAAGAGAAAAAGTGTCGCGATATCGTGACATGTTGTAAAACTGCAGCCGGAGAGAAAAAGTGTCGCGATATCGCGACAAGTTGAAAGACCGCGTCCGAAGGGGAAAAAGTGTCGCGATATCGCGACAAGAAGCAACCTCGCGGCCAGAGGGAAAAGGGATGTCGCGATATCGCGACATGCTTAAATTTCGTGGCCAACGGTGAAAAGTGTCACGATATCGCGACAAGTTGCCAAAACGCAGCCGAAGGGGGAGAAGAAGGAAGAAAGGACGTGAAAACTCGACCAGTTCCAAGAGCAAACAAACCCGGTCCCCTGTTAACCACTCACATTGTGCAGACATTGGAACTTGAAGAAGCATCCCTTAGGCCAATGGGAAAGGTGTCTCTCCAAACATGAATGTCCGTTTCGCCAACTCCCTTGTTAGCAAGCCAGTCCGTAGCTTTGTTTCCTTCCCGATACTGATGCTTAATGACTAATTCTGGGTAAATGCCAATTAGTGCCTTGCATTCTTGGAAGATCGAAACAAGGGCCCAGGGAGGCACAGAAGTCCCATTGAGCCAGTTGATGCAGTGCAGTGAGTCTCCTTCTATGATAAGTTTATTGATGGTCAAGCCTTCCAAGAGAATCAAGCTTTGGAGTAGAGCCCGAGCCTCTGCCATATTGTTAGATTGAATTCCTAGGTTCTGAGCAAAGGCCAAAATTATTTCTCCTCTGTGATTTCTGAGAATTCCTCCTCCGCCAACCGCTCCTGGGTTGCCTTTGGCCGCACCATCGAAATTAAGCTTGTGCCACCCTGTAGGAGGTAAGACCCACTTGATGACAGACCTGTCGACAGAAGTGCGGGGTGTGGCAGAGAAATTGGAAAGATTAAAAAGTTTTGTTAGGTCCGATTCAAGGCCAGGAGGGGGGGTTTGGAAGACGAGACAAGAGAGGCATTCTCCGTAGCAAGGGCCAAGATTTTGGCAACAACAATCTTCTTATCAGTGGCTTGGTTTTTGAAAATTCTGGCATTTCTCTCAAGCCAAATCTGCCACAGGAAAATGTGGAGGCAAGCTTGCCACATGAATTTAAGTTGATTGTTCTTGAAAGGTCGGGGCCATTGTTGAAAAAGGAGGGGAATGGAATGAGGGAGGGCTACGGAGATGACGAAGGTGTTAAGAACCTGGTTGAGCACTGCAAGAGAGAAGGGACATTCCAGAAAAACATGCGAAGTTGACTCACGAGCATTTTTACACAGGATGCACCAATTGGGGATGAGTAACCCTCTGATTATCAAGTTGTCAGTGGTGAGAATTCTGTTTTGGATGGCCAACCAACAGAAGAATTTGACCTTGGGAATGATCTTGGGAACCCAGACCTGATTAGATAAGTCCCGACCATCATTGGGAGTTTCTTGACTGTAGTAAGCTGATTTAACAGTGAAATTCCCTGAATCTTCAAGGTTCCAGACCATGGAATCATCTTTGTGAGAGTTGGGGATGATGCAAGTCCTCAGCAAGTTTTGTAACCACCTGAGCGCCTCGGTGATATGCCTAGGCCCATTAAGAGCCAGGTGTTTCCATTCAGGTCTTGTAATACCTGGGTTAATGAAATGACACACCTTATCTCCAAAGGTGGCTTCGGTAACCGTCTTGAGCACTGCAAGATGAGGATCTTGGCTGAGAGGTTTGTCATGGATCCACGGGTCATCCCAGAAATGAATGGTCATTCCAGTTCCAAGACACCACCTTAAGCCTTCCATGATGATCTTCCTTGTTTTGGTGACGCCATTCCAGAAATGAGATCCGCTAGGAAGGTTGTGCTCTCCAAGAAAGGGAACCTGATGGAGGTACTTAGCTTTGATGATGTCAATCCAAGTGACTTTTTCATTGGTGGTAAGTCTCCAGGACTGCTTGGCAATGAGGGCCATGTTCATCCGCTTGATGTCCCTGAATCCGAGTCCTCCATCCTTTTTCTTGGAACAAACCCTATCCCAGGCAACAAGGGAAAATTTGTTCTTGTTTTCGTTTCCCGCCCAAAGGAATCTGCGTTGAATTTGCTCAATTCTTTGACATATGGAAGCTGGAGCTTTGAAGATAGATAAGAAAAAAATAGGAATACTTTGCAGGCAAGCCTGGACCAGAGTGGCTTTGGCTACCTGACTGAGCATTGAACTTTTCCAACCTGCAAGTTTCTTGTTGAGGCGATCTAAAATAGGGTTCCACATAGCCGAGACCGATTTGCCGTGGAAAAGCGGTAATCCAAGATAAGTAGTTGGAAGGCTCCCAATGATACACCCAAGGATCTCAGCAATCCTATTTTTCCTGTGGATGGGAGTATTGAGAAAGTATAGCTTGCTTTTGCGGTAATTGACTTTCTGGCCAGCCGCCTCTTCATAAGAATCAAGAATGTTCTTAATGATTTTTGCTTCGGGAACAGAAGCATGAGAGGATAGAATAGTATCATCCACAAACTTTTGATGGGAAATGGCATTGGTTGTTGAGGCTGGTTTGATCCCGGAGATGAGTCCACTGTTGCAAGCAGCAGTAAGGGTTCTTCCAAGGGTTTCGGCCAAAATGATGAAGAGGAAGGGTGACAGAGGGTCCCCTTGACGGATGCCTTTGAAACTTTGGAAGAAGCCAATGGGTGAACCATTGATAAGAACAGAGAACCAAGTAGTAGAGATACATTCACGAACCATCTTGATCCATTCTTTGTGAAACCCAAACTTCTCTAGGACCTCGAACAGGAATTTCCAGGAAACCCGATCAAAAGCCTTGTTCATGTCAAGCTTAAGGAACATACTGGGTTTTTTATTTTTAGATGCCGAATGGGCCAATTCGTGGATGGTTATCACTCCATCAGCAATGAATCTACCTTTGACCGAGCTCCCTTGGCACTGGTCGATGATGGAGGGAAGGATGTCTCTCAGCCTGTTTGCCATGACTTTGGTGATAAGTTTGTAGATGACACTACAGAGACTAATAGGTCTGAAGTCGGAGAGAGAAGCACGATCATTGGACTTGGGAATTAAAACAATGAAGGTGGAATTGGCTTCTCTCGACATATTTTTGGCTCTCTGGAAGAATTTAACCGCAGCAACAACATCAGGGCCCACAATATCCCAAAAGTGTTGAAAAAACCGGGGTGGGAAGCCATCGGGTCCAGGGGCCTTATCAGGTTCCATTGCAAATAGAGCTTCTTTGATCTCCTCTTCAGTGAAGAATTGGAGCAATTTCCCATTATCATCGTTAGACACCAACTTTGGTATGTTCTGAAGCAGAGAACTTGCTGTGCGGGGGTGGCAGTCAACACTTGGACCTAAGATTTCCTGGAAGTGGCGCACAGCTTCCTGTCTGATAGCATGAATGTCAGAGACAATGGTTCCATCAGCCTTGGTCAACTCAGAGATTTTATTTGAGCCTATGTGGCGCATGGTGGAAGCATGGAAAAACTTCGTGTTGGTGTCTCCTTCTTTGAGCCAGAGGCTTCTGGATTTTTGCCTCCAGTAGGACTCTTCCTTAGCCAAGGCATTGTGAAAGTTTGAAAGGAGGCTTTTTTCTTCCATGAAAGTTTTGACCCTCTGATCCCCTCCCTGAATCAGATTTTCCACCCTTTTGAGCTCATCCATCAGATGCTTTTTTTTGGTAAAGAGGTTGCCGAAAACCTCCCTGTTCCAGCATTTCAGCTTGAGCTTGACCGCTTTGAGTTTGAGGAACAGATTCGTGAGAGGGTTTGGACAAAGGTTTTGCTGCCACCATTTTCGAATACACCGACCTAAATCTGGATGGGTGAGCCACATATTTTCAAACCCGAAAGGGGTTTTGAAGATTTGTCTGGGGCGGGAACAATCCAGAATTAAGGGGTTGTGATCGGATCCAATTTTTGGGTGGCTATGAAGCCTGGCATCGCCAAAAATAGGAATGAGTTCTTTGGATAAGAGAAATATGTCAAGCCAAATTTGGATGTGATGAATGCCCACCCGTCTGTTGCTCCATGTGTAGTTGGATCCTTGGAGCGGCATGTCCATTAGCTCGTTGTGGTTGACAAAATCGCTGAAATCTTCAATGCAGCTGCTAGTGATCGGATTGCCTCCTTGCTTGTCAAACAGGTGAAGGGGAGTATTGAAATCACCACAGAGCATCCATGGAAAGTCAAGAAAGTTATTGCGCATTGTGGAAATGTTATCCCACAACAATCTTCTATTGATAGGACTGTTTGGTCCATAAACATTGGTGGCAATCCATTGGAGGTTAGTGACTTTATTAGTGAACAAAATGTTGATGGTTCTGTCAGAGACTGAAAGAACTCTCCCCTCAATAGTTGTCGGATCCCACAAACAAAGGAGACCCCCAGATGCCCCTGAGGAGGGACAAAAGGCAAAATTGTTGTTTTCCCAGATTAGCTTGCAAACTTGAGTGCTGCTATTCTCGTCCAGTTTGGATTCTTGAAGAAACATGATATTTGGTTTTAAGTTTTTTCTTACTGATTTGATAGTCCTCTGTTTAGCAGTTCCATTGAGGCCTCTGACATTCCAAGAGACGAACTTCATCGAGTTGACTTGGGGTTTGCTTTGCGACCTCTGCCTCTCCCTTGAGACGGAGTAAGTTTAGGTCTGACTTCATCCAAGTCTTGGTGGGTGGGTTGTTTGGAAATAGGGCCCAAGGAGGTAGGCACAGAGCCATCAGCCATTTCGATCTCAGCTGCTTTGGCAAGCTTTTCTGCATTGGACGGTCTTCCCCTTCTCTGTTCTTTGTTGACGTCAGCTTTGGGTGCGGGAATGGGAGATTTCAGCGGGCTGGATGATTGGAGAATGTCGGTGGTGTCAGTCCCAGGGGTGGGTCGGTGGGGGGATGGAGAGCGGGGAGACTGGCACAGGGCAACAGACTCAGGGGAGAGGGAAAGAGGACGGTTCTGAGTCAGGGGGAGGGGTGGGAAGGGAAGAGGAAGGTGAGAGGGACCAGAATCGATGGGTGAGTTTGGGAAGGTCATTGCAGCCTTACCTTTGGACAAGGGAGACTGAATCACAGTGGGTGTGGATGAGACGTTTGGATCTATGGGAAGGTCATCGGAGATGTCCTCACTAGTATGAAGATTATTTAAGGGAGCAAATTGATTAGAACGAGAAGGCAGAGCACTTACATTGTTGGGTTTGCCATGATTTGAAGCAGAGGTTTTAGGAGGGCCTGCAGATCGGCCACGGCCCGACTAGAAGCCTTTTTTTGGGTGTTGGGGATCTGGGAATCCTTCTTTCGGCCCGAATCGCTGGGGATATCTTTTTTTCGGGAAGGGCATTGAGAAGCCAGGTGGCCCTGAGTGTTGCACTCCAAACAAAAAGTGGGCTTGTTCTCGTACTCAACTCCTTGACGTCTTCTGTAGCTCCCGTAGTTGATGTCGATGTAGGTAGGCAGAGCCGAATCCAGATTAGCCATGATGCAGACACGAGCATAGGTCATTCTGGTTTTGGCTCGGGTAGCAGGGTCGATGGCGACTAAATCTCCAATCGGTTGAGTGATGCCTTTGAGTGCATCATTGTAGAAGAACTATGGGGGAAGCCCATGGAGTTTGATCCAAATCGGAGCGATGTTGATAGACTGAGTTTCAGGGTCAAAGTCTTCCCCCCATCTCCACAGAAACAGGCTACGACGGCCAAAAAACCAAGGTCCTCCAGTAAGAATGCGGTGGGTGTCGAGGGCATTGTTTAGCCTTATCATGAAAAACCCCCTAGGAAAGGCCACTAACTCCAAGCTACCCGAAAGCCGCCATTTGGAAAGAGCCCACTCTCGGATAGTTTCCATATCAGGTCGGGCACCAAAAAATTTCCCAACCAGAGAGAGGGACTCTTGGAAGATTAGTGGCTCCATAACCTCACTTGGAAAAGAGACTTCAGTGCCCGTAACAGAGAAGGGCAAAGGAGTTTGGAAAGAAAACGCTCCTGTCGAAGACCTAACTTTATCCGCAAAGGACAAAGACCAAGGTCATGCTTTGGAAGGAGAGGAGGGTGAAACCCTAACGTTATCAGACGTCGGTTTCACCACGCCATTTGGGTCTTCATCGCGACAATTGCTGAGTGGGCCTGCAGTAGGCCCAACACCATCTGTAGGGCCCGAGAACAAACCTGCCAGACCAGCACCCTCCAGTGTCCCTCCAACATCGCCATCGCCATCGCCATCGCCATCCACCACAGACGCACCCGCTCCCATTCTCGCCATTTTCATTTAAATGTATTTTTTGATTTGTTTAATTGATTATACATTTAATTTATGTTACATGATATGGCAGATGTAATATGTATGTAATGCATTAATTTGATGTGGATGATCTAATGCAAATGTACATGTATGCTTTAATCATTTAAAACATAATAAATGAATCTAATTTGTATTTAACAGACTAATGACAAACACCGCAGAATGTATAAAAATCATGAATTAAAATGTTAACCCTTATCATAAGAGTTATACATTGATACATGCATATATGAGATGAAATTATGCATGATGTAGGGGCTTTCCCTATAAGCATTTACAAACTAAAAGGTATACATAAAATATTCAATGGCCATCTAAATACCATTGCTGATATTTATCTGGTATCTATCCTATTTTATGAAGACCCCTTAATAAACCAAAGTTCATAAGGAAAGCTATGATTGTGGATGTGACGATTTGTTGATATGAGGTATTTTTTGAGGTTTTTCGTGAGACTCAAACACCCTATTTTATTGATAAAAGTTATATACAGACTACACAAGACTCGTAAAATATACAAGTCTATTAAGAAGACCTGGATACTTATTATCCCTATGTGTGCAAATTCAATGTATTAGATGAGACATAAGACTATCTCATTGCCAGGCGGGTTTCATGCAACCCATTGCTGTAATGAAGATCACCTTCTGATCATCCTGATCCTGAGTTTGGACATAGTTATATTAGACTACTAGGCCATACATGTCACAAAAATCTAGCTCATCCATAAGTTGACGTTGATATGTACAAAAGGAGGTTGCTAATATGACAAACTTATCGCCATGCATAAGGCTACTCCATTGTCAAGCAAGTTTCTTTCAACCCATTGTTGTAATGGAGATTACCTCATGGCTTTTTAATACTAAAAATTCTAGGAATTCAAGCTTGTTACCCCCTTCTTTTCTTTTGATTGCTTGGGATACTTGCTCATGCTTAGTGGTGAAAACCACTATTTTTTTTTAGCAAGGGATTTTCTTAGTGATGAAAATCATTGTTTATTTTGTTCTATTTTTGGGAATTTTCTCATTCTATAACAAAGCAAGGGATTGTTTGTGTAGGGGGATGTTATCCTTTTGTCAATTCTCAGCATTCTAGACCATGCACATAATAATATTAGTAAGGAAAACCTTTCACTTAAGGTGACAAGGACAACTTTGTAGTGTCATCTTTCCTTTTTCAGACTCAGATTGTTAATGTGTGAAATTGTATTGGAAATTTGACATATGCAAGGTACTATCAAAACTAGACCTTACCTTCTAAAAGCCAAGACAGCTTTCTACAAAACCTAAAAAGATAACCAGGTATGGTTGAATGACCGAAAAACCCTAATATGCACCCTATAGAAGCTCATAATTTGTGTTGAAAAACACAGTTACTCACAATGGAAATATGAATGATAATGATGTGTGGATTCATGATTGGCATACAAACATGGTGTCATTCATAAAAATATAAACACAACCTATTTCAGTGCAAATACCATGGATGAGGATGCCTAATGTGATGCACTACTTAGTGCATATAACAAGATGCATGATAACATAATGTAAATGTTTTTGTATTTTTGATGTTTTGTATTGTTTTTGTGTTTTTATGTTTTCTGATTTGTTTGGAATTTTGATGATTTTTTGTTGTTTTTATGATTTTTGATGGTTTTATGATTTGTTTGGCATTTTTGATTATTTTTGTTGTTGTTTTTGTGATTTATGTATAAAACACCCGTAAATGAAGAATGTTGAGAGGTTCAGGCTCCTCAACACCTTCTAGCGATGTTAGACATTCATGGCCCTATTTTCTTTGTTATGATAAAGGGACCTAACCAATTGGCCATAAATTTATCCCTTAGATGAGGTGGTAGGTTTGAGTTTTGTTGGTTCTCTTTGAGCACAAGATCCCCAACCTTAAAGTCTCTTGGATGGACTTTAGTATTATAAGCTCGTTTAAGACGATCTTGATAAACGCAAAGATGCTTAAGAACATTAACTTGTCATTTATCAATAAGGGTCAATTGATCAAGGTGAGCTTATCGCAAGGTGTAATCATTGATTAAATCTTTCAATAAGACTTGCAATGATAGAATTTATAATTCCAAGGGCATAATGGCCTCAGCACCATATACTAGCAAAAATAGGGTTGCTTTAGTGGGTGTTTGAATGCTGGTTTGATAAGCCCATAAAGCTATTGATAAGTGAAGGTGCCAATCCTTATGATTTTACTTGATGGTTTTCTTTAATATGGCAACTATAGTTTTGTTAGAGGCCTCAAATTGCCCATTTACTTGTGGATAATAGGGTGTTGAAAATTTGTGTTGAATGTTATATTTGGACGTTAAAGCCCACACATATTTGTTCTTGAATGATGTTCCATTATCCAATGTTATTTTGGATGGAATACCAAAATGACATATAATTTTATGGAGTATGAACTCTATAATACGAGATCTAGTCATAGTGGTTAAAGGGATTTCTTCCACCCATTTGGTAAAATACTCAGTAGCTGTTATAATGAATATGTGATAGCCCAAAGATGGAGGAGAGATCTTGCCAATTAGATAAAATCCCCACTAAGAAAAAGGACAATCTAATTGAATCGATTGCAAGGTCTAATATGGTAGGTATAATATATTGGCATGATGCTGATACTTTATGCACTTCCTGACATATGAGCAATAATACTTCTCCATTGTGGGTCAATAATAACCCATTTTGAGGATGTGCTTGACAATAGCCATGTCACTAAAATTACCACCATAGGTACCATCATGAGTTTACGAGATTTCCCAAGTAGATTATTGGGGCTCAAGACAACAAAGGAGGAGTCCATCATAGCTCCAAAGATACAAAATATCTCCTAGCAATACTTACCTAGTCACTTTCTGTTTAAATGATCGTTTTGTGGCATGCAACAATCCATGAGGGATACTACTAAGTTTCAAGTAATATTTTAATTGGGTGAGCCAATCTTGATAAGCTTGAGCTTCAATTGTCTGAAAAGTTGGTTCCTGTTGTGATTCATTATGCACAAATACATATTGGGAAACAACCTTGTGATGAATGGTCATGCCATTCTCTAAAGGACTCTACGAGATCAAGGACCCCTAGGATGCCTATTTCAAAAATTCTTGTGCTTTATAGAACCACTTATGATTTGGTTCTATCTGAATCATGTGGATTGATTCTTTATTGTGCAAAGTCTTACGCAAAATTGTTGATTGCAAGAGTATTTTAACATTAATGGTTATAAAATCATCAGAAGGATTCTGAGGGATTAAGGATCCCAAAGATGCCATTATATCCGCAAAGCGATTAGACGTACAAGGGACTGCCTCAATGTCATACCATTCCAGTTGAGCTAATAATGTGTCCACAAGCTCTTTGTAAGCTTTCAATATGGGACATATACATTGATAAATATCTTTGACTTGGTTTACAATGAGCAAGGAGTCACCAAAGATATTAAGCTTTTTAATCTTCATGGTGATAGCTATTTGGAGACCCAATATGAGAGCCTCGTATTCAGCATTATTGTTAGTGCAAGTAAATTCAAGTTTAAAATACAAGGGCATAGGAGCTCCTTGCGGTGTGAAAAACACAATCACTGCACCACCCCCTTGCTCGCATTTGGAACCATCAAAGAACAAAGTTATGTCTGCTTTGTTTTTCAATTCTTCGAGTTCAAGTGATTCTAACAGTGCAAACACTGCATCATCAGATAGTTCTTTCACGAGAGTATTATCATCGTGAAGAGGTGCCTCTTCTAACTAATCATCTATGACTTGATATTTGATGGATTTTTGACTAATTAATTCAAGATCAAATTCTATCAATAGCATGATCTACTTTACATTTTGTGTATTATGGTACGTGCAAATCATCATGTATCGCAAAGGATTTTCTTTTGATATGACATATGTGGTATGACTTAACATGTAGTGGCAAAGTTTTTTGATAGCAAACACCATGCTAAGCAAAGCTTTTTTATGTATGCATATTTTAGCTCATAACTAAGGTACACCTAATGTAATAGATAGCCTATTCTTTGTTATTTTTGTTCTTTTGATCTAGCATGGTCCCCAGAGCAAAATTTGTGGTTGAAATGTATAGTAAGAAGGGCACACCTGGTCAAGGTGGAGCTAACACTAGTAGCAATGCTAGGTACTATTTTATCTCATCAAAAACCTTTTAATATTACTCATCCCAATTGAATAGGACCCCTTATGTAGCATTCGATTCATGGATCAACATTTATCTGATAATTACGCTATGAAGCATTTGATGGATGCTACTTTGCCTTGTAAGCTATGAATCTCTTTGATGTTCATGGGAAGAAAAAATTCTAGAATTGCTTTGGCCTTTGCAAGATCTACTTTGATCCCTCTTTTAGAGACTATGAATCCTAGAATTTTTCTTGATGTGACACTAAAAACATAATTCTTAGGATTCAGCCTGACGTTATGCTCTATCAGGAAATCGAATACTTTTTGTAGTACTTATGCATGCTTTTCATGCAATAGTTATTTGGCTAGCAAATTATCTATGTAATATTCTAGTATCTTATGCATGTAATCATTAAAAATATATGTCATGACCCGCTGATAGGTTGCACCAGCATTTTTAAGATCGAATGCCATAACTTTATAGCAGAATGTTCCCCATGGTGTGGTGAAGGCTATCTTATGTTAATCCTCGGGTTTGACCCAAATCTGATTATAGCCTAAAAATCCATCCATAAGATCTAACATCTCATGACCAGTAGTTGCATCTACTAGAGAATAAATATTAGGTAACAGGTATTGCATCCTTCGGTGTTTCTTTATTGAGGTCTCTAAAATATATGCTTATATGGATCCTCTCATCAGGTTTACCTACGGGTACCATGTTAGATACCCATTCTGGATAGTCGAAGGGTTGGATAAATTCCACATCCAACAATTTTTGTAACTTGTCCTTCACCATTAAGGCAATTATTGGGTGTATCTTTTTGAGCTTTTGCTTTACCGGCTTCATAGTGGTATCCAAAGTAAGGTTATGTGTAACCAACTTTAGATCAAGACCCGGTATGTCCTTGTATGACCAAGAAAATATGTCAGACTTTTCTATAAAAATATGTATGAGGATGGCATGCTCTTCAGGAGATAGACTCTCCAAATTTGACTTTATTAGGATGGTTAGTATCGTTGCTAATATCCACATCGAGAGTCTCCTCAATTAACATGTGGGATCCCTCCTCAAGATGATGAGGTTTAGGGATCAAGTGAATATCATCCATTGGGTTTGGATGATCTATCATATCAGACTCAACCTTAGCATTACATACATCCTAAGTATGTCCTAGAGTAAAATAAAATAGTTGTAACATTTCTTCACATGGGAAGAACTCCTCATATGATGGTGGTGACGTGACGCGATTAAAGTCAATGGCCTCAACATTGAGGTACAACGACTTTGAGGGGTCACTAGGATTTTGAAGTAATGTGGTTAATTCAATGGAAATCATATTGATGAATGGTTGGTGATTTCTATTACCGTAGGGGTAGGACCTATTGATTATTGATTGCTCTAGATGTGCTAATTTGGCTTAGGAGGCATTGGAATTTTTGGATCCACTCTAGGAGTAGATAGGATAATTGGGTCCTCAAGTGGGATTAGTTACCTCTAGTTAAGCAGAGGAGGAAACACCCTATGATATATGTCATCTATGTTAATAGGGGGTCTAACCAGCTCAATATCTCCTATATAGTTATTAATACAATGAAGGTAGGTAGGACCTAAGTATACAATTTTTATTTCATCCTCATACTCATCTATTGAGTTTTGATTCTTTTGCTTGATTGGTCTCATGATATGATTCATGAAGCTCTATGGTGACCATTGTGATTGGGAAATGATCCCTCAATAAATGAGAGGGGCTGAGGTCAGCATATTTATTTCTCTCAATGTATTACCCAAAGCCTAAGTTTAGGCATTGGAGTAAATCATCTAGAAGCTCATCTCATACGTGGATAGAGTACCCTAAACTGGATATATCTATAGGTAATTGATATTGTGGTTGATAGGGTGTCCTTTGACCCTACTTGTAAATACCTAATCCACTATTGTTCCAATGGCAACGATAGAAGTATCTTAGAGAAAATTTTGGGTTCAACATATAGCAAATATTTCCTATAAATGGTTCATTATCGTGATTGATAACAAGAGATTGATCTGTGGCTTGGTCGAAATCCTCATATATGAAATTTTTCTATTTTGGTGGTATGCTTATGGGTACCACCATTACAATGGGAAATGTAGGAGCACAAGGTCTTCCCATGTCTTGCACAGACTCAATAATTGGTGTAAAATTGATATTTTATACCAAATGTTTAACGATATCAAAGTTGACTAAGTGAATAGTCACTTGGAGTGTGGATGGTGTTGTAGATGAAGCAGGTGATGCGGGTTGAGGTATGTCCTCCATTATATTAGGTGAATCTTCCTATTCTATGGGAATAATAATTTCTACTGTAGAGACATTAGGGATGGCCTCTAAAGTGTTTGCCATGGGTGTCTTCAACTTCTTTTTGATCCAAGGATCAGATGATGATGAAGGTTTATCAAAAGTGACCATTGAATTAGGTGAAGGTGATGGTGTTGAGGTGGATGGATTAGTATGTGTTGATTTAGGTTGGCACTCTGGATGCTTAATGGGAGAACTGGATCTAATATCCAAATTCATTGATGGTAAGAAAAACTTCCTTGGATTTCTAACTTTATTGACGTATTTAAAGGATTCATAACCTAGTGGGATGACATGAACCTGTCCTTCATGCACATATTTAATACATTGATATAAAATAGAAGAAATATTTCATGTCTCTGATCTAGAGAAAATCGAGCAATATGTTGTATTGCATTGCTCCTTCCAACACATGGCATAATATAGAAATGGTTTTTAGTCCCACCTAAATAGGTAAGACTATAGTACCAACCATTGAGCATAATACATCATTGAATGCTCACAATGTGAAAGTAAATACCACTATGTGTGATGTTGTAAGGCTTAGCTATTCTAAAGTAGTTATTATGTTGATCGATGAGCTTGTATCAATCAACACTCACTTTTATGGTATCTAGTTGATGCAAGCATTACACGTAATGGAGTATCTGCTATATTGGTTGGTACCTATTTAATTTCATGGTCATAAAAGGTGACCACAGGCTCTTTGCACTTTTGGACATGCCCTACAAAATTAGTGAATGCATTAGGATCTCAGGGCTGAATCTCGATAGATTTTAGAATCTCCATGAGCACTTTCCTATGTCTAGGAGACTGTACAATAAGCTCATAAATGGAGAGAGCTTGGCTAATGTCGTTTGTAGGCTCTAGGTAAGCCTATTTCTAATTGTTATTACTAGTTGTGATGGTGGACCTAGAAACATGTTTTGATTTGGCCCTTAAAGGGGTACATAAGGGATTTGAATGGGAGTTGCAGGCAGCTCAGCTTGATTATACCTTTTATTTCACGTTACAAAATTTATCATACTTACGAACCCATGCATGGGTGGATCCGTATGTATCTCATTGACCTATCCAATTTAGTTTCCCTTGACCTCATGGGTGGGCAAGGGATATTTAAAAATTCCCATCTACTGATTATTAGGAGCGAGAGGGTTGTCAATATGCAATTAATTATTATCCAACATGTTTTGTACTAGGTTTTTAAAACCATAGCAGGTTTGTATATCATGTCTATTTTGATGATGGTAAGAATAATTTAAATCCTCTCTATACCCTTTAGGCTTTGGGTGAGTAGGATCTATCAAGCGAATATTAGGTTAGGTAATCATCTTAGCCTCACATAATATATTGAAAAGAGATGTCATAGACTCAAGCAATGGTGTATATGTGCGAGGATGATGATGTTGCTTATCCTGCACTTGATTTCCTTGGCATCAATTATTGTACTGCATTGGAGGGGGTTGAGCCTAATAATTACGTTATTTTGGTACTTTTTCTACTTTAGGAATATTTAAAATAATCTGATTTATCAAAGTTGGTTTCATTTGATGGTGATTGTTATGGGGATTCTTGCTCCACTCCTTTTTGCAGATTTTTATGTCTCCCTCTTGGACCTTGATGTCCTCAATAACTTTGGATTGCACCAAAGCCTCTTCGAATGTTTTATACTATTGCAACTGTAAAATAAGTGATATGTGCTTTGAGCAGCTTTTTGTAAACATTCATGTCTATTCTAAAATAGGTACAGTGAAAGGTAGTTTTGACATTATCTTTCACCATATGTTTCCATAGTCCATAACTAGATCATCATTAAATTGATGTAAGTTCTTAAGTCAGTTAATTTTACCTTCTTTTTTATGCCAAAGGAGAAGCATTCTAGAAAGGCATTTACTAGTTGTTCAAAGCTAGAGTTGCTATGTCGGGGTAACTAGTTATACCACTCTGAAGTTGCACCAGAGAGTGTTACCACGAATGTTCTTAACAACAAAGCATCATTATCTTGTAACTAAAAATACAAGTTCATAAAACTTGTGACATGCTCTTGAGCATCATTGTCCCCTCTAAATGTATACAGCTTAGGCATTTTAGAATTCTCTGGATAAGCAAGACAAGGAATTGACGGGTTGAGGGTTTGATTGTATAATTTACGCAATGTGGGCTTTTGATAACCTTATCCTTGCTTCTCTAGCGATTGAATTCACTCTTTGAGGACCTTGTATTCCTGATATGAAATAATCTTGTTCTCTTGAAGTGGTCTCCTAGGAGGAGTAGGTGGAAGGTTTCTATTTGATCGAGGTGGTAGATTGTAATCATATACCACATCCTCACAAAAAAACTCAAGATATGCTTGATCCTAGTCCTATGCTTCTATCTCTTTGTATGTCTCATATTTCGATGGATTTGGTGCTTGATTTTGACTTGGTCGAGACTAATGAATAGAGGCAAGATGAGGATGATTGTTGGTAGGCCTAGAAGGCAACTCCTAATTTTGTACAGTGCACCTTGTGTTAAGTTGTTGCCAATAAGTGCTAGGCATAGGAATTTCATCATAGGCTACTCTATGTGATTGCTCCGTGTGCAATCTCTATTCTAGAATTCTCTCTTCACATAGCCTATGCTCATACAACCACAGGTTGTGTAGCCTATATTGCTCTACATGTTCATGATCTAAGTGCTCTCACTCTTTACGTAAATAATCCAATTATGATTAGATTAATTGCTCTCTCTAACTGGTGTTGGGGATAGGTAGATGATATGTTCGATCCACTATATGCGGCCTATGGCTTCTCATCTCAATATGAAGGGTTTTGGCTATTTAGTGTGTGTATTAAGGATGGCTACCCTCTTTCCTCGATCAATCAAAGCTCTATTGACTCTATTATCAACCCTAGGGGTGTTTTCCTCATGCAAGTATGGCGTAGGAGTATGACATGTTTGTGTAGAACACTCTCCATGCGTATGGATAGGATGCACTAGATCTTCATTGTGGCCATCCTTAAAATGAGTAGGGATAGAAGAAGGTGCTCTATGAGTTGCATTAGGGTTGTATGTATCTAAATGATTTATCTTACGATTAAAATAAGGACAATAAAGAGGAGTACCTCACTCATCTAACCCAAGCAAAGGCATATATTTTACTCCAAGCTCGAATGGGTTTGTGGATCAGTTGGGTACATGAATTTGTGCTAACCTTCTACTTGGCCCCTCAATGGGTGGATCTTATATAGAAGTAACATGAGACAGACAAGGTCTGAGAAGATCCCATAGGTGTCCTCCTAGTAGGGTTATCTTGATGATAAGATCCCCATGAGTGGAATTATCTCTACGATGGCTACTAGGATGCCATTCAAGTAAGAGTAAATCTGTTGGGCTATAACGAAGGCGTTTTGGGCCTTCTTGTGCATTCCCTATAGCCTCAGTCTATGATTGGGCATGGCTATGTGTGGTGACCATTTTATGTTTATTATGCATATAGTAAGGAAACAAACAAAGTATACAGGATGATTATCTCATTTAAATATTCTATGTTTTCTAAACCAGATTATGTATTTTGATTCATTGTTTTATTGCTTTTCTCTTGTTCAAATTTTGATTTTGTTGATGTGAATACTTATTTAAATGGATTTCACCTGTATCCCCTCACACAGGCCTGATGATGAATTCTAGGTCATGAAACCCACCAATATTTTGTGATGAAGTCCAAATCTAGTGAGGGAGTCCAGGTCCTACCAGTCCTCACCCAATTCACCTCGATCAGCAATATACCTCTTTAAAAAGAGATATGTGTTATATTCCTTGACTATGATGATTATTGGATTAGCCTTGGCCAAAATGGGGTGTGAAGAACCATAAGAAAGCTAACAAGTTGGTGATGAAGTCCACCATTGTTAGTCTTGATCAGTGGTTGGGTGTGAATTCCAACTTGCTAATGTTTAATGTGATATGTGGTGTGTGGGTTCTTTTTACTTTATGAAAAAAGAAATATGCAACATAGAGAAATAAATGATCTTTTTCTAATGCATAAAATACATTTCAAATTTCCAAATTTCTAAATAAGAATATTTTAGTTTTAGAAAATTTGAAAGTGCAAACCCTAAATGATGTTAGCCTTTAGACATGTAGCAAGCAAGCAAACCCAAATAAATAGCAAAATAGGGGTCGTATCTATGTAATATGGTTTGTAGTAGAGGTCATCTAACACAGGAGCAATCATAAATAGGGGTTGATTTACCCTGCAGTGACCAACAACAAAGGCCATTGGACCTAGGATCGGTCATAGGTAGAAAGCTTGAAATCTAATAATTTCTCTAAATTTCTCAATTAAAACTTGTAATTCTATATTTTTCTATGAAAAATAGTAAAATCAAGTGTAGAGATAACCAAAAGAAAATCCTATATTCAATTAAGGTGTTGCCTCTTTGGTTTTTTGACTCTACTCTAAGGCCATCATAGGGAAAAATGGTGGTCTCTACTAGCAGTCATAGGGTAGGACGATGACTCCTGTGAGTCGTTCGAGCCCAAAGTGGTTGTACCTGTAAATTCAATAATTAGTGATAAATTGTGAAGGTGTAGTTGAATTCTGACCATGATCGCCACATGTAGAGTAGAAAAAACCATACACCTAACAAGTATATGAAATCAAATTACAAGTAATATCATGTGACCATATTGAGACAAAAGAATTAAGAAAATAATGCCCTTCTCATTAATATTTGAATTTTTTCTTTACAAGATGGTTACAAAGATATACCTCTTAGGGATTACACAAATTTTATATAAATTAAAATTGAGAACCAAAGGTTAGGTGTAATTCGCAAAGTCTTTGCTCTCTCAAAATTGACTATGGAGGGTTTATTTGCAACCTCTGCTTGATGACGTAAATATTGAAGGATCTTTATATTGAATAGCTTATGATAAGGCTTAAAACCTATACACAAGAACACTTACAAGAAATCAATAGCAAATGTCAAACTTCTCAAGATGAGGTCCATTTCCATGATAAGCAAATGAAAGAAAAGATGCTGAAAAACAATAAAGAAATGCATGAAAAATGTAATAAATTGTGTTATAAATCAAAGTAAATGATGTTAAAGATACTGTAACTAGAAAACATAGAGAAAAAAAAATTCACGGAAAGGTCATCATGGGGTGAAACAAAAAATTTCATTAGTCACCATAGGGTATAATGGTTGCACTTGCATGTCACTTCGAGGTGAAGTGATCATTGACTTCGTATTCGATGCAGGGTAACATCTGATTTTTCTATCAAAATGATGTTCAAGGGTCTTGCTCTTTGAAATAATGTTGAATCGCAGGAATTGTCTTGAATTTGGGATGAATTATGATACACAATGGTTGAATTTGATCTTCAAATTCCAAAGAACTCCATTGGTGCAAATGCAAGATTCATGGCTGTATTTGGGAAGCACTCCATTGCTTGTGAGAGTATGTTCTCTCTATTGCACAAACCGAAAGTACTTCATTACATTTGATTGAGGATATCACATCTATATTTGATGAAGTTTTGGGTTCCTTTTATAAGATTTCCCAATTGCAATATTGGCTTGCAAGAGAAGCCAAGACCAATATTCGATAAGGATCTATGTAACCCAAACATCACATATAGAATCTTCTCGTGGTTAGTTGTTAGGCTCAACTTGCCTTGTAACTAATTTTGCTCGGCTTGAGAAGCCTAATTTTATTACAGGCACAACCATACTAGGGTGAAGCGACCAATATTGAGGGCCATCATGGGGTACAACAGCCTCTTGGGAGCCACCGAGGGGTACAGCATCCCAGGCTGCAAAGGACAGGTTACCCCTATTTGAGTGGTAAGAACCATTGTTAGGTCTTGGGAAGGCCCAAGGTGAGTCATATGGCCTAAAAAGGTGTCCATATAGGTAGCCTCCTCAACATGACGTGTTTTAGGTGTCTACAAGAACCTATAAAAAATATGATTTTTTCTTAATTATTACAAGAAAGAAAAAAGCATAGAATTTTGAAGAATCAAAATATTTTGGAGAATATTTCTTAATGAAGACTCTTCCCTCTACTTAATATTTTGCCCTATGAGATATTATTTTTCTTGAAATTTGAGGTGTCAATCAAACTACAAGTATAGCCTTACATATGCTCATTGGAAAGTATTTTTTTAGGCCAATATAGTGGAATTAAGATTTTCCACTTTCATGAAAATCTAAATGGCTAGTGGTCCATCAAAAGTCCAATTACTCAATTCCTAACTATTACAAGAGAATAATTATGCTTCCTAGAAGACCAAAATCAGAACACAACTCAAGTTTGAAGAAGTATGGGAAGTTGTATATGGTTACATTACCCATCTTGATGCAAAATATGAAGAGCAAAAAAAATTGACAAGGTGGATAGAAAAGTATGATTGATCATCATATTTCAAGTAGCTAATGAAGCACAACCATACATTCAATATTCTACCATAGTCAAAGATGCATGGTTAAAACTAGATAAGTTTTAAGGCAAGTAATTAGAATCAAATCCTCTTTCTCCAAAGCTAGCTCCATTTCTTGAAGATGAAGAGTGGAGAAAACCTCAAATATTTCATGAGGATCGTTGCTTAACTATGAGCATCACTACAATCCTTGGGAGAAAAGATATCTAATGAGACACTAGTTCTAGTTTTTTTAAGATCTCTTCCTTATCAATATAATGTATTTGTGAAAACCTTAAATATCACTGAGAAAACACCAATATTTGAAAAGTTGGTAAAATTACTTTAAAAAGAGGAGGCCTCACATACAACACAAGAATAATAACAAGAACTTCTTAAAGGGAAGTAGTTAGAAAAAAGACACAAGACCTCAACAATGGTTCTAGCAATAGAGAAATGAATTTTATACTTATGGACATTATTAATAGAAAAAATGATCAATGGATTCAATTTGGAAAACAATGCATCAACAACATAGTAATATTGCCACATATGATCACTTTGGAGAATTGAAGTATGCATTTACTATGCATGCCTAATCAAGTCAACTTAATGTTGTTTGGTATTTGGTTCAGGGGCAACCAAACATATAACCAATCAAAGAGATTGGTTATACTTTATATTGTTCTATTCATACAGGAAAAGTCTCTCTCAATGATGACATATCATATGATATAAAAGCCATAAGTGATGTCAAATTGTAACTAGGATCACACACATGCAGGATTAAAGAAGTCTTTTATGTTCTAGGACTCACCAAGAACCTCAATCAATTACTTGACCATTACTTGAAGGTGAAGCTTGACAAGCAACAAGGATCTGTAGGTAAAAATGACTACACCAAGGGTAGAGAGGAGATGTGTTCTTAAAATTTTGCTAAGTATGTAACATAGTCACGATTTTTTGATCGATCAGGTTTTCGTTGGTCGAGAAGAAAAAAGGAGCCAAGTTCAAAAAATAGTCATGATTTTGCAACTAGACAGGTTTTCACTGGATGAGAAGTAGAAACGAGCCAAATTTAGAAAATGGTCATGATTTTGTGATCGGTCAAGTTTTCACTGGCCAAGGGCCCGAAAGGAGTACAAGGTAGAAAATGGTCACGATTTCATGACAGGTCAGGTTTTTGCCAGCCAAGGGCCCGAAAGGAGCACAAGGTAGAAAATGGTTGCAATTTCATGATCGACCAAGTTTTTGCTAGCCAAGGACCTAAGGAGCATAAGGCAAAAAATTATCATAATTTCTTGATTGGTCAAGTTTTTACTGGCCAAGGGCCCGAAAGGAGCACAAGGTATAAAATGGTCACGATTTTGCAATCGACCAGGTTTTTGTTGGCCAAGGGTCCAAAAGGAGCACAAGGTAGAAAATGGTTGTGATATCACGATCAACCAGGTTTTTAGTGGCAAAGGGCCTGAAATGAGAACAAGGTATAAAATGGTCATGATCTTACAATCGTCCAAGTTTTCACTGGCCAAGGTCCTGAAAGGAGAACAAGGAAAAAAAATGATCACGATCTCATGATCGACTAGGTTTTCACTGGCCAAGGGCTCAAAAGGAGCACAAGGCAAAAAATGGTCATGATTTCATGATCGGCCAGGTTTTCACTGGCCAAGGGCCCAAAATGAGCACAAGGCAAAAAATTATCACGATCTTATGACCGACCAGGTTTTCGCTATTCAAGGGCCTAAAAGGAGCACAAGGCATAAAATGGTCATGATTTTTTGATCGACCAGGTTTTTGATAACCAAGATCAAAAAGAAAAAAATAAACAAGTAAAGGATAGTTGGGCCATGACGGCTCCAAGAGGATCGAGGTAGATATGCGGTAATAAGAAGATCTCAACTGTTTGTTGTTGGAGACCCCATACTCTTTTAACTGCTAATTTACTAGAATGAGCCCATGGAAATATTATTGTACTAAATTTTAGTTTTTCTATTATTAAAATATATATATATATGATGAGCGACCCTAATAAAGGGTCAGCTCTTGGACGTTTACAAGGTAATGTATATAGATTCCTGAAAGAAATAATACAACTCTTCATTCTAGCTTCTAGCTCAATGGTGCTAAGTATTGTATGTATAAATGTTGAACTCTATATAAATTATGTTGGATCTTACTCGCTTTAATTCTATTTCTGTATTTCTTTGGTTCATGTTTTACGTATTCTAAATTTAATAGTTCTAGTTGGTCAATGGTAGTTTTAAATCTGCACTAGAGAATTAGTCGTTGATAATTTGAGGGTTTGAAGATTGCTTATCTACAAAAATTTTGTATATTTCCTTGTTGTTGTCTAACTTGTACCCTCTTAACATTCCTAGCAATAGCTATATTTCCCTTTCTTTATGCACTTTACTCTATACCCTTTTTCTATAACAAAGCAAGAAACCAGCCTTCTCTAGAGACTGAATTGGGTAATCTTTGATTTTAACCCATTCATTCAATGTTGGCAAAGTCTTGGGCATAAACGTAACCAAAGGCATATTTTGCACCAACAATTGTTGGCACACCCGGTGGCACCCAAATCCCACTACATATACAAACTATACTTCTGGTGGTTATATTTATCCTGTGTATTTTTTATGAATCACCTGGCGGCTCCGTTCGAGAAATAAAACTCTTGAAAAACCTTATCTATATTTTAGTGGAATATAGAGATATATGAAAACCAGATCTAAAGCAAAAAATTCTTAAGAACCCATTGATTTCTTTGAGTTGCACCTTGGTAGCCTCAGAGCTAATCCTGTGCTCATTGCATGGTCAACCTCTTATTCTACCATCACTACAAGATCTACAAATCCTTTCCCTACAATTCTCCCTAGTATTGCTACTAATGGATCGTTAAACACAACTTCTCACACTACTATGATATCAATCGACACTATAAT
The DNA here is from genome assembly GCA_028583015.1 of Wollemia nobilis. NCBI lineage: Eukaryota > Viridiplantae > Streptophyta > Pinopsida > Araucariales > Araucariaceae > Wollemia > Wollemia nobilis. The sequence goes on from JAQPPZ010017169.1 coordinate 1,837,836, forward strand.
AGTTGTAAATCAACCAAATATACCCGATCCTACATGGAACCATTTAGACCCCCTAAATATCGTAACTCATCATCAGATCCCTACAGCAGCATTAAAATCACTACCCCAGTATAATGGCATAGGAAAAATGGCTTATGAACAATGCCAAGATGTGGTCGCATTGGCACCAATACAGAACATCATAGAGGAAGATGTGATGATAAGGTTGTTAGTAATTTTCTTCAAATAGAAAATGCTCTATTGGTATAGATCTCTTCTTAATCAGACCATAGCCACCTGGGATCAATTTATCAGTAAATTGGTTGAAGAGTTCAATGAACATACTGATCTCTTTTCTCTACTTAATCAATTCATCATTATTCAGAAGCATCCTCGAGAAGAAATAGTTAATTTCAATATTCAATTCAGTCGTACTTGGAAGAGAGTGCCTGATGGATTGAGACCAACACATGAGCAATCAATGTACTATTACTTAAGAGCTTTTAATTCAGATATAAGCATGGTTATCAGGTAATATTAAGTGTTTACCTTCCCAAAAATCTTCCAAGAAGCTCATAAAGTTGAGAAATATCTCATTTCTATTGGAAGGTTACCACCAAAAATGATAATCCTTATTTTCTTGGATCTATCATAAGCATCCAATACTACTTTACCAAGTCATGCTTCTACTTCTAATACATATCTCACCAAATGGATAGGGCAGCCTACTATCCCAATGATATAGGCACCCCTTGCTCCTCCAATTTTACCTATCATTCTTGCACTTCCCGTACATCAACTCCTAATCCTCAACTTGTAGCTTTACAAGATCCACAATTAGCCATGAAAACTCTGATGAATAAGATGACCTCAATGGAAAGAAGAGAAGTAGAGAGAAGTTTCCAACCAAGGAGATTTCCACAAGTAACAAGAGACCAAGCTTCTACAAGCAGTAGAAATCAAGAGATATCAAATGTGGTTTACGCTAATGAATATGGTGAACTTGCCAAATCAGCAACATAATCAGATTTTTGGTTTTCTACATGGTGAAAACTCATGGATGATCCATCAACACTATGTCCAAAATATAGCGGTTGAAAGAGTAGAAAAGACTCTCAAAGGGTAAGTACACATGATTAGAGAGTAAAATCACAATCTCATGATGCCTTCGATGGAACAAGTAGTTGTTATGACCAGATCAGGGAATAAACCTTTGCAAGTAGACCCCTAGGAACTTAATCCCTTAAAATTACCTTCATTGATGAGAAACCAAGTTGAGATAAGAGCCTCCTATGAGAAATTTTCCCAAAGCTTAGGTCAGAAAGAAGTAGAGACATGCAAAGAAGCCCCTTTGCAGAAGGAATTTTAGACTCGAGAAAAATCAAGAGATAAGTTGAAATATCCCTCATTGACCAAGCATCAAATGATAGATGCAACTCAGGGGTATAGGAACAAGTATGACATTGTTACAAAAGAAAAAGAGAAAAGTGTTGATCCTCTCCCATTCAACATAGTAGAAGAAATGAAAAAGACTCCTAAAGAAACTATGTATGATGACTTGTTATTTTTGGGACAAATCAACTTATTATAGGAATTCCTAAGGTATATGAAAAGCAAGAGTAAAACTCCATCTTAGTTAAATTTTGCACAAGATAGTTTGATGTTTTCTATAGGAAAAAATAGACCTCCTACCTTCTATTTTTCTCTTCAGATGGAAGTATGGGTGGTACATAACTGTATGATAGACTTAGGGGCTACAACTATCATAATACCAAAATATTTGTGTGACATCATGGGGATGGAGTACACCAGAAGTAGCCCGAGTGTTTTACAGTTAGATGTGACTCCAATCAAAATCATGGGGGTGATAAAAGATATTCCCATAGTTCTACATAGAATGCCTCAACTTACAGTTATACAAGAGGTAGTTGTAGTGGATTTAGAACCTTATTTTGGTATGTTTCTATCTAGAGAATTCATAGCCAATATAGGAGGATACTTGTCTATGGATTAATCACATATAGAAATCTTGTTCAATGGTAAAAGAGTGAAAATATGTTGGGCATTTTGAGTCCCTAAGTTAAAGTTGTCATTGATGTCACCAGATGAAGTCATCATTAATACCAAATATTTCAGTAGGAAATAAAGGGGATAAAAATGGTTATTTGATATCCAGGAATAAGGCCAAAGATCAAGTGAAACAGTGCAAAATATAGAAGTTAAAAAGGAGTTATAATATTTATTTTATAAATTATTTAAATTTAGTGTGAATTTAAATTTTATAAATAAATATTAAAGGTACTTTATCAGAGGACATAATTTTATAATATGAGTTATTATAATATTAAGGTGGTGAAAAAGAGCCCAAAGTAAAATATTAATAATAATATTTTACTACACCCAAATATGGGTGTTAGAATTTAAATATTTGAAGCATGTTAGAAAGGTTTATCCTTGCCGACGTCATGTGGGTTAATTGCATTTTGAAGCACCGATGTTCTAAAGCAATGAAGGAAGATTAATATTTAAACCTATGCCCAAAGGGCATTAAGATTATCCTTGCTCGATTGAAAAGATAGCATATGAATTAATTAATGCAGAGCTCGTGAAAAATATGTGTGAATTTTAAGTTTGAATTGCCAGTGAAAGAAACAAAAGGGACAACCTCAAATAGTTGGAAGCCAACTAGGCTCCTTGGCCTAGTGGCAAGAGGGTTACGATTTACGTTTTGTGTGAAAGGAGGCCAACATTTGAGTCTCGATGGAAGCGCTTGGCAGGTGTATTGAAAGAGCCAATCGTAAGGTACACATTTTACAAAACAAGGAGGCGATAAATTTTTTGAAGCACGTGGTGCTTCACCTATCTCCAACTAGCATGTAGCTCATGTGGTTGCTGGTGCCACAGTTGAGACGTTAGAGTGGGCTGCGTTGAGAGTTTGAAACTCTCCAAAGGCAAAGGTAATATTTTGATTTTAATTTTAATTAAATGCCTAAGTTGGAGGTATAAGGTTGTTTAGTGGTTGAAATTTTGAAAGGTTGCTTTGCAATGAAATTGTGGTAGTTAAGAATTATCTTTAGGAGTTATAAGGAGAATTATGTTTTATATTTAAAGTCTTAAAATTGCTATTGAGGAATACTGAAAGGTTAAGACTTTGTGGGCAGTATGTTATTTTGAATTAAGGGTTTTTGTGACTATTGTGAGGATATTGATTATTATTTAAGTTGGATAGATAAGGTGTAATTTTAATATTATATTTGTGATATGTTTTGTTGAAGAAAATTATCCTCTAACCCTTATTGAGATTGGCAAAGAATTAATTGTGAGTGTGGCAGACTTGTGAGACCAACTACTTTTCAAACAAAATGTATGGGCAAATTCCTTCTTGGTTGATTTGATTGATTGGCTTTATTGAAAATTGAGCTTGGAGTGAAAAGGACTTGATTACGGTTTCCTTTTCAAGAGTGTTTGAGTTAATGCTTCAAGGTTTTCTGAATTGAGAGTTGTGATTAAACCTTGTTTTATTAGCATTGTTGTTGAGATCATTGGTTGAGTGAAGTGTTTGAGTTAATGCTTCAAGGTTTTCTGAAATTGAGAGTTGTGATTAAAACATTGTTTGATGAGCATGGTTGTTGAAGTGAGTTGTTATGCAAAGAACTTGAACTAGGGTTGTTATGTGATATTTGTTGTTGAGCATTGTTGAAAACATTTTGAGTTGGATGATACATGCTTGGACTAGGGTTTGTGAGCAAGATTTGTTTCTTGAAGTGATTGGTTGAGTAGATTTGATTGAGCCTAGTCAAGTGGATGTATGAAGTGATTGTTCAAGTTCCATAAAATAAACTATTCTATATTCTAAGTTGAGAAAGTGATTGAGTTTGTGATAATAGAACATATTGAGTCTCTAACAATTCTCTTTATGCTTCTATGAGATTGAGTTGAGAAAGTGATTGATTTTTTTAGAATAGAACATATTGAGTCTCTAACAATTCTCTTTATGCTTCTATGAGATTGAGTTGAGAAAGTGATTGATTTTTTTAGAATACAACATATTGAGTCTCTAACGATTCTCTTTATGTTTCTATGATATTGGACAAGTTATATGTGAGCTTTTTGAGAAGATTTGGACAAGTTCTGTGTGAGCTTGTCGAGCAGATTTGGACAAGTTCTATGTGATCCTGTTGAGCATATTTTGACAAGTTTTGTATGAGCCTGCTAACCATATTTGGACAAGTTCTGTGTGAGCTTTTTGAGCAGGTTTGGACGGTTCTGTGTGGACCTATTGAGCAAATTTGGACAGGTTCTGAGTGGACCTGTTGAGCACATTTGAGTAGGTTCTGAGTGGACCTATTGATCAGATTTATGCTAGACCGAATGGACTGTGTTTAGTACATATTTGAGTGGACTTGTGCTAGATTTAATGGACTCTTTTTAGTGCAAGAGTTGAGAAAATTTGTGCTATACCGAATGTACTGTGTTTAGTGTAGATTTGAGTGAGCTTATTGAGTAGACTTGTGCTAGACCGATTGGACTGTGTTTAGTGCAAGATATTAAGTAGAGTTGTGCTAGACTTACTGGAATGTGTTTAGTATAGAATTGAGACAGATCTTTGGAGGTGATAGAGTAGAGAGGACAGAGTCTCCAATGGATAGAGATCCATCATCCAGGGCAGTGAAAACAGGTCTTCTAAGTGGGAACAAGAGTCTTCAGTGGAGAGAGATCCACAAGCCAATGCAATGGAGGTAGTAGTCTTCTAGAGGATCACCAACCAAAGCAAAGGAGAAATAGTTCTCTTGTGGATAGAGATCCACAAACCAGATTTAGAGGATCAGCATCTCCTTTGGACAAAGGTCCATAAAAATTGTAATTGGGAAGGATTCCCAAGAGATCATTTGAGAAATATTTAGAAGAAATATTTTCTCCGTGGAAGTAGCCATATTTGGGTGAACCACATTAAATTTGTTTCTCTATTGTATATGGTGTTTTATGCATTGCTTTGATTAATTCTATTAATATTGCTATCTATACACTGCATAATATTGATTTGAAAATAAAAGTAAAAAGTGCTCTTATACTATTCACCCCCCTCTCAGTATAAAGAAAAGTAAAAAGTTCTTTAAAATATTCAATGAAAAACAATCTACCTTCCATATCAAAAAAAATGAAGATGAAGGGAAGCATACCAATACAGGGAGCATAATGACTGAGTTAGAAGATTTAAAATTAATGGAAGAAGTATTGGATGTACTATAATAATAAGATCAGTTCTCCCTCCAAGAATTCAATGCCATGATTGAGAAAGACCTTGGAAGCTATTCAATCATGAAACCTAAGAAAATTAATCCCATCCCTTTGCATGAAGTAGACCCATCTGCCAACCAAACATCGAAACTTTTCTTTGATGGCGCTAGATGCAAGAATGGAGCTAGAGCAGGTATAGTATTAATCTTCCCAATAGGTGAGGACAAGGTTTTCTCCTATCGACTAACTTGGAGATGCACTAATAATACAACTGAATTTGAGGCTCTTTTCCTAGGTCTTAAGAAAGTTGAGAGACTTAGAATCAAGAAACTACAAATTTATGGAGATTCAAAACTGATTATCAATCAAATCACTAAAAAATGTTTTAGTGAGCAACACTATCTCAAAGCTTACAGGAATAAAGTATAGGATTTGTTTGAAGCTTTTTAAGCTATAAATATCAAGTCAATCCCTAGAGAAAATAATACCCATGCTAACCTATTAGAATTAGTAGGTGTAAATTTATGTCCCATAAGTACTGTCATTCAAAAGCCTAAAACTGTCAGGCTTACATAGACCTTCTATGCCAGACAAAAATATATTTTGGTAGGTATTTGAGAGTGATCAACAGATAGTATATTTTCTAATCCATGAAATGAACTATTCAAGTGAAAGAGTGCATAAAGATGAAGAAGATGAAGGTATGATCCAATTGAAATATAATCACATCCCAAGAGGACTGATCACTCTTGAAAGCTTGTTTGACAACAACGACAGGTTAATCGGTCACAATATGAAGGTCGATAAACATCGATATAAAGAGGTTTAGTTGGAACTAGAAAATTTTATCAAAGTTGGAGTAGACTGCATAGATGAAGAGTTAAATCAGATTTGAAGACTGTGCAAAGAATTTCCTAATATCATAGCTTGGACTTATGGTGATCTTAAGGTCTATTCCAAAGAGACCATACAACATACCATTGAACTCGAAGAAGGTGCAAAATCCTTCAAGCAGAAACAAAGGTCGGTGAACCCTAAGATCAAAGCTCTAATGAATCGAGAACTATTAAAGCTACTCGAATCCAAGATCATCTACCCCATCAAATATTCTACATGGGTAGCTAACCTAGTTTCATTCAGGAAGAAGAATGGAGATATTAGGCTATGCATGGACTTCTAAAATCTCAATAAATCTTCATTGAAGGATCATTACCCTCTTTCACAAATTGACCAGACTCTTCATACTATGGTGGGAGTAGAGATATTCTCCTTATTGGATGGTTTTTTAGGGTATAACTAGGTGTGGGTCAAATATGAAGACCAATACAAAATAGCATTCACTACCAAGTGGGGGACATTCGCTTACCAGAGGATACCTTTTGGATTATCCAATGTTGGAGTGACCTTTCAAAGGGCAATGGATGTGGCTTTTGGATAAATCATCAATAAGATCATAGTAATATACTTAGATGATATGACAGTGTTCTCTCATCATAAATAAGATCACATTGAACACCTCATAAGAGTTTTTAAAAAATATCAATAATTCGGTATCTCTTTGAATCTGAAGAAGTCCATATTTGTTGTTGAAGAATGGATTTTACTTGGACATGTCATTTCTAAGGCAATGCTGGCTATAGATCCTAACAGAGTGAAAGCATTGTTGGAACTCCCTTTACCTCCAAACAAGAAAGGTCTACAATCATTCTTTGGGAAGATCAACTTTGTACACAAGTTCATAGAAAAATTTGCACAAATTGTCAAGCCCATGACAGAGCTATTGAAGAAAGATGCAGAATTCAAATGGATAAATTTACGAAAGAAAGCTTTTTCTAGTATAAAGGAAAAGATAGCCCAAGCACCTATCTTTATAAATCTAGATTACTCTATAGGTTTCATCCTGTATGTTGTAAGAGAACAAGAAAGTTACATCACAGTCCTTACTCATAAAGGAATAGACAATGAAGAGAGGCCCATAGCCTTTCTAAGTTAGACCATGCAGGAACACGAGGAAAAATACAACTTCATCAAAAAGTAAATTTATGCAATCATGAAGTCGCTAAAATAGTTCAAGCATTTTCTTTCATAGAGCAAGACTATTGTATACATAGTTCACCCTAATTTCATAAACTTCATCATACAGGGAGAGATTGACGATAAAAGAGTCGATTGGGTATTGAAGATACAAGAATACAATGTCAATATTCACCTGACCAAGCTAGTGATAAGCGGAGCATTATGTCAATAACTCGCCAAACAAGCCTCGGTAGAATATGTAGCTTACCAAATGTAAGAACCAATTCTAGAAGATGATCAATCTCAAAACACAAACTGATTTGATGACTTGATCAGATATTTTCAAAATGGAAAATGCCCAATAAATTTAAATTCTTCATAGCGAAGAAGATACAATATCTAGGATTTGAAGTATACCTTACTACCTAAAGAACTATACAAAAAAATATGGACAATGTATTACTTTGATGCATAAAATATGATCAGAAGTAGAAGATTTTGGAGGAGTTTCATGGAGGCCCATTAGGTGGACATTACTCAAGAAGGAGTATGGATTTTAAAATAATCATAATTGGTTTCTATTGGACATCTATTTTTTTAGATACATTCAGAATAACCAGAAACTATGAAGAATGCCAGATGTATGTTGGGAGAAATAGAAATGCTTCAATGCCTTTGAAACCTATTCAATTTGAAGAACCTTTTCAACAATGGGGTTTGGACTTCATTGGGGTAATAGAACCTAACTCATATGCTGGGCACAAATATATTCTGACTGCCACTCATTACTTCACTAAGTGGTCTGAAGTAGTGCCTACTAAGAAAGCTAATTAGAAATTTGTGATAGAATTCATTGAAAGCTTAATAACGAGGTTCAACATCCCCAATGCATTGGTCATAGATAATGGCACATCTTTCATAGGTGCTAAAATTATTGAATTTGCTAACAAATATGGGATCTAATTGAATACTTCGAATTACTATCCTCAAGGAAATGGTTTAGCTAAATCAATGAATAAAAATCTACTCCATATTTTAAAATGGACTCTGAAAGATGATGAGGCCTGGAAATGCCTCAATCATAACATGTTTTGAACACTGAAATTGCCTATAAACTCTTATGTTTAATCTAATATGCTAGTTAAGTTGATTCAATATGCTGTGTATTAACTATTTGCATGATGAATGTATCTGAAGTACTATATTCTCGATTTTTACAACTTTTTGTATAAGTTTTATGTTGTTTTGTTATGACTTGCTAAAATGAGATATGCTTAGATTAATAGCAGCACTTCACTAATCATGTTTTGATATGTCTCAAGCATTCATTTTACCTAAATCTGGCAACAGTTCAAGGAAACTGTTATTGTGCAAAGAAAACTCGGGTTTTCCCATGTAAATTCCAGCCACTGCCAATGAATGGCAAGGCATGGAATTCACATGTGGAAAGAGATGAAGACCATTGGGATCTGATCCTGAGAAGTAACCCACATGAGAAATGCAGAGGAAATCATTTAAGGAGCCCACATTTGTTCATTCCAAAGTCTCTTCGGAATGAACAGATATCTTCGAAATGAGAAAACACAGTGTCTTCGAAATGAGCGGATCTTCAAATGAGTTTGAATGAGAACTGTAGTCTTCGAAATGAGTGGATCTTCGGAATGAGAACTATAGTGTCTTCGGAATGAGTGGATCTTCGGAATGAGAACTGTAGTATCTTCGAAATGAGCGGATCTTCGAAATGAGAATTGCAGTATCTTCGAAATGAGCCACTTATCTTCGAAATGAAAACAGAATGTGCTTTTTGACTTATTGACCGAATTCTGATGATGGAAAAAGGGAAATAAAGATTGAAAAGGATAAAGGGAAATATCTCAGATCTGACTTTGCCGTCCTTGCCGACCAAAGCCACCATTTATGGAAAGATCAAAATATGATCTTCTTCTAGGATAAAAACCAGGAATTGTTGCAAACATAATAGGATTAGATCTTTTCAGCTTGTTAGTAAATCTTAGGACATCTATAAATAGGGCTCCCATTCAAGTTGATTAGTAGGAGGTAGAAGAAAGAAAGTAGTAGAGAGTAAGGGGAATAGAATAGAGAAATCAGTAATAGGTGATAATCGTAAAGTGATCTACATGACTCTGTAACAGTTTTCAGCAAGATTATTGTAATCATGTTTCTGAATCAATAAAAGTATATTGTTTCTATTTCATATTGCTTGTAAATGAGTGTGATTAAGATCTAAAGAGAGAGAGACTCATACCTTCTTCTGGACAAAGAGGCTGGCCACTTCCAGACCTAGGAGGAGGACTAACAACAGGTTTTTATTCTGATTTTGTCTGCAGCATAATGAGTTGTAGAACTTGTCCTTTCATTCCTTTGTAAACAACTAATGATATTTGCAATCTTAGTTTATTTTATGTTTTGTGATTAATGATTTGGTTGTAATCCCCACTTTCAGCAAAGCTTTCAATTTATTGCAGACTTTCATTTCCATAATTTACTATTTTTTGTAATTTCCTGCATTTTATGTTTTGTTGTCAACCCCTGCACAGAAGATTGACAACCTTCTATTACAGAGCCTTGATAGTTTCATTTCCATGTTAGAATTAGATTTTCATTACTGCAAAAGTAATTAGATTTTCCTTCTGCAATTAGAATCGACTTTCAATTCTGCAACCGTTATTTCTGCAACATAATTAGGTCTCATTCTGCAATTGTAATTAGGACTTCATTTCTATAGTTAATGATTAGTTTCCAATTCTACAACTTAGATTAAGGTTTAATTCATGCAATTTAGAGATAGGAATGTCCTAAAACCCCCACACAATCGGTTTCACCAATAAAACCTGTTGCTCTAGATTGACCTAAGTTATAACCTTGTTTACCCCTTCTTCCGTAGATAGCCTTGTACACAGCCCTGGATTGACAAATTCATTGAGAATTAATGATGTGTATAACGACAACGCATCATTTTGGCACCATTTTCGGGGATACGTGTTGCTAGAAGGTAACAACAGTCCAATAGCTGTTAGTTAGACTGAACTATGAAGATTCAGGATAAAATCTGAATAGAACAGCTGGTTAAAATAACAACTATTGACATATAATTTATGTCATTTAGAGTGAACATGAATGAGTAAGTCTAGGGATGAAAAAGGTAGAATTACCCAAAAGGATCCCCGGCTTGTTCCATTAAGGAGATCTTCACGCCTAAGGGGTGAATCACCCGTGTTTGAATTACTAAAAATATTGAAAGAAAAATCACCAGTCTCACCATCATTAGAACATTCTGAGAAAGGAAAATCACCAGTTTCACCATCACTAGAACATCCCGAGAAAGAAGAATCGTCAGACTCATTATCAACAGAGGATCTTGGACCTCTTGAGAGAGAAATTTGGATAAGTTTAACTAAGAAACCAGAAACTATGGCAGAGGGAGGCAATGGCCAACATGGCTATGTCCATGATGAAGGAGATGATCAGGATATTCCTCAACCTTCCAGAACATTTGAATATCCTATCCATTTGAATCCAACACAAAACTCTCCCATGAAGACTATTTCACCTTCAGTACTTCCAACCTTCCGAGGTGTTGTATCCGAAGATCCTGATCAGTTTTTATTTGAATTCAAGGTAGTGTGTCAAACCTATGATTATGTAAATGACAATAAGAAACTTAAGGTTTTTCCCTCAACACTCAAGGACTCAACATTACGCTGGTTCATGAGTTTAGAGCCAAATTCCATCCGAACTTGGGATCAAATGGAAACTGTGTTTTTAGACAAATATCAGGAGTATTGCCGTGTAAGGAACAGGAAAGATGAGTTATTCAAGATTAAACAGGAAGATGATGAAACATTAGAAGACTATCTTGATAGGTTCTCCTTTGTTCAAAGGAGATGTGGACTTGTAGAACCAGAGTTATGCAAAACCATATTTTTGAGAGGATTGCAAGATGAATCCAGAGACGTATTGGATTTGATGGGAAGAGGAGATGTAAATACTCTCAATAATGAGGAAATTATGGATCTTTATAGGAATTACTCTCGCAATAAGCAAGGAAGAAAGAAAAAAATACAAATGGCACTAATGTGAAGGAACTAATAGAGGAACTTGCAAATTTTAAAACTAATATTCTAGTGCAATTAAACACAACTTTGGGGGAAATGTTCGCAAAAGCAAAAAACATAGAACCTTTGGCAATTTATTGCCCAAGATGTAGAAATAAACATGCTTTGCAGGAATGTCCTTTGAATAAAACATCTATCTCAGCCATTTGTAGTATCTGTTCAAAAAGGCATTCAACCGATCAATGCCACCTGCTACCACAACTCAAAACTGTGTTAGAAAATCAGACCGAGGAACTCAACTATATTGGACCAAAACAAGGGGGAAATTTCTCTCAATACCAAAATCCCCCTCGTTTTCCTACAAATTGGGGGCATAATCCTGGTACTATGCCTTGGGGACAATCAGAACCACCCCAACGTCCTTGGAATTATCCTCAATGGACAAATTCCCAAGAATGGCCACAAACAAATTGGAGTAATTCAGCCTGGAATCAGAATCAAAACAACCCATCATGGAATCAAAACAACCCATCATGGAGTCAAAACAATCCACCCTGGAATCAGAATCAGACTAATCCACATTGGATGCAAAATCAACCACAGTGGAATCAACAATACCAATCCTATCCAAGGCAGCAAAGAAATCAAGGTCAAAATCAGCATTTGTTGCCTGCACCTAATCAAAACTTTCAAGAAAAATAGAACCAACCACAACAAACACAACAGGTGAAACAACCTCAACTTCCAGCTCAATCACCACTAATCCAAACAACATGAGACAGGCATCCCCTGTCTATGTGGTCAAGCCAAGAAAATATTGAAATCAATGTTATTGATTGTAGTAACATCCAACTTCGTTCGAAAAAAGTTGTACCTAAACACGTTTACAATAAAAGAAAATAAAATGAAGAGCAAGAACCCTTGGAACCAGTTATAGTGGAACCAACAATAGAGAAAGAAGAAGAAACAATAAAACCACAGCAGAACAATTACCTTCATCAAGGATAATTCCATATCCCGAAAGATTCAATACCACAAGAGAAAATTCTGAATCAGACCTGGTCAAGGAACTTAAAAAGTTAACTATATCATTGCCCTTATTGCAAGCCATTAAGGATATACCAATGATTAAAAGTACTATCCGAGATTTGTGCATTAGAAGAGCAGGAAGGAAAAAGAAGGCATTTCCCAAGACTGTTCAGATTGAAGGAAAGATAGTTGATCTCTTATCTGGGAAACTATTACCTCCAAAGTATAGTGACCCAGGAAGTCCAGTTATCATAGTTACTATAGGTTCAATACCAATATCAAATGTCTTAGTAGATCTAGGAGCTGCAATAAATGTCATGACCAAGGATATAATGAAACAATTACAGCTCAAACATCTCAGCCCCACATTTACAGTTTTAGAAATGGCTGATAGGTCGCTTGCAAAACCTGAAGGTATCATTGAAGATGTTCCTATAGAAGTTTCTTCTTGGGAATTCCTTACAGATTTTTTGGTTTTACAACCAAGAAATTCAACACATGGATATCCCATCATTTTGGGAAGACCTTGGCTTGCAACTGCAACAGCCTTCATAGACTGCAGATCTGGAAAAATGACTATTTCAAATGGTATTGATCTAAAACAGATCTCTCTGTATCCTCCTGCAAGACCCTCCAACAATTTTTTAGGTCAGTTATGGTTTCCTGATTCAGATGAAGAATCAGAGGAGGTTATTTCCACACTAGCCACCTTGGTAGTAAGGGAACACACAGAAGACCTCCATGACATAGAAAACTCAGAAAATGAAACTATCCTAATGAATGTTCTGCATGAACAAGGGTTAGAAGAAGAAGCAATAAATATCCAACAATTGTTAAGGAATGAGGAGAACCAAAATTCTGAAGGTGAACCATCTCGTACTATCACAGGAAAACTCTGTTTCACTACCACATGGGTGGCACCATCACTTGATTTTTCCTTCTCACTGCTCCATACAGGATATGCTTCCATCAAAAAATAATGAAACAAAAATTTCTTATTTCCTCCCATCTCAACAGTGTCCTCTTAACTCCCTAATCACCAGGTATGAAGAAGTGAGTTCAGTCCTTCCAAATACAAAACAAATAGAAGTCCAACCAAGAAAATTTTTAAACATTTACAACTAGCTTACTAGGGAAGAGGAAGACAAATTGATAGTTGTCTTGTAGAAGCATGTTCATGCTTTTGCTTGGAACTATAAAGATATGTCAGGAGTTCACCCTAATATATGTACCCATAGAATTTATACTGAAGAAGTCAAGCCAGTAAGACAACTCCAGAGAAGACTGAATCCTGCCCTAAGGGATATTGTAAAGGAAGAAATTGAAAAACTTCTGGAGGTAGGATTCATTTACCCAATTTCTGATAGCCAGTGGGTCTCTCCATTGGTTATAGTTCCTAAGAAAAATGGAAAAATGAGAATATGTGTAGACTACAGAGAGCTGAATAAGGTGACATACAAAGATCATTTTCCATTACCTTTCATAGATCAGGTGTTAGATACCCTTGCTGGAAAAAGATACTTTTGTTTTCTTGATGGATTTAGTGGATATAATCAAATTCAGATTGCACCTGAAGATCAAGAGAAAACAACCTTTACCTCGTCCATGGGGAACATTTGCCTATAGGGTTTTACCTTTTGGTTTGTGTAATGCCCCAAGAACATTTCAACGAGCAGTTTTAGCAATCTTTTCTGATCTAACTACCAACAGTGTTGAGATATACATGGATGATTTCACAGTGTATGGACAGACTTTTGACTTTACATTAGAAAACCTTGACAAAGTTTTAGGTCACTGTGAAACATACCAGTTATCCTTGAATCCAGAAAAATGTTTTATGATGATGAAGGAAGGAATAGTTCTTGGTCATCACATCTCTCCTCAGGGAATCCAAGTTGATCCAAAGAAGGTGGAAATTATCAAGAATCTTCTTCCTCCTAAAACTCAGACTAATGTCAGAAGCTTCCTAGGACATATTGGTTTTTACCGCAGGTTTATTCCCAACTTTAGCACAATAGCCAATCCCATGTTTGCCCTATTGACTAAAGATTCTGAATTTTCCTGGACTGCAAGATGTCAAGAATCATTTGAAGCTCTGAAAGAAAAATTAGTAACTCCACCTGTGTTAAGAGGCCCTAATTGGACATTACCATTTCACATACAGACTGATGCTTCCAATACTGCAATTGGAGCAGCATTAGGACAAATTGACAATGGTGAACACTATGCCATCTACTACATTAGCAAGAATTTGATAGGAGCTGAGAAAAATTATACCACAACTGAAAAAGAATTCTTAGCAGTAATTTATGCCATCAACAAATTTAGGCATTATATCACAGGTTATCAAATATTTATTCACACAGATCACACAACCATTAAATATTTGATGAATAAGCCTATGGTAAGTGCAAGAATTATTCGTTGGTTACTATTGCTACAAGAATTTGATATCACTATAATCAACAAACCAGGAAAAGCTAATGTTGTAGCAGATTTCTTGTCCAGACTACATAACACAGATGAAGGGGAATTAGTTGAAGACACCTTTCCTGATGAAAAATTATTTGCTATATCAGTCCAATCACCTTGGTTTGCAGATATAGCCAATTACTTGGTCACAGGGAAAGTTCCTCCACATTTCACTTCAAAATAGAAGAAACAATTAATCAGACAGAGTTCTTCTTTTGAATGGATCAAGGGTATACTCTTTAAGTGCAGTCCTGACCATGTGTTACGTAGGTGCATCCGAAAGGATGAGGTGTATGATATCCTTAGGGCTTGTCATGATGAACCCTCAGGTGGACACTACTCTGTAAAAATCACAATTAGAAAAATCTTAGGGACAGGATATTATTGGCCATCTCTTCACAAGGATGTGAAAAAGTACATCAAGCATTGTGATGCATGCCAAAGAATGGGGAAACCCACTCATACAAATGAAATGCCACTACAGCCTCAATTGGTTTTAGAGCCATTTGAGAGGTGGGGGCTTGATTTTGTAGGACCTATTGATCCACCTTCTCAAGGAAAGGTGCATATTCTAGTATGCACTGATTACTTGACAAAGTGGGTAGAGGTGCGTGCTTTCAAACATGCTCGTGAAGAGAAGGTCGCCGATTTCTTGTATACTCAGATTTTTCAGAGATTTGGAGCTCCCCGGTCTATCACCACAGACCAAGGACCCCAATTTGCATCCAAAGTCATTGAGGTATTTACAGAATTATATGAAATCAAACATAGAAAATCATCACCTTATCACCCACAAGCAAATGGCCAGGTTGAGGTAACAAACAGGGAACTAGAACGAATTTTAACAAAAATAGTAGCTTTTCATAGGAAGAACTAGCTAGATAAATTACCTGAAGCAAGTATGGGCTTACAATACTACTTGGAAATCCACTACTGGATTCACACCTTATGAACTAGTCTTTGGTAAAAAGCCCCTCTTACCTATTGAATTTGAGCTACTAACACTACGCACAACATTGGAAATTGGAATTGAATTGTCACAGCATACAGACAGGATTCTATAACTGAATGCATTGGATGAACTTAGGTTGGATGCTCTACACCAAACTGAAGTAATTCAGGAGCAGAGAAAATTATGGCATGACAGTCACATTCAGTAGAGGAAACTTCAACAAGGAGATTGGGCTTTACCGTTTGATTCTCGCTATGAAGACTTCCCTGGAAAGCTGAGAACTAGATGGCTTGGACCTTACCGGATTGAGGAGGTATTTGACAATGGAGCAGTCCATTTATCTCCTATTGATGGGTCACAGAGAAAGTTGGTAGTGAATGGACATCGCCTCAGGGTGTACCATACACCTCTCGACTAAAGAGGAATTCTTGCAATAGCTTGACAATTTGGATACACAACATGTGGAAGAAATTTCCTCTTCCACTTCAAAACAATCAGCATGATCATGGATTTCAAGAAAAAATAGAAAAATACAAAAAAAAAAAAATAGAAAACAAAAAGATGAATAAATTCTGATTATGAATTCCTTCATGGGCATGATTTCAGGGAAATCATGAAATTCCTTCATGGGCATAGTCAAAATCAAGAAAAAAAAAGAGAAAAGGAGAGGTAAAAAAAAAAAAGAGAAAAATGAATAACTCAGCAGTGAAAACCTTTTTCAAGGCACTACTAAGTTGGTATGCATGAAAACCAGTTTTTTGGCATGCATAACCTTGAAAATTTTTGAACCATCATTGTACAAATTCACCAACTGCACTTGTTTTGAAATGTTGTAGAAATTCTCAGCAGAACATCAATAGAAGATCATATTTCAAAAACTTGCATTAAGTTGTTTTAATCGTATATATTTCTTACATTTCTTCATTGTAAATGATTGGTATATAGTATATAACAATTAACCATTAGCATAAAAGATATCCATAAGAGTTGGCATACTTAAAACATGTTTTGAGAATGGGAATATTGATTTTTGCCTAATCTTCAGAACAAGAATGCCAAAAATAGTGCCTGCTATCTTCTTCAGACTAATTGTTGTGTTGTCTTCGGATTGAAATTGTCTTCGAATGACAATAGATTGTTGCACTTCATCTTCAAATGACAATTTGTCTTCAAATGAAGCTTTGTCTTTAATGAAGCTTTGTCTTCAATGAAGCCTTGTCTTCGAAATGAAGATTTGTCTTCGAATGAAGCGATTTGTCTTCAAAGAGGATTTGTCTTCGAAAAGAAGATTTGTCTTCGGAATGAGGAGATATCTTCAGAATGAGGATTTGTCTTTGGAATGAAGACTCGTCTTGGAATGAAGTCATAATCTTCGAAATGAAGTTATAATCTTCGGAATGAAGTTTTGTTTTTGCAATAAATTATAATCTTCGGAAAGAACATTCAATGTAATATCTCCACGTGGCATCCAAAGAAGGAAAGAAATACAATCAAGTGAAAATTCTTTTGACGCATACGATAAAGGAACACGTGTCAGTCAGCATATGGTTTGTTTTTGCACCCATTGGAAAATACCAGAATCACGGAGGACGTGACCAACCGTATGCCACCAATTTTTGATGCTAATAAACATGCACGTGAGAATCTATAGGAAAAATAGAAAAACTAAAAGCGAGTAAGGTGGATCTGATGGCAAGGACATCTGTGCAATCGTTGATGGACATGTGTTCGAAGAAAAAATAGAAACGTGTGCCACTCTTCTTTTCGAAGACATATTTGCTAACGCAAAATTATTACGAAGTACAGTGCTCAGAGATTACGGTTCATTCTGAAGAACAAAAATAGAGAAACCCCTGCATGACACAGAAACCCTGCAAAGTTGCAAACGCCAAAAATCAGAGATCCAACAGAGGAATAGCGGTAGAAGAGAGCAGTTTGTGATGAACCAAGACAGGAAAATGGGGCAAAAAACAAGAATGGAACCAGCAGATACCACCCATCTCCGAGAAAATCTAGAAGTGGTGCAAATTTTTGAAGATGGAGGGCTTATGCCATTTTTGGATAAATTTAATGGGTCCTCTGAAGACTTGGCCGACATGTTCACCCACACATTCAGAAACAACCGAGCACACGTTAACGACATGACTATTGAGGTAACCCCTGAAGTTTTGAGTCAAATTATTGAGCTGCCATTAGAAGGTCTTCCAATTTCTAGGTCTGGCAAAAATACATTGGTAAACACAATCAATCAATTTTTGGAAGAAAATGATAGGGCACCTGAGTATTTAACACATAATAACACATGCAAGGGGGTAAAAAGGGCCAGCCTGCAGGAACCCTGGGATGAAGTAGCCACATGGGTAATCAAATTTCTAACCTGTGAAGGGCAGTATGTACTATTGTCAAGGCATCACATAAAAATTTTAAATCATCTCAGACATGGTAGGCAACAACCAGAGGTTAGGGTAAATCTTCCCCTATACTTGCACCAGGAATTAAAAAACATGGCAAAAAGATATCAGGAAGGAAAAGGAAGTCTTCGCCACCATGGTCTTATCAAACTAGTTTGCCAACACCATTTTAGAGGAAACCCTAGGAGCTTTGAGAGGTTTTACTCCACCTTAAATGATGTAATTTTTGGAGATGAGGATGAAGAGGAAGAAACAGATACTGCTGATGTTGCTGCAGAAGAAGAAAAAAATCCTCTACAAAAAATGTTGCAGAAGATGCTACAGAGGAAGCTACAGAAGATGCTACAGAAGCTGTTGCAGAGACAAAAACACACCCAACAGCAGCAGAACACCTTGCTCCAGAACCTTCAACTTCACAAGCAAAAAGACAAAAGAAAAGAGGATCTGGAACTGGAAGTAGAACAAAAAAATAGAAAAAGGTCCATTTTTCTGAAGTTGCAACTGATTTGTTAGAACAGAGAAATGAAGCACCTAGCCCAACAGGGGAAGAAACAACAAGGGAAATAGAGGCATCCGAAACTAACCCCATAACCCCTGCTGTCACCAAAAAATAGAGCAAAAAGAAGAAGTTTGCATCTGGAACTCGGAGGTCTACAAGACTCCACTTGAGGGAAATGACGGACCAGGTCATAGAACAAGAAGATGGACAAAGCAGTCCAGATGTCACAGAGATACAACCAGCCCCTGAAAACTTCCCAGAATTCCCTGAACAGATAATTGAGGAAGAGGCTAGGCAGGATAATCTAGAGGTGGCTACAGTTCAACAAGCCACAGAAATAGTAGATGCAATTATAGACAATTTCATAGAGCCTACTGAACAGGAGCAAACAGATGTTGCAGAGGAAGAACCAGTTATTGAGCAGCCTACTATAGCTGACTTGTCTGCATCTGATTCTGAAGCAGAAACAGAGGAGGAAGATATCACAGAGCAGCTGAGAGCAGCAAGGAGTGTTGTCAAGACACAGACTAGATGGATTTCAGAGAAAGAAAACATCATTGAGATGCAGGAAAGAAAAATTGCAGAGTTACAACAGGAAGTGGCAGAACTGAGAGAGAAGTTGTCACAGTCTGAAAAACAGCCAACTGTATCCAATGATGAAGATGATTTGGCTCAACTGCTTGTGGATTTATCTAGGGTAGATGACTCTACTGAGGCAGACATAGGAGATCATTCTGAAGAAGCACCTTTTCATTCTGAAGATGTGCCTTCTCATTCAGAAGCACCCTTTCATTCTGAAGATGCTTCAGAATTGGCAAAAAGCACAACAAAAAACATTGGAGATGAGTCACCAGCACAGGAACAGTCCAAGCAGCAACATGAAATAGATCAAGTAAGTACTCCTATTGATGTCCCTGTATTTCAAACTGTTACACCATCAGTAGAAGTAGCAGATAAGGGGGTGCAAGTAGAATTACTATCTGATGACAACCCAATAGAAATAGCACATAAGGGGGTGCAAGTAGAGTTATTGATAGATGAACAACCAATGGAAGTGGCAGAAAAAGGGGTTCAGATAGATCTGCTACCTAGAATTCCACCTGTAGTCAGACCACCTAATACTGTGTCCTTAGAACAATACAATGTAGACATAGCTAGCTGGATGATTAGGTATGAGAAGCTTGCCACTAAAACTAAAAAGTTCAAAGTAGAAGCAAAATAGCTAGAAGCCAAGGAAACAGAAATTCAGGCATTGAAAGAAAAGGTGTCTGATTTATGTCAAATTGCTGAATTTTTAGTCCAATTCAGATGGCCAGCCAGATTCTACAGTCTTATTCTGAAGGAGAAATACCTCAGATGGCAGGTCATGAGGATTAGTTCAAATCTTTCATATAAATTGGACACCACTATAGATTTCCTGGAAGCATACTTTGACAGCCCTTTTGAGCAAAAAAATCTCCTGTGTGAACTATTTTTACACAGTTTCTTTATTCCAAAGAAGTAGAGTTTCATCCACAGATCTACATTGGAGATGTTCAATTGAGGGCATTCATGTCCACCTTGTAGAATCAGTTTTATTGGGACCAAGAAAAGAGGCAGAATAAGGAGATTGAAACAAGAGCTGAATTGTTAGTCAGAGCAATTCAGCCAAATCACCCCATTATCACAAGACAACACTTCACCATGATGAACAAGGATGATGTGAAGCGAATGTACTTGAGAAACTTGAGGGACTATGTGAACAGATTCCACAATTTTTGTAATGACAACTTTGTGCCAGCATTATCAATCTATAGAAACAGGTGGGCTGAACTTTCCATGTCTTTGCAAAAAGAGAACCCATTTCCCCCATCAACTTAGAATGGTCCGGAAGAAGGGCAGAAGGAGTAATACAGTTGATTGAACTCATGCAACATAATTGGATAGGTCTCAGATTTAGGCCTCCAACCATCATCACTCCAGTCCCATTCTACTTTGAAGAAGATGCCCAACCTGATGAACAATTTGAAGAATGGCTCAGGGACCTTCAGAAGAATAGGGGATTTTATACAGGCAAGAAGTTGTTCTACAGGTCATGGAATTTGACCATGGACATATGTGATTCCATAGCCCAACATAATGCATGAGGACATGCATCAATATAAGTTGGGGGAAATGATGAGGCCTCGGAAATGCCTCAATCATAACATGTTTTGAACACTGAAATTGCCTATAAACTCTTATGTTTAATCTAATATGCTAGTTAAGTTGATTCAATATGCTGTGTATTAACTATTTGCATGATGAATGTATCTGAAGTACTATATTCTGATTTTTACAACTTTTTGTATAAGTTTTATGTTGTTTTGTTATGACTTGCTAAAATGAGATATGCTTAGATTAATAGCAGCACTTCACTAATCATGTTTTGATATGTCTCAAGCATTCATTTTACCTAAATCTAGCAACAGTTCAAGGAAACTGTTACTGTGCAGCAAAAACTAGGTTTTCCCATGTAAATTCCAGCCAGCTGCCAATGAATGGCAAGGCATGGAATTCACATGTGGAAAGAGATGAAGACCATTGGGATCTGATCCTGAGAAGTAACCCACATGAGAAATGCAGAGGAAATCATTTAAGGAGCCCACATTTGTTCATTCCGAAGTCTCTTCGAAATGAACAGATATCTTCGAAATGAGAAAACACAGTGTCTTCGAATGAGCGGATCTTTGGAATGAGAACTGTAGTGTCTTCGAAATGAGCGGATCTTCGAATGAGAACTGTAGTGTCTTCTAATGAGTGGATCTTCTTAATTGTAGTGTCTTCGAAATGAGCGGATCTTCGAAATGAGAATTGCAGTATCTTCGGAATGAGCCACTTATCTTCGAAATGAAAACAGAATGTGCTTTTTGACTTATTGACCGAATTCTGACGATGGAAAAAGGGAAATAAATATTGAAAAGGATAAAGGGAAATATCTCAGATCTGACTTTGCCATCCTTGCCGACCAAAGCCACCATTTATGGAAAGATCAAAATATGATCTTCTTCTAGGATAAAAACCAAGAATTGCTGCAGCATAATAGGATTAGATCTTTTCAGCTTGTTAGTAAATCTTAGGACATCTATAAATAGGGCTCCCATTCAGGTTGAGCTAGTAGTAGAAGGTAGAAGAAAGAAAGTAGTAGAGAGTAAGGGGAATAGAATAGAGAAATCAGTAATAGGTGATAATCAGAAAGTGACTGTTATAGTCCTGTAATAGTTTTCAGCAGCATTATTGTAATCATGTTTCTGAATCAATAAAAGTATATTGTTTCTATTTCATATTGCTTGTAAATGAGTGTGATTAAGATCTAAAGAGAGAGAGACTCATACCTTCTTCTCGACAAAGAGGCTGGCCACTTCCAGACCTAGGAGGAGGACTAACAATAGGTTTTTATTCTGATTTTGTTGCAACAGAATGAGTTGTAGAACTTGTCCTTTCATTCCTTTGTAAACAACTAATGATATTTGCAATCTTAGTTTATTTTATGTTTTGTGATTAATGATTTGGTTGTAATCCCCACTTTCAGCAAAGCTTTCAATTTATTGCAGACTTTCATTTCCATAATTTACTATTTTCTGTAATTTCTTGCATTTTATGTTTTGTTGTCAACCCCTGCATAGAAGATTGACAACCTTCTGTTACAGAGCCTTGACAGTTTCATTTCCATGTTAGAATTAGATTTTCATTACTGCAAAAGTAATTAGATTTTCCTTCTGCAATTAGAATCAGACTTTCAATTCTGGTAATTGTTATTTCTGCAACATAATTAGGTCTCATTCTGCAATTGTAATTAGGACTTCATTTCTGTAGTTAATGATTAGTTTCCAATTCTGCAACTTAGATTAAGGTTTAATTCATGCAATTTAGAGATAGGAATGTCCTAAAACCCCCCACACAATCGGTTTCACCAATAAAACCTGTTGCTCTAGATTGACCTAAGTTATAACCCTGTTTACCCCTTCTTCCGTAGATAGCCTTGTACACAGCCCTGGATTGACAAATTCATTGAGAATTAATGATGTGTATAACGACAACGCATCAAAAGACAATAAGAGAATTTGGCATTCTTTGGCAAGCCAGACATTATGGGCTGACAAGATCACAATCAATAAATCCATCAACACCTCTCCTAACTCATTAGTCTATGATAAAGAAGTTTTTCTCCTGATACACATAGAAATACCTGCTTTATAATTATTCAATCAGACTGACATGGAAGAAGCATAACTGATGGAGAATAGGTTGATACAACTCCTACAACTAGAAGAAAAAAAAGAACAAGCTTAAAACTATTATCAAAAACACATGGGAGACATGAATAAATGGTTTGATAAGAGGGCTACTCTCAAAAAATTTAAAGTAGGAGACTTGGTTCTGAGGTGGAATGATAAAAAATCAAAGTCAGGGAACCATCAAAAATTTAATGCTTTATAGGAAGGATATTTTGAGATAATTGAAGAAAAATAATAGAATTCCTTCCAACTAAAAAATGAATAGGGTCAAGTACAACCTATCCCTGTCAACAGCTTCTACCTGAAGTTGTACTTCAAGTAAGATGAAATTCCTCCCCCTACTTGCATTATATGTAAATATGTTTTTTTACTAAGTCACTCTTCATAGAAAATGGTCGTGATTTTGTGACATTTGGTATTCAGAGGCCACTTCATGAAAAATCGTTGTGATTTCATGATATTTTTACATTCAAAGACCACTCCAAGGAAAATGATCACGATTTCATGACATTTTGGCATTCAGAGGCTACTCCAAGGAAAATGGTCATGATTTCATGATATTTTAGCATTCAAAGGCCACTTCACGATTTTATGACATTTTGATATTCAAAGGTCACTTCAAGGAAAATGATCATGATTTCGTGTCATTTTGGCATTCAGAGGTCACTTCAATAAAAATGGTCATGATTTCATGACATTTTGGCATTTAGAGGCCACTTCAAGGAAAATGGTCATGATTTTGTGATATTTTGGTATTTAGAGGCCACTCCAAGGAAAAAGGTCATGATTTCGTGATATTTTGGCATTTAGAGGCCACTCCAAGGAAAATGGTCATGATTTCATGATATTTTGGCATTTGAAGGCTACTCCAAGGAAAATGGTCATTATTTCGTGATATTTTGGCATTCAGGGATGAAAGTCAAATAACAAAATTTTTTTGCTTTTGGCAGGAAAGTTAGTTTTCTTGAAATTTTAAATGTGCTTCATTCAAAGTACAACCGTGCAAATTTATTGGCCCAACAAAAGGGTGGTGCAAATTTATTGGTCCAAAGGAGATGGCGATGCATAGTGGTTGGTTTCAAGAGGGTGGCACACAAAACAAGACATTTAGTAATGTTAAAAAACTATTCATAGTACATGCACCACCAACCGTAATTACTCCATGGAAACTTAATGCATGCATGTGCATTTATTTACGCCATGAGAGCTCTTTTCCTTGCACCTCTATTTTCTAAAAATTCCCCTACAACAAATTCCCTGAATTCTCTCAGAGTTTCTAATTTTTCTCAAAGCGCTTCCAAACATTTTGTGCGACAAAATCATGACAAGCAACCATGGCAAGATCTTCTTCAGCATCTACGAAGATGCATAAAGTAGGAGAAAATAAATGAGGTTTTACTGACCCAGATGCCTTCAAAATTAATACAATCATCACCTAAAAAAATATAGAGAAATTTCAAAAAACTATGGAGGCCAGAGTAGCAAAAGACATCACCCCATCGACTCCAAGTACTTTCTCTTTCCACTCTTTACTTTCATGGTATATATGCACTCCTGTCCACCCCTACCCTGAGCTAATCAGAGCCATGGTGATATTTTATGACATTAAGCATAGGATAGTTAGGAATTCTAGGGGTGAAGTCATTTTTACCCTAGATCCTGATACAATTAGGTGTGTCTTCAGTAGGGGCAGAAAAACCACTGTAAATCCCATACCACTTGATCTAGTTGTATAGGATAAATATTATACCCCCACCCTTAATATTAAGTTATTTTTGAAATCGCACTTATTAGAACCCCCTCCCGATGGAACTCTATCAGAAACACCCATTCCTTTGTCAAAATCCAAAAGTAAAGAATTGTTCTCCATGTTGGCTATGATGGCGAGGTTAGAGTCATATGCACAAGTGTATGGGTGGTATATTGTAGTAGCACAATGTATTTCAAACCCTAATTTCTATGATGCTACCATCATAGATAAGAATATAGTGCCAATTTACTTCGATTGGCCAGCATATCCATCTCAACAAATACATGCAGGCTTGTTTAGAATACAGAGGGGTTCTCAAGAGGATTTTAGGTTTTTTTCTTATATGATATGGATTTTCTTCTACTTTCAATTAAAAAAACTCCCTTTCATTCCTAAAATCCAGACAGATATAGAGGGAAAACATTTACCTGTATATGAATGGACAATGGTGCTCTCAATGGCTGAATCATACTACTATTTCAATATGGAATTTCTAGGCCCTGCTTTACAAATTATGTATAGTGAATTACATAGACTTACCCAGAAAGTACGAGATACTTTACAACATCCTCATTTAGAATAAGGGGATTGGTTCATTTTAACATAGGGAGTAGTCAACAGACTATATGGTTTCACGAGGAAACCTTTCTTACTCCTGTACTATGTCATCGAATGATTGTTTACCTTGGAGTATGTAAGACAAACTGAATACATCAATAGCAAGTCTGGCACATGGATTGGTAATATTGGTACATGCCCTATGCCCTTCTAGTTTTATGGGGTAACTGTATCTAGCAAAGGAGATCATAAGTAAATCACTCAAGCTTTGAAGAACCTAAACTTTGATGGAAATATGATCTCCTTGATAGGTTTGCAAAAATGTAGGCTTCTCTAAGCAAAAATACCTTCAAAAAATTCCATTAGTCTAAAGGGAAAATGGCAAACAATGTAGGAACAATGAAGAAGATGAAGCACTAGAATGGCATGTAGATCATATGCAATTTTTGGCCCCATAGCATGATTTATACGAACATGTGATGGATTGGAACCCCAAGGATAATCCAAGCCATATGTTGGAAGAAAAATTTATAAATAGAATGCAAAATAAGGGAGATGACTGGACATCAGCAAAAATTGTGGATTGGTGGATGATGAGGACGTAAACTGAATTAACCTCTAAGTGGATACTAAAATATGATCATAAATTCTCCTCCTGGTATGACAAGTATCAAGCTACATGGTATGAGACTCTTGCAGACAAGGTCCCACCAGGTGTCAATGGCATCAATATTCTACCTATTACTGAAAAAGGGAAATCCATCCAAGGTAAAGGAAAGGGGGTTGCTATTGAGCAAAAAAAATTTCCAAATAAAATAGCTCATAAATTCATTCCCCCATCTACATATTACTTAGAGTCTGATAATAATCATATTCTCATATCCAAAAATAGGAGATCGGAATTGGTAGTAGTAGGGAAGCAGAAGAAGAGCAGGCAAGAAAAAATAGATGTAGACTCTAAAACAAGGGACGAAAAAGAAAAGTACAAGAAGAATAAAACGTAGAAGAGAACATACAATAGAATGTAGAAGGAAATGTAGAACATCCCTCCAAGCATCATGATGTCAGCACCCAGGAGTTAAACAAAATAGTCGAAGAAATAACTCCCACCGAAGGATCAACTCCTACTAAAGGATCAACTCCTGAAGAAATATCAGTTCCTACCAAAGTATCAACTCCTTTCAAAGGAGCTACTCTTGTCGAAGGACCAACCCTTGCTAAGGAGCCACCAAGTATGAAAGGTATAAAATCATAGAAGCTATCAAAACCACCAAATTTTATTCCTGTCGATCTTACTTCATCATCTTATCAGTGCTAAAGAAACCCCCTTTCCATTCTACATATGAAGATGATATTTCTTCTCCCTCCAATCATCAACCTCCATCATTGCCACCATTACCTAAACCATCAACCCAATCCAGCCTAAAATCATCCCCAGTTGTTTCCATAGATCCACTCATAGGACCATCAAATGTGGATGCCACAATAGCCACTATTCCTTTCCTTCATGATGTCAATTTCCCTAACCTCTAATCCATCCCTGCTTCCCCCTCTAAAAGTCACCCCAAAATTTCCAAGCTAAAAATGATGAAGAAAGCTAACCAGAATGCCTCAGAGTGGTGGAAGTCTCACTGTGCCTAAGTTTCCAAAAATATAGCCCATACCAAAGAGGGGATAGCTTTGGATCCCTTAGTGCATAAGCCTAAGGGATAAATGACTCTAGAAGATTACTAGGCTAAAATAATCACTGAAAACATCACTCAACTACCTATGGAAGATGAATGGGGAAAGGCACAAACTCACATGGGGACTATATACTTAAATTTTGAATATTACAAAGAGAAATACCTCAGAGCTGAAGAGGTAAGGAAACATTTGGAGGTAGTATTAAGTGAGTAGAAAACCATTGAAAAGGCTCTGAAGAATGAGGAAAAGAAGTAGGAAGAAAAAATAGATGAAGTAGTGCCATATAAGGAAGAAGCGAAGAAGGCTGCTGAAAAATATAGGCTTTGAACAAACAAGTGAAGGACCTACAAAAACAGATCCAAGAAGGTGTTGGCAAAACTAGTGGGTTTTCCAAGGAAAAGGCCAAGGCAATAAAAAAGGAGATGTTCAATGACATCCAAAAAATAGGCTTGAAGGCAAGGCCCACATTTTTATACCTAGCTAATATTAAGGAAACATTGGGTTGGGTGGAGGATGATTTTATTGCATCTATCACCTTCTTGCAAGCAAGACTATCTACAGTAACAAATATTTAATTTCTAGAACAGAGCATGCAGGGAAAGGCTGGAAATAGAGCCCAAAATGAAACATGGTCTCAGGACAAAATAACTATTAGGAGTTTCTTCAGAAGGCACAAACTTGTGATAGAAAGTGCCAAAATAATTTGAGAACTCCAAGAAAAATCTAAGGGCAGTTTAAAACATTTGAGCATAGCAAAAAATTATGGCCTACCAAGCTTCTGGGATAATAATTCAAATATCTTGGAGGAATATGGGCTTAAAGCTTCTTGGAAAAATTTTATAGAGGATGAATCAAAAATAGATAGTTGGGAAGAGCCAATCCAAGAATATCAAATATTTAGCATGGCTCAAGATCTTACCCAGATCAACTCCTATCTACATGAGTTGTACATGAGGTCAAAATTTTTATCCTATGACAAAGTGGAAGAGTTAGAGTATTTATATCTAACATTCATGGAGACTTCTAACCCAGATGAAGAGACTTGGAATAAAGCCTATGCCGCTTATAATGAAGTTTTTCAGAACATAGAAAAACATAATGAGATTAGAAAAACCTCAACGAGCAGTCAAGAAGAAATAGAAGTAGGGAAATCAACTGAAGAAGACACCCCTGAAGAGTAGTTGTATTGAAGAAGAAACACAATTTTGCTCCTTTTCTCTCCCATTTCTTTCTTTTGTTCTTTTTACTCTATTTCTCAATGGATAAAGGCTTTAGATTCTAACATTCAGCTAGCAGAATTTCCCAAGAGGCACCAATGATGTAGGTCAAAATGACTACACCAAGGGGAGAGAGGATATGTCTTCTCAAAATTTTGTTAAGTATGGAAAATAGTCATGATTTCACGATCGGTCAGGTTTTCGCTCACCAAGAAGTAGAAAGGAGCCAAGTTCATAAAATAGTCACGATTTCATGACCCGTCAAGTTTTCACTAGCCTAGAAGTAGAAAGGATCCAAGTTTAGAAAATTTTCGTGATTTCGTGACCGATTAGGTTTCGCTAGCCAAGGGCTCGAAAGGAGCACAAGACAAAAAATGGTCATGATTTTGCGATCGGCCAAGTTTTCACTGGCCAAGGGCCCGAAAGGAGCACAAGGTAGAAAATGGTTGTGATTTCATGATCAATCAAGTTTTTTCTAGCTAAGGGTATTGTTGAGTGGTATTTTCACCCAGTTGTGAAAGTACACTCTCCTTTAGGATTTGGGTTCCAAATCCCCTCTTGCAAAGAAGTTAAACAAACAACTTCTCCAAGGTCTCCATTGTATTAGCATTTGCATATGTGTATTAGTAATCTCAAATAAAGATATTCAATTTAAATGCTTGGAACACCTTAGTGATTGCAAGTAACTGTAAACAAGGGGCAATGTTGGTTTATTTCACCATGAAACTTTAGTGATTGTTCATTGTTTTTTTTGGATTTTGAAATTTTTTAAATGTTTATTTTAATGCCTGAAAATTTAAAATAAGTTAAAATTTTTGAAAAAAATAAAATGCAGAAAATGAAAATGAAATGCAGAAAACTAAAAATAAAATGCATTCAGTATGATGC
The DNA here is from genome assembly GCA_028583015.1 of Wollemia nobilis. Taxonomy (NCBI): domain Eukaryota; kingdom Viridiplantae; phylum Streptophyta; class Pinopsida; order Araucariales; family Araucariaceae; genus Wollemia; species Wollemia nobilis. Next base: position 1,866,863 of record JAQPPZ010017169.1, read on the forward strand.
TATCCTATTTCGACAAAACCGAAGATGTGAGGTTTTCATGCATGCAACCTAACCTATTGGACCTACAAAACAAGCACAATCCGGATAAGCTAAGTGCTGGATCCTAGGGTTTTAAATGAGGTTTTTTAGATTTAAACATTCGCATGAAGCAACCAAGAAAACTTGCATAAACTCCATTTACAAGCCTAAAATCTGAAAAGGGGAAAAATAGACATTTAATCTTGCATGCAGAAAATGACTCCTCCTTTCTTGCCCTCAAGATGCAAATTTTTGAAAACTTTTGCATTAAAAATGTGTCATTTTACAATAGCAAAATTTTTTGGTTTTCCCAAACCAGTCCATGGAAGAAAAATGACTCAAACAGGTCCATAATGGCCTTATCGCCTTCAAGTCTGCAACTCTGCTCGCAGCAATTTCCAACCCATGTCCATGAAGAAGAAAAACCAGTCTACGGAAGAAAAACAGCCCAACTAGGTCCAGAATGGCTATCTTGCCTTCAAATCTGCAACGCTACTTGCAGCAGTTTCCCACCTCCTCTGGCCTTTTTGAATGGCGTATTTAAACTTGTGAAAACATTGTTTCTCCTTCCATGATGGTTCGTTTCATTTTCCAATGGCTGTTCATTTCACCTTCCCTGCATGCGTGTGCTTCAGTTTCCAAGAAACTTTTCATTTCTATTTTGTGGCCCTTCGTTTCATTTTCTCCACATGGGCTTGCGTCTATTTCCTTCCGTGTGTAATGACCATCTTAAATTATTTCCAATCATTAAAGATTCCTTATGTAATGTTTTGTCTTATTTACTGGATTTTGTCCTTATGTCCACGTCACTATGCAGGTCTGTTACCTTGGCGAAAATGGAACATGTCGCGATATCGCGACGCTTCTTGTTTCTCTGTTTGCCTGCCCCTTTTGAATCATGAAAATGTAACATGTCGCGATATCGTGACACTTTTGGCCCCTTTCGTCTTTTGTTGCTTTTAGCCATGAAAATGCAACATGTCGTGATATCGCGACACTTTTTCCTCCTTTGACCGCGATGATGCAACATGTCGCGATATCATGACACTTTTTCTCTTTTGGCCGTGACGATGCAACATGTCGCGATATCGCGACACTTTTTCTATTTTGGTCACGACGATGCAACATGTCGCGATATCGTGACACTTTTTCTTTCTTCTGTTCTGGCCATGAAAATGCAACATGTCGCGATATCGCGACACTTTTTCTTTCTTCTGTTTTGGCCGTGAAAATGCAACATGTCGCGATATCGCGACACTTTTTCTTTCTTCTGTTTTGGCCATGAAAATGCAACATGTCGCGATATCGCGACACTTTTTCTCTTTTGGCCGTGATGGTGCAACATGTCGCGATATCGCGACACTTTTTCTCTTTTGGCCGCGATGGTGCAACATGTCGCGATATCGCGACACTTTTTCTCTTTTGGCCGCGATGGTGCAACATGTCGCGATATCGCGACACTTTTTCTCTTTTGGCCATGATGGTGCAACATGTCGCGATATCGTGACACTTTTTCTCTTTTGGCCACGATGGTGCAACATGTCACGATATCGCGACACTTTTTCTCTTTTGGCCCAATGTTGCAACATGTCGCGATATCACGACACTTTTTCTCTTTTGGCCATGATGGTGCAACATGTCGCGATATCGCGACACTTTTTCTCCTTGTGGTGTTTTGCTTTTTCTTTGATCTTTAGCATATGGGCCACTTTGGTCTTCTTGGAAAACATGCAAAAAAGGTGGGTCCCCAATTTTTGGGTACGTTGTGGATCAGCCACAACAAATGGTGACTCTGTTGGGAAATGCTCCTGAGCATTTCGGTGAGAACTCAACCTGAAAAACACACAGACTCAAATACAAGCGTCAACAAATATCCCAAGAATGAAACTAGATGAGAAATACATGAAGCATTAGAATTATTAAACATCAGCTCGGTGTGTGCAATGTGCTTCATTCCCTATCGTTTGAAACTCATTCAACTTTCCATTGTCAGCTTCACTTATGATTCGTATGCAAGGCTATGAATGATTTGTGCAGGATTTGATGTATGACCACTATGTTAAAGATATAACAACCTGCTTTGCAAAGGCTCAGACTTTCTAGCATCATGAACAAACATATTAAAACTGTCAAACCCTCTTAGGACCAAACATATGTATACTGAATTAATTTACTAGATCCCAAAGTTGGTTATGTGTCACCACCATCTTGAACCCATGTGCAGGTGTAAGTGAAATCAGAGCTTTGGGGAATAGGATTCCCAACCTAAACGAGATGGGAATTTAATCCTATCCTTACTACTCTGATCCGGAGTTCATTACCTCATCTTGAACAAAATGATTTAACCTGTTATGGATGAAACTGTCAGGCTAGCCTATCCGTTTGAGCAGTCAGTGGTCTTGCTTTTAGACAAGACATGTTGCCACGCATGAGCATACTCCATTGCTAGCCAGACGTCTATAGCCCCGATGGAGATTAACCACATAATCCATGGTTTGGCTTTACTTTGATTTCTTGGACCTTGGGGATGACTACCCATCCTTGCAAGGGACATGTAGTATGATCCTTCCAATCCAATATTAATAAAGAAATGAAAAATATTTTCTTTTGAATTTCAATTTCTTGAGTGGGCAAAATAGAAGCTTTGGGGAATCGGATTCTCAACCTAAGCGAGATGAGAATTAGACCCTATCCTTACTACTCCATGAAGGTCAAATCAGAGCTTTGGGGAGTTGGATCCTCAACCTAAGCTCGATGAGGATTTAACCCTATCCTTACTACTCGATTTTAGGCTTTAAGCACTTATGGGAGTGGTAAAAACCACTATTTTAAGGATTATGTTGCATGATAGGACAGACACGAAATACTCCTTTCGCCTCACCTTTTCTTCCAAGTACGGTTTTGACCATTTTGCTCAAGATCCTTTTTAATATGTGCATAACGTGCTTGGTTCAAGATAGTTCGGGCATCAGTTCCCAACCTTAGGATCCTTTTAATATATGTTATGTAATAACCCTAAGAGGATTCGACACCTTTTCAATGATTGTATATGAAATGAAGATGCAACTGAGATGAAATGTATGTGCAATGTGGAATGTAACATGAGATATGAATGCATTGCTCCTTTTGAAATGCGGATGGAGTATACCACCTACTTTGCCATAATTTATAAAACTGACAACTTCATGCATCACAAGTTCCAAACGATATTCTTTAATGTGTTTGCGATACTCGTGGAGCTTTCTGCAATACAATTCCGATGTTTCATATTCTCCTAGTCTTAGTCAACATTCATAAGGACATAAGTTGACAAACCAAAAGTGTCCAAAGGACCAACACACAAAACTTAAAACCAAAATGAGATCTAATCCAAAACCAAAACACGAAAACCAAAAGTATATACAAATGTACAAAAAGTTTGGATTATCATTTTCTCGGATCCCAAACCTGATTAGAATTCTTTAAAAGACATATGACGTGATACGCATACCAAGTTTTGCAGGAATCCAACAAAAACAAGATCAAACCAAACAAAGAAACAAACTTCCACTTTCCCCTCTCACCATACCAATTTGATTTAGTTTCATTAATAATCCTATGGTGGAGTTTCAAATTTTCAAATTGATTAGACAATGATTGATATTCAATTCCTTTATGTCTATTCTTTAAGATGTTCATTCCGCACTTTGATTCATGGTGTAGAAATAAGCTTTCATTTTCATTCAATAAAGCCATAACATTAATAATATTTGAATCAAAACATTCATTAGGCAAACCCTCATTCGAATTTTGCATGGTGAAACCAAAACGGTGAGATTTTACCTTTGGCATGTTTTCATTTGACCTTACTTGAAGAGGATTTGAAAATTTCTCTTTTCTCTCATGACATTCATCATCATGTAGCACTTGTTCTTTCTCCATGACTTGTTTATCAAAGGCACCAAACTTAGGTACCCAATTGAAAATATGTCCATCCCTTTCAAACCATAAGTCTTGTCTATCTAGGGGTGGGTTAACTAACACATTTTCATGATCAATCACTTGGGTTGTTTTGGGTAACGTGAGATTTTCAATTGGATCATCAATGATATCAAACCCAAATGATTTAGGTTTTGTAATTTTCTCATTTTGAAATGGCATAATCATTGTAGCACAAGTAAGTGGATCAAGATTTTCAATTTCTTTTCCTTCAAAGGAATCTAAAGCAAGTGACTCTCTTTCTTGATTCATGGTTGTAGAATCCTTATCATGTTCCAAAATTTGATGAGATTCGAATTCCTCTTCCAAAACTTTCTCAAATTGTACAGGATTTATAGTATCCTCATGTGAGGAAGCAATTGAGTTATCCTGCATATTAATTGACACAACAAGTTTATTAGAAGATTTAGATTGATAATATTCTTCCCATTTCTTCCCTGAATCATAGTAATCTTCCAAGTTCAAGCTGTGATGCTCAAGTACTTCTTCATCTTCTGATTCATCAACATGTTTCTCATCCAATTCATCTTCACCTTCCTCATTCTCACTCTCTTGACGATATAGAGTTTCCACCACCAAAATGTTGTCCTCTCCTTGTTGATGTTGGGGTGGACCCTCATTTGGCACAAGTTCCAAATCATCCACTTGAGCTTGGAGACAATGGGTATACCTAGCAATTTTGGGACAATTCCTTTCATTATGCTCCTTTGTATTATGCAATCTACACCCCTTTTCCCATGCAAAATCAGAAATATTAAGAATGGAACTAGAGTGACTTGGTCCTACGGAAGTATCTATCTGATTAGCAATAGGGGAAGGCACACCCCCATTGTTTGGCTTTGTATTCCACTGTCTCCCTCTATTGTTGAAATTTTGATTTGGGTGAGGGGCATGGGATTCATACTTCTATTTTTGAACCAAATCATTACTCAATTTGTGAACTATCTTTTTGAGTTCTTCAACCTTTGAATAAATCTCTTTTGGTTGAGCTATGTTATTGCTAGTTCCAATAGGATTTGCGTAATTGGTGAGATCTTGACTTAACATTTGAGTTGGATTTTGAGCCACTTGATTTGCGTAGGGATTCACACTTTGAATCGGAATTGGATTGGGTGCGTAAGCGGGTGTTGATGAATATGGTTGTTGATAAGGCAAAGCATTTATGCCCGATATTTGTGGTGCCATGATCTGATTCATCATAGGAGCTTGACCATATGGACCATATTGTCCTACCATAGGCATCTAGGAAAACCCATAACCCTGTGGTGTCATTTGTTGTTCAATGGTCATAGCTTCATTGTAGGCTAGAGCAAGCGTGGTAACTTGAGGATTTTGCCTTGCAAACATTGTCGTCATAGGATCCAATGCCCCAAAATATATTTGCAAAGCTACTGCGGGATCAATGGCAAAATTTTGAATTGCTCTATTATAGCACTTCTGAAATCTCTGATTAAAAGTTTGGATTGGCTCACCCTGGCCTCTTTTGCATGTAATGAACTGATTATAGATGATTGTGGGATCTAATGGTGACCTTAATTGGTTGACAAAAGCATTCTCCATTTGCGTCCATGATGTAATGGAACCAATAGGTAAGCAAATATACCATTCGTAAGCCACTTGGTCTAGGCTCATGGGGAAGAGTCTACAAGCCACATCTTCATGTTGAACGTGCAATCTTATCAAAACATCCCTATAGGCCTCGAATATGTTCTTCTATGGTCCTTGGGCCATCCGATTTGTATTTGGGCAAAAATCTCTCTATATTCCTAGGGATCTCGTGAATATCCCCGAAAATATTCAAAGGAATGTTATTGACTCCGTACCAAGGAGGTGGTGGAGGTTGGGCCATTTGATTCAAAATCGATGATGATAACCCTACAAGAACCGTGGAAAATACCTCAAAGAAGACCTGCGACACACATGAAATCCTGTAATTAATGAAATTCAAAGAATAACTTCAAAATCAATTTGTTAGTCGTGAAAGAAAGAAGGAACCATGACAAAGCAGTATTCTAAAATGTAAGTTTCTGATTCACCAGATCACATATGCGCAAGTGAAGAGCATACTCCTAGTGTTGTAGGCTTTCTGATTCACAAGATCGCATTACACGCAAGTGAAGAGCATAATACCGACAACAAATACATTTTAGAAAAAAAATAATTCCTTACAAATAAGCATCAACCAAGAGATGTATCCATTAAAATCAAATGAAAGTAATTGCATGGAGACAACCTTGTTAGTCAAGACCAAAAATTTTTAAAATAAAATCAAAACACATTATTCCTATATGAACAATCAAAAACGTTAGAACAATGCATAGCAATTCATGTCCTCCTTTTAACACTACAAGGTTGTATTGTTAAAAGAGGGCTAAAGATAATAATCAATAGGGCATGAAATATTCAAAATTTAAATCCCTATAGCATTTAAATCACTCTCAAATAAAACAATTCAGGGCCCTCCTTCTAGCGCCAATATGTTGAGTGGTATTTTCACCCGATTGTGAAAGTACACTCTCCTTTAGGATTTGGGTTCCAAATCCCCTCTTGCAAAGAAGTTAAACAAACAACTTCTCCAAGGTCTCCGTTGTATTAGCATTTGCATATGTGTATTAGTAATCTCAAATAAAGATATTCAATTTAAATGCTTGGAACACCTTAGTGATTGCAAGTAACTGAAAACAAGGGGCAATGTTGGTTTATTTCACCATGAAACTTGAGTGATTGTTCATTGTTTTTTTGGATTTTTGAAATTTTTTAAATGTTTATTTTAATGCCCGAGAATTTAAAATAAGTTAAAATTTTTGGAAAAAATAAAATGCAAAAAATAAAAATGAAATGCAGAAAACTGAAAATAAAATGCATTCAGTATGATGCTATCCTATTTCAACAAAACCAAAGATGTGAGGTTTTCATGCATACAACCTAACCTATTGGACCTGCAAAACAAGCACAATCTGGATAAGCTAAGTGTTGGCTCCTAGGGTTTTAAATGAGGCTTTTTAGATTTAAAAATTTGCATGAAGCAACAAAGAAAACTTGCATAAACTCCATTTACAAGCCTAAAATCTGAAAAGGGGAAAAATAGACATTTAATATTGCATGCATAAAATGACTCCTCCTTTCTTGCCCTCAAGATGCAAATTTTTTAAAACTTCTGCATTAAAAATGTGTTATTTTACAATAGAAAAATTTTCTGGTTTTCCCAAACCAGTCCATGGAAAAAAATGACTCAAACAGGTCCAGAATGGCCTTCTCGCCTTCAACTTTGCAACTCTGCTCACAGCAATTTCCAACCCATGTCCATGAAGAAGAAAAACCAGTCTACGAAAGAAAAATAGCCCAACTAGGTCTGATGAGTGTCATTGAATCTCATCATTTAATCTCAATGATTTAGCAATCCGGGGTGGTGTCCAAGGCTGTCTACGATAGAAAGCTAGGGCAGAGTACAATTCAGGCATTCAGATTTCAAGCATTTATTGGTGAAGCAGATTTTGGTTTAGCCTTTTGGTGTCACACTAAACCTAGTCTGAAGAATGGAAATTGAAATAAATTACAAGAATTGAAAACTAAATAACAATTAACTACAACTGTATGAATTAAAATTGCTAAATTGAAATATAATCTACTTTTGCAGAATTGAAATCTAGTTACTCTTACATAATTGAAATTGCTAAATTGAAATCTAATCTACTTTTGCATAATTGAAATCTAGTTACTCTTGCATAATTGAAATTACTAAATTGAAATCTAATCTACTTTTACAGAATTGAAATCTAATTACACTTGCAGAATTGAAATGATGCTTGTAAATGAAACTTATTCTAAAAACACCTATCAATGCCCTGCCATAGAAGGTCGTCAAGCTTCTACTACAGGAATTGACAACAAAATGAAATATGCTAAAAAATGAAAAGTTACTAAAATAGAAAGCAGGGAAAACATGGAAAGCAAAGGAAAAATGCTTAATATAATTTGTCAGCTGACATACACACAAATGTTGTATACAAACATAATAGAAAACATAAATCACATAATACAAAATAAAAACAAGAAAATGAAATCTGACAAGCAATCTATTAATTCTGCTGCAGAAAAATTATAGATTAAAACCTACCATAAAATCCCTCCTTCTAGATCTGAAAGTGGGCCCATACTTCCTGATCTAGAAGGAGGTGAAAAGCACTCCTTAACTAATTAACACTTAGAACATAAAATGATAAAATAGCTACACTTTTATTGATGACAAAACATGTTGAAAACTGTTACAAAAAATTACTGTACAGTCCTAATTGCTACAATTAAAAAATCTACTTTATCCTAATTCCTAACTGGCTCAACCAAGGAGGGAGTCTGTGTTATTTATATAAATATTTACAACATATCCCATGCTCAAATCAGCCTATGTGCTACTTTACAGTGATTTGCCAATAATTTTGGATCTGAAATAAATACAAATCTGGACAGTTTGTGTTGCAGTAGTAGTCATTGGCCCTTAGAAAGCATCTTCAGTGGTGGAAGTACGTGGGAGGAGTCTAGAAATATCTCACACATCATTCTTCACTTTAGAATATGCCATTCCTATCTTGCAAACAACTTTCTATTATGTTGTAGTTTTTCTAGGTTTATCCTAGAAGAGGATCAAAATTGATCTTTTCCATGAATGGTGGCTTTGGACGGCAAGGACGGAAAAATCAGATGGGAGATATTTTCCCTTAACTTTATCAACCTTCTTATCCCATTTTCCACCACCAAAAGTCAGTCAACAAGTCAAAAAGTACATTTTGTTTTCATTTCGAAGATAAGTGGCTCATTTCGAAGACACTGCAATTCTCATTCCGAAGACATTGTGTTCATTCCGAAGATCTTTAGAATGACCAATTGTGTTGACTCCAAATGGTTTTGGCTGCATTTCTAAGGTGGATTAGCCCTCAGGATCAGATTGCAATAGTCTTCATTCTTCCTTGGATGTGAATTTTATGCCTTGCCATTCATTGGTAGCTTGCTGGAATTTACATGGTAAATTACTGCATTTTCCAGTTCTACTGCACAGTTGTAAAATATTGGCATTTCTTACAAATTCAAATAAATTAGAACATGGAAAAATTATTCAAATATCAACATGAAGGAGTACATCAAGTTGCTACTGAATTTATACACTTCATTCACCAAGTAACCATGCTGAAATAGTGCAACAATGCTGCACAATTGTCCCTGCTCTGTTATACCTTGTTGTCTGCCTATTTAGACCATGTGGGAATGCTTCTAAATAGGTCAGATGTATTCTGTAGTCCTTCTGAACTCATTCCATCCATATCCTCATTCTTTGCTTGACAACTTCAAGGTGTTCCTATAAAGTGACAGCTTGCTGATTTTTATATGGCTGTTTTTTCCAGATTTTTAGATTTATGACAGTCCTAAACTTTTGTCTTCAATGTGGATTTGAAACAAGTTGAAGGGCAGAAAAACATTCAAAAACCATTGAGAAGTTAATGGATATCAGCATACCACATTTGGTTAATTGAAATGCATGTTCTTACTTGCTACTTAATCAAGCAAAATCAGTCACAAAATGTTGAAAATAGTCAAAAATAGAGATATAGTATTCCTAACATAAAATCATGTAAACACTTAACAAATAGTATATTTTAGTCAACTATTTGGCAATTAACTTATCATATGGTAGTCAAACATTGTGCAATAATGAGGCATTTTTGGGCCTCATCATCCCCCCCAACTTGAACTGATGCATGCCCTCATGCATCTTAGTAGGCCATAGTAATATGCAGGTTTTATTCTTGTGAACAACATCCTTTGCTACCTGCTAACTGAGAAATTGCTCCTTGTTGCACTATATCAAGTGTTTTGCATTAAGCACATGGAGCTTGTTATTTTTCACAAGTTTTAGTGCTACAAGGTACCTCTTAAAGGCTTGATATCCAAAGGTTCATCTTGCAATAGTCTTATTGTGGAACCGTATTTGGCAGATGCACTACTACTGATGGAATTTTTTGTTCTTAACAACATTTCAGCCTGAATGCTTATTTTTGTTGTTTGCACCTTTTGAAAAAAATTGATAATTTTTTATTTTATTATTTGAAATGCTTGAGGGATGTACTTACTTGTGGTAGAGCCTTATAAACCTCAATATTTGATGTACCCTACTCTTTTTGCTATTCTGTAGCATTTTCAGCAATTCTGGTACAATTTTTGCTCATTTCGAAGATATCCTGCTCATTCCGAAGAGACTGTATTCTCATTCCGAAGATGTCTGTTCATTTCGAAGAGACTACATTTCTCATTCTGAAGATGTCTGTTCATTCCGAAGAGACTACATTTCTCATTTCGAAGATGTATATTCATTCCGAAGAGACTGCATTTCTCATTTCGAAGATGTCTGTTCATTTCGAAGAGACTGCATTTCTCATTCCGAAGATGTCTGTTCATTTCGAAGAGACTGCATTTCTCATTCCGAAGATCTTCAAAAAATGCAGAAATGACCTCCTATGCAAAATTTAGCTATAGATTCTATTGTGGGTCCATATCTAGAGTGTATAAGCCTTCCATAACATCAAAAATCCCTTCTTCATTCTTTTGTTTAGATGTTATTCTTTGTTTTGTATGTTGCTATTTTATTCCAGTAGTACTAAAATAGAACCTTCAGGTGCATTTTGTTGATTATCCTCCTTCAATTTATCAGACAATTATGAGATATAAACTTGCAGTTCTCTTTCTAAAATTTGCCCTACAAATTGAAATAGAATTGCTGCCATGTCTGTCCCAAAATCAGGTTTTTGCATAGTTTTGGAATTTCCATGCAATTAAGGGCATAAGGGGGTGTTTCTTGACATCTTGAACATGTTCCTTTTTTCAACTTGTCACTATTGTATGAATAGTTTATGCCAAATACCGACTATCATACACTAAATGCTAAATGTTTACTATGAATTAAATGCAAGAAACACATACCTTACTATCCTAAAAATTGGTCATGCACCTTACAAGCTGCTTTTGATGATTGTTAGTAGGCTATCTGAAAACATAAACAAACATAACACATGTGCAGTGTGAGATTTGTACAATGGTGGAACAATGATGGGTAGATCAACAAGGCAATGCATGCCGAAAAATTGGTTTTCATGCAAGCCAACTCAGTAGCGCCTCCAAGAAGGTTTTCACTACTGAATTATTCATTTTTTTATATATTTTTTTTTCATTTTTTTTTTTTTCATCAGAAGAGGCTGCCATTTCTGGTTTTCAACCAACTTCTATCCTCTTTTTTTTTTTTCAAGTGCTTCAATGAGAGAGAACATATCTCACTCTTATTTGGATAAGACCAATCCTTATTCCGCAAAAACATGTCAATTGTTGTATGAAAACACCATCTCTTTCTGTTGAAACCTGCAACATTGATGCAACCTTCCTTACTAGATGACCAGTAAGAATCTTCTTACATCATCATTGCCTCCTTATTGCTAGAAATGAAGTATTGGCTCCATTGTTCCTCTTTCTTGCTGAAATTGATGCTTGTCCTCATGTATCCCCATTTTGTGGGACATGCCTTTGCTGCAAATATTTTTCTCTTTTCTTTTCTTTTTTTCAAATTTTCTTGTCTTGCTTGTACCCAAAAAGGAAGTTCACAAACAAGACTATTCTTCTTTTTGCTTTTCTTGTATTTTTTTCTTTTTTTTTTTTTTTTTGTCAGACTTTTTATCATCACTCTGAATCTGATATTGAAGAGAAATTATCTTCCATTATGTGTACATCCAATGGAATCTCCTTCAAGAACTCCTCCTTAGTTAATGGTGCATGGTATACCCGAAGGCAATGTCCATTCACCACTAACATCCTCCATGAATTACCAATGGGAGAAAGAAGCACTGCTCCATATCTAAAAACTTCTTCAATCAAGTGTTGTCCATGGCTCCTAGTCTGCAAAATCTTGTCAATCTATTCTTGAAACAATTAAATACCAATTCCCAAAAGATGTTAAGTTCTTACATCAAGATAAAATCTTGATATACCCTTGTAATTCCATGTAAAGGGATTGAAATATTGTTTCAAAATAGCAACAATTTTGCTTTTTGTTTATAAGTCAGCCGGCTAATAATGTTCAAGAATTTTCTTGGCTGCACTTCAATTTGTTTCATTCCTAGGAGGACATAATTTACCCCTTTGTAAAATGGAAGTAAATTTTCTATGTGTAGTTTTTCTAGTTTTTTCTCCTTTATCCAAGGCTAATTTCTATGTGTTTGGACTAAAGGTTTTCTGTGTATCTCCATTGATTTTTGTCTCTTCAAGCTCAAGTAAGTTCTTGTTTTAGCACAGTTGGATGTTGTTGCAGTCAATAACATTTCCTGTAGGTTTTTTTTTTTTTATACCAGATTCAGCTACATAGACAGGGGTTGCCTATCCTGTATTATTCAGACTGATCACAGGTTGGGCTAAAAAAAAAATATTTTTGGTTTGCACAATAAGACAAGAAGTGTACAACTTTAGTAGATCAACTACTTGTCAGGTAGGATCACCTCTAATGAGATCAACTATTGTCTATGTAGGCTAAGAATTGCTAGGTTGTGGTTTAGCATGGTAAAATCCTAACAATATTTAAGTAATAATGGAAAACTCTAGGATCATCATTAAATTGTAAACTCCTATTTTGATTGTGCAAAAGTTTTTTGTGATTTTTTTTTTTTTTTTTAGCTTACATAGATAGGGGTTGCCTGTCCTGTATATTGGCCATAGGTTGGGCTGAAGGTGGTGGTTGATTTACTTGCCCTATTTGTTGTTGTTGGGATCTCTCTTTAAGAAGAATTCAAACTAGGCAATTTAACCCCCAAGTGTGAAAGTGGGAAGATCACCTCCTTATGGTTGCTTGTTTTCTAAATGATCTGAAATGCAACTATCAATAATTATTATTTATACCAGCTATTACATTCAGATTTAACTCTAAACTTCATAACTTAGCACAATAATAATTATTTGACTACTTTTACCCTCTAACAACACCATGTTCCCCGACAACAATGCCAAAATGATGAGTGTCATTGAGTCTCATCATTTAATCTCAATGATTTATCAATCCGGGGTGGTGTCCAAGGTTGTCTATGATAGAAGGCTAGGGTAGAGTACAATTCAGGCATTCAAATTTCAAGCATTTATTGGTGAAGCAGATTTTGGTTTAGCCTTTTGGTGTCACACTAAACCTAGTCTGAAGAATGGAAACTGAAATAAATTACAAGAATTGAAAACTAAATAACAATTAACTACAATTGCATTGAAATTGCTAAATTGAAATCTAATCTACTTTTGCAGAATTGAAATCTAGTTACTCTTGCATAATTGAAATTGCTAAATTGAAATCTAATCTACTTTTGCAGAATTGAAATCTAGTTACTCTTGCATAATTGAAATTGCTAAATTGAAATCTAATCTACTTTTGTAGAATTGAAATCTAATTACTCTTGCAGAATTGAAATGATGCTTGTAAATGAAACTTATTCTAAAAACACCTGTCAATGCCCTGCCACAGAAGGTCGTCAAGCTTCTACTACAAGAATTGACAGCAAAATGAAATATGCTAAAAAATGAAAAGTTGCTAAAATAGAAAGCAGGGAAAACATGGAAAGCAAAGGAAAAATGCTTAATATAATTTGTTAGCTGACATACACACAAATGTTGTACACAAACATAATAGAAAACATAAATCACATAATACAAAATAAAAACAAAAAAATGAAATCTGGCAAGCAATCTATTAATTCTACTGCAACAAAATTACAGATTAAAACCTGCCATAAAATCCCTCCTTCTAGATCTAAAAGTGGGCCCATACTTCCTGATCTAGAAGGAGGTGAAAAGCACTCCTTAACTAATTAACACTCAGAACAGAAAATGATAAAATAGCTGCACTTTTATTGATGACAAAACATGTTGAAAATTGTTACAAAAAATTACTGTACAGTCCTAATTATTGCAATTGAAAACTCTCCTCTATTCTAATTCCTAACTGGCTCAACCAAGGAGGGAGTTGTGTTATTTATATAAATATTTACAACATATCCCATGCTCAAATCAGCCTATGTGCTACTTTACAATGATTTGCCAATAATTCTGGATCTGAAATAAATGCAAATCTGGACAGTTTGTGTTGCAGTAGTAGTCATTGGCCCTTAGAAAGCATCTTCAGTGGTGGGAGTACGTGGGAGGAGTCTAGAAATATCTCACACATCATTCTCCACTTCAGAATATGCCATTCCTATCTTGCAAACAACTTTCTATTATTTTTTTTTTTTTAAAAAAAATATAAAAAAAAAAAAAAAAAAAAAAAGACCCCCCCCAAAAAACCCTCCCCCCCTACACCTTTTCTCCTTTGGTTTATCCTAGAAGAGGATCAAAATTGATCTTTTCCATGAATGGTGGCTTTGGATGGCAAGGACGGCAAAATCAGATGGGAGATATTTTCCCTTAACTTTATCAACCTTCTTATCCCTTTTTCCACCGCCAAAATTCAATCAACAAGTCAAAAAGTACATTATGTTTTCATTCCAAAGATAAGTGGCTCATTCCGAAGACACTGCAATTCTCATTCCGAAGACATTGTGTTCATTTCGAAGATCTTTAGAATGACCAATTGTGTTGACTCCAAATGGTTTTGGTTGCATTTCTAAGGTGGATTAGCCCTCAGGATCAGATTGCAATAGTCTTCATTCTTCCTTGGATGTGAATTTCATGCCTTGCCATTCATTGGTAGCTTGTTGGAATTTACATGGTAAATTACTGCATTTTCCAGTTTTGCTGCACAGTTGTAAAATATTGGCATTTCTTGCAAATTCAAACAAATTAGAACATGGAAAAATTATTCAAATATCAACATGAAGGAGTACATCAAGTTGCTACTGAATTTATACACTTCATTCACCAAGTAACCATGCTGAAATAGTGCAACAATGCTGCACAATTGTCCCTGCTCTATTATACCCTGTTGCTGCCTATTTAGACCATGTGGGAATGCTTCTAAATAGGTCAGATGTCTTCTGTAGTCCTTCTGAACTCATTCCATCCATATCCTCATGCTTTGCTTGACAACTTCAAGGTGTTCCTATAAAGTGACAACTTGCTGATTTTTATATGGCTGCTTTTTCCAGATTTTCAGATTTATGACAGTCCTAAACTTTTGTCTTCAATGTGGATTTGAAACAAGTTGAAGGGCAGGAAAACATTCAAAAACCATTGAGAAGTTAATGGATATCAGCATACCACATTTGGTTAATTGAAATGCATGTTCTTACTTGCTACTTAATCAAGCAAAATCAGTCACAAAATGCTGAAAATAGTCAAAAACAGAGATATAGTATTCCTAACATAAAATCATGTAAACACTTAACAAATAGTATATTTTAGTCAACTATTTGGCAATTAACTTATCATATGGTAGTCAAACATTGTGCAATAATGAGGCATTTTTGGGCCTCATCATCCCCCCAACTTGAACTGATGCATGCCCTCATGCATCTTAGTAGGCCATAGTAATATGCAGGTTTTATTCTTGTGAACATCCTTTGCTACCTGCTAACTTAGAAATTGCTCCTTGTTGCACTATATCAAGTATTAACTTTGTTTTTTTATTTGGCTCAAGGACCCAAGGGCTGGAACCGCCTCTATTGTGGAACCGTATTTGGCAGATGCACTACTACTGATGGAATTTTTTGTTCTTAACAACATTTCAGCCTGAATGCTTATTTTTGTTGTTTGCACCTTTTGAACAAAATTGATAATTTTTTTTTTTTTTTTGAAATGCTTGAGGGATGTACTTACTTGTGGTAGAGCCTTATAAACCTCAATATTTGATGTACCCTACTCTTTTTGCTATTCTGTAGCATTTTCAGCAATTATGGTACAATTTTTGCTCATTTCGAAGATATCCTGCTCATTCCGAAGAGACTGTATTCTCATTCCGAAGATGTCTGTTCATTCCGAAGAGACTACATTTCTCATTTCGAAGATGTCTGTTCATTCCGAAGAGACTGCATTTCTCATTTCGAAGATGTATATTCATTCCGAAGAGACTGCATTTCTGTCTGTTCATTCTGAAGAGACTGCATTTCTCATTCCAAAGATGTATGTTCATTTCGAAGAGACTGCATTTCTCATTTCGAAGATCTTCAAAAAATGCAGAAATGACCTCCTATGCAAAAGTTAGCTACAAATTCTATTGTGGGTCCATATCTAGAGTGTATAAGCCTTCCATAACATCAAAAATCCTTTCTTCATCCTTTTGTTTAGATGTTATTCTTTGTTTTGTATGTTGTTGTTTTATTCCAGTAGTACTAAAATAGAACCTTCGAGTGCATTTTGTTGATTATCCTCCTTCAATTTATCAGACAATTATGAGATATAAACTTGCAGTTCTCCTTCTAAAATTTGCCCTACAAATTGAAATAGAATTATTGCCATGTCTGTCCCAAAATCAGGTTTTTGCATAGTTTTGGAATTTCCATGCAATTAAGGGCATAAGGGGGTGTTTCTTGACATCTTGAACATGTTCCTTTTTTTCAACTTGTCACTATTGTATGAATAGTTTATGCCAAATACCGACTATCATACACTAAATGCTAAATGTTTACTATGAATTAAATGCAAGAAACACATACCTTACTGTCCTAAAAATTGGTCATGCACCTTACAAGCTGCTTTTGATGATTGTTAGCAGGCTATCTGAAAACATAAACAAACATAACACATGTGTAGTGTGAGATTTGTACAATGGTGGAACAATGATGGGTAGATCAACAAGGCAATGCATGCCGAAAATTTGGTTTTCATGCAAGCCAACTCAATAGCGCCTCCAAGAAGGTTTTCACTATTGAATTATTCATTTTTTTATATTTTTTTCATTTTTTTTTTTTCATCTCATTTTTTTTTCATTTTTTTCATCAGAAGAGGCTGCCATTTCTGGTTTTCAACCAACTTCTGTCCTCTTTTTTTTTTTCAAGTGCTTCAATGAGAGAGAAAATATCTCACTCTTATTTGGATAAGACCAATCCTTATTCTGCAAAAACATGTCAATTGTTGTATGAAAACACCATCTCTTTCTGTTGAAACCTGCAACATTGATGCAACCTTCCTTACTAGATGACCAGTAAGAATCTTCTTACATCATCATTGCCTCCTTATTGCTGAAATGAAGTATTGGCTCCATTGTTTCCTTTTCTTGCTGAAATTGATGCTTGTCCTCATGTATCCCCATTTTGTGGGACATGCCTTTGCTGCAAATATTTTTCTTTTTTTTTTTTTTTCAAATTTTCTTGTCTTGCTTGTACCCAAAAAGGAAGTTCACAAACAAGACTATTCTTCTTTTTGCTTTTCTTGTATTTTTTTTCCTTTTTTTTTTTTTTTTAGACTTTTTATCATCACTCTGAATCTGATATTGAAGAGAAATTCTCTTCCATTATGTGTACATCCAATGGAATCTCCTTCAAGAACTCCTCCTTAGTTAATGGTGCATGGTATACCCAAAGGCAATGTCCATTCACCACTAACATCCTCCATGAATTACCAATGGGAGAAAGAAGCACTACTCCATATCTGAAAACTTCTTCAATCAAGTGTTGTCCATGCCTCCTAGTCTGCAAAATCTTGTCAATCTGTTCTTGAAACAATTAAATACCAATTCCCAAAAGATGTTAAGTGCTTACATCAAGATAAAATCTTGATATACCCTTGTAATTCCATGTAAAGGGATTGAAATATTATTTCAAAATAGCAACAATTTTGCTTTTTTTTATAATTCATCCAACTAATAATGTTCAAGAATTTTCTTGGCTGCACTTCAATTTGTTTCATTCCTAGGAGGACATAATTTACCCCTTTGTAAAATGGAAGTAAATTTTCTATGTGTAGTTTTTCTAGTTTTTTCTCCTTTATCCAAGGCTAATTTTTATGTGTTTGGACTAAAGGTTTTCTATGTATCTCCATTGATTTTTGTCTCTTCAAGCTCAGGTAAGTTCTTGTTTTAGCACAGTTGGATGTTGTTGCAATCAATAACATTTCTTGCAGGTTTTTTTTTTTTTTTTTTTATACCATATTCAGCTACATAGACAGGGGTTGCCTATCCTGTATTATTCAGACTGATCACAGGTTGGGCTAAAAAAAATATATTTTTGGTTTGCACAATAAGATAAGAAGTGTACAACTTTAGCAGATCAACTACTTGTCAGGTAGGATCACCTCTAATGAGATCAACTATTGTCTCGTGTAGGCTAAGAATTGCTAGGTTGTGGTTTAGCATGGTAAAATCCTAACAATCTTTAAGTAATAATGGAAAACTCTAGGATCATCATTAAGTTGTAAACTCCTATTTTGATTGTGCAAAAGTTTTTTGTGATTTTTTTTTTTTTTTTTTTTCAGCTTACATAGACAGGGGTTGCCTATCCTATTCATATTGGCCACAGGTTGGGCTGAAGGTGGTGGTTGATTTACTTGCCCTATTTGTTGTTGTTGGGATCTCTCTTTGAGAAGAATTCAAACTAGGCAATTTAACCCCCAAGTGTGAAGATCACCTCCCCCTGTGGTTGCTTGTTTTCTAAATGAATTGAAATGCAACTATCAATAATTATTATTTATACCAGCTATTACATTCAAATTTAACTCTGAACTTCATAACTTAGCACAATAATAATTATTTGACTGCTTTTACCCTCTAACAACACCATGTTCCTCGGCAACGATGCCAAAATGATGAGTGTCATTGAGTCTCATCATTTAATCTCAATGATTTATCAATCCGGGGTGGTGTCCAAGGCTGTCTACGATAGAAGGCTAGGGCAGAGTACAATTCAGGCATTCAGATTTCAAGCATTTATTGGTGAAGCAGATTTTGGTTTAGCCTTTTGGTGTCACACTAAACCTAGTCTGAAGAATGGAAACTGAAATAAATTACAAGAATTGAAAACTAAATAACAATTAACTACAATTGCATGAATTGAAATTGCTAAATTGAAATCTAATCTACTTTTACAGAATTGAAATCTAGTTACTCTTGCATAATTGAAATTGCTAAATTGAAATCTAATCTACTTTTGCATAATTGAAATCTAGTTACTCTTGCATAATTGAAATTGCTAAATTGAAATCTAATCTACTTTTGCAGAATTGAAATCTAATTACTCTTGCAGAATTGAAATGATGCTTGTAAATGAAACTTATTCTAAAAACACCTGTCAATGCCCTGCCACAGAAGGTCGTCAAGCTTCTGCTACAGGAATTGACAACAAAATGAAATATGCTAAAAAATGGAAAGTTGCTAAAATAGAAAGCAGGGAAAACATGGAAAGCAAAGGAAAAATTCTTAATATAATTTTTCAGCTGACATACACACAAATGTTGTACACAAACATAATAGAAAACATAAATCACATAATACAAAATAAAAACAAGAAAATGAAATCTGACAAGCAATCTATTAATTCTACTATAGCAAAATTACAAATTAAAACCTGCCATAAAATCCCTCCTTCTAGATCTGAAAGTGGGCCCATACTTCCTGATCTAGAAGGAGGTGAAAAGCACTCCTTAACTAATTAACACTCAACAGAAAATGATAAAATAGCTGCACTTTTATTGATGACAAAACATGCTGAAAACTATTACAAAAAATTACTGTACAGTCCTAATTACTGCAATTGAAAACTCTCCTCTATCCTAATTCCTAACTGGCTCAACCAAGGAGGGAGCTGTGTTATTTATATAAATATTTACAACATATCCCATGCTCAAATCAGCCTATGTGCTACTTTACAGATGATTTGCCAATAATTTTGGATCTGAAATAAATGTAAATCCGGATAGTTTGTGTTGCAGTAGTAGTCATTGGCCCTTAGAAAGCATCTTCAGTGGTGGGAGTACATGGGAGGAGTCTAGAAATATCTCACACATCATTCTCCACTTCAGAATATGCCATTTCTATCTTGCAAACAACTTTCTATTATGTTGTAGTTTTTCTGGGTTTATCCTAGAAGAGGATCAAAATTGATCTTTTCCATGAATGGTGGCTTTGGACGGCAAGGACGACAAAATCATATGGGAGATATTTTCCCTTAAATTTATCAACCTTCTTATCCCCTTTTCCACCACCAAAATTCAGTCAACAAGTCAAAAAGTACATTCTGTTTTCATTTCGAAGATAAGTGGCTCATTCCGAAGACACTGCAATTCTCATTTCGAAGACATTGTGTTCATTCCGAAGATCTTTAGAATGACCAACTGTGTTGACTCCAAATGGTTTTGGCTGCATTTCTAAGGTGGATTAGCCCTCAGGATCAGATTGCAATAGTCTTCATTCTTCCTTGGATGTGAATTTCATGCCTTGCCATTCATTGGTAGCTTGCTAGAATTTACATGGTAAATTACTGCATTTTCCAGTTCTGTTGCACAGTTGTAAAATATTGGCATTTCTTGCAAATTCAAACAAATTAGAACATGGAAAAATTATTCAAATATCAACATGAAGGAGTACATCAAGTTGCTACTAAATTTATACACTTCATTCACCAAGTAACCATGCTGAAATAGTGCAACAATGTTGCATAATTGTCCCTGCTTTGTTATACCTTGTTGCTACCTATTTAGACCATGTGGGAATGCTTCTAAATAGGTCAGATGTCTTCTGTAGTCCTTCTGAACTCATTCCATCCATATCCTCATGCTTTGCTTGACAACTTCAAGGTGTTCCTATAAAGTGACAACTTGCTGATTTTTATATGGCTGTTTTTTCCAGATTTTTAGATTTATGACAGTCCTAAACTTTTGTCTTCAATGTGGATTTGAAACAATTTGAAGGGCAGGAAAACATTCAAAAACCATTGAGAAGTTAATGGATATCAGCATACCACATTTGGTTAATTGAAATGCATGTTCTTACTTGCTACTTAATCAAGCAAAATCAGTCACAAAATGCTGAAAATAGTCAAAAACAGAGATATAGTATTCCTAACATAAAATCATGTAAACACTTAACAAATAGTATATTTTAGTCAACTATTTGGCAATTAACTTATCATATGGTAGTCAAACATTATGCAATAATGAGGCATTTTTGGGCCTCATCATCCCCCCCAACTTGAACCGATGCATGCCCTCATGCATCTTAGTAGGCCATAGTAATATGCAGGTTTTATTCTTGTGAATAACATCCTTTGCTACCCGCTAACCGAGAAATTGCTCCTTGTTGCACTATATCAATTAATTAAGCACATGGACTTTTTTTTTTCTGCAAGCTTATTGTGGAACCATATTTTGCAGATGCACTACTACTGATGGAATTTTTTGTTCTTAACAACATTTCAGCCTGAATGCTTATTTTTGTTGTTTGCACCTTTTGAACAAAATTGATAAAAAAAAAAATTTTTTATTTGAAATGCTTGAGGGATGTACTTACTTGTGGTAGAGCCTTATAAACCTCAATATTTGATGTACCCTACTCTTTTTGCTATTCTGTAGCATTTTCAGCAATTTTGGTATAGTTTCTGCTCATTTTGAAGATATCCTGCTCATTCCGAAGAGACTGTATTCTCATTTCGAAGATGTCTGTTCATTCCGAAGAGACTACATTTCTCATTCTAAAGATGTCTGTTCATTCCGAAGAGACTGCATTTCTCATTCCGAAGATGTATGTTCATTTCGAAGAGACTGCATTTCTCATTTCGAAGATGTCTGTTCATTTCGAAGAGACTGCATTTCTCATTCTAAAGATGTCTATTCATTTTGAAGAGACTGCATTTCTCATTCCGAAGATCTTCAAAAAATGCAGAAATGACCTCCTATGCAAAATTTAGCTACAGATTCTATTGTGGGTCCATATCTAGAGTGTATAAGCCTTCCATAACATCAAAAATCCCTTCTTCATCCTTTTGTTTAGATGTTATTCTTTGTTTTGTATGTTGCTATTTTATTCCAGTAGTACTAAAATAGAACCTTCGGGTGCATTTTGTTGATTATCCTCCTTCAATTTATCAGACAATTATGAGATATAAACTTGCAGTTCTCCTTCTAAAATTTGCCCTACAAATTGAAATAGAATTACTGCCATGTCTGTCCCAAAATCAGGTTTTTGCATAGTTTTGGAATTTCCATGCAATTAAGGGCATAAGGGGGTGTTTCTTGACATCTTGAACATGTTCTTTTTTTTCAACTTGTCACTATTGTATGAATAGTTTATGCCAAATACCGACTATCATACACTAAATGCTAAATGTTTACTATGAATTAAATGCAAGAAACACATACCTTACTATCCTGAAAATTGGTCATGCACCTTACAAGCTGCTTTTGATGATTGTTAGCAGGCTATCTGAAAACATAAACAAACATAACACATGTGCAGTGTGAGATTTGTACAATGGTGGAACAATGATGGGTAGATCAACAAGGCAATGCATGCCGAAAAATTGGTTTTCATACAAGCCAACTCAGTAGCGCCTCCAAGAAGGTTTTCACTACTGAATTATTCATTTTTTTATATTTTTTTTTCATATTTTTTTTTTTTTCATCTCATTTTTTTTTTCATTTTTTTCATCAGAAGAGGCTGCCATTTCTGGTTTTCAACCAACTTCTGTCCTCTTTTTTTTTCAAGTGCTTCAATGAGAGAGAACATATCTCACTCTTATTTGGATAAGACCAATCCTTATTCCACAAAAACATGTCAATTGTTGTATGAAAACACCATCTCTTTCTGTTGAAACCTGCAACATTGATGCAACCTTCCTTACTAGATGACCAGTAAGAATATTCTTACATCATCATTGCCTCCTTATTGCTAGAAATGAAGTATTGGCTCCATTGTTCCTCTTTCTTGCTGAAATTGATGCTTGTCCTCATGTATCCCGATTTTGTGGGACATGCCTTTGCTGCAAATTTTTTTTTCTTTTCTTTTCTTTTTTTCAAATTTTCTTGTCTTGCTTGTACCCAAAAAGGAAGTTCACAAACAAGACTATTCTTCTTTTTGCTTTTCTTGTATTTTTTTCTTTTTTTTTCTTTTTGTCAGACTTTTTATCATCACTCTGAATATGATATTGAAGAGAAATTCTCTTCCATTATGTGTACATCCAATGGAATATCCTTCAAGAACTTCTCCTTAGTTAATGGTGCATGGTATACCCGAAGGCAATGTCCATTCACCACTAACATCCTCCATGAATTACCAATGGGAGAAAGAAGCACTGCTCCATATCTAAAAACTTCTTCAATCAAGTGTTGTCCATGGCTCCTAGTCTGCAAAATCTTGTCAATCTGTTCTTGAAACAATTAAATACCAATTCCCAAAAGATGTTAAGTGCTTACATCAAGATAAAATCTTGATATACCCTTGTAATTCCATGTAAAGGGATTGAAATATTGTTTCAAAATAGCAACAATTTTGCTTTTTGTTTATAAGTCATCCAGCTAATAATGTTCAAGAATTTTCTTGGCTACACTTCAATTTGTTTCATTCCTAGGAGGACATAATTTACCCCTTTGTAAAATGAAAGTAAATTTTCTATGTGCAGTTTTTCTAGTTTTTCTCCTTTATCCAAGGCTAATTTCTGTGTATTTGGACTAAAGTTTTTCTGTGTATCTCCATTGATTTTTGTCTCTTCAAGCTCAGGTAAGTTCTTATTTTAGCATAGTTGGTATTTGGACTAAAGTTTTTCTGTGTATCTCCATTGATTTTTGTCTCTTCAAGATCAACTACTTGTCAGGTAGGATCACCTCTAATGAGATCAACTATTGTCTGTGTAGGCTAAGAATTGCTAGGTTGCGGTTTAGCATAGTAAAATCCTAACAATATTTAAGTAATAATGGAAAACTCTAGGATCATCATTAAATTGTAAACTCCTATTTTGATTGTGCAAAAGTTTTTTGTGATTTTTTTTTTTTTTTTTCAGCTTACATAGACAGGGGTTGCCTGTCTTGTATATTGGCCACAGGTTGGGCTGAAGGTGGTGGTTGATTTACTTGCCCTATTTTTTGTTGTTGGGATCTCTCTTTGAGAAGAATTCAAACTAGATAATTTAACCCCCAAGTGTGAAGATCACCTCCCTGTGGTTGCTTGTTTTCTAAATGAACTGAAATGCAACTATCAATAATTATTATTTATACCAGCTATTACATTCAAATTTAACTCTGAAATTCATAACTTAGCACAATAATAATTATTTGACTGCTTTTACCCTCTAACAACACCATGTTCCTCGACAACGGTGCCAAAATGATGAGTGTCGTTGAGTCTCATCATTTAATCTCAATGATTTATCAATTTGGGGTGGTGTCCAAGGCTGTCTATGATAGAAGGCTAGGGCAGAGTACAATTTAGGCATTCAGATTTCAAGCATTTATTGGTGAAGCAGATTTTGGTTTAGCCTTTTGGTGTCACACTAAACCTAGTCTGAAGAATGGAAACTGAAATAAATTACAAGATGTGAAAACTAAATAACAATTAACTACAATTGCATGAATTGAAATTGCTAAATTGAAATCTAATCTACTTTTGTAGAATTGAAATCTAGTTACTCTTGCATAATTGAAATTGCTAAATTAAAATCTAATCTACTTTTGCATAATTGAAATCTAGTTACTCTTGCATAATTGAAATTGCTAAATTGAAATCTAATCTACTTTTGCAGAATTGAAATCTAATTACTCTTGCATAATTGAAATGATGCTTGTAAATGAAACTTATTCTAAAAACACTTGTCAATGCCCTACCATAGAAGGTCGTCAAGCTTCTGCTACAGGAATTGACAGCAAAATGAAATATGCTGAAAAATGAAAAGTTGTTAAAATAGAAAGCAAGGAAAACATGGAAAGCAAAGGAAAAATGCTTAATATAATTTGTTAGCTGACATACACACAAATGTTGTACACAAACATAATAGAAAACATAAATCACATAATACAAAATAAAAACAAGAGAATGAAATCTGACAAGCAATCTATTAATTTTGCTGTAGCAAAATTACAGATTAAAACCTGCCATAAAATCCCTCCTTCTAGATCTAAAAGTGGGCCCATACTTCCTGATCTAGAAGGAGGTGAAAAGCACTCCTTAACTAATTAACACTCAACAGAAAATGATAAAATAGCTACACTTTTATTGATGACAAAACATGCTAAAAACTGTTACATAAAATTACTGTACAGTCCTAATTGCTACAATTGAAAAATCTCCTCTATCCTAATTCCTAATTGGCTCAACCAAGGAGGGAGCTATGTTATTTATATAAACATTTACAACATATCCCATGCTCAAATCAGCCTATGTGCTACTTTACAGTGATTTGCCAATAATTTTGGATCTGAAATAAATGCAAATCTGGATAGTTTGTGTTGCAGTAGTAGTCATTGGCCCTTAGAAAGCATCTTCAGTGGTGGGAGTACGTGGGAGGAGTCTAGAAATATCTCACACATCATTCTCCACTTTAGAATATGCCATTCCTATCTTGCAAACAACTTTCTATTATGCTGCAATTTTTTTGGGTTTATCCTAGAAGAGGATCAAAATTGATCTTTTCCATGAATGGTGGCTTTGGATGGCAAGGACGGAAAAATTAGATGGGATATATTTTCCCTTAACTTTATCAACCTTCTTATCCCCTTTTCCACCGCCAAAATTCAGTCAACAAGTCAAAAAGTACATTCTGTTTTCATTCCGAAGATAAGTGGCTCATTTTGAAGACACTGCAATTCTCATTCCGAAGACATTGTGTTCATTTCGAAGATCTTTAGAATGACCAACTATGTTGACTCCAAATGGTTTTGGCTGCATTTCTAAGGTGGATTAGCCCTCAGGATCAGATTGCAATAGTCTTCATTCTTCCTTGGATGTGAATTTCATGCCTTGCCATTCATTGGTAGCTTGCTAGAATTTATATGGTAAATTACTGCATTTTCCAGTTCTGCTGCACAATTGTAAAATATTGGCATTTCTTGCAAATTCAAAAAAATTAGAACATGGAAAAATTATTCAAATATCAACATGAAAGAGTACATCAAGTTGCTACTGAATTTATACACTTCATTCACCAAGTAACCATGTTGAAATAGTGCAACAATGCTGCACAATTGTCCCTGCTCTGTTATACCTTGTTGCTACCTATTTATACCATGTGGGAATTCTTATAAATAGGTCAGATGTCTTATGTAGTCCTTATGAACTCATTACATCCATATCCTCATTCTTTTCTTGACAACTTCAAGGTGTTCCTATAAAGTGACAGCATGCTGATTTTTATATGGCTGTTTTTTTCCAAATTTTCAGATTTATGACAATCCTAAACTTTTGTCTTCAATGTGGATTTGAAACAATTTGAAGGGCAGAAAAACATTCAAAAACCATTGAGAAGTTAATGGATATCAGCATACCACATTTGGTTAATTTAAATGCATGTTCTTACTTGCTACTTAATCAAGCAAAATCAGTCACAAAATGCTGAAAATAGTCAAAAATAGAGATATAGTATTCCTAACATAAAATCATGTAAACACTTAACAAATAGTATATTTAAGTCAACTATTTGGCAATTAACTTATCATATGATAGTCAAACATAATGCAATAATGAGGTATTTTTGGTTCTCATCAAGGTCCAGAATGGCTATCTTGCCTTCAAATCTGCAACGCTACTTGCAGCAGTTTCCCACCTCCTCTGGCCTTTTTGAATGGCGTATTTAAACTTGTGAAAACATTGTTTCTCCTTCCATGATGGTTCATTTCATTTGCCAATGGTTGTTCGTTTCACCTTCCCTGCATGTGTGTGCTTCGGTTTCCAAGAAACTTTTCGTTTCTATTTTGTGGCCCTTCGTTTCATTTTCTCCACATGGGCTTGCGTTCATTTCCTTTCGTGTGTAACGACCATCTTAAATGATTTCCAATCATTAAATATTATTTATGTAACGTTTTGTCTTATTTACTGGATTTTGTCCTTATGTCCACGTCACTATGCAGGTCTATTACCTTGGCAAAAATGGAACATGTCGCGATATCACGACGCTTCTTGTTTCTCTATTTGTCTGCCCCTTTTGAATCGCGAAATGTAACATGTCGTGATATCATGACACTTTTGGCCCCTTTTGTATTTTGTTTCTTTTAGCCATGAAAATGTAACATGTCACGATATCGCGACACTTTTTCCTCCATTGACCACGATGGTGCAACATGTCGCGATATCGCGACACTTTTCTCTTTTGGTCGCGACGATGCAACATGTCGTGATATCGTGACACTTTTTCTATTTTGTCCGTGACGATGCAACATGTCGCGATATCGCGACACTTTTTCTTTCTTCTATTCTGGCCAGAAAATGCAACATGTCACGATATCGCGACACTTTTTCTTTCTTCTATTTTGGTCGCGAAAATGCAACATGTTGCGATATCGCGACACTTTTTCTCTTTTGGCCATGATGGTGCAACATGTCGCGATATCGTGACACTTTTTCTCTTTTGGCCGCGATGGTGCAACATGTCGCAATATCGTGACACTTTTTTTCTTTTGGCCGCGATGGTGCAACATGTCGCGATATCGTGACACTTTTTCTCTTTTGGCCGCGATGGTGCAACATGTCATGATATTACGACACTTTTTCTCTTTTGGCCGTGATGGTGCAACATGTCACGATATCGCGACACTTTTTCTCTTTTGGCCGCGATGGTGCAACATGTCGTGATATCGTAACACTTTTTCTCTTTTGGCCACGATGGTGCAACATGTCGCAATATCGTGACACTTTTTCTCCTTGTGGTGTTTTTCTTTTTCTTTGATTTTTAGCATATGGGCCACTTCGGTATTCTTGGAAAACATGCAAAAAATGTGGGTCCCCAATTTTGGGGTACGTTGTGGATTAGCCACAATAGGTATGAAAGGAGCACAAGGTAAAAAAATTGTTGCAATTTCACGATTAGCTTGGTTTTCATTAGCCAAGGGCCTGAAAGGAGCACAAGGCAAAAAATGATCGCGATATCACAATCAGCTAGGTTTTCACTGGCCAAGGACCTAAAAGGAGCACAAAGAAAAAAATGGTTGCGATCTCGTGATCGACCAAGTTTTCATTGGCCAAGGGCTTGAAAGGAGCACAAGGTAGAAAATGATCGTGATCTCGCAACCGGTCAGGTTTTCGCTGGCCAAGGGCTTGAAAGGAGCGTAAGGCAAAAAATAATCGTGATCTTGCAACCAACCAGGTTTTCACTGGCTAAGGGCTTGAAAGGAGTACAAGGTAGAAAATGGTCACGATTTCATGACTGGCTAGGTTTTTATTGGCTAAGGGTCCCAAAGGAGCACAAGGTAGAAAATGATCGTGATCTCATGATCGACCAAGTTTTCGTTGGCCAAGGGCCCGAAAGGAGCACAAGGCATAAAATTATCATGATTCTGTGATCCGTCATGTTTTCGCTGATCAAGATCAAAATTCCAAAAATGAACAAGTAGAGGATAGTTGGGCCATGACATCTCCGAGAGGATCAAGGTAGATATGTGGTAACAAGAAGATCTCAATCATTTGTTGTTGGAGACCCCATACTCTTTTAACTTCCAATTTACCAGAATGATTCTACGAGTATATTGTTGTAACAAATTTCAAATTTTCTATTATTAAAAAATATATATATAGGATGAGTGACCCTAATAAAGGGTCAGCTCTTGGATGTTTACAAGGCGACATACAGATTCTTGAAAGCAATAATACAACTCTTTATTTTGGCTTCTAGCTCAATGATGCTAAGTCTTATATGTATGAATTTTGAACTCTATATAAATTGTGTTGGATGTTACTCACTTTAATTCTATTTCTGGATTTATGTGGTTTATGTTCTATGCATTATGAATTTAACAGTTGTAGTTGGTTAATGGTAGTTTTAAATCTGTACCAGAGAACTAGTCGTTGATTATTTGAGGGTTTAAAGATTGCTTATCTGCAAAAATTGTGTATATTTCTTTTTTGTGGTCTAACCTACACCCTCTTAAGGTTCCTGTAAATAGCTATATTTCCCTTTATTTATGCACTTTACTCTATATCCTTTTCTATAACAAAGCAAGGAACCAGCCTTCTCTAGAGACTGAACTGGGTAATCTATGATTTTAACCCATTCATTCAATGTTGGTAAAGTCTTGGGTGAAACGTAACCAAAGGCATATTTTACACCAACAGGATCCAAGGTATACCTCATTTGTGACAAAACTAAGAATTCTAAAATTATTGCATATGTCAAGGGAATAGGAAAAATGTTTGAACTTCACACAGTTTATCGTGACAATATAGCTTTAATTTCCAACTCTAATATTTCCATGTCATTACGGCATTGATGATATGATAATTTAAGTTTTGGCCATCTTATTGCACAAAAAAATAAAAATATAGTCAATGATCTTCCTTCTCTAATAAAATCCACTCAAATATATCCTTGTTACTTAGCCAAAAACAACACAAAGCACCTTTTCGTTCTTCAAAATATCAAGCCAAAGATCCTCTTGAGTTGGCACATACCAATATTTGTGGACCCATGGATCTAAGCTATAATGGATCCAAATAATTTCAACATTTTATTGATGATCATACTCACAAATTATGGATATACTTATTGCAAAACAAATATGAAGCTTTCTCGTACTCCAAACAATTTAAGGCTCAATTTGAGACTTTCACAAGAAGATGGATCCATGTCCTTCACCAGATTGAAGGGGGAATTTAGTAGTATTGAATTTTTAGCATTTTTGAAGGAACGTGGCATTCATACATAATTAATATTTTCCTACACACCACAACAAAATAGTATTACAAAATGCATAAATAGAACTATCATTAAAATGGGTCAATGTATGTTGAAAGACTCAACTTGGATACTCTTTTTGGGAAGAAGCAATACATACAATAGTCTATTTACTCAATCATGTCCCCACTACATCACTTGAACATATCACTCTATAAAAATCATGGATCGAACATAAGCCATTGATTTCTCATCTTTGTGTATTTGGTTGTACAACATATATGCACATTCTAAAGGAGAATAGACATAAATTGGATAACAAATCTCAACAATGCATTCTACTAGGCTACAAAAATGAATTGAAGGCCTAAATATTATTTGATCTATCTACAAAGACATTATATATTAGTCATGATGTAATTTTTAATGAAGAAAAATCACCCTTATTATCTCCACAGGAATCTTCATCTAACTCTATTCCATTAATGCTTGAAAGTGATGAAGATGAAGAAATTTCTTATCAAGAAATTCCAAAAAATATCAATGATGAAGACAATAATAGATATGTGGATCAAAATGCTTCACCACATCACATAAGGTGTAATAGCCCTCCTTGGCATGACTTATCCTTGAAAATAAACTATGTATTGATGTATGGATATTTAATGCATGGTTTTGTTCATTGCTATCAATAAGTAGTCACATTATATGTTTTATTTCTATTATTGAAGTATGGTATTGTTGATATATTTATGGTTGTGGTACCAGGTGTTCTCATTGGTGGATTAGTATGGATAAACATCTGAGTTAAGAGAATTTTTTGGGAAATGATGGTTATGACTCATTCATAGATATCTCAAGGTAACAAAGTACCCTTCTTATAGGTGCATTGCATTTTTGCTTATTGGATATTCACACCATTGGGTCGGAAAGTTGTTTGCACAATGATTCTCCTTAACAGGATTGTGGTAGCAATAGACTATCTTAAATAAAATATCCACCTACTTAAGGATAAAACAATGGTGTGTAATATTATTTATTGAATGACTTACATTCTTGTGTGTATGGAAGCATAGATTGATG
This sequence comes from Wollemia nobilis, assembly GCA_028583015.1. Lineage (NCBI taxonomy): Eukaryota > Viridiplantae > Streptophyta > Pinopsida > Araucariales > Araucariaceae > Wollemia > Wollemia nobilis. Next base: position 1,897,678 of record JAQPPZ010017169.1, read on the forward strand.
GATAAAAATCATTCAAGTGTTTATTTTTTGTTGATAACATTAATACTTGAGGTGTCAATATTAATAATTAATATTAACTATTGACACTAATTAGAAAGCAAATGATCTAAATACCTTATTAATGGGAATAATAAGGTTTAGTATAGAATTAATGGATTAATTCTTATTTGGTTGCCTTGTGAATGCTTGATTAAAAGATAAATGTATACTTTTAAAATAATATGTATAATAAATGATTGCTTACTTTAAAGCATCATTATGGAAAGAAAATTTGAATGTTTCCCTCACTCAACAATGTTTGAGAAACATTCTTGCATCACTAATTCTCATCATAAACATTACGAGTTGGAGGTGGCCAGCTCAAACGGGTGAGATCATGGGGGTGAACGTTAAGCTTGAAGAGAAGTTGCCCTGAGTATTTGAGAGTGGACTCAGGTAGGTTTTTGGGGGTTTTTGGAGGAAGAAGTAATGCAATAGAGAGCTATAAGGAAGGTGCACAACTTATAAGATCTTCAACTTTGAGCAAGAATAGGTAAGGATAAATTAATGATGCTAGTTTATTTTCTTTATCTTTGGAAGTTGGATACTCTATGCTCGTCCTATTATTTATCTTTTGGCTATACAAGTCATGCTTGTTTTTCTCTTGGGTTTGTTTATACTTAGAGAGATTTGGTTAATTGTCCTTGGTGGGGATCCTTCTTTTTGCAAGAGGGTAATGAGTGTAGTCTTATGTTCACCTGAGTGCTACCTCCTTAGGGAAGGTTTAGCCAGTGATAGCTTGGAGTTTATCTAAGACTTTGCCTAGAGTTGGTTGTTTGTTTTTTTATGGGTCTTAGATGGTTTTTTGGAGTTGGTTTATTGTATCCCTCCATTTTGTTACATATTGAGTGGTATCTTAGTGGAGTCAGACTGATTTTAGGTATTTTCTATGGTGTTCTTATTTGCTTTATAATTACATGTGAGGCAGGTTTTGGCTACTAATTTTTACCTTTGTGAGATTTGTTTTTTTTTGTGCTTTAGTGGATGTTTTCCTTCTAGATTTAATGAGCTTGGTATGCTTAAGATTTTTTGGAGTCAAGTGCTTTCCTGTGCACTTGAGTTTTGGTGAAGTGTGCTTGGGAACGTATTTGTGTATGTTATTGTAGTTTCAATTTCCTATGTGACTCTTGTGTGTGTAACACCCCTCCTTGGCAGAACTCTTATGAATAATGAACTATGTGTTAATATGATTGATTAATGACATAGTCTCTTTCTTGATGTCTTTTAATGAAATGATTTCTTTTGGCATAGAAAATGGTATTGTTGATGCATTTATGGATGCAGGATTAGGTACCTCTCTCTAGTGGACATACATGGGTAAACCACCTACAATGAGAGATTAAGAGAAATGATGATGATGACTTGTTCATCGACAAATCAGGGTAACATGGATAAATACCCTTTCATGTTAGTGCATTTGCATTTAGGCATGTTGAATATTCACACCATTGGACTAGGAAGTTGCTTGTGCAATGAGTCTCCTTAATTGGTGGGTAATAGTATTAGACTATCTTAAAAGAGACCACCCAATCTAGGATAAAATAATGGTGTGGAATATTATTTGCATAATCTATGTTACTTGTGTTATGTTTGGATTTTGTTTGGTTTAGTAGCATGAGCATCATAGATTTGCTAGAAGCATTAATTGTGGAATGATATTAATACTTCTAAGAGTACCAAGTTAATTAATTGATGGTCTTCATATTTTGGTAAGTTATTAATTAATTTGGAAATATTAAAGGGAAAAATCAATTAAAACCAAAGGAACTAATTTAGGTTTAAGTAAATATAGAAGCAACCTTGGTTAATGCTCAATTAAGCAAATAAATTTAAGCCTTTATGGAGCGCACCATCACAGTAGTGACCAGGGTGTTAAGATTCTTTTGTTAATACCTTCTTGGATATTTCAAGGATAGCTACCTCCTTGTATGGTCATCTCGTTTTCCCTTCTGGTAGTTTTAAGCTTGAGTGGAGTATGGTGATGGGTTAGAAGGCAAGGAGGAGATTTTGGAGGCTATGAAAGAGGAAGATCAAGAGGAGCGTGAATTTTGATGAATAAGATAAGCAAGTGCAAGTTTAAACCAAGTTCTATCTCCTTTTTTATTGGGTTCTTTGATGGTTGCTTTGCTTGTAATATTTGTTTAATCATTTTCGCTCTCTTGGTTCGATTTACTCTTCTATTAGCATGTGGGTTGTTGTCTTTTGTGTCCTCTCACTTGAAGTTCAACCTTTTCTTCTTTTTCTCTTGATTTTTGGTGTGTGTGTTCTGTCACCCTAGATCGTGAGCTCTTCTATGTTATAACCTATGTACCCAATTGGATGATGCTTTTCGGTAGGTTTTAGTGTTTGGTTGGGTTGTAAGCTTAATTTCTGCTATCGATGTCCAAGTTTAAGGTTTGGTAATCCATTTTTATGTTCCTTGGTTTGGGTGCATTGTTTTGAATACCTTTGGGATGTTTTGATTTTACCTTCTCAAGGCACCCCTATGTTTTGTATTCTTAACTATTGATTTTTTGGTTTGGTAATGCTTTTGTTGGATGTTATCAAGTGCATCGATTTGATATATTGAGTGATTCGATTTTATTATGTTCATGAGCACCTTGATGTGATATATCGAGCACTATGTTTGTGTTTAGTGGTTAGCACTTTTATTGGGTATTTCAGGCATCCTGAATGGTTGATCGAGCGCTTCATTGTTGTTTCACGAGTGCTACAATCTACAAAGGTTATTTTAAGTGCTTGATTCCTTTTGGTATAGTCAAGTGTTGATTATTATGGGTTTATTGGAGTGTTTGTTAAATTTATTTGCTCTCTGATTTATGTACTTTGATTATGTTAAGTTAATAAAGTACCTTTGTTATATTACTTTGATTATGTTTAAGATAATAAAGTATCTTTGATTTATGTACTTTGATTATGTTAAGTTAACAAAGTACCTTTGTTATATTACTTTGATTATGATTAAGATAATAAAGTATCTTTGATTAATGTACTTTGATTATGGTTGCATTAATAAAGCATTTTGAAATGAGATAATTTCATAAATGTACTTTGATTATAGTTGATCTAATAAAGTATTGTGCTGGTTGAAAGAGATATTAATATTATAATGAATTCCTGAGATCTTGGGTAGATTAAGGAATCATTATAAGAGAGAAGTATGGGATTCTCTTGTATGAAATGTTGTGTATTGAATATTGAAAAAATATTATTATTATAATGAATTCTTGAGATCTTGGGTAGATTAAGGATTCATTATAAAAGAGAAGCATGGAATTTTTCCTGTATGGAATCTTTGAATGATATAGCTTCCAAAATATTGTTGTTGCCATCTATGTTGTGGATGCATGATTGTAGTGCATATAGAAAAGAGAAAAGCATGTTTTTAGATGCATTGCATGTTAGAGTCATTCTTGATCCCTCCATATCTCTCATAACAATGGTTGGAAACCCTATCGTGGAAGGAGTAGCAGTGTTTGATGGCTTGAAGATTTTGTTATTCAAGTTGTAATGTTAATCGACCTTTTGAAGAAGAAGCATTGCTATGTAAAAGAATGTTTTGATAAATGGTTGGTTAACCTGATTTATTGTATAAATAAAAACATTTGATGATTATTAATTATGCTTTGTAGTTCTTTACTCTTTAAGCTATCTCTTTGATTTGATAGTATGAGATGTCATCTTATGTTGTTATGGAATGATTGGTTTATCTTTAATGAGATGTTGGTCATTTACATTTATGGAATGTGTAATACCCCTCATTGGTAGAAATTTTATGGACAGTGAGCTATGTATTGATGTGATTTGATTAATGGCATAGTTTCCTTCTTTATGTCTATATTATGAAATGATCTTTCTTTTTGGCATAGAATATGGTATTGCTCATGCATTTTTGGATGTAGGATTAGGTATCTCTATCTCTAGTGGGAGTATATGGGTAACCCACCTACAATGAGAGATATTATGGGAAATGATAATGATGACTTGTTCATCGACAACTCAAGGTAACATGGATAATTACCCTTCATGTAGATGCATCTACATTTTGTTTGCTTGCATATTCTCACCATTGGGCCATGAAGTTGCTTGCAATGAGTCTCCTTAAAAAGGATCAATAATAGCCTTAGTCTATCTTAATAGTGGCCACCAACTTAAGGATAAAATAATGGTGAGAAGCATTGATATAAATCTATGTTGTCCTTGATGTGCAAGTTGTTTTGGCACTTTGATTTGCATCTTCAATATCTATAGTTATTGATATTCTTGCTCTAGAATTATTAAGCCTTTTAAATATTAGCTTTAATGCTTGAAGATGAGAAAAAAAATTAATTAGCTTTGGCAATGATTATGAGCTTATTAAGAAAAAAATATTGAAGGTAGCAAGCTTAGGAGTACTTAATATTTACCTTAGTAAAGTTTAATTAATACTAAATCCTTAATTTACCACGTATGGAAGTGGTGTTGTTATGGCACTAGAATATAATATTTCTTGAAGATAAAACGTTACCATGCAAGACCACTCATGCTCTTGGTTTAAGAGGTAACCTTGAGATGTTTTGGAGGGGATGGTCTTTTTGGCTAAGGATCAAGGTAGTGAGCTTGGAAAGGAGTGGCACACCAGAAGAACATCAAGTGGGTTTTGTCTTCACAGGTAGACTTTATTTGTTTTCTTTTGAGCATTGTATTATTGTTGTGGTTGCATCCTTATATGATAGGGATCATTTTTTCCCCTGTTGATATCTTGAGTCTAGTTTTTCCCTTGTTTGGGTTGTTTTTTATGTCTTCTCCCTCAAAAATTGTTGAGCTAACATTTTGTTTGGTTTCTTGCTTTTTGTTCTTTTGAGTTATCTTATTATTGGCATGGCATTTATTTTCTAACTGATGCATATTTTCAAACCATGGTCTCTTAGTGAATTTGTTCTTATCCAAGGTCCCATGGAACGTCACAGTAGATCCCTTATGGGATGTTTTTGGCCTTTCCATTGCCAGTATTGTGAGCTTCCTTGGGTGTAGGTTGGTGGATCTCACTATTCGTAGGTAGGTCCTTTGTGTATCTTGGCCTATGTGTTCTCTCTCAAGCCATTGGTGCATAATTTTGTGGTAGGAGAGCTTGGTTTGTTTCCATGTTGCGTAAGATTTATGAACCCAACTTATATCTTGTGCACCTACATTTTGTTATTGTTGCTTTTGGTGGCACCTACATGTTTATGTGTTGGTTTAATTAGGGTTTTTGTTCCCTTTTAATTAAAGCTTGTTCTTTGTTAATGCATAAGGTTTGTATTTTAATATAAGCTTTATTATATGTTATATTTATGAATTACATAGCTAGATCCCTTTGGAAGGATATATTATGAATAGTGGCATAGTTTAATAGCTTTCCTATTGAAAATCATGTGAGATTAACGTTTCTCGAATTAATTAGATTTATTTTGGCAAAGAAATTAATGTAATTTGATTCTCCTTTATGAAAAAGAAAGGAATTCTTAGTTTACTTTATGAGAGAAATCATTTTAGACTTATTTTAAGCTAGTAAAATTAAGGATTAGATATCCTTATGAGAAATAAATTATTGTAAATAGTTTTCTTTAGAAAAAAGAGAAAGAAATTTAGTTCTTGTATGTAAATGAAGATTATTAAAGTATCTTTCAGGAGAAGGATTAAATAACTTAGAATTATCTTGCATTGATATTGAATGTTTGATTTGGTTTTGAAAGAGAAACTAAGATAATGGTTCCTGAGATCTATGTGGATTAAGGGATCATTATAAAGAGAAGTATGGGATTCTCTTGTATTGATATTGAATGTTTGATTTTTGGTTTTGAAAGAGAAACTAAGATAATGATTCCTAAGATCTATGTGGATTAAGGTATTAAAGAAATATGGTATTCTCTTGCACTAATATTGAATGTTTGATTTTTGGTTTTGAAAGAGAAACTAAGATAATGATTCTTGATATCTATGTGGATTAAGGGATCATTATAAAGAGAAGTATGGGATTCTCTTGTAATGATATTGAATGTTTTGATTATATGGTTTTATGCATGGTTGTTGGCATAATAGAAAAATGGCATGATTAAATTACATTGCATAAAGAGCTATTATGATCCCTAAGTATATCTCAAAATTATGGGCGGTATTTCCCTCTTGAAGAGACTTGCTTATTTATGGTTGGTTTGAGGATCTTTGGGAATGGCTTCATATAAATTTGATTAATTTGGAGTTTTGAAAACTTAAAGACTTGTAAATATTGAGTTGTTCAATCGGTTTTGTGTATACTTGATTGTACAAACTGAAATATTATGTTGCCATAATTCATTAAAGTGTTTTGAGCAATCCTTCAATTGAATAGTTAGTTTTAAATTCTATTAGTTTTAGGAATGAATCTTTGGTTAAATATGATGGCATGTGTTTAAAATAAATACATACTTTGGTTAAAATATGATGGAATTGAACAATGTATTAATGTGAAGGTTTAATGGCATGGTCTCTTTTATCTATATATGATGGATGTTGCATTCTTTTGGAATATGGTACTGCTGATGTATATTTGGATACAAGACCAGGTGCTCTCATTGGTGGAACCATATGGGAAACTACTTACAAGAGAGAGATACTTAGTAAAATTATAATGATGACTGGTTCATCAACAACTTGGGGTAACATGGATAATTACCCTTCATGTAGATGCATATCATGTTTTCTTTATACCATACTGTGTACCATTAGGTTGGGAAGTTGCTTGCAATGATTTTCCTTAAATTAGTTTGGTGATAGCTTTGTCTATCTTAAAAGAGGTCATAATGGTGTGAAACATGGTGAGAATGTATTTATGCTTGTTGTGGCATGTTAATTAATGGGTTGGATTATACCTTAGATTCAGGAAGTATTTTTTATTAATCTTGGAGTTATAGAAATAAATCTAAGTTTGGCCTTGAATATTAGAATTAAGGGTTGAATTCTAATGTTTGGATTATTTTTAAAATAACAACTAGCTCTTGCTTTATTAAACTTAATTAATTATCCACCTTGCTACATAAGAGAGTGGCTCTTGATTAAGAATTAGGGTGGCACTTGGGTTTCAATAATAACATGTTCTTGAGTGTCCATGGGTCTAGGTGGATTGGTAAGTTGGGGCGCTTACCCAGAGGAGACCTAGGTTCCAATCCCATGGGCTTGCCCATGCACAGACAGTAGCCCAAATCTGATTCCTCTGAGTGGTGCACCAGATTGATGACGACGGTGCAACCCCTGTGCATCCGGCGGTCCCCATCTCACGTCGGGTTACCATGTACCGAGACGATGGAAGTCCTGGGAGCCTTCATAGATAGTTTGAACCCTACCAGCTATGCTGGTAGTTACTAAAAATCATGATTGTAACCATTGCTTCTATATACCAAAAAAAAAACATGTTCTTGAGTGTTTCTTTTGAACGCCCCATGCACCAAGGCATGTTGATTTCTCCTTGCTCTATAAGATGGTGGATGGGGAGACAAACTTTTTATTGGTTGGTGGATTTAAGGGAATGAATGAAGGATTATTTGGATACCAAGGTGTAGATTAAAATGAGCATTGTGCAAAGCCAAAGAGAATGATAAAGGAACTCTAACCAGGTGGCCTTGCTTTTGATTTATGATTTAAGCTTGTTTGATCTGGTTATTTCTTAGCATGGTTGTTTTGTGCATGCTTGTTTCTCCTTTCTTCACTTATCATAGGGCATGTGTTGAGTCATGCATGCCTATGGGTTAATATTCTATATATATATATATATATATATATATATATATATATATATATATATATATATATATATATATATTGTTTTAGTGGTCTACCTTTCCTTGGGTAGTGAAGTGTTGTTGGCAGATGTTTTGACATCTAGTTTTAGTCTTCTTATTTTACCTGTATCATGGAACCTTCCTCACTTAGCTTAGATTATGTTCGTTTTTCATGGTTGTGTTCTTTGCTTTATTTTTCTCTGTAAGGAGGTGCCTCAGTTTAATAACCCTTTCAGTATCAAAGTGTTTTGTGTACATCTCTCTTCCTTGGTGTCGGATGGAGTGTAGGTCATTCGAATGATGTTCCCTCTTGCCTACACATTATCCTAGCATAATGAGTCTCAAGGAATGAGATTAGGGTTTTGAAGCACACACCACCTTGGTTTCTAAAGGATGGTGAATGATTTTATATTTTATGCTTATGTTGTTTATGTTGATTAGAGCGCTAACCTTTGGCCTATGATGTATTTTTTTATTGATATTATCATGTGAGCCTCCTTATGGCTTGTGATTTGTTTGGTGTTCACCGCCTTATGCATTGGATTGCAATTTAAATAAATACTTGGGTTGTTTCCTAAGGTTCAATTTATGTTTATGCACTTGGATTATTTTATTTTTATCTTTGGCTCAAGTTTAAGTGTTGGCCAATGCTTTAGGTAAGCTTTGGTTTTTACTTTGAGTGTTGACCTTATTAAGTTGCTTTGTACACTTGCTTTTGGTTTTATTCATGCTTGATTTCTTTGGGTTTTAAACAAGCACTTGAATGTTAATTTTAGAGTATCTTGGTTAGTGCAATATTTGTTTAATTGTATTCTAAAAAGATACTTGTTATTATATTGTTGTATAAAAGAAATTACTTTAAATTGCTTATACCAATTAATGAAAGAGAACTATGGTTGTTTGATTCTTGAGACTTGTGATAGTAAAGGAATCATTTTAAGAGAAGTATGGGATTCTCTTTGTCTAAATGCTTTATGTGATGAAAGGAAAGCTTCTACCTTGATTCTTGAGACTGGTGATAGTTAAAGAAATCATTGTAAGAGAAGTAGGATTCTCTTCCTGTAGTTTGCTTATGTTATGATGCATGGTTGCTTGCATTTTTTATTATGGCATGTTGTAAGTTGCATTGCATGAAGATTTGTTTTGGTCCCTAAGTATACGTCATAAAGACTATGGTGGTTTTTCCCATCGTGAAGAGGCTTGCTGACTTGCGGTTGGATCAAGGAACTTTGATATGGATTCATAGAGCTTGAAGGTTTACATGTTGTGGAAATTAAATATTTTGTAATGTTTCAGTTAATCATTAAGCTTGTATATTGACTATTGTACAACTAAAAGAATATTTTATTTAATGTCAACTTGGAGTTGAAATTTTTGAGTAATCTCTTGAGATAGTTATTAATGTGTTCTATTAACTATTTGAAAATGCATGTTTATGATAGAGATATAGGTTATCTTGCTAATGCATAAATGTTGATGGAAAGAATTTGAGATTCAAGTTTTGATAAGTGCATAGTTTGGTTTATGGTTAAGAGGAATCTATTTTTGTGCATTTCATTTGAGATTATTTATGTAACATGTCTGTGTGCTTAGTGTTATGTTATCAAGGCTCTGATTAAATACATAATGCAAAGGCTAAAGATAGCCTTAGATAACCACAACCTAGAAAGTAGCTAACAATACGCTAAATGAGTCTAACAATTAACAATAATATACTAACCTACTAATAATGTAATAACAACTATAACATACGCTAACATCCCCCCATTATAACATTTATTTTGGTAATAATATAACTACTAGCTACACTATCATCCCCCCATACAACAATATTTGGGTAAAGTATATAACTGCCCCAATACAATGAAAGAAGAAGAAGAGAAATGAAATAATGGTGGCTCATGCTTTGTCTTCGGCTCTGGCTCTAGCTCATGGCTTTGGCTCTAAGCATACCTCTGGAATTGTACCTTTGGGTCTATCTCGGGATCTGCCTATGAATCTGCCTCTGGATCATTGCCTCTGGATCTGCCTGTAGATCTGCCTCTGGAACTTTGTCTTTGGGTCTATCTTTAGGTTTGTCTCTGGGTCATTATCTCTGGGACTGCCACTCGGTCTATCATTGGATTTTCCTTGGGGTCTACCATAGGTTTTACCTTTTTGGTAGAAGCCATACAACATTTCTTTCATCATGGTCCATTGTGTGAGATCTGTCCATCCACAATCAATATGAACCTTGTTGGTCATTTTCACTTTGTACCAACATCTTGAAGAAGAGTGATTCGTACATCCACAAGAATCACAAGGATGTAATCTCCAACACTTAGCTGCAACATGTCCTTCCTTTCCACAGTGACTACAACAATGCTTTTTAGGAGATGTAGGAGATTTAGGATTTACAAACACGGTATTACTGGTACTTGCTTGTCCAGTATAGCCAAGGCCTTCATTATTTGCCCTGACATTTAGCATTATTGGATTTTAATGCCTTGTTCCTGTTTACCTAATCTCTCACCATTGAATCTCATTTTATTCATCATTTTGGAACCAAATCCTTTGGTGTGTTTTTCAAAACACCCAATTTTATCATCTTCATCAATGCTTTTAACAATATTGCATTTGTCGCTATTGATGAGATTATGGAGCTCTTTTTGAGAAGGTTCAGTTTTTAAGTCACTAGTGTCACCAACAAAATCTGCTACTAAAATGAGATCACCTATGCTACAACTGATATCTACCATAGAAGATATGAGGTTGCCTGTATCACAACAAGCATGTGCCACAATGGGCTGAAGGTCACTCATGTCACAACAAGCATCGACCATTTTTACCTTTGTTTCCTCACCAAAGTCCTTGTAGATTTTACGTTGGGCCATATCAAGAGTAATCAATGATATGTAGACTGCCCTTATGACTCCTATAGGGATTTGAACACCATTTTTTTGAAGGTCTTCAGAATCTTCAAAATCTCTGAGAATGGATTTTACACCACTGCGTAGTGTAGAAAATTTTTCATCCTCATAAAAATCCATCCCTTCCATATCTGGTGGAAAGTAAGGACCTTTAACTGATTCAACAACATCAGTTTGTTTAGGGGCTTGCTTTTTCTTTGATCTACCCATTTTTAAGGTGTCGATCACTGTCGAAAATGCACCGTTTACAATGAATTTTGCAAAAAATAATTTGACTAAGGTGTCGGTCACTGCCAAAAATGCACCCTTATAAGTCTTTCCCCCTTGGTTTTACAAAAATTATATCTCCCCTATACGGGGTTCCATTTTGGTGGGATTGGAACCCATGACCTCCCAACAACAAGTACCTTAGCGCCTGGCTTGCAACCAGCCGAGCTACAACCGCCCATGGAATGTGTGGGATTTTATCTCCTATTTAGAGGTTGTGTGGGCCCGATTTGCCATCAACGAGCGACGGCACCGCTCCTTGTCCACTTGGGCGATGCTTTCACTATCTCCTCCTCTGTTGGGCGACACTCACACGACTTGATTGGTTGTTGCCAAATGAAAAATATGGCCTCCTGTGCACCGTTGATGGCTTCTCATCGATGGCGTTCGGTTCCTCCACATCATGCATCAGTAAGAAATCCTCCCCAATAGGTTTTGTTGTAGATCAATGCAGCAAGCAGTTAAGGTCTACAATTTGTATTATAGAATGTTATCTCTGCCTGCAATCGTCGTCAATCTTCGCCTGATCGGTAAGACAACGATTGTTTTTCTTCACCGTGAAGCAAGTTGCTTTTTCATACTTGCACAGTGGCTGGCATCTGTGGTAGCTACAAATTCCACCGTTGCACAGGGTTCAATGTGAAGCAACCAATGGTGACTTATCCTTAATGTGTCATGATGTTTTTTTTTTAACAGAGTGGTTGCAAATCATTTTTACTCCATTTCAAACGCAATATCTCTCGTTGTGGTCGTCTCCAACTGTAATCAGCTTCTGAGCGCAATGGCGCCAGCACTTGTGATTCGTCCTGCTACGAGATCAAATAGAAACACCATATAACACCATTTGCAATAGGTGCAGGCAAGTAGGAAAATCACTTATGCCTGTTACTATAGCAAATCTATGAGCCCAAAACTTCCACGATGGTGAGTTGAATTGGACGATGAAACCTTAGAAAGAAAATGAAAAAATTTCATGTTTTTTGTGTGATGCAATGTTCGTTGGGGAAGCGCATAGATACCAACTGTTGTCCCTTGAAGCTGCGCATAGAAGCCGATCGTCGGATCGAAACACCTTTCTAGGGAATCTTTCCCAAGTTGGATCTTAGTCGTTTCTCAGGCTACGGATGATCCGAGAGAGCAATATGCTCTAATACCATATTATAAAACCTAGTCAATAATATTATATTAATCAAGGATCTTATTAAATACATAATGCAAAGGCTAAAGATAGACTTAGATAACCACAACCTAGAAAGTAGCTAACAATACACTAAATGAGTCTAACAATTAACAATAATATACTAACCTACTAATAATGTAATAACAACTATAACATACGCTAACACTACTATGGTAAATTGTGTTGTTATGTTATCTATCCTTGGGGTAGGTAGAATTTCCTCTTGTACCATGGAACCCAATATTGAAAAGAAATTCATAAATGCAATAGCCAAGTAGATGTGAGTCCTATAAGGAGTTACAATAATGCAATAGCTAGGATCTCATAAACCTAGAAGGAGTTATGTGTATACAATAGCTAGTGTACTTGTGAGTAGTTACACCTTGAATGAGTAGGATCGGGTGTGTGGGAAAGTCTATTCACAAGATAACATTGGTGATTCCTTGATTGTGTAGGATTAGGATATCATGTTAGTTATCATCAAAGTGGCAATTATCGTAGTTATCCGATGGAGGTATGGTAACTAGGCACCAAGGGTCTACGTTGAATAACCTACCTAGGTCGAGCTAGATTCAGGTTAGGTAATTGCTGTCCCCTTTAAGTGTTATGGGCCTTAAAGGGTAATCCCTATGTCATGGTCACACGGTCCTATATAGAGGAGGGTTTAGGAAAGGTGTGGGGACCACTTATGGTGTCCTTATAAATATGTAGGTTTAGTAAGGTGAACCCCAAAAGTTACAAGAGTTGGCCTCTCCTATCCATAAAGTGTCATCGATAGCTACTTGGAACTCAAATGTGGTGAAGCCTTGTATGTTGAAATAATTATAGTAAGTGTGTCTCCCTTGAGAGCCTTTTTTTTGTAAGTGCTCTTAAAAAAAATGGATTGGTAGTTTTGGGTTGTTACAGTTGGTATCAGAGCTCTAGGTCATAGGGCTAGAAGTTTTAATGGAGTGTGTTAGGGTTGAGCCTTGACTTGATGTGTCACTCTAAGTTTGACACCTTGCATGAAGGCAAGAGTAATTCTAAAACTTTATTAATCGAGTAATGATAATGTGTGTTAGTTCATAAATTAATATGAAGCTAACAGTATGTAAGTACAATTATGGAAAATTGTAGTTTATCCAACTCTTTTTTTATGAATAGGAAATGGCACCTATTCAAAAAAGAAATTTTGTCAAAGAAAACCAAATTAGTTGCACAAGGAGGAAGTGCAATGCCAAAGTTTGGGTAAGTCAGGGGTCTTGGTAATAAAACTTGAAAGTTAACCACTCCAAACAAAATGCTTGAGATAGGAGACAACCCCGATCAAAATATCGGAGGGATAGGAGGGTTTGAGAGAAGAACATAATATGTCTCCTTCATAGTTACGTTGCTTCAAGAACATTTGGAGTAGAAGTAGAAAATGATTGATACTCTAGTTAGTAGAGGGATCAATACTAGAGATGAGGTGGATAGACAAGAAGCAAATCCTATTTGAGGAAGCCAAGAGAGTAGAGCCTATATTGAGGATGAGTTATAAAAAGACCTTAAGAATATTAAGGTAACAAAATTTAATGGGAAAAGAGGTGATACAACTGAGTCAGGGCTAAAGGAATTAGAGACCTTATTTTCCATGAAGAATTACTCTTCTGAGACTCAGACTACGTGGGCTACCCTTCATATTTTGTATGCAGCCCTAGAATGGTGGGACATATTTAGTTCAGGTAAGAAAATCCAAGCTGCAAATATTAAAAGGGATAAGTTTGTAGAGGCTTTTAAGGAGAGGTTTCTTACTAAACAATTTTATGTTGAGAAATTTGAAGAATTTTCTATTCTTCAAGGAACATTCTCTATAGAGTTGTATTTCCAAAGATATGTGAAACTTTTGAAGTATGTTCCTGAGTATGAGAATAACAAACGTCTTAAAGTGCATAGTTTTATTCTAGGGTTGGACCCTAAAATAAGAATAGTAATTGATCTGCTTAAGCAAAAATATATACAAAGGGGATTATAACCTGGCTAGGCAAGAAGAAGCTAATCTTCAAACCAAAAAGATGTTCTTTAATTATTTAGGAGCAACAAGCACTGAAAAGCAAGAACTAAGGAAAATAAATACTGAAGGATTCATGAAATGGGAGAAGGATCAAAATAAGAGGACCAATGGTAATCCTAAGTTCAACAATAGGAAAAATGGAAGCAAGAATAAATTCCAAAAGGATAGTTTTAATCCTAATCCTCCAAAGTAGAATGAATTAACATGAAACAAAGAGGTAGGGAAAAAGAAACAAGAAAGAGCCCAAGCACCTAGGATAGGATGCTACATCTGCAAGGACCCTCAATATGCTAAAAAGTACCCTTAGAGAGCAGAGTCTAGTCATCAAGCAGAGGAGTCATCACACCAAATTTATGTTGCTACTAGAAATCAAGACTTAGATGGACAAGCAATGCCAATGTTGCTAAATGGTAAGCTCTTTGATAAAAATGTAAAAGTTTTAATAGATAGTGGATCTATAGATAGTTTTATTTCCACTAGTATTATCTAGGATATGTTAGAAAGACCTAGATATTTGGCATAAGGGTGGAAAGTTGAGTGTGGTTTTGTATAAACCTACTCATTGGATCAATTCTTGCCTACGATTGAGATAACTCTATCCAAATGGTCCACTATATGGTACTTGTATGTTGCACCCCTTCATGATTTTGACATCATCCTAGGAATAGATTGGTTGAAGGCTCATGGATCCTTAATCAAATTTCAAGATAGGTGGATGGATTTCACCAACAATAACAAAGGAGGGTAATAGTTCAAAGTAGACAAGGTTCTTTTTAACCCCACTTGCTTTCAGCTATGCAGTTAAAGAAAGCCATGAAAAGAGGTAGTATGCCCTACATAGTGAATATCAAGGGTAATATTTTGAGAGAAAGGGGATGAAGAGGTTTTTAAGAAGCATTAAATTCTTCATGAGTTTTGAGATGTATTCCTTAAAGACCTTCTAGGGTTACCTCCTAAAAGGAAATTTGATTTCACTACTAAATTAATTCCTGGAGCTAAACCCATTTTCAAGACACCTTACAGGATGACTCCAATCGAGATGCAAGAGCTAAAGGTATAAATACAAGACTTATTGGATAAAGGTCTAATTAAAACAAGTGTGTCACCTTGGGGTGCTCAAATATATTTATGAAAAAAGGATGTATCCTTGAGGTTATGCATAGATCACAAAATATTGAACAAGGTTACCATTTAAAATAGGTATCCTATACCTTAGATAGAGGATCTATTTGATTAATTAAGAGGAGCCACCATATTTTTAAAAATAGATCTAAGGTCAGGGTATCATCAATTGAGGATTCAATAAGATGATACCCTAAAGATGTCCTTTAAGACTAGATATTGGCACTATAAGTTCACAGTGCTACCATTTGGACTAACAAATGCAACAGCAGCTTTCATGAATCTGATGAATAACATGTTCAGAATGTTAGAGTAATATTCCATTCTTTGGGATATTTACCCTTTTACTCCACTAGGTAAAATAGTAGTATTCTACATTATACTAGCTAGATTATTACAATTACTTTTTACCATTTACCATGTATATATTTATTGTTTCAAATATCTAATGGTTACCTAGGTTAATACTTAAATATCTTAGGTTAGTTGGTTAGGTTTAGCGTTATCTTCTCATAGCGCGTTTGTTAGAAATTAGCTAGGGGAATATTATTTTACATTTATTCTAAAGCCTATTTTGTAACATATTTAATCTAAGTGGAACCTATGCTCCAACATAATGTTCAAATTTATTTTATTCAATTATTTTGGACCTCTTGTTTACATTGGTATCAGAGCCATTTTTTTGCCCGCCCAAAGGATTAGCTGGTGTCATTTGGTAGCAACCACCTCGACAGGTGAGCTAGATGGCGGGAGCAACCGTAGGCCCACTTTTGGCCAGGTCAAATTGACTTGCCAGGGACTAGCCTACCGTGGGGTCGATCGGTCACGCCCGATCACCACAGCGATTGGCATCTACCGACCCCCCACAGTGCTTTCGACCTTCACGATCGAAGCCTTCTAGGCCCGTGATCCCATGGCCATCACTGGCTAAATAGGACCAAGGCCCCCATAGACCAGCCAGCGAGATCTTTAGGAGGTCAGGCACACCCTCTTGATCCCACATGGATGTGGCCCACAAGCTGAGTGATCGGGTCCCTGCAGACCATCCAAAGGGATCGTGAGGAGGTAAATAGCGCCCTCCCGATCCCACATGGTTGTGGCCTATAGGCTGAGCCTAGATGGTAGGAGCACCCTCTAGGCAAGTTGATCTATATCAACGACCCCACTAGACATAGAAATGGTGACCTACTACATGGTGACACATGGCACTGTCACTGGATCGATGAGCTGACTAGATCTAACTGGTGGACACGTGGCACTACCACTGGATGGATGAGCTGACTGGGATGGATGAGTTGGCTGGGATGGATGAGTTGAATGGATTTGACTGGGCATTGAAGGGTGATTGGGTAAAATTTTATTGGGACACATGGCAGTGATGAACTCTACCATGTGGATCCCGACTGGGTTACCTCCATCGGCAAAACAAGGGCAAAATTGACTGCCCGCAGGCAGTCAAGAAATTATTGGGCATCTCGACCTTATAAATAAGCGAACATCCATCTGCAGGACAGATGTGGGATAATTAGTCCCAAGCCTTTTCTAAGGCTTTCGCTTTTTCGCTAAGAAGCGAAAACTGCCTTCACTACGAAGGTCGCCTCCCTCAACTCTCGTCGGGCTTGCTAGCCCGACAAACAAGGGGAGCTAGCAATAACGCTCCCTATAGGAGGTCAGGAGTTCGACTCCTGTCGGGGCTACCCTCACACTCAAATTTTTTTGACCGCGCAACATTTGATTTCAAAAATTTAAAAAAAAAGGTACAATTTTTTGTTCTAAGGTTTTAATTAATATTTTATATATATTTTTTATTATAACTTAGAATTTTTTGAAGGAAATTGATTAATTTATTCTTCGATTGATTTGTCTTAGTTTTCTTGGATGATATTTTGATTTATTCTTATTCTAAAGAGAAACATGATTAGCATCTTAGGATGGTGTTATAATTTCTAAGAAAAAATCATTTGTATGGTAAATTGTCCAAGTACGAATTTTATACTTTGCAAGTTCAGTATTTGGGACAGATTATCTCAGTAGAAGGAATTTTTGTGGACCCAAAGAAGATTGATTCTATTTTAAATTGGCCTCCACCTACAAATGTGACTGAAGTCAGGAGTTTCATGGGACTCATAGGCTATTATAGATGTTTTTTCCGAGATTACTCTCAAATTGCCTATTCAATTACAAATCTTCAAAGGAAGGGAAAGGATTTCAAATGGACGGATAGGTGTGAGACCGCATTTGATGCTCTAAAAAATAAATTGACAACACCAATCCTCAAGATTCCATATCCTCTTGAAAAATTTATCATGTGTATAAATGATTCTTTAGAAAGTTTGGATGGAGTTTTATCTCAAGAAGAAGCCACAATGGTCTATGAGTCTAGAAAACTCAAGAAGCATGAGGTAAACTATACCACTCACAAATTGTGATTAGTAGTGGTTGTGCATGCCCTGAAGGCTTGGAGGCATTACCTATTGAGTGGGCCATTAGAGCTAAGAATAGACCATCAATGTTTGAGGTATATTTTTACCCAACCTATGTTAAATGCAAGACAAAGAAGATGGGTAGAATTCTTAGCAGAATATGACTTTGGTATTAAGTATGTCAAATGGAAATAAAATAAGGTTGTTAATGCCTTGAGTAGGAGAAGGTATATAATTGCCCTAACCTAGAGTCATATTGATTTGATGGGTAAGGTTAAGGAAATACAATTGTAGGACCCACATTGCATGGAAATGCAGGATAAAGCATAAGGAAATCCTAAAAATAGTAAGTATTTCAACCTAAAAGATGAGCTTTTATGCTTCAAATATCGTGTAGTTATACCCAAATCAAGTGACTTAAGAATAATGATTATGCAAGAGGTACATAATTCTCCCTACTTTGCTCATCCAAGAGGATAAAAAATGAGAGAATATGAAAAAGATCTTTTATTGGCTTGAGATGAAGTAAGATATCACTTAACTTATTGCAAGATGTTTAGAATGCTAGAAGGTGAAGGTAGAACATCATCACCAACTAGAAATTTTTACCCACATGAGATACCTATGCAAAAATGATAGATAATCTCTATGTACTTTATTGTGGGATTAGCAAAGAATAGGTTGTAGCACGATGTTATCGTGATAGTGGTTGACAAGTTGACCAAGGTTACACACTTCATACCAAGGAACATCAAGTATGATGCACCAATGGTGGTAAATAATTTTACCAAAGAAAGTTTTAAGTTACATGGATTTTTGAAGGTGATCATATCAAATAGGGATTCTAGGTTCACATCTGAATTTTGGCAAGCTCTTCACCATGTAGTAGGCACTAAGCTAAATATTAGTTTTGCATATCATCCTAAAATAGATGGTCATACTAAGAGGGTCAACCAAATTTTGGAAGACATGTTATACATGTATTGCATGGACTAAAAGTCTAAGTGGCAGGATGTTTTGTATCTTGTTGAATTTTCATGCAACAATGGGTACCAAGAATCATTGAGGATGTTCCCATTTGAAGCCTTATATGGCAGAAGATGTTGAACACCTCTATCATAGGATAATTTGAAGGATCAAGGGATGGTAGGATTGGATATTTTTTGAGATATGACGAATAGCTTAAGGTAATTTGGCTTAGACTTAAGGAAGTGGTCGATCGTCAAAAGAGCTATGCTAATTTAAAAATATCACCAACAGAATTCTTTGTGGGGGATAGAGTATTCTTGAGATTAAAACCCATGAAAAGTGTCATCAAGTCAACTAAGTTGGATCCTCGCTATGTTGGGACCTTTGAGATCATTGATAAGATCAGCTCATTAGCCTACAGGCTCGCTTTGTTGTCCAACCTATCAAAGATCCATGATACTTTGTGCATATCCTTGCTTAGGATGTATGTTGCTAATCCTACTCATGTGTGGAATACTTCTAACTTGTAGATGATAGACTCTATAGCCATTGAGGTGTGACCAGTTAAGATTATGGGATTCCATTCTAAGAGGTTGATAAAATGAACCCTAGATCAATGTAATGTCCAGTGGGACTAGTATTATAAGAATTATACTATATGGGAAAATGCTAAAATTATGAGACAACAATATCCATATATTTTTGAATAAATCATGTATGCTACTTTTGCAGGAAACATAGAGGACTATGTTTAGTCCAAGGGGGTAGTATGTAACACCCCTATTTGGACATAACTCTTTATGTGCTTTGAACTATGTATTAATGTGAAGGTTTAATGACATAGTCTCTTTTATCTATATATGATGGAATGTTTCATTCTTGTGGAATATTGTACAGCTAATGTATTTGTGGGTGCAGGACCAAGTGCTCTCCTTGGTGGGACCATATGGGCAACCACTTACAAGAGAGAGATACTTAGAGAAATGATGATGATGATTGGTTCATCAACAAATCGAGGTAACATGGATAATTACCCTTCATGTATATGCATATCATGTTTTCTTAATTTTATACTTTGCATCATTTGACCAAGAAGTTGCTTGCAATGATTCTCCTTAAAGTAGGTCAATGATAGCTTTGTCTATCTTAAAAGAGGTCGTTAACTTAAGGATAAAACAATGGTGTGAAACATGGTGAGAGTGTATTTATGCTTGTTGTGGCATGTTAATTAATGGGTTGGATTATACCTTAGATTCAGGAAGTATTTATTATTAATCTTGGAGTTATAGAAATAAATCTAAGTTTGGCCTTGAATATTAGAATTAAGGGTTGAATTTTTATGTTTGGATTATTATTTTTTTGGTAGGTAAAAAAATATTTATTGACTATTCGGGTTGAAGGGTCCCGCCCGTGTTACATTGGGCATAGTCAGTGCTAATAGTACACAATTAAAATATTCAAAAAATTACATTCTGGGAGTCCATCACCCTACAAACTAGACAAACCGTAAACAAAAATAGCAAAAATAGAACCAAACTGAAGCCATTACAAACAAAGGTAGTCCAACTGCCTGTTGTCACCTTCCCACTTCTACTGGGATTTTGCTTGACCTTCCTCCTTAGCAATATCTTTTTGATCAGGGGTGAGGAGGACCTTGAGTGCAGCAGGGATCTCATGGATTTCACTGACACTGAAGGGGAAAGAGCCCACCTTCCATTTAGCCCTATCGCATTCCAAGAGATAACTTTAATTTAGAACTTTTGGAGGGTTTTTTACCCCCTTTGCCTTGCTATGCGGGGGGTTTGGATCTCTTAGTTTCTTCCCTATTGGCCATCCCTAATTCTTGGAATAGGGTTATTTGGGTGTCATTGGCTATATCTTCAGTTGTGTCTTTGTTTCTCAGGTCAACGCCCGAGGGCCTACCCTTTTTCCTATCACCTCCCGCATCAATCTAGGATTTTTTTAAACTCCGAGTTTGTTTTGGACTCCATGGTTTTGGGGATTCTTGGGAGGAATCCTCACTATCAACCTTGGCATCAAGGTATTTATATGGGGAGAGGGGAGACCCAGTTTTGTTGGGTGGGAAAAATTTTGGTAGGGGTTTGGGAGACTGTGGGGGTTTGGAGGGAGAGATCTAGGATTCGAGACCAATATCGGGTGGGGAATAAGGGCACGGGAGAGGAGGTGGAAGAGGGGTTTTTTTGGGGAGGTTAGCCTTGGGGTAGGGTTGATTGATTGGATTTGGGATAGGTATTTCCTCACGTGGGAGCTCCTCATCATATATTTTGGTTTAAGAACATAATTTTTTAGTAAATTGAACTTGTTAGAGATTGTGAGCAAACTACTTGCCTTATGCATATCTCCGCCTGGAGAAGGTAGGGTCTGTTTCTTGCCCTTGTGGTTCTAGCTTTGTCCTGTTTTGGATTTCATATTTTAATTTTCTTTGTGGACTAGGTGGGTTGAAGTCTAGGAATCAATCTGCGCGCTTTTGTAATTAGGGCATTGGGATGAAATATGCCCCTGTAATTGGCATTTGGAGAAGAATACAGGTTTATTTTTGTACTCCAACGGCTGGCTCTGATGATAAGATCCATAAATTAGGTTAACATGGTTTGGGAGTTGAGTTTCTAGGTTGACTTGACGCATATGTGGGCCTGCATCAGATGATTCTGGGTGCGAGTTGTTGGATCAATGGTAACTAGTTTCCCGATTGCTCGGGCTGTCCCCTAGAGTGCATCTTCATGAAATAAATGTGAGGGTAAATTTGGGAGTCGGACCCAAATGGGAGCATAATTTATGCTCTATAATTTTGGGTTGAATTCTACTCCCCACTTGCGGAGGAAGATACTTCTTCTTCCAAAGAACCATGGGCCCCTGATAAAATGTGATCTGCATCTTCCTGTGTATTAAGGAAAATCATGAAGAACCCTCTGGACATTTCCAACAGTTCTAGGCATCCTCTAATTCTCCACTTGATCACCACCTAGTGCGAGAGTGAATTCATATCAGGTCTTCCTCCAACAAATTTCCCTACCAGGGAAAATGAATCGAGGGTAGCATAGTCCTCCATAACTTTCTCTGGATAGAATACATCGTAACCCTAGGTTATGAAGGTGTTTAATGCCACATGCGAGGGTTTAGGTTTCCCTTGGAGTGCTTCAATGAAAGAGACCTAACTGGTCCTCTTGTCGCCTAATTCAATTTTATTTGGTGGGTCTTTTCCTTGTGATATCCATTCTTGTCCTCTATCATACCTACAGAGGTTTTACTTATTGTTTTGCTCCTTGTCTTGTGGCCATTGGAGTCACCATGCACTCATGAGCCACTTACTAGGCTCTTACTCCTGCCTCTCTACTTCCTTCCTGCTGTAAAATCAAAATTTAAATGTTTGCTCGCCATCAAATGGGTTTCATTCATGATGTTTGGATTATTTTTAAAATAACAACTAGCTCTTGCTTTATTAAACTTAATTAATTATCCACCTTGCTACGTAAGAGAGTGGTTCTTGATTGAGAATCAAGGTGGTACTTGGGTTTTAAGAAGAATGTGTCCTTGAGAAATTATTTTAAATACCCCATGCACCAAGGCATGTTGATTTCTCCTTGCTCTATAAGATGGTGGATGGGGAGGCAAAGTTGTTGTTGGTTGGTGGATCCAAGGGAAGGAGTGGAGGACTATTCAGATAGCAAGGTGCAGATCAAAATGAGCATTGTGCAAATCCAAATAGAACTAGAAAGGAACTCTAACCAAATGGCATTGTTTTTGCTTTATGATGTAATCTTGTTTGATCTAGTTATTGCTTAGCATGGTTGTTTTATGTGTGCTTGATTTTCCTTTATTTGCTTACTATAGGGTGTGTTTTGAGTTGTGCATGCCTATGGGTTAATCTTCTATGTATATGTTGTTTTGGTGGTCTACCTTTTCCTAGGTAGTGAAGTGTTGCTAGCAGATGTTTTGACATATAGTTTTAATCTCCTTTTGCTTGTATCTTGGAACCTTCCTCGCTTAGCTTAGATTATGTTCATTGTTCATGGTTGTGTTCTTTGCTTTGTTTTTCTCTATAAGAAGGTGCCTCAGTTTAAGAGCCCTTTCAGTATCAAAGTGGTTTGTAAGCATCCCTCTTCCCTAGTGTTAGATGGAGTACAAGTTAGTCGAATGATGTTACCTCTTGCCTACACATCACCCTAGCACAATGAGTCTCAAGGAAGTAGATTAGAATTTCGAAGCACATGCCACCTTGGTTTTTGCTCAATGGTGAATAATTTTATATTGTATGCTTGTGTTGTTTATGTTGATTAAATAGAGCGCTAGCCTTTGTCTTGTGATGTGTTTTTTGATTGATTTTATCATGCAAGCCTCCTTATGGATTGTGATTTGTTTGACGTTCACCATCTTATGTGTTGGATTGCGGTTTAAATCAATACTCGGGCTCTTGCCTAAGGTTTAATTTATGTTTATGCACTCAACTTCTTTTATTTTGATCTTTGGCTCAAGTTTAAGTGTTGGCCAATGCTTTAGGTAAGCCTTGGTTTTTATGTTGAGTGTTGACCTTGTTAAGTTGCTTTGTGTGCTTGCTTTTGGTTTTATTCATGCTTGGTTTCTTTGGGTTTTAAACAAGCACTTGAATGTTAATTTTAGAGTATCTTGGTTAGTGCAATATTTGTTTAATTGTATGCTAGAAAGATACTTGTTATTATATTGTTGTATAAGGGAAATTACTTTAAATTGCTTATACCAATTAATGAAAGAGAACTATGGTTGTTTGATTCTTGAGACTTGTGATAGTAAAGGAATAATTTTAAGAGAAGTATGGGATTCTCTTTGTCTAAATGTTTTATGTGGTGAAAGGAAAGCTTCTACCTTGAATCTTGAGACTGATGATAGTTAAAGAAATCATTGTAATAGAAGTAGGACTCTTTCTGTAGTTTTCTAATGTTATGATGCATGGTTGCTTACATTTTTTATTATGGCATGTTGTAAGTTGCATTGCATGAAGAGTTTTTTTTATCCCTAAGTATACTTGATAAATATTATGGTGGTTTTCCCCATCGCAAAGAGGTTTGTTGACTTGTAGTTGGATCAAAGAATTTGGATATGGCTTCATAGAGATTGAAGGTTTAAATGTTGTGGAAATTAAAGATTTTGTAATATTTTAGTTAATAATTAAGCTTGTTGACTATTGTACAACTAAAATATTATGTTGTTTAATGTCAACTTGGAGTTGCACTTTCTAAGTAATCTCTTGAGATAGTTATTAATGTGTTCTATTAACTATTTGAAAATGCATGTTTATGATAGAGATATAGGTTATATTGCTAATGCATAAATGTTGATGGAAAGAATTTGAGATTCAAGTTTTGATAAGTGCATAGTTTGGTTTATGGTTAAGAGGAATCTATTTTTGTGCATTTCATTTGAGATGAATTATGTAACATGTTTTTATGCTTAGTGCTATGTTTAGCTGCTATGGTAAATGATGTTGTTATGTTATCTATCCTTAGGGTGGGTAGAATTTCCTCTTGTAAACCATGGAATCCAATCTTGGAAGGAGTTGCATGAATATAATAGTCAAGTAGATGTGATTCGTAGGAGTTGTGAGAATGCAATAGCTAATATCTCATGAATTTGGAAGGAGTTGTGTGTATACAATAGCTAGGATACTTGTGAGTAGTCGCACCTTGAATGAGAAGGATCTGGTGTAAGGGAAAATCTATTTACAAGATAACAATGGTGATTCCTTAATCCTATAGGATTAGGAGATCATGGTAGTTGTCATCAAAGTGAAAATAACCTTAGTTAACCCATGGAGGCATGGTAACTAAGCACCAAGGCTCTACATAAAATAACTTACCTAAGAGGAGCTAGAGTCAGGTTAGGGAATTGGTGTCCCCCTTTAAGTGTTATGGGTCTTAAAGGGTAATCCCTATGTCATGGTCACATTGTCCTATACTGAGGAGGGTGTATGAAATGTGGGGTAACCACTTATGATGTCCTTATAAATGTGCAGGTTTAGTAAGGTGAACCCCAAAAGTTATGGGATTTGGCCTCTCTTATCCACTGAGTTTCATCTATAGTGACTTGGAATTCAAATGTGGGGAAGCCTTGTATGCTAAAATAATTATAGTAAGGGTGTCTCCATTGAGAGCCTTTGTTTTGTAAGTGCTCTTTAAAAAAAATAGGTTTGTAGTTTTGGGTTATTACACATGTAGATATGAGTCCTAGAAGGAGTTGCAAGGATGCAATAACTAGGAACTCATAAACCTAGAAGGATTTGTGAGAATGAAATAGCTAGGAGACCATGAGCCTAGAAGGAGAGTTGTGTGAATACAATAGTCAGGGTACTTATGAATTATCATGCCTTGAATATGTAGGATTAGGTGTGTCCCATCCTCAATCATGTAGGATCAATACATCATGTTAGTTGTCATCGAAGTGACAATGACCTAAATTAACCCATAAAGGTGTGGTAACTAAGCACCAATGTTATACACCAATTAATTTGCCTAGATGGATTTAGTATTATATTAAGGAATAGGCATCCTTTTAAACATGGTCCTATGCCGAGGAGGATATAGGAAATGTGGTAGGACCACTTTCGGCATCCTTTTAAACATGTAGGTTTAGTAAGGTTAACCCCAAAAAATTTATGGGAGTTTGTCATTCCTATCCACTAAGTGCCATCTACAGCAACTTGGAACTCAAATATGGTGAAGCCTTGTATGCTGATAGTAAGGGTGTCTCCCTTAAGAGCCATGTAGTAAGTGCTCTTTTAAAAAAAAAATGGGTTGGTCGTTTTGGGTTGTTACAACATGTATCTTAAAGAAATGTATTTATAGGCTATGGTTAAAAAAATTCTTGTTATATTTTTTAGCAATTATTATTTGATGAATTTAGTTTCATTGATATATTATCTTGTGCTTGTAAATGTTAAGTTTACCTTTTTGTTGAAGGGTGGACCCTTGGGGTGGATAGAATTTCCTTTTTAAACCATAAAGTCCAATCTTGGAAGGAGTTGCATGAATGCAATAACCAGGTAATAATGAGTCTATAAGGAGCTACAAGGATGCAATAGCAAGGACCTTATATACATAGAAGGGTTATGTAGATATAATAGTCAAGGAATTTGTGAATCATCACACCTTGAATGAGTAGGATAGGGTGTATCCTCAATTAGGAGTTAAGGAAATGTTCACATGTCAATAGTGGTGATCCCTTGAACATGTAGGATGAGGCGATCATGTTAGTTATCAATGAAGTGGAAATGACCTTAGTTAGCCCACAGAGGTGTGGTAACTAAGCACCAAGACTCAACACTAGATTAACCTACCTAGATGGATTTAGAGTATGGATAGATAATAATAGTTCCCCTTTAAGTATATGGGTCTTAAAGGATAATCCCTATGCCATGATCACATGGTCCTATGTCACGTAGGGTATGGGAAAGGTGGGAGAACCTCTTTTGGCATCTTTCTAAACATGTAGGTTTAATAAGGTGACCCCCAAGAAACATGGGATTTGACCACTCCTATCCACTAAATATTGTCTACAGTGACTTGGAACTCAAATGTGGTGAAGCCTTGTATGTTGAGATAAAAGAAAGAAGGGTTTCTCCCTTGTTAAAATTTGTTTGTAAGTACTCTTTAAAACAAATGGGTTGGTAGTTTTGGGTTGTTACAGTGAGGCATGTGTTTGAAAGTAAGTTTAAATTCATAATTTGATTAGTCACATTTTAAATTTCTTGATTTGAAGTTATTGCTTTGGATAGATTTCTCATCCTAGAAAGATAGATCCTTTGGTAGTAGGGTCATAATGAACCTAATTGTAAGTGTTATCTATTATTTCCAAGAAGAGATTGAATGTTTAATTAGGTCTTTATTTTTAATAAATAATATTATGTTGATGAACATAAGTAAAAAATTTTATTTGGTCTCTATTTTTAAATAAATATAGTGTTTTGATGAATGATATTTAATGGAATAAAAAATAGAGAATAGTATGATTCCTATCTTGTTAAAGTAGTTTAATAGAATGCTTGGTTCTTCTATATTTTATGAATATGTTGATAGGAAGAAAGTTATGAACTTTTGTTTATGGGTCAATTTGGAAGAGATTCTTGGTTTAGAAGAAATATATATTATAATGATTTCTTGAGACTTGAGTAGGTAGGGAAATCATTATAGAGAGAAGTATGGGATTCTCTCATCAGTTGCCTTTTAAAATGCATTATGCATGTTTGGTTTGCAATTACATAGCGTGTAAAATAAATAGAGAAATGTGGGATCTTCTCTAGTTTATTTCCTTTTAAAATAAGTATTGTGCATGGACGTTTACAAATAAAATTAGCATGTTATATTGCATTGCATAATGAGTTGTCTTGATCCCTAAATGTTCCTAATGTTGGTGGGTAACTCCTTACATAAAGAAGGTCATGAGAGGAAGGTGGTACAAATGCCACTTAGGTGGAATGGTGTTGTTGTATCTAGGATTGAAAAATGATTATGCAAATGAGAATTTGCTCTCTAATTTTTAAAAGGAAAAACCAATATTAGTAGTTTCGTATTATGGAAATAGGTTGCTTTGAGCAATAGCAAAAAGAAAGAAAATAAATATTTGGGATTATATTAGTCATCATGCTTAGTGATTTATTTGTTGCTATAAACATGTGATATTGTGATGAATTGTTAATAATATTTAAGTGGAAATTGATAGCATTATGAATATTTGTTTTGGTGATATGTTGTAATGCTTATTTATGTAATCTCTTTAATAGCCAAATATAGCATGTGGATTATTATAAATGTGTTAGCTTTAGATGAAGCTTATGTTTATTTGAGATGCATATGATTTCATTCTCAGTTGATATGATTCTGTAGTTTAAATATTTTGAGTTTAAAAGAATTTGTTTTTGTTTTGCTTCCCTAGGTAGGAAGACATTTCTTGGGTTGAATCTAGACCTTCTTTTAGGACCTAAGTATAAGTATTTAGCCCAATCCTGGGAGGAGTTGTGGCAATGCAATAACCAGGTAGAGGTGATTCCTAGAAGGAGTTGCAAGAATGTAATAGCTAAGTGCTCACAAGTCTAGGATTTGTGAGAGTGCAATTTCTAGATACTTGTGAAATATTACAGCTTGAATGGTGAGGGTCGGGTGTTCCCATGTCTTGAAAACTATAGGAATCATTCACAATATAATAGTGGTGGTATCTTAAATGCATAGGTTTAGGTGGCCATGTTCATTACTAATTGAGAGGTAGTGACCTTAGTTAACCTATAGAGGCATGGTAATTAAGCACCAATGCTTTACACCTAATTAACCTACCTAGATGGACTAAGGTTAAGGTTAGAGAATAGGCATTCCCATTTAAGTGTTATGGGCCTTAAAGGATAATCCCTACATTATGGTCATATTTTCCTATGTCAATGAGGGTATGGGAAATGTGGGGGAACCACTTTGGCATCCTTCTAAATAATGAGGTTTAGCAAGGTGAACCTCAAAAACCATGGGAGTTGACCACTCCTATCCACTAAGTGTCGTCTGCAGTGACTTTGAACTCAAATATGGTGAAGCCTTGAATGTTGAAGAGAAAAATATTGGGTCTCTTGAGAACCTTACTTGTATAAAAAATTATATATCTCTCTTGGGTTGGTAGTTTTGGGTTGTTACATAAGGAAAATACCCAAGTGGTATACAAGCACATTGAGAGCCTTAGGGATAGATGGAGTACACACATTTTACACAAGACTAAGGACATGAATTATGATTCACAATGGATAAAATATGGCTCTAATGAGTATAGTTAAACCATATACAATATAAGAAGCTCTTTAGTCCAATTCTTTAAAAAATGCCATGAATATTACACTATTGAAAAAGAAGACCTTGGAACTTGTTGATCTTCCACTAGAGAAAAAGTTTTTTAGATGCAAATACATTTTTTAAGTCAAATATAAATCAGGTGGTTTTATTGATAAACATAAGGTATGACTTGTAGCAAAGGGGTATACACAAAAAATAAGGCATAGATTATGAAGAAACAATTGCTCCTACAGCAAAAATAAAATGCACCAAAATAATTTTTGCTCTAATTGTGCAATTTGGATGGAGAATTCACCAAATGGACATGACAAGTGTATTTCTCAATAGGGACTTAAAAGAATCGGTATATATAACTCAGATAGAAGGATTCATCATACCTAGATAGGAAACAAAGGTATGTAAATTGATCAAATCTCCTTACGATATCAAACAAGCTCCACGAGCATGGTATAAAAAAATAGATGAACATTTTCGAAAGCAGTGTTTTAAGAGAAATTCATATGATCCAACTTTGTATCCTAAAGATCAAGGGAAAATTTTATTCATCAACATGTATGTAGATGATTTGGTCATCATAGGAATTTTTTAAATAATGATTCTAGCCACAAAGAAATATTTGAAGAAATATTTTGACATGACATACCTCGGGCTATTGCACGATTATCTAGGATTAGAGATAATGGGGAACCATCATCATATTATTGTCTCACAAAGTATATATGCCAAGAATTTCCTTGATAAGTATCACATGAATGACTATATTTCTATGGTAACTCCCACAAAATTAGGTCTACAACTCTCACATTTTGATTCTTCCCCTCCAGCATATGCAACTCTCTACCACTAGTTAGTTGGAAGGCTCATCTGCCTAGCTTACATGAGACCAAATATCAAATTTGCAATGAGTTTGTTGGAGTTATTACATTATTTGGTACCATGTTAGGACCTTGTAAATAGTTTAGTCTAGGGTGTGTTTAATATTTAATTCTATAGTAAGTTCCAGGAGCAGCATTAGAAAGAGAGGAATATGGAGTGTGGGTAATGGCCATCTAATTGATTTTTGGTCAGATGCTTGGCTAATGGACCAACCGTTGGATTCACTCCCATAATTGGCAATGGCTAAAGACTTTTACAAACATACCTTTGGTTCTAAGGTTGAATATTATATTTAAATTGTAAATCATAGGAAGAAATGGAGAGTTTTGTTCAGTCCTAACTTATCTCTAACTGAAAAAATGGCCCTTAAGAATATCTCATACCTCCTAAAATTCCAAGTCATCAAATCTACTGATGAAGCTGATAATATTTACTAGAAGGTAAAATTTTCAGGAGTATTTTTTGTAAAATTAGCATATTTCCTCCTAGAGGACCCTGGCCCCCCTTGATTCCTGACCAAACTGTTTTGGTGGGACAAGGGTTATGCATAAGGGGTAGTACTAAAAAAGTAATTATAAAATCGGGGCAAATCTAGGTGAATGGTGTATAAACTTCGAGGCAAATTTATCAAAATTTTGTAGAAAATTTATCAAAATATGGTTAATTTTTAAAAAATTTGCATAGAAATTTTCAAAAAATTTAAATGACGACTGGCAGAAGGCAACTGGCAGAAGGCGACTGGCAGAAGGCAACTGGTAGAAGGCGAGTGGTAGAAGGCAAGTGGTAGAAGGCGAGTGGTAGAAGGTGAGTGATAGAAGGTGAGTGACAGAAGGTGACTGGCACAAGGCGATTGGCAAAAGGTAATTGGCATAAGGTGATTGGCATATGGTGACTGGCATAGGGTGACTGGTATATGGTGAATGGTAGATGGCAACTAGTAGATGGTGAGTGGCAAATGGTGAGTGGTAGAATGTGAGTTGCAGATGGCAACTAGAAAATGGTAACTAGCATATGGTAATTGGTATATGGTGTGTGGTAGATGGTGAGTGGTAGATGGTGACTAGCAAATTGCAACTAGTAGATGGCGAGTGGCATAAGGCGATTGGCATATGGTGACTAGCACATGGTTACTGGTAGATGGCAAGTTGCAGATGGTGACTAGTAGATGGCAAGTGGTATATGGCAACTAGCATATGGTGATTGGTAGAAATCTAGTGGTATATGGTGATTGGAATTTTGCGACTGGAAGATGGTGACTAGCATAAGGTAACTGGCATATGGCAACTGGAAAATAACGAGTGGCATATGGCAACTATCAAAGGGTGATCTTCAAATATCATCGATAATAAGTTGCCACATGTCCTCTCCTCTACCATGTGCCATGCATCCATTAACTTCAACCATGCAGACTTCTATAAATAGAAATACATGGTCATTTTTCACCTTTCCCACAGCATTTTCTAGAGCATTTTCAGAGGGTTTTAGCAGTTTTTTCAGACGGTTTTTAGATAATTTACTAGGGCATTTCAGAGCCTTTTCCAAGGCATTTCAAAGCATTTTCTAGGGCATTTCCAAACCTTTTAAATATTATTTTCATTCTTTTTTAGACCGTTTTCAATGTAGAAATGGCTAGCTCTTCCTCTCCTCTACCTTCCAAAGTATCATTCAAGAACTACTATGTCCCCAACATCAAGAATATTTTTATAACTCCTGGGAGATATTCTGAATGGATTGACACCTCTAGAGTTTCTAGAGTAATGAAGATGCCACAGTTGAACATCAATATCCCTCTGTTGCAATGGATAATTAGTTGCTACAACCATGATGTGTCCACTATTCAGATCAAAATGGATAACAAGGAGATTGTTTTTACTGTGAACCCCTTGGATGTGCAGTGACTAACAGGGCTACCATTTTCATATGGTTACCTGGTGAACAACCAATACACCTTGACCGAAGATGATAAATTAATGCTAGCATCCAAATATGTTGTGCATTCAGACAATTTGAAAGGTATGTTTTTAAAATTTAGTTTTATTTATCTTAAATTTTGATGTATTGTAGTTTTCATTCTCTAATAATGTTCTCCCTGTTGTAATTTTTATTTTCTAATAATGTTATCACTTTTTTCAATTAATTCTTCTAGGTCGAAAAGGGGTTTAAACATTTCCAACATTGCAAAAAAAAATCTTTATGCTTGCATTAAATTTTTCTAGGCAAGGCTTATTTTGCAGGGGTGACCTACAAAAATATCATTTTGGGCATTGTCTTTATTGATTCGATGTATTGGTAGTGATAAATATGATTTGTCCATGCACATTTCCAACCGCCTAAAACAGGACCTTCTAAGTGCCCAAAAAAATAAATCTTCATATACAATAACAACCTTCAACTACATTGCACCCAAGTTTGTTGGCTATTGGTATGTTTGAGAATGAAATGCAGGTAAAATTATTTTTTAGAATAATCTCTCTTTACTTTATTTTCAATCAATATTGTTACTTTCTAATTTTCTTTTAAAAATAGAGAAGAGTAGCTCAATCTTTCAATAAAAGGAATGTCACCATTAGGATTCAAGAAGCATCTACCAATTTTGACAAGTAGTCGCAATCATCACCAGTAACTCCCACCGCTAAATGTAGGAGGTCTCCTATTCATCAACATACATGTATGGCTCCTATTACTTCTGGACATGCATCTGCTATAATCGACGTTGAAGAAATAACCTCCAGCTCACAAGGTAATCTTATTATTCAAAAGTACTATTTTAAATAATGTATTTTAACGATTTAAAGTTATATTTAGTTTAAGAAAATATTTTAAATGTTGCATAATCAATGACAATGGCTACAAAGTATGAGTCTGGTATGTTTAGTTAAAATTAATCTCTTTTAATGGTATTATTTTTTACACTAGTTTTAATTAATATTTTTATGTGAAATTTTACATATGCACCAGCTAGATTTAAAAGATTGATAAAATAGATGCCTCCACTGGTTGCACAACCGCAAATGCAGCAACAACAAGTGCCACTGCAATTCCATCCATAGTAAGTCCATCCAACTACATAGAAGGTACCATCAGTGAGGAACTAATCTTACATGTGTGGGAAATAGTTCCTCATACCACCACCTTTGAGAACCAAAATTCAAGCTGAGATACACATTGTGTCTCAGTCTAATGTTTCAGCATTCCCAAATTTAACCCTTAAGAATTTATCTATAGAGAGTGTGTCTCAAATACCACTAAAGGCAAGTGATGTGCTTTAGGATCTAGGTATCGATGATGAAGAAGAAGAGAATGTTGGAGCATATATCGTTGAAGTTTCCTCTTCCCTCCACCAACAATTTGACACCCATCATCATCAAAATGATGATGATAAAGTTAATTTTTTAGAAACTATTTTATTAGCCAACAGATGTAAGGCTACAGTTAATAATAGTCTACTTGTAGATATTGATAAATTAAAATAATGGGAATATCATTCCAAGGATTTGGTAAAAGCAATAAATGCTTGATACAAGAATTTTGCAAATAGAAAGGAGTTGTTTTCAAAGGTGGAGAATGAGCCACAAAAGCTCGAAGCTCTGTTATGTAAACCTGAATCTGGTACCATGCAGGCTGAGTCTCATACAGTGATGAAGTTCTGGCCATTATTTGGATCGATTAGAAAACCTCAATGCTGAGGCCCAGGAATATTTCAATGAATGAGCACTAGATAAGAAAAAAGTAGCAACTGTAGAAACTGCAAGACTTACCGTTGATGTAAGTTTTACATATAGCTGAAAATCATTTTTTCTTAAATATATTTTGTTTATAAATATTAACCTTTTTCTCTTCTATTTTTCAGTATAATTATTAGCACTTAAAGTAGCAAGTCAATGCCATGAAAATTTTGATTAAAACTACAAAAATTAGTGTGAATAATGTTATTGAAGTTAATAAAAGATTACAATACACTGTTAGATAAAACAATTGGCTAAAGAAGTTTATCAACGATAAGGGCTTGGATGTGGAGGTTGTACTAAAAGAACATGAGAAAGAACTGAATGCATCATTTAGATAAGATCCAGTGAAGGAAGAAGGTTTATTGGTATCGGGAATAAACACTTCAGTTGAAATTTTGGTAAGGGTTGGTGCATTGGAAGTAAAAGATATTGAGGTAGATGCAACTGAAACTTTAGGTACCGTGCAGGAAGAAAAGTAGAAGATTGTTTCTTTCTTATTTGAGGAGAAACCAAACATGTTGCATAGCTTTTTTATAAATTGTAAAATAATTGTATCTTTTTTAAATCAATAAAAGAGATAATTTCCATAAATTTTGTATTATCTTTTTGAAATTTTGTTTTAAATATTGTGATGTTTTGATTAGTTGTGTGGATGCAATAAAATGTTCTTTTATGTTTTATGAAATAATTTGAAATGACTGAAATGCAACACAGATATTTACTTTGTCATACATGGTTTATACAATACAAATATTCTAAATAATTTTAATATCATAGACTAATAATCCAATAACAAGGCTTAAATAACACGATATACAAAATATCCAATAACATGTCTATGATATAAAAAATAATCATGTTCCATAATCAACATATTTGTAATAAATATTCTGTTGAAACTGATAGCATAGTATGTGAAATCAAAATACATGTGAAAATCAATAATATCTGTAATCAATATTCAGCATAATATGTGAAATCAAAATACATGTGAAAATCAATAATATCTATAATCAATATTGTATTGAAAATTGATAGCATAATATGTGAAATCAAAATACATGTGAAAATCAATAATATTTGTAATCAGGTTCGAGGTGTAGACTAATTGATTCGACCAAACCCCGTAAGGGAGGTGGAAGTCCAAGGTTCAAATCTCGGGCCTCCAACCCTGTCCCTCTTCCTGGTTCAAAAGCAAAAATATTTAAAATGAATGGCATAAAATATTTAAAATGATTGTGGCATGGTGGTTATAGGGGCGAACTATGTGAAGATATGTGGTGGCTTCTAGGGCGAACAACGTAGAATACTATGGAGGCCATAAAATATGGCAGCCTACCCGAATTCGTGGTGGCTACCAATGCCACCATGTAAATTCAAATATATATATATATATATATATATATATATGTAATCAATATTCTATTGAAAACTGATAGCATATCTATAATCAATATTCTGTTGAAAACTAATAGTATAATATGTGAATTTGAAATCAAAATATCATGTTCCAAAATACATGTCTCAAAATATAATCAAATCTCAATATTATGTTGAAAACTGACAACATAATATGTGAAATCAAATCAAATGAAAGCATCAAATCTCAATATTCTATTGAAAAATTATAGCATAATATGTGAAATCAAATCAAATGAAAGTATCTTTGCATCACAATGTTGGAAGCAAGAACAAACTCTCTGCAGATTGTACAAAGTATTTTGTACTCATACCCAAAATTTATGTCATCACAGTCTGATCAGTGTTATCATTATCCTCATCATCTTGAGTATTAGTGACAACTCTTCTCTTTTCCAAAGATTTTTAATATGACAAAGTTCTTTCATAAGGAAAATTCTCTACCTCATAGGTCGACACATATACTCTCAAATAATTTTCCAAATTTTTGTCCAACCTATTTTGAACTTTAGATTTTACATATGATAATGCACTAAATACCCTTTCATATTCCATAGATCCTAAAATAATCATTTGACATAATTCATATAAATAAAAATATTCACTCATAGTATATTGTAAGATACTACTGGGATGTAATTGTTTCCACAAATGTGAAATAGAACCTATTTCATGACGATTAGTGAGTTGTGAAACTTGAGCAGACATTATTGTTCCAAAACAGTTTGATTATTTTGTTAAAAGATCTTTGTTGAGAATGCCATTTATTTCAATACCATTGACTACCACACGTTTAGTGAAATGCCTAGCAAGAGTGCCCATGTATTTGAGAAACAAACCATTTATAATACGGTATTCATTACAAAGATCCCAAAACATCAAGTCAACCACACCCATAGCCTCAAGAAATTCATCTCTTTGAAAATGATCTCTGATTTCTTTTGTCAATAATTTTGCTATTTGTTTCAGTTTAATTTTTGTATCTGTTACAACTACATGAAATCATTTGTATGTTATGGGCATTTGTTCAACTTCATTTGTAGCTATATCCATTTGTTGACCAAAATAATATAAAGGTATTTCCTTTCTATGGACATTAATACATAGATGATTGTTTATATTGAACTTCAAAAAGTTCTGAGGATCATTCACGTTTGTTAATGCTCTCCAACTCTCAAACATGGGATCCATAAAAATTTGACCAGATGTGTACATTGTATCAATATGTATGCAAATTTTTTTTCTCACCCTGATGAAATCCACAATATAAATCGATCTTTCTTGTGCAATTTTGATCAAAGTATTCATTTCTTCCAACATTGGAAGAATACCACACAATGTGAGAAGTGTTTCAAAGTCACTCATTCAAAATAGAAAATCTTTAGCCTTATCAACTGCCCTATGATTTGCTACATAAACCCTGCAAAGGATTGATATTCTTTAAAAACTCTATATGCCAATTGATACATCGAAATCCACCTAGTTTCTACATCTTTTAAGAGTTTTTTACCTTCAGTAACTCCTCGTGCAAACTATTGAAACTCTAAAAATATTTTTATACTGCATGAAAAATAATCATGAATTTCACGGATAAGCTCTTCCGCTCTTGCTACATTTGTAAATGTATCCACAATTTTGTATGCAAGATTTATTCTATGATCCATGCAATGAATAGGGATCAAATATGGGACAACATATGTTTGTAGTCTAACACAAAGACCATTCTTGTGTCCTTGCATTGTAGCAACACCATCAACTCCGACACATATTAACTTAGTGGCTATTTCCATTTCATTCATTCTTGTTATTTCCTTTAAAATAGATACAACAACATTGTAAATATTTTTTGCATTGCAATTTTCCACTATCTTGTGTAATCCAAGTAAATGAGGTTGTATTAAATTATTTTCCAATGTGTAAACATGCATGCAAATCCAAGATGTGTTGTCAATAACAGTCACCTCATCAATTGAAAGTGAAATGAATTTGGCATTTTTTACTTTCTCTTTGAGGTCATCCTGCTTAACCAATGATAGATATTTTACCATTTCCCAACCACTTCAATCTGACCAAATGGCATTGGGTAAGTTTTGCACATCATCTAGTCAAACTAGAGATTTATAATCAATGAAATTAGACTTAGGTCTACCCTTTTAAAGAATAGTGAGTACAACAGCAAACTGTAAACTTTTTGAAGCTAAAGTGAACTTATTCATTTTTTGAAATTGGGCTTGAATCGTTGCACCTTTCTCAACCAAATTTTGTTTTTATTTCATTTCTTCATCACATTCTTATGCATGTCTAATATGTACACACTCTGATGCATCCTTCCACCTACAATTTTTTATTTTTGTCCATCACTTTCTTTTGTTTTTATATAAACCTTTCCAATATGTTTTTCTATTGTATCTTTCTTAACTTGCAATCTATGATCCTTTCCATGTTTCCAACTACAAATTACGCATCTCAATTCTGTTATTTCCTCACTACTATTCTCTAGTAGCATTGGCTCAATAAATGGAAATTCTGATATCCAATCAGGCTGAAATGATATGTTAATTATCCACCTAGATAACCTTACATGTTTATGTTTTTAGAAGAAGATTCTCCAAAAGTAGGGACTACATAAGAACTACTATTTTCTTTTCCATTTGGCGTGTTAGTTTCAATAATCTCTTCATGTTGTTCTAATTCATTAAGAAAAATTTCATCTGTGGAATTTTCATTATCGTGGATACGTGGAAGTGGAGGCATACCAGGGTCAACAATGTTTTTTGTAGCGATAATACTAGGGTCAATACCAGGGTCATTATCATTATTCCATTTAAAATCATACCTTTTGTTAAAAAATATAGATAAACAATGGACAAAGCCCTCAACCAAAAAGCACCCTTCTTAATGAATGAAGACATTATATATAAAATTGACAATGTACAAAAATTAACTGGTTAGTAAGTAAAGGTGTTCATACCTTCGGTTTGTGCAGATGTTGATGGTTGACTGGATTTCAAAATATTATGAAAGTATTTGAGGATACTCTTTTTATTGGAAGATTGGTCTCCCTTCTTTCCACTACTAGCAGGTGATATTTTACCTGTATAAACAAAAGAGTAACATGAACATCATTTTTAAAAATGAAAATAATTGGTAAAAAAGAGAACTAATGTTCAAGACAAAAAAATATCTGACCCAAGTAGGCTTGAGATTGGTGCCCAAAAAATAGGAAAACCTCCTTTATGAGTGTTCGTAACAAAATTTTTAAAAAAGGAAAATTAATGTTAAAAAAACTTATCGGTAAATGGCTATCACTGTATGTCACTCACCTTCTACCAGTTGCCTTATACCAGTTGCCTTATACCAGTCACATTATACCAGTTGCCTTATGTTAGTTGCCTTATGCCAGTCACCTTCTGATAGTCACCTTCTGCCAGTCGCCTTCTTCCAGTTGCCTTATGCCAGTCACCTTCTACCAGTTACCTTCTGCCAGTTGCCTTCTATTAATCACCTTTTGCTAGTTGCCTTCTACCAGTCACCATCTACCAGTCACCTTGTGTCAGTCGCCTTGTTCCAGTTGCTTTGTGGTAGTCGTCTTATGTCAGTCACCTTTTGTTAGTCGCGTTGTGTAATTCACCTACTTTGTATCGTTTGCTATCAAAAAAGTTGATGTTTTAATTGTATGAGTTTCGTTTTTAGGGTTACCTATATATAATGGGGTACAAGAGGTGAATTGTATGGGATAATTTTTTCAATATTTTTAAGGCAAAAATTAGGCGAGAAATGTTATGATACCAGGGCAAATTTACCTTAAAAAAATTTTATCCCAAAATTTTCGGGAGAATGGGTCGACCTCTAGGATCCCAAAATTCACAAAATTAAAATTGTGAAAATCTGAATATTCATGCTAAATTACGAAATTCGTCCCTATGCATAACACCGGGTGAAAGGGATTAACTCGTAAGGTAAGTATTTTTGTATAGCTTGTTATATAGAATAAAATCTTGACCATAGATAATCTACAATCCTGAGGTATGATTATTCCAAACTAGTGTTACCTTTATGGCTTAGATGTTGAGTCTGTACAACATGTCTTTATTTTGTGCTCATTCTCTAAGGATGTTTTCTCTTCATTTTTTAATTTGTTTGGTGTCTGTTGGGTATGCCTCTTTCAAATATTTGATCTTTTATACAATTGGTATCCTCCCTTCTTTTCTTCTTTACTTCATTTATTCTGGAGATTTAGCTTGGCTCACATCATGTGGTGTATCTGGAAGGAAAAGAATTTGAGGGCTTTTAAAAATGAATCCAATTCAATCCTCTCTATCTATGCCAAGAGCATTACGGCAATAGTGGAGAACGTCTCTACCATATCTTTGGACTTAGGTTCATCTATTGGGGAATTAGCTTTGGAGTGTACTCTAGGGTTTAAAACTTTTTCAAGGTCTACTACCCATTTGGATTCGAGTGGGATAAGACATATTTCTTGCGAACCACCTCCTGTAGGTTGGATTAAACTCAATTTCAATGGGACCTCCAAGGGTAACCCAGGAGAGCTAGGGTCAGGTGGTTTAATTTGAAATAGCATCAAGAAACTCCTTCTTACCTTTTTTGAGAAGCTAGGACCTCAATCAAGTCATTTTTTTGAAGCTTGTGCTCTCTTCCAAGGGATTTCTCTGTTGAGTGGCTTTGAGCATAGTAAGATCATCATTGAGGGTGAGTCCCTTAATATCATAAATCTAATGAAATTTTCTCAAACTCCTAGTCCTTTTGTTGCTAATATGATTCATAAGGTAAAAAGAATCCTTCATGCCTTTGAGGATGTGGTTGTCAAGCACGTGTATAAGGAAGGTAATAAATCGACTAATTTCCTGGTAAATTTGAGGTTGAGCTAGGATGGTCTAACTATTTGGAGAAATTATTTTTTCCAGATATCAATGATTCAAATACTATAGGTATCTTTGATGAGCTAGGGATAGGTGGGTCATATTTTGGAGGGTCCTAGTAAGGATAACCTAGACATCAGCTAACAGTATTGGTCGAGGGCTTGTTTTTTATGTATCTTTCAATATTTTTTTGTTTTGGGTGTTTTCTATGCATGGGTGCCCCTGCATAGGTTGATATGTATGGGTTATGGGGGTTGGTTGTAGACCATCTAGTCTTCCTTTTGTGTGTCTATTTTTGTGTCCACATTGTGCTAGTTTTTCGTACGTGAGTTCTAGATGTTAGTCTTTGTTTAGATTGCTAACATCCCTCTTCCTAATAGCATGTTAGTTATTCCTTTTGTAATAAGGTTTGGATATTCTTTCAAAACTCATTCTTTCAACTAATCAAAATATATGTATTTGAGTCTATAGTAGGTGTCAAGATATTAAGTGTATGTGTCATATAAATAAGTGTGGAGTTATGTGTATGAGGTGTCATGTTAGTAAGTGTGAGTTATGTGAGTGAAGTGTCATGTTTAGAAGTGAGGAGTTATGAGCAATCATGAGAGACTTTATCTTTATGTAAATATGTGAGATTTATTACTAAGAGAGAAATGTGAAGAGTTAGATCTCTTTGAAAACAAAGCCTTGTAATATGTAATTGAAGAATAAGCATTGCATTTATGCATTGCTTAAAGTAGATTTTATGAATAATATTTCAATGAGATTGTTATTGTTATTGTGTGAGATTTATATTTGAGATATTGTGAGATCCTATGGAATTATCCTATGAGAATAAGAGTGATTTGCTAATAGTGGTATCAGAGCTACAATGGGGAGAATATTGAGTTGCAAAGAAAGGAATTTGGATATTTAGTAAGAGAAAGTTTTAATGAAGAATTATTATTGGAAATAGCCACCTTGAATATGCTTAGTGGGAGCCAAGTCCAAGTTTGAGAAGGGCCATACTACTAGAAGTTTGGAGGAGGAGAGAGTAGATAGGAAGAGTTATCGAAGAAAGAAGGAGAATATGTGAAGCCATCATAAGTCTAAGATGATTTATAATGCAAGGTTGATTGCATCAATCAAGAGATTTGGAGGTGCAAATAGTGAAGACAATCCATAATATGAATCAGATAGGTAAATAAATCAAATAATGAGTTGAATAAGTTAAAATATGAGCTAGATAGACATGTAGACAAACCAGAGTGTTAGCTAGATGTACCAAAATATAGAAAAACCAAGAGAAGACTATACAAATAGAAGAATTCAGAGGTCTTTGAGATATTTGAGATTGAATATTGAATGCATTGAATAGTAGACCAGTCAATGTTAGGAGAAAGTAAGGAGCATGGAAGAATGTTCATGCAGTAATGCTTATGTTAGAAGTTGTAACGCCAAGGGAACATGAGGCATGTTTAGTTTCCAAATATGTGTTTGTTATCATATCATAGCTTGGAGATTCGAACTATAGGCACCATATAAGATATTTTATAAACCTACCTCATAACATTATAAGGTGAAGAGTTTTGATTTATTAAAATATGCATTAATTGGGGTAATAATTTTATTTTTGGAGGAAGAAAACAATTTGGGAGTTATAAGAAGAATTTAATAAAAATTTGAGAATAAATTAAAGAAGAAGAAAATTGATTCAAGAAGTGAAAATTTTCAATTTGAAGGAAAGATATTTTTGATTCAAGAGAACATTGTGAAGAAAATTAATTTAATTAATGTGATTTATAAGAAGGAATTGAAGGAAATGAAAATTTAAAATTAATGCAAAAAAGAAATAAAGTTGAATATTGAATTGAAATTGAAGAAAAGAGAATAATTGAAATTGAAGAATCAAAAAATAATAATTGAAGAAGAAAATTGAAATTAAAGAATATTGAATTTATTGAAGAAAAGAAGAGAAGAAGAATAAAAATTTGAAGAATAAGAATAAAAAGAATGAAATATTGAAGGAAGAAAGAAATTGAACATTGAAATTGAAAAGAAAAGAAGAAAAATAAATTGAAGAAAGAAACTAATGATTGAAGAAAAAAATAAATTGAAGAAGAATTTTTTGAAGAAGATATATTAAATTTAGACCCAGGTGTTGTAGGTGAGTTGGAGAGGAGAGGGCAATCCTCCAAGGGAGGTCCCGGGTTCGAATCTCCACCCTACCAAAAAGTTGAATTGGGTACCCAAAATCCAATTGATAATGTTGGTGCGGGCAGGGGTCGGGTGCAACTCCCGGGTGACTTTGATGGTGTAGAACCCCCTGTTCGTGGTCTCTCAGACCAAGGCGGCCCCATAAGGGGTTTTTCGCTTTAAAAAAAAAAGATATATTAAATTTAGATATAAAAGGTTTTCTACAAAAGAATTGAAATTGAAAATTGAAGAAAGAAAAGAGAAGATAATTATAAAGAAGAAGAATTGAAGAAAATTTTATTTTGGGAGTAATGAGGAATTCTACAACAAAGGACAGTAATTGGAAAAGAAAATTAAAATTTGTGTGAACAAGAGAAGATTGTAGAATTATCAGAACAGATTGAATAATTTATCAAAGATAAATTAATATGGAAAGAAAGCAAACAAAAAGAGAAATAGATATTTAATATGATTTAGTAGAAGAAAGAGAATATTGAAATATCTAATATTTTGCACACGACACATGATAGAGAATTTTGAAAAACAAAAAGATATATTAATAATCAAAAAAGACTTACAATCAGAGAATCCGAAGTTGAAACTTTTGTAATGCTTGGTAATTACCTAAGTTCAAAACTTATTGAATCAAATTAAGACTCTAAAGGTGTTATTATATTACCTATTGATATAGGTAAGATAATGTGTATGGTATTACTTACTCTTGAAGTTGTAAAAGACAAGAACAAAAAGCAAGAAGAAATAATTAAAATTTTAAAATTCATAATGAAAGATGTTAGAAGTAACACAAATGACTTAAGGCACATGACAACAAATGATCTTCTTCAAGAAATAGCTTTATATATAAACAAAGAATGTACAAAATTCATATGTTTTGATACCGATAATGTTGATTTAAATGTCTCAAATGATAAGTAAGAAGATAAGTTGTTACATTCTAAATATTTTAGTATCAACAACAAAGTTGATGATAATAAGCCATGGGATTTATATGATAGCAAGGACAATATTAATATTAGTAATGGAATATATTATTGTAATGACTTGCTCATAAGAATGATAGGTACAAATATCAGCCTAGAAGAACAGATTTAGTGCCCAAACTTGGAGTACCATAGTTAGTGCAAAAAGACCAAGACAAGACTCAAGCAGATTGAAAGCACATAAAGAAAAAAGGTCTTCATACTAATAATGAAATATAAGGGGTGTTGGAGGTATTACATTATTTGGTACCTTGCAAGGACCTTGTAAATAGTTTATTCTAGGGTGTGTTTAATATTTGAGCCTATAGTAGGTGTTAAGATATTAAGTGTGAGTATGTGTCATGTAAATAAGTGTGGAGCTATGTGTGAGGTGTCATGTTAGTAAGTGTGAGTTATGTGAGTGAAGTGTCATGTTTAGAAGTGAGAAGTTATGAGCAATCATGAGAGACTTTGTCTTTATGTAAATATGTGAGATTTATTATTATGTAAGAGAGAAATGTGAAGAGTTAGATCTTCTATGAGTATGAGGAGATGAAGAGTGTAAGTGCAAAGATCAAGATTCATGTGCATATGAAGAGTCTCATGTATGTATATATTGAATACAAATCCTTATAATATGTAATTGAAGAATAAGCATTGCATTTATGCATTGATTAAAGTATATTTTATGAATTATAATTCAATGAGATTTTTATTTTTATTGTGTGTAATTTGTATTTGAGATATTGTGAGATCCTGTGGAATTAGCCTATGAAAATAAGAGTGATTTGCTAATAGAGTTACCTTTCACAATTCATGCAAGAACCAAAATTAACACATTGGAAGGCAATAAAAATATGTTTAAGATATATACAAGGCACCATTGAGTACAATCTAGAATTCACGAAGAGTAATCAATTCCTCTTAATTGGCTATATAGATGCAAAGTATACATGATGTATTGTTTGAAAATCCACTATAGGATATGTATTCTTTCTAGGATTTGCAACTATATTAGGGGGTAGAAAAAAACAACAAATGGTTGCTTGATCTTCCATTGAAGCAAAATATCATGTGGCAAGAGGAGCTAATTATAAGGTAATATGGTTGAAACATATGTTGGCAAGTATGGGTGTACCACAAGGTAAACCTACAATCATGTATTATGACAACCAAGGAGCACTAAACTTGTTTGTAATCCAATATTCCACAAACAAACCAAGCACATTGACATGGAGTGTCATTTCATTTGTGAACATGTTCAACAACACAACATTCAACTCAAATTTTGTCCTACTGAAGAGAAATATGCAAACATTTTCACCATACCACTTGGTCGTATCAAATTTGAAGAATTTCAAAGTTTCCTCTCCAAGAAACTCAAGACTTTGATGTAATGAGGGAAAAATATTAGGAATTATTGTATTATAAATAATATAAACCTAAGTTGAGTAAAACTACTCAACACATGGTATGTAAGGTCCACTAGAGGTTAAGGGTAGTTGTAGATTAGTTAAGGTTTGTTATGCCAAAATTAGACATCCATTGTATTTAAATATCCTTAATTGCATAATGTAAATCATTGAAGCATTAAGCATTATCAGTATGGATACATGACCATTTATAATAGCTTGATAAAGACAAAGAAAACTTGTATAGTATCATTAACATCCATAGTCCAAGTAGATATGGTCATAATGACTAAGAAAGAGCATAGTATTCTTATTGCTTCTAGTTTAACCATTATAATAGTAATAATAAATATTTTAGATCCCAAAATATCACAAAATTAACTATTGGTAGATATAATACTTATCCATCTATATGAATGATATTAACTTATTGTTATTAAATTCAATCATAGTGGACTATCAT
This sequence comes from Wollemia nobilis, assembly GCA_028583015.1. NCBI lineage: Eukaryota > Viridiplantae > Streptophyta > Pinopsida > Araucariales > Araucariaceae > Wollemia > Wollemia nobilis. The sequence continues at coordinate 1,942,142 of JAQPPZ010017169.1, forward strand.
GAAGCATTATATAAAAATCTTGTAAACTATTGGTGGCATACATAGTATTACATATAGTGTTTACCTTAATGCTACCCTCGACATAGTTTGTAAGGTAATCCTTAAGGTACTGATACTATGTTTATATAATATAGGTTACATAGTCTCTCATGCACTATTGGTAGTGTTAAAACTCACTCACATTTATTTTATATCTAATTATAATCTCCTTTAAAAACCAAAATATGCTTTCTTCCTAGGAAGGATTTTTCAACTTAAGGCCCATAGAGCTTCATAAATGATTTATGTTTGGTTTTACAAAGGCGTAAGTAGACTATGTGCTAAACAAGTTCTTTGATATACTCATTTGAGCTAAAGAGAATAGCAACTATGGTTATAAGATGAAACAACAATATGTGTTCTAGCCACTCCAATATACTAGATATCTTTGGATAGAGACTCACTATTTCAAATATTTAGTAGTGATCTATCCTAAAATAACAAGGACATCCCTTCCTCAAGTTTTATTTTTAAGGTATAAATAATAACCATAAACCAATTCACATAAAAAATAGAGTAAATCGTATTTACAAATATTGAGAATTCTTGAGGCTATAACCTCAATTCTAAAACATGTATTCTCTACTATTCACTAATCTAAATGAAACTCATTTTCATGTTTTTCAAAATCCTTGGAATAATTTATATATTCTTAATTAAAGCATTGAATAACTTAGGAATAACATAATATAACAAAAATGGTAAGTCAAGAGCGAGTGCGGCCTAGAAGCGAATGCAAGCTAGGAGCAAGCCTCATCTTTTCTTGTTTTAAAAAGCATGAAAATATCATGAGTGCTAGTAGGAATCAATTATAATAAAGAATAAAAGTGTGATTAAGGAGTAAGTGTCACTTTTCTTATTCTAGATATTAGGGAAAACTAAAAAACTAAAGGATTCTTGTGAAGAAAATCTAGGTAGTGTGGCAGTAAAGACATTTTTTAAAGTCCTAAATAGAAGGATGTCCTAGTTAGGGACAAGAGGAAGAGTGAATTTGTGGCAAACCCTATCTAGGTAACAAATATTACACCAAAAATTATTATCAAGGATGAGATGATTGAGCTTGATATAATTTTTCTTAAAAATAGAGGGTTAATGTGTAAGTTCCTTAGATATTGGCTAGGTTTTTTGAAGATCCAAAATTGGATTAAGTGAAAGTGGGGATTGAATTCAATTTACTTCATCATATTTCTTTAGAAATATTTTTTCCTCATCATCTTCTCTAATTCAAAAATTAAGGATAAAATAATGGATGGTAGCTAATGGTTTAGGGGGAGAGATTCTTGTTAGAAATGCAAAATAAATTTGACCACTACGATCAACCTTTGAATTGATGTCATAGAAGTTTATATACATGTGTAATCGAAAAGGTATGAGGTCAGGAGTTACAATTACTTTCCAATTTTCCATAACATTAATAATCATAAGGTTAATACATCAATATGACATAATATTCACAACATTTTCCCTTATTATATCAAAGTTCAATTAAAGTACATACAAGAAAAATTCTAAATTTTTTAAAATTTACACATGCAAAAGACTGTCAAAAGTATACATGTTGCTACTATGTGGAATAAAATTGGAGTTGTATGGTGTTTTCTTGAACATTTTTGTGTATGAAATGGTACTAAACCTCAACATGTTTTGTGCACTCATGGAAAACTAAATTGCAAACAAGCTTCAGAACTCCTCGATTGTCACAACCTAGGATCTTTGGTTTCTTTTGTGGGATGGTGTGATGTAACCATATCACCTCATAGATAGCTCCTCATATAGGGTGATATTCATCTTTAGTGAAAGAAAAAATAACAACATGTTGCTTATTTCCCAGTAAATCAAACCATATACTAGAAAGAATACATATCCAAAAGTGGATCTCCTATCAACAATAGATCTTACATATTTTGCATCCATGAAAACCTTTCAAGAATAATTGATCATTTTTCTTGTGCTCTAGGTCATACTTAATCATACCACAGATACCTGATTACTTGCTTTATTGCTTTCTAGTGATATACCTTTGTTTCTTGTATGAACCATGAAAGATAGCTCACAACATAGTTGATGTTAGGTCTAGTGTATGTTAGATAAATGAGACCCCCAATCAACCGGTGATATAAAGTTCTCTTCACCTATGGAAATGGATCATAGCATGATAGTTGAAATCTTGCTTCCATTGGAGTGTCCATAGGCTTTCATATTTTCATCCGAAACTTCTCAAGCAATGTCACAACATACTTCATTTGTGTAATGAACACATGGTTATTAGTTTGTCATACCTCAAATCCAATACAATAATGTATCAGCTTGAGATTAGTCATATTAAAAAAATTCTTCAATGCTTTCTTGGTATTTTCAATTAGCTTTACCTAACTCACAATGATGACCAAGTCATTGACATACACAATTATGAACATAACCTTTTTCTTTCACATTTTAAGTATATCTTTGGATCATATGGACTATGATGGAATCTATGTCGTAAGAGATTCTCATTGATCTTCATTTACCAAGCTTTAAGTACCTGATTTAGTCCATATAGATATTTGATAAGCTTGCATGCCTTGTTCTTTTGACCATAGATGACAAATCCCTCTAGTTGTATCATGTAGACTTCGTCATTAAGGTCACTATTGAGAAATACACTTTTCACATCAATTTGATGCAACTTCCATCCAAATTACATAACCCTTATGAAATCTATTGAATGGTCTTTATATTTGTTGTTGATGCAAAAGTTCCATCATAGTCAATTTATTCCTTCTATGCATAATCCTTTATAAAATAATTTGCTTTGTAGTTGTCGATCCTCGAATCAACTTTGTATTTGGTCTTGAATACCCATTTGCAATTAATGGTTTTCTTTCTAGGTGGAATATCAACAAGTTTCAACATCTTATTCTTAATCAATAATTGATACTCAATTTTCATGGTATCCTTCCACTCCATTGATACAAGAGCTTAGTGAACCATTTAATATTCATGTCTACACCATAGTGCTCATTAAGGCTAGGTTGACCTAATTTTGAACTCTGCTTCAAATTCTTGGTCTAGAATTACATGTGTCTAGAAATAATCTAAGTTCTCATTATGAATTATATTGAGATACCACTTGGGTTTGTGAGTGGTACTCAAAGTGGATTATCCTAGGTCATTAGCTCCAATAGGAACATATCCTTCATCATTATCAAAATCTATGTGTTGTCTCCCAAAGGCTTTATTATCATCAGATAGGAAAACATGTGTTTTATCAATAGCATGTGGCTTAGAAGAGGAGGTACACTTGTTCTCATAAAACACGTCTCTATTAATATATAACTTCTTGGTGCTAGGATCCATGATATGATAACCCTTTGACTCACTATTGTATCTAATGAAGATACATTGATTGGATTTATCCTTTATCTTCATTAACTTCTACTTCAAAATGTGCATTAATGTAGGGCATCTAAATACATGGATATGTAACACATAAGATTTATTTTGTGTCATACCTCTTATAGTGTGACACCATTCATTGGAAGTGTGGGTGTACAATTCAACAAGTAAACTATAGTACAAACATTGTTTTCCCAAAATATAGGATCTAAATTGGCATCACTCAACATGCATCACACCATCTCCTGATAGTACATTTTTCTTCTTTGCAACTCTATTTTTTAGGTGTATAGGAATTCATTAGCTATTTTTTGATGTCATATTACTTTACGAAAGCAAAAAATATATTACTAGTGTATTTTTACCTCAATTTGAGTAGAGTGTATGAATGGGATGACCAACAATCTTCTCCACATGATATTTAAACTCTATAAAAGTGGAAAGCTTCATCCTTTATATTTAGGAAATACACCATCTATCATGTATAATCATCAATAGATAATTGAAAATACCTGCAAGCACTAAAACTTAAATCTATAGGTCCACACAAATTGATATGCACCAGGTCGAGTGGACCAGGCACTTACATATAAACAACACATATAAAGTTCATGAGGCTTCATCAAATATGGAGCTTGATGTTGCTTTTTGGATAAACAACACATAAAGTTCATGAGGCTTCATCAAATATGGAATTACATATACCATGTTATGATGTAGAAGTGACCTCAAATGGCCAAAGCTTAGATTTTCAAATTTCCCATGCCATAGTGAGGAAAATTCATCTATGTTGGCATCTAATTCTTGGTTGTCTTGCATTAAAAATACAAGCTAAAACATCTTCCCCATACCATTAGCATGAGCAATGATCATCAAAATATAGATTTCTCTTGAATGAGACAATTTCTTTGTACTTATTTTCAAAAAATTAACACATAAATTATTATTAAGCAACAATTAAGTTTTTCATGAGGCCAAGCATATAAACAACTTGAATAAGGTGGTAGGAATGCTCTCCAATATTTAAAACATCATTTATTCCAACAATGGTGTATGTCAAATTGTCATCGTATTACTTGCCCATAATAAGATGAATAATCAAGGCTCACAAACCATTCCTTATAGTTTATATTGTGTCTAGTAGATCCTAAATCGACATACCAAACTAGGCTTGATTTTGGAACAGCATCAAGATATTGAAATAAACATACATAGTCTTATAATTTTGCATTAGAATTAGTGCCCTCAACTACATTACCATGTTGACATTGAGGTACATTTCTCCTTTGCCAATAAGAACTCTTTTGCTTACCTCTTGTTAAATTCTTTAGTTGAATATTTTGATGATCCTTATGAGTACCAACACTCCTAAAGATGTGTCTTGGTTTCCCAAAAATCAATTATTTGGTGTTTCTTTTTCTTCTTGTTGTTATTATTTTTCCTTTATATTTTTTTTAGTTCTAGTGCTTGTTGAGGGGTCCACCACCTTTATTTAATTGCATTGGCTTCTTGACATTTTGATGCATGAGAAAAACATGTTCATCATTAGTCTTCATATCTTGAACTAATTCCTCCTATTAAAGCAAATTTACAAGAGTCTCAAAAGTGGAACTCTAATATGTCATGTTCAATGTTGTCACAAAAATGTTAAACATTCATGACAGTGCATGTAGCACTATTACAACAAGCACATCATCACTGATGATTTCTCCTGTGAATTATAGTGAGGCTCACAACTCAATAATCCATCATAGAAATCCTTCTAGCTTCTCTCCATTATTCATCTTCAAGTAGTTTAATTAGATCTATAGTTATAGAATTTGGTTTAAGTTATTGGACTTGAGCATCATACTTAGTTTACCCCAAGAATTATTTGTGGGTACAACATCATGAACGTACAACTATATATCCTCAGTTACATCAAAAATTCTAATTAATCTAGCTTTATAATTAATTTTATCAAACTTTCTTCATTTTTTGAGTTAGTGGAATATCTTTGCATAGTACCAAATACCACTCCCCATAAGTATTTTAACTTCAAGTGAATATTCAACTTCATCTTTCATGTGGAATAATTGTCACCTTTTAGCAACTATGAATTGGAAAACAATATTTCTAGGATAATAACAACCATGGAAAATATTCATAGATCTATAAACAAATGCTTCCACTACAACAGGCTCAACAGGAGATTTCTAATGATATATAAGCATATACTCATGCAATAATCAATACCTCTAACTAAAATAAATAGTAGGGTTTGGCCAGGCCAAAAAATAGATGTGGGAGTTTTCGTTCTTCTCCCCACAACTTGAATCTTGAAGCAATATTCTTAGAATATTATATCAATATTCCATGGTAATAAAAAATGCCAAATCATATCTTATCATCTGTATTTAGTAATAATAAAAATAAAAATATTTATTAAAGTATTTAAAGAGCCTTCCCATGAAGCCTATCTGATTTTATTATTTATTTATTTAAATATATTGGTTTGTCCTTTCAATTTTTTGATGGCATGTTCTTTGCATGTAGCGGATCAACACTTTTATCCATATAAACTACAAGTAATAGGTTATTTTTTGGGTATATTTATGGCACAAGCCTTTAGCTGGCAACACTTCATTGGAAGTTAACTTTTAGATGGCCCATGCATTGATTAGATGACAACTTCACAATAGACAACCCTCATGCATCTTCAAACAACCTTGTCGCTATATGATAGGATCAAACTTCACTTTAGACTTCCCCTTTTTTTAGATGATAACTCCTAACAGCTCTTCTCCAAACAATAATATATTTAGATAACTCTTCTCTAGATGGTAGCTATAGACGATAACTCTAGACAATAACTCTAGAAAACTACCTTAGATAACATCTCTAGATGGAATATCTAGATGGTATATCTAGAGGGAAGCTTCAAATGGCTCTTCCAGATGATAACTTCAAATGCAAATATTTTTAAAAAACAAAATCAGATGGCCTATTTACATTTTATTTAACTTTATCATTATGCATATTTGGGATAAACTAGGGTAGCAATATATAAAGGGGAGGATTGCCAACATGTTCAAAGTCCAATGCAATGCTCCAGAAAACTCATTTTTATATATATATTTCTCACACTAGACAACAACAATCAATTTCATGATGAAAACCCTTTTGGAATGAATTGAATACTTTTTGGATGACTTTGTAACTCCTCAAAGACTAAATAAATGCTTACAACACATGCAAATATCAATAGAAATAAAAAAGAAGATTTTTTTTTTAAATCAACAAGGTCTTCTTCTTGCTCAAACTTGTATTTGCTTCTTTCTAGATTCTTTAGTGATAACACACTTTCACAAACTTTAAGATGTTCTCCTACTCCTCGACAACTAGATCACCTCCACAAGTTGAAGTTTTTCTTTGATATCAACCTACTCTAATACCAAATATTAGAAATACAAAATAGATTTCAATATCACAATCAACTTTTACATTGATGTGTAGAAATATATATGCATGTTTATTAAGAAGGTATGATGTTAGGAGTTACAACTACTTTCAAACATCTCGTAACCTTCATAACCATAAGGTAAATATGTTAGCATGATGTAATATTCAACACAATGTTTTATATTTAAGACCGTGGAGAGATTATTTTGTGGAAATAAAGATTATTAAAAAAATCTGGTGTGGATTAGGTTTTTGGGCTTCCATATCAATTTATCAATAAGGAGGTTTTGAAAATTATTGGCAATACTCTAAGGGATTTCATCTAGGATGGACCATACAAAGGAGTGAAGGCATGTTGTATACATTCAAATATGCATTTCCATGAATTTTTTCAAACCTTGACCATAGTCCATAAGGGTTAAATTTGAATCAAGAGAATGGGATCAACAAATGGATAAATATTACATTTTGATGTTGTAAATATTATGAAACTAAACACATGAAAAGAGATTGTAAAGTGAAAATGATGGAAAAATAGATGGAATTTTAGGCATGAGATAAAATTCAATATGAATCAACAAGATCATATCAACAAGATCATATCATAGTATAATTTGGATCAAATAAAGGATTTTCCACTCCTAAAAAAGTAACAAAGAAACCCCTTATACATCATAAAATGTTGAAGGCCATTATAGTTTACTTGAATCAACCATTAAATGAAAAATGACACAAGGGATGAGGAATTACAATGCACAAATTCAAATTCAAGAGTTAAAGGTGTGAAGGAAGATAAGGAGGAAAATTTTAAATCAAAGGCAAAAGAGGTCAAGTTTATTCCAATTAAAACATATTTATTTTTATCAAGTAGTCCTCTTCTTAAAATAAAAATAAAAGTAGTATAGAGTGTATCCCTTGCACTTTAGGTTTCAAAAGCAACATGATAAAGAAATGTCTATGGAGGTTGTCCATGGAAATTCAGGTCAACATAAGAAAGTAATTACTATGAAGGATCATCCTTGTACTTTAGGGTTTCTAGGGTAACATAAAAAAGAAAGTGTTTGTGAGGCTATTCCTTGCATTTTAGATTCTCTAGGGCAACATAAGTCCTTATATGATAAGTCTCATTATGAATAGTATGGAAAATTTTGAGATTTATGAAGATGAAAGTGTTCGTGAGAAAGGAAAAAGGAGAGGAAGACCTTAAAATAAGAACAAAGAGAAAACTAAAATTAAAGACATCATTTTGGGAAACTGAAAATGAATATCACAAGTGTTAACAAAAATTTGGGTTAAGCCCACTAATAAAAATAAAATGTGATGAGGAAAATGATATTGTTGAATATTAGGGGTATGAATAAGATCCTTAAAAAAAGGAGTTATTAAGGAATTTTTATTTTTTTATTTGTGGAAAACATCCCAAAAGGGATGCCACTTTCGGGTAAGACCCAAGGAGGCAGGGGTATCCATTCCGCCAAAAACGCCCAGGACTCGGACTTGGCCTACCACCTTTGACATACTCAAGGAGCAAACAAACACACAAAACCAATTTAAAAATAAGTAAATAACAACAAAAATAATAAAATAAAATAAAAAACATGCTCCTTGAGTGTGTCAAAAACAAAAGCACAACCAAACACGCACAATAAGATAAAAGAAACCACAACACGAACCACATAGAAAAACACAAGAACCACATAACAAAACACAAACAAGACAAAAACAACAGAACACTACAAAGACATAACCCAAAAAAAACATGAAAAATAAACACAACCAAAACCTAAAAAATTAAAAAAATAAAAATAAAAAACAACCAACAACATACAATAAACAAAAACAAAAAACATAGAAAACACTCACACATAAAAACACGAATTAACACAAACAAAGAGAAACCCAAGAACAAGAACGAAAAAAACACAAGAACAATAACAAAAAACATAAAAAAAAACACAAAACAACAAAAACACAAGAACAACAAAAAACAACACAAAGAACACAAAAACAAAACAAAACAAAAGAACCCACCCACCTTAAAAAACTAAACAAAAAAAACAAAAAAAAAAAAATTGAACATAACAATGACCTATCTAGACCAGAAGACTATTAAGGCAAGAATCAACAGAGGAAACAAAATAAAGAATAGAATGAGCTAGGGAACTAAAAAAAACTGAATGAACCAAAGAGAAGCAAAAAAAAAAAACAAGAAGAAACTAGGTACCTTCGAATCTGGAGCCATCCAAAGAAATGATAGAAAGAAGAGCTTCCCTAATTTGAGAAGCCCACCATCTAGGAGGGTGGCCATAACAAGTAAGATCACCTTTGTCCAAAGCCCAATTAGCTAAAGCATCAACACTCTTGTTTTGATCTCTCGACCACATGATTGTAATCAACTTTCAAAAATCCCATCCGGATTAATTGAATCTTCTCAATAATTCTTTTTATTCTCCAATCCACCTTATGATTCTTAGAAGGAGTCTTCAAGAGATTAATCATAAGTTGAGAGTCGGACTCAACTAACACCTTTTCCCATCCAACCTTAGTAGCCTCCTCGAAGGCCTCTCGAGGATACCATAACCCTTAAGCAAGGTTATTGGAAAGAATACCCAAATTCTCAGCAAAAGTAAAAACCAGGGAGCCATCTGAAAGTCTACCAATTCCTCCCACACTGGCTTTTCCAGGGTTCCCTCTAGAGGCTCCATCAGTATTGACTTTTCCAAAATCCTTAGGAGGAGGTTGCCAATTTCTTGTCCTATCCATCTTACTAATACTCACATTCCCTTTAAGTTGGTTGCCCTTAGAAGATTTAATCTTCAATCTTTGCATCACTTGATCCCATCTTTGGTGGGAGTTTTGGGGGTGATTAAGGAGTTGATGGACTGATTCAACTAAGTTGGCTATGGTCTTTTGCCAAATATAGTGAATATCCTTCCTATCTTGATTAAAAATTTGGTTGTTCCTTTCATTCCAAATATTCCAAAGAAGAATGGTAGAACCCATCCAAACTAACTGCCTAATAAAATGATCAACACCCTCTTGATTAGGCCAATCCCTCCAAATCTGTTCAAAAGTAAAAAAATTGGACCACTGTAAGCCAAGTAAAGTGGCCATTCTCCTCCATAGCTCAGAGGCTAAAGTACACTCAATAAAAATATGGTTGAGATTTTCTACATTCTCTTCACACATTTCACATCTAAAAGGGCCATGAAAACCACGCTTCATAAGTTGCTCACCAAGAAGCACCCTACGATGCAATAAAAGCCAATTAAAGAACCTCACCTTAGGCCAGAAGCTTTTGAGCCCACAATCGAGAAAATATGTCAGAAGAATGGTTGGGATTATTATGGCATAAGGTCAAATAACCTTGAGCAACTGAATACTCACCCTTAGTAGTGTTGTTCCATCCAAAACAATCTTTTTCATGGGACCAAGAGAGGGATCTCATATGAAGGATGCCTTGGATATCTTGTCTTTGCCTTTCTGGGATTTGAATAGGCCAGTCCTCAATAGGGATCCAATATCTACCAACCTTTGAATTACCAAGTATGGTACCGACAAGTAATTAGCCACCTTTATCCAATTAGCTCGGTGAAGCTCCTCCATCCAAGGCCTCCAATCGGGAAACCGAGTTATCAAAGGCTTGTGACCATCCCAAGAATCTGTCCAAAAATTTGCCTCGTTGACCATTATGAATGATCCAAAATAATTTTTTCTTTATCAAATCCTCACCAGTCTTAAGAACTGCTAAAATGGGAGAACCTTTGGTAGGAAGTTGATAGCGAACAAGGTCTTCAGGACTTTTGTTCTCAAGATATTTAGCACGGAGATTATTGGCCCAAAGAGCATTGGGGTTATGCAACATCCTCCAATATAATTTAGCAACTAAAGCTTTGTTGTTATTAATAGAAGACCAGAATCCTAACCCCCCTTCACTCTTAGGAAGACATAAAGTATCCCATTTCACCAAGGCCCATTTTCTTTTCTCCTTAGTACCACTCCAAAGGAAACGATGACCGATTTGATCCAATTCTCGAAGAACAACCTTTGGGATATTCAAAATGGAAGAAACATAAATAGGAATAGCTTGAAGGACTGATTTTACCAAGGTGATTCTACCCCTAGAAGAAAGCCACCTGTTGGTCCACTTTCCAATTTTCTTCTTGACTTTGTCCAACAACCAATTCCAATCTTTATTTTTTTGCCTTTGAATATTTATGGGAATACCTAAATAAGTGATTGGAAGGGAGGTCTTCTTATATCTTAATTTATCCAAGACCATGGATTCCTCGTCTAGGAGAGCAGTGAAAGAAAATAACTTTAGATTTGTCTTCATTGATCAACCGCTCAATAGCCTTAGAAAAATAGCTAATGATTTGCTTAAAATTAGAAGCTTCCTTAATCGTAGCTTTACCTAAAAGAGTAGAGTCATCCACAAATTGAAGATGAGAGATAGGTCTAGCTCCATGAGCAATGGTAACTCCCTCAAGGGTTTTGTTTTCCCTCTTTTTGGTTATAGTCCTACCCAAGCATTCAACAAGAATGATGAATAAATAAGGGGATAGCGGGTCACCTTGCCTAATACCTCTGGAAGTTGGGAATGATCGAGAAGGCCTGCCATTGATAAGAACTAAGTAGGAAACTGAAGAGATACATCCCATAATCCAATCCATCCAATCCTTAGAGAAACCAAATTGCCTCAAAACTTTGATAAGGAAGTGCCAATCCACTCTGTCATAAGCTTTGGATAAGTCTAACCGAATGAACATGGAAGGAGATTTTTGCATATCCATGGAATGGATGGCTTCCTGAGCAAGAACTATCTCATCTACTATTTGACGTCCTTCCACATAACCCCCTTGCTCTGGGGAAATAATCTTATGCAAAAGAGGCTTCAACCTTTCTCGCCATGATTTTAGTAATGATTTTGAGAAGAACATTACATAAAGCAATAGGTCTAAAAGCTGAGATATGATCAACCTCTTGAGCTTTTGGAACAAGAGTAATATAAGTTTTATTGATAACCTTCAAAATTTCTTTGGCTTTCCTGGCTTCTTCCACCACCTCTAATAAATCAACATGAAGGATATCCCATAACTCTTGGTAGAACTCAATGGGAAAACCATCAAGACCTGGGGTTTTCCCTTTTTGCATTTTAAAAACTACTTGTTGAAGCTCATTGATAGTAACAGGAGCAGTCAAAATAGAGTTCTCCTCAGAAGTGATAAGAGAAGGGATTGCTTGAAGAACATTTTGTTGTGAAGTCGAGTCAAGAGGAGTAGCAACAAAAATATTGGAAAAGTAATCAACAACAATAGAGTTCATGCCATCCCAAGTATAAACAACATCTCCAGTATCTGATTTTAAGGAAGAAATAAAGTTGTGAGATCTTCGAGCTAGAAGAGATTTGTGGAAGAAATTTGTGTTTCGATCTCCTTCTTTGAGCCATTGAATTCTAGATTTTTGCTTCCATAAGATTTCTTCTCTTTTTTCCCATTCCTCTAACCGAGTTGTGAGTTTAATTTCATCTCGCACTTCTCTTCTCTCGTGAGGCCATCTAAACGGATTTTCTTATTCAAATTTTCAAGATGAGCAATAACTTCATGTTTTTTTTATGAACATCCCCAAACTCTTTCCAGTTCCAAGTCTTGATTTTGGATTTAATGTATTGCAGTATTTTGGCAAAACAGAACATCTTAGTCCCATGCCTAGGTTTACCTTCCTTCCACCATTGTTGCACACGAGGTCTGAAGGAAATGTCTCTAAGCCACATTAATTGAAAACGAAAAGGAGAGAAACTCACATTGGTTTTCCACATTTCCACCATGATCGGCCAATGATCCGAACCAACATTATTAAGAGTCTTCACTTTAGGAATGTGACCATGGATTAAGAAATTTTTAGAGAGCAAAAACCTATCCAATCTCTCCATTATACAAGCTAAGCCTTGCCTTCTGTTAGACCAAGTCATAAGGCCATTATCTCATTGGATATCCACAAGATGGAGGTTTGCAATATATTCGCTCATGAGGTCAGTGCTTTTGTCCAAATTTCTATTTCCCCCTTTTCTCATCCAGAGAGAGGATGGTATTGAAATCTCCTCCGATCAAGATCCAAGCTTCAGGAAAATGAGAGATAATATGAGTAATATCCTTCCACTGTCTTCTTTTTTCCTCCAAAGAAGTCGGAGCATAAACAAGTAATGCAAAGCATAATTTGGTTGGAATGTCTACTTTGAATAGCTATAGCCAACAAACCCCAACCACCAACCATATGGTGAATAACTACCTCTTTTGGGTCCCAAAGACAAGCAATGCCACCAGAAGTCCCTTGGGAACCGAGGGAAACCACTTTTCCAACTGGCCAAATTTTACCGACAATTGAGTCCATATCCTCCATTGACATCTTTGTTTCTTGAAGGAAAACAAGATGTGGATGATTTATCCGAATCATTCTTCTAATTTCATTTTGTTTTGAAAGACTCCCTTTGAGTCCTCTAATATTCCAAGTGATGATCTTCATTAATACCGGGGCTAAAAAAGTTGGGAAGGGCATTAATCTTACCTTCCTCTACAAGCTTTTCACCTTCTTTTACCATATGATATTGATTGGTCTTGCGACCTGCTTTTTGATTAGAATCCATCTTCAATTTTTTTTCCCTGTTTCTTGACTTATTCCAATTGAATCTGAGATGGCTTCTAACCTTGAAGAATGCTCGTACACAGCCAAAATTTTACTAGATGGTTCAACGGAGTCTATATTGGGACCTCGCATTATTTAAAGTTTTGACATTTGAAAGATTGTTTTTCTTGTGTAAATTTTCTCCCTTTTTTTCTCGTTGAAAACCTTTGATTTGTTGGTTTGTCTTCTGAGTTCTTCCCTTCATATTTAAATTGTGTTTCTAAGATTTCAGTTTCCATTATTTCCTCTTCCTCACTTGGGACATCATTTGTGGAAAGGATTTCAAACATATTAGCAGATGACTTTGATTGATCCTTCATAACTGGTTTTTTCTGAGTGTTCTTCTTCTTAGGTATTTGGAAACCTGTTGAGTTTATATCTTCTTTCTTTTGATCAAGAATTTTATTTGGGCAAGCACTGGCCAAATGACCATATTCATGGCAAATTCTACAACGAAAAGGAATGTTCTCATAGTCCACTACTTGCTCCCAAGTGTCTTCCCCAAATTGTAATGTGATCTTTTTAGGTAGGGGTTTGTCAAAATCCATTAAAACACAAATCCGAGCATAAATAATATGTTCAAAATTTTGAGTACAATCAACAGTCATCATAAAAGTTCCTAAAGAGTTTCCAATTGAAGAAAAAATAGTAGGATTCCAAAATTCAATAGGGAGGCCAAAGAGTCTAACCCACACGGGAGCTATAGAAGGCATCTCTTCTTCGGCTTTAAATTTAGTATGCCGGGGCTTCATGAAAAGCCCTGCCCTTCCAAAAAACCAAGGACCCCCTTGAAAAGTTTTCTCTCTATCTTCATTATTAGCAAATAAAACAAGAAAATAACCATTTGGATAAATAGAGATTTGTAACTCACCTTTAGTTTTCCAACTTTTTGCAGCCCAGACTTTGAAAGCGGATAGACTCGGAACGAAAACCCACGAACCGACAAATTAGTCCTCTTTTTTCCAAATCTTCAATGCCAGCTTGAATGTTACCCATATCAAGCTTAACAATAGGAGTTCCATCAAGCCGCTTTAAGACATCCCGACTCCATTTTCCTAGGATCAATCTTAGGCATTCTTAGAGGTTTATGGGAAGCCCTAAGATTGATATTAGCATTGGGCCGAGGCTGTCCACCACGGAGGGCATCCCTAAAATTCATTTTTGGGACCGAGTCTTCGAAATTCTTACCCTTGACAAGGGTTTTCATAGTAGAATTATTTTGTGGGTGCACCTTAGCACCAGATTCACTTGAGATATGAGCCATTTTTTGATCAACTGCTTGAAACTTGTTTCGTGATCTCTTTAATCCTTGCCCTAGACGTCGTGGAAAGGTATGGTTTTCACTTTTCTTTTGTGCAAGCAAATTGGAAGCCGTTGTCACTCAAGTTCACAGTATGATCTGTTGAAAGACAAATTTCTAACCCATCTTGGATCCCCTGCAACATTTCCTGCTAAAATATTGAGCATAAACCACAAAAATATTGGCCGCTAGGGCCCGAAGGCCCTAAAAACCAACCTCTGGAGCTGCTTGCACTCAACCCAGATGAAACCCTCGCATAGCCGCTTGCCAAATATCTCGTTCACACATAGGGATGCGCTAGGATCTGTGTTGCTCCAAATGATATGAAAATTGGTGGAGACGTTCTAGGGTTTTTTAGGCATCTACCCTCAAAATTTCAGCTCAATCCGAGTCCGGATGAGTGAGATATGGCCGAAACGAGTTCGATAGTTTGGGCAGTCCTACGAAAAACGTCCCTCCACCTCATCCACTTTTTTTCATAATACCTATTATTTTTTTGAAAATAAATTTCTTCTATAATATTGTGAATTAGGTAGAATTTTTTGCATTTCTTAAACCCAAAAAATGAGTCTTATTAAGGAATTGATAGGTAGTTGTAGTCCTAAGTTTATTTTAATATTAAAAAATAATAATAAAGGACATAAGGATGCATTCAAAAAGATTTGAAATATGGGGGATTGTCAAGCAATTTCTTCCATAAAAGTTTTCAAAGATCTTGTGATAATATGAGATAAACACAAATGGATGGGAAATTCCTAGAAGAAAAATTAATTGGGTTGTTGTTCAATTTTGAAGGTGGTATGAAAATATTAAAGTTGGGTTTGTAAATGTATATGCTCCAACTGTAATTGCTCCTTGTGAAAGATGTTGGAAGAACCTTTGCATGTTTTTCTCAAATATAATTATGATTCATAATTGTGATGTATGGATTCTTTGGGGGGGCTTCAACATAGCTTTATCTCCTTTGTAAAATAAGGTGGTACTCGCAGATAGCCTAAATCAATGTAGGATTTCACTTTATTTTTCAATTCTAATGGCCTTTGGAATGTTATTCCTTCAAGTTTTCAATATATGGGGTAATACATGCATTCGATGAATTCATATAGCATAAAGATTGGATAGATATTTTGCAACACATTGTTACAAACCGAGAATACAATCTCTTTGAATGTTTGATTACAAGTAAGATCAAATCACAAATCCATTCTCTTGATATGTGATTTACTCAATAATGGTCATCCAAAGCCATTTCAGTTTCAATATATGTGGATCCAAGACCCTAATTTCTTTTAGATGATTATGTTATGGTGGGGTGAAACAAATTCTGAAGGATCATTTATGTACAAGTTTTTCAAAAGATGTAAATCTAAAGGGGAAAATTAAGATTTGGAATGCCAAATCTTTTGGTATTATATTTAAATGAAAGGATGAAATTGAATCCAACCTCAAAATTTTACAAGAACCAAGATTCTTATATTCAAAAAAAAATATTATTTTCTTATTATCATAATGTATTGAAAAATGAGTGTTATTTTCAAAAATCCAAGGAGAAACCCAACGAAGAATATCAAAATACCATTTTTTTTGCTACAACCAAAACAAATTTTTGTTTTCATCGCATCAAATATAATCAAATGGAATAAATATTGAGGAAGAAGAACATATCAAGAAGAAAACAATTAAGTTGCAAGCTTACTGTAGTGGTAAGGGCTTTGGCCTCTCTTTGGGAGGTCTAAGGTTCAAACCCCATTCAGTATGAGGGGATTGAGATCCCTCATAAAAAACTGTGTAAACTCATTGAAAAAAAAAACATTTTGACTTTAGGAATGCTTGGGCTATCCCAAATATATCTCCATATTCTAGTGATATTATTATTATGTTGGTGTTGAACATTATATCCACTTCTTGTTGTGTATTCTCCCGAGCTATTCAAATCCCAAATAAATTTATCCTTGGCACCCCTCGAAATAATAATAGTTGTTTTCTTTCTAATCAATTGCCTCCTAGCATGAATGTCTTATATACTTGTAAAAAATATTATTTCTATTTGCATATTCCTTCTCGATCCTTGTACAAAATGTTTGAAACCCTATCACCGTATTTGTCTTGAAGCAATCTCATCTAAGGTTTCAAAACTAGATCTAAATTGAGTGGTTTTTTATCACACCAAGTATCCATCCAAATAGAAATTTTTCTCTAGTTCCCACCACCCATCTTAAACCTTTAATCATAATATCAATAGATTTTTTTAAACCATTCCAAAGAGCAGAACCATTTGGAAGAGAGAATGTAGTAAATATTAAACTTGGGTCATTGGGATCAACATACTTAGAAGAATTCTTACCCATTGTCTTTGACTCTCTTTGTACAATCTCCAGATAACTTTTCCTCTAAGATCTAAGTTTGCATCTGTAAGAGCTCTTAAACCAAGACCTCCCCTAGTTTTGTCATCACACAACTTGCTCCATTTCACCAAAGGAAATTTCCTTTTATCATGTAAACCTAACCATAAAAAAGATCGCATAATAAAGATTAAACTTTTTTCAACTGATTTTTGCATAGAATACAATGACATATAATATGTTGGAATGGCTTGTAATATTGACTTAATTAACTACACTCTTCTTGCTAATGATAACCATCTACCTTTCCAAGCTAGAAGTTTATTTTGAAGTTTACTAATAATTGGATTCCATAAATCTAACCTCATTCTCCTCTCAAATAAAGGCATCCCTAGATAAGTTGTTGGTAAATTTGCCTCCTCCATTTGAAGCAACCTACAATTCTTGCTTTAATATTAGCAGGAGTGTTAAGGAAGTAAATTTTGGATTTAGTCCTATTAATTTTTGCCTTGAAGATCTTTCGTACTCTTTTAAAAAATTATTCAAAGCTCTAGCCTCATTTATCCTTGCCCTTCCAAAAAGGGTTGTATCATCTACAAACTGTTGATGGGTGATGTTATCGATGTTATTACTAACCTTAAGTCCACTTATAAGCCCACATTTGTAAGCCTTATTTAAGTTCCTGCTCAAAACTTCTGCCATAATAATGAACAAATAAGGAGATAGAGAATATCCTTGTCTAAGACCTCTCTTGGATTTAAAATATTTTATCACTAACCCATTGGCCAACACTGAATAAGAAATTGTAGAGACACAAGCTTTAATCCATCTAACTCATTTCTTCCCAAACTGCAAAAATAAAATCCCATTTAACTCTATCATAGGCTTTACTCATATCAAGTTTTAAGATCATAGCTTTCTCTTGTCTCGAAGCTATTGAATGTATAACTTCATGAGCTACTATGATCCCATACAGAATTTGTCTCCCTTTTGCAAAAACTCCTTGCTCTTATGAAATGATTTTGTTTAACAATGGCCTTAATGTATTTACCATCACTTTGGAAATAATCTTATAAGCCATATTACATAGGCTTATGGATCTGAAAGAATCAAATAATTCAACATCCTTCTTTTTAGGAATTAGGGTAAGATAAGTTGCATTATTTTATAATGAATGTATTGTTTTACCCTAGACTATTCCACTGCCACCAATAAAGAATCCTTCACTATATCCCAATTATTTTGGTAAAAAGTTATAGAGAGCCCATCTGGACCTGGGGATTTATCCTTATTAAAAGATAAAAGAGCTAAATGAACTTCTTCTAGAGTAATAGGCTCCATCAGTTTCCTATTGTCTTCATTTATTATAATTGAAGGAACATCTTGAAGAAGTTTATCATTAAGAACTTCGGTCTCCTTTGAACCTAGAATATTATGATAAAACAACTTTACCTCTTTTCTAATTTCATTCTGATATTTGTAAGTCTTCTATGAGAGCTCTTAAACCAAGACCTCCCCTATTTTTGTCATTACACAACTTGCTCCATTTCACCAAAGGAAATTTCCTTTTATCATGTAAACCTGACCATAAAAAATATCACATAATAAAGATTAAACTTTTTTCAAATAATTTTGGCATAGAATACGATAACATATAATATGTTGGAATGGCTTGTAAGATTGAATTAATTAACTACACTCTTCTTGCTAATGATAACCATCTACCTTTCCAAGCTGGAAGTTTATTTTGAACTTTACTAATAACTGGATTCCATAAATCTATCCTCATTCTCCCCTCAAATAAAGGCATCCCTAGATAATTTTTGGTATATTTACCTCCTCCATTTGAAGCAACCTATAAATTCTTACTTTGATATTAGTAGGAGTGTTAAGGAAGTAAAGTTTGGATTTAGTCCTATTAATTTTTTCCCTGAAGCTCTTTCGTACTCTTTTAAAAAGTTATTCAAAGCTTTGGCCTTATTTATCTTTGCCCTTCCAAAAATGGTTGTATCATCTACAAACTATTGATGGGTGATGTTATCGATGTTATTACTAAACTTAAGTCCACTTAGAAGCCCATATTTGTAAGTCTTCTTTAAGTTCCTACTCAAAACTTTTTCCATAATAATGAACAAATAAGGATATAGAGGATATCCTTGTTTAAGGCCTCTCTTGACTTTAAAATATTCTCACACTAACCCATTGACTAACACTGAATACGAAGTTGTAGAGACACAAGCTTTAATACATCTAACCCATTTCTTACCGAGACCAAACTTATCTAAAACTGCAAAAAGAAAATCCCATTTAACCCTATTATAGGCTTTACTCATATCAAGTTTTAAGATCATTGCTTTCTCTTTTCTTGAAGTTGTTGAATGTATAACTTCATGAGCTACTATGATCCCGTCTATAATTTGTCTCCCTTTCACAAATCCTCCTTGCTCTTCTGAAATGATTTTGTCTAACAATGACCTTAATCTATTCACCATAACTTTGAAAATAATGTTATATTCCATATTACATAGGCTTATGGATCTAAAAGAATAAAACAATTTAGCATCCTTCTTTTTTGGAATAAGGGTAAGATAAGTTGTATTTATTTTATAAAGTATGTATTATTTTATCCTAGACTGTTCCACAACCACCAATAAAGAATCCTTCACTATATCCTAGTTATATTGGTAAAAAGTTGCAGAGAGCCCATCTAGACCTAGGAATTTATCCTTATTAAAAGAGAAAAGAGCTAAATGAACTTCTTCTAGAGTAATAGGCTCCATCAATTTCCTATTATCTTCATTTGTTATAACTGAAGGAACATCTTGAAGAAGTTTATCATTAAGAACTTCGGTCTCCTCTTAACCTAGAATATTCTAATAAAACAGCTTTGCCTCTTTTCTAATTTCATTATGATCTTCAATACAAACCCCTTCTATTGATTTTATTCTACTAATTCTAGAATATGATCTCTGTACTATAGCCATCCTATATAAAAATTGTGTATTGTTATCTCCTTCTTTTAACCAAGTCTGTCTTGATTTAAATCTCCAAAATTTCTCTTCCTTGCTCAAAATATTATGATATTCACTAAGCAACTTACTTTTCTCTGAGCTTGTATTATTTTCATCACCTTTTTGGAATTTTGAAAGTTCATCTTTTAGTTCTTCTTTCTTCTCAAAAATATTTCCAAAGGTGTTCTTGTTCCATTCTTTTAATCTATATGTCATAGCTTTAATTTTGTTTGGAAGAGCATACAACCCACCATTACCTATAGAATTCCAGCTATCATATCAATAAATTGAGGATGGTCTTCCCACATCTGCTCATATTTAAAATAAGATATTTTTTTAATTCACTTACCACCATTTTAACTCTTATTGGCTAGTGATTTGAACCAATCCTTGTTAAGGTATTAATTTTAACACAAGTTCCTTCATCTAGCCAATTATCTGAGAGAATGCATCTATCTAATTTTTTTGCAATTAGGTTATGGCCTCTCCTGTTGTTGGTCCAAGTATAGTTATCTTCTTCAAACTCAACTTCCCATAGATTGTTGTTTTGAATAAAAGCTGAGAAATATTTCATACTTTGGGTCAATTTCCTAATTACCCCAAATTTTTCATTCAACTTGGTTATGGCATTAAAATCTCCAATGATCATGAATTGGGTTTCTTGGTCTTTACTTCTCATAAAGGCTTCAATTTCACTCCAAAATTCTAATCTACCTGACTGAGTTGTAGGTCCATAGACATTGATAAGGATGAAACGAATATCTGCAAAGTAGCAAGTGACTAAATAGGCTATCCAATGCCTAATTTTATGAATGGTTACACAAGAGGTTCTATAAGGATTCCAACAAGTTAGAATTCCCCTATTGCTCCTTTAGAATCCATAACATCCCATTCACATCTTGCCCAAACTACTTTCATAGTTTTTGAAACTTCTTTTATCATTTTAGTTTCCTGGATATAGAATATCAAGTTTATTACTTAAACATAGGTCCCTAATACACCTATGCTTTGAGGTGTAATTAGCACCCCTTATATTCTATGAGATGATAATCATGTCTCATTAGGGGCTTTTGGCCCCTCTTGTGTATTACCAATATCATTTTGTTGTTTAGTAAAGAGAAGTTCAACCATATTAGTTTGTGTTCCTTTCTCTATGTTAGCTCTTGCTTCCCTAGATCTTGCTTTATAATTTGAGGGTTTTACTCTTTTTGCCTTGCCTATATTAGGAGTAGGTATTATTATTCTATTCCTCAATATTCTTTCACATTTTTTTTCAACATATTTATCCTCTCCTAGCTCTATTATAGAAGCTTTTGATTTATCCTGCTCATTTTCTAGTATTTCCTTATTAATGGTAGAGGTATTAACTTCTAAAACTACATTTTCTTTACCAATTATTTTCTCCTAAATGGTGCATAGTACTTCAAGAGAGTCTTCCAAATTTGATGAGACACATTCCTTAGGTTCATCGAGAATGTTCTTCCTTAAATTAGGATCATACTTAATAGCCTTGCTAATATGTTGAAATTGTTGTATTGTGTCCTCTAAGTTTTGATCTACTTTTTATTCATAGGCTAAAGCCTCAAAAGAATTGGAATTTATTCCAGTATCCTTCCTTATTGGTCTCCACTGTTCTTTTTTTTTAGATCTATTTTTTGGAAGTTGAAAACGATCTTTATCGATAACCATTTGTAAATTTCTCTTACGATTTTCTATAAATGATTTTGCTGGGCTCTTTTTAGGGCATGATATCTCAATATGCCCCACCTCATGACATCTTCTACATCTAAAATATATGTTTTCATAATCTATAGTTTGGTTCCACATCTTATCCCCATACTTAAGAATGATTGATTCTAGTAAAGCTTTACTTATATCAATCATGACCAACATTCGAGCATAAATAGCCAAAAATTCATCTTTGGTTGTATCTGAAATCTCAAGGAATTATCCTATAGTATTGCCTATTGCCTTGAAGGTATCTATTTCCTAAAATTTAATGGTCAACCCAAACATCCTAACCCAGACTGGTACTAAGGATAGATTTACATTTTCAGGTGAAAAGACTTCATACCAATGGGTAAGGAAGAGCCATGCTCTTCCCATAAACCAAGGACCCCCTTTTAGGATTATTTCTCTTTATTACCTAGAACCAAAATTGGCTAGAATGAAACCTTTGGGAAGAAATGATAGAATCACTCATGGAGACTTCCAACTCCTACCAATCCATTTTCTCAATGCTGAAGCCCCTAGCCAATACCCATTAAATTTACCAAAAAATACCCTATCTTGGAGCAAGGAGGATCTCTCTGAGGTGCGCTCAATGACCTCTACCACTAGGGATGATTCTAAGGATGTAGCTATAAATCGATCCATGGAAAGGAAACTAAAACTCAAAATCTAGTGAAATTTATCTGAAGTTCCTATAGAAAAAAAAAACTTTATAATTTTTTCATGCACAATTTCTAAGATAAAAAAAGGGAAAAATAACTTAACTAAAAAATTCTTTGTCCAGATAGAATGTCTTGCCTCGTTTAAGTCCTAGCCCTTCATTGCTCTTCCCATTTTTTGAACCTTAGTTG
The DNA here is from genome assembly GCA_028583015.1 of Wollemia nobilis. NCBI lineage: Eukaryota > Viridiplantae > Streptophyta > Pinopsida > Araucariales > Araucariaceae > Wollemia > Wollemia nobilis. The sequence goes on from JAQPPZ010017169.1 coordinate 1,964,916, forward strand.
GCAAATATTAGCAATTTCATTTTTCGTGACTTGAAAAATTGTCACTACCCTTGTTCCGAATGGTTGACTTCACAAGGTCGTATCTCCTTCAATATGAGCACTCATTTTAAAGTTATTCAAATTCAACACAAGTTGGTCCAAGAATCAGATGAATTGGATAAATCTTCGTGAAGATATGGATCCTAAAAGATGAGATATTTTTCAAGAAAAAACCCTAATCCTTTGCACTTTATAATTTTGTTTTTTGTGACTTGAAAATCATCACTGCCCTTGTTCTGAATGGTTGACTTCACAAGGTTGTATCTCCCTTAATATTTCTCAAAATTTTGCATATGACCACTCATTTTAAAGCTATTCAAATTCTACACAAGTTGATCCAAGAATCAACTGAATCGGATAACTCTTTGCGAAGATATGGCTCCTAAAAGATGAGACATTTTTCAGGAAAAAATCCTAATCCTTCACGAGTGATTGCTTACCATAAAGAAAATTTTAATTTTATAATGAGATAATACAATCTAGAATACTTTTCTTTTTCTGCATAAGTTTTAAGAAATTTTAGACCTTGAAAATAAACTTAATAAAATATAATGGTTGATAAGAGGATCAAGAGAATCAGTAAAATATTTGAGATGCAGATGATGAAGATCATGGTTGAGAACTGGCCAAAGGGTTTTATAAAATCACATAGATATCCATCCAAGCCCAAATAATTATCATTGGTTATTTGAAGAACATCATATGAATCCCCAATAGATAAAGGACTATTATAGATGTCTTGTTGAGCATTAGATAAATAAAAAAGAACTATATTCATGCAAGTCTTGAGCACTTGATCTTGTGTATGAGTAATATTCTAAGAGGAAACACTTGCATATAATGTCAAATGAATATAATCATAATTTCTATACCCTCAATTAGACATTGACTAACTTTATGAAGGGACCATATTTAAATAGATAGAGGCAACAAAAATATTTAGATGCAAACTTTAAAAAAAAAAAAAATTGGCTAAATAATAAGGGGTTGTACTCGGGTCCCCCACCCTTGAAAAATTACATCTCTTCTTTATATCTTGATATTTTAAAAATATATACACTTCTCATCTCAATTGAGATGCTATAGCTAGAAACCTACATCATTTTACATAAAATGTCTGAATTCTTGATTTTTATTTTTTGGATCTTTTCAATTTTTTGTATGAATACAATTAATCTAGAATTTAGCATTTTTCTTGACATTTTCCTATAACAGCCTTCACAATGTCAAAACTTCACCTCTACTATCTATGCCTTGCATCTTAGTAGAGTAATATTTCCAAAATATTTCACTATCATAGTTTGCTTTACCAAATATGGATTGCTAGTTTCCTTCCTGAAACACAAGTGCAACCACAAAAATTATAATAAATAGTCTAAATGAAAACATATTATTATTACAAAATAAAGCATATATTACCAATGGAAAACATTAAAGTAAATCTTAATCATTAATTGATTCAAGCAATCAACATTTTCTTATCAGCTTCAACTAAACTTTCTGCTTCCTCTAACCATGGAAAGGAGAAATTAACTTCATGATCCTCAATAAAAACCCCTCTATTGGTTAGCTTATTGCACATTTGTTTCCTTCCCTTAATATATGTGTAAACCTAATTTCTTCAAACTCTTTACCAATATCTTGAATTTCCACAATACCTTTTGTATGTTCCATGGAGCCTTTACTTTCCTCAAAATTGTATTTATTACTATGAGAGAATCCCCTTCCATCCGTACTCTCTTCCATTTTATTTGTTTACATATTTTTAACCCTTCTAAAGCTACCCAAGCTTCAACTTCATTATTTATCTTAAGTCCACTATTGAAAGAATAGTGAGACAAAATCTATTCTCTATTATTTCTAATTATTCCTCCTCCTCCTGCTGGTCCTAGATTTACTTTATATGCTCCATAAAAATTTAATTTATCCCACTCCACATCTGGTGGTTTCCACTTTATATTCTTTGCCTTCTTTTTTCTTCTCTTGTACCCAACATCATAATTCCATTTAATGACTTGATTCCATCTATCAAGGCTCTCTACTTCTAAATTAGGGACAAGGTGAGTTGATAGGGTTGGTTTATACTCCTCTATGGCTAAACATATCTTATTTTTCATTACCTCTAAACTATTTTCCTTTACTTTAAACATTCTTCTATTACATTCTAGCCATATAGTCCAAAGTATTGTATCTTTTGATATATCTCATATTGTCTGTAAAGCCTCACTTTTATAAGTGCTCTGCCATTGCTTTAACCAATCTTCAATTATGCTATTCATAACCATGCATTTACCAAATATATTAAGAATCCATTGCCATAGATTCTAGAATATTGAGCAATTTCCCAAGAGATGGTTTATACTCTCCTCCTCCTTATTACAAAAAACACATTGATAGGGGTCATGAAAACCCCTATTCATAAGGTTATCCCAGGATAAAATTCTTCTATGACCTACTAGCCAAACAAACATTTTAACTTTAAAAATTCTTGGGTTATCCCAAATATCTCTCCATATTCTAGTGATATTATTATTTTATTGGTGTTGTACATTATATCCACTTCTTGTTGTGTATTCTCCTGAACTATTCAACTCCCAAATCAATTTATCCTTGGCTTCCCTCGAAATAATCATAGTTGTTATATTTCTACTCAATTGCCTCCTAGCATAAATGTCTTGTATCCATTTGTATCTTCCTTCTTGATCCTTGTACAAAATATTTGAAACCCTATCACCATATTTGTCTTGAAGCAATCTCATCCAAGGTTTCAAAATTGGATCAAATTGAGTGGTTTTTTATCACATCAAGTATCCATCCAAATAGAATTTTTTCTCTAGTTCCCACCACTCATCTTAAACCTTTAATCATAATATCAATAGATTTTTTTAAACCATTCCAAAGAGAAAAACCATTTGGTAGAGAGAATGTAGTAAATATTAAACTTGGGTCATTGGGATCAACATACTTAGAATAATTCTTGTCCATTGTCTTTGAATCTCTTTGTGCAATCTCCAGATTACTTTTCCCCTAAGAGCTAAGTGTGCATATGTAAGAATTCTTAAACCAAGACCACCCCTAGTTTTATCATCACACAAGTTGATCCATTTCACCAAAGGAAATTTCCTTTTATCATGTAAACCTGACCATAAAAAGGATTGCATAATATACATTAAACTTTTTTCAACTGATTTTGGCATAGAATACAATAACATGTAATATTTTGGAATGGCTTGGAAGACTGACTTAATTAACTACACTCTTCCTGCTAATGATAACCATCTACCTTTCCAAGCTGGAATTTTATTTTGAACTTTACTAATAACTGGATTCTATAAATCTATCCTCATTCTCCCCTCAAATAAAGTAATCCCTATATAAGTTGTTGGTAAATTTACCTCCTCCATTCGAAGCAACCTACAATTTCTTGCTTTGATATTAGCAGGAGTGTTAAGGAAGTAAATTTTGGATTTAGTCCTATTAACTTTTTGCCTTGAAGCTCTTTTGTACTCTTTCAAAAAGTTATTCAAATATCTAGCCTCATTTATCCTTGCCCTTCCAAAAATGGATGTATCATCTACAAATTGTTGATGGGTGATGTTATCAATGTTATTACTAACCTTAAGTCCACTTATAAGCCCATATTTGTAAGTCTTCTTTAAGTTCCTACTCAAAAAATCTACCATAATAATGAAAAAATAAGGAGATAGAGGATCTCCTTGTCTAAGGCCTCTCTTGGCTTTAAAATATTCTGTTACTAACCCATTAACCAACACTGAATAAGAAATTGTAGAGACATGAGCTTTAATACATCTAACCCATTTCTTCTCGAAAATAAACTTTTCTAAAACTGTAAAAAGAAAAAACATTTAACCCTATCATAGGCTTTACTCATATCAAGTTTTAGGATTATTGCTTTCTCTTTTCTTGAAGTTGTTGAATGTATAACTTCATGAACTACTCTGATCTCGTACAAAATTTGTCTCCCTTTCACAAATCCTCCTCGCTTTTCTAAAATGATTTTCTCTAACAATGGCCTAACTATTTACCATAACTTTGGAGATAATCTTATATTCCATATTACATAGGCTTATGGATCTAAAATAATAAAACAATTCAACATCCTTATTTTTTAGAATTAGGGTAAGATATGTTGCATTTATTTTATAAGATATGTATTATTTTACCCTAGACTTTTCCACTACCACCAATAAAGAATCCTTCACTATATCCCAATTATGTTGGTAAAAAGCTGCAGAGAGCCCATCTAGACATGGGGATTTATCCTTATTAAAAGATAAAAGAGCTAAATGAACTTCTTCTAGAGTAATAGGCTCCATCAATTTCCTATTGTATTCATTCATTATAATTGAAGAAACATCTTGAAGGAGTTTATCATTAAGAAGTTTGGTCTCCTCTGAACCTAGAATATTCTAGTAAAAAGACTTTACCTCTTTTCTAATATCACTTTGATCTTCAATCCAAACCCCTTCTATTGATTTAATTCTACTAATTTTGTAAGTTGATCTCTGTACTATAGCCATACTATGAAAAAAATTGTATTTTTATCTCATTTTAACCAAGTTTATCTTGATTTTAATCTCCAAAATTTATCTTCCTTACTCAAAATATTATGATATTCACTAAGAAACTCCTTTTCCTCTAATATTGGATTATTATGATCACCTTTTTGGAATTTTTAAATTTTATCTTTTAGTTCTTTCTTCTAAAAAATGTTTCCAAAGGTGTTCTTGTTTCATTCCTTTAATCTACAAACTTCTTAAATTTATACCAATGGATATAAGCTTTAATGTGATCCTACTAAGAAACCATACCTTGGTATGGTTAGGTCGATTCCAAAGGGTATCATTGTAATTTTAAACTATCTCATAAAAAGTATATATTTTCAAAGTAATAGAAGCTCATTCAAGTTTTTTATGTATTTTAAATTTGGATCAATTTCAAAAAATGGCCAACCTAGAGCCAAAACCATTCAAGAATGTTGATGTGCAAGTAATGACCTCATTTCATCTTTCAATCCATCCAATATCCTCTTAGAGGTGCAAAATTAGACTCAAGGTCCATTGAGTATGAAGCAAAATAATGGAATGATACAAATAATATATATTATACTAAAAACATAACTAAGATCACCATGGAGTACATTTAGTTCAAAATTGGATCACAAAATGATCAAAAATCATTTTACCGAGAGTAAAAAATCTAGAAACCATGTGCTCTTAGATGGTGTAGCAAATATGAAAATATGTTGTTTCATAAGTACAATCTAAATGCATTAGACCCTAGTAGACCTCTTCCATTGATTAAATGAGTTAAATCAATGATGGTTTTCAAAATTAATGTTTGGAACACCAATATTAGGTTTTTTTAATCCTAACTTTTTTCCATAGAGTACCATGATTCTCCTTTATTGAAAAACTATTATATAGAATTTGCACCTTTCTTGTTAGAAAGAAAAAATATTTGAAGAGTAGTTTTTAAAGTTTACAAGACCAGGGCATATTGGACAATCCTCATGAAGTATTTGCTTATCTAACCATGCTCCACTTAACTTAGATACCCATCACTAGAGAATGTATACAACACTACCCCCTTTAATATTTGAACTTGGGACCTCCTATTTGAAGTTCTAAAGTCTTCATCATTTGGCCAGTCAAGGTACTATAATCATATTGAGGTCTTCACAAAGATCCCAAGTGGCAAGAAGAAGCAAATCAACCAACTATTACCAAAAAAAACATCAATCTTGAGTGTTATTAGGGGCATAAACATTGACTACTATAAAAGGATGTCCATCAGATTAAAAAGGAATCATATCACATGATTAAGAGGTCTCCCTTCCAAATATATAACTTTGAGATTTACATGATAAGGAAATGAACTTCATAACATAGTTTCACCTCAATTTATACATATTAGATTATATTTCAATCTTAAGCAAGATAAACTACCAAGTGCTCTGTAATATAAACCTAGTTTATTTATTCTTACGAGCACAAAAGATGAATATGTCCAAAAGCATTAATATTAACATAGGCCTTATATATACGGACTAGGTCTATCAAGACTTTAACATTCCATATGACAATATCCATGAAGAATTATTATATAGGTGTATACCACATCTAAGATCATCCTTAGAATCTTCTAGCATCACATACTTGTTCATTAAAAAATATTGTTGATTGTAAAGCATGAACTCAACACGCATAATGTAATTACTCTTTTCAAGTGATAAATACCCATGCACATCTCAAAGAGGGTCATGAAATTGATGCATCAAGTGTGTGCTAAGGGTAAGGTTCAATGTTCAGTTTAGAAGAATTAGAAAAGGTTTCTTGAGATGAATTTAGTTAGAAGGAATGTGTAGAAAGGGATAAGTCTTAGGGTAATTGCAAGCTTAAAATCCTTACTTAGGGGGTTGAGCGTTAGTGGTCATGAAATTGATGCATCAAGTGTGTGCTATGCATTGGTCATGAAATTGATGCATCGAGTGTGTGCTACACATAAGGTTCAATATTTAGTTTAGAAGAATTTTTTTTTTAACATGGTGGAATCGATAGCCGCCACGAATCTGGACAGGCTATCCAACTTTTATGTCCGCCACAGTATTCTGCGTTGTCCGTCCCGAAAGCCGCCACATAGATCTTCGTGCAGTCCGCCCCTATAACTACCATGCCATAATCATTTTAAACCTTTTACGCCATTGAAAGCACCAGGAAAGGTACAAGCGTTCAGTCCGGTGAGGCCCGATATTTGAACCTTGGACCTCCACCCCTCTTATGGGGTTTGGATGAACCAATCGGTCTACACCTCGGACCTAGTTTAGGAGAATTAAGAAATATTTCTTGAGATAAATTTAGTGAGAAAGAATGTGTAGAAAGACAAATATTAGGGTAATTACAATCTTAGAAGCCTTAGAGGGTTAAGTGTTAAGTTGGGTAAAACTTGAATAGGATAAGGTTGAGTAGTTGACAAAAAGATAAAGAAATTCTTGATGATGGTAGTATGAGTAGATCTAGAGCAAGCATATTCAACTTTAACCCTTTGTTTTTATGACTGGTAATAAAAGTCCACTTGCTTAGCATATATATTGGATGTGGATTAGGTTTGGCCTTAAATTTATCAATTATCAAAGGAAATCCTTAATCTCATGGTTGTATATAATATTCATTTGAAATGTTAATACATATGACACACCATTAAAACCCTATGTCATCAACATGTATAACATCTTTTAAAGTGAAGGCTAAATCAACTTTAATGTATATAGATTTCTAAGGAGATTCACTATATAACTTATGTTGTTCATGATAGATAAATTTCTCAATAGAAATAACCAAATGATCAAGAAAACACCATAATGATGGTTGAAGCCTTAAATTTTATATCCAAAAAAGGACTTTAAGAGATGCCTGCTCTAAGATAACAAAGTCTCAATTCTTGGACCAAAAACCAATAAATATATTGACTATATTTAAAAACTCTTCTTAATATGGAATATCCAAAGTGAAGTTGATTATTCATTAGGTGCAATAGAATATATAGGCTTACAATAGAATCACATAGGTTAAGTGGTTGTAACAATTTTCCAAACATGGCCAACCACTTAACTAATAGATAACAATCTACTAAACAAGGATGCCAACTAACTGCTAGAAGATAAAGGACAACTCTAACAGTCTAACTGAACATCCTAACAAATAACAATTTATTTCCAACATGGGCATACTATACCTCACGTGAATACAAAGTGCAAGAAATAGGAAATAATAATAAAATAATAACTTAGGCTTATAATTAATCCTAAGGTACAATAATATCCTCAACACTATTCCCAACCATAGAAGCATTGGACCCCAATGCTCTCAACAAATGTGGAAATTCATGGGCCATTTGATGGTGAGGAATCCAACAAGCCATATGTGGAAAGTGATCATGGCAGACGACAAGGTAAGAAGTGGAAGAACATTGTCGAGTGTGATGAGTCTTCATCTCAAAAACTCTATCTGTAATGAGCAGAAGTTGACGATCAAGTGCTACTATTGTTGTAGGGTTGATGATAGGTTCAGGTACCAAAGGAGGATCCTGATATGGTATCTCTAGAAAGCATCACTTATCCAAAGGACACCAAACTTTATTTCCAACCTGATATGAGTGAGGACTATGATGCTTGTGCATCACTTGATGTTGTTCCTCATGTGTTATCTTACCCTAAAGGCTCTGCTAGTGCTAAATGAAGGAAGTGGCCTTAGCTTGCTCCTCCGTATGTGCAATGGTGGAAGAGGGCAAAGCCAAAGGCAACTTCTGTGGAGCAAGTGGTTGTGTGTTTTTAGGTGTACTCAAAATTATGCCAATGGAATGGTTGGTATCTTTCTCATGAGTGAGAGTGATGGGTTCCTTAACCATGAGCTCTTGTGATTGTTGAAGTGAAGCTTCTTCTTTATCATGTATCTTTGATGGTGCTTATTATTCATCTTATGTGGAACTTATGCAAGTAGAATCCAAAATAAGTGTTGACTTAATGGCTTACGAACTTGCCTACAAGTTAGCATCAAATTTGATGTGGGTGTAGTACTTTGTATCAAATATATTTTATCATGCAAGTCCAAGGTGTATGTGTTCTTTTTAGCATGATACACTGCATTCCTATCAAATTGATAGGGTTTACCAAGCAATAGTCCACAACAATCCATATCTATGACATCACATATTACTTTATCCATAAACTTATCATCAAAAGTAAAAGATATGGTGCAAGTGTGTGTGATGTTATATGTGGAGTATACATCCTTCCACCCAAGTGCATAGGGTTGATAATGTGGGTTTGTGGGAAGCTTCAACTTCTCGATAATAGACCTTGTGATGATATTCTTCTGTTAGTCGTTATCTATGATACAATATACATAAAAACATGTGTAGGTGAGCTCTAGTGATAAACAAATGATTGCGACCCCCTTGTGCCAAAACATTTGTCATGAGGGTAACTTTGTTTAGTTTACCCTTTAAAGCAAGATATTCTTATTTTGTCCTTGTAGTCACAATGGGACCATCTTGTGGTTCCTCATATGTAGGTTGTACAATTAGGGACTTCTTCTTCTTCATTATTTCAAAAGTAAAGCATTTAGACTTGATATGACCATACTTTTTACAAAAATCACAATACATTGAAGAAGGATCTTTAGAGTGAGAAGAAGAATGTCCTTTAGGAGAAGTGGGAGGAGAAAAATAATGAGGGGAAGAATGAGAATTTTTATTCACCTTTTGTTGATGTTGATTCACACCTTTGTAACTGTTGTCTTGTTGAGATCTGTAAGAGGCACCAACTTTCTCCTTTGCGAGAATGGTATGCTTGAATGCCACATCCAAAGTGAGGAAATCATTGAACTTGATTTCCCTAAAAATTTGATCTTGCAATCCACAAGTGAACTTGTTAATCAAATCCTTTTCTGAATATTTCACACTAAGAAGAACCCTTAGCCTATTGAATTGAAAAATGTAGTCAACAATTGACATACTATAGGCTTACCTCAATCTATACCACTTGGTCGTGAGGTCACTTTGGTAGTTTGGTGTAAAAATGTGTTTTTTCATAATTTGGATCAATTCTTTCCAAGTCATGACAGCATTCTGGTTTTTTCTTTCCATAATTAAAAATTTTGCTAAGCTTGTGAGTCTGACTATTGCAAAAGCAACTTGGTCATATTCAGGAATTTCAACATAGGCGAACCAAGTTTACATATCTAAAATCCATGTAGACAAGATATCAAGATCCCCTGATTCGTCATACAATTTGACCTCACATTTTGCTTTGTTGGCATGATTGTGAGGAATTTTGATATAACCAGAGTTAATTGAACAACAATGTCTATCACTTTATCTACCAAAATATCTACTGCAATAGTGTGATTTTCCATGTTTATTTTGAGGTTGGTAGCCATTTGATTACATGTATATGCCAGACTAGGAGGATTACAAAATGGTTGCAAGAACTATCTAGGCTCTTAGGAACAATTTTCAAGGTTTTCTAATGCACAATTTGCCTAGATTTTACAAAACATTTACCTGTACAACTTGCAAAAGGGGTTATTTTAGTGTTTTTTATAATGGCAAATTCTCCTTCAATTGAGATTTTACAAATAATAGCACTTAAAAATTTATCAATTTTACCCCTAATGCAAAAATAAATTGACCTTGTGGCAAAATTATAAATTTTTGCAAAAATAATTGTGAAAAAATTGCAAAAATTTAGAGGAATTCACCTTTTCCTCTATTTGGCGCCAAAATTCGAATGTTTGAAATTTAAAAAAAAAAAATGGGCAGTAACTTCATCTTAAAGGTAAAAAATTTGCTTGAAATTTTGTGGTCACACCACTGGCAGAGCAATCCATGGCCACACACCAGTTCAACAGTCTGAGTAGGTCAATTCTGACCAGTAAGATCAACATCAATCAAAGTCCCAACGGTCAAACGCAATTTTCTAAAGTTCTCGCCTTGACGTAATGGCTAGCGTGCACACGCTAGGTGAGGGTGACCAACTCGTCACCAACTTATGTGCAGCTTTACAGCTATAAAGCATGCTCAGACTTCAACCTGCCCAATGTGGGATAAATCCCACTATATGGCAAAAATTATACTTTAAAATTTTGTTCACTGCATGGAAATCGAGTCAATAGTCTGATGCACCTCGAGAACTATCCAATTTTGTATGGGTGTCAAAGCAACAGTCCAAACCATTCGATGTGTACCCATGCACGAGCAAGGAGCGATGTGACCACCAAGAGGTGGTCACAACCTCTAATTGCTTCTTACTGATTATAAATACCCACTTGGCCTCTTCAAGGCCAATGTAGTATAATGAATCTCACAAAAGAAACCCACCTATTCTTTTCCTATTTGCCTCCCATCGGAATACGTTGCACTCATTGGGATCAACCTTCAATGCCAAAAATTGGTAGAAATCATCGCAACCCATTAGAAAACTACCAGGAATCAACTAACATCATTGAAAACGAATAACAAGCATCAAAAAAATCTTTGGTCTATCGAAAAAATAGGAGTCTTAGCTGGAAACTCTCAACCCATTCACTAGGAACACTCTATGTCATCAGGAAAAATAATTTGTCAAAATCTTTGAAATTGCCAACTCACACAATCTTCTCACCATGTGTTATTGCAATTAGGGTTTGGCTTATGCGTTCTGATTGGCAAAACCCAACTAGACACCTAGCAATGAAGGGGTAACTTGCCCTCCTTGCAAAAAATTATCCTTCGGCTCTGATTACCACTGATATGGAAATACCAAAAGTGAAGTTGATTATTCATTAGGTGCAATAGAATATATAGGCTTACAATAGAATCATGTAGGTTAAGTGGTTGTAACAATTTGCCAAACATGACCAACCACTTAACTAACAGATAACAATCTACTAAACAAGGATGCCAACTAACTACTAGAAGACAAAGGACAACTCTAACAGTATAACTAAACATCCTAACAAATAACAACCTATTTCCAACATGGGCATACTATACCTCATGTAAATACAAAGTGCAAGAAATAGTAAATAATAATAAAATAATAACTTAGGCTTATAATTAAGCCTAAGGTACAATCATATCCTCAACACTTCCAACATACTATAGATTAAGAAAATAGAAATACAAAAGATATCAAAAAGGTTTTGGACCTCTTTAGACTTAATGTCATGTGGATAACTAGTGGCTTGAACCTAATATTAAAGCATAGAATCATTATGGATATAATCAATAAAATATCTCATGAGCATACATTACTCTAATCATTAACAAGTTGAATCAAACTTAGGCAAGGGTGAAACAATATCAACAAGAATAATGGAATGAAATGTACATTATTTTTATGGGTTAATGAATTATATATTTTGAAACACCTTCAAAATAAGCTTTTGAGCATGTTTACCTATCACCATGGCTATTTCTAATAGCAACAACAACAAAAAAGTGGTTGCCTCTATGACAAGAAGTCCATAAAGAAAAACTAGATGATATTACCACTCAAAGGGTAGGGGAAATATTGATAAGATGATTATTTCTTATGAATTTCAACAAAATATATGGTGTTGAGGCCTAACCAATGTGTACTATGTTTACAAACCATAAAAAACATTTGACACCTTAAGATTTTATAAATCAATACTTGATATTTAAGAATACTTTGTAATCCATGACTTATGATTTTACATGAACAAAAAAAAGTATTACTAAAAATTTAAATATTATTATTATTTCTAAAATTTCTTATATACCCACGTGTTGTAGGTGAATTGGAGAGGGTAGGGCAATCCTCCAAGGGAGGTCCCTGGTTCGAATATCCACCCTACCAAATGCACATTGGGTACCCAAAATCCAGTTGATTATGCTAGTGCGGTCAGGGCCGGGTGCGACTCTCGGGTGATTTTGATGGTGTAGAACCCCCTGGTCGTGGTTTCTCAGACCAAGGTGGTCCTACAAGGGGTTTTTCGCTAAATTCAAAAAAAAAATCATATATGGAATTGAAACAACCCTACCCTTATTCTATCATGGCCATATAGTAGTGTTATAACAACATTTTTGGCAATAATGTATGTATTATGTAACAATATTTTGAACCTAGGGTTCCTTATTGAAAGTCAAGGTATTAAGCTTGTTGGAATTAATAAAAAGCAGACAATAATTTCAATATTTGGGAGAAAAAACAATATTTTATTGCAATAATATATTTCATATCCCTCCAAATAATTTTTCCAGTCAACATCTGAGTACATCATCTATATTCATGCTTTATGTTGTCTCTTAGTTTCAAGATACCCTTCAAAGTTTCACCTTTAGCTTTGTACCCTTCAATGTTTCTCCTTTAGCTTTGTACCCTTCAATGTTTCACCTTCAGCTTTGTGACCTTCAATGTTTCACCTTCAACTTTATCTTTTCACATTCTTATTCTCTCGGGATATTTCTATTCACCCACATATGGGATGAAATAATTAAAATCCTTTAAATTTAATAATTATATTTATATGACAACAAATAATGGAATAAATTATAACACCCCATTTATTACATTATTTGGTATAAATATCATTACCCCTCATGATTCCAAGGGTGGTACACTAGAATTATGCTCTAGCTCTGGCTTTTTTGGCTCTGTATAATCTCCATTAGGTGTGTCTCTTTGGATCAGTCTTTGGGTCTGCCTTTGGGTCATTACCTCTAAGTCTTTGCCTATGGGCCTTTACCTTTGGATTACCTCTAGGTTATCATTACCTCTAGGTTAGTCTTTGGATTTAACTTTAGGTCATCACATTTAGGAAATTACCACCAAATTATATCTTTGGAATTTTCTAGATCTTTGATATATTCCACATAATGTGTCATTGTAGGTCCTATCACTATAGGCCTTTCAAGCTTTGCTTGGTTCATATTCTTTTGCAGGCTTTTCAAGCCAAGCTTGGGTCACATTCTTCTATAAGCCCTATCATGACAAGTTTTTCATGTATATATTAAGTCACATTATTTTGTAGGCCCTATAATTGTAGGTTTTCTAAGCATAGCTTAGGTCACATTCTTCTATAGAAATCTATCAACATTTATTTTTCTTTATCTCATTCTGACACATTCATCTATCTATAATTTATATGTATTTTTTTTGTCACTTTAAATTGTGTTAACACATCGTTTTGGAGTGATTATTACATCCAAAAATATCGTAAGGATGTAGGTTCCAACACCTAATTACCACATGTTTGAATCTTTTACAATGACTACAACTCATCCTTGAAGCTTCATTCTCTTCATTTGATTCTCTTTTCATAAATCTAGTATTATTGATTCTTACTTGACCTATATACCCAAGGCCTTCACTCTATGGCCTTATAATTGGTATTGTAGGTATTTTCACACCTTATCCATATCTTTCCAAACTTATACCATTATATTCCATGTTAGAGAATATTACATTATTTGGTACATGACAATGTACCACCTTGGTACATTATTGTAAATATTAGATTAGGGTTGTGTCCTATATTAGTAAGTGAGTTAATATTTTATGTAATGTAATAATGTGCAGGAAATGCACAAGTGTCATGTAAATATATGTGCAAGTGTTATGCGTGTAGATGTGCACAAGTGTCTAATTTGTAAGTGTGCACATGTGTCCTTAGAATAGGAAAACAGATCACAAATATTGAAGAACATGAAGATGAATCCAAAGTTGAAGACAAGCAACAAGAAGAAGAAGAACTAGGCCAAGATCAAATCTATTACAAAGTCACATGAAGGATGAAGATTGTATTGAAGACAAAGTCTTCAATAACCAAATAATGTAATACAAGGGGTGTTAGAGAATATTACATTATTTGGTACATGACAATGTACCACCTTGGTACATTATTGTAAATATTAGATTAGGGTTGTGTCCTAGATTAGTGAGTGAGTTAATATTTTATGTAATGTAATAATGTGCAGGAAATGCACAAGTGTCATGTAAATATGTGTGCAAGTGTTATGAGTGTATATGTGCACAAGTGTCTAATATGTAAGTGTGCACATTGGTCCTTAGAATAGGAAAATGGATCACAAATATTGAAGAACATGAAGATGAATTCAAATTTGAAGACAAGCAAGAAAAATAAGAAGAACTAGGCCAAGATCAAATCTATTACAAAGTCACATGAAGGATGAAGACTATATTGAAGACAAAGTCTTCAATAACCAAATAATGTAATCCAAGGGGTGTTAGAGAATATTATTTTATTTGGTACATGACAATGTACCACCTTGGTACATTATTATAAATATTAGATTAGGGTTGTTTCTGTAATGTAATAATGTGAAGAAAATGCACAAGTGTCATGTAAATATGTGTGCAAGTGTTATGAGTGTAGATGTGCACAAGTGTCTAATACATAACTATGCACATATCCTTAGAATAGGAAAATGAAGAATTATTAAGAAGAGTGAAGGTAAATAGTGCAACATATGAAGAGTCACATACAATTATATATTTATGACTAAGCATTGTAATTTCATGAAGGTTAATCGAACGTACAAAGCTTTATGCTTGTGCAAAGCTTTATGTTTACATTAGTAGACCTTTATTCAATAGCATTTTTAGTATTTTTATGTGTAATATTGTGAGCATGTTTATGTGAGTATTCTTATGAATTAAATTTGTTATTACATTCTGATATATTATTTGGTTTATTATGTTGCAACTTCATTATATTAGATCCTGTGATTATTTTCCTGTGATGATTTATATTAAGTATTAGAGTATCAAAAGCTAACATTCCATTTTATCATTATTTTTGAAAAAAAAAATCCTTTGGTATGCTTTTCAAAACACCCAATGTCTTCATCACCAATTTGATTTTTGTCAACATTCAAATACCACACATCATCATCCAAATATGTTAATAACTAACATTAACATTTGGTATTAATCGAAAAGTAATTAATATAATTTATTTTGGTTAAAGGTAATAGTATTGTGGATGAATTTAGATTAATTACTTATATTTTCCTTTGTTTAGAAAAGTTTCAAAACAAAAGAAAGGATTAATTAGCTTTATCTCTTAAATGATTTTGAAGGTTGTAATGTAGAAAGCTTTATGGGAAAAATATTAATGGTTGATTTGATTAAGGGATAACAATACCTTGAATGTATTCATATTAGATGAATTGCTTAATCAAATAATTAATTATTACCTTAGGTAAAGTGGTAATAAATCAATTAACCTTAGAGCTTTAGCTAAGTGAGGTGGCTATTTATGGAATGTTGCATTGGAAGCAATGTGAGGAGCCTTGTAACATAGAAGAATCTACATTATCTTTAGGTATGCAAAGAAGAGGACTCCAACATTCATCAGGGTGTCTTATTTTTGTAGGAATGAAGGGGGATCGGGAGTTTTTTGGGGAGGATTTATGGGAAGTATTCAACACAAGACATCCATGAAGCAGGTGGAATTGAGCTAGATTAGAGGAGCCAAGTAGGAGTAGTGGGATTGCTTTAGAGGTACTAGATCTAATTATTATTTTGGAAAGGTCCTTTTCTTAATGCTTTTGTGTACATAATTCCTTTTTGGATACTTTTGCTTGAGTTGTTTGGGTGCTTGGTAGCTAGTTCTCTATTTCCTCTTTGTATGGGAGCCTATGTTGAAGTTTTCTCTTGCTTATCCCTTTTGCATGGGTGGTGTCCAAGTCTGGTGATGTCTAACCCTTATTACATTTAGAATACCTTTGGGTGTTGTGTGATAGCTTGAGGGAAGGTTGTTTCATAGACCCTGTGCACCTTTGTCTAGTGATCCAACTGTGTTTTGTTTTAAGATTTGGTTATCTGTTATTTTTATGTTAGTGTGAACCAAAGTTTAGGCATCCTTGGTTGTTTTTTGTATAGCATTCCTTTATCTCTAGGGTCACTTTCATTACCTTAATCCCTTTTGTGGTTGTGTCCTTGTGATCACTTTCATGGCCTATGTTGTTTAGGGTGCCCTGGTTAAGAGCACCCTTGTTTTATTCCAAGTTAGATGTGCGTTTATACATTTTGTTGTATGTTTTCCAACCTTGTTAATTTGGTCTTTATATATTTTGGTAGACTTGATCCAATGTGTTTTATGCTCCTTCTTCTATGGTTGTAGTTTTGGATCTTGTAAGTAATTGATCTCTTAACCTCCAGTAAAGAATAGTAATGCTTTTGTGTTCTTTGTTCTTGAGAAAGATAGATTATTACTAGTTATATTTTATCCTTTGCAAAGAAGAAGAGCTTGTTTTATTGTTTTATTAATCGAAAAGGAAATAATGGGTTTGATAAGATAGAAAGGATCTTTTAAATAATTTGGAGATGTTTAGTTAAATATATTTTAATATAGGTTGTGCTTGAATGGTCTGAATGTTATGTGATAAGACTTAGTATATTTTAAAGAAAATGTTCCTTATTTTCTTGTAAGGAAAATTAGAGACCCTTTAAATAGTGAAAGATATGTGTATCACTTTATAAAATAAGGAAAGAGCCTTGATTTTTGGAAAATATTATAATGATTTCCTAAGACTTGAGTAGGTAGGGAAATCATTAGAGGGAGAGAAGTATGAGATTCTCTTCTTGGTTGTTTTAATTTTGTAATTGCATGATTTATTGCATGTATGCATAAAACATTGTAGTTGCATTGCATTAAGAGTTGTCATGATCCCTTAGTTTTTTTTAAATCTAGGGAGATTCCTTTCATGAAGAAGATCATGAAAAAAATATGGTGTAAAGGACATTTGGGTGGACTTGCTCTAGTATATTTGGGAAGAAAATGTTGTTATGTAAATGTAAAGTTTGGAATGTAATACTTGGTTCTATTTATTTCATTACTAATAAGGCTTGGAGCCTATTTGTAAGTGCAAGAAGATATTTGGATTTTGTGCAATGAATAAATGAAATAATGAGTTAATATTGATCTCTTTTTAAATGAATTTTTCATAGTGGGAAGTAAAGAAAAATTATATGCTAGCATTGATCTAATGAGGTTGCTTAAAACTAAGTAGATGTTTTATGTTGGAATTATGTTAGAAGTTAGCATTATGACTATTTAATCATGCTTTAAAATCTAGCTAGATGTTTCTTTGTACTAGCTTAATGTGGTTAAGTATGAACTATTTCATTCTAGATTTAGCATTGTGTTATAGCTATGAACATTGTTTTCGTTATAGCACTTTATTAGTTTAAATCAAGAGAGAAATATTAATTATTTATTTAGCACAAATCATGGGAGGGTTCTTTGGGCTTTGATATAGACCTTTATTTTAGGACCCTTGAGTTGTAGAATGAACCCAATCCTGGGAGGAGTTGCGATGATACAATAACTAGGTAAAGGTGAGACCTAGAAATAGTTGTGGTAATGTAATAGCTAGGTACTCATGAATATAGAAGGATTTGTGGTGATGTAATAGCTAGATTCTCATGATTGATACATCTTGAATGATGAGGATCAAGTGTTCCGCAACTACAAGTTAATGAAATCAATCATGAGACAGCTATGATGGTACCATTAAACAACAAGCTTTAGGTAACCATCCTCATTACCAGACGAGTGGTAATGACCTTAGCTCGTGGAGGTGTGGTAAGTAAGCACTAAGGGTCTACACCAGAATAATCTATATACAAACTTATGGATAGGTTAAGGAATAGGAATTCTCCTTTAAGTTTTATAGGCCTTAAAGGATAATCCCTATGTTGTGGTCAAATTATCCTATATCGATGAGGGTATAGGAAAGGTGGGGGAACACTTTGGAATTATTTAAAATGGTGAGGTTTAGTAAGGTGAACCCCAAAAATTTAGGATGTTGGCCACTCCTGTCCACTGAGTGTCATTTGAGGTGACATTAAACTCAATGTGGTGAAGCCTTGAGAATGCTAAAAATTATATTGGGACTCTTTTGTGAACCTACTTGTGTGATAATATATATATATATATATATATATATATATATATATATATATGGGTTGGTTTTGGTGGGTTGTTATAGTTGGTATCAAATATCTAGGTTGTAGGACTAGAAGCTTCCATGGAGTGCACCTAGGATGAGCCTTGACTTGATGTGCTACTTTGGGGAGACTTACTCTACTAGGGACCTTAACATAATATAGGATAAGTTGGGCATTACACGTCGACAAAACCAATCGAACCAAGGAGTAAAAATCCCAGAGAGTATAGTTTCTTATTGGGGATGGCACCTTATGGGTAGGCAATAGTGGCCATGATCGTTATCAGTGAGTGATAATGGTCTAAGTTAGTTCATAAGGAAAATAAAACTAACTAATTGTAACTACAATTGAGGGAATTGTAACTTACCCATCTCCTTTGTGTAGGATATAGAACTTGTTTTAAGAGGAGGATCATCCAAGAAAAGCAAATGGAACCCAAAGTTTGATAATAAGAACAATGGAAACTAAGGGAACTATAAGAAGTTTTAAAAAAATGATAGTTCTAACCCTCAATCATAGAAGCAGAATGACTCAACATAGAAAGATGTAATAGGGGAGAAAAGGTAGGAAAGGTCTCAGACACCTAGGATGGGTTGCTACATATGTGGTTGACCTCATTATACCAACAAGTGTCCCCAATGACCAGAGTTGAGTAACAAAGTAGAGGAGCAACAACACAAGATCTATGCTACTATAGGGAATCAAAACTTGGATGGACAAGCAACACCTATGTTACTAAATGGTAAGTTGTTTAACAAGGATATTAAGTTACTAATAGATAGTGGGGCTACAAATAGTTTTTTTCCACTAGTATTATTGGGGATATGCCATATTGACCTATATTTTTGACACACGGGTGGAAAGCCTAGTATGATTTTGGTCAGACCTACTCAATGGATCAATGTTTTCCTATGATAGATATTACCTTACCCAATGGATCTACTATATGGAACTTATATGTAGCATACCTCTATACTTTTGATATTATCCTAGGTATGGATTGGTTAAAGGCTCATGGAGTCTTAATCAATTTCCAAGAGAGGTGGATGGACTATACCAATAAGAATAAAAAGAGAGTAAGAGTTCAAAGTAGGAAAGGGTCTTTTTGACCCCCATTTGTTGTTAGCTATGTAGCTGAAGAAGACCATTAAAATAAGTGGTATGTTGTATGTAGTTAATATTAATGGCAAGATAGGAAATAAAGGGGATGAGAAAATATTTAAGAAACATCCCATTTTGCATGAATTTAGGGATGTATTTCCAAAATATCTCCTAGGCCTATCCCCTCAATGTGAATTTTATTTCACCATTGAGTTAATACTTAGGGCAGAACCCATTGCAAGAACACCTTACAAAATGATCTTGATTGAGTTGCAAGAGTTAAAGGTGCAGCTTAAATATTTGTTAGAAAACGGGTTGATCAAATCTAGTGTGTCACCTTAGGGTGCTCCAGTATTATTTGTGAAAAATAATGATGGTTCCCTAAGGTTATGCATAAATTATAGAATGTTGAATAAGGTAACCATTAAGAATAAGTACCCTTTGTAAAGGATTGACAACCTCTTCGATCAGTTAAAGGATGTTATTATATTTTTAAAAATAGATCTGAGATCTAGATATCATTAGCTAAGGATTTGAGAAGAGGATACTCAAAAGATAGCCTTTAAGACTAGATATGGACATTATAAGTTCTTAGTGTTGCCATTTCGGTTGATGAATGCACTGATAACTTTATATGAATTTGATGAACAATGTTCAAAAATATCTAGATCGATTTATTTTAGTATTCTTAGATGATATTTTGATATATTCTCACACCAAAGAAGAACATGACCATCATTTGATGTTAGTGTTAGAGGTGTTGAGGAAAAACCAACTATATGGAAAGTTTTCCAAGTGTGAGTTTTATACCTCATAGGTATAGTATTTGGGACACATCATCTTGGCAGAAGGAATTGTTATAGATCCAAAGAAAATTGAGGCTATATTAATTTGACATGCACCAAAAAATGTGTCAGAAGTTCGGAGTTTCATGGGACTCGTTGGTTATTATAGGTATTTTGTGAAATATTATTCTAAGGTTCTCTATTCAATCACCAAACTTTAGAGAAAAGGAAAGGAGTTCAAATGGACAAATAAGTGTGAGGCCACCTTGGAGGCTTTGAAGAATAAGTTAACTATGACACCGATTCTCAAGATACCAGATCCTTTTGGGAATTTTACCCTGTGCA
The DNA here is from genome assembly GCA_028583015.1 of Wollemia nobilis. Lineage (NCBI taxonomy): Eukaryota > Viridiplantae > Streptophyta > Pinopsida > Araucariales > Araucariaceae > Wollemia > Wollemia nobilis. Next base: position 1,985,688 of record JAQPPZ010017169.1, read on the forward strand.
CAAATACTTCCTTAAAATATTTGGGTAGGGTATTGTCCTAGGAAGAGGCTACCATAGCCTATGAGTCTATAAACTCAAGAAACATGAGGTAAATTATGCTACGCATGACCTAGAATTGGTAGCAATTGTGCATACACTAAAGGTTTGGAGAAATTATTTATTGAGCAAATATTTTGAGCTAAAGATAGACCATCAAAGTCTAAGGTATTTTTTTCCCAATTAATGCTAAACACGAGACAAAGAAGACAGATAGAGTTCTTAACAGAATATAAATTTGGTATTGAGTATATCAAAGGGAAAAAAAATAAGGTTGTATATGCCTTGAGTAGGAGAAGGTACATAGCAACGCTAACCTAGAGTCATATAGACTTGATGGATAAAGTCAAAGAAATGCAACTGCAAGATCCATATTGCATAGAAATCTAGGATAAAATCAGATAAATGCAACTGCAGGATCCATAGTAACACAAAATATGGAATTTTATGCTTCAAGGATAGGGTTGTTATACCCAAAACCAATGAACTTAGGAGATTGGTTATGCAAGAGGCACATAATTCTCCCTATTTTGCTCATCTAGGAGGGTCAAAAATGAGGGAAAACATAAAAAATACCGTCTATTGGGCAAGAATGAAGTAGGATATCACTAGTTTCATTGCAAAATATTTAGAATTCTAGAAAGTTAAGGTAGAATATCAACACCCAACAGGGAAATTATACCACAAATATACCTACATAGAAATAGTAGGTAGTATCTATGGATTTTATTGTGGGGTTACCTAAGACTAAGTACAAGCATGATGCAATCCTGGTAGTGGTTGATAAGTTGTCCATGGTTGCACATTTCATATTAGGGAACGTCAAGGATGATGTGTGTTATGGTGGCAAATAAGATTACGAAATAAATTTTTAGGTTATATGGGTTTCCTAAAGTGATCATATCAAACAAGGATTCTACGTTCACATCATAATATTAGTAAGCTCTTCACTATGCAATGGGTACTAAGCTGAACATTAGTTTTACATATCATCCAAAAATAGATGGTCAAACAGAGAGGATGAACCAAGTTTTAGAAGACATGCTTTGCATGTACTACATGGATCAAAAGTCTAAGTGGAAAAACTTTTTGAATTTAGTTGAATTTCATATAATAACGGATACCATGCATTCTTGGGAATGGCTCCGTTTGAATCCTTATATGGTAGAATATGTAGAGCACCTCTATCGTGGGACAATACAAAAGATTGGGTGGTGATCGGATCAAACACTATTAAAGATATGGAGGAACAGCTCAAAGGGATTCGATAAAGGCTCAAGGAAGTTGTGGATTATCAAAAGAGCTATGCTAATCTGAAAAGATCACCAAGAGAATTCTCTATGGAAGATAGAATTTTCTTGAGGGTAAGACCCATGAAAAGTGTCATCAAGTCAACTAAGTTGGATCCTCATTATGTTAGGCCTTTTGAGATCATTGATATATTATGCCTTGTATCTCCTTAATTTTTTGCAAAGGTTTTAATTTAGACTAAATATTTCTTACCTCCTTTAATATGGTGCTTCAAAGCTTTGTCTTACTTTATTCTGCAACCTGTGCTATCAAGATGCTCTTCATTCACTGTGATGCATTCAATTCACTTTGATGCTCAATCGCCAATGCTTTGACTCTCCAAATTATGTTTTTCTCTTCCCTTCATCATAGCACATATGCACTATTCTTTCGTGCTTCACTCTCTTCTCTTCTTTGTTCTTTGTATTTGTTAAAGTGGCACTTTGACCCATGCCTTTATTGCATGTAGAAGGTGTTACTTACGTGATGATTAATGCTTCTCTTTCATGAGGATACTTAGCATTCAATTTGATGCTTCTTCTAGGGCATCTGAATATTCCTTGGTGGTTGGCACTTCGTATCCTGGGTGACAAGTATCTTTTACACCTGTAGTACTTGTCAATGAATGTTATAATTTCCTACCTCCTTGGTACCATTCGATTTTTCACTGTGCTTGACTTGTTTGTCCCCTCTGCAACGATGGTTTCACTTCCTTAGTGCTCATACTATGATTCAGCTCTCCTTACAATGGTTGGTGCTCTATGTCTGACGTGTCAAATGGAAAACAGTAACCTTATCTCTTCACCTTATGTACCATATGATTGCTTGATTATTTAACACTTTTCCTTTCATGTAACACTCATTAATGATCAATATTCAACCAATTATAGTGATTTTCCTTCTATTTCAATAGGTATACGTTACATTGGTCGTTACTCAAGTGTCTTACCATACTTTTGCATTATGTAGTAAGCATTATATCAAATAATGCAAATGATGATTATCTCTCCATTGTCCCCCTTTCAACGGCCTTGTATTGAGTTTATGCAACCTTGATGGTGGTTCACTTAACTTCACCAAAGCTCCTTCGGTGGTGATTCTCTTCCTCAACTATGTTCTCAACTAAATGGTGGTGGTACTCTAGGAACCTAGTGGTTCTTCCACTTCTTTGGTGGTTACTCAAATTGGCATTGGTTGGTTTATTTCTATTGGTGGTGCTCTTACCTCTTTGTTCAATAGTTGGCTCACTTGGAATTTTACTACGTAAATGGCACTACTACTGGGTGCTTAAGTTCAATAGAGCTTTGTACTCCTTTGTTGTAACGTATTATCGACTATTGTACGTAGCTTTAGATAGACACTAGCTCATGTATTTCTAGTACTTGCACCTCTATACTTTTAGTCCTTAAATAGTTACACTAGCTTTCTTGAAACAATGGGTTTCTTATCCAATATGGTGGCACCTCTTCTCTTTGCCAAGACTTGGTAATGGTGGTTTTCTTCCACGACAACTTCTCCTTGTTGGCTACTCTTTGATGTGAATCCAGTTGCAAGAGGTCAAAACAAAATATCTCCCATTACGTAAAAACTGTGATAAATGGAAATAATATGTAAAACCCTCCATTTACATAAAAACTGCAATAAATGGAAATAATCAATAAAACCCTCCATTTACATAAAAACTGCAATAAATGAAAATAATCAATAAAACACTCCATTCACATAAAAACTTATTATGTGAATGGAGTGTTTTATTTATTGGTTTATTTCCTTGTATTGTAGTTTTTATGTGAATGGAGTGTTTTATTGATTATTTCCATTTATTGCAGTTTTATGTAAATGGAAGGTTTTACATATTATTTCCATTTATCGCAGTTTTTACGTAATGGGAGGTATTTTGTTTTGACCTCTTGTAGATGGATTCACATCATTTGGTATCAGAGCAAGTTGGATCTTGTTGGGGAGAAAAGAGAAGAAAAGAAAAGAGAAAATGAGAGGAGAGCGAAGGGGCTCCAAAAAAATTGGCACTTTGTGCAGTGCTTGCAGAAGGTTTGTAAAACCTTGGAGACAAAAATTGGCACTCTGTGTAAGTGCTTGCAAGAGGTATTTTTATGTGAAAGCCTCAAAGAAAGAGATTGGCACTTTGTGTAGTGCTTGCAGAAGGTTTGTAAAACCTTGGAGAAAGAAATTAGCACTCTGTGTAAGTGCTTGTAGGAGGTTTTTTTATATGAAACCTCAGAGGGAGGAATTGGCACTTTGTGTAGTGCTTGCAGAAGATTTGTAGAACCTTGGAGAAAGCAATTGGCACTTTGTATAAGTGCTTGCAGAGGTTTTTTTTATGTAAAACCTCAGAGGGAGGAATTGGCACTTTATGTAGTGCTTGTAGGAGGTTTGCTATTTTCAAACCTTAAAGGAAGAATTGGCACTATGTGTAGTGCTTGCAGGAGGTTTGAGATATAGAACCTCGAAAGGAGATTGATACTTTGACAAGCACTTGTAGATGTGTGGCCCTATATGGAGAGCAATTATGAGTTTGATCAAAGGAACTCGTAGGAGCAGAGTTCTTTTCAACCAAAGGAGAATGATGTAGGAGCCTATCTTTAGAGGGTTTTTTTAAAGAAGTTTTAAAATAATTTTTTTATTAATCAAATGGAATTCTTTGACGCAAAAATAATTTGCCGAAATGGTAATTACTAAAAAAGGCAAATTTTAATGAAAAATAATTTGTCGAAAATAGTAATTACTTAAAAAGGTAGTTTTTTGTGAAAAAATCAATTTATCGAAAATTGTAATATTTTATTTTTAGGGCTTTAAGCTTTAGGGTTTTCTTTTAGGGTTTCTTTTAAGGCTTCAAGTTTTAACTCGTAGGAGCAGAGTTCTTTTCAACCAAAGGAGAATGATGCAAGAGCCTATCTTTAGAGGGTTTTTTTTAAGAAGTTTTAAAATAATTTTTTTATTACTCAAAATGGAATTCTTTGACGCAAAAATAATTTTTCGAAAATGGTAATTACTAAAAAAAGCAAATTTTGATGAAAAATAATTTGTCGAAAATAGTAATTACTTAAAAAGGTAGTTTTTTGTGAAAAAATCAATTTGTCGAAAATAGTAATATTTTATTTTTAGGGCTTTAAGCTTTAGGGTTTTCTTTTAGGGTTTCTTTTAAGGCTTCAAGATTTAGGGTTTTATTTTAGGGTTTCTTTGGGGATATATATTCCCTTGGTATTGCATTGTAAAAGGGGGAAGTGAATCCAAGAATGAGAAAAAAAATATTTATTGGTTTATTTCCATGTATTGTAGTTTTTATGTGAATAGAGGGTTTTATTGATTATTTCTATTTATTGCAGTTTTTATGTAAATGGAGGGTTTTACATATTATTTCTATTTATCGCAGTTTTTATGTAATGGGAGGTATTTTTTTTGACCTCTTACAGTCGTATTCACATCACTCTTCTATAACGACTCCTCCTCATCTCTATTCTTGGTGGTTTCTTCTTTGGTGACTCTAAGCTTCTAATTTATGCTAAAACCTGTGCCTTTCAAATAGAATAATACTTCTATTCTCTATTGTAAACTATTGACTTATTTACTTTCCAAGATATAGTAAGGATTTAATCTTTTTCCTTTTCTTATATTATTTCTAATTTCTCCTTTCTTTGTTGCATGTTCGAATCCCTTGGGAATGCTATCTTCTCAAAATTTGAAGATATAAACTTGAGACCTTTCCTTTGGATACTTTAAAAACTCAAATGTGGTGCTTTTAAAGACTTAATAATAAGCTAATGTGAACGTTCAAATAATGAACTTTTATAGCACCAATATTGCATACCTTTTGGTATCATTTTGTAGCTAGGTTTCTTGGTGATTTGATTCGCCAATTTGCTGCTCCGAATTTGTAAAAATTGTAGCTCTAATTCTTATTGCTTTGTTGCCCTAAACTTATTAATATTGCAACTCTTCTTGCTGTCCAAATAAGCTCAAAAATACCTCCAATTTGTAGCTCTATGACTCTTCAATTTCCTATCCAATCTTCCTTTCTAAAATCTTGAACTGTTTGAATCCTTCTCCTTTAGATTTTTGTTCAAAACTCCTTTATTTTGTAGATTCTAATGCAGCTAACTCCTTTGTTTTGTTGTCCAAAAACCTTTCTAAACTACCCTAAATTTTTGCAAAATGCAACTATAATATTTTCTCTTAATGTTGCTCAAATTTGCAGGTTAATACTTCTTCAAAATGCTGCTTCAAGAACGGATTTATTTACCTTTATCTTGCTATCCAAAAACAACAATCAATTCCTTAAAATTTATTGCCTTCTTTTGTTGCTAATTCCTCCTTCAATTTGTTGTTTAAGTACCTTTCAAAATCTGCCCAACTCTTCTCCAAAATACAGCTTTATGTCACCTCGAACTTGTTGTCCTGTGACTCTTCAACTTTTGCTATGAAAATTAATGATTTTCTCCTTCATAAATCAGCCTTCGAGCTTATAATGGCAGTCTTCAAATCTCTAAAATTGGTGGCCTCTTCTACCTTCTTTCTCCTCCTAAATTCTGACTTCAAACTTGACCTATTTAGTTGACCTTTTTCTCAAGAATCTGAATGTCTTGAGATCTTCAAGAATCCTTTCTAAAATTTGGCAACCTTCTTACCAAATATTTTTTCCTTTCGGGCTTATTTTCGGATGGTGATATTTGTCCTAAATTCTTCTTTTTAGGAGCTACTCCTTGCAATATTCTACCTTGAACTTTCTTAAAATCTCCTCCAATGTCCACTTCTTCAACTTTCTTCAATAGGGATTTTTCTAGCCTTCTTCTTCTTTATCCTTTCAAGTTTTCTTGAGACCTCTTCTTTTGGGTCTTCAAATTTTGTAGCTTCTCAAATCTTTAATAGGACTATTCTTAGCCCTCTTATATCTTTAATCTTCATTCCTGTAACTTCTAAATATGAAAGTTCTTCAATGAGACCTTTTTATTGGGTCTCCTCCTTGATTTGTAGTCTTTAATCTTCTATAGGGATCTCCTTATTGGGTCTCTTCCATCTTCTACCTTCAATCTCCAATGGTGTTGGACCTCCTCAATATTCAAATGTCCATTTTCTATAACAAATAACTAATCCCTACACCAGGAAAGCACATAGACTTTCAAGTAATCAAAGATGAAATTATTCTCTATCCGTTGTAGGAAGCTTCTCAAATTCTAAGAACTAATTTTTTGCAGCAAAAAACTTAGATAGTAGCAAGAAAATCCATGCAAATATCTAGATCTCTATAAATCAATAAACATCACTAGTTATTCTTCAATCTAGTGGAAAGAGATCTATGTTGAGTCCTAGTCTTCACGAGTTTTCCTACAACCCTATGGAAAGACTCTTAGCCAAAAAGCAATTATGAAAATACTAAAAATAAAATCTCCCTATCTCCTCTCAATCTTATTGTGGCTCTCCCTATCTCCTATCAATCTACCTTGTGTTTTAGTACCATTGTTATATTTTGATATTAAAATACTTAATGCAACCACAAGGCATAAAATGAGCATGCAATATTAAATATATGATCATGGCAATATAATAAGCATGTAAAACTCATAAGAAACTTCTATAATGACTCATAAAACTATCATTAATGAAAACTCACAAAAATGGGATATTCATACAAATTGTGGAGATCTCAAATGCTCCATTCTTCCTACATGCTCTACATTGTATCTAACTTGAGCATGTACTCTACTCTAATGTGCTCTTGCACTCTCCCCCCTTTTCTCTCTACTACAAAGGCCAATATATAATATAATATGACTCTTGGGCTTTCATATTTCTATGGCACTTCATCTTCCTATTATAGACTCACATACACATTGACAACATGCACATTTACATCATCAAGCACCTTGCACATTCTCTCAACACTTGTACATTTATTATATTGAATAAAGTAACTACTCAAATCCTAATCTAAGATACACTCCTAATCTAAAAGATGTACCCAAGATGGTATATTAGTATGTACCAAATAATGTAATATATTCCAACACCTTTATATAGGCCAATTGATTTATGTGTCCTTAAATGGATCGATTTGTACATAATGTTAGGAACCTACTATTAAAATTAAGAAAACTCACACAAAATACTGAAATTAAGCAAAAAATCATGCAATATCACAATGCAAAAAGTAAATGCAGAATTAAACACTCTCACAATAAACACTGAATCGCAGGCCTCTTCGAGGGGGCAACCTCCTTCAATATTTCATTCACTTGCAAAAAGATACATTCGTACATGGCTTCATAGCTTTTAAAGAAAGACTTCATGCAACCCTAACCCTAAGCTCAAGAGTTGGCTTACATGCAAAATGCCACTCGAGCTAGAATCTTCTACCAAACATCGGTTACAATCTTGATAACGGTTACATAAAATGGCCCCACTTGGCTAGGAGCCTAACTTGCCACATACATTACAAAATATTGCAAAATAACATTATAGATGGGATCCCCCACGTTGGAAGTGGGTCATTACATAAGCAATGAGAATTACAAAATAACGTTAGGATGGGATCCTAACATGTCCTTCCCCTTCAAAAAGCTTTGTCCTCAAAGTTGAAGATGAGGAAACTAGTGTTGGAGCTGATGGAGAGACTCCCATGTAGCATCTTTTGGCTGGAGTCCATGCCACTGAACAAGGACCTCAGTAATGGTGTGGTTGCAAAGAGTGTGAGTCCGATGATCCAACAACTATTCGGGCTCGAGCAAGATAGAACCTTCTTCATCTAACTCTGGGAGTGCAGATTGAACCTGTACCTGAGTGCCCACCACCTTTTTGAGAGAGGAAACATGAAAAATAGGATGGAGCTTGGATGTAGGTGGAAGGGCCAATTTGTAGGTTGTGGCACCAATCCGTTGTAAAACCTGGTAGGGCCCATAGTATTTCGCAGCAAGTTTTTGGCACCTACGAAGTTGTAGGGACAACTATTTGTATGGTTGCAAGTGAAGGAAAACCATATCACCCACATCAAAGCTGCGCTCAAAACGGTGTTGGTCAGCCTGTTGGCGCATCCGATTTTGGGCCGCATCCAAATTCATCTTTAGTTGATGGAGGACATCGGCATGCTGACTGAGAGTAGTGTCGACTGCATGGACCCTGGAGCTACCTGGAATGTAGGAGGAAGGCGTGAGTGGAGGGCACCCATAAACTACCTCAAAAGGGGTAACCTTGGTTGTTGTGTGATAGGAAGTGTTGTACCACCACTCGAAAGGAAGCCACTTTACCCATTGCGTAGGATGATCAGAGGTAAAGCAATGAAGGTAGGTCTCCAAACATTTGTTGACAATATTCGTCTGGCCATCCATTTACGGATGATAAGCTAAACTCATTTTGAGTTGAGTTCCTTGCAACTTAAACAATTCTTGCCAAAAGTGACTAGTAAAGGTTGGGTCATGATCGAACACGATGGAGGTGGGCATACCATGAAGGCGAAAGATAGAATCGAGGAAAATTTGGGCAACGGTGGAAGCTGTGTAAGGATGGGAGAGGGAACAAAAGTGAGCATACTTCGAAAGACGATCCACTACCACAAAAATAATGGATTTACCTCCAGACTTAGGTAACCCTTCAATAAAATCCATGGAAATATCGGTCCAAACCTGGTCAAGAATGGGCAATGGTTGGAGAGTGCCTGGAGAATGCACCATTTTGCCTTTCATCCGTTGACAGGTATCACAAGCTGCCACAAAATTTTGAATGTCCTTTTTCATGCCCTTCTAAAAAAGTGTGCTTAAGTCATTCATATGTTTTGAGGAATCCTGAATGGTCGATAGATGGGGCGGCATGTAGTTCCCTCATGAGAAGTTCCCGGAGGGATGATGTGTGGGGAACAACAAGGCATTGGTGGTAACGCAAATCATGGCCATCCCAAGCGTAGCCAGGACATGAAGTAGAGTCAGTGTGTAGAGAGGCAATCAAAGTCTGCAAGCCTGAATCCTGAAGTACCTCCTATCGTAAGGAATCGATCCATTGTGGAATGGGTGATGAAATGGCGCATAGCATATTGTGATCCTCAAATTGGTGAGAGAGAGCATCAACCACAATGTTCTCCTTGCCCTTCTTATAAGTGATATCATAATCATAGCCCATGAGCTTAGAAACCCATTTTTGTTGTTTAGGGGTGGCAACCCGTTGCTCCAAAAAGTATTTGAGACTTTGATGGTCAGTTTTAATGGAGAAATGATGCCCAATGAGATACGGTCGCCAATGGGTTACCGCATGCAAAATTGCTAGCATTTCCTTAGCATAAGTGGATTTTCCTAGATTACGACTAGAGAGTGCTTTACTAGTGAAAGCCAAGGGTCTCCCTTCTTGCATCAACACTGCACCAATACCACGACCAAAAGCATCACTTTCAATGACAAAGGGTTTGGAGAAATCTGGCATGGCTAAAATTGGCGTAGTGGTCATAGCATGCTTCAATTCTAGGAAAGCTTGTTCAATGGGTCCCGTCCAAGTAAAAGAGTCCTTCTTTAACATGGAAGTGAGGGGAGCTACAATTTTACCATAGTTACGAATAAATTTATGGTAATAACCTATAAGCCCTAAAAATCCTCGAAGACCCTTGAGAGTGCGAGGTTTCGGCCATTCCTGAACCGCTTGGATCTTCTTGGGGTCAACTTTGACGCCATCCTTGGTGATAATGTGTCCCAAATACTCCACTTTTGTCAACCCAAAAGAACACTTGGACCGCTTAGCATAGAGTTGATGTTGTGCCAATAGCTGTAGAGTCTGATCCACATGAACAAGATGCTCTTCCCATGAGCGGCTATACACTAGAATGTCATCAAAGAAAACTAGGATGAATTTTCAAAGGAATGGGCAAAAAATGTTGTTCATGAGGCTTTGAAAAGTGGAAGGAGCATTAGTCAAGCCAAATGGCATCACCAAAAACTCATAGTGACCTTCATGAGTACGAAAAGTAGTCTTGGGAATATCCTCATCCTTGAGCCTGATTTGATGGTACCCAGAGCGAAGGTCTAATTTGGAAAAGTACATAGTCCCATGTAGTTCATCCAGTAATTCATCCACCATCGGAATAGGAAACTTATCCTTGATGGTGAGTTTATTGAGCTCACGGTAATCGATACACAACCGCCAGGACCCATCTTTCTTGCGCACCAATAAAATTGGAGAAGAGTAAGGACTATTGCTTGGTCGAATGATGTCGAATTTTAACAATTCTTGTACTAACTTCTTGATTTCTGACTTAAGAGCATGAGGATACCGGTACGGTCTAATGTTGGGTGGTGCATTGCCAGGTAACAAAGGAATAGCATGGTCATGAGAGCGGTGAGGTGGTAATTCTGATGGTTCAGCAAAAACAGAATTGTGCTTGGCCAAAATAAGTTGCAAATCTGCAAGAATGGAATCCTCCTCGGAAGGGTGAGGTTGGATCACAAATATCTGAGCTATGACACCCCGAGATGATTTTTTTAACAACTTCTCCATCCGGCTTGAACTGATAATCTATGAAGGCCCTGCTTTTGAGCCATGGAGAGTGTGGGACTATCCATTCTGTGAAAATTGCATCCAAAGCTCGACAAAGTTCCATGAGATGGTTCCCAATGTGCCCAACCATTAAGCTCCCAACACGATATCACATCCCCCTAGTTGAAGCGCAAACATATCTTGTTTGAGCTCATAGTCCCCAATTTTTACCTTAACATTACGATATTTACCTTTGCAAGGTAAGGTCCCACCATTGGCTACCATAACCTCAAAGGAATTACATGTATGTACGTAACAATTTGCTTGCTTGGCAATGCGGGGATCAATAAAGTTGTGTGTACTGCCAGAATCAATCAGGATGGTAAGACGTAGGCCTTTGAAATAACCCACAACTTTCATGGTTTGGGGAGTAGTAATGCCAACAAGAGCATGAACAAAAATTTTAGCCTGTGGTTCTTCTTGGCTTTCTTCCTTCGGTTGGGGTGGTTCCTCTACTGGTTCCGTGTCATCATCACTTTGGTCGCTGGTGTCAGGCTCATCAGCATCTATGAGGAACAACTTCTTTTGGGTGCACCTATGCCCACGAGTAAACTTTTCATCACAATTGTAGCACAACCCTTGGGCGCATCGCGCATCCATTTCTACGGTAGTCAGACGTTTGGGTGCAATAGTTTTTTGTTCATTCTAATTTTGGAATCTAGGAGGGAAGGAGGGTCTAGCCTGTGGAAATTTAGATATCCACCTTTGAGCTAAAAATTTGGATTCGGCCAAACGAGCCAACTTGATAGCCTGCATCATGGATTGTGGTTTAAACATCATGACCTCAGCTTGGAGATCTTCCCTCAAACCACTAACGAAACAACTCATAAAGAACCCTTCATTCAATCCCTTAGTTTTGTTGGCCAATTTCTCAAATTGTATTTGGTAATCTCGAACTATCGAAGTTTGTTTCAACTTTGTCAATGCTCCTGTAAAATCATCATACTCACTAGGGCCAAAGCGAGTGAGTAATTGAGACTCAAAGTCTTCCCAAGAAGGATCAGGGGTAGTGTTTTGCAACCATTGGTACCACTGTAAAGCTTCAGATTCCAAGTTGAAGGAAGCCATTTGAACTCGGTAATATATAGGGACATCATGGAGTTTAAAAAATTGAGCAACACGACATAACCACCCATCCACATCCTTCCCATTGAACTTAGGAAAGTCTAATTTAGGCATCTTAAAGGTAGGATCACGATCATAGCGAGGGTGAGAGTCATTTGTTGCCCTTCCTTTACCTTTGTCAGAATGTGATTGTTCAGTACGGTACTCAAACTTGCTTGGACCACCTTGCAATTTGGACTCAACATCTGCAAGTTGTTCTTCTAGGCGGGTTCTGGAGGTATCATAATCATCTCTAAAATTTTGAAGCTCTGCCATCATGGTTTGATTTGCTATTTGCATGCTATCAATGGTGCTTTTTAGGGATTCCAACAATGAGGTGGTTTGATCTATCTCTTTTTGATGTCCACGAGTGCCAATAACCATTTTGGATAGTCTTGAACCTCTTTTATTGAATTACTAAAAATAGAAGTGTGGTTTTAGGAGTTACTATTTTTAGTAAGGAGTCCAAAAAAGTGCTTGGGTGTTATATATCAAAATGATCAGCTCGAAAATATGGTCACAATGAGCTATATCCCACAACATGGATTTTGGGCACCCCAGACATTTTTTTTATCCTCTATTTTGATGAGTCTACTGGTGTGGTCGGTTTTTATTTGGAGATACGGTTCAAAAGTTGGGTATTGGATCAACTGTATTTGACCTATGCGTTCTGTCTACTAACCCTTGTGTCACTATCTTATCCTTGTCCCTATCACCTGTACTATAATTACTAACACTATTCACTTCCCTGACCTCAGGATTCTTTGTTTTGTGCGGTTAATAACACTGAAAGTTCTATTTCTAACACTGACAACATGTAGTATCTTACCAGTATAGATGACTATTACTATCACTATCAACTTGATTGTTACTATCATTGACTTGAATGTTACTACCACTGACCCATATGGTACTAGAATATTGCTGATGTTCATAGACACTTGTAGACTCTGTCTTGACTGTTTGGTGCATGTAAAAGTTTGTTCTTCGATGATAAGGAAGTCCTTCATATGCTCACTTTTGTGGGTCGTAAATGCAGGTTTAGCAAAATAGGAGGGTTTTTGTTTTTGCAGGTTGAAGTTTTGATAGAACCAAGGTATGCTAGGCAGAGGAGTATGTAACACCCATAGGACCTATGTTATACCGCAATGACAAACAATAGTGCTCGAACCAATATTTCAAGACACTACCTAAGGAGGATTCCACACATACCCTTTAGCACACTGTTGTGTGGAACTTTCGCTTACCCTTTCTAAGATGTATCATGTCAAGGAAATCCTAGAGATCACAACTAGTTTGTAGACTCTGGTGGGTCTACCTCTTTGACCCAGGAAAATATTATTTATAAGACTCTATACAGACCAGGTCAAGTAAGGAAACCCTATATGATGGGCTTGGATGTTTATTGTTATGATATTATAGCCCATTATTTTACCATATTAAGTGTTTTTACGTTAGTTTTTGTTCTTCTTGACCAAACCATGTAGCATTTAGATTATTTAGACTAGACTGATGCCATGTCCATTGGGTAGTCGTAGCATATTTATAAACTTCATGAACTAAGAGAGAAATGGGAAAGAGAAACTAGTTTGTTTAGATTTATTCAAATGATGTAATAATTTTGAACCATTAAACTAGTGAAGAGAAAGTGCTATTCACACATTCGGATATCGCAATATGCAAAAAACAACACACAAATAATTAACACGGGAGATACCAGGAATAAAGTTGGAATTTATATTGATCAAAAAGATTACATGTAAGAACCCAACATAGTGCTCGGGTCTATATATCAATAGTTACAATTGCACCCCTGTTCGAATATCATAACAGAGGGCTACTTCTCTCCATCTTGATTGTAGTGATGTGAGAGTCTCCAACTCTTTGCACACCCACTGGAAATGATCTTAGTTGGTTGGGCTTCCTAGAAAGTTCCTGGGTAATGATAGAAGAAAATGTGATGTAAGAGATAAAGGAAAAACATACACAGAGGGAAAATACGACTAACTTCAAGACACAGGTATACCTAGACCAAAATTTTACTCTCTAAGGCTTGATAAGTTCCTTCGCTACAAAGAAGATCGAGTTGTGCTGTAACCATTTTCCTATCTGCCCTCCATCTGGCATGATCTCCTATTCAGTACAAAATTATGGCAGGGACAAAAAGGGGCAGGTGGCCCATGCCATTCTTCCTATAATTGCTCTTATTGCATTTCAAAATTCTCACCACCTGGAGAAGGTGGCTTTATCGTGCCTTGATCAGTTGCATCCTTCAATGTGTTGGAACCCACTTCGCCTTGTTCTTTATTGGGAATCTCTTCTTGTGGGTCCCCCACCACTCCTCTTCTTCTGATATTTTGTAACCTCTGATCAATGTAGATCCAAGCTTCGTCATGGAAGGACAAAGGAAAAAATTAACATGTTGGTATCTTGTGTAATCTTATTTACTCATTCCTTAGACCATTCCATGGTGTTCTCGACGAATACACATAGGTGATCTATTAAATCGACCAAGGAATTAAATTGCCCCATTAGCTTCATGTTTTGAATGAAGTCAAATTCTTGTATTTTATTAAATATTAAATATTTAATGTTAGGCTCTTGGAAAAACTCCTCCAATGTGAACCCACAGTCATTGAGTTCATTATCTAATTCTTCTTCAGAGCCTGCTATCTCCTCGTCCCACCAAATCTAGTTGGATCTATTCTGAAAGCAAATGAAGACCTTCGTATACTCCTCTAAAAATAAGCAAATGGATCCATCCCTTAGGGTGACCACCTCCTCACTGAATTCCACATTATTTTCTTTGAATTTTTGAAATACAAGGTATATCAGATTTATCCTGTGATTCGTTTGCTGCAACAGGTCCCTCAAAGCATCCGTGATGTACCTTGTGGCATAGATATTATAAAATACTATTGTTAAACTGGCCATATTCTCCTACACTTTATCTCTCATTTCTTACTTGAATTCTTTGATAAGAGTGGGGTGATCGTCGGTCCACAAGGTAGTGGGGTGGTGTTTGCTTCAATTGGTTGATCTCTGCTTGCAGTTGCTGCACTTTTTGCTATAATTATTCTGCTTGTGCAACCTTGGTTTTTAAACCTATTACTTCCTTCTCTATAGCTTCCACCACCTGCACTTGGGAGGCTATGTGGGTATTCACCATGTCTACAAGACCAGTTGTGTCCATTATAACTCCTTTATCAAAATCAATCATGGCTTCCTTTAGGCTTGGTGGCAGGGGAATGACAAACATGGCAATGGGTACATCGCAAGTATCTTGTTCTTCTATTCTCCTGGCCCTTCTCACTCCTTTACTGGGAGTTCTCTGCTATTTTGTATCCTGTATTTGATCCTTCTCATCGACAGTGAATTGAATCACTTCTCTCACCTTGGACAGTGTGAAATTCTTCGTGTCTGGAGCTGATGACTCAATCCTGGCCTTCTTTCGAGTGGGAGACTATGAGGGGCTCTATATCTGGACTTCATACTCTTGGAGTATATTTGATAATCATCCTACTTCCTGTATTTTCTTTAGTGCCTTGGGATGGATTGGATGTCCTTTTTTATTGATCACCAGGGTGGCGAAGACCACAGAAGATTGGCCAATTGTCAGGTCAGTCTGGCTAGATGGAGATATTAATGCATGGGCTGAGGTGGAAGCCAAAATTTGCACCTGATGTGAGGGGTGAGCTACTAAATCCTTTCCCCTTTATGTCACAGTGGGGAAATAGAATACGCGTAGAGTATTGCCTGCTCCTGATGGGTTGTGTCTGATATCTTCATTGTGACTTCAAACAAATCTAAGTCTTGGTGGACAATCTGGAGGGTGGGGTCTTGAAAGTCTTCTGGCAAAGCAACAAGGAACAGAGGGACTATTTTGTTGACCAACAATTCTCTATGTAGCCTCAATTCAAAGCTATAATCCCCACTACTTCTAGCTTGTTGTAAGGTTTGTTATCCATTCGCCATACCAATTCTAACGACAGGTCTTTCCTGAGGGTCTTTTACATTTCATCCTCAAAATCATCCACTTTGTGAGTAACATGCAAGAGGGATAGTTTCCCTGTGATAGTGGTAGGAACCTAGGGTTCCTAGCACATAAAATGATAAATAAATAATAAATAACCTAAATCTAAAAGAATCGCCTTTTGATATTGTCGGGAAGTCCCTTCAATAAATTATATTATATTTTATATTCATGGATGATTGAATGATAAGTTCTTACAATGTTTTATACCCCTCTAGGGTTATAGGTGAAAGGTTGCAATGCTTCCTAACCCTAATCTTATAATAATATAATAAATAATATAATAAATAATATAATTAATTATTATATTATTTATTATTATATTATTTTATTATTATAACCATAGGATATAATATATTATTATTATTAAGATTATTAATTAATGTTAGGATAGGATCCTAACATTCCACCCCTCTTGAAAATAGCTTTGTCCTCAAAGTTGAAACCCTATTTCTTTTATAATCACCATGTATAAGGCCTTGTCGGAAGAGCTTCGTATGCCTTGTATCACTTGTTAAATGTGATACTCTAGCTAAAACCAACCAATTTAATTTTCATAAAGGTTGATGCCAACATTCTTCAAAAGGAAACTCGAAATTTACTTGTATTCACCCCCACCAAGTTGCATACATCATGAATTTTTAGCATTTGGATATGGCAAGATGCAAAAGTGTTTGGTCATTGGAACACTTGTAGTACATATCCTTAGAAGATGTGACTTCTAACAATATTTTCAAGGGGTGTTATAATACTTTCCTTGGTAGCTTAAAAACAATACCGATTCACCATCGTTATTTAGATTAGAGGCGAGATAAACATAGTCCTCTAATAAATACTTCACTAGCTTATCATGCTCTCCTTTGGCTGTTTTGGAATAGATCATCATTGTTTTGGTTTCCACTTTCGTGCCCAACTGTCTTTGAATTCTCTGTCCTCCACACATGCTGATGTCGAGCTCAAGCTGTGGCGAGATGTTCCCTAAGATAAATAACATGACATGAGGAATAGTGGTATCATGGTGGTCATAAACCACATATTGGGCGAACATATTAGGTCTTAGACTTCGAATTATGAATCTGGTCACATTTCCACTCGCAGATGTTTCTTCATCAGATAATGTTGGACCAAGTGTAAAGGATGGATCTTTTGAGCCTCCAGGTCTCTTTTTTTTTTTCTTCTAAAAGCCACTCTTGGTATGTTTAATAGCTCACATGTGTGGAGCAATTGCTCTTGCCAACCATATAGCAGGGACTTTATCACCCATATGAGGCCAGTAAGTTGTTTTTTCTTGTTTTACATTTGTTAGATTGTGCCATGTTGAACGTATTATCTATTTCATTGCTTTATTGAGCTAGTATTACAATCTCTGCGTAGCATCCAGTTCTTCTTGGACATCAATCATGGACTCAAACCACTTGTTGTCCAGAGTGATGCCAATGCACCCTCTTTGCGTCTCCTTTTTATTCACATAAATACCATGATTGTTACCCTCATTATTTTTAGACATCATTTCTATTATAAGAGGCTGCATTCTATTTTGTGACCTCATTATTTCCATCCAACGCAAGGTTCACCAGATATGAAAGTTGTGTGATAAGGACTACTGCAGTCATAGCAGCAAGGAATATGCAAACTACCGCAAGCAGACCCAACAATTTCAAGTATGATATTTTTTTGTTATTCAGAGAGACTGTAAAATCAATTTGGGCATTGATTACTAGATGTTGAGCATGTTTATCCCAAATCACATAGATCACTGTCACAAGTTGCTGAGCAATCACAAATTATGTCAAGTATAGTTTAAGGATAAGCCCACACAGTATATCTTTGTTACTGGATAGGTATTTGGATGAACTAAGAGGAATCATTGTGTACGTAGAATGGGCATAAAGTGTTAAAATACAGCAAATTGGTAAGCTAGTTATGTTTTTCTTGTTCTACTATTCACACTTTGGTAACATAACTTTTGACATTGAGTATATTTGTAATTGAATTTGTGATGTATTTGTGTATTTTTTTACGGGCACTAAGGAAATTTAAATGTCGCATCTGGGGAAGATCTTTTAGGCTTGGGACACAAAAGTGTGTTGTTTTATTTCAAGTAATCAATTGGTTAAATAATAATAATAAAATTAAATCGAAAAAAAAAGAGGCCAGCTTCAGGAAACATGGGTGAGATGGGCACTAAGAAAAATGTTTTTTTTTTTTTTTTTGTAAATACGGAATCTTCTGTTGATAATAATGGGTTTCTTTTGGAATTCCACCTCTGAAAGGCCTGCGACTTCTCCAGGTGTGGAGAAGCAATTGATCACTTGGTAAAAAAAAAAAATGAAAATGATTTAATGGGTCCAATTATTAGTCTCATATTTTGTGTGTTCAACTTCCCTTGGTCATGTATGTTTGCAAATATTCGGTGCTTCCTGTACAGCCAGTTGCTGAGAGCAGTTCATCATTTATTGTTGATCGATTCATCCTACTATAGTCATGGTAAAATTTAAGGCCTCTTGAGGTGATTGCTGGAGAATTTCGTAGTAACGCGCTACAAAGGTTCTTGTTGCCATATATGCCAGTGCTTCTTGATCGTTAGCCATTGTAGAACCAGTCAAAAGTGGTGTTTGATCAGATTGAATTTGTTGTGATATTGAAAACCAAATAATAAAAGGAGTTGGAGATTTTGGTTATTTTCAATAATTAACAGTGTTTTTGTGGTCTTAGATTCTTATTGTCTATATGATTTCAAACAGATTGCATACTGCGATGATGTCTGCGCCATATGTGAATCCACTTATGCTATTTCGGATTTTTATTTTTCACCTAATGGTGGTGGCCATAGGGGCGGTCTCGAAAGAGATAGACGTCCACTAGTAGTGATATCATGTGCTACTGGCAGTATATTTCTTCCCAATGGATCGTATGCTGATTTTGTAAATACACTTACTTCCTTAACATTAATTAAATTATTCCAAAAATCATTGCGAACAGTATTGGAGATATTGGAAAAACTTGTTTGTTGCTTTAGGGTTATATTAGGTTGTTTTCCACATTGATGGTTATGTGCATCACCCATATGCAAATATGTAAAACACTCTTTTTTGGAAACCTTTTTCCTTGATATCCCTTTCTTCTTGGTACACTTCTTTGAAAAAATATTTACATTTTTAGGGTTTTGAATTTTTTTTGGAAGTGCAATATGTATTTCTGAAAGTTCTTTGGTTATGGGCTCATCTAGAGAAACAATTAATTTAGGGTTTGGAGAAATATGTTCAGTTGCATGTTTTTCTTTCTTGGGAAGAGCAATGGGTACCACCTGGGATTCGTCGGCTATGGGTTCTTCCTCCACCTAGGATTCCATGGCTATGGGTTCTTCCTCCTCTACCAGAGATTCCATGGCTAGGGTCTCCTCCTCTTGCATTTCCATTAAATATTGTATAATACGATCAAAACGTTCCATTTGTTTTTTTGTTTTTGTTCAATCATTCTTCTAATCTCTGCAATGTCATTTTTCATTTCCTTGACCAATATGATTGGATCCATAAGGCTCTGATACCAGATGGTAGGAACCTAGGGTTCCTAGCACATAAAATGATAAATAAATAATAAATAACCTAAATCTAAAAGAATCGCCTTTTGATATTGTCGGGAAGTCCCTTCAATAAATTATATTATATTTTATATTCATGGATGATTGAATGATAAGTTCTTACAATGTTTTATACCCCTCTAGGGTTATAGGTGAAAGGTTGCAATGCTTCCTAACCCTAATCTTATAATAATATAATAAATAATATAATTAATTATTATATTATTTATTATTATATTATTTTATTATTATGACCATAGGATATAATATATTATTATTATTAAGATTATTAATTAATGTTAGGATAGGATCCTAACAGATAGTTTATTTATGATAGCCAAGAGGATCATAGGGCCTTAAGGTGATCTCCCTAAAAATAGTATGTGTTCATATTCCAGATGGCTCGAAGCAAAGAGAAGTGGCCCAGGTATGTATAAGGGCTCATTGTGCAAGGTATTGAAAACCACGTAACTCCTCCCTTCTTCCTTATATACTGTACCTTTACCTCTTCTACAATTTGCTTGGTTATCTCTAAAATAGCTATGGACGTTGGGCAATGCTTCGACAAAGCTTTTGGGGTAGCTTTAACCCATATAGTCTGATGTAATAATATTCTTATGTAAAGAATAAATCTCCTGCTTTGGCCTTGTGAGTAAATGTTCTTACCTAGACCCGAATCTTTCAGGTTCTTCCCCACATAGTCGAGCATGGATCACGAGGAGGACTTCTCCGAAGAAAGCTGCATAACTCGATCATCCTTCTTGTATACACAACAATCGATCCTAAACTGTGGTAACACTGACTCCTATTTTGGTGATTAAGGACTATTCCAATTGGCCTAAATCTAGGTGAATTAAAAATTAATAATAGGAAAAGGGAGGAGCTATTCTTTATTTTCTAGGATAACTTCTTATAATTCTATCCACTCCTGGTTGATATTGTCACTGATAATCTCCTCCCACCGATACATAGGCATCTTGTCTCTCTTTTTGCATTGAATAATAAAAAACATGACCTCCTTAGTAATCTGCTCTAAGTCCTTTATTCCTAGTACTAAGTTGATCATATCCACATAATCCTGGGCGCAGGGGCGAAGTATGGATTTGCATATGGGGAAGTTGGGAGGCATATGCTTTTTCCTCTTCAAGATCCTACCCGGGAAGGAGGTATTAAGCATGAAATTGGATTGGAGGGCCAATACCTAGAAGTCCAATATTAATGACGTTGTGGAGAGCTCGAATAGCCTCATAATTTTATCAACTGTAAATCTAAATGCCACCTGGTTGGTGTGATCCCTAATAGTCTTGTTCTTGGGGTCATACACTACTGCCAACCTTGCAAGGAGGTCTAACGAGTGGTAGATCCTAGGGTAAACTAATTTGTTGAGGTTCGTAGCCCATTTATTACAAATAGGGCTTTATTCATCGCTATCTCTCTACATCCTCATGAATAATACCCTGAGTAGATTTGGGTGACATTGATTATCCTCCTTCATTAGGTCGAAGCTATATATGGTGATGTTTTTTAATTCTTACTGCTGGTTTGGTGTGATGTCTTTGTTTGGAATAGATTGGTCAGTTAACGCCTTCGAATCCTTGGCCCTCCTCGTTCTCTTAGTCATAAACCAGGCCCTGGTTAATTCTCTGATTTGGGCCTTTACATCTGCTACCCCTGTTGACACAGTTCTCATGGAAGCCATCAAGTCGGGTGATTGTAGACTGAGGATTCTCTTGTGTACTACCACTTTTTTGATTATTTACTAGCTCAATTCACCTCGATGACTGGTACTTGTGATGCTCTCTACATGTGCTTATTCAATTTACCCTCGTCGATGTTACGAGGGGAAGTTACCACCTTCCTTTTAAAGAGCTTACTATTTTCTTATTGGTTGAGGGAGCCTTATTTGTCGTGCCACGGGGGTTGGGTGCACGAATCAATTCTTCACTGAGTGCTAATTGGATGTCTTTTCAATTTGCTTGGTTAGATCTCCACAGAGAGGAATCAAGGCCTCCCATATATCTTTTTCTTATTGGCCTAGGCGCAACGTGCTTGCGTGGCATAAATTTTAGGCACACGACTTTAAGAGGAAGCGCATAAAATTTGTGCACCTTTAATAGCTTTAAGTGGGTGGGTGCACGACCTTTAAGAAGGGTGCGTGAACTTTGTGCACCTTTAATGCACTTGTGCACTTCATTAAAAGCAAGTGCACAACTCGAAAATGGGGTGCACATGATTCACACACCCTTACACTCTTGTGTACTCCATTAGAAGTGGAGCGCACGACCTCAAAATGGGGTGCGCAACTTTCGTGCGACTGCCAACTTTTGTGCGCTCCATTAAAGGTGCAGTGCATGACTCAAAAATGGGGTGCATGACTTTGCGCGCCCCTTATACTCTTGGTGTGCTCCAAAGCAACGGAGCACATGACTCAAAATGGGGTGCATTACATTGGAGGTGGAGTGCATGACTTCAAGGTGGGGTGCGTGAACTTTGCGTGCCCTGTTGACTCTTGTGCACTCCATTTTTAATGGAGTGCACGACTCAAAAATGGGGCATGTGAACTTTGCACGCCCCTCGAACTCTTGTGCGCTCCATTGGAAGTGGAGCGCATAAACCAAATAAGCTAAAACTTGAGGTACTCAACATGATTTTCGAGCGCTTACTAAAACAAAGGGAAACTAACTTAGAAAAATTTAAATTCAAGGCTACAAATGTGGGGTTGCTTTGCAAGGCCAACACACACTATCTTTCTCTCTAACAATACAAGAGGGTAATCATGTAAGATGTGTCCCATGGACTATAAATAATACAAGGTCGAAACACTTTCTATTGGATAAAATTTTGTTTAAGCCTAAATGGTCTCCCAATACACCCGAAGCTGCGTGGGAGCTTAATTTCGTGCGTGAGTGCTATCTGAGGTCTAGGTATTGGAGCCTGATCACCCCTCACTTCACTAGACGCTTTATGGGCTATCTAGCTTAGCCAATAATGATAGCTCTTTTGTGATATTTTAAAACCCCCAACACAGGGATTCTAACCTACACAACTATTGTAGAAAAAACTATATTTTATTTTTGCTTTTCTAGTTTTTGAGGATTTTTTTGCTTTTTAAATAAAGAAAAATGAAAATGAAAAACATAAAAAAACTATACCTAACAGGCGAAATGGATGGGTAAGAATTGTTGCAATCGTAGCAGAACTCGACCCTAGAAAGCGCTTTGATACCACTTATTAGGAACCTACTATTAAAATTAAGAAAACTCACACAAAATACTAAAATTAAACAGAAACTCATGCAATATCACAATGCGGAAAGTAAATGCAAAATTAAATACTCTCACAATAAAAAATGAATCGCAGGCCTCTTCGAGGGGACAACCTCCTTAAATATATCATTCACTTGCAAAAAGATACATTCGTACATGGCTTCATACCTTTTAAAGAAAGACTTCATGCAACCCTAAGCTCAAGAGTTGGCTTACATGCAAAATGCCACTCAAGCTATAATATTCTACCAAACGTCGATTACAATCTTGATAACGGTTACATAAAATGGTCCCACTTGGCTAGGAGCCTAACTTACCACATACATTACAAAATAACATTATAGATAGGATCCCCCACGTTGGAAGTGGGTCATTACATAAGCAATGAAAATTACAAAATAACGTTAGGATGGGATCCTAACATATAATCAAAACAAAATCAAATTTATGTCCTTAAATGGACCAATATATATATATATATATATATATATATATATATATATATATATATATATATATATATATATATATATATATATATATATATATATATATATATATATATATATATATGCAATCAACATACAATTGTTTGTCCCTTACAACCCAATCATCAACTAATCAAACTCTTCATTAACTCACCATGCCATCTTCACCAACATGTTTCCATCAACCCCATGTGAATCAAGTTTCCTTAGTTCAATATAGTTCTCACCTCAAAAGCTTGAGGGGACATATCAAGGCATAACCACATTTAATACCCCATTTAATGCATCAAATTTAGCCTTAGAAAAATGGTACCCCTTTTTTGCAAAATTAGGAATGGGTACTTTTGAATTATTCATTTCACAATAAGCACTTCAAAAGGGGGCAAATATAGACACCCAATTTTGCTTCCTAGATCATCCACTCAACATGTCACCCATCGCATCTTTGACCAATTTGACCAAATCATCCTTTTGTACCTAGATTCAGGGTAAAAATATCCTATAAACTTTATCCTTCCCAAAACCCAACCAAACAACCTCCAAATTTCATAAAATTGGTACCATTAGAAAGCTCTCAAAATAAGCTTTTCAATGAGTATAGACACGACTATATTTAACCCTATATTCATGGCCAAAATGGCTTGAAAATAAATCTGCCACCTATACCATAAAGCTCACCAAAGGAAATTTCCTTTTATCATGTAAACCTGACCATAAAAATGATCACATAATATAGATTAAACTTTTTTCAACTGATTTTGGCATAGAATATAATGACACATAATATGTTGGAATGGCCTGTAAGACGAACTTAATTAATTGCACCCTTCTTGCTAATGATAACCATCTACCTTTTCAAGCTGGAAGTTTTTTCTAAACTTTACTAATAACTGGATTCCATAATTCTATCCTCATTCTACCCTCAAATAAAGGCATCCCTAGATATTTTGTTGGAAAATTTACCTCCTCCATTTGAAGTAACCTGTAAATTCTTGCTTTGATATTAATTGGAGTGTTAAGGAAGTAAATTTTGGATTTTGTCCTATTAACTTTTTGCCTTGAAGCTCTTTTGTATTCCTTTCAAAAGTTGTTCAAAGCTCTAGCCTCATTTATCCTTGCCCTTCCAAAAAGGATTGTGTCATTTACAAATTGTTGGGTGATGTTTTCAATGTTATTACTAACCTTAAGTCCACTTATAAGCCTATCTTTGTAAGTCGTCTTTAGGTTCCTACTCAAAACCTCTACCATAATAATTTACAAATAAGGAGATAGAGGATCTCCTTGTCTAAGGCCTCTCTTGGCTTTAAAATATTTTGTTACTAACCATTGACCAACACTGAATAAGAAATTATAGAGACACAAGCTTTAATCCATCTAAACCCAATTCTTTCCGAACCCAAAATTTTCTGAAATTGCAAAAAGAAAATCCCATTTAACCCTATCATAGGCTTTACTCATATCAAGTTTTAAGATCATTGCTTTCTCTTTTCTTGAAGTCGTTGAATGTATAACTTCATGAGCTACTATGATCCCTTCCAGAATTTGTCTCCCTTTCACAAATCCTCTTTGCTCCTGTGAAATGATTTGTCTAACAATGACCTCAATCGATTTGCCACCACTTTGGAGATAAATCTTATATGCCATATTACACAAGCTTATGAGTCTAAAATAATCAAACAATTCAACATCCTTCTTTTTTGTAATGTAAGGTATGTATTGTTTTACCTTAGACTTTTCCACTGCCACCAACAAAGAATCCTTCACTATATCCCAATTTTATTGGCAAAAAGTTGTAGAGAGCCTATCTGTACCTGGGGATTTATCCTTATTAAAAGAGAAAAGAGTTAAATGAACTTATAGAGTAATAGGCTCCATCAGTTTCCTAATGTCTTCATTCGTTATAACCGAACATCTTGAAGAAGTTTATCATTAAGAACTTTAGTCTCCTCCGATCTTAGAATATTATGATAAAAAGACTTTACTTCTTTTCTAATTTCACTCCGATCTTCAATCCAAACCCCTTATATTGATTTAATTCTACTAATTATGGATGTTGATCTCTATACTATAGTCATGCTATGAAAAAACTTTGTATTTTTATCTCCTTTTAACCACGTCTGTCTTGATTTTAATCTCCAAAATTTCTCTTCCATACTCAAAATATTATGATATTCACTAAGCAACTCCATTTCCTCCGAGCTTGGATTAATATGATCACCTTTTTGAAATTTTGAAAGTTTATCTTTTAGTTATTTCTTCTCAAAAATATTTCCAAAAGTGTTCTTGTTCCATTCTTTTAATCTAGATGCCATAGATTTAATTTGATTTGGAAGAGCATACAACCCATAATTACCTAAAGAATTCCACGTTTGAGCTATCATATCAACAAATTGATTATGGTCTTCCCACATCTTCTCATATTTAAAATATGATATTTTTTGAATTCACTTACCACCATTTTAACTCTTATTGGCCAGTGATCTGAACCAGTCCTTGTTAAGGTATTAATTTTAGCACAAGTTCCTTCATCTAGCCAATGATCAGAAAGTATGCATCTGTCTAATTTTTCTGCTATTAGGTTCTGGCCTCTCCTGTTGTTGGTCCAAGTATAGTTATCTTCTTCAAAGTCAACCTCCCATAGATTATTGTTTTGAATAAAAGTTGAGAAATCTCTCACACTTTGGGTTAATTTCCTAATTCCCCCAAAATTTTCATCCAACTTGGTTATGGCATAAAAATTTTCTATGACGATGAATCGAGTTTCTTGGTCTTTACTTCTCATAAAGGCTTCAATCCCACTCTAAATTTCTAATATGCCCGACTGAGTTGTAGGTCCATAGACATTGATAAGGATGAATCGATAATCTACAAAGTAGCAAGTGACTAAAGAGGCTATCCAATGCCTAGTTTTATGAATGATTACACAGGAGGTTCTAGAAGGATTCCAACAAGTTAAAATTACCCCTACCGCTCCTTCAGAATCCATAACATCCCATTCACATCTTGCCCATACTACTTTCATAGTTTTTGAAACTTCTTCTTTTGTCATTTTAGTTTCCTGGATACAAAGAATAACAAGCTTATTACTTAAACGTAGGTCCCTAATACACCTCTACTTTGAGGGGGCATTAACACCCCTTATATTCCATGAGATGACAGTCATGTCTCATTAGGGGCTTTTGGCCTCGCTTGCGTATTACCAATATCATTTTGTTGTTTGGTAAAGAGAAGTTCAACCAACTTAGTTTGTGTTCCTTTTTCTATGTTTTCTCTTGCTTCCTTAGATCTTGCTTGATAATTTAAGGGTTTTCCTCTTTTTGCCTTGCCTATATCAAGAGTAGGTCTGATTATTCTATTCCTCAATATTCTTTCATAATTTTGTTTTTCATCATATTTATCCTCTCTTGATTCTATTACAGAAGCTTTTGACTTGTCCTGCACATTTTTTGGTATTTATTAATAACAGAGGTATTTACTTTTAAAACTACATTTTTTTTGTTAAATGATGCATGTTATTTCAAGAGAATCTTCAAAATCTGAAACACATTCCTTAAGTTCATCGAAAATATTTTTCTTTAAATTAGAATCATATTGAATAGACGATTCCTTCTTAATATGTTGAATCTATTGTACTATATCCTTTAAAAAAGTTTAAATCTTATTACATTGCAATAATCATTATAATTACTATTTCATAAAATAATTTCCACTTTAAATTTCCATATCTTTAAAAATTAATTACCTAAAATTAAAAAATTTGAATCTTATTACAGTGCAATAATCATTATAATTACTATTTCATAAAATTTAAACTCAAATTTCTACTTTAAGCTTAAACTCATACAAGAAACATTTTAACTCATAATAAAAACACAAAACTTCAATGAAATCAGACACCTACTTAAAAACAAAGCTGAAAGCTCCTCATTACTCATCACACATTAATCCTGAATGTTGTTAGTAGACGCCATGTTTCAAACAAAAAATAAAAACCGTTAGTTGAAAAATTTGCCGTCGTTTTTGTTTTGAAGTTTTTAAGGAGAGCTTCCTCCGTCGAGATTTAAGTAGGGTTTAAGCGACTGTTATTGCATTTCCTCATGTTTCGATGAGTAGTTTCGAAAGAGCTCACTGATCAAGGAAAGGAAGAAACCATAAAACAGTTAAAACAATGATGCAGCCTGCTGTGAAGAGAGCCCTCCACAAGACTCTAACGATCCCATTTATTTATTCAGCACAGGCGACTCCATACGCAAAACCTCCATGTAAAGAATGCGAGCTGTTGAATCCATCTAGAGGTTTTGCCATCCTAGGAGGAAATATTACCAGAGGTATGCTTTTCTAATTATTCCAAGTCTACCCATTTCGATGCTACATTATCTTGATCAGAGCCATGAATGGGGTTTAGCATTACTAATAGCTATTGATCAAGTGGAATTTAGTCTGTGGAACTCTTGCTAAAAGAAGTTTTAATGTGAATTTTTTAAATTTAATATGTAAACCCTAGGCAAAAACAGAGAGTGATCTGACATCCATCCGTGTTTTTTTTAGTTATGTCTTTATTTATTTTGAATTCTAATGCAAAGTCTTAAATATCCTAGGAAGAAAAGTTTCATATGCCCTGCATTTGCAGCACTGTATTTTTTTTTTCTTTTTTAAAAGTGCTTGGGAATTGTTGAGTGAGGTTATCTATTCCCTTTTACTAGGGAGTGAGACTTTCGTACGGAGGGTTTCATATGGTGGATCTGAACTACAGGAAAAAAAAATACTGAAAGCTATGAAAATTACTAGAAAATATTGTAAATGATAAATATAAAAACTAATAATTTATAAAAATAATATAAAAAATCTTTAAAGTTGTGTATGTCAACCAGTAAAATTCATCGACATTTTCAACCAGTTAAATTCTTTAACGTTTAAGAAGAAGACCTAGGTGCCAAGTAATATATGTATAATTATGAAGTTGTTCTAATATTATTAGATCCATTTCAATCTAATATAACCAATTAAAAATACATGCACAATTATGTTCTAATATCATTAGATTCATTTTAATCTAATATAACCAATTAAAAATAAAATTAAGATACCCATAGAAGGCTTTATTCAGGTTTGTGTCACTCTGGAATAGGGTTTACAATTTTTAAACTTTGACCGTGGCATTTTGACTGTATTGTGACCGTATCAGATACGGTAAAAATGCAGGAAACTTACCAAATACAACCAAATTTGATAACCATGGAGTGGGATAAGTGTGGGCCGCCTTCATAAGATTTAAATCTAGGTGACAATCAGATATGCTGCTTGATAATTATACCACAACCTCATTTCATATCCAGTGGCATTATGGGCCTTATTGTTTTTCGGGCGATTTAGGCTTAAGTCGAGTAATCCATTACCATTTTTTTCAATAAGTTTACACATATTCACGTGAGTGTGGATGTGTATAAGAAGTATTACTCAAAAAAAAAAAAACAAAAAATGAGTTTACACATGTTTTTATGAGGGGTCATGGTCCCCTCATACTGAGTGGGATTTGAACCTTGGACCTTTCAAAGAGAGGCCAAAGCCCTTACCACTGCAGTAAGCTTGCAACTCTGGGTAATCCATTACCATTACACCCGAATACTTTCAACATAATTGCAACATTGTATTAGATATAATTGGCCTAGTAAAGATGATATATTTAATATTTGTTCCTGCATCCACAATAAATATAAAGACAATCATCTTTGTAAAGATGAATTTGTCATTCCTATATAAACATTAAAAGTAAATTGTGACTTTTAGGTCACAGCCAAGTTGACAAGTTTCTTGACAATCACCCTTGTAAAGATGAATTTATTCTATCTGCAGGTGCAATAAGGTAAATCGTAGCTTTTTAGGTCACAGCCAGGCCACCCTGTCTCTTGGGGATATGAGACTTGTCGTGGAGTAAGGAAGTGAGACTCGTCGTGGAGTACCTTTTGTATATATTTATTATTAGTTCAATTGTGTATCTCTTTGGGCTTTGGCCCTTTGATCAAGCTTATACTAAATCAAGTTTTTCTTTTTCCAATTGTCTAAACTTGAGGTACATGGATAATAAAGATGATGATCACAGTCTACTTAAACTTTTTTGGTGCATGTGTGTTTCTGGTAGGGAATATGAACACAGATCATTTTTTTTCCTGAATATTAGGGCAGATAAGGCAGTAGTGGGTATCGTTCATATTGGGAGTCCAGTGGATTTGATTCCATGGGCACTCCTTTTTTCTGATTTAGTACAAGTAAATATTCAGATTTACCCATCCAAGAGATACGAGGCGTAAAGGTTGCTATGGTTAAAGGCAACTGTTTTTCTATTGACATCATATTATTATCTGCTACAGTCTATTAACCTACACAGCCACATACCATATAGGAAACTATTAGGGACAAGTTCATCCATTAGAAAACAAAACAACAACTTGGATGGTATAGATCTCCACCATGGAAATTTGAATGTTCCATGCTTAAGAGCAAACCACGTCAGAATTTTCTGCATTCAAATTTCTAGGCATGACTTTTTCCAAAGCAACTAAGCCAGGAATTGTTTAAAGTTCATACTGAAATCTCTGAATGGTATGACAAGGAACCTTTTATCTCATATTAGGATCCATAAACCTGAAAATACACATACTAAAGAGAAGATAGTAGTTACAAGTTTTGGTCTGCTAAGGAGCCTTTACCTCATATTAAGAACCATGAACCTGAAAATACTCATACTAAAGAGATCGTATTAGGTACATGTTTGGCCCATGGCAAAACAAATGAGCAAATTAAATTTCACCAGTTTACCACACCTTTGAATTCTGGAAACTGTTTGCAACAGAAAAGAACCTGGTTCCATGATACTATAAAATATTTCCCTATTCCAGAAACTTCTGGAGAGGGGCCAGAAATTTGTGGAAATATTTTCAGCAGATTCCAAGAGTTCCCAGAAGTTTTCAACATTGGAACTCAGCTTCCCAAAAGTCTCAAATACAATTTCCAGCATTCTCTAGAAGTTTCTGTTGCTTCTATATTGTTTCCTGATTTCTTAGAATTTTACCCCAATGTTTCTATCATTTCTGAACATAACCAGCCTTGAGTTTGCAAGTACTCATTTTCCATTCTTGGTACGGCGTGGCACCAGATTGTGTGGTGCAAACGGGCTACATCTAAATGGCCCACATTGAAATCTTTTGGCAGAATCTTGTTTTTTACCAAAGTTAACTGTGACAAATTGTTAGGTCCGAGGTGTAGACCAATTGGTTCGGCCAAACCCCGTAAGGGGGCGGACGTCCAGGGTTCAAATCTCGGGCCTCGCCAAACTGAACACTTGTTCCTTTCCTGGTGCTTTCAGCGGCGTAAAAGGTTTAAATGATTGCGGCATGGTGGTTATAGGGCGGACTGCGCGAGTACTGTGTGGCGGCTTCCGGGGTGGATACCGCAGGATATTGTGGCGGCCATAAAAGACGGACAGCATGCCCGGATCATCGTGGCAGCTACTGATTCCACCATGTAAAATTAAAAAAAAAAATAACTATGACAAATTGTTTTACATACAAATCTTGGAAGAGAAAAATCAGGATCTTTGACCTGAGTTAATTTGAAGCAGAAATTTTGTGAAACACCTCTCTAGAAGATGGAATTAAAAATGTTTATTTCAAAATGTCGCCGATGCATTCAATCAACACTTACCATTTATGTGAAAGAGAATATATGTAGTTCTGTATATGCATCCATGTTTGATAACTCCATAGACTGTACCACATAAGCACATGTTTAATGTGCTGGAGGATTTTCTTCGCGTTTACTGTAGTTAAACTGTAGTTAAATTGATGTACCGGATATAGTTTTATAGCATGCTATTGGATATCAAAAAATTTATAAAAGAAATTATAGAGGGGACATTATGAAATTGGAGAAGGAAAACTTCATAATACGAAGAGAAATGTTTAGATCTGCAATATAGTTTTAGAATCCTGTCCATCAATTGAGATATGAAACTAACCTCTAATTATCAACTGACTTCTTACTGTAACTGTCAACTACTTTTTAACCATGATTTGCCTAGTGATCACCATGTATATTCTATTATCCTCCCTCAATGTTCATAAAGAGTATAACATGAAGTTTATCTTTAAACTTGATGAATTTTTTTGAAAGAAGAAACTTTCTAAGCATATCTTTGATCTGTTCTTGAATTGTACATTATTTCAATTCAGTGTTCCTTTTTTCACAAGCTGCAAATGAAATGATAGTGCATTTTGATATGTTTTGCGTGAGCATGAAATATTGGTTTCTTGGTCATCTTAGTTATTCTTTGAATAATGTCACTTCCAATTGCACCACCAATCAATCAACAGGCAATCTATGCAACCAAATATCTTTACATGCTGCAAGAACAGCAGCCTTGTGCTTTGCTTCAGTGAAAGCAAGTGCCACTATATGTTGTTTTTTGTTGGTCCCAGATACAACTCCTCTTCCTAGGCCAAATATTTACCCTGTTGTTGATTTCCTGTTATCCAAAGAACCTGCCGAATCAGCATCAGCCATCAGCACATTCAAAAAGCTGAAAGTTATTCCATAGCAAATGTCAAAATCCCTTGACCTATACAATTATCAAAATGCATATAATTGATCCCCAGTGATCAGTCTTTGGTGCACTGATGACTAGCTCATGAAAAAACTAATGTCAGTCCTTTTGGTTATAAGATATATCAAGCTGCAAACCATTTTCTGGTACACAAAGACATTGCTTTATGTTGAGTTACTATAGGCTGATATATTTTGCCTGTCCTTCATAGGCACAGTCACCTGTTTGGAATGCCCTTCCCAGGCATAGTCACCTGTTTGGAATCATTTACACAAAATTTCTTCAACAATGTTTTAGCATACATTGTTTGTGACGGTGAAACTCCACTATTGGTCTCCCAAAATTCTACTAGTAAACAATAGTGCAAGGGACCAAAATCCATCATGTCCAAAGTGGAACATGAATATGCTTTTACATGTTAAATAGTGTGTGTTTTGTTGCCTTTGATGATTGAGTCATCTACTTATACAATGAGAATGGTAATAGTGTCATGCTTTGTTGACTTATAGATTTGTATCAGGACTCTTTCTGAATCTTAGATCTGGTTAAGTAACAGTCGGTCTTTATATACCAGCCTTGTGGAGCCTGTTTAGCCTTTAAAGAGCCTTCCTCACTTGCAGACAAGATGCTGCTCCCATGCAACCTCAAACTGTTGTGGCTTATACACTTGTTTCTCCAAATTCCAATGAGGAACATACTCTTTGTGTGCATTTGATATGGCTAAAACCATTTTGATTGTTACTGTCTTTGTTGTTGGAGCAAAGTTTTTTTCATAATCGATACCCTCTTATTGTTAGAAAACAAACATTACGAGTACCACTCAAACTTCTCTGTCTTGATTGGCTTTGTATGCATATCTGCAGGATTCACTTTAGTATTAATTTTATACAACAGGATCCTACCTTCATCCACCACATTTCTTATAAAATGGTACTTAACATCAATGTGTTTTGTGCGATCATGGAATGTTGGGTTCTTCACTAACTGAATAGCACTTTGGCTATCACAATGCAATATAATCTTCTCTTTCATTATCTTGAAGTCTCCCAATAGTCGTTCTAGCCAAATTGCCTCTTTGCTGGCTTCAGTGGTTGCAATATATTTTGCTTCAGTGGTTGATAAAGCCACTACCGACTGCAACTTAGAAGTCCAACTCACAACTCCGCCAACAAAAGTGGAAGTATATCATGTAGTGGACTTTCTCCCATCTCTATCTCCACCATAATCAGAATCCACAAAACCTTTAACGTGCAAATTTGCCGATTCATAGTAAATAGCTGCATTCCAATGCTCTTTACCAAATGACAACTCCCACTGCTTGGGCAATATCCGGTCTGGTGCTTACCATGGCATACATGAGGCTTCATACTGCTGATGAATACGGTACACGAGACATGCTTGTCTTCTCTGCTTCTGTTCTAGGACACTGTTCGAAAGACAATTTGAAGTGTGAAATAAGTTGGGTACTAACTGGTTTTGCATTCTGCATATTGAAGCGCTGCAAAATCTTTTCTATATATGACTGTTGACATAACCAGATCTTCCTTCCTATTTTGTCCCTGTGTATCTTCATCCCTAAAATTTGGTTTGTTGCTCCTAAATCCTTCATTTCAAATGTCCTAGCCAACTGAGCCTTTAGATCAATGATTTTCTTCATGCTAGGGCCTGCAACTAGCATATCATCTACATACAACAGCAAAATAATAAAACTGCCATCATCAAACCTCTTATAGTATGCACAATGGTTAGCTTCACTCCTGCTGAAACCTTGGCTCTTCATGAAGGTGTCAAATTTTCTGTACCACATCCTTGGCGCCTATTTCAATCCATACAAAGATTTCTTGAGTTTGCAAACCAAATGTTCTTTGCCTCCTTCTTCATAGCCCTCAGGCTGATCCATATAAATCTCCTCCTCGAGATCACCATGCAAGAAAGCAGTTTTTACATCAAGCTGCTCCAGTTCTAAATCCTGTGCTGCTACAAGTGCAAGTAAAACTCTAACAGTAGTCAGCTTCACAACTGGAGAGAAAATTTCATTAAAGTCTATACCTGACTTTTGCACATATCCTTTTGCCACCAAGCGAGCTTTATAGCGTTCCAACAACCCATCACTGTTCTTCTTTACTTTGTACACCCACTTGTTGCCAACAACCTTTCTTCCAGGTGGGAGATCCACAAGTTCCCACGTTTTATTCTTGCGAAGTGCTTCCATTTCCTCCTCCATGGCTTTCCTCCACTTTTTTGCATTTTCAGATTCTCTAGCTTCCTGAAATGAACTAGGCTCACCATCATCAGTTAACAAAGCAAAAGAGGACTGAAAAACAGGAGAATACCTTTCCGGACACTTTTGAGGACGTGTAGATCTTCTAACCCAATGATCTGTTGGTTGTGGCTCTTGGTCTTGTGACTGTTGTGGCTGCTCTACTTGCTGCTCTACTTGCTGTTCTGCATGCTGATCAAAAGCTTCAACATGCTGATTTTCATTTTCATCTTCGTTCATATCTACTTCAACTGGTACAACATTAGGTGTTTGTTGTACCTCCTTCCTTTGCATGGATTTTTCATTAAAAATGACATCCCGGCTAATAATTACCTTGTGGGCAGTAGGATCCCACAGTCTATACCCCTTCATTGTATCTCCATAGCTGAGAAAAACACATTTGCTTGATTTGGGGTCAAGTTTGGACCTTTTTTCTTTAGGCACATGGGCAAATGCATCACAGCCAAAGGTACGCAAATGAGAGTAATCAACTGGCTTACCACACCAAACCTCCTCCGGAATCTGTCCATCCAACGCAGCTGTAGGTGACCTGTTAATGAGGTAAGCAGTTGTATTAACAGCCTCTGCCCAAAACCTTTTATCCAACCTAGATGCGCTGAGCATGCTTCTTGCACGTTCCATGATTGTGTGATTCATCCGCTCAGCCACACCATTTTGTTGTGGAGTATATGGTATAGTCTTCTGGTGCTTAATTCCTTCCTACGTACAAAATTTATCAAATTCCTTGGAGCAATATTCACCCCCATTATTTGACCTGAGACATAAAATAGGCTTGCCCAAACTTTTCTCTATTCGTGCTTTGAACTCTTTAAACTTCTCCAAAGCTTCCGACTTCTTTTTCAGAAAATAAACCCACACTCTTCTAGAATAATCATCTATAAATGTCAAAAAATATATAGCACCATTTAAGGATTGAGTGGGGATTGGTCCAAATATATCAGAATGTATAAGTTGCAGAAAATCAGAACTCTTACCAGAGCTTGCAGTAAACCGAACCCTCTTTTGTTTACCAAAGATACAATGCTCACACAAGTCTAAATTACAAGACTTAATCCCAGAAAGCATACCTCGGTCATGCAGAATTTTCAAACCTTTTTCACTCATATGTCCTAGGCGTTGATGCCATAGCATTACTGCATCCTGAGTATTTCTTGAAGTTGTTGTTGCTGCATGGTTTGTCACCGTATCACCGCACAAATGATATAGGGTTCCATAAGATTCTCCTTTTGCTACTACATGGGCTCCTTTGGTAATTTTGCAATAATTGTTACCGAAAGTGATAGAATACCCTAGCTTATCCATCATCTTGATTGAGAGCAAATTCTTCCACAAATCGGGCACATGTCGTACATCACATAACATCCTTTCTCTACCATCGTCCAACCTAATCTTGATGTCCCCTCTTCCCACAACTTCTAAAGGATGATCATCACCCAAGTAGACCATCCCACCACTATGTGGCTGATATTTGACAAAACCAGTCTCTGTGAGGAGACATGTGGAAAGATGCACCCGAGTCCAAAACCCATGTATATAGAACAGATCTGTTGTTGCTGATACAGAAAGCCTCACATGTTGCCGTCTCTCCTGAATCTATCGTAATGGCCTCAACTGATGGCTGAAACTGCTTTTCACCATTCTTTTCCTTTTTTAGATGCCAACAATCCTTCTTTGAGTGCCCTGGCTTCCCACAATGCCAACACTTCCCTTTCAACTTGTGTCCTCTAGACTTAGATTTGGACTGTGATCTACCTTGTTGACTCCTCTCGAAAGATCGACCTCTCACAGCTAGGGCTTCATTGGTTGAGGATTCCAAAGACGTTTTCCACCTCAACTCTTTTGCCAACAAAGCGGCTACCACATCATCAAAAGTTAGAGCTCCTGATGATGAATTGTTGATGGTCATCACCAAATGATCCCAAGTGTCCGGGAGGGAACAAAGTAGGGTGATAGCTCTGTCCTCATCCTCCATCTTCACATTAACTGAGACCGGTTTACTGATTAGGGTATTAAACTCATTTAGATGATTTGCCACAGATGAACCCTCCTTCATCCTCAGGCTATAAAGCTGTTTTTTCAGAAAAACCTTATTTGTTGCTGATTTTGTCTCATACAACTTTTCAAGCTTCTTCCAGAGGGCTTCCGTGGTCTTTTCTTCAGCAACATTGAACAAGACAGAGTCTGCTAGGCAGAGACGGATTGTAGAAACCGCCTTCCTATCCAACGTTGCCCACTCCTCATCTTTCATGCTGCTCGGTTTACTCGCGACCCCTTTCAAGGCTAGGGCTTGGTCGTTTTGAACCAACAAATCCTCCACCTTCATCTTCCATAGGGCGAAGTTCTTGCCATCAAACTTCTCAATCTCGAACTTGGTTACACCTCCTGTCATTGTTGCAACTCCCACTCGCACAAAACCCAAAGCTCTGATACCAAATGTTAGAAAACAAATATTACGAGCAAGCAAAACAATAACGCAGAAACAAAACAGTAACACAAATTTTTACGTGGAAACCTTGCAGTGTGCAGGTAAAACCACGGGGCAATGGCAACTTCGTTATTTTATTGATTTCGGCAAACTTTTACATTCACTAAACTTTTACATGCAAGGGGTCATTCCCCTTTAATAGAAAAACAAAGGAAGACTCCAAAAACTGTTCGTTTCCTCTCCCAAAGGAAGACTCCAAAAAACTGTTCGTTTCCTCTCCCAAAGTACGGTTGTACGGATGGCCAAAATTTCCAGGATCACTATAAACTGCACCACCATGCACCTCTCTGCTGAAGAACATTGGAGATCTGGATATTCACTTCACCTCCTAACAGTTACTTTTCATAATGAATACTGTCTTACTACGAATGTTTGTTTGCCACGAACTGTACCTTGGGCTTGTTGAAGGATGCATTGTCTTATATTTCATTTTGTGTACTTGTTTACATCCATGGGCATCTTTCCTGAAGACAAGTTGGCAAGAACTCAGGTTTTGCTCTTCATTATTAGAGCATCATACTCCACATTCATTGCCCTTTCCTGTGCTTGTTTCCCATTTTGCTCAATCACATGTTAGGCTTACAAACAGTGCCAGCCATCAAAGCAAAAGTGATAAAATGACAGATCATCATTGAAATTCAAGGATTCACATACCTGTGTACTTTGACATTTGGGTCAACCCTAAGTGCCTTGTATGACTTGTCCTTTCATCCCTTCAGGGATCAAAGTACCTTTATAGTACCATTTAGGCCTATTTGTTACCTGTGCAACTTGCTGATCTGAAAATATTGAACTTCAACAACTTGCAATTATGAATTGTTCCCAACCATATTTTTAACAGCATCTATTTCAGGCATTTCAACCTAAAAATGAATCCTGTCGTTATTTGATGACTCCTGGGAATCATTCTTTCAACCTATAGGCTATGACACATGAACAGTGCACACCTTGCACAATACTGTCAACTCTTTTCTTGCAGAGTTATTAATTCCAAATGAATTTGTAGAATCAGAAACAGCTTGGAAATCACTGTCAATCTTATCACCTAAAACATCTCGTATAATTGTCCTCTTGTTTGAAAAGATATCAATCAAGTAGCATATGCTTTAGAATTATCACTGTACTTATCAAACATCATTCTCTGACATCCAGAATCCAACTTACTTTGTTTATCATGTGGTTTCTTGCTTGTCCATGCTTTTTAGGGTGGAACGCCTTGTAATGCCTTTGAAGGACCATGTTAATGAAATAGATAATAGTATAGAATCATTCAGCCCTATATTTGTGAGCAACACTTTTCCTGTTCAATGTGATTCTCACCATTTCTGTTATACTTCTCTTTGTTCTTTCTTCCAAAGCATTTTGTTGAGGTGTATATGGGGCCATGAGTTGCCTTTGTACCCCATCCTTATTAAAAAATTCAATGGATTTGGTGGGTTTACCTCCGTTTTCAATTCTCAAAACCTTAATTTGTTTTCCTGTTTCAATCTCAGGAATAGCCTTTAATTCATTGAAGAATTCAAATGCATTTGATTTCTTTTCAGGAAATACACACATTTTCCTATTGAAAAATGTGGTACCAAAAATGGATTTTACTTTAAACAGTCCACAGATGTCATTATGCACGAATTACAAACATTGCTTTGCTTGTCAAGCCTTGCCATCCTCAAAAGGTTTCTTGTTTATTTTCTAGTCAAACATGCTACATAGAGTTTCTTGTCTTCTTGCAGTAGAGGAGATGTTGAAATTTGTAATCATTCACTTTTGACCTTGATCGATATTGAAAATGTGATGTACTGTTGTCCTGGCGCACAGGGTTTTTTCATCTTGTAGGCCGATCCTTGTATTATATCGTGATCCTATAATATCTTGGCTTGAGTGTTATTGAGGCCTATGACATTGTATCGTGAGTGGTATTGATAATCCAACTCACATCATTTTGTACATTGGTTGGAGATATTATTCATTACTAGTGAAAAATTATTGGTGTTTAAGGGCAACAAATCATATCTTCATGTTCCTTCTTTGCTAAAAATGCTCTCTTTTTATTTTCTTCTCAAGGTAATGCATTGATTTGGTTTGATTTTGTTTATATTGTGAATTTCTTCATGGCATCAAAGTGGGTGTGAATCTTCGTTACTTGATTTAGGAGCTTTGGTTCATCATCATCTTGTGGTGTCGCTTCCAAAAGATGTGCTGTAACAAGAGTGGCTGCAGAATAAGGATTTTGGATCAACACTGCCTTTTTAGGGTTTTCTAAAAGCCCCAACTTGCCTTTTAGGGATTTTCTATAAAATTCATTCTCTTTCATGCTTTAGGATGTCTTTGTTCCAAAACAAGAATGTTTAGAACGAGAGGAGGGACTTTGGAATCTGAAGGTTGAAGATGATATTGGACATGGATGGACCATCTCAAGAGCTAGGAAGTTTGGGCAAGATCCAATATGCCATATATTACTTTAGGATTTGATTCTAGAGAGAAGTTGATTTCAAGTTTCTTGGTTTCCAGAGGTTCTAAACATAGGAGTTATGGTCAATATTTTGTATATATAAAAAAAAAGATTACATAAGACAAATCATCAAGAATTGTGGGAGAAGTTCAACTTTTTTGAAATCTGTGTGTAAATTCATAGGGGGACCTATGTAGTATTTTGAGGGGTTCTCCATCTTGGGCATCTTTCTAGAGGTACAAGACCTCTTTTTTCTTTTTTTAAATGGGTTATATGGGATTGAAATGGGCCCCATATGTATTACATAATGATCACATAATGGTAGTACAACTTGGCAATTATGCATGCATTGCTTGCCAAGATTTGAACCTAGGTCTTCTCCTTGAAAGTTGAGGAATATAATTGGTTGAGTTAATGCCATTTGATAGAGGTACAAGACCTCTTTGCCTTTATAAATTGTTTTAAAATTTGAATTTTGTATATTTTGGGGAAATAAGGGAATAATCTTATATCAAACAAGATATCGTGTCTAAACGGACGCCTTGTTCTCTCCCCATTGTGCTTGATAGTGTGGAGGACCCCTCCTCAATATGCGCCCTTAGTAGGAGGTATCAAGGAGGTCTTTTTGA
Source organism: Wollemia nobilis (assembly GCA_028583015.1). Lineage (NCBI taxonomy): Eukaryota > Viridiplantae > Streptophyta > Pinopsida > Araucariales > Araucariaceae > Wollemia > Wollemia nobilis. Next base: position 2,025,450 of record JAQPPZ010017169.1, read on the forward strand.
AGAAGGGAGCCCTTGTTTTCCTCTCTTATGTGCTTTGTGGCTCATGGGGCTAGCCTAGTTGGCTCGAGATGCTCACACTAAAGAGGTTTGGTGTTAAAGGACCATGTTTTAACCCCCATTGAGCATGTTTTAATTGTGTTAAAGGACCACGCGAGGATCTTGGCTATCCTAGTTAGCATAGGATGCCAAAACTCAGGAGGTTGATGGCTAGGTCCTTGCCCGTGCCATGCTTCTCATGGTGGGTTTGCTATAGTCTTATGTGTTTGGTGCTTGGTGATCCTTGTAAGGTTGTTTGATGGGTCCAACAAGGCACATCCCATGGTTGACGTGGCATCCAAGTTTAGGAAACAAATAATCTTTATTAATTTATACTCATGCCAAATTGTCGTTATCTTATTCACATTTTGTGTCGTGTTAGAGAACAATTTGTCTAGGGATACGATCACAATGCCAAATTAAAGCATGCAAGTGTCAAGCCAACATCAAGGGAACATTCAAAATTTAAATTTTGAAATATTGATGCTTTTGGATCTATTATAAACAACAACCTTTCAGAGGTCATCACTTCTTCATACAAAAGTGAAATTTCCTTGTTTTCCTAGATCACAATATTTTTTTAACTTTGTGCAATGGTATTGATATTTGTACTCTTGTTTTACAATCTTGAAGCATAAAATTATGCAAAATTCTGATGGACTTGAAGCTTGTTGTCTCCATGTTGAATGGGGGAAATTATGCAATTTGGGTGAATTGAATAAGATCACTTCTTAAGAAGAAAGGGCTTTGGAGGTATATGGAGAAGAAGAATATGTCTTCCATATTCGATCCTTAACACTAAGAGTGCCAAGAACTAAATGAACTTTGGGAGAGGCTTGAGCAACTCTTTGGGAAGTTCAATATCACACAAATGAGCAAATTGGAGATTGAGCTTGCCATTTTAAAGTTAGGAGACTTGGATAGTGCCGAGGAGTACATTAATTGGATTAAGAAATTGAAGCTTGCTATTCTTTTTGTAAGGGGCAAACCGAAGGATAATTTTAAGTATGTGCACATTGTTCTCAACAATATTTCTGCTCCCTTTAAGGCCTTTGTTTTTTTAATAAAAGCTCTTGCATGTTTATAAAGGATCCGAAGGAGCCACTCTTTCATGAGTTTGCAAATCTTATCTAGCAGTAGGTGATTTTGAGAAATTTGGGAGAGCTTCCACCCAAGGATCAACACATCCACAAGATGCCTAAAGGACTTAAAATAAGGATTCAAAGAAGCCCAAATCTGCTGGATAGACGAACTCCAACAAAAGTTCAAATAATCCAACTTGTGCATATCGCAAGAAGGAAGGTCACACGGTACAATATTGTTGCAACAAGATTTTTCGATTTATAAGCTTGAAGAATTTGCCAAGCAATTAGGATGTGACACAACCATACTTGCCTAGTAGGATCAAGATGCGATAGTGCACGTGGCCATGCACTCAACCTATTGGTCTTGTTCTTCTTCTTAGGGGTGGATTGCTAGTTCTAGAGCTGCAAGGCACAAGCATTGCAACTTCTCTCTAACCATATTGAGCATCATAATAGAGAGAAAGTGTTATTATTGGTGACTTAACCTTGCAAGTTTCAGGTAGTGGTGATGTCACCATTGGCAGCACCAAGAGATGTTCTTCATGTTCCAGGATTTGGAAGCATTCTTCTCTCCATTTGTCGTATCTTGTATAAAAACAAGGTGGAATTTTGGCCAGATTAGTGTGTGGTCAAGGACAGTGTTGAGACTCTTCTTGAGTCCACGAGTATTAACAAATTCACAAGTCGGGTGCCCCTAGTTGATTCTTTTTTTGTAAAATCTATTGTAGTTTACTATAGTTTATGCTTTTTCTTCAATGGGTTATATGGGATTGAAACATGACCTACCTGTATCACATCATGACCACATAGTGGTATTACAACAACTTGGCTATTATGCATATCTTGCTTGGCAAGATTTGAACCTTGGTCTCCTCCTTGAAAGTTGAGGAATATAATGCCATTTGATATAGTTTATGCTTTTTCTTATTATAGAGTCATTATGAGTTTTTCCTAGGGTTTTACCTCTATCCCAACTCCGACTCAAAAAGAGGCTTGTTAAGTCATAGTCTTGACACCATAGTCAAGGATATTGGTGATAATTTCAACATTGTTGCTTTAGGGCATTGTAATGAGATGAATCATATGTAGAAGCTTTGTGAGGTCACCGCATCTTTCAAATGGAAGGAATATGTTGCTATTATGGATAAGGCTGAGATACTAGTGAGCAATGGCATCAATGGTTGGCATACACTAGTTTTGGATCTTTGAGGCACAAGAATTGTCTTCGTATGGTTGATGATCTTGAATTGATTGATCTGCCTAGTGGAGTGTGTGAGGGATGTGTATTGGGGAAACATCATGAGCAATCTTTTCCTAAGGGCAAAGCTTGGAAACTAGCTAGTTTAAGCTACAAATGGGCACTAGTTTAGTGCAACAGTCAGTTTATAGTTTTTTGGCTTTATCAACATTGTATTAGTTTCTTTATGGACTGTTCATACTCTGTTATTATCTTGCATGAGTTCTTTGGGCATGAAAGTGTAATGATACAAGTTTGAGGGCTTCACTAGTAATTAGTGACTAGTTTCACAAGAGCCTAAGCGAAACAAAGCCAAAGAGCACTTTAATCCCTCGAAAAGGATTTGTTTAAGGTTCCATTGATGGGAATTACAGATTATCACACCTCTCCAATAAAAATGCATTTGGTCTCTCAAGAACTCACACGACGAAAATGAAAGGTTTTTCTATTACTACCTTCTTTTTCCCCTTTTCTTCTCTATGAAAGTGGCCTCCCACTTCTCCATGTAAGTGGCTTCGGTGTTCCAATATGTTGTGTATTTCCTGTCCAATGGATCATATAAAATGTTTCCCCTTTTTGGTGCTGCCAAGTATCACAACTATCCACAAACTGTTTGACATCCGACTTCAACCTGGGCTAGTAGAAACTGTGCTTTACCCGTTCATAGGTTTGCAAGAAACCCATGTGTCCCCCTATTGGAGAAGAGTGAAGCTCTATGAGAATCTGTGATTTGAGTTGTGAAGTGGGTGGAATAACAACCCTAGGTTTATAGTGCAACTCCCCTTGCTTCCATGAATAATTGGGATGGTCCCTTGCTACTGTTTGCAAGTCCTGAATGATCTTTGCAAGTGTGGGGTCTGCCTGCCATTCTAACTTAAGTGTCTCTAGCCAATCAGCCTTAAGGATGGATACTGCATAGAGAATATCTTGTGTTTCAGGCAGTCTAGAAAGAGCATCAATGACCACATTTTCTTTCCCCTTGTGATAGACTATCTCATAATCATATCCTAAGAGCTTAGTAACCCATTTATGTTGCTCAAGGGAAGAAATCCTCTGTTCCAAGAGATACTTAAGGCTACGATGATCTGTCTTGATGATGAAGTGTTGCCCTAACAAGTATGGTCGCCAATGGAGGACGACAAAGACAATAGCCATCATCTCCTTCTCGTAAGTTGATTTGGCGAGATTCTGCCCTGACAAGGCCTTGCTTATGAATGCAAGTGGTCGACCTTCTTGCATAAGTACTGCCCCCAATCCCACTTCGGAGGCATCACTTTCAATGACAAAAGTTTTGGAAAAATCAGGTATGGCTAAGACTGGTGTGCGGCACATGGCATCCTTCAAAGTCAAAAAAGCCTGCTCAGTTGCACTGTTCCATGCAAATGCATCCTTCCTAAGCATAGCTGTCAAAGGGGCTGCTATCTTCCCATAGTCCTTGACAAACTTAGGTAATATCCTGTAAGGCCGAGGAATCCCCGAAGGCTCTTCAATGTTTTGGGTTTGGGCCACTCCTTCATGGCCTCAATCTTTGTTGGATCTACGTGGACACCATCTTTGGCCACAATGTGCCCCAAATATTCTACCTCGGTTGCCCCAAAGGTGCATTTAGATTGTTTGACATACAACTGGTTTTGTTGTAGGAGCTTCAACACCTGATCAACATGTTGTAGGTGCTCTTCCCATGTTTTGTTGTAGATCAGTATGTCATCAAAAAAGACCAATGCAAACTTTTGTAGATAGGGTTTTAGAACCCTATTCATCAAGCCTTGGAAAGTTGATGGTGCATTGGTGAGGCCAAAGGGCATGACCAAGAACTCGTAATGCCCCTCATGGGTCCTAAAAGTTGTTTTGGGGATGTCATCCTTGTGAACACGAATCTGATGATACCCTGACTTGAGGTCCAATTTGGTAAAATATTGAGCACCATGCAGTTCATCCAACAAATCATCAATCACAGGGATGGGAAACTTATCCTTGATGGTTATATTATTGAGTTCACGAAAGTCCACACACATTCTCCATGACCCATCCTTCTTCCTGACCAGTAAGATGGGGGCTGAAAAAGGACTTGTGCTTGGACGGATGAGCCCTACGTCCAATAGTTCCTTCACCAACTGCTCAATCTCATTCTTCTGGTGATAGGGGTACCTGTATGGCCGAATGTTTGGAGGTTGACTCCTAGGAACTAAGTTGATTCTATGATCTTCCAGCCGACTGGGCGGTAGCTGTTTAGGCTCGATGAAGACCTGTTGATTCTTAGTTAAGATGGCTGACAAGTCTGAAGGCATCCTGTCATCCTGGATAACACATAACTGCATTTGGCAAAACCTTCCCACAACTTCCCTATGACCCTTCTTAATCAGTCTTTGCATTTGATGGGATGTTATAATCTGGGGATTGCTAGCTTTCACTCCCTGAATGGTGTGGGTTCTGTTATTTACAGTGAATTGCATCCAAAGTTCTAAAAAGTTCCAAGACATCATTCCCAATGTTCGTAGCCAAGGGCAACCCAATACAATGTCCACTCCACCCAATGGGACTGCATAGAGGTCAGTCTGATAATGATAGTCACCTATGGATAGACGGGCATTTCGACACCTCCCATTACAAGTCATGATATCCCCATTAGCAATTTTTACCTGGACTTGATCACGACCATAAATGAAACAATCTGCTCTTTTGGCAACACTAGGGTCAATAAAATTATCAGTGCTACTCGAGTCCAATAGGATCAAAACTTTGTGCCCTTTGAGAAATCCTTGGATTGTCATGCATTGGGGTGTCGATATTCCTGCAATGGCATTCAAAGAAAGGGTGGGAATCTCTTCTTCGTGATTGTCGGTTGGCGGTTCTACATCCACTGATTCTAGTGGCTCTTCTACTGAATCCACAAATTCGTCCCCCGTTTTTGTAGAAGTTGAAGCACTGCTCATATCCAGAAGGTAGAGGCGTTGGGTTTTGCACTTGTGTCCTATGGCCCACTTTTCATCATAGTTATAACAGAGTCCCTTGGCTCTGCGATTGGCCATCTCCTCTGGTGTTAGCCTCTTGACTGTTGGAGCTTTTGGAGCATTATTATTTGTGGATGCAAAGGTTCTATTTTGAAATGTAGGGGGTCTAGAAGCCTTCCGTTGAGCATTCCATTTGTTCTTTGCTAGTTTAGCTAGCCTTATGGCCGTCATGTAGGTGGTCGGCTTAAGCATTTGAACCTCAGTTCTTATCTCTTCCTTCAGGCCACTAATAAAACAACTCTTGAAGAATTCATCTAGAAGAGCTTCAGTTCTATTGGCGAGCTTCTCAAAAGCAGTAATATACTCAGGCACAGTGCTTGTTTGTCGAAGCTTAGTGAGGGCACCAGTAAAATCTTCAAACTTTGACGACCCAAATTGACTAAGGAGTTCTCTCTTGAATTGTGTCCATCCAAGATTTGGGACTTGTTTTCGCAACCATTGGTACCAATGTAGGGCTTCAAGGTCAAAATGAAAAGTGGCTATAAAGATTCGTTGGTCAAAAGGAGTTTCATGGAGCTCATACCATTGCTTGGCCTTAATCAACCAACTTTGTGGCTCTGTTCCATCAAACCTTGGAAAGTCTATTTTGGGAAGTCTTGGAGTCATGCCTTTGTTATTTCCTGTTTGCTGATTGTTTTCCTCATTAAAGACCCTAGAAAATTCTGGCCATTCAATAGTTTTCCCCCTTTGAGCATCTGGGCTATTTTCAGCATACCCATCAAAATTTGGATTTCTAATTTTAAGCACTTCAAGGTCCTGACTCATCTAGTCTTGCTTATGTTGGTAGTCTGCTATCATGGTGGTGAGAGAAGATATTTGACCCTTGAGTTCCATTATGGCATCCAATTTGGAGAGTTGTTCCTCCAACTTGTGCATTTTGGCCTCCATTGCTTGATAATGGGTCTTAGGGGGCATTTACTAAAAATAGAAACACTAGTTTTAGTAGTTACTATTTTTAGTAAGGTTCCCGAAAAAGTGTATGGGTGCTATATACCAAAACGATTAGCTCGATGAGACAATCGCAATGGGCTATATCCCAAAATGACGTTTTTCGGCAGCCCAAACTTCCTTTTTCTTTATACAACAGGGGATTTCAGGTTGCATATTTGCTTCAAAACTCTCAGAATTTCACTTTTTTTGTCTCGTGAGCTCTACTTTTGATAAGGTAAGCAGGGAATGGATGTATTCTAGGTTAGGGTTTGTGTACTCTCCATAGCCCTCTATTATACTGCAGCAATGATCGATAATGCTTGGACCAATATTTCAGGCCACTACTCAAGGAGGATTCCACACATACCCTTGAGCGCACTACCCACCTCTTTGATCAGTACGGGAGGGTGATCTTCCTGAGTGTTGTGCTCGGTGCACTATGGATATTACATGACCGACTGGCTTCCTATATATGAAGGTTTGGCTCAGGGTTCCTAAAAGGGGTCTCCCGATATACGCAAGGTACGTGGGAGCTCAATTTCGTATATGGGTGCTGTCTGAGGCCTGGGTATTGGAGCCTGATCGCCCCTCACTTCACTAGACGCTTTATGGGCAATCTAGCTTAGCCAATAATGACAACTCCTCCATGTTATTTTAAAACGACCGGAACACTGTTTCTAACCTATGAACCTAGGGCTAACAAAAAAAAAAATTGCTCACAATAGAAGCTTACCATGCCCTGGAAAGGGCTTTGATACCACTTGCAATGAACCTCTTCTTCTCATGCAAATATTTCACCTCAAAATTCTTAGTGCGGAGCTGTACTGAGATAAGAAATTCAGTGCCAAAGATAATCCTAACTATGATTGCACAAAGTATTGATAAAAGCAACACTAATATTGTATATCCAATAACATAAGCATTCATTAAAGGAAACATGGAAACATAAATAACAATAATTGCAAGAATTTGGGACAAATAATATTACTATCGTGGGCCTCTTCAAGGGGGCAACCTCCTTACAAAATATGCAAATTCTTCACTAGCCCGTGAGGGTTACATCCTTCCCATTTTATAATATTTACAAGCATATTTCTTGACATTTTATGACAATATTCTATGACAACCTGCTATGACAGTATTCTATGACAATATTCTTGACTACCTAATTTATGATAGTTACATTCATGATACCAAGCGGTTACATTCATAATTCTATGACAACAAAGAGATTCTATGACAAAGCGGTTATATACATGATTCTATGACACACACTCTCCTAACTTAACACGTGGCCCACTTCTAACTTGATACATGGTCCACTTTACATACAATATCATATGCCCGTATGAGTTAGAAGTGTTGGGTATGTAACAATTAGAGGATGCATTTTGAGCTCAAATTAATTCCAAGTATTCTTTTTGATGTCATGAACCTCATTTTGAAGTTTCATTGAAATATATGACTTATTTGGAAGGATTCATAGCCAAAATACGATGCTGCCCTCTTTTGGATGCTTGTCGGGTCAACCTCACTTGACTGTTTTTCCTTGATATCAACTTTTTTATGCTCAAAAGTGACCTGTCATAAATCCATATGGATCATGTTATCTAAATGGATCTATTACAATTCACATAAAAGGCATAACAAGATGCTATCAAAGACAAACGACCAAGTGAAAATGACCTGACAAGCTTTGAAAACGGGCCAATATTGTCTTTTCACCATAATTCTTTCAAATGAAGTCTATTTTCAACAAAATTATATAGGTGTTAGGAGTTATTATATCATGTATAATGTGAATGTAAGTTGAGTAACCACTCAACACATGGTTTGTAAGGTTCACTAGGGGACAAGGGTAGTTGTAGGATGTTATGCCATATTTGGGCATCCATTGTATTTAAATATCCTTGCACTTTCATAATGCAATTCATTTGAAGCTTAAGTTCTAACATGTGGTATCAGAGCAGGTAGAAGGAAGAAAGAATTCTCCTTCTGATCCTCCTCTAGGTTTGACATAGAGAAAGCCATGGTGGATTGTTTGAGGAAAATTTCAAGTTTGAGATAAGAAGTTTCAAGGGCAAAAGTACCCTATATGAATTGTGATCCGTGAAGAAAAAATCTACAGAAAAATTATTTAATTTTTTTTGAAAAGTTTTAGGGTGGAAAACCCTTGCCAAAGGCAGATTTAAGCAAGAAAAGGAAGCTATTAAAAAGCTCTTTAAGATAAAGATAAAAGAAGCCATCATAGCTTCTTTGCAAGAAGAAAAAATTACTATCAAGGAAGCCTTTTGAAGCTCCTCCTTCAAATTTCAAGTCAATGAAGCCATTTTAAAAAGTTTTAAATAAAGAAAGATTGAAGAAGTGTTTTTTAAATATAGAAGGCTGAAAATACAACCCATTGCTGATAGACCACATCGACGGATGTGTATAAGAAGTATTACTCAAAAAAAAAAATACAACCCATTAAAGCCATTTGAAAGGTATTCAAAAGAAAGATTAAAGAAGGCTAAAATATAGCCTATTGAAACATTTTTGAGAAGTACATTGAAAAGAAGGTTGAAGAAATTTAAAAGGCTCATATAGCCCATTAAAATTTTTTGTGAAAAGGCTTTGAAAAGATTAAAGCCTCATAAAATTGAAAGCATTTTTTGAGTGATAAACCAAAGAAGGAAGCCTAATCTTCTTAGATTGGAGATCTTAAACACAAAGAAGAAAAGACTCTTTCAAGAATTCAGCGATTGCTCTTGTGGCACGTTGGAACAGAGTTAGTACGACATCCAAGGAAGTGTTCCAATTGGCATAGTAATTGTGTAGAAGGCAAAGAACTTGTGCACAAGAACGTTTTTAACAAGAAATTCTAAGAGTAGAAATTGTTGCTTGCACCAAACGAGAAGGGAATCATTAAGGTTAACAGTTAACGGAGGAAGTGTTCGGTGAGTTAGCAAGATGGGTCGCTCGTGAAAGGAAGGAAACCTGTGTCTCGAACGAAACTCTCACTATAAAGAGCTATTCCTTGTGGGTGCGAGGCCAATTTTCCTGCATTTCATGATCAACGGAGGGTATGAGAAGAGGAGAGCCGCAGAAGCGACAAAAATGAACTAGGAAAAGCACGACGAAGTAAAAAAGAAAAAGCAAAAGAAAAAAGGAACGAGAGGCATCTTGAACGACAACCTAGAAGGCAATCCAACACAAATTTCAAAGCACTCATTTGGAAAGTGATCATGCAAAAGCATATGTGAAGGATAACGAGGTCCGTTTGAGATACAATAGAAAGCAAGAGAAACCAAAAATATTTGCATAAGGTTGAACTCCTCCAGATGTTGTTGAGGCAATTGAGAGAAAGTAGGTGAAAAGAGAAAAAGTGAAGAAGCAAGACTGTGACTGCATAGATTTGTCGGAAAAATTTGTAATAGGAAGGCCAAGTGGAAGCAAATAAAAGAAGCACAAAAGAATAGCAAGAATAGAACCCTGAAATTGTTGCGTAAGATACAACGAAACAAAGATTTGAAGTTAGTGAAGCATACAAAGGACATTACAAAAGAACCTTACAGGAATGTGAGAAGTGAGAAGGTGAGAATTGCACTCACCCGGACAAAGTTCTAATAACCTACATGCGTCAACATTACACAACGGAAATAAGTAAGGCATTGCAAAAAGTTTAAAAGGACACCAGGGATTAAGTTGAAGCATCTTCCAAAAGCAAAAGAACAAGTATAATTTTGAGAAGTAACATATCTTTGTGAGAAAGAAAGAAGGGAACAAAGATATACAGTTTGAAAGATCTTTTTGATTAAGAGAGGCATGTTTTTCCTTTTAAAAAGGGTTGAAAATTTATTTTTTGAAAAAGAAAAAAAGATTGAAGGGAATATTCCAAGAAATATTCCATAAGAAGAAGTAGCATTCCCTCTATTTGGCAAGACAAAATTCTCCCACATTTTTGAAGTATCATTTGAATTTTGAGTATAGGCATATATATACTCGATGGGAAGAGCATTTCAAGTCGGAAACAATAAAAGAAGAATATTCAGATTTTGTGAAAGTTTATCAAGGGTAGTAGGGCACCAAAGTTTTTGTTGCCAGATTCCCAATTGTTGAGGGGAAACAACTATGCTGCTTGGAAGACCAAACTCTTGACACAACTTGAGTTTGAAGAAGTTTGGCAAGTAGTAGATGGAAGCATTACTTGTCCTACTGAAGAAGGAGAAGATAAAGAAAAATTTGACAAGGCAAACAAAAAGGCAAGACTAATCATCATGTTTGGAGTAGCAGATGAGGTCCAAGCATACATTAGAGATACAACCACAACCAAAGATGCATGGGAGAAGTTGAAGATAGTATTTGAAGCCAAGAATCAAAATCAAATTTTATTCCTCCAAAGTCAGCTCCATTATCTAAAGATGAAGAGTGGAGAAAAGCTGGAAGGATTCATGAGAAGAATTGTAGAATTGCGAGCATCATTGCAAGCACTAGGAACTTAGGTATTTGATGAAATGTTAGTTCCTATTATTTTGAGATCACTCCCATCGAAGTACAATATTTTTGTGACAACATTAAGTGTTACTGAGCAAATACCAAGTTTTGAGAAGTTGGTGAATCTACTTCAAAAGGAAGAGGTATCACATTCAAAACAAAAAGAGGAACAAGTACCTCTTAAAAGGAAGCAACCATTCAAAGGCATAAAAAGAAACAACTCTCATCACAAAAAAGAACATGCATTAGCTGCACATGCCCAACTCAATGATATCTGGTATATTGACTCTAGAGCAACCAAAAACATGAAAGGAAGAAAAGATTGGTTCCAAAATCTAAGGTATTCAAGACATGCAAGAAAAGTGTGGCATATTCCTATGTTGGAATTTCGTTCCACTTTAATACCTCTTCTTGGGGATGACACATCCTATGAGATAAAAGGCATAGGTGATATAAAGTTCTATATGTTCTAGGACTCACAAAAAATCTACTCTCCATCAATCAACTACTTGACCATAATTTAAAGGTTGAGTTTGATAAGCAACAAGGATCCAAGGTTTGCATAATTCGTGATAAAACTAAAAATTCCAAAATTATTGCATATGGAAAAGGAAAGGGAAAGATGTTTGAACTTAACACAATGCATCATGACAACTTAGCATTAGTTGTCGACTCCAAAGTATCTGCATCACTTTGGCATCGAAGATATGGTCATCTAAGCTATGGGCACCTTATTGCATTACAAAACAAAAAAATGGTTGATGGTCTTCCTCCTTTACAAAAGTCTATAGAGATTTGTTGTTGTTGTTGCTTAGCTAAGAAGTGACATCAAGCTCCTTTCAAAACTACAAAATACCCGGCCAAGGCATCTCTTGATTTGATTCATATGAATTTGTGCGGACCCATGGCTCCAAGTTACAATGGGACCAGGTACTTTCAACTCTTTGTTAATGATCATACTCGAAAAATCTGGGTATTTTTTTCAAGAGCAAATATGAAGCATTTTTCTACTTTCAGCAATTTAAGGCCTGGGTAGAGACCTCCACAAGAAGAAAGATCCATGTCCTCCAGTCAAATCAAGGGGGGGAATTTACTGGCAATGAATTTTCAGATTTTTTGAAGAAACATGGCATTCAACAACAACTGACAGCAGCCTACTCACCACAACAAAATGGTATTGTAGAACGTAGAAATAGAACAATTATGGAGATGGTACGAAGTATGTTGAAGGACTCACAACTTGGACACTCATTTTGGACAGAAGCTGTACATACAACAATTTACTTACTCAATCGAGCACCCACTGCATCACTTGAACATATCACTCCAGAAGAAGCATGGAGTGGACACAAACCATCAATCTCTCATCTTTGGGTATTTGGGTGTATAGCATACATGCACATGCCAAATGAAAAAAAATATAAATTGGATGAAAAATATCAGTAGGGCATCTTACTAGGATATGTTGATGAATCAAAAACCTATAGACTACTTGATCCAGATTCAAAGGAAGTATACATTAGTTGCGATGTTTTTGACGAAGAAGGAAAATCACCTTCGTCACCGTCACAAGAATCTTTATCTAACTCAGCTCCAATAATGATTGAAAGTGATGAAGAAACTACAAATGAAGAGTTGTTCTGTGATATCAACGATGAAGAAAATCCATCTCCACCACAACATGCAAGGAAAATATCTAAATGGTATACTAATACATTGAAAGCATCTGGGATAAATGGAATTCTAGACACTTCTTCTACAAGACCAAGAACACGAAGTATGACTCACAATGAAAAAAATATGGCTCTTTTGAGTACAACTGAGCCATCTATAGTATGAGGAAGCCCTTCAACCTATTGCTTGGAAAAATGCTATGCACACTGAATATCAAGCACTATTGAAAAACAAGACTTGGGATCTTGTTGATCTTCCACCAAGAAAAAAGGCTATTGGATGCAAATGGGTCTTCAAAGTCAAATATAAATTAGATGGTAGTATTGATAAACACAAAGCAAGACTTGTAGCAAAGGGATATACACAAAAGGAAGGCATAGACGATGAAGAAAATTTTTCCCCTAAAACAAAAATAAAACCATCAGAATTATCTTTGCTCTAGCCGCACAATTTGGATCATCAAATGTATGTGAAAGGTGCCTTTCTCAATGGAGATCTAAAGGAAGAAGTCTATATGACTCAACCAAAAGGATGCATCAATACAGGACAAGAAACAAAGGTATGCAAATTGATAAAATCTCTTTATGGTCTCAAACAAGCTCCTCGAGCATGGTATATAAAAATAGATGAACATTTTGGAAGGCATGGGTTTAAAAGGAACCCATATGATCCAAGTCTATATCACAAAGAACAAGGGGGGAGATCGTATTCATCAATTTGTAGTCTGTATCACAAAGAACAAGGGGGGGAGATCGTATTCATCAATGTGTATGTAGATGATTTGGTCATCATAGAAAGTTTTGAAAATATGATTCCAGCTGCAAAAGAAGACTTGAAGAATTTTTTGACATGACCGATCTTGGGTTATTACATTACTACCTAGGATTGGAGGTAAAATAGAACCACCATCACATATTTGTTTCACAAAGCAAATATGCTAAGAACCTCCTTGAGAAATATCATATGGAATATTGTAAACCTATAGCAACTCCTATGGAATCAGGTCTACAACTCTCACGTGTTGATTCCTCTCTTCCAGTGGATTCAACGCTCTATATACAGTTAGTTGAGAGTCTCATCTACCTAACTTACACAAGATTAGATATCAGTTTTGCAGTAAGCTATCTCTCACATTTCATGCAGGAACCAAAGATGACACATTGGAAGGCAGTAAAGAGAATTTTAAGATATATATAGGGCACTATTGAATATGGTTTGAAATTCAAGAGTGATCAGTTCCTCTTAACAGGTTACATAGATGCAGATTATGCAGGTTGTATCGATGATTGAAAATCCACCTTTGGCTATGTATTCTTTCTAGGATCTACACCTATATCATGGGGAAGCAAGAAACAACAAACAGTTGCTCAATCTTCCATTGAAGCAGAATATCGTGCAGCATAGGGAGTTGTCTGTGAAGCAATATGGTTGAAACATATGCTGACAAATATGGGAGTACAACAAGATAAACCTATAATTATGCATTGTGATAACCAAGGTGTACTAAAACTTGTTTGTAATCCAATTTTCCATGAAAGAACCAAGCACATCGACGTGGAGTGTCACTTCATCCGTGAACATGTTCAACAACAAATTATCCAGCCCAAATTTTTTCCCACTCAGGAACAACAAGCGAACATCTTCACAAACCCAATGAGATGAGTCAAATTTGAAAAATTCCAAAGTTTCCTCTTTAAAACTATGATGTAATAGGGGGGGATGTTAGGAGTTATTTCATCATGTATAATGTGAATGTAAGTTGAGTAATTGCTCAACACATGGTTTGTAAGGTTCACTAGGGGACGAAGGTAGTTGTAGGATGTTATGCCATATTTAGGCTTCTATTGTATTTAAATACCCTTGCACTTTCATAAATTCATTCGAAGCTAAGTTTTAACAATAGGGAGGTTCCCAACATCAATAAGAATGCTTAGAATTAATTTGAGCGCAAAGTGCAAATTTAACCCTAAAAATATAGGAAAGAACAATCAATACTACTGAGTTGTATTTTAGGCATATGTAGATCAAATGATGCCCAATTTGAGTGATTCATTTTTCAGGTGGAAGAGGACTTAGAGGACTACACGTTATAAATTTCAGTTTAAAATATATCCAATTGACCCTTAAAAATGACAAAACTCAGCCTATTGTATAGTCCTATTTTCTCTTGAGAACTCCAAGTAAAATGAAATTTATCTTGAAGATCATTGTCCATGTCCCTCCCAAATTTCAGCTCAAAATTCATATGTTTAGACCTTCAAAAGGCCAAAAAGCAGACCAGCCAACAGGTTGGCTGTGAATGGGCTAATTTGGCATGTGCAAGGTGGCGAAAAAGTGAACTGGTCAAGTGTTAAGGGGAATATGTGTGGGGGAGAGGTATGACACATCTCCTCCATGCATAGCCACATTTGGACTAAGCTCAGAAATCAAGAAACATCAATTACTCCAACATTGGGAAGAGGAATATAAGATAATTCTAACAATGTACACAGATAGCCAAAGTAGTTCAATGGGACTCTTTGAAAAGAGTTGTTATGATAGATTGTAGTAAGCAAAAAATACTACAAAAGTAAGCTAAACTAGAGTAAAGAATCTAGTGTAAACTACGTTGAAGTGAAACAATTGTATGGCATAAAATTATAGCCTCAAGCGTTACCTAAATGGGTAAAACTAACATACTAAAAGTATGGATAAAGAGAGAGCCAAAAGCCGAGGCAAAACAAATATAGGAAGGAGCTCCCAAGTGCCAACGTATATTTATAGTAGGATGTAAAGTAGAAGCACAATCGTCGTCATCACCAACTATCCCAAAAGGGACAACATAGGATCTAAAAATGCACTTGGGAGAATGGCTAGGATTAAAAGGGCCTGGTTAGATAATCCTTGGAGGACATTGAGTTTGATCCCATAAGGCTTTTCTAGCATTCGTGGCCATGGAACCAGTGGAAGAGGATTGGAAATTGGTAAGCTGCGTCTCTCTATAACTCCTCAATATGTGAGAGGTTGAAACTTGACTCTTAAGAATTGCAGTCTTGTCAAGCCACAAGCATGACGAAAGAAAAAACTAAAGCATGCATAAATCTATCATTAACATTATGGAGAGCAATAGCTTCAAAGGAAAGCCTATTACTCTAGACTGCAAAGATAGACTGAAAGAATAAGGTGGCCAATTGAGTAGTAGTTGATCTCCCGTGTAATAACTAATGTCAAAGAGTGATAGCTTCCCTAGGGTATAGAGCCAAGCCTCTTTGATCAATATAGCTAAAAAATGTGGCAATCGATCTCCCTGGGTCTTTATACAAGCAATAGTACCTTCCATGAATCTCATAATAAACATGACACTTGAAGATGAATGTTCCTCAATCTCTATCTCCCAAATAGACAACATGTCCTATTCTCTCGAGGAATAAGATGGTCTATCTCCACTCGTAACTAATGTGAACACACATTGAGCTGACCAAGAGCCCTAAGGTTGTGTGTTCAATGTCATTAGACATAATTAGGACGAGTAATAATGCCATTCTCAATCTTGATGAAATGTTTAATATAGAAAGCCAACTTAGGACTAAGAGGCTGAGATGGAGCAATCAAAATGATCCGAATATATTGTCAATAAACATCATCTCTGACTACTTGATTAATTACCCTCTTATCAGGAAGAGGGTGAGGAGTAGCATTTAAGAGTATTTGATGCCAATTGACTAAACAAGAGGAATAACTTTTGAGTACCATTCATGATAACAACCAAATTTCCTTGAGGTAATTCATTTTGAGGAGTAGAGCACCAAATATGGGTATTTCCCTTGGCCAAAGGTGCAATCACCCAGGGATCTAAGGTGATGAAGCAGAAAAATAATTCTCAAGATGCTCTTAAGGTGAATAGGATGAATGCCAAAATCAGCCTGAACAATACATTGGGGAACTATTCTCTAACATTAGATAAATCGCTGAAGCAAAATAGTTTGGACCCTCCCAATTTGAGCCCAAACAACACACCCTAGACTTGGACCCAAAATCTTAGATCCATTAAAGACTGTCGATTTGATGTAATCAAAGAAGCACATCTTTGTCGGTATGTCTTGGAAGTGTTGTTGGAAACATTGGTGTTCCAAGACGGAGAGAGATGCGTATCCCTTGCAAAGATCTGATTGTGAAGCTAATAAAAAATTAGGGGAAGGACTTGTAAACTGCACCCCCAAGTAGGTGTAAGCAATGGTGATCTCAGTCAACTCACCCTTGTGGAAGAATTGAAACTTAAATAAGGTACTCTTGATGTGTCGAGGATCATCACCTTAGTCTTGCTTAGATTGGAAGTCACAAAAGCGAGCAAGAGCATCCAACTATCTTTGCAGGCCCTCAAAAGTATGAGCATGAAGAACAACATCATCTGCAAAAAGCAATATAGCTATCAATACATAATGTAGAAGGCAACCATCATCAACATATGTGTTTAGATGAATAAATTTTTCAAGCTTGTCATTGTAGATCCTAAAGAGTAAAGGAGAAAGAGGACAACCTTGTTTAATGCCGATGGTGCTCTAGACTGAGAAACCAAATGCTGTCTAGAAACGACCAAATGCTGTCTAGAAACCAAATGCTGTCTAGAAACGACCAAAAACTATTGTGTATGATCTCTTGATGGCATTAATAAAGAGCTCCAAGATGCTAATGCATGTAGTATTTGAAATAAAAGATGTTTGGGAATGGTGTCAGTGGCCTTTCCAAAGTCCACTAAATAATTAATACTTTAGAAAATCGTTGGTGAGCCTCCTCAATAATAGCTTTGAGAGTGAAAACATGATTAGTAGTCTAATGAGCCCTTCTAAACCAACTTGCGCTCACCCTTTAAGCTTGCCTTGGTCCAAAAGTTTATAGAGTTTCATATTTAAAATTGTTGCATAAAGTTGAGCAAATGTGTGCTCAATCATAATAGTTCTATAGTTATCCCGATTTGAATAGTCCCTAGATTTGTGGATGGGGTGGATAATATGCTATGTCGAGGAGGCAAGGAACCAAACAAACAATTATATTGAATAATTCTTCAATGGGATAGCGAAGAGCTTGAGCACCATACTTCAAGAACTCAGCCTAAAATCCCTCAAAATCAGCAACCTTTCAATGTCCCCAGAAGAGAAGAGATGACATGATGTAGGAGGGAAAGAGATATGAATGGTCAGCTACCTTGGTATATCATATAAGAAATTAGCATGGGAGACCCATGACTTGTTAGTGATGCACATGGGATGGGGCTTCCTAGGAAGAAGAGTGTGCCAAAAGGCTTTGGGAGTGTGATGAAGAGTATTTCGAAGCTCACATTGTGTAGCATCAAGAAACTTTTGCTTCTTGCATCTAATGACGCATTTATATTCCCTTTGGGTGCTGTAGACTCATGGATAAGAGCAAAATGGAGCTTATAATGCATGGACTTACATTCCTCATCATACCAACAATTCATGGGGCAAGCATCAATGCCACAAACATGTTTTGGCCAAGGAAAAGTGTGGGAAAAGGATCCATGGGCTACGTCCAATAACATGAAAGACACAAATTCATATTTGATTGTTGCTGTGGTGGAATAGAGAGAGTATTATTAGGACATCAACTGAGAGAAGCAACATAATTATTGGTAAAACAAGGATGAAAATGAATCACAAGATGGTTGATAGGATTGAGCGATAGAGGAGGAAAAGATGGAGAGGTAAAAGAGGAGGAACTCAAGGAGAAATCAACATTGCATGATCAGCCAAGGGAAGCTAACCATAAACTTGAAACCTGTGAATATCAAACAACGAGGTCTTGTTTGTAATGATATAGTCAACTACGCTTGCACCTTGCACATGTGAAAAACAAGTGAACCTAGAGGAGTTATGAAATTGAGGAATCCCGTTGAGAACCAAGAGGTCATATGACTTGCACAATTGAATCAAATGTTTTTCCATAAGCTATAATAGAATGCTTCTCATCTGCAAAGGTCCTCGTAATTGCAAGATCCTTGGGGTTGTGTTCGAAGAGACAAAACTCGTCCTTTGTAAGATAATGAAAAGGTGCTTGGTGGGTCTTGGTCTTGTTATAAAGAATGACATCACCCACTAATGAATATGTAGAAATCTTCTGGGAGAGATCCAAGTATGGTATCATCTAAGAGGATAACAAAGGTTGATGATGCTAGAGGAAAATAACATGTTATGAAGACATCCATAAGAGGGGGTGGTCCCACTTGATCTGAAACCAAATATGTTTGGAATGCTCATCTAATGTAACCAATGACATGTGTTGACAAAGGCTGTCACGAAGAAGGCAGTCCACACCACGTGAATCACAAATGCCACTTGATGGATGTGTCTCATGCCTGAAAGCAAAAAACTAAGAGTAACTGTTGACCAGTGGAAGATCTTGTTTCGGGCTCTTATGTCTGTGATAAAAAAGATCTTGTGAAGAAATAACATCCTAAAGTGTAACCATATCACCCCATTACGGTTCCAACAAGCGACAAAGAGGCTATTGTTACCCATTAGGACCTAAGAACACCTTTGTTTTACAGGTGAAGGACATGGCCACCATGAAGGAGGGGAGTCACGAATTACAAATTTCCAATAACGAATAATTGTCCTCTTGTTTTCCTTTTGAGAAGCTATCACTTGCACATATGCTTTCTATAGTTTCTCCATTTGAAGACACATGAGGTCCTCATCCAAGTAAAATTTTGTGGACAAAGTAAAAAGTTTCTTCTTGGGCCTTAAAGCCCTCAAAACATTCCTTAGATGAGCAGAGTTGGATTAGAAGAGTGTCATCAGGATCTACCCAAGCCCAATCAAGGCTAATATCCGTGATATTCAATGTGTTATGCAAAAAATATGCCCTGCTTTAAGGGATCAACAAGCTTTGGAGGACCTCGAAATCGAAGCTTGAGTTATTTGTCTTGATGTGCCCTTTCCTTGTCAAATTTGGCTTCATTGCTAATCCCACAATGGAAGGAGTATATTCTCCCTGAAACAATTAAATCCATGAATTATGTTCTTCAACTTGTTTTTGAAGAGACCATTGATGAACATGTGTGTTGTTTTCGATATTTTCATATTTCACGAGGATCTCAATTTGCTTGTGTTGAATATCATGATCAAACTCTTGGAGATAATGAAGATCACTGGTTGCAGATGCATGAGTTTTTTCAGATTGTTTTTGTTTGACAATATTTTATCTTGTGCCTGGACTTTATGTTGTAGGGGCTTAATGGTAGTGTCTTTGTGAAGTTGGTTTTGGAGTTGTGATATTTGTTGTTGAAGCTCAATGCTAAAATGCTCGACTTCTGCAATTAATTTGGGGAGTCGACTATACTTGACTTTGGGAGTTATCACCGTTCCAAGAGCATGTGAAGGTGGAGTTTCCATGTGAGATTAGAATCCCTAGCTTTGGTTTTATTTGGAATAGACAGGATGAGTTTTTTGTGTAGAGCCAAGTAAAACCCTAGCCTTGGTTTCCATTTGAACAATTAGGAGAATTTCATGTGTAGAGGCGAAGAAAACCCTAGCTCCATTTTTTGTTTGAACGATTGAGAGAATTTCCTGAGTGGAGGAAAGTAAAAGTCTAGCTTCGGTTGTGTAGAGGCAAAGCAAACCCTAGCTACAATTTCCACTAGAATAGTTTGAAGAATTTCTTATGGAAAGGTCAAGCAAACACTAGCTTCGGTTTGTACTGGAACAGTTGGGAGAATGTTTTGTGTAGAGGTGAAGCAAACCCTTGCTCCATTTTTTGTTGGAATGATTGGGAATTTCCCGTGTAGAGGGTAAGCAAAACCCTAGCTTCGGTTTTCTTTGGAACAACTGGGAAAATTTCCTGGTTAGACGTAAAGAAAACTCTAGCTCCAGTTTCCGCTAGAATGGTCGAGAATTTTTCTTGGAAAACCCTCAAACCCTAAGCTCCGATACCAAATCCTAGCTTGCATGGAAAACCCTCAAACCCTAAAGTCTGGTATCAAACCCTAACTCACATGGCAAACCCTCAAACCCTAAGGTCTGGTATCAAATCCTAGCTCATATGGCAAACCCTCAAACCCTAAGCTTCAATAGCAAACTTTATCTCACATTGGCATTCCCTCGAGCTTGAATATTATTCTTTAGTCAAAGTTTGCTAATAATGTTCTAATTTGGATGGCAAGGAAGAGACTTGATGAGGCTTATTTGGGACAAGAAAGAAGAAAGTTGAGAAGAGCCAGTAGTAGTACAAAGCAAATTCCAGCAAGAGGAGAGCAAAAAACCACTGATAGGCACTATGTAAGGCTGCAAACAAGTGCATAATGGTTGTACATTTCAATTAAGGCCAAGTTGATGGCCAATATCTCTAGTCCACTCTCCATTTTTGCAAGGAATATGAAGCTTGATTGATTGAATTGTGGGTTTTCTTCCCGTAGAGGGTGTTCCCCACTTTAAATCATTGTGTCATTATTATTGTGAATGTATTTTTCTAATCATTTCATGAGTTTAGTTGCATTCCACTTTATTCCATGATTTTGTATGGTTTCATGTGGTATTCATGCTTACAAGTTTTGAGCAGTAGTGAACACTAACTTGAAACTGCAGTAAGTAGTTGGGGTTTATAGTAAATTTGCAGCTTCATTAGCATTGCATAATATTCCTCATAGACTGTATGCTTTTTCCTTAAACATCTAAGAGTATTTTTAGACATAGACAAGTAGATTTGATGCCAAAATAGATGGTTTTAGTAGTTTATAATGACTAGTATCGTGGATGCGGGAGCCTCTGTTACCGAAAACCGTTGAACATGAAAATGATTGGAGACCCGTTGGTATAACTGCCCAAATCTGGAAACTAAAATGGTTGATGATTTAAAAAATGGAATGAACACCAAGCAATGAAAAGAATAAAAGGAAGAAAGGAGCTGAGTGCGTGGTTGGGTTTTTGGTTGATAGGAATCGGAGAAGAGAGAAGGAAACATTGAGATGGCAGGTTCAAAGAAAAAGAGATAAAAATAACTCTATATTGGTCGCTCTGAATTGCCATTATTTTGTTATGTTTGTTCAGCATATTAATAAAAGATAAATAAATATTTTGATTCCAATTTGTACCGTGTTCTATATTAATGTCAAATGCTTTATATTTTGAGTTGTATATGCGACATATGAGTTGTGCAGGATACAATTTGTGAGAGAAGTTTGGGGTTATAGTTCAAGCCAAGGCATCATACTTGGGTATAGAGGATTGTTCAAACATAGGGGCTATTCGGAGTAGGAATCCAACTTTGTCCTAACAAAGGGAATGTGTGGACGTTGATAAAAATATGCCAACTAGGAAGGGAATTGCTAACGAACCGGAAGGTGTTTAACAGTGAATGTGTGAATACCGTTCACTTAATGATTAACACATCACTCAAATGGAGGAAAATACCCGATCATTGTTCAACAAAATATTTTGGTAGCCGTTCAAGTTCAAGGAAACTTGTCGTCAAGAAGAATCCATGAACATTGTGTAATTGAAGGAGGGAGCATTGTCATACATTAAATGTGCCGTACAACTAGATTGTCATACAATAGACAAATTGTGCAATTGAACGTCGTACGATAGAGAACTCGTGCAATTGAACGCTGCTAAAAGTTGCCATACAATTTGGGTCACCGTATAGAGGATTGACCATACAATGCATATGGTCATACAAAACTTCGTTGTACAAAGAGGATCTTAGAGCCGTGCTAAAACGTTCTTGAACCGTACGAAGAAGGTTGTCGTACGATAAGGTCATTGTCGTACAAAGGAAGTTGCAATGGTTTCGTCTGCATCATTTTGGTATCAGAGCGGGTTGTGATACATACTGGAGGAAGATGACGCAATGAGGAAGAGGATGACCTCGTGGTTTGGGACCCTGACCTGTGGATATAGCAGAAATGTTAAGAGGAATCATTGCTCGACTTGATGCAATTGAAACTGCCCAAAGGAGGGGCGTTCAAGTAGAAGACGTGAGTGATAGCGAAGAAGCAACTGCTCAACAAGAAGCTCATGATGGAGAGTGAGAGGAAGGACCAGAGGAACGATTGATCTGGGAAATTTCTAGCGTGGACAGGAAGCCAAAGATAGAAACCCCATTATATAATGGAAGTTTGAATCCCAAGGAACTCATAGACTGGATTACAGAGATGGAGAAATATTTTGATTTTGAATTGATAGAAGACCCCTAGAAGGTGAAGTTCACTTGTACAAAACTGAAGTGGCATGCGTCCTTGTGGTGGGATCATGTCCAAACAGAAAGACGAAGAAAAGGAAAGGAAAAGATTAAGACATGGGAGAAAATGGTTATCAAATTGAAGGCCAAATTCCTCCCATCAGATTACCGATTGGGTCTTTTCAAGAAATTGCAGAATTTAAGACAAAAGGAAATGCGTGTAAAAGATATATACCGAGGAGTTTTATAGGCTCACCATTCGAACCATACATGTAGAAGATGACGAAGAAAAGGTTTCAAAGTATATCAATGGACTATGATTGTCCATATAAGATGAAGTTAGTATGATGAAAATGAGAATGGTAGAAGAAGCCTACCAGTATGCCTTAAAGGCAGAAGAGAAGTTGTCACGAAGGCAACAAAATAATCAAAGAGGAAGAGGAAGGTTCTTGTGAGGACGAGGACAAACAAACAGTGGAAGAGGACAATACCATAACAAAAGTGGGCAACAAAAGCAAGAGGAAGAAGCTAGTACTTCTCATAATGACTTCAGCTAGACCTCAAGAAGAGGTGGAGACTCATCATGAGGAAGAGGTGGTTTTGGTAGAGGATTCCCCGAGAAGTGTTATAGATGTGGAGAAGTTGGCCATTGGGCGTATGAATGCCCTCAAAAACAATAAACCAACGGGTGTGGAAAGGAAGCCCATAACCATATTACACAAGTAGGCGAAGAAAGCGTAGCCTCACCGAAGCACATGGAGGAACCATAACATGGAGAATCCCTTATGATGAAAAGGGTATTGCTGAAACCAGCAAAGGAAGTGCAAGAACCTGAGCAAAGAAGGAACTTGTTTAGGACGATTTGTAAATTAGGAGGCAGGTGTTGTAAGGTGATTGTGGATAGTGGAAGCACAAACAATCTAGTGTCTATGAAGATGGTAGAAAAACTTGGGTTGAAGAGGATAGAACACCCAAATCCATATAAGGTGTCATGGTTGCAAAAGGGACATCAAATTTTGGTGAGTGAACAATGTATGGTAGACTTCCAAATTGGTTCTTACAAAGATGAGATATTATGTGATGTTATGCCTATGGATGCTTGTCATGTCTTGTTGGGAAGACCATGGCAGTTTGATAGAAAGGCAATGCATGATGGTAGGGTGAACACCTACACTATTGAGAAAGATGGCAAAAAGTACACATTAAGTCCATTGAAGGACAAAGGAAAAGAGGTGGAAAACGGTTCTAAAGTTTGCCTGATCTTTTGAAAACAATTCTTGAAGGAGATGAAGAAGGAGAAAGCATGTTTTGCTTTCATTGCAAAACCCAGGTTAGATGGGATAGTGAATAAGGTGGATGATATTCCACATGAGGTGAAAGATTTGTTGGACGAATATGCTGAAATTCTTTTAGAAGAATTACCCAATGGGTTATCACCTATGAGAAGCATTAGTCATCAGATAGACTTCATACCTAGCTCAAGTTTGCCAAACAAGGCGGCTAATAGGATGACACATGCGGAAAATGAAGAATTGAAGAGACAAGTGCAAGAGCCATCAGACGAGGGGCTGATTAGGGAAAGTTTGAGCCCTTGTGTAGTACCAGCTGTATTAGCACCCAGGAAATGAGGAGAGTGGCATATGTGCACGGACTCTCGAGCAATAAATAAGATTACAATAAAATATAGGTTTCCATTACCTCATATGGATGACTTGATGGATTGTTTAAGTGGAGCAGAGTACTTCACAGAGGTTGATTTGAAGAGTGGTCCATCAAATTCAAATCAGAGAAGGAGATGAATCGAAAACTGCGTTTAAGACCAAAGAGGGATTGTATGAATGGCTAGTTATGCCATTTGGGTTGACAAATGCACCTAGTACTTTTATGAGGTTGATGAATGAGGTTTTGAAGCCTTTTCTTGGTAAGTTTGTGGTGGTTTACTTGGATGACATTTTGGTGTTTAGCAAGACAAAAAGAAGAACACCTAATGCATTTGATGTTAGTTTTGCAAAGGTTGAAGGCCGAACAATTGCTGGTCAATTTGAAGAAATGTAGTTTTATGAAGAAGTAATGGGTGTACTTGGGTTTTGTTATATCCAAGGATGGTTTGTGGATGGATCTAGCAAAGGTAAAGACTATTGTGGAATGGTCGTTGCCAAGAAGTATGTATGAAGCCAAAAGTTTTCATGGCTTGGCATGTTTTTACAAAAAGTTCATCAGAAATTTTAGTGGAATTTGTGCTCCAATCACATAAACGATGAAGGGAGGTAGACATGAGTTCAAATCAACAAGTGTAGCGGAAAGGATTTTTCAAATATTGAGGGAGAAAGTCGTGGAGCAACCAGTTTTGGCATTGCTAGACTTAAACAAGGTTTTCCAAGTAGATTGTGATGTCAGTGAGACAACCACTGGAGGATTTTTGAGTCAAGAGGGTAGACCCATTGCTTATTTCAGCAAGAAGTTGAATGAGTTTTCTGCCATAGTACAAGCACTTAAGAAGTGGAGGCATTATCTACTACCAAAGGACTTTGTGTTCACAAGTCATCATGCTTTGTAGTTCATAAATAGCCAAGGCAAGTTGAACCAAAGACACATGAAATGGGTGGAGTATCTTCAAAGTTACTCATTTGTTTTGAAGCATAGAAGTGGAAGTTCAAATAGGGTAGTTGATGCTTTGAGTAGAAAAAACTTGTTGATGAATGCAATGAAGATTGAAGTTGTAGGTTTTGATGCTATGAAAGAGCTTTATGCTAATGACGTGGACTTCAAGGAGGTATGGGTAGCTTGCCATAATCCTATTGCAAGAGATAGAACACCATGGCTGGATTATTTTATCCAAGAAGGATTATTATTCAAGGGACAACAATTATGCATACCACAGGAGCTCAATGAGGGAGAACTTGATAAGAGAAAAGCATAGTGGAGGACTTGCTGGACATTTTGGAGTAGATAAGACAATGGGACAACTTTGTGCAAGTTATTATTGGCTAGGAATGAGTACGGATGTAAGAAGGATTTGTGTAGTATTGTCGAGTTTTTCAACATGCAAAACGGAGAAGTCCGAACACTGGGTTGTGTCAACCATTATTGATACCAAAAAGGCCATGGGAGGATATCAGTATGGACTTTGTCCTTGGATTGCCTCAAATATTGTTGTTGATGATAGATTTTCGAAGATAGCACATTTCATACCTTGCAAGAAGACGAATGATGCTATTCATATTGCTGATTTGTTCTTTCGAGAAGTTGTGAGATTGCATGGTTTTTCGAAAAGCATTGTGTCGGATAGAGATGCGAAGTTTGTAGGTCACTTTTGGTGTACCTTGTGGAAGAATTTGGGTACCAAATTAAGCTTTAGTTCAGCTTATCACCCACAAATAGATAGACAAACTAAAGCTGTAAATAGAAGCCTTGGGAATTGACTATGGTGTCTAGTTGGCAAGAAGCCAAAGTTGTGGGATACCATATTGGCACAGGCAGAATTTGCATATAACAATTCAGTAAATAGAAGTACAACCAAGAGTCCATTCCAAGTTGTGTATGGAATCTGTCCAAGAGGAGTGGATGAGTTACGAAGTACAATTGATTTGCAGAAACCTAGTGCTATAGCAGAGGACTTCATTGATTACATATGAGATTTACATCAAGAAGTGAAGGCTGATTTATAAAAGAATGCCATCAAATACAAACAACATGCTGATCTTAAATGCTGCACACAAGAATTCCAGGTTGGAGGATTGGTTTTGGCACATTTGCGAAAAGAAAGATTCTTGAAAGGCACTTACAATAAGCTCAATTGGAAGAAGATTGGACCTTGTAAGGTTTTGAAGAAGTTTGCAGCCAATGCCTATGAAATTGAACTCCTAGAAGGGCTAGACATATAGCCAATATTTTATGTGGCAGATTTATATCCACACTATGATAAGCCTACAAAGAATGTCGAAGATATCAATTCTGATTTTCTGATGGAAGAATGGATAGCATAATTACTAGAAAAAGACTGAGATGAAATAGAGGCGGTGATAGACTCCAAAGTGGCCAAGAGGATGAGAAGCAAGGTCTATTATGAATATCTGGTCAAATGGAAGAACCAACTAGTTGAAGTAGCAACATGGACGAATGCTTTCAAGATTGCTAAACATGGCATCTCAATTACAGGTTCCGAAAAATGGTCATGAGCTTTTGCTCATGAAACATTTCCATTTACCTGATGAGTATGATGCAGGAGCCTCTGTTACTAAAAACTGTCGAACAAGAAAACGGTTGGAGACCTGTTGGTATAACCACCCAAATCTAGAAATTGAAACTGTTGACAATTCGAAAAATGGAACGAACACCAAGCAGTGAAAAGAATAAAAGGAAGGTTGAGTGTGCGGTTGGGTTTTTGGTTGATAGGAACTAGAGAAGAGAGAAGGAAAAATTGAGACGACAGGTTCAAAGAGAAGGAAGGAGATAAAAAGAACTCTATATTGGTCATTCTAAATTGCCATTATTTTTTTATGTTTGTTCAGCATATTAATAAAAAATAAATATATATATTGACTCCAGTTGTACCGTATTTTGTTTTAATGTCAAATGCTTTATATTGTTAGAGTTGGCATATGCGACATTTGTGTTGTGCAAGTTACAATTTTGCGAGAGAAGTTTGGGGTTGCAGTTCGGGCCAATGCGTCATCCTTGGGTATAGAGGATCATTTGAACATAGGGGCTTTTCGAAGCAGGAATCCAACTTTGTCTTAACAAAGGGAATGCATGGACGTTGATGAACCGGAAGGTGTTTAATAGTGAACGTGTGAATACCGTTCACTTAATGATTAACACATCATTCAAATGGAGGAAAATACTCGATCATTGTCCAACAAAATATTTTGGTAGCCATTCAAGTTCAAGGAAACTTGCCGGTCAAGAAGATTCCTTGAACATTGTTTAATCGAAGGAGGGAACATTGTCGTACATTAAATTGCCATTCAACTAGATTGTCATACAATAGAGAAATTGTGCAATTGAACGTCATACAATAGAGAAATTGGGCAATTGAACGTTGCTAAAAGTTGTACAATTTTAGGTCACCGTACAAAGGATCGATCGCACAATGCATATGGTCGTACAAAACTTCACCGTACAAAGAGGATATTAGAGCTATACCAAGACGTTTCTGAACCATACGAAGAAGGTGGTCATATGATAAGAAGGTCATTGTTGTGCAAAGGAAGTAGCAGTGGTTTCGTCTGCATCAATTGCAATAGTCCAAGTGAAATCAAGCCCAAGAGCAATTCAAGTGTTTAGAAGGATCGGTTTAAGGTTTCATTAGTGGAAATTATAGATCACAGATCTTGAAATCTGCGTAAAGGTTGAACAATCCAAAAAAGGTTAAAATTTAGATTGTCCATTGTTGATTCTATGAATTTGAAACCATGCTCAAACATCTCGGAAGTATTCATTTATTATATAAATTTAAGTAAATGAGTATATGTATTTTAATTTTATTATAAATATATAGTAAACAATAGCATCACCTGTCAAATACTATAGCATTGCTTATATATCCAAATAGTTTCATTTTGATAATAGTACTTCTCCTATTTTACATCAGGTAGTGCTTTGGTCAAAATATATACAATCATTGATTTTTTTCCCCTTATTTCTAGCATTCTCAGGTCCACTGGATCCCATTTCATTAATCACCTTTATTGTTTTCCCTTGGCCGATAGGAGCATCTCTTGTCAGACTGTGCTATAGCCAAGCTAAAGTCAAAGTCAAATATTATGTATATATACCATGTTTTGTTGCCATACCAACCAACAACATCCAACCTTGAAAACTTTAGGATTTGAATTGTGAATTCCTCAAACCATTTGTTGCTTGATCCAACTTTGTTATCTCTCTTTGGATTGCTTGTTGGGGTAGGATTAAGGGAAAGATAGGCTGCATAGCGTTATCTTTTCTTGTCAAACAAGGATTTGGACTAATCTAATCCTCGTTTCTCATTCCTCGTCTTTCCTTCGCCTTTGTTAGCACTCCCCACAGCTCTTGTCACCTCCTCCGGTGTCATTGGCAAAAAAAGTGTCTTTAAGATTACTTAGTGCTTGGGGCACTCTGACTCAACGCCAAGCCTATTGCTTAGACAAACTTTATGATTTCTATTATCTCTTGTTTGTATCTCATTGCATCTTTGTTACTTTATCATAGTACTTTCAGCACCTTGCTTATAACATGCACCATTTGTTGTTCATTTACTTTACCCCTTTATCCTTTGCTTATACCATAGATCATATGTTTCTAAATTCCTACTTAGTCATCTCCATTTTTAGCTTATTAGTTCTGCCAAATGCAGGTAACTATAGGAATCAATTTGGCATAAACTTCAAATAATGTCAAGTAATATGAACAAATCCCAAACATAATGTTTTTTCATTATATCATTTTATAATATTTAACTGAGATTTCAGTCTATAAACTTTTTTATCATAAATTTATAATTTGCTATTTATTTCAATTTTGATTGGAGCACATACTAATTTATGCCTTATGTTAAAAATTTGTATTAAAAAAAAAAAAATGAATTGACAACTCGAATCCACATTAAAGAAACTTTATATAAAAACTTTGTTCTATGGGGACTCCTAGGATTAGCATTTGTCTTAAATTTTATTGGAGATAACCTAATTTATGCCTTAATCTAAAAATTTGTAATAATTAAAAAAAAATGAGTTGACAACTCTAATCCACATTAAAGAAACTTTATATAAAAACTTTGTTCTATGGGGACTCCCAGGATTTGCGGGGCATCTCAGATACACATCACACTATCCCGAAAAGGCATCCTGTCATACCAAAAAGCTTTACCACCATCCCAACAAGCCGTCCCACAATCCCTGTCCCGGAAATTCATAGAACATAGTTTAAAAACATATAGATAAATCTCATGCACATTTAAAAAAAAAATATGAACAAAATAAGTTTCTATTGTAGATTGCACAATGACAGGACTAAGCTTCTAAGTGGCTCTTGTTTTAAATTATATTCACTTGGTTTGGCTTGCATTAGTGGTGCTTGCGCTCATGGGTGTCGTTCCTTTTCAGGATTGTCTAAATTCTTGTGATACAATTTGGAAGTGCATAATATTCTCTCTATTTCTTACACTCGCAACTTAATATTTGAAGTAGAAGATTCCCTCCTTGTTCAGCTTTGTTTTCATTAGAGTAGTGTTTCGACATGCAATTCCGGACTTGTTTTGTGTCGTACTCTCTCTTGGTCCTTTTCTAAGCATAATCACTTGATCCATACCTTTCATCATCTAATCCAGCCATTTGACTATATCCTTTAGCATTATTTTCAATTTTGTTTCGTTCAATCTCATTTTCTTTGGATTCACTGTGAACTGTTTCTCCCTTTTCAGGTTAACTTCTTTTCAATTTGGACTTTGCGATGATCTTTTAAAGAACTGAAACTTTTGTTTACCTATTTAACCTGCAAATTATCCAATGAGTTCTGCAGCCAATGAAAATTGTTTCCCAAAATTTTATTTATGTTAAATCATTGAGTACAATGCCTAGATCATGATATCTTGCTTCTATTTCAGCAATATCTTGTTCTTTTTTTCCTCTATAGATCCTTGCAAAATTCAGTCTTTTAAGATAATTCACAATTCTCTCAACTTGGACAATCTTCCAATCTATACAACTCTTCCAAAGTACAAACTTGTCTACAATAAGAGCTCATCACATAGAATTTTAAATAACAACTCCACATTTGGGACAATTTACATAGCTTCCTCGAATCACATTCTTCACATTGAACTGGCTTAGAACACATCTGTCTGTCAAATGCATACACATCAGCTCCTCTTTTATGGAGGTAATCACATACCGAAACCATGGTCATAAACCATGTGCTCACAAACTATATATGACAACCACTATCTAAACCATTAACTACCAGTCTACCTTATTAAACATAACACCCTTTAACATTCCACCTATCATTACATATAAAACGATTAATATCTAGCTACATGACCACAAACATTAAATGCTTCTTTATCCATTGATGCTCTCGCATTAGATAATGATCCTCTGGATGGTGGCATAGATGAATATGAGCAGAGTTACAGATGTAGATATGATACTTTCTAAACACTGTATTCAAACATATCCAAACACACAGATATTATACCCAGAAGTATCTGAGTACATATTCGTCTCTTATCTAAATATATATGTTGATATGGCCTTGGCATGGTTAGACTTGTATCCATGACATGAGATTAAAAGAACATAATTTTAATATATATATATATATATAGAACAAAAAGAAGAAAAAAACTTTTAAATTAAAAAATTATCTCAAGTAATGAAAATACCCTTGTTAAAACTTATATCTGGTAAACATTTCATTTTCCACTTTTTTTTTTTTAAATGTGTAAATTATAAATACTTTTTATAATGTTGTATCCATCTGTATCTGTACTAGGGGCTCTTGAAAATCTGCTGAATCCCTATCAAATACCATGTTTGTATTGGATACTGTATCTGTATTCAAGCAACATAGAATATGAGCCGACAATCACATGGGTTGTGGCATGATTGATACATTTGAGCCAATAGTTCTGTCGATGAAGGAATGATGGACATATGAAGTAGTCTTTAGGATGTTGGTATGATGGGCAAATGAAAAGTCTTGTGGATAGTGGCATGATTGGTATGCATAATCCAGCAGTTTTATGGATGATGGAATTAGTAATATAATCCACCTATCCATTGATAGTGGAGTGGTTGTGGTATAAGTCAATAATTCTGGATGGACTGTGGCTGAAGAGCTAGCAATCCTGTAAGGGATTGTAGAAAGATTTGAATGTAAATGTTTTAAGCATAAATAACATGAACGCTGTAGTATACTTTAGTAGTTGCTTGAGTTGCTTTTATTTGCAATCTTCTTGATAGCAAGGTGATAAAGATGGAATTGGGTGGAGCCTAAAGTTAGTGATGCCTTATACTGATGAATGTCAACAGACAGTTGTTCTTAGGACATGGTTTGTGATGGTCTCCACTTGTGGCAAACAAATTGTGCTTTGTTTACTGGTCTGTGTGAATTTCGTGTAGGTGATGAGCACATTTCAATGTATTTTTCTCCTGGATGCAAGTGCTAAGTCGGTGGTCTGTAACAGGTGGTGTCATTGTTCTAAAAGTAATTGCTTTGTAGAAGGCCCGACAAGTAACTCGTTCTCAGAGTTTTGAGCCAAAGATTGGGTTCAAACCCTCCAACTGTGGGAAAACGATGCTGATGACTGCTAAGACCCCAAGAATAATCTCATTTTCTTTCCTCCCGTTCTTGCCCTTGCAGCTTGCTGAAATGTGATATGGGTAGATTTGTTTGTGTTTGACATGAATTTCATCATTTGGAATTTGATTTTCAAAGGTAGGTTTTAAGTGTATTTTGATTTGAAAAAAAAAGGAATGTTTTTTTCAGTTTTCTTTTGGTGCCTTCTTTTCTTTTTTTGTACTTCTTCTGTTCTTTTATTCAAAATCTAATTTAAATTTGACTTTTGCTGAGATTTTGCTGAGTTTGAGTTTTTGAACCATGGGGGATGTTTATTACCTTTTAGTAGTTGTGTGGAATTCTAACTAATTACAAAGACCTTTATAAAATGAAAAGTTATACGTTTAAAATCTCTGTATTTTCTCAAAATTATAAATGAAAGAATTTACAAAGTTAAATGTTTACCCTTAGATTAAGAGCCCTACGATATTAAACTTACTAATGGATTCTCATCACATTCTCAATGTTCATGTCTACATATTCCACCAACTAGTGAGCTTAACTTTAGATACCACATCAAATTAGTTTTAATAGGATATTACTAATGATGCCATAGTGTATTATTGAAATGAATAGCTGTGCTATTATTAATCTATTTTGCCTGTGTTATTAATAGGAGTAAGTGGAGCTGTATTGGATCCACGATTAACATGCATTTACCAGCAGCAAAAATTTATGTCTATTTGTAGCAAATTAAGTAATGGAACTGAGGAGTAGATATGAGCATACACCTTTTGACAATTTTGTTTTTGTTGGTCCGTCCTGCAAAAGAGCCTGCTTTTTAGAATCTGTTTTGGTTAATTATTTGATGCAATTCCAAGGAATCTCTTGAGATGGTTCAAAAGCTATCGATGACCTGTTGCATATATATTCTTGTACTTGAATGTCGTATAAATATTGTGCACTGGAAAACACTTACTCTTTTACTCAATTTGACCAACATGTTCTTGCATTTATTAGTAGATATGCATTGGAGATGCATTTTCATTCCTTAACTGGTTTGTTAATATTATTTTATTGATTGTTTTTGGCATTTCATGAATGTAGAGTCCAGTATCTTCCTTTGTGCTACTCTCAAGGTACCTTTTAGTAACAACTTGAGATATTTTTTTAAAATCAATTAAATCTTTAGGCTGTTTTGGTCCAATTTGATCATTCAATAGTGTTATTATATAACTCAAGTTAAAAGGAAATTTTCTGCTTTGTTTAATGCTAATTTTGCTACATTTACAGGATTGCATTTTGCAGGTTCGTCCATCTGATAATACTTACATGCATAGAAATTTTTGTATTTTCTAAAGTAACGTCAAGTATCATTCTTATGGGGGTGGTATTTTTGGCAGTTGCTACTCACCAATATGGTGTTGAATATTTGCTGGGCAACAGAATGCACCGGTTGCTTTGCGCAGAAGTCGAGAAACCAAAGGAAAATCCTACAGGTTGTGGAATTTTGCTGTTTTGTCTTACTTTATAGAATTATTTTATTTTTAGATAAAATACATAATCTGTGTAAGACTAATCTTATGGCCTAGACTATAATGCCTAGCTTCAGGGCTTCTCTTAACTTTATAACGCTGCTAGTTCTTATGAAATATGGTTAGTAGAAGAGATAAATCAGTCTCTCTCTGAATTGAAATATTGACGAAGTACTTGGTGTATATAAGGTAAATTTGTGGAAAATGGTAAAGAATGGTCCTCGTGTTTCTCCATAATTAAGCAAGAGCAACTCACAAAATTTTAAATGGTATATACTTTAGCACTACTAAGTCTAGAAGGTAAAGGTGATTTTTTAGGTTACAGTCAAAACCAGGATGCCCCTTGGGAATATGAGATCCCCTCATGTAAGGGTATTTTTTTACTTTTCCTTATATTGTTAATTCAATAGTATACCACCTTGAGTTTCAATCATTTGACCAAGCTCATGGTAAATCAAGTCTATGCATTTTTCATAAGCAATTTCTTTATATTACAAAATTCAGTCTGGTCTTCCATCATTGTATGTGGAGGATGAACAGAGATAAATGATGTAATCATTCTGATGTAATCATTCCAAGTGAGTTTTGTTAAAAAGATCATTTAAGAGGATTACTATCGGGCTTCTACTGTTGTAGTCATGACAAAATGTATTTTTCTGCTTTTGTTGATTTAAGATTCACTTGTGAAATCTTTATTGATATAAATGAATTTAGTTTCTCCAATGACTCAGACAACATTCAAAGAATATTTTTACAAAGAAATACAATAAAATTCAAGGACTGGAGTCGAAGTGGTAACGATAATAACTAAATAATAATCCTTTGGTATTGTATGATTGAAGATCTTGTACCTGATTCTTGGGAGGGGATAGATGAGGGTAAAATTTTGTAATAGAAAATCAAACCTAAAGGCAAAGCAGGGCAGGAATATTGGCAGCTTTGCCTTAAGGGGCAGCTACCAGGCAAAGCAAAATAATATTCCAAGTCCACATAGAGGAGGTACAAGAAACTTCCTCATCTCCGCCATACATGAGTTTTTGGGGTCTAAAATCCTTCCTATCAGGAAGGTATGATTCTTAATGGATCAATGTCTAAATCACAAGTATAAAGATGACAAGCGGACAGTCCCATGTGGCAGCACTCATCCAATAGTAGTAGAATTGATGGGGAAGAACCCAGACTCAGGTGTTGGGTCCTAGGGGTCCCTGTGATCTATATGGGGAATCCTGATGACATTAGCATTGTGGAAAATCTCGTGGTTTTGGGAAATAACTATTCCTAACAAACTTACGTCATATGTGGCAAAATTGTTTGAAATAGCTGCTATTCAAGCAAGTTCCCCATGACATTAGCATCATGAAACAACTGGTGGTTTTGGGAAAATTTATTCTTAACAAACTTGTTGCCCATGTGGTAAATTTGAGAAGTACCAATGGATCTTGTATTAGTACCAACAAATGATTAATCTTCATAAGTAGACCTGGGTAGATTTGCTAGTGAGTTATGCTTAAAAGGACTCACCCTATACATCTTTGCACAGGATATTAGAAGAGGATACGAAAGACTCTAAAAGTCCCTTAAAAGAGCAGTAATATACCCCTATAATTTGATAATAAATTCAACATCTAAAGATGAACTGTCATTTAGTCTAAACCTTCTATAAGCAGTAAAGCCTGCAAGTCTGTCCAGTTTCTATTTTCAACTGATGGCAAAACACATTGAACTTATCAAGAGGGAATAGAAGTGGATGCCACCAATGATGTTGAAGGTATATGGTTTGGATATGAGGCCTTTCAAGTCCAAAAGAATCTATCATAGATCGGTGCCAGTCTTGGATTAAGAGGTCTATGAACTGCACTTAAGTAAAATGAGCTGCAGTTAAGAAGATCTAAATTCAGCTGCTGCCAATCATATCCCCAAATTTAAACAAAAACATACATGTTGAACTTTACACATTGATAATTATATGTAGACAAATGCCTTAATTGAATACTTGTAAGCATATATATGAATTCTTTTGGTCATAATACAAATCCAAAGTAATTAATCATCTAGTATGAGACCATCTTGAAGATCTCAAGCTCTTGTAGTTATTTTCCAGGTGTTTTCTGTTTTTCTACTTCTGGAGACCTGTCCATGGATTCCCTTTTCTAATTTTATAAAATTCTTATACGTATACACACTCTTACAGACACAACATTAACTCTTCCATGTGTGTAAAGTTTTACTATGGTCACTTTTAGATTCAAGGACATTGCATTAGCTTAAATAATCATTATTGTTATAACATCTCACATGAAAATGCATATGCTAAATAATAAATAGCATTACATGCAAAGAAAAATTATGATTAATTTAAATGTGAAATCTTTTCACTTAATGTTGGGTTATATCCTGTAATATATTATGTACTTAATCTTTAATAACTAATGTGGACTTTTATATTATTCTTCTGATGAGCTTTCCTTTTGTTTTCCCACTCTTGGAATGGCTTAAGAGTTTTTTAGTGAGAAGAGTTAATAGTGTCTTAAATCTATGGTAGCCTTCATATTGTTTCTGTAAACATTTACCAAAGTATCATCAAGGCCCCTGTTTAACTGCTATTACACTATCTCTTTTTGTGCCTGCGTGATTGTCTGTTTCAGATATCAACAACCCTGGTCTCCATGGATTTGATCCTGTGATGGCAAAGATTAACAGCTGTTCCAACTAAGCAAACGCCATTTATTTAGTAATTCCATTTTTAAAGACATAGACCATGAATGTAAACTGCATGGCAAAATTTTCTTCAATGTTATGCTATGGTATTGAATTGTAACTGACCATTCTAACCTTTGAACTTTGTTAGTTGTATAGAAGCTGTACAGGAATTGTACCAAAAAATTGTTAAGTTATTGGATTCTAAAAATTTTCCTTCAAAGACTTTGCGGGATTCATTACTGGAAAAGTGCAAGAACACAGAGGATGTGAAGCTGGCTTTTGAAATCTTGGAGAAGCTTCGAATATTTGTAATATACAAATCCTAAAATGTGGTTTTGTTGTTGCTGTTGTTATCGGCTTAGCTGATTGTTTGTTATACAAGATTATTCAGCTGGGTTTTCTGAATTGGCTCAGAATCCATCATGTATTGTTGGATAACTGGTTCCTGAAACACATTTTGGATGCAGAAAATGGCAAACTTAGGGCAGCATTTAAACTGGCCAAAACAGGTCACTTTAGCAGTTGCTTCTGCATGTGTGCGTGCTAATGCTCCAGATATTGGTATTGAATAACCAAACCTCTAGTTCTGTATTGGTTCCTTTAGGGGTCATTGTTTGAATAAAATGAGTAGAAAAATGTCCTAAGACCAGATGTTATTTCTACAGGACTAAAAACTCTTTGGAGACACAATATTTATGGTCTCACACCGGATATTGGTGCTGCCCATAGTCTACTGGTAAAAGATGTTGTATGCTAAATACTAAAATATCTCTGGGCTTTATGATTGAAAAAATTATTTTCTGGTGTCATATAGTTTATGATCCCATAACAGCGAGGTTACATTTTTGCAGCTTTATTCCAAAGAGAAAGGGAATATTCCTCTTATGATGAAAATTCTGCAGACCATGGAAAAGGGTTTGTTGAAACCACAGCCGAGAACTGCAGATATAATTCTCAGGTTTGTCTTCCAAATTCTATGGAATTATTTTTGTATACATTTTACCTTTTTGAATCTCATTGAACTGGGAGTAAATAAAAAAGTGTATTCATTGACATTGAAGTCATTGATTATGGTTTCAAATTATTTGATGGAATGCTACTTATGAACATGATTTTATGCAAAGATTTCGAACACCTGTTTTCAAACTTGTGATTTGTTCAAGTTGTAGTCTTTATCATGCTCAATCAAGTTTGCATATGACTTTGATAAAGATCCTCTAATTCATTTTAAGGGAATAACAAAATAACTGCTTAGAATCCATAAGCTGTTAGCTACACAAACACAATGGTCCAGTGCATAGGAAGGCATCTAAAGATGGAGATGCCAGTATTGCTTATGAGGCACCCTCATTCAAGGACTTGGACCAGATTATCATCCCAACTAGGTACATGAAGCATACAATAGACGTAATGTTAGGAGGTGAAGTCACTATTCAGAAGTTTTAGTTGGCAAATGGGAAGCAATAGAGGCTGCTAGACGTCTAGGCCAGACCTCTAGGCAGCAGACGTCCAGGATGCTAGACGTCTAGGACAAACATCTAGGTAGCAGACGTCTAGGCCAGACGTTGAGGCTGCTAGACGTCTAGGCCAGACGTCTAGGCAGCAGACGTCTAGGCTGCCAGACATCTAGGTCAGACGTCAATACAGTAGACGTCTAGGACAAATGTCTAGATGTGGAATACAAACAGTTTCAGACGCTTTTCCTTGGGAGTAGAAATGAACAGTTTTTCGGAGGCTTCCTTTGGGAGAGGAAATGAACAGTTTTGGTGTCTTCCTTTTCTGCTCTATAAAAGGGGAATGAGCCCTTGCATGTGTATAAGGTTGTGTTTCCTGCAGGTTTCCACGTAAAATCTCTATGTTACTTGTGTTGCTGTAATTTTGTTCTCTATCATTGTGTTTTCTACTTGCAGGTATAAAATATGAAGTTTTTCCTTACATCTGGTATTAGAGCCTAAGGTTTTGTGCGAGTGGGAGCTGACACAATGATAGGAGGTGTAACCAAGTTCGAGTTTGAGAAATTTGATGGCAAGAACTTCGCTTTATGGAAGATGAAGGTGGAGGATTTGCTGGTTCAGAATGACCAAGCTCTAGCCTTGAAAGGGGTCACGAGTAAACCAAGCAACAGGAGAGAGGAGGAGTGGGCAACGCTGGACATGAAGGCGGTCTCTACAATTTGTCTCTGCCTAGCAGAATTTGTCTTGTTCAATGTAGCTGAAGAAGATCGCGGAAGCCCTTTGGCAAAAGCTTGAAAAGTTGTATGAGACAAAAATCAGCAACAAACAAGGTTTTTCTGAAAAAACAACTTTATAGCTTGAGGATGAAGGAAAGTTCATCCATGGCAGATCATTTGAATGAGTTTAATACTCTTATCAGTATACTGGTTTCAGTTAATGTGAATATGGAGGATGAGGATAGAGCTATCACCCTACTTTGTTCCCTAACACCTGGGGTCATATGGTGATGACCATCAGTAATGCATCATCAAGAACTCTAAAATTTGATGATGTGGTAGTCGCTTTATTGGCAGAAGAGTTGAGGCGAAAAACGTCTCTGGAATCCTCAACCAATGAAGCTCTATCTGTGAGAGGTCGATCTTTCGAGAGGAGTAAACAAGGTAGATCACAGTCCGGATCTAAGTCTAAAGGACGTAAGCAGAAGGGGAAGTGTTGGCATTGTGGGAAGCCAGGTCACTCAAAGGACTGTTGGCAATTAAAAAACTGTGAAAAGCAAATTCAGCCATCAATTGAGGCCAGTACAATAGATTCAGGAGATACGACAACATGTGAAGCTTTCTGTATCAGTAACAACAAATTTGTTTTATATACCTGGGTTTTGGACTCAGGTGCATCTTTCCACGTCTCCCCACAGAGACTGGTTTGACAAATATCAGCCATACTGTGGTGGGATGGTCTAGGCTGCTAGACATCTAGGCCAGACATTCAGGCTGGTAGACGTCCAGGCTGTTAGACGTCTAGGCAGCAGACGTTAGACGTCTAGGCAGCAGACGTTAGAAATCTAGGTTGCTAGACGTCCATGTAGCAGACGTCTAGGCTGCTAGACGTCTAGGCCAGATGTCTAGATGCGGAAGACGAACAGTTTCAGACACTTTTCCTCGGGAGTGGAAATGAACAGTTTTTCAGAGGCTTCCTTTGGGAGAGCAAATGAACTATTTTGGTGTCTTCCTTTTCTGCTCTATAAAAGGGGAATGATCCCTTGCATGTGTATAAGGTTGTTGCGTGAATGTAAAGTTTGTTGAAATCAATAAAAAGGAGAAGTTGCCATTGCCCCGTGGTTTTCTTGCACATTGCAGGTTTCCACGTAAAATATTTGTGTTACTTGTGTTGCTGTAATTTTGTTCTCTGTCATTGTGTTTTCTACTTGCAGGTATAAAATCTGAAGTTTTTCCTCACACGTAAATGGGACAACTGGAAGTTCACCCCAATTCCTAGGAAAAAGAGGATGACTATATTGGATTTTTTTTAGGCATATAGTTGATTTCTACTACAGATTATGCATGGCTGAGAAGTTCATGCCCATTTATGGTTATTACATAAACAACAAGAAGTACATTTGAAATTCCATGGCTGAGAAAAGCATTTGCTTGAATGGCAAATAAAGGGATTGCTCCCCCATGGGAGTGGGTGAGGGGACTGGTACCTATAGGTATTGAATGTAGCAGAGTGGAACATCAGAAATAATCGACACAATAGTGCATTTATGAAGGATAACTTCTTTGATTAGAGATGTAGTGATGG
This sequence comes from Wollemia nobilis, assembly GCA_028583015.1. Taxonomy (NCBI): domain Eukaryota; kingdom Viridiplantae; phylum Streptophyta; class Pinopsida; order Araucariales; family Araucariaceae; genus Wollemia; species Wollemia nobilis. Next base: position 2,065,314 of record JAQPPZ010017169.1, read on the forward strand.
GAAATCAAATATTAATTAAATATTAGGTTTAATTAATTAGGTTTTAATTTAATGATATCAGGTAAGGTTCTAAAAAGCATATGATAGACATAGTTTATCTTATAGCTGGCCTTCGGATGGTTTTTGACATTCGGGATGGCTTCTAGCAAGTTTCTATTAAATAGTTTCTGACACAAAAGAACAAGCGCAAAGATACAACTTTTCAACGCAGATGAGGCGTTTTATGGAAGCTCATTACACGGAAACCCTCGCGCCAGGAACCTTGCCGCAATTCCCCATGTCCTTGCGAAAATTCAAGAATTCCGAAATTTTCTCTATGCTGGCATGGATCACTGGCCTGGCGTCAGACGCCTAGGTAAACGCTTGGCAAGCGGCAGTTGCTGAATGTGTATCCCACGGGGAATTTTACGCCGTCGATGCTGAGTCACGGGAAATAAAGCCTATCTACTACGATTGGGCCGATTGGGTGTCCCGTCAGCTACACCTTCAGCTGTGTGCAATGAAACAAGTGACCGTGGCGTTCCGGAGTTGCTCTTTCCTGGTGTGGTACTTCTTTCACCAGCTGCATGCAAAGCCTGACTTTGTCTTCATCGACAAGAACTTCACTAATGAGAAAGGTGAGCCGCTCCCGATGTATCAGTGGACCTCAGTCCTGTCAAGGCAAGAATCTTACTATAATTTTAACCGGGATTTCCTCGGACCAGTGCTACAAATTATGACTGGGACCTGCGAACGAGTGCCGAGAGAGATGAAAGATTATGTGATAAGTCAGCAACTAGGAGACATTTTTTGTTTAACACAAGGGCTTGTGATACGTATTTTTTGGTTTTCAGGTAAACCTTTCTTGCTACTCTATTACGCTACCGAATACCTGTTTGCTCAGGAGGTCACTCGTCAGTGTGATTATGCAGATGATGTCTTCGGCAAGGGAAGGAAGAAACAACACACCTGCCCTTGGCCGATTGAGCTTGGTCCCATCAAGGTGACGTGGAATAAGCAGAATCATTATCTGGCGATTAACCTGTATGATTTTGGTCTGATAGACCTGCCCCAACGGTGGAAATATGACCTAGATGGCGTATTCAGAGTAAGATTGGGAAAGAAAAATTCCACTGCTGTCCTTGCCCGGAGATTGAGCAGCAGCGCAAAAATCCTTCTGGACGGGACCTCGAATGGCACATTGAAAAGATGTTCTCCTTTCCCCCGTGGCATGATTTTTATGTCATGGAGGCTGAGTACAACCCTAAGCGTTTTCCACATCAGAACCCTGATGATAGGATTTTCACATTCATGAAAGAAAAAGCACCCCCATGGTCAGCAGAGAAGGTTTTAAATTGGTGGATAATGAGGTGTCACCACAAAAAGAAAAAGAAAGATAGATCAGAAATTTTTTGATCTATTTGAGAAAAATCATAATGATTATCGACCCGTATTTTTTGGGGACCGTGTACCCAAGAGCTTAGAGAGCCCTAGCAGAGTGGATGACCTGTACGCTTTGCAAGAACAACAAAGGTAAGCGGCAGGTCCGAGAAGAAAAGACCACTCCAAAGAAGAGTGCGCTTGATGCACCTGCTCCTCAAAGTGCCTGAGTACAACCCTAAGCGTTTTCCACATCAGGACCCTGATGATAGGATTTTCACATTCGTGAAAGAAAAAACACCCCAGTGGTCGGCAGAGAAGGTTTTAAATTGGTGGATAATGAGGTGTCACCACAAAAAGTAGTCTGACCCCACGCTACAGATAGATCAGAAATTTTCTGATCTATTTGAGAAAAATCATAATGATTATCGACCCATATTTTTTGGGGACCGTGTACCCAGGAGCTTAGAGAGCCCTAGCAGAGTGGATGACCTGTACGCTCTGCAAGAACAACAAAGGTAAGCGGCAGGTCCGAGAAGAAAAGACCACTCCAAAGAAGAGGAGTGCGCTTGATGCACCTGCTCCTCAAAGTGCTGCGAAGAAGTCTCGCACTATCAGATTCGTAGTCTCTGGCGCAACCCCTCCGGCAGCGGCAACAGTCAAAGAAGGGGGTATTTTTGAAGTTGTCACTCCAACGCCGTCAGTACGGCCCACACAGACAGTGCAGTCAGTTCTGAAGGCACAACAACTACTGCAGGCCAAGGAGGCGTTTATTGATCTGGAGGGTGAAGCAGCGGAAGAAGAAAGGAGGGACAGTCCCAAAACGCAACAGTTTACCGCTTCGGCTCTGGAGCCCGAGCTCGCAGGTACGTCTTCTATTTCCTCCTTTATCTCAGCTGCTTTTGAAGAAATCTCACTTCCCGGTGCCAAAACCCTATTGACAAGCTGTGGAGGATCTGAAGACTGCTGACCCTAAGACAAAAGCTGAAATAATTCATGTTGAGGCGACATCTCTCTATCTTCAGGTAGATCATTTCAAAGATCGCTGCTACAATGCTGAGGCCAAGAATGCTCAACTAGACGAAACCCTAGCACTCACACGTGGACAACTTGAAGATGAACAGTTAAAAGTGAAGCAGCTGCAACAGCAAGTGTTTGACCTGGAGCGGGCACTCAAGGACACCAAGGAGGATTATGAGGAGTGCCTCAGAATACAGGGAGAAGCCAAAAATCAATTGTTAGTATTGGAAGCCGAAATCCAACAATTAAAGATCAAGATAGAAAGTAGGCCAGAGACCAGTTCAACTCTTTCTAAGGACCGCTCCAAAGAGGCGCGTGCTCATTTCCTGGCCAATTTCAGAAATAGGGCGCGCCGAGCGGTCTTAGTGTGGACATTCATCTGGGAGGCCAAGGAAGCAGTTTCGCACGGTGCTTCCATTGTCGAAGAGGCTGAGACAGAGGTTGATGAATGGCTAGAGCTGGCCATGAAAGCACGAGCCTTGGAAAGATCAGTTACGCTTGCACCAATGTCTGATCTGGCTCACTCGTGGGCAGTCGTTGATTCAACTCTTAGATTGTTCTTTAAGAAGGCCAAGGCAGCCCGAAAGGCTCGAGACCTCATAAACATGCTCGAAAGAGAAAGGAAAATTGCCCTCATGTATTTTGAGACTCTAGACGATAATGGGTTTTCGGGTTTCACAGATGAACAGGGCTATGTCTTAACTGAGCGACAGTTGCAGCCGGCATGAGACTCCTTCGAAAATGACACTCATGAAATTGACAACTGGGAGGAGCTTGTTTCTGAGCTCCAAGCAATGCAGTATGCTTCCAAATATGCGATAATCCAAGCCTACCTGGTCGATCTCAGTGAAAGGTTCAATTTTGCCGAAGTTCGTCATCTGGAAATATTTGGATACCTTGTTCGAGAGCTCCGAAAACATAACGAAGTTCATAACGATGATTGGGCCTTGGTCCAAGGGACCTATTGTCGTATTAAAAGGGAGCTTGGGCTGCCCGATTCCCCTCAGCAGCCAGAAGATATCCAAGCACAGGAGGAAAACATGGTGCAAGGTGAGAACTAGGCGCAGGACGAGATTCATGCAGTGGATCCCCCCACTCACCAAGAAGGCCAGGGCGATAACCTTGCGCCACAACAAAACAAGGATTAGATTCCTCAAGATGAAGTACCCCAGAGCGAAAAAGATAAACCACAAAAGAAGGTCGAGGAGCAAGAGACAAATGAGGCGCCTGAAGGGGTTCAGGCTAAGGATAATCTTGATACTCAAGGAGTGGCCCAAGATCTGCTAGCTCAGGAAGAGGATGAGCTCCTAGATGAGGTGCCGGTCGGGAAGAAGAGCGACACAGTGAAACTCATGAAGGTGAGGAGTCGGGAGCACTGTCCGCTGCTACCAGCGGGCAATCGGAGAGTGATGAAGATTATGAGGAAGATGATGACTACGAGCCCAGTGAATAAGGCCTGGGATGTCGACATTGAGGCGAGCTCAATTTCCCCGCGAGCCGCCAGAGATGTTGCCATTTCTGCAAGATGGTTTATTATTAACCTTGTGACAAAGATTTCGAAAAGGGGATCATGAAGTTTTAGCTTTTGGCAAATCTAACACCTCATTTTGGATACTTGCGCCAGAAATGAGGCGCGCTGGACACTTGCGCCAGATATGGGGCGCACTGGACACTTGCGCGAGAGATTGGGCACACTGGACACTTGCGCGAGAGATTGGGCGCACTCCACACTTGCGCCAGAGATTGGGCGCACTCCACACTTGCGCCAGAGTTCGGGCGCACTTTGCCAGTATGTCAGATTGACTTTGGCGCTGGTTTCTTCCGAAAGAATTCCAGCTCAGCAATTTCGAGTATATCCTTACTCGGTCACCCGCAATTATTAGGAAGCTTCTGGATTAGACGTTTCAGGAATTCAAGCATATCTCCTACAAAGGCGGTTCCTGCAAGTGAGGAGACTACGCCAGCAAGCCAAGTATGTCGGGGCATTGAAGACATTCAACGGCATTTTGAGGAGTCACTAGCTCTTGCCATACCTATTTAATATCTGGCGGCTGTATCACCTTGTAATGTTTATCCTGGCTTCCACCGCCATATTCTGTTTATGAGCATTTATTGCTCAAGCGATAGAATTCTCTATATAAGCCCGCTCTTTTATTGTAAAATGGATGGATGTTTGCTAGAGGCTAAATGAAAACCTGAATTTTGCTATCAATACAGCTGATGTCTGGCTCTAGACTTGGACTTCTATTTTCATGTGTATGTCTTCTATTACTTGTCTTCTATCGTTTCTTGCTTTAAACTGTAACTTGAATTCTAATATCTGGATTTAGTTGCTGATAAAGTAATAACTCTGGAGTAGTCCTGGAGATTATACATGCTAGATGTTTTGGTTTAAATTTATATTAGTTATCTGTATTTGAGGGCTATCTGGTTCATAATGCAATAGAGTTTTCGTGTTGTTAGTCCTTCACCCCTATTCTATCTGGCCTGTGGCCATATTTCCCATTTCAGTCTTTTCCCATTCCTTTCAATTCCTTAATCTCAAAACCCCCCAGTTAGAATAGCAAGGGAACCAGCCCATCTTTGGAGATTGGCACGAGAGGCATTTCTTCCTCTCGGCCTTTCAATGTTGGCCGGGTCTTGTTGGTCACGAATCCGCCACGAGGAAAGGATTTGTCGTTATTGCGCCCTGGACCCGCGAACCAACATTGAAAGGCCGGAAGGAAGGGATGCCTTCCGGGCCGATCTCCGGAGAAGGCCGGCTCCTTGCGGAGGTTAGTAAGATGAGAGTGCAGGAAAGAGATAAAAATGCGGAAAGAATATACAAATGAGAGTGGAGTTGGGTGGGGGGAACTAACAGTACGGGAACACACCAATCACCGCTACTTACTGCATACAAACACAGAGCATGACAAGGAACTGCAAAACCTAGGCGTACTTCCGATACACCAGCAGCATATGCACAGCTTCAATAGCTCCCTAGCAAACATTCCCTACAAGGAACTAACAGCGAGGGATCGTATCAATCACCGGATACGTACACCGACGGGGGTAGAAAGTAAACCTAGAGATGTCGAGCCCGGTATATGTGTTAGGCTAGAGAGTTTAACCGCACAACTTCAATGGCTCCCTAGCAAACATTCCCTACAAGGAACTAACAGCAGGGGATCGCATCAATCACCAGATACGGGCCAGCAACGTCACACACAACTGATGGAACTGCTACCAAATTTATAATGAATGCTTTAAATAATGAAGTACAGATGGTGCTTTAAGCAAGCAATGCTAGAGGAACTTGATCGCCAAATGCCAAAGTGAATCAACGAGCAGCGACACAGGTGGGCCTAAGGCATATAATGAAAGACAGCATAAAAGGATAAAGACAGTAGAACAGAACCAGGCATACAGATTGTATTCATAAGCAGAAGCACGGTTACAGTAAGCACAGTAGTTCCCTAACAAACATTCCCCTTCCACCACTTACAATGAAAACGTGGTGGCTATTTATAGCCCAAAGTTACCCCCGTTACATTAATGGGCACAAGGTCCCAGTTAAACATTAGCTGACAAAAGCAGCCGCGGAACTGCTGATGCTGACATCTGTCAGGCTGGATTGTACTCTCGGCATGGTCTCCCTGAAGGTTGAACAGCCACGTGGCAGCGCGTTGGGAAGAACTTTAAATTGACAGGAATGCGGGTAGCTGAGGCAGGTGGAACCTCAGATCAGCTTTGAATGAGGCTACTGACACAGGCGGTGCAGCCCATACTTATCCCTTTTGGTCGGCAGTCTTGGTTCAAATCCCGAAGTTGGACACTTGTCGGATGATGGGTTATCTTTGTGTGACACATGTCTGCCTTGAAGGGCAGTCTATCTATCTTCGCTTGGGATCGGAGCTCCTTGGGATGCGTGGGCAGAAAATAGTGCAGTTGGGAAGGCCTTCACGCCTTGGTCAAATTCCGGGTTTGTTCCCCTACTGTACACCTGTCAAGGGCGCATTCCGGCTCTGCTGAAAAGTCGGGCTGCGCACAGGTGAACACTGGTGTCTGCCGCTGTACGGACCTGCTCCGGCAGTTATCATTCTTCTTTGTCGCCCGCGACCCAGTTACAAGGTGCGCCCAGAAGAGGGGCGAAGTACGCACTTCGCACCAAAACTGGGCGAAGTGCGCACTTCGCACCAAAACTGGGCGAAGTACGCACTTCGCACAAAAAACTGGGTTTCCTGGTTCGACTTCCCGGGGCCATAACTTTTGATCCGCTGACCCGATCGCCTATTATAATATATCGTTGGAAAGCTTGCGAGAAGATCTGCAATAATAAAATATTCAGGGCTCATTTTGTTCATTTTATCGCCCCTGTTTATGGCCCGAAAAAACCCGAACACCTCAAGCATACCCCGACACTTAGCCATTTTTCGGGGCAAGTGCTTGTCAATTTTGAGAAGAATGAGAATGTAGGGAACAGAGAGAAAGGGGGGAGAAGGAAGAGCAGCTCTCTTACAAAAATTGAAAACATTGCACCCCGTGCAAAATGTGACAACATTTCTGGCGGCTCGCGGGGTGTCGAGCTCGCCTTGGCGCAAAGGACCCATGCCTTCATCCATTGGGCAACAGAGTCACCCACGCTGCAACTGCTCTTCGGATCCACTTCCGGCAGCTGCCTCCTCGGAACACTTAAAAAGAAAACACTGCACAGACTGAAATAAGGAAACAACTAAAACTTGGAATAATAGCCGGATTATTTACACAAAATTTTGCGGCGCTATTGGCATGCCGCCACCACAAATCTAACTTTGGTTGCCTATCCGGTAAACCTGCAGTGCCCGGACCAGATCTGATTGTACTTCAGACGATCTTTGAAGTCCGGCTGGCCTCCCAAAGCTTGCCAGGTTGCGAACATGGTGCAACGTGGCAGATTGTCGTTCATGCCGGTACCCGTACAATTGATGAACAATGTGGCAAGGAGATTTTTCAGACGGGAGCCCTCTTCGGGTACCGGTTGCGGTGATGGTTGGATCCAATACCACCACGGTGGAGACTGTAGGTGAACATTCATTTCTCCGCTTGTGAGGTCAAGGCTGCTCACCAAACCTTGATTCCTCCGGGGTGTCTTCTATCAGCTTAAAAAGGGCGCCTCACGGATTCGTCTATGCGAGCTTGGTAATCAGCCGGCCTGACGCGCTCGCCTGGAGCGTTGATATTAATTTCGTAAAGTCAGGCTGGTTTCCCGGGCTCCTCGCTCGCCACCTTCTTGCTTGAATGAAGGCGTTAGGACCGGTCTTTTGGACTCAGAGAATGTGAACGTGCAGAGTCGCCAAGTGCTCTGATTTTGAACAGCAATGAAGCGAGCACCAGTGCTTCAATTCTGTTTGGGGGTGAGAAACCTCCTTGTCCCACTGAGCATTCGGAAAGAAACTGTCAGCCCCAACAAGGACGAGCTTGAGATCTTCCAAATGCGAGACAAATTGTCCCACCGGGCGTGCCAAAAACTGTTGGTCACGAATCCGCCACGAGGAAAGGATTTGTCGTTATTGCGCCCTGGACCCGCGAACCAACATTGAAAGGCCGGAAGGAAGGGATGCCTTCCGGGCCGATCTCCGGAGAAGGCCGGCTCCTTTCGGGGGTTAGTAAGATGAGAGTGCAGGAAAGAGATAAAAATGCGGAAAGAATATACAAATGAGAGTGGAGTTGGGTGGGGGGAACTAACAGTACGGGAACACACCAATCACCGCTACTTACTGCATACAAACACAGAGCATGACAAGGAACTGCAAAACCTAGGCGTACTTCCGATACACCAGCAGCGTATGCACAGCTTCAATAGCTCCCTAGCAAACATTCCCTACAAGGAACTAACAGCAGGGGATCGTATCAATCACCAGATACGTACACTGACGGGGGTAGAAAGTAAACCTAGAGATGTCAGAGCCAGGTATATGTGTTAGGCAGAGAGTTTAACCGCACAGCTTCAATGGCTCCCTAGCAAACATTCCCTACAAGGAACTAACAGCAAGGGATCGCATCAATCACCAGATACGGGCCAGCAACGTCACACACAACTGATGGAACTGCTACCAAATTTATAATGAATGCTTTAAATAATGAAGTACAGAAGGTGCTTTAAGCAAGCAATGCTAGAGGAACCTGATCGCCAAATGCCAAAGTGAATCAACGAGCAACGACACAGGTGGGCCTAAGGCATATAATGAAAGACAGCATAAAAGGATAAAGACAGTAGAACAGAACCAGGCATACAGATTGTATTCATAAGCAGAAGCACGGTTACAATAAGCACAGTAGTTCCCTAACAAACATTCCCCTTCCACCACTTACAATGAAAACGTGGTGGCTATTTATAGCCCAAAGTTCCCCCCGTTACATTAATGGGCACAAGGTCCCAGTTAAACATTAGCTGACAAAAGCAGCCGCGGAACTGCTGATGCTGACATCTGTCAGGCTGGATTGTACTCTCGGCATGGTCTCCTTGAAGGTTGAACAGCCACGTGGCAGCGCGTTGGGAAGAACTTTAAATTGACAGGAATGCGGGTAGCTGAGGCAGGTGGAACCTCAGATCAGCTTTGAATGAGGCTACTGACACAGGCGGTGCAGCCCATACTTATCCCTTTTGGTCGGCAGTCTTGGTTCAAATCCCGAAGCTGGACACTTGTCGTATGATGGGTTATGCTGTGTGACACATGTCTGCCTTGAAGGGCAGTCTATCTATCTTCGCTTGGGATCGGAGCTCCTTGGGATGCGTGGGCAGAAAACAGTGCGGTTGGGAAGGCCTTCACGCCTTGGTCAAATTCCGGGTTTGTTCCCCTATTGTACACCTGTCAAGGGCGCATTCCGGCTCTGCTGAAAAGTCGGGCTGCGCACAGGTGAACACTGGTGTCTGCCGCTGTACGGACCTGCTCCGGCAGTTATCATTCTTCTTTGTCAGCCTGCCAGCCAGTTACAAGGTGCGCCCAGAAAGAGGGGCGAAGTACGCACTTCGCACCAAAACTGGGCGAAGTGCGCACTTCGCACCAAAACTGGGCGAAGTGCGCACTTCGCACCAAAACTGGGCGAAGTGCGCACTTCGCACAAAAAACTGGGTTTCCTGGTTCAGCTTCCCGGGGCCATAACTTTTGATCCGCTGACCCGATCGCCTATTATAATATATCGTTGGAAAGCTTGCGAGAAGATCTGCAATAATAAAATATTCAGGGCTCATTTTGTTCATTTTATCGCCCCTGTTTATGGCCCGAAAAAACCCGAACACCTCAGCATACCCTGACACTTAGCCATTTTTCAGGGCAAGTGCTGTCAATTTTGAGAAGAATGAGAATGTAGGGAAGAGAGAGAAAGGGGGGAGAAGGAAGAGCAGCTCTCTTACAAAAATTGAAAACATTGCACCCCGTGCAAAATGTGACAACAGGTCTAAGGCGCACTAAAATACCAAATCCTTACCTAAGGCAGATCTCTGACCAACAGATACCTGTATCTGCATATCAGATACATATATGAATACGGCACTTCTCGGAAACTGTATTTGAATGTGCCTGAATAATGATAGCATATCCAGAGATTCTAGACATATCCAAATACATGCTCCTATCTGGTCCATATATAATACATCAGGATATGGCCTAAGGTACATCTATAGTTGTATTCATGACATGAGATTGAAATAAGAATATACAATTTTTTAAACATTAATGTTAAATTTAAAAAACAAATGACAATCCTCTTTTAACTAATGAAAATATTCTATTTAAACCTTATATTTGTGAAAACATATTTGTGTTCTATGTTTTTTCCTTTTTAATTTCATATATATATATATGCTTTTAGTTTTTATAATATTCTATCTAGCCGTATGCATATTAGGGGGTCTTAAAAATTTGTTGTAACCATATCTGATACTCTTTCCATATCTGGTACCATGTCCATTTCTATGCAACATAGTTTTTAACCAATTGAGCTCATGTCATTTGATAATTATCCTATAATTGTGAGATAATTAGACAGATCAGTATTGGCCTCTTTCCATGAAGGATTGTCGACAGACGAAGATCTATGGCATTGGAACACACAAGCCACAAGGAATAAATAACACTATATTCTCCTTTAGATTAAAAAAAACATAGCTGTACATATATTTATATGTGAACTCAACCTTGGAATATCACCAGTGTACCACCTAATGATTCTTTACTAGGGTGCACTTGAGGAAGAGCTAGTTGATGGTCAATTGATGGTGACTTAATTTGGTAATAGCAAAGGCCCTAGCATTTATGCAGTTAACACTTATAGCCATGAAGTTTGTTGAAGAGAGTAGACAATCCCAGGGCAGGTACTTTCTATGATTTCTTTGAGGTAGTTGCTGTCTTGCAAGGATGCATCCTAGGCAGTTACAGCTGCTGAAAACCCAAAAAAAAAAGAAAAAGGAAGCAAAGTCTCTTGCTTTTAGCCACATCACCATTTGCTAAATTTGTGGAATATTTATGTTTATAAGGAAGCCTTCTATATTGCCTACCATATTATGTGAGTCAGGTAGTATTAATTTCAGTGTGTTTCTGGAACAATACTGTTTTCTGGCTGGAATTATGCTGTTTGCTGTCTATAATTTGATACAGGCATTTCTTAGTTTTGTTTTTTCCCAGGAGCTGTGTTGTTTGTCTGTAACTTCATGTGAGCATTTCTTCATTATGTATCCTTCTTGGCTTTGATTATTCTACGTATCACACAGCATTTATTATATCTTGCTATACCATTTTACAAATTTGATTTCTAGAACATAGTTAATTGACAAAAAGCAGCTTTTAACATAGTTAGAAATTTATATTGTCTGGCAGCATATGCAATGACAACCAGCGGTTGAACTTGATGTCAATTTATGCTAAACAATTTCTCAAGGATGGGGTAAAGCTTCATCGTGATGCTTATGACATGTGGATTTCTGCTGCAGCTGAGTTAGGTGTATATATTGGCCTTTTCCACTTTTGATAACTGATTTCATGTTATGATGCATTTTCTTAATTGTTTTAAGTTTATCATGATTTTGTCTTGTAACATGTAAACTCTAGCAGAAATTTGGATGTGTGTATTCTAAGAAACAGGAGGCTAATCTTTTCAGACTTATTTACTTTCTAACCTGAAAATTGTTAGCATAAAAGAGATTTCTATGCCTGGCCAATGGAAATTTCATGGTAGATAAAGGTTACTTGATCTCAGTTCTATGTGAACTTATTGGTACAGAACTAGTTTAGTTTGTATTTCAATGTATCATATTTGTAAAGTCTTCATTCAGTTCTTCTTGATGATTATTTACTTAGTGTTATTGTTTAATCTTGACTTGTGTCCCCATGAGTTCCATGTTTCCGGTATCTTGGGGAGGTTAGTAATATTACGTGTACCAAATGAGTTACCAACTTGTACTTTCTTTGGGGTTAGTGTTGAAATGCTGATATTTGATGTATTGCCCTACATGTAGACCAATCTACCCCAACTTTAAGGCCAGGGCTAAATATGAGCATTTGTGTATGAGTAGAGGAGTTCTCTCCTTGTTATCGCTACTCCCTCTTTCTATATATACATATATTGGTTATATGGGATTGAAACGGGCCCCACCCATACCACATCATGACAGCGTTGCCACGGCATTTTAAGAATCCACATAGTGGTACTACAACTGGCAATTATGCATATATTGTTTGACAAGATTTGGACCTGGGTCTCTCATATTGGGAACCTACTTTATATGATTGAAACAACCTCATTGTTATTACATCCACAATACATTACCATAGTATTTCAACTACCCACATAATTGTGGTATTACAATAAACTGTATTACCATAGGCCACCTTTTCATAGGAGTGTCTGTAAATGTGTGGATTTAAACTCGTGTTGTGCTTGTATGATTTCATCTCATTTACGGTTGCTCCACAATGGCTTTACAAAATATGTATTTAAGAAAACGACAAAATGCTACACATGGGCTAACGACAATGTGATGTTATCGTGAATTCTTCACCGGTCCCACTTTTGGTATGAAACCCACCGCCCAGCCCCGGGTGTGTAAGGGATATGCAACTCTGTCTTTGCTAGAGAGGAATTGCTTCAAAGCACATTTTTAGGATATACCTGTGAAGATGAAGATTTTTGATGCCTTGGTCAAACCAACTATTACTTATGGGTCAGTGGTTTGGGGTCCTAGTCTTGGCCTGACTAAGTGGTCATGGGTTGAACGAGTCCAAACACTCTTTCTTTGACGATTCATTCGTTGCAAGAGCACAGTTCCCCGCTCTATTATTCCGGCATAGTTCGGGGCTTCTCCTCTCCAGCTTGAGATTATCTTCCTGATTATCGGTTATCTTCACAGGATCCGTACTTTAGGAGATTACCCTTGAGGGTTGCAGGCGGTACCTGTTGGTCACGGATCCGCCACCTGGAAAGGATTTGGTTTGTTCACGGACCCTAGACCAAGACCAACATTGAAAGGCCGGGGGGAAGAGATGCCCTCCGTGCCGATCTCCGGAGAAGGCCGGCTCCTATACTAATCTACTTGGGGTTTTTAGATAAGGGAACTGGAAAGAAATTGGGAAATGACTGAAAGAAATTGAAAGTAGCGTAGTAAAGAGTGGGGAAGAACAAGCAACACGATTACTAACTAATATCCAAACTAACAACAATCAAAACAAAACATGTAACAGAAACTAACACTGCGATTCCTTCCTGTGTATCCTTCAGCCAGAATTCCAGATTCACTTACTGTCCAATGCCCTAATCCAGAGTGCAGAATTTGTTAGAATATATTTCAATATTTCTTCTTTTTAATTAATTCGATCCTAACAATCTTATATTGTTGGATTTGATTAAGGAGCTTATCATCAACTGGTAAATTTGCTTCAAGAGGAGGAGGCACGCCAACTACAGCAAGATGATTCTTCTAACACCGCCCTCTACACAAACAGGAAGAGCCAGAACAAGAAGAAGGGTAATTTTCAGAAGGGAGGGAGTTCTCAAAAGGATTCAAAAGGGAAACAAAATCAACAAACTCAACAGACTAAGAGATATTGCAAGATCTGTGACAAGGAAGGTCATGATACAAACAGATGTTGGCATAAGAATAAACAACCAAAACAAAAAGGCCAGAACAAACCACAAAAGAACAAGCAATAGAAAGTGAATGTTGTTGTTGAGGAATCTGACACGAATTCTGAGCGAGCACACAAAGTGCTCATGACTACCACAGTATCCAAGCAGACGGATGGTATGTCGATTCTGGTGCCAGTAAGCACATGACTGGCGACAAATCGTGGTTTGAGTCTTTTGAGGCCAAAGAGGGCAAACCTGTCACTATTGCCGATGATAAAACCTACAAGGTTTAGGGAGAAGGTACAATTTTTGTTACTTTTCCTGATGGCAAGTGCCAGATTGAAAAGGTTCTCAAGGTTCCAGGATTGGCGAATAACTTGTTGACAGTCACACAAATTTTGGACAAGGATATGGTTGTAAACTTTAGTGTTGAGGGGGGCAAGAAGTGTTGTTTTATTACCAGGAGGGGTAAGAACATTGCAACCGCTTCATATAAGCATGGCTTATTTGCCCTAGATGCTATCTCTACTCCAGATGTAGCCATGACTGTCTCTACAAAGGAGGCAACTTCCCTATGGCACAAGAGATATGGACATATGAGTTCTGATTACTTAAGTAAATATGAGATGGTAAAGGGACTTCCTTCTCTTTCTACCACATTGCCAGTTTGCTCTGACTGCTTGGCAGGAAAGCAGCATAGAGTACCTTTCGAGAGAAGCTCTACAAGAGCAAAGAAACCTCTGGAGTTGGTTCACACCGATCTGTGCGGTCCTTTAACACCCAACAGTTGTGGGGGTAAGAGGTATTTTCAGTTATTCGTGAATGATTACTCACGAAAGATGTGGGTATTCTTTCTTCAACTGAAATCGAAGCATTTGGCTTCTTTCAAGCAATTCAAGAAATCTGTTGAAAAGGAGTCAGGGACTTCTATAAAGACCCTCCGCTCAGATCGAGGGGGGAGTTCACCTCTAAAGAATTTTCTGCATTCTTGTCTAAAAATGGGATCACACGACAGTTGACTACTGCTTATACTCCTCGGCAAAATGGAGTTGTTGAAAGGAGGAACCGTTCCATCATGGAAATGGTTCGTTGCATGCTCACAGGAGCTAGAATTGGGCAACAATATTGGGCAGAAGCTGTCACCACAACAAGTATATCTGTTGAATAGGGCACCCACTAAGGCCCTGCAAGGAATGACTCCACAGGAAGCATGGAGTGGTAGGAAACCCTCCATCTGTCATCTATGCATTTTTTGTTGTAAAGCATTCATGCACATACCGAAAGAAAAGAGGAAGAAGCTAGATGAGAAAACATTGAAGTGCATTCTTCTTGGGTATGATGAGCACTCTAAGGGTTATCGATTGATTGATCCCTTAACCAAGAAGATTCACATCAGTAGAGATGTAGTTTTTGATGAGGCTTTCACATCGAAAAACACATCAGATGTATACCTAGACCTTGTGGAAACTAAGGTTGAGAAGTCTCCTTCATCAATGGTTGGAGGTCCTGCTTCATATTCTTCAACACCATAGAAGAAGAATCCAAAGTGGTATACAAATACAATCGAAGACTCTAAGCTATCCACTCCACCAGATTTGACTCTGGACAGACCTCGTACTCGCAGCATGGCTCGACAGGAGAAAGCTGCAACAAAGATTATAGGGGTTGATGATCTTTGTCAATCTTTTGAGGAACTTTCTGTAGATCCAGAGAGAAATACAGAAGATATGGATATTGATGATGACAAGGTGTTTATGTCTTCAATAGACGGACTTGAACCTGCTTCAGTGCAAGATGCTCTTAGTGAGCCTCAGTGGAAGGCCGCTATGGATGCAGAATATAAGTCTCTGATGAAAAACAAAACTTGGAAGCATGTCGATATGCCATACGGAAAGAAGCCCATAGGCTGCAAATGGGTGTACAAAGTCAAGTACAAGGCAGATGGGACAATAGATAAGCATAAGGCCCGACTTGTTGCAAAGGGCTATGCTCAAAGAGAAGGCATTGACTACGAGGAAACTTTGGCACCTATTGCTCGGATGACAACCATTCGAGTTCTTTGTGCTATGGCAACACAGTATGGGTGGAAAGTGCACCAAATAGATGTCAAGAGTGCCTTTCTAAATGGTGATCTCCAAGAGGAAGTCTACATGACTCAACCGGAGGATTTGAAGTGGAAGGCCAACAGCAGAATGTTTGCAAATTGGTCAAATCCTTATATGGTTTGAAACAAGCCCCTCGGGCTTGGTACATAAAAATGGATAATCACCTATTGCAGCATGGATTTAAGAGATGTCCGTTGGATGCAAACCTCTAGGCTCTGAAATAGTTTTGCTTGTACTCTATGTTGATGATCTGCTCATTACAGGGAGTTCAGAAACAATGATCTCTATTGTCAAACAGGATTTGAGCAAATATTTTGAAATGATAGATATCGGACTTCTCCATTACTGTCTTGGTCTGGAAGTGAACCAGAAGGAGCACTACATCAAAGTGTCCCAGAAAAAATATGCCAAGACACTACTAGAAAAATATCGCATGATTGATTGCAAGCCGATGGCAACACCAATGGAATCAGGACTTCAGTTATCGCAATATGACAAATCACCTCAGGTAGATGCTACTCTCTATCGTCAACTGATTGGGAGTCTCATATATCTGACCAACACTAGGCCAGATATCGTATTTGTTGTCAACTATCTTTCGAGGTTCATGCAAGAACCTAAGACTACACACTGGAAAGCAACAAAGCGAGTTCTTCACTATGTTCGTGGCACAATGGAATATGGCCTAGAATACAAGAAGAACAACAAATTCTTCTTACAGGGATACACGGACTCCGACTATGCCGGGTCATGATGATCGTAAATCAACTTCAGGATATTTGTTTCATCTTGGATCTGGTCCTGTCTCTTGGCACAGCAAGAAGCAACAGGTGGTTGCTATCTCATCAACAGAGGCAGAATATCACGCCGCACGTGAAGCTGTGTGCGAAGTGATATGGTTGCGTCGCATCTTGACAAGTATGGGTCTTACATCAAAATCTCCAATACACTTGTTCTACGACAACATGGGTGTTTTGAACCTTGTTAAGAATCCAATGCATCATGAAAAAACCAAGCACATTGATACACAATGCCACTTTATTCGAGACGAAGTACCAAGGCACCGAATTCAGCTTCAGGACATCTCCACCAATGCTCAAGTTGCAGACATATTCACTAAGGCACTTGCACGTGTCAAATTTGAATTGTTTAGCAACTCTCTATGTATTTCAAAATAATGGGGGGATGCTAGTATAGCTAGTAGTTATATGTTTCCTCAAATATTGTAATAAGGGGGGATGTTAGAATATATTTCAATATTTCTTCTTTTTAATTAATTCGATCCTAACAATCTTATATTGTTGGATTTGATTAATTTTAGGCTAGTTGTTATTTGTTGCAACTGCGCCTATTTTGGTCTCGGGTGGTTCCACAACCTCCGGACTAATCTTGGCTCAAATGTATTATTTATACTTTATCAAATTAATGAGAATTTGTTCCGCTTCTCACAGAATTACAGCAAGCAGAAAGATAAATGAACATGAAGCAGAAATACTTGCAGAAGGCAGCATAAAAGAAAGAGACAAGGGTTAGAGCCAAGGATCCTTTGTATTGATGCAAATGTCTGATTACAACAACTTTCTTAGCAATATGTTCCCCCCCTTTTACATTGCATGGACTGCCCCTTTTATAGCAGAATTTTCCCTCCCAATTACATCGATGCTCAGATCCCGAAAACTGACAGGGCAGTTGGGATATGACTCCTGTCAGCTAACAGTGTACTTGAAATACGACTCACCCGTGTTTAGAGCGGCTCCGGACTAAATCTGCAGTCAGGAGAGCGTGCTTCATTAATGCAGTTGGTACAACTCGCCCTTTGGAGCTTTTTTGGGATAGGACAAGGTGTTCTGTAGGGACAGGCAGAGACCTGAACCCATGTGTCATTAATGGACCTCAAACGCCCACCTACCCTGCTTGTGAAAATGCTGCTAAGTCCAACATAAAATTCGGAGTTCGCTTTCTTTGCCTCATAACTGATGTTCGTCGGAGAGTGGGAGCGATGCCGAGAATCGTTTGTTGTTGGAGCGAAGTTGGAAGTCGCGGAGTGGGAGGGGCGATCCTGGGAGTAGCTGCTGATTGGAGCGAACTCGGGAGTAGCTGCTTTATTGGAGCGAACTCGGGAGTAGCTGCTGATTGGAGCGAACTCGGGAGTAGCTGCTTTACTGGAGCGAACTCGGGAGTAGTTGCTGATTGGAGCGATCTTTGGAGTAGCTGCTTTACTGGAGCGATCTTGGGAGTAGCTGCTTTACTGGAGCGAACTCGGGAGTCGTTGCATTATTGGAGCGAACTCAAGCATCCAACGAACTTGAGCATCTGAGCGAACTTGAGCATCTGGCTGTGCCTTAGCCAATTTTCTGGCCCGAAATTGAGCTTTCTGGTTCTGCTTCTCGGGGCCATAACTTTGGATTCGCTGACCCAATTGCCTATTATAATATATCGCCGGAAAGCTTACGAAAATATCTGCAATGATGAAATATCCAAAGCTCATTTCATCCACTTTATCATCCCCGTTTAGGGCCCGCGAAAATGCCAACACCCTTGCATGCTCTTTGCCGCTTTAAAGCTCCATACTTAGGCAAAATTTTATCAAAAAATTTAATGTGGCAAAAATGCCACCAGTACTCTTATCTCGCCCTTAGCTCCTCAATGGAACTCTCTCTGAGTTCTTGAGGAGGTTGGAGGAATTGGTATTTTCAAGTTTCTGCCCTCCTGGCCACATTCAGATACAGATAGACAGGCTCCCCCCTTATTCTTTGGGTGTTCTCCCCCCCTCTTGGCTTAGTAAGGAGAGGATGCTCCACGAGATCCGGAAGGATGTTAGTCTCCAGTACACCAGATGCACTTGGATCTCTCGACAACATAGAAGTTCTCCAGATGGATCTCACGCTCCTCAACATCGGCTCATCACAACATACTTCACTATTTCTGACGGACCAGGCGACTCTGGACGGAAACGGCCCACATCATCCAGTTCGGACAAAAGCAGGGTCACTAGACAACACACCCACGGAAATGCCAACAATTCTGGTGGCTCGCGGGGCATTGAGCTCGCCTCAATGTGAAGATCCCAGGCCTTTATCCATTGGGCAACAGAGTCATCCTCGCTGTCCTCCTCTTGATGCTCACTGCCGGCAACAAACTCTTTCTCCAACTCCTTGGCACTCATGGCCCCTTTTGGCGCACTAAAAAAAACTGCACAAACTAAACTAAGAAAACAACTGAAACTTTACTTATTAGCCGGTCTATTTACATTATTTACACAAAAGTTTGCGACATGATTGACATGCCGCCACCACAAACCTAGCTTCGGTTGCCTATCCAGTGAACTTGCAGTGTCCTGACCAGATCCGATTGTACTTCAGTCAATCTTTGAATTCCGGCTAGCCTCCCAAGGTTTTCCAGATTGTGAACATGGTGCAACGTGGCAGGTTATCATTCATGCCAATACAACTGATGAATAATGTGGCAAGGAGATTCGCCACACGAGAGCCCTCTTCGGGTACCGGTTGTGTGATGGTTGGAGCCAATACCACCACTTTAGAGAGTACACGTTCCTCCAACTCCGCCACATGGAAAGGATTTGGTTTGTTTACGCGCCCTAGACCCGGACCAACATTGAAAGGCCGGGGGGAAGAGATGCCCTCCGTGCCGATCTCCGAAGAAGGCCGGCTCCTATACTAATCTACTTGGAGGGTTTGAGATAAGGGAACTGGAAAGAGATTGGGAAATGACTAAAAGAAATTGAAAGTAGTGTAGTAAAGAGTGGGGAAGAACAAGCAACACAATTACTAACTAATATCCAAACTAACAACAATCAAAACAAAACATGTAACAGAAACTAACACTGTGATTCCTTCCTATGTATTGATGCAAACGTCTGATTACAACAACATTCTTAGCAATATGTTCCCCCCCTTTTACATTGCATGGACTGCCCCTTTTATAGCAGAATTTTTCCTCCCAATTACATCGATGCTCAGATCCCGAAAACTGCCAGGGCAGCTGGGATTTGACTCCTGTCAGCTAACAGTGTACCTGAAATATGACTCACCCGTGTTTAGAGCGGCTCTGGACTAAATCTGTAGTCGGGAGAGCGTGCTTCATTAATGCAATTGGTACAACTCGCCCTTTGGAGCTTTTTGGGGGTCAGATAGGGTGTTTTGTAGGGACAGGCAGAGACCTGAACCCGTGTCATTAATGCACCTCAAACGCCCACCTACCCTGCTTGTGAAAATGCTGCTAAGTCCAACATAAACTCCGGAGTTCGCTTGCTTTGGCTCAGAACTGATGTTCGTCGGAGAGTGAGAGCGATGCCGAGAATCGCTCGTTGTTGGAGCGAAGTTGGGAGTCGTGGAGTGGGAGGGGCGATCCTGGAGTAGCTGCTGATTGGAGCGAACTCGGGAGTAGCTGCTTTACTGGAGCAAACTCGGGAGTAGCTGCTGATTGGAGCGAACTCGGGAGTAGCTGCTGATTGGAGCGAACTCGGGAGTAGTTGCTTTACTGGAGCGAACTCGGGAGTAGCTGCTGATTGGAGCGAACTCGGGAGTAGCTGCTTTACTGGAGCGAACTCGGGAGTAGCTGCTGATTGGAGCGAACTCGGGAGTAGCTGCTGATTGGAGCGAACTCGGGAGTCATTGCATTACTGGAGCGAACTCGAGCATCCATCGAACTTGAGCATCTAGCTGTGCCTTAGCCAATTTTCTGGCCCGAAATTGAGCTTTCTGGTGCTGCGTCTCGGGGCCATAACTTTTGATTCGCTGACCCAATCGCCTATTATAATATATCGCCGGAAAGCTTGCGAAAAGATCTGCAATGACGAAATATCCAAAGCTCATTTCATCCACTTTATCATCCCCGTTTAGGGCCTGCGAAAATGCCAACACCCTTGCATACTCTTTGCCACTTTAAAACTCCATACTTAGGCAAAATTTTATGAAAAAATTTAATGTGGCAAAAATGCCACCAGTACCCTTATCTCGCCCTTAGCTCCTCAATGGAACTCTCTCTGAGTTCTCGAGGAGGCTAGAGGAATTGGTATTTTCAATTTTTGGCCGTCCTGGCCACATTCAGATATAGATAGACAGGCTCCCCCCTTATTCTTTGGGTGTTCTCCCCCCCTCTTGGCTTAGTAAGGAGAGGATGCTCCACGAGATCCGGAAGGATGTTAGTCTCTAGTACACTAGATGCACTTGGATCTCTCAACAACATAGAAGTTCTCCAGATGGATCTCACCCTCCTCAACATCGGCTCATCACAACATACTTCACTAGCTCCGATGGACCGAGGCTACTCTGGACGGAAACGCCCCACATCATCCAGTTCGGACAAAAGCAGGGTCACTAGACAGCACACCCACAGTTTGTTGGGGTTCCGAACTAGCGTTGGTCAGAGACATATCATGGACGTCTTCAGCTCCAGTACTTCGGCCTTGACTGTTAGGAGAGAATAGTTTCTAGGGGGTTCTTGGAGCTTGCCCCTCGTGGGTTGCTCCCTCCCCCCTCCTCTTTCTCCGTTCTTCTTGGTGTGCACTCCTCTCTTCTGGACTGCAACCTTCCCCCCTCTGCTCTCCCTTTTCTTTTCCCTTTCTCTTTGGCCCGGTTGTTGGGTTTTGTCTTGTATTTATCTTAGTTCTTTTCTTTGTTGGGCTTTTTAGCCTGCTAGCTGGCAGTCATTATTGTCCTTCTTATAGTCCCTTGGGTCTTATTTTGGCCCACCATGGACATTAATAATATTCATTTCATTTCATTTCAATGTTTGGTCAGTTTTCAGCAAAATTGAAGTGGTAGTAAAGATGTGAAGCCATGAAGTCTTTAGAAATGAATTGAACATAGGGATGCTTCTATATACAACCATATTAAGTCAAACTAAATATCATGACAAGGAGGAAATAAATAAAATTGAGGAAAAAATCTGTAAGAATGTTGAACCTTCAATATTAGATGCCATGAAGCAAGAAGTACAGCTAATACTAAGGACTTTAATAAAATGTTTTAAGGGTTAAATATTGCTTATTTCACACCATTGATGGTGTTATCATGAATTCTTCCCTTGCTTTACAATGCCTTGACAAAACTGTTTTTTACAACAATTTTTATTTAGATTGAATATTTTGCTTTTACACCACTCATTGTGCTACTTCAAAGGTCGTTTATGATGAGCTGAGCCTATGTGTAACAAACCACATGTAAGAAGTGTTGTTTAAATTGAGGAACTTATTGACATTGGTCCATTGGAATTTGAGAGGGTTCAACATTTTGTTTCTTGTGTGAAGCACCCCCAACATTGGTTGCAAGAAGTTTGATAGGAATACAAAATAGAGGAACATATCACTCTTTCTAATCATCCTTCTTTTGCATAATAGTCTACGAGAACTATGCATAGAGGAAGAAAGTCATGCCTTTTGATAGGTTTTGTAACTTGCTTATGGAAGAACATGCAAAGCTGAATTTGAAATGGGAACCTTAGCAACAAAGAAAGTGTGCATTGCTCTAAGACTTAACACAAGAAGTTTGCTGCTGAAGTCAAAGGCAAGAAAATCAATATAAGGGTGACTATAGTGAGTTCACAAATATGGTGTAACACAGCTCTGAAATAAGAAAAAATAACAAAAGTATGGGTTTCATTGTACCCAAAGTTAAGGCAAGTGCACACACCTAGGCCCAAGTGGCCAACTTTTGTAGTCATGCTTTGGGGGTTTGATTGAGGGTGTCTTCTTATATTTGACCAAGCGACTCCCAATTTTTTATAGTTTTACAGAAAAATAGTGTTTAAAAGCTTAACAAAATAGGTTAAGATCTAATTACATTTTGATGAAAATTCGTGAGATGATAGCTTTGATCATATACTTTTTGAATATATAATTCTTTTGATGTGAAATATTAACTACTATTTATCATAAGACGTGGGTTGCAGAAAAACAACTTAGGGTTTCTTGGATCGGATTAGGGTTCTGGACACCTTTGAAGCTTTGTCATGGCGATGGTGGTGTGGGGGATCCCTCCCCCCCTAAACCTTCCTTCTGGGATGCAGTACGATCGGGAGGTGGAGGGCACTCATGTAATGTCGTTGCCAAGTTTCCTCATGGGCCTCCGCAGAATGCCATGTTTAGACCCTAGGAAGAATGCCAATGGATGCATGAAAGCGACGGATGGCTCCCTAATAGTTCAGCTGAAAAAGGTAGACCTTCAAACGGGCATAGAGGATATGGAAAGGAAAGGTTTGATATGCAGATTCATGGGTTTTAGACCCCAACTATCAGCCTTTAGGGACTGGGCATCTAGGAACTAGCGAACTAAGGGAGAATTTCAGATCACGCTCTATCCCAATGGTTATTTCCTAGTACTCTTTGAGTGTGAAGAGGATCGAGAACGTGTTTTCCAGGGAGGGCCATGGTTTTTTGGAAGAGCGGGCTTGTTCATGAAACCCTAGCATACGAAGTTCCAAGCGGAGGAGGAAATGCCTTTTGTGGGCCTTGTATGGGTTAGGTTATTTGGGTTACCAGCTGAATACTGGAACCCCATCTCTTTTGCAGCCATTGGCAACACTCTGGGAACTTTTATGATGGTGGCTGACAATACTTATAGTTTTGACCAAATGATATATGCCAAAATATGTGTCCTAATGGACCTCAACAAACCTCTTCTAGAAAAGATCACATTACAAACAGAGGATGAAGCCTGGGAGCAAAAAGTTGATTATGAAAATATCCCATTTAGATGTTGGATATGCCATGAGTATGGGCACATGGCGAGAGACTGTCCACAAAAGTGCTCGGAGCAAATGAAGGTAAAGGAAAAGGTCAAAGACTTTCAAGAACCTAAAAAGAAAGTGCATTCAAAGAAAAAAGCAGATGTTGAAAGTAGTGTGGCACCAAACAACAAATTTGCTCATTTGACTGATGAAGACTCAATTGTGGGAGAAGATCATCAAATGGAGACAGAACCGATGGTGGAGCCAATTCTTCAAGCAACTACCTGGTCCAAATCAGGGGAAAAGGCACCTCCAGAAATAGTTGACAACCAGATCAACATGCAAATGGACACAAACCTGAACCACAAAGGTCAGCAAAGGAAAAATAAGCGAGGAGCCAAAAAAGAAGAGAATTATACTTGTGAAACACATAGGATTGCTCAGCCTGAAGTAGGAGGAGATACCTTGACCCCCCTTAATAAGGCCTTGGTGGTATACACAAAGGATCATGAAGGAGGACCTGCCCAAGATCCGTCTAGTCTACAACAGGAAAAACTCAAGAAAATGAAGATGGACACCAATCAGAAAGTGGGACGTAAGACCAATCAACACCACCTAGCAAAAGAAGGGGAAACTCTTATCTCTGAGGGTAAGGTGACTCCTATCACCAAACTCTTAACCCACCCATCCTCATGAGACTCCTTTCATGGAACGTAAGGGGGATAAGAGGTAGTCCCCTCAAACACAATGAAATTAGAAGGTTGATTCAGAGAAATAAGCCAAACCTAGTCTTTCTTCAGGAGACTAAGTTATCAGTAGAGGAGATGGAGATAATGGCTAAGAAATTGTGGCCCACAGGTCTGGTAGAATCTCTCAGCTCTCAAGGAGCGTTGGGTGGGCTCTCCTGTCTATGGGATCCAAAGGAATTTGTGGTGCATGCGATTGTGGGAAGTTGGGGCATCCTTGGACTTTAGGGGCAATGGAGGCAAAAGGACCAACAACTCCTATGTATTAACATATATGCAGCCACTGCTATAGAGGACAAATGAAGGTAGTGGGACTATATCTGACACCTCAAGCTCTAGTTCCCCAATGACCAGATTGTCCTAGGAGGGGATTTTAACACCATTCTCTCCTTAGATGAAAATATGGGAGGGATGAGAACATTGGACACTGTGACTAATTTAATGCATGAGCACTTGAGGCATCTCCACTTGATTGATGTCAAGCCTAACAATGGATTGATGACATGGATGAACAGATGATAGGGACCCACATGCATCCTAGAGCGCTTGGACAGGTTTGTAATCTTGGATGACTTTCTCTCTAGAAGTAATTTTGAAATCTCTTATCCTTAATAATGTGGGATCAGACCACTAGCCTATTTTGCTAGATCTCTGGCAATCTGCTAGGAATTACTCACCCTTTAAATTCCAGCTTATGTGGTTCAGAGATACTTCCTTTAGGCCATTAGTTCTTCAATGGTGGAGGGAAGGAAAGCCAAGATATGACACCCAGATGTATTGCTTTGTCAAGAGATTATAGTTCATCAAAACTAGAATTAAGGAATGGAACTAGCATGAGTTTGGGGATGTGAGGGCTAAAAAGGCAGGTTTGGCTTTCCAATTGGAGCAAGTGAATGCTCAAATTTGCTCCTTGGGACTTACAGAGGAGCTCAACAAACAAGAAATCCAAGTCTCTTCTAAGTTAGCAGAATGGGAAAGGAGGGAGGAGCTCTTATGGAAATAAAAATCCAGGATCCAGTGGTTGAAGGAAGGGGACAAAAACTCTACTTTTTTCCATAAATCTCTATTGGCCAGATGAACCTCAAACTTTGTGCCCTCCCTGAAGACCAACACTAGCGATCAAGTTTACTCTTGGGATGGGATGAAGAAAATTGCCACTAACTACTTTGAGGAACTTTTCTCTATAGTCCCCCTAGACCCTAGGGCTCAAGAGGAAATTCTATAAGGAATCCCTTCCCTTATTAAGGAAGAGGATAATGAGGTATTGACAACACTAGTCTCTATGGAGGAAGTAAAGGAAGTGGTTTTCAAGATGAAAAAAGGAAAAACACCTGGACCGGATGGCTTCCCCATCGAGTTCTTCCAAGAATTTTGGGACCTGCTCAAGGATGATCTACTTGCAGTGGTAGAGGAAGCATGGGTGGCAAAGTCAGTTTTGAAAGAAATCAACAAAACCTACATTGCGCTCATACCTAAGTCCCAAGAGGTAGATCAGATTTTTAGCTTTAGACCGATAGCCCTATGTAATGTTCTCCTCAAAATCATTACGATGGTGATAGCTCAAAGGTTGAAACCCTTCCTCCTTACAATAATCTCGCTAAAGCAAGGAGGATTTGTGGGAAGGAGACAAATTGTAGATGAAATAGTGCTTGCTCAAGAGGCCCTTCACTCCATGCAGGCACAAAGATCCCCCTCCATGTTTATTCGTTTGGACCTCTCCAAGGCTTATGATAAGGTAGATTGGGATTTTCTCCTACAAGTCTTGAGGAAGTTTGGCTTCTCCTAAGATTGGGTGGATTGGATTAGAGGTACTATTTCCTCAATCTCTTATGTTGTGATGATAAATGGTAGTTTATCTCCTTTATTTACTACTTCCAGGGGACTA
This sequence comes from Wollemia nobilis, assembly GCA_028583015.1. NCBI lineage: Eukaryota > Viridiplantae > Streptophyta > Pinopsida > Araucariales > Araucariaceae > Wollemia > Wollemia nobilis. The sequence continues at coordinate 2,091,197 of JAQPPZ010017169.1, forward strand.
TGCTAGGGGGATCCTCTTTCCCCCTATCTGTTCATCATTTTGGTAGAATGTCTAGGTCATCTTATCTCTAAGGAAAGGAATAACAGATCCATTCAAGGAATCAGATGTGCATCGACAACCCCTTCTCTCTCACTTACAGTTTGTAGATGACTCGACCTTGATGGGCCATGCTACTACATTGGAAGCATCTAGATTCAAAAGAATTCTAAACCTCTTTTTGGCAGCCACAGGACAACTTATTAATGAGGAAGAAGTCTAAGATCATATTTCATCTTTACTAGAGTGGAGATCATGATTCTAAATATTTTGAATTTTAGGTGAGCATCTCTTCCAATATCTTATCTAGGAGTCCCATTAAAGGTGGCCAAACAAAAAAAGGAGGAATGGGGGTGGTTGATAGAGAAGATACAGAGTAGGCTGAATAATTGGACCAATCGATGGCTTTCCCTTGGAGGTAGGTTCACTTTGGTTAAATCAATTTTACAATCTATTCCCATCTATGTCTCCTCGATCTTAAGTATTCCTAAGGATGTATTGAGAAAGTTGGACAAGATTAATCAAAGGTTCTTATGGAGTGGGGCAAAAGCATAAGTGGGCTCTAGTGAAGTGGGATCAACTATGTCTTCCAAAAAAAGAGGGAGGTTTGGGCCTCCGGTCAATGGTTAAAAACAACTTAGCCTTGGCAGCAAAATTATATTGGTGGTTAATTATTTCCCCTAATGAGTTATGGGCGTGGATCCTGAGAGCCAAGTATGTAGAAAATCGAGCTTCATAAGTTTTTACTAGATATCAACTTCCTCGACGAGGATCTCTAGTTCTTGAGGTACTAAGGATAGGGGAGACAATTATCAAACCACAACTATTTTGGATAGTGGGGAATGGCCATCAAGCAAATTTTTAGACGAACGCTTGGGATGGTTTACCTCCATTGTCTCAACAATTTCTAGAATGGCAAGACATCATGGAACAACTCCATAGTCAAGGATGGATAAAGATATCACACTATTATAGAAACTATGGGGAAAGGAATTTAGAGGATAGAGTCTAGATTCTAGTAAGGGACTGGCCAATCCTGGCAATGGAGGCTATCAAGGAGGCTATTCATCAAGTTCTTAGAAGTCGATCGCTATCTTGGTCGAAAGACAAAGACAAGCTAGGATGGGGCTCACATTCTAATGGTGTGTATATTGTAGCTCTAGGATACTCATCCCTCACTCACCACGAGGAAAATCCACTCAATGATGTCTTCAACCAGATTTGGCAACTTTCGACTTGGCCTAAAGTGAGACTCTTTATCTAGCTCCTACTTCGCAAGAGGGTTCTTATAAGAGACCAATTGATGAAACATGGTTTTTCTGGTCTGTTCAAATGTGAGCTATGTTGTGTAGAGAACGAGACCTAGGACCACCTTTTTTTCTTTTATCCCTTGGCCATTCAATTATGGAAATGGTTGGCAACCTTTTTAGATCTAAGACTCCTTCAATTCACCTCCCTCAAGTAGGCATGGAGGACTTGGCCCAAGGTGAATGGATTGGACAACTCGATGAAAGAGATGGCCTTGGTTAGCATCTCTCTGATGCTCTGGAATCTTTGGAAAGAAAGGAATAAAAGAATATTTAAAGCGACTCACCATAATGTCCAACATATTTGGGAAAAGACTACAACCAATATCAAGGAAACTACCTTGCATACTTTGAAGCCCCCCTCCACGGTATCTCAACAGTGGCATAGTATACTCTCCAAGCTTCAACTCCCTATGGATGAATGGAGATGTAGGCACCCACAGGGTCCTCGGCCTACTATTCAGAGGGATGGACCATGGCAAGCCCCTCCTAGAGGTATGGGGAAGATCAACACTGATGGCGCGTCAAGAGGTAACCCAGGAAGGGCAAGCATGGGAGGCATAGGAAGACTCTCAGATGGTACTCATGCTTTTATTTTTGCAGAGAATCTTGGCGTCCTCCCTAACAATCTAGCGGAAGTGTGTGCTATCCTTTGTGGCCTTCAAGAAGCTGCTAAGGTCGGTTGGTCTGTAGTACAAGTAGAATCAGACTCACAAGTAACCATTAATCGACTGAAGGCGCCCACCAAGACCTCCTCTCAGGATTGGAAGTTACAAAGGGTGATTGACAAGATACATGCGCTTCAGTCTAGATTCAAAATAGTAGAGTTTCTTCACGCTCCCCGAGAATAAAATAAGATCGCAGATGCTATGGCAAATTGGGCTTTAGACCGTGGGGATCTGACTTGTTATGGAGATCCTCCACGATGGTGGATGCAAAAAACTAGGGAAGATCTCTACCGTATACTCCATATCGATGTCGACAACTTTGATTCCTGTATGTAGTGACTTAGAAGAAAGTCATAGATTCCTCTTTCCTTGTATTAGCAGAACACACTTAAGACATAGTTGTTGCTCTTCTGTAAAATTTTGGATGAAAGCCCTGTTTGCTTGGAAGGGCCGACGATGTAGCTTTCTTACTTGCTTATAAGTAATACAAAAGCCTTTTTAACCAAAAAAAAATAAAAAATACTATTTATCTTAATATTTCAGCAAATATTAAATACCATTAATTTCTGCCAAAAAATAAATAAAATAAATGTCAATTCTATTGAAAAATACTACAAAAATATCTAACGAAATTTAAACAACATGAACATTCTACACAGTGGAGTGTTAATTTTAAAATTGAATGTACTTGCTTCAAGTTCCAACAAGGAGAATTAGTGCACAAACAAACAATCTATCAAATATTTTAGTACCTAACTTAGAAAATTAATACCAAATTCAGTAAAAAATGAGAAAATGCTACATATAGGATAATTTTTGTAGAACATCAATCTGACAAGAATTGTTAAAAATCATTTGTGAATTATGAGTTCTAGTCAACAGATAAGTGTCTATAATTTAAAAAGTTAAAAGAGTACCTTTTACCCCAAAAAGGCCCAAAAAAGTCGGTCAAAACATTCATTATGAAAACAAAAAATATAATTTGATTCCCAACTCCAATTGCAACATGTCATCAGTTAAAAGAAGTGGGGTATTTGGGTTGCAAACCACTTCTTTATACCATATGACATGCTACTATTTGGGCTGTGAGTTATTCTGTAGTTTCTGATATATTTACTTTATATTGCATATCCTGTTCTGCTACATTATTCTCTTAATTGTGAGATTGATTACTTCAAAACCTATATTACAATATGTGTTGCTGATATATTTACATCATATTGCATATTCTGTTACGTTATGTCATTCTCTGGATTGCAAGATGGAATTGGCCACATTCACAAGTCTAGGCATGTCAGAGCCAGTTTCTGTCACTCTGCAGTGAATAAGACAATACAGTAGTCTACTTTTCAGGTGCTTTTACATTCTAAATGCAAAAGTAAAGGAAATTTGAAGGGGAACACATCAATGATAAGATATGTGTTTATATCCCACAAAATATAAATGATGCTATGTAAATGGCATACATTTAATGCTAAATGCAGAGCAGAATTCCCATGGAATAATTGTGTGGCTTCTATTTTCTCTGGTCTTTGTGTGGTAACTACTTGTACCTGCAGAATTGTGGCTGTTGTATAGGTGCCTACCTATTGCAACAACACTTGACATTCTGATACTGACATTGAAACTTTAAATGACTACTGTGTATTTTAAGTTGTTTACTTGACATGTTTTCTAAATACTTTTTCCATCAGTATGATGATGCAAAATTTGTTTGTGGTATGTATGCATTACATAATTTATGGCCTGTACAAGGTTCGGGAACATAATTTTTCTCATATTGGTTATACAGCAGGCCTCGTTTGCTACAGTGATGAGAATTCTAAATTCTTTGGATAATTGCATTGGCTTCAGTTACTGTTTATGAAGCTTACAAGTTATCCATCTGTATATCAAGAATCCTTGTTTCTTGAATAGTCAATCCATCCCTACGTCAAGTTGGCTCATTGTTTTTTGAAGTGTCTTTTCAACTCGTAGTTACTTTTGCGAATTAATTTTATATCTATGATGTCAAAATGCTATTGGCACTATTTTTTGCTAAAATCTATGTTCCATGATGTTTCCAGAATGTGAATTGCACAGCACAAGTTTCTGGGACATTAGGACAGCTTATTGTGACATTGGGATGCGTCTTTGAGATGGCCTATGAAGGCCAGGACATGGCCCATGGAACATAGGTTAAAATAGGAAGTGATGAGTTAGCAGACCATATCTCAGATCATAGAATTCAAAGTCTCTTCATTGGCATGCTTGTTAAGACTATGCTGTGGTTGGGGTAGATTACCTTATTTGAAAAGAGGTTTTGGGTTAGCGGGATTGTCTTTCTGAATTTCATCGTGTAATAAATTTCGTCAATGTAAGTTTTTTCATCACGTTATGGTTCCTGTCTCAATTTGGCAGGGATTCAATCACATGCAAATTTTTTTTTTTCATTTCTTATTGCTTACCGTTTTGCTTGGAGAGATTTTTTTTTTTAATTTATAATCTATTTATGCTGCATGCTCAGTGAGTTTGGTGTGGCTTGTCAAATTTTGGGCCTCCTCAAGCTTGCCTAAGTCCTGGCACTGGCTTCCTTAACCAGCTAATCTCGGTTTCTCTTGTGAATTGGCCATATTCACAAGTCTAGGCATGTCTGAGCCAATTTCTGTCACTATGCAATGAATAAGACAATACTAAAGTCTGTGCTTTAGGTTACGTTCTAAATGCAAGAGCAAAGGAAATTAAAGGGGAACACATCAATGATAGGATATGTGTTTGTGTCCCACAAAATATAAATGATGTTACATAAATGGCAAAATCCCTATGGAAGAATATGTGGCTTCTCGTCTCTGGTATTTGAGTGGTAACTACTTGTAAATGTATAATTGTGGCTGTTGTAACAACCTATTGCAACAACACTTGATATTCTTTGATATTGACATTGAAACTTTAATGGATATTCCGTGATTCAAGTTGTTGACTCCTCTACATGTTTTGTAAATACTTTTTCCATCAGTATGAAGATGCATTATTTGTTTCTTGTATGGATACATTATGATAATTTGTGGCCAACACAGGGTCAGGGAACATAATTTTTCTCATATTGGTTATACATTAGGCCTGATTTGCTATATTGTTGAGGATTCATTGGATGCTTGCATTTGCTTCAGTTACTGTTTATGAAGCTTACAATTTATCTGTTTGTATCAAGAAGCCTTGCTTCTTGAATCTTCAGTCTGTCCCTAAATCAAGTTGGCTCATTGTTTTCTCTAGTGTCTTTTCAATTCAGTCACTTTTGCAAATTAATTTTGTATTGTAATGTCAAGATGCTATTGGCACTAATTTTACACTAAAATGATAAAATCTATGTTCCATGAAGTTTCCTGAACAGGAATTGCACAGGACAGGTTTCTGGGACAATGGGACATATTTCTTTGATGCCATGATGGCTTTTTGTGACATTGGGATGTGTCTCTGAGATGACCGTGAAGCCCAGGAGACGTGCCATGGAACAAAGGCTAAAATAGAAAGTGATTAGTCAGCAGAGCGTATCCCAACCAAGAATTCAAGTACCCATTATTGGCACACTCGATAAGACTACATTGTGGTTGGGGTAGATTGCCTTATTCTAAAAGAGATTTTGGGTTAGCAAGATTGTCTTGCTAAATTATATTGTGTATTAAATTAGGTCAATGTGAAAGTTTGTTCATCACGTTATGGTTCCTTAATTTGGCAGGATTCAATCACTTGCAGTTTATCTTTCATTTCTTATTGCTTAGGCGTTTAGTCTCAGGATTTTTTTTTTCAATCCCATTCTGCTTCACTTAGTCCAATCTTCATAAAATTCATTGAATATAAAAAACTAATAACCGTGTTTTATGTCACAAATTATTTGAATGGGACCAACTGGCCTGGCCTGAGTATCTTATGACTACATTGTGGTGGGGTAGATTGCCTTTATTGGCATGCTTGTTAAGACCATGTTGTGGTTGGGTTAGATTGCCTTGTTCTAAAAGAGATTTGGGTCAGCAGGTTTGTCTTGCTGAACTACATCATGTACTAAATTAGGTCACTGTGAAAGTTTGTTTATCATGTTATGGTTCCTGCCTCAATTTGGTAGGATTCAATCACTTGGAATTATCTTTATTTCTTAATTCTTATTGCTTATGCATGCAATCTGTGTTTTTTCATCCAGTTTTGCTTCACTTAGTCCAATCTTCATAACATTTGTTGAATATAAACAACTGATTTTTATGTGACTAAATATTTAACAAATTCATTTCAAATGGATTTTTGAAAAGTACCATAATGTGTCTCTTAACAATTTTGAATGGGACCCACTGGCCTGATCTGAGTATCTTAAAACTTATAAAACATACGACATTTCCTTTTGTAAATAAGCAGTAATTTTTTTCTTTTTGGTCAAATTATCTTTATTGCAGGAAATACTCAACAAGTTTGGAAAATACAGGAACTGAGGTTAGCATCAGGATTCAAATATACAGTTCCAAGTGCATTTTCATGCGCCAAGGTGAAGAGTATTGTTTCAGGATTTGTGTTCACAAATGGGTATGGTAATGTTGTAAAAGGAGGTTCATTTTTATTTTTCTTTCCCTTTTTTGTGCAGGCTTATTTATTGAAGTGGCAACCTAAGGAAGCTGCTGAAGTCATCTTCCAACTCAATCAGGTATACCAGCTTATCAATATAATTTGAAATTAGGTTTGGAATTCAGATAAGATTATATACAAATTGTAATAGGTGTTATTTGTCCTAGGAAAACCTGTCCGAGTCAAAGGAGGTTTATGAGGAGCTAGAACTACTAGTAGATAAGTGGCCTGGAAAGGTGATTGCTAGGCGACCAAAAGATCGTCGGAAGGTGAGCTTGATTAGTAATTGCATTATGATAATCAGCATTTTCATATTTAAATGTTTTTTATATTTGTCATTTCTGAGCAATGCTCTTGTTTACAGGCCCTTTTCAGTGAATTGAAAGATTGCATCTCTTTGATGTTCAATTGTCTTTTGGATATGGGATTTGAAGTTTCATTGAATGTTGAAGAAAGGTACTGTTCAAAAAGCTCCAAGGCCATGGCAAAATTACTGAGCTGACTTTTGAAAATATTTTGCAATGATGGGGAGTCCACATGAATCCAACCAAAAAAAACTCAAATATTAAATGGATGTTAGAAGAACCAAAATAACTCTTACAATTCCCAATGGGGAAATGAAGTGGTCACATCACCAATGGGATTTGGTTTTGTTTATCTTAAAAATCTGAATGCCATATTATTAAAAAATATGAAGGCAACAGTTACCATGTCTGCCTTTATATTATTAAAAAAATGGACCAAAGGTGCTTGCCCTAAATATATACTCTCTGATCATGTAAGAGTTGCAAGATACCCATGCTGTCACTCGTTCCTGAGAAACGCAAAAGATCAGACCACTAGTCTTCTCGAACAGCTTACATTTCAAAAAAGATGTTGAACAAATGTAGTTTGTAGAATGTTTTTTACATTTTTTTTCTTAGAACACACACATATGGCACATCGGTTTAATTGGGTTGCAAATCATTTTATTTCTTATTTTGCTGTAGTTTTATTGGGACAGAAGCCATCTTATTGCTGACAAAGTAAAGGAAGCGAAGCATTGTTAAATGTTTCACCTGAATTTTGTTACTCTTGCTACCAATTTATTCCTTTTCTTTTTATAAATGTGCATTTGAGTATTATTTGCTAATAAGGTGCAAGAGAATGGCATTGAGACATTCTGAACATCAATATTAGATTATAAGAACAAAGCATTCCAATATGCTCTTTGCATAATGCATGTCATATAGATAATGAATATGCAGAAGATCATAATAAAACTTTCGAAATCATGGGATGGTAGGAAATTACTTGAAGATCATACCTGCATGAGATAAATCTTCTGTTTGGTCTGTTTGCAATAAACTCACAATACCTTATGAATAGATATAGAATAGAAAGCTTAAACAGACATGAAGATTGGTTGTGTGGGGGCATATATGATGTTTGAGGGATTGTGAGCATCCTTTATTACATTTATTTGAATAATCAAGTACTACTGGATGTATTGTCAATGGCTTATTATGCAATATAGGGTTGGCCATTGCAAAAGCACTACCAGATGTATTTTCTTACTGTTTTTTATAGTAGTATGTTGATTTTGTAATGTTATTTGTCTCCTTAATTATTTTTTCATGGAAACTTGGGTTATTGCATAAAATAAACATACAGCAAAGGATAAGAGCAAATGTCTTGGCCTTAACATTATCAAACACATCTAACATTTTGAAAATATAACTTACCAAATAAGGTAGGTAGCCAACAAAATTCATAGCTATGTTGGAAAAGATAGTACTAGAATAATTAAGGGTTGAATAATTATTTTAGGATACTTTTAACATATAAGTGTACCACTAAAGTTCTCTTCTTACATTAACCACAAAGATGCACGAAATATTTGTTAGGAAGTGAAGTCACTATGCAGTACAAGTAACCAGGAAACAGGATTGCAATAGGTTCAAACAGGCCAAACGTCTGGGCTGCCAGACGTCCAACCTGACGTCAAGCCAAGTAGATGTCAGAGGAGTGGATGTTTAGGTAGACGACAGTAATGCAGAAGATGAACAGTTTTGGGAGCGGAGACGAACAGTCTTTTAGAGGCTTCCGTTGGAAGAGGAAACAGACAGTTTGGAGTCTTCCTTTTGTGCTATAAAAGGGACTTGATCCCGTGCATAAAAGAGAGAGGTTGTTGAAAATGTTGAAAGACGTGGATGTAAATTTTTCTGAAAATAATAAAAGAGAAGTTGTCATTGCCCCGTGGTTTTTTTTGCAAATTGCAGGTTTTCACGTAAATCTGTCACTTGTGTTACTGTTTTCGTGTTCTATATTTTTGTTATTGTGCTTCCTCTTGCAGGAAATAAATATGGAGTTTTTCCTATATCAGAGCTAAGGTTTTGTGCGAGTGGGAGCTGCAACAATGACAAAAGGTGTAACCAAGTTCGAAATTGAAAAATTTGATGGCAGGAACTTCGCTCTATGGAAGATGAAGGTGGAGGATTTGTTGGTTCAGAATGACCAAGCTCAAGCCTTGGAAGGGGTCGCGAGTAAATCGAGCAACATGAAAGATGAGTGGGTAACGCTTGACAGGAAGGCAGTTTCTACAATCCGTTTGCCTAGCGGACTTCGTCTTGTTCAATGTAGCTGAAGAAAAGACCGCGGAAGCCCTTTGACAAAAGCTTGAAAAGTTGTATGAAACAAAATCAGCAACTAACAAGGTTTTTTTGAAAAAAACAGCTTTATAGCTTGAGGATGAAGGAAAGTTCATCCATGGTAGATCATTTAAATGAGTTTAATACTCTGATCAGTAAACTAGTTTCAATTAATGTGAAGATGGAGGATGAAGATAGGGCTATCACCCTACTTTGTTCCCTCCCGGACACTTGGGATCATATGGTGATGACCATCAGTAATTCATCATCAGGAACTCTCAAATTTGATGATGTGGTAGCCGCTTTGTTGTCTTTGGAACCCTCAACCAATGAAGCCCTATCTGTGAGAGGTCGATCGTTTGAGGGGAGTAAACAAGGTAGAAAACAGTCCAGATCTAAGTCTAAAGGACGTAAGCAGAAAGGTAAGTGTTGTCATTGTGGGAAGCCAGACACTCCAAGAAGGACTGTTGGCAATTAAATAATGGTGAAAAGCAAAATCAGTCATCAGCTGAGGCCAGTGCATCAGATTCATGAGAGACGGCAACATGTGAAGCCTTCTGTATCAGTAACAACAGATCAATTTTATATACCTGGGTTTTGGACAAAGGTGCATCCTTCCACATGTCTCCCCACAGAGATTGGTTTGACAAATATCAACCATACTGTGGTGGAAAGGTCTATTTGGGTGATGATCATCTTTTAAAAATTGTGGGAAGAGGGGATATAAGGATGAGGCTGGACGATGGTAGAGAAATGATGTTATGTGATGTGCGACGTGCCTGATTTGAGGAAGAATTTGCTCTTAATCAAAATGATGGATAAGCTAGAGTATTCTATCACCTTCTGTAACAACTACTGCAAGATTACCAAAGGAGCTCTTGTAGTAGTAAAGGGAGAATCTTATGGGATTTTACACCGTGTATGCGGTGATACAATGACAAACCATGCAGCAGCAACAACTTCTGTTCAGGATGTAGTAATGCTATGGCATCAACGCCTAGGCCATATGAGTGAAAACGGCCTGAAAATTTTGCATGACAGAGGTATGCTTTCTGGGATGAAGTCTTGTAATTTAGACTTATGTGAGCATTGTATTGTTGGTAGACAGAAGAGGGTTCGGTTTACTGCAAGTCCTGGTAAGAGTTTTGATTTTCTGCAACTTATACATTCGGATATATTTGGACCTGTCCCCACTCAGTCCTTGAATGACGCCATCTATTTTCTGAATTTTATAGATGATTATTTTAGGAGTGTGGGTTTACTTTTTGAAGAAGAAGTCAGAAGCTTTGCAGAAATTTAAGGAGTTCAAAGCATGGGTAGAAAAGAGTTTGGGCAAGTCAATTTTGTGTCTCAGGTCAGATAATGGGGGTGAATATTGCTCCAAGGAATTTGATAAATTTTGTATGCAAGAAGGTATTAAGCACCAGAAGATCGTACCATACACTCCACGACAAAATGGTGTGGCTGAGCGAATGAATCGCACAATCATGGAACACGCAAGAAGCATGCTTAGCGCAACCATGTTGGAGAAAAAGTTTTGGGCGAGAGGTTGTTAATACAACTCGTTTATCTTATTAACAGGTCACCTACAGCTGCATTGGATGGACATATTCCGGAGGAGGTTTGGTGTTGTAAGCCAGTTGATTACTCTCATTTGCGCACTTTTGGCTATGACGCGTTTGCCCATGTACCCAAAGAAAAAAGGTCCAAGCTTGACCCAAAGTCAAGCAAATGTGTTTTTCTCGGCTATGGAGATATAGTGAAGGGGTATAGACTGTGGGATCCTACTGCCCACAAGGTAATTATTAGCCGGGTTGTAATTGTTGATGAAAAATCCATGCAAAGGAAGGAGGTACAACAAAATCCTAATGTTATACCTGTTGAAGTAGAATTTAGTGAAGATGAACATGCTGAAGTTTTTGATCAACATGTAGAGCAGCAAGTAGAACAGGAAGTAGAGCAGCCACAACAGTTACAAGACCAAGAGCCACAACCGACAGGTCATTGGGTTAGAAGATCTACACATCCACAAATAAATTTATTCAACATTTAAACTCTATAGAAAATGAAAATTATTATGCTTGAACTACTTTATAATCAAATAATGAAAAATTCTTTATAATGGATTGGAAATTCTTTATTGCTTGTGTATAAAAACAAATTTACATTAAGTAGAATTCTTGTAATGGTGATTATTGTATATTAACACCTCTCGTAAGAAGATTTTATCTAATAATGCTTTGTTATTTAAGCCCATTCACATATGGTTTTTCGAGAACTAAACCTAGATGTAGATTATTTTCTCCTTATCAAAATATTACCTACCATCGGGAAAAATGATAGCACAATTAAATTAAAGGTTGTGGGTAGGACAACCATAATAATTCACTTGTCACTAGTGAATGTGGGAAGGATATTCACTTGGTTTAGGGATAATTGTGTTTCTGACAGGTAGGGTCAGAATGGGAAATATAAGAAGATGAAATGGGCATCATTCTTACGCTGTCAACTATATGGTATAGTGAGGAGCCACTTGATCATCGTTCGATTGGGGGTTAATCCAGCGACGTATTGGTGTGGGATAATACGTCGTCAATCTCACTAAGTTGAGTGACACCCAGTCCATAGCTAGGGTATTGGCGGACCCTAAATGATTTTCAGGGAAGGTGGAAATTCATCTAGCACATAGCATGTATATGCTAATCCTAGCAAGTTCAATTTTCTAAGGAATGGAGAATTTAAGCGTCTAACCTGTAGGTGATATGGGTCCTAGAGGAGAAACCCTTACCATGAACTTGGAACTCGGGATGAGAGAAGAAGTTCTCTAAAGGCACCACAACATGAGACCTAGCAAGTCTCGACCAATTGGACAATCGTCTGCAATGATTTAGAAATCCAACTAGATAATCATACATGCCTTGTACTAATGAGATAAAGGGTGAACAACTTCTAATCAAAAATTTCTAATTAAGGAAGTCTTGATTTGGACAACCAGGTAGGTAGGACCTGGGTTGTTACAAAACTTGTCTTCAAACTCTGTAACTTGCAGCTATGAATGTTGTCCAAATGTTGTCAAAAAATTTGCAACTCTTCAATCAGCTCCTCCTTTGTTTTGTTGTCCAAAACCTGCAATGAATATCTCCAGAATGCTTCCTTTTTTCATTGTCTTAATCTTCTTCAACCTCATATTCAAAGGCACTCCAAACCTGCCCAAAACTTTCCAAATCTACAACTCAATACCTTCTTCAATTTAGTATCCTTCAACCCTTCAATTTCTTCTTCAAAAATCTGCAAACTTCTATCAAATCAACCTTCAAAAATATTGTGGTTATCCTTAAATCTCCCAAAATTATGGGCTTTTCAATCTTCTCTGCTCCCTCAGTATTCTTGTCAAGTTGTGAATTCAAATTTGATCTCCTTCACTATCGTCTTCCTCAAGAATTTGAATGTCTTGAGGTCTTCAAAAAACCTTCTCCAAAATTTGGCAAACTTCTTGCCAAAATATTATTTCTCTTGGGCTGCTTGTTGTATTGTCCCAAATCCTTCTTATCAAAAACTTCTTCTTGCTTGCAATATTCTTCCTCTAGCTTTCTCTGCAACTCCTCCAATAGTCGCTCCTTCAATTCTGTAATAAGGCTTTCTCTAGCCTTCTTCTCCTCCAAATTCTATTGAGATCTTTTCTCCTTGGGTCTTCTAATTCTGCAATTCTTTAATTCTTCTCCTCAAAACTTCAATGATACTTGTCCTTGGTCTCTTCAATCGAGAATTTTGTAATGAGATGTCTTTCTTAGATCTCTAAAATCTATTGCTTTTGAATTCTACAATAGGACCTTTTCTTAGTCCTTCTGTACTTCCAATTTTCTATCTTCAATAGAAACCTCCTATGTAGATATCCTCAATCTTCAATCTGTAGTCTTCAATCTGCAATCTTCAATCTTCCAAATCTTGAAGTTCTTCAATATGACCTCTTTTAGGTCTCTTCAACTTCTCCAATTTGTAGCCTTCAATCTCTTAGTCTTCAATGGGATCTCCTCCTTGAGTCTCCTCAATCTCCAATCTTCATTGTCTACTTTTATGCAATAAGAAAATTAAACAATAGCAACCAAATACTTTAAAATCTCCAAAATTCTAAAATGAATAAACTTCATTAGTTGTTCTCAAAACTAGTGGAAAGAATTATGTGTTGAGTCCTAGTCTTCATGAGTTCTCCCTCAACCCTATGGAAATACTCTAGCCAATCTGCAATATTCTTCAATCTACCAACTTCTCCACTAGGACCTCCTTCTTGGGTATCTCAATCTCCTCAATGCCAAGGTCTATCTTCAAGACCTTAAATCTCCTTCTATTCTGAATTTGTTCTTGGAATAGATAAATCTTCAATATTCTCTAGTTTTCCTTTCCAAAGGTAATCTCCTTAACTTCACTGGTTTCTCCTTCACCAATTGAAATATCCTTTGTAATTTTAAAACTTGTGCAAGTCAAAACCTTGTTCTGGCTCTGATACCACTGTTAGCATTTGAAGCTTAATACTTAAGATAAAATTCGCCAAAAGATCAATAATAAAGTTGCAATATGATATATATGATAATGGCAATATTCTAGAAGTATAAAACTTAGAAATAACTTCAACAATTACTCATAAACTTGTCATTAACAAATGCTCATAAAAATGGTACAAGAACTCTGAAAGTATCAAGTGTCAAGTCATATCTTGTCATGTCACATCATGTCACATCACTTTACATATACGCATACACTACATATATAATGTAATGTGACTCTTCATATGGAGCTCTCTTGGCCTTCACTCTTCTAGAGACCCTTCCACTTCCTATTCTAAGGACATGTGCACGTGGACAACTATGCACATTTACAATACCAAAAAGCTTTGCACACTTTAATAATACTTGTGCACTTATTACATTGCATAAAGTAAATTATAACTTATAATCTAGAACACTCTTCCTAATCTAAGGATGTACCCAAGGTGGTACATTAGCATGTACCAAATAATGTAATATATTCCAATATAATTCACATATTAAACGATTTGATTGAGGAAGATTATTTTCCAATTGATGATTGCAATGAACAACTGCTAAGATTGGAGTACTATCTAAACATTTTCATCATACTAAACATTTTGGTAACCATACAATTAGGTGCCATTGTACATTTGTAATCGTATAATCATACATTGTATGATTTGTAATTGTATAGTTTCATATCAAATGTTTTGTAGAGTTGTACAATTTGGATTGTACAATCGTACAATTGTTGTTTTTGCATACCACCAATGGATTAGCTTAAATCTAACCACACTTCCCTCATCGAGAATACCACCACATGTGCTACATTTGGCATTGTTGCCATTGTTGAGAACGAGGAGGGTCTAGGATAGTAAGTAGCATAGAGGAAATAAGGGTGGATGAGATATACAAGTGTAAAAACCCACCAACTCAACCCAAGGGAGAGAATTTTTCTTCATTTTCAAAAGGAATAACTTGTAAAGAAGTCCCAATATTAATTTTTAGTATTGTAAGGCATAACCACATTTTGAGTTCAATGTTGTTGTAGATGACACTCAAGTGGACAAGAGTGGCCAAATTTCTATATGTTTGGGGTTCACCTTTCAAAAATCTCATCGTTTAAAAGGATGTCATCAATGGTTCCCTCACTTTTTCTATACCCTCACCGGTATAGGACAACTTGACCATGGTGTAGGAATTATCCTTTAAGGTCCATAACACTTAAAGAGGGATGTCTATTCTCTAACCCTCCATAAGTCTGTCTATGTAGGATTATTTTGGTATAATGTCTTAGTGTTTAGTTACCACACCTCTATGATCTAAGGTCATTACCACTCACCTAGTAATGAGCATGGTCACCTAAGCCTCACCATTCAAGATGCCACCACTATAGTATCTTGTGAATGATTTTTAGACCTCACTGCAAAGAATACATCCAAGCCTCACCACTTAGGACTACCCAAAAGCCTAACCACTTTGATAACACTTGAATCTCATCGTTCAAGGTGTATCATTCACAATTATCTGGTTATTGCATCACCACAACTCCTCCTAGGATTGGGCACATCTTGACTCAAGGGTTTCTAATATGGATCTAAATTCATGCCTAAAAGCCCCCATCCAAATCCAAGAGTCTTAACAATAAATAAATAACAACTTTCCCAAAAGGAAATAAAGTGTTATACCAAAGCATAATAACACATTATTAAAAGACTAGATATTGAAATGCTTTACAAAACATAATACTAGCATTTGGCATTTCCTTTATATACAATGGAAAGAATAAAATATTATCTAAAGAATTAAAATCATAACTCGTAAAATTATTCTAACATAATTCTTTCTATTTCCTCACAACCAATCATTCCAAGAACTTTACATAACAATATATAATCTTTCATTCTTGAGCATGCCTAGAATAACAAGAATAATTTTTACAACATTTATTTGTTCCTCATAAACATGATACTCATAACAACCTTTATTCGAAAAATAGTACATTTCCATGTTGACATACATAAACAATCTCTAGTTCCATATTCTCCCAAAATCTTCCATTGGTTGGTCTTCTCCAATGAACATTGAAAGTAGATTTAGGGATCAGGACAACTCTTGATATGCATATGCAAGCCTAACATGCACTATGCAAATAAAGCATACAATAATGCACCAAACAAAGTTATTCCATGCAAATACAACAAGAGAACCTTATACTTCTCTCACATATGGACACCTTAGCTACTCAAGCCTTGTCCATTTTAAAATCTTACTATTAAACACTTAAATAGTAAAATTCTCATTTAATGAATAAACAATTCTTTCCTCTATGTTAAAAACATATAATTAATACTTGCTTTTGACACATGGAACCTTCCACCGTTATTTCAATAATTTCAACACTACAACTATTGATTAATGAATTCAATTTAAGACAATAATAAAAAGCATAAAGGCTTCTTCGAAAGGTTTCATTTTCTAAACTTAATGAAGCTAAAATTTAATTCCTATTAAAAAATATATTTTATCTATTCAATTGAATCCATTAATTTTGTACCCATATATTTATAAAAAAAAATTGGTAGGTAAAAGTAAATTTTATTTACTTTACGGGTTGAAGGGGCCCGACCCTATTTACATATGGAATAGCTGCACAAAAGTTGCAGACAATACAAACACGAACAGGCCAGGCCACGAGGCTGGCAACAATCCAAAAAGAAACAAGCCCTCTAACCCGGGCATCCCAAAACCAGAAACATATGTAACCGAGCAACATAGAAAAAGAAAGGAAACCCCCCTCTAAAACCATTGGAACTGTCGTCATCATTTCCCAGTCTCCTGGGACTTGTCACCGTTGGGAAGGAGAGCCTCCAGGATTGTTGGGAGCCTCGAGGAGACACCGTTGTGGTGGCTACAACCACCGTTGCTTCTAAAACTAAGGTTGGACGAGGACTCTGAATGGTCCCTTTGCGGGCCTGGCCTGAGACTAGACCTTGACAGGACGGAGCTAACTGGTGGGTATTTTGCCCATATCATGGTTAACCTTTTCGATAACTTCGGTGGGAAAATTGCTTTCCCAAATGATGAGGGAGCTTCCTCTGATAGCTCTGTTGGCGAGGATGTCAGCCACTTGGTTGGCTTCTCTGTAGATGTGCTTGATCTGGTTTCTCTCCCTATCGCGGATCCATCGTTGGCAATCCAAGATGATATTTTGGATATTTTTCGCTCCCCTACTGCTGCTCTGAATGAGGTTCACTATGATTTTAGAGTCCCCTTCGAAGATAACTGGGCTCGCCAGGTTTTTGCATAAATCCATGCACCTCCAAACCGCTCTAGCCTCGACAAAGTTGTTGGTTTGGGTGCCCAGGTTTTCAGCAAAGGCCTTGATGATGCTGCCTTTATGATCTCTGATGACTCCACCTGCCTCGGCTTTGCCTGGGTTCCCTTTGGATGCTCCATCGAAGTTGGCCTTTAGCCAGCCTTGAGGGGGGATTCCACTTGACCAGGGCTCTGTCCTTCGGGGGGTTCTTGGATTTACAGTAGTCTTGAGGGATCTTAAGGGAAGAACAGAGTTGCTCTTCAATCCCAGGTGGAGGCAAGAACTGGCAGGGGATGAGACTGCTATTTTTCGTGGTGAAGGCCAAGGCTTTAACAACCACTGCATCCTGGGTTCTGGGTTCTTTGCTGAAAACTCGCTTGTTACGTTCTAGCCAGATCTGCCAAAAAATGTGGTGGATGATGGAACTCCATAGGAAACTGAGTCTAGGATGCCTGAAGGGTCTTGGCCATTGACTGATCAACCCTTTGACTGAGTTGGGCCATGCCCAGTAGACCTGGAATCTATCAGTGGCTACAGAAAACACTTTCCTGGCAAAGGAACAGTCCATTAAGATGTGTTGGGCTGATTCCCAATCCTGCATGCAAAGGTAGCACCTGTTAGGGACCATGACCCCTCTGCGAATTAGGTTGTCCGTGGTGAGGATTTTATTATGAACAACGGTCCAGCAGAAGTGGGCTATTTTGGGGATGAGGGACCTGAGCCATATCCTTTGGGCAACCAGTTTCCCATTGCTGGAGCCTTCCCTAATGGCCTTCCTTTCACAGAGGTGAGACGTAGTCTTGACTGAGAAATTCCCATCGATGGTGCCATTCCAGCATTGTTCGTCCTCCTTCCTGGACTGGGGGAGAAAAACCGACCTTAGGACCTCTTGGATCCCTTCTACTACCATGGCGATGGTATCATTAGTAATCATGAACTTGATCGGCTTCCAATCCTGGATCCCTTGGTTAGAGGAAATGAAGTCGGCAACTCTGGGCCCGAACTTGCTGTCGGTCAGATGCCTAACTACAACCAGCTTGGGATTGCTGCTGAGGGCTTCTTTCCCAGCCCAGACGTCCTCCCAGAAGTTGATGTTAGAGCCATCACCCAAAATCCACCCAGACCCTTCATGGATGATGCTTTGGGAGAGCGAAATGGATTTCCAGAAATGGGAGCAATTGCGGGGTATGGTGGCTTGGAGAAAGGGTTGATGCTGGAGGTACTTTCTTTTCACAATGTTCACCCACTCAGTGCTAGCGTTGGTAACCACTCTCCAAGCTTGCTTGGCCAGGAGCGCTAGATTGGTGACATTGATGCGACGCAGACCTAGGCCTCCCTGATCTTTGGGGGTGCAGACTTTATCCCAGGCCATAAGGTGGAACTTCTTCTGGGTTTCGGACCCCGACCACAAGAACTATTTCTAAATTTTTTCAATGGCTTCACCCACGGTCGTCGAGATTTTAAAAACTGACAAAAAATACGTGGGAATACTCTGCAAGACCGATTTTACCAGGGTTGCCCTCCCTACGCTGGAGAGGAGAACGCCCTTCCACCCTGCTAGCCTATTGCGGATCTTGTCCACCACGTTCTCCCACATGCCAGGGCGGGCCCTTCCCTGGAACATGGGAAGGCCAAGGTAGGTGGTCGGGAAGTCTGCTATGGAGCATCCCAGAATTCTGGCAATCTTGCGCTGCCTTCTGATCGGGGTGTGGATGAAAAACAACTTGCTTTTGGTGTAGTTGATCTTCTGCCCAATAGCCTCTTCAAAGAGGTTAAGGATATCCTTGATCACGATGGCGTCTGCAACGGAGGCTTTGGTTGCGAGCAGGGTGTCATCCATGAACTGTTGGTGGGTTGAGGGGGGAGCCCTGAAGCTGCTTTGATGTCGGAGAGTTTATTGCTAGAACATGCTTCTTTGATAGTTCTTCCCAAACTTTCAGCAAGAATGATGAACATGATAGGAGACAGGGGGTCTCCTTGTCTCAGGCCCCTGGAACTCGGGAAGTAGCCTACAGCGGAACCATTCACCATAACCGAGAACCAGGAAGAGGAGATGCAATTGTAGACCAGATTCACCCAGGCCTCGTGGAACCCAAACTTGAGGAGGACTTGGCTGAGAAATTCCCTGTTGACCCTATCGAAGGCTTTATTCATGTCCAGTTTGAGGAAAAAAGCAGCGGTCTTGGACATCTGGGCAGAGTGAATCAGCTCATGGATGGTGATGACCCCATCCAGAATGTTGCGGCCTTTGACTGTACTCCCCTGGCATGGATCAATGATGGCAGGGAGGATGTTGGACAACCGGGTGGCTATGGCTTTGGTAAGGATTTTGTAGATGACGTTGCAAAGGTTGATGGGGTGATAGTCTGAGAGGGACAGAGGATTAGCTCCTTTGGGGATAAGAGCCAAGAACGTGGAGTTAACGTCTCTGGGAATGGTTTTGGAAGATTGCATTTCCCTGACTACAGCACAGAGGTCTGGGCCCACAACATCCCAGAAGGTCTGGAAAAACCTGGGCGGGAATCCATCCGGGCCGAGAGCTTTGTCAGGCTTCATGGAAAGGAGGGCCTGGTGGATTTCTTTGTGGGATAGAGGGCTGAGGAGGAACTCGTTGGAATCCCGGGAAATGAGGGTGGGGATATTGGCAAGGAGGGATTCCATGGCCAAAGGGGACTGGGAAGAAGAGGGGCCTAGGAGGGCTTTGAAGTGGCTAACAACTTCGTCCCTGATCAGATGGATGTCCGAAGTGGCTACCCCATCTTGAGTGACTAGTCTCTTGATCTTGTTGGCTCCTCTGTGCCTAAGGGTTGAAATGTGGAAGAACTTGGTGTTGGAATCCCCTTCCCTGAGCCACAACTACCTTGACTTCTGGCGCCAAAAGGTTTCTTCTTTAGAGAGGATATTGTGGTACTCAACCAACAGGTTACGCTCCTCATCCCTGAGGTTGTCACTGCCTTCCCCTCTCTGAAAGGTGTCCTCGATCTGGCTGATTTGGGATTTGACCTGCTGCTTAGATTCAAATATATTCTCGAAGGTTTCCCTGTTCCACTTCTTCAGGTTTCCTTTGATGAATCTGAGTTTCTGGGTGACCTGGTTAGTGGCAGACCCTGGGAATTTTTGCTTCCACCATGACTCAATCAGCCCCTTGAGGTCAGGGTGGTGGGTCCACATTGATTCGAATCTGAAGGGAGTCTTGAACTGTGGCTTGGTATCTGATTCTAACAACAACGGGCTATGGTCAGAATCGATCTTCGGGAGGGCTCGTAGACTAGCATCTCCAAACCAGGGGAGGGCTTCCTGGGAAAGGAGGAATCTGTCTAGGCACTCCTGGATGAGACTGTCACCTTTCCTTCTATTGCTCTAGGTGAAGAGGGATCCCTGGAGGTGGATATCCATGAGGGCATTGGAATCAATGAAGTGCCTGAAAGCTTCAGTATCCCTGTGAGTGATTCTGGCTCCACCCTTCTTGTCACTGAAGTGCAGGGGGGAATTGAAATCCCCGGCCAGGATCCACGGGGTTCCTTCAAAGGCTTACCTCATGGATGTGAGCATGTTCCACAGAGCTTCCCTTCCTAGGGGGAGTTAGGGGCATACACATTTGACATTACCCAAGAAAGTTGGGACTCAGGATCATGGAACAAAATATTGCTTATCCTGTCCTATCCTGAAATGAGGTTTCCCTGGACTTTGGCAGGGTTCCACAGGCAAAGGAGCCCTCCTGACGTCCCGGACGTCGGGGAGTGCACAAAGTCACAGTTTTGCCAGATATTTTTGGCAATGTTGGGGGACCACTGATCGCCTAGTTTTGTTTCCTGAATTAGAAAGATAGTTGGGTTATGCTCTCTTCTCATGGCTGCAACCAGTCTTTGTTTGGCTGCCCCATTTAGTCCTCTCGCGTTCTAGGAGAGGACTTTCATTTAGAACTCTTGGAGGTTTTCCTGCCCCCTTTTCCTTGCTGAGCAGGGGGTTTGGTTCTTTGGCCTTCATCCTTTGAGCTGCTTGCCCCTTCCTGAAAGAGCATTCTTTGGGTCCCATTGGCTATGTCTTCCATTGTGTCTCTGTTCCTTCTGTCTGAATCCATCGGTCTGCCTATTTTTTTCTTTCCCCACATCCATCTAGGATTTTTTGTAGCTTCGGGTCTGTCTGGGGCTCCTTTGCTCAGGGGACGACAGATCCTCATCCTCACAGTCAGAGGTGACGGGGTCGGAGGGGGCTGGTGAGGCTGGGGTTTCACGGATCGGGCGGGGAGAAATATGGGGTGGGTTGGAGGGAGGCTTCGAAGGGTTCCCAGGGGAGCTAGGGCTTGAGGAGGGAGGGGGATGGGAGTTTGCTTGGCCAGGGGAATGGTCTGGGAAGGGCGGGGAGGGATGACAGAAGGGGTTTGGAGGATCGAGGGGATGGGCATCGGCTCAGAGCTCCCCGGGATCTCCCCTTCCTCAATGTCCTCGATAGAAATAAAATTTTGCAAAGCACTAAATTTATTGGCCATGGGAACAGAGGTACTTGCCTTATGAGAGAGTTGTCCCGGTGGGGGTCTGGCGGTGGTTATGTTCTGCATTGGAGGAATGGAATACTGGCGGTGGTGCGTCGTTCTCGGCTGATCCTCAGAGCGGGCCGTTTGGGGCGGGAATCGGAGCTTGGGACACTACGACTGGAGATGACCCTGGGATTGACATTCGGGGCAAAAAGCCGGTTTGTTTTCGTAGATGAGCATCTGTTTCCACTTGAAGTCCCCGTAAATTAGGTTCAGGTGATCTGGCAGTTGGCTCTCCAGATTCACATTTACACACACACGTGCCTGGGTTAGACGGGTCCTTGCACGAGTGGTCGGGTCAATGGCCACGAGTTCGCCAATGGCCTTGGAAAGACCCTGGAGGGCATCTTCGTAGAAGAAGTGGGCTGGGAGATTCGGGAGCCTGACCCAGATGGGGGCGAAGTTGATATTCTGGGAATTGGGATCAAAGTTTGCTTGCCACTTTTTCAAAAATAGACTTCACCTTCCGAAGAACCATGGGCCTCCGGATAAGATGCGCTCGACGTCTTCCTGGGTGTTGAGTTGGATCATGAAAAACCCTCGGGTCATTGCTGAGATCTCCATATTCCCTAGGGTTTTCCACTTGGACGCAGCCCATCTGCGGATGACGTCCATATCGGGGCGGCCTTCGATAAATTTTCCCACCAGGGAGTGGGTGTCCCGGGACTCATAGCCCTCCATAAGGCTTTTAGGGCACAAAACGTCGCTTCCATGGGTGATGAATTCGTTTGTCGCGGATGAGGGAGGGAACCACTTTTTTTGCAAAATATCGGCGAAGGATGCTTTCCCGCTAAGGATTCCACCCTCGAAGAGTTGGAGGGCCGCATGGAGATTCTCGTCTCCTCCTAAGAGCGGACTGATTCGGTCGCAGGCCATGGACTCAGTCCCGCTAGGGTTCGGGGCACCGCAGTCCCCGAACTCAGGAATGCTTGGCGGCGTCATGGGGAACCTTTGCGTTCCACATTCACGCGTCGTGCTAGTCCCTAATGGCCAGAAGACCAGCGGTGCGGGGGAGTCTGGCGACGGTGCAGGGAAACGATCGAGGGGGATCGCCATCACAAAAATCGCACGTGCCCTAAAATTTCACCATAGTGAAGGGGTTTCTTTAGTCTACCAGAACTTGGACTTTAAATGCAAATTTTCATATATTTATAAATTTTGAAAACACACAATACTCCAAATATTGACAAAAAATATAACCAAAAGCTTAATAAAATCCATGGCAAACACTTATTATCGCTTATATAATCCTAAGGTCAAATTAGGGTTTTGGTGACTACAACTTGGCTAGGGAAAACAACTCCAAGGCAACTCGATGCAACATCAAATGCATGCATGACTCAAGTTGACCACTTGGCCTGTCACTCAGATAGCTCTAAAATAACTAGAAAGTAGATAAAACCATATGAAGAAGCCCTAATAAACCTTGAAAGACAAAACTAGACATCATAGAATACATGGTAATAAGAATGGCCTGAAACATCAATGAATTATGGAGAATGACCATTGTAGATCGTTGCATTGGAAACTACCAGAGAGGAACAAAATTAGAGCAAATGATAATAAAAAGAGATCAAACATCAAAGACTAGCTTTGAGGTACTAAAACATAAGATCACAGTGCTACCGAATAACACTGGCAATGAGTTCTTCGTCTACTACCTAAAGCTTACTGTGGGTTTATCTAGATTGTAAGGAGCAACAAATCAAGGCTATAATATATATATATTTTTTCTAGGATGACTAGACAACACAATTTTAACTTCAAAACAATGATCTTATACAATGAAACAAATCAATCAAATCAACATAAGTCTCACCACAACTCAATAGATTGATTGAGTGAAAGAAAATATTGCTTACTATGATATCCCATCGATTCCAACATGTAAGCAAACAACAAAAATTTATAAAAAACAAGCAGATATATATGTTAAGCAACCATTGCATAATATTAATGCACCTAGAATTAATATATCATTCCAACAATAAAACTTATGAATAAAACATTCATTAAGAATTCAGAGGACAAATACCTCTATAAAAGCTATTCCAGGAAATACTTCCTCCTTAAATATTTTGTTCCCAACCCCTCTTCCCACTAGCTCCCAAATATTGGCAATCTCCCCAATATAAATTGCTTGGATCAACCAAAAGGAAGATCAAAGTGGAGAAATGGCTTCTTTATGCATGCCAAACTGTTATGCACAAAGTGTAACATTTTAAGAATCATTACAAAGATCTTTGCATTGTCAGCTTTTCCAATATTAATATTTAATGAACTCCCCTTTCAAATTTAATTTATTAAAGCTTACCTTAATTACTAGTACCCTTAGATCTAGATTTAATAATTAAACACTATCTCATTATTTAAATTGATCTTCTAAAGCCAGTGTTATTTACAAACATTAGGATTAAATCAAATATTCATCTCTAGAAGTATTTTAATTAATATCGAATGTTAATATTAACCTTTAACACCGATATTATTTTTAAATATTAATTATTAAACAAACAATTTTCATATCTCAAGACACGTGCATGAAGGCATCACAATAATAATTTGCTAGTCTAAGATGCAATCATTAATATGCATAAACAATATTTTTTCCTTAATATGAGGCTCTTTGATAACTGCAACGTTATCATCTACCTACTAAGGATGGATTTTTTCTACTAACATTCAATCAAATATACACATATGCAATGCACCTATATGAAGGGTTTTCTTTTACCCTTGAGTTATCAATGAGAATGTCATCTATCACTTCCTTTTTTCTCTCAACTTTGGAGATTGTCTCACACCAATCCACCCGTGAGAGTACTTGGTCTTGCAACCACAAAATTCATCAACAGTACCATATTCTCAAAATAGCATAATTTCTTTAAAAACATAACTATAAAATCATCTTGATAGAACACAATAATATTATGCATTAATATCCACATATTAGTACATAAATCACACAAGGGTAGTCCTACTACAAGGGTCATTACATACTCCCCCCTAGGACTAAACACAGTCCCCTATGTTTTCTAAAAGCAACAATATATTTTATTCAAACATATATGGGAATTCTTTCTCATTTCCTTTGTATCTTCCCAAGTTGCACAATTTTCAGAATAATGGTCCTGTTGGACCTTACATTGATCTATTATTTTCTCAAAATATTAGAATTAAACCCTAGAATCCTTATCGATCGCACCTCAATGGCTAAGGGATCTATCATATATAATTTTGAAACATTCCAAAAATGGGAAGGAACAACAACATACATTCTAAGTAGGGATATGTCAAAAGTATCGTGGATCTTTGATAGGTTTGGTGGCAAGGTGAGCCTATAGGCTACTAGACTAATCTTATCAATGATCTCAAAAGGCCCAACAAAATGAGGATCCAACTTAGTTGACTTGATAGCCCTTTACACAGGTCTTACCCTCAAGAAGACTCAGTCTCCCACATAGAATTCTCTTGGTGATATTTTCATATCAACATAGCTCTTATGGTGATATTCTTCCTTGAGCCTTTGTCGAATTACCTTAAGCTGCTCCCCCATCTCTATGACAATGTTAGGTCCAATCACCACCTGATCCTTCAAATTATCCTATGAATGAGGTTTTTTACACCTTCTTCCATAAAAGAGCTCAAACAGAGCCATTTCGAAGGATGCATGTTATCCATTATTATAAGCAAATTCAACCAGATGCAAATATTCTTCCCATTTAGAGTTTTGATCCATATAATACATGTAAAGCATATATTCAAGAACTTGGTTGACCCTCTTCATTTGCCCATATATTTTTGGATGGTAGGCAAAATTGATATTCAATTTAGTGTCCAAAGCACGATGAAGATCCTACTAGAATTTTGACGTAAACCTAAAATCTCTGTCTGATATGATCACCCCAGAAAAACCATGTAACCTGATTATTCTCTTGGAAAACTTATTTCCACAACTGGTGCATCATCCATGATGTTCCCCATTATAAAATATAAAACTTTAGTCAACTTGTCTACCACCACAAGCATTGCATCATGTTGGTACCTTGTCTTAGGTAAGCCCACAATAAAATGCATAGATATAACCTGCCACTCTTGAATAGGCATATCATGTGGGTATAATTTTTTTGTTGGATGCTAATGTTCTATCTTTACCTTTTGACATTCCAAACATCTAGCAATGAAACTATTAATATCCTATTTCATTCCAGGCCAATAGAAGGTTTTTTATGTTTTCTCTCATCTTTGCACCTCTCGAATGAGCATAATATGGAGAACTATGCACCTCCTACATAATCATTCTCCTTAAATCGCCAGTATGGGGTATAACAACCCTATCTTTAAAACATAAAAGTTCATATTTATGTTAAAATACTTATTTTCCTCTGGATTTTTCTTAATTTTTTCTTGGATTTCAATGTAATACTAATCTTGTAACTGCATTTCCTTGACTTTGTCCATTAAGTCTACATGACTCTGGTTTAATGTTGCTATATGCCTTATCCTACTTAAGGTGTCAACAACCTTGTTTTTCCTTTCCTTTGATATACTCTATACCAAAGTCATACTCGACTAGGAACTCTATCCACCTTCTTTGCCTTGCATTCAACATTGGTTGGGTAAAGATATACCTTAGGCTTTGGTGATTCGTTCTTAGCTCGAATGGTTTTCCCAAAAAATAGTGCCTCCAGACCTTAAGAGCATGCACAACTATTGCTAACTCTAGGTCATGTGTAGCATAATTTAGCTCATGCTTATTGAGTTTCCTAGACTCATATGCTATTGTAGCTTCATTTTGGGATAACACACCGCCCAAACCTTCTAAAGAAGCATCTATACATACTGTAAAATTTCCATAAAATTTGGTATCTTGATAATTGGTGTTGTAGTTATCTTATTATTTAGAATTTCAAAGGCATCCTCACACTTATCCATCCATTTGAACTCTTTTCCTTTTCTTTGAAGGTTGGTGATAGAGTAGGCAATTTTTTAATAGTCTTTCACAAAATACCTATAAAATATAATACCCAATTATTTCCATGAATTTTCTAACTTTAGACACATTAGTGGATGCAGGCCAACTCAAAATGACTTCAATATTCTAGGGATCAATGAGAATTTCCTTTACAATTATGATATGCCCCAAATACTAGACTCATGAGGCATAGAACTCACATTTTGACAACTTTTCCATAAAGTTGGTTCTTCCTTGACACCTCTAACACTAACCTCAAATATTGACCATGTTCTTCTCTAGTGCGGAAATATATCAAGATATCATCCAAAAATATTAAAACAAAACGATCAAAATATTTTCTTAACACATTATCCATGATATTCATAAAAGTCATTGGCATGTTTGTCAACCCAAATGTTAGCACTATGAACTGATAGTATCCATATCTAGTCTTAAAGGTTGTTTTACGAGTATCCTCCTCACAAATTCTCAAATGATGATATCCTAATCTCAAGTCCATATTTGAAAATATAGTGGAATCCTTTAGTTGATCAAATAGATCATCAATCCTTGGCAATGGATACTTATTGTTGATGTCATCATTCTATAGTCACTGCATAATCTTAAGGAACCATCCTTATTTTTCATCAATAACATCAAAGCACCCCAGGGCAACACACTAGGTTTAATCAAATCTTTCTCCAATAAATCTTGGAGTTGTATCTTTAATTCTTGCAACTCAATAGGAGTCATTCTATAAGGTGTCCTTGCAATAGGTTTAGCTCTAGGAATTAATTCAATGAAGCCAAATTCACATCAAGGTGAAAGGCTCAAGAGATCTTTTAAAAGTACATCCCTAAATTCATATAGAATTGGATATTTCTTAAATATTTTTGCATATCTATTATCTCTTGTCTTACTATTTATCTTCACTACATACAACATTCAATCTCTTTTGATTGTCTTCTTAAGCTAAATAGTTGATAATAAATATGGTCGAAAATACCCTTGCCTACTTTGAACCCTTAACCTTTTCTTATCCTTATTAGTATAGTCCATCCATCTTTCTTGGAAATTGATTAGGGCTCCATGAGCTTTTAACCAATTCCTAAGATAATATCAAAGGCATGTAGCGGTGCTACATATAAGTGCCAAATAGTGGATCCATTGGGTAAGATGACCTCACCAGTAGAAAAACATTGATTCACTAAGTAAGTTTGTCCAAATCCATACTCAATTTTACATCCTTATACCAAATATCCAGATTTTTCCAACATATCCCCAATAATACTAGAGGAAATAAAACTATTTGTAGCTCCACAATCAATTAAAATCTTTATATTCTTATTGAACAACTTACCATTTAACAACATGGGAGTTGCCTAACCATCTAGGTTCTAACTTCATGTGGCTGCATAGATTTGATGTGGTTGCTCCTCGGATTTGCTACTCGACTATGGTATTTGGGGACACTTATTTGCATAATGAGGACCCCCACAAAGGAAACAACATGTCCTAGGTATCTAAGACCTTTCCTACCCTTTATCGCCTATTTCCTCCTTCTAAGATGAATCATTATGCTTTTGAGGTCGAGGTTTTGAATTGTCCTTCCTATGGAAATTCTTATTATAATTCTCTTTGTTCCCATTGCTCTTATTTCCAAACTTTAGGTTTCCTTTACTCTTATTAAGTTCATGTCTTGATCCTTTTGTCAACCCTCCATAGTTGAAGGTCTTCTTGGTTTGTTGATTGGTCTCTTCCTATTGAGCCAAATCGTATATTTTAAAGGGTTTTGGGCTTGAGAAAATTAGTCACGATTTGAATCTTAGGATCCACTCCCAATATGAACGTATGCACCTTCAATTGTTCATTGATCTCACACTTAGGAATATATTTTAAGAGTTTACCAAATCTTTGATAATATACCTCCATAGTCGATGTACCCTGTTGGAGGGTGTCATGACCCTCCCTTGGCAAGATTTTTCATATGATGGACTTATGAATTGTTATGTTATTTTGAAGATAGATTAAATAGTATTAAGTTGATTATTTGCAATGTATGATTGATTTATTTAAGAATATGGTATTTTTGATAGTCTGCATTAGTCTGCATGGTTGTAGAAACAAGAATTCTTCGGATAGAGTGGACGAGGGAGTCGCCACTGAGGATGAGAAAGAAGGAAAATATGGATGAAGATCCATAATGGTCTTAATGATGATTTAATATTAATTACAAGTTTAATTAATTAATTGTGATTAGTTTTAATAGAGTTAATATTAATTACAAGTTTAAGTAATTAATTGTGATTAGCTTTAATTAGATGATTTGATTATTTAGCCTATTTTTGTAAAATAGAAAATTGAGTTGGAATTGGGTGACAAAGTTCCCTTCCAAACCAAGGGAGAAGAAAGAGCATCTTCCCCTTGGAATAAAATAATAGTTTTCTCAATTGACCCCTCCTCCAAATTAAGGGAGGAGGATTGACATCTTTGCTAATGGAAATTTAATATTGGTTAATTTAAGGCATCTTACGATTTCAATAGTAGTCCTTTTAAATTGAGCAAAGGGACCAAAATTAGGGAATGACTAATGGATTTGGACACCCTCCAAATGAAGGGAGGGGGATTAACATCTTTGTTAATAGGAATTTCATATTGATAAAATTAAAATATCTTATTATTTCAATAGTAGTCCTTTTAAATTTAGCAAAGGGGGCAACATTAGAGAATGACTAATGGATTTGGACACCCTCCAAATGAAGGGAGGAGGATTGGCTTCTTTGCTAATGGAAATTTAATATTTATTAAATTAAGGCTTCTTACTATTTCAATAGTAGTCTTTTTAAATTTATCAAAGGGGCCAAAATTAAGAATTAAATAATGCTTTTCAAAATAGACCCCTGTTGAGTGGTATTTTCACCCGATTGTGAAAACACACTCTCCGATAGGATTTGGGTTCTAAATCCTCTGCTTGCAAAGAAATTAAACATGTAACTTCTCCAAGGTTCCTGTTATGTGAGCATTTTGCATCTGTGTATGAAAGATATTAAATTAAAATGCTTGGAACACCTTAGTGATTGCAAGTAACTGAAAACAAGGGGCACTGTGGTTTATTTTACTGTGAAATTTAATGATTGTTCATTGAACCCTTATAAAGTAAATGTGATTTGATCCTTATATGACCATGCTGTAACTTCAAAATGTAAATTGATGAAATGCAATAGCATGAAGGAATTATTTATGGATTTTGGAGTTTTTTAATTTTTTTATTTTATTTTAAAGCCTGTAAATAAAATTAGAACTTCTGAAAATAAAATGCAGCAAGAAGAAAAATAAAATGCAAAAGAAAAGAAATTTAAAATTGCATTCAGTTTGATGCTATCCCGTCCTGGCAAAACCGAAGATGTGAGGTTTCCATGCATGCAACCTAACTTATTGAACCTGCAAACATGCACAATCCAGATAAGTTAAGTGTTGGTCTCTGGGGTTTACTGATATTTTTCAGATTTAGACATTCGCATGAAGCAACCAAGAGAACTTGCATTAAACTTCATCTATAAGCCTAGAAATCTGAAAAAGGGAAAGATAAACATTAAAACATGCATGCAGAAAATAACTCCTTCTTTCTTGCCAACAAGATGCAAATTTCTGAACACTCTGCATTAAAAATATATCATGTTACAATAGCAGCATCTCTGGTTTTCTCAAAACCAGCAAAAGGAAGGAAAACAGCCTTGAAGCAGGCCCAGAATGACCCTCTGGCCTCTAGCACTGCAACTCTGCTCCAGCGGTTTCCCCCCCTGTGCCAATCTGTGCATCTGCATTTATACTTGCTGTTGAATTGATTCCCCTTCCACGACGGTTCGTTTCATCTTCCAGTGGCTGCTCGTTTCACCTTTCTTTGACTGCGTGTGTTTTGGCTTTATGCTTGACATTAAGACGTTTGATCTTCTCTCGTAACGCTTATGCAGCTCGTACGCCACGTGTCCCGCACTTTTCTGCACGTTCTGTAACGGTTCCATGAAAATCGTGTCCAAAAAATAGCATGCAGCCTTGTCCGCCTTCCCGGCCGCGAAACGCGACATGTCGCGATATCGCGACGTTTTCCTGCCAGTAGCCTTTCTCGCCATCACGCCCAGCGAAAACGTGACATGTCACGATTTCGTGACATGTCACGAAATCGTGACGCTTTCTCTTCTCCCCCTCCACTTTCTCCAAATCACAACACCTTTTCTCTCTACCCCTGCTTTCCTATCATGAAATCGTGACGTTTTCTCACTTCGGGCACCTTTGCTGCATGTTGTCGCGATATCGCGACGATTTTCACTTCGCGCCTCTTTCGCTACAACCTGTCGCGATTTCGTGACGCTTTTTCACTTGAAGCTGTCTTGCGGCAACCTGTCGCGAAATCACGACGTTTTTCATCTCCGTGTGCTTCGGCCGCAACCTGTCGCGAAATCGCGACGCCTTTTCGTTTCTTTCACTCGGGCAGCTTTCTATCGCGAAATCGTGACACTTTTCTGTTTCGTACTGCTCTTGCTGTTTTGGCCGCGAAAATGCTACATGTCACGATTTCGTGACATATTTTGCTTTCCGTACAACTCGGCTCGTTTCTGTCATGATTTCATGACGTTTTTTGTTTCATGTCTTTTTCGCTCCTGTCGCGAAATCGCGACGCATTTTCGTCCGTACACCTTCGCTGCTTTCATGTCGCGAAATCGCGACATATTTCCTCTTCATGCTCCTTTGCTGTTTCTTGTCACGATTTCACGACGCTTTTTTGCTTTGCCTGTTTGATTGGTTTGACCCACGATTTTGCGACATGTCGCGATATCGTGACACTTTCTTCTTTTTCTCTCTTCTTTGGGCCGCGAAAATCAAACACGTCACGATTTCGCTACGCTTTTCTCCCACCTGCTGCCGTTGACTGCGTTGACCGTGATTTTGTGACATGTCGCGATTTCGCGACACCTTTCTGCCTCCTGCCTCGTTTGACCAGTTTGACCATGATTTTGCGACATGTCGCGATTTCGCGACACTTTTCATTTTGCAGCGACGGAGCAACATGTCACGATTTCGTGACACTTTTTTGTTTTCGACCGCGACAGAGCAACATGTCGCGATTTCGCGACATGTCGCGATTTCGCGACACTTTCTACACTTGTGCATTTTTGCCCCTTTTTCTTGATTTTTAGCATCTGGGTCACTGAGATATTCTTTGAAAGCATGCAAAAAAGGTGGGTCCCCAATTTTGGGGTGTGTTGTGGATCAGCCACAACAAATGGCGACTCTGCTGTCAAATGCTCTTGAGCATTTTAGTGAGAACCCAACCTGGAAACATATATAAACTCGAAAAACATGCGTTAGCACATAAGCAATATAAACAAATGCCCAAAGATCAGAAGTACATGAATCATCAGAATCATCAAGTATTAGCTCGGTGTGTGCAATGTGTTTTCATTCCCTATCGTTTGAAATTGATCAACATTCCATTGTCAGTTTTACATGAATGCATATATGAGACTGTGAATGATTTGTGTAACCTAATAAATATGCTTGGAGATTTTGCTTTTATAAAAAACATAGACCTTCTAGTATCATACACAAACATTCAAGATTGCCAAACCCTCTTAGGATCCACTAATTAATTGTTTTATTATATCCCAAAGTTGGTTATGAGTCCCTACTATCTTGAACCCATGTGCAAGTGAATGTGAAATCAGAACTTTGGGGAATCAGACTCCCAACCTAACCGAGATGGGAGTTTAACCCTATCCTTACTATTCCGATTTAGAATTCATTACCTCACTTTGAGCAAAATAATTTAACCAATTATGGAAGAAATGGTCATGCTAGTCTAACCCTTTGAACAATCAGTGGTCTTGTTTTTTAGACAAGACATGTTGCCATGCATGGGCATATCTAACCCCACAATCCAAAACTTATCTTCATTTCTTTGGACCTTGGGGATGACTACCCATCCTTTGCAGAGGACAAGTAGTACGATCCTTCCAATCCAATATAAATATGAGATGGGAAAATTTTATTTTTTACTTCTTGGACCTTAGGGATGACTACCCATCCTTGCTAGGGACAAGTAGTACGATCCTTCCAATCCAAACTTTAGATGTAAATGGAAAATATTAATTTTGTTGCTTAGACCTTGGGGATGACTACCCATCCTTTGCAGAGGACAAGTAGTACGATCCTTCCAATCCAAGATTTATTATGAAATGAGACATAGGAGCTTTGGGGAATCAGATTCTCAACCTAAGCGAGATGAGAATTTATGCCCTATCCTTACTACTCCATGTAGGTCAAATCAAAGCTTTGGGGAATTGGATCCTCAACCTAAGTTCGATGAGGATTTAGCCCTATCCTTACTACTCTGATTTTAGGCTTTAAGCTTTATGGAAGTGGTCAAAACCACTGTTTTAAGGATCATGTTGCATAAATAGGATAGACATGAAATACTTCTTTCGCCCAACCCTTTTCTTCCAAGTTAGGTTTTGATCATTTTGCTCAAGATCCTTTTTAATGTGTATAAAATGTGCTTGGTTCTAGATATCTCAAGACTCAGTTTCCAACCTTAGGATTTTTCTTATATTTATGTTATAACACAACCCTAAGAGGATTTGACATACTTTAATGATTTGCATTTGAAATGCACTTGCAACTACGATGGCATGTATTTGCAAAGTGAGATGTAACATGAATGCATTGTCTTTTGAAATGCAGATGAAATGTTGCCATATAACTGACTACTTCATGCATCACAAGTTTCAAACGATATTATTAAATTGTTTGTGTTACTTGTGGAGCTTCTACAAGACAATTCCAATGTTTCATATTCTCCCGATCTAGAACATAAGTTAGCATCTCAAGGCAACTTTTTCATCATTTTTTTTTTTTTATATAAACAAACAAAAAATGTCAAATAAACACACAACTTTAAATTAAAACTTATTCAATCCAAAACCAAACTGCAATCCCAAAAATGAAAATTTGAAAACACAAACCAAAAACCAAAAACCAAAATCTATATACAAATGTACACTATAATACAAGATGATGCAAAGCTTGGCTTATCACTTTCCTGGATCCCAAACATGATTAGAACATTTCAACAAAAACAAAAATATAACGTGATATGCATGCCAAATGTTGCGGGAATCCCACAAAAACAACACTAGACCAAACAATGCAACAAACTTCCACTTTCCATGCTCACCATACCAATTTGATTTAGTTCCAATAATACTCCCATAGGTGAGCATCAAATTACTAAAATGATTAGACAATAAATGATTTTCAATTTTATCATGTCTATTCTTTAAAACTTCCATTTCCAAACTCAATCTTTGATTTAGAATTAGGCTATCTTCTTCCAATATGCAATTTTGTAAGTAGGAGCCTATTTCTACAAATTTTAAAGCCAAATTATTTTCCAAATTTGTAGGCCAATCAAATTTGTGTAACAATTTACAAGCATCTAGGATATTTACTAAATTAGGATCATTAAAAGTTTTTATCCTAGATTCAATTAATAATTGTTGATGAATTTGGTTTAACAATTCAAGTGCATCAACTTCTTTTCCATTCATTAAAACCATGTTATTAAAGGTGTGATTAAAAATTATACCTTGTTTTTCATTTACCTTTAATGACATTTCATCATTCAAATTATTTAAATTCAAAATATGGTCATCATTTTCAATCCTCAAACATTCTTGGTCAAAGCGTATGTCCCATGACTCATCTTGATGATCCTTCATTTGAGTTGCTTCCAATTGATCAATCTCTCTATCATTTGGTTCCAATTCTTTGTTCACTATCCATGGTATCTCTTCATTTGAATCCTCCAAATCATCATGCAAACTTGCATCCACACTTTCAATGAATTTATATTCAACATGATCAAATTTTGTCACCTTTTCAAATCCCGTGAATATGAGATCTTCGTATGATGTAGAAGGTTCAACATCCTGCATATCAAGGGAAATATGAGTTTCATCTATAGGGATGTGAGAAAAGAATGCATTACCATACCTTCCCCAACCATTGTAAAAATCGTCATCCAAATCTGTGAGATGAAACTCCATGGTATTTGTGACATGATCTTTTGATTCATTCATCCATTCATTTTCTTCTTTGTCCTTGGCGATAGGATCATTATAATCTTCCAAAATTTGATGAGATTTGAAACCCTCTTCCAAAACATCCTCAAATTGTACAGGAGTTGTAATATCTTCCTTTGAGTAGGCAATTATGTCGTCCTGCATATCAATTGGCACAAAAGTTTCATTAGTAGTTTTGGAATGAGTGAAGTCTTCCCACTTCTTCCAAGCATCATAATAATCATCTTTCAAAATCAAGTGGTGGCGTTCAACTATTTCTTCAACATCTTCCAATTCATCAATGTGTTTCTCATCAAATTCATCTTCACCTTCCTTAGATGGTTCAATTATTTCCAAAAGTGGGTTATTTCTTGAATTCAAATTTATAAGGCTATCATTGTCCAAATTAGTAACCCATGATTCATTATCATAATTTGGAGGGTGAAGAATTTCTTGATCCTTAATTTTACACATCTCATCAATAGTATCTTCCAAGAACAAGTGGTGAAACTCTATCATGTCTTCAAATTCATTTATTGATTTTCTTTCCATTTCACTTTCAACCACTTCATTCAATTCTATGGTGGGTTCCATCCTATCACATATATCAAACATTGTTGAATTTAGAACCCCTTCATCCAGATAATCGTGTATCTCATGAATGAGCTCATTCTACATGATCCTCACTAGTGGATGTTGTCTTATCAATTTGCACCTCCTCGTGAACTACATCTAAGGTGGTTGTAAGATTTGGATATTCAAATTCATCCCCTTGATCATTTACCTTAGATATCATTGGAGTGGAGGGTGCTATGTTTGATGGTTGGTGTAGGTTGGCATCAAAAGAACAATCTCTCATATGAACATGTTGTGCCTTTTCTTCTTCAAGACCTTGTCGTTCTATCTCTTCTAAGACCTCATGGATTTTCTCTAGAGACAAACCACTCAGTTTTTCCTCAATGAGTGAAGCAAGTGTGGGGTGTATGGCTCCTAGGTATACTTCCATGGCTTCCTCTTCCAATGTGTTAAAATTTTCCCACATTTGGGAGTGCAACTCACGAAATCTTCCATTGAATTGACTCAAGGATTCATTAGACTCTTTACATATGGAGGTAAATTGATTTTTCAATATTTCTAAGTCAGCCCGATTACCAAAATGATGAAGATAGGTCTGCTTCTAATTGTATCCAAGAAGTCCTAACCTCCATGGGTAGTTGGCTATACCAAAAGAATGGTCTATCATCCAAAATGTATGCAAATAACTTACAAGCCACCTCCTCATAGAAAATCTGGAATTGACATAATGCATTCTTGTAGACATGCAACTTTTGCAAGTATCCTAGTGGCACCTCTTGATTAAAACACCGTAAAAAATCCAATAACATTTTAGGAACATGATATGGTACCACAGGTATAGACAAACCCTCATAATGATCCTCTATCATTGATACCATTCTCTCTCTTAGAGATGTTATTTCAGCTCTCAGGGATACCCTTTGCTCCTCAAGTGTTGCCATTAGTGAACTTAAAATGTAATTTTAGAACCAAATCTGTTGAATATTCAACCTGCAATATAAAACAGAAATCAAGTTAGCATCAACTAAGAGATGTATTCATTAAAATCAAATGAAAAGTAATTGCATGAGACCAAAATTCTGAAAAATTAAATCAAATCACTTTAATTTTGTATGAACAATCAGAAAAATATACAGCATACCTGAATTGCTTAAAATAGAACAGGTAAATAAATTCAGACCGTCCTTTTTACAATCTGCTGAATGTTAGAGGACTAATGCATACAAAAATTTAAAATTATATTACACTAAAAATAAACCCGTACGGCCCTCCTAGCACCAATCCGTTGAGTGGTGTTAGAGGCCGAAGATGCTTGAAATATTTAGCAATTTAAAATTCTTAAACAATTATAAACCCGTAGCATCTAAAAATCATGATAAAATAAACATTTCAGGCCCTCCTTCTAGCGCCAATCTGTTGAGTGGTATTTTCACCCGATTGTGAAAACACACTCTCCGATAGGATTTGGGTTCTAAATCCTCTGCTTGCAAAGAAATTAAACATGTAACTTCTCCAAGGTTCCTGTTATGTGAGCATTTTGCATCTATGTATGAAAGATATTAAATTAAAATGCTTGGAACACCTTAGTGATTGCAAGTAACTGAAAACAAGGGGCACTGTGGTTTATTTTACTATGAAATTAATGATTGTTCATTGAACCCTTATAAAACAAATGTGATTTGATCCTCATATGACCATGCTGTAACTTCAAAATGTAAATTGATGAAATGCAATAACATGAAGGAATTATTTATGGATTTTGAAGTTTTTTAATTTTTTTATTTTATTTTAAAGCCTGTAAATAAAATTAGAACTTCTGAAAATAAAATGCAGCAAGAAGAAAAATAAAATGCAAAAGAAAAGAAATTTAAAATTGCATTCAGCATGATGCTATCCCGTCCTGGCAAAACCGAAGATGTGAGGTTTCCATGCATGCAACCTAACCTATTGAACCTGCAAACATGCACAATCCAGATAAGTTAAGTGCTGGTCTCTGGGGTTTATTGATATTTTTCAGATTTAGACATTCGCATGAAGCAACCAAGAGAACTTGCATTAAACTTCATCTATAAGCCTAGAAATCTGAAAAAGGGAAAGATAAACATTAAAACATGCATGCAGAAAATAACTCCTTCTTTCTTGCCAACAAGATGCAAATTTCTGAACACTCTGCATTAATAATAAATCATGTTACAATAGCAGCATCTCTGGTTTTCTCAAAACCAGCAAAAGGAAGGAAAACAGCCTTGAAGCAGGCCCAGAATGACCCTCTGGCCTCTAGCACTGCAACTCTGCTCCAGCGGTTTCCCCACCCACTGTGCCAATCTATGCATCTGCATTTATACTTGTTGTTGAATTGATTCCCCTTCCACGACGGTTCGCTTCATCTTCCAGTGGCTGCTCGTTTCACCTTTCTTTGACTGCGTGTGTTTTGGCTTTATGCTTGACATTAAGACGTTTGATCTTCTCTGTAACGCTTCTGCAGCCTGTACGCCACGTGTCCCGCACTTTTCTGCACGTTCTGTAACGGTTCCATGAAAATCGTGTCCAAAAAATAGCATGCAGCCTTGTCCGCCTTCCTGGCCGCGAAAACGCGACATGTCGCGATATCGCGACGTTTTCCTGCCAGCAGCCTTTCTCGCCATCACGCCCAGCGAAAATGCGACATGTCGCGATTTCATGACATGTCACGAAATCGCGACGCTTTTCTCCTCCGTACGCCCTCGCTGCTTTCCTGTCGTGAAATCGTGACGTTTTCTCACTTCGGGCACCTTTGCTGCATGTTGTCGCGATATCGCGACGATTTTCACTTCGCGCCTCTTTCGCTACAACCTGTCGCGATTTCGTGACGCTTTTTCACTTGAAGCTGTCTTGCGGCAACCTGTCGCGAAATCGCGACGTTTTTCATCTCCGTGTGCTTCGGCCGCAACCTGTCACGAAATCGCGACGCCTTTTCGTTTCTTTCACTCGGGCAGCTTTCTGTCGTGAAATCGTGACACTTTTCTCGTACTGCTCTTGCTGTTTTGGCCGCGAAAACGCTACATGTCGTGATTTCGTGACATATTTTGCTTTTCATACAACTCGGCTCGTTTCTGTCACGATTTCGCGACGTTTTTTGTTTCATGTCTTTTCGCTGCTTTCCTGTCGCGAAATCGCGACGCATTTTCGTTCCGTACACCTTCGCTACTTTCCTGTCGCGAAATCGCGACGCATTTTTGCTCCGTACACCTTCGTTGTTTCTTGTCGCGATTTCGCGACGCTTTTCTGCTTTGCCCTGTTTGACTGGTTTGACCCACGATTTTGCGACATGTCGCGATATCGCGACACTTTTCTGCTTCGTCTTTCTCTCTCCTCTCTGGGCCGCAAAAATCAAACACGTCACGATTTCGCTACGCTTTTCTCCCACCTGCTGTCGTTGACTGCGTTGACCGCGATTTTGCGACATGTCGCGATTTCGCGACACCTTTCTGCCTCCTGCCCCGTTTGACCGGTTTGACCCACGATTTTGCGACATGTCGCGATTTCGTGACACTTTTCATTTTCTGGCAGCGACGGAGCAACCTGTCGCGATTTCGCGACACTTTTCTGGTTTCGACCGCGACAGCGCAACACGTCGCGATTTCGCGACACTTTCTACACTTGTGCATTTTTGCCCCTTTTCTTCATTTTTAGCATCTGGGTCACTGAGATATTCTTTGAAAGCATGCAAAAAAAGGTGGGTCCCCAATTTTGGGGTGTGTTGTGGATTAGCCACAAAAACCCCCTTTTTCAAACCAAGGGTGGAGAAAGGGCATATTAATTAAAGCATTATTAAAATATGAGGCATAAACCCTTTTGATGGTAACCTTCTCCATATTAAGGGAGGAGAGTAAAAAGGGGTCATAATGGAGGATCTTTCTATCATTTAATATTAACTCACCTTTATGACTCATAAAGGGAGAAATTAATAGTTTAATAAAGGTATCTTTCAAGAAGGACTATAAATAAGCATAGAGGGCTTAGTTGGGAGTTAATTTAGCACAAGGAGAAGACTAGGCTAAGGAAAGCATGAGGAGGACTTGGAGGCTAGCATGAGAGGGTATTTCCCTCATGAAGGGGGATTTCCCTCATTTTTCTCCATTGCGTAGGGAGTATGCTCTCTATTTTTGTAGATCAGAACCAAAAAGCTTTGTGAGAACAATGAGTTTCAAGAAAAATTGTATTATGGTAGAGGCTTTTAGGAAAGGCAACCTTGGGAGTATGATAGGGATTCTTGGATAAGCATGAGGAGCAAGATACTAGGAGGCTAGCATGAGGAGAAGGCTAGAAGGGGGCTAGAAGGACTTAGCTAAAGTGTAGAGCTTGGACAATCGAATGGAACAAGCATTTGGAGTTCAAGGTTGGATTATACCACCTTATTTGCCTTTGTTTTTTAAGA
This sequence comes from Wollemia nobilis, assembly GCA_028583015.1. NCBI lineage: Eukaryota > Viridiplantae > Streptophyta > Pinopsida > Araucariales > Araucariaceae > Wollemia > Wollemia nobilis. Next base: position 2,130,871 of record JAQPPZ010017169.1, read on the forward strand.
AGTTTTATTACTCTTTGGAAATGAATTATTTTTTATGTATTGCTTGTTTATGATTTTGAACCCTTCTAAATAATTTATGGAATCGGTTCTATTTCCTTTGATTTAGTTTAGGATATACGAAAATTAAAAGTTAACTTATCTTTAAATTCTTTCAATCGAATGATGTGGTTTTCCAATTGTTCTATTTGGATAATTTGGAGTTGTTATGTGTATTTTTCTTTGGATGGAAGAATACATTAGACTCTTGGAAGAAAAATATTCCTTGAGTGTGGATTAAAACATAGAGGTTATCCTTAGGAGGATGAATGTGGAGTTCACCTAAGGGAATTTATGGGGATTCTCTCATTGTTCTTGAAATGTGAGTTAAAGGGATCAACTCATGGTGTGGAGCATAAGAATTATGGGGTTCTTATGCACCCATGATTTGTACTAATAATTTGAGAGAAGGAATGGTGTGATTCCTTGTAAGAATGTAGTAGAGACCAATTTGACAAGTAATGAAAATTAGACCTTGTTGTAGACCTTTGACCAGGGTAGGTTAAATGGATGGCCACATGGTGACCAGGAGCTAGGTGTGAGAGAGGGCTTAGGTAGCCAAGGGGATTAGTGAATAGTAAATGAATAGTGGAAATGTGAATAATGAATAGTATAGTAATTCTAGTGCAAATAACTAGAATTTGGTGTCTGTAGATGTCGATTGCATGTAGGAGGATGAACATGGAGTTCATTCTATAGTGAATGGTAAATAGTGAATAGTAAATGAATAGTGGATATGTGAATAGTTGATAGGGAAAGGAAAACCCTATTGTTTGAAGTCTAGTTGACCTTAGAGATTAAATGGACTAATATCTTCTTTTAAAATAATTTGAGATTAAATTGATTAATCTCCCCTTTTTGGAGTAATTAGAGATTAAAAGTACCAATCTCTTCTTTTAAAATAATTTGAGATTAAATGGATTAATCTCCCCTTTTTGGAGTAATTAGAGATTAAAAGGACTAATCTCTTCTTTTGAAATAATTTGAGATTAAATGGATTAATCTCCCCTTTTTAGATTAATTAGAGATTAAAAGGACTAATCTCTTCTTTTGAAATAATTTGAGATTAAATGGATTAATCTCCCCTTTTGGAGTAATTAGATATTAAATGGATTAATCTCTTCTTTTGAAATAATTTGAGATTAAATGGATTAATCTCCCCTCTTTGATTTGCTAAGAGATTAAGTGGATTAATCTCCTTTTTTATTTAATTGAATGCATCCTTAAGTCAAATTTTGGGGGGAAATTTGATAGCATTATAGTATAATTTTGTGGAGAAATTGTAGGTTAATTATGGAACAATTTCGAGGAGAAATTGTAGATTAAATATGGAACAATTTTATGGAAAAATTATAGGCTAATTATGGAATAATTTTGAGGAGAAATTGTAGGTTAATTATGGAACAATTTTATGGAGAAATTGTAGGTTAATTATGGAATAATTTTGTGGAGAAATTGTAGGTTAATTATGGAATAATTTTGTGGAGAAATTGTAGGTTAATTTTGGAATAATTTTGTGGAAAAATTGAATGCATCCTTAGGTCAAATTTTGGGAAAATTTTGATAGGATTTGTAAAACAAATCATGGCTTGAATGTAAAGATAATTTAGAGAATACTTTGCTTATAGAATGGTTGTAGCCATTCATGGGTAAGAACTGTGGAAGTTCTAAGATGATGATACGATTGTGGAAGTTTTAAACTAATGATAGAACTGTGGAAGTTCTAAGATGGTGATATGATTGTGGAGTTCATTCTAGAACTGTGGAAGTTCTAGGTTTTTGATAAAACAATATTTGGGAAAGAATGAACATGGAGTTCATTCTTGAAGGGATTATAAGGTCCCTTCTTGAAACTTATTTTATACAATATGATATGAATATGGAAGGGATTATAGGGTCCCTTCTTGAAACTTATTTTATACAATATGATATGAACATGGAAGGGATTATAGGGTCCCTTATTGAAATTTATTTTATACTATATGATTGTTGTCTTTTATACTTCCATCTATTGTTTTAGTTTATTGTATGCTCTTTAATGAAAGGTTATTAACATGAAATATGCATAGTATTTTGCTAAGATGAAATATGAATGAAATCATGTCTTTTTTATATGATGGAATGGTTATATTCACTTAAGAATGCTTTAGTTAATGATATTTTTCCATTGCAATGGTTTTATGAAATATTAAAGTAAAGGAATATAATATGCTTAGAGAGAGATGGTAAATTATATGTGGTTTATTTATGTTCATGTGGGGGTACTTGGGAATACAATGCTTTAGACATCTTGTCCAGTACCTTGTCAAGATATTTCCATGATTTGGGATAGTCGCGAGGAGGTGACTACCAAATCGGTTGAATGTACATTTTGGGTTGTAGCTTGAATGTGTTTGGGTTGTAGCCCAAATGATAGTTACAAGGAGGTAACTAGCAATCATTAGCAATAGAACATTTCAGGTTGTAGCACAAATGTGTATTTCATAATGTATCCTAAAGGTGTTTGATTTGTAGCTCAAACAAGTTCTTACATTCCAAGTTGTAGCTCGAATGTACATGTTGGGTTGTAGTCTGCATGTGTTTGGGTCGAAGCCCAAAAGACAAGAACTCTAAGCTACGGGACATTGATTAGTCTTGTCCACTTGAGTATCATAAGTTGTGGTCGATATCAAAAGTGGTTATGCCTTATGTGAAATGAAAATATCTTGTGAACCTTACTTGTGCAACCTTTGCTTGTGAATTCCACACTTAAAAAAAATCTCTTGGGTTGTTTTGAGTTGATTAATGAGTGGGTCGTTATAGAGGGTAGAGAACTCCTCAAACTTCTCTACATAAAATTGATCTAATAGGAATCTCTTCTAAAATTCCCTTACAAAATTATCTTATTTAAGATCCACTGCTTGGATTCCTCTACCTACATTGTATGTGTTCCACCATTCTGAGGTTGCATCCTAGATATGAAGGGTTGCCCACACATTTTGGTTTTGGGTAAGTAATTTTTCATGGAAAAATAAGTTTCCAACTCGTTCAACCAAGACTCTACTGCATCACCCCCTTATCTACCATTAAACATAGGTACCTTGATATTCTTAAGGTCCTTGGAAAGCTCAACCTCAATTCAATATTTACCCTCATGGATTCATTTAGTAGGACTCTCTTCTTGTCTACCCTTTGAATCCCTATTATTGGTTTTTTTATTAACCAAAGTTTCCAACATTTTTCATTGTTGCTCTATATTCTCTTGAAGAAACTTAACTATAGAAGTATGGTATTCCACCCTCTCACTGGATTCCACCGCTCTACCAAATTTCTTTCTAGAGTCCATTGTTCTTCCAGAATTCTTACTAGAGTCCATTGTTCTTCCAAATTTCTTATAGGGATGAGCTATAGCTTCCTCCTACGTAGTTGACCTTGACTTCTTGGATGATCTTCCTCTCAAAATAGGTGCCATATCCTATCCACAAAAAGAATTTGGATAAGTTACAATTTTTCCAAAATTGTACCTAAGATCGGTTAGTTTCATCTCCCCATGAACTAACTTAGACCATTATCACTCGCATGATAATAATCATGGTCACACTTTCCAAAATGCAAGGTGTTATTTTTGGTAAAACCATTATCACTCACCTGATAATAATGATGGCCACACTTGCCTCATCGTAAGGTACCATTCCCAATAAGTTGTACTTTATAGGATTTTTACTCCTTGGTCTAATCGATCAAGACAACGTGCAATATCAAACTTGTCCCAAATCAACTTAAGGTCCCTAGAAGAGTAAACCTACCCAAAGTAGCACATCAAGTCAAGGGTTATATTAGGTTCTCTTCATGGAAGCTTATAGTCCTATGACCTACGATCTAACACCAACTGTAACAACCCACAAACTCAACCTAAAAAAAAGATGTTTTTTTAATTTTCAAAAGGAATAACTCATAAATAAGTCCCAATCTTATTTTTTAGTATTGTAAGGCATAACTGAAGAACACAAGCTTATACTGAGAGGGGGGTGAACAGTATAAGACCACTTTTTACTTTTTCTTTCCCAATCAATATTATGCAATGTAAAGATAGAAATATCAATAGCAGTAATCAAAGCAATGCACAAATCACCACACACAATAGAGACACCACAATTTACGTGGTTCACCCAATGTGGGCTACTCCACGAAGAAAATATTTCACTAAAATTTTCTCAATAAATCTCTTGGGAATCCTTTCCCTATTACAATGTTTATGGATCTCTATCCAAAGGAGACACCAATCCCCTCAATCAAGTTCGTGGATCTCTATCCATAGGAGAAATCCTTCTCCTCTGCTTTGGCTGGTGATCCTCTAGAAGACTACTACCTCCACTGCACTGGCTTGTGGATATCTCTCCACTAAAGACTCTTATCCCCACTCAGAAGACCTATCCTCACTGCCCTGGCTAATGGATCTCTATCCACTGGAGACTACTATCCTCTTTGCTCTGTCACCTCCAAAGCTCTGTCTCAAATCTGCACTAAACACAGTCCTTCGGTCTAGCACAAATCTGCTCAATCTCTATCTCTGGTCTAGCACAAATTTATCCTCAAATCTGCACCAAACTTTATCCTCAAATCTTCTCAACAAGTCCACACAGAACTTGCTCAAATCTGCTCAACAAGTCCACATAGAACTTGCTCAAATCTGCTCAACAAGTCCACACATAACTTGCTCAAATCTGCTCAACAAGTCCACACAGAACTTGTCCAATCTACTCAACAAGTCCACACAAACTGCTCCAACCAAGTCAACAGAACTTACTCAAATCTACTCAACAAGTCCACACAGAACTTGCTCAAATCTGCTCAACAAGTCCACACAGAACTTGTCCAATCTGCTCAACAAGTCCACACAAAACTTGTCCAATCTGCTCAATATTTGTATTGTAAGCTTCCACAAAAGCTCACACCAAATCTGTCCACAAGTCTTCTCAAATACTTACCTCAAATCAGCTCAACAAGTCCACACAGAACTTGTCCAATCTCATAGAAACATAAAGAGATTTATTAGAGACTCAATATGCTCTATACTAATCACAATGCTCAATTTCTTTCAATCACCCTCTTAGAAACATAAGGAGAATTTTTAGAGACTCAATATGCTTTAAATTCAACTCAATGCTCATCACTTTCTCAACTCAATTCGGAATATAGAATAGTTTATTTTATAGAACTTGAACAATCACTTCACACATCTACTTGACTAGGCTCAACCAACTTTACTCAACCAATCACTCAATGAAATAATCTTTACTCACAAACCCTAGTCCAAGCATATGATAACTCACTCAAAATATTTCCAACAATGCTCAACAACAAATCTCACATAACAATGATACTCATGTTCTTTTCAAACCCTAGTTCAAGTTCTTTGCTCAAAAACTCACTTCAACAACAATGCTTATAAAACAACTCTCACATAACAATGATACTCATGTTCTTTTCAAACCCTAGTTCAAGTTCTTCACACAACCAATGGTTTCAACAACAATGCTTATAAAACAACTCTCACATAACAATGATACTCATGTTCTTTTCAGATCCTAGTTCAAGTTCTTCACACAACCAATGGTTTCAACAATAATGCTTATCAAACAAGGTTTTAACAACACTTATTTATTCCAAAAAACCTTGAAGCATTCACTCAACACACTCAATAGGAAAACCTAATCAAGTCCTTTTCACTCCAAACTTATTTTCTAGAAAACCAATCAATCAATTCAACTATGGAAGAATATGCTCATACCTTTTTCTTGATTGGAGGATGATCTTCAAAACTGCCTTTAGAGAATACCTTCTTCTTTGCCAAGTTCCAAGGGTTAGATAACAAGGGTTATACTTCACAAAATACAAGAATAGCTCAATTTCATGATACACCTTATATCTCCTTCTCAATAGCAATATTTAACAATAATATCTTCACATAAATTTCCTTTTCAAAACACACCTTCAATTTCTTAATTTCACAAAAATGATATTCCAACTTAATTTCTATCTCCTAAGGTAAAATAATATTTACCTTAATAAAGCACCTATTTACCACTTAGGTAAATAAATTAATATCACCTTGTAACTCCCTAACCTTTTCACAATTAATCAAATTCCACAAACACCCTTAAAACCTTAGCACAATGATCAAATATCACAAATATTCCCTTATGCCTCCTAAACCTTAGTATTATGCAAAAATCAAAATTTAAATCATAAAAACCTTTGGTGAACCCCCTTCCACGTTTTTCGGAGTTTCGACCCTGCGCCTTCTCCCTCGATTGGCGCCTTAGTTGCGGCTTCCTAGCCATGTGAGCTAAGCGCTCCACATGCTTAGATTAAGCCCTAAGGTAGCTTAAGCCTCTTCACAAAGGCTTCAAAGCCTTTGGCCTTCTCCTACGTCTAGTGCTAAGCTAGACTACGAGAGTTTCTCCCTTTGCTTTGTTCCTCGCTCGAACACCATGTGCTACCTTGATCACGATGCGCTGCCCTGATTACAATGCATTGTCCTGCTTCGACAATTACACCACTCGCAAATTTTGGAGGCTCCGGATTTTTCATTGTATATTAATTCACATTGCACTCTTCCCTAAGGTTTGTCTTAGGGTTTAAATACCCTTCATTTGCTTTGCATACAACGTCGATGGATGATTCGACTTGATGACGTCGACTTGTATAAATTATAATTTATAATTAATTTAAATTCAAAAGAATTTAAATATTATAAATTTTATTTATAAACTTTAGACTTTAATAAAAAATTAAAACCTCTTTGAGTTAATATCAAATTGTCATTTTTACTTCACTAGGTTGATGAAAAATAATTTCGCCACCTTGGTTTTAATAAAAACCTTAATTCTGCCATCACAATATTAGAGAACTATCATTATGGTTTTAATAAAAAAAACCTTTTAATGTGCCACCATGGTTTTAACAAAAACCCTTATAAAAACATATTTGGACAATTTTTCTCCATCTCTTTGCATTGCTTCTTGGTGTTAATGATGATGTACTCCATGGTATTAATGACAGCTTCATGTGTTCACTTTGGTATCAATGACAAATTTTTACCTTGACATCAATGACAACTAAATGAGCTCAAAATGTCCAAAAATAACCACATTTTGAGTTCAATGTTATTGTAGATGACACTCAAGTGGACTGGAGTAGCCAAATTCCTGTATTTTTTAGGTTCATCTTTGTAAACCTCACCATTTAGAAGGATGTCATGAGTGGTTCTTCCACTTTTCCTATACCCTCATCAGTGTAGCAACACTTAACCATGGTGTAGATATTATCCTTTAAGGCCAATAACACTTAAAGAGGATGCTTATTCTATAACCCTACTATTGGTCACCACTCCAGCATTATGCACCAAGCCAAGGTTAGACCAACGATGCAACATAGAACAACCATTGTATCGGGATGGGGGGGACGGTCTCCGGAGAAGGACGGTTCCTTCGGGGATGGTTCCAGTTATCTATGCTGCAAAACAGGAAAAGGAAAAGAGGAAAAGAAATAATAAAATGTACATAGCCAAAACTCACAAGGATGGGTATAGTTGCATCAAGATCTATGTAGGCAACATGCCACGTATGAAACACATACCCCACACCTAACAAATCACTCAATAATGCCTATGTTCTAGCTCCTATCAGCGGTGGGCGGGGGGTGAATTCTAGAACCAACGAAAAGGTGCATGAGATCCATGATTCAGAATCAGAGTGTTCCTATCAAACTGGATTTAGTAGAAATAAACCCTTAACCCGTATTTATGAGTTTGCACTCTTGAGTCACTCAAGTAAACCCCACGAAATCCAGATAGCAGAATATCACGGGATAACATAAACAACCAGATAGAAATAGGTATTCATACAATCAATAAAGAATAGTGAGATAAAGTTAGAGACTAAACAATGTAAAATTTGTATCTACATAGAGGTAAGCCTTACATAAGAATTATAATGGTTAAAGAGTTACCCTTAGGAATGACCAACATTCCACTATTTATAGGCATGATTTCATCAATTTTAAAATTAAACATTAATTGCGGTAGGTGAAAAGATGATCCTTGTAGTAGATAAGCATTGTACTGGTACACTGTTCCTTTGGATGACACTAATCGTCTAGAAGAAAGTGAATGCATCTGGTTGAATCTAGGCCCTTGGATCCTCTAACGTTTCTACCCAGTTCATTAATTCTCAGTTGTCTCATCCTTTTCTCGATTGATGATCCTCTGGTTAGGCGACAAGTGACATGTATTAAAGCACTTTGGGAGCAACGCACCTGAAATCAGTCACTTTTGCATACATTGTCAGGTACTCAAACTTATGGAGCAGCAGACAAGTCTTCTACTTGAATTACGAGCGATGGCGGGAGCCTTGCATGTCGAGTGGGTGCCTTTGTCCCGTTCACAAAGAGGTTTGAGAAGAGGGCTGGCCTTTGTCCAAAATTTTGCCTTATTTATATTTGTATCTCCCGCCCAAGGTGGACAGGAGTTTTTATCTCCCTCAAGGGTGGGTATGCACAATTATTCTGCCCTCGCTAGTCACTCAGAAGGCCTGCCTAATAAGTTGGATGGGTCTTTTAGAAAGTACCACCCAAGGCCAAGGGCATATTGTTCGCCCACTCTATAACCCATCCTACTTTAATCCGCCATCTACTCATCGGTTTAGTCCACCTGCAGGTGCTGCTACCGCCACCTGATGTCTTCCACCCGTCCACCGATGTTCCTTCAAAATTTGGTAGGCTCTTAGAAGAGAACCATCATATTTACAAAAAGATGGGGGTGCAAAATTGCACCCACACTCTTGGTGACTCATAGGGACTTTTCCCTTACGGGAAAGGAGGATCTAAAAAGCTACGCACTGAAACACACAAAACAAAATGAGAAAAGGGGACAGTGAGGGCATAAACAAAAGCAACCAAGAAAAGCTTCAAGACAATGGAAGAAAAAATCCAAATGTGAACGGAAAATGAGGGGGACGAGGGCAGAAGAGAAGAAAAAGGGAGAGACGACAAGCGAAAACAACAAACAAAACCAGGAAAAGGGAATAAGAGGGGAAGAGGGGAGGGAGGGAAGCATAGGAAGCAGTAGAAGCAAGAAGACAACTGCTACTAACCTTGTCGGTTGGCAGCAACGAAGAACTGAGGAAAGAGAAGGAAGCAAAGGATACACATAAATAAAAGAAACAAAAGAGAAAGCGATCTACGTGACACCCCCACAGATCACATTCCTACTAACATACCCCATCAAGGATCATGGCGAATTCAAGAACGGACCAAATGCCAAATGCATTTGTTAGTTTTGGTGCAACACCTCTTTTTGACACAACCTTGTAAGAACCTTGTTTGCTCATTTCCACTCTTCCAAAGAATCTTTAGTCGCAGCTTCATTCTCGACTTCATGTTCTTTAATTCATGTGAAGATATCTTTTATAAGATTGTCCATAGAGATACTTGAATCTCAAGCCCTAGATCCATTGGGAACAGGGTCACAACAATAATTAAGAAGATAACATGAGTGAATTTCAAGGTGAAGGACTTTGACGGTCCTCCAATCGCTAGGGGCTAGATGATGTTACTCCGGCATGCGCCTAAAGCACTTTTATTTTTTAATTGGCTTATGTACACAAAATTGTGGTATGAGTGGCACGCCACAACCATTGATTCATTCTAGAGCTCATCCAGTGTATCTGCAATGATTGGACCAAATTATACTAAACTTGAGGTACTCTTTGTAGTCCGGATGATATTGCCAACTTTTCCAAGTCATGAAAGACACAACTTGGAAAATTATTGTGCATACCATTACTTATGTAATCAATGATTAGTGTGGCAATGAAATTTACCACATGGGAGTCTTCTTTTTGTACTGGTTTGTCTGGCAATAGGCTCCTATGTTGCCAATCCTTTGGATCCACCTACTGTGAAATCCTAGCTTCGTACGCTTCCACCATCCTCGCATATTTTCTTTTGCAGGCTTCGTTGATTGAACCTGCTACTGATAGGACCTATTTGGGAACCAGAGGCTAATTGACTATGCCATCATCAAGATGGCTTGGCCCTTGCTCATTACACTCTTGGACACAAAAGAGTGCAAAAATGCTCCTTCCTATGCATGGTATTCCTGCCCAGGTCCAGATCCTCTACTTATTGGAGGAAAGTGCAAGCAATAGAGTTGTTGCCTTCAGAATTGATGCTTGCACTTCCCCTACCTGGGCTCGAGACGACATCCACCCCTCGTGTTCCATTGAACTGCATTCTTGGCTACTGCATAGCTTGAGTTGGCATCCATGGTGGATACTATGCAATAATGTGGGGAGCAACGATGGATAGAAATAGGGATGGGAGGGCAGAGTCTCTTGAAGATATTATTTCTGCTTGAAGCAGGAGTCGCTCTGCCCATACGACTTCCTAAAATATTTGAGGGAATATCCTTTCCTTAGACTGTAGTAGTAGGAGACCTATATTCGAGCTAAAAGCTCGGACATAGTATAGGTGAGCCTAGGCGGGTGACGACTGGTACTCAAGAGGAATCCTATTCCAGCTTATTTTGAACCGAATATTGAAGTTGGGGAGGGATTTAAAAGGTGCCCTCTTGATGAATACAAGGTGCATCAAGAGTTGAAATGGATCCATGGAGCCGTCGAATGTGTCGATGAGAGCTCCCACCAAGTTCGCCCATGAGAAGATAGTTTTTTGCCTAAGGGTTTGGTACCACAATAGTGCCCTTCCCTCTAGTGACACGACCAGAAGCCTGATCATGACATCTTTGTGAGTAATGCCATGGAGTGGCGCCAGTGCAACAACATCTTCAAGATGCTCCCGAGCCATTCCCAAGGAGTCATTATATTTGGTCAGAGCATTTAGGGTACCCTTGGGAATCTCGTGCGAGCATTGGAGGTTCAGTGGACTGGGGTTATTCCACTATGGAAACATTAGTTGAGCCATCAAGGCACCAGTCTTTAGAGATTCCAATAGTGATGTCGGAGTCGAAGTCGCTAGATGAGCATGCTATCTCCACTAGTGAGGTCAAGCTTGCTCATCATACCTTGAGTCCTTCGAGATGTTTGGATTTTTAGTGCGAGCGGGTGACTGGTCTCATGATCTAGACGTGTCACATAGTTGGAGTCACCAAACTTTGATTTTTTGAAATACAAAAAGTCAGTGAGTTTCCCAGAAGAGTCATAAAAATTTGTTGGTCACCAATCCGACATTGCACGCCAGGGCAGGGGCGAACCAATGATGCAACATAGAATGGCCACCGCGTTGGGGTGGGACGGACGATCTCCGAAGAAGGTCGGTTCCTTTGGGGGTGGTTCCAACTATCTAAGCTGCAAAACAGGGAGAAAGAGGGAAAGAAATAATAAAATGGTGATAGCTAAAACTCACAAGGATAGGTATAACCGCATCAAGACCTATACAAGAAACATACCACGTATGAAACATAGACCCTACACCTAACAAATCACCCAACACTACCTATATTTTGGCTCCTATCAGCGGTGGACGGGGAGTGAATTCCAGAACCAACTAATAGGTGCATGAGATCTAGGATTCAAAATTAGAGCGCTCTTGTCCAACTGGCTTTAGCAAAAATAAACCCTCAACCCATATTTATGAATGCGCACTCTTGAGTCACTCAAGTAAACCCCACGAAATCCAGATAGCAGAATATCATGGGATAACTTAAACAACTAGACAGAAATAGACATTCATACAATCAATAAAGAACATGGAGATAAAGTCAGAGACCAAACAGTGCAAAATTTGTATTTACATAGAAGTAAGTCTTACATAAGAATTGTAATGGCTAAAAAGTCACCCTCAGGAATGACCAGCATTCCACTATTTATAGGTATAATTTCATTAATTCCAAAATTGAACATTAATGGCGATAGGTAGGAAGATGATCCTTGCAGCTGAAAAGCATCACACTGGTACACTGTTCCTCTGGATGGCATCGATAGAAGGAAGCGGATGCATCTAGTTGAATCTGGGCCCTTGGATCCTCTAACGTTTCTACCTAGTTCATTAATTCTCAGTTGCCTCATCATTCTCCTCGACTAACAATCCTCTGGTTAGGCAGTGAGTTTTAGGTATTAAAGCGCCTTGGGAGCAACGCACCTGAAATTAGTCACTTCCACATACATTGTCAGGTATCCGAACTACTGGAGCAGTGTATAAGTCTTCTACTTAAATTTTGGGTGATGGCGAAAGCCTTGCATGTCGAGCGGGTACCTTTGTCCCATTCACGGAGAGGTTTGAGAAGAGGGCAAACCTTTGCCCAAAATTCTACTTTATTTGCATTTGTATCTCCCGCCCAAGGTGGGTGGGAGTTTTTATCTCCCTCAAGGGTGGGTTTGCACAATTCTTCCACCCTCGCTAGTCATTCGAAAGGCCTGCCCAACAAGTTGGGTGGGTCTTTTATAAAGTCCCACCCAAGACCAAGGACATATTATCCACCTGCTCTATCACCTATCCTGCTTTAATACACCGTCTACCCATTGGTTTGGTCTACCTGCGATTGCTGCTATCGCCACCTAATGTCTTCCACCCGTCCATCGATGTTCCTTCAAAATTTGACAGGCTCCTAGAAGAGAACCATCATCTTTATGAAAAGAATGGGGGTATAAAATTGCACGCACACCTACATAAGTCTATCTATGTAGGATTATTTTTGCATAATGCCTTAGTGCTTAGTTACCACACCTCTAAAGGCTAAGGCCATTGCCACTCACCTGGTAATGAGCATGGTCACTCAAGCCTCACCATTGAAGGTACCACTACTATATTATATTGTGAATGATTCCTAGACCTCATCGCTAAGAATACATCCAAACCTCATCATTTAGGACTACACAAAATCCTCACCACTTTGGGAACACTCGAGTCTCACTGTTCAAGGTGTATCATTCACAATTATCTAGTTACTGCATCATCAAAATTCCTACCATATTCACAAGTACCTAGTTATTGCATCATCGCAACTCCTCCTAGGATTTGGTACATCTTGACTCAAGGGTTTCTAATATGGCTATAGATTCATTCCCAAAAAAACCCATTCAAACCTAAGAGTCTTAACAACAAAAAATTAACAACTCTTCCAAAAGGAAATAAAGGGCTATACCAAAGCATAATAACACATTGCTAAAAGACTAGATATTTAAATGTTTTACAAAACATAATACTAACATTTAGTTCCTTTATTTACAATGGAAAGAATAGAATATTATCTAAAGAATTAAAACCATAATTCATAAAAATATTCTAACATAATTCTTTCCATTTCCTCATAACCAATCATTCCAATAACTTTACATAACAATATATAATATTTCATTCTTGAGCATGTCTAGAATAACAAGAGTAATTTTTACAACATTTATTTCTTCCTTATAAACATGATACTCATAACAACCCTTATTCCAAAAATAGTACATTTCCATCTTTACATACATAAACAATCTCTAGTTTCATCTTTTCCAAAGATCTTGTTGGAATTTAATTAAACCACTCCTCCGTAGATTTGTAGATAGAATAAGTTAGAGCATTACGTTTAAATCTTTGTTAGACATATATGTTGTTATAGTTTTTGTTGCAAGCATATAGGCAATAGGTTAGACTATTTTAGGGTTTAGCGATAAGTGCAAATTGTTGTTATGAGAATCAATGAATTCTCGCTATTTCAAGCCATAATCTGTTTTTTGTAAATGTTATATATTGTAATATGGAACAAGCATATGAATAGATTGAATGAGTTTTTCATCTCATTTTGGTATCAGAGTGAGGGAAGTGAGATAAATAAGATCTGCCCATCACAATGTGTGAGTTCAGATCTGCAACCACAGGTCTTTTTTGCTGTGAGCATTTGTTGCTGTTCAGCCCACGTTGTACTCTCGGTCGTGGACGTCGTGTAGCGTGGACGGAGTGATTATTTCACAGAGACTCTCGGAGGAGACTTTGATGCACGGTGAAGGGGATATAAAAAAGGTAACGTATTTGTTTTTCAAGGCAAACGTCTCGATCTGAGACGAACATCGTGAAGACAAACAATTTTTTTAAAATCGCGTTTTTACATTGCGAGCGTTTTTTACACGACCACGAAGGAGACTAACGTGATTGCAAAGAAGGGCTGCGAGGGCATTAAAACGACAACGGATCTCAAGAAACATGCATTTATTTGTTAGTTGTTCAAAACAATGAGAAGGTAGACTGCGCAAGGCCATGCTGAGATCGTTGGAGGTAGACGTCGTGATTGACATCGTAAGGAGGAGTTATCCGCTAGAGGTGTCTATTGTGAAAACTGACATTTACTGTGTGAAGATAGCATATGCTTTGCCATGTGAGACGTTGTCCTACGTAAAAATGTCCAAGGCCCTATGAAGATTGTGAAGATCTCTGTGTTGTAGTGCGAATGCTGTAACTTCGAAAAGAATGTTTTGCCCATGGGGTGACTGTGTTGTTCCGGAAGCTACGAGGAGATGTGACGTTGGAGATGTAGGAGACATGATTTGTCACTACTAGGAGAAGACAAAGATTTGCATGCAAAGGCTAGCATGAGGATGTGATCTCCAAGTGATAAATGAGCTATCCACGAAGGCACTATTTTATTTTGAAATGAGTGCATGGTAGACAAGAGTTAGCTTCACGAGACGTGAATGATTAGATATGAATGTTTTTTTTGAAACAACTCACGATTGTTGTGTTTCGTCTTCAGAAAGTGATGGATATGCCACTTCTTCAGCGAGCGCGATGTAAGGAAGATCATATGTTCCTTGCCATGTTTGGAATGCGTAGGGTGTTTTTTACATTGATGATGATGTAATGGTGATGTTGTGAGAGGAACGCTGCATGGATATGATTTGTTGAAGAGATACTATGACAAGTGCGGTGTTCGTTGGAGGGGGATGAAGTCGTGTTGTGTGTTGTGTGCACTAACACTCAACAGGGGAGACATCATGTGAAGACGTGCTATGCATTTGATCCATGCTGCGAAATCACACATATTGGGAGAGTTGCACCATCACGGTCGTTGTTTAACAAGTCTGCGCTAGAGGAAGACAGAGGTTTGACGTTATGTCATTTAGCGGTAATCTGCAAAATCAAATTGTGCAGAGGTAAAATTAAAATTGTTGCAAGTGTGCAACGAATGGTGTCATAGAATAGGTAAAATTGTTACATAAGTCAAAGGTGTAATACATGTTTAATGTTTGTTTTACCTGTTGCAAAAGTTTTTTAGCTTCCATTTGGAGGTGATCGTGTTGTGTGAAGAAGAAGGTCGACCATTTAGCAAAGTTGTTGAGATTTCACAGCACTGAAAATGGTGCAACAGTGGTACTGTAATATCCTGCACACATTTTCTCCAAGAAGTGACTATTTTTTTTTTGCTGCAAGAAGAGAGAACATAGAGGTAATTTTTATTTATCAAATAATACTTAATAATACAACAAGAGGTATTTTGTTGGTTATAAACAGTGTAGTATTATTTTTTTCTTGGCATCAATGGCTACTAACAATAATCTGCCCATTCCTGAGTTCAATGGGCTAGATTATGAGTATTGTTCCATCAAGATGAGGACCTTACTCATTGGCAAAGGACTATGGGACATAGTCGAAGAAGGCTATGCAGAACCTGCAGATTGGATTGTCTTGAGTGCAGTAGATAAAACCAATAAGAAAGATGCCCAAAAGAAGAATTCATCTGCCCTCTATCATCTTCAAGTTGCTTTGGAGAAGAGCATCTTTCCAAGGATTGCTTCTTGTTTATCAGCCCAAGACACATGGAAAGCCTTGAAAGATAGCTATCAAGGTAGTGATCAGGTGAAGCAAGTGAGGCTTCAAACCTTGAAGAGGGATTTTGAAAATCTAAAAATGCAAAATGATAAAAATGTAGGTGATTATTGTATTAGAGTGAAATCCATTGTAAACAAAATGCAAACCCTTGGAGAAGACATCAAAACTGAAGAAGTGGTGAAGAAAGTGTTGAGAACACTTCTTCATAAATGGAACCATATTGCTATCATTATTGAAGAGTCTAAATATTTGTCTACTCTATCTTTTGATGCTCTAATTGGTTCTTTGATGTCTCATGAAGAAATATTACAGGGTTCTACATCAACAAGCTATGGAGGTGATGACAAAGATTTCTCATCCAAGGAGGGTGAAGGAAGAGGACAAGGAAGAGGTCAAGGAAGAGGCCAAGGAAGAGGCCAAGGAAGAGGACAAAGGAGAGGCAAAGGAAGAAGTATCTCAAGAGGTGGCAATCAAGGAAGAGGAGGTGACAAATCAAAGAAAGATTGTTACAATTGTGGTAAGCTTTGTTACTTTAAACAATATTGTTGGGACACGACTTCTCAAGAAGGGAGAGGTAACTATGGAAACTATGGAGAGGAAGAAGGTTCTTCAAATTTGTTTCTAACCTATGGCAAATCAGATCAAAATCTTAATGCAACTTGGATTTTGGATATTGGTTGTTCCAATCACATGAGTGGCAAAGAGGAGCTCTTTGCTACAATGGATTCCACCTATAAATCAAAGATCAAATTGGGAGATGAAAAAACACTACAAGTTGAAGGTATTGGAGCCATGGAGGTTCCAACAACAGAAGGCACCAAGAAGGTAAACAACATCTATTATACCCCCAAACTCCAACATAATTTGCTTAGTGTTGGACAAATGATGAAGAAGAACTATAGGCTTGTTTTTGATGATGGAAAATGTGTAATTTTGATAAAAATAATTGTAATAGAGTTGTTACACAAGTACCTATGACAAAGAATAGATTATTTCCTCTTAAGTTTGGGGAACAAGGAGGTGCTCAACTTGCTAGTGTAGCTATTGTTAATCCAAGTGTGCTTTGGCACTTGAAATTTGGTCATATTAATTTTGCAAGCTTGAAGTTGTTGACTTCTCAAGCTATGGTGAGTGGACTTCCATGAGTTGAAGAACACAAGGAGGTGTGTGAAGGATGTGCTTTGGGAAAGCACTCAAGATCAAAGTTTCCAAAGGGACAAGCATGGAGAGCAAGCCATCCACTACAATTAGTGCATTCGGATATTTGTGATTCAATGCAAACCAAAAGCATTGGTAACAACTCTTACTTTCTCACTTTCATTGATGATTTCTCTAGGATGTGTTGGATTTTTTTTTGAAAACTAAAGATGAAGCTTTTGATTGTTTCATAGATTTCAAAAATAATGTAGAGAATCAAAGTGAGTTTGTTGTAAAAGTTTCAGGACTGATAGAGGAGGAGAGTATTCATCTAATGCATTTCTAAAATTTTGTAAATATTGTGGGATCAAAAGGCAATTCACAACTGCCTATACCCCACAACAAAATGGTATGGCTGAAAGAAAGAATTGTACTATAGTAGAAATGGCTAGATCAATACTTCAAACTAAGAATCCAAGTAACATGTATTGGGCTGATCTCTGTTAGAACTAGTGTTTACATTTTGAATAGGAGCTCTACTTCTAGTTTAGATGGGATCACTCCTTATGAAGGATGGTATGGCAAAAAGCCAAATGTACAACACTTAAAGGTTTTTGGTTGTCTTGCATATGCCCACATTCCTGATGAGCAAAGAAAGAAACTTGACCCCAAAAGTCAAGCATGTATTTTTGTTGGATATTTTGAATCTTCCAAAGCATATAGGCTCTACAATCCCAAAACACATTAAATTATACTCTCTAGGGATGTAATTTTTGATGAAGGTGGAGAATGGGATCATAAAACATGTTTTGTTGATGATGGATCTCATGATGCAGGTTCCTCTCAAGTGCAACAAGTGCAACCCAAAAACAACAAAGGAAGTCCTCCTCCAAGCCCAAGTATGAGTACTACTTCAAGTACAACCGATGCTACTCCAAGTCCTTCTCCACAAAGATCAGTAAGTTCTTCACCAATGGATATTGATTCTCCATCTAGAGGTAAGAGAACACTTCAGCACCATCCATATTTTCAAATGTTGGATAATAATTTCTAGAAAAGATACACTAGAAGTCAAGCTAGTGAAATGAATGCAGTTTTAAAAAGACTTGAAAATCTGCATATGTATGGTGATGATGACTCTCAAGAGCCTAAGGGTGATGTTGTAAACTATGCTTTAATGACTAGTGTAGAGCTAGAGTCATCTAGTTATAAAAAAGCATGCACTCATGATGTATGGCAACACGCCATGAAAGAGGAAATGACCTCTATAAAAAAGAATGATACTTGGAAGCTAGTGGAGATTCCTAAAGGCAAGAAATGTGTTGGATGTAAATGGGTCTACAAGACCAAGTTCAATGTTGATGGGAGCATTGAAAGACACAAGGCAAGGCTAGTAGCATAAGGGTTCACTCAGAAGTATGGGATTGACTATGAGGAGACCTTTGCTCCTGTTGCTAGACAGGAGACCATCAAATTAGTCCTTTCTTTGGCTGTCTACAAAGGGTGGAAAATTCAGCACATGGATGTTGAAAGTGCCTTTCTCAATGGGTACTTGAATGAAGAGGTTTTTGTGCAACAACCTCAAGGATTTTAAGAACAAGGTAAGGAGCACCTTGTCTACAAATTGAAGAAAGCATTGCATGGCCTCAAGCAAGCACCAAGGGAATGGTACTCACGCATTTATGGCTACTTTCAAAAGTATGGTTTCAATAGGTGCAAAAGTGAACCTACTCTCTACTACATGAAACAAGGTAAAGATATTCTCATTGTATGTTTATATGTGGATGATCTAATATTCATGGGTAGTAGTGCTAATATGAATAAGGAGTTCAAAAACTCCATGATGAAAGAATTTGAAATGAAATATCTAGGTTTGATGCATTATTTCCTAGGCATGGAAGTACATCAAACAAGTAAAGGGATCAGGACAAAGTGCTACAATGTCGTAGCTCAACCACCTGTTTCTCCACCATATCAACATATCAAGAGTTGTCCTGATCCCTAAATCTACTTTCAATGTTTGTTGGAGAAGACCAACCAGTGGATATTTTAAGAAGCATTACAAATATCTTCGTATTACCAACTTTTTCGATCTTAATATTTAATGATCTTCCCTTTCAAGTTTAATTTATTAAAGCTTACCTTAGTTACTAATTCCCTTAGATCTAGCTTTAATAATTAAACATGTCTCATTATTTAAATTTTTCTTCTAAAGCCAATGTCATTTACTAACATTAGAATTAAATCAATTATTCATCTCTAGAATCAATTTAATTAATATCAAATGTTAATATTAACCATTAACACCGATATTATTTTTAAATATTAATTATTAAACAAACAATTTCCATATCTCAAAATACATGCATGAAGATATCACAATATTAATTTGCTAGTCTAAGATGCAACCATTAATATGTAAAACCAATACTTTTTCTTTAAGCAGGAGGCTTTACGATAACTGCAACGTTATCATCCACCTACTAAGGATGGCTATTTTGCTAATAGCAACCTCCTTGTCCAATGGTGCATTCAATCAAACATACACATATGCAATGCACCTATATGAAGGGTTTTCTTTTACCCTTGAGTTGTCGATGAGAATCTCATCCATCATTTCCCTTTTTCTCTCAACTTTGGTGGTTGTCCCATACCAATCCACTCATGAGAGTACTTGGTCCTACAACCACAAAAATCACCAACAATACCATATTCTCACAATAACATAATTCAACTTTAAAAACATAACTATCAAATCATCTTGATAGAACACAATAAGATTATGCATTAATATTCACACATTAGTATATATAACAAACAACAAGGGTAGTCCTATTATGAGGATCATTACAACAAGTCTACAAAGACATGGGAGACGAGATCATAGAGAGGAGCAAGTCCCAGTAAGAAGTACGTGGATTGCTCAAAGGGGGAATGTGAGCAATATAACCCAAGAAATAGATGAACCAGTAGTAGAACAAGTATGGACTTCAGACGAAGGAGATATTGAAAGGTGGGAAACACTATTGTTAAGTATAGAAGAAGGAGTACAAGAAGAACAACCAATAGTTGAAGGAGACGTTAGCGTAAGGGAAGACACCAACGTAGAAAGAGTGCAAGGATATGAGTGGATGGTGACACCTGAGTAGGCGACAAGAAGTTTGCCAAGGGATGTAGAGGATGAGAGTCAGGCACTAGAGCAACCACATGCAAGAACTCAAGAAGATAGACCAACACCATAGTTTATATACTAGTGAAGGAGGTCATAGAGTGAGGATGCACAAGAAATAGGAAGATGACTATTTGGTGAAAACAAAGTACCAAGGACAGAGACATCCAAAGAAGAACAACAAAATGAACCACCCATTATAGGAAGGGATCAAACAAAAATCCCAAGGGGATCCTCATCAAGTGATGAGGAAGAAAGAACTCCACCAATGGCTAACATTGCTACTAGAGCAAGTAGACAAAAATGTCCACCCTTCACGAGGGAAGGAAAGGAGGATCCAATTAGGCATATTGGCACATGTACCACCATTTGGAAAGCAAATGGGGTAAGACAACCAGATGAATGGTTGCAACTATTTCCTACCATATTACAGGGACTCATAATAGATTGGTATCTAAAGTGAGAGAATACACCAACCTTTCGAGTATGGAATACAATGAAGGAGGAATTCATTAATGAATTTCATCCTTTGAGGGATGACACAAAATTATTACTAAAATATATGCTACAAAACAAGGAAAATATGAGGATGTCAAAGCATATAATCGAAGACTAAAGTAATTGACTAACAAAATGCAAATGCCACCAATAGATGGACTCATTAGAAGATGGTTCATTGATGGATTATTACCAAAATACAGGAAGAAGATGAAGGTAGTTCCATCATCAACATATGATGAGGCTTTAGAAAAAGCAAAGAACTTTGAAAGTGAGTCAAAGCAAACGACAACAAGAATTGTGGGACATTCTAAGAATGAGGACTCAGATAGTGATGCAGATGATAAAGTGCATCATGCTATCCAATCCTTTCATAAGGAATTTGATAAAATGTATGGAGGAAACTAAGAAGGATCGAAAGGATATATGGTGTACTGATTGCAAAACCAAAGGGCATACGAATGTGAATTGTCCTAGGAATGCATATTGCAATATATGTGATGTGTTGGGACATGAAGTGGTTGACTGCCCATTCAACCTAAAAGGGGTAAGACACCAAACTCTAACAATCCAAGGGAGTGAGGAAAAATCAAATGCCCAAGGGAATGGACAAGGTACAACTAGTGGTGGATATAGGAACAATCATAGAGGAGGTAGGCCATATCAAGGCAATCGACAAGGAGGTCAGAGTTGATTGTAGTATGATTCGGAAGGTAGACCAATCATACAATGTCGCAATTGCCAAGAGTGGGGGCATTTTGCAAAAAAATATCCTACTCCTCAAACAAATGAGATAATGCAGAATAATGTAATACATATGTGTCGATGGTGTGGTCCAGGTAACCACAAGGAGGTTAACTATCCCAAGAAGGTGAGTACAAGTAACTCATAGAATATCAATTTTCTTGACATTGACATACCTCCAACAAGAAAGGAAGAGAAAGAGAAAGATATATTGGTCATGACATGAAGTCAGGCCAAGAAGGATAATTACCCTAAACCTACCAAAGAGAAGGAGAGATGGTAGGTGGCTCAGAAGGTAATTGAAGAAGAAGCACAAAAATCTAAGCAAATAAGGTTAGTAGAACAAAAAGAATTGAAGAAGCCAAGTGGCTTAGAGGAAAAAGCATCAATGCAAAGACTAGAAGCACAAGTCTTAAATACAACCATGGAGGTTAAAGTGGCAAGTTTGCTAGGAGCCATACTAGCATTACACAAGGTAATGGGAGAAGAATTACAACCCCAAAAGGTAATGGAAGTACAGAGTCAATCATTAAAGGAAGTTGAGAAGAAGGATTACTTTATGGATCCAATAATATTAATGATCGATGTTGGGAAGAAACCAACATTGGTTCATATGGAGATACTAGAGCATAAATTAACACAAGTAATTGTGGATGGAGGATCTAGTGTTAATGTATTGCTAGAAAGAACTTGGAAGGAAATTGAGGCTCCATATTTGTGGGCACCTAGTTTTAAGTTGTATGGTGCTGATCAATATGGTATTGAGACCAAAGGAGTATTGATGGCTCAGAAGGTAATAATAGTTGACCAAGAATTCATCTTGGATTTTATTGTGATTACAATGCAAAAACCAACATATGATGCATTGCTAGGAAGGGGATGGCTAAGATTGGCCAAAGTAAATCACAACTAGGAAAAGGATTGAATAACATTCAAGAAAGGACAACACAAATACATGATCAATTTGAAAAATCAAACAATCAGTGAAGATGTGGCTACAACAGATAAATCAGGGAGTTCTTCAAAGGAGGAAGAACAATATGAGCCAAATGAGGAAGGAATGTTGTACCTAGAGGAATGTAGTGAAGATGAAACTCGATATGATAGTGGACTTCTCCATTGGAAAATGGAGGAGTACAAAATGTTTTAGCCCACATGCCTCTGTATTAACACAGAGGAGACTACAAAAATTCAAGATGGAAAAGAAGTCAGCAAGAAAACAAGGGAAGACGAAAAAGAGAAATGGACATTTCCAAAAAGCTTCGTAGAGTATACAGTTGGTGATGCAGAGATAGATGCAAAACCAACACATCCAAAGAATGTGGAGAAGGCTAAGGTAGAACCAAAAAATATTAAATATGAAGGACCTAAGATGGTGGAAGTGAATTTGGGAACAAATGATGAACCAAGAATGATCCATTGTGGAGATGACTGGGATCCTATGTTGAAAGCAACAACTTTCAAGATATTCTTGGAATATAAAGATGTCTTTGCTTGGACCTATAAGGATTTGAAAGGGATACCTCTGAAATTATGTGTTCATAAGATTCCATTAATTTTGGGAGCTCAACTAGTCAGAAGGAGACCTTACAGAATGAACCCAAAGTATGCAACTTTGGTGAATGTAGAAATAGAAAAGATGTTGGATGTTGACATTATTTTTAAAGTTACCACAAGTGAATGGGTCTCACCTATTGTGGTCACACTGAAAAAAGTAGATAAAATTCGTATATGCATAGACTTTCATAGTCTAAACGTAGTGACAATTAAGGATCCCTTTCCTATTCCATTCACTAATTCCATCTTAGAGGAAGTAGCTGGACATGAAATTTACTCATTTTTGGATGGGTTTTTTGGCTATAATCAAATAAGTATAGCAAAGGAGGATAAGTTGAAGACCATATTTATGGTGGAAAATGGCATTTATGCCTATAATAGAATGCCATTTGGGCTATGCAATGCCCCAACCACATTCCAAAGAATTATTTTGTATATATTTGATCAATTAGCAATAAGAAATTTCAAGGTATTCCTAGATGATTGGTCGATATATGGAAAAATTGTGGAACATGTACCAACTTTAAGTGAATGTATGAGTCGATGTAGAAATGCGCAGATTTCCTTGAATCTAGGGAAATATTTTTTAATGGTGTCATATGGCAAGTTGTTGGGACACATAGTGTGTAGAGAAGGATTGAAGCTAGATCCTGATAAGATTCATGTCATCCTAAATATGGAAGAACCACATGATGTGAGCTCATTAAAAACCTTCATGGGATCAATAGGGTATTATCGAAGGTTTATCAGGAACTACGCCCATGTGTCCTACCCATTAGATTCTCTAACAAAAAAAATGTTCCCTTTTGTTGGACAAAGGAACATCAAGGAGCTTTTGAAGAGTTGAAAGCAAAGCTCGTATGTAGTCCCATTTTGGTGTTTCTAGATTGGGATAAGGAGTTCCATGTTCACATAGATATGTCCAATTTTGCAATAGGATGTGCATTAGCCCAGGAAGGACAATTTAGGCTAGATCAACCTATCTATTTTGCAAGCCATCTATTATCAAGGGAAGAAAGGAACTATAGTACAATAGAACGTGAGGCTTTGGGAATGGTATATGTAATGTAAAAGTTTAGGCATTACCTATTGGCAAACCCATTTGCCTTTTATGTCGATCATCAAGATTTGTTGTACCTAATTAATAAACTAGTGATACAAGGATGAGTTAGCAGGTGGCTCATCACATTACAAGAATTCATGTTTTGGGTGGTGGTTAGACTCGATAAGAAACATATAATAGCATATCTATTGTCAAGGATTCACTTAAGAGAACCTGTAGGAACAGGAGTATCGGATGAGTTTCCTGATGCTCAGCTATTTGCAATCAATGTTGTACCATCTTGGTACAAGTTAATTGGTGAATATCTATCCATAAGAGAGTTACCCCAAGAATTGACAATAACAGAAAAGAGAAAGGTTATAATGAAGTCAACACCTTTCTAGTTGATAGTTGGACTATTGTATAAAATGGGTTTGGATGGTATTTTGAGAAGATGCGTAATGGAAGAAGAGGTAGCATTAAAAGAAGCTCATGAAGGCCTAGCAGGAGGACATATGGGGCTAGATGCTACTACAAGGAAAGTACTTTTGGTAGGATTGTGGTGGCCTACGCTATACCATGATGCAAAAGAATATGTGCAAGCATGTGATACCTATCAAAGAGTAGGGAAACCATTACATCGAGATTTCATGCCCCTACATCCATCTCAACCTCAAGAATTATTTGAAAGATGGGGTTTGGATTTTGTAGGACCACTTAAAACAACCCATAGGAGAAAATGTCAATATATTATGGTAGCAATGGAATACCTAACCAAATGGGTAGAAGCAAGGGTACTACTAGATAATACGACAAAAAACATAACTCATTTCTTGTATGAGCAAGTGATTACAAGATTCAGAATTTTACTTCAAATAACAAGTGATAGGGGTGGTCACTTTGTGAATGAGGTTATCAAGAAGTTGACAACTGACTTTCAAATTTTGCACTCATTGTCAAGCCCATACTACCCTAGAGCAAATGGGCAGGTGAAGGCGACTAACAAAATCCTAGTCTCTACATTGTACAAAACCTGTGGAATAGAAGGGGCAGATTGGGAGGAGAGGTTACCATCAATTCTATGGGCATATAGAACAACCTTTAAACCCACAATAGACCATATGCCATTTTAGCTAATGTATGGTCAGGAGGCAGTGGTGCCAATAGAATTTTTGGTACCTAGTTTGTGAGTAGTCATAGAACATCGCTTATGTGAGCAAGAAATTCTAGAGGAAAGATTGGCAATACTAATTAAGTTGGATAAAAAATGGGTCATGGCATAATGGGCAATCGAGGTAGCCCAATAGTGAAGAAAGTTGTGGTATGACAAGCATCTTCAAAAATTGAAATTGAAACAAGGTGACTTAGTCTTGAAGTATAATGGTAAGTGGAAAATCAAAAACATTATGGCTTGGTCCCTTTAAATTAGTGGAGATAATGGACAATGGTGCAGTAAAATTACAAAATTTGGATTGGACAATGGTGCCCAAGACTGTAAATAGATCAAAACTAAAACCATATAAAGTACAATGCTTGTTCATCATTTCAGAAGAGATGGAACAAAGATGACATCAAGAAGAAGAGTCTCGTGAACAACAACACACAACCTAGAATAAAATAGAAACCTAAGCAAGGGGATGATGATATTGGGATAAGATACTTATTTGTAGAAGGGGAGGGAACACAACCAATTATAGAGCAACGAGAATTGGAACCTCACCCTGGTGAAAGAAGAAGGATGCAAGTACACATAAGGTTCATGAATGAAACAAAAAGAATTGAAGAAGAAGAAGAGTGGATTCCTCCGAATGAAGTAAGGAATCAAGATACAAACCATTAGCAACAAACTTGGTGGTACAAGAAGAAACCTCACAACCACCGACAAGAGTAGTATATCCTCAATTGGAGCAGCAAGAATTACCTCAACAATTAGATGGGCGAAGGAGGATACGCTTAATGGTACAATATTCAGATAGGACAGATACTTTTGACATGGAAATACCAAATCCATAGATGAGGGAGGTGTTACAAATGAGGAGTTAGTGGGACTTACCCTGTTAGCCCAAATAGGTATGATACACCAATGGATGCGCAACCAAGCACAACAATTGTAGGAGGAATATGAGATATTGCAAGCATAATATGAGACTTCGAGGATAGATCATTCAAGAATTGGATGATACAATACAAAGACTTGATGAGCAACAGGCCGTAAGGCAAAGGGAGCTTGAACTGCAGGATACAGAATGAAGATGTACAAGTAGGAACAAGAGAGAGCACAAAGACACCAGGAAGGCTCAGAACAAAGTACTAGTGAAGATGAAAGATCACAAGTGGAACCAAGGGGTCCAACACAAGATCCGCCAATTACAGATGAAGTAGTAGAGATAGTTTGGCGAGAGATCGAAGAGGATATCACATCACCTAAACTACGAAGAAATTGGGAAGTAGATTCTAGTGATTCTAGTGATGAGGGAGTTCCCTTAGTGGTAAAAATAGTAGTAATACTAGCAGTAGTGAAGAATTTTTGCATAGAACACAAGAACCACAAGTTTATCCCAAAGTAGAAACTTATGTTGCAACATGTCGACAACTGAGAAGACAATGAAGGGAGGTAAGGAGACTCCAAAGGATAATGGAGATGTCACCTGGATGGTCCTTGCGATGAGATGATAGTCATAATGACTCAAGCACTAACTCTGATTTTTTGGATCAGTATAGGGAAGCCTTGACAACTTTTTCACCACAACGGTATTTTGAGGAGAGAAGGTGGATAAGGCAATTAAGGCATGCGGATCATAGACTGAGAATCCTAAGACAATTATCACCAGGAGCTCAGCGTAATGAAGGGCAATTTGTCAATATAGAATTTGTTGAAATAACTCCTAGCACTTGGGAAAGGGGGGAGTCAAGTAGACAACAAGAACACCAACAAGGAATCCCAAGTACCACAAGAAGGCAACTAGGTCATAGAGGAGGCCTAAGATAATTGAATCAAGGTAGGAATCAATCAAATCCTTTATCTAGTGGGTTGAGAGGAAGGAATCGACCTCCTACTTCGAGGTGGCCTAGTCGACATAATGAGTTATGGTAAGCATCTCCCAATTTGACAAGGAATGCATAGAGAGGATGTATCCCTCATGGTGGACCTTTCCAAAATCTTACAAGATTGTGTTCTAATAGAGAAAATCCTACTATATATTAATAATGCACTTAAAGTAACTAAGGCTTTAGATATCCTATTAAATTCCTTATCTCTCCTTTAAGCAAATTAAACCTTAGGATAATCAATAATTAATCATAAACTAACCTTATCACTCCTCAACCTTAGCAAATATTCAAATATTCAAAATTTGAATTCGAATTTGTACCTCCTTAATGTGCACTATTTGGAATGGTCTCTAACACTACGATTTGGTGAGTGACTCGTTGGTGGATTCGAATGGTTTCACTTGTGCTTCGAATCATGTGAGAGTGCATGAGTGTTTTTGGATTTCTCTCTTGGACCCTAAGTAATCTTCTATGTAACATACGTGATGAGGTCCAATCGTACGTAGAGGTTAGACTAAGTCACATTGGGGTGGCATGGTGCGATGGGATCAAGCCAATATCATAGGTCGAAACCCGTGTGGGTTGACATGGCATGGCATTGTCGAGACCTCGTGCGAGTTGATGCAATACGATGTGGTTAGGCACTGTGTAGGCCAACACGACATGGGCCCTTGGGTGGGCCGTTATGGTGTGGTCTAGTCTTACACATTGGTTAAACTATGCTATGTTGGCCCGTGCATTGTGTCCTACAAGCCAACACAAAACAGTCTAGTCCTTGAACTTGATATGGACATCATTAGACCTAGGCTTATGTTTATCAGGCTTATCAACCTCTATCCATTCTCTTTATTTATAGCAACGTGGCAAAATGCATGGTGGTTTCAAGTTGATGCTAGGTAAAGCTTTAATGCTTTGATGAGAAAATATCTAAGCTTCAATTCTTTGGTAGGTGAAAGATGTTATTCTGTACTCCAGATGTTACTGAAATCAGATGCTATTCACCTGGCGTTTATCCTCATCTTGACTTTGCTCATTGTTTATTCTGTTTAATTTCCCCTTCGATATACATTTGAATTCTGAAGTGGCACTTCACCTTTTTTCCTTTGCTATGAATGGTCCGACCATTGCTTAGTATCACTTCAACTTATCTATGGGATGGTAAACTTTGGTGGCACTCAATATTTTAGGTGACTCTTGTCTACGCTGGTCACTTCGATGATATTTATCTTCCACAGTGGCATTGTCATTGGTGTACACAATGGCATTGGTTGCCTAGGTGATGTTTGCTTCCATGGTGACACTAGTTTCTTCAAGGGTGCTTTGTACTGCAAGTGCTATTGCACTCTTTCTAAACCTTTCAGATATATTGCTAATAGAACTTTGTTGTTAGTCAATGGTGTTGCGTTTTGCTATTTTAGAGTGATGCAAAAATATGAGTTTTCATCACATTATTTTCTTTCTATTTGCACTTGTTATCAATGCTATCTTCTTCTCTTCCTTTACTATGCAAGTGCAAATGTCTATCTTTTACTTTAGTGCAGAAAATCTCAAGATTCTAAAAAAAACTTATTTACTTGCAAAAACAATACTTAATATTGCTTTCTTCTACTGCACTTTTAAACGTACCTTTAATGCTTATATTTCACCTTGTTGCCTTCAATACCATAACTTTCTTTTATGTTCCTTTATTTTGGTTCTCTTTGGATAAATATATAAAGATATCTTATTTCTCTATTTCACAAACTTGCTGGCCTTTGATGTATGCAAGCTTTGGCAAGATACTTGCCTTCCAAATGTTGTCTGGTCTATCTTCAAACCTTGTTGTCTTCAAGACTCCTTGTTGTCTTGAAGTTTTCAAGTTCTACCTCAATCTTCACTGGAACCTCCTTCAATGAGTCTCCTCTATCTCTTATGGGCTTGTCATCGAATGGCGATGATTATCCCAAACTTGATGTAGGCACTCTTTCTGGAAATTCTTCTTTCTCCTACTTCTTTAGAATAAAATTCTTTAGTCTTCAAGAGGACCTCTCTGCTCGGGTCTCTTCTTCTAACTTCAATGGCTTATATGCGATCTCTTTCTTGGGTCTCCTATCTCTACCAATTATGGGACCTTTCTTCGAGTCTCCTATCTCTGTTAGTTATCGGACCTCTTTCTTCGAGTCTCCTATCTCAGTCTCCTATGGGACTTCTTCTCATGGGTCTCCTACTGTCTTCAATGAGACCTCTTCTTATGGGTGTCCTTCTATCTCCAATGGGACCTATTCTCATGGGTCTCCTTTTTTTTGCAACTCAAATCAATCCTTGCTTGAATAAATCACCCAACCTTCAAGCAATTAAAGATGAAAGTCTTATCTATCTATTGTAGGAAGCTTCTCAACTTTTGAAGATCAATTTTTCACTATAGCAATATCTTAGATAGCTTTTTATAGCATTACCTAAGAATCCAATATTGATGTCAAGGGATTTCTATCCCTAAAACTTTCTACTAATATCAAGGTTGGCTATGCCCTGAATAATCAACTATCTTCAAGTTGATTTGCCCAAATAGGGATCCTAGTCTTCACAGGTTATCCTTCAACCTTATGGAAAGATCCTTGTTGAGTCCTAGTCTTCACAAGTTATCCTTCAACCTTGTGGAAAGACTCTAGCCTTCTACAACTTTCAAATCCTATGCAAACAATCTTGTTGTGGCTCTGATACCACTGATGGCTTTTGAAGCCTTACACCAAATACAAAATTCATAGGAATATAATCATAGGATCGAATATAATAAAG
The DNA here is from genome assembly GCA_028583015.1 of Wollemia nobilis. Classification (NCBI taxonomy): domain Eukaryota; kingdom Viridiplantae; phylum Streptophyta; class Pinopsida; order Araucariales; family Araucariaceae; genus Wollemia; species Wollemia nobilis. The sequence goes on from JAQPPZ010017169.1 coordinate 2,160,690, forward strand.
TTGCAATATAATGAAACTAATATAATAACTTAGAATATAATATAAAATAACTCAAAATACTAAAAATACTATAGAATAAAGGTCTACTAATGCATGCAATAAGCTATGCAATTTTGATACAAAATACAATACTTTGTCACACATATAATTGAATGTGACTCCTCATATGTTGCACTCTTGACCTTCACTCTTCTTTGAAACTCTTCACTTTCCTATTCTAAGGACACGTGCACTCTTACATAATGAACACTTGTGCACATTTACACTCACAACACTTGCACACATAATTACATGACACTTGTGCATTTCCTGCACATTATTACATTACATGAAATATTAACTCACACTCTAATCTAAGACACACACCTAATCTAATATTGTACCAAGGTGGTACATTGGCATGTACCAAATAATGTAATATTCTCCAACATACCAAACAAGAAAAACGGCATACATCGAGCATTGAAGGAGCCAAAAACATTTTACAAGTATTTATCAGCAAATTACGCAAAAAGGGTACTTTGCACCAAACCCTCTCATATTTTCAAAAAAAGAGAAAAAGCTAGGGCACGAACAAATTGTGCCAAGAAAGTAGGCTAGTAAATTGGGGAAAACGTGCCCTATGAGGAAGAGAAAGAAAAATAAAATCCTACAAAATATGCATGCATGTGGGGAAGACTACCGTAGAAGTAGATAGTACAATAGTTGCAAGTGGGTTAGTGAAGGGATAAAATTGTACGAGCAAAAGTTGTACGATTTTTCCAACTAATGAGAGTTGTATGATTGGGGGGAAAAGAATTGCACAATTGAAAAACAAATTTTTTATGGTTGATGGTATAATAGACCAACTAAAGACAAATTGTATAATCGAAGGAGAATTATATGATTGCAAGAAAGAACTGTACAACTAGAGAAGAAATCATACAATAGCATACAGATCGTACGATTGCTAGTAAAATCGTACAATAATAGACAGTACGATTTCCAGTGAAATTGTACAAGTAGCAAGAAAATCATACGATTACCAATGAAATCGTATATGTAGCAAGAAAATCATATGATTGTTAGTGAAACCGTATGAATTTAGAGCAAATCATACGATTGCCAATGGAATTGTATAAATTTAGGGTAAATCATTCAGTTGAGCAATTAATCATACAATTATCACCAAAACTATGCATCTGGAGAAAAATTGCATGATTGTTGGCAAAAGCATACAACATAGAAAGAAAAATTGTATGGAGGTAGTAGGGAAACATGAGCACTTTCGAAGATTGAGTGAAGAGCAAAATTTTTAAGATCACACACAAAGAATTATTGGAAGTAGAGTGGAGCATTCACCAGGTCTATTACATCAAAGGGACCCAAGGCCTAAACAAGGAGGATCCTAACTTCCATCACAACATGAGGTAATCTACTACCCACAAGGGCAAATGATGAGGGTTTCAATCGAGGCGAGGATGCAACTATCATCCTTGGAGAGGAAGAGGTTATCACCCATAGAGAGGATGTGGTAATTGACATTGTGGTACGAAGGAAGAACAAAAGCAACCTTCAAGGGAACCTCAAATCGAGCCTCCTAGGACACACCAGAGGGAGCTTCGAAGTGAAGTTCATAAAGAGACCACACCAAAAGACCAAAGTGATCCATAGAGTGAAGGAGAAGGTGACCAAGTGGCATTGAAGGATGTCACTTTCACCTAATCGATAGGAGATTTTTTCCAAAAATGATAGAGTGAGCATCCAAAGAATCATAAATTGAAGATGGCATTAGGGAAAGCTAGTGTGAGCACTCTAGCACAAATACCTCCTTTTGATAGAAATTTCTTCAATGATTACTTGTTGCAAATTATGTAGTCATATGATGCCAATAGGAAGTGCACTTTCATCCACCTAGGGAATCGATATCTCAAGGTTGAATTATTAGCTAAGACTTTTTTATGGACATTTGGACTGCCATAGGAAGGATAACCTATTAAGAAAGGACATGTAGATCCGATTGAATCATGTAGACTAATCCTTGAATTAACAGTTCTTAAGTCTCCATCAACAACCAACTCCTTTCGTCCTAGAGGACAAGAAATCGAACAAAGCCACCTAAAGATAAATGACCTCCAATGCACCATGAACATTGTAATGTCATGATTGTTCGATGGGGCATGATCATCTTAGATGTCGATATGGTTGGCATAGTATGAGAAGGCATTACTAAACACGTGCAGTATGATTTGTGCACATACTTGGCTCAATGAATTCAATGATTATTATAATGATCTACAAAGAACTTTTCCATGACATTCCATGCGATTGTGGTAATGTTGGATGCAGTATCTCAAGTTGGCATCCTATTATATGAAATAACAACACCCAAGGACCTACCAAAGGATCAACCTTCAATTCTACGATAGGTGAAGTCAATTTCGATAAAGAAGGCAACTTCGAAGAAATCAAATACCAAAAGAAATACTAGGAAGTCAAAGCCAGTGGTAGTAGAGAGTGACACTTTGGAGGAAGAAGTTCATCATAAAAGAAAAATGAGAAGGAAGTTGAAATTATAGTCTGAATAGGACACTACACCTAAAAATTTGTTGCAGGAGCAACCAATATTTCAAAAGAAGGAAGAAGACGAGCCTACACTAAGTCCTATAAGGAAAAGGCAACAATAGAAGCAAGAAAAAAGGTCACAGGAGAAGCTTTTGGTACAAAGTGAGCAATAACAAGTTTTGCTCACTAATCTAGATGAAGAGGTGCATTTAGGCTTGGGTGAATTGGATTTGATGGAAATCAATATACCAATAGAAGAGAACCAACCAAAAGGAATAGGGGGATTGCTTACACTGATTGATGTTAGTGAACTTGAACTGCTAGAGGAGGCAAAATAGTGGTTGGACAAAGTGGCAACACCACCACGATATAAAGAAAAGGAAGAAGTAGTGGTACCACCTAAGGTAAAAAAGGACAAGAAAAAGAAACAATTCATAATCATCATGAGAGGTGGCAATAGCCACAAACCACTTGAAGAGGACAAGATAGAAGAAGGAGAATGATCTAATCCAATATCAGCACTTCAAGAGCAGATTAAGGAACTACTGAATCTAGGAGAAGAAGAAGTCTAGATGAAAGGTGAAGAACAATAGATGGCTACAAAATTAGTAGATATAGAGGAGATCAAGATAAAATAAGAAAAGCAACAAGAGTTAGCTGTAACATAAATCAATCTGTAGGAGAAAACTGAAATGGGGTCAGTAAAGGATATTGGGGAAAGGTTTTTTCAATAGGAGGAAGTTGAGGAGGAGAATCAAACACATCGGGTAGATCAGATATTATGAACACACTTTTTGATTGAAATACCCACATTTGGGATCTCTAATGGGGAAGGAGAAGAGATAAATGAACAGCTGAATCGTTTCTTCGAGTAAATATCTAAAATGTTTGTAAACACTTGGTTACAATTTTAGATAGGCTATGTAGGATAACTAAAGCATTGGAAAGAACAAGCATTCAACGAGATGAATAAAGTAATGGATTAGGTGTGTAGTGAAGACATAATGAAGAAAGTAGCAAAAATATATGTGTTGCACCCTTGGCAGTTACCTACAAGAGAGGTAACAAATGTATTAGGAGTTGATGACTTGCCAAAAGAAATAAAGATCAACTATAAAGTGCCTTCAATATTATATCTGGACTTGGATAGAACTCAAAGATGTCTAGTAGATACAACATAAATAGAATAGGAGGGCACCACTAGAGCTAGTTTTCTAATTTCAAAAGTATAGTTTCCTAATTTATTGGATAGAGTGGATTCCCTTGAGGTTAGAGCAAATTCATCAAGCTAAGGAATCACAATGAGGAGAAGCAGAAGCAACATGCAAGGAAATGGTTGTAATGGAGGATGAGCTTGATCATATTAAGAAAGAAGTTGAAGCTAAACATAAATATACAAAAAATGAAATGAACAGTATGAAACAAGCCTTTGAAAAAAAGCTAAAAACTTAGGAGGAACAATGGCATCTCATAAAGCAGTAGGTGAAAGATCAGAAGAAATAACTCTAGGAGCAAGAGAGGTTGTTGAATAAATATGCTAAATAATTGAAACAACAGGAGGATCGGTTGAAATTGAACAATCAATAACTTAAGCATGAAGAAGAGCAATTGACAGCTAAGATTGAACAATTGAAGAAACAGGAAGATCAACTAAAGATGAATGAAGGACAACTGTAATTGAAGGACCAAAAGATGATTGAGATGAAAAAGGATATGGAAAAATACAATAAGAAGATTCTTGAATATAAGGCTACACTTTAGTTCAAAGAACAACAATAAGTTCATTAGACAAAACTCTAGTAGCATGACCAAGTGATTGCAAAGAAGAACAAGAAACTCGCCAGCACCACCAGAATAGAGATATCCTTGAAAAAAATATTATGCAAGGGAACATCAGATAGGGAAAAGGAGCTATTTCAAGCCTTAGCCAAAGCTGGAGAGAAGGAAAATAAATACGGGCTAAAGGCCTTAGAGCTCAATAATTATGTTGCCAAGTTGCAAGATGATCGAGTAATCCTCTAGGTTCAAATTTTAGATCTCCAAAAGCAGGAGTAGCTAGCCAAGGGTAAACACCAAGAGTTGACAGGGACATCAACTAATTTAAAGGGGATGGCAGATGTAGGCAACAAATCCACCTCCCAGAAAAAGAAGAAATAAAACCATACAAAGAAAGTTTTGTGCAATTTTGAGTAAAATGTACATAAAAGGTTGTGTGAAATATAAAGTTGAAATGAAATTGAAATTTAATAAAATTAGGTGAAATGCATGTGAAATGTAATTTGATAAAAATTAAATTAGACTTTAGAAAATTCAAATTAAAACATTAGAAATGATAGTTATGGAGTGGCAATTTGGAATAATGCATTGTCTCAGGAACCACTCAGGAATGGCTTAGATAGGTATTATAAGGCCCCCCATTCATTTTTTGTGGTTGTTCATGCGATAGTAGAGAAGAGGTTCATGGAATGGAGATAATGATTCATGGTTACAAAATGTGTGTGAATAGTGTTATGCATGGGTAATTATTTTGGTGATATTGCAGCATATTGGATATGTGCATTGCCTGTAATGTACCATTGTTGTGTACAACAACCATGAACAATGAGAATTACAATTGAACTAGATTTGTGTGTGCATGTGTGTATAATGGAGTGTTTCTATGATAATAATTTTATCTATGAAATTTGATTGGTATTGTATGTATTGTTACTTACAATTCTTGGCAGATTGACATAACTCAGAAACCGTATAATCTACAATATATTTTTGCAGTAAATGTATCGTAAGGATATACTAAGTGTGATTGACAATTATGATCATATGACAGTGATTTCTATGTACTTGGTACCTATTTAGGAGAAATGTAGGATTAGTTAGTTGTGGTATGAACAATTATTGACTTGTAGTCTTGAGGGTTTGGAGTACAATCATACATTGTATTTTGTAACCATACAATCAGCCAATTACCCTCTAATGTTGCATGAATTCACATATTGAATGCTTTGGTTGAAGTAGACTAATTGCCAATTGAACGATTGCAATGAATAACTACTGAGATTGATGGAGTGCTAACTGAACAATTACATCATATTGAATGTTTTGATAATCATACAATTGTATGTTTATAATAGTACAATCATACATTACATGATTTGTAATTGTATAGTTGCATATTAAATGTTTTATAGAGTTGTACGATTTGGATCATACAATTGTTGTTGTTGCATACCAACAATGAACATTAGCTTAAATTTGTCATCACACCCCTTCATTAGGAATATTGCCACACACGCTATAGTGGTTTTCTCATAAATATTTATCTTAATTCTTTGTGATTTCTTCTTGTATGTGCAAACATCATTTTTTTTATTTTATATTTTAACCTTAATAATAATTCATTAAATACTTGTGATTTTATAGGTTGGAGGGTCCGACCCATTGGTCAAAGCACTCCCTTGGGAGGGTGAAGACCATAGTTCAAATCCCTCAAGCCTCATAGAACCAAATGGCATATCATGCTAGCATCGTTGGCTATGTTGAAAAGTTTACCCGATGCAATTGGAGGTTATAGTGGCATTTTGGAGTAGGATTTGAACCCATGAAGAGACGATGAAAAATGTATTGAGTTACCAACTCCTCTAGTACATGTAAAAAATGTATTGAGATTTGTTTGTGTTATAATGCTTGACCTATAAATTTTTCTATTTCTTGGTAGATTGACTATAACTCGATAAATTATTATGATATATTTTGGCATGCTTTTAGGATTTTAATATTTTTCTAAAAGGAAAATAGGTATACTATTTTTTATTTTTATTGCAATATCTATTATGGTACCTAGGGATAGGAATATGGGTATATGATATCATATTGTTATGACATGTTAATGCTACAAGGTCATGTTTATTAGTTAGGTTCTTAATTAATTGTTATGAGGCTTTAATAAGACCTCATTAGAATAAGTTATTTTAATGTGTAATGTCATTTCATGTTCATTTGAATTTCATGTAATATGGATTTGGGAACCCTAACCCTAATCTCATTTTTCTCAATATATAATTCCATAACACAAAGGGAGAAATGTGATTTTTTCATTCTCTCCATTGTCAAAAATATTCTCATCCTTTTTTCTTGTTTCATGTGGTTGAGCTTGGGCACATAGCATTGATCCTTGCTACAACTGGTATCAGATCTTGGATACTTACCCCTCCCACAACCAAGCTTGGAGAAGCAATGCATTCCCCTCCTCTCCTTTTCCACAAATTTGTGTGTTGAGTTGAAGGAGAGCATGAGGATGTTGCATGAGGTTTCATAAAACCTCCAAAGATTTTCTTTCTATTGTATCTTGTATCTCTATTTGCAGGTATCCAAAATCTAGATTTGACCAAGTTCGACGACCTCTTTGTTAACTGACCATGTTCATTTTTACACAGCCATACAATATCCAAAATTTGAATCTGACCGAGTTCGATAGCCTCTAAGTAAACTGACCATGTTCATTTTTACACAACCATACAATATCCAAAATTTGGATATGACGGAGTTCGACGACCTCTATATAAACTAACCATGTTTGTTTTTACACAACCATACAGTCAAATTGACCTCTGTGTAAACTAATCATGTTTTTTTACAGCACAACAAGATTCTATCCTCTCCATTGTACTTGTATAAGTGGCTTACAAAAATTTCCACATTGCTTTTGGCTAACTTATAGCCCTCATTTGTAAAAGTGATTTTACTTGGATGGTGAGCAAAGTCTAGTGGATCGCACCTAACATACATACTACTATATTAGTATTGTAGTAGCACTCCATCTGTGCTCCAAGTCTATTTTCAATTTTTATTTGCTTTATTTTATTGCAAATTGATTCACATCTTTGCATCATCCCTAAAAGGAACGCATCCGATGACTCATTCTGCAACCTAGCCTCATGATAGGATGCCACTTCCTTGGTGATGGGAAATTCACATTAAAGGCCCTATGAGTCAAAGCTGGACTAGACTTAATGAGAATACATAGTGAAGGGGGTTAGCCATACCCATGAACCTTTAGAAAGGGATCATCCTTTTGCCTGTGCTAAAAAAACTAAAACTCTTAATCAAGATTAAAATTAAGTCGGTCCAATATCCGTCATAACTATGGAATAGAGCATGTACTTCTCTTTAGAGAGTATATTACTGACCATAGTAAACTAGGTGAGGACTAGTAGGACTTGGGCTCCATCACAACTTAGATTTCATCATCGAGCATCTATATGTGGGCATCCAGGTGAAGGCCTTAATTTGAGATAAGCTCATTATACCTCTCCAAATTTTAGCACCTCATCTACTTGCAGTCATAAGATTGAGGTTACTAGTTTTGCACATCCCACACTTTGGTATTCAGTTGTGTAATCTAGTATTGGAGATATTTACCTGCACATTCATTTGTTGGAGATATTTGCTTTTACATTCATTTGCAGTATTTTAGTTTGGGCTATACACCTTTTTTTAGTACTTCATATTTAGCCACACCATCATCTTATTGCATCACGACTCATAGCCACTTACTCGTACAATTCATCATTTGTAAAAGAGATTCTACTTGGATAGTGAGCAAGTTCTAGTGGATCGCATCCATTCAATGTCATCACTTGGCTCATTATTTACTAGCACATTTTGCCTCAGTCATTTGTTCCTTATTCACACCTTGACACACCTCTTTTAGGTCTTTGTAGTGTCACAAGTCACAATGACTTTCAACTTCAAAAAAAATGTTGGATGTACCCTCAAAGGTAAGGATAACTGGGATCAATGGTTCACAGGCCTTAGGATAGCTGAAATTTGAGAACCTATGTTGCAACCATTTGGACGTAAATCCCACACCACTCATAGATGTTGCTACCCTAGAAAAATGGTAGATATATGATGACCGAATTAGTGTTGGTATCCTACTTGTCATAGAATATCACCTTCATAATTTGATTGATGAAGCCAAGCATGAAACAACATGGTCAGTTCTCGAAGTCTTAAAGCAAAACTTTGAGACCAAATTTGACCTATAATTTGTTCATCTTGTCCTCAAGATAAATCAAATAAAGATGTAAAAAAGACACTCTAGTTCCGCCATCAACCTCCTTCACCTTATTATACATGTCATTGATAAAGACTTCAAAAATCAATGTATCAATGGGCTTTCCTCATTCAATCATGTCTTCACATTCCAAACTATAAGAACTTGCTTTTCGGTTTATCAGCTAGTGGAACCTTAGAAACTCTCAACTTGACAAAACCTTTTACACAAACTTCACCAGTTCTGACCCTGGTGACAATATTTCAAGTGGATGAAGATACAAAATTTTCAAACAGTTAAGGTAATAGAAGTCGTGGTCGAGGCAAAGGCAAAGGACAAGGATAAGGTTCTAACAATGGTCAACATGAACACTCACGACATCAAACTAGTCAAGGACAACACAATCAAGGATAAATAAAATAGCCTAGTACCTCTCAAGGAACTAGCAACTCAAATATCGTGTGCAAACATTGTAATAGAAAAGGGCACTATGCCACTGATTTTCGAACTACCATACACAAGATCAAGCAGTTTCAAAAGCACAATGCGTATAATATAAATGAAGATGGCTCAGATCCAGATGTCTTCCATAGTTCTCAATTTATGCATACCTATATCATCAACATACAGGCACCTATATCACCATCTGTTGACCATCCCAAAATATTCGTTGAGGCACATTCAGGATATGCTGGCTATAACATTTCTCATTCCACATCGCAACTCATTGGAGTTTCCCACAGTATAGTCTCCACCAGTAGTTCATGGATCATGGATACTAGAACCACCCAACACATGAGTTCCAACAAGGACTTCTTTGAAGAGTTCAACTCAAAAGTACTTGGTATAGTTCACATGGCTAATAAATCCTCTCAACCATTTGAAGGAGCTGGAACTGTTTGATTGAAACTTTCCAAATTACCTGATTTTTGGCTACTTGATGTTCTCTATATCCCTGCTCTAAAGCAAAATCTATTGTCACTATCCACACTTGTATGTCGCGGATTTGATCTGAGTGTCACTACCAAAGATAAAACTCTTCGAGTCATTCATCCACCCTCCAAAATAGTGGTCATGATCAATTCCTTAGATGGAAAACTCATCAGACTTGTTGGACATCCTGCTTATGAAGTTCACATTGTCAAAGCTGACATGGCACTTAATGCCACCCTGACTCCCAATAAACTTTCTATTGATGCATTATGGCATGCTTGCATGGGTCATGTCAAACTTGACCAATTAAGACAAATGGAATCCACCGTCAAGGGACTACTACACTTCTCTTTCAAACCCATCAAATATGAAGCATGCATCATTGCCAAATCCTCTCGACAGCCTTTTCTAAAGAGTTGGTGGAAGTCCTTGGAGCTAGTTCACTCAAATACTTACGGGCCAATGCCTATTTCTTCATTAAAAGGCAAAAGGTATTACATCACCTTTATCGATGACTTATCAAATAAGCTATGGATCAACTTTTTGGAGAATTATGAAGCTTTTGAATTCTTCAAAGCATTTAAGGCTTGCGCAGAGCGAGAATCAAGTTGTATAATCAAGAACTTTAGGAGTGATAATGGCAACGAGTACACCTCAAATGAATTCACACAGTAGTTGTCCTCATATAAGATCAAACATCAATTGATAATACCAGGAACACCTCAACAAAATGGCATTGTCGAGCACATGAACAAGACAATTATGATCATGGCTCGTGTCCTTCTTGTCTACAAAAATGTGCCTCCATATATTTGGAATAAAGCCACCTGGACTGCTATGCATGTACTCAACACAATGAGTCCCTCAAAACTCGACATATCACCTCATAAAAAATGGACAGGACACCCTCTACCGTCAACCACTTTAGAATATTTGGCTCCATTTGTTATGCTCATCTTCTTCCAAAGAACAAAAATAAATTTGAAGCTTGAGATATTAAATACATCTTTGTTGGATACCCTATGGATTAGAAGGGATACAAGATATTCATTCCTTCACACCGAAAAGCGATTATGACACGTGATGTTGTATTTGTGGAAACTGAAAAACAATTGGTTACATTGGATACCAAGGGACATAATCTTTAGCCTAGATCAAAAGATACTAACATATATGATGTTCAGATTCTAGCCTTTGGAGGGGAGACATTGAAAAGTTACTCAAAACTCTAGAATCTACAAATAAACCCACAAGTTTGGAGGAACCAAACTATGATATTGAGCATATGTTTGTATCTTCTGCACCTTCTGCCCCTTCACATAGTAATGTTGATCGTGGTAAAAGTATTTTTTCACATCTATCTTTATCAACATCCTTTGTACCTAATGATCCATTTCAACATCATGACAAAAACTTTGAGGTAGGTGAGACATCCACACTTCTCCCCACTCGAGGAATTCATGAAGCTCCCCAGCTCCTAAAGGACATCAAACAAGAATGAAGCAAGCAAAATGGGCACAAGAGGTGCCCTCAGAGCAAGAGTGCGTGAATCATTACTTGTTGAATTGGAACCTGCAGAACTGCACCTCGCTTTGAATAATGAACCTCTCACGTACCAAGAAGTTGTCAAACACATAGCTTGAAGACATGCAATGAACTAGGAGTATGAATCTCTGATGTACTTGGGAGTTAGTCGATCTACTACTTGGAAGAAAGGTAGTTCGAAACAAATGGGTGTACAAATACAAGTATAAATCAAATGGCACCCTTGATAAACACAAGGTAAGATTAGTGTCTAAAGGCTTCACGTAAAAGCAAGGCATTGACTACACTAAGGTATTTGCACCTACCACAAAATAACCCATAATCAGGACTTGTAGCCTTAGTTGCACAACAAGGTTGGAAGATTCATTAATTAGATGTAAAGACTACTTTCTTGAATGGTGAATTGGAAGAAGAAACATACATGGCATAGCCATAAGGTTTTGAGATTACAGGACAGGAGCACAAGGTATGCAGACCTAGAAAGTCTTTATATGGATTGAGGTAAGCCTCTTGCACTTGGTTCAACAAGTTGTTAGATTGGATGAAGCAACTTGAATTTGAAGTGTGTGATTACCAAGACATTGATGTAATATTTTTCATCAAGCACAACAAAGACAAAGTCACATACCTCATAGTCTTTGTGGATGATATGCTTCTAACAGGTAACAGTGAACACATCATCAACACAGTGAAAAAGGACCTTGCAAAGACTTTTGATATATCTGATATGAGATTGATGAAATTCTATTTGGGCATAGAAGTAACTCAAGAAAATGGTAAAATATTCTTAACCCAAGAGAAATACATCAATGATCTTCTGGACAAGTTTCAACTCAAATATGCACACCCTGTGACAACACCAATGGAATCAAATCTAAAACTCACCACAGACGATGACACACCAAAGGCATATGCAAATATTCTATAAAAACTTGGTTGGTAGTCTCATCTATGTTATTAACAAAAGACCTGACATCGCTTATGCAATGGAGATTTTGGCAAGGTACATGACCAAGCCAAAGGAGAGTCACTAGCAAGTGACAACAAGAGTGTTGAGGTACCTAAAGACAACCCGTAATTATGGCTTATTGTATGAAAAGAATACATATTTCAAACTCATCGCTTACATAGACTCAAAATTTATAGGAGATAAAGACACTAGGAGATCTACGCTTGGGTACTTGACGTTTCTTGGCTCAGCACCAATTTCATGGAGATCAAAGCGACAAAAGACTATAGCAGATTCTTCAGCAAAAGCCGAATATATTGTTGCAACTAAGACAAGCAAAGAAGTGGTATGGTTGAGAAAGTTGTGTTACACTCTTGATATCACTCAAAAGGTCCTACAAGACTGCATGTGGACAATCAATCAACAATCCACATGGCAAAGGCTCTTGTGTTTCACGATAGAACCAAACACATAAGTACAGAAGTCCATAGGATCCGAGAACTTGTTCAAGATGGTACAATATAAATGTACTACTATCCAACAACAGATCAGATTGTTGACATCTTCACCAAGCCACTCTAGAGGGTGAAGTTTGAACAGTTCAAACTTCACCCTATGTAGGGAGACTTAAAGCTAGACACATCAAGTTGCGAGAGGAAACTGATCGATTGGTTTGGACAAAGAATGGAGCTACAGGGAAGTACACTCCAAAGTTGGGGTATAAGACTATTTTGGAAGATAGAAATGACCATTCAACATGGTGGAAGAAGTCACTAAAGCCTCATTTAAGACAAGAATATTCCTATGGCTTGCCTTGAAATATAAGGTTCTGACATGGAAGGTATTACATAAGAGGAATTGGAATGGTCGACGAAGGTGTCATTTATGTAAGTTGGGTAATGAACAAATTGATTATTTACTGGTAGCTTGCTCCTTTTCTAGATAGGTTTAGAGGGAGGTTATAACACAATTAAAGCTTCCTATAGGATGGCAAGATGATCCCCTAAGAGAGTGCTTCAAATCTTGGTTTGAAATAAGTCATACAAAAGTTTTATAGCTCTCCTGCTATTTGTGTCATGGGACAAATGGTTATCTAGGAGCATAAGGATATTTTAGGATCAAGAGAAGCCTACTTAGTAGGTCTCTTCCCAAATCATCGAAAGTTTCAATAACTATAATGTTTTGGCAACAACAAAGGTAATCAAATCCCTCCAAAGATCAATAAATGAGGAGCTTGGGACTTTTTTGATGGGGCTAAACATGGGGTCCCTGAAGTTTATGGAGTATAAAGATTACTATATATTTATGACTCATTATTTAAAATTCAAGGCCGAACTAGGAGAACGTTCCAATAATTATGCTAAATTATGACACTCAAATTTTTGGTTCAGTTGACAAATCTAAAAGGAATACACAAAATCCAATTTTATGGAGACTCACATGTGGTAATAAACTAGATACTTGGCGTTTTCAAAATGGAAAACATGGTTCTACGACCCATCCCTCAAATAAAAAAATTGTGGATCAAAGTGAAGCTTTTACTTTTTGGCATATTTTTAGAGAACTAAATAAAAAAGTAGATAAACTGTCAAAGGAAGGACTTTAGATTGAACAAGGTATGTGTTTAATACAAGAATTAAGTGAGGGTAATTTGTAGCTGGTCCATATCTCTATCTGGGGGATTAATCCACTCCAGTTAAAACAAGTACAATTAAAACAACTAAAAAAAAGAGTCACAAATCATTTAAAGGATATTGGTTGACAATTTAAGAAGGTGTCTAAGGATAAAACTTAGCTTGATAGAGATAACTAACTATAATATATAAGTGACATAATTTTTAGGTCATTATTAAAGCTTTAAAAAATACCACAAAAAAACATCTAAAAAATGTAATTTCATATTTACTTGATATAAAATTACTGACTTTTTTTTAAGGAAAAAAAAAATATATCTTAATAAATCTAAAATAGAAAAGGTAGTTACCGATTCCTTTATGTATAAAAAAAATCTAAAATATATATATTTTAATATAAAAATTGTTTAAAATGTACTAATAATTAAAATTTGTGATTATTTACACTTTATAATTAATAATATAACTTATAAATATATATATATTTTTGTTATACCTATAAATATTTTAAAAATAAAAACAAAATATGTTTATTTATTTATATATTTTTTTCACTGTTTAAATGAGTTTTATGCGTACCATATCACAACTTAATTATTATGCATTTGACAAGATTCTAACTTATTGCACATTAAAAAAAATTCAAACTTTTCATAAATGAATGTGAAATATCTAAACTTAGTGAAACTATGTATTTATTGTTTGAAATGAGATTTATATGTATTATATAATATTATAATTTAATTATTATGTATATCAAGAAAAAAATGTATATATTATTTGACAAGATTCTAATCTATTCTCCTTTCAAAATATTTAAAAAGATTCAAATGTGAAATATCTAAACTTTGCGTGTAAAAAGGTGAAACTTAATTAATATGCATATATTGTATTTTTATCATATCATATTATTATATATATTATTATTTGAAAAGATTCTAACTCCTTACGCATTCAAAATATCTTAAAAAAATCAAATATTATGTATATATTATTATTTGAAAAGATTCTAACTCATTACCCATTTAAAATATCTTAAAAAAATCAAACTTTGTATAATGTAAATGTGAAATATCTAAATTTGGCATGTAAAAAGGTGAAAAGGTGAATGATGTATTATGAACCACAGTCAAACTTAATTAATATGCATATATGGTTTGATGATATTATATTACAACTTAAATATTATTCATATATCTAAACTTGGCGTGTAAAAAGTTGAAACGAATATTGACCGACATTATGAACCCCAATAAAACTTAATTAATATACGTATATAGTTTGAAATGAGTTTTATGCGTATCCTATTATATTACAACTTAATTATCATATTAGACAAGATTTTAACTTATTGCGCACTCAAAATATTTAAAAAAATTTACGTAAATGTGAAATATTTAAACTTGGCATGTAAAAAGGTGAAAAAGTATATTTATATTGTTTGAAATGAGTTTTATGGGTATGAATATTACAACTTAATTATTATATATATATATTAGATAAGATTTTAACTTATTGATTATTATATCATATTACAATATAATTATTATGTATATATTATTTGAAAAGATTCTAACTTATTAAATTCAAACTTTGCATAATATAAATGTGAAATATTTAAACTTACCGTATAAAAAGATAAAATACATTCATACCCAAATTTAAACAACAATCAAACTTAATTAATATACATATATTATTTAACAAGATTCATACCCAAATTTAAAACAAAATAAATTTATGATACCCAAATTTAAAACAAAATAAATTTAACTGTTCCATAATGTGAAAGTGATATACAACTTACCACATACTCAAATTAAAAGCACAAAAACATAATGGGAAAGTGAAATTCCCTAAACTTGCCACATACTCAAATTTAACAAAGGAAAAAAAAAATTAATAATGTGAAAGTGACATACCTAAACTTGCCAGGTCAGAAGGGGAAGCGTGTAGCGACTTCATGAGCGGCAGTCAAACCTTGCCTCTCCCAGATGCGATTGAATACCACAACCCTCATTTAATAATACTCTGCTAAATAGCAGGTAACGCAAAAACAGAGGCCTTCCGTTTGGACAACGCCTTGACAGTCTTTTAAATATACGAAATTAATGTTGATTTTTTTCCTCAATCTCATCCCCAGTCAAAGTTTGATATAGACTATTGCGCAATTACCCTTCATTCATTCCACTTCCCCACCCACGATCGAGTTTGGTCAACACTAATTATATACGCTGTCAGTCGACCAGGTCTTTCCAATACAACAGAGGCGGTCAAACTTTGCAACTTTAAAAATCATATATTGTAAATCTCAAACTTAAATTTAATTAAAAAATAAAAAATAAAATAATTTAACATCGATGAAATCATAAAATCTCACCAAAATTTCAGTCACAATTATATCAGTGCCTGTTCCTTTCATTATCAGATATTACTCCATATTAAAAACTAGGGTTTATAAAAATATTTTACCTATTGCCTGGGCATTTTGGTGACAATCTACAGCCTGGTCTCCAGGGAACGAGAGTTTCGAGGATCGACCCCAGACGTTATACAAATCTTTCATTTTTATCATTAAAATCGCGCCGAACTCTCAGAATTGCCAGGGGAGAAGCTGCATTATGCTCACACCGAGGCTCCGACCAAGTAGGAACGGTCAAGATTCAATTGAGACGATGCTCCAACAAGCGGGCACCGTCGATGCGACTGGCCAGATGTCACGGGTTCGACTCCCGACAAGCATGTGATGCCGTGCCAGGGTAACCTGAAGAATCAAAATCCACATCCCAATGTGAAGCCCTTCACGTGACCACGTTAAAATCCTATAACTCGGTGGGATTATTTTATTATTAACATAATATTATTAAAGGCAAGGCCGTACGTAGTTAGGTCTGGAAAGAAGAATCCCGCCCGTCTCAATCGGAGATGAAGTGAGCACCGCTCTTTCCGGTCACCTTGAAGGCATCTAAGTCTACAGTGGGTAATCTTGACTTTCCGCTCCCACTCCCGCCGGTAGGCCCCACCGGGCGCAACGGTTTCTAGTCTTCACCCGCCCGGGGGATGACCAGCTTGGAAATTTATTAAAGTCGAGCATTATTAAAGGATGGGCGAATACGCCTTTGACCGGACTTAGGGAGACGTTTGCCACCTTTTTGGCACGCCAAGAAAAGGGTAGCAGATAGAGGAAGTCACGAAACCGAACCGCCTGTCAGATGACGCGAAGAGGGGATTTCGGGATTCCCGTCAGGGGACGGAATTCGTAGTGTGCACGTGAACGGTAAAAATTGGGCGTAAAAAAGAGAGTACGCAGAGCCGTCTGATTGACGGGGGAATTGGCAGAGGAAGGACGGAGAAAAGTTCTCTGCCAAAGTTGGACCTGTTAGGACGTGGATTTAGGGCGCATTAAATTTCGTCGCTAAATTTGGCGGAGTGTTCTGTGGCGCTTTTGACCCGGACCGGAGAAGAACAGGAGCTTTTTTTGCTCCTCCCCATCCCTGTACTGGCATTTGGACATTTCGGGGGATCTGTGCAAGCTTTTTTTCTGTTGTAGACGGTGAATCGAAACCGGGTCTCCGGCCAAAAAATTGGGTTGAGGATGAAGTCTTCGCTGAAGAAGAAGCTGCGAGGGTTTTCTCTTGGAAAGAATGGCGGAAAGGATGACCAGGTGCAACAGCAGCAGCACCAGCACCAGAAGCGGTCTCTCCCCCAGCTGGACGAGCTCGCACAAGCTTCGCAGGTGCATATTTTCTCTAATACATACACATTGTATATATGCTGCGACATCAGTTATATGTATTTGTGGAAAATATGTTTTATATATGTGTGAGTATATTTCGAGTAGTTTTGTGTTGTTGAAAGTTGTGATTGAAGCTTCGGCCTATAAATGAGTTTAGATGCTCTGTCGGAAGCGGCGGTTATTATTATTATTATTTTGAGAGAAGATCAGGTGGCTGAGCGGAAAGAAAATTAAATCTTTGTGAAGGTGTAAGAATGTTTCTTGTAGGTTTTTGTGATTTTGAAATTGTGCGTGAACCTCGCCCTTGAATCTTTGTTATTTTGGGGTTGAAAATCCGAGAGGCGAGATAAATATTTTGACTGTAACGTGAAGCATATGCACCATTACAAAAATGCTGCAAATTTAGAGTATCTTGGTCACGAGAGAAGAGCTGAGGAGGTGATTGAAGCCAAATGATGATTTTGAAGGTCGTTTAAACTCGTGACCCCTGACCGACATCAATCGCCTATTCAGCTCTTCTTTGGTGATCTTCGTTAAATGTGATTTCGAGGACATTGCTGGAAACAATCGAATTGACTCTCTAGATCAAGTTTTGTGCGCAAAATTTAAAGCTTTAGTCGAGGACCATATTATACGTAGAGTTTTGTGAGGTTTAATTGGCTGTCATTATTAGATTTTCTGTTTACAGTTAGGAGAGGTGAAATCAAAATTTCAAAGGAAATGTGAAGCGTAAGCTCTACTAGAAAAATTGTGCAAGTTTAAAAGAGTGATGATGTCTCTGTCTGAAAAATAGATGATTTTGTGGAGGTCTAAACCGTACCAATGGCGGGCATGGCGAAGGGGCTAATTACTGAATTCAATTCGATCTGCATTAAAGGACATAGCTGGAAAACACTTGGATTGCCCGTCTACACAAATATTTAAGCTTTCCTATGCAGTAACATCAGAAAAAATAAGTAGAAGTCGATATGTCATAAATTAAGAACGTAGTTTTAAAGAAAGAAAAACAGTTTGTTAGAGAAACAAAGAGAATAAAGCATGCAAATCCCTTTACCTAAGAGGTTGAGATGTAATTGTTTGAGAGGGAACAGATTAGTGGTTTTGAGAGTAATAAAGGAGATTTTTCTTACGTCTGTCTCATAAACTAGTTTGTGGTTGTGTATGCATTTCTATATCCTTGGTTAATTATCTGTCTTGGAAGATTTTTTGGTGTCCTCCCTTTGTTCCTTTTTCTACACAATTTAAGTAATGCCTTTGCAAAATATAGTCTTTAGATGATTAGCTTATTTATGAAGAGTTTGTGAGTTTCCAAATTTAATTCTTGCTAAGCTCAATATTGTTTTATTTTCATTAGTTGTTGTCCTTTAGTTTAGTTGAGGCAAAATTTGATGTTGCTAAAATATTAAGGTCTCTGTTAAGCGTGATTTTCATATGGCTTTGTGTAGTACATTTCTCATCTTGACAATAATATGTTTTGCTAAACATATTCTAATCTCCTTTTAACTATTGGTGGAAAGCATCTGTCTGTCTGTCGTCTAGTCACGTCAGTCTGTAATGGGAATGACAAGGTTAAAAATGTGCTGAGCATGCCTAATGATAATTGGTTTTTATTTCAATGCGCCTTAGTTGTTTGTGGCAGAAGATATGGCTTTCAATCAATTCCTGGAATGGTACATGGATTCTCAGCTAGACATACTTTGATAAAATTTGTAAACTTCAATGGTAGGCCCAATGGCGCCGTTTACCCAAAAAAATCAATAAGTGTAAAGCAGCCAACATCAGTTGGTGCAACAATCTGCCAATTTACTGTATGCTGTTGAGCATTTTGTGCAGGGGTGTGCACAAAGACCCAGACCTTGACATCAGTTAGTGCAATGTTCTGCCATATCACTGATAGTGTTGAGCATTTTATGCAGGGATGAGCATGATATCCCAGCCCATGCACCCCCCAAGTGAAGTGGGTGCATGGAGTGAATCGATATAAATGGAAAAGAAGGGGAAGGCAAACTACTATAAAGAAACATATGCCAAACTGACCAAAAACATGAACAAATCAACCTGCAGAATAATAGGATGTTAATAAGTCAGTGCCATCATGAAGCAGCATTGAACTTTGTTGCTTTGGGAGTGTGCACATCTTTGGTTGGAATTGACATCCAACAGAGCAGAATCAAAGAGCATATTATGGAATCAGTCAACTAAGACTGGCCTCTGAAACAGCAGGAAAATGCTTATATGAGTTTTTTGCAGTTGGAGTCTTATTGAAGGTGTTAGGAATATTTTATTACATTATTTTTAGTATTATAATAATTAGGTCATGCATTTTTAGATGGAGCATTATTTTAATATTTCTTGCATGTAATGATCTCCTCCTCGGGAGTATTGATCTTCTTGTTTGTAATGCCAAGGCATGTAATAAATAGGCTTCAATGCCCATCAATGAAATTGATTTGCTTCACCATCAGAAGGGCCCTCGAATGGCAGCATGGCAATAATCATGAAAGTTTTCTACTATGATCCAATTGAAATGCAATATAGTTCAATAGGTATTGTGACATCTTAGGGGAATGGTCTCAAGCAGGGATAGCAAATAGAATCTGAACATTTTTGCAACAAGTTATATCCAGTATACAAATCAGATTTGTTAAAGGGAGGAAAGAATAATGGTAGTCCAAGGGACATGCCAAAAAATTTAACTTGAGCATTTGGTAATCAATCTTAGGAACAATAAACAGATTTGACTTTCATAAGTTGTAGAACACCAGGTTTTCCATGGTATTCCCCAAATTATTTCATGCCACAAGAGGAATATGACATGTGCGAAATTATTTGTTTAAAATTAGGGAAGAAGGATTAATCAGAACGTGGCAGGAAGCAAACCAGGAAAGTAGGGGATATGGTTTAGCAGCAATAACACATGATAAGAGGCTTATCAGTCTGCAATTTGCTGATGATGCATTATTATTTTCTATGGTGTTAATAAAGTATGAGGCTATAAGGCATATTTTCAAACTTACATGAAGGAGCCTTAGGACAGCAGCTAAACTCAGATAAGTTGCAAATACTCTTTGCACAACACCTCCTTGAGAAGAAAAAGGATCTTAATGTACATTGGGATTTAAATCAGCCACCCCTCAAATGAAGTACCTTGGTTTTCTTCTATAGGCCAGAAGCAATAAAAAATTGCAGACTGGAGAGACCTAAGAAATAGGATATGAATGCAAAATTTAATAACTAGACTACAAGGTAGCCAACTGATTAGATTAGTACTCAGCCACCTCTTAAATGAAATACCTTGGTTTTCTGCTATAGGCCAGAAGCAATAAAAACTGGAGAGACCTGAGAAATAGGATATGAATGCAAAATTCTGACTGGACTACAAGATAGCCAGCTTGGCTATGATGAATCTAACTGATTAGATTAGTAAATTCTGGTTTACCTATTCTAGGACCTATATGTTTTTTTTTTAATAAAAGTTTCCACATACGAGAATTTGAAGAAATTGTTGTAATGAAATGGATGTACTGTATTAATATTTATAATATCTATGACAAGTTCCCTTCCTTTATTTATTTTATCATGCTTATTTCTTTTACATCAAATGGGTAACCCCATTCTCATAAATTCGTCGATCTATTGGATAGACAGGTGATGATCTCTAATATAATATAGAAAGCCCAGAGAGGAAGTTAGAGACAACTTATGAAAATAAAAATTATTAACCCGCCTATCAAAAAGATCACTGGGGTGACACACCACACAAAGAATGGACATGGACCTAGTGTATAAGCAAAAGAGGTTGTATAGGCCAAATGAGAGAAGTGCATTAAAAATTATATAAACCATTATCACCAGATTCGTCGAATTTGATCATAAATGTTCAAATTTTGGCAATTTTATACCCCACAAACAAATTTGGCGAACATAATTGGACAAAGAACAAATTAAAAGAAAAAAAGAAAAACATAAAACTTGTCCCACTTTCCTAATTCATTCCCACATCTACGTACTCTTGTTCTACATCTATAAAAACTAAAGGTTGAAAGAAAATAAAAACAAGGAAAAGTTTAAAACTATCTCAACAGCAGAAGTTTCATTAAAATTATTAATTCTGATTTTTGAACTTCATCGTGAAGTTTATAGTTGATTTTCTCAATGATGAGTTTTTGTCTATTTTCATTCTTGTCAAACTTGAATCCGAGCCCAAGCCCAAATCAGTTAACTTAGGTATAGACCACAAATAGTGGTCATTTGCCTTATTTTGTAGTCATCATCAAATAACAGCAGAGACATTAACAAAATTTTCCATTGGCCACCCATGAAAAAGATGAAGACTTTGGTTTTCTGGAAAGAGATAAACTTTGATAGATGTCCAGCTCCTTATCCTTTGAATTTGACTGATGCTTTCTTCTTGATGTGCATTGTGTTTATTGTTTTGATATATGCCAGCCTTTTGGCAAAATAAAGGGAGATAATAGAGAATGGTATTTTCATCAAAAAAATCTGGATCATGTGGTGACTTTAATCAGTCCTTGAGCATGGAAAGTGAGGAATAAGGCCATACCATTAATAAAATAGCATCAGCTCATAAGTGGCATGTGTGTTTGCATTTTTTATACTTATAATCTTTCAATAATACATTTCCAGGTGTTTATAGAATTTATTGGTTTCTATTATTGTTCTACACACATTTCTATGCAGCAATAACTTGGGTAACAAAGGTTTCGATAAAATTCCAACTAGCAACTTTACTAAAAACAATATTAAACGAGTACAAGTTGCATAAACAGCATTGGATAGGAAAACAGAATTGTATAAGCTCAATGGATAAGGTTACTCTTAAGTTTTTAATGGCTTTTCCTTTTCATTCCTATCCATTTGATTCTTCTGGATTAGCCATCAACTTGGTGCATAGGTATTTTGATACAATACTTTTTTTTTTCTCTAATTGGTTATATGGGATTTATATGGTCCCCACCTGTATTACATCATGAACACGTTACCACAGCATTGCAACATTTTGGCAATTATGCATGTATCGCTTGGCAAGATTAGAACCCCGGTCTTTGCCTTGAAAGTCGACATATTTAACCAGTTGAGTTCCTATCATTTGATTGTGTTACAGTCCAGTTTGTCTAAACTTCTTTCCTTTATGTTGTAAAATTTGGTAACAGAAGTTAGTAAATAAAGAGGTGATACTTGGGATGCAGTTGAGAGATGTAAGTAGTTTCTGATTAGTCTTTTTATTTATTAATAAATTGGTTATATGTCTGCTGATCTGAGCTTGAGTGGTTGAGACCAGTTGTCTTCCACAGAGGAGGCTTAGGTTCAAGTCTCGTTGGGCACAAAGGCTCTATGTGTGAGTGTTGGGTGCTTAACCTCTAAGTAAGTTGTCCTGGCTGAGCTAACTATAAACAAAATTTGTGGTAGCCCATTTTAAAAAAATTATTGGGTTGAAACAGGTCCCAACTGTATTATCATGGGCTGTCTTATTGTGGCAGTGTCCATCACAATTGGGTCGTGCTCATATGATTGCATCTCATTTACCATTGCTCCATGATGCCTTGGACATTTCTGATTTGTTGTTGTAATGTGTAAAGGAAGTCAAGTTTATCTGTTCTATAAGGCTTCTAGATCCTCTTAAAACGCTTATTTTATGTATATTTACGAAAAGCTTTGTTATGCAACCTTTGACAGGACATTCCATGATTATTCTATGATAAAATCATTTTGTACTTAAATGTGCGCTGATGCATCAAATCCCATCTTGTGGAATCCATTATTGATACATATGATACTTTAGAACTCAAAATGAAAAAAGTACATAATGCACGTTAAAAACAAAACAGTGGTTTGCTTTTGAGCCTGAACTTTGGTTAATTCCTTTGGTTGTTGCAGGACATACAGGACATGCATGAATGCTATGATGGTCTTATGTCTGCATCAGCACTTACCGCCAATAGTGTTTATGGTAAATTATATTTATTCATCTGTTTGAACCTATGCAGTTCTCTTAATTGGTGTATAAATACATGATTCTTTGCTTTTATGAGTAGGGTTACGTTTATTTATCTTGTCTTACTCCAATTGCTACAAGAATTAATTGCTGAGGCCTTCAGTGATGAGGGGAAAAAAAAATGAAGGTAACACACGTAACAGCTTTAAGTTTCCTGAGCACTAGGAAGTGATATTAAACTTGGAGGTTTTGTTTTGCATAATATCACAGAAGAGGCTCAAATGTCGGTTCTTTTATATTTTTGTAGAGTCTTTTTTAATTCTGATGCTTAACTGATGCAACTCTCGTGCTGTTTGATACAATATAAGATGCATTTCTTTTAAAAGAACCTGATAGTTCAATTTAGAAAAACAATGAAAGATAAATGGATAAGGAAAGAATGGCTGCTTTATTAGTTTTTGGAGATCTTTCTCTAATACCGGACATTTTTCTCCAAAGTAAACAAATATTTCTGCTCTGCACCTTAGTTGGAACTTGGAGGAACACAAAACTTCTAAACAAAGTCGCATGGATTTACTAGAGCTTGTCAACTTCAAGTTAGGTTTGGTTGCATGCAAGTTGGAAAAGAGTGGGTAGACAGCCTAGCTTTGTCAATCACCATGTGTAGCAAAACGGTTGCTCAAAGGATAGCATCCCTTCCACATGCTAAGCCCATTCCCAAGGTGTGAAGAAAATTTTGGATATAAGTTACAATCCACTCATAAATTTCTTGGAAGGACATGAATGTTTTCATATCTCTAGTCATACATGATATACTTAAAATTCATTCTACATGGTAAACTAGATTCAAGACCTTGCATATGGATTTTTTTGGGGGTGTATTGGATTAAAGTGTATCAAAATTGGAATCTTGTTCTTGGATCTGAATTTATGCTATTGACTCTGAAATTTTCATGAGCTAAATGTATGAATATTGAAATCTGAATCATTATGATTATTGTTTCTCATAAAACTTTAGTATTGTCAGGGCATGTAATTGGCATGTTTTCCCACAATTATTTCATATAAAAAATTTCAACCATACTTTCTCTCCCAAGAACCGAACATTCCTCCTGATTCATTCTAACCATTAATCTAAGCTAGGGTTCACGTTAGATATGTGATTATGCATGGAATCAGACTATCAGCTATTTAAACATATTTCGACTTTCAACCTTACTCTGTCATTTGTTCATCATAAAAAACAATAACCAAGTTCGGAGTAACACTGCGAATGTTGCACACTGGACAAAAAAGCAGGAAATTTATGGAAGCCTTGACAAACATAATGCTGAGACAGAATGCATCAGGTATTATATCATTATATATTCTTTGCCATGTACTCTTTCTACTTGTTGAAGTTCAAATATAATTTCTGGAGCACAGTCTTAAGAAGATCTGACATTTTTCCATTTAAAATCCTTAAGTTGGATGTTCTTGTGTTTCCTAACTATGTCAATTCAACAGAACTGTACGTTCTGTTCATAACAAATACAGAAAACAGGTTGTCTTGCTCTACAAGCAAGTCAGTTTGCAGAAGCAACTATCATAGAATGTTTCTGCTCTCTCCAAGGTTGAAAAATACTAGAATGGTGCAAGACAATGCTTCTAGAATCTACATTATTAGTAAATCAAACTCTATATTGCTAGAACTGTGTTTGTCTAGATTTAGTGTTCTGCCATTCCAGGCACCTATCATAATTTCTGTAGACTATTTGGTCAGTATTTGTTATTACTTTTCCAGTAATGTTTTCTGTCTCAGTGAGTTTCATCATGATAATTATTCAAAAGCTAGTGGGTAGCATAGACTTCAAATTTCTGATGCACAAGAAAAGTTTTGTTTTGTGATCGCTACTTGACTGAAGACATGTCCTTGTAGTTTTGGCTTGCCAGCTGAAGTTTATCCAATTAGAGAAGTACCACAAATTTTGTCTCTCTACAATCAGTCCATGTCCTACTGAGATTTCTTCTGCTTTCATGTCTTCCGTGTATTAAGGTTAATTTGAAATAATGAGCTAAAGTTAATGATTTGATATGCAGAATTTTCAGAGGCATTGCAAGAGATGGGTAGTTGTCTGTTGGAGAAGACGGCATTGAATAATGATGAGGATAGTGGTGAGGTTATCTTCAATTAGTATAATTTTACGTCTTTAGCTGGCTTTGCTTTCCAGTTTTATTTATCTTGTGTGCCTTCCAGTCTACTTCCCTCTTGAATTGATTGTTTCTTAGTTTAGCTCATGCCTGGATTTTGTCCAAATCTAGAAGTTGACTTTTATTTTTCATAGATAATTTAGTAATATACTTCATTATAAAAGGATCAGTCATAGGTCATTTTTTTAATTTGGTTGCAATGCAGGTAGAGTGTTGATAATGCTGGGCAAAGTTCAGTATGACCTCCATAAGATTCTTGATCGTTATGTAAGGAAATAAGTGCCTTTCAATTTTGTGTGAACATATTGAATGGTAGTTCAACTTTTTGCTGTATGAGAGCATTGGATTGTTATCTTTACAGCATAGTTATGATTTTCTGGACTTTCTGTTTCAAATTTTGCAGCGTACTCATATTTCACAGACCATAACAGCACCATCAGAGTCTCTTCTTACTGAACTTCAAAATGTGGAGGTTTGCTCTTGTTCTTCAGCAATTTCATGATGAATAAACTGAAATGTGAAAATTATAGACAATCTGCTTTTGTTTTATTCAAGCGTGTGCGTTATAACATCCTTGCAAGAGAGCATGACAATGTAAAGCCCTAAATTGGATTTGAAGTTTTGCAAAATCTTTTTAACCAGGAACAAGTGCATAGAAGATTCAAAATCTAGTGGTTATTTTAAGGCTAAAATGGAACTAAGCAAAAATTAAACTTTGCATGAACTGAAATAGTTTTCCTGAATTGAGTTTGGCTAATTGTTTTGGACACTTGAATAATGCTCTGCTATAAGAGGATTGATTTTCATAAAGGTGGTTTATGAAAGATATATGAAACACAACATTAACAATTGCAACTCACACCATGAATTGGATACAAAATGGCACTGATGAAAATATTCATATGATCAAACAATTGCAACGCACATCATAAATTGGACACTAAATGACACTGTCATCAAAATACTCGTTGGATCAAACAAAGGTCAAACTTCAAAGCTTCCTTTGATACAAAAATCCATGCTAGGATCAACTTGGCTTCAGCTACGGCAGGTTGTTGCCTTCTGGTTCTGAAGGTCAGCATTAAATGCATGATAATGAGGGAAAGTAGTGGAGATGTCACACAATGAATTTCTGAAGGATGCATCAGCGTTCCTCTTTAGAACAATTTGGGCACGGTAATAACCAATTGCATTGACCTACTTCTATTCAAACTGTTTTCTCTTGAAGGCAGCCCCAAATAATTTCCTACCATTTGAAATAGTTAGGTTGGTCTCAGATTCAGTTCATATCCTCTTGATTGGACAAAATCTTCTCCGACGGGTTAGTGTGGCTCTTGGGATGCATAGGCAATAGTAGCCTTAAACTGCATTACTTTTCAATGCTCCTTCACTTTGTTGATTTTCTTCCTTCTCAAATAAAATTGGTATCATATCACTACCTATGAATACCTTTAGGGTTTAATATAAGGATATTTAGCTTGGAGCATTTCTTTGTCAAGAAACCATTATCATATTTTCATTCTTAAGGTTTCCCTTCCTTTTATTTGATTTAATATTACAAGTTATAAATCATAGGTTTATAGTAGCATGCATTCCTTAGTTATGGTTGATACAGGCTTTAAACAATTGAGAATATTTCAAAACAGGCAAAAAAACTGAGGGAATTTAGTTCAAGTCCCTAGGACAACATTGTTGATTTAAACTGGTTCGTGTGGCTAGTTGGGGATTGGTTGCTTTTGGGGAGAAAGGTTAATATTGGAATCTAGAAACTGTCAGTGTGACCCATGTATAAAACTCCTAGGAGATACCTTTATTGCCCTTATCTCAAAAGGTGATAGTCTAGTTAGAGAAAGCTGGGTGCAAATTTTTTTTTTTTTTTTAAACTAGGGTTTTGAAAGGGTTGACCTTTCTCTTTTACATCAACTTAGTCACATTGAGCTATATATTCCTATTTGGTGCCGCTGAGATTTGAACCTTGGTGTGGGCTACATCATCCATATTTCTCAACCATTGAACCAAGGACTCATTGGCAGGTGCAAATTATTTTAGTTTGAGATTAATAAAAATCTTATAATCCTAAGAGTGTTTCATAAAGGTGCCTTTAGATACATATGTGCAAAGGACCAACACAAATATGTAATGATAATGTACTAATATGGAGTTTATCTGCTCATACCATTTGCATGAGGTAATTTTTTCACAAATTTTAAGCACAACGTTGCCTCCATGTAATTCTTTACTTTTTGAAACTGTCGTCAAAATTGTAGTTCCTAAGCAGTAGTTATGCTTAATTCTATTCCTGAAGATATTACTCTTAACATCCTGATTACTTATTTGAATATTTAGAAGTCTGTAAATTCTGAATCACTATTACCTTCCATTATTTCTGAGTTCTCAATAGTAATGGAAATGATCGATGTGTTTTGGTTCTTCTATATTGTGCATTCAATCTTGCTGGTGTCCTCACTTGGGTTATTAGATATTCCATCAAAATCCTTTCTTGTTAATATCTCTTTGTCGTTTGGTACAATGGAGTGATTTCAATTCCTTATTAATTTTGTTGAATGTTTGGAATATCTAAGCAATCTATTAATAATTAAAAAGTATACCTTACCTTATGTCACACGTTTTATGTGCCTGGTTGCAGGATCTGAAAGAGCAGTGTGATAGAAAAAGGTTAGAAAGCAGTTTATTTATTCTTAATATTCTTGTTCTTGATTAGCACCATGAGAGAATTTATTTTCATGGGAGCGTATTTTCTAATTCAGAAAAGCATACGATTTTATGAGGGAGGAGAGAGCAAAAGGCAAGTCTAAGACTAGTAAAGGAGAAACAACAGTTTCCTCTGAACAATTGCAGTCAGCTAAAGAGGATTATGAGACCGACATGACATTCCTTACTTGCCGGTTAAAGTCTTTAAAACAAGGACAGCCTCGGAGTCTTCTAACTCAGGCTGCCCGCCACTATTCAGCCCAGGTTTCTTGATTTCATTGGTTGCTTTTTGTTATTTAGATTTTAGAAAACCAATAAGGGATAAACATTTTACTGATTCTATCCATTTTTCTATGCAACAGTTGCATTTATTTAGGAAGGGGCTTGCTTTTCTAGAGGCACTTGAAGCTCATGTAAAGAAGATTGCTGACCAGCAGCATATTGACTATCCTCTTAATGAGTTAGAAGAAGACGATGGCGAAGTGAGTCTTGAACTCTCACAAACTGATCTCGAATATGATGACTCTACCAGCTCTGAAAATTCTATGCAGGTGAATTATATCTCTCAATACTTCGATATAAATGAGGCAGGGTCTAATTCCTACATCCTCTTTAACAAATGAACAATGAGATAAGCTAGTACACTTCTTTATTGGTTTTATTTCTAATTGAATATGTTTCTCGTGCAATCATCTACCATGCAATTTTACTCATTTAGAGATGTTAGGCTGTTTTCCACAGCCTTTAAAGCGATGATACATGATTTAATTCATTCCAATTTAGCAGAAAATTTGTTATACATGTCTTCAAAGTCATTTCCAAAGATATTTCTTCTGGTTTAAAATGTGGTCAACAGCAAGTAAGAACTTATTTGATGGGAACATTCAGATAATTATATATTGGATTGTGTAGCAGGAGAAATTAATCTCTATGTGTCTTCATTAAAGGCGTCTTCTTGAAACCTAAACTTTTTATTTTAATTTCTCTTGTTCTTTTTGCTGACAGTCCTTGAAATAACATGTTTTCAAGTTAATTGCTGATTTTTGGCATTACAAAAATTTAGGTCTTTGTTTTTTCCCCTAATGTGTAGCCTATGTCAATTTCAATCGTGAAATAAACATTTTCTTTTGTATGGTGGCTATCATATTCTGGATTTGATTCTGATGTTCTTTGATATAACAATCATGTTTTCCAGCTGGACAGAGAGGCCTCTTCTTCTCCCCGTTCATCATTGCACGGTGAAACTGCCCAATCAAAGGTACTTTGACAATTCCTTCTAGAGAAATATACTGAAAAAAATAACTGATTACATAGCAAAGGAAATAGCTGCAATATCAGAATAATTTTCTATTCAATTGTAAACAATAAATAATTGTCTATTCAATTGATAACAATAAACTGTCTGGCTAGCATATTATAGACAAATACTTTATTTGTTCTTTGCTGTTTAAAACAAACTTGATTTTTAAGATTTCAAAGCATAATTATGGTTGCCTGATTGCCTGCATGTTTGGGACTGTGTGAATTTGTGTAGGCATACACTTACTAGAAGTATGGATAGATGCCCTATCTATACGTTCAATTTCACTTTATAGCTGAAGTCACAGCCCATCTTTAGATCTCAGTAGGGGATGTTTAGCATTCATCTAAGGACTATTTTGGAGCTGGAGCTGGAGCTGGAGAAAAAGGATAAAGATGTTAGGGGATTTATGCAGTATTGTCATTTGAATTACTGATGTAGAGATATTTTTTCTTTTTTGTGGGGGTAATTATGTTTATTAACTATAGACAATAGGTGGATTTGGAAAAATTTTATTCTATTTCAGCTCCGACTTAAATGACATAATTGATAAAATTTACAGAGATGGGGAAGAGGATGCCCATTTTCTCATTGCATATGTTCGACAGGGCATTTATTTATTTCCCTTTGGGTTGATTATACAGGCTTTGGCATCTTGCATGGGCAAATAGGTTTTTTAACAAGGGCTTGTCACCTCAACGCCGTTTTTGTATTTTACAAGAATTTCACGATTACAAATGACAAACTTTCTAACATGTTTCCCACAAATTGGGGCAAATCTGATAACCAGTCTCCTGGTTGCCATGGCTTAAGCTCCCAGCCCACACACATAGACACACTTGGGCAACCTGAGCATTTTTAGTGGAAGATGACCCAACTCAACCACTCGGGCTCAGATTGGGGAACTGTTCAACAGGGCAATTATGCTTTATTCTTTCATGCGATTTTTATTATGTTTGTCGTTTTACTTACCTTTTTTCTATAAACCTGAAAAGCATTAAATTAAGTCACTGTACACTGATATATAGCTTTTTGGCAGTGGTTACTTTATAATGTAGTCATCCTTTTACTCATCAGATAAGAAATCCTCAATAATCCGGATAGAAGTTCCTACTAGTAGGCAAACTTAATGTCAACTTAGCAAATAATAATGTGCATGTCTAGGCATGTCATAAGCTGATATTGCTGGTCTTGTATTCTTGGATGCTTCCATCTATATAAGATGAAATGCATGATTATGGTTGTCTGAAAGTAATGAAATACATAACATTTGCAGATTATCATAGCCCGCTCAAATTCATCATTGTTCATGTGCAAAGCAAGAATGTAAAATAAGGAATTTGTACGTCAAATCTCTAAAGGAGTCATCTTCTTTAGCATTTGCTAAAAACTTTAGAAGGAATTCACATACCCTACATGACACCATATTTACATGACGCTTAACTCCTGGCATGTACACAACACCTTATTAGTGATTACATACACCTGTGTATTATGAAAATGTTCATTGTTGGAACAAGCTGTGCATCTTTAAGGCCTTATGTCTCTTTGTAGTGTTTCTTGGAAACTACCTTAATTCACATTGTTAAGGCAACGCGTTAAAAAAATACTTCTTAGTTTATATTAATTACTGGAATCCAGTGTTGAAGATCTTTGTTGCAGTCCTGGTGGCGGTTTGTCGTTTCTGAGTTATGCATTATATCTGTCCTGATGACCATGTTAGTTATATCAATGGCCTTTCTTCTGTCTGTCAACTTGTGCAATTCTAATATATGGTCTTTGTAAGAGCAGTTTATATCTTGGTTAAAGTATGCTTTATGAATTTTTGATATTCTAACAAATCAACTTCTAGTCCAGTGAAATATAGGATTTCAAGCTAGAGAAGCTGGGTTCCTAAATGATGCTCAAGCTTTCAACAATATTTCTCAGGACTGATTGGCTATTCATTCTGTTAAGGGCTATGCTGAAGCAGTAGTAAACATAATATCATCTCTTTTAATTAATTTCAATCTGAATTTGCTTTTGGCTTTAGCATTTGTTTATTCTTAGGCAAATAACTGAAAGCATGCTAATCATAGTTATTCTTGAGTTACAAGTACTGCAAAATCTATCATGGTGTCAAAGGTGGAAGCCATTATGTGTAGATATTATGGTTGAGAATGCAGCTTTTCTGAATTGAATAGTCTAGATGATTCTGGTTTAGTTACTTATATAGTTTCCTCCGTTATTTTCTTCTAGGTTGTTAATTTTCTTTAAATTGCAATGTTCTGATATTTTATTACACTTTAGCTGTTCCAATTCTGTTGATTAAAATACTAGTATAAGGGCATTATGCTTTTCAATGACTAATTATACTCGGACAAACTCCTAACTTTTGCAACCTTATTTGTGCTTGAATTCCAATAATGATCTTGGTGCATTTCTTTATTTGTTACTATCATTGCTCTGAGATCATGGTTTTTGTTTGGTTTGGTAGGATTTATAGCAAATTTAAGATGGCCTCGCATTTCTTTGTTTGGCTTATGGGATTAATAATCTTTCTGGACACAGGCAAGCTTTGAGGAGGCTGAGTATAGATTTGGTACTGCCAGGCGTTCAATGGTCGGCAGTAAATCAGCACCCCTTACGCCTTCTACATATGGGAAATCCGACAGAATTGATAAGATACTAGATACACAGTCAAGCACAGCAACACACAGGAATTTACATACTTATGCTCTTCCAATTCCAGTCAGTGCCAAAAGTGGGAATACAACAGGTGGAGGAAATAATTTTGCTTTGGGATCAGGTACAGTAGGGGAAACTGGGGCTGTAAGCTCATTGTGGCATACAGCTCCGTTAGGACAACCAAAGTCTCAAACTGGGTCAGAAATTGCTTCGATCAAGAATGATTTGAATCTTCATGAATCAGCAGACAACTTCCGAACTAATCATTTGTCAAGTCGAAATGGCATACCAAAAGCTCAACCACTCCCAGAAGAACCAAATACAAGCAATCGGGCAAATGCATTGCCCGTTCCTTCTTCGGTTGAGAGGGTACCTATGGTAAGGTTTGACATTCCAGTTGCTTCTGATTCTAAAAGAATCAAAAGACATGCTTTTTCAGGTCCGTTGACTGGCAAGTTATGGCCTAGTCGCCCAAGTATATCTGGCAGTGGTGGATTGGCATCTAAGACAATAGAGCCTTCATTTAAATCTGGCCCTGTTGCTCGGTCTTCAATATCTCATCCATTTGGTTCATCTAAAATTTCTCCTAGTGTTTCACCGCCCAATCTATCCCCAACTCATGTGAGTGTGTTATATGAGCTTCCAAAGCCACCTAGTGATTCAACAAAGCCTGTAAAATCTTCTAATATGATAAGTCATTCAGCACCTTTGGTAGCTAAAAAAAATCAGGAGCATTCAAGCGTACAAAAAGCTGGGATAACAATCTCCAAGCCTGCATCACCGTTGCCACCACCTCCTCCTGGTATTGCAACAACTCGTAGTTTTTCCATTCCTTCTAGTGCTCAGAAGGGGCAAGTTTTGCAGCTGCCAAAGAATACAGACATTCCAGAAAGGATACTAATGACTGAGGAGGTTCCTTCACCACCGTTGACACCCATCCCTTTCCCTAGTCATAAGGGCAAGTCATCCAGTGCAAAGCCAACTGACAGAGCTGGAGATTCATCAGAAGTATGTACTTGGATTCTGCTTTTTCTATATTTGCTTTTCTTTCTAAAACATGTAGTTGTGATCATTTTCTTACAATCTTTTAGGTCAGTTAAAAATAATTTGATGATAGGTTGGTTTGAAAAATTAGACATGGTACCTCATACTTTACTGGAGTATGGTGTGTTTGCTTTTCTGAAAAGCAATCTTCTTTATGGCCATCTTCATTAAGCCTCTAGTGACAAAGCCTTTAAGAAAAATGCATTAAGTTACAGACCAGGGATTCAAATTTTTAGTTCAGTTGCAATCAATTGGTTAGATTCCAAATTTAGAATTAAGTAGGCAAACCTTCTGAGAGGGACAACAAATAATGGGTAGTAAACAATGTGAGGAATGATTAGTAATGGAGATGAGATAAACAAAATACAGTTAAAAACTAAATAACGATTTTGAAAGAGGTAAACAAATTTTAAGGAAACTAATGACTTGAGTAATGGACTTAATTGGAAAGGTTTATACACTTTCACACATGATAATGCCTTCTCATGTTAAAAAAATATACCATATATTAACTTAGTCACCACATTTATCATGACATATTTTTTGCTTGCATGCCCATATCTTTCTAAACAATTTTATCCCTGTTGTTAGAACCATAGGCATGAAAACCATTTCTTTTTTCCTTTAAAACAGGTCTGGACTTTGTACCCTATTAAAACTTCCTATGAATATTTGTAGCGTTGTAAGTGAGTAACAAAATGTGTCAATTTATAAATAAGTTTATCAGCTGAAATGAGTTATTCATGTCTTCAAATTTTTATGGTTTACCTTTCTCCCCTGTTACACTTCAGAAATGTGAGCTAACCTAGAACTTACTGCAGCTGTTTGGATCACTAAAATCGATCTTTGTATTAACTGCAAACAATGTGCTTGTTTTGGCTTCAGATGGTAACTAGCCATGCTCTTCCATTGCGTGGTTCCCCAACACCAGAGATGGGACGAATTTAATCTACAAAGAGCATAACTGTGAGTTCAAAATGTGAATAGCGTGTGAAGAACTTATTGATTAGACCTTGATATGGACTGTGTTAAATGAAATCTTTTTGTGTAAATTAGGCATGTATATTAATTTTAGTGGTTGAGCATGAACAGCGCCTTTTTATTGATTGGGTTGTATGTGAGGTATATCTCATCCTATAACCTGGCGCATATAAATATGCCGTCAACGTGTAAAGTACATTTTAGTGTAATGCCAGAAAGCAAAGCAAGAGAAATGTTACTCCAACTACCATTCCAGAGAATTATACATTGTATCTAGATGGAATATTTGCTTGACTGATTGTGTTTTCAGTTCCTGTCATATAATTTTAATGCTACGTTTTTTTGGTAATCTAAAATCCTGTGAACTTGGATGATGAACATTTTCCATTCACAACATTACTTTTCTTTTAATTTCTGATTACCTTTTAACCGATTACTGATTCTTGAGACACCTCGAAGTAGGAATCTGACTGCAACTAAAAGGCAACATGATTTATTAAGCAATACAACAAGAGGATCTGTAAGAAATTCAGCTTAAAAAGGAATCTCGTGTTTTTGTTCTGTTATTATGTTGTCTGTGATTGTACCAAACCAAATCATTTGCTGAAAAATCTGAGTTGGTGCCTTCAGGTTGGACAGCATTAGAAATCAAGATGACTTACTAAATAAAAATTTCTGGAGTCTGTACATCATGGTAAATAATTTTTCAATAAAAAGAAAAAAAAAAAACAAATTGACTGCAACAAACTAGTTGGTAATGTTGTTAGAATATAAACAATTTTCTCACAGGATTTTAAATTCAAATCTTCAATTACATTCAACAATAACAATGACAATAACTCAATGAAAATATTATTGATAAATATATTTACATAAGCAATGCAAAGACAATGCATTACAAAGCTTATTCTATCACCCACGACAATGCTTTGTCTTCAATATATACACTTTGGATATGAGACTCTTTACATTCAAAAGACTCTTGACCTTTCTACTTTAACTAACTCTCTATCTCCTCAAACTCAAGGGAGATGTCTCTTCATATTTTTCATAAGAGAAATATATTTTATTAACTTCTAATAACGACAAACCTCTAATGATTACTGAATGACAAACTTTCTAAATGACATTACTTCCAAGACTCCTTTCACACCACATATTTACAAATATTTACAAGTACCAAATAATGTAATAAACTCCAACACCCATCTATTACATTATTTGGTATACTTTTAGTTTCTAATTCTGATCTTGGTCTTCTTGCTCAGACTTATGTAGTGACTCTGTTCCATGATTGATTCTTGAATAAATTCAAACCCTTTTTTGATCATATCTAGAATTGTTTTTGGAAAGCTTCAAATCATAATTTTTTGGAAGAGTCCATTTAGTGCTGTTCTTGTTAACATCAATATTTCTTTCATCTTATCCCATTCATACATGCTTATCCATCCACAATTCATATTCATATTATTATTTATTTTGTACCAACAATATCTTTGAGAATAATTGTTACCTCCACAAATTTCACAACAATGAAGGTCACAACATATTTCTATCTTGTGTTCATGTCTGCCACAATGTCTACATTTGAATTTATTTCTACTCATAACTTTTTCTATATCAATACTAGTTCCATCTTTGTCACAAATTTCTTTGTTTCACAATTACTTTTATTAATTCCTGATTCATTATTACCTGTTTGTTTAAGGCCTTCATATTTTGACCTTATTCTTAGCACAATGTTCTTTTTCCAAATATTTTTTGAATTTATGCCACTGTATTCTATTAAAAATTCTATATCCGCCTCCCTATCATTGTTATTGATATGATTACAATGTCCATAATCACCACATACACTTTTTGCACATTGTCTTCACAAACAATGTTCAAGGCCCTTGTGTCACATGCTATGTCCGTTCCCGAAAGGAGGTCTCTTGTATCACAACACACTATTTTGTTATGGGTCTCAATTCACAATTCACATGAATCTTTATGGCCCCAAATCATTTGTATTGCAACAACTGTATACCATTATTTTACAGTTCTTTTAATGAAGATCACTGATGTACAACATGCATCTTTTTCAAAATTTTAATTATTTCTTCTTGTCTTTTATTCTTGTTCTTAAGGACTTCAAGAGTGATTAATGCCATATACATCGTCTTTCCTATGTTGATAGGTAATGTGATAACATCTTTAGAGTCTTCATCCGTAAGTTTAAAACTTAAATAGTTATCAAATGTTGAAATTATTGTCTTTAGCTTCTCTGAAAATTGATTGCAAGTCCTTTAATTTTATTGATATATATTTTTTGTTTTTCAACATTCTCTATCATGTGTCGTGTATCGATAATCAACCTTTCTAATCTTTTTCCTTTCAAATAAGTAGAAAACCTTTTCTCCCTAATTTATTATAGAAAATGTTTGCTTCAATAATTTTATTTTCCTTAGAACGATCTTTCCAAATTCACTTTAGATAGAATTAATTCCATACCTTATAAAAATAGCCTTCCAATAATTTGTCCTTGTCTTTGATCAATCTTCAATATTCTTGTTTTTGTCTCTGCTTTAAACCTTTTCTTTTAACAATATGATGAGTCAACAATTTTTTTCAAATCACTTTTGAACAATGATTTCCTCTTTCAATATTAATTTTGTAATTCAACTCACTTTAATAATTAATAACTTCTTCTTTTAATAATTTAACTCTTTTATAAATTCCTCAATATAATTAGTTTCCTTTGTAGTAAAAATAATTTTTCCTCCTAACCCCCAAAAAAATATTCCTCTTAACCCAAAAAAAAATTCCTCTTAACCCAAAAAAAAATAATTTTCTTCAAACAATTAATTTCCTCCCCAAAATATTTTTTCCAAATAATTCTTTTTTCTTTTCTAATTTCATTTTTTCAAATTTCCTTCAATCTTCAATTTAATATCCTTCTTCCATTCGATTTTATTCTTCACTTCATTTTTTCTTCAATACTTTTATCTCAATAATTCTCTTCACTAAACAAATTCTTTTTTCAACTCTATCTTCAATATAATTAATTTCTTTATACTTCCTCCCAATTTAATTATTCTTTCACGTTAATAATTCTTCTCCAACATGCTATTTAACTCTTCTTTTAAATAATAACTTCATCCAATTTTTAAATCTTTTAATTCTTTTCCTCAAATTATTCTCCTTTTTTTTGAAAAAAATGAAAAATATGTTATATTTATAGAAGCTGTATTACAAGGTAAAATGAACTGGACAGGCATCAAGGGAGACAAAAAATCCTCCTCCAATCCCTCCTAGCTCAAAAATTACCCATAAAACATTACCTTACATAATGCAGATATCCATACCCTCAACACTACCATAGCTGAATTCCAGTTTATCCAATTTATCCGAATTCCGTAAAACATCCATTTATATTCATGTTGTGTTGCTTTGTGGCCTAATTTTGATAGATTCATTAGACTCACCGTCTACTCTTCTTGTTCTACTATCTCGCTTGTATCACCTCCCCGCATCCCTTGGATTCTTTGGCACAAGCTTATCCGATTTTCCATCCGAGAGTCCACATATTGCCCTTTCTCCGGATCTTTTCCCCATTTTGCTAAATAGTCTCGCCACCCTATTTCCCTCTCGCTTTATATGTGTAATAAAAACATCTTGAAAAACTTGCCGGATCTTCTCGGACTCGCTTCCACCTTCCTTCTCTCTCCAATTCCTAGCACCCGAAAGGGCCTTATCGGATCTAATATTCCAGCCCATACCTGAGAGTCTATCTCTATCCACAACTTATGTAATTGTAGATTTGCAGCTATCACTGATGTTGACAAGATCGCCTGTCCTTCCGCTTCATTATTAGTTGCCTCCCCCATGCCTTCTGCTCTCCAATACACCTGTTCTCCTTTCCAATTTCGCATGATAATACCAAAACCAGCTTTCCCAGGATTTTTAGTAGAAGCCCCATCTCGTGTTTGCCTTCACCCACTCTTTAGGAGGTGGCCTCCACTCTATGTTATTCAAGGGGATCACACCCGTGTACCCATCCTTAAGTTGTTTCTCTCGTTACGCTTATTCCAAGGCTCCGTAGAATAATCACTTCCTCCATTTTTATATTTGTTTCCTCCCCGTAATCCGATAAATAGTGTTTCGTTACCTTGCTCATAATACTCTCCCATACTTGCTCCCTTGTTCCCGTGCTCCGATCTAAATATGCGTGCATTTCGTTCTAGCCATAACTCCCACCATATGAAGCTAGGTCCTAGTTTCCATGCAATTTTCATTGTTTTAGTCTTAAAGCTGCACCATTTCCATTTCTCATAAAAGCTTTCCCGGCTCTCAAAAACTTCCCAATGTTGTCTCATTTGCCTCCACCAATTGATCCATATGTCTTTAGCAAAAGAACACCCAAAAAAGAGGTGATTCAAGGTCTCCTCTGCCTTTCCACACAAAACACATTTAGAGGGCCCAAAGAAACCTCTTTTTATCAAATTATCAAAAGTCAAGCACTTTTTGTGGTTAATCAACCATGAGAAAATGTTAATTTTTGGCCATCCTTCCTTTTGCCGTACAAATGTCCATGGAAAGGGTGATGGGGTAATCTCGTATCCACAAACTACCTTGTATCCCTCCTTTGCCTTATAAATTCCCAACTTACTTCCTCCCCATCCAAGTATATCCCTCTTAGAACCATCCTGAATTGGGTGTCTTTGAAGATATCTCCACAGTTTTTCCATTAGTTCCTCCGTACCCCTCACTGGCCATTCTTGGGGATGTTTCCACCGTAATAAATCTGGCACATGTTGATTCCATGATTTCATATAGTAAGAGGCTTTCCACCACCCTGCTTTTTGGAGCTCTGATTTCCAGCTCTCCATCTCTGGGAATGTCTCGAATAATTGGTTGTGATTGATTCCATGAATCCTCCCAAAATAAAGCATCCTTTCCATCCCCTAACCACCAATATAGGTATGGCTTTATTAACTCTTGGCCTACTAACATTGTCCTCCATATGGTAGATCCCTCTCCTTCCACTTTGTATCTTGGAATATTTTTCTCATCCACTCCCGGGTAATATTTAGCTTGTAAGAGTCTACTCCATAAACCCCCAAAGTAGCCGTAATCCATCTCCAATATAGCTTCCCAGGCTAGTACCTTGCCGCTCTGGAATGCTGATCTTATCCCCAATCCTCCTTGTTTTTTTGGTTGGCATATCTTCTCCCAACCCACTAGTGCTATTTTTTGTTCTTCCCTTGCACCTGACCACAAAAACTTTCTTGTGTGTTTGTCAATATCTTTTAGAATTCTCTTTGGAGCCTGAAGTACATAAAATTTATAAACTGGAAGAGCTTGTAGCACAACTTTAATCATTGTCAACCTTCCTCCTAAGCTTAGCCATTTATGAGTCCAGATTGCTCACCTTAGCTTGAAGTCTATCCATCAACCCTTTCCACTCTTTACTTTTTGTTTTCTTTGCATATAAAGGTACTCCTAAATACTGTATGGATAAAGGAGTTTCCATGAATTTCAACAATTGTATAATTTTATCTCTCACCCTCTTCGTTGTATTAAAAAAAACAATTTGAGATTTTTTTTCATTAAAAGTTTGCCCAGAGAGCTTGAGTATACCCATCTAAAACTTCTTTTATGTTTCTTGCTACTATGAGATTGGCTTGACTAATAAGAGCAAGTATCATCCACAAACCGGAGGTGATTTATCTCAATTTGAGAACTTATTTTCAAGCCCTTTAACCTCCCCTCTTGTCTCCCTTTTTTAACAGTCTCCCGAGACCCTCTGCATAAAGGATAAAAAGGTAAGGGGAGAGAG
This sequence comes from Wollemia nobilis, assembly GCA_028583015.1. Lineage (NCBI taxonomy): Eukaryota > Viridiplantae > Streptophyta > Pinopsida > Araucariales > Araucariaceae > Wollemia > Wollemia nobilis. The sequence continues at coordinate 2,200,757 of JAQPPZ010017169.1, forward strand.
GGTCCCCTTGCCTCAGCCCCCTTCCTGCTGTGAACATGGGAGAGGGACTGCCATTTACCATAACTGAGAATGATGTAGTTTGTGTACAGGCTCTTACCCAATCTCTCCACCCCTCTGCAAAGCCCATTTTTTCTAAAATATTTTGCATAAAGGACCAGTCTACTCGTCATAGGCTTTAGAAAGATCTAATTTAATAAACATACCTGGGTCCTTTTGTTTTGACATTGTGTGTATCACCTCCTGGGCCACTACTATTCCATCTAGAATTTGTCTGCCTTCAACAAAACCACCTTGCTCACTTGAAATCAGATTTGGTAAAAACTGTTTCAACCTTTCTGGCCATAAGCTTTGTTAATATCTTGTATACTACATTACATAGTGAAATAGGCCTATAATTATCAATTATCTCACTAGATGGGCCCTTAGGAACCAAAGTGATAAAAGTATGATTCAAGGCTTTTAACATTTGCTTACTCGTCTCGATTTCCTCCAGTGCCTCCACCATCGCTTGGCCCACAATTTCCCAAAAATTTTGATAAAATTCAATGGGGAATCCGTCTCGGTCCTCGGAGTCTTTCCCTGTTTGCATTTTTTGTATGATCTCGCGAGGTTTCTTCCAAAGAAATTTCCTCCATTAATAATTTATTGTGTTCAGTGTTTAACTAATTGTGGAATTGCCTCTAGTATCTTCTCCCCGCCATATTGCATTCAAATTTTCATTATCGCTAAAAAGTGTATGGAAGTACCGATTTGCTATACTTTTCATTTCACTTCCACCGGTTTTTACCCGACCCATCATATCCGTAAGACCCATAATTCTATTTTGTTGTCTCCTCGGTCGTTGTCGTCTTATGGAAGAAAGTCGTATTTTGGTCCCCCTCCTTTAACCATGTGATTCTCGGCTCTTTGCCTCCAATAGATATCTTCTTGTCCCTCCAAAGCTTCCTCTTTTCTAATAATTTCTGCCTCACGTTGTAACAGCTTCTTCCGTGATAGTTCCTTGTCTTATCTCTTGAGCAATCTTCTCCTTTTGATCCTTGATTTCATTCTTTTGGATTCTAGTTATTTCCTTCTTCTCGTTTACTCCACTCCTTTAGTTGGGTCCTTACATATTTTAGTTGTTTGTGGAGTTTGAATTGGGTTGTCCCAAATCTTGGTTTCCCCAATTTCCACCATTCCTTTATACGGTCCCCTAGCTCCTCATCTTTCAGCCACCATAGCTCAAATTTAAAAGTTCCCACAACTTTATGATTATCTTCTTCTATGGTTAAACTTACTGGAAAATGATCTAAAGAAAGCCTATCCATGACCCTTGCTTGATGCTTGGTATGCAAATATAATTCCTCCCCCATGAAGAAACGATCCAAGCAAGATTTGACCATCTCACCTTCCTTTCTTCTGTTAGTCCAAGTCATGGAGCTATCCACAGCTTGGGATATCTATTAGATTCATTTGACATGTTATTGCTGAAAAAAACCTCGTCCTTTTCCTCAAGCATGGCTCGCCTCCTTGTTGTTCCTCTATTCTAAGCTTTGCATTGAAGTCTCCTTCCAAAATCCATTGGTCCTCCGGTAGTTTTCTCCGAAAGTCCGGATGGCTACCCATTGATCCCTCTAAAATCTAACCGTTTGTGCTCCATAAAAATTTACTATAGTCTAAATTTTTCTAGTTTTCCTGTTTTATAACCAGACCATCAACACCTCTCTCGTAGAGGCTCCCCCTATATCTAGGAACAGCTTGGTGATTCCACATAGTGGCCATCCACCTCGATTTCCGTTGTGCCGATTGAGTAAGGATCTCTCCTTTTTGCCATATCCTCCTATTTATTTTTTGTAAGTCTTCTCCTTGCATTTTGGTTTCCGTAACAAAATTATATCTCGGACTCATATCTATGATAATATTTTTGACTCGCTTTTTGTCCTGGGCGATCGCCTAAACCCCTCACATTCCAAGTGATTAATATCATTGAGAATTAGGAGAGAAAAAATCAGCCATCGATTTTACCTTTCCGTTCCGGCTCAAATCTCTTCCCCGTTCCTCCATCTTTTCCTTGTTTGACTTCCTCCCTGCAGATTGGTTTGGTTTTTGTTTCTTCTCCACTTGATGAATTCCTAGAGTAGGGCTTTCTTTGTTCTTATTTCCTTCTTTCATCTCTATTTCCCGTGTCAAAAACATCCTCTGCTCTATTTCCCCTCCTATGGTCTCTCTTGTGGGTTGAATCTCCTCTTCCATGAGAGAGGTTGTGTCCGGTCTTGCTCCTTGCTTGTTCCCTAACACTAGATTGGAATATTGTTCCCGATCAACTCGTTGTGACTTGCTCGAGTATCCTCCTCTAACCCTTCCATTTGAAAATCTCCTTCGGTTTCCAAGTTTCCCAGTTGTTTGAATATCTCATATCTATTGGTTGTTCTTACAACTCTTTCTCCTTGTCTCTGGTTACCGTGCTGATTTTTTTTGTTTGGCCTTCTCATTACTTTTTGAAAACCCTCATAATCTATTGGGCCTTTCCCTTCCTTTTGATTTCCCTTTTGCTGAAGAGATTGACTTGCCATGTTAAAATTTTCTTTTGTCCCCTCTTGTTCAGATTGATGATCCTTAACTGTTGGGCACATTCTAGCTAGATGTCCAGGAGCGTGGCACACCCGACATCCGAATGGAATAGCCTCATAATCCAGCTTGTTGGCGCTGCACAAAATCCCCTATTTTTAGGTCTATCTCTCGTTGGAAGAGGTTTGCCGAGGTCCATTTCTACACAAACCCTAGCAAACATTGCCGATCCTCCTAAAACCATTTCTCTTGATCTACCTTGATAATGCCCTAATAAGTTGCCTATTGCCTCAAGTATCTCCTCTTTCCAAAATTCAAGGGGAAGGGCAAATAATCTTACCCATATTGGTACTGCTGTCGGTTCCACCCTCGGTCAAATCCCATCTTCCATGGCCGCAAGAATAGTCCCGCCGGTCCATGATGATATGGTCCTCCCTCAAATACTTTTTGTCGATCTGCCACCGATGTGAACTCCACAAAAAAATACCCATTTGCGAGAGTTAGAATTTCGTATTCTCCTTCCATATGCCATTGTTTCCTTATCCATGTGTGGAGGAAGTGCACAGATGGTTTGAAACCCACAAATTTACCTATCAGGTTGTGTTTTGACTTATAAACAATATCCTCAGCTACCCAGTCCTCGGCTATTTCCAACATCGGTATTTCTTTTGCTTGTGGTAGACATCCGTTCACCCTCCCAGCAGAGAATCCTCCTTTTGTCGCTTCCCCATGGTGTTTATGATTTTCTTTGCTTGTGTTTGACAGTTGTTGAAACTATCTTGGGTTCCACATAGCTTATCCCGAAATGAAATTCCTTCGTTTGGAGGATTTGGCACCGAAGTACCTATGTCCCCCATTCTTGGCCGTGATCCTTACTATTGACAGCCCTCTACCTCAGCTTCTGAAACCCCAGTTTGATTCCTCAGATCTCCTCTCAAGCACCTCCAAACTTCTGAAACCCTAGCTCTGCCCTAAACCCTCTTTTTTTTCACCTATTCTCCTTTTTAAAATATACTTTCCTTAACCTTAGAAATGTGCCTCCTTTTTAATTATTTTTTTCCTCAAATTATTCTCCTTTTTAAAATATACTTTCCTTCACCTTAGAAATATGCCTCCTTTTTAATTAACTACTCACTGCCGTATGAAAAATGTTATAAGCCAAAAATATGTACCTTAGGTAATGCACATCTTGGATTCAATTTCTTTTCGGATGATTTAAAATTTTGTTGTTTTGTAATCTAGGTGTTACACCTTCCATGTTGATTGGCTCCTCTGTGCTTGGATAAGAAGCGTTATGTCTTGCACACTAGCACACTCTCTTTTAGGCATTTGCCCTTCTGAATGCACGAGATTCATCTGCTTCTACTTGTGTTTCTTCTTAGCCATGAACGCTTGCTCCACTTAGCTATGTAGGACGTTCCTCTCCGGGTTCCTTCTTTCCTTCTACACTGTTCTCTCATCGTAACTTCTTACGTTGAAGCTTCTCTTCTTGTAGTGCTTCTCCTCTCACTTGTGATGTTTTCTTCAATGGGGCGTTTTTTTGCCTTCCTTATCTGCTGCTTCTATCAAACGTTGCTCTTTCTCACAAAATGTTTAACTTGTTTAATGTGGATTTGATACCATTGTTAGCATATAAACAAAATTTTCAAAAGATCTTAAGTTTAAATCCTCACATACATTCAACAATAACAATGGCAATAACTCACTGCTGCTTCTATCAACCATTGCTCTTTCTCACAAAATATTTAACTTGTTTAATGTGGCTTTGATACCATTGTTAGCATATAAACAAATTTCTCAAAGGATCTTAAGTTTAAATCCTCACATACATTCAACAATAACAATGACAATAACTCACTGAAAATATATATAAAAGCAATGCAATTACAATATATTGCAAAGCTTATTTAATCACCCATTACAACACTTTGTCTTTGATATATACACTTTGGACAACACTTTGTCTTTGATATATACACTTTGGATATGAGACTCTTCACATTCACAAAACTCTTGATCTTTTTATTTTTATTAACTCTCAATCTTTTCCAAACTGGCAAGAAATATGACTTCATATTTCTCATAAGAGAAATATATTTTATTAACCTTTAATAATGTTAAACCTCTCTGGGAATCTTGACGAATCCCCGTAAGGGGACAATTTAATCATCCATTACAACACTTTGTTTTTTATATATACACTTTTGAATATGAGACTCTTCACATTCACAAAACTCTTGACCTTTCTATTTTTATTAACTCTCAGTCTTCTCCAACTTGCAGGAAATATGACTTTATATTTCTCATAAGAGAAATATATTTTATTAACCTTTATTAATGTTAAACCTCTCTGCGAATCCTGACGAATCCCCGTATGGGGAGGGACGTCAAAGGTTCAAATCTCAGGCCTCGTAGAAATATGACTTCATATTTCTCATAAGAGAAATATATTTTATTAACCTTTAATAATGTTAAACCTCTCTGGGAATCTTGACGAATCCCCGTAAGGGGGACAATTTAATCACCCATTACAACACTTTGTTTTTGATATATACACTTTTGAATATGAGACTCTTCACATTCACAAAACTCTTGACCTTTCTATTTTTATTAACTCTCAGTCTTCTCCAACTCGTAGGAAATATGACTTCATATTTCTCATAAGAGAAATATATTTTATTAACCTTTATTAATGTTAAACCTCTCTGCGAATCCTGACGAATCCCCGTATGGGGAGGGACGTCCAAGGTTCAAATCTCGGGCCTCGTCGGACTAAACGCTTGTCCCTTTCCTAGTGCTTTCAGCAGCGTAAAAGGTTTAAAATGATTGTGGCATTGTGGTTATAGGGACAGACTATGCGAAGAACTATGTGGTGGCTTTTGAGGTGGACAATGCAAAATACTGCAACGACTATAAAAGACAAGCAACTTACCTGAATCATCATAACAGCTACCATTTCACCATGTAAAATAAAAATTGTTAAACCTCTAATTACTAAATGAGTCATACTTACCACTTTTCACACCACATATTTACAAATATTAAAAGTACCAAATGAAATGAGGTAATAAACTCCCACAAATGTTGATAAAGTTACCTAAATTTGTTTGGGTTTGTAGTCCTTGTTTGCGATCAATCTGGGCATTCTGAAAGCAGGGAGACGAGGAGGATCGCTTATATCTTTGGTTTGCAGCTCCTGAAGACAAATTGTATGTCGATATTCAATGATTGTTTATTTGGTAGCATTCATGAATGATGTTTAATGGCCTGTTATCTCTGATCAATTTGTGAATGGGATTGGCAAATGTCTATCAGCAACAGCTTAATTCTTGAATCAGATAATAATCTTAGAGAAAAACTAAAGGCGAATGTAGGTATTGAGAGGATATCCAACAGGCCATGATCAGGTACCAAGGCGGAGTGGTTTCTTTGAAGGTGTCTTAAGTTGAAGTACTGCCAGGGAAGGGAGGTGATACCTAATTCACCTAAATCAGAACAGGCATGTAAGTGCCAAACCATTGATTTAGAAGTGCATGGTAGAACATGAAAAGATAGCATGTACAGAGGAATATATTTATAGTATATAGGAGCTTGAGTTGGAATCGTCTCCAAATTACTACTGTAAAGTATAACAAATTTACAAATCTAAATTTTTTTTTTTTAATGTTAAATATGAAATTAAATTTCAAAAAGTAGTTTAAAGTTTTTAGTCTTACTTTGTAAATGTTATCTGGAACAAAATAAAGTTCAAAATACAGAAAACGTGGTTCAATATTTAGTTTATTATTTTAAGTATTTTATTTATTATTAAAAGTTTAGTAATATTATTAAATAGTATGAGTTTATTCCCATAAAGATTTTTTTTGTTTTTAAGTATAATATATGTATACTTATATAAAGTTGTTTATATAGATTTATTTTAATTTTATATAATTAATTAAAAATTAATAATATATATATATATATATATATATATATATATATATATATATATATATATTTTATGATCAAATACATAAAATTATATTATAATTAACAAAATTTTAAAATAAAAATTAAAATACAAATAAACATATAATTTAATAAATTTATATAAAAATAAAAATCTATTGTATTTTACCATCATCATTAATGTTCAACAATACAAATACAAGTATGAATGTATATATATTAATACACGTGAAAATATGTATACATCATGTTTATTAGAAAGTAACATTAAAATAGAGCTAGGGTTTTCGGAGCTACAATCGTGGAGAGCTTTCAGAGCTGCAATTGTGGAGGTTTTTCAGAGCTAGGGTTTTCGAAGCTGCAACTATAGAGAGCTAGGGATTTTGAAGCTGTAACTATGGAGAGCTTTTAGAATTGCAACTGTGGAGGTTTATGAACCCAATGAGCAGGAAGGTAAAGCTCCGCGTGACGAACAACCTGGTGGCAAGTGGGGCATGGGTGCGGATGGGATGGAGGAGTGTGATGAGGATTCGAGTGGTGTTGTGTGCCCTACAAAACTTGAGATGCGGATCCCCCTCGAGGCCCGGTAGGACTTTTGTTTCCCTTTAACCGAGGTGCTCCATCCTTTGTAAGTTTGGTTTCTTCCAGAGCTTGTAAATGAACTCATAAATTGAAGTCCTCTTTGAGTTTTTTCGACCTTCTTTCGGAGGATACCTCAATGAGGGTTTCGTGGGCACTGATGCACCTAACTATGGATGAAAGAGCCTTCAAATTGGTAGATAAATTCGTGGGAACCCGCCCTGATATTGATTCGATTAGGAAATGGGCTTCCCTTAAATGGTCTCCTAAGGGTTTCATGGAGCTGGTCGCTCTTCCCAAAGGACTTTTCCTCATAAATCTCAATGAGGAAGATTCTTTGCGAAGGGGGTCCATGGTTCTATGGACGGAGGAGTATCTCAGGAAATGGGGAAAGGATTTTGACCCCAATTTGTAAAAGATTAACACGGCCCCTCTTTGGATTAGACTCCCTGACCTCCCTTTCCAATTCTGGTACGAGGATATCATGAGAGAAATTGTTAAAAATTTAGGAGAGCTAGTTTCAATTGACATCGCCATAAGGTATAAATCAAGAGAAATTGCTAAAATCTTGGGAGAGCTAGTTTCAATTGACGTCGTTACATGGTATAAATATAGAATGGTGTACACCAAGATGTGCATGAATGTGGACCTAACAGCTAATCTCCTAGACTCAATCAAGCTTATTTCAATTTTTTTGGAACCATAAATCAACCTTTTGAATATGAAAATAGACCCTCTATCTGCCCTTTTTGCAAGAGAATGGGGCATGCAACCATCCATTGCTCTTGGTCCAACCCATTAAGGTGACCCAACCCAATAAGGTGAGTCAACCTAAGAATCAATCCTATACAGAAAAGCAAAAATTGGGCTCACAAACCCTTGGGAAAGGAAAATCTCTAGTCTCGAATAACTTCGACCATTCTTCTGCAAATATACCCCGTGCTGAAAGAGTCCCATTGGTAGAGGAACTGGAAGCATTGGTAGATCCTGTTATTTAGGTATGTAATCTGGTACCCTCCCCTGTTCCTCTCTCTTCCAATCCTTTGGTGGGTAATCCATTTGAAAGTCTAGCCTTAGACCATCATTTTTCTATCGAGAAAATTGATTTCTCTTGACTTGGTTAACTTGAATTCGCAAACCTTGATGATGGAAGCCTCCTGTTCAAGCAGAATAGCATGTCAGATGTAGTTATGATAGACCCTCCAAACCTTTTGGTGGGAGATTCCCCTTCTAAGCAGATTAAAAGTCCAGTCTCCAAAATTCTTCTAGGATCCCCTTCCAAGGGGAAAAACTATAGTGTCAAGAGAATGGGTCCCCTGGACCTATCACAAGTAATCAAAAGAAAGGGACTATGGATGTGGGCTTTGAAAGGAAAGTGGACAAACCTTCAAACAAAAAACTTAGGAAATAGATCATTGAATCAGATATTGCGAATAGAAGTCAAGAGACTTTGAAGCTAGAGATCAAAAATCATCCAATTGACCATGAAAGAACAAAAAGTTGATTATAAAGGTTCCCTAATGTAAACAAACTTTTAAAAGCTTTAATAGAATAAAAATAAAAAAATAAAACATATTTGTTTAAGTTTTAATAGGGTGATTTTTTTAATAAAAATCATTAGTGAAAAATATATAACTTTTTAAAATATTTTTATGGTGAGTTCTTTTAGAGGATTATATTAACTAAACTATTGAAGTGTGGTCGTTTCTAACAAGCATACTATTATATAGCTTTTCTAATAATTTGATTGGATTATTTTAAATATTAAAAAAATAGTTTAAAAACTTAAATTTGCAGGATGTTTTATATTTTTAATAATTTTGAAACAATATGTTTTACATTGTAACATTTTTATGATATTTGTTTTAATTATTGTTTTTTATAATATTTTATAATACATAGAACATTTTTCTAGGTATTAATAAAAATTGTAAGAATTTATTTAAAATATTTTTGGAATAAAAATATGCTTAGAAAGTCCTGCATTAAAAAGGTATCATATATATATATATATATATATATATATATATATATATATATATATATATATATATATATAATGCATCTTTTTTAAGATGACAATCCAACCCATAAATAAAACTTTTTAGTGTTGTAATTGGAAGTCTCCCTTTCAGGTTGAATTGATTCCATTATAACGACATTATAGTTTATGAATTTCTTGATGGTGTTAGAGTGGGTATGAACCTCTATAACTTGGCTCTAATTTGGAAATAAATTATCTAGATGCTACATTATCTAGTTTATGAATTTCTTGATGGTGTTAGAGTGGGTATGAACCTCTATAACTTGGTTCTAATTTGGAAATAAATTATCTAGATGCTACATTATCGTACCTAACACATTAATTTCATTGATTCCATTATAATAACATTACTAGTTTATGAATTTCTTGATGGTGTTAGAGTGGGTATGAACCTCTATAACTTGGTTCTAATTTGAAAATAATTTATCTAGAGGCTACATTATCATACCTAACACATCAATTTCAAAGGATAATATAGAACACAAGGTCATGGTGGAGTGCACTATCTTATGGTGTTTCTTCTGTAGCTTGTCAAGGAACTTCCAAATCTAGACAGATACTCCTTCAACTAAGGTTTTTTAAACAAATAAAAGCAATATTATTATAATCCAAATAGGATCTATAACAATGAATAATGTCAAACAATCTATTCATGGTTCATCTTCATCATCTAATGGCTTGGAAGCAAAAGGCAACAAGTTACCTTATGTTTTTTAAGTGTAATCTCCTACATTAAAGTTTCCTCTAATATTCAATTAAACTAATTTAGAATTATATTAGGTTCCTTTAGCTTCAAGAATGATGCTAAAAAATCCCATATGAAAAAGATAAAATCCAAAAATCCACAATTTATAGTTTCTCAAAAATGCAAACCAAGATGAAAATTAGAAAAGGTTTTATTTTTATTTTTTTAATCCACATAAAACTTAAGAGGATCCTAATTTTACCCTTTTGAATTGGTTATTTTGGAAATCAACTTTATAGGTTAAATATTGGTCAAACAAAGGAGAAAAGCAAAAATACGAGGGTTAATTTCAAATTTTTGAATGACATTTTGTATTCTTGATCTTTCTAACCATTGATCATGGTTGACAATAACTCCCTTACTATTCTAGAGTTTAGTGGGAAAGATTATAACCACTAGAGCATTAAGATGAGGATATTGTTGACTAGGAAAGATCTTTAGGATATTATTGAGGCTAGTTATGATGAGCCAACAGATTGGTCTAGTATCCCACATAATAATAAACCAGTAAAGGAGGAGGTCAAGAAGAAGAATTCTTTGCCATTGTACCATATTCAGTCAGATCTAGATAAGAGCTTGTTTTCAAGGACTGTAGATGTAAAATAAACCAATGATGTTTGAAAGGATCTACAAGAGGCTTACGAAGGCAGTGACCAACTGAAATTGGTCAAGTTGTAGACCTTGAAGAGAAAGTTTGAGAACTTGAGGATGCAAGAATATGAAAGGGTAAGTGAATATTATGTTAGAGTCAAAGTTGTGGTTAATAAAAGGGCCACTTTTGGGAGAAATAATGGAGAAGGAAGTTGTAAAGAAAGTGCTAAGAACTCTAACTCCAATATGGAACCATGTTGCCATCATTATTGAAGAAAGTAAAGAATTGACAACATTAGAGTTTGATCATTGTGTTGATTCTCTTTTTCCACATGAAAAAATATTAAGATACACCTTTGGTGAAGGTGAAGAGAAGGCTTTTGCCTCAAAGGTAAGAGTCTTAAAGAGTGATGGTGCTAGTACAAGCAACCAAGGACAAGGTAAAGGGAAAAATCAGTTTCAAGAGCAAGAGGAGGAAGAAGAAGCAGAGCTATTGCTAAAGGAAAAGGAAGAGGATGACTTGATAAGAGAAATGTCTAATTCTACTACTATAAAAGGTATGAACATTTTAAAAAAGTATGTAGAGTAAAAGCTACAAATAAAACAAAAATAGTAAATTATGCAAATGAGAATGATGATGCTTGAACCAAATTGTTCTTATCCTATGACAAGTTTGAAAAGACTCTTCAACAGACTTAGTATCTTGACTCTGGTTGTTCCAATCACATGACAAGCAACAAGGATTTGTTTGCTACTATGGATGAGAATTTCAAGTCCAAGATCAAGCTTGGTGATAACAAGTTTTTCGAGGTGGTTGCAAAAGGTATATTGAATGTAAATACAAAGAAACGTAAAAAGCAAATTCATGATATTTATTACACTCCTGATGTTAAGAATAATTTTTTGAGGGTTGGGTAGCTTTGTGAAAAGAATTACAAAGTAGTTTTTGATGATAAGAAATGTCTCATATATGATAAGAACCATGGGAATAAAGTTGTCACTATTGTTTCTATGTCAAGAAATTGAACGATTCTTTTGAATTTTGGAGGTAATGACAATAGCTTGTCAAATGTTGTTATTGAAGATAAGAGTTGGTTGTGGCATTTGAGGTATGGCCACTTAAACTTTCAAAGTTTGAAGTTGTTGACTTCTCAAGAGTTGGTTTTTGGTTTACCCAAAGTTGAAGATCACAAAGAAGTTTGTGAAGGTTGTGCCAAAGGAAATCATGTTAGAAGTTAATGATTCAAATGAATATATTATGGTAGTTAAGGGTATTTAATTACATAGGATGCCTAATTTAGGCATAACAAACCCTTAAACAACCTTACAACTATCTTGTCCTATACTACATGCATGTACCTTATGAGGGGTGGTTATACCACTTGACTTCTCACATGGTCTATGATGTAATAACTCCTAACATAACTACCCTTATTACATCATATTCAAAATTTCTATTTTGATTATGACCTAAGAACAATGTCTAAGTTGATATAGAAATTTGAGAGAGAAATTCCCCCCCTTTAATCTATACTTATAACCTAGATACTCAGGAGTGTCAGGTTATACTAATCATGCACTCCAAAATACATTTATTACAAAATACTTATTCAATACTCAATGCTTGATATGTGTTTCTTATGTAGGTGCTAGTTTTAAGCAAAAGCAAAAGTGAAGTATTTGTATAAGTGTCTGAGGAACAAGCACTAATTTGAATATAATGAAATGAACTTAAATGCAATGTAATGTCAAATGAAATGTAGTTGTCATTCATTATACCTTAATATTTGTTTAATTGTAAGGTTGGCTAAATTTCTATGTAAGAAGGAAAAATAATTGTGTATTGGAAACCGTTGTTGCCAATAACTAGGATTGCACTATAAATAGGATTCCTTCTTCATTTTACAAGTATGAGGTATAATGTATGGATGTATGTTTGGCTAATAGAAAGAGTAAGATGTAGTGTTATATGTTGAAGTTACAAAGACAAATAATATCTCTGCATTGTATGCCTTTGAGGCTAATTTGTTAAAGAAATATACATATTATGTTATCATTACGTGTATGGTTGTGTGTTGATGTTTAGCCATGATTAGACTATTAGAATATATTAGACTATTATATTATTATGCCATCATGAGGAGTTTCATCTAAGAATGCAAGTTGGAGCTTTCGTCTAGACACTGCCATATAGAGTGCACTATTAGGATATCGTGTTGACTAGTAAGTGAGTTTTCTAAATGTGCTATATAAGTTAGACCTACCATTTGGAGATTGTATGAGAATACCTTGCCATATTTTGTATGTTTCCATCTAGGACTATTCACACTTTCCATTGACTACATTCCTTTGGTTTAAACCTGTCATTCCCTCACCCTTGGGAATCCTCATCACTATGCTATATTTAGTACCATTTCCTAATCAAAGTATGGGACGATAAATATTGAAGCATAAGGCTTAACACACATGAAAAATAAGGAGGTGAATGAAAATTTTGAGGTTGCATGGATGTCAAAGGAGGAATCAAGGAAGAACTTCAGAGCAACTTGTGAGAAGAAGTGCAAGACTTGATAACCAAGGATCACATCCAAAATAACTTACACAACTGAAAGTGGAGTGACTTTGGAACCCTTAGGAAGAGGATAGTACAAGGGAGGAAAATGAAAGGTGGTAGACATTATTTATAACAACAAAGAACGAGGTGCGAGAAGAAGTATATCAAATAGCCAACACCAATATTCATGTAAGATAATATGCTAACGTGGAGCAAGCAGAAGGGGATTAAGGGTGGATAAACACATCTAAACCAGTGGTTATGAGTTTTCCAAGGGGCTTAGAGGATGGGAGTCAGGCACTAGGGAAACCATACGCAAGAAGGATGAATCCACTACTTGTATATTTGTGAAGTATTGGTGCACTTGGGTTAGAATGAAGGCTATTTGAAGGATGAGAGGCATCTCCAGATCACAAAGTACCAAGAGAAAATATATAGGAAGAGGAACAACAAGAGGAACTACCAAAAATGGAATTGCATTGGGCTGAAGTATTATTCGAGTTGAGTAGAAGTGAATAAGAGGAAAAAGAAAACTACCCACCAATGGAAAATATTGCAAACTAAGCAAGGAAGCAAAAGTGCCCACCCTTTAAGGATAAGGAAGATCTAACATGACATATTGGAACTTGAAAAAAATCTAGAAAGCAAACAAGGTAAGATACCTCGAGGCCTGACTATAATTATTCCCAACCACACCGTAGAGGATTACCATAAAATAGTATTTAAAGAAGGAAGGAGCACAACCCTTTGAGACATGGGAAACCCTAATGGAGGAATTCAATAAGGAGTTCAAACCATTACAAGATGATACAAAAACCATAAAGGAGATATACTCCATGAAGTAGAAGAAGGATGAAGACATTAAAATCTATAATCATCGATTACAGCAACTAACAAACAAGATGGAGCCGAAATTGGTAGATGGAATGATAAAGCAGTGTTTTATCGACAAATTACTACCAAAATATAGAAAGAAAATAAAAATGATCCCATTTTCAATGTAAGATAAAAGCTATAAATGAGCATGAAACTTTGAGAGCAAAGCAAAGCAAACAACACTCGAAATCAGAGGTCACTATAGAAGTGAAGATTCAAATAGTGACAAGGAAGGCATACATTTGGCAATTCAATCAATGCAAAAGGAATTTGAAAAGATGATTAAGGAAGTCAAAAGAGAAGTAAAGAAAAATAAGAAGGAAATATGGTGCTCAGACTATAAAATGAAAGGGCACACTAATATAACCTATCCCAAAATACATATTGTGATATACGTGTTGGGATATGTTGTCATAGAATGTCCATTCAACTTGAGAGGAACAAAATATCACACCATGATGATGCAAAAATAAGAGGAAGAGAGTCTAAAAACCTCAAAGAATATGCAAGGGACTAGCGGAGGATATCGAAATAATCTATTAGGGTATCTAGGAATAGGTATATGGGGATATGTTATTATATTGTATAAGGATTGGCATGGGCTACACATAACCCAAGGTTGATTCTATTATAATATAATATTATATTAGTAGTTGGCTCCCCAAAGTAGAATTAGAATATGGGTATATAAAGAAGGAATATTGTCATTGTAATCATCATGGAGATCAATCATATGTAATCATTTAGCCCATGAAGTGGCTTATAGGACTTCGCTCTCTCTAAGTGGCACTCTCATCTTGGGAGATCTTGTGGATTTATTCCTTCCTTAAGGAGTATTATTGGTGTTGCCCTACCTTAAGGGTATTATCTATCTCTATCTCATTGTATGTATTATTATTGTGGATGAATGATTTAATACTTTTGCATATTGGTGAATTATTTCTATTAACGAAACAAAGTTTCATAACAAGTGATATCAAAGCAACGATTATGGTAAAGTGGGGATTGTAGAATTAGGGTATACTTTTTTCCAAAAAAATATCTCAACTTTCAAAAGCCATATCTCTATGAAGGTTTATCCTATTTAGATGATTCTTGGATCATTTTATGTGTAGTTTGAAGAGCTTTAAATTGAGTGGCCATATGAAGAAATTTGAGCAGTATTGGGGGAGATATAACCTTGTGAAGTCAGTCATCTAGAACAAGGATAGTGACAAGTTTTCATATTGGAATTTTTTTAAAGATGGAATTTGTTAATTGGGGTAAGCAAATTAGTTGCATTTTATTTTGTTTTGAAGAATAATTGCATATCTAATTGTTTGTGTATAAATTTAACTTCAAACAAGTGGGGAGATATATATTTTCGTAAAACCCTAGTTTACATTATCATTTTGTGGATGTGAATCATGGCACAGAGAAAATGATATTGATGTGAGAGAGTGGTTGAAAATAGTAAAATATCAATATGATGAAAGCATGATATGTTATGGATTTCATGGTTTTTTGGAGGAAAAGCTTTACAATGGGAAGAAAGCTTTGTTAGGGAAAATACCTTGTGCGCTTAGAAAGAAATGGGACCAACATTATTGAGTAAATGGGCACCTATTCAATTATAAAGAAAATTAAATAAATGGAAGAGATCTTGAGGGAAGTGATAAAAAGATAAATAGCCTAATGGGTGTCATCAAAGACTTTGAAAAGAAACTACAAGGGATTCAATAATGAGAGAAATAAAATAAAAGGAGATTGAGAATTTTTCAAGAAACAAAATGAAGACTATGAAAAAGAAATAAAATTACTCAAGAAGGAGAAAGAGGAAAATGTTAAGAAATATAGTGACAAGAATGTAGCCACACATTTGGATTTGCAAAAGCAAGATAAGGATCTAAAATTATCTCAAAATTCTATTTTGCAGGTTCATGAATTCATTCAAAAGAAAAATATTATTATTTCCGTTAACCCTAGCACCAAAAATAATTTTATTAATATTCCTTTGGCTAAGAGGTTGCAGGTTAAAGCAACAAAAATAAAAGACATACATCTTGAGGGTGAGAATGTTTAGATTTTTGAAGATTTGAAGATCACCATGGATAAATATGTTTTACATTCAAATTTTCATGCTATTGAGATGGATGATATGGATATTATTCTAGGTTATCCTTGGTTGGATTATTTGGGTATTGTTAATATTAATGTGCAAAATAAGTTTATGAAGTTATGGTATAGGAAAAATAAGATAACATTGCAAGATATTTCTTAGCTTACAAAGCAAGGATCCAAGGAGAAACGATAAGTAGTTATGGTAAAGGAACAAGAAGTGCTTGCAAAGAAATAAATTGAAGAATAAATATAACCTAAAATAGAATCCAAGAAGGAAGTAGCAACAATAGAGTCCATGGAAGAAGCAATATGAATAAGTTCCATGGAAATAATAATAGCAGAGTCCAAGGAAACTTTGATAGAAGAGCATAAGGACACACCAAACAAATAAAACATGAAATAACAACATGTATAAGAATTTAAAACAATGGAGCCAAATATTGAGGAGTCAAAGAAGGTAGAACATCAAGTTAAGGTTGTAGCATATTACCATCCACACCACCAGGAGCGACAACAATCTTGGAGGTATGGCTTAGGGTAACAATATTATGGTTCTACATGGAATAAAAAAGGTACCAAGTATGGATGTGTATGGTAGATAAAGCATAGTGATCCTAGTTTTCAGAGTGGTGCAACAACATCAAGAAAAATGGACCATCATTCGAATTATTATAATAGAGTAGTAAAAGCATGGATCCAACAAAGCGGTTTTGGATACTCAAGTGGCAAAATGGTATACTACCATCAAAAAATACTGCATCCAATCAAAGTTTCACTAGGATGGATTGATGATCAAGATTGGTACTAGTTGCTAACATTACTTAGCAAATCATATTATCTTGTTTCTTCATATGTTTCAAGGATGAAAAATTTGTAAGGAGGATGGAGTGTTAGGGTATCTAGGAATAGGTATATGGAGATATGAGATTATATGGTATAAGGGTTGGCATGGGCCACACATAATCCAAGGTTGATTATATTAGAATATTATATTATATTAGTAGTTGACTCCCCAAAGCAGAATTAGAAGATGAGTATATAAATAAGGGATACTTTTCACTGTAATCATCATGGAGATCAACCATATGTAATTGTCTTTACCCATGAAATGGCTTGTGGGACTTTTCCCTCTCTAAGTGGTGCTCTCATCTTGGGAGGTCTTGTGGAGTTATTCCTTCCTTAAGGAGTATTATTGGTGTTGCCCTAACGTAAGGGTATTATCTATCTCTGTCTTATTGTGTGGATTATTATTATGGATGAATGATTTAATAATTTTACATATTGGTGAATGATTTTTGTTAAAGTTAATAAAGTTTTACAACATAATTGACATGGTGTATGATAATACTAGAAAAATAATTGAGGAAAAAGTCGATTACAATATGATTTTGATGGGAGACTAGTCATCCAATGTAGGAATTTTAAGAATGGGGACACTTTTCAAAGAATTATCCCAACCTGCAAATAGAAGGAACAAATAGGAGTAATACAATGCACATGTGTATGTGGTGCAAACCAAATAATCATAAAGAAGTAAATTGTCCAAAGAAGGCAAGTTCCAATGGAACTCAAAATGTTAATTTTATCAATATAGGTGAATTGATCGACCAATAGGAGGAAGCAAAGCAGGTGCTTGCAATAACAAGAGATCAAGTAAGGAAGGATGAGCAATATCCTAATCCTTCCAAGGAAAAGGAGCAATGGAAGGAAGTGCATGACATGATCAAGGAATAATTTGAAAAAATAAAGCAAAATATATTAATCCATGAGAAAACATTGAAGAAACTAAAGGGAACATTGAGTAAACAATCATCAATAGATAAATTGTTAACAAAAGTATTAAACACAATAGTTAAAGTAAATGTGTTTAGTTTAATTAGTGCCATACCCAAACTATATATAAAATTAGGAGAAATTGCATGAACCAATAAGGAAGATGAACCAAAAGAGGTCACAACAATTAAGCAAGACCAATTTATAGATGCTACAATATTGATGATTGAGGTAGGAAAGAAGTCAACTTTGATTCATATGGAGTTAATGGATCATAAGCTAATATAGGTGATTGTGGATGGAGGATCTAGCCTGAATGTCATACTAGAGAAGACTTAGAGAGACATTGGGGCACCATTTTTGTGGTCCCAAAAATATTGGTTGTACAAAGTAGATCAATTTGGAATAGAAATGAAGAGTGTATTGACAAGCTAGAAAGTGAGAATAGTCGATCAAAATTTCATCTTGGATTTTATGGTGATTGCAATACAAAAACCAGCTTATGATGTATTGCTAGGATGTGTATAGCTAAGAATGGCTAAGGTGAACCATAATTGGAAGAAGGAACACCTTACCTTCAAAAAGGGCCAACATAAGTATATAATAAATTTGAAGAATCATCGTCAGATGAAGAAGGCATATATGAGCTAGATGAAGGAGGTGTGTTGGAGATAGAATATTGCATGAAAGACAAGAAATATGTTGATAAATAAAATTTTCATTGGGAGATGGAAGATTATGAGGTATTCATGCCACATTGTTTCTACCTCCACACAAATAAGGAGAAATAGGTTGAAGAGAAGAAATATGTACAAGAGGTCAATCAAAGAAGTCATATGAAATATGTGATAAAGAAGGACGAAGAGAAGGAGAAGCAGGTATTTCAAAAAAAAATTACAGAGTACATAATAAGAGATGCAATCATTAAAGATCAACCAACCCATTCGATTGATGTACTTAAATCAATGGAAGAACCACATACGGTAAAGTAAGAAGGACCAAATATGATACAATGAATCTCAACAAAGGAGAGAACAATATGATCCATTATGAAGATGAATGGGATCTAGTGTTGAAAGCAAAAAAAATCAATATTTTCCTAGAATACAAGGATGTATTCACATGGAATTATAAGGCTTTTAAGGGAATACAACTTGAGTTGTGCATACATCGAATTATTTTGATTATAGATGTGCAACTGGTAAGAAGAAAACCATACAAGTTGAATCCAAAGTATGCAAACCTAGTTAATGTAGAAATTGAGAAGATGTTAGATGCAAGCATTATCTTCAAAGTGATAGTGAGCAAGTGGGTGTCATCGATAGTTATTACTTTGAAGAAAGAATCTAACCAAATTCGAATTTGTGTGGACTTCTAAATCTTGAATGTCATTACAATAAAATATTCTTTTCCAACCTCATTCATAGACTCCATACTAGAATAAGTAGCTAGGCATGGGATCTATTTCTTTTTGGACAGATTCTAGAGCTACAACCAAATTAGCATCATCGAGGAAGACAGGTTGAAGATAACCTTTGTAGTGTAAAATGGAATATATGCATATAATTGGATGCCATTTGGGCTATGTAATGCACCCACCACTTTTCAAAGGAATATTTTGTATATCTTTGATCATATGTCCACAACGAAGTTTAAGGATTTCGTAGATGATTGGTCCTTATATGGAAAAATAATATAACACTTGCAGACATTGGAAGAATGTATGAGCTTATGTCAAAAAGCTTGTTTGGAATTAAATCCTACAAAGTGCATGCTTCTAGTTCCTTATGACGAGTTGTTAGGGCATATTGCCTTTAATTAAGGACTTTAGATTGAACTAGATTAGATACAAACCATATTGAGCATGGAGGATCCATACAACATGAGTACAATAAAGACCTTTCTAGATATAGTGGGTTACTATAGAAGGTTTATAAGAAATTAATCACAAATACCTTATCTGTTAGATGCCATCACCCACAAATATATTCTCTTTAAATGGATAGAGGAACATTAGGTCTTTGAAGGATTGAATGCAATGTTGGTATGCATGCCCATTTTGGTATTTATAGATTGGAATAAAAAATTTCATGTCCACATTGACGTGTCAAATTTTGCTATCAAATGTGTGTTAGCCCAAGGGGGAAGTTTGAGCTTGATCAACCCATTTACTTTGCAAGTTAGTTGTTATCAAGGACAGAGAAGAATTATAGCATGATGGAACAAGACGCTTTGGAAATGGTGTATGCAGTACAAAATTTTAGACATTACTTGTTGGCCAACCCATTTACTTTCTATGTGGATCATCATGCATTATATTTAATTAACAAATAAACTATATATGGGTGAGTAAGCAAGTGGGTCATCATATTATAAGAATTCATGTTTTGAGTGGTAGTAAGACCAAGAAAGAAACATGTAATAGTAGATCATCTATTAAGGATTCACTCGAGGAACCTACAAAAGGAGGAATATTAGATGAACTATTTTATGTACAATTGTTCATGGTGAGTGTAGTACTTGCATGGTATAAGTAGATCAGGGAATATATATCAATAGGAGAGCTTCCAAAGGAGATGATGGCAGTAGAAAAGAGGAATATTATTATAAAATCAATATTTTTGTTGACTGTAGGTTTTTTTATATAAGTTAGGACCTGATCAAATCTTACAAAGGTGTGTTATGGAGGAGGTACATATGACACTAAAGGAACCACATGAAGGAATGGATGGGGGACACATGCGACTATATGCAATAACAAGAAATATATTGTTGGAGGATTATAGTGGATTATTGTTGGAGGATTATAGTGGACTATCCTGTATTGTGATGCCAAGGATTATGTTAAAGCATGTAATACTTGCAAAAAAATGGGGAAGCCACTAAAAAGGGATTTCATGTCATTGTACCCCTCTCAACCACAAGAACTATTTGAAATATAGGGTCTATATTATGTGGAGACAATAAAGACAAGAAAAATGAGAAAGTGTTGATATATTGTAGTGGCAACTAAATATTAGATAAAATGGGTGGAAGCAAGAGCTCTACCAAATAATTCTACAAGGAGTACAACTTGTTTCTTGTATGAACAAATAATTACAAGATATTAGATCCCCTTACAATTAACAAGTGATAGGGGAGGAAACTTTATCAATAAAATTATTTAGAATTTGACTATAGAATTTAGGATCTTTTATTCATTATCCAGTCAATATTATCCCATAGCTAATGGGTAGGTAGAGGCAATAAATAAGGTCCTAGTATTTATAATGTATAAGAAATGTGGAGTGGAAGGATCCAGTTGGTAGGAGAGATCTTCAAGCCAACAATAAGCCATACACCTTTCCAATTGATGTATGGAGAAGAAGCATGAGTGCTAATATATTTTTTGGTACCTAGTTTAAGGGTAGCAGAAGAAAAATTTTAGAGTGACCAAGAGAGCCTAGAGGAGAGGCTTGTGAAACTAGTACAACTGGAAGAAAAGAATATAATGGATCAATGGGGATGAACATTTTCCAATAGTGAAGGAAATTATGGTACAATAAACACCTAAGGAATTTAAAACTAAAGATAGGTGACTTGTTAAAATTTAATGGAAAAAGAGATATCAAGCCAAAAAATTTGAATATCCTATGACTTGGGCCCTTCTAGGTAGTATAAATGATGAAAAATAGAGTAGTCCAATTAAAGAAGTTGGATGGGACATCATGTCCTAAAATAGTTAATGGTTCAAAGTTGAAGCCATACAAGGTGAAGGCACAAATAAATATGATCAACTTTGAATCATTAGAAGGAGAAATTGTAGGAAGACCAACAGAGGTACCACAATAGTCTTCATCAATTTTTGAAGGCATATAGTTCTATGAATGAAGAAAACCAAGTGGAACCAAAAACCAGGGTGTAACTCAGGAAGAGGAGGAAATAAATTTAGGTTGGTTATTTGGTATAAGAAGAGAAAATATTATTATTGAAAATAGGGAGTTGGAATCTAGACCAATTCAATGACGAAAAATATAGGTCCATGTAAGATTCTTGAATAATGAAGAAGAGATAAGACTTTGAGCATTGATAGATGTAGCTTTAAAAGCGATAGAGTTTTATATGACATAAATTTTCAACGATGAATCTCAAAGTGAGAAAAATAAAGAGGAAGAACAAAGATAAAAATATCATAAAAACATCATCGACAAAAAATATGGACTTACCTCAAACAAGATAGAGATTTCCATCGATAAAGATACCCTCGACCTTTTAGGGACCAGGTTCCCCGCCTCCCTTTATGAGTACGACATGGATACCTTGAGCTATAACCGTATTATTTACTTCCTTAAGTTTTAAGGGGTGGGTTCCTTCTGAGAGAATCCCCTCCATTCGAACGAGCCTTGATAAAGGGGCTCGACCTTCACTTTGGCTGTAAGGATGCTCCCTCGATATTTAAATATATATTTTATCAATTCTTTTTATGCATGTTTGTCGAATGTCTGTATTTGCTTTTTGTGCTATGGAAAATACTAAGGATGATGTAAATTTGATCCCTTTAGCACAAATTACGTTAATGCAACAAATAATACATAGGAAAACATAAATATTGTAGGAATAATGTGAAACTATGCATATATAATGTTATATTGAAATATTAGATCATCCAAGAACTGGAAGAGACAATGCAAAAATTGAATGAAAGGGAAAAAAAAGGCAATGAGAACAAGACGGACTTGAACAATGAAGGTTAACTAGAGAGCAAGAAGCTTACATGGAGATATGTCTATGGAGTGTATTATTCTCAAGGAGAGGAAGGATCACCATATAGAATTAGTTTCTTCTCCATAATTTTGAGTAGTTCATCCTCAAAATTATATATAATTTGACTAAATAGTAGTAGTACTACTATCTTGAGCTCTCTGTTAATGGGAAGATCAAGGAGGAATATGAACCAAGTTTAACCAACTCCTCAAAGGAAATCTAGGATATTGGAGCAAGAAGTTGAGCTTGAAAAACAAAGGATGACTAATGCAATACTAAAACAAAATTAGGAAGAAGAACTTGTTGACTCGATAGAATATTGGCTAAATAGAGAAGAAGTTGCTAAAATATTATGGAGAGAAATTATGGAAGCACCAACACCATTAGAAGAAATAGGAAGGATTTGGGTAACAGATTCAAGCAACGATGGAATTCTTCCTATTCGAAGGAAAAATAATAGTTCAAGTTCAGAGTTTGATCTCTTGAGAAGGTATAGAGAACCATAAATTCATCCTACGTAACATACATACCTAGATGCAAATAGGAAACTAAGAAGACAAATAGAAAATTTTTGAAGGAAAAGTGTAGGTCTAGGAGTGCTTGAGTAGGTTTAGGAAGAAAGGGACAATGTACAATTAGTTCCTCAAAAATAAGGGAAGGTGCGAGAAATGATTCAAGTTCTAAATTTTGATTTCTCAGAGCAATATAGAGAGAAAATAATCCACTTTACAAAAAATATATTCCTAGAGGAGGATAGATGGATTAGAATATTACTATGGGTAGATTAAATATTGATAAGCTTAAGTCAATTATCACTAGGAATTCAAAATAGAGAAAGATTGAGTAAGTCACAACTACTAGAGAGATCATATGTAACAACCCCAAAAGCTAACCACCTAGAGAGAGAATTTTTTTGAAAATAAACAATTAACAAGGTTCACAATAGTATCCATGAATACTATTCAATTGACTAGACATACCACATTCAAGTTTAAGATGCTGCAAACATCACTCGAGTGGATAGGAGAGACCAAACTCCCATAAGAAAAACTGGGGTTAACCTTGAATACCTTCATGGGCTAGAGGATGCTTACACAAGGTCTTCCCACCTTTTTGATATTCTCCACAAATGCAAAAATCTTGGCACCAACACTGAGATTATACCTTCTCAATCTTGAGAGCAAGGGGGAATGCCAACTCCTACTTCCAATCATAATTCAATCTAGACTAGATCTAACAGGTGTAATTTCTAAGTCTAGTTTAACTGCACCTCTATGGTGATCTCTTAAACTTCATGCTTTCCTTACCATCTCCGTGATGGGCCCTCAAGCACCAATCATTCTGCATGATGGACTTCCCCATGGATATAGGAAAAACTAGGTGTTGCTAGCCTACAACTACCTAGGCGTAGAAGGAGAGTTTGGACAAGGATTAATTTTAGAGAGCCTTTTCACATATTTCCTAGGCCCAAAGTAATACCAAAGATCATCATAACACCATATAATCATTCAACCAATGATCAAGATTACAAGAGATTAGTCTTTGTTTCTAGTACAATAAGTCCTCATTTTCCAAGAGTGAATTAAATAAATCAACAAGAGCATTTGAAGATAATTATTTGCATGGTTTGAACATCTCCCTTCTTCAGCCTTTGCGGTGTTTGAATGGGAGGTGGGGATCAAAACAAATCATATGCAGGTATGAATGCAATCTATAAGATTCAAACACATACAAAAGAAGCCCATACTTCTTTCCTAGATATTTTCCACAAATATCAATTTCCTTGAGCAAACAAACACAAAAGAAGCCATACTTCCTTTCCAAGATATTTTCCACAATATCTAACCATATTTCATACAACATTCACATAAGAAGCCCAAAATTATTCCTATGATATTTTCAAAAAATATCAAATTTTTTAAACATCAATTAATTCACCATAGCAAACACAAAAGAAGTCCATACTTCTTTCTAAGATATTTTTCCCAAATATCAAATTCTTTAAACATCAATTCATTCATCATAGCAAACACAAAAGAAGCCCATACTTCTTTCTAAGATATTTTTCCAAATATCAAATTCTTTAAACATCAATTCATTCATCATAGCAAACACAAAGAAGTCCATACTTCTTTCTAAGATATTTTTCCCAATATCAAATTCCTTAAACATAAATTTTTTCATCATAGCAAACACAAAATAAGCCTATACTTCTTTCTAAGATACAATGTGTGGGTTTTTTTCCAAGCTATACTACCATTAGATTAACAGATAATCCAAGGCTATAGTATATGAGTTCTTTTCCAAAACTACCAATAGATTAATTAAAATCCAAGGTTATAATGCATGGGTTCATTTCCAAACTATCATTAGATTAATTAAAATCTAAGGTTATAAATGCATGGGTTCATTTCCAAGCTACCTTTAGATTAATTAAAATCTAAGGTTATAAATGCATGGGTTCATTTCCAAGATACCTTTAGATTAATTAAAATCTAAGGTTATAAATGCATTGGTTCATTTTCAAGATGCCTTTACATTAATTAGAATCTAAGGTTATAATGCACGGGTTCATTTCCAAGCTACCTTTATATTAATTAAAATCTAAGGTTATAAATGCATGGGTTCATTTCCAATATTACCATTAGATTAATTAAAATCTAAGTTTATAATGCATGGGTTGATTTCCAATACTACCATTAGATTAATTAAAATCTAAGGTTATAATGCATGAGTTCATTTCCAATACTAACATTAGATTAATTCAAATCTAAGGTTATAATGCATGGGTTCATTTTCAATACTACCATTAGATTAATTAAAATCTAAGGTTATAATGCATGAGTTCATTTCCAAGCTAAAATATAACTAATCTAACAAAAATATTTAAGCTAAATATAACCAAAAAAAGAAGGTTAGAACCTGTACCGAAGTGTCGGAATTCTTACCCAAAGTTAAAGCAAAGTTGTGCATCCCCATGAGCACAACTACACAAGATCACAGGTGTTTATGGCTAAGGTAAAACCTCAAGAAGACACACAATCCTTCCTGGTTGCTACTACGTCCGTAAGCAAGGCTTACACTGCCACGAAAGGAGAAGGGGAAAACCTTAGCATAATATCAATCAAAATTCAGATAAAAAATAAGATGTCACTAAGGAAGTGGTAAAATGGGGGTAACCAAAACTTTGTTACCTAGTGCTTGATTCACAGACAAAGAACCAAGTTGCAGTAGGGTTGGATGGTAAGGAAAAGAGCTAAAAATATTGAGAGGTAAACATATGGGTAAGCGTTCCATTGTCACCCATATCCAAACATTCCTTCACTACTTAGAGAAAATATTTTTAGATGTGAAAGCACTCGAAGAAGCTCAAGTAACCCTCCCTCCTAAAACCAGCTAAGAGAGCAAACAAACACAACAAAGTATGCTTGGAAAACATCATTGAGAAAACCAAAAGAAAGAGAAGTTAAGGTAAGATAAAATGTAAAACCAACAACACATTTCCATCAACTAAGCACATTACCTAGCACCAACAAGATAATGGAGATGAGATTTCATCTAAGTCCCTTCTTGTTACAAGCTACCAACGACGCTACACATGCACCCTTTGATGAGTGTCATTATTATCATCATTTAATTTTCAATATTTGTCAAATCTAGGGTGGTGTCCAAGGTTGTCTACGATAGAAGGTTTGGGTAGATTACAATTCAGACATTCAGATTACAAGCATTTATTCGGTGAAATAGATGTTGGTTTAGCCTTTTTGGTGTCACACTAAACCTAATATGTAGAATGGAAACTAAATTAACTTGCAAGAATTGAAAACTGCTTCTAAGACCTGAAATTGAAATCTAACTATAGTTGCAAGAAATGAAATTGCAGGAATGTAAATGTCGCTAAATCAAAACCTAGATTACAGTTGTAGAATTGAAATGTTGCTTGAAAAGGAAACACTCATGCTAAAAATAATTGTCAGTTCCTACTGCAAAAGGTTGTCAGGCTTCTACTATAGTGATTGATAACAAAATAAAAGTTGTTAAAAACTTGGAAAAATTGCTAAAACAACAAAAACAGGGAAAAACTATAATTTTATGCTAATTGTCAAATTATAGAAAAATAAAAACATGGGAAACACAGGTCTATGCTACTTTGTCAACTGACACACACATATGCTACATAAAAACACAATTAAAAACATGAAATCATCACATTAACTCAAAACAGGGGTTAGTACATTCAATCAACAAGAAATGAAAATTGACAAGCACTCTACTAAATTTGTTGCAGAAAAAGTTATCAAAAAAACCTGTCATCAATTAGTCCTCCTTCTAGGCCTAAAAGTGGCCCTTGCTTCCTGATCCAGAAGAAGGTGGGAAAGTACTTCTAACTACTTAGAACTCACACTCACTCATGAACAAAATATGAAAAAGAACTACACTTTATTGACTATCACAAAACATTACAATGCTACAGGAAAATCTTGCTACTACTATTCACTATAATCCTATTCCACATCTATATTTCCTATTAGCTACTACTCTATTAGATCAACCAATAAGGGAGCTATATTATTTATACTATTCTATTACATATGCCTCGTGCTCAATATTAGTTGCATTGTTGTCTTTTAGTGATTTGCTACTAGAATTACAACAAACTGACTTAGTCTAAATCAAGACAAAGTATGCTGCAGTGAATGTTCATTGGTCCTTGGATGCATCCTCAATGGTGGGAGTGAGTTGGAGGAGGTTGGGGAAATGGTCTTGTACACATCTCTCCTCATCTCAAAATACCCTTTCCCTACCAAATTGGGTGCTAAATCCTCCTCGGTTTGGTTAAAACTGGCTACTTTCCCCCTCATTCCAAAGCTTCTTCGAAATATCCGATAGTGAAATATACTTTATGCTCACAAGATAGAAAAATGGCCAACAAAGTAGGTTTAACCAAATAGGACATCTCTCCTATCCCTCAGAAGTTTCCAATAAGTTTTGCACGTAATTCTAACAAATTCCAAGCCATGCCATTCATTGACAACTGGCTGGAATTTGTATGGCTGTTTCCTGCAATTTCTAGATTTTCTGCACAGTCCTAAGAATTTGGTGCCAAATCACAATTCAAATTGTTTGGAAGGTGGTAAAAATATTTAAATAGCATTAAGAAGTGATAAACATCAACACACATCATACTGCTATCTAAATTATGCATTTTATTCACTAAATAACAATGCAACAATGTTGCACAACTATCCCTTATAGTTGTTATACCCTGTTGCTATCCATTTAGATCATGTGGGAATGCATCCAAGTGGGTCAAAAGTCTTATTTGATCTCCATGAACACATTCCAACCATTTTCCCATGCTTTGTTTGACAACTTCAAGGTGCTCTTGTAATGTGACAGCTTGCTGATTTTTCTATGTTGCACAAAACCTATCAATGCCCTGTTTTGCAGCAGAGACTTATTTTGGCACCATTTCACCTCAACAACTTTCGTTTTAAAATGGGATGATAATTAAAATAACATAATACAGTTATAAACTTCAACACTTCTTATCAACTACCATTTTTATTATGCATTTTTCACTTAACTAATCATGCAAAAACAATCATAAAAATGCTAAAAATAGTCAAAACAAGGGTACAATGCTCCTAACATAAAATCATGCAAACACTTAACAAATAATATATTTTAATCAACTATTTGGCAATTAACTTTGTTATGTTTTGTAATATGGTAATTTTATATATGTTCAAACATAGTGCAAAAATGAGGTATTTATGGGCCTCATCATCCCCCCAACTTGAACTGATGCATGCCCTCATGCATCCTAGTAGGCCATAGCAATATGCAGGTTTTATCCTTTTGAACAACATACTTTGCCACCTGAGAAATTTTTGCAATTTTTGAGAAATGATAAAGATGTTGCAATTTTTGAAATTGTTGTAATTTTCTGAAAAATGGTTCAAAATGTTGAAAAATTGAAAGTACTGCAATTTTTGAAAATGTGATGTTGAAAATATGAAACTGCTATACTTTTCTAAAAATTTATGAACATTTCACATTACCTACCCCTGAGAAATTTTTCTATCCTTGCTGCACTACACTAAGCATCTTTGCAATTAAGCACATGTATTTCATTTTTCTACAACTTTGCATTTTTTCAATTTCTGTAATTCTTGCAATTTTTTCTTTTCTTCCTCTTTTTTTATTTTATTTTATTTTTTTTATTCTTCTCTTTGTTTTGTTCTTGCATTTTTTAATTTTTAATTTTCATCTTGCAATTCTTTGATTTTTGCACTTTCATCCTTCAATATTGCAATTCCTATAGTTTTGACTCTTTTTTTGCCCTTCTACAAGTTTTAGTGTTGCAAGGTACCTGATTAAAGGCTTGGTAGCATGATATTCATCTTACAATATCCTTATTATATTTTTCTAATGGAATCATCTAAAGTGGATGCACTACGAATGTAATTTTTTGTTCTAACAACATTTCAACTTGAATGCCTATTTCTGTTATTTGCACCTTTGAAACAGAATTGACAAAAATTTTGATTTTGAATTTGCTTGAGGGATGTACTTACTTGTGGTGGAATGATCAGAGCTTTAGGGAACTCAACCTTTGATGTGCCTTGCTCTTTCTGCTGCTCTACAACATTTTCAAGGTATTCTGGTACAGTTTCTGTCTCATTTCAAAGATCTTCGAAATGAGACTATGTCATTCCGAAGCTGACCCAAGATGTTCCAAAGTTGCATTCGAAAGTGCCGAAATGGCCTCCTATGCAAAAGTTAGCTGCAGATTCTATTGTGGGCCCATCTCTAGGGTGTGTGAGCCTTCCATAACATCAAAAATCCCTTCTCCATCCTTTTGTTTAGATGTTATTCTTCGTTTTGTATGTTGTTGTTTTATTGCAGTAGTAGTAAAACAAAATCTTTAGGTGCATTTTCTAGATTATCCTCCTCAAATCTATGAGGTAGTTATGGGGTATCAACTTGCATTTCTCCTTCTAGAACCTGCCCTGCTAATTCAAATAGAATTTTTGCCATGTCTATCCCAAAATCAGGTTTTTGTAGACAATTTCTCTATAGCAGAATGTTCTTGCTCTTCTTACAACCAGTTTTGAATTTCTCATGCAACCAAGGGCAAAAGGGGGTGCTTCTTGACATTTTGAACAACATGCTCCATTTTTTTAATTTACCAATATTTTATAAAAATTTTATGCCAAATATCGATTATCATACACTAAATGTTAAATGCTTACTATGACTAAATGCAAGAAACACATACCTTACTGTCTTAAAAATTTATCATGCACCTTACAAACTGCTTCCAATGATTGTTAGCAAGCTATTTGAAAACATAAACAACACATGTGCAGTAGGTGAGATTTGTACAATGGTGGAACAATGATGGGTAGATCAACAAGGCAAACATACCAGAAAACCGGTTTTCATGTAAGCCTTAATTCAGCAATACCTCCGAAAAGGTTTTCACTATTGAATTATTCATTTTTTTTTCTTTTTTTTTTTTTTCTTTTTCATCAGAAGAGGCTGCCATTTCTGGTTTTCAACCAACTTCTATCCTTTTTTAGGTGCTTCAATGAGATAGATTCTCCTGGCTCAATGAGAGAATATCTCTCATTTTTATTTGGATAAGAACAATCCTTATTTTGCAAAAAGCACATCAATATTTTTTGTATGAAAACATCTTTTTCTTCCTGAAAGTAGCAACAATGATGCAACCTTTCTTTCCATATGAGTAGTAAGAATCTTCTTATGTCATCATTACCTCCTTATTACTGGAAATGAAGTATTGACTTCATTGTTCCTCCTCCTTACTGAAATTGATGCATGTCCTCATGTATCCTCATTTTGTGGGACATGCCTTATGCTGCAATTTTTCTTTCTTTCTTTCTTTTTTTCTCTTTTTTTCTTTTCTCTCTCTCTTTTTCTCTTTTCCTCTTTTTTTTTTATTTTTTCAAGATTCAAAAATATGATCATTTGGAATCTTTGTCAGAAGAGGAAGCCTCTTCTATCATATGCAAGTTTGACTGTGTGAAATATCGAGCAAATTCCACCTTTGTTAGTGGCTTATGGTACAATTGTAAATGATGTCCATTCACCACTAATGTCCTCCTTAAATTATCAACCAAAGAAAGTTGAACAACTTCATTCTCAAACTCTTCTGGTTCATCCTTACTGCTCTTAATGTGATCATCATGCCACATTTTCCATTTTTGTTGAATGAACTCTATTTGGTGAAGTGCCTCCAACCAAAGTTCATCCAATGTATTCAACTACAAAATTCTCTTGTTTTATACCTACAACAACTCAATGCCAACTTCTAAAGATGTATGAAGTGTTAGTAAAGCATTAGGATGTTGGATCAATGCATCAAACAATTTTGCTTCCTAGTTATTAGTCAACCAACTATTGATATTCAAAGGTTGTTTTGGTTGTGTTTCAATTTGTGTTATACCAAGATGTATTGAATTGATTCTTTGAAAATTATGCATTAATGATTTAAGAGAGCAATGGTGTGGTAGAAAAGAATGGAAAATTTGTGTATCTTTATCAAAAATAATTCTTGAAGGAATTAAATTTGATAAATGACAATGAAAAGATGAGAAAAAATGATGATGCCATCCATGTGGTAAATGAAGAAAACTGTTTTGTATTGGAATGGGTGATAAATGTTCAAGATTTTATTTTTCATCATTCCATAGTAATTGTTGAACAATAATTGGTTCATCTTTAAAATCTGAATTTAGAACATTTTCATCAAAAACAAACTTTTTGGATGAATCCAACTCTTCTACATTATCCCTTATAACTATGGAGGCCAAAGTTGAAATATTCTTTTCATTTTCCTTATGTGATTCAAGAAACAATGGGCTTCCTAGACAATCATACTTAGGTGGAGTAAGTTTTCCTACAAGCAAGTCTACTAATTTTCCACCTACTTGTATGGTTTCAGGATATACTTTCTTCTTTTTTCTTGGTTTCTTAAAACACATTTCTTGAACAATCTTATTAATGATTGGTACATCTTTAATAGCTTGAAGTAAAGGGATTGTAATAGTTAAATGTTTTAATTCCTTTATCAAATCTGATTTCAAAGATGTTAGTTTTGATATTTCAAACTATTCAAGATATGATACTTTCTCCATTAAATCATTTTGAGAGAGATTTTATTTTTCTTCTTTTTGATGTTTCAATGTAGATTTATTTTCATGTTCATTCTTTTTAGCTCCCATTTCTACATTGATAAGTGGAATAGGTTCAAGAAGTGGTTTTCTTGAACACAATTGAGTGTTATCACAGTCACTAGCATTTATTATGGTTGTATTTTTTGATTCAACCATAGAGACAGGGGTTACCTATTTAACATTATTTGGATTGGCCATAGGTTGAGCTAAAAATAGAGGTTGTTTTGCTTGTTGTTGTGGTTGTCCATGAGAGAAATTATGGGTATGAGTAGGCAACAAATTTGGTTGTTGTTTTTGATATTGTTGTTGCCCTTTGTACAATTTTTGTTGTTGTACCCATTGATGTCCTTGCAGTTTTGGTTGCAACCATGGTGGATGTTGTTGATTCCATTGTTGTTTCATCCATCCATGTTGAGACCACTCTTGGGAATATGCCCATGGTGGTTGACTCCAATATTGTTGAAGTGAATTTGAAGTAGACCATGGCATATACCAAGGATTATTTCCCCAATTTGCAGGAAATTGAGAAGCATTATGATATGGAAATTTAAGAAAATTATCCCCTTATCTTTGTCCTACAAAATTGAGTTCTTTCATAGGTTGAGACTGTTTTTCAAAGACACTTTTGAGTTCTGGTAACAAATTGCATTGATCTGTAGGGTGTCCTTTTTCACAAATGCTACATGTAGTAGATATAAATATTTTGTTCAAAGGACATTCATGAAGAGAGTGCTTCTCATTACATTTTGAACAATAGATGGCTAAAGATTCAATAGATTCATTCTTTTCATCTAATGTTTTATCAAGATGTACTAAAATATCATCTTTTAGATTAGAAAACTCTTTCATGCATTCTTTCAAATCATTTGTGTTACTACCAGTTTTGTGTTTTCTATGCCTTGAATGAGAATAATTTTTACAGAGTTTAATGATTTCCTGAAATTCAAGTGTATGTGCATCTCCTCTTCCCAAAATATCCAATACATCTCTAGATTCATCTTGTAGTCCCCTTAAGAATATGATTTTGCAAATTTTAGGTTCAACACTCCCACATCTCTTATGAACAAAATAAAATCTATCTAGATAGTCTTCTAAAATTTCATTTTCCTCTTGTTTCATTCTAAGCAATTCATCATTTTGATTCTTGACTTGACAATATTCTTGGTATCTCTCCAAAAATATATTTTCCATCTCATCCCAAGTTCTAATTGAATCAGGTGCTAAGGTGATAAACCATCATAGGGTTGATTCTTTAAGAGTGGAAGGAAACAATTTGAGCTTTTGATTGTCATTAGTGTAATCATGAGCTTGACATACAATCTTAAACTCAAATAAAAACATATCAGGATCTTCAGATGTAACTCCCTTGAAAGTTGGTAACACTGAAGGTGAAATGACCTTCATGGGAGCATTTTGATTAGGATCTAATTGAATGGGATTTTGAAAAGTTTTGGTAGGTGTACTAGTTGCACTAGGGTGGAGCACATTATTGGCTCTCCCTAGATTCTCTTATGAGCCTACCATTATGGGTTCCCAACAACAATTATAAATCCTATTAAATTGTCCTGATTGTATGGATTTGTCAAGAGAGAGTGGTGTTGAACTATTGATTTTTCCTCCTTGTAATGATTTCTCAAAGGATCCTACAGTTCTTGAAGTAGATGATTGTGATTCTTTGAAAATTCCAACATTTTTGGAAATCATAAATTCAGACAACTTTGACATAGTTTCAACCTCTTGTTGTGAAATTTTTCTTCCTATGGTAGGTTTTTGAATTTATCAAACCCCCCTTTCCCCTTCCCTTTTCTATGCTTGTTTTCTAAATGTTTCTGAAATGCAACTATCAACAACTATTACTTATGCCAGTTATTACATTCAGATTTTACTCTAAAGTTCACAACTTAGCATAATAATAATTATTTGACTACTTTTACCCTCTAACAACACCGTGTTCCCCAGAAACGATGCCAAAAATTATGAGTGTTGTTATTGTCATCATTTAATTTTCAATATTTATCAAATTCGGGGTGGTGTCCAAGGTTGTCTACGATAGAAGGTTTGGGTAGATTACAATTCAAACATTCAGATTACAAGCATTTATTTAGTGAAACAGATGTTGGTTTAGCATTTTTGGTGTCACACTAAACCTAATCTGCAGAATGGAAACTAAATTAACTTGCAAGAATTAGAAACTACTTCTAAGACCTAAAATTGAAATCTAACTACAATTGCAAGAAATGAAATTGCAGGAATGTAAATGTTGCTGAAATGAAACCTAGTTTTCTCTTGCAGAATTGAAATGCTGCTTGAAAAGGAAACATACATGCTAAAAACAAATATCAATTCCTATTGCGGGAGGTTGACAGGCTTCTACTATAGTTGCTAACAATAAAATGAAAGCTGTTAAAATACTTGATAAAAATTATGAAAACATGAAAAATAGAGGAAAACAGAATACCTGCAAAGTTATTCTAATTATCAAATCACCAAAAAAAGAAAACACAAGTCTAAGATATCCTTGTACACATTTATCCATCTTAATATATCCTTTCCCTACCGTTCTGGGTGCTAAATCCTCTGTTTGGTTAAAACTGGCTACTTTCCCCCTCATTCTAGAGCTTCTTCAAAATATCTGGTTGTGTAACATACTTTATGCTCAATAGCTATAAAAATGGCTTAAAAATCAAGTTTAACCAGATAGGACATCTCTACTATTCCTCAGAAGTCAGATCCAATAATTTTTGCATGTCGATTCTGATAAATTCCAAGTCATGCCATTCATTGATAACTAGTTGAAATTTGTATGACTGTGTCCTGCATTTTCTAGATTTCCTGCACAATTCTAAGAGTTTGGTTCCAGTTTGCAAATTAAATAAATTGGAAGGTGGGAAAGATTTTTAAATACCATTATGAAGAGATACACCTTAGCACACATCATTCTGCTACTTCAATTACACCTTTTATTCACTAAATAACCAAACTGAAACAGTGCAACAATTCTGCACAACTATCCCTGATTTGTTATGCCATGTTGTTGTTTTTTTAGACCATGTGAGAATGCATCCAAGTGGGTCAAAGGTATTCTTTGGTCCTTGTGAACACATTCCATGCATTTTCCCATGCTTTTCTTGACAACTTCAAGGTGCTCCTTTAATGTAACAACTTGTTTTTTGTATGTTGCACAAAACTTGTCACTACCCTGTTTTGCAACAGAGGTTATTTTGATGCCAGATCACTTGATAAATTTAGTTTTAAAATGGGATGACACTTCAAATATGCTAGAGTTAGCCAAATATTTGAACATGCTTATTTGATTTATTTTTCTATGCATTTTTCACCAACAAAATCATGTTAAAAATAGTCACAAAACGCAACTGTCAAAATAGGGGTATAGTGTTCCTAACATAAAATCATGCAAACACTTAACAAATAACATATTCTAATCACTATTTGGCAATTAAATTTGTTATGCTTTGTAATATGGCAGTTTTATATATGTCAAACATAGTGCAAAAATGAGGTATTTCTGGGCCTCATCACCCTTCCTCTACTTCTTGATTTTGGCATCCTCCTTACAACAAACAAGTCCTCCTTTTAAAGATCCATAAGTGAAATGATGATGAGCTACTAGCTAGATCTGAGCGGCAATCAAAGGTGGTTACTCTTACCCCATGAAACCATACTCAAAATTCCTTAATGCAACCAGAGTGAAGTGTTAACAACATAAAAAGGTGGCACCACCTTTGTCCATCAAGGCATTCATTGCACCACTACTTCACGAAAGCAAGGTGGCCCAATGCTTCAATGTCAAAGAAACAAGTCCCGAAAGAGAAAGCAATACCATAGTCTAAGCAAATAAATATTTTATTTTATTTATAGGACTAACACAAGCTTAAACATTAGATAATTCAAACCATAATACCAATGATTAATTGATTTAACCAACATTAATCACTTCAATAAATGAAGAATGAAACTAATATCAAGATATTAATTATTTCCAATATTTTATACTAACATTAGAAAATATTTTTTTGCTTGATAAAAAGGGGTTTAACATTAGACAATATAAACATTAATCATTCTACTGATTAATAATACAATCTAACATTAAGATTAAATTAATCTTTCTTTTGATCAAACAAACTAATCAAACATGAAGACCAAGAAACACAATCGCCAAAATTAAGAGAACAAAAAAACTCTATCACTGTTTTGTACCTTTGTTTTATCCTTAAATGAGTGGCTCCTTATTTAAGATAGATCACAACCATCACTGACTCATGTTAAGGAGGCTCATTGCAAGCAACTTTGTTAGACATTTTGAGTAGATAAGTTGTCATTGATGTCAAGAGTGAGTGGTCCTTGATGTCAATATTTTTGCACGAGTCAGTGGGAGTTTCAGTGGGCAACATCAGTTTTAGGTTCTCCAATTTCAGTTGATCAAGAACCGGTTTCAGGATGTCAGATATGGTCTAAAGTGAAAAAAGCCCAAGTGAATAATATTATAATATTATAAAGAGAAGTTTTAAATTAACTATAAATTAATTAATATAATTTTTATTATAAATTAATTTATAATTTAATTTACTTAACTTAAAGTTATTTAAATTAATTATCAATTAATTTTGATATTAATTATAATATTAATTTATATTAATCTTTAACTAACCCTAAGGAGGGTTATTAAAATTAATTCAAAATTTGAAATCAAATTTCTAAGCGCCGACGTTGGAATAACATTTACCATGTGTATAAAAGGAGTATTACCCACCTTACCATAAGCCCCCAAACATTTTTGAATTAAATCTTATGCTATGTGTTTATGCGAATCGTGGGTGCAATAGAGATATTTGTGTTTTTTTTAAAGTGCTAAGAGAAGGTGAGATTACATCATACACCAAGGAGAGAGCCTTGGTCACTAACTGCCGGTAGCGCAGTTGGCAAGCATGGTAGTGGCAAGTCGTTAGGACAACGACAGGCACAGGTTTGAATCCCCCACGAAGGATCTTTCGTTTTGCATTTTGGTTGGAAATCACAACAAATATTGGTAGAAAGGGGAGGAAGCTTTGCTTCCTTCACGTGGGTGCTTCTAGCCCACATGGTGGGCTCCAAGGCACTAAGGCACATTGCGCTTGAGGAGACGGTGGATCGAATCATGCCAAAAACCCTTTTTGAAGGATAATAAGGTATGCATTAAAGTTTGAGCGCCGAATTTGTAGGAAAAGGTTGTTGAGGTATAAAAATTAATTTTGCATATTTCATGTGGTATATGAGGTTTTAGGGAGTTTTAAGGATATTACAAAATAAATTTTTGATATTATTTGTTTTAGGGTTTGAAAAAGAAATAAAGGTGTTTTAGAAATATTGGTTGTGATTTTTGTGGTGTTGGATATTATTTTAAGTTGGAGTTGATAAGGTGTATCCAAGTAATTGTTTTTATGTATGGTTTGAGGAGTGTTAATTTTAAAAGGGAGAAATAAGGTATATTTGAGCATTGATTATTTTTTGTGTCCAAGAAATATTTTTGAGAGAATATTAGAGTAATATTTTGACATATAACCTCCTTGAGTTTGGCAAAGAAGTGTTTATGATTATGGCATATTTGTGTGGTCTACTTCTCATCAAGCAAAAAGGTATGGGCACATTCTTCCTTGATTGAGTTGATTGGTTGGTTTTCTAAAAATAACTTTGAAGTGAAAAGGACTTGATTAGATTTCCTTATTGAGTTGTTGAGGTATTGTGAAGATTGTTTTATAAGCATTGTTGTTGAAGTGATTGATTGAGTGAAGAACTTGAACTAGGGTTTGCAAACAATATGAGTATCATTGTTATGTGAGATTGGTTGATAAGAATTGTTGGAAACATTTGAGTGAGTGTTCATATGATTGGACTAGGGTTTGTAAGCAAGGATTATTTCATTGAGTTATTGGTTGAGTAGAGTTGGTTGAGCCTAGTCAAGTGGATGTGTGAAGTGATAGTTCAAGTTCTATGAAACAAATTGTTCTATATTATGAATTGAATTGAGAAAGAGGTTGAATGTTGATGAGTGTGAAACATATTGAGTCTCTAAAAATTCTTTATATGTTTTTGTGATAAAAGAGAGATTGAAAGTGATTGAGAGTTTGTGAGTGTGAAGCATATTGAGTCTCTAACAATTCTCTATATGTTTCTAAAATAGTGATTGAGCATTGAGGTGAATGTGAAGCATATTGAGTCTCTAACAATTCTCTATATGTTTCTAAAAGAGTGATTGAAAGTGATTGAGCATTGAGGTGAATGTGAAGCATATTGAGTCTCTAACAATTCTCTGTATGTTTATAAAATAGTGATTGAAATTGATTGAGCATTGCGATGAATGTGAAGCATATTGAGTCTCTAACAATTCTCTGTATGTTTCTAAAAGAGTGATTGAAAGTGATTGAGCATTATGATGAATGTGAAGCATATTGAGTCTCTAACAATTCTCTTTATGTTTCTATGATATTGGACAAGTTCTAGTGTGGACTTGTTGAGCAAATTTGAGGTAAGTCTTTGAGAAGACTTGTGGACAATCTTGTGTAAGCTTTTGTGGAAGCTTACAATATAGATTGAGAGCAGATTTGGACAAGTTCTAGCGAGGACTTGTTGAGCAGATTTGAACAAGTTCTAGTATGAACTTGTTGAGCAGATTTGGACAAGTTCTAGAGAGGACTTGTGGATAGATTAGTGTGAACTTTTGTGGAAGCTTACAAGGCATATTTGAGACAAGTCTTTGAGAAGACTTGTGAGCAGAGTTGATTAGTTGATTTGTTTAAACCTTGAGTTAAGGTTTGGGGTAGATCTAGCAAAGTTGATTTGAGATTGATTCAAGCTTTGTGTTAAGGCTTAAGGACAAATATTGAGGATAGATTTGTGCTAGACCGAAGGACTGTGTTTAGTATATGTCAAAGGACATAGATTGAGGATATATTTGTGCTAGAACGAAATATTATGTTTAGTACAGATTTGAGGATAGAGTTTGGTACAAATTTGAGGACATGTTTGTGCCAGACCATAGACAGAGATTGAGCAGATTTGTGCTAGACCGAAGGATTGTGTTTAGTACAGATTTGAGATAGAGCTTTGAAGGTGATAGAGTATAGAGGATGACAGTCTCCAGTGGATAGAGATCCATTAGCTAGATCAGTAGGGGCAACCCTTATTCTAGAAGATCACCAGTCAGAGCTAAGGAGAAAGGAGTTCTCATGTGGATAGAGATCCATGAACTTGATTAGGGGATTGATGTCTCCTTTGGAAAGAGGTCCATAAACATTGTAATAGAGAAATGATTCCCAAGATATTGATTGAGAAAATTTTAGTAAAATATTTTCTCCGTAGAGTAGCCCACATTGGGTGAACCACGTAAAATTGGTGTCTCTATTGTGTGTGGTTATTTGTGCATTGCTTTGATTACTATTGTTGATATTGATATATTTACATTGCATAATATTTATTGGAAAAGAAAATTAAAAAGTGTTCTTATACTGTTCACTCCCCCTCTCAGTATAATCTTATGTTCTTCAAACTTTTCTCTCCCTAGGGTATGAATAGGAGAACAAACAAATCAGTTATGCACCTACATAAAAGATGGTATTCATTCATATTACCCTGAGCTGTTTGGTCATTATTTTCCCTTCAATATAGTCTCTCATATCCTTGTTTCCAATACTATAGTACACCCATGAGAGCACCTGATCCTACAACCAAGTAGCACATCAACAATACCATATTCTTATTTGTAAATGGATACAATATCAAAGCATGTAACTATAAAACTAAGCATTATCCATCATTCACAATACATAGTCCAAACATAAAGGTTTAGTACTACCAAGGAGGGTCATGACATACTACCCCCTTTGGAATATACACAGTATGCTATGTTTCCTGCATAGTGTTACATTCCATCATTATTCAAACAAATAAGGAAAATATCTTTTCATTTCATCTACTTTTTCCCAAGT
This sequence comes from Wollemia nobilis, assembly GCA_028583015.1. Lineage (NCBI taxonomy): Eukaryota > Viridiplantae > Streptophyta > Pinopsida > Araucariales > Araucariaceae > Wollemia > Wollemia nobilis. The sequence goes on from JAQPPZ010017169.1 coordinate 2,240,451, forward strand.
GATATTTTTCTCTAAAAACTGGTCCCATTGGACCTTGCATTGTTCTAGAGTTTGTTTCCTCGTTGATTTAGAAAAAAACTCCAAAATCCTTACCAACCTCACTTCAATGGATGATGGATCTATCACCTACAATTTTGAAACATACCACACATGATTAGGATCAAAAACATACTTCCTAAGCAAGGATATGTGGAAAGAGTCATGGATATTTAACAGGTTGGTGGTAAGGCAAATTTGTAAGCCATCGAACTAATATTTTTAGTGATCTCAAAAGACCCCAAAAAATGAGGATCAAACTTATTAGAATTTATGGCACTCTTCATTGGTTTGACTCTTAGGAAAACTCCGTCTCCTACAAAGAATTCTCTAGGTAAATTCTTCAGATAAACATATCTAATTTGATGATCAATGGCTTCCTTTAGCCTTTGCCTAATTATCCTAATTTGCTCCTCTATCTCTCTACCTGCATCTGGTACGATGACAAAATGATCCTCTAGGTTGTCCCAAGATAGATAAATTTTGCATCTTTTTCCATACAAGGCTTCAAATGGTGACACCTTCAAGGAAGCATGGTACCCATTATTATATACAAACTCAACTAGATGTAAAAAGTTTTCCCATTAGGACTTTTGGTCCATGCAATACATGTGGAGCATGTCTTCCAATATTTGGTTCACTCTTTTCATTTGACCATCTATCTCTAGATGATATGCAAAGCTGATATTCAGCTTTGTGCCAACTGCACGATGAAAGACCTACCAAAATTTAGATGTGAATCTGGAGTCCCTGTTTGAGATTATCATCTCAGGAAAACCATGCAACCTAAAAATTTCTTTGGTGAATCTATTGGCCACTATAAATGCATCATCCTTGGTGTTTATTGGAACAAAATGAGCAACCTTGGCTAATCTACCAACCACTACAAGAATTGCATCATGTTGGTACCTAGTCTTGGGTAAACCAACTATGAAGTCCATGGATATCACCTACCACTTCCTCACTGGTATATCATGTGGATACAATTATCCTATTGGATGTCTATGCTCAGATTTCACCTTCTAGTATTCCAAACATCGAGCCACAAACTTGGTGATATCCTTCTTCATTCCTAACCAATATAAGTTCTTCATGTTCTCTTGCATATTAGCCCCTCTTGGGTGAGTAAAGTAAGGTGATATATGTGCCTCTTGCATGATTAAATTACTCAAATAACCAGCGCTAAGGATCACCACCTTATCCTTGAAATATAAAATTCCATATTTTATGCCAAATTCATTTCTCTCATCAAAGTTCCTTTTCATCCTTGCTTGTATTTCATTGCAAAATTGATCTTATGCTTGCATCACCTTGACTTGGTCCATTAAGTCCATTTGAAAATGGGTCAAAGCATCTATATACCTTCTTCTACTCAAGGTATCAACAACCTTATTCTCCTTGCCCTTGATATACTCTATCCTAAAGTCACATTCTGCTAAGAACTCGATCCACCTTCTTTATCGTGCATTCAAAATTGGTTGGGTAAAGATATACCTTAAACTTTGATGATCGGTTCTTAGCTCAAAGGATATTCCTAAAAGATAATGTCACCATATCTTTAGAGCATGAACTATAGTTGCTAATTCTAAATCATGTATAGTGTAGTTAACCTTATGCTTCTTAAGTTTTCTTGACTCATATGCTACAATTGACTCATATTGGGATAGAAATCCTCCTAAACATTCCAAAGAAGCATTAGTGCAAAGAAAAATTCCCTTGTGAATCTAGAATCTTAAGAATAGGTGAAGTGGTAAGATTCTATTTAAGTATCTCAAATACAGATTCACACTTATCCATCCATTTGAATTCCTTCCCTTTTCTCTGAATGTTGATTATGGAATATGTTATCTTGGAAAAATCCCTTACAAACCGCCTATAATACCCTATAAACCCCATGAAGCTCCACACTTTAGGTAAATTGGTACGCAGGCCAATTCTATATAGCCTCTATATTCTTAGGATCAACCGCTATTCCTTTCACATATATAATATGTCCTAGATATTACACTTTTGGGATATGGAAATCAAATTTTGACAAATCCCTATAGAGTTGATTCCTGTTGACAATTTTGTCACATTACTTAGAGGGGTGAGAAAAATTGAAATTTGAGATGTTTCTGTAAAGTATTTTCTTGTTTTCCATGAATTTGTTCCCTTGCTTTTCCTTGTATTTTGTAGCACTACAGCAATTTTGGTTTCCATTTTGACCCCCTTGTATATAAAGAGCTTCGCCAGCAAAGAGCAAGAAAAATAGAAAGCTTCGCTGAAGGCAGAAGGAAAGGAGTAGCTTCGCAAAAAGAAATCAGGCAAGTCCAGTTTTGGCCTAAAAATTCCTAAGGCATGGAAGACACTTCGCTCGCGAAGCTGTCGAAGTATCCACTTCGGGCGGAAGAATTGCGAAGCTACCATTTTGAGTTAATGAAGAATGCGCCAAGTCGGTGAAGTCACTTCGCTAAAATCTTTGCCGAAGTGTTGCTTCGGCCCATCTTTCCAGCGAACCATCTCGTAGGCAGGCGCCACTTCGGGCCTCAACTTGGCGAAGCAGCTACTTCGGCTGGTCCCTCAGTGAACCTCCCACTTCGACCACCATTTTTCTGAAGCTCTGTAAGAAGGATGAGAAAATGTTCAAGGCATGGAGTTAACTTTGGGCGATGCTCCCCCGAACTACCACCTTACGGCTGAATCATCGTGAAGCATCCAACCAAGGGCGAGGGGGGAAGACTTCATAGCATATCGCCAGTAGTCAGCCGCTTCGGGAAAATTCATTGTCGAAGCAGCATTTTGGCCTCTCTCTCGGCGAAGCGGCATAACTATGGATTAAGTGGCCATGTCTTCTACAAGAAAATGGGCTACTTCGGCTTATTCATCCAACGAAGCTATCTTCAAGGTTGTTTTCTAGTAAACCATTAAGTACTCGCCTACCATCCTACCTTTGCTTTGGCTTGGGCTCATTGCAAAGCTGTGCTTCAACTAAAAATCTGGTGAAGCTCCACCTAGGGCACGTTCGACAATAATGCTCCTCCCAAGAGGCTCACATTCCAAGGCCGGGTATTTATCCAAGGCATTGATGCGGCACATAAATGCAGTTTTTCCTCCCCGAAAGACCCGACATCTATTTGTGGTAATAGGATGGGAAGTTTCAATTGCAGAAGATGCCCAACGCAATTTTTGGAGCTGCCTGAACGTCCTAACCAAAGCAGGTCCATGGTTCATAAATGCAAATTTCCCCGCTTAACGCGGCCCTGTATCTAGTTTTGGTAATTGGATAAGAGGGTTCGATTGTGAAAAGTAGGCTAGCATCATTACCAGATCTGCCCTAGCATTCTTGTAAATCGGGATCATTAATGGCTCAGAGGGTTGGGTCCTCTATAAAAACCCACGCATTGTAATGAAAAAAGGGGGGGAACATATTGCTAAAGAAGTTGTTGTAGCTAGACATTCTGCATCAATATAGAAGATCCTTGGCTCTGAATCTGTGCTTTCTTTTTATGCTGCCTCTGGCAAGTATTTTTGCTTTCATTTATTTTTTTGATTGTTGTAATTTTGATATCTGGATTTTAGCATTGGGAGATAAATGTGTCTGGAATTCTGGTTAGAGGATACATAGGGAAGCATATGCAGTTTCAGTTTCTGTTACATCTTCTGTATTATTTGCTGTTGGTTTAGATATAGATTAGTTATTGTGCTGCTTGTTCTTTCCCACTGCAATATCCAGCTATTTACATTTCTTTCTGTACTTTTTTATCTCTTTCCTGCACCCTCACTCTTTTAATTTCTTTCCTGCACTCTTATCTTAAAACCCCCAGTAGTTTAGTATAGGAGCCGACCTTCTCCGGAGATTGGCATGGAGGGCATCTCTTCCCTCCGGCCTTTCAATGTTGGTCCAGGTCTAGGGCGCTTAGACATACGAAAATCCTTTCCTGTGGCGGATTTGTGACCAACAGTTTCTGGCACGCCCGGTGGGACCTGGTCAGTCTCACCTTCTGAGTGGTATTGAGAGTTGATGCTCATCTCAGTACTGTAAGACTCGAGCAACTGGCGACTCTGTTCAACGTGAAAATCTTAAGCCTTAGAGACCGGTACTAAATATTCGTACCTTCATGCATACAAGATGGAGAGTTAGGAACTCTGGAGAAGAGACCGAGTTCTTTGAGCTCGACATTGACGCCTTTGGGGAACGTCCTAGGTTAGTCACACCAGATTCTCTTCTACGCGAAGGGTCATCGCAGGAGGCTGTCCTTGACGAACAAGGTCCGACTTCGGACAACACCGCGACTAGTCTCCCTCCTAATCCCCCGAACTCTCCAGACCACCAAAGCACCTTAGGAACTTCAGTCCTGCCGAACCAGTTGTTGCTTACCCCTTATCAGCCAAACCTAGGTGCAAACATGGCTCATCAGCAACAACAACAACAACAACAATAGTAGCAATAATCGTTATCGTCGCCCCCGCCTAGGTTGTTCCCAGCCTGGAATTCTGTTGGACCATTAAATATAGCAGGGCAGGGGCAAATCCCGCCTGCTGCTCTGAAGTCAATACCCACCTTCGATGGTATGGGGAAGACAACATTCGAACACATCCAAGACATCGCTTCTTTGGCCGTGATCCATAATATCATAGAAGAGGAGGTTATGGTTTGGCTATTGATTTTGTCTCTCCGAGGGAAACTCCTCTATTGGTATAGAGCTCTACCACCTGGCACTATAACGGGATGGGATCAGTTAGCCGGACAGCTGATGAGAGGATTTAATGAGTCCGTTGACCCTTCCTCCCTCCTGCACCAATTCACAATGATCCAAAGGCACCCTCAAGAGGAGATAGCTGATTTTAATGTGAGGTTCGCCCGAACCTGGCAGAGGGTACCTGTTGGACTACGACCAACTACTGAAGCAGGGGCCTACTATTACCTTAGGGCCTTCAACGCCGACATCAGCATGATGATAAGGTTTTCAAATGTCAATACCTTTCCCGAATTATATGAGTTGGCCCAAAAAGCAGAAATGGATTTGATTTCCATTGGTAAACTTCCTCCGAGGATGCCAATGCCAATATTCCCTGAATTCCCCCAATCACAATATCCCAGTGCCGCTACTTCACAGACTTCCACGTCTTCCGCATGCCCTATTCCACCATGGAATCCTAACCCTACTATGTCCCAATTTGCTGCTCTGCAAGTACATTTCCCCACACCCTCGATACCTCAACCCACTATTCCTTCGCCATTCCCGGCATTACCAGCGCCACCCCAGTATCCCGCCTTGCCCCCAGTGCCAACAATAGCTCCATTACCACCTCTGACAGTATCAGCCCCTACAACTATAGATGTACAGGCCAAGTTGTTGCAAGAAGTGCAGTCTCTGAATTCTACCGTGCGAACCTTGTCTAACGACATGGCTGTCATGAAAAAGAAACAAGCTCAACAAGAATTTTTCCAAGAAGATCATATCCTCCACCGACACTTACAAAGGACCAGGCAGCCTAGTCAGGCAGACCTCCTACGAGGAACGTTGCCATTAATGAGGAGCCGAGCACTTCTGAGCATGTGCACTGGTGTTCTACATGTAACGACCCACATGAAGAAGGTACTTGCATGTTACATCAACACTATGTCCAAACGCTAATAGGTAGTACTCTAGCGGCCAAGTTAATATGATTATGGAGGCAGATCAAAATTTAGGGATAGCAGAAGAAGAGCAAGTTTCAATTCTTACCAAAGGTGGAAAGAAGTCAATCGAAGTAGACACAGCTCAAATGGGCCCCTTAAAGGTGTACACTCACCGTGAAAAGGAACAACCACCTGTTAAAGCTCCTGAAAAAGCTCCTCAGCCTCCACCAACAAAGGAAAAACCCCAACAAGCTACTGTAGCTCCACTACAAGTCGAGACCAAGGAGCAAGCTAGAGAAAAGTTGAAGTACCCTTCGTTGACAAAACGACAAAGAATTGAGGCCACACAACAATATCGCACTAAGTACGAAGCAACGAAGGAACCAGAGATACCTGCTACTGCGACATATAATATTGTGGAGTTAAAAAAGACTCCCGCCAAGATCAGTTTATATGATGCCCTGCAACTCCTAGGACAAGTGGACTTGCTGCAAGAATCGCTAAAGTCAGCAAAAGCAGAAAATGATGCAACCTGTCCTAGCTCAGCCCTTGCCCACTTCGATCACAGGAAAAAATAGGCCTCCCCCATTTTATCTGACTCTACAGATGGAAGGATACATTGTTCACAATTGTATGATTGACTCTGGCACCGCAACTACAGTCATGCCGAAGGCTATTTGTGAGGAAATAGGTATGGAATACACGTGAAGTAGCCATGGCATGCTTCAGTTGGATGGCACTCCTGTAAAGACAGTCGGTGTGATCAAGGATATACCTATTCAGCTACACAAGGCACCTCAAATCATAGTGATACAAGAGGTAGTGGTTGTTGATCTCGAACCATACTTCAGCATGTGCCTATCGAGGGAGTTCACGGCTAAGCTCGATGGTTACCTTTCCATGGATTATTCACACCTGGAAGTTCCATTCAAAGGAAGAAAAGTCAAGATTTACAATGAGAAGCCCTCTACTTTCCTCGTAGAAAAGATGGTCGAAGAAGAAGAACACAAAGATTCAGTGCACTTGATGACCGAAGAGTCAGAGCAGGTGGACCTAGTAGAGCAAGTCTTGGACAAGTTGTGCACCGAGGATGAGTTCTCATTAACAGATTTTAATGCTATGATTGAAACAGAGATGGGATGTTATTCCATCACTAAGTCCGAAAGGTCCACGGACCCAATGCAGAAGAATAAGGAAGTTCCCAGAGAAGAATTATGGAAGTTGTTCTTCGATGGTGCCCGATGTAAAAATGGAGCCAGAGCAGGAGTGCTCCTAGTGTCACCATCCGGTGAACAAAAGGACTATTGCTACCGGCTTGCCTAGAGTTGTACCAACAACGCAGCCGAATATGAAGCTTTATGCTTGGGACTGAAGAAAGCTGAGAAGTTGGATATCAAGCATCTTCAGATCTTCGATGATTCAGAACTGGTTTGCAACCAAATTACAAACAAGTGCACCTCCAAGAAGCATTACCTTAAGGCATATCGCAACAGGGTATGGGACCTGATGGAGCATTTTGAATCGCTCAACGTTCAGTCCATTCCACGAGAGAAAAATAGGCATGCTGATATTTTAGCATCCATAGGAGCCAGATACTCCCCAACTGATGAAATGGTGCATAAGCCCAAGGTAGTAAGGACTATCTATAGACCATCTGTGCCCGACAAAGACACTCACTGGCAAGTCTTTGACAATGATGAGCAAATTGTTAACTTCCTAGTTCAAGAGGCAACCACCATTGAAGGGAGAAATCCTGAAGATGAAGAATACGAAGGGTTAATACAGCTAAAGAACAATCATGTTCCGAAGGGATTAATTACTCTAGAAAGCCTATTCGATCAGAATGACAAGGCGATCTCCCATAGGATCAAGGTGGATGCAAGGCAATACCAAGACCTTGAGCTCGAACCAGGCAAAGTGATAAAGGTCGGGACAGATTGCACTTCAACAGAGCTTGAGCAAATTCGGTCTTTATGCAAGAGGTACCCAGACATCGTGGCATGGTGTTACCAAGACCTGAAGGGTTATGACCGAGACATCATCCAACATACAATCGAATTACAAGGAGTTAGGCCCTGCAGACAAAAACAGAGGCCAATGAATCCAAAGATAGAAGTCTTGATGAAGGCCGAACTCTTGAAGATGCTTGAGGCCAAAATTATTTACCCAATAAAGCATTCTTCTTGGGTCGCGAACCTAGTCCCTGTCAGGAAGAAGAACGGAGATATTTGCCTGTGCATCGACTTTCATAATTTGAATCAGGCCTCTTTGAAAGATCATTACCCGCTCCCTCAGATTGACCAGATACTCCATGTTGTGGCAGGAGCACAACGCTTCTCCCTTCTGGATGGCTTCTCAGGGTATAATCAGATCTGGGTCAGAGACGAAGACCAACATAAGACAACGTTCACCACCAAATGGGGAACGTTCGCTTATCAACGCATGTCGTTTGGTCTTTCGAATGCGGGGGCTACGTTCCAGAGGGCTATGGACTTAGCATTCAATGAACTGCTGAACAAAGTCATTGTCATCTATTTAGATGATATGACTGTATTTTCTCATAAAAGGGAAGATCATACCCTGCACTTACAACAAGTATTCGAAAGGTGCAGAGAGTTCGGCATTTCAATCAACCCGAAGAAGTCTATCTTCGCGATGAAAGAAGGGAAGCTGCTAGGCCATATTATATCAGAAAGGGGACTTGCTATTGATCCTGATAGAGCTGAAGCACTCCTCAAGCTCCCACCCCCGATGAACAAGAAAGGGTTGCAGTCATTCTTCGGCCAAATTAACTTCGTAAGGAAGTTTATCCCGGACTTCGCGCAAGTCATTAAGCCAATGTCCGAACTCCTAAAGAAAAATGTCGAGTTCACCTGGACAGAAGAAAGAAGAAAAGCGTTCGAGGAAATCAAAGCCCGGATCGCCCAGGCTCCCGTATTGATTAACCCAGATTACAACAAAGATTTTATTCTTTATGCAGTCGGAGAACCTGAAAGTTACGCAACAGTCCTAACACAAAAAGGAGATGATGGCGAAGAACGCCCAATCGCCTTCCTAAGCCAAGTGATACAACCTCATGAAGAGAAATACAATTTTATAGAATGCCAAGTGCATGCAGTCATGAGGTCCCTGAGAAAGTTCAAGCACTTCGTCTCCCAGAGCCGAACCACAGTGTTCGTCATACACCCGGACGTGCGAAGTTTCATCATCCAGGGAGAAATGGGCAGCAAAAGGGCCGGTTGGGTCAATAAAATACAAGAGTTCGATGTGGAAATCTGGCCCACCAAATTGGTTCGCGGCCGTGCACTATGCCAAGAGCTCGCGAAGAGTATAGTTGTCGAAGTAACGACATGCCAATGGGATGACCCAGTAGCAGAAAGCAGCTTCGCTGATCAAGTTACCGATGAAGAAGATTGGACCGATGAAATCATCAGGTACTTCAACACTGGGAGATGTCCCGAGCATTTAAATGCCTCGCAGTGAAGACGGTTTAGGATGCAATCCCTTCGTTATGTCTTACGCCCCGAAGGACTATTCTTCAGAAATATTGATGGTGTTCTTCTGAGATGCATCAGAGGAGATGATAAGAGAAAAGTCCTCGACGAATTTCACTCCGGGTTATCAGGAGGCCACTTCGCAGGAAGGTCGACAGCCTTAAAAATAATCAGGGTAGGCTACTATTGGCCTACGCTCTTCATCGATGCTTTTGCAGTTTGTCGAAAGTGTGAACAATGCCAAAGGTTCACCGACCAAAGTAAAAATGCCCCAATGCCCTTACAACCGATACAAGTCGAAGCACCTTTCCAACAATGGGGATTAGACTTCGTAGGGGTGATATCGCCAAATTCATCAGCAGGGCACAAGTTCATCTTGACCGCAACAGACTATTTCACCAGATGGGCCGAAGCAATACCCACGAAACATGCTGATCAAGAAACAGTCATCACGTTTCTAGAAGGTTTAATCACCCGCTTCGGGGTTCCAGAAGCAATAGTAACAGATAATGGCCCAGGATTCATAGGTGCCAAAATTAATGAATTTACCTGCAAGTATGGAATTTATCTCAAGGCCACTTCAAATTACTATCCACAGGGCAATGGATTAGCAGAATCCACCAATAAAAACCTGTTGAAGATCATTAAAAAGCTTCTGGAGAGGAACAAGAGGACTTGGCACCTGCTCCTGGACCAAGCGCTATGGGCCGATCGAATTTCTATCAAAAAATCAATCAAGACTTCACCTTACGCCCTAGTCTATGGCAAAGAAGTTGTCTTACCGACTCACATGGAGATTCCTGCACTATGGATGTTAGATGACGAGGGAGGAGAATTGGATCCCATGGAAGCCATATTAGCTCAACTGCTACAACTTGAAGAAGACCGAGAAAAGGCCTACGAAGTTTTCATGAAACACACAGAGACCACCCAAAATTGGTTCAAGAAGAAGTCCACTGCTCGAACTTTCAAAGTCGGTGACCTAGTATGGAAATGGGACTCATGGAAGATCAAGCCAGGCAACCATGACAAATTTGATGCCTTCTAGGAAGGTCCGTTCGAAATCTCGCAAGTCAACCAAGCCAACTCCTTCATCCTGAAAGACATGACCGGCCAAATTCTGTCCATCCCGGTCAACGGTCTTCATCTGAAGACCTTTCACTACTAAAGAGGTACCCAAAAGAATTTTGCTCCTGTACATAAGTCTTTTCTTGTTGTCTTGCTTGTATATATGTTGAATTTCAAGGCCTTTTAGAATACTTAGGATAGATTCGCAGCCTTCGCTGCAAGATAAACTGACCCCAGTCCAAAACAACTAAGGATCGCCAAATACCTAAGCATAATAAGGCACTTCGACAATTTTCCAAGTGAAGTCATTACTAGAGGGTAAACTGCGAAGCACCTCAATGCCGATGAAGCAAATAAGGTGAAATAGTGTCAAAAATGATGCTAAAGGCTTCACGTCATAGAGGCAGCGCTTCGCTGGTTTTCCAACATCAGGAGACGGTTCGCATAGCCTAGAACCGAAGGAAGAGGGAAGGGGCACTTTGATCAAGAACAAGTCAATAGGCAGCTTCGCTAAAAGGGAGTAACTCGAAGGTCACTTCGGCCGAAATCTCCAAAATCGGCTACTTCGGGCCTCAAAAACTCCGAACCACAACCTCGGCCCCAACTTCAACGAACCTCCTTGTGCCAATGATGAAGAAGAGCCTAAGGCCTCTAAATTACTTCGCTCAAAAGTTTCAAAGTTACCCTTCGGCCAAAGTTCCTAACGAACCATTTCTCAGGAAGGCACTAAGTTCAGGTTTGAGCTTGGCGAAGCTCCCACTTCGGCCACAAATTAGCGAACCACCTCTCTTCATAACATTAGTTCAGCCTTGAAATACGTGAAGTAAGTACTTCGCATGAAAGGTGGCCGAACCTCCATTTCGGGGCCCATTTCGGGTGAAGCAGCCATCCAACAAGGTAAAAGTTATAAACCCCTTTATTCTTCAAACTTGTATGAGACTACTTCAGGTCAGAGAAACACCGAACCTTCGGTTCGCTCCAAAATAAGTTTCAAAAATTGTTTTCAAAAGGACAGATTTGGCAAAGCTTTACTTCGCTAGATTTTGTGAACGAGATTCACTTCGGGTAAAAAGCATGCTGAAATGCTTGATCGCCTTCAATTCTAGCGAAGCAACAAAAAGCACATGCTCACCCGCTTCGAGAAAAGCAAAGCCGAAGAGAAGCTTCACCCGATTTCATCTGAAGCACCCAAGTTAAATCATGAAAGGGACATGTGCATTTAAAACGTGCCTTGAGGCACGTGCCAATTGATGGCTTAGTTGAGCGTCGAAGCACACGAAGTTAATGCAAAGGTGGCGGCACACATCCCAAGGGAATTTAGTTAGACTAGAGGCTCGTGCCCGAGTACAAGACAACAAAATTTTAAGGTTTCGAAGCATGAGAAGATCTTCAAAGTACCTCGGTCCTCACAAATATGTCGTGAAACCAATCAAAGGACAATGTGATCTCCTTCGGCCTGATTTGCACATTTATTTCCAGCAGGCACCATTAATAGAAACAACCACAACTTTTGCCTATAAAAGCCAAGTGCCTTCAACAAAATTTATTTACCTACTGGTTAATTTTGTGCGAGAGCTTATGAGCTGTAACTCTGATGCATTTTTGCCACTCTACCCTTCCCGAGTGCTATGACTCTACCACATTCTGTAAAACCATAATGGGAAAGAAAGTCTCAAAGGAGAAGAAGAAAGCGCCCGAGGAGGCAAGCACAGAAAAGGTCAAAAGACCGAAGGAGGAAAAGAAACACAGAGCAAAGAGGGTCGACCTCAATGTCCGCCCAAAAAAACAAGTCATGGAGGAGGAGGAAGATTCTGAAGATGAAATGCCCATAGAACCACCTATTGATGGGTGGGATAACATCAAGGACACCGTGCTCTCCAAGAGCATTGTCGAGCTCAGGAAAATGATTGATTTTATGAAGAGTCGACTGTCAACAGAACACAAACGGGCCGTTGCTTATTATTCGCACCTGTACTGGTACATGTGTCCTCCGGTGCACCATTGTCCCGAGCTGGTCTATGCCATCGCTCAAAATTACCAGCCTCTGACTAGGCAGGTCCAGGACGCCGTAGGAAATAATTTATTTTCAATTTATAAAGATGATGTACAGGAGGCATTCACCCCTCGTCAAGAGCCACCCAAAGGGTTCATAGTTCGAAATGTCAATATGAGTGAGCAGACGAGCAGATTTACCCCCTCCCCAAACATCATAAAATTCTTAGGGGAACATTTGAATGTCGGGCTCCCTTCTGGCAAGTTGCCAAAAATGCCCTTGCTCCTTAGTGATTTCAAGTACCCAGACATTTTTTCTATTCTTGCATGGGTGGCAGGCTTGTCTTTCGACGTTGTTGTATATCCTTGGCAGGTGGCGCTCGCAGAGTGCATTTCTCATGGAGAATTCTATGCCCCTGACCCTTCCAGGCCGCATGTCAATCCAGTGTTTTTTGACTGGGCGGAATGGGTGGCCCGAACCCTGCACACGCGACTGACCAACTTGAAGAATTCGGGGCCAGACCAATACTTCGGGCCATGTTCCTTTCTCATTTGGATTTTCTTTTATTATACACAAAGTCATTTTCCCCATATCATTGTCAACTGCGTTGACAAGGATGGAGCCCCACAGCCAGTATACCAGTGGACTTCTCTTCTGATGAAGATGGAGTCCTATTATGTTTTTAATCAATAGTTCTTGGGATGCACTTTGCAGATGATGTGTGGCTCTTGCCCTCGGGTCCCTATGATGCTCAGAGATAGGGTCATCAACAAAAGGTTGGGCAACGTTTTCCAATTGACGCAGGGGCTCGTAGTGCGTATTTTCGGGTTTACAGGAAACCCCTTTCTACTGCCTTTTTATACTTCGGAATACCAATTTTCACTGGAAGTCGCTCACTAGAGTGACTTCACAAATGCAATCTATGGCCACGGCCAAAAATGGGGTCCTACATGTGACTTCCCTTTTAAGATGGGGGTCATTGAAGTCTTTTGCCATAAAGCAATATGCTCACCTTGAAGTGAAACTCACCAACTTCGGCCTGCTAGAGATTCCCCAATGCTGGTTCTATGATCCTCTGGGGATAATGAGGGATTTCCTCAGATTCAAAAATTTCCATAACTGCCCCCACCCAGAGATAGTTGAGCAACACAACAACCCTAATGGGAGGGATCTAGAATGGCACATAGAGCGCATGCAAGCTCTACCCCCGTGGCATAGTTTTTACCAGGTTGAGGCTGAATACATCCCTGATAGGCATCCATTTCTAGATCCTAATTCTACATTCTAGAGAAAAGAAAGAAGAATTGAAAGGGTGGCGAGAAGAAAAGTTAAGAGAATGGTGGATAATGAGAGTTCACCACAAGAAGCAGAAATCAAGCGGTTTCCTCCAGATAGACCAGAGATTTTTGCATATTATATGATGCCCACATGGATTCTTGGCAACCCATCTCCTTTGCAGACTTCGTGCCCCCAAGTGTCCCTGGCTCAGGTGAGAGCCCAAGAAGAATTGAGGAGGTGCCCGAACAGGAAGAAGAAGAAGAATAAAAGGGGAAAAGGAAGAATGAGCCTGTAGAGGGTTCCAACCAAGCTACTGAAAGGGATGTGATTGGAAAAGGAGAAGAAAAGGAGGAAGAATGTCGATGAAGCCCAAATGCCCCCTCCACATCCAAAGCGGCCTCGCACTAAACCCTCTGGCTCTGCTAGCGAACAACTTTCGAAGAGCCCAGTTGAGACGAATGTTAGTGAAGCGGCACCTGAACCTCCGCCGCAAGGAGAAAAGGAAATTGTTGATGTTGACACCATTGATATGGAGGAACACCTCCAAGAAGTAGGAGAAGTAGGAGAAAAGGAGATTGAAGATGTTGAAAGAACAGAGGAGGAAAGCGGCCAAGGGCCCAACATGCAAGATTTCACCACTGCTCTCACGGAAGAGCACGAAGGTACGCACCTCCTTTCCCTTTCTACTACTTCTAAAATTGCATCTATAGTTGCCCCGACCGAAAGGCCTTCAGTGTCCCCCTTATATGCAATCAAGCCCCCACAAACCATACTTCTATCGAAGCTTCATGACCACCAGTTGACACCATTTCGATTGCTACCACCATTCCATTTGTCCAAGCCATATCTACCACCTTCGATGATATCCCTAATGTCTCTACACCATCTGCATCACTTGGCCGGGGCACCACCAACATACCATTACCCACTCACACCCACCTCACACCATCCGAACAGCCTGGGGGTGACACTTCGCTCCCAAACCCTAACAACCCAGTCACGGTGGCACAACCCGTTGCTTCTCCCATTGGATCCCCCACCACACCCATCGCCAATCCGTCGAGCGAAGCATCCTCCCACCAATCATTGTATTTGTTCACCCCTTTGGCTGGCAATCCAACCTCATTAGATAATGAATTAGCTTTGATTGAAGAACGCCCTTTGGCGGAAAGATTGCTCCAGGCCAGACAAAACACAGACAAGTTGCTCAAGGAGGCCAGGAAGAAAAGAGGGCGGTCCTTGGCAAGAGTGGAGAAGTGTGTTGTCTTTGATGTTAAGAGTGGGAAACTCCACAAGGTAAAGAAGGTGCCCAAAGTCCAGAAGCCTATTGATGAAATGACACCTTCAGACTACACATATCAGGAAAAGGTCAAGGACCTGGAGCAGTTAGATGTTGATGATGAATCAGAATCCATGCATGTGCGGATTGATTCAGTTCGCATCCACACCAAGATAGCAAATGAGCACCGCTATGAGGCGGAAAATGCAAATATGAAGCTGGAAGAAGACCTCACCAAAACCCGCGCCCAGCTGGAGGATGCTCAAAAATGATGCGAACAGATGAATCAGGAGATAACTGCCCTAAAACAGCAAGTGGCTCAACTCCAGGATGTTGCAGGAGGTCATGATAAAATACAAGTCGAGACAGAGGAGAGGGCTAAGAAGTTTGAAGCCCGAATCATGGAGATGCAACAACAGTTGTATGAAAAAGAAAATATGGAGTTGTTTGATAGGGGTAGAATTAAGAGCATCCGCACACATTTGTTAAAAAACTTCAGATCTCGGGCCTCCAGTGCCTTGTCAGTTCTCTCGTACATCATAGAAGCCCAAAGTGCAGCTTCGCAGAGTGGGCCTATTGTTGATGAAGTGATGCAAGAAATTCGGCGTCGGCTCAGGTTAGCAATGGAGGTACAGAGCATTAAGTATCAAGATTTACAGGTGCCTGCCATGAGTCGGACAACAAGGGATTGGTCCACCGCTCAGTCCACCGTCAATGCCTTCTTCTCAAAAGTAAGGAAAGCTCAGAAGGCTAAGCGGCTAATGGACATATTTGAGCAGGAACAACGCACTTCGTTAGTATATTTTTAGGATCTCTCGCGGTTGGGTTTCCCAGGTTTTACTGATGATGACGGGAATCTCTTGTCAAAAGAAGAACTCAAGCCCGTGTGGCTCCACTTTGAGGGTGACACTTCAGAAATTGATAATTGGGTTGAGCCCATCATAGAAAAATAGGTCACAGATCTTATCCTGAGATATTGTCAGATCGCAGCTTGTTTGAATGACTTGAGTACATGAGCCAAGCACGCAGACATAGGCCAAATTGACCAATTCCATATTCTGGTAAAATCCCTTCAAGATCGAGAACCATTCCAGAAGGGAGCTTGGGCTCACATCCACCGAACAATGGAGCGCATCCGTGACCATCTTCCCCCACCATCGGAATAGGAACAGACACCCGATGAGAAAGAAGAAGGAGAAAGAAATGAAGAAGTAGCTGTAGAGGTACCCCCAGGAGAAGAAGCACAAATTGAGGTAGGGACCAGAGGTAACTCTGGCCCAATGGATCAAGGCTGAGGGTCCGTGCACCGAGGCGAGCTCGTTACCCCGCGAGCCGCCAGGAATGTTGACAATTTTGTCACATTACTTAGAGGGGTGAAGAAAATTGAAATATAAGATGTTTTTGTAAAGTATTTTCTTGTTTTCCATGAATTTGTTCCCTTGCTTTTCCTTGTATTTTGTAGCACTACAACAATTTTGGTTCCCATTTTGACCCCCTGTATATAAAGAGCTTCGCCAACAAAGAGCAGGAAAAAATAGAAAGCTTCGCTGAAGGCAGAAGGAAAGGAGTAGCTTCGCAAAAGAAATCAGGCAAGTCCAGTTTTGGCCAAAAAATTCCTAAGGCATGGAAGACACTTCGCCCGCGAAGCTGCCGAAGTATCCACTTCGGGTGGGAGAATTGCGAAGCTACCATTGTGAGTTAATGAAGAATGCACCAAGTCGGTGAAGCACTTCGCTAAAATCTTGGCCGAAGTGTTGCTTCGGCCCATCTTTCCAGCGAACCATCTCGTAGGCAGGCGCCACTTCGGGCCTCAACATGGCGAAGCAGCTACTTCGGCTGGTCCCTCAACGAACCTCCCACTTCGACCACCATTTTGCCGAAGCTCTATAAGAAGGATGAGAAAATGTTCAAGGCATGAAGTTAACTTCGGGCGATGCTCCCCCGAACTACCACCTTACGGTTGAATCGTCATGAAGCATCCAACCAAGGGCGAGGGGGGAAGACTTCATAGCATATCACCAATAGTCAGCCGCTTCGAGAAAATTCATTGCCGAAGCAGCATTTTGGCCTCTCTCTCGATGAAGCGGCATAACTATGGATTAAATAACCATGCCTTCTACAAGCAAATGGGCTACTTCGGCTTATTCATCCAGCGAAGCTATCTTCAAGGCTATTTTCCAGCAAACCATTAAGTACTCGCCTACCATCCTACCTTTGCTTCGGCTTGAGCTCATTGCGAAGCTGCGCTTCAACTGAAAATCCGGCGAAGCTCCACCCAGGGCACGTTCGACGATAATGCTCCTCCCAAGAGGCTCACATTCCAAGGCCAGGTATTTATCCAAGGCATTGATGCGGCACATAAATGCAGTTTTTCCTCCCCGAAAGACCCGACATCTAGTTATGGTAATAGGATGGGAAGTTTCAATTGCAGAAGATGCCCAACGCAATTTTTGGAGCTGCCTGAACGTCCTAACCAAAGCAGGTCTGCGGTTCATAAATGCAAATTTCCCCGCTTAACGCAACCCTGTATCTAGTTATGGTAATTGGATAAGAGGGTTCGATTGTGAAAAGTAGGCTAGCATCATTACCAGATCTGCCCTAGCATTCTTGTAAACCGGGATCATTAATGCCTCAGAGGGTTGGGTCCTCTATAAAAACCCACGCATTGTAATGAAAAAGGGGGGGAACATATTGCTAAAGAAGCTGTTGTAGCTAAACATTCTGCATCAATATAGAAGATCTTTGGCTCTGAATCTATGCTTTCTTTTATGCTGCCTCTGGCAAGTATTTCTGCTTTCATTTATTTTTCTGATTGCTGTAATTCTGATATCTGGATTTTAGCATTGGGAGATAAATGTGTCTGGAATTCTGTTAGAGGATACATAGGGAAGCATATGCAGTTTTAGTTTCTGTTACATCTTCTGTATTATTTGTTGTTGGTTTAGATATAGATTAGTTATTGTGTTGCTTGTTCTTTCCCACTGCAATATCCAATTATTTGCATTTCTTTTTGTACTTTTTATCTCTTTCCTGCACCCTCACTCTTTTAATCTCTTTCCTGCACTCTTATCTTAAAACCCCAGTAGTTTAGTATAGGAGCCGGCCTTCTCCGGAGATTGGCACGGAGGGCATCTCTTCCCTCCGACCTTTCAATGTTGGTCCAGGTCTAGGGCGCTTAGACATGCGAAAATCCTTTCCTGTGGCGGATTTGTGACCAATAATTCCTTCTTAACAAATCGAACACGATCCTAAAATGCTTATCATGCTCCTCCTTGTTTTGAGAATAAATCAGAATATCATCCAAGAATACCAGGACAAACTGATCTAAATTTTCCCTAAACACGTTGTTCATCAAATTCATGAAGGCTACCGAAGCATTGGATAGACCAAAAGGTAAAACTATAAACTCATAATGCCCATACCTAGTCTTGAAAGTAGTCTTATGAGTATCCTCCTCACAGATTCTTAGCTGATGATATCTAAACTTCAAGTCGATCTTTGAAAATATGGTAGCACCCTTGAGTTGATCAAACAAATCCTCAATCCTAGGTAAAGGATACCTATTCTTCACAATTACCTTGTTCAACATTATGTAATCTATGCACAACCTTAGCAAACCATCCTTATTTTTGACAAAAATAACTAGTGCACCCCATGGTGATACACCATGGTGATACATTAGGCTTAATCAACCCCTTTTCTAATAATCCTTGAAGTTGTACCTTCAACTCCTGCATTTCTATAGGGTTCATCTTATAAGGAGTTTGATGAATGGGTTTTGAACCTAGCAATAATTTGATGGTGAAGTCCAAATCACACTTAGGTGGTAGTCCTAGAATATCCTTAGGGAAAACATCCCCAAATTCTTATAGTATGGGATGTTTCTCCAAAATTCTTCCTTCTTATCATCCTCACTCTTTTGGTTCAATTTAATGATATAAATCATACCACCCTTCTTGATAGCTTTCTTTAACTACATTGCAGAGATCATCTGAGGCCACAAGGACCCTTGCTCACTATGCATTCTTAATCTCTACTTGTCCTTATCCATATAGTCTAACCATATTTCTTGGAAATTAACTAAGGCCTCATGTGCCTTTAGCTAGTCCATCCCTAAGATGATGTCAAAGGCATGTAGTGGTGCAACATACAAGTGCCAAAGGGTAGAGCCATTGGGTAGGGTGATCTCAAATGTAGGAAAACATTGATCCACTGAGTAGGTCTATCCTGACCCATACTCAACTTTCCACCCTTGTGCTAAAAATATTGGTCTTTCTGGAAAATCCCTAACTAAACTAGAAGAAATGAAACTATTTGTAGCCCCACTATCTATCAAAATATTAACTTTCTTATCAAACAACTTACCCTCTAGAATCATAGGCATGGCTTGACCATCCAAATTCTTGTTTCTAGTTGCTACATAGATTCTGTGATTGGGTTCCTCAATATTTTTGCTTGGTCCTGATTGGTTTGGATGCTTATTTGCATAGTGGGATCCCCCATAGTCATAAAATCCATCCTTGGGACCTGGGTGTCTTTCTCACTTCTTTTTCCTGATCTAATTAGTTTTATGTGATTCATGTTGTTCATGTGCTTGCGGGGTTCCATTATCCCTCCTCTTCTAGAATTTATTCTTAGAACCCCCTTGCCTCCCATTATTTTTCCTTCCCATCCTTGAGTTATCTTTACCTTTCTTATCTTGGTCTTGCTCCCATTTCCTATAACTAGGTTTCTTCCTTTTCCTTAAGGATTATCTTTCTCTTTCTAACAAAATCTACTTGAATTAAGGGTGACTTGTTCAGCTACAATTTGGACTCAACTTGACGAGCTAGATCATAAGCCTTCTATAGAGTCTCAAGTTTATGCATATTTACTACTAATATTATCTTAGGGTCAGTTCATAAGATAAACTTATGCACCTTCATATGCTCATCTCACTCATAGAGTGGTACATACTTGAGAAACTTAATAAATTTTTGGTGGTAAACCTCTATCATCATTGTTCCTTGGACAAGTGTGGAAAATTCCTCAAAATTTTCCACAAAATGTTGTTCAATAAGGAATATTTTCTTAAAGGCCTCCACAAACCCCTCCCAAGGTAGGTTAATGGTCTCAATTTTTTGACTAGATTTAAAAGTATTCCACCGCTCTAACCCAATCTCCTACAAATGAAGAGTGGCCCAATAGGTCCAAGTCATTGGAGAATACTTTTTCATGGATAAGTACATCTCTAACTCATTCAATCATGCTTTGGATGAATCACCTCCATCCTTTCTAGTGAATTTAGAGGTCTTGACATTCTTCAAATATATGGGTAATTCTACCTCTATGAGAGCCCTAACCTCTTGCATAGTTGAAGGATGGTTTCCTTCCTGTCTACCCTCAACATTTCTATTCTGACCTGTAAGTTTTTTGTAACCTCTAACTATATTGGTTCATCTATTCTCTTTGTTGTTCTAATTGCTCTTGCAAAAGTGAGACAATAGTAGTGAGGTTCTCCACCTCTCTTTTGGAGTTCCCTAAACTTTCTCCTAGGGGTCTAGCCTTGGCAATTGTCTTGTCTAGCATGTCTTAGGGGTAAGGAAGATCCTCCTCTTCCTCTCCTTAAATTTGGTGCCATAATTTCTTGGTCACACAAAAGTCTCTAGGTTAGGTTGTAGTTCTCCTTTCCATGCATCCTTCCTACTAGTTAGTCACATCCTCTAGTGTACTAATAAATATAATCTATCATCCACTAATAGTTATGATGGACATGCCATCTACCTATAAGTCAACCATCAAGTCAAAACTTCTCTAAGTTTCTTACCAGGGAAGATTCTAGTCCTACGACCTAGAGCTCTGATACCAACTATAACAACCCCAAAAGCTAACCACCTATAGAGAGATTTTTTAAAAGGAACAACTAAAAAATATCATAACATGGATATTATTTAGTTGACTAAACATACCACATTCAATTTTAAGATGCTACAAACATCACCTAAGTGGACAAGAGAGGCCAAAATTCTATAAGAAATACTAGGGTTAACCTTGAATACCTCTGCGATATAGAGGACACTTCCACAAGGTCTCCCTACCGAATTTTTAACATTCTCCATGAATGCAAACCTCTTGATCCCAGTGTTGGGATTATCCCTTCTCAATATTTAGAGCAAGGGGGAACACCAATTCCTACTTCCAATCATAATTCAATCTAGACTAGATCCAATAGGTGTAATATCTAAGTCCATTTTAACTACACCTCTATGGTGATCTCTTAAACTTCATGCTTGCCTTCCCATCTTCATGATGGGCCCTCAAGCACCAATCACTCCATGTGATGGACTTCTCCATGGACATAGGAAAAACTAGGTGTTGCTAGCCTACAACCACCTAGGTTTGGAAGGAGATTTTGGACAAGGATTACTTTTAGAGAGCCTTTTTGTAGATTTCCTAGGCCTAAAGTAACTCTCTCTCTCTCTCAAACAACAAGCATCAAAACAAAGCTTCACCGAGCTAAGGGTAAACCAATTACCATACACTTGCAATAATAAATAAATCATTTCCATCTAGATTAAACAATAACATTGCCAGGATCTATAAGACCAAATATCATCATAACACCATATAATAATTCAACCAATGGTCAATATTACAAGATATTAGTATTTTTTTCTTGTAAAATAAGTCCTCATTTTCCAAGAGTGACTTAAATAAATCAACAAGAGTATTTGAAGATAATTCTTTGCATGGTCTGAACATCTCCCTTCTTCGGCCTCCATGGTGTTTGAATGGAAGGTGGGGATCAAAACAAATCATATGCAGGTATGAATGCAATCTATAAGATTCAAACACATACAAAAGAAGCCCATACTTATTTCCTAGATATTTTCCACAAATATCAGTTTCCTTAAGAAAACAAACACAAAATAAGCCATACTTCCTTTCCAAGATATTTTCCACAATATCTAACTATATTTCATACAACATTCACATAAGAAGCCCAAACTTATTCCTATGATATTTTCTGCAAATATCAAATTCTTTAAACATAAATTCATTCACCATAGCAAACACAAAATAAGCCCATACTTCTTTCTAAGATATTTTCCACAAATATCAAATTCTTTAAACATCAATTCATTCATCATAGCAAACACAAAAGAAGCCCATACTTCTTTCTAAGATATTTTTCACAAATATCAAAATCATTATTTCAATAATTCATTCATCATAGAAAACACAAAAGAATCCCATACTTCTTTCTAAGATATTTTCCCCAATATCAAATTCCTTAAACATCAATTCATTCATCATAGCAAACACAAAAGAAGCCTATACTTCTTTCTAAGATACAATGTGTGGGTTCTTTTCCAAGCTATACTACCATTAGATTAACCGATAATCCAAGGCTATAGTATATGAGTTCTTTTTCAAAACTACCAATAGATTAATTAAAATCCAAGGTTATAATGCATGGGTTCATTTCCAAACTATCATTAGATTAATTAAAATCTAAGGTTATAAATTCATGGGTTCATTTCCAAGCTACCTTTAGATTAATTAAAATCTAAGGTTATAAATGCATGGGTTCATTTCCAAGTTACCTTTAGATTAATTAAAATCTAAGGTTATAATGCATGGGTTCATTTCCAAACTACCTTTATATTAATTAAAATCTAAGGTTATAAATGCATGGGTTCATTTCCAATACTACCATTAGATTAATTAAAATCTAAGGTTATAATGCATGGGTTCATTTCCAATACTACCATTAGATTAATTAAAATTTAAGGTTATAATGCATGGGTTCATTTCCAATACTACCATTAGATTAATTAAAATATAAGGTTATAATGCATGGGTTCATTTCCAATACTACCATTAGATTAATTAAAATCTAAGGTTATAAATGCATGGGTTTATTTCCAAGCTAAAAGCTAACTAATCTAACAAAAATATTTAAGCTAAAGATAACCAGAAAAAGAAGGTCAAAACCTGGACCGAAGTGCTAGACTTCTTACCCAAAGCTAAATCAAAGTTGTGCATCCCCATGAGCATAGCTACACAATATCACATGTGTCTATGGATAAGGTAAAACCTCTAGAAGACACACAACCCCTCACAGATGCTACTATACCTGCAAGCAAGGCTTCCACTACTACGAAAGGAGAAGGGGAAAACCTTAGCATAGCATCAATCAAACTTCAGACAACAAAAACAATACGTCACTAAGGGAGTGGAAAAATAGGGATAACTAAAACTCTATTACTTAGTGCTTGATTTGTAGATAGAGAACCACATTGCAACATGGTCGGATTGCAAGGAAAAGAGCTAAAAAAATCAAGAGGTAAATGTATAGGTAAGCATTCCATAGTCACCCATATCCAAAAATTCCATCACTACTTAGAGAAAACATTTACAAAGGTGAAAGCACTCATATAAGCTCAGGTAAACCCCCCTAAAATAATCTAAGAGAGCAAAAAACACAATGTATACTTGGAAAACATCATTGAGAAAACCATAAGAAAGATAAGTTAAGGTAAGATCGAACGTAAAACTAGTAACACATTTTCATTGAATGAGCACATTACCTAGTGCCATCAAATGAATGGAGATGAGTGTTCATATAAGTCCCTTCTCGTTCCAAGCTTCTAGCCATGTTGCACATATGCCCTTCCTCTACTTCTCGATTTTGGTATCCTCCTTATAGTAAACAAGCCCTCCTTTTTAAAGGTCTATCAATGAAATGACGATGAGATGCTAGATAGATTTGAGTGGAAATCAAAGGTGGTTACTCTTCCTCCATGACACCATACTCAGTATTCCTTAACATAGCTAAAGTGAAGGATTAACAATGTAAAAAGGTGGCACCACCTTTGTCCATCAAGGCATTCATTGCACCACTACTTCTTCATGAAAGCAAGGTGGCCCAATGCTTCAACATCGAAGAAATAGAACCCAAAAGAGAAAACAATACCATAGTCTAAGTAGATAAATATTTTATTTGATTTATAGGACTAACACAAGCTTAAACATTAGATAATTCAAACTATAATACCAATGATTAATTTATTTAACCAACATTAATCACTTTAGTAAATTAAGAATGAAACTAATATCAAGATATTAATTCTTTCCAATATTTAATACTAACATTAGACAATATTAACATTAATCATTCTACTGATTAATAATACAATCTAACATTAGGATTAAATTAATATTTCTTTTGATCAAACTAACCAATCAAATGAGAAGACCAAGCAACACAATCACCAAAAGTAGGAGAACAAAAACACTCTCTCATTATTTTGTACCTTCATTTTATCCTTAAATGAGTGGCTCCTTATTTAAGATATATCATAGCCATCACTGACTCATGTTAAGGAGGCTCATTACAAGTAAATATCCTCATCCTAGGGTATGAATAGGAGAATAAACAAATTAATTATGCACCTACATGAAAGAGGGTATTCATTCATGTTACCCTTAGTTGTTTGGTCATCATTTCCTCTTCAATATGGTCTCTCGTATCCTTGCGGCCAATAATATTGTCCATGCACAAGAGCACCTGATATTGTAACCAAGAAACGAATCAGTAGTACCATATTATTATTTGTAAATGGATACAATATCAAAGCTACAAAACTAAACATTATCCATCATTCACAATACATAGTTCAAACTTAAAATTTTAGTACTGCTAAGGAGGGTTGTGACAACATAGTAGAGATAACTTGGGCAACTTGGGGAGATAATTAGGTCTTCATGATGGTCTAAGGAAACTTTTCCAAGGTAGGAGTTCAATTGACCTCCCTCTTAATGGCTCAAGAGGAAGAAATTTCCAAGGATGAGTTAAGCTTTAAGTTTGATATCGAGAACATCTATTAGGCAAGTGCCTGAGTGTCGTTAGGATGGTGGTAATACTACAAGACATCAATATGATGTTTGTAGGATGGTATGAGGTCATCATATTATATTTAGGACAATATTCATCCATCAAGATGATGATAGGTTAGAATGCGATCATGATGTTGGTAGGGTACAATACTATTAGAATGTTAGTAGGGCAAAAAATACCATCAATGTGTCAATGGAGTGATGAGGAGCCCTCAACAAAGGGATAAGATGATATATTGGAATATAATAAGAATTATGAGGAATAATTCAAGGGAGGGTCATAAAGCAAACTATTATATGATAAAAGGAGATCATCTAGAGGAACCCCAAACCCAAAGTAGCCATTAGAATAGGGAACATATGACAAATATGTGTAGTGACAAGATGAAAAGTGAAGAAATCCATCATAAAAGAAGAAAATATTATTCTTTGATAGACATGATGATGAGTGTCATTATTTTCATCATTTAATTTTCAATATCTGTCAATCCAAGGCGGTGTCCAAGGTTGTCTACGATAGAAGGTTTTAGCAATTTACAATTCAGGCAATTAGTTCACAAGATTTATTCAGTGAAAAAGATGTTGGTTTAGCATTTTTAGTGTCACACTAAACCTAATTTGCATAAATTGAAACTAAATTAATTTGCAAAATTGAAAACTACTTCTAAGATGAAAAATTGACAATTAACTACAATTGCAGGAAATTGAAATTACAAAATTAAAATTTGCTGAAAATAGAATCTATTTTACATTTGCTAATTTAAAAGAACAGAAATAGAAAAATGCTTTAATTGAAATTAACTAAATTTAAACCATGCTAAATTGAATCTTGCTAAGCTATCAGAAAAACTATCACAAAAACTATCAGAAAATGTTGCTACAAAAAAGTTGTCAGAAAAATGTTGTTGAATTCAAAATGCAGAAAAAGGGGAATTAAAACACACAAATAGAGATCAACTGACTACAAATATTATGCATTAATCACACTTTAAAACATAAAAAAATATTATACTAAAACAAGGGTTAATTCTGCTAAACAATCTTTAAGCAAGAATTTGACAAGAAATTGTTGCAACAAGAAATTGTCAAAAAAACCTGCTAAATTAGCTCCTTCCTCCAGGACTGAGAGTGGGCCCTTGCTCTCCAATCCAAAAGAAGGCAAAAACACTCTAAAAACTATAAAATAATCACTCATAATCTCAAAACTTAACACATGGAATATAAACTACACTTTATTCAGAGCTATCAATTCAAATTACAATGATCACATATCTACTTTAGCACTTTTTGACTCTTTCCTGACTCACATTTGGACTAGCTCAAACAATAAGGGAGTGTCATATTTATAATACTTTCTACAGGAGTATTTGCAAATACTAAATCAATCCTATGTGCTGGATATGCCTGATTTGCCTACATTATTGTAGGATACTTAGTCTATATTAAGACACAATCTATTGTTGCATCTTATCCGCATCCTCCAGCTGGTAGAAATGGATCAAAATTGCTTAGAATAATTTTTTACACCTGTATTCTCCCTATTCTCCTTCATTCCTCATAAAATGGATGCAACTATGTTTTTTATATCTAAACAATTGGTTTCTACCCTTCATTCCGGAGCAGCTCCGAAATATAAGCCAAAAAGTAGGAATGTATTGTTACCGCCAGTTCTGGTCGAGTGGGAGAACTTTCAAATGTGCAATTATTATTTTCTTGTTCTTTCATACATATTCCAACCATTCACACATGCCTCCTTTGACCTGGTATGGGACTTCCTTTAAAGTTGTACAAAACTGGTTTTTGTATGTTGTTTCCAGTTGTTCCTGCATTTTCTGATGTGTGTCTTGTTGCTCTCATTTGTATCATGTGGGAATGTTTCTAAATTGGTCATGGGTATTCATTGGTATTTATGAACATATTTCATCCAATTTTATTTGCTCTTGTTGACAGGTTCCATGCTTCCCTTTAAGACGTTAGCTGGCTGGAATTTGTATGCTGCACAGAACCTGTCAATGCCTTATTATATAGCAAAGACTATTTTGGTACCAAATCCACTTGACAACTTGGTTTTGAAATGGGATGATACTTCAAATATGTTGGAGTTAGCCATAAACCATAACATGCTTATTTACTTATATTTTTCTATGCTACTTTATTCACCAAAAACCATGTAAAAATAGTCATAAAATACTAAAAACAATCAAAAATAGGGGTACAATACTCTACACATTAAATCATGCAAACAAATAACAAATAATGCATTCTAATCACACATTTGGCATAAAATAATATCATATTTGATTTTTAAGGCAATATTTAAATGTTCTAAATATGACAAAAATAAGGTATTTTGGGGCCTCATCATTCCCCTCAAATTGACCTGATGCATGCCCTCATGCATTTTGTTGGGCTATAGATGCACTGAGGTCCTAGTACTAGATTCTCCAAAATATTAATTTGCCAATATAATATCCTTTACACTGTCTTGTCTCTATTAACCACTTCTGAAACTCTTCATCAGGCTACGAATTAGAATCAAAATAATATGGCACATGAGTGATAATAGTGGATGGCCTAAATATTAAGCCTATCCATTGATGCTTAATTATCAATATTATCTGCATTATTGCCTCTGCCCTCCTATGTGACCATAATAGGTTAGTGGGTGACATTGGCTCCCTCTTCTGCAAAGGAATAGGCAATTCTCCCCATCTAACTTTGCAAGCTGTCAAGGCATTTGTAAAATTACTGGTGCAAAAATACTAAAAACAAACCATGTTATCCTTCAAACTATGTAAATAAGTGCTTTTGATATCCATATTGTCCATCATGGTGAAATGTTGGCTTGTCAATGCTTTGTGATTGGGTTGAATATGCCTTAACAGCAAGTCAAGTTCCAATTTTGTTTCCTTATTCTTCCTTTTCTCCTGATCCCAATACAGTTGATTTTTTAAAGTGGAGATAAAGTACCAGAGTTGTATTTCCCCTATGTAGGTATAGGATAGAAATTGCACAGCCTTTGGCATGACATATTTGTGCAAGAAAAACTCACATAATAGATTTTTCTGCTCTTCAGGGCTATGTAAATATACCTTTAGAAAATCAAGAGCAGTATTTAAATCACAAGTTAACCCTGAGAAAATACGCATTACCTGCCATATGAAGAAGTGTTCTCTGAGGAGAAAACCGTAAATCCTAGCAGGCCTTATGCATTGTGTTAATCCTTCTACAATCTGACATAAATTTTGCACCTTTTCCTTCAAATCAACATTTTTTGCAGCCTGTATTTCATTCTACTTTTATAAGGTTTTTAGTGTTGCAATGCATGATTCTAATATTTGGCAGCATGACATCCACCTTGCAATATCTTCATTATACTTTTCTAGTGGAATCATATCATGTGGATGCACTACCGGTGGAATTTTATGCTTAGAAAACAAATTGACTTGAACTCCTATTTATGTTGTTTGCACCTTAGAAATAGAACCTGCCAAAAAATTGATTTAGATATACCTGAGGTGATGTACTTACTTGTAGTGGGGTCGTCTGAGCTTCAATAACCTTAATATTTAATGTACCTTGCTCTTTCTACTATTCTAGAGCTTCTTCAGGGTATTCTGGCATATTTTTTGGATGTTCCGAAGCTACTCTGAAATGAGACTATTTTTCTGTAATATGTTCTGGAGCTATCCCAAGATGTTTCAGAGTTGTGTTCGAAAGTGCTAAAATGGCCTCCTTTTAAAAATTTTGTTGTAGATTCTATTGTGGGCCCATCTCTAGGGTATGTGAGCCTTCCATGACATCAACAATCATCTCACCATCCATTTGTTCAGATGTTGTTTCTTGTTTTGTATATTGTTGTGCTGCTACAAGAATAATTAAAATAGAAATTTTAGGTGCATTTTCTAGATTATCCTCCTCAAATCTATGAGGCAGTTGTGGGGTATCAACTTGCATTTCTCCTTCTAGAACCTGCCCTGCTAATTCAAGTAGAATTTCTGCCACCTCTTTGCTATAATATGAAATTATGGGCAGTGCCTCAAATGGTGCCAGTCTTCTTATCAATTCCTCTATTTCTTGCAACAATTGGTCAATGTATTTGTCTTTTTTCTTAATTGTTGCTTCACCCCTTTCAATCCATGTTTACTGATTTTTGATAATCACTCTAGCTGCTTTCACATGGTCATCTAGTTCATATTATTTATACTATTCAGTTTTTGAAGTATATGTAGGTAAGTCCATAGTAGGTGGTGAACTTGGCTCTCTAGCTTCTGTAAGTGGTTCCTCTTTCTAATTTAATGATTTTAGAACCAAATTTTCCTATTCTTGGGCTGGAAGACCTTCTTAGTTGTTGTGTCCCTATTGCTCCCTTAGCTTGTTCAGTTCCTGCAGATGTTTTTCTTGTAGATTTTACTAAAAAATCATAATCAAGTTCTTCTTCCTCTGATGAAATTGTTGCTTCAGCCAGAGATCCAATATCCACAGAATATGAGGGTTTTGACTGTGCAGATGCATGAGCAACAATTTTTGTAACTTCATCACAAAATGTGACCTTCTTGGTTTTTGGCTGCTCTACAGGTCTAGACTCAACTTTCCTCTTCCTTTGTGCTCTGGTCCTGGCAGTTGGTGGACCTTGGGGAGATGAAGGGGTAACCCTATCATTTGCATTATCTTCAGGGGTCTCTACCCTACCTGCAACTTCATCAACACTATTTTTAGGGGTCTCTGTCCTACCTGCAACTTCTTTCTCTACTTGTTTTGGCTTATTTTTAGCAAAAATATGTTCCAACTGCAATTTTTACATTTTTTTTCAATTGCACTTATTTTTTTTAGCTTGCTATTTTGAAACCAACTGCATTTTTTTCAGCAATTCTATGATTCTACATGTTGTGAAGCACTTTACCCGTGATGTTTCAAAAATCTGCCTGCAACTCTATTTTTATGTTGTCAGACTAAACTTTTTATGTGACCAAGGGTAGGATAGGGTGTTTCTTGACATTTTGGAGAGAATATCCATTTTTACTTGCCAAGTTTATAAATTATTTATGCCAAATATTAAATTATCATACATTACATGCTAAATGCCTACTATGACAAAATGCAAGAAACACATACCTAGCTGTCCTGAAAATTTATCATACACTTTACAAATTGCTGCTTTTGATGATCGTTAGTTGAGTATCTAAAACAAAAAACAAAACATGTGTAGTGAGTGATTTTTATACAATGATGGATAGTACTAAGAAGGCAAACATGTCGAAAACTAATTTTCATGTAAGCTTTAATTCAATAGCACCTCGAAAAGGTTTTCACTACTGATATTCTTTTATCATTTTTTTTCTCTTTTTCATTTTTCATTTTTTCATCTCTTTTTTTCATCAGAAGAGGCTGCCATTTTTGGTTTTCAACCAACTTCTCTTTTTTTTCTTTGTTTTTTTCAGGAGCTTCAATGAGAGAGAATGTCTCTCATGAGGCTTTAATGAGAGAGAATGTCTCTCATTTTTATTTGGATAAGAACAATCCTTATTTTGCAAAAAACACATCTATTTTTTCTGCATGAAAACAACAACAATGAAGCATCAACCTTTCTTTTCATATGAGCAATAAGAATCTTCTCATGTCATCATTTCCTCCTTATTGCTGAAAATGAAGTATTGACTTCATTCTTTCTCTTCCCTACTGAAATTGATGCATGTCCTCATACATCCTCATTTTGTGGGACATGCCTTATGCTACAACTCTTTTTTTCTCTCTTTTTCTCTTTTTTTTTTCTCTCTTTCTTTTTATCTCTTTTTTCTTTTCTTTTTCTCTTTTTTTCCTTTATTTTTCCTTTTTTTCATGATTCAAAGATATGATCATTTGAAATCTCTATCAGAAGAGGAAGCCTCTTCTATCATATGCAAGTTTGACTGTGAGAAATATCGAGCAAATTCCACCTTTGTTAGTGGCTTATGGTACCATTGTAAATGATGTTCATTCACCACTAATGTCCTCCTTGAATCATCAACCGAAGAAAGTTGAACTCCATTCTCAAACACTTTTGGTTCATCCTTGTTGCTCCTAATGTGATCATCATGCCACATTTTCCATTGTTTTTGAATGAACTCTGTTTGGTGAAGTACCTCCAACCAAAGTTCATCCAATGCATTCAACTACAAAATTCTCTTGTTTTGTACCTGCAACAACTCAATGCCAACTTCTAAAGATGTATGAAGTGTTAGTAAAGCATTAGGATGTTGGATCAATGCATCAAACAATTTTACTTCCTGGTCATTAGTCAACCAACTACTGATATTCAAAGGTATTTTTGGTTGTGTTTCAATTTGTTTTGGACCAGGATGTATTGAATTGATTCTTTGAAAATTATGCATTAATGAATTAAGAGAGCAATGGTGTGGTAGAAGAGAATGGAATATTTGTGTATCTTTATCAAAAATAATTCTTGAAGGAATTAAATTTGATAGATGGAAATGAAAATATGAAAGAAGATGATGATGTCATCCATGTGGTAAATGAAAGAAACTATCTTGTATTGGAATGGGTGATAAATGTTTAAGTTCTTGTTCTTCATTCCATAGTAATTGTTGGATAGTAATTGGTTCATATTTAAGCTCTAAATCATGCAATTTTTTGATTAGAACATTTTCATCAAACATAAACCTTTTGGATGAATCCAACTCTTCTACATTATCCTTTACAACTATGGAGGCCAAAGTTGAAATGTTCTTTTCATTTTCCTTATATGTTTCAAGAAACCATGGGCTTCCTAGATAATCATACTTAGGTGGAGTAAGTTTTCCTGCAAGCAAGTCTACTAATTTTCCACCTACTTGTATGGTTTTAGGATATATTTTCTTCTTTTTTCTTGGTTTGTTAAAACACATTTCTTGAACAATATTATTAATGATTGGTACATCTTTAATAGCTTGTAGTAAAGGGATTGTAACATATAAATATTTTAATTCCTTTACCAAATCTAAGTTTGAAGATGTTATTTTTGATATCTCAAATTGTTCAAGATATGATACTTTCTTCATTAAATCATTTTGAGAGAGGTTTTCTTTTTCTTTTTGATGTTCTTTTTGTTGTTTCAATGTAGATGGGTTTTCATGTTTCTTTTCTTCAAGTCCCATTTCTACATTGATAAGTGGAATAGGTTCAAGAAGTGGTTTTCTTGAACACAATTGAGTGTTGTCATAGTCACTAACATTTATTATGGCTATATTTTCTGATTCAACCATAGAGACAGGGGTTGCCTATTTAACATTATTTGGATTGGCCACAGGTTGAACTGAAAGTGGAGGTTGTTTTGCTTGTTGTTGTTGTTGTTGTACCCATTGTTGTCCTTGCATTTTTTGTTGCAACCATGGTGGATGTTGTTGATTTGATTGTTGATTCATCCATCTAGGTTGAGACCACTCTTGGGAATATGCCCATGGTGGTTGACTCCAATGTTGTTGAAGTGGACCTGAAGTAGACCATGGCATATACCAAGGATTATTTCCCCAATTTTTAGGAAATTGAGAAGCATTTTGATATGGAAATTTAAGAAAATTACCCCCTTGTCTTTGTCCTATAAAATTGAGTTCTTTCATAGGTTGAGACTATTTTTCAAAGATACTTTTGAGTCCTGGTAACAAATCACATTGATCTGTGGGGTGTCCTTTTTCACAAATGCTACATGTAGCAGATATAAATATTTTGTTCAAAGGACATTCATGAAGAGAGTGCTTCTTCTTACATCTTGAACAATAGATGGCTAAAGATTCAGTGGATTCATTCTTTGTGTTCATTTCATCTAATGTTGTGTCAAGATGTTCTAAAATATCAACTTTTAGATTAGCAAACTCTTTCATGAATTCTTTCAAAGCATTTGTGTTATTACCAATTTTATGTTTTCTATGCCTTGAATGGGAATAATTTTTACAAAGTTCAATGATTTCCTGAAATTCAAGTGTATTTGCATCTCCTTTTCCCATAATATCCAATACATCTCTTGATTCATCTTGTAGTCCTCTCAAGAATATGGCTTTGGTAAGTTTAGTTTCAACACCCCCACATCTCTTATGAACAAAAGAAAATCTGTCTAGATAGTCTTCTAAAATTTCATCTTCCTCTTGTTTCATTCTAAGCAATTCATCATTTTGATTCTTGACTTGACAATATTCTTGGTATCTCTCCAAAAATATATTTTCCATCTCATCCCAAGTTCGAATTGAATTAGGTGCTAAGGTGATAAACCATCGTAGGGCTGATTCTTTAAGAGTGGAAGGAAATAATTTGAGCTTTTGATTATCATTAGTGTAATCATGAGCTTGACATACAATCTTAAACTCAAATAAAAACATATCAAGATCTTCAGATGTAACTCCCTTGAAATTTGGTAACATAGAAGGTGAAATGACTTTCATGGGAGAGTTTTGATTAGGATCTAATTGAATGGGGTTTTGAAAAGTTTTGGTAGGTGTACTAGATGCACTAGGGTGGAGCACATTACTGGCTCTTCCTAGATTCTCTTGTGAGCCTACCATTATGGGTTCCCAACAACAATTATAAATCCTATTAAATTGTCCTGATTGTATGGATTTTTCAAAAGAAGGTGGTGTTGAACTACTGATTTTTCCTCCTTGTAATGATTTCTCAAAGAATCCTACACTTCTTGAAGTAGATGATTGTGATTCTTTGAAAATTCCAATATTTTTGGGAATCATAAATTCAGACAACTTTGGCATAGTTTCAACCTCTTGTTGTGAAATTTTTCTTCCTGTGGTTTCTAAAATTTTGCTATGCTTGTGTTTCTAACTTTCTGAATTGCAACTATCAGTTTCACAACTATGTTTCATGCAAGTTGCTCTGTTTCAAGTTTTTACTCTAAAGTTCACAACTTAGCATAACCAACAATTGTTTGACTATTTTATCTCCTAAAAACACCTATGTTCCCCGAAAATGGTGCCAAAAATGATGAGTGTCATTATTGTCATCATTTAATTTTCAATATTTGTCAAATCCAGGGCGGTGTCCAAGGTTATCTACGATAGAAGGTTTTGGCAAGTTACAGTTCAAGCCATTAGTTCACAAGATTTATTCGATGAAACAGATGTTGGTTTAGCCTTTTTAGTGTCACACTAATCCTAATTTGCATAAATTGAAACTAAATTAAATTGCAAAATTGAAAACTACTTCTAAGATGTAAAATTGACAATTAACTACAGTTGCAAGAAATTGAAATTGCAGAATTGAAACTTGTTGAAAATAGAATCTATATTACGCTTGCTAATTTGAAATAACATAAATGGAAAATTACTTTAATTGAAATTAACTAAATTTAAACCATGCTAAATTGAAACTTGCTAAGCTATTAGAAAAACTGTCAAAAATGTTGTTGCAGAAAAGTTATTAGAAAAATGTTGTTAAATTCAAAATGCAGGAAATAGGGGAAATGGAAACACATCAACAGGGGTCAGCTGACTACAAATATTGCACATTAATCACACTTTAAAACATTAGAAAATATTATACTAAAACAAGGGTTAATTCTACTAAACAATCTTTAAGCAAGAATTTGACAAGAAATTGCTACAACAAGAAATTATCAAAAAACCTGCTAAATTAGCTCCTTCCTCCAGGCCTGAGAGTGGGCCCTTGCTCTCCAATCTAGAAGAAGGTAAACACACTCCTAAAAACTAAAAACTAATCACTCATAAGCTCACAATTTAACACATGGAAGATAAACTACACTTTATTCAAAACTATCAATTCAAATTACAATGGTCACAAATCTACTTTAGCACTTTCTGACTCTTTCCTACTTTTTAGACCCACATTTGGACTAGCTCAACCAATGAGGGAGCATCCTATTTATAATATTTTCTACACGAGTTTTTGCAAATACTAAATCAATCCTATGTGTTGGATATGCCTGATTTGCCTACTTTATTGTAGGAGACCTAGTCTATATTAAGACACAATCTGCTTCTGCATCTTATCCACATCCTCCAGCTGGTAGAAATGGGTAGCTTAGGATCATTTTTTACACCTTTCTTCTCCTTATTCTCCTTAATTCCTCTTGAAATGGATGCAACTCTATTTTTTTTGTCAAAATAGTTGGTTTTTGCCCTTCATTTCGGAGCAGCTCCAAAATATAAGGCAAAATAGTAGGAGTGTATTGTTACCGCTAGTTCTGATCGAGTGGGAGCACTTTCAAATATGAAATTAGTATTTTATTATCCTTTTAGACATATTCCAACCATTCACATTTGCCTCCTTTGACCTGGTATGGGACTTCCTTTAAAGTTGCACAAAACTGGTTTTTGTATGTTATTTCTAGTTGTTCCTGCATTTTCTGCTTTGTGTCTTGTTGCTCTCATTTGGACCACGTGGGAACATGTCTAAATAGGTCAGGGGTCTTCATTGGTCTTTATGAATATATTTCATCCACTTTTATTTGCTCTTGTTGATTGGTTCAATGCTTCCCTTTAATATGCTAGCTGGTTGGAATTTGTATGTTGCACAGAACCTGTCAATGCCCTATTTTACAACAGAGACTATTTTGGTGCCAAATCCACTTGACAACTTGGTTTTGAAATGGGATGACACTTCAAATATGCTAGAGTTAGCCATAAACCATAACATGCTTATTTTCTCCTATTTTTCTATGCTACTTTATTCACCAAAAACCATGCAAAAATAGTCATAAAATGTTGAAAATAGTCAAAAACAGGGGTAAGTGCTCTACACATTAAATCATGCAAACAAATAACAAATAATGCATTCTAATCACACATTTGGCATAAAATAATATCATATTTGGTTTTTAAGGCAGTATTTAAATGTTCAAAATATGACAAAAATGAGGTATTTTTGGGCCTCATCACATGATGTAAATTTGTGTTGACATCATCTTATGGTTCAAAAGGAGGATTAGGCACATGGTAGAGGCCATAATATAAATAGTTTTGAAAAAATATAAATAAATAAAAAAAGTAGAAAAAGATAAAATAATAGGAAAACATCAATAATTGCATGCAAGGTGGTGATCATCTGATAGTTAGAAGATGGAGTGGAAGTTAGCTAATTGTTTGTAGGGGTGACAACCAATTTTTTAAAATAGTATAAATAAAGGTAATTAGGGGGGGGAATATGCATAATGCAAGTGGAGTTGTAGAGAAAAGAGTGCAAACATTGAAGACAACTTAGGAGGTTACTGACATTGCAAACGATGGAGGGATGATATTCTAGGTAAGGGTTTCTAGAAAAATAAAAGGAAATTACCTATGCACCAAAGGAATAGAGAAGAAAACCAGATGAAGGGTGTCATAGCCACATGCATGGAAAAATATGACTAAAATTTACGAGTACTTCATAAAATTTAAGTGCACAAAAGGGTAAGTACTGCTCAAAAAAGTTATAGTAAGACAAGGAAAAGCAGGAGCTACTATCAAAATGTGCCATTAAAGGTCAAGGGATATAGTGTTTATCATTGAAAGGATGAAGAGCTTCCATCTGATTAGGATTGTCTAAGGTTAAAATCCAAAGAGTTACCATCTAAGGACTACAAGAGAAGTTGGTCATCTAAAGAACACACGATTTTTAGAAGGAATTGTGCCATCTAAGTGGAAGCCATCATCAACAAGAGAAATTGCTATCATAGACATTAGATACTATCACCAAAAATATTATCATCATGATGAGCAATGCCACCATGAGCATTAAGAGCACCATTAGATTTTGGATAAGCACCATGTAAAGGAGTGGGTTGACTGGGAGATTTTGAAAACTAGCCTCAAACATAATTTTAAAGATGCATAGGAGACCCTCAATACTGGATATATGGATGCAAAAATAATAATTCCATGGAATTTTGTATTAGAAGAGCGAATGAGATATCGATAAGGAGTTTGTTCATGAGTAGGTGAATAAGAGTACAATTTTGATATGGGACAAGCTTATGAGAGGTAATCTCGATGACAAGAAGAAAGAACTCTAGAAGATAGAGGAAGGGATTCTAGGCAAAGTGAGAGGGAGAATATACCCCTAGGAGATATAGTTTGGGTACACTCCATAGGAGAATACTATTGAATGTGGTGGAAGAAATTCCCAAAGGATCATGAGCTACGATAAAAGTTGTAGGAAGCAAGAGTAAATTTCATTTTTCAAGTACCAAAATTTGATTGGGAATTTTTCAAATACTACCTAATGCAGATGTTGGAGACCTACAATCCAAAGTAAAATACAAATAAAGTGCAAGTGGTAAATTGGCAGTTGTCTATTGTTGTTTTTATAGGAAACTTCAAGAGAATGTTTGGATTGCCAAATCAAGGAATTCTGGTTGTAAAGGAGTTAGTGGATTCTAACCAGAGTAGGCTATTAATTCAAAGCATACCAAGTCTAGACCAAGATGAGATTCATAAATTAATGTTACATGAAAGCAGAGAAGTCAAGCAACAACAATTGAAAATAAAAGGATGCAATATATAATGATTATGATAATGGTAAGGTTATCTAAAGAACAAAATACTTCAGAGTTACCCATATGGTTGATACTATATATGCAAGGAGTGGAAGAGGACAAAGTCTATGATTGAGCATCGTACCTTTCATTTTGCTTTAAGAATTTCTTGATGCATAATACAAAGAAATTCTCTATGGTATTCCATGTCATTGGCCTATTATTGAATGTTGTATTATAGGCAAAAGTTGAAATTCTTGGAATGGATCCTCCCAAAGAATTATTAGACTTAGCATCAATGATATTAAGGTGGATGAAAGCACAACCTTAGAAAAAGAAGAGTACTTCAAAGAAAATAACAAAGAAGATATTTATATGGGAGACACTACTTTATGAACCTTATGAAGATTCAAAGGAGGCATCACCACCTAGGCAAGAACCAGTCCAAAAGTAGATAAAGGAACAAATTTTTTTACAACTAGAATAATCACAATCTATAGAACATGTTGTTAAAGAACAAGTTGTAGTGAAAATAGATGACATGTTGCAACAAACTCTAGAGGAAGAGAAACAAGCAGAATAAATGCCAAGAATTATTGAGGAAGAAGCTACAATTGAACAGTAGTAGGACTGGTAGTTTTCATTAATTGATTCCACAAATAGGGAAGTCCAAGGAACAATGGATGGAAGTGAGGATGTGCAAATTGGAATAACTAATTTTTTTCGTAAAAATTCAATGGAATTATCTAATGAAAAATGAACACCCTCTCCTTGGCATAAATTTTATGGAAAATAAATTGTTTTGATGTGATTATGTAATGGCATAGTTTCATTCAAAATGATTAAATAATGAAATGGTTGCCTTCTTTAAGCATGGAATATGGTACTATTGATGTATCTATGGATGTAGGATTAGGTACCTTCTCCTTGGTGGGGCTATGGGTAAACCACCTACCATGAGGGATATCTAGGGAAATGATGATGATGGCTTGCTCATCAACAACTTAGGGTAACAAGGAAAATTACCCTTCATGTAGATGCATTGCATTTTGTTTGTTTTTATGATTCACACCGTTGGGCTAGGAAGTTGCTTGCAATGAGCCTCCTTAAAATTGGTCGATGATAGCATTAGTCTATCTTAAAGGAGATCATCCATTTGAGGATAAAACAATGGTGTGAAGCATTGATGAGTGCATATCTATGTTTGTCTATGTTATACTTAAGCTCTGTTAAGCTTTGTTTGGTTTTTCAATGGTTAGAATTTAATAAATTGCTTGTAGGATAGATTTAAATGCTTTAGATAAGTAAAGTATTAAATAGCTTAATAATTTTTAAGCTTTAAGAGAAAATATTAAAGTCAATTTAATTGATTTGGAAAAGCTTTAATGGAATATTGAAGCTTTTGGTTTAATGAGCATGAGTGTAGCTCATTAAGGAGCACACCCACCTATTAGTACCCAGGGTGATGAACGTCTTTGAGATAATGCCTTCTTGGACATTACAAGGTGGCCATCTCCATGCATGATTAAGGTTTTTCCTCCATAAGCTTCTTAAGGAGGATTACAATCGGTTTTTGGGCTAGCATGGAAGGAAGAAAACTCGGTCGGTGGAAGGGCTAAAGTTTGTGAGGAGAGCAACGTTTCCTTGGAGAGGCCAAGGTAAGCTTAAAGGAGTTCAAACGCTATTTGAGGTTGGCAAATTTCTTTTATTTATCATTGTTGTTTGAGATTGGTTGTTCTGATCAACATGTGGTTTTATGTTCGTTGTTGAGTGTGCCTTGATTTGAATGCTTTATCTTGTTGTTGTTTGCATTCTTCTCTTTTACTATGTCATCGAGCTATCCTCGTTGTGTGGGTAGGTTCTATTTAGATGTTGGTTTTAGAGTGTTCTAAGCTCTTTTAATCTCCATGATTTTCTATAGGTATCTCTCTTGTGTACACCATATTTCTCAAATGTCTTCTTGAGCATCGGTTGCTTGTTAGAGCGTATATACTCAGTAGGGTTTTGTGGATGCATAAGGTACCACTAGTCTGTAGGTTCGTAAGCTTTTAGTTGTTCACTCTACTTTATCTTCTTGGATCACTATGATCCATTGTTCGACCTGGTAGAAGGGAGGGCTTGGGCGGTAACCTTCGTTGGAGTTCCTTTTTGAACTGGTTTGCTAGCAAGTTTGATGTCTATCGTCATTGGCCAATGCTATATTCTCCTTGATCTTTGGTTGTTGTGAGTTGGGCCTTGGGTTTTAGGGTTGTCGATATTTTTTTTTGCTTCCTTTATGTTGTTGGGCACCGGTTTTTTACACCTTTCATTTTGGAAGAGATGCTTGACTTTGGTTTTGATTTATTAAAGTTGTTGTGGTGTTGAGCCTTTTAGATTTTTTTAACTTAGTGTATTTTTGTAGCTTCACCTATTAGCTTGGGTAAATTGTGTCTTTCTAGCTTGGAGCTATGTGCTATTGTAATTAAAGAAAGGAACCCTTAAATAGGTTGTTTCTTAAGATAGAATTATGATTGTAAGAATCTTGTATTGTTATGAGACATTTTAATTTATTTTTGTAAGTGAATTTATTTATAATGATTCTTGAGATCTATGTGGATTAAGGGATCATTATAAATAGAAGTATGGGCTTCTCTTGCATTGTTGTGAAATGTTTAATTTGGTTGGTAAAAGAAATTTATTATAATGATTCCTAAGATATATGTGGATTAAGGGATCATTATAAAGAGAAGTATGGGCTTCTCTTGCTTTGATATGAATTGTTTAAATTGGTTTTGTAAGGGAAATTATTTATAATGATTCCTGAGATCTATGTGGATTAAGGGATCATTATAAAGAGAAGTATGGGCTTCTCCTGAATTGATATGAAATACTTTAGTATTGTTTGTTTAAAAGAATGATGGTCTCATTATAAAGAGAAGTGTGGGTTTCTCTTGCTTTGATATGAATTGTTTAATTTGGTTTTGTAAGGGAAATTATTTATAATGATTCCTGATATCTATGTGGATTAAGGGATCATTATAAAGAAAAGTATGGGCTTCTCTTGAATTGATATGGATTATTTTAGTATTGTTTGATTAAAAGAATGATGGGTTTATTTTTTAAGAGAAGTAGGATTCTCTTCTTATAGATTGCTTTTATGTGCATGGTTGTTGTATAATAGAGTAAGGCATGATTTAAGTTGCATTGCATTTAGAGCTATTATGATCTCTAAGTAAACTTCATAAATAGTGGATGGTTCTTTTCATCAAAGAAGCTAGCAAAGACTTAGTTGGTTGGAGGTCTTGAAGGATGTTCTTAAGCTCTTCAAAATGTTATTATTGTAAATAAGTAAAGGATTGTATTGCTTGAAATAATTGTAATCATGACTCTTGTTTCCAAATATTAGTCTATGATGTTTCTTTATGCAATGAAGAGTTGCTTTAATCTTGTTGAATGGTGTTGCTTTAAATGTGGAAATTTGAGGCCTTATATTGATTAAGTTAAGCATTAAATATTGATTATTGTGCAACTGAAAGATTATGTTGTTAATGTTAACTTGTAGTTGCACTTGGAGTAATCTCTTGAGATGGTTATTATTGTGTACCATTAACTAATTAAAATGTATGCTTATGTTAGAGATATAGGATATCTTGCTAATACAAAAATGTTGATGGGAAGCTTTTGAGATTCAAGTTTTGATAAGAGCATAGTTGGTTTATGGTTAAGAGGAATTCATTTCTTGTGATTTTCAATTGAGATGAGTGTTGCAATGTGCTTTTATGCTAAGTGATTTGGTTTAGATTTTTGGTAAATGATGTTGTATCTATCCTTGGGGTGGGTAGAATATCCTCTTGTAAACCATTAAATCCAATACTGGAAGAAGTTATGTGAATGCAATAGCCAAGTAATTGAGAATCCTAGGAGTGGCAAGGATGTAATAGCTAGGATCTCATGAACCTAGGAGTTGTGTGTATACAATATCTAGGGTATTGTTAGTAGTCACATATTGATCGAGTAGGATTGAGTGTGTGGAGAAAAGTATTCACAAGAGAACAGTGGTGACTCCGTGATCGTGTACTATTCGAAGATCATGTTAGTTGTCATCGAAGTGGCAATAACCTTAGTTAGCCTATGGAAGTATGGTAACTAAGCACCAAGGCTCTACGTTGAATAACATATCTAGGAGGAGCTAGAGTCAAGTTAGGGAATTGACATCCCCCTTTAAGTGTTATGGGCCTTAAAGGGTAATCCTTATGCCATGGTCACATGGTCCTATATTGAGAAGGGTATAGGAAAGGTGGGAGGACCACTTATGTTGTCCTTCTAAACATGTCAGTTTAGTAAGGTGAACCCTAGAGGTTACAAGAGTTGGCTCTTCCTATCCACTGAGTACCATCTACAATGACCTGGAACTCAAATGTGGTGAAGCCTTATATGTTGAAATAATTATTATAAGGGTATCTCCCTTGAGAGTCGTTTGTTTGGTAAGTGCTCTTCAATTTTTTTTTGGGTTGGTAGTTTTGGGTTGTTATAGTTGGTATCAGAGCTCTATGTCGTAGGACTAGAAGCTTTTGTAGAGTGTGCTTAGATTTAGCTTTGACTTGATGTGTGAATTTGGGACTAATACCTTGTAAGAAGGCAAGGGTGACCCTAGAATGGGAGTAGCTTATGTTAGTTCATGTGTAGAATGAACCTAATAGAGTGTGATTACAATTGAGGAGAATTATAACTTACAAAACTCCTTTTCTATGAATATGATATGGAACTAGTATTGAGGTCCTCTAAGAAAGTGACTTTACACATTTAAAAGGACATTGAAGTAAGCTCTCCGAAAGAGCCTAGGGTTAAGAGGAACTATGGCAAGGAAAAATGTGAGATTTTATCTACTCGTAGAAATTTTGGAAATATAGAGGGATCCAACAAAGACCTTGATAAGGGCATGGCCAGTGGGGTATCAATACTCCAACAATAAAGCAGTTGGAGTCAACAATAAGGGCATTGTAGTACCAAACTGGTCAACATCAGTTGATACTAGAAATAATTATCAAGGATACAATGAATTTAGAAACTATAAGAAGAGTAAGGAAAGAACCCATTTTTATAATATAAGGTGTTACACCTGTGAGGGTCCTCACTATGCTATAAAATTCTTTCAAAGAGTAGAGTATAGACTTAGAGCAGAGAAGCCATTACACCATGTTTATGTTGCTATTGGAAATTAGGACTTGGAGGATCAAGACATATTGATGTCGCTAAATGGTAAGTTGTTTACTAGAGACGTAAAATTTTTGATAGATAGTGGAGCCATAGATAGTTTTATTTCCACTAGTATTATCGGGGATATGTCAAAAAGACCTGGATTTTTGGCACAGGGATGGAAAGTTGAGTATGGTTCTAGGAAAACCTACTCAATGGATCAATGTTTACCTACAACAGAGATAACTCTACTTGAAGGATATACTATATGGAACTTGTATGTGGCACCTCTTCATGTCGTTCATATTATTCTAGAAATGGATTGGTTGAAGGCACATGGAGCCTTAATCAATTTTCAAGATAGGTGGATGGACAAGGATAAGAGAAAAGTAAGAGTTCAAAGTGGTTGATATTCTTTCCAATCCCACTTGCTTTCAGCTATGTAATTAAAGAAAGCTATCAAAAGAGGCAACTTGCTCTATGTAGTGAAGATCAATGGTAAAACTGGAGATAAAGGAGATGAGTAAGTTTTTTTAAGAAGGATTCAATTCTTCATGAGTTTTAGGATGTGGGTCTACCCCCTTGAAGGGAATTTGATTTCACTATTGATTTAATGTTGAGAGCTAAACCCATTTCCAAGACATCTTATAAAATGACTCCTATTGAGTTATATGAGCTAAATAGTTCAACTTCAGGACTTATTGAAAAAGGGTATGATCAAACCAAGTGTGTCACCTTGGGGTGCTCCAGTGCTATTTATGAAAAAGAAGGATGATTCCCTGAGACTTTATATATATTATATAATTTTGAATAAGGTAACCATTAAAAACAAGTATTCTCTACCATGCATAGATGATATTTTTGATCAGCTAAAGGGTGCTACCATATTTTCAAAAATAGATCTAATATCGGGTTATCATCAGCTAAGAATCAAAGAAGAAGATACCCATAAGATGACCTTTAAAACTCGATATGGACACTATGTGTTCACAGTGCTACCATTTGAATTAATGAATGTATTGATTGCCTTCATGAATCTAATCAACAACGTGTTCAAGAGGTATCTAGACCAATTTTTCTTGGTATTCTTAGATGATA
Source organism: Wollemia nobilis (assembly GCA_028583015.1). NCBI lineage: Eukaryota > Viridiplantae > Streptophyta > Pinopsida > Araucariales > Araucariaceae > Wollemia > Wollemia nobilis. The sequence continues at coordinate 2,283,807 of JAQPPZ010017169.1, forward strand.
TACTAATCTATTCTCGAACTAAGGAAGAGCATGATCAACATCTCATATTAGTATTGGAAGTGCTAAGGAAGAATCAAATTTTTGGAAAACTATCCAAGTGCAAGTTCTATACTCTACAAGTACAATATTTGGGGCACATTATCTCAGTAGAAAGTATTGCTATGGATCCATAGAAGATCAAGGCTATACTAAATTGGCCTATGTCTACAAATGTGATCGAAGCCAGGAGTTTCATGGGACTCATAGGCTATTATAGACATTTTGTGAGAAAGTAATCTAAAATTACCTATCTAATCACCAACCTTCAGAAAAAGGGAAAGGAATTCAAATGGATGGATAAGTATGAGGCTGCATTTGAGACTCTAAAATAAAAGTTCACAACGATACAAATTCTAAATATTATAGATCCTCTGGGAAGTTCACCGTGTGTATATATGCTTCTCTAGAAGGTTTGGGTGGAGTTTTGAATTAGGAAGAAGCAATGGTGACATATGAGTCTAGAAAACTCAATAAGCATAAGCTAAACTATACCACTCACGATCTAGAATTAGTAGCAGTTGTGCGTGCCTTAAAGGATTAGAGGCACTACTTGTTGGATAAAATGTTTGAGCTAAGGATAAACCATCAAAGTTAGAGGTATATTTTTACCTAGCCTTTGGTGAATGTAAGACATAGAAGATGGGTAGAGTTCTTAGCATAATATGATTTTAGTATTGATTATATAAAAGGGAAATAAAATAAGGTGGCAGATGCCTTGAGTAGGAGAAGGCACATAACCATATTAACCTGAAACCATATAGATTTTATGGATAAGGTTAAGAAAATGTAACTATAGGACCCTTATTGCCTAGAAATTTGGGAGAAGATAGAAGGATATTTGAAAGAAAGCAAGGGTTTCAACATAAAAGATGGGATTTATACTTTAAGGATTGGGTAGCCATACCCAAAGTGGAGTTGGAATTATGTTGAATATTTTCCATGTTATTCAGGAGGGGTTAACTTTGAAAGGACTTTACATTGTAAAATTTCCTCACTGGGGTTCAAGGTTGGGCCAGGCCTCGAATAGGGGTACAGGGGCGACAGCCACCGTTTGGGTATTCAAGGGCGTTAGCCCCCAGGAAATATTTTTTAGGGTTTAATCTATTTTTAGACCCATATGGGTGTTTTTGGGTTAATGTAATATAGGCCCATGGTTTTGTGCCCATGGTATTGTAAAGCCCCTTCTTGTGTTGTTTGTATATAAAGTAGCACTTGCATGAGGGTTTGGTGATGATTTTTTTAAGGAATGTGATCATAAGAAAAAAATGAGCAAAAATGATATTATTGTATTGGATACGGTCAAGTTTATACAATAAGGAAATATTCTTGCTGAGAATTTTCTCGAAAGGGTTTTCTAGGATAAATTCTTGTGTAATGTTTTCTTCTCTGTTTTTCCTTTGATTTTGCAATTACTATTTTTCTAGAATTTGTTTATCGGGGTGTTATTTCTCTTTATTTTGGTATCAGAGCTAGGTTTTAGCTTTATTTGAGGAATAAGGGTTTCAACCCTAGGATAAATTGATTCTTGAGTGGGAGCAGTGCACGAAAGAATCTGGGCGAAGGAAAATGACAAGAAGCACATGGGTAGAGATCAAAAAATTCAATGGACAGAATTTTGAGTTATGGAAACTCAAGATGAAGGATCTATTGGTAAATAAATATCAGTGGGTCATAGTCTTGGGAGTAAAACCAACAGGAACGATAGATGAGGAATGGCTAAAGTTTGATAGGAAGGAAAATAGATCTACCAGATTGTGCTTATTTGGTTCAATATTATTGAATGTACCGATGGAGGTCACGATAAAGTTGTTATGGAAAAATTTGGGAGCACTGTATCAGACAAAGTCGCTGAAAAATAAAATATTTCTTCGAAAGAAGCTATATTCTCTTCAGATGTATGATGGTGACTTTGTGACTGAACATTTGAATGCTTTTAACACTGTGGTAAGTCAATTAAAGTCTATAGATGTAAAAATGGATGAAGAGGAAAAGTGTATTACTTTACTTTGTTCATTACCTAACTCCTGGGATAACCTAGTTATGGCTATCTCTAATATTACTTCTACATTGAAAGTAGAGGATATAGTAGGAACATTGCTATCTAAGGAAATGAGACGAAAATATTTTGAGGATTATCATCATAAGGATGCCTTGGTTGTGTGAGGTTGTTCTAAATAAAGAAGTAAAAAGAAATTAGGAGAAAGGAGAAATCTAGGGAAAAATCTATTATTCCTGATAAAAGGAAATGTTGAAAATGTGGTAAAACAGGGCATTATAAAAGATATTGCATATCTAAAAAGGTTGATGAAGGAACATCTATAGAAATGAAGACCACAAATGAAGATTCAGGGGACCTATTCGTAGCTACAACATGATAAAATGAACGTCATGACTAATGGTTGATTGAATCAAACGCTTCTTTTCATATGACTCCTCATAGGGAGGGGTTTTATGTATATGAAAAGATAAATGGAGGTGAAGTCTTCTTGGGAGATAATTCAACACAAAAAAATAGGTCGAGGAAGAGTCAATTTGAGGTTAAAATATGGAAGAGTTAAAATCCTTGCTGGTGTGTTGCATATTCCAGGTTTGACAAGAAATCTTATATCCGTTAGTAAGATGAATGATGCGGGTGTGACTATGGAATTCAATAAGGATAACTACAAGATGGTTTGTGGATGCTTAGTATTGGCAAGGGGAGTTTGCACATGAACTTTGTTCAAACTTAAGGCTAGCATTGTAAGTATTGATTGCAATAACTCTTCAGTTATAGAGGAAATTAATATGGTAGAATAAGCTCCAAGTATTTCTATAGCAAAGATAATGTTGTGGCATCAACGCATGGGGCACATTGGTGAGAAAGGACTTTGAACATTGAAAATGAAAGGTATGGTTGAAGGAATTTTTGATACCCCATTAAATTTTGATTTTTATGAGCAAACCAGACTTAAGTTTCCAAGTAGTGCTACAATATCTGAAGGATTTTTACATCTAGTTCACAGTGATGTGTTTGGACTTGCAAAAGTACCATCATTAGGTAAATCCATCTATTTTGTTACATTTATAAATGACTTCTCAAGAAAGACTTGGGTATACTTTTATGGTACAAATATGATGTTTTCAATAAATTTAAAGAGTTCAAGGCTCTTGTAGAAAATTAGACAAAGAAAAATATAAAGGTTTTGAGAAGTGATAATGGTGGTGAGTATTGCTCTAATGAATTTGAGCAGTTTTGTAAATACCATGGAATAGAAAGGCATACAACAACTCTGTATACTCCACAACAAAATGGAGTTGCAGAAGGAATGAATAGAACATTGATGGATAAGGTCAAAAGCATGCTAAGCGGTGCAGGGTTAGAAAAGAAACTATGGGTAAAATCCATGTTAACTACTTGCTACCTCATCAATAGATCTCCTACCTCAGCTTTGGTGGATAAAACTCCATAGGAAGTGTGGACTGGTAAGAAACCCTCTCTCAGTCATATAAGAGTTTTTGGTTGTGAAGCTTATATGTATATACCAAAAGAGAAAATGACTAAGCTAGACTATAAATATGAGAAATGCATATTTCTGGTTTAAAGTACTGGTGTGAAAGGATATAAGTTGTGGAATCCAGAAACATAGAAGATTACTTACAGTTGTAATGTGATCTTTAGAGAAACAAAAGAGATTTCAAAATAGAAAATGCAACCAAGCAAAGAACCAGAAATAGTTCAGGTAAAACTGGAACAAGAGGAAGAACCTATGGTAGAACCTGAATTACAAAGAGAGCCTAAAGAGGAATATTCAAAGGAAAAAGGTGAGGAGGAAGCTGAAGATGCAAAACCTAGAACTCCAATTTTGAGGAGATCAGATTGAGTGAGAAGACTCCCAAAAATGTATAGCCCTTCAAATTTTTGTTCTGCATTTAATTTATCAGATATTGATGAAGAACCCAAGACTGTAAAGGAGGCACTTCATTCAAGTGAGAATAAGTCTTGGAAAAATGTTGTGGAAGTTGGCCTTCATACTCTCATCATCAAGATTTAGAGTTTTTTTGTTGTTAAAAGTATTTAGCAGGATTATGAGGTGGTAAAACCTCATCTTTGTTGGATTGTTGATGGTTTTCGTAATGGTATTTAATTTAATTATTAGAATATCTGGTGGTCTCCTATTTTTTCTAACTTTTTATTTCTTATTTCTGATATGCCAGGGATTAAAGCTTTGATGTTGTTTTGTAAGGGCATATGCTTTATTAAATATTTAGTGCACTCTCGAGACTTGATTCCTTGGCCTGATCTCAAATAGAAATTTAATCTTTAAAATTTAGATCTTCCTTTTATTCTTAAGATTCAAGAGCTTATACCTGATGTCATGCTTCATAAGCTTAGCCTTCAACCTCCGAGTGCCTTGTGGAGGGATTGGCGTTGGAATGTGGATACTCCTTTCAAGAACTACTATTCTTCCTTCCTTTATCATCTTCTTAGTCATGTTTCCCCTGGTGTTGACAAACTTAATGAGAGATAGCAGACTCACTCTACCTTCTATACATGGGTTGCTCGTGTGAACTGTATCTGGCAGTTTAACCTTGAACCCAAGATTACCTTTTTTCTCTAGTCTCTTAGTTATCAAGGGCTTCCTATGGGAGAGAGACTTAGTAGGGTTGGTCTTCCTAATCCTAAGTGTCCAATTTGTGGTCGTTTTGAGACTTTTAAACATCTATTATGGTTTTGCCCTTGTGCTCAGTCAACCTAGTATTGGATTCACTCATTGTTCAAGCTCTTTCATCTCGAATTCTTTAGATGGTAGATGATCTTTTTTTGAGATAATAGTTGTTGGCTTGCTTATATTTTTACTCTATAAAATTTATTTCATGCGATTATTTTGTTTCAACATTGAAAAGCTAGAAATGTTGTTGTCTATTTTGGAGATTCTATTTCTAGTCAGTTTTTTATGCATGAAAAAATTACGGTGTTTTCTACTGTTACTGTTTAGATCCATTTGTAGGCTTCCAAGTTGACTCATGAGTTGGCGCATTTGATAAATCTTATCAAGTATTGGCACGAGGCTCCGTGCACTATTAGCAAGGTTTCACCTAACCTCCCTTTGCCTCAAGGTCCCTTTGTTTCGATGTAGCAGGTTGAGGAGGCGATGTTTTCCAACCTCTAGTCTTTCTATTAGTACCCACAATAGGGCTCGGTCCTTTGCCTACTTATGCTTTTTATTCGCCCTTTTAAATGTTGGTTTTGTTTTTGACCTGAGGCCTCGTCTTTACAATATTAATCATTTGGATGACCTTATGCCCCGAGCTATGATTTTTCCAACTCCCTGTTTATTATAACCTCTCTTATTTTTATTGAATATAATTATTGGTTCCAATAAAAAAGATATAAAATATTTAAATATAAAAAAACTTATTATCTTTTCAACTTTTTGAACTTAAATCATTATATAACATTAAACTTTTAAATATTACATTAAAAAACTTATAAATTAAATATTTAACTACTATAATTTTCTATACTTTAATAGCATTTTATGGTGTTTTATAGCATTTCTATTATATAATATAAGGTCCCATATACACATGATTATAATAATATATTTTTTTAATATTTTAACTTTAAAAATATATACATAAAGTATAATAAAGTTATATTTTTAGTGATTTGAACTTAAGTTTTTTTTTATTTAAACCCAATACCATATCAATACTAATACATTGTCTCTAAGAGACTATAACAATGATTTTCAATTATATGAATCATAAAGAAGCAGCTCCTATTACTTCCTATTATTTATATATATATATATATATATATATATATATATATATATATATATATATATATATTTTTTTTTTTTTGATCCTTGACCGGTAAACATAATCCATAGTATGACATTGGTCATCAGTTGAATTCTATCGTTCCAAGAAACATCGTAAGGTCAAATATATAGAACAAACTTTATTGACCATGTGGATTACTTCTCATAAGTGGCATCCCTTCGGCCCAAAAAAACAACATTGTTGAGACAACTCCAGGCGGAATCATCATGTAATGTAATACAGAATAAACGATTAAGAGATCAAGTCAAATTCAAGCACAATGAACTATTTAGAAAAAGCGTATTTTCACCTTTCCCATCCCAATATTTATTTACCAACCACTTTGAAAGCTAACACAACTTTTTGAGTAAAATGTAAAAGATGGCACTCTTTTTACCAAATTCCCCTCCTTTTTCATGTGAAGTTCCTCCAAAGAGGTGTAAAATCTTTTATTACAAAGAGCCACAACTACTTCCTACCAAGTGTGAAAAAATTATTTACTCTACATTTTTCATGTAACTGAAGGTTTTGCTTTTGTTTTTTTTTTAAGATCCAATGTCATAGAGTGTTTATAGGGTGTTTTGTAGTTGGGTAAAGGTTTTGCTTTTGTTTTTTTCTGGGAGATTCAATGTCATATTTAAAGGGATAGTAATAGAGTGTTTTGTAGTTGGTTATTCTCGATATTTTGGAAGGTTGAGTTTTATTGATTAGTATAATTTAACGGATTAGGATTTAAAGTGATAACACCTAATAGTCTTACCAATAATAAAACAAAAAATAAAAAAATTGAAAAAAACAATTTCAATAAACAAAGGTTTAAAAAAAATAAAAATAAAGGTTTTAAAAAAATTAAAACAAAATAAAAACTGAGGATGGTTTTTGTTGGAGCTATTTTTATTAAACTTAAATCAATTAAATTATATATGATTTTTATTAAGATTATCTCTATCAAAATAACAAAATATTATATTATCGTTATTTTTTTTTGTTGTTTAGTTAATTAAATTATATTTAATTTTTTTTATCAAAAAATATTTTTATGTTTATTGAACAATCATATTTTCATAAGTATTTTCTTTAATATAATTTTCATTAAAAGATAAAATTCCACCTGCTAATTACTTTTTAAAAAATTGAATTTTAGGAAGATAAAAATTAATATTATGATTGGCTATGCTATATAATTTTCTTATATAGATATGATAACTTTTCTAAAATATTACTTATATTATTTTTATCCAATCCTCACATACATTTGCTTGATAGAATTAATAATAATTTAAGAATCTTGTAGTGTTAAACAACATTTTTAAGTTTCAATCTTAAGATACCGCTCTTCCATTTAGGTTTAGACACTTACTAAGATAATAAAATTTTCTTTGAACTTACATTGATTGTAGGATATTCCTTGAAGGATGGATTATTTATGTTTGAACCATATCCTTTTTAATGATGTTTTACTGTGCAAACCTCAAATTTTTTTGGCATAATTAAAAATAGAATAATTAGTTTTATTGGAAGTAATTTGAATATATATTTTTTATTAAGTAAAGAAAGGGGTTTTGAAAGGGTTCTTAACCTTTTACATTCGGATTCAAACAAACAAAAGTCTTGAAAAGAGACAATCAACAGTAAAAAAAAAAAAGGAACCAATTAAAAAATATATATTCAAATTACTTCCGATAAAACTAATTATTCTATTTTTGACTATGCAAAAAATAGAAAGCGATTTTGAAAGGTTCCATGAACCTTTTACATTCGGATTCAAACAAACAAAAGTCTTGAAAAGAGACAATCAACAGTAAAAATGAACCAACCAACAAAAATAGAGAAAACAAACTTAAAAGAGGGACAAATACTAGAAGAAACAAGAAACTACAGAAAAAAAAGGCCAAAATCCAACCAAGATCTATAAGAAGGACCATCAACCTAGAGGAACCCAAGAAACAACAATCAATCTTGGGAATTTTTTTTTTTTATTTGTGGAAAACATCCCAAAAGGGATGCCACTTTCGGGTAAGACCCAAGGAGGCAGGGGTATCCATTCCGCCAAAAACGCCCGGGACTCAGACCTGGCCTACCACCTTTGACACACTCAAGGAGCAAACAAACACACAAACCCAATTAAAAATAAGCGAATAACAACAAAAATAATAAAATAAAATAAAAAACATGCTCCTTGAGTGTGTCAAAAACAAAAGCACAACCAAACACGCACAATAAGATAAAAGAAACCACAACACAAACCACATAGAAAAACACAAGAAACACATAACAAAACACAAACAAGACAAAAACAACAGAACACTACAAAGACATAACCCAAAAAAAAACAAGAAAAATAAACACAACCAAAACCTAAAAAATTAAACAAAAATAAAAATAAAAAACAACCAACAACAGACAATAAAAAATAAAAAAAACAAAAAATATAGAAAACACTCACCCATAAAAACACGAAATAACACAAACAAAGAGAAACCCAAGAACAAGAACGAAAAAAAAACACAAGAACAATAACAAAAAACATTAAAAAAAAACAAAACAACAAAAACACAAGAACAACAAAAAACAACACAAAGAACACAAAAACAAAACAAAATAAAAAAACCCACCCACCTTAAAAAACTAAACAAAAAAAACAAAAAGGAAAAAAGAAATAAAAAATGAACAAAACAAAGACCTATCTAGACCAGAAGACTATTAAGGCAAGAATCAACAGAGGAAACAAAATAAAGAATAGAATGAGCTAGGGAACTAAAAAAAACTGAATGAACCAAAGAGAAGCAAAAAAAAAAAAAACAAGAAGAAACTAGGTACCTTCATAATTGGAGCCATCCAAAGAAATGATAGAAAGAAGAGCTTCCCTAATTTGAGAAGCCCACCATATAGGAGGGTGGCCATAACAAGTAAGATCACCTTTGTCCAAAGCCCAATTAGCTAAAGCATCAAGCACTCTTGTTTTGATCTCTCGACCACATGATTGTAATCAACTTTCAAAAATCCCATCCTGGATTAACCGAATCTTCTCAATAATTCTTTTTATTCTCCAATCCACCTTATGATTCTTAGAAGGATTCTTCAAGAGATTAATCATAAGTTGAGAGTCGACTCAACTAACACCTTTTCCCATCCAACCTTAGTAGCCTCCCGAAGACCTCCGAGGATACCATACCCCTCAACAAGGTTATTGGAAAGAATACCCAAATTCTCTAGCAAAAGTAAAAACCAGGGAGCCATCTGAAAGTCTACCAATTCCTCCCACACTGGCTTTTCCAGGGTTCCCTCTAGAGGCTCCATCAGTATTGACTTTTCCAAAATCCTTAGGAGGAGGTTGCCAATTTCTATTCCTATCCAATTTACTAATACTCACATTCCCTTTAAGATGGTTGCCCTTAGAAGGTTTAATATTCAATATTTGCATCACTTGATCCCATATTTGGTGGGAGTTTTGGGGGTGATTAAGGAGATGATGGACTGATTCAACTAAGTTGGCTATGGTCTTTTGCCAAATATAGTGAATATCCTTACTATCTTGATTAAAAATTTGGTTGTTCCTTTCATTCCAAATATTCCAAAGAAGAATGGTAGAACCCATCCAAACTAATTGCCTAATAAAATGATCAACACCCTCTTGATTAGGCCAATCCCTCCAAAGTCTGTTCAAAAGTAAAAAAATTGGACCACTCGTAAGCCAAGTAAAGTGGCCATTCTCCTCCATAGACCAGAGGCTAAAGTACACTCAATAAAAATATGGTTGATATTTTCTACATTCTCTTCACACATTTCACATCTAAAAGGGCCATGAAAACCACGCTTCATAAGTTGCTCACCAAGAAGCACCCTACGATGCAATAAAAGCCAATTAAAGAACCTCACCTTAGGCCAGAGCTTTTGAGCCCACAATTGAGAAAATATGTCAGAAGAATGGTTGGGATTATTATGGCATAAGGTCAAATAACCTTGAGCAACCGAATACTCACCCTTAGTAGTGTTGTTCCATCCAAAACAATCTTTTTCATGGGACCAAGAGAGGGATCTCATATGAAGGATGCCTTGGATATCTTGTCTTTGCCTTTTCGGGATTTGAATAGGCCAGTCCTCAATAGGGATCCAATATCTACCAACCTTTGAATTACCAGTATGGTACCGACAATAATTAGCCACCTTTATCCAATTAGCTCGGTGAAGCTCCTCCATCCAAGGCCTCCAATCGGGAAATTGAGTTATCAAAGGCTTGTGACCATCCCAAGAATCTATCCAAAAATTTGCATGTTGACCATTATGAATGATCCAAAATAATTTTTTCTTTATCAAATCCTCACCAGTCTTAAGAACTGCTAAAATGGGAGAACCTTTGGTAGGAAGTTGATAGCGAACAAGGTCTTCAGGACTTTTGTTCTCAACATATTTAGCACGGAGATTATTGGCCCAAAGAGCATTGGGGTTATGCAACATCCTCCAATATAATTTAGCAACTAAAGCTTTGTTGTTATTAATTGAAGACCGTAAACCTAACCCCCCTTCACTCTTAGGAAGACATAAAGTATCCCATTTCACCAAGGCCCATTTTCTTTTCTCCTTAGTACCACTCCAAAGGAAACGATGACCGATTTGATCCAATTCTCGAAGAACAGCCTTTGGAATATTCAAAACGGAAGAAACATAAATAGGAATAGCTTGAAGGACTGATTTTACCAAGGTGATTCTACCCCCATAAGAAAGCCACTTGTTGGTCCACTTTCCAATTTTCTTCTTGACTTTGTCCAACAACCAATTCCAATCTTTATTTTTCTGCCTTTGAATATTTATGGGAATACCTAAATAAGTGATTGGAAGAGAGGTCTTCTTATATCTTAGCTTATCCAAGACCATGGATTCCTTTCTAGCAGAGCAGTGAAAGAAAATAACTTTAGATTTGTCTTCATTGATCAACTGCCGAGTAGCCTTAGAAAAATAGACTAATGATTTGCTTAATATTAGAAGCTTCCTTAACTGTAGCTTTACCTAAAATAGTAGAGTCATCCACAAATTGAAGATGAGAGATAGGTCTAGCTCCATGAGCAATGGTAACTCCCTCAAGGGTTTTGTTTTCCCTCTTTTTGGTTATAGTCCTACCCAAGCATTCAGCAAGAATGATGAATAAATAAGGGGATAGCGGGTCACCTTGCCTAATACCTCTAGAAGCTGGGAAAGACCGAGAAGGCCTCGCCATTGATAAGAACTAAGTAGGAAACTGAAGAGATACATCCCATAATCCAATCCATCCAATCCTTAGAGAAACCAAATTGCCTCAAAACTTTGATAAGGAAGTGCCAATCCACTCTGTCATAAGCTTTGGATAAGTCTAACCGAATGAACATGGAAGGAGAATTTTGCATATCCATGGAATGGATGGCTTCCCGAGCAAGAACTATCTCATCTACTATTTGACGTCCTTCCACATAACCCCCTTGCTCCGGGGAAATAATCTTATGCAAAAGAGGCTTCAACCTTTCTCGCCATGATTTTAGTAATGATTTTGAGAAGAACATTACATAAAGCAATAGGTCTAAAAGCCGAGATATGATCAACCTCTTGAGCTTTTGGAACAAGAGTAATATAAGTTTTATTGATAACCTTCAAAATTTCTTTGGCTTTCCTGGCTTCTTCCACCACCTCTAATAAATCAACATGAAGGATATCCCGTAACTCTTGGTAGAACTCAATAGGAAAACCATCAGGACTTGGGGTTTTCCCTTTTTGCATTTTAAAAACTACTTGTTGAAGCTCATTGATAGTAATAGGAGCAATCAAAATAGAGTTCTCCTCAGAAGTGATAAGAGAAGGGATTGCTTGAAGAACATTATATTGTGAAGCCGAGTCAAGGGGAGTAGCAAAAAAAATATTGGAAAAGTAATCAACAACAATAGAGTTCATGCCATCCCAAGTATAAACAACATCTCCAGAATCTGATTTTAAGGAAGAAATAAAGTTGTGAGATCTTCGAGCTAGAAGAGATTTGTGGAAAAAATTTGTGTTTCGATCTCCTTCTTTGAGCCATTGAATTCTAGATTTTTGCTTCCATAAGATTTCTTCTCTTTTTTCCCATTCCTCTAACTGAGTTGTGAGTTTAATTTCATCTCGCACTTCTCTTCTCTGTGAGGCCATCTAAACGGATTTTCTTATTCAAATTTTCAAGATGAGCAATAACTTCATGTTTTTTTTTATGAACATCCCCAAACTCTTTCCAGTTCCAAGTCTTGATTTTGGATTTAATGTATTGCAGTCTTTTGACAAAATAGAACATCTTAGTCCCATGCCTAGGTTTACCTTCCTTCCACCATTGTTGCACATGAGGTCTGGAGGAAATATCTCTAAGCCACATTAATTGAAAACGAAAAGGAGAGAAACTCACATTGGTTTTCCACATTTCCACCATGACAGGCCAATGATCCGAACCAACATTATTAAGAGTCTTCACTTTAGGAATGTGACCATGGATTAAGAAATTTTCAGAGAGCAAAAACCTATCCAATCTCTCCATTATACAAGCTAAGCCTTGCCTTCTCGTTAGACCAAGTCATAAGGCCATTATCTCGGTTGGATATCCACAAGATGGAGGTTTGCAATATATTCGCTCATGAGGTCAATGCTTTTGTCCAAATTTCTATTTCCCCCTTTTCTCATCCAGAGAGAGGATGGTATTGAAATCTCCTCCGATCAAGATCCAAGCTTTAGGAAAATGAGAGATAATATGAGTAATATCCTTCCACTGTCTTCTTTTTTCCTCCAAAGAAGTCGGAGCATAAACAATAATGCAGAGCATAATCTGGTTGGAATGTCTACTTTGAATAGCTATAGCCAACAAACCCCAACTGCCAACCATATGGTGAATAACTACCTCTTTTGGATCCCAAAGACAAGCAATGCCACCCGAAGTCCCTTGGGAACTGAGGGAAACCACTTTTCCAGCTGGCCAAATTTTACCTGGCAATTAAGTCCATATCCTCCATTGACATCTTAGTTTCTTGAAGGAAAACAAGATGTGGATGATTTACCCGAATCATTCTTCTAATTTCATTTTGTTTTGAAAGACTCCCTTTGAGTCCTCTAATATTCCAAGTGATGATCTTCATTAATACCATGGCTAAAAAAGTTGGGAAGGGCATTAATCTTACCTTCCTCTACAAGCTTTTCACCTTCTTTTACCATATGATATTGATTGGTCTTGCGACCTACTTTTTGATTAGAATCCATCTTCAATTTTTTTTCCCTGTTTCTTGACTTATTCCAATTGAATCCGAGATGGCTTCTAACCTTGAAGAATGCTCGTACACGACCAAAATTTTACTAGATGGTTCAATAGAGTCTATATTGGGACCTGCATTATTTGAAGTTTTGACATTTGAAATATTGTTTTTCTTGTGTAAATTTTCTCCTTTTTTTTTCGTTGAAAACCTTTGATTTGTTGGTTTGTCTTCGAGTTCTTCCCTTCATATTTAAATTGTGTTTCTAAGATTTTAGTTTCCATTATTTCCTCTTCCTCACTTGGGACATCATTTGTGGAAAGGATTTCAAACATATTAGCAGATGACTTTGATTGATCCTTCATAACTGGTTTTTTCGAGTGTTCTTCTTCTTAGGTATTTGGAAACCTCGCTAAGTTTATATCTTCTTTCTTTTGATCAAGAATTTTATTTGGGCAAGCACCGGCCAAATGACCATATTCATGGCAAATTCTACAACGAAAAGGAATGTTCTCATAGTCCACTACTTGCTCCCAAGTGTCTTCCCCAAATTGTAATGTGATCTTTTTAGGTAGGGGTTTGTCAAAATCCATTAAAACACAAATCCGAGCATAAATAATATGTTCAAAATTTTGAGTACAATCAACGATCATCATAAAAGTTCCTAAAGAGTTTCCAATTGAAGAAAAAATAGTAGGATTCCAAAATTCAATAGGGAGGCCAAAGAGTCTAACCCACACGGGAGCAATAGAAGGCATCTCTTCTTCGGATTTAAATTTAGTATGCCAGGGCTTCATGAAAAGCCCCGCCCTTCCAAAAAACCAAGGACCCCCTTGAAAAGTTTTCTCTCTATCTTCATTATTAGCAAATAAAACAAGAAAATAACCATTTGGATAAATAGAGATTTGTAACTCACCTTTAGTTTTCCAGACTTTGAAAGCAGCCCAGACTTTGAAAGCAGATAGAATCGGACGAAAACCCACGAACCGACAAATTAGTCCTCTTTTTTCCAAATCTTCAATGCCGACTCGAATGTTATCCATATCAAGCTTAACAATAGGAGTTCCATCAACCGCTTTAAGACATCCCGACTCCGTTTTCCTGGGATCAATCTTAGGCATTCTTAGAGGTTTATGGGAAGCCCTAATATTGATATTAGCATTGGGCTGAGGCTGTCCACCATGAAGGGCATCCCTAAAATTCATTTTTGGGACTCGAGTCTTCAAAATTCTTACCCTTGATAGGGGTTTTCATAGTAGAATTATTTTGTGGGTGCACCTTAGCACCAGATTCACTTGAGATATGAGCCATTTTTTGATCAACTCGCTTGAAACTTGTTTCGTGATCTCTTTAATCCTTGCCCTAGACGCCGTGGAAAGGTATGGTTTTCACTTTTCTTTTGTGCAACAAATTGGAAGCCGTTGTCACTCAAGTTCACAGTATGATCTGTTGAAAGACAAATTTCTAACCCATCTTGTATCCCCTGCAACATTTCCTGCTAAAATATTGAGAATAAACCACAAAAATATTGGCCGCTAGGGCCCGAAGGCCCTAAAAACCAACCTCTGGAGCCGCTTGCACTCAACCCGGATGAAACCCTCGCATAGCCGCTTGCCAAATATGTCGTTCACACATAGGGATGCGCTAGGATCTGTGTTGCTCCAAATGATATGAAAATTGGTGGAGACGTTCTAGGGTTTTTCAGGCATCTACCCTCAAAATTTCAGCTCAATCCGAGTCCGGATGAGTGAGATATGACCGAAACGAGTTCGGCAGTTTGGGCAGTCCTGCGAAAAACGTCTCCCTCCCACCTAAAATTTTTTCATGCCTTCGACTGCCTCCCAATCTTGGGAATTATCACCGAAGGACCAGATCCTAAAATAGAAGTATTCAGATCTTGATCATGCTTGAGTCTCTAGGATATTTCATTCACATAGAAGGGAGACATATTGACCGTTCTCTTGAGAGGTTTAACTAAATCCTTCACAATGTCAAAAGACTTACTCAGAGAGCTTTTGACCTCAATCTGGAAATTACGATTAACACCAGCGTTGTAGGAATATTCATACACTTATTTGAATTCAAAACCACATAGGATGTAGTAAGATTCAACAAAATGCCAAAAACTCTTTTGAAAAAGACCATCAAAAAGATTTGAATTCAAAACATTTCCTTCCTACCCATCTACAAGTCTCCCAAGACCATACTATGAACCAATCAGGAGAGGGTCTTTGACCATTACTTCAACCAAAAAAATAAGTCCAATAAATGAACCTCACACCTAGTGTCCTATTATACCTATACCTCACCAAATTACAAAGTCAAAATTTCATTACACTGAGGTCTTTCATCCAGGGCGATTTGCACCAGAGACTAGAGAAAGTTATTCCTATATGTTGTAAGACCATTTTGAAGAATTCCAATATTAGCTAAAACAACCTCTTCCATATTACCTTCTCTAGAAGTATGTTGACAACGGAAGGAATCCAAAGCTTTCAAATTATTGTCAGGCATAGTCATCATATTATCAATGGTCCAACTGTATTTTTGCTAACCTATGAGGATATTAATAATATATTTTGAATCACCCTCGATAATTATTTTCCTCCCCTAGATAGTGTACAAAATGAAAGATCTTTGATAAGCGGCTCTTGCTTCTACATAGTGACTAGATTGAACTCCAATATTTTTTGCAAATGCCAAGATGATCTCCCCTCTTTCATTTCAAATCACTCCTCATGCACCTACTGGCCCCATATTTCTTTGGATGCCCCATCAAAGTTCAACTTCAACCATCCAGTCTCCAGAGGGATTCGTCTAATTTGAAGCCTGTTAGTCTAATAATTCGAAGAATCTTCTTTAGTACCACATGGAATACTAAAAAAACCAGCCAATTTAGATTCCCATTGATTCTCCTTTTCTTTAGAAAAGATAATACTTGAAACATTTTCTAACAGAACTAAAATAAATGTATTGCTCACTGTGATAGGGTTATTGACACAGTCCTTAAAAGCGTGATTGTTTCTCCCTTTCCAAATTCCCCACAAGATGTGGGCAAGACTCAGGGACTAGAAACTTCTACATCTCTTGTTGAAAAATAGAGATGATCATTCTTCAAAATCTCTACCATTGAAATGGAAACATCCAAGAGACTCCAATCTTCTTCAGAAAAAACTGAAATATTTCACAAGAGAAAGAGCATTCTACAAAAATATGATGAGAGCTTTCCTCATTTTTCCACAAATATAACATTGAATTAATTTGTATGTTTGCTAAGACAACTG
This sequence comes from Wollemia nobilis, assembly GCA_028583015.1. Taxonomy (NCBI): domain Eukaryota; kingdom Viridiplantae; phylum Streptophyta; class Pinopsida; order Araucariales; family Araucariaceae; genus Wollemia; species Wollemia nobilis. The sequence continues at coordinate 2,300,167 of JAQPPZ010017169.1, forward strand.
CAATTTGAATTCTACTTTTTTTTTAATTATATTAGAGGAATCGGTAACTTGTTACAATTTTCTATGCCTCTTCGTGGGTTCAAATCTCTCTCTTTGTCGCCACTATAACCTCCAGTTGCAAAAAAAACGTTTTGAATTCTACCTTACAAGCCTAAATTTTTTGAATTTTTTATACAAAGTCAAATATAAAATAATTAATATTATTAGAAATAATTTGAATGTTTGTTCATATAATCACAATTTAAATTTTTGAAAGATTAGTGGTTTGCGGTTAAAGGTTGACAAGATTAAGGATGTATGGATTTGCATGCAAATGTAGGTAACATGAGAGGTCAATATAATGCTCCAAACAAAGTAGGTCTTCTAAGTAATCTAAATTTTTCTTTGGTAACTTGTGTCTACACTCTCCAATCCAAATAACAAGGTATAACTAATGAGTATGAATGATATGCAAATTTTTCCTAATCATTCTAGGGAATAGTGATAATTTATGTTTTGTTAGATATATTTTTCTATTATTGTTTGGTATTTGATAATGTTTTTTATAATTTTAAGTTTATATGTAATTTTATTATAAAAATATTATTTATTATGAAAAAAATGTTTAATAAAAACAAAGGAGATGAACAATAGTCCCAATTTAAGGAAGTCGAAACGGAGCTCTGGCGATTTGGCGGGAAAATTTCTGAGCAGGCGACAGGCGATGTTCTAGGGTTTCTGGTGTGAAGGAAAATCCAGGGACTTTGGTGGGTTGACATAGTGCTACTCTGAAGGATCGTCTACTCCCCGGGAGGGCCCAATGGGGTCTCCTCCAGATCCTCTCTCTGGGAGAAAGAGCTCATATGCTGAGATGCTAAAAGAAAATGCTTCGTCTTCCAATGACGAAGCTCAGAGGAATGCTTTTCAAACGCTCTTCAAGAATGCTGGCAAGGGCTCAACTGCACACCGAGTTAATGGATGCCTCCCGCAATCCGCCTCCAGACCTAAGATTGTCATCGAACCAAAGATGGTCGAAGACACAATCATCTACCGAGCTAACCATGATCTGATTTGTAAATTCATGGGTATCCGACCCACCCTAAATTTTTTGCATACCTGGGTCAGACAGAACTGGGAGCCACACGGTGAGTACTCCTTATGGTCTATAAGCAATGGGTATTTCATTATTAGTTTCTCTTCTTTAGCCGATAGAAACAGAGCATTTGAATCAGAGAAGAGGAACCACGGACCGACAGGGTTATTTGTTCAACCCTGGAGAGTGGGTTTCGATCCTCGTATTGAACCCACGGCTGTCCCGGTTTGGATCCGGCTGTACGCTCTCCCGATGGAGTTTTGGGGTGAGCAGGTTCTGGAAATGATTGGTAATTCCCTCGGTAGACATCTGGGCGTCTCCAAGGACACCATAGAGGGTAACACAGCTGTCTTTGCAAGAATTTGCGTAGAAATGGATATTAGCCAGCCTCTACCGGTAGAGGTGGAACTTGAGTTGGCAGGACTATCCTGGATCCAACAGTTAGATTATGAGGCCCTGCCCTTTAGATGCAGAGTCTGCCATAAGCATGGCCATCTGGCAAGGTTTTGTCCAAATATTTTGAACACAAAAGCGGAGGCTCCGCTTGGAATGCCAAATCGCCCCAGAGAGGGTAAGTCTACTCTTGTCAAAGAACCATCCAATACTCCTCAGGGTAATGATGTTCAGAAAGATGGCTTTGAACAGCCTAAAAGAAGGAGAAAGCAAAAGAAAAATGGCAAGGAGCAGGCACAACTCAAGCCAACCAATAGGTATGAAATCTTTAAGTCACTAGTGGATCAAGAGGACCAAGTCATGGAAGGAGTGGATGGGAATACTGAGGATAATAACATCCACACTCATGCTTCTCCTTCATCTCCTCCTGTCTTAGAACAAGTGATTGAGTCCACCGAGATATTGCAGCCAGAGAACCCAGGGGCATTGATAATACACTCCCAAGCACAGCCAGTAATTAAGGATGTCAGCATGGGAAGTGCAGAAAAGAACAGAGAAAGGCCAGCCCTAGGGATTACTCAGGTGGAGAAGAGATCCAAAAATAGTAACTCTCAAGGAGCGGGCAGAAAGTCCAATAAGGATCTACTAGCAGTGCAAGGAGACAAGCTAATCAATGGAGGATCGGTGAGGACAATTGATTCTTACTGTTCCCAAGGTTTTCAATGATTATTCAATCTTGGAATGTTAGGGGTTTAAACAAGTAGAACCCATCAATCTGCTGTTCAAAGACTCTTAGGAAAGTGTAAAACATACTTTTTGCTCATCCAGGAGACAAAAATGTCTTTAGATCTTATGTGTAAAACAGTTAGTAGAATATGGAGGGGCGCTGGTTATATGGATGTGGCTGCTCAAGGTGCCTCAGGGGGGATTGTTACTCTTTGGAACCCTCTGGAATGGACAGCAATAGAACATATAGCTTGGAGGGGTGTTCTCACATCTCATTTTAGGAATAATGTCACAGCTGAACATGTTTTAATTACAAATTTTTATGGGGCTCAAAGCATTGATGGCCAGAGGCTCCAATGGAAAGTTGTACACAACATGAGGTCCTCACGGGAAGATTTAGACTGGATTATTGCTGGGGATTTTAATGCCAAATTATCCGCTCGAGATCGGGAAGGTGGTACCCCGGCTTTGGATCAAGGGGACCGGCTTCTGATTGCCCAAGTCCAGGCCTTTCACCTAGTGGATATCAAAGGCCCCGGAACCTACTTTACTTGGACTAACAAGAGGAGGGAGCCACACAGCAGGAAGGTAAAGCTAGACCATTTTTTGGTCTCTGAGGAGGCATTTGTTAAGTGGAATATTAAATTCCAAATTTTGGAGGGCCCAGTTTCAGATCACTTTCCCATTTTGTTGGAGGGAGGGACTATGACAGGGCAGCACCACAAACCGTTTAAATTTGAGAATTTTTGGTTGCAAAAGGAGGATCTCCGAAAGAAAATTCCGCAGTGGTGGGAAGAAGGTCGCCTACCTTTTGGGACAACAATGTTTAAATTCCACAAACAACTTCATTTTGTCAAAGTTAAATTGAAACAGTGGAGGCAAACTAATAAGTCAGATTTCCAGCTCCAAAGAGCTCCCTTGGTGGCCAGATGGGAAGAGGTGCAAAAACACTTCAGGGAAGGAACAATTACTGAGCAACTTAAAACCGAGGATGATGCCTTGCACAAAGCGGTTGAGGACATTGATAACCAAGAGGAGACTTACTGGAAACAGAGAGCAAGAAACACTTGGTTATTAGAAGGAGATAGAAATACAAAATTTTTCCATCGATCAGCCTGTGCTAGGAGACAGATGAATAACATGGAAGTCCTTCAAGATGAGAATGGACACTCCTTTGATACTCTTCCTGGTATGCATTCCCACTCAATGGATTATTTTTCTAAACTTTTTAAGGAAAGTATGGAGCAAGATGTGGAGGCTCAAAATGAAGTTATTGATGTCATACCCTCTATTATCTCTCAAGAAGAGAATCAGGCCCTTCTTAGACCCATTGATAGAGATGAACTGAAGAATGTGGTCTTTGGAATGAGCACCGGCAAATCTCCAAGTCCAGATGGTTTTCCTATTGAGTTTTTTCAGGCCTTTTGGGATACCTTGGAGGAGGATGTTTTGGATGTCACAGAGGAGTCCAGAACTAATAAAAGAATGCTCAAGGCACTAAATCACACCTTCATCACTTTAATTCCAAAAGGGGAGGAGGGGGTTCATATCTCTGATTTCAGACCTATTGCCTTATGCAACGTGATTTATAAAATAATCACAAAGATAATGGCTGAACGGCTAAAACCTCTCCTTCATAATATCATTTCCTCAGAGCAAGGGGGTTTTGTAGAGGGTAGACAGATCTTGGATGGGGTGGTCCTCACCCAGGAGGCAATCCATACAATGCAAAAATCTGGTAACAAAGGAATGTTCATTAAACTGGATATGTCCAAGGCTTATGATAGGGTGGAGTGGGGCTTCCTGTCAAAGATGTTGGCAGCCTTTGGTTTCTCTCAGGACTGGATAGATTGGGTTATGAGTTGTGTTTCTATGCCTTCTTATTCTGTTCTAATCAAGGGGCTTCCCTCGCCACCTTTTGGAGCCACACGGGGTCTTCATCAAGGGGACCCTTGCTCTCCCTATCTCTTCCTCATCTTGGCTGAAGGATTAGGTAGACTCTTCTTGAGGAGAAGACATCAAGGCCTGATAATAGGTATCAAGGTGGGTGAGGAAGTTTTGACTCACTTACAGTTTGTGGATGATATAGGATTGGTTGGAGTGGCCAGTCTCAGGGAAGCAAGAGGAATCAGAGATACTCTAAATGTCTACCTCAGGGCCTCAAACCAAGTCATCAATGATAAAAAATCCAAAGTGGTCTTCTTCAATCTTGACCAAAGGCTACAGGACAGAGTTATAGAGATCTTGGGATTCACTAGGACCTCTCTTCCAATAGTTTACTTGGGGGTTCCTTTGCATTTCAAAAAATTAAAAATAGATATCTGGAAGGATCTTTTGGATGGCATCAAAGATAGAATGAACCATTGGTCTCATAAATGGTTAAGCTATGGGGGCCGATTAACTTTCTTACAGTCAGTTATTCAAGCCATGCCAATCTATAAATTCTCTATCCTGGCTGCCCCACATTCTATTTGGAAAGAGTCTGGACAAAATGGCTAGAAGATTTTTATGGGAAGGAGCAAAAGGGGAGAAGAAATGGGCCTTGGTTGGTTGGGATAAAGTTACCCACCCCAAGGAAAAAGGAGGGTCGGGACCGAGAAGCTCCAAGCTTAACAACAAAGCTTTGGCTGGAAAACTATACTGGAGGTGGATTTCCCAGCCAACATCCTTATTCAAGAGAATCCTATCCAGTAAATACTTGGGTCATGTTCACCCCAATGAAGTGGGCCGTTTCCCTCTGGATGGTAATGGATCCTTAGTGTGGCAGGCTCTCAAGCTTGGATCTCAGGTTATCAAAGACCAATTGTTTTGGAAAGTGGGGAGAGGGGAGAAGGCACGTTTTTGGATTGATTCATGGGACCAGTACCCACCCATCATTGCTGAGTTTCCCGAATTGCAACCAATTAAATCCGCCATAGAAGCCAAGGGCTGGGTTCATATTGAGAGTTATTTCAACACCAGCCAATTGGGGGAGTACAAGTTCAAGAAGTTTAAGCGGTTGGAAGAGTGGCCAATTACAATCCCTCCGGAGCTGGCACCCATCTTGACCAAAATTTTGACAGAAAGGTTTCTCACAGGGAGAGATGAGGAGGATGAACTAGCTTGGGGCTATGGGAACCTTGGGGTATATACAGTGAAGGATGGATACGATAAGATCCTCCCAGAGCCTCCCCCACATTTATTTTCGATTCAAGATTGGAGGAAGATATGGCATTCCAAGGGCTGGCCGAAAGTGAATTTCTTTGCCTGGCAGTTTATGCACAATGGAATTCTCACCTTTGACAATCTCAAAAATAGAGGAATCATCGGTCCATCTCAGTGTGTTTTATGCCACAAGAATGAGGAAACAACTGATCATCTGATGTTTGAGTGCCCCTTCACGCGTCAGATTTGGAAGCGTTGGTTCTCTCACTATAAAATCCAGGCTAATGGTGATCTGACTCGGACCAATATTTGGGAAAGATGGAAGAGAGGTAGATTTAAATCTAAAGCTCTTCGAATTGGTTGGGAGCTTGGCTTACTTTTCATCTGGTGGCAGGTGTGGTTGGAGAGAAATGCTCGTATTTTTAGAGAAACCTTCTCCTCGCTAGATGGAATTTGGCAGGTCATCTGGAGCAAAGTCGCGGAAACGGTTGCCATCTATGCTGAGGAGGAAAATCAGGTTGGTCCTGGGCCACTGGAAGAGGGAGCTGTAGAGCAAGAGAGACAGGTTAGAGATAGCTGGAAACCTCCCCCAGAAGGTTGGATCAAAATCAATACTGATGGAGCTGCAAAAGGCAATCCGGGTAGTGCTGGAATTGGAGTAGTGTGCCGTGATCATGTTGGGTCTGTGCTCTATTGGGAAATGCAAGGTCTGGGACGAGCCACAAACAATGAAGTAGAAGCCTTTGCTATTAAATTTGCTTCCATCTGGGCTGTTAATCAGGGACACAGGAAGATAATTCTCGAGTCTGATTCTCAAATTCTGGTTGGCGCTCTAGACTGCATGAGGAACTTTGCCTCGAAAGCTTGGAGGTTGCGGATTCTGGTCTCTCAAATCAAGGAACTATGGAGGGAATTAGATGATGTGATCCCCGTCTATGTGAGTAGAGATTTAAATAAGGCGGCCGATTTCCTTGCAAAGATGGGTGCTGAGAAAGAGGTAGGGGTGCAGCTGCACAGTGACATGCCTGTGGAGGATGCAGTGATTAGGCAAGGTCTTGAACGATCCTTGAGACAATGAGCAAAGTTTATGCTAAGGGAGGTTTTTGTCGCGATATCATGACCTGTAGCGCCGTCGCGGCCTTTGGAGGGAAGCTGTCGCGATATCGCGACAGGTTGCACCGTCGCGGCCTTTGGAGGGAACCTGTCGTGATATCGTGACATGTCGCACTGTCGCGGCCCTTGGAGAGATGCTGTCATGATTTCGCGACCTGTTGCTCTGTCGCGGCCTTTAGTGGGAAGTTGTCATGATTTCGTGACCTGTTGCGCCATCGCGGCCTTTGGCTGGAAGCTACAGCGATTTCACGATGCTTTTGGAGCAGGGGCGCCAAGGAGGATAATCGTCACGATATCGCGACAATTTTGGTGAATTGGAGCCAAGAGGAAAATCCGTCGCGATTTCGTGACATTTTTGAAGATTGGGAGCCACAAGGAAAAATCGTCGCGATTTCGTGATAGTTTTGGACAATTGGCACTAAGGGGAAAAACCGTCGCGATATCGCGACACTTTTGAAGAACGGGCACCAAGGGGATAACTTGTCGCGATATCGCGACACTTTTGAAGATTGGGCGCCAAGGAGAAAACTCGTCGCGATATCGTGACACTTTTGGCGAACAGGCGCCATGGGGAAAACTCGTCGCGATATCGCGACACTTTTGAAGACTGGGCGCAAAGTGGAAAACTCGTCGCGATTTCGTGACACTTTTGAGGATCGGGCGCCGAAAGGAAAACTCGTCGCGATTTCGTGACACTTTTGGCGAACAGGCGCCATGGGGAAAACTCGTCGCGATATCGCGACACTTTTGAAGACTGGGCGCAAAGTGGAAAACTCGTCGCGATATCGCGACACTTTTGAGGATTGGGCGCCGAAAGGAAAACTCGTCGCGATTTCGTGACACTTTTGGCGAATAGGAGTCTTGGGGAAAAATCGTCGCGATATCGCGACACTTTTGAAGACTGGGCGCCAAGTGGAAAACTCGTCGCGATATCGCGACACTTTTGCAGGTTGGGCGCTGAGGAGAAAACTCGTCGCGATTTCGCGACACTTTTGGAGATCAGGCGCCATTTGGAAAACTCGTCGCGATATCGCGACACCTTTGGTGATGGGGCGCCACGGGGAGCAGCCGTCGCGATTTCGTGACACTTTTGGTGATCGGGCGTCGCGGGCTCTGGCTGTCACGATATCGCGACATGTCGCGATTTCGTGACTTGTGGCTCTGGCGCGGCCGAGGCGGGTTTGATTGTCGCGATATCGCGACATGTCGCGATTTCACGACATGTCGCGTTTTCGCGCCCTGTTGACTTTTGCGCTCTACGGGGGAAAGTGTTGACTTTTTAAGCTCTGCGCTTGTAATATTGTTTCTTTGCTCTTGGTTGGGATGTGTTTACTCCCATTTGTAACTGTTCTTTGTTTTAATACAAGTTTTTCATTTTTTTTCAAAAAAAATAAAAACAAAGGAGATATTTTTTTTAAGGTAAAAAATGTATTAAAAATATAAATTTAAAGTTATAGTAATTGGCCTACCACTTTTGGCCAATCCTAGGATCCTAATAAAACTAACTCTAATATCTCCTTAGACCACAAATTATTTACTTCGATACAAAGAGCAGAAACTCATATCTTGATTACAATTTTTATTATACTATTTTAGAGGACCTAAAATTACTTCTTTCTCTTACTATGACTTCAAGGACTATCCCAAATTGGGACTAAAAACACTACAAGCATCAACACAATGTCAAAAAAAAGGCTAATCATCATAAATTTCTACCTTGGTCCCACACACTTCATTGCCTAAATCACTATTGGCTAGTAATAAAACTTGTTTGTTCACCTCCATCCAATCTATAGTATCATTGTTCTAATCATATTTTAATTGGTATCCAACAAGATGCTAACTTCTATTTTTAGACAAAATGTTAGTCACTGCATTCTTCAATCTATCTGCATAAATTATAATGACATTCTCAAACTATTACCAAAGGGCTTTAATCTGATTCACCATGTTCTTGATCCACCATGCACTCAATTTGAAATTCCTAATCTCATCTAGCAACCCCACCAAAATTAGAGATTCAAACTCCACTATGATCTTTCGAACTTCATTCTCCTAAGCATTAAGAGAGACCTCTCTGATTACCAAATCCTTTGCTTCATTATTTGTTGTTACTCCTAGGCCTTCCAATTCCCAATGAAGAACCTTCTCCTTGTAGTCTCTTCTAAGGAAACCAATGCTCGTTGTCCCTAGGTTACTCTTGGTTACTCCGTCTATGTTAATTTTTTCCTAGCCTAGGGGTGGGGGTTGTCAAACCCTATGAGTCTACCTCATGGAAAAATTCTCTCCTTGCTGATTTTCTTGCTTTCCTACATGATATTTTACTATTTCTATCATCTTGTTTAATATTTTTTCTAAACTAGCTCTATTGGAGTGTATTCCTCTTTCAAAATTATGGCATTTCTTTCCAACCATATGTTCCACCAAATAAAGCTCGAACCTAGAGACCAAAACTAAACTTATTTATTTTTTAACCTTATTTGTTTCCAGACCTCCCATATATTAGTATCTTTTAATTGTTGATTGAGATAGGCCTTGAAGAGATCAACCCATCGGTTCCATAACTTTAGGGTAAAGTCACACTAGAAGAGCAAATGATCTATTGTTTATTCTTGGATATTGCACATGATACATTTAGAGGGGCCATAAAAACCCCTCTCTTGTAATTTATCATAAGGAAGTTTTGATGCATAACCTACTGAACAAAGAAATTGTTTTTTGTCTAGCCCTTTGCCAATATACTCTATCCCATGGAACATCTAGCCACACCAGAGGGTAAGGGAGTAATTCATTATAACCATCCCGGACTATATAGATGCCTAAATTCCCATGACCCCAAGCTATATTATCCTTCCCCAGACTATATAGATGCCTAAATTCCCATAACCCCAAGCTATATTATTCTCTTCCTCCTTTTATATAAGGTGGTGTTGCTTTAATATCCTCTCTATAAGTAGCAACACATTCTTAGAGATCAATATTGGCCACTCTTCCCACTACTTTAGTTGCATAAGAGAGAATGTCCCAATCTACCTTGTATGTAGATAACATGTCTTAATCCAACCTCTAGCCTCCAAGCTCTATTTAAGGGGCTACAACTCTAGAAATTTTAAAATTAAAGGGGGGTATTAGTCCCAAGAATCGGTCCTAAAATTTATTTGATCCCCTCTACCCACTTTACAAAATAGTCTTGGTTTTACCACTTTATCTCCTAATTTTAACACTTTTCAAACAATAGAACCTTGGCTACTCATAGGAATGCGACTTGCTTCCTCATGGCGAATGTTACCCAAATACTTACTAGTAATAATTTTGCCAATCAATGCATCCTTATTAGAGTTCCATCTCCAATAGAGCTTGACTACTAAAGCTTGGTTATCAATGTTATTTTTCGAATTCCTAATCCTCTGCTTGCTTTAGGCTATAAAATTTTATCCCAACTTATTAGAGCCCATCACTTACCCATCCTTGGGCCATACTAAAGGAATTTTCACATAAACAAGTATAGATCCTTGGGATTCCAATCAGATCCACAAGGATAAACTTATAAATTGGTATTTGCTTGAATCATTGATTGAAGAAGAGTCACTCTTCCTCTAAAATAAATCCAATGATGCATCCAATGATTTACCTTCCTACCAATTCTATCCACTAGTATTTTTTATTTTTCCACCTTCAACTTCTTATAGTGGAGTGGAATCCCTAGGTATTCCAATAGGAGGGAGCCCTGAGAGAAACCTAATAAGTTTAGAACCTGATCTTGGATCCCCATTAAGGTATAAAAGAATATTACCTTGGACTTGATTGTATTCACTTCTTGGCCTATGACTTCTAAATAATTATTTAATGTATCTTTGAATGCTCTTGCCTCCCTGACATTGGCGGCCCCAAGCAACCTTGTATCATCCACAAATTATAAATGGGTTAGATTCACCACTTCCACTTGCACTCTTGAGATAACTTCTTGTTGCATATTCCTTCGAAGAAATCTATCCAATACTTCAACAAGAATAATAAATAGGTACATGGATATAGGATCTCCTTGTCAAATTCTCCTTGAGGTCTAAAAGAGAACCAAGGAAATACCATTGATGAGGACTAAGGAGGCCAAAGAGACAAAACTCATTATCCACTCTTTCCAACCTTGAGAGCAACCAAAGTTCTCTAATATTTTATCCAAAAATTACCAAAGGACTCTATCATAGGCCTTAGACAGGTTTAATTTGATAAACATACCTCTTTGACCTTTTTGATATAATGTGTGAACTGTTTCTTGTGCCAGATTACTGCATCCAAAATTTGTCAGCCCTCAATAAATCCTCCTTACTTAGGAGATATAATACTATCCAATACCTTCTTGAGCCTTTCAACCATCAGTTTGGTAATGATCTTGTATACTACATTGCAAAGTGCAACAGGATAAAATTCTCTAAGGTTGGAAGCCTCTCCCACTTTAGGAATCAAAGTAAGGAAAGTATGGTTCATAGCCCGTAACATGATTTTATTTGCACAATATTCTTCCACTACCCTGGTTACATCCTCCTCTATGTCATCCTAAAAGCTGAGAAGTCAATGGGGAACCCATTAGGGCCTGGGGAATTATTGATTCTCTTGTTGAAAACTGTGTCTCACCTCTTCCAGATCCATAGTTCTAAATAGGGTCTACTTTTGTTCAGTTGTTATAATCTATTTTATCTTGTTGCCCTACAAGATTAGGATGGGAAAAAGCAGAGAAAATATTTTCAAAGTAGAAATGTGGAGCTTGTTGCATACCTAGGATAGTGTCCATCACATTACCATGAAGGTCTTTAGGTTGGGTGGGTGTTGGCGTATCTTCTTGTTGACGTTGAGTAATGGAAGAAATTAGTATTTTGGTCCCTCAAACAACCAAGAAGTCTTGGATCTTTGTTTTCAATAGATCTCTTGTTTGGCTATACTCTATAACTCTTTTTTGACTAGTTCATCTTCTTTTTTCAAATCTTCTATGTTTGTTCAATTTGAAAAAGTGTGGCTAGCTCCTCCATCCTTGCAACCAGTGGAACTCTTTGAATTTGAAAGTCTGATTTATTATTTATTTTCTAAATTTTTAGTTGAGCTTTGACATGTTGGAGTTGTTTAAAGACTCTAAATAATGTTATCCCATGAGCAGGGAACCCCTCCTCCCACCAATATGATATTTATTCCTAATCTCCTCCTTAACCAGCTAAAAATTCTTAAAACAAAATTATTTAGAAAAATATTCATGGTCCATATTCCATTCCAAGAGCATTGGAAAGTGGTGTAATTATGTACGATTGAGAATTGTAAAGTGATCTAATTATGTATGATTGAGAATTTCCAGCTTGGTGATCATCTTAGAAAAGTCTCTTTGGACATCAAGAATCTATCAAACTTTACCTTCCTGTTTTCAATCCCGCTTGTTTATTTTTCCATGCATGAGAAGGCCCTACACACTGGACATCAATTAATTTGAGTTGATTTACTCTAGAGATCATAAATCTATCCCTTAATCCAAATATGGGATGTTCCTTTCCTGATCCCTAGCTGAAATCTTAGCATTAAAATCACCAACCACTATCCAATTCACCTCTTCCTTTTCTATCCTACTTGCTTGTAAAACTACCCATTGGAGGCATTTCTCCCTAATTTTTTTAAACCAAATAAATTTGAAATCAACAAAAGTTCTCCTAAAATCTTACTCTTTAAGAGAGATGTAAGAACCTCCCTTCCTGCAACATGATTAATAGTTGTCTATTTTAGAAGATTCCACAAGGTCACTATATCCCCTAAAGCACTCTAGGATGCCACAACCATATGCTTTGCTTGTCTCCATATTTTCTTGGCTATTCTATCCATCACCTATATTAAATATTTTTAAGGAGAATAAAAAATGACTGATGACTTTCAATTAACCTGTGAACAAAAATTTGATGAGACATGTTGTTTAAACCTATATGAGACATGTTGTTTAAACCTCTAATATTCCATGATTGTACAATCACTAAAAATTTGGAACCTAGTAAATATTAATCTGCTTTACTCTTTCCTAGTTTTCTAGTGGGTCACCCTCCATTTCCAAATACTTCTAGTTTGATTTTTGTCCCATAATCTTGGCTTAGGATTTCTTAACCATTTGTCTGCTTGCTAAATTCCAAGATTAGGCTTCCTTTGTCTTTATCTCTATCTTTCATTGAGACATCCCTATCAACCAAGACCATAGCAAGGTTGAGGTTCTCTAAAGTTGTTATGGTAATATGGTTTGGGATGGGTTGAATATTGGTTTCCAACACTAGTTGAGTTATCGTCTACTGGACTACTATATTTTTAGAGGGCATATTTTCTCCTTGTGGTTCCCCCATTATAATTATCTCATTTCCATATCCATTAGGTTATTAAAATGTTTATACATGTTTAGGTTTCTCTCTTATGTCTAGTTTGATCGTGCCACCTTCTTCTTTTATTTTTTCTTTCTCTTAGGTGATTCAAAACCCTCTTCTGGTGTATTTAGGCTTGAGGTTGTGGGTTGATATTCTGCCTTCTTCTCATGCATCTTCTCGTCATTTTCATTAGCCTTTAATGGGATGGACTCCTTTTGGATATTCTTAGGGCAAAATCGGGCAAGATATCCATGCTTATTAAAACATTACATCAAAAGGGGATAACTTCATAGTTTATTTGTTGGAACCATAATAAATCCCCCATATTTATTTCTATTTTAGCTGGTACTGGGTGATTAAGATCTATCTCAACACATATCCGAGCATAAATGGTTGAAACTCCCATTATTGTATCTATGGCTTCTCCCAGATAATATCCCAAGAAATTACCCAATATTTCAAAAATTGGTTCGCACAAATATTCCATTGGTAGGGCATATAATCAAACCCAAACCATTGTAGTAGGTTCCATTCTTGTATCAAATCCTAGATTCTAGGGCTGCACAAAAAGACTTTCTTTTCCACAACTTCTCTTCCCTAATTCAAAAGCTTTGTCCCTGTTTGCTCGTGAAGAGAAACTCACTATATAATATCCATTACTAATGAGAAATATTGAAATATCTCCTAAAGGCTCCCAATTATTTTAAATACAAGAGGTCATAAACCTTATAGATGGTCTCATGCCAATAAACTTACATATTAGATCATGGTCACTCCTGTACAAAATATTTTTAGTCACTAAACTGTTAGGAACCTAATATTAAAAATAACACTCTCATACAAATACTTGAAAATAAACACACATGCTCACAACACACTTGGAAATAAAATGCACAATACAAAATTAAATTGCAGAAAAAGGAACAATCTCACAATAACACTGAATCGTAATCCTCTTTGAGGAGGTAACCTCCTTCAATGCTTCATGCAATTATGTAAAAAGATACTTATAATACTGCCTCTCACAGATTTAAGGAATTCCTCTAGCACCTAACTCCTAAGGTTGGCTTACATGCAAAATGCCACCTAGGCTAGAATCTCCTACCTACAATCAGTTACATTCTTGAAAAATGGTTACATAGAAGGGCACCATTTGACATAGGCACTTCTTAATCCAAAACTATAATAAAATATTACAAAATATTAACATGGATACTACCCACATTCCACAAGGACTATTACATCAAGTGTTAGGATGGGGTCCTAACATGCCCTTCCCCTTCAAAAAGTTTTATCCTCAAAGCTAAACGTGAGGATACTGTTATTGGATTTGGTGAAGAGGTTCTCATGTTGCATCTTTTGGTTGTAAGTTGCACCATTGGACCAAGACATATGTGATAACCTACCAATGAAGGGTACGTGATCTTCGATCAAGAATGTATTCAGATTCAAGAATGATGGATATTTCCTCGTCCAACTTTGGGAGTGCAAACTGCACCTACACCTTGTTGACAATAACCTGCTTGAGAGAGGACACATGGAAGACTGGATGAAATCTAGAACTAGCCGAAAGGGCTAGTTTGTACATCATCAGCCCAAGCCTCTACAACACCTGATAAGGACCATAGTATTTGGGGGTAAGTTTCTAACAACCGTGCAACTAAAGAGATGATTGCTTGTATGGTTGTAAAAAAATGAAGACCGTATCACCAATGATAAATTTATATTTAGTATGATGTTGATATTCTTGTTGTTTCATACGGTTCTGAGCCATGTCCAAATTGACCTTGAGTTGACAAAGAATGGAGTCACACTGACGAAGAGTGGAATCCATGGCCTAAATCTTGGAGCTGCCTAGAATTTAAGAAGTTGGAGCTGGTAGAAGCTGACCATAAACTACTTCAAATGGATTCACCTTAGTTGCAGAGTGATAGGTGGTGTTGTACCACAATTCAGCCAAAGGAATCCACTTAGCCCAATAAGTAGGATGTTCAAAAGTGAAGCAGCGAATATAGGTTTTCAAGCATTTATTGATAATTGTAGTTTGACCATCAATTTGAGGATGGTATACCGAACTCATCTTCAGTTGTGTCCCCTACAACTTGAATATTTTCTACCAAAAGCAACTAGTGAAGGTAGGATCTGGATTAGAGATAATGAATTTAGGTATTCCATGCAGACGGAAGATGGAGTCAAGAAATATTTGGGCGATAATGGATGCAGTATAAGGATGGGATAGGAAACATAAGTGAGCATACTTCAAAATATTATCCACTATCACTAGAATAACTGATTTACCTCTATATTTTAATAGCCATTCGATGAAGTCCATAGATATATCTATCCAAACTTGCTCAGGAATGGTCAAAGGTTGAAGTGTGCTTGGAGAACATACAATATCACCTTTCATGCGTTGGTAGTGATCACATTCAATGATAAATATTTTGATGTCTTTTTTCATTCCCTTCCAAAAAAGGTACACTTGATTCGGGTATATATTTGGAGAAAACACGTATGACCAGTTGTGGGGGACACATGCATTTCATGAAGGAGGAGGTCCTTGATTTGAGACTCAGATGGAATAATTAAATGGTCATGAAACCGTAAATCTTGATTGCCCCAAACATAGCTATGGTGGGACTAAGGATCATCTTAGAGATGGCGGAGGAGAGTTTGCAATGATGAATACTTGGCCAGATCTTGACGAAGTTGATGAATCCATTGTGGAAGAGGAGTATAGATAGCATGTAGCATGGCCTGATCTTCATGGAGGTGAGACAAAGCATTAACCACCACATTCTCTTTACCTTTCTTATAAGAGATGTTATAGTCATATCCCAACAATTTGGAGATCCATTTTTGTTGTTTTGGATTAGTCATATGTTGCTCTAAAAACTATTTTAGACTCTGATGATTAGTCTTGATGGAGAAATATCGACCAATGAGATATGGACACCAATGGGTGACTGCATGTAAAAATGGTAAGCATTTCTTTCTCATATGTGGACTTGCCCAAATTTCTTTCTCATGGGTGCCCGATACAGTAAAAAAATATTGAATTGCTGGTTCTTGCTATGTCACAGTGCTTTGGCTTATCCTAAGCAAAAAGGGGGTCATTCCTCACTTTGTCTTCACACCAACGAATGTCCTTATAGTAATCTCATCATCCAACCGAATTGCATGGGTAACCAGCCACTGCAATCGCTAGGTGTAGTATAATAGATCACTTCATACGAGGTTCATTCAGTTTACAATATGAGTTTGCAAAATATAAGGTAGCTAAGGTGTCGGTCATTGTCGAAAATGCACCCTTATAAGTTCCCTCCTTGTTGCAAAACATGTTGTAATTAATTTATGAAAGAATTATGACTAAGGTGTCGATCGCTACCGAAAATGCACCCTTATAAGTCTTCTTCCCTTTTTACAAAAAATTGTGAAGAAAAGAAATGTATATTCCCCCTTAATTGCAAAAGATGTGCAACTTAAGAAGCTTTCTAAAGGATTTTACAAATATTGCCTCCTAGGCAATTTTACACCATAAAATTCCCTCCTTTTGTTATCAGAACTTCAAACAATGAGAGTTTGATATTTATGAAACCTAAAAAAGAGGTACAAACACCCCTTTATTATAAATACTTCAAACAAAAAACTTATGCTATTTATAAAGCCTAAAAAAGAGAGAGAGGAAATGGTGCTTTTCTTAAGGTGACAAAATGTATTTTCCCCTTACAATATTGTCTTAGCAATGAGCACTCTGTGTGCTTTTTCTGAACCAGAATCAGAATCAAAACTAGACACTTCACTAGCAATATTGCCTTCGTTTTGCTT
Organism: Wollemia nobilis; assembly: GCA_028583015.1. Lineage (NCBI taxonomy): Eukaryota > Viridiplantae > Streptophyta > Pinopsida > Araucariales > Araucariaceae > Wollemia > Wollemia nobilis. Next base: position 2,316,820 of record JAQPPZ010017169.1, read on the forward strand.
TTGTGTTGTGCCTTTATCTTTCTTTTTTTGCTTGTTTTTGAACCAACACCGATTGGTGTCATGGTTTTCCTTTTTACAATGCGAGCAAAACCTCTTTTGAGATTGCTTTCCCTTACCTTTTGAGGATGATCCCCACTTTTGAAAGTTTCATTTCTTCTTATCACCCTGATTGTTTGAGTAAAGTGCATTGTTTGACACTTCATCACTTTGGAGTTTATTTGCTTCGTCAGTTTTAAGTAAATTAACTAACTCCACAAAGGTAACAACTCTTTTTGAAACATTAAGGGATGTAATCAACATTTTGTAGGATTCGGGAAGAGCTCTCAAGATTACTGAAGTCAAAATGGTGTCTTCAACTTTGGCCCCAAAAACATTAAGCTTAGACTTTAGATATGCCACTCTATAGAGGAAAAGGTCTACTGATTCACCTGACTTCATATGGAGTGTATGAAGTTGTGTTTGAAGGTTTAGAGCGATTGATTGATTCTTGCCTTCAAAAATGGTACTAAGTGCATCCCATGCAACTTTACCAGTTTTAGCTTCACTTATGTGAGGTTGGATCTCATTAGTAGTTGCAAGGAGTATCAACATGAGAAGACAATTGTTCTTTTTGTCCCATGATTTTTTATCTACTCCTAGTGATGCGGGTCTTGTTTTAGTGCCATCAACTAAATCCCACATGTCCTTTACAGTCAATATGGATTTCATATTAGTTTTCCATGTTGAATAGTTAGGACCCTTTAGCAATTTTGTATCACTTAAGTATTTATTGATAGTTGCCATGATGAAGGTCCTATAATTTGTACTAAGATGATCTTTCTTTCACTCTTAAGTGATATTTAATGGCACCTGCCTAAAAATTTTCTTAAAGAGAGATAATCAATTGGAGGAAATTAAGCCAAACAAATAAGAGATGAAAGATAATTTACTCAAAAAGATATTTAATGGCACCTGCCTAAAAATCCTCTTGAAGAGGGATAATCAGTTTAAGAATTTAAGCCAAACAAATAGAGTGAATTAGGGGTTTTTGTTTGTAAGATAGAATATCAATTGAATATTGGCTTTAAATCTGTGCAATGGTTAACACAAATTTATTATGAAATTTTGGGGTATGGAGTGTTCTTGATTCTATGACTTATAATTGCAAAAAGAAATAATGCAATAATCAAACAAGAATGCCCACAAAATTCTTATCACATAGGTGTCGGATGCAACCAAAAATGCACCTAATTTGCCAATGAAGGTGTCGAGTAAAATAAAAAATGCACCTTTTAATTTTTGCAACAAAATATGAATGTGTGTTATGCAAAAAATTGATATGTTTTTGTCTCCTCCTTGTCTTACAATTTTGCAAATAATGTAACAATAAACAATTGCCTATCTTTTCTAATTTTGCAAAATAAAGAAGTTTGATTTGTTTTAAGTGCTCCTCACTTTTGTGTTACAAATTTACAAAAGAAATACAATTTCTTGTCTTCCCCCATTTGTTTTTCAAATTTAACAAATAGAGCACTCCTTCCAAGACAAGTCGACACACGACCCTCTTTTGAAAGGCTTCCAGACCAGTCGACACATGACTTGGTTTTTGTCGTCAACACTCGAAAATGGCTTTCCGTACCCAAGATTTGATATTCATGAAGTTTGGAAGTTTGGGTATGCTTTCAAAACAAATATTGAAGATGGCCTTTGTTTTTGCAATAAAAGAGTTTGTTCCTATGTCTTTTTATCCCCAATTTGGAGAAAACATGAGAAATCGAGTGGAACTATTGCAAAAAAAATTTGGTTTTTGTTTAAAAAATTTCTAAGTTGAAATGCTAAAAAAATAGTTTTAAAGATTAATAATTCATATAATAAAGCAATTTGGAAAAAAAATCAACTTAAAAATTGATTAATTTAGGCCAAAATTTGCTAAACTATATAAAAAAAAATCTAAAAAAATATTAAAAAAACATTAAAAAACTTTAGAAATTAAAAGAATGAAGAAAAATACCAAATTTTTTGTGATTTACATAGGCCTTTGGAAAAATATTAGCGCGTGGGGTCGAACGCAAGACCTCGCGGCTGTCAAGGCTATGCCTTGACCACTGCACTGCTGGGGCGGCTTTGAAAGCCTCCCCCGCGTGCATATACTTAAGGCGGGCCAAGCCTTTCAAAGGGCTTTGTGGGAATTATCCCACATTCATCCTGTAAGGGATGAATTAGGCCCTTAAAGGCCTGAATGCATTGTTAGAATGCGTGATTACCTTGGGCAATCACTGCTCCTTTGTCCTTTGATGCTCTGTCACGTTACACTGCCTGACGGATGAAAATTTGACTTTTCGCCCACACATGTCAGTGGCCAGATGGTACCACGTGTCACTTTTCTGAGTTGGTCTAGGTTTCCAGTTAGTGAGGTTAGGTGGCATGCGGCCAAGTATGCAGTTTGGGTTATGCCAGGTGGTGGTTACGTGGTGCCCGATGCGTGGTCTGCCAGGAGTGTGAGGGTGCTCCTGCCCTCCATGCACTCCTAATCAGAGAAATCCACGTGGGAGCGTGAGGGCGCTCCTGCCCTCGACTTGCTCTCACATACTGATTGTGGGGTCACAGGCCCTATGGATCGATGCGAGTCTCGAGGTCGTCGGCCTATCAGCTAACGCAGGCTTTGGAGATGCAGGCCTGTGGCCTGTCGCGGGCCTGTAGCCTAAGCTCGATCAGAGATCGATCACCCACGATAGGTGAGATCTGCTCAGCCGATCAACGTCAAAAAATTGCACCTACACCTTGTTGACAATAACCTACTTGAGAGAGGACACATGGAAGACTGGATGAAATCTAGAACTAGCCAAAAGGGCTAGTTTGTACATCGTCAGTCTAGCCTCTACAACACCTGATAAGGACCATAGTATTTGGGGGTAAGTTTCTAACAACCGTGCAACTAAAGAGATGATTGCTTGTATGGTTGTAAACAAAAGAAGACCATATCACCAATGATAAATTTGTATTTAGTACGATGTTGATCTTCTTGTTGTTTCATACGGTTCTGAGCCATGTCCAAATTGACCTTGAGTTGGCAAAGAATGGAGTCACACTGACGGAGAGTGGAATCCATGGCCTAAATCTTGGAGCTGCCTGGAATGTAAGAAGTTGGAGCTGGTGGAAGCTGACCATAAACTGCTTTAAATGGATTTGCCTTAGTGGCAGAGTGACAGGTGGTGTTGTACCACAATTCAGCCAAAGGAAGCCACTTAGCCCAATAAGTAGGATGTTCAGAAGTGAAGCAGCGAATATAGGTTTTCAAGCATTTATTGATAATTGTAGTTTGACCATCAATTTGAGGATGGTATACCGAACTCATCTTCAGTTGTGTCCCCTACAACTTGAATAGTTTCTACCAAAAGCAACTAGTGAATGTAGGATCCTGATTAGAGATAATGAATTTAGGTATTCCATGTAGACGAAAGATGGAGTCAAGAAAGATTTGGGCGATAATGGATGCAGTATAAGGATGGGATAGGAAACAGAATTGAACATACTTCAAAATATTATCCACTATCACTAGAATAACTGATTTATCTCTATATTTTAATAGCCCTTCGATAAAGTCCATAGATATATCTATCCAAACTTGCTCAGGAATGGGCAAAGGTTGAAGTGTGCTTGGAGAACATACAATCTCACCTTTCATGCGTTGGTAGTGATCACATTCAATGATAAATATTTTGATGTCTTTTTTCATTCCCTTCCAAAAAAGGTACACTTGATTTGGGTATATATTTTGAGAAAACACGAATGACCAGTTGTGGGGGACACATGCATTTCATGAAGGAGGAGGTCCTTGATTTGAGACTCGGATGGAATAATTAAATGGTCATGAAACTGTAAATCTTGATTGCCCCAAACATAGCTATGGTGGGACTAAGGATCATCTTAGAGATGGCGGAGGAGAGTTTGCAATGATGAATCCTTGGCCAGGGCTTGACGAAGCTGATGAATCCATTGTGGAAGAGGAGTAGAGATAGCATGTAGCATGGCCTGATCTTCATGGAGGTGATACAAAGCATTAACCACCACATTCTATTTACCTTTCTTATAAGAGATGTTATAGTCATATCCCAACAATTTGGAGATCCATTTTTGTTGTTTTGGATTAGCCATATGTTGCTCTAAAAATTATTTTAGACTCTGATGATTAGTCTTGATGGAGAAATATCGACCAATGAGATATGGACACCAATGGGTGACCGCATGTAAAAATGGTAAGCATTTCTTACTCATATGTGGACTTGCCCAAATTTCAAGGGAAAAGTGCCTTGCTAGTAAAAGCCAATGGTTGGCCCTCCTGCATTAAAAATTTCCCAATACATGTGCCTGATGCATCACTCTCGATGATAAAGGGGTTATAAAAATTTGGCATTGCCAAAACAATAGTGGTGGTCATAGCATCCTTCAAATCAACCAAAGCCTTCTCAGTCGATTCAGTCCACACAAAAGAATTTTTCTGCAACATGGTTATGAGGGGAGTTGCGATCGTGCCATAGTTATTTACAAACTTTCTATAATATCCTAGAAGACCCAAGAATCTACGAAGTCCCTTCAAGGTATGAGGTTTAGGCCATTCTTGCACTGCCTAAATTTTCTTAGGGTCTACCTAAACTCCTTCCTTAGTAACTATATACTCCAAATATTCAACCTCCTACTGACCAAAGGAACATTTTGATTGCTTTGCATGAAGCTAATGGTTAGAAAAAAATTTAGAGTTGCTTCTAAGTGGTGAAGATGATCCTCCCATGTGCGACTATAAATCAGTAGGTCATAAAAAAAGACTAGAATGAATTTGCGAAGATGAGGCCAAAAAATAGAATTCATCAAACTTTCAAAGGTGGAAGGTGCATTAGTCAACCCAAAAGGCATAACTAAAAATTCATAATGTCCTTCATGAGTTCTAAAAACTATTTTGGGAATATATTCATTCTTAATGCATATTTGGTGATAACCCAACCGCAAATCCAACTTGGAAAAATATTGAGCCCCATGCAACTCATCTAAGAGTTCATCAATAATAGGAATAAGGAACTTATCCTAGATAGGAATTTTATTAAGATCTCGATAATCCACACACAAGCGCCAAGTGCCATCCTTTTTTCTGACTAATAACACTAGTGAAGAATATGAGCTAACACTAGAGCAGATAATTCCAAAAGCTCAAAGTTCCTGTATAATTTTCTCAATTTTAGTTTTTTGAGCATAAGCATACCAGTATGGGCAAACATTAGGAGGCAAACTGCTAGGAACAAGTCGTATTGCATGATCATGTGAGTGCTGAGGAGGAAGTCCCTTGGTTTTCTCAAAGACATGAGCATACTTGTTTAATATACCTTGTAGTTGTTATGGGTGACTATACTTCTTTTTATCGGGAGTGGTGATAGCAAAAAACTGAGCTACCATGCCATGGAAAGATTTCTTTAACAATTTTTCCATATTATGAGAAGAAATAAACTGAAATTCTCTTGCCTTTGTGGCACAGAAGGTATATTCCTGCCCAACCTGACTAAATTTCATCCATAATTATGCAAATCCCATAGGATTGGTCCTTACATTCGTAACCATTGTGCTCCCAAAAGTATATCACACCCTCCTAAGGGTAAAGAAAACATGTCATACTTGAGAATATAGTCCTCAATTTTCAGCTTAATATTATGATATTTTCCTTTGCATGGTAGGGTGCCACCATTAGCAATCATAACTTCAAAGGAATTGCAGGTGGTAATATAGCAGTTTCCTTGTTTGACGACATGGGGATCAATAAAATTATATGTGTTGCCAGAGTCAATCAAAATTATGACTCTTTATACCTTGAAATGGCCAATCACCTTCATGGTTTGGGGTGTGGATACTCCTATTAGAGCATGTACAAAAAGTTTTGGTTGGGATTCCTCTTGTTCGGTTAACTGGTCTGTGGTTTCTGTTTTTTGAGGATCCTCCTCATCCTCAAAAGACTCTGAAGTAGGAACTTCGTCCATATATAACAAGTACACTTTTTGTTGCATACACCTATACCCTCTAGTATATTTTTCATCACAATTGTAACATAATCCTTGTGCCTTTCTATGCTCCATCTCCTCGTGACTCAATTTTTTTATAGGTGGACATTTAGTAGTCAAACTTGGCATTGGCTTGATAAAAAAAATATCACTTATAGGGAGAAAATTTATAAGTTCGATCAAGAGCCTTGAATTTTTCCTCTACCAATTTGACCAATTGTATGGTTTTTGGTAGTGATTGAGGTCACAACAACTTAACCTCAACCTTGATGTCTTCCTTCAGTCCACTCACAAAACAAATCTAGAAAGATTCAGCACCTAGTCTTGTTGTTCGATTGGCAAGTTTTTCAAATTGAGTTTGGTATTCTTGAACAGTTGAAGTTGTTTGAGTTTAAAAAGGGCTCCTGTAAAATCTTCAAACTCGCTAGGACCAAAGTGAGTGAGTAGGCATTGACCAAAATCATACCATTAAAGATCAGGCTTAGCCTTTCTAAGCCACAAAAACCAATGGAGTGCATCTAATTCAAAATTAAAAGAAGCAATGGTCAACCATAGGAAACGATCAACATTATGAAGAGTGAAATATTGTTCTACCTTACAAATCCACCCCTTAGGATCTTTTCCATCAAACTTGGGAAAGTCTAATTTTGGTAACCTCATCCCATTGTGGTTGGGTATAGCTCGTTGGTGGTGGCTTGTACCAATTTTCTCTTGGTCATGTTGAGTTACGAAACCAACAGAGACTCTACTTTCCAATTCAACCTTCATTGCTTTTTGTGCAAGGGTGAGATCAACTATAGATTCTTGGAAAGATTGGATTTGTGATTGCATTGCTTGTAAGTTTTTGTTAAGCATACCCATTATTTGGTTGTCCATATTATCCACTTTGTTTTGAATTTCCCTCTCTATTGCTTGTTGGCGAGTTCCCTCAGCCATAATTGAAGGTTTGGATGCTTTTTGTGGGACTTACTAAAAATAGATAGGGAGCTTTTAGGAGTTACTATTTTTAGTAAGGGTCCAAAAAATGGTTTTTGAATTAGGTTGCAACACTGATTTTAGGATAGGGTCCACTTCGATGGCCACTTGATCTGAGCATTCAATGAGGAGATATACTAACTTCTTTGACTTTTTGTGATCTCCTAGTTGGGTGCAAGTCGATGTCGGGGTAATTTCCTCAACTTAGACTTAAAAATTTACAAGTGGGTCCTTGAGGGTCTTTGGTGCAAAATAACAAGTTGCTTCTAGTCCACAAAATTTTGGACCAATCTAATTGACCATTGAGAATTTATGGCCTTATAAAGAAAAATAAAAAATTACCAATTTTGGAAAACTGGTGCAAATTTTGACCAGGAGCTGCCAAGGATAATTTTATCTGGAATAAAATGTAGAGTTGTTTGTTAAATTTTTGAGTCAATCCGAGATCTGAGTGGAATTGTTTTTATTCTATTAGTGTGGTTGGGTTTTTCTCTAGAGGTTTGGATCAAAATTTGAGTTCTATGTTGAACATCCTTTTCTGTCTATGACCACTGTCTGACTCCTGATACTGTTATATTCCCATTTCTGACTATCTAACCATTGACTAATTCCTGACATTGTTCTAATCCTTGTTCAATTCTAACTATCACATATATTCCCTATCTATTCTGACTAGCACAGGTAACTGTTCTGACTATGTAGGTGACTGTTACAACACTGTTATCCTAACCACCATGTATTCACTGTTATTGATAAAAAAAAATTGACTATAACTGACTTTGATCCCCTATTTTAGACTTTGAAGATTCTTATCTACCTATTATTTTTTGAAAGTTTGTATTGTCTATTGTGCATGCAGGAATTATGGAATACATATGTCTTCTTCATATGCTTAACTTTTGTGTAGGATATAGTAACAGGTTTGGAATTTTGGTTGCAGGTTAAGCAGAACAAAAGACTTGGAGAATAGACCTTGTTTGTAGGTTTAAAAAGAACCAGGGTATGCTAGGCAAGGGTGTATGTAATATCCATAGGCCCTTTTTTATACCGCAATGATGAACAATAGTGCTCGAACCGATATTTTAGGCCACTACTCAAGGAGGATTTCACACATACCCTTGAGCACACTATCTGCCTCTCTGATAGTATGGGAGGGTAGTATGGATGTTGTGTCCCATGTACTATAGATAATACAAGTCCGAGAAAGCTTCCTAAGGATAAGAATTTTGTCAAGTCTTAGATGGTCTCCTAATACACCTAAAGATGTGTAGGAGCTCAATTTTGTGTGTGAGTGTTATCTAAGTCCTGGGTATTGGAGCCTAATCACCCTCACTTCACTAGATGTTGTATGGGTTATCTAGCTTATCCAATAACGATAGCTCCTTCACAATATTTTAAAACCCCCAACACAAGGTTTCTAACCTACTCAACTACTGTAAAAATGATTGTAATTTTTTTTGACCTTTTGCTAAATATATATTTTTTGCATTTTTTTAATAATGAAAACTGGCAAACAAAAAAAATGAACTCGAAAATCGTATACCTAATAGTCGATTTGGTAGAATTCGTCACAATTGCAGCAGAACATGGCCTTGGAAAGCACTCTGATACCACTTGTTAGGAACCTAATATTAAAAATAACACTCTCACAAAAATACTTGAAAATAAACACACATGCTTACAACACACTTGGAAATAAAATGTACAATACGAAAGTGCAGAAAATGAATAATCTCACAATAGCACTAAATTGCAAGTCTCTTTGAGGGGCAACCTCCTTCAATACTTCATTTAATTATGCAAAAAGATATATACAATACTGCCTCTCACAAATTTAAGGATTCCCCTAGCACTTAACTCCCAAGGTTGGCTTACATGCAAAATGCCACCAGGGCTAGAATATCCTACCTACAATCAGTTACATTCTTTAAAAACAGTTACATAGAAGGGTGCCATTTGGCATAGGCGATTCTTAATACAAATCTATAATAAAAATTTACAAAATATTAACATGGGTACTACCCATGTTCCACGAGGACTATTACATCAAGTGTTAGGATGGGGTCCTAACACAAACTTTATTCAATAACAAGTTTGGGATGGTGGGTAACCTAGGGAAGACAACCTTTAACTTTGGATTGGAAGCCTGTATCCATTAACTCCTTGGATACAATAAAGAAGATGGATTTTAAGGCATCACTGCTCAAAGATTCATCCTTAGCTTCTTGTCTCTCTCTCACTATGTCTTGCAAAGGATCGCTTGGGAGAAGGGGGCAGAGGGAGGGCCCCTGAAGGTCCCTCACCAATAGCCATATACAGGAAGAAATCAATTTTAAATTGTGATGATTATGTGACAAGATACAAAAAATAGAAATTACCTGTAATTTTTCGAATACTATTGGATATGAAGAACGCCAAATCTAAGCCCCGTAATCCACATCCATTCCACCTTATTGTGGCTTTTGAATGCAATGATGGCAACACTATGTGTAAACCCTAACAGAGCTTTGTTCTACCAAACATAATTGATAATGATAAAATGTAAGCTATGCAGTCAAAAGAGATATTAAGATTGGAATCTTATCAAATTATCAGTCATAATGTTATACGGATGGGATCAATTTCAATCTCATATAATCTATATTAAAAAATATCTAAAAAATATATGTAATATTTAAAACATTAAAACAACTTGTACTAATCTATTATCAATATCATGACATCTAGTCGATTGAGAGAATAATAGTAGTAATTTTTTATTAACTTATGATGACAAAATTTATAATAATCAATATAAATTATATTAATATTGTATTTGTCGTAGGGGATTCTCACACTAACCAAATAAAAAATAATAATATTGTATTTAATTATTATTATTATTATCATTATTATTATAATAGGTTATATCACATGGTATTATAATAACTTTGATAATTATTATTTTTTTTGGTAGGTAAAAATTATATTAAAAGTGGGTTTTGAAAGGACCCCAAAACCTTTTTACAACAGGTCAACCGACCAAACCAAAGGTCAAGAACAATCAATTTGAAGAATCCCACCCAGCGAAAAATAGACAGTTTGGAAAAACCCACCCAGCGGGAAAAGACAATTTTGAAAAATCTCGCCTAGCAGGAAACCACAAATCCCACCTTGCGGGAAACCACCAATTTTGAAAAATCTCGCCCAGCGGGAAGCAGCTGAAAATCACCAGGTTGGAAATACCGCCCAACGGGAAAATCAGTAGATTGGAAAATCCCGCCCAATGGGAAACCACCAATTTTGAAAAATCCCGCCCAGCGAAAAACCACCAGTTTTGAAAAATCCCACCTAACAAAAAAACATGCAGGATGATGAATTTGAAAATCCTGCCCAGCGAAAAGCAGCTAAAAACCACCAGATTGGAAATCTCGTCCAGCGGGAAAACCAGAATATTTGAAAATCCCGTCCCGCCTAGCAGGAAAACCAACAAAAAAAAGAGATTGAAAAATCCCGCCCAACGGGATTGGAAATCCTGCCCAACGGGAAAACCAAAATATTTGAAAATTCCACCCAGCGAGAAATCCCGTCTCGCCCAGCAGGAAAACCAACAAAAAAACGGAATTGAAAAATCCCACCCAGCGGGAAAACCAACAGGAATGGAAAATCCCGCCTAGCAGGAGAACTAGCAGAAGAACGGGTTTAGGAAACTGCAGCACTGGAATCCCGCCAACATGAGTACAAGGAAGCCTAAGGATCGAGGGAAAACAAACACAGGCACAAAGAAAGGATCCTGAAAGCCACAAAGGACCAAGGACCCACCATATTTGCTCACGAATAGTTCCAAGGAAGAAGAACTGGGATTGGGAACAACTCAAGAACAATAAAAGCCCCCCCCCAAAGCCAAGAACAAGCTCTGAGAGTCCACCAAGCAGAATCCCTCAAACAAAAACTGAAATGAAAACCTACGAAGCCCAGGAAGAAAGCAACAATAGATACAAAGATGGGTCAATGAAAACCTAAACTGAGGGATCCAGGGGTCTGCATGCATAGATCATCGATCCCCCCAAGATCGAGATATGCAACAAAAAACCCAAAGCACCCCAACAGAAAGGACCAGGAATCCCCATCCTTGCACACGAACAACTTTAGGAAACTGGGACTGGGGCTGGAAACAACTCAATCAAAGGAAGAGGCCCCCCAAGGCCATGCAAATGCTCAAAGCGTCCACCAAGCAGCAAATCCAATTTAACATTTTTTCTTGAAGAATTTAAAGTTTAAATATTTTGATCTAATTTCTAATTATTGAAAAAATTATTAAATAAATAAACAAATTATACAATCTGAGTAGACTTAATAGCAGAGACTTTGGATCTTTGATCTTTCTCATTCATATATTAAATGGCATGAATTCAATAAGTTAAATTGTTTAACTTTTAATAAGAAAACCTAGATTCAAATCTTGCCATGTGATACATGCATAATTGTCGAGTTGTAATACCACATTGTGTTTAAAATATATTAAGGATGGGTCACTTTTAAATTAATATAACCAATTTAAAATTAGTTGTTTGCATACATTAAAGATAGTATACATGGTCGTCTATTAAAATTTTAGAAGTTTTTCTTCACTAGACTTTTAAATAATAAATCTTTGATAAAAAAATTCATTTGATTGTTTGAAAAAATTTATTTGATGATCATTAAGTCTCACACATTAGTAGTATGTGGTTGGACTATTATTCAAGCTATCCAAGTTCAAATTAAGAGAAGGATGGCCCTAGTTATACTTCGTTTATTTTAACAAACAAAAAAAGAATGAATAATCATTTTTATGACTAATTTGTCTAATGAATAATCATTTGATTGTCCGAGTTATCAAGAGGCCCGGGTTCAAATCTCTCCCCTCACTATATATATATATATATATATATATATATATATATATATATATATATATATATATATTTATTTATTTATTTATTTATTAAGAAACTCACCTCGCCATAATTTGAACAATCCACACAATCTCGCATCAAAAACTTACTTAAAAAAAATTAGTAACTTAAAAATATATAAATTTCTTCTCATAGAAGAAACTCTCAACACAAAATCTATACTGCAAATCCATAAATATTTATTATGCAGCTTTAATACATAAAAACCATAATGAACCCTATTTGTAATAGCTTAATAATTTTGTAAGCTCATAATAAATTGTTTATTTATTAAACACAATGTGACGTTTCTCTTTGTGATATAAAATGAATGAATATAAATATATACATTATTTAAATTAGGATTAAATACTAAATGTTAAAAAACTTGTTTATCTATTCAATTTTTTAACTTAAATTATTATTATATAATATTAAACTTTTAAATATTACATTAAAAACTTATTAACTATTTAACTACTATACTTTTTTATATTTTAATAGCATTATATGGTGTTTCTTATAGCGTTGCTATTATATATACGGAATATAAACTGAGGTTCTATATACACCTAACTATGATAATGCTTTTTGAAAAGATACTTTGCAGTTAAAGTATACAATTTAAAGTATAATGTGATTTTTTTTTTTTTTTTTGAATTTGTTTTTTTAAATGTAAACTTAAACTACACGATTTAAAGTATAAATATTATATTTGATAAGATTTTTGTCGAACATTTTTATGGTATGTTGTTCGTGTTTTATTTTTAATTATTTAAGTTGAATCACTAGGGAGAAAAACCATATATTTTTTTTAGTTACATAGTAGAGTTGGTCACTACCACACTATTATTAGTATTATTAGTAGTTGGCAAGCAAAGGGTTCAAAACTACATGGATTGCCTTCATTAAACCTATTTTGCCTCTTTTGCCTCCTTATTGTTGATCCAACGTGAAGGGGACCACCGATCGCTTGGGATTCGTAACATCATCGTTGATTTAGTACGCACTTAGGATTTAGATCAGACTACTACCTTTACAAACATACTACCTCCAAGGTTTGAACCTGGGTATCTTCTTGGTAAATGACTAACCAAACAACCAATCCACTGGGTATCTTCTTGGTAAATGACTAACCAAACAACCAATCCACTAGCCCTTGGAAGCTGAGGGAAAACCATATATTATTAGACCAAACAAACATTTACCAATCCACTAACCTTGGAAAGATGAAGAAAAGCCATACATTATTTTGTCACTGAAAATATAATCTAAATTATATCACCTTTATACTTCTAATTATTAAAAAAAAACCTATTTAATAAAATAATATTATCATTGTTATGTAAACATAATTAGAGATTGGTCATCAATTGAATTCTATCGTTCCAAGAAACATCATAAGGTCAAAATTATAGAACAAACCTTATTGACCATGTGATTACTTGCTCTTAAGTGCATCCCTCCGGCCCAAAAAAAAAACATTGTAGAGATAAGTCAAATTTAAGGACAAAGACCAGAAAAAGCATATTTTCACCTTTCCCATCCCAATATTATCTGCCAACCCCTTCGAATATTAACACAACTTTTGAATAAAATGTAAAAGATGATACTCTTTTTACCAAATTCCCCTGCTTTTTCATCTGAAGTTGCTCTAAAGAGGTGTTGCAAAAGCTACAATTATTTTGTATTAATTTTCTTTCATTTTTGGAGTAATATTTTTTATACATATTTATTGTGAGGATTGAATCAGGGTTACATTATTATAATGTAAGTGGCGTCCTTGCCGGTAGACCGAGTGATCGATGGTCTTCGAGTTTTAAAACAACAAGATAAAATAAGTGCTATTGAGGGCAACCCCAAAATTTAAAACCTACTTAGTAATAGAAAAAAATTCCCTTATAAATTATAAAAATACTGAAAAGTCCAATTATTTATCCTAACATTTTTCATGTAATTTGCTTTTAAAAAGTAAGAAAATAAAAAAAAAGCAATGCTAGGTTTTTAAAAAATAAAAAAAAGGTTGAGTATTGTTTTTATTGTAGTTATTTTTTTAATTAAAATTAATTAAATTATATCAAAAAAAAAATTATTTGGTTAGTGTGAGAAATTCCTACTATCAATTTGTAGGCTGTAGTCTCCTCCCAACCACGATCCCTGGTAAATTGGAGAGTTATGCTTCTTATCAACAGGGAATTTAACACACAGCCACTACACACCCACCCACCCTCTCACCCACTCACCCAAGCCGCGGTGTGAACCTTGGACCTCTCGAAGAAGAATCAAAGCCCCTCACCCACTCACCCAGGCCGCGGTGTGGACCTTGAACCTCCCGAAGAAGAATCAAAGCCCAAACCACCCTCGAACATTATATATGATTTTTTTAAGGTTATTTTTATTAAAATAACAAAACATAATATTATTTTGTTGTTTAGTTAATTAAATTATATTCAGTTTATTTTTTATCAAAGAAATTTATATCTTCATCAAAAAAATTATATTTTTGTAAGTATATATATATATATATATATATATATATATATATATATATATATATATATATTATTTATGAAAAACATCTCAAAAGGAATGCCATTTTCAGGTAAGAGCCAAGGAGACAGGGGTATCCATTTCGCCAAAAACGCCCAGGACTCGGACCTGGCCTACCACCTTTGACATACTCAAGGAGCAAACAAACACGCAAAAGTAATTTAAAAATAAGTAAATAAAAACAAAAATAATAAAATAAAATAAAAAACATGCTCCTTGAGTGTGTCAAAAACAAAAGCACAACCAAACATGCACAATAAGATAAAAGAAACCACAACACAAACCACATAAAAAAACACAAGAACCACATAACAAAACATAAACAAGACAAAAACAACAGAACACTACAAAGACAACCCAAAAAAACATGAAAAATAAACACAACCAAAACCTAAAAAATTAAAAAATAAAATAAAAATAAAAAACAACCAACAACAGACAATAAACAAAAACAAAAAACATAGAAAACACTCACACATAAAAACACGAAATAACACAAACAAAGAAAAACCCAAGAACAAGAACGAAAAAAAACACAAGAACAATAACAAAAAATATAAAAAAAAAAAACAAAACAACAAAAACACAAGAACAACAAAAAACAACACAAAGAACACAAAAACAAAACAAAATAAAAAACCCACCCACCTTAAAAAACTAAACAAAAAAGAAATAAAAAATAAAAAATGAACAAAACAATGACCTATCTAGACCATAAAACTATTAAGGCAAGAATCAACAGAGGAAACAAAATAAAGAATAGAATGAGCTAAGGAACTAAAAAAAACTGAATGAACCAAAGAGAAGCAAAAAAAAAAAAAAAAGAAACTAGGTACCTTCAGAACTGGAGCCATCCAAATAAATGATAGAAAGAAGAGTTTCCCTAATTTGAGAAGCCCACCATATAGGAGGGTGGCCATAACAAGTAAGATCACCTTTGTCCAAAGCCCAATTAGCTAAAGCATCAACACTCTTGTTTTGATCTCTGACCACATGATTGTAATCAACTTTCAAAAATCTCATCTGTATTAACTGAATCTTCTCAATAATTCTTTTTATTCTCCAAACCATCTTATGATTCTTAGAAGGATTCTTCAAGAGATTAATCATAAGTTGAGAGTCAGACTCAACTAACACCTTTTCCCATCCAACCTTCATAGCCTTCTGAAGGCCTCTGAGGATACCATACCCCTCAGCAAGGTTATTGGAAAGAACACCCAAATTCTCAACAAAAGTAAAAACCAGGGAGCCATCCGAAAGTCTACCAATTCCTCCCACACTAGCTTTTCTAGGGTTCCCTCTAGAGGCTCCATCAGTATTGACTTTTCCAAAATCCTTAGGAGGAGGTTGCCAATTTCTATTCCTATCCATCTTACTAATACTCACATTCCCTTTAAGATGGTTGCCCTTAGAAGGTTTAATCTTCAATCTTTGCATCACTTGATCCCATCTTTTGTGGGAGTTTTGGGGGTGATTAAGGAGATGATGGACTGATTCAACTAAGTTGGCTATGATCTTTTGCCAAATATAGTGAATATCCTTCCTATCTTGATTAAAAATTCGGTTGTTCCTTTCATTCCAAATATTCCAAAGAAGAATGGTAGAACCCATCCAAACTAACTGCCTAATAAAATGATCAACAACCTCTTGATTAGGCCAATCCCTCCAAAGCTGTTCAAAAGTAAAAAAATTGGACCACTATAAGCCAAGTAAAGTGGCCATTTATATTATTTTTATTAAGAGATAAAATTTCACTTTGTTTCCTGTTACTTTTTTAAAATTTTGAATTTCACAAAGATAAAAATTGATTTTATAATTGGCTAAATTATATGCTATATAATTTTTATTTTCCTTGAATTATTTTTTCTAATTTTTGTTTTTGAGTTTGAAAAAAATTATAATACTACGAATATGAATTACTCTCAAGATTTTCAGTTACATCCTATCTAGGAGTTGGTTTAAATTCAACTAAGAGGAGTAGTGGCCTTCCTGTTGTAATATGTTACAGTTAGCTTACAATCCAAAAACAGAATCTTAATAACAGGGTTGATGGGTGAAAAATAAGAATAACTTCCTGACTCAAATGACTCTACTTGAGTACAAAAATAAGACTTAGGTTTCAAGGTTTCAAATCTAAAGATAAATGTTATTTGAAGCCCGTATTTCTATAAAATAAGAGGTAAAGGTCCCTTTCAACCCCCTCCCCCTTTTTGCTATTAATAAATCTTTGATATGATCCTTAATAAGAGGAGGACTATGAGGAAACCCCAAGTGCCTACTGGAATATTCATACCATCTTTTGAAAGGCCATCTACTTCTACATTTAGTTCCCTATAGATGTGCTTGTATGAATTTTTTGTTATAGAAGATTCTAATAATTTCACTTGCTCATAGAAAGGATTGAAAAGCAAGTTTTTCATCTCAACATGATATGCAACTCAACTTATGACTAATTTTGAATCTACATAAATCTATAGAGTTGCAATTCTTTGCTCCATTGCTATTCTTATCAAGAGGATCAATGCTTTCCATTCAACCATATTATTTGTTCATTCCCCTAAACTTGCCTTGAAAGTGATTTTATGATTTTTATTTAAGTGCTCCCCTACCCCACACCTACCTAGGTTGACCTTGCAAGCTCCATCAAAGAAGGCCCATGGCTTCACAGGATCCACTATCAATGTCCCTATATGTTTGCTCAATTTTGGTTTTAGGGAGATTTGTAGACTTCTAAAAATGGAATTGATCTACATTTGTACCTGGATCGTTGGAATTTCCTTACCTTAAAATAACCTGGAATTTTTAGCCATCCATAAGCCCCATTCCACTATCAAAGGGACACATATATACTCCTTTAATTATCTTTCTTTGAATCATTGTTGCATTATATCCAAAAGATTCATAGCAGGTCATTGTCCTTTCCTTAGGTCAAAAGCAGAATTGAATTCCACACTTCTCTTGTGAAAGGGCAATGAACCAAAATATGGTCCATTTTTTCTTCTTTCTTTCTGCATATGACACACTGACTTGCTTCTTACGAAGACCTCCTTTGAAGAACATCCCATGTTAGTGTTTTTTGGCTAGAGTTAACCAAGCAAAGATTCTAGTTTTTAGGGGAGCTTTTATCTTCCATATTCTACTCCACCACTAAATATTTTTCTCATTGGTGTTGCCAAAGCTTACTTTATACCCTTCTCTAACCATGTACTACCCACTTGTTGGATTCTTGGATCATATTAGAAAGTCTCTTTGTTGATTTAGTCTTATATTTGCTCTTTCCAGTTCCTTTGTGTAATCATGCCAAATATGTGCATCATTTCCTCCTAGTGTTAGCTCTTCTACTATGAGCCATCCTTGTTTCTATAAATTAGTATTCTCTGTTGATACCACTTGCACCAATACCATATTTCCTTATCTATAGAGATGATCTATTATATTTTGGGGAAGCTGACATGCTCCTTTGCTTCCTAGCCAAGGATCTTTGCCTATCTTTACTTCCTTTTCATTCCCTATTTTCCAAGCCAAGAAATTCCCAACTAATAGAAAAGCTCTCACTAGTGCTTTGCAAAAAATTGTGGCTTTTGAAACTAATTTATTTTATAGTCTAATCCAATCTACAAAGGACAAGGTGCCTAAATATTTCTCTTGAATTACTTCCTACCATAATCCTTTACCGATTATCAATCTCCATAAACTTTTTACTGCTAAAGCTTTTCCAATAATATGTATATTATTGAGGCCCCATCCTCCATCTAATTTTGGGCTTGGTTAATTTTATGACCTGAAAGTACAGGTCTATATTTGCACAGCAAACTAGAAATTACACAACCGAAACATTCATTCTCGATCACCGGAACTCCGATTCCTTCCCCGTAAAGTGCAGTTGTCTCTCCAAATGAAGCCACCCAAAATGTAACCTTCAAAAATGTGAATCCAAGCCCAATTAATTGTTGCATGTACCTCGAGGTCGTTGCAAGCAAGATGTACGACTGTTGAAGAGTTTTACCTTGCCTTGTAAATTGCCCAAACTGATTTGATGGGATATTTTCCTATTGTGAACAAATGAATCAATTCCCTAAGCGCCCATATGTTGTACGACCTGGTCCAGTATTTCATCTATCACTTTAAAATTAATAAAAATGGCATTGACCCATATGAAGTATAGCCAAAAAAATATAACCCAGATGGTCAATTCATCAACCCAGATGAATTCAAAATTTGGCAAACCCTTGTATGCCTCTGTTAAGCTCGGATAATCTCTTTGTGATGAGAAATTCAATCCCTGATCAGCTAGATATGGTATCACACATCTGAAACTGATAATCCTGCTGAGAAATCCACTCCCACCAAGCCCTGTGATCTTCTGGTGAAAACCCCTGAAAAACTTCTCAAAAAACATAAATTCTTCCATGCACCAATGAGCCTCAAAAAGCCAATTTAAAGAGAACATCAAATTAGGGTTTGGGCGCCAATTTTAGGTTTCCAAAAGACATTATTTTATAATTTTTAATTGATGTCTCTTAATGTCATTAAAGTGGTCACCCAATTCCTAGACAAATAACTTTATTATTTTAAGTTATAACACTTTATAACTTAAATTTATAACTTAGCATTAAAACATGTCCCCTTTCACTTTGCCTAGCAACCCTTTTCCAAGGTCAAAACTTGCAAATGGTAGAATTATACCCTCTGAATGCTGGGATTATCGCCAAGCTGAGTCCTTGACCAAACTGTTTAGCCTAGGGGAACCCTATGACTAGGCTAACAGGTCCCTGCTCCGTCTACTGCAGAGAAGGGGACATTACAAAACTGTTCTTCTAAAAATTTGTCTAAGAATATCCCTTTAATTATATTAGCTATAATATTAGAGTTTTAGATGGTATTACATAAAGAGAAAGGCGTATAATCCCTGAGGGATTTTGGATTATCTTTTTTGGAATCAAAACCAAGAAAATAGAATTTATGTATCCTAGCAATTGTTCCTTAATCCTTGATTCTTCTACCAATTTTTATAGATCCTCCTCCAACAATCAATAAAAAACCAAATAAAAATCAATTGTCCATCTATTTGGACCTGGAATTTCTCTTTTTGGAATGATTTGACAATTGAATGTAACTCCTTGGTGATTTTTGAGAACAAAACTTCTTTTTGTTCCTCATTGACCATATTGGACAAATTTAGAACTAGTTTGATTGTCTCTGCTATATTAGCTCTATTTGGATCTTTATACAATTCTTTGAAGTAATTTACTGCTAATGGTGCTAAATATTGGAATCTTCTCAAAGTGTTTCCATTATCCTCCTTCATTTCCCAAATTACATTTGTACATTTCCTTTGTTTTGTATTATATTGAAAAAAAAATTGTATTTTCATCCCCCTATTCTAGATATAAAGCTCTACTTTTCATTCTCCATTTTTCCTCCTCCCATTATGACAATAATCTCTTCTTCTTTTTTCCAATTCTTTGACTTGCATGATTTCATTTTCTGAAAAACTCTGTTACCTTTGGTACTATAAAGCTGATTTAGAGCTGATTCAATTTCAATAATTCTTGTCTCCACTTCCTTGTATTTTGCTTTGGTCCAAACTGATGTGACTAATTTTATTTTTCTAAGATTATTACTAAAATGAAACATAGTTGTCTCTTTCGAGGTCGGGTCATAATGCCTTCATTCTGTTATTACTATGTTTTGAAAGTCATCTCTCATCCAAATGGGATTGAATTTGAAAGGATCGTGTGGTTTATCCTCATTATTTTCTAGTTGTAATAGGATAGGAGAATTATTTGATACCCCCTTGATCTATCCAAGTTCTCATCTTATCGGAGAAAGTTAAAATATTTTTTGAAACTAGAAATTTGTCCAATATTTTATATATCCCACGACTTTCAGATAGATTGTTCCTCCACGTAGGAGCAATTTTTGTTGGTTCTAAACACATAGTCTAAAAATTTGAATTTTGTGAAGGAAAAATTTAGCTAATGGGTCTATTTTTCTCTGTTCTCCCCATATATTCACTTCTTTTTGTAACAAAGTTTAAATCCCCCCCACCACTAAATTCTCTTTTCTAGAAGATCTTGGTCAAAACATTCCTCCCTAAAAACATGCATATCTCTATATGGACCATACATATTTACTATAGTTATAGTTTTCCCTAACTCCTTGATGTGTAATTTGGATATTACTCTTACTTATATGAAGAAGTTATCAATATATTGGCAAGAATATTTTCATCTTAAGACAATTCTCCATGATTTTCCATTTGAGTCTATCCCAATAAATTTACAGCTTGGTAGGAATGAATTAAGAATAGATGTGACCACATCATTGTTGAAGGTGATTCCATGCTTGCTATCAATTGGCTCAAAGGAAATCAAGTCTTGCCATGGGGTGTTCACAATATGATTAATGAATGTAAAAGCTTATTGGGTAGGTATGCAAACATCATTTCTAGAACGTGTATAGAGAAGGAAATAAAGTAACATATTAACTTGCATTATTTGACAGTCTGATTTCCCAGTGGGACTCGTGGAGGTAAACCATGATGATGGAATTTGTTTACTTTATCAAGTATAGTGGTCCAAGTAAGCCTATTGGACCCCAAATGAATCTCCCTTTCCTCTAGTCTGGGAGTAATCATTTCTTGCATGGTATTTTTATTCCTCATGAGAATTCTGAGGTGCAGGTAAATGTTAGCTCAAGTGACAACTATGGTTTCTTGTTCTAGTTTACGTGGTTCTTGTTCATGGTTTGCTTGTTTTTACAGTTTCTCTTGCTCATTTTCTAGATTTGTTGGGTTTGTTGGGAACTGCTAGGTTTCTCTATTTGTCTTTTTGGATGGTTTGGCTGGGTTTTCCCGAATGCTTTTTTATTTTGTTCGGATTTCGGTATTGGATTAAATCATCATATAGAGATAATATTAGATTACATGAATCTAGTCATCCAAGCTCTTTGTCAAAAAATTGCAAAGCCTCCCTCTTCTCTTCTGTAGCACCCATGAATATGTGTCTAATTACCGAGTCTTTTTCTACTTTTAAATTGAGTAATGCCTATGATTTTGGATATGATAACTTTTCTAAAATATTACCTATATTATTTTTATTCAATCCCCACATTCATTTTGCTTAATAGCATTAATAATAATTTACGAATTCTATAGTGCTAAAAAATATTTTTAAGTTTTAATTTTGAAATACCACTCTTTCAAATAGGTTTACACACTTACTAAGATAATGAAATTTCCTTTAAACTTACATTGATTGTTGGATATACCTTGAAGGGTGGGTTATTTATGATTGAACCATATCCTCTCAATTGTAATCAATTAGCCAATGACAATGAAATGAAATAATAATAATTCAACATTAGATTTGGCTTAGAAATGTCTAAGCATTATATAGGTTACAAAATAGAAAGTATAACCTATTAGCACTATTAACGCTAATAGATGCATTAGGATAAGAGTGCGCTAACAGCTAACCTAAAAAGAGAAGTGTGTGCTAACAACAAATCTAAAATAGCTAACATAGGATATTTTAGATATTAATCCAGGTTTACCAGTAGATATCTAGAAAAGTAAATATCTCTATGGAGTGTGCTAACCACAAATCCCACCTAGCGGGAAACCACTCATTTTGAAAAATCCCGCATTTCGGGAAACCACCAGTTCTGAAAAATCCCGCCCAGCGAGAAGCAGCTGAAAACCACCTGGTTGGAAATCCCCCCCAGTGGGAAAATCAGTAGATTGGAAAATCCCGCCCAGCGAGAAACCACCAATTTTGAAAAATCCTGCCCAATGGTAAGCAGCTGAAAAACACCAGATTGGAAATCCCACCCAGCGGGAAAACCAGAAGATTTTAAAATCTCGCCCAACGGGAAATCTCGTCCCGCCCAGCAGGAAAACCAACAAAAAAACGAGATTGAAAAATCCCGCCCAGCGGGATTGGAAATCCTGCCCAACGAGAAAACCAAAATATTTGAAAATTCCACCCAACGATAAATCTCGTCTCGCCCAGCAGGAAATCCAACAAAAAAATGGGATTGAAAAATCCCACCCAGCGAAAAAACCAGTAGGAATGGAAAATCTCGCCTAGTAGGAGAACTAGCAGAAGAACGTGTTTGGGAAACTACAGCACTGGAATCCCGTCAACATGAGTGCAAGGAAGCGAAAAGGATCCAAGGAAAACAAACGCAGACATAAAGAAAGGATCTCGAAAGCCACAAAGGACCAAGGACCCACCATTTTTGCTCACGAACAGTTCCAAGGAAGAGGAACTGGGATTGGGAACAACTTAAGAACAATAAAAGGCCCCCCCCAAGGCCAAGAACAAGCTCTAAGATTCCACCAAGCAGAATCCCTCAAATAAAAATTGAAATGAAAACATGCGAAGCCCAGGCAGAAAGCAACAATAGACACAAAGATGAGATCAATGAAAACCTAAACTGAGGGATCCAAGGGTCTGCATGCATAGATCATCGAACCCCCCAAGATCGAGATATGCAACAAAAAACCCAAAGCACCCCAACAGAAAGGACCAGGAATCCCCATCCTTGCACATGACCAGCTTTAGGGAATTGGGACTGGGGCTGGAAACAACTCAATCAAAGGAAAATACCCCCCAAGGCCATGCAAATGCTCAAAGCATCCACCAAGCAGCAGATCTAGCAAAAATAAGCCTTCGAACAGGAAAACGAACATGGTCCCACTCAAAGGGATGATACTACCAGCAACCAATGGCATCCCAGAGAGGAAACACAAGAAAAGAGGAAATTGGTCCCCCTAGACCAACCTCGATGAAGAGAGAACCTCACGGGATGCACCAGGAAGCGAATGAGAACCCAACCTGCAACCACCACAGACCGAGAAAGCCTTGGGAACCAGATCCTAGTAACAACCTGCAAAAAAACCCCAAGGAAAAGCCTAAGGGAGATCAGGGACAGGATCCCAGGAACATGCAGGAAACCCCAGAGGATCCCTGGGAAGCACCAGACCCGAGATTCAAATGAGGAAACCCCAAAAAATACTGGGAAAGGAGCATGAAGTGGGCAAAGATCTCCCCCAAGGATATCATCTGCTACAAACCATTCCCAGAGTGGGATGACCTGGGATGAATCAGGGACTGGGCAAGAACCAGGGAAAGGGGAGCAGGGAGAGGGAGCAGGTCCCTCCCCCTCCCCCATCCTCCATTTTTCGCATGAACTTTGATAATTATTGATTATGTATGTATAGCCTGATTATATTCAAACCTCACTCTTCTTAAAATTTGAAAAATCTAACTGATTGAACTAATATCATTTAGTTATTATTTTTAACATTTATGATGAAAAAGAAGGGTTTTGAAAGGTCCCAAAACCTTTTGCATTAGAGGATTCAAAAAAATATAAGGTCAACTAAACACATGCCAACCTCCAAGGCCAAAAGAATAAAAACTAAAACCCAACAACTACCCAAGAGAACAAAAGATAAAGATAATTTCATGATACAACATAGACCAACCCACCACCCAACAAGGCTTAAAAGAAGAATTATTGTTTCAGCTTTCTTTTAGAGGCACAAAAGTTCCTGCTCCATTTCTGCATAAGATTGATGAATGAGCTTACCCTCCACATAATTGGGATTCCAAAGCATCCACAATCCTTCGGAAGAACTACAAGATTATAAAATTAAAATTAACAAATACTTAACAATAAAAATATATAATTTTATTTTATAATTAACCTTATTTTTATAAATTAAAAAAAAACATCATAGCTACATGGGTAATTGAAAATGTCCCTTTTTTATTTTTTATTATTATCTAGAAGAAGGGGTTTTGAAAGGGTCATCGAACCTTTTATAAATAGAAACAGAGGTACTATAGAGCAAAAACCAAGGGATACCTCACACAAAAGAAAACAAGGTCGGTTGGATACAATCCATCGAGAGGAAAAATCGACACAAAAAACCAAGAGAAAATCTGCCCCAAAAATGGTATTCATAAAACATCATGAGCCATCCAATGAAATTTCCAAAACAAACCCACCAAAAATAGGGGCCCAAAGTTGAATTCAAAAATCAATTAAAAAAAATCCCACCTAGAGTTGGAATCCTGAAACTAGAACTTCATACCTCAAGGATCTGACACACAACAAATAAAAAGCTATAACATCTACAACAATCACAATCAGGAACTAGAGCCCAATAAGAAAGAGTACCCAAAATAGGGGGAACCATGGAACAACCAAAACAAAGCAATAAAAAGTCGAGAGACCACATAAGAGGGTCCTCATCAGGGTTTGTTGTGCCTTAGATTTTTCTTCGTGGAGGCAAGCAACTCACATTCCATGAGGGGATCATTACTAGAAAAAATGTGAGAATCATTTTTCCTGGGTTGATGGTTCGAGGTCCTACTTCTATTCCTTTTTGGTGAAGCAGGGTTCACCTCACCAGTTCGGGTCTTTGAAGATGAAAAATTGGGCCTTTCCTGGGCTTTTTCCATACCAATCAAAAAAGCCTCCTTAAGGGGATTTTCCTTGTCCTTCGAAGATTGGACCTTCACTTGGACCTTCACCATGTCATTTTAAATATGGGTCTTTTGTCGGGTTTGGATGGTGGTGCCTTCAATGAAAGATTTATCTTTTATAGCCATCGTAGAACTGGAAGGTTCAACACCCGAAGCTATGTAAGGGATTGCACGGACTTTCACTGCCATGATTTCTTGGGCTCAACTAGGAGGGCAGAGAGGGGCACTAGGAGGAGAGATATCCTTGCTTAGAATAAGAGGAACAAAATGTTGACTTGTTTTCATACTCAATTGGTTGCACTTTGTTGCCAATGTTTGATAAAAGCTCAATAGAAGATGACAGATCTGAATTGAGGTTGGCATTTATGCATATTCTTACATAAACCATTCGGGACTTGGCTTTGATTACAGGATCGAAGGCTATGAGATCACCAAAATCCCTAGCTATACCTAGGAGAATGTCATCATGCCAAAATGGAATCGGCAGTCCAAGGAGCCTGACCCATATCAGAGCATATTTGATGCTTTGTAACTCAAGATCAAATTCAAGAGACCACCGGAAAAGAAAGAGGCTTTGTCTCCTGAAGAATAGGATCCACCGGTAAGAATTCGTCTTGAATCCTCGACGACTATATTAAAGATTTACATATTAACTTAATGATTCAATTTCACTAAATCCGGTATATGATCTTCCTTCCTTCCTTCTTAAAAGTGAACATTGTGACCAACCTAGACTTTATTTTTCTTGTTCGTTTATTTTTCTTTCTTATATGATTTGCAATGCCTATATTGCCTATAACTTACTGTCTCATGATGTTTGTCCTTGCACAAATGTAAATTGGTGCATGCAAGTGGATGGTTAAGAATCTGGTAGGGTACCTAGGAATAGATATATGGGGATATATTATTATATTGTATAAGGGTTGGCATGGGCCACACATAACCCAAGGTTGATTGTATTATAATATTATATTATATTTTAATATAATATAATATTAGTAGTAGGCTCTCCAAAGTAGAATAAGAATATGGATATATAAAGAAGAGATATTTGTCATTGTAAACATTCATATCATTGAAGAAGAATCTTATGTAATCGTCGTGCCCACGAAGTGGCCTCTCATCTTGGGAGATCTTGTGGAGTTATTCCTTCCTTAAGGATTATTATTGGTGTTGCCCTACCTTAAGGGTATTATCTATCTCTCTCTCATTTGTGGATTGTTATTGTGGATAATATATTGTGGATGAATGATTTGATATTTTTGCATATTGGTGAATGGTTCATGTTTCTTAATAATAAGTTATGCAACAAGTGGTATCAGAGCAACGATTTTGGCAAAGTGGGGATTTTTGTGTGAAACCCTAGAATTAGGGCAATTTTTTTTTTTTGGAAAAACATCTCATCTTTCAGGAGCCGTATCTCTGCGCAAGTTTATCCGATTCAAGCGATTCTTGGATCAGATTGTGCAGAATTTGAAGAGCTTTAAAATGAGTGGTCATATGATGGAATCTGAGCAGTATTGAGGGAGATACGACCTTTTGAAGTTAGTCATATGAAACAAGGATAGTGACGAATTTCGTAGATTTTTTTGGAAAAACGCCTCATCTTTCAGCAGCCATATCTTTGCGACAGTTAATCCGATTGAGGCGATTCTTGGATCAGATTGTGCAGAATTTGAAGAGCTTTAAAATGAGTGGTCATATGATGGAATCTGAGTAGTATTGAGGGAGATACGACCTTTTGAAGTTAGTCATCCGAAACAAGGATAGTGACGAATTTCGTAGATTTTTTCTGGAAAAACACCTCATCTTTCAGAAGCCATATCTTTGCGACAGTTAATCCGATTGAGGCGATTCTTGGATCAAATTGTGCAGAATTTGAAGAGCTTTAAAATGAGTGGTCATATGAAGGAATCCGAGCAGTATTGAAGGAGATACGACCTTTTGAAGTCAGCCATCTGGAACAAGGAAAGTGACGAATTTTCAAGTCGTGAATTTTTCAAAAGACAATTTGTTTAGTTCGGGTAAGCAAATAAGTTGCACTTTATTTTGTTTGGAAAAAAAAAAATTGCAGATGTAGTTGTATTTGGGATTTTTAGCTTCAACTTGGTGGGAAGATATATATATTTTTTTCCATAAAACCCTAGTTTGCATTAGGGCATGATATTTATTATCAAAAAAAAAAAACCCTAGTTGCATTAGGGCATGAACAATGGTACTCCACTATTTTTCTGGAGAAGATGATATTGATGCTATGGAATGGTGGAAAAAGTTTGTCTATCAACATCATAGTAATCCTTATTGGAAATACTACCTTAGTTTCTCTCTTCGAGGGAAAGCTTCTTTGTGGTGGGTAAATTTTTGTCAAGAAACAAATAATGAATACACTTTGGAGGAAGTGAAGCATGCATTCTTGAGTAAATGGGACCCATATTATGTAGATCGCCTAAGGGATTTGATCGACGACTATGAAAAAGAAATAAAATTACTCAAGACGAAAGAGGAAAAGTTTAGGGAAGATAAAAAAGATGTCAGTATGCAGACAGAGGAAACCATACCTGTGGTGGAAGATAAATTAGAAAATGGACAAAGGAATTTGTTTAAATCTAAAAAGTCTATTTTGCAGGTTCATGGAAGCATTCAAAAGGAACAGGTTATTATTTCCATTGACTCCGGTAGCAGATATAATTTTATTAATATTGCTTTGGCTAAGAAATTGCAAGTTCAAGCAACAAAAATTAAGGACATACAACTAGAGGGTGAGAATGTTCAGATTTTTAAAGATTTGAAGATCACCATGGATAAATATGTTTTACATTCAGATTTCTATGCTATTGAGATGGATGAGGAGGATATTGTTCTTGGTTATCCTTGGTTAGATTCTTTGGGTACTGTTAACATTAATGTGCAAAAGAAGTTTATGAAGTTATGGTACAAGAAAAAGAAGATAACATTGCGGGATATGTCTCGGCTTGAGGAGCAAGGATACAAGGAAAATCAAGAAGCGGTTGTAGAAGAACAAATTGAAGAACATGAAACAGAATCCAAGAAGGCGATAGTAGCAACAGAGTCCATGAAAGAAGTAGCAGTAACTAATTCAGTGGAAATAACATTGCAAGATATTTCTCAGCTTGAGGAGCAAGGATACAAGGAAAATCAAGAAGTGGTTGTAGAAGAACAAATTGAAGAACAGGAAACAGAATCCATGAAGGCGATAGCAGCAACAGAGTCCAAGGAATATTTGATAGAAGAGCACAAGGACACACCAAACAAAGATAACATGAAAGAACAAGGTGTAGAAGAATTTAAAACAATGAAGCCAAAGGTTGAAAAGTCAAAGAAGGTAGAACTTCAAGTAAAGGTTGCACCATATCGCCATCCACACCACCATGAGCGGAAACAATATTGGAGGCATGGTTCAAGGAAACAATATTATGATTCTACATGTAATCAGCAGGGCACCAACTATGGCAGTGTTTGGCAAAGAAAACATAGTGATCATGGTTTTCAGCATGGTTCATCAGCATCAAGGAACAAGTGGACCCATCATTCAAGTTATCAAAATGCAGCAGCAGAAGCATGGAGCCAACGAAGCAGATTTGGATACTCAAGTAACAAAATGGCGTACCAGCATCATCGGGTTTCACTTGGATGGATGGATGAGCGAGATTGGTACCACTTGCTAACATTGCTTAGCAAATCATACTATCAGGTTTCTTCATATGTTTCGAGGACGAAACATTTGTAAGGAGGGTGGCATGGTAGGGTACCTAGGAATAGATATATGGGGATATATTATTATATTGTATAAGGGTTGGCATGGGCCACACATAACCCAAGGTTGATTGTATTATAATATTATATTATATTTTAATATAATATAATATTAGTAGTAGGCTCTCCAAAGTAGAATAAGAATATGGATATATAAAGAAGAGATATTTGTCATTGTAAACATTCATATCATTGAAGAAGAATCTTATGTAATCGTCGTGCCCACGAAGTGGCCTCTCATCTTGGGAGATCTTGTGGAGTTATTCCTTCCTTAAGGATTATTATTGGTGTTGCCCTACCTTAAGGGTATTATCTATCTCTCTCTCATTTGTGGATTGTTATTGTGGATAATATATTGTGGATGAATGATTTGATATTTTTGCATATTGGTGAATGGTTCATGTTTCTTAATAATAAGTTATGCAACAGAATCATTCTAGATACCAAAAGGATTTCTATTCATAGGCATGTTAACTACCTATTGGAGTATGTCTTATATTTTTTTAAAATATATTATTTCTTAAAATAAATTTTATATATAGTTTTTATTAAGAATTACTTTCATGTTAAAATATAATATTTGTTGTTGAATCAATTAAATTATATATAACTTTGTTTTTTTTCTTAACATAATTTTTTTATACAAGTATATTAAAGAATTAGTTTAAATTGTTTTTGGGGCAGTGCAACGGTTTTGGCTTTGGCTCTTCTTGGGAGGTTCTAAGGTTAAAGCCGCAACGTGGGCGAGTGTGTGATGGGGTGGGTGTGTGATGGTTGTGTGTTTGGTACTTATTGAGAAGTTCAGCTCTCACCCTTATAAGAGGTCATGGTAGGAATGGGGATGGTATGTCCTAAATATCGATCATAAGAATTTCTCACACTAACCAAAGTTAAAAAATACAAAAAAATTAATGTTTGTTTTAACGTTCAAACTTATATTTTTTCTATTTTACCCATGTTTTACCTCATTGGATGTCCTTTCACTCACACATTTAACCAATTTAACATTTTTTCTTGAAGAATTTAAAGTTTAAATATTTTGATCTAATTTCTAATTATTGAAAAAATTATTAAATAAATAAACAAATTATACAATCTGAGTAGACTTAATAGAGGAGACTTTGGATCTTTGATCTTTCTCATTCACATATTAAATGACATGAATTCAATAAGTTAAATTGTTTAACTTTTAATAAGAAAACATGGATTCAAATCTTGCCATGTGATACATGCATAATTGTCAAGTTGTAATACCACATTGTGTTTAAAATATATTAAGGATGGGTCACTTTTAAATTAATATAACCAATTTAAAATTAGTTGTTTGCATACATTAAAGATAGTATACATGGTCGTCTATTAAAATTTTAGAAGTTTTTCTTCACTAAACTTTTAAATAATAATATTTGATAAAAAAATTCATTTGATTGTTTGAAAAAATCATTTGATGATCATTAAGTCTCGCACATTTTTTTTTTTTGAAAAAAAATGAAAAACTTGTATTAATACAAAGAGCAATTACAAGCGGGAGAGAACACATCCCAACCAAGAACAACAAACAACACTACAAGAGTAGAGCACAAAGTCAACCCAGCACAACACAAAGCAAAGAAGTCAACTGGGCGCGAACAAGCGACATGTCGCGAAATCGCGACATGTCGCGAGATCGCGACAGTCAACCCCGTCTCCTCCGCAGCGGTGCCAACAGTCACGAAAACGCGACATGTCGCGAAATCGCGACATGTCGCGAAATCGCGACGACATCACCCTCCAGCAACCCTTCATCAAAATTGTCGCGAAATCGCGACAAGAAGACCAACTTGCTCCATAACGCCAAAAAGGTCGCGAAATCGCGACAGAGTGCCTCCGAATCATCCAACCATCAAAAGTGTCACGAAATCGCGACGAATTATCCTTATGGCATCCAGATCGCAAAAGCGTCGCGATATCGCGACGCTTTTCTCCATTTCGCTGGTAAGCCAAAATTGTCGCGAAATCGCGACGAGATTTTCTTACAGCCATCGCCAAAAATGTCGCGATATCGCGACAAATTATCCACTTTGCACCACATCAGCAAAATGGTCGCGATTTCGCGACGGGTTTTCCTTATGACACCAGATCGCCAAAAGTGTCGCGATATCGCGACGGTTTTTCCTTTCGGCGCCCGGGCCAAAAACTGTCGCGATATCGCGACGAATTTTCCACTTTGCTCTCCATTCGCAAAAGTGTCGCGATATCGCGACAAGTTTTCCAGTTAGCCCCAAATTGCCAAAACTGTCGCGATATCGCGACAATTTTACCATGCGCCTTCCCCGAGGGCCGCGATGGCGCGACATGTCGCGATATCGCGACAAAAACCCGCCAAAGGCCGTGAGGGCGCAACCTGTCGCGATATCGCGATAGCTTCCAACTTGAAGCTGCGACGGCGCTACATGTCGCGATATCGCGACA
Organism: Wollemia nobilis; assembly: GCA_028583015.1. Classification (NCBI taxonomy): domain Eukaryota; kingdom Viridiplantae; phylum Streptophyta; class Pinopsida; order Araucariales; family Araucariaceae; genus Wollemia; species Wollemia nobilis. The sequence continues at coordinate 2,348,008 of JAQPPZ010017169.1, forward strand.
AAAATCTTCCTTAGCATAAAAAACACTGCACATCATTTCAAAAAATGTTCAAGGCCTTGTCGGATCTCTCGCATCCTCCATAGGCATGTCACTGTGCAGCTGCATCCCAACCTCCCTTTCAACACCCATCTTAGCAAGGAAATCGGCCGCCTTATTGAGATCTCGATTCACATAGACAGGTATCACATCATCTAATTCCCTCCAAAGCTCTTTAATTTGGGAGACTAAGATCCGCAACCTCCAAGCTTTCGAGACAAAGTTTCTCATACATTCAAGAGCACCCACCAAGATTTGGGAGTCGACTCAATAATAATCTTCCCGTGTCCCCGTTTGGCAGCCCGTAAGGAGGCAAATTTAATGGCAAAGGCCTCGGCTTCATTGTTTGTGGCACATCCCAGACCCTGCAGTTCCCAATAGAGCAAAGACCCAAGCATGATCGCGGCACACTACTCCAATTCCAGCACTTCTCGGATTGCCTTTAGCAGCTCCATCAGTATTGATTTTGATCCATCCTTCAGGAGGAGGTTTCCAACTACCACTCACCTGCCTTTGTTGAATAACAGCTCCCTCTTCCAAAGGCTCAGAAGCAGACTGAATTTCCCCCTCGGCATGAATGGCAACCGTTTCCGCCACTTTGCTCCAAATGACTTGCCATATTCCTTCTAGAGAGGAGAAGGTTTCACGGAAAATACGGGCATTTCTCTCCAACCACACCTGCCACCAGATAAAAAATAAACCAAGCTCCCAGCCAATTCGAAGAGCTTTGGATTTAAATCTACCTTTCTTCCAGCTTTCCCAAATATTGTTTCGAGACAAGACCCCATTAGCCCGAAGTTTAAAGTGGGAGAACCAGCGCTTCCAGATCTGTCTTGTGAAAGAACATTCAAACATTAGATGATCCGCAGTTTCCTCCTGCTTGTGGCATAACACACATTGAGAAGGGCCAATGATGCCTCTGAGTCTGAGATTGTCATAGGTGAGAATTCCATTATGCAAAAACTGCCAGGCGAAGAAGTTCACTTTCGGCCAGCCCTGGGGATGCCATATCTTTCTCCAATCATGAACCAAAAAAAAGTGTGGGGGGGCTCTGGAAGGATCTCATCATATCCCTCTTTCACAGTATAAACCCCAAGGCTCCCATAGCCCCGTGCCAGTTCATCCTCCTCATCTCTCCCAGTAAGAAACCGTTCTGCCAAGATTTTTCCCAAAGTAGGTACCAACTCCGGAGGGATTGGTATTGGCCACTCATCCAGCCGCTTAAACTTTATGATCTTGTAGTCCCCCAATTGACTAGTGTTAAAGTAGCTCTCAATTTGGATCCATCCCTTATCTTCTATAGCAGATTTTATCGGTTGCAATTCAGAAACACAACAATAATGGGAGGATTCTGGGTCCCGTGAATCAGCCCGTAACCGAGCCTTATCCCCTCTCCCCACTTTCCATAATAGTTGATCTTTGATGAGTTGAGCTCCAAGCTTGAGCGCCTGCCACACCGGTGATCCAAAACCTTCCAGAGGAAAGCGGCCCACATCATTAGGATGGACAGAACCCAAGTATTTGCTAGAGAGGATTCTCGCGAAGAGGGATGTTGGCCGAGAAATCCACCTCCAAGATGCGTTTGCCACCCAAAGCCTTGTTGTTAAACTTGGAGCTTCTTAGTCCCAACCCTCCTTTTTCCTTGGGTTGGGTAACCTTGTCCCATCCAACCAAGGCCCATTTCCTCTCTCCCTTGGCACCTTCCCATAGAAATCTTCTAGCCATTTTATCCAGCCTCTTTCCAAATAGACTCGGGAGCAACCAGATGGAGAATTTATAAATTGGCATGGCCTCGAATAATCGACTCGCAGAAAAGTTAGACGACCCCCATAACTTAACCATCTATGAGACCAATGGTTCATTCTATCTTTGATGCCATCCAATAGGTCCTTCCAAACATCTATTTTTAGTTTTTTGAAATGGAGAGGGACCCCTGTGTAAACCACTCGGGAGAGAGGTCCGAGTGAAACCTAAAATCTCAATAACTCGGTCCTGTAACCGTTGATCAATATTGAAGAAGATCACTTTGGATTTATTGTCATTGATGACTTGATTAGAGGCCCGGAGGTAGACATTTAGAGTATCTCTCGATTCTTCTTGCTTCCCTAAGGCCGGCCACTCCCACCAATCCAAAGATCATCTACAAACTGTAAATGAGTCAAAACTTCAGCCCCGACCTTAATACTTGTTATCTGACCTTGAAGTCTTCTTCTCAGAAAGAGTCTACCCAATCCTTCAGCCAAGATGAGGAAGAGATAAGGAGAGCAAGGGTCTCCTTGCCGAAGGCCACGAGAGGCACCAAAAGGAGGCGAGGGAAGTCCCTTGATAAGAACAGAGTATGAAGGCGTAGAAATACAGCTCATGACCCAATCTGTCCAGTCCTGAGAGAAACCAAAGGCCGTCAACATCTTTGCCAAGAAGCCCCACTCCACCCTGTCATAAGCCTTGGACATATCCAGTTTAATGAACATTCCTTTGTTCCCAGATTGGTGCATTGTATGGATAGCCTCCCGTGCAAGAATCACTCCATCCAAGATTTGCCTCCCTTCAACAAAACCCCCTTGCTCTGGGGAAATTATATTATGCAGGATAGGTTTTAACCTTTCAGCCATAATCTTAGTGATTATTTTATAGATCACATTGCATAAGGCAATAGGTCTAAAATCAGATAAATGAACCCCCCCTGCTCCTTTTGGAATTAAAGTAATGAAGGTATGATTTAGAGCCTTGAGCATTCTTTTATTGGTTCTGGACTCCTCAGTGACAGCCATAACATCTTCCTCCAGGGTATCCCAAAAGGCCTGGAAGAACTCAATAGGGAAGCCATCAGGACCAGACGATTTACCAGTACTCATCCCAAAGACCACCTTCTTAAGTTCATCTCTATCTATGGGTCTAAGTAGGGCCTGGTTCTCTTCAGGAGAGATTATAGAAGGAATGACAAGCAATAACTTCATCTTGGGCTGCCCCATCTTGCTCCATACTTTCCTTAAAGAGTTTTGAGAAATACTCCATTGAGTGGGAGTGCATACCAGGAAGAGTGTCAAAAGAGTATCCATTCTCATCTTGAAGGAATTCCATATTATTCGCTTGTCTCCTAGCACAGGCAGAGCGCTGAAAAAATTTTGTATTTCTGTCTCCTTCTAATAACCAAGTATTTCTTGCTCTCTGTTTCCAAGTAAATCTCTTCTTGATTATCAATATCCTCAACCGCTTTGCGCAAAGCATCATCCTTAGATTTAAGGTGCTTGGAAATGTTTCCTTCCCCGAAATGTTTTTACACCTCATCCCATCTAGCCAACAAGGGGGCCCGTTGGTGCTGGAAGTCCGATTTGTTAGTTTGCCTCCACCGCTTCGGCTTTACACTTGACAAATTGAAGTTGTTTGTGAAATTTGAACATTGCAGTCCCAAAAGGTGGGCGGCCATCTTCCCACCACTGAGGAATTTTTCTTCGGAGATCTTCTTTTTGCAACCAAAAATTTTCAAATTTAAATGGTTTATGGTACCGCCTCGTCATAGCCCCTCCCTCCAAAGAAATGGGAAAGTGGTCCGAAACTCGGGCCTTCCAAAATCTGAAATTTAATATTCCATTTCACAAATGCTTCCTCCGAGACCGTAAACCGGTCTAGTTTTACCTTCCTACTGTGTGGCTCTCTTCTCTTATTAGTCCACGTAAAATAAGTGCCAGGACCTTTGATATCAACAAGGTGAAAGGCCTGGACTTGAGCAATCAGAAGCCTATCCCCTGGATCCAAAACTCGGGATACCACCTTCCCGATCCCCTGGCAGATAATTTGGCATTAAAATCCCCAAAAATAATCCAATCGCAATCTTCCCGGGAGGATCTCATTGAATGAACAACATTCCATTGAAGCCGCTGGCCATCAATGCTTTGAGCCCCATAGAAGTTTGTGATTAAAACCTGTTCAGCTGTAACAATGTTCTTAAAGAGAGATGTGAGAACACCCCTCCAAGCTGTATGTTCTATTGCTATCCACACCAGAGGGTTCCAAAGAGTAACAATCCCCCCCGAAGCTCCTTGGGCCGCCACATCCATATATCCAGCGCCCCTCCATATTCTACTAGCAATTTTACACATAAGATCTAAAGACATTTTTGTTTCCTGAAGGAGCAAAAAGTCTGTTTTGTGTCTTCCTAAAAGTCTTTGAACAACAGATTGATGGGTTCTACTGTTTAAACCCCTTACATTCCAGGATTGTATAATCATTGGAAACCTTGGGAGCAATAAGAGTCAATTGTTCTCACCGATCCTCCATTGATCAGCTTGTCCCCTTGCGCTACTAGTAGATCCTTATTGGATTTTCTACCAACTCCTTGGGAATTACTATTCTTAGACCTCTTTTCCACCTGGGTAATCCCCAACGCTGGTCTTTCTCTGTTCTTTTCTGCACTTCCCATGTTGACATCCTTAATAACTGGTTGTGCAGGGGAATGGATTACCATAGCCCCTAGGTTCTCTGGCCGCAAAGTCTCAGGGGTTTCAATCACCTGTTCTAAGACATGAGTAGATGATAGAGGAGCATGAGAGTGGGTGTTATTATCCTCAGCATTCCCATCCACTCCTTCCATGACTTGGTCTTCTTGGTCTACAAGGGATTTGAAGATTTCATATCGATTGGTTGGCTTGGTTTGGGCCTGCTCTTTGCCATTTCTCTTTTTGTTTTTCCTCCGCTTCGCTGTTCAAAGCCATCTTTCTGGGCATCAGAACCCTGGGGGATATTGAGGGGTTCTTTGACCGGAGTGAACTTACCCTCTCTGGGGCGATTTGGCGCTCCCGACGGAGCTTCCGCTTTTGTGGTCAGGATATTTGGGCAGAACCTAGCCAAATGGCCATGCTTATGGCAGACTCTGCATCTAAAAGGTAAGGCTTCATAGTCTAGCTGTTGTATCCAGGTTAGTCCTGCTAACTCCAATTCCACCTCGACAGGAAGTGGCTGGCTAATATCCATTTCTACGCATATTCTAGCAAAGACAAGCAGTATTTCCCTCCATGGTATCTCTTGAAACTCCCAAATATCTACCTAGAGAATTACCAATCAACTCAAGAATCTGCTCACCCCAAAACTCCATTGGGAGAGCGTACAACCGAATCCAAACCGGGACAGCTGTGGGCTCAATGCGAGGATCAAAACCCACTCTCCACGGTTGGACAAATAATCCTGCCGGGCCGTGGCTCCTCTTCTCTGATTCAAATGCTCTGTTTCTATCTGCTAAAGAAGAGAAACTAATAATAAAATACCCATTGCTTATAGGCCATAGAGAGTACTCACCAATGGGCTCCCGGTTCTGTCTCACCCTGTGTGTAGAAAGTTCAGAGTGGGCCGGATACCCATGAATTTGCAGATCAGATCATGGGTAGCACGGTATATAATCGTATCCTCAACCAGTTTTGGTTCTATGACAATCTTAGGCCTGGAAGCAGATTGTGGAAGGCAGCCGTTAACTCTGTTTGCAGGGTAAACCCTTTCCAGCATTCTTAAATAGCATTTGATAAGCACTTCGCCGAGCTTCATCGGAGGAAGATGCAGTGGTTTTCTTTTAATATATCAAGCATATGAGCTTTTCTTCCCATCGATAGATCCTGGAGGAGACCCCATTGGGCCCTCCCGAGGCAACGAACGATCCTTCAAAGTAGTGTAGATTCAATCCACCGGAGGTCCTGGAAGAATCTTCCCACCAGAAACCCTGGAGCTTCGCCCGGTGCCTGCACAGAAGGTTTCCCGCCAAATCGCCAGAGCTCGAACTCAAGATTTTTTCCTGTGATAGTTATTTTTCCCAAAAAAAATCTTAAGTCTCGCACATTAGTAGTATGTGGTTGGACTATTATTCAAGCTATTCAAGTTCAAATTAAGAGGAGGATGGCCCTAGTTATACTTAATTTACTTTAACAAACCAAAAAAAAATGAATAATCATTTTTATGACTAATTTGTTTAAAAAATACTAAAATAAATTAATATATCAAATTATATATATATATATATATATATATATATATATATTTATTTATTTATTTATTTATTTATTAATTAAGAAACTCACCTCACTATAATTTGAACAAACCACACAATCTCGCATCAAAAACTTACTTAAAAAAAAATTGGTAACTTAAAAATATATTTTAATTACTTCTCGTAGAAGAAACTCTCAACACAAAATCTATACTGCAAATCCATAAATATTTATTATGCAGCTTTAATACATAACACAAAATCTATACTGCAAATCCATAAATTTTTATTATGCAGCTTTAATACATAAAAACCATAATGAACCCTATTTGTAATAGCTTAATAATTTTGTAAGCTCATAATAAATTGTTTATTTATTAAACACAATGTGACGTTTCTCTTTGTGATATAAAATGAATGTATATAAATATATACATTATTTAAATTAGGATTAAATACTAAAGGTTAAAAAAACTTGTTTATGGTGAAGTGATGATATCTAGAGGGAAGAAAGTAGAGAGGGGAGGGCTCTGGTCCCTCCCCTGCTCCCCCTCCCATGGCTCTTGGTTCCTGCCCAGTCCCTGGCTCAACCCAGGTCATCCCTCCTGGGGAGTGGTTGTTTGCAGATGATCTCCTGGGGGGAGATCCTTCTCCACTATCTGCGCCCCTCCTGGCCGGCTAGGGTTTCCTTGGTTGTTTTTTCGGACTGGTGCTTCCTAGGTATCCTTGTTTTGTTGGGGATCCCTTCCCTTTTTCCCTTAGGCTTCCCCCTGGGGTTTTTTATAGGTTATTCGCGTGGATCTGGTCCCCTACATTTATCGGTGCGATGGATGTGATGGTTTAGGGTTTGGACAGCTTTTTGGGGTCTCCCTTGAGGTCCTCACAGCTTTGGGGGGTGGTGCGGGGGGCCTCTTTCCCCCTTTTGCTTGTGAATCCTCGGCGGGATCCTGGCTGCTGTTATTCCCGCATGGAGGCTTCTTCATGCTGGCTCTGCTCCTTGGTGGACATCCTGGGCATCTGGTTTGGCCTTGGGGGGGGCTTTTCCCTGTCTGGGTTGTTCCCATTCCCAGTCCCAGTTCCCTGAAGCTGCCTCTGTGCTTGGACAGGATTCTTGGTCCCTGCTGCTGGGTATCCTTTTTTTGCTGCATGTTTCATTCTTGGGGGGGTCTGATCTATGCATGCAGACCATAGATCCCATTGTTTTGGTTCCTAAGGATCCCATCCCTGTGACTGTTTCCTCTTCCCGCTCGGGATTCCCAGTCCCTGGATCCCTGGTCCCTTAACCTGCTGTTTCTTTTTGTTTTTTCGAGACGGGATCCTCTTCTGTTTTCCCAGGGTGGGTTCCTCGTGGTGCAGCTCTCTGGTCGCTTCCTGATGGGCTGGATCCTCTCTGTGCTGGTTGTCGGCTTCCTGCAGGATGGCTCTCGCTGAACGGAATGTTTTCCCAGTGGGCGGGATGGTTTCTCCACAGGGCGGGATCCGCCAAATCTGTTGATTTTCCCGCGAGGCGGGATCCTTTCTTTTCTGCTGGTTTCCCGGATGGCAGGATTTCCCTGTTGCTTCCCGCTAGGCGGGACTGTTTGTGGTGGTTTTTGGCTACTCCCTGTTGGGCGGGATCTCCAAAACTACTTTCTTTCTTATTTGTTTGTTTCCCGCTGAGAGGGATTGTTTCATGCTTACTGTTACCGCTGGGCGGGATTTCTGGCATGGTTGAGGAGTCTGTCCTCTATAAAGCTAGACATGATTTAATCTGCAAGTTCATGGGTATTCGCCCTTCCCTGAGCTTTCTGCATTCTTGGATCCGCCAGAACTGGGAGCCCCACGGTGAGTTTTCATTGTGGTTTATTAGTAATGGTTATTTTATTGTCAGCTTCTCGGCTCTGGCCGATAGAAATAAGGCTTTTGAGTCGGAGAAGAAAAACCATGGCCCGACAGGGCTATTTGTTCAACCCTGGAGGGTAGGATTCGATCCTCGTGTTGAACCTACTGCTGTCCCAGTGTGGATTCGATTATATGCTCTTCCAATGGAATTCTGGGGTGAGCAGTTATTGGCAATGATTGGCAATTTGATTGGTAGACATCTGGGTGTTGCCAGAGACACTATTGAAGGGAGCATGGCGGTGTATGCTCGAATATGTGTGGAGATGAATCTGAGCCAGCCTTTGCCGACAGAGTTGGAAATTGAACTGGCAGGTCTTTCCTGGATTCAATAGTTGGACTATGAGGCCCTACCCTTTAGATGTCGGGTTTGCCATAAGCATGGACATTTGGCCCGTTTCTGTCCTCTTAATATGAATGCCAATATGGAGGCCTCCTCAGGAATGGCTAACTCGCCTAAAGAGGATAAGGCTGCACCCAATAAAGATCCTATTAGCACCAGTCAGGGCCAGGAAGCTCAGAGAGAGGGTTTTGAACAACCCCGAAGAAAAATACGGACAAAGAAAAAGGAGGGAAAGGAGCAATCTCATCTCAGGCCTGCCAATAGGTATGAGATTTTTAAGTCATTGGTTGATGAAGAGGATCAATCTATGGAGGGCTTGGAGGGTTTCAAGGAAACCTCTGTTGTCCCTGGGCAACTCCCCCTCTCATCTTCTCCTGTCATTCAGCAGATAGTTGATCCCTCTGAGGTATCACAGCCAGTGTGTTCTGGTGCCTTAGTAGTCCATAACCGGGAGCAGACAGTTTCTCAGGATGTTCGCATGGGGATAGCAGAGAAAAATAGGGAAAGGCCATCTTTGGGGATAACCCGGATAGAAAAAAGATCAAAAAATAGTAATTCTCAGGGAGCTGGTAGAAGATCCAATAAGGAGTTGCTAGCAACCCAGGGAGACAAATTGATCATGGGAGGATTGGTGAGGACAATTGACTCTTATTGCTCCCAGGGGTAACCCATGATTATACAATCTTGGAATGTGAGGGGTTTAAACAACAGAACCCATCAATCTGTTGTTCAAAGATTATTAGAGCATAGCAATACCGATTTTTTGCTTTTACAAGAGACCAAGATGTCTTTGGATCTTATGTCTAAAACAGTCAACCGAATTTGGAGGGGTGCTGGTCATATGGATGTGGCTGCCCAAGGTGCCTCAGGGGGATTGTTACTCTGTGGAACTCTCTGGAATGGTCTGCAATAGAACACCTTGCCTGGAGGGGTGTTCTCACTTCCCTGTTTAGGAATAATGTCTCTGCAGAATTCATTCTTGTCACTAACTTTTATGGTTCTCAAACTCTAGAGGGTCAGAGGCGGCAGTGGAAGGTTGTCCATGACATGCGAGCATCAAGGGAAGATATTGACTGGATTATAGCGGGGGACTTTAACGCTAAATTATCTTCTAGAGACCAGGAAGGGGGATCACCTCTTTTGGATCCAGGGGACCGGTTCATGATTGCTCAAGTCCAGGCTTTGCACTTAGTGGACATTAAATGTCCTGGCAATAACTTCACTTGGACTAATAAAAGGTGGGAGCCCCATAGTAGGAAGGTGAAGCTAGATCGCTTTTTGCTTTCAGAGGAGGTGTTTGTAAAATGGAATATCAACTTTCAGATTTTGGCAGGCCCTGTTTCTGATCACTGTCCTATTCTATTGGAAAGCGGGACTAGGATGGGGATCCATCACAAACCTTTCAGATTTGAGAATTTCTGGCTTCAGAAGGAAGAACTTCAGGAGAAAATTCCACAGTGGTGGGAAGAGGGCCGCCCAGCTTATGGGAGAGCTATGTTTAGAATCCACAAACAACTTCAATATGTCAAATTTCAGTTGAAGTATTGGAGGCGTTCTAATAAATCTGACTTCCAGACCCAAAGAGCTCCGTTGGTGGCCCGCTGGGATGAGGTCCAAAAATAGTTTAGAGGAGTAATAACTGATCAACTCAAAGTTGAGGATGATGCCTTGCGTTCTGCGGTTGAGGACATTGACAACCAGGAGGAGATATATTGGAAACAGAGAGCAAGAACTTCCCGGTTATTAGAAGGGGATAGAAATACAAAATTCTTTCATCGGAGTGCTTGTGCTCGAAGACAGATGAATAAGATGGATGCCCTTCAAGATGAGAACGGTCATTCCTTTGATACTCTTCCAGGTATTCATTCCCATGCTATGGATTATTTTTCAAAGCTTTTTAAGGAAAGTGTGGTTCAAGATGTAGAGGCCCAAAATGAAGTTCTTTCTGTCATACCTGCTATTATTTCGGAGGATGAAAATCAGGCCCTCCTCAAACCCATTGATAGGGATGAATTGAAAACCGTGGTCTTTGGAATGAGCACTGGTAAAACTCCTGGTCCAGATGGCTTCCCAATTGAGTTCTTTCAGGCTTTCTGGGACTGCTTAGAGGAAGATGTAAGGGCTGTTGTTGAAGAATCCAGAGAAAATAAGAGAATGCTTAAAGCTATAAACCACACGTTCATTACCTTGATTCCAAAAGGGGAGGAGGGGGTTCATATTTCAGATTATAGGCCTATTGCCTTATGTAATGTGGTGTACAAAATACTCACAAAGGTAATGGCTGAGCGCCTAAAACCTCTTCTTCACAACATTATCTCCTCTGAGCAAGGAGGCTTTGTTGAGGGACGGCAGATTCTGGATGGGGTGGTTGTGGCCCAGGAAGCAATCCATTCAATGCACACTTCTGGTAATAAAGGGATGTTCATTAAATTGGATATGTCAAAGGCTTATGATAGGGTTGAATGGAGCCTCCTGGCTAAAATGATGGCAGCCTTCGGCTTCTCTCAGGGCTGGATTGAGTGGATCATGAGCTGTGTCTCTTCCCCGACTTACTCTGTGCTTATCAAGGGCCTTCCTTCGCAACCTTTTGGAGCTTCTCGGGGTCTGCGCTAGGGGGATCCCTGTTCCCCTTATCTTTTTCTCATTCTGGCTGAAGGTCTTGGTAGACTTTTCTCGAGGAGAAGACAACAAGGCAGATTATTGGGTATTAGGGTGGGGGATGAAGTTGTATCGCACCTGCAGTTTGTGGATGACACTGGTTTGATGGGAGTAGCCAACATCAGGGAAGCAAGAACGATTAGGGATACTCTTAATGTATATCTCAAGGCTACTCAACAGGTCATTAATGACAAGAAATCCAAAGTGGTCTTTTTTAATTTGGAGCAAAGGCTTCAGAACATAATTTTAGAAATCCTGGGATTCACTAGGACTTCTCTCCCTGTGGTTTACTTGGGTATCCCCTTGCACTTCAAGAGGCTGAAATTAGACACTTGGAGGAATATGTTGGAGTGTATCAAAGACAGAATTAATCACTTGGTCTCACAAGTGGTTAAGTTATGGTGGCAGATTAACGTTCTTACAATCAGTCATTCAAGCCATGCCAATCTACAAATTTTCTATCCTGGCTGCCCCACTTACAATATGGAAAGAGTTGGACAGGATGGCTAGGAAGTTTTTGTGGGAAGGAGCTAAAGGAAAAAGAAAGTGGGCCTTAGTGGGTTGGGATAAAGTCACCCAGCCCAAGGTAAAAGGTGGGCTGGGACTGAGAGGATCCAAGTTAAATAATCAAGCCTTGGTTGGCAAGTTGTACTGGAGGTGGATTTCCCAACCAACTTCCTTATTCAGTAGAATTCTAACGAGTAAATATTTGGGTCAAGTTAACCCCAATGAGGTGGGCCGTTTCCCTCTGGATGGTACTGGATCCTTAGTGTGGCAGGCTCTCAAGCTAGGATCTCAGGTTATTAAAGATCAGCTATTTTGGAAAGTGGGGAGAGGGGAGAAGGCCCGTTTCTGGACTGATTCTTGGGATCAGTACCCACCCATCATTGTTGAATTCCCCGAGTTACTTCCACTAAAATCTGCCATAGAAATCATGGGTTGGGTCCATATTGAAAGTTATTTCAACACTTCTCAGCTGGGGGAGTATAAGTTTAAGAAGTTTAAGAGGTTGGAGGAGTGGCCAATTCCAATCCCCCCGGAGTTGGCACCCATCTTAACCAAAATCTTGACAGAAAGGTTTCTCATAGGGAGAGACGAGGAGGATGAATTAGCTTGGGGCTATGGGAGCCTTGGTGTTTATACAGTGAAGGACGGATATGACAAGATCCTCCCAGACCCTCCCCCCCATTATTTTTCGGTTGAGGATTGGAGAAAGATTTGGCACTCTAAGGGCTGGCCGAAAGTAAACTTTTTTGCTTGGCAGTTTATGCACAATGGTATTCTCACTTTTGACAATCTCAGATGTAGAGGAATCATCGGCCCTTCTCAATGTGTTTTATGCCACAAGAATGAAGAAACAACTGATCACCTGATGTTTGCGTGCCCTTTCACGCGTGAGATTTGGAAGCGCTGGCTCTCTCATTATAAAATCCAGGTTAATGGTGACATGAATCGGAATAATATTTGGGAAAGATGGAAGCGGGGTAGATTTACATCCAAAGCTCTTCAAATTGGGTGGGAGCTTGGTTTAAACTTCATTTGGTGGCAAGTGTGGTTGGAGAGAAACGCTAGAATTTTTAGAGAAGCCTTTTCCTCGCTAGATGGAGTTTGGCAGGTCATCTGGAGCAAAGTCACAGAAACTGTTGCCGTCTACGCTAAAGAGGAAACTCAGGTTGTTCCTGGGCCAATGGAAGAGGGAGTTGACCAACGAGAGGGACAGAACAGAACCAGTTGGAAATCACCCCTAGAAGGCTGGATTAAAATCAATACTGATGGAGCCGCAAAGGGCAATCCGGGTAGCGCCGGTATTGGCGTGGTCTGCCGAAATCATGAGGGATCAGTGCTTTATTGGGAACTGCAGGGTTTGGGTAGAGCCACAAATAATGAAGCAGAAGCCATTGCTATCAAATCTGCCTCTATTTGGGCAGTTACTCAGGGTCACAGGAGGATAATTCTTGAATCCGATTCTCAAATTCTGGTTGGAGCTCTAGATTGCATGAGGAACTTTTCGTTGAACGCTTGGAGGTTGCAGATTCTTGGTCTCTCAAATCAAGAAATTATGGAGGGAATTAGATGATGTGATTCCAGTATATGTGAGCAGAGATTTAAACAAAGCGGTCGATTTCCTGGCTAAGATGGGTGCTGCGAAAGAGGTAGGGGTGCAACTGCACAGTGACATGCCTATTGAAGATGAGGTGATTCGGCAGGGCCTTGAAAGATCCTTGAGACAATGATCATTAAAAATGCTAAGTGTGGTTTTTGTCACGATTTCGTGACCTATTGCGCCGTTGCGGCCGTCGAGGAAAAGTTGTCGCGATATCGCGACATGTTGCGTCGTCGCGGCCAAAGGTGGAAAGTTGTCGTGATATCGCGACATGTTGCACCGTCGCTACGGCCGAGGGAAAGTTGTCGCGATATCGCGACATGTTGCGCCGTCGCGGCCGATGTGGGAAAGTTGTCGCGATATCGCGACATGTTGCGCCGTCGCGGCCATCGAGGGAAAGTTGTCGCGATATCGCGACATGTTGCGCCGTCGCGGCCCCGAGGGGAAAGTTGTCGCGATATCGCGACATGTTGCGCTGTCGCGGCCGATGTGGGAAAGTTGTCGCGATATCGCGACATGTTGCGCCGTCGCGGCCGCCGAAGAAAAGTTGTCGCGATTTCGCGACATGTTGCTCCGTCGCGGCCAAGGGAGGAAAGTTGTCGCGATATCGCGACATGTTGTGCCGTCGCGACCAAGGGAGGAAAGTTGTCGCGATATCGTGACATGTTGCGCCGTCGCTGCCGTCGAGGGAAAGTTGTCACGATTTCGTGACATGTTGCGCCGCGCCAAGGAGAAAAGAGTATATTTGGAAAGTTGTCACGATATCGCGACATGTTGCGCCGTCGCGGCCGAAGAAAGTTGTCACGATTTCGTGACATGTTGCTCGTCGCGGCCAAGGGAGGAAAGTTGTCATGATTTCGCGACATGTTGTGCCGTCGCGGCCAAGGGAGGAAAGTTGTCGCGATATCGCGACATGTTGCGCCGTCGCTGCCGCCGAGGGAAAGTTGTCGCGATATCGCGACATGTTGCGCTGGCGCGGCCAAGGGAGGAAAAGAGGTAGGGGTGCAGCTGCACAGTGACATGCCTATTGAAGATGAGGTGATTAGGCAGGGCCTTGAAAGATCCTTGAGACAATGTTCAATAAAAACGCTAAGTGTGGTTTTTGTCACGATTTCGTGACCTGTTGAGCCATCGCGGCCATTGGCGGTAAGCTGTCGCGATATCGCGACATGTTGTGTCGTCGCGGCTGCTGGAGAAAGGTTGTCGCGATATCGCGACATGTTGCGCTGTCGCGGCCGATGTGGGAAAGTTGTCGCGATATCGCGACATGTTGCGCCGTTGCGGTCGTCGAGGAAAAGTTGTCGCGATATCGCGACATGTTGCGCCGTCGCGGCCAAAGGAGGAAAGTTGTCGCGATATCGCGACATGTTATGCCGTCGCGGCCGCTGGAGGAAAGTTGTCGCGATTTCGCGACGTGTTGCGTCGTTGTGGCCGCTGGTGGATTTTTGTCGCGATATCGCGACATGTTGCTCCGTCGCGGCCAAGGATGGATTTTTGTCGCGATTTCGTGACATGTCGCGATTTCGCGACAGGTTGACTTTTTTGCGGTCAGAGGAGTCTTGTGTCGCGATTTCGCGACTTGTAGCTTTTTCGCAGATAGAGGTGAAGTTGGTGTTTGCTGCGTGTTTTCGCGATAAGTTGTTGTAACAGACCTATCAGCTCTCTCAGCTAGCTTGGTTTTGGTTCAAGAGATTTGGATCCTGTGCAAATCTTCCTCTTCTCTTGTAATCATGTGCTTTCATGGTTTTCGGCTGGGATGGGTCTTATCCCAATTGTAACTGATCAATGTTTTAATACAAGTTTTTTTCAATTTTTTCAAAAAAAACTATGATAATGCTTTTTGAAAAGATACTTTACAGTTAAAGTATACAATTTAAAGTATAATGTGATCTTTTTTTTTATTTGAATTTGTTTTTTTAAATGTAAACTTAAACTACACTGTCTCAATAAATATTATATTTGATAAGATTTTTGTCGAACATTTTTATGGTATGTTGTTGGTGTTTTATTTTTAATTATTTAAGTTAGAATCATGAGGGAGGAAAACCATATATTTTTTTTAGTTACATAGTAGAGTTGGTCACTACCACACTATTATTAGTATTATTAGTAGTTGGCAAGCAAAGGGTTCAAACTACATGGGTTGCCTTCATTAAACCTATTTTGTCTCTTTTGCCTTCTTATTGTTGATCCAACGTGAATGGGACCACCGACCGCTTGGGATTCGTAACATCATCGTTGATTTAGTACGCACTTAGGATTCAGATCAGACTACTACCTTTACAAACAGACTACCTCCAAGGTTTGAACCTGGGTATCTTCTTGGTAAATGACTAACCAAACAACCAATCCACTAGCCCTTGGAAGCTGAAGGAAAACCATATATTATTAGACCAAACAAACATTTACCAATCCACTAACCCTGGAAAGATGAAGAAAAGCCATATATTATTATGTCACTAAAAATATAATCTAAATTATATCACCTTTATACTTCAAATTATTAAAAAAAACCTATTTAATAAAATAATATTATCATTGTTATGTAAATGATAATCAGAGATTGGTCATCAATTGAATTCTATCGTTCCAAGAAACATCATAAGGTCAAAATTATAGAACAAACCTTATTGACCATGTGATTACTTGCTCTTAAGTGCATCCCTCCGGCCCAAAAAAAACATTGTAGAGTTAAGTCAAATTCAAGGACAAAGACCAGAAAAAGCATATTTTCACCTTTCCCATCCCAATATTATCTACCAACCCCTTCGAATATTAACACAACTTTTGAATAAAATGTAAAAGATGATACTCTTTTAACCAAATTCCCCTGCTTTTTCGTCTGAAGTTGCTCTAAAGAGGTGTTGCAAAAGCTACAATTATTTTACATTAATTTTCTTTCATTTTTGGAGTAACAATTTTTATACATATTTATTGTGAGGATTGAATCAGGGTAACATTATTATAATGTAAGTGGTGTCTTTGTCGGTAGACCGAGTGATCTGGTCTTCGAGTTTTAAAACAACAAGATAAAATAAGTGCTATTGAGGGCAACCCCAAAATTTAAACCCTGCTTAGTAATAGAAAAAAATTCCCTTATAAATTATAAAAATACTGAAAAGTCCAATTATTTATCTAACATGTTTCATGTAATTTGCTTTTAAAAAGTAAGAAAATAAAAAAAACCAATGTTAAGTTTTAAAAAATTAAAAAAGGTTGAGTATTGTTTTTATTGTAGTTATTTTTTTAATTAAAATTAATTAAATTATATCAAAAAAAAAATTATTTGGTTAGTGTGAGAAATTCCTACGATCAATTCGCAGGTTGCAGTCTCCTCCCAACCATGATCCCTGGTAAATTGGAGAGTTATGCTTCTTATCAATAGAAAATTTAACACACAGCCACTACACACCCACCCCCTCACCCACTCACCCAAGCCATGGTGTGAACCTTGGACCTCCTGAAGAAGAATCAAAGCCCCTCACCCACTCACCCAGGCCGGGTGTGAACCTTGAACCTCCCGAAGAATAATCAAAGCCCAAACCGCCCTCGAACATTATATATGATTTTTTAAGGTTATTTTTATTAAAATAACAAAACATCATATTATTTTGTTGTTTAGTTAATTAAATTATATTCAGTTTATTTTTTATCAAAGAAATTTTTTATCTTCAGAAAAAAAAAATTATATTTTTGTAAAGCATTTTTTATATTATTTATATTACGAGATAAAATTTTACTTTGTTTCCTGTTACTTTTTTAAAATTTTGAATTTCACGAAGATAAAAATTGATTTTATAATTGGCTAAATTATATGCTATATAATTTTTTTTTTTCCTTGAATTTTTTTTCTAATTTTTGTTTTTGAGTTTGAAAAAAATTATAATACTACGGATATGAATTACTCTCAAGATTTTCAGTTACATCATATCTAAGAGTTGGTTTAAATTCAACTGAGAGGAGTAGTGGCCTTCCTGTTGTAATATGTTACAGTTAGCTTACAATCCAAAAACAGAATATTAATAACAGGGTTGATGGGTGAAAAATAAGAATAACTTCCTGATCAATTATAGTTCTCAAATGACTCTTACTTGAGTACAAAAATAAGACTTAGGTTTCAAGGTTTCAATTCTAAAGATAAATGTTATTTGAAGCTCGTCTTAATATAAACTAAGAGGTAAAGGTCCCTTTCAACCCCTTTCCCTTTTTTGCTATTAATAGATCTTTGATATGATCCTTAATAAGAGGAGGACTATGAGGAAACCCCAAGTGCCTACTGGAATATTCATACCATCTTTTGAAAGGCCATCTACTTCTACATTTAGTTCCCTATAGATGTGCTTGTATGAATTTTTTGTTATAGAAGATTCTAATAATTTCACTTGCTCATAGAAAGGATTGAAAAGCAATTTTTTCATCTCAACATGATATGCAACCCAACTTATCACTAATTTTGAATCTACATAAATCTATAGAGTTGCAATTCTTTGCTCCATTGCTATTCTTATCAAGAGGATCAATGCTTTCCATTCAACCATATTATTTGTTCATTCCCCTAAACTTGCCTTGAAAGTGATTTTATGATTTTTATTTAAGTGCTCCCCTACCCCACACCTACCTAGGTTGACCTTGCATGCTCCATCAAAGAAGGCCCATGGCTTCACAGGATCCACTATCAGTGTCCCTATATGTCTGCTCAATTTTGGTTTTAGGGAGATTTGTAGACTTCTAAAAATGGAATTGATCTACATTTGTACCTAGATCGCTGGAATTTTCTTACCTTAAAATAACCTGGAATTTTTAGCCATCCATAAGCCCCATTCCACTATCAAAGGGACACATATATACTCCTTTAATTATCTTTCTTTGAATCATTGTTGGATTATATCCAAAAGATTCATAGCAGGTCACTATCCTTTCCTTAGGTCAAAAGCAGAATTGAATTCCACACTTCTCTTGTGAAAGGGCAATGAACCAAAATATGGTCCATTGTTTCTTCTTTCTTTCTGCATATGACACACTGACTTGCTTCTTACGAAGACCTCCTTTGAAGAACATCCCATGTTAGTGTTTTTTGGCTAGAGTTAACCAGGCAAAGATTCTAGTTTTTAGGGGAGCTTTTATCTTCCATATTCTACTCCGCCAATAAAGATTTTTCTCATTGTTGTTGCCAAAGCTTACTTTATACCCTTCTCTAACCATGTACTGCCCACTTGTTGGATTCTTGGATCATATTAGAAAGAATATTTGTTGATTTAGTCTTATATTTGCTCTTTCCAGTTCCTTTGTGTAATAATGCCAAATATGTGCATCATTTCCTCCTATTGTTAGCTCTTCTACTATGAGCCATCCTTGTTTCTATATATTAGTATTCTCTGTTGATACCACTTGCACCAATACCATATTTCCTTATCTATAGAGATGATCTATTATATTTTGGGGAAGCTGACATGCTCCTTTGCTTCCTAGCCAAGGATCTTTGCCTATCCTTACTTCCTTTTCATTCCCTATTTTCCAAGCCAAGAAATTCCCAACTAATAGAAAAGCTCTCACTAGTGCTTTCCAAAAAATTGTGTCTTTTGAAACTAATTTATTTTATAGTCTTATCCAATCTACAAAGGACAAGGTGCCTAACTATTTCTCTTGAATTACTTCCTACCACAATCCTTTACTGATTATCAATCTCCATAAACTTTTTATTGCTAAAGCTTTTCCAATAATATGTATATTATTGAGGCCCCATCCTCCATCTAATTTTGGGTTTGGTTAATTTTATGACCTGAAAGTATAGGTCTATATTTGCACAGCAAACTAGAAATTACACAGCCAAAACGTTCATTCTCAATCATCGGAACTCCGATTCCTTCCCCGTAAAGTGCAGTTGTCTCTCCAAATGAAGCCACCCAAAATGTAACCTTCATAAATGTGAATCCAAGCCCAATTAATTGCTGCATGTACCTCGAGGTCGTTGCAAGCAAGATGTACGACTGCCGAAGAGTTCGACCTTGCCTTGTAAATTACCCAGAATGATTTGATGGGATATTTCCCTTTTGTGAACAAATGAATCGATTCCCTAAGTGCCCATATGTTGTACGACCTGCTCCAATATTTCATCTATCACTTTAAAATTAATAAAAATAGCACTGACCCAGATGAAGTATAGCCAAAAAAATATAACCCATATGGTCAATTCATCAACCCAAATGAATTCAAAATTTGGCAAACCCTTGTATGCCTCTGTTAAGCCCGGATAATCTCTCTGTGATGAGAAATTCAATCCCTGATCAACTAGATATGGTCTCACACATCTGAAACTGATAATCCTGCTGAGAAATACACTCCCAACAAGCCCTGTGATATTCTGGTGAAAACCCCTGAAAAACTTCTCAAAAAACATAAATTCTTCCATGCACCAATGAGCCTCAAAAATCCAATTTAAATATAACATCAAATTAGGGTTTGGGCACCCATTTTAGGTTTCTAAAAGTCATTATTTTATAATTTTTAATTGATGTCTCTTAATGTCATTAAAGTGGTCACCCAATTCCTAGACAAATAACTTTATTATTTTAAGTTATAACACTTTATAACTTAAATTTATAACTTAACATTAAAACATGTCCCATTTCACTTTGCCTAGCAACCCTTTTCCAAGGTCAACACTTGCAAATAGTAGAATTATACCCTCTGAATTGGTATTATCGCCAAGCTGAGTCCCTGACCAAACTATTTAGCCTAGGGGAACCCTGTGACTAGGCTAACAGGTCCCTGCTCCGTCTACTGCAAAGAAGGGGACATTACAAAATCGTTCTTCTAAAAATTTGTCTAAGAATATCACTTTAATTCTATTAGATATAATATTAGAGACGATTTTTTAGAGTGTATTACATAAATAGAAAGGCGTATAATCCCTGAGGGATTTTGGATTATCTTTTTTGGAATCAAAGCCAAGAAAATAGAATTTATGTATCCTAGCAATTGTCCCTTAATCCTTGATTCTTCTACCACTTTGTATAGATCCTCCTCCAAAAATCAATAAAAATCCAAATAAAAATCAATTGTCCATCTATTTGGACCTGGAATTTCTCTTTTTGGAATGATTTGACAACTGAATGTAACTCCTTGGTGATTTTTGAGAACAAAACTTCTTTTTGTTCGTCATTGACCATCTTGGACAAATTTAGAACTAGTTTGATTGTCTCTGCTATATTAGCTCTGTTTGGATCTTTATACAAGTCTTTGAAGTAATTTACTGCTAATGGTGCTAAATATTGGAATCTTCTCAAAGTGTTTCCATTATCCTCCTTCATTTCCCAAATTGCATTTGTACATTTCCTTTGTTTTGTATTATATTGAAAAAAAATTGTATTTTCATCCCCCTATTCTAGATATAAAGCTCTACTTTTCATTTTCCATTTTTCCTCCTCCCATTCTAAAAATTATCTCTTCTTCTTTTTTCCAATTCTTTGACTTGCATGATTTCATTTTCTGAAAAACTCTGTTACCTTTGGTACTATAAAGTTTATTTAGCTTTGATTCAATTTCAATAATTCTTGTCTCCACTTCCTTGTATTTTGCTTTGGTCCAACCTGATGTGTCTAAGATTATTACTAAAATGAAACATAGTTGTCTCTTTCGAGGTCGGGTCATAATGCCTTCATTCTGTTATTACTATGTTTTGAAAGTCATCTCTCATCCAAATGGGATTGAATTTGAAAGGATCATGTGGTTTATCCTCATTATTTTCTAGTTGTAATAGGATAGGAGAATTATTTGATACCCCCTTGATCTATCCAAGTTCTCATCTTATCGGAGAAAGTTAAAATATTTTTTGAAACTAGAAATTTGTCCAATATTTTATATATCCCACGACTTTCAGATAGATTGTTCCTCCACGTAGGAGCAATTTTTGTTGGTTCTAAACACATAGTCTAACAATTTGAATTTTGTGAAGGAAAAATTTAGCTAATGGGTCTATTTTTCTCTGTTCTCCCCATATATTCACTTCTTTTTGTAACAAAGTTTAAATCCCCCCACCACTAAATTCTCTTTTCTAGAAGATCTTGGTCAAAACATTCCTCCCTGAAAACATGCATATCTCTATATGGACCATACATATTTACTATAGTTATAGTTTTCCCTAACTCCTTGATGTGTAATTTGGATATTACTCTTACTTCTATGAAGAAGTTATCAGTATATTGGCAAGAATATTTTCATCTCAAGAAAATTCTCCATGATTTTCCATTTGAGTCTATCCCAATAAATTTACAGCTTGGTAGAAATGAATTAAGAATAGATGTGACCACATCATTGTTGAAGGTGATTCCATGCTTGCTATCAATTGGCTCAAAGTAAATCAAGTCTTGCCATGGGGTGTTCACAATATGATTAATGAATGTAAAAGCTTATTGGGTAGGTATGCAAACATCATTTCTAGAACGTGTATAGAGAAGGAAATAAAGTAACAGATTAACTTACAAACAAAGGAGTTCTAGAAGAATCCCTTCACATTTGACAATCTGACTTCCCAGTGGGACTCGTGAAGGTAAACCATGATGATGGAATTTGTTTACTTTAGCAAGTATAGTGGTCCAAGTAAGCCTATTGGACCCCAAATGAATCTCCCTTTCCTCTGGTCTGGGAGTAATCATTTCTCGCATGGTATTTTGATTCCTCATGAGAATTCTGAGATGCAGGTAAATGTTAGCTCAAGTGACAACTATGGTTTCCTGTTCTAGTTTACGTGGTTCTTGTTCATGGTTTGCTTGTTTTTACAGTTTCTCTTGCTCATTTTTTGGATTTTTTGGGTTTGTTCGGAACTGCTAGGTTTCTCTTTTTGTCTTTTTGGATGGTTTGGTTGGGTTTTCCCGAATGCTTTTTTATTTTGTTCGGATTTCGGTATTGGTCCCTGTTGGGTTCACACCTATTCCTCTCTGTACAAAATTTTGGGTCCTTTCAAAACCCCACTATCAATAAAAAAATTAAGAATGGATGTTGTCTTTCCTACCTCTAACATGGTTTTCTAACTCAAGATAATATTAGGCTTCTAAAATTTTGATAAATATTTTTAGGGCTATATTTTTGTGAGGATCCTAGAGCTATTATTATCATGGATTTTCTAACTCAAGGGGTTGTCATGCTCTAAGTACCCCAAAAATAGATCTTTGTTTACTAGAAATAATTTCTTTCTCAACTCTTTTTTGGGCTATTTTTAGATAGGAAATCCTACCTATCGAGGAACCCTAAGTTTGACTAGCTTCAAAGTTCATCCCCTTTTTAATTTTCCCAAAGCTCTTATTTGCTTTACCTTTTTTCTAAGATCTTAAAGCATATTTTCCCACAAGAGGTAAAAGTTTACATTGAGATGAGGGACTAAAGGGAGAGCAAATCTTGTTGATGTGGGATTTCCTTAGTTTACTTTTTTTTCCTCTTTTTATTTTCTCCATGATCTCAAAGAGAGACTGCCCTCTTCCATCCTAAACTAAATCCTTACTTGATCCTTCTATCTATCTATCTTCTATTATCTTCTTACTTCCCCTGTTGAGGGAGAAACACTCTCTTCTATCCTTCTTATCTCATTACTATTATCTATATGGTCCTCCTGAACCAATTTCAAGCTAGATTTGTATAGATAGAAAAATGTATTATTTGTATCATTTAAATCATCATATAGAGATAATATTAGATTACCTGAATCTAGTCCTCCAAGCTCTTTGTCAAAAATTTGCAAAGCCTCCCTCTTCTCTTATGTAGCACCCATGAATATGTGTCTAATTACCTAGTCCTTTTCCATTTTTAAATTGAGTAATGCCTATGATTTTGGATATGATAAATTTTCTAAAATCTTACCTATATTATTTTTATTCAATCCCCACATTCATTTTGCTTAATAGCATTAATAATAATTTACGAATTCTATAGTGCTAAAAAATATTTTTAAGTTTTAATTTTGAAATACCACTCTTTCAAATAGGTTTACACACTTACTAAGATAATGAAATTTCCTTTGAACTTACATTTATTGTTGGATATACCTTGAAGGGTGGGTTATTTATGATTGAACCATATCCTCTCAATTGTAATCAATTAGCCAACGACAATGAAATGAAATAATAATAATTCAACATTAGATTTGGCTTAGAAATGTCTAAGCATTATATAGGTTACAAAATAGAAAGTATAACCTATTAGCACTATTAACGCTAATAGATGCGTTAGGAGAAGAGTGCGCTAACAGCTAACCTAAAAAGAGAAGTGTGTGCTAACAACTAATCTAAAATATCTAACATAGGATATTTTAGATATTAATCTAGGTTTACCAATAGATATTTAGAAAAGTAAATATCTCCATGGTAAGTAGTGAAAAGTAAATGTAATAATCTACCTATGTAGTATAATGCAATATACTACCTATTTTACCTAGTGGAGTAAAAGGGTAAATATCCCAAAGAATGGAATATTACTCTAACATCCCCCCTTATTACATTATTTGGAAAATGTATATAACTACCCCGATACAGTGAAAAAATATTGAATTGCTGGTTCTTGCTTTGTCATAGTGCTATGGCTGATCCTAAGCAAAAAGGGGGTCATTCCTCACTTTTTCTTCACACCAACGAATGTCGTTATAGTAATCTCATCATCCAACCGAATTTCATTGGTAACCAGCCACTGCAATCGCTAGGTGTAGTATAATAGATCACTTCATATGAGGTTCATTCAGTTTACAATATGAGTTTGCAAAAGATAAGGTAGCTAAGGTGTCGATCGCTGCTGAAAATGCACCCTTATAACTTCCCTCCTTTTTTCAAAACATGTTGTAATTAATTTATGAAAGAATTATGACTAAGGTGTCGGTCGCTACCGAAAATGCACCCTTATAAGTCTTCTTCTATTTTTACAAAAAATTGTGAAGAAAATAAATGTATATTCCCCCTTAATTGCAAAAGATGTGCAACTTAAGAATCTTTGTGAAGGATTTTACAAATATTGCCTCCTAGGCAATTTTACACCAGAAAATTCCCTCCTTTTGTTATAAGAACTTAAAACAATGAGAGTTTGATATTTATGAAACCTAAAAAAGAGGTACAAACACCCCTTTATTATAAGTACTTCAAAAAAAAAACTTATGCTATTTATGAAGCCTAAAAAAGAGAGAGAGGAAATGGTGCTTTGCTTAAGGTGACAAAATGTGTTTTCCCTCTACAATATTGTCTTAGCAATGAGCACTCTATGTGCTTTTTCTGAACTAGAATCAGAATCAAAACTAGACACTTCACTAGCAATATTGCCTTTGTTTTGCTTTTGTGTTGTGCCTTTATCTTTCTTGTTTTGCTTGTTTTTGAACCAACACCGATTGGTGTCATGGTTTTCCTTTTTACAATGCGAGTAAAACCTATTTTGAGATTGCTTTCCCTTACCTTTTGAGGATGATCCCCCCTTTTGAAAGTTTCATTTCTTCTTATCACCCTGATTGTTTGAGTAAAGTGCATTGTTTGACACTTCATCGCTTTGGAGTTTATTTGCTTCCTCAGTTTGAAGTAAATTAACTAACTCCACAAAGGTAACAACTCTTTGTGAAATATTAAGGGATGTAATCAACATTTTATAGGATTCGGGAAGAGCTCTCAAGGTTACTGAAGTCAAAATGGTGTCTTCAACTTTGGCCCCCAAAACATTAAGCTTAGACTTCAGATATGCCACTCTACAGAGGAAAAGCTCTACTGATTCACCTGACTTCATATGGAGTGTATGAAGTTGTGTTTTAAGGTTTAGAACAGTTGATTGATTCTTGCATTCAAAAATGGTACTAAGTGCATCCCATGCAGCTTTACCAGTTTTAGCTTCACTTATGTGAGGTTGGATCTCATCAGTGGTTGCAAGGATTATCAAAATGAGAAGATGATTGTTCTTTTTGTCCCATGATTTTTGATCTACTCCTGGTGATGCGGGTCTTGTTTTAGTGCCATCAACTAAATCCCACATGTTCTCTACAGTCAAGATGGCTTTCATATTAGTTTTCCATGTTGAATAGTTAGGACCCTTTAGGAATTCTGTATCACTTAAGTATTTATTGATAGTTGCCATGATGAAGGTCCTATAATTTGTACTAAGATGATCTTTCTTTCACTCTTAAGTGATATTTAATGGCACCTGCCTAAAAATTTTCTTGAAGAGAGATAATCAGTTGGAGGAAATTAAGCCAAACAAATAAGAGATGAAAGATAATTTACTCAAAAATATATTTAATGGCACCTGCCTGAAAATCCTCTTGAAGAGGGATAATCAGTTTAAGAATTAAGCCAAACAAATAGAGTGAATTAGGGGTTTTTGTTTGTAGGAGAGAATATCAAATGAATATTGGCTTTAAATCTGTGCAATGGTTAACACAAATTTATTATGAAATTTTGGGGTATGGAGTGTTCTTGATTCTATGACTTATAATTGTAAAAAGAAATAATGCAATAATCAAACAAGAATGCCCACAAAATTCTTATCACATAGGTGTCGAATGCAACCGAAAATGCACCTAATTTGCCAATGAAGGTGTCGAGTAAAATAAAAAATGCACCTTTTAATTTTTGCAACAAAATATGAATGTGTGTTGTGCAAAAAATTGATATGTTTTTGTCTCCTCCTTGTCTTACAATTTTGCAAATAATGTGACAATAAACAATTGCCTATATTTTCTAATTTTGCAAAATAAACAAGTTTGATTTGTTTTAAGTGCTCCTCACTTTTGTGTTAAAAATTTGCAAAAGAAATACAATTTCTTGTCTTCCCCCCTTTGTTTTGCAAATTTAACAAATAGAGCACTCCTTCCAAGACAAGTCGACACACGACCCGCTTTTGAAAGGCTTCCAGACCAGTCGACACACGACTTGGTTTTTGTCTTCAACACTCGAAAATGGCTTTCCGTACCCAAGATTCGATCTTCATGAAGTTTGGAAGTTTGGGTATGCTTTCAAAAAAATGTTGAAGATGGCCTTTGTTTTTGCAATAAAAGAGTTTGTTCCTATGTCTTTTTATCCCCAATTTGGAGAAAACATGAGAAATCGAGTGGAACTATTGCAAAAAAAAATTGGTTTTTGTTTAAAAAATTTCTAAGTTGAAATGCTAAAAAAACAGTTTTCAAGATTAATAATTCATATAATAAAGCAATTTGGAAAAAAAAATCAACTTAAAAATTGATTAATTTAGGCCAAAATTTGCTAAACTATATAAAAAAAAATCTAAAAAAATATTAAAAAAACATTAAAAAACTTTAGAAATTAAAAGAATGAAGAAAAATACCAATTTTTTTGTGATTTGCATAGGCCTTTGGAAAAATATTAGCGCGTGGGGTCGAACACGAGACCTCGCGGATGTCAAGGCTATGCCTTGACCATTGCACTGCTGGGGCGGCTTTGAAAGCCTCCCCCGCGTGCATATACTTAAGGCGGGCCGAGCCTTTCAAAGGGCTATGTGGGAATTATCCCACATTCATCTCGTAAGGGATGAATTATGCCCTTAAAGGCCTGAACGCATTGTTAGAACACATGAATTATCCCACATTCATCTCGTAAGGGATGAATGAGGCATTTAAAGGCCTGAACGCATTGTTAGAATGCGTGATTGCCTTGGGAAATCACTGCTCCTTTGTCCTTTGATGCTCCATCACGTTACACTGCCTGACGGATGAAAATTTGACTTTTCGCCCACATATGTCAGTGGCCAGATGGTACCACGTGTCACTTTTTTGAGTCGGTCTAGGTTTCTAGCCAGTGAGGTTAGGTGTCTCGCGGCCACGTATGTAGTTTGGGTGATGCCAGGTGGTGGTTACGTGGTGCTTGATGCGTGGTCTGCCAAGAGTGTGAGGGCGCTCCTACACTTGATGCACTCCTAATTAGAGAAAGCCACGTGGGAGTGTGAGGGCACTCTTGCCCTCGACGTGCTCTTACGTACTGATTGTGGGGGCACGGGCCCTATGGACCGATGCGAGCCTCGGGGTTGTCGGCCTATCATATGACGTAGGCTTTGGAGATACAGTCCTGTGGCCTATCATGGGCCTATAGCCTAAGCTCGATCCGAGCTCGATCGCCCTCGATAGGCGAGATATGCTCAGCCGATCAACGTCGGCAAACTGCACCTACACCTTGTTGACAATAATCTGTTGAGAGAGTACACATGGAAGACTGGATGAAATCTAGAACTAGCTAAAAGGGCTAGTTTGTACATCGTCAGCCGAATCCTCTACAACACCTGATAAGGACCATAGTATTTGGGGGTAAGTTTCTAACAACCGTGCAACTAAAGAGATGATTGCTTGTATGGTTGTAAACAAAGGAAGACCATATCACCAATGATAAATTTGTATTTAGTACGATGTTGATCTTCTTGTTGTTTCATACGGTTCTGAAGCATGTCCAAATTGAGCTTGAGTTGGCAAATAATGGAGTCACACTGACAGAGAGTGGAATCGATGGCCTAAATATTGGAGCTTCCTGGAATGTAAGAAGTTGGAGCTGGTGGAAGCTAACCATAAACTGCTTCAAATGGATTCACCTTAGTGGCAAAGTGATAGGTGGTGTTGTACCATAATTCAGCCAAAGGAAGCCACTTAGCCCAATAAGTAGGATGTTCAAAAGTGAAGCAGCGAATATAGGTTTTCAAGCATTTATTGATAATTGTAGTTTGACCATCAATTTGAGGATGGTAGACTGAATTCATCTTGAGTTGTGTCCCCTACAACTTGAATAGTTTCTACCAAAAGCAACTAGTGAAGGTAGGATCCTGATTATAGATAATGAATTTAGGTATTCCATGCAGACGAAATATGGAGTCAAGAAAGATTTGGGTGATAATGGATGTCGTATAAGGATGGGATAGGAAACAGAAGTGAACGTACTTCGAAATATTATTCATTATCACTAGAATAACTATTTTACCTCTATATTTTAATAGCCCTTCGATGAAGTCCATAGATATATCTATCCAAACTTGCTCAGGAATGGGCAAAGGTTGAAGTGTGCTTGGAGAACATACAATCTCACCTTTCATGCGTTGGTAGTGATCGCATTCAATGATAAATATTTTGATGTCTTTTTTCATTCTCTTCCAAAAAAGGTACACTTGATTCGGGTATATATTTTGAGAAAACATGAATGACTAGTTGTGGGGGACACATGCATTTCATGAAGGAGGAGGTCCTTGATTTGAGACTCAGATGTAATAATTAAATGGTCATTAAACCGTAAATCTTGATTGCCCAAAACATAGCTATGGTGGGACTAAGGATCATTTTAGAGATGGCAGAGGAGAGTTTGCAATGATGAATCCTTGGCCAGATCTTGATGAAGGTGTTGAATCCATTGTGGAAGAGGAGTAGAGATAGCATGTAGCATGGTCTGATCTTCATGGAGGTGAGACAAAGCATTAACCACCACATTCTCTTTACCTTTCTTCTAAGAGATGTTATAGTCATATCCCAACAATTTGGAGATCCATTTTTGTTGTTTTGGATTAGCCATATGTTGATCTAAAAACTATTTTAGACTCTGATGATTAGTCTTGATGGAGAAATATCAACCAATGAGATATGGACACCAATGGGTGATCGCATGTAAAAATGGTAATCATTTCTTTCTCATATGTGGACTTGCCCAAATTTCAAGGGAAAAGTGCCTTGCTAGTAAAAGCCAATGGTTGACCCTCCTGCATTAAAAATTTCCCAATACATGTGTTTGATGCATCACTCTCGATGATAAAGGGTTTATAAAAATTTGGCATTGCCAAAACAAGAGTGGTGGTCATAGCATCCTTCAAATCAACCAAAGCCTTCTCAGTCGATTCAGTCCACACAAAAGAATTTTTCTAAAACATGGTTATGAGGGGAGTTGTGATCGTGCCATAGTTATTTACAAACTTTCTATAATATCCTAGAAGACCCAATAATATATGAAGTCCCTTCAAGGTATGAGGTTTAGGCCATTCTTGCACTACCTAAATTTTCTTAGGGTCTACCTAAAATCCTTCCTTAGTAACTATATACTCCAAATATTCAACCTCCTACTGACCAAAGGAACATTTTGATTGCTTTGCATGAAGCTAATGGTTAGAAAAAAAATTTAGAGTTGCTTCTAAGTGGTGAAGATGATCCTCCCATGTGCAACTATAAATCAGTATGTCATCAAAGAAGACTAGAATGAATTTACGAAGATGAGGGCAAAAAATAGAATTCATCAAACTTTCGAAGGTGGAAGGTGCATTGGTCAACCCAAAATGCATAACTAAAAATTCATAATGTCCTTCAAGAGTTATAAAAACTATTTTGGGAATATATTCATTCTTAATGCATATTTGGTGATAACCCGACCATAAATCCAACTTGGAAAAATATTGAGCCCCATGCAACTCATCTAAGAGTTCATCAATAATAGGAATAGGGAACTTATCCTTGATAGTAATTTTATTAAGATCTCGATAATCCACACACAAGCGCCAAGTGCCATCCTTTTTTTGACTAATAACACTAGTGAAGAACAGGAGCTAACACTAGAGCAAATAATTCTAAAAGCTTGAAGTTCCTGTATAATTTTCTCAATTTTAGTTTTTTGAGCATAAGCATACCAGTATGGGCGAACATTAGGAGGCAAACTGCTAGGAACAAGTCGTATTGCATGATCATGTGAGTGCTGAGGAGGAAGTCCCTTGGGTTCCTCAAAGACATGAGCATACTTGTTTAATATACCTTGTAGTTGTTATGGGTGACTATACTTCTTTTTCTCGGGAGTGGTGATAGCAAAAAACTGAGCTACCATGCCAATATGGTCTCGTAATACACCTAAAGATGTGTAGGAGCTCAATTTTGTGTGTGAGTGTTATCTAAGTCCTGGGTATTGGAGCCTAATCACCCCTCACTTCACTAGATGTTGTATGGGCTATCTAGCTTATCCAATAACAATAGCTCCTTCACAATATTTTAAAACCCCCAACACAAGGTTTCTAACCTACTCAACTACTGTAAAAATAACTATAATTTTTTTGACCTTTTGCTAAATATATATTTTTTGTATTTTTTTTATAATGAAAATTGGCAAACAAAAAAAATGAACTCGAAAATCGTATACATAACAGTCGAATTGGTAGAATTCGTCACAATTGTAGTAGAACATGGCCTTGGAAAGCACTTTGATACCACTTGTTAGGAACCTCATATTAAAAATAACAATCTCACACAAATACTTGAAAATAAACACACATGCTTACAACACACTTGGAAATAAAATGCACAATACGAAAGTGCAGAAAATGAATAATATCACAATAGCACTAAATTGCAAGTCTCTTTGAGGGGCAACCTCCTTCAATACTTCATTTAATTATGCAAATATATATATACAATACTGCCTCTCGTAAATTTAAGGAATTCACCTAGCACTTAACTCCTAAGGTTGGATTACATGCAAAATGCCACCAGGGCTAGAATATCCTACCTAAAATCAGTTACATTCTTTAAAAATAGTTACATAGAAGGGTGTCATTTGGCATAGGCGATTCTTAATAAAAATCTATAATAAAAATTTACAAAATATTAACATGGGTACTACCCATGTTCCACGAGGACTATTACATCAAGTGTTAGGATGGGGTCCTAACACAAACTTTGTTCAATAACAAGTTTGGTATGGTGGGTAACCTAAGGAAGACAACCTTTAACTTTGGATTGGAAGCCTTTATCCATTAACTCCTTGGATACAATAAAGAAGATGGATTTTAAGGCATCACTTCTCAAATATTCATCCTCAGCTTCTTGTCTCTCTCTCACTATATCTTGCAAAGGATCGCTTGGGAGAAGGAGGCAGAGGGAGGGCCCCTGAAGGCCCCTCACCAATAGCCATGTACAGGAAGAAATCAATTTTAAATTGTGATGATTATGTGACAAGATACAAAAAATATAAATTACCTATAATTTTTCAAATATTGTTGGATATGAAGAACGCCAAATCTAAGCCCCGTAATCCACATCCATTCCACCTTATTGTGGCTTTTGAATGCAATGATGGCAACACTATATGTAAACCCTAACAGAGCTTTGTTCTAACAAAAATAATTGATAATGATAAAATTTAAGCTATGCAGTCAAAAGAGATATTAATATTGGAATCTTATCAAATTATTAGTCATAATGTTATACGAATGGGATCAATTTCAATCTCATATAATCTATATTAAAAAATGTATGAAAACCACCAGATTGGAAATCCCGCCCAGCGGGAAAACCAGAAGATTTGAAAATCCCGCCCAACGGGAAATCCCGTCCCGCCTAGCAGGAAAACCAACAAAAAAATGGGATTGAAAAATCCCACCCAACGGGATTGGAAATCCTGCCCAACGGGAAAACCAGAAGATTTGAAAATTCCACCCAGCGATAAATCATGTCTCGCCCAGTAAGAAATCCAGCAAAAAAATGGGATTGAAAAATCCCGCCCAGTGGGAAAACCAGCAGGAATGGAAAATCCCGCCCAGCAGGAATGGAAAATCCCGCCCAACAGGAGAACTAGTAGAAGAACGAGTTTGGGAAACTATAGCACTGGAATCCCGCCAACATGAGTGAAAGGAAGCTGAAAGGATCCAGGGAAAACAAACGTAGGCACAAAGAAAGGATCTCGGAAGCCACAAAGGACCAAGGACCCACCATCCTTGCTCATGAACAGTTCCAGAGAAGAGGAACTGGGATTGGGAACAACTCAAGAACAATAAAATGCCCCCCCCAAGGCTAAGAACAAGCTCTGAGAGTCCACCAAGCAGAATCCCTAAAACAAAAATTGAAATGAAAACATGCGAAGCCCAGGCAAAAAGTAGCAGCAGACACAAAGATGGGATCAATAAAAACCTAAAATGAGGGATCCAGGGGTCTGCATGCATAGATCATTGAACCCCCCCAATATCGAGATATGCAGCAAAAAACCAAAAGCACCCCAATATAAAGGACCAGGAATCCCCATCCTTGCACACGAACAACTTTAAGGAACTGGGACTGGGGCTGGAAACAACTCAATCAAAGGAAGAGGCCCCCTAAGGCCATGCAAATGCTCAAAGCGTCCACCAAGCAGCAGATCCAGCAAAAAGAAGTCTTCGAACAGGAAAACGAACATGGTCCCACCCAAAGGGATGAGACCACCAGCAACCAATGGCATCCCAGAGAGGAAACACAAGCAAAGAGGAAACTGGTCCCCCTAGACCAACCTCGATGAAGAGAGAACCTCATGAGATGCACTAGGAAGCAAACGAGAACCCAAACTGCAACCACTACAGATCGAGAAAGCCTTGGGAACCAGATCCCAGCAACAACCTACAAAAAAATGCCAAGGAAAAGCCTAATGGAGATCAAGGATAGGATCCCATAAACATGGAGGAAACCCCAGAGGATCCCTGGGAAGCACCAGACTCGGGATTCAAATGAGGAAACCCCAAAAACTACTGAGAAAGAAGAAAAAAGTGGGCAAGGATCTCCCCCAAGGAGATCATCTGCTACAAACCATTCCCAGAGTGGGATGACCTGGGATGAATCAGGGACTGGGCAAGAACCAGGGAAAGGGGAGCAGGGAGAGGAAGCAGGTCCTTCCACCTCCCCCATCCTCCATTTTTTGCATGAACTTTGATAATTATTAATTATGTATGTATAGCCTGATTAGATTCAAACCTCACTATTCTTAAAATTTGAAAAATCTAACTGATTGAACTAATATCATTTAGTTATTATTTTTAACATTTATGATGAAAAAGAAGGGTTTTGAAAGGTCCCAAAACCTTTTGCATTAGAGGAGTCAAAAAAAGAGAAGGTCAACTAAACACATGCCAACCTCCAAGGCCAAAAGAATAAAAACCAAAACCCAACAACTACCCAAGAGAACAAAAGAGAAAGATAATGCCATGATACAACATAGACCAACCCACCACCCAACAAGGCTTAAAAGAAGAATTATTGTTTCAACTTTCTTTTAGAGGCACAAAAGTTCCTGCTTCATTTCTGTATAAGATTGATGAATGAGCTTACGCTCCACAGAATTGGGATTCCAAAGCATCCACAATCCTCGGGAAGAACTACAAGACTATAAAATTAAAATTAACAAATACTTAACAATAAAAATATATAATTTTTATTTTATAATTAACCTTATTTTTATAAATTAAAAAAAAACATCATAGCAACATGGGTAATTGAAATGTCCCTTTTTTTTATTATTATTAGATAGAAGAAGGGGTTTTGAAAGGGTCCTCGAACCTTTTATAGAGTGAAATAGAGGTACTCCAGAGATAAAAACCAAGGGATACCTCACACAAAAGAAAACAATATCGACCGGATACAATCCAACGAGAGAAAAAATCGACACAAATAACCAAGAGAAAATATACCCCAAAAAAGGTATTCATCAAGCATCATGAGCCATCCAATGAAATTTCCAAAACAAACCCACCAAAAAGAGGGGCCCAAAGTTGAATTCAAAAATCAATTAAAAAAATCCCACCTAGAGCTGGAATCCTAAAACTAGAACTTCATACCTCAAGGATCTGACACACAACAAATAAAAAGCTATAACATCTACAACAATAACAATAGATAATTAGAGCCCAATAATAAAGAGTACCCAAAATAGGGGGAACCATGGAACAACCAAAACAAAGCAATAAAAAGTCGAGAGACCACATAGGAGGGTCCTCATCAGGGTTTGTTGTGCCTTAGATTTTTCTTCATGGAGGCAAGCAGTTTACATTCAATGAGGGGATCATCACTAGCAAAGATGTGAGAATCATTTTTCTTGGGTTGATGGTTCGAGGTCCTACCTCTTTTCCTTTTTGGTGAAGCGGGGTTCACCTCACCAGTTCGGGTCTTTGAAGATGAAAAATTGGGCATTTCCTGGGCTTTTTCCATACCAATCGAAAAAGCCTCCTTAAGGGGATTTTCCTTGCCATTCAAAGATTGGACCTTCACCATGTCATTTTAAATCTGGGTCTTTTACCGGGTTTGGATGGTGGTGCCTTCAATGAAAGATTTCTCTTTTATAGCCATCGCAGAACTGGAAGGTTCAGCACCCAAAGCTATTGCAGGGGATTAAACAGACTTTCGTTGCCATGATTTCTTGGGCTCAACTAGGAGGGCAGAGAGGGGCACTAGGAGGAGAGATATCCTTGCTTAGAACAAGAGGAACAAAACGTTGACTTGTTTTCATACTCAATTGGTTGCACTTTGTTGCCAATGTCTGATAAAAGCTCAATAGAAGATGACAGATCTGAATTGAGGTTGGCATTTATGCACATTCTTGCATAAACCATTCGGGACTTGGATTTGATTACAGTATCGAAGGCTATAATATCACCAATAGCCCTAGCTATACCTAGGAGAACGTCATCATGGCAAAATTGAATCGGCAATCCAGAAAGCCTGACCCATCTCAGAGCATATTTGATGCTTTGTGACTCAAGGTCAAATTCAAGAGACCACCAGCAAAGAAAGAGGCTTCGTCGCCTGAAGAATAGGATCCACCAGTAAGAATTCGTCTTGAATCCTCGACGACTATATTAAAGATTTACATATTAACTTAATGATTCAATTTCACTAAATCCGGTATATGATCTTCCTTCCTTCCTTCTTAAAAGTGAACATTGTGACCAACTTAGAATTTATTTTTCTTGTTCATTTATTTTTCTTTCTTATATGATTTGCAATGCCTATATTGCCTATAACTTACTGTCTCATGATACCCCTGCCTCCTTGGGTCATACTCGAAAGTGGCATCCCTTTTGGGATGTTTTCCACAAATAAAAAAAAAAAAAAATCATTCTAGATTCCAAAAGGATTTCTATTCATAGGCATGTTAACTACCTATTGGAGTATGTCTTATATTTTTTTAAAATATATTATTTCTTAAAATAAATTTTATATATAGTTTTTATTAAGAATTACTTTCATGTTAAAATATCATATTTGTTGTTGAATCAATTAAATTATATATAAATTTATTTTTTTCTTAACATAAATTTTTTATACAAGTATATTAAAGAATTAGTTTAAATTGTTTCTAGGGCAGTGCAACGGTTTTGGCTTTGGCTCTTCTTGGGAGGTTCTAAGGTTAAAGCCGCAGCGTGGGCGAGTGTGTGAGGGGGTGGGTGTGTGATGGTTGTGTGTTTGGTCCTTATTGAGAAGTTCAGCTCTCACCCTTATAAGAGGTCATGGTAGGAATGGGGATGGTATGTCCTAAATGTCGATCATAAGAATTTCTCACACTAACCAAAATTAAAAAATAAAAATAAATTAATGTTTGTTTTAACGTTCACACTTATATTTTTTCTATTTTACCCATGTTTTACCTCATTGGATGTCCTTTCACTCACACATTTAACCAATTTAACATTTTTCTTGAAGAATTTAAATTTTAAATATTTTGATCTAATTTCTAATTATTGAAAAAATTATTAAATAAATAAACAAATTATACAATCTGAGTAGACTTAATAGCGGAGACTTTGGATCTTTGATCTTTCTCATTTACATATTAAATGACATGAATTCAATAAGTTAAATTATTTAACTTTTAATAAGAAAACCTAGATTCAAATCCTGCCATGTGATACATGCATAATTGTCAAGTTGTAATACCACACTGTGTTTAAAATATATTAAGTATGGGTCACTTTTAAATTAATATAACCAATTTAAAATTAGTTGTTTGCATACATTAAAGATAGTATACATGGTCGTCTATTAAAATTTTAGAAGTTTTTCTTCACTAGACTTTTAAATAATAAATCTTTGATAAAAAAATTCATTTGATGATCATTAAGTCTCACACATTAGTAGTATGTGGTTGGACTATTATTCAAGCTATTCAAGTTCAAATTACGAGAAGGATGGCCCTAGTTATATTTAGTTTACTTTAACAAACCAAAAAAAAAAAAATAATCATTTTTATGACTAATTTGTCTAAAAAATACTAAAATAAATTTATATATATATATATATATATATATATATATATATATATATATATTTATTTATTAATTAGCAAACTCACTCACCATAATTTGAACAAACCACACAATCTCGCATCAAAAACTTACTTAAAAAAAATTGGTAACTTAAAAATATATAAATTTCTTCTCATAGAAGAAACTCTCAACACAAAATCTATACAGCAAATCCATAATAAATCGCTTTAATACATAATAACCATAATGAACCCTATTTGTAATAGCTTAATAATTTTGTTAGCTCATAATAAATTGTTTATTTATTAAACACAACGTGACGTTTCTCTTTGTGATATAAAATGAATGTATATAAATATATACATTATTTAAATTAGGATTAAATACTAAATGTTAAAAAAACTTGTTTATCTCTTCAATTTTTAACTTAAATTATTATTATATAATATTAAACTTTTAAATATTACATTAAAAACTTATTAACTATTTAACTACCATAATTTTTTATATTTTAATAGCATTATATGGTGTTTCTTATAGCATTGCTATTATATATACCGAATATAAACTGAGGTTCTATATACACCTACTTTACAGTTAAAGTATACAATTTAAAGTATAATGTGATCTTTTTTTTTAATTTGAATTTGTTTTTTTAAATGTAAACTTAAACTACACAGTCTCGATAAATATTATATTTGATAAGATTTTTGTCGAACATTTTTATGGTATGTTGTTGGTGTTTTATTTTTAATTATTTAAGTTAGAATCACGAGGGAGGAAAACCATATATTTTTTTTAGTTACGTAGTAGAGTTGGTCACTACCACACTATTATTAGTATTATTAGTAGTTGGCAAGCAAAGGGTTCAAACTACATGGACTGCCTTCATTAAACCTATTTTGTCTCTTTTGCCTTCTTATTGTTGATCCAATGTGAATGGGACCACCGACCGCTTGGGATTCGTAACATCATCGTTGATTTAGTACGCACTTAGAATTCAGATCAGACTACTACCTTTACAAACAGACTACCTCCAAGGTTTGAACCTGGGTATCTTCTTGGTAAATGACTAACCAAACAACCAATCCACTAGCCCTTGGAAGCTGAAGGAAAACCATATATTATTAGACCAAACAAACATTTACCAATCCACTAACCCTGAAAAGATGAAGAAAAGCCATATATTATTATGTCACTAAAAATATAATCTAAATTATATCACCTTTATACTTCAAATTATTAAAAAAAACCTATTTAATAAAATAATATTATCATTGTCATGTAAATGATAATCAGAGATTGGTCATCAATTGAATTCTATCGTTCCAAGAAACATCATAAGGTCAAAATTATTGACCATGTGATTACTTGCTCTTAAGTGCATCCCTCCGGCCCAAAAAAAAAAATATTGTAGAGATAAGTGAAATTCAAGGACAAAGACCAGAAAAAGCATTATTTTCACCTTTCCCATCCCAATATTATCTACCAACCCCTTCGAATATTAACACAACTTTTGAATAAAATGTAAAAGATGATACTCTTTTTACCAAATTCCCCTGCTTTTTCATCTGAAGTTGCTCTAAAGAGGTGTTGCAAAAGCTACAATTATTTTGCATTAATTTTCTTTCATTTTTGAAGTAACAATTTTTATACATATTTATTGTGAGGATTGAATCAGGGTTACATTATTATAATGTAAGTGGCGTCCTTGTCGGTAGACCGAGTGATCGATGGTCTTCGAGTTTTAAAACAACAAGATAAAATAAGTGCTATTGAGGGCAACCCCAAAATTTAAACCCTACTAAGTAATAGAAAAAAATTCCCTTATAAATTATAAAAATACTGAAAAGTCCAATTATTTATCCTAACATTTTTCATGTAATTTGCTTTTAAAAAGTAAGAAAATAAAAAAAGCAATGTTAGGTTTTAAAAAAATAAAAAAAGATTAAGTATTGTTTTTATTGTAGTTATTTTTTAATTAAAATTAATTAAATTATATAAGATTTTTTTTTATTTGGTTAATGTGAGAAATTCCTACGATCAATTCGCAGGCTGCAGTCTCCTCCCAACCATGATCCCTGGTAAATTGGAGAGTTATGTTTCTTATCAATAGGGAATTTAACACACCCACTTACTCACCCACTACACACCCACCTACTCACCCAAGCCGCGGTGTGAACCTTGGACCTCTCGAAGAAGAATCAAAGACCCTCAGCCGCTCACCCAGGCCGCGGTGTGAACCTTGAACCTCCTGAAGAAGAATCAAAGCCCAAACCGCCCTCGAACATTATATATGATTTTTTAAGGTTATTTTTATTAAAATAACAAAACATCATATTATTTTGTTGTTTAGTTAATTAAATTATATTCAATTTATTTTTTCAATGAAATTTTTTATCTTCATCAAAAAAATTATATTTTTGTAAGCATTTTTTATATTATTTTTATTTTTTATTTTTTATATTTTATTTGTGGAAAACATCCCAAAAGGGATGCCACTTTCGGGTAAGACCTAAGGAGGCAGGGGTATCCATTCCGCAAAAAACGCCTAGGACTCGGGCTTGGCCTACCACCTTTGACAAAGGAGCAAATAAACACGCAAAACCAATTTAAAAATAAGTAAATAACAACAAAAATAATAAAATAAAATAAAAAACATGCTCCTTGAGTGTGTCAAAAACAAAAGCACAACCAAACACGCACAATAAGATAAAAGAAACCACAACACAAACCACATAGAAAAACACAAGAACCACATAACAAAACACAAACAAGACAAAAACAACATAACACTACAAAGACATAACCCAAAAAAAACATGAAAAATAAACACAACCAAAACCTAAAAAATTAAAAAATAAAATAAAAATAAAAATAAAAAACAACAAAAAATAGACAATAAACAAAAACAAAAAACATAGAAAACACTCACACATAAAAACACGAAATAACACAAACAAAGAGAAACCCAAGAACAAAAACTAAAAAAACACAAGAACAATAACAAAAAAACATAAAAAAACAAAACAAAACAACAAAAACACAAGAACAACAAAAAACAACACAAAAACAAAAATAAAAATAAAAAACCCACCCACCTTAAAAAACTAAACAAAAAAAAAACAAAAAAGAAAA
The DNA here is from genome assembly GCA_028583015.1 of Wollemia nobilis. NCBI lineage: Eukaryota > Viridiplantae > Streptophyta > Pinopsida > Araucariales > Araucariaceae > Wollemia > Wollemia nobilis. Next base: position 2,387,107 of record JAQPPZ010017169.1, read on the forward strand.
AAGAAATAAAAAATGAACAAAACAATGACCTATCTAGACCATAAGACTATTAAGGCAAGAATCAACAGAAGAAACAAAATAAAGAATAGAATGAGCTAAGGAACTAAAAAAAATTGAATGAACCAAAGAGAAACAAAAAAAAAACAAGAAGAAACTATGTACCTTCAGAACTGGAGCCATCCAAATAAATGATAGAAAGAAGAGCTTCCCTAATTTGAGAAGCCCACCATATAGGAGGGTGGCCATAACAAGTAAGATCACCTTTGTCCAAAGCCCAATTAGCTAAAGCATCAGCACTCTTGTTTTGATTTCTGACCACATGATTGTAATCAACTTTCAAAAATCTCATTTGGATTAACTGAATCTTCTCAATAATTCTTTTTATTCTCCAATCAACCTTATGATTCTTAGAAGGATTCTTCAAGAGATTAATCATAAGTTGAGAGTCAGACTCAACTAACACCTTTTCCCATCCAACCTTAGTAGCCTCCTGAAGGCCTCTGAAGATACCATACCCCTCAACAAGGTTATTGGAAAGAACACCCAAATTCTCAGCAAAAGTAAAAACCAGGGAGCCATCTGAAAGTCTACCAATTCTTCCCACACTGGCTTTTCTAGGGTTCCCTCTAGAGGCTCCATAAGTATTGACTTTTCCAAAATCATTAGGAGGAGGTTGACAATTTATATTCCTATCCATCTTACTAATACTCACATTCCCTTTAAGATGGTTGCCCTTAGAAGGTTCAATCTTCAATCCTTGCATCACTTGATCCCATCTTTGGTGGGAGTTTTGGGGGTGATTAAGGAGATGATGGACTGATTCAACTAAGTTGGATATGGTCTTTTTCCAAATATAGTGAATATCCTTCCTATCTTGATTAAAAATTCGGTTGTTCCTTTCATTCCAAATATTCCAAAGAAGAATGGTAGAACCCATCCAAACTAATTGCCTAATAAAATGATCAACACCCTCTTGATTAGGCCAATCCCTCCAAAGTTGTTCAAAAGTAAAAAAATTGGATCATTGTAAGCCAAGTAAAGTGGCCATTTATATTATTTTTATTAAGAGATAAAATTTCACTTTGTTTCCTGTTACTTTTTTAAAATTTTGAATTTTACAAAGATAAAAATTGATTTTATAATTGGCTAAATTATATGCTATATAATTTTCTTTTTTTTCCTTGAATTTTTTTTTCTAATTTTTGTTTTTGAGTTTGAAAAAAATTATAATACTACGGATATGAATTACTCTCAAGAATTTCAGTTACATCCTATCTAGGAGTTGGTTTAAATTCAACTGAGAGGAGTAGTGGCCTTCCTGTTGTAATATGTTACAGTTAGCTTACAATCCAAAAACAAAATCTTAATAACAGGGTTGATGGGTGAAAAATAAGAATAACTTCCTGATCAATTATAGTTCTCAAATGACTCTTACTTGAGTACAAAAATAAGACTTAGGTTTCAAGGTTTCAATTCTAAAGATAAATGTTATTTGAAACCCGTCGTTCTATAAAATAAGAGGTAAAGGTCCCTTACAATCCCCTCCCCCATTTTGCTATTAATAGATCTTTGATATGATCCTTAATAAGAGGATGACTATGAGGAAACCCCAAGTGCCTACTAGAATATTCATACCATCTTTTGAAAGGCCATCTACTTCTACATTTAGTTCCCTATAGATGTGCTTGTATGAATTTTTTGTTATAGAATATTCTAACAATTTCACTTGCTCATAGAAAGGATTGAAAAGCAAGTTTTTCATCTCAACATGATATGCAACCCAACTTATCACTAATTTTGAATCTACATAAATCTATAGAGTTGCAATTCTTTGCTCCACTGCTATTCTTATCAAGAGGATCAATGCTTTCCATTCAACCATATTATTTGTTCATTCCCCTAAACTTGCCTTGAAAGTGATTTTATGATTTTTATTTAAGTGCTCCCCTACCCCACACCTACCTAGGTTGACCTTGCAAGCTCCATCAAAGAAGGCCCATGGCTTCATAGGATCCACTATCAGTGTCCCTATATGTCTACTCAATTTTGGTTTTAGGGAGATTTGTAGACTTCTAAAAATGGAATTGATCTACATTTGTACCTGGATCGCTGGAATTTCCTTACCTTAAAATAACCTGGAATTTTTAGCCATCCATAAGCCCCATTCCACTATCAAAGGGACACATATATACTCCTTTAATTATATTTCTTTGAATCATTGTTGCATTATATCCAAAAGATTCATAGCAGGTCACTGTCCTTTCCTTAGGTCAAAAGCAGAATTGAATTCCACACTTCTCTTGTGAAAGGGAAATGAACCAAAATATGGTCCATTGTTTCTTCTTTCTTTTTGCATATGAAACACTGACTTGCTTCTTACAAAGACCTCCTTTGAATAACATCCCATGTGAGTGGTTTTTGGCTACAGTTAACCAAGCAAAGATTCTAGTTTTTAGGGGAGCTTTTATCTTCCATATTCTACTCCACCACTAAAGATTTTTCTCATTGTTGTTGCCAAAGCTTACTTTATACCCTTATCTAACCATGTACTGCCCACTTGTGGATTCTTGGATCATATTAGAAAGTCTCTTTGTTGATTTAGTCTTATATTTTCTCATTCCAGTTCCTTTCTGTAATAATGCCAAATATGTGCATCATTTCCTCCTATTGTTAGCTCTTCTACTATGAGCCATCCTTGTTTCTATATATTAGTATTATATGTTGATACCACTTGCACCAATACCATATTTCCTTATCTATAGAGATGATCTATTATATTTTGGGGAAGTTGACATGCTCCTTTGCTTCCTAGCCAAGGATCTTTGCCTATCCTTACTTCCTTTTCATTCCCTATTTTCCAAGCCAAGAAATTCCCAACTAATAGAAAAGCTCTCACTAGTGCTTTCCAAAAAATTGTGGCTTTTGAAACTAATTTATTTTATAGTCTTATCCACTCTACAAAGGACAAGGTGCCTAACTATTTCTCTTGAATTACTTCCTACCACAATCCTTTACTGATTATCAATCTCCATAAACTTTTTATTGCTAAAGCTTTTCCAATAATATGTATATTATTAAGGCCCCATCCTCCATCTAATTTTGGGCTTGGTTAATTTTATGACCTAAAAGTACAAGTCTATATTTGCACATCAAACTAGAAATTACACAGCCGAAACGTTCATTCTCGATCACCAGAACTTCGATTCCTTCCCCGTAAAGTGCATTTGTCTCTCCAAATGAAGCCACCCAAAATGTAACCTTCAAAAATGTGAATCCAAGCCCAATTAATTGTTGCATGCACCTCGAGGTCGTTGCAAGCAAGATGTACGACTGCTGAAGAGTTCGACCTTGCCTTGTAAATTGCCCAAAATTATTTGATGGGATATTTCCCTATTGTGAGAAAATGACTCGATTCCCTAAGCGCCCATATGTTGTACGACCTGCTCCAGTATTTCATCTATCACTTTAAAATTAATAAAAATGACACTGACCCAGATGAAGTATAGCCAAAAGAATATAACCCAGATGGTCAGTTCATCAACCCAGATGAATTCAAAATTTGGCAAACCCTTGTATGCCTCTGTTAAGCTCAGATAATCTCTCTATGATGAGAAATTCAATCCCTGGTCAGCTAGATATGGTCTCACACATCTGAAACTGATAATCCTGCTGAGAAATCCACTCCCAACAAGCCCTGTGATCTTCTGGTGAAAACCCTTGAAAAACTTCTTAAAAAACATAAATTCTTCCATGCACCAATAAGCCTCAAAAATCCAATTTAAAGAGAACATCAAATTAGGGTTTGGGCGCTCATTTTAGGTTTCCAAAAGTCATTATTTTATAATTTTTAATTGATGTCTCTTAATTTCATTAAAGTGGTAACCCAATTCCTAGACAAATAACTTTATTATTTTAAGTTATAACACTTTATAACTTAAATTTATAACTTAGCATTAAAACATGTCCCCTTTCACTTTGCCTAGCAACCATTTTCCAAGGTCAACACTTGCAAATGGTAGAATTATACCCTCTGAATGCTGGGATTATCGCCAAGCTGAGTCCCTAACCAAATTGTTTAACCTAAGGGAACCCTATGACTAGGCTAACAGGTCCCTGCTCCGTCTACTGCAGAGAAGGGGACATTACAAAATTGTTCTTCTAAAATTTTGTCTAAGAATATCCCTTTAATTCTATTAGCTATAATATTAGAGATGATTTTTAAGAGGGTATTATATAAAGAGAAAGGCGTATAATCCCTAAGGGATTTTGGATTATATTTTTTTGAATCCTAGCAATTATCCCTTAATCCTTGATTCTTCTACCACTTTTTATAGATCCTCCTCCAACAATCAATAAAAATCCATATAAAAATCAATTGTCCATCTATTTGGACCTGGAATTTCTCTTTTTGGAATGATTTGACAACTGAATGTAACTCCTTGGTGATTTTTGAGAACAAAACTTCTTTTTGTTCGTCATTGACCATCTTGGACAAATTTAGAACTAGTTTGATTGTCTTTGCTATATTAGCTCTGTTTGGATCTTTATACAAGTATTTGAAGTAATTTACTGCTAATGGTGCTAAATCTTGGAATCTTCTCAAAGTGTTTCCATTATCCTCCTTCATTTCCCAAATTGCATTTGTACATTTCCTTTGTTTTGTATTATATTGAAAAAAAAATTGTATTTTCATCCACTATTCTAGATATAAAGCTCTACTTTTCATTCTCCATTTTTCCTCCTCCCATTCTAACAATTATCTCTTCTTTTTTCCAATTCTTTGACTTGCATGATTTCATTTTTTGAAAAACTCTGTTACCTTTGGTACTATAAAGCTGATTTAGAGTTGTTTCAATTTCAACAATTCTTGTGTCCACTTCCTTGTATTTTGCTTTGGTCCAACCTGATGTGACTAATTTTATTTTTCTAAGATTATTACTAAAATGAAACATAGTTGTCTCTTTCGAGGTTGGGTCATAATGCCTTCATTATGTTATTACTATGTTTTGAAAGTCGTATCTCATCCAAATGGGATTGAATTTGAAAGGATCATGTGGTTTATCCTCATTATTTTATAGTTGTAATAGGATAGGAGAATTATGTGATACCCCCTTGATCTATCCAAGTTCTCATCTTATCAGAGAAAGTTAAAAGATTTTTTGAAACTAGAAATTTGTCCAATATTTTAGATATCCCACGACTTTCAGATAGATTGTTCCTCCACGTAGGAGCAATTTTTGTTGGTTCTAAACACTTAGTCTAACAATTTGAATTTTGTGAAGGAAAAATTTAGCTAATGGGTCTATTTTTCTCTGTTCTTCCCATATAATCACATCTTTTTGTAACAAAGTTTAAATACCCCCACCACTAAATTCTCTTTTCTAGAAGATCTTGGTCAAAACATTCCTCCTTGAAAACATGCATATCTCTATATAGACCATACATATTTACTATAGTTATAGTTTTCCCTAACTCCTTGACGTGTAATTTGGATATTACTCTTACTTCTATGAAGAAGTTATCAATATATTGGCAAGAATATTTTCATCTCAAGACAATTCTCCATGATTTTCCATTTGAGTCTATCCCAATAAATTTACAGCTTGGTAGGAATGAATTAAGAATATATGTGACCACATCATTGTTGAAGGTGATTCCATGCTTGCTATCAATTGGCTCAAAAGAAATCAAGTCTTGCCATTGGGTGTTCACAATATGATTAATGAATGTAAAAGCTTATTGGGTAGGTATGCAAACATCATTTCTAGAACGTGTATAGAGAAGGAAATAAAGTAACAGATTAACTTGCAAACAAAGGAGTTCTAGAAGAATCCCTTCGCATTTGATAGTATGACTTCCCAGTGGGACTCGTGGAGGTAAACCATGATGATGGAATTTGTTTACTTTAGCAAGTATAGTGGTCCAAGTAAGCCTATTGGACCCCAAATGAATCTCCCTTTCCTTTGGTCTAGGAGTAATCACTTCCCGCATGGCATTTTGATTCCTCATGAGAATTCTGAAATGCAGGTAAATGTTAGCTCAAGTGACAGCTATGGTTTCCTGTTCTAGTTTACATGGTTATTTTTCATGGTTTGCTTGTTTTTACAGTTTCTCTTGCTCATTTTCTAGATTTTTTGGGTTTGTTGGGAAATGCTAGGTTTCTCTATTTTTCTTTTTGGATGGTTTGGCCGGGTTTTCCCGAATGCTTTTTTATTTTGTCCGGATTTCGGTATTGGTCCCAGTTGGGTTCACACCTATTCCTCTCTGTACAAAATTTTGGGTCCTTTCAAAACCCCACTATCATTAAAAAAATTAAGAATGGATGTTGTCTTTCCTACCTCTAACATGGTTTTCTAAATCAAGATAATATTAGGCTTCTAAATTTTGATAAGTATTTTTAGGGCTATATTTTTGTGAGGATCCCCCAATCCTCTAATATTTAGAGATATTATTATCATGGATTATCTAACTCAAGGGGTTGTCTTGCTCTAAGTACCCCAAAAATAGATCTTTGTTTACTAGAAATAATTTCTTTCTCAACTATTTTTTGGGCTATTCTAGATAGGAAATCCTACCTACTAAGGAACCCTGAGTTTGACTAGCTTCAAAGCTCATCCCCTTTTGAATTTTCCCAAAGCTCTTATTTGCTTTACCTTTTTTCTAAGATCTTAAAGCATATTTTCCCACAAGAGGTAAAAGTTTACATTGAGATGAGGGACTAGAGGGAGAGGAAATCTTGTTGATGGGGGATTTCCTTAGTTTACTTTTTTTTCCTCTTTTTATTTTCTCCATGATCTCAAAGAGAGACTGCCCTCTTCCATCCTAAACTAAATCCTTACTTGATCCTTCTATCTATCTATCTTCTATTATCTTCTTACTTCCCCTGTTGAGGGAGAAACACTCTCTTCTATCCTTCTTATCTCATTACTATTATCTATATGGTCCTCCTGAACCAATTTCAAGCTAGATTTGTATAGATAGAAAAATGTATTATTTGTATCATTTAAATCATCATATAGAGATAATATTAGATTACCTGAATCTAGTCCTCCAAGCTCTTTGTTAAAAAATTGCAAAGCCTCCCTCTTCTCTTTTGTAGCACCCATGAATATGTGTTTAATTACCTAGTCCTTTTCCATTTTTAAATTAAGTAATGCCTATGATTTTGGATAAGATAAATTTTCTAAAATATTACCTATATTATTTTTATTCAATCCCCACATTCATTTTTCTTAATAGCATTAATAATAATTTACGAATTCTATAGTGCTAAAAAATATTTTTAAGTTTTAATTTTGAAATACCACTCTTTCAAATAGGTTTACACACTTACTAAGATAATGAAATTTCCTTTGAACTTATATTTATTATTGGATATACCTTGAAGGGTGGGTTATTTATGATTGAACCATATCCTCTCAATTGTAATCAATTAGCCAACGAAAATGAAATCAAATAATAATAATTGAACATTAGATTTGGATTAGAAATGTCTAAGCATTATATAGGTTACAAAATAGAAAGTATAACCTAGTAGCACTATTAACACTAACAGAAGCGTTAGGATACGAGTGCGCTAACAGCTAACCTAAAAAGAGAAGTGTGTGCTAACAACAAATCTAAAATATATAACATAGGATATTTTGGATATTAATCTAGGTTTACCAGTAGATATCTAGAAAAATAAATATCTCTATGGTAAGTAGTAAAAAGTAAATGTAATAATCTACCTATGTAGTATAACGCAATATACTACCTATTTTACCTAGTGGATTAAAAGGGTAAATATCCCAAAGAATGGAATATTACTCTAACATCCCCCCTTATTACATTATTTGGGAAATGTATATAACTGCCCCGATACAGTGAAAAAATGTTGAATTGCTGGTTCTTGCTCTGTCACAGTGCTCTGGCTGATCCTAAGCAAAAAGGGGTCCATTCCTCACTTTGTCTTTACACTAACGAATTTTCTTATAGTAATCTCATCATCCAATCGAATTGCATTGGTAACCATCCACTACAATCACTAGGTGTAGTATAATAGATCACTTCATACGAGGTTCATTCAGTTTACAATATGAGTTTGCAAAAGATAAGGTAGCTAAGGTGTCGGTCGCTGCCGAAAATGCACCCTTATAAGTTCCCTCCTTGTTGCAAAACATGTTGTAATTAATTTTTGAACGAATTATGACTAAGGTGTCGGTCGCTGTCGAAAATTCACCCTTATAAGTTCCCTCCTTGTTGCAAAACATGTTGTAATTAATTTATGAAAGAATTATGACTAAGGTGTCGATCGCTATGCACCCTTATAAGTCTTCTTCCATTTTTACAAAAATTTGTGAAGAAAAGAAATGTATATTCCCCCTTAATTGCAAAATATGTGCAACTTAAGAGGCTTTGTGAAGGATTTTAAAAATATTGCCTCCTAGGCAATTTTACACTAGAAAACTCCCTCCTTTTGTTATAAGAACTTCAAACAATGAGAGTTTGATATTTATGAAACCTAAAAAAGAGGTACAAACACCCCTTTATTATAAGTACTTCAAAAAAAAAACTTATGCTATTTATGAAGCCTAAAAAGAGAGAGAGGAAATGGTGCTTTGCTTAAGGTGACAAAATGTGTTTTCCCTCTACAATATTGTCTTAGCAATGAGCACTCTGTGTGCTTTTTCTGAACCAGAATTAGAATCAAAACTAGACACTTCACTAGCAATATTGCCTTTGTTTTGCTTCTGTGTTGTGCCTTTATCTTTCTTGTTTTGCTTGTTTTTGAACCAACACCGATTGGTGTCATGGTTTTCCTTTTTACAATGCAAACAAAACCTCTTTTGAGATTGTTTTCCCTTACCTTTTGAGGATGATCCCCTCTTTTGAAATTTCCCTTTCTTCTTATCACCTTGATTGTTTGAGTAAAGTGCATTGTTCGACACTTCATTGCTTTGGAGTTAATTTGCTTCCTAAATTTGAAGTAAATTAACTAACTCCACAAAGGTAACAACTCTTTGTGAAACATTAAGGGATGTAATCAACATTTTGTAGGATTCGGGAAGAGCTCTCAAGATTATTGAATTCAAAATGGTGTCTTCAAATTTGGCCCCCAAAACATTAAGCTTAGACTTTAGATATGCCACTCTATAGAGGAAAAGTTCTACTGATTCACCTAACTTCATATGGAGTGTATGAAGTTGTGTTTGAAGGTTTAGAGCAGTTGATTGATTCTTGCCTTCAAAAATAGTACTAAGTGCATCCCATGCAGCTTTACCAGTTTTAGGTTCACTTATGTGAGGTTGGATCTCATCAGTAGTTGCAAGGAGTATCAACATGAGAAGACGATTGTTCTTTTCGTCCCATGATTTTTGATCTACTCCTGGTGATGTGGGTCTTGTTTTAGTGTCATCAACTAAATCCCACATGTCCTCTACAGTCAATATGACTTTCATATTAGTTTTCCATGTTGAATAGTTAGGACCCTTTAGCAATTGTGTATCACTTAAGTATTTATTGATAGTTGCCATTATGAAGGTCCTATAATTTGTACTAAGATGATCTTTCTTTCACTCTTAAGTGATATTTAAGGGCACCTGCCTGAAAATTCTCTTGAAGAGAGATAATCAGTTGGAGGAAATTAAGCCAAACAAATAAGAGATGAAAGATAATTCACTCAAAAAGATATTTAATGGCACCTACCTGAAAATCCTCTTGAAGAGGGATAATCAGTTTAATAATTTAAGCCAAACAAATAGAGTGAATTAGGGGTTTTTGTTTGTAGGAGAGAATATCAAATGAATATTGGATTTAAATATGTGCAATGGTTAACACAAATTTATTATGAAATTTTGGGGTATGGAGTGTTCTTGATTCTATGACTTATAATTGCAAAAAGAAATAATGCAATAATAAAACAAGAATGCCCACAAAATTCTTATCACATAGGTGTCGGATGCAACCGAAAATGCACCTAATTTGCCAATGAAGGTGTCGAGTAAAATAAAAAATGCACCTTTTAATTTTTGCAACAAAATATGAACGTGTGTTGTGCAAAAAATTGATATGTTTTTGTCTCCTCCTTGTCTTACAATTTTGCAAATAATGTAACAATAAACAATTGCCTATCTTTTCTAATTTTGCAAAATAAAGAAGTTTGGTTTGTTTTAAGTGCTCCTCACTTTTGTGTTACAAATTTGCAAAAGAAATACAATTTCTTGTCTTCCCCTCTTTGTTTTGAAAATTTCTAAGTTGAAATGCTAAAAAAATAGTTTTAAATATTAATAATTCATATAATAAAGCAATTTGGAAAAAAAATCAACTTAAAAATTGATTAATTTAGGCCAAAATTTGCTAAACTATATAAAAAGAAAATCTAAAAAAATATTAAAAAAACATTAAAAAACTTTAGAAATTAAAAGAATGAAGAAAAATACCAATTTTTTTGTGATTTGCATAGGCCTTTGGAAAAATATTATCGCATGGGGTCGAACGCGAGACCTCGCGGCTGTCAAGGCTATGCCTTGACCACTGCACTACTGGGGCGGATTTGAAAGCCTCCCTCACGTGCATATACTTAAGGCAGGTCGAGCCTTTCAAAGAGCTTTATGGGAATTATCCCACATTCATCCCATAAGGGATGAATTAGGCCTTTAAAGGCCTGATCGTATTGTTAGAACGTGTGATTACCTTAAGCAATCACTGCTCCTTTGTCCTTTGATGCTTCGTCACGTTCCATTGCCTAATGAATGAAAAATTGACTTTTCGCCCACACATGTCAGTGGCCAGATGGTACCACATGTCACTTTTCTGAGTCGGTCTAGGTTTCCAGCCAATGAGGTTAGGTGGCTCGCGACAACATGTGCAGTTTGGGTGATGCTATGTGGTGGTTACGTTGTGCTCGATGCATGGTCTGCTAGGAGTGTTAGGGCCCTCCTGCACTCGATGCACTCCCAATCAGAGAAAGCCACGTGGGAGCGTGAGGGCGCTCCTACCCTCGACGTGCTCTTACTTACTAATTGTGAGGGCATGGGCCCTATGGACTGATGCGAGCCTCGAGGTCATCGGCCTGTCGGTTGACACAGGCTTTGAATATGTGGGCCTGTGGCCTGTCGTAGGCCTATAGCCTAAGCTCGATCCGAGCTCGATCACCCGTGACAGGTGAGATCTACTCGATCGATCAACGTCAGATTATGGGCCTGGCCAGGGAGCTCCTCCTGCGGGCCCTAACCCTATCATCTCGCATGTTGAGGTGGGGTGAGGTGGTCGGATGGCTCCACTTGTGCTGCCAAAAATGAGCGAGATTTCCTCCTTCCTTACAACTTGTGACAATTCCTTGATAATCCAGGTGTAGACAGAACCAGGGTGTTAGCAATTCGAGAATTTTGTGAAGAAATATTGCCTCGTAAAAAAAATGCTATTCACCCTTCGCCTTGCCTACATATTCGGCTCTGATGCCAATGTAATCAATTAGCCAACGACAATGAAATGAAATAATAATAATTCAACATTAGATTTGGCTTAGAAATGTCTAAGCATTATATAGGTTACAAAATAGAAAGTATAACCTATTAGCACTATTAACGCTAACAGATGCGTTAGGAGAAGAGTGTGCTAACAGCTAACCTAGGAAGAGAAGTGTGTGCTAACAACTAATCTAAAATATCTAACATAGGATATTTTAGATATTAATCTAGGTTTACCAGTAGATATTTAGAAAAGTAAATATCTCCATGGTAAGTAGTAAAAAGTAAATGTAATAATCTACCTATGTAGTATAATGCAATATACTACCTATTTTACCTAGTGGAGTAAAAGGGTAAATATCCCAAAGAATGGAATATTACTGATGATGTTCTACCTTGCAATCCTTAAATTTTTGAATTTTTTTGTACATGTTCAAAAATAAAATGATTAATTTTATTGGAAGAAATTTAAATGTTTGTTAAGATAATCACAAGTTGAATTCTACCTTGCAAGCCTAAATTAAAAAAAAAATTATACATAGTCAAAATAAAATAATTAATTTTATTAGAAGTAATTTGAGTGTTTGTCAATATAATCACAATTTGAATTTTTGAAAGATAAGTGGTTTGACATTAAAGGTTGACGTCAATAAGGATATATGGATTTACATGTAAATGTAGGTACCATGAGAGGCCAATATGATGCTCCAAATGGTGTCGGTCTTCTAAGTAATCTAAAATTTTCTTGGGTCACTTGTGTCCACACTCTCAAATCCAAATAGTAAGGTCTAGCTAATGAGTATGAATGATATGCAAATTTTCCCTCATAATTTTTGGGAATAATGATAATTTATGTTTTGTTAAATATATTTTCTATTATTTTTTGGTATTTGATAATGTTTTTTATAATTTTAAGTTTTTATAGAATATTATTATAAAAATATTATTTGTTATGAAAATTTTAATAAAAATAAAGGAGATATTTTTTGATGAAAAAAAGCAAATTTATATTAATTTAAGATAACAACCTTTACAATCAAATAAAAAGTGGGTGGGTTAACACACCCCATGGGGAATCAAACTAACCCTCATTAACAAGGGTTAGTAAACAAATCCGCCAATAAAACACAATTTTATCAATCATGATCATTGATGATCATTACATCAAAGAAAGCATATCATATGGAGTAATGTGCCCTTGCGTGTTGTCCTGCATAAACTGCTAGTGATTATGGGATGGGAATCCACCCCTCTACATCACGATTAAGGTCTTCAATACCCGCATCGCTCCAACCAACAACTGGCCCAAGAGAAACTGGTTGAACATCATCCCACCCCCCATCCTAGCAGGACGAACAAGCAATGTCAATATTAGGATGCTTCTTGACTAGTGAGGATTGGGACCAGTGCCTATATGCGAGAGCACTTCTTGCATATGATAAAGGTTGACGGTGAGAGTGGGATTGAAAGTGCTCTTGAGAAGAGCGCTTTGTGGGGATACGATTGACTGTACATGGAGCATTGGTCCAGTGTGCCAAAAGAACATGTAGATGATCCAAATCCATAACATCTTTGTTGGCTTGAGTACATATCTGAAGCCACATGTAATTAAAAATTTATAATTTGTTAGCATGAGTAAATGTGACATAATGTGTACATTGTTTTAAAATAATTTTGTTACGGGCCTTCCAAATATGAAAGAGTAGGCTAATCTTGAAAACCTGCCACACTTCAAAAAGTGGGAGATATAAAGTAAAAGCGTCCCCAAGAAGAGCTTGGGGCTAAGAAACTCTTGCAGTTGTAAATGGGAAAAAAAGAAAGAACCCATTCTCAAGCTTACCTAGATCTTCTACAATTCTAAAAGAGGTGAATACAAGACTCGGGAACACCATAAAAAATAAAATTTAGGATCAGGAATTTGAAGGTGCTTCAAACGTTCCCCCAAGGGAAGGCCTTGACACAACAAGCTCCATGTAAAAAAATATTGCTTGGGCTCAACATAAGTAGCCCAAACATTTTGAAATCTAGAATTCCATATAGTCCTTGTAGAAAATAAGTCCCAACGTTGATTGAGCTTAGGAACCAAAGGAAGATGAGGAGATAATCATTTATACCCCAAACGAGCCTTATAATTAAGCAAAGGAGTGTCAACATGCCATCTCCAGTCTGACCACCAAGAATGTTGCGAGCGCACACCAATCTTATGCAACATAGAAAAAGGGGTGAGAGAAATAACAACATCATATATCTTTGTCCGCACCATTTAGCCTAAAGGTGTGTTTGAACTCATCCATGAGATCCAATCCCTAGTCTGGCGAGAAAATAAATCAACTATTATAATAATACCCTTTTTGAAAAACTATTGAGCATGAATTCATTGCACCCGAGCTAAGGGAGAACCTTGATAAAGAAACACGAGGGACCACCAAATATTCATAGAATTGATGGATAAGCCTTTACGGAAGCCATCTCCTCTCCAAAATATATAAGGAGTGAGATGTTGCCAGGCTTTCCATATACTTTTAATAACAAATGAGCCAGAAAGCTTAATATAAATTGGAGGAATAATGAGAGAGGTAAAATCCAACCCTCTCCATGCTCTACGGTTTAAGGGAAGACTAGAGGAAATGAAATTTCAAACCAAAAATTTCCAAGCTGCAGCTCCCCTCAAAGCCCTGATCACCTACTTAGCACATAAATACCTTGTCGTCTACAGTCCAACAGATCCATTTCGCCAGGTTCTCTAGGAAGATAACAAATATCCTAGACCACTCTATAAAATCCCTTTGTTTTAGAATAATTATTCCAAAGAAAATATCGAAGGAGTTTCTCAAGCTTCTTATAGCAAGCCTATGAAGGAACCCAATAAGAGGAATAATAAACATGAGTTGCAACTAAAAATTTAGAGCAAATCTAAATTTACCTGCTAATGACAACTTCTTAGTAAGCCAAAAATCAAGTTTTTTTCAACTCTTTGAAGCACATAATTCCAAAGCTGAGCAGGGGAGCCTTGAAAGGCAAAAGGAATACCAAGAAACTTAAAAACTTCTCCAGGAGGGATCCAATTCCAATGATACCCTTGAAGCCAAGGCATCTTAGGCAAGGGAGATTGTTTGAAGCAGGAGGTCTTCCTCCATTGTATGCTAGAACTAGAGGTTGTGCAAAAGGTGTTCAGACAAAATAGAGCATTAGAAATAGATTGCTCCTCTTCCCTTATAGTAAGAAAGGAGTCATCAACAAAGTGACCATTAATAAGTTATCCTTGATCATTTAGAAGAGCAATTCCTTTAATAAGACCTGCAAAAGCTTGAGCAGCTAAAAGATAGCCTAAGGATTCAAAAATTAGCACATATAAAGAAGGAGCAATAGGACACCCTTGTCAAACAGACCTAAAAAGACCCACTGCTTAATACTGTGAATTATTCATATTGAGAATAGCCGAAGCATATTTGAATAATATAGCAATAGTCTAAATGAAAATTGGTATGAATCCTAAAGCTTTAAGTATAGCAAGAATGAATCTCCATTCAATGCGGTCATAAGCTTTCTCAAAACCAATATTAATAAAAAGCATGTTCTGGTTTGATATCCGAGCCCATTCCATGCCCTCCTAGACAACCAAAATATTATCGAGGATGTACCTTCCTTGAATAAAGCCAATTTGCTCTGATCTAACTATCAAAGGAAGAAGAGGCCTAAGGTGAAGAGCCAAAGCTTTGACAATGATCTTGTAACTAATATTCAAAAAAGTAATAGGCCTCCAATTAGTAATCAACTATGGGTCCCCTTGCTTGGGTATGAATTTGATATTGCCCCTGTTAATAATTGCTCCCAAAGAGCCTACTCGAAGAGCCTCTAGATAAAATTTATGCATATTAGGATCAACTAAGTCCCAAAAACCCTTGTAGAACTCACAAGGAAATCCATCCAGACTTGGCACTTTATCATTTGCCATTTGAGATAATGCATCCTCCAAATATGTAAGGAAGAGTAGTTTATCACACTTGGCTCTTTGAGACTCTAAAACCTTAACTGGTACAACTTCCATACAAGCTGCCAGTGCTTGCTCCCACTCAAGGTAATAAGCTTGAGCGAAAAAATATTAGTATAGTGCTTGAAAAAAGCATTAATCATCTCAGGAAGAGAGGTAAACCTTATTCCATTGTCTTGAATGGACTTGAATTGAGTATATTTCTTGGGAGGGCAGAGTCTTTGAAAAAATTCTTTGGTGATCCTATCACCAACTTTAAACCAATGAAGACATGCTTTAATTCGATCTCCCTGAGCCTCATAAAGTTCAGCAAGTTTAAGTTCATGCCTTAGCTGGATAACATGAGACTGAAGTTCAAGATTAAACGGATAAGCCTCAAGCTTGAGAGAAGCTTTGGCAAGCTCATCATGAAGGACAACATTGGAATGTCTTCTGAATTGCACCATCTTTTTCCCCAAAGTACGGAGTAAGATAATTGTACAAAAAATGGCATCATTCCACAATTCTATCCAATCCAACTCTCTAGTAGGTCTAGGAACTAGATTCCAGACTCTACGAATATGAAAAACCCTGGAAGGGTGCTAAAGAAAGGAAGTATTGAAAAAATTATGATTTGTAGTGTCTCTAAGGTAGGGATTTTATCAGCACATTAAACATGATGGGTGAATGGTTGAAAATAGCAGTACCAGGAATAATTTCCACAAACAGAGCTGAAGCAGTTCTCATAAGAAAGAAAAATTGCACATGATCTTAAAGCATGGATTTGTCTAGCCTTCTCAGAATTCTTGCATGGCCAGCCTAGAAATTGGACCAAGTATACCAAAATTTTTTAGGAAAATCTTGAGGAGAAAAACAAGAATTGGGGTCTGACAAACCCAATTTATTTTTCATGAAGTACTAGGCCTCTCTTTCCCCAGTAGCCCATCGCATGGTAAGTTTTGCAGGATTTTCAATCATATTAAAATCTCTGCACATAACCCAAACAATAGGTGGTAAAGAAAAAGTGCACCACCCCCAGAGGCTACAGTTCTCTTGAGCGTCATTGGAGGCATAGACATTAATAATACCAAAAGACAGCCCACCAACCTCAAGTAAAACCCAAACTGCATGATTGGAAGGGTCCACACCCCACGAGACAAAATTATCTTTCCACCTAGCTACCAAAATAATGACAACTCCCCCTCTACCAGGGGAATGATTGATGGTATAAAAAATGCAACCTGGCCAAAGAAAATGGCAAGTACATTACAGAAAAATTCAAAAATCTTAATCTCTTGAAGACAAAGAAAGTCAATATTACCATAAAACCTGGAGCATGAAGCAATCTCATCTTGAACCAAGTATTTGCAGACTAGATCCGTCAGCCCTCTAATATTCCATGATACAAAAAATCATGAAGATCAATCAAGACTTATCTTTCTGGCTACATCTTCAGTGTCTTTGAGGTTTGAAATAGAATCATAAATATTACTGAGAAAAAGCTCTTGACCTACTTTTCAAAACTCCGTTTGATGCCTTTTATCTTGGTGAACCAAGGATTCTCCCCATGGTGGGCTACGAGATCTTCAACCATTGATAGAAGTCCATTCAGGTTCCATGAAGCTTGATGAAGACTGCCCATTGATATGCAGAACTAAAGAATCTAAAGATTGAGTAGGATTAAAATAAGTGATAATTTTGGCAAAGAAAGCACTAGTCAGTGGTACATTAGCAACCATCTGTGAAGCCCTAGCACTGGGTGCCATCGATTGCGTGGTATGTTGTTCCGTTACCACACCATGCCAACTGTCACAGAAGATACAAGGGATTGAGGTGAGTTGTTGGGAGCAATCATAGGGTTTACATTTTTCCCATTCTTACCCTTCTTTTGGACTACCTTCCATTCATCTTGCCCCCTTTGGAAGCAAAGACAAAGCTAGTAGTAATAGGAGCCACAATCGTCTCCTTAACTTTAATCTTATTTGCCATTAAAGGATAATATTTTATCTTATGGATAGCTGATTGGCAACAGTAACATGTGTTAAGCATATTTATGTAGACAACACGTTGCTTGAACCTATAATCACCAACTTGAGCATCAACAGTCTCCATGAGGTCTTTAGAAAGATCAAATTTGATACAAAACACTTTTAAGAGCGTGAGGCATAAAATTTATCCGTTTTACAACATACAAATTCACCAATGGGGACCACAAGGTTCTGATAATAAGGCCAGATCGACAGAGGAAGACTAGGGAATTCAACCCAAATCGAAACCCTCAAGGAAACATCATTAGTGACAAAAAAATCCTTGGTCCAAGGCTAAAAATCAACAGGGAGCTACAAACAAACCAAGGCCCACGACTAAGGACCACTTTGGCCTGAGCAGGGTCAGCAAAACAAAACAAAAAACCCTTTGGTGAGGTTATGGATACCATCAACCTTAACGCCATGCCAAGCTTGTTAGACCCAGTTCTGAAGGAGGGGCTCGCCAGGGATACGACCTAGAAAATACCCTACCAGTGTATGACTTTCCATCCAAGAACAAGTAGTATTAAACTCACTCAAAGGGATAACAACATCCGAAGGAGAAATATTACCTCATGATAAACTTTGGGAATGAACTTTTGTGGTTTCTTGTTCACCTTTAGTGCCATTGCTCCCTTCTATAGCTTCAACAAAAGTTGGAGCTATTGATTGAGATCCATACATAAAAAAGAGGTTCAATCCTCCAAACGGTAGAGTAAAGTCGGTGAAAGCAACAAAAAAATGCCCTAAGAGGCATCCCGCACACACTCCAGAGTGGAGAGGTAGTATGGCACCAAGAACTCGAAACCCTAATCAAAATAATGAAGATATTAATATTAGAATCTTGTCAAGATTCTAGTCATAATGTTATACAAGTGGGATCAATTTCAATACCATATAATCTATATTAAAAATATGTTTTAAAAATATATGTAATATTTAAAACATTAAAGCAACTCGTACCAATCTATTATTGATATCATGGCATTCAAGATATATTCATTAGAGATGTTCTTTCAAGTCAATTAGAGAATAATAGTAGTAATTTTTAATTAAACCTTATAATGGTAAAATTTATAATAATCAATATAAATTATATTGATATTATGCTATGAATTTTGTTGGTCGGTATTTCTAGTGTTGTTTTCTTAAACCGGTTATTCTTATGAGGGGTTCTCCTATTATGTGCTTTGTTGGACAGATTTGTTGATCATGATGACAGGATTCCCTTGTTCTCCTTTCATGTTAGGCAAAAAATGCTTTGGTTTGGGTGGTTTTTATTTGTAAATTTATTTTTAACCGATAGCATTTTCGTTATTCTGCTATTTTTTTCCATT
The DNA here is from genome assembly GCA_028583015.1 of Wollemia nobilis. NCBI lineage: Eukaryota > Viridiplantae > Streptophyta > Pinopsida > Araucariales > Araucariaceae > Wollemia > Wollemia nobilis. The sequence continues at coordinate 2,405,891 of JAQPPZ010017169.1, forward strand.
GCTTTAGATTCAGAGCACACGATGGTTTGACCATGGGACAGTCTCTTGTATTTACTTGATAAAAATTTGTGGCTTATTTGCTAAGGGGTTGTTTCATTGGATTTTCGGGTTTAATTTGTGGAATCCATCTAAGTCTTTCTTGATGTTTTATTGCTAGATCTAAGGTATGGGTGCCTTTAAAACCCTACTTGTAATAGGTTTGGGAAGCCTTTTAAAACCCCTTCTACTATCAATAAAAAAAAATATTGATATTACATTTATTTTTTATTATTTTAATAGGTTGGTATCACATGGTATTATAACAACTTTGATAATTATTGATTATGTATGTATCACTTGGTAAGATTCAAACCTCAATATTCTTCTTAGAAGTTGAATAATCTATTTTGTTGAACTAATATCATTTAGTTATTATTTTAACATTTATAAAAAAATAACAAAATTAAAATTAATAAATACTTAAAAATAAAAAACATATAATTTATATTTTATAATTAACTTTATTTTTATAAATTAAAATATTTTGATCTAATTTTTAATTATTGAAAAAATATTAAATAAATAAACAAACAAAATGTACAATCTGAGTGGACCTAAGAGAGGAGACTTTGGATATTCTAATCCTCCAAATATAGGGATAGAGTTGTACATCATACTTTGATAACTGGAATATGGTTTGATAGTTATTTGGGTAAACACCTTCCATAAAGGTCTTCTCGTATGATTAAACTAATAGATTCGGGGAATAGAATAGAGTTTGAGTGCATGGCGGGAGCAACAGCAGGAGCGACAGCTGGAGCGCAGTTTGGAGCAGAAGCGGAGGCAGGGCCGGGATCGGATCCAAAACAGAGCGCTGGATCCTGGGCGGGCCCGGATCCAGGAGGTTCAGGTACGTCCGGGCCCTGGCTGGGCCCAGGCGGATCCGCGGCGGGGTCGGACGGGGGTCTCGAGCAGTGCGTTGGGTTTGGTGGGGTCGGGATTCTGGGCCCGCGCCCCCTGCCTGGCCCTGTCGCGTCGGATGGCCTTGGGAAGGCAACCCCCGATCCGGGGCTAGGGCGGGCCCCGGGAGGCCCTAAACCCTCCTACCAACAGGTTTTGGCGGGCTCCAGGACCCCTGCACGGGCCCTGGGTGTCGGGCTTTCCCTCCAAGGCACCCACATTTCCATCCAGGAGGAGGTTTACTCTTCCCTGGTTTCTGATTCTTCATCCTCCTTGGTTGGGAAGTTCCTGGGCGGGCGCCCAGACATGGAGACGATCCGCAAATGGGCGGCCACCAAATGGAAGGTCTCCGGCCATATCCAGCTGGTTGCCCTGTCCAGAGGCTTTTTCATTATCAAACTCAACAACAACGAGGATGCTGAGAAGATCCTGTCGGGCGGGCCCTGGTTCTTGGGTCGCAAGAGCCTTTTTCTCAGACGCTATGGTGCAGATTTTCATCCCAGCACCCAAAGCATCAACTTTGCCCCGATCTGGGTTCGCCTCCCGGACCTCCCCTTTCATCTGTGGCGCGAAGACGTTCTTAAGCTCATCGCCCAGTCGGTTGGAGACCTGGTGGCCTTTGATCCTGCGACCAAGGCTGGCTCTCGCATGGTGCATGCAAGGTTCTGTGCCAACGCCAACCTCGAATCTGAGCTCCCCTCCTCGGTGACCATCTCTTCTGGGTCCTTCTTCTGGCGCCAAACCCTTATTTACGAAAATAAACCTGCCTTTTGCACCTCCTGCAGCTCTCAAGGCCACCTCCCTCACCAATGCCCGGCTTCCAGGAAGGCGGAAGGCCCTAATCCCAATCCCCCGCCCAGCTCTGGTCGGGCCCCCTCCCAGGATCCATCTCGTCCCAACCCTAGCACTCCCCTCAAGGAGGTTTCCCCTTCGGGCCCCCAGGCCCTCGAGGCTTGTTCGGAGGGCGTCCCCCCCAGCGACCCCTCCGGGGACCCGATCCCAGATCCCCCCCCGCACCCCATTCTGGCTCCTTCGCAAGCCCCGGCTGCTATCGGGACCCAACCCTCCCCCCCACCCCCTTCTGACCCCGGCCCCCCAGGCATCCTTCCCGGAACCTACCCCCTTGGTGTGTGGGTCCGAGCGATCTAATGATGAGACCGAAGGCAGCTCTCCTTTCGAGTCCGACGAAGTCAGCCCCAAAATGACCCGGAGCAGATCCTTTACCATAGATTTTGGCAACAAAGGTAAACGAGGGCGGCCCACCCGGTGCGAACAACGGTCTAGGATCACCGAGGACGACATTGCTAGCGGTTCCCAAACTACGCTACCTGACGTTGGCACGAGCTTTCGCAAGGCGGACGACGCCCGATCCAAACCTCCCGCCCAGGCTGGAAAGGGGGGCAGGCGACCCCAAAAGGGTGCCAAATGAAGTTAATCTCCTGGAACATCAGGGGACTCAATGGGGTCCCCAAGAAAAGGATCCTCGGTCAACTCCGCAGGGACCACCGCCCGTCCTTCATCCTCCTACAGGAGACCAAGATAGATGACGTCGTCGCCCAGAGAATTGCCCATGCTACCTGGCGCAACTGTGAACTTCTCTCCACCCCCGCGGTTGGCTCAGCCGGGGGCCTCATGTGCATGTGGGACCCTCGATCCTACGAGGGAAGGCTCATTTCCTCGTCGCCTAGGATCATGAACATTCTGGTCCACTGCCTCAACTCTAAGCGATCATGGATCCTATCCAACGTCTACGCCCCCAACAGTCCCGTTGAGAAAGCAAGGCTCTGGCAGGAAATCAGCTCGATGAGAGAAGCCTTCGCTCCCCTGCCCTGGATCCTGTCCGGGGATTTCAACAGCCCCCTATTTTCCTCTGACAAATGCGGGGGTTCGGAGGTCAGAACCAAAAGCATGGACGACTTTGGGGCCTTTACCGCCCATAATGAGCTCATGGATGTCAGCCTGAAGGGTGCCCGGTTCACGTGGTCCAACAAGCGAGCGGGACCCAACCACATTCAGGTAAGGTTAGATAGAGTGTTCTTGTCTAAGGAAGCCCTCCCCATTTTTGCCGACGCCTCCCTATTGGCCCTCCCCAAAATCGGGTCCGATCACAGCCCCCTCCTCCTCGAGACTGATCATCGCCCCCCCAGGAGACCCTTCCGGTTTGAGTCCATGTGGCTTCACCACCCCGACCTCCGGGCCCAGGTCGGCTGCTGGTGGGCTCCCCCTGTCCCTGGCCGCCCTGCCGAACAGGTCTTCCACAAGTTGAGACGCCTCAAGGAACACCTCAAGACTTGGAACAAAGAAGTGTTCGGTAATATCTTTGAAAGCAAGGAGGCTATCAAAAATAAACTCGATGAGATTGAGTCCAGATTCCAAGCTGGCTCTCAAGAGCCCGGCCTCAGGGAAGAGGAACGCACTGCCCTCAGCGAGTACCACAATATCCTAGCCAGGGAAGAAACCTTTTGGAGGCAGAAGTCGCGTGCTCTGTGGATCCAAGATGGCGATGCAAACACCAAGTTCTTTCATGCATCGACCCTCCGAAACAGGGGTTCCAACAGAATTGTCGAGCTGGTTGATAGCAATGGTAGTATCATCAACAAGGAAGAGGACATCCAAGCCGAGGCAGTCCACTTCTTCCAAGAGCTCCTGGGCGATGGACCTCCTATGTCCTCGGAGGCGGCCGACTCTCTTCTGGAGCACATCCCGGCGTCCGTCCCGGCCATGGCTAATGCAAAGCTGGTTCAAGCCTTGTCGGACTCAGAAATCCATGCTGCCACCTTTTCCATGAAGGCTGAGGCAGCCCCGGGCCCGGACGGGTTTCCTCCCCGCTTCTTCCAGGCTTTCTGGGACATTGTGGGCCTTGATGTGTGCGCTGCCATCCGGGACCTGCAGTTTGCCAGATCCATTCCCAGAGGCATCAACACCACCTTCATAGCCCTGATCCCGAAGACCCAGGCTGCAAGGTCCCTGTCAGACTTCCGCCCCATCAGCTTGTGCAACGTCCTCTATAAAATTTTGACTAAAGCCATGACAAACCGCCTCAAAGACATTCTTCCCCTGATCATTTCCCCCTGCCAGGGAAGCTCCGTCAAAGGCAGGCTGATTACTGACGGGGTCATAATCATGCATGAGGCCATTCACTCAGCTGTTCTTTCCAGAAAGGCCCATTTCCTGCTCAAGCTCGATATGAACAAGGCTTTTGACAGGGTCGATTGGAGCTTCCTGTCCAAGGTCCTCCTCAAATTTGGGTTTCACCCCTCCTGGGTCCATCTCATCAACAAGTGCGTGTCCTCCCCCTGGTTCTCTATCCTGGTCAATGGTTCCCCGACCGGGTTCTTCCCCAGTTCCAGAGGTCTCCGCCAAGGTGACCCCCTATCCCCGATTCTCTTTATTATCCTGGCCGAGGCCCTGGGACGAACCATTTCGAACGTTGTTACTCGCGGTCTTATCTCGGGCATCAGACCGGCGCAGGACCTCCCCCCCGTGTCCCATCAGCAGTTTGTGGACGACACCATTCTTGCCTCCTCGGCCTCGGTCCCTCAGGCTAAGGCCCTCAAGAGCATCCTTACCCTGTACGAGGAGGCGGCTGGGCAAAAAATTAACCTGCAAAAAAGCAAGATTTACTTCATCAACACCCCCGTGGCTAGACAAATCAAAATCGGGCGGATCCTGGGCTGCTCCCCCGGCTCCCTCCCTTCCTCCTACCTCGGGCTTCCTCTGTTCACAGGGGCGTCTTCCAAGGTGTTGTGGAATGGGGTGATTGAGCGGATTCAAAGAAAACTCGCCCCCTGGAAAGGCCACCTTCTCTCTCAGGCCGACAGAGCCACTCTCTTGGCGTCCGTTCTCCAAAGCATTCCGATATACTTCATGTCGGTCTTCAGAATTCCGGCCTCCATTGCTACTCTCATTGAGCAAATTCAGAAACGTTTTCTCTGGTCGGGAGGCGAAGACAAGAAAAGGATTCCCCTGGTCTCCTGGCCCCTGGTCTGCCGCCCCAAAGATGAGGGAGGGATCGGGCTCAGACGGGTGGTTCCCATGAATAAGGCCCTTCTGTCCAAACATGCCTGGAAGGTTCATACCAATACCCCCGACGAATGGGTTTGCATTGTGCGTAGGAAGTACTGCCACAATCACCCTTTCCTTGGGGATACCCAGCCCCGCGATGGATCTGCCTTCTGGAAGGCCCTGCTTTCCACCAGAGATATTGTTCAGCAAGGGACCAGATGGATCCTTGGAGACGGTGCCAAGATTGACTTCTGGGAGGACAGATGGATCCTCGACGAGGCCCTGAGCTCGGACAGAGAACTCCTTCTTCTCAAACCTGGGCTTGCGGACCGTGGACCCAGAGTGTCTGACTACATGACCCAGTGTCAGGGGCGGACCACCTGGAAACCCATCCTGAACCCCAGGTTCCCGCTTCAAGCTGCCAAACTTCAGCGCATCCTCAGTGCGACAGTCATCCCTTCTTTCGGTGACAGTGATAGATGCGTGTGGCATGGCTCTCCCAGCGGCATTTTTTTAGTCAAGTCTGCTTACCATATTCAGAGAACCCCGGGGGCAACCACCTTCCCGACTCAGCTGGTCTGGGCCAAGAAATTGATCCCCAAAATTAGCCATTTCGTTTGGGCGGCCGTCCAAAACAAAATCCTCACGATCGAAAATCTGATCAAGCGAGGTTTCCAAATCCCCAACAGATGTTTCCTCTGCTGTGCCGCTTGGGAGTCTACCAACCACCTTTTCTTAAACTGCGCCTTCTCTTTCGAAGCTCTGGGCCTCATCCTCTCCCATTTTTTCGTTCAATGGGCGGCCCCCAATTCCATTTCTGACCTCCTGTCTCAGTGGCCCACCCCCTTTGCCCATCCCTTTCTCCGCTTCCTCTGGAAGGCCTGCCTTCCTCACTTGCTCTGGAAAATTTGGCTCGAGCGTAACCGGCGAGCCTTTTCCTCCCCGGCCTGCTCCCCCCAGAGGTTGGTATCCAAAGCAGTCTCCTTTGCCACTGAGAATTCCCGCCTCATTCCCCTTTCTGCGGAACCCAGGCGGTCAAGCGAAGCTTCCCTTCTCTCCTCCCTCGGCTTCCAGATCACCCCCCCTGCTTCCCCTCCCGCCCCTTCCCGCCGCTCCCTGATCAGATGGACTCCCCCCCCCGGGTGGCTCAAGCTCAATTTCGACGGCGCTTCCAAAGGCAACCCCGGGCCCTCTGGGGCTGGCGGGGTTATCAGAGACGGTTTCGAGAATCTGGTCACTGCCTTCGCGGTCCCGCTGGGCAGGCAAACTAACAACTTTGTCGAAGCTGCCGGCCTGCTCAGTGGCCTGTCGGCTCTCAGGGGCTCCTCCCCAAAAATTATTATTGAAGGCGACTCCCAAGTCATTATCAGAGGCGCCAGCAAGCCCGAGTCCTGTTCCTGGCGATTCCAGAACTCCATCCGGGAGGCCCTCTTCCTGCTCCAGGGCTTCCCCGATCACACTTTCCAGCATGTTCTCAGAGAAGGCAACAGGGCTGCTGACTTCATGGCTAATCTAGGCATCACTGTTGGAGAATTCACCACCTGGACCTCGCACTTCCCTGCAGGCCTAATCCAAATTGCGATGCAGGACCACCCCGATCATGATGTTCTCTCGGGTGTCTAGTCTTCCCCGTGGCTGGGCGGCGAAGTCCCCCCGACGTGTGCATCCGCTGTCCAGTGCTTCTCGGCCCCGTGTCGACCCGTCGGCTCGCCACCCTGTCCGCGTGAGGACCGCCCAGGTCCTCCCCGCAGCGGCCCACGCCCCCTGCCTTGTCAGCTGCCCGCGCTGGCCAGCTGGCAGCCCTGGCAGCCCCATTTTTTTGTGCATGGCGGACCTCCCCGTCATTCTCGCTTTGATCTCTGCATCGCCTGATTCCCGTGCCATGCCAACCCGTTCGAGGTCAACTCCGGCGCGGCTCACTCCCGGCGCTCCTCCGCTCAGCGTCCGCCAACTGGCGCTTTGGCAGTGGGCCTTTCCCATCCTCGCGTGTCAGCAGCCTGGTGCGCCCCCTCAGCCCCCTCCCCGTCGTGTCGATCCCAGCCGCGTGTGCTACTTTCCAAAGCTGGCGGCGCTCCCCCTTCTCAAGCCATCGCACGGCCTTTATATTCCCCTCCCTGTCCCATCCCGCTGTCGCATTCCCCCTCCCCTGCTCTTTCTTCCCCGGTCTGGCATTTTCTGCCCCCTCTGTCCCCACCTTGCCAGCTCATCCCCCATGGCGTCCAAAGCTATTTTTTTGGAGCCCCCTGTCCTCGAGTTGAGCGGCCCTGCTCGCTTATTCTCCGATGCCAAGAAATTTATGCCATTTTTTAGCAAATTCGTCGGCCATGACGACGAGATCACCCAGGGGTTCTTGGAGTCGTGGAACGACGGGGAAGTTACAGTCAAGGGTTTGCACTTCAAAATCTCCAAGGACTTCCTCACAGAGGTCACCGGCCTCCACCACGAGGAGAAAGGCCGTGTCGTCAGACGGGATAAACACAACTGGGAAGAGGAGCTCTCCCGCTTCCCAGACCACCAGTGGGACAAAGCCAACTTACTCCGCTCTCACCTCCCGGCGCCGTTCGACGAAGCCATTGTCCCGGTAATGCAATATATTACCTGTGACGATCCCGAGCAGCGGCTGTTTAGCTTCCATCTCAGTTATTTTAACCACCTCCGCGGAGCTACCCTCATCAGCACCCCCCGCTTCCTCCTCTACTCTTTGGGTCTGACCATTGAGCGTGCCCGCAAGAACCATTCCCGGCCCTTACACCAGGGGCTCATGGCTGTTCTCTACAGACATGCCCTGGCCAACCAGCCCCAGCTGCACAGCATTCCCCCCTCTCTTCTGTCCCGCCCCCCGAAACTGGCGTTTCTCCCCCTGGTTCCCCTGCCGCCAAAGGCTCCCCCGCTCCTGTCGATTCTGCTTCCCTGAAGCGTCGTAGGCCTACACGCAAGTGCAGGGCGTCGAGCACAGGCCCTGACAGGGCCCTTCCTCCCAGTTCAGGGCGCAAAAGGGCCTCCCCCGGACCCAGCTGGACTGCAGAAAGCCCCAAGAATGCCAAACCAGAGAACCCGGAGCCCACTGTGATCAGCTCTGAGTCAGATGATGCGTTGCAGAAGCTGGCACTCCATGGCCTCCTGGATACTGCGGTCAGTGCTCTCAACACAGCTGCCCAAGCTGCGTCTCATGCCGCCAAGGCGTTGTCCGAGCTCCGTCGCAAGCTGGAGGAAAGCGCTGTCAAGGGCCAGCGGCAGACTGAGCGGGCCGAGGACGGATCAGGGCCCAGTTAGCTTGGCCCCTGGCATTCGCCGTTTTCAATGTGTCTTGTTTTTGGGTTTGTTTTTTTGGAGATTCTCGGCTGCGAAGTTTATTCGGGCACTTTTGTTTTCTGTAGTTTCCAGGGCCCCAAGGCGGGGACGTTATTTCTGTTTTATGTTTCCAGGGCCCCGGGATGGGGACGTTATTTTTGGTTTTAAAGTTTCACTGCTTCGGCCACTACTGTAATTAAGGTTTTGGGATCCTATTTAAAAAACCCGCTGTAAATATACTGTTACCTATCAAAAAAAAAAGGTCTTCTCGTATGAATTATAGCCTTGTCGAAGTTAAAAACCACTTTATCTTATTATAATCATTGATATATATTAAATGACATGAGTTCAATCAAATTAAAAATTTTGACTTTCAATAAGAAGACCTAGGTTCAAATCTTACCGTCAAGTTGTAATATCAACTATGTAGTTAAAATATATGAACCACTTTCATTTCCATATAACCAATTACAAATTAGTTGTTTGTATACATTAAAGATAGTATATACCATTGTCTATTAAATTATGTGGAAATTTTTCTTTAATAAACTTTTAAATAATAATTTTTTTGATAAAAAAATTAATTGTTTGAAAATTTGATGATCATTAAAGTTTTTATCACTAATTTATGTAATATATATTATAACAACCTCACTCACTTACACATTAATAATATTTTAAACCTAAATCTCATGTCAAAAATTTACTAAAAGGTTGATAATTATAAGATATATAAATTTCTAACGCTCAACAAATACATGCATAATAACCATAGTGAGTGCCTTTGGTAATAGCTTAATAATTTTGTAAACTCATAATAAATTGTTTACGGTGGTAAGAATTTGAATTAAGTGACTTATATTCAATTTAACGTAAGATCCAAATATGGTCCGATATTGTGCGCGACGCTTAACTGTACGTGACGCTTCACTTTGCGCGCATAGTGGGAGAGCTCATCGTGTTCAGGCTCTCAAAAATATTTTATGAATATGAGATTTTGTTTATGGATATGGCTAAATTAAGATACAAAAAATTTAGGGTTTCTTACAACAGAGATGGAGATAAAATCAATCGTAGTATTAGCGGCTCTTGTCTATGAATGTGAGTGTAGCAGAATGTGGATGGACAAGGGAAGGAGTGAACATTATTGGAGAAACTGAGTTTAGCATAACCGACTGCATCTGAGAGATTTGTAGATTCATTAAGGTTTATGGTGGAAATTTAGGGTTTCCTGTAACTCCATTTTTTGGATGTCGAAATGGAGGGTTTCAACAGAGATGCTTGTATTGAGCCAAAAATGAATTTTAAAGAAGCAATTCATGGAGGACCACCTCAAACATGAGAGAAACACAATCACAAATTGCCAAAGAAACCATTGAGGATACCAAAGGTAGATTCAAGGAAAACATAGATGGGTTGCATGAAAGCAAGTAATGGATCCCCATTAGTGAAGTTGGAAATAACGGATGTCCAGGAAAGAATAGATGTGATGGCGAGAAAAGGCCTAATTTGTTGATTCATAGGATTCCCACCGACTCTTGTTACCTTCAAGCAATGGGCTGCCAATAACTGGAGCACTAAAGGTAAGTTTCAAATTTATACTTATCCTAATGGCTACTTTCTTATTTTGTTTTATTTTTTGTTAATGAAGAATATAGGGAGAACACTTTTCAAGGGGCCATGGTTTTTTGGTAGGGCAAGGATCTTCATGAAGCCCTGGCATACCAAGTTCAAAGTTGAAGAAGAAATACCAGCAACTGCCCCTGTTTGGGTATATTTATTTGGTCTTCTGATAGAATACTGACATCCAACAATATTCACAACAATTGGAAATTATTTAGGAGTTTACATGATGACTTTTGATAGCACCCAACACTTAGAACATATGATTTATGCAAGGATTTGTGTTTTGATTGATTTTGACAAACCACTTCTAGAGAAGATTACTTTACAATATGGGGAAGAAATATGGGAGCAAGTAGTAGATTATGAAAATATTCCATTTAGATGCAAAATATGTCATGAATATGGTCATCTATCCAAATATTGTCCACATAAGGTCCCTAACAAAGAGAAAGAGGATGGGGACTTGCCACAGTTTCAAATCCCTAAACAAAAAACAACAACAAAAGAGAAAACAATAATTTCACCTAACACCTTTGAAATTTAACACCTTTGAAATTCTCTCCACGGATGAGCAAGCAGATCATGAGGATGGTCAAATGGAAACATAGTTTTATGAAGAGAGGGAACATGAAGGATTGCATGATGATAAATCACTAAAAAAACTTGCCTTGATGCTGAGAAATAATAGTAAAGGAAAAAAGTACAATGTAGAAAACCAACCCAAGTGCAAAACAAAAGGGCAGATTCAAACTACAAACAAAATGGATCCTTAAAAAGACCATACAAATTCTGATAATAGTGTTGTGGTTCTAAGTAACTAGCCTATAGTTATGAATAAAAGGATAAGGATGCCATAATCCTAAGGTTTATAGGATGTGTGTTATCCTTCAGTCTCTTTATGGCAATGTTGGAAGCTTTGGCTATTTTGCTAAGCAATTTCTAATTTTTTTGGTAATTTGTTGAGCTTTGGTTTATTTTTAGTGTTGTTGTATTTTGTTTGATTTGTCAATAGATCCTTTGGCTTAGTTTTTATTGTTTTTGTTTTTCATGATTTTGTTTGTGTTGTATTTGGGTTATTTTGTTGTTTCTGTTTTGGTTATGCTTGTTAGCATATATGTCTTACATTATTTAGCAAAAGGGTAGCGCACGTAGGCGCTCTCTAGGTTGGTTTAATAATCACCAAGTTGGTTTGATAAACCAACTTATTGTAACCACTTTGTAATCTTTATATTGATATCAATCGAAATGAATAATCGCTTCGTCATTTGTGCATATTACGTATTTCTATATGGTATCAGAGCTTGGAGCTTGGAGAGGTTTGGCGAATGCGGTTGGAGAAGGCAGTTATGATCAATAATTGTTCCACTACACCTTTCTTGGCAAACCCTGGGCACAGCATGGCGGACGAAAGGCATATCAAAGGCTAACGGCTAACGCTGAGCTTGACACAGGCCGAGTAAGACCAGACCAAAACGAACTGACCCTGACTGACGACACACAAACCAAGATGCTGAGTGGACGTAGGAGAGGCATGAACGCTGACTTGGATGCTACATGGACGCAGGAGAGAGGGCGAGGAATACGATTTGGATGCACCATGGCAGATTCTCATTCGCCAATGAGAGGCAAAAGGGCAGCGGGGGATGACTGCCCGAAGGCAGTCATTGTAATAGTGACTTGTTTCGGTTTAAAAATCGTAATAATGCATCAAAGTGATGCATGTGGGATCATTCCACATTTTTTTAAAAAAAACATTGCTTCATGTCGCTATAACATTCCATTCGTGTTTTTTTATTCATGGCCAGCTCTGCAGCTTGGCTGGTTTGTCCGCTCTGTGTTCTAGTTGAGGTCACCGGTTAGAATCTGGGGGGGACCCTAGACATTCTACAAATTTTTGTTGATGCCCCACGCGCGACTGTGATGGCAGGTGATAGTTTTTGATGCCCTACGCACGCCTGTGACGACGGGTGACAGTTTTTGACGCCCAGAAGTGCTTTGTTGACGCCCAACAAGTTTTTTTGATGCCCAGGAGTGCTTGATGACGGCCAGCGTGCACTGTTGACGCCCTGATAAGGTCATTTGACGCCCTAAGAGAGTCATTTGACGCCCTGAGAGAGTCATTTGACACCTATGCAGTCAATTTTGACGTCTGGAAGACTCCACAACATTTTTTTTTAGGGGTTCAGGTACAATTTTTTTTCTCCTTGTCTATTTTGCAATACCAAGGGGGGAAATCTCATTCTTCACATGATTCATTTGCAAAATTATAAGATAAATGGAGGAAATCAAACCATTTGGAAGAATAATTGCTATATTTGTAATAGGTGCTTAAATTTGTGGGCATTGATGATTGTTTCTTTTGCATTTAAATATTCTATTTTTCTTGCATTAACAATCATAAATTACGGACTAAACGCTTGTCCCTTTCTTGGTGCTTTCAGCAGCGTAAAAGGTTTAAAATGATTGTGGCATGGTGGTTATAGGGGCGGACTGCGCGAAGATCTGTGTGGCGGCTTCTGGGGCGAACAACGCAGAGTACTGTGGCGGCCATAAAAAGTTGGATAGCTTGCCCGAATTCGTGGTGGCTACCGATTCCACCATGTAAATTAAAAAAAAAAAAAATCATAAATTATAGAAAAAAAATAAGACCCCAAATCTATACCCCATTTGTGCAAGTTATTGCACAGCAGCGTTCGGTATTTGAGATACCTCTAGTCCACACTTACAGGTAATGTTGTCGTGTTTTGGACTACTGTATTCATCGCCTAATATAGCTGCAACAACGATGTATGAGCTTGTTCTCTATAAATTGTCGGGGAGAAATAAGGCAAACCAGATCTATTTTTTTCCATTTCATACCCACATCGTGATTGTTGTTAGGCGTAAATCCTGACAAAAGTTTTTTTTCCAAAGTGTTTAGGGGAAGTTACGCTCCACGCGTGAGGAATAAAACTTTCTATGGTAGGTGTCATTAACAACACGATGCCCTTTCAGTATCGCCTATGTTCAATATATTGTGCTTCTCATATGTACTTATAGTCTCCCTCACGTAAGGGCAGGTACATATTGAGTAGTATATTGTTCATATATACCTATAGTCTCCCTCACGTAAGGGCGGGTATATATTGAATGGTTACGATATAAAGAACTGGTAGGTATAAAGAAAGGGAGACCAATTGGTGATATAAGGAACCTTCATAATGACCACTATTCATAAGTATCTCTCAGATTCACAATTGTTGAAAGGTCCTAACTTTGTTCCATGGAAAACAAAGATGAAAGCCATTCTTCAGTTGGAATATTTATGGGATGTAGTGACTAGCACTGTAAAGCACCCTCAGACAACAGGAACAGATCAAGATGCTTGGGATAAGAAGGACAAGAAGAGTCTCGTGTTTATCTTGCTTGCTACTACGAGATGAGGTGCAACCTCATATTTGTGATGCAAAAACTAGTAAGATAGCTTGGGATGCCTTGATCACAGTATATGAAGGAAAGAATCAATCCACTATTCTAAACCTTCAAACTCAACTACATACTCTCAGTATGAATTCTGGGGAAATAGTTGATATATTCCTTTGTAGAGTGGCTGACTTGAAAGCCAAATTGAATGCCATGGGAAAACCAGTGGATGATGATATCTTGAAATCTGTCATCTTGAGAGCATTGCCATATTCCTACAAGATGTTGATCACTTCTCTCAATGTTTTTGGTAGACAAGTATCATTTTTGGAGCTGGTAAATTTGCTTCAGATTGAGGAGGCAAATCAGGTTCAGAAAGATGACATGCCAGATAATGCCCTTTCCACACAACAAAGTGGTAAGAAACAAGGTCAGTTTCAAAAAGGGGGTCCTTCTTCCAAAGGAAAAGGGAAGCAAAATCAGCAGAAGGATACAAAATATTGTAAGATTTGTGATATGAATAACCATGACACCAACAGGTGTTGGTTCAAAAATAAGCAACAAAACAATCAAGGTCCTAAGAAGAAGGGCAAAGACAAATAGAAATACAACATAAGCAACCTAAAGGCCATGTTGCTTATGCTGACTCCAACTCAGAATCATATTCTCCTGGGTCCGATTCAAATTTTGACTCTGAAAGAGCACATAAGGTGCTCATGACCCATACTTCGTCTTCCCAGATAGATGTTGTATGGTATATTGATTCGAGAGCTAGCAAACACATGATTGGGGACAAATCATGGTTTGATACTTTTATGGAGAAAGAAGGTAAGCCGATCACAATTGCTGACAATCAAGTCTATCAAGTAAAGGGAGAACGAGATGTTTTCGTGTCCCTTCCTGATGGTAATTGTCAAATTGAGAAGGTTCTCTATGTTCCAGGATTAGCCAATAATCTGCTCTCAGTCACACAAATGTTGGATAGAAACATGGATGTCGTGTTTTGAGTTGTCAAAGGCAAGAAGAGATGTTTTATCACCCATAGTGGTAAACATGTTGCAACTGGATCCTACAAACATGGCTTGTTCATTCTAGATGCTCTTTCAACTCCTCATGTTGCTCTAGCTACAACTACAAAGGAGGCCACCTCTCTCTGGCATAGACGTTATGGGCACCTTAGTTCAGGATATTTTCTTGAATTACACAGATATGGGATGGTGAAAGGTCTTCCTCCACTCTCATCTATCTTACCAGTGTCCTCGGATTGCTTAACAGGGAAGCAACACAGAGTACCTTTTGAAACTAGCTCCTCTCAAGCTACAAACCCTTTAGAGCTGGTACATACCGATCTGGGTGGTCCTATGCCAACCAGCTATGGCGAAAAGAATTATTTTTAACTATTTGTTGACGATTACTCACAGAAGATCTAGGTTTTCTTTCTTCAGTTGAAATCAGAAGCATTTCTCTACTTTCAACAATTCAAGAAACTTGTCGAGGAGTCGGGTTGTTTCATAAAAACCCTCTGCTTAGATCGAGGGGGGAATACATCTCTGAAGAGTTTTCAGATTTTCTTAAGAAACATGGGATCAAAAGACAACGAACTACAACCTATACACCTCAGCAAAATGGAGTTGCAAAAAGGAGAAATCGTTCCATTATGGAAATGGTTCGATGTATGCTAAAGGGAGCACATCTTGAGGATCAATATTAGGTAGAAGCAGTAAACACAACATCATACCTCCTAAATAGAGCACCCACTAGAACTCTACAAGGGAAAACACCACAAGGAGCTTGGAGTGGTAAGAAACCTTCCATTTCTCATTTAAGGGTGTTTGGATGTAAAGCATTCATGCACATTCCAAAATAGAAAAGGAGGAAGTTGGATGAGAAAACCCTGCAGTGTATCTTTCTTGGCTATGATGAGTATTCAAAAGGTTATCGATTGATTGATCCTAAGACCAAGAAGACACACGTAAGTAGAGATGTTGTATTTGATGAAGCTTTCACATCAAAAGACACATCTACAACTGTATACCTAGATAAAGAAGAACCTAAGAAGGAGGTTCAACTTCCACATCAACAACAAAAAGTCCCAAAATGGTATACTAGCACTTTGAGAGATGCTAAGTTGAATTCCCTTCCAGATCTATCTTTAGATAGACCATGTACTCGCAGTATGACTCAGCAAATGAGAGCGAGAGGAATCTACTTCGAGAGGTTGACGAACTTTGTCAACACTTTGATGATTTGTCAGTGGGTACAGAAAATGATAGAGAAGAAGATGAGGATGAAGAAAATATTTATATGTCTACATTGAATGCAAATGAACCCACAACGGTTCAATATGCACTTGATAAACCACAGTGGAAAGAGGTCATGGATGTAGAACATAAGTCTCTCATAAAAAATAATACTTGGAAGTTAGTCGATCCGCCAACAGGAAAGAAACCCATAGGCTGCAAATGGGTGTTCAAAGTGAAGTATAAGGCAGATGGATCTATTGATAAGCATAAAGCCTAACTTATTGCGAAGAGTTATGCTCAGAAAGAAGGCATAGACTATGAAGAGAATTTTGTCCCTACTGCAAAAATGACTACCATTCGAGTATTTTGTGCCATGAGAGCTCAGTTTGGGTGGAAGTTGCATCAGATGGATGTTAAAAGTGCTTTCTTGAATGGTGACTTACGGGAAGAAGTATACATGACTCAACCGGAAGGATTCGTGGTCGAGGGGCAAGAACAAAAAGTATGCAAGTTGATCAAATCCTTGTATGGGCTCAAACAAGCTCCTCGAGCTTGGTATATCAAGATAGACAAGTCACCTTGTGCAACATGGATTCAAAATAAGTCCTTCGAGATGCAAATCTCTATATTAAGAAAAATAGTTATGATATAGTGATTCTTATACTTTATGTAGATGATCTGATCATAACGGGAAGCTCGAAAAGAATGATTGACTTAGTGAAAAATTATTTGAAGCAATCATTTGAAATGACAGATCTAGGACTTCTGCACTATTGTCTTGGTTTAGAAGTTACTCGAGAAAAGATTTCATATTAGAGTAACACAAAAGAAATATGCCAAGACTTTAGTAGAAAAATATTGGATGACTAAGTGTAAGTCAAAAGCAACTCCAATGGAGCAAGGACTTATGTTATCACGATATGATGAATCACCTCAGGTAGATGGTACTCTCTATCACCAGTTGATTGGAAGTCTCCTATATCTGACAAATACTAGGCCAGATCTCAGTTTTGTTGTGGGCTATCTTTCAAGGTTCATGCAAGAGCCTAAGATGAGTCAACTGGAAAGCGACAAAAAGAGTTCTTCATTATGTTCGTGGTAGTACAAATTATGGTCTGGAATACAAAAAGAATAATAAGTTTTTCTTACTAGGATACACGGACTTGGATTATGTTGGATCCATTGATGATCGTAAATCCACTTCTAGATATGTTTTTCATCTAGGATCTGGACCTGTCTCATGGCATAGTAAGAAGCAGCATGTGGTTGTTTTATCTTCTACAGAAGCAGAATATCGTGCAACCAGTGAAGCAGTCTGCGAGATAATGTGGTTAAGTCGCATTCTTACAAACATGGGTCTTCCAAAGAATCTTCCTCTTCATTTATTTTGCGACAATCAAGGTGTTTTGAATCTTGTCAAAAATCCAAATTTTCATGAACGTACCAAACATGTTGATACCAGATGTCATTTCATTCAAGATGAAGTTCCAAAGCACCATATACAACTTCAATACATTCCTACTGATGCGCAAGTTGCATATATCTTTACCAAAGCACTTGGGCGTATCAAATATGAAAATTTTCGAGATACTATTGGAATTTGCCAATAATGTAATAAGGGGGGATGTTAGCATATATGTCTTACATTATTTAGAAAAAGGGTAGCGCACGTAGGCGCTCTCTAGGTTGGTTTAATAACCACCAAGTTGGTTTGATAAACCAACTTATTGTAACCACATTGTAATCTTTATATTGATATCAATCGGAATGAATAATCGCTTCGTCATTTGTGCATATTACGTATTTCTATAATGCTTTGTTATGTTGTTTTTATGGTTTTTATGTGTGTTTCATGTTCGGTGGTTTTTTGTTTATGGTGTTTTTGTATCTTTTTGTTGTTTTTGTTATGCTTTGTTTATGGTTTTTCTGTGTGTTTCTTGTTTTGGTGTTGTTTTCTTTATCGATTTTTTATTTTATTTTATTTATTTTTTGTGTGTGTTTTATTTGATTGTGTTTTGTTATGTTGTTTGTGTGTTTCATCCATGTATTATTTCTTTGTGTTTTATTTTATTATGTTTTGTTATGTTGTTTATGTGTTTCTTTTGTATGGTTCGTGCTTTTTTTGTCTTCTTTTTGTACGTGTGTTTTGTTGTGCTTTATCTTACACTTAAAGAATATGTTTTATTTATAAATATCTTTCCCTTGAGATTAAATATTTAAATATGAAAAAAACTTGTTAACTTTTTAAACTTCAATTATTATATAATATTAAACTTTTAAATATTACATTTAAAAAACTTATAAATGGACTATTTAACTACTGTAATTTTCTACACTTAATAGAATTTTACTTTGTTTTCTTATAGCATTGCTATTATATATAGCGAATATAATATGAGTTCTCCTCGTTAGACAATGATTTTCAATTATGTTTGATAAGATGAAATGATCATTGCCCGGTAAACATAATTCATGGTATGAGATTGGTCATCAATTGAATTTTATCATTCCAAGAAACATTATACGGTCAAAATTAAAATAGAATTGACCACCTGGATCAGAAGAAACATTATAAGGTCAAAATTAAAATAGAACAGACTTTATTGACCCACCCTTTGGGCCAAAAAAAACATTGTTGAGACAACTACTCAAGGAATCATCATGTAACGTAATCGAGTCAAATTCAATAAAATACACTATTTAGAAAAAGCCTATTTTCACCTTTCCCATCCCAATATTATTTACCAACCACTTTGAATGTTACCACAACTTTTGAATAAAATGTGAAAGATGGTGCTCTTTTTACCCAATTGCCCTCCTTTTCCTGGTGTAAAACCTTTTACCACAAATACTCGCAACTACTTTCTACCTACCTTATCTTGAGGTTAAAATGTTTTAGTTTAAATCTTTTAAATCAAATCCTAAAGTTATATGAATACGATATCCTACAAAAACAAAAATAAATCCAATTATTTATTCCGTTCTTAATGTAATTTGTTTTTAAGAGTAAGAAAATTAAAAAGTGATGTCAATACATAAACAAAGGTTTTAAAAAAATAAAAAGAAAGAAAATTGAAAAAAATATGATTTTTTATTTAATTTTTTTTTTTGTTTGATAGGAGAGTTGGTTACAACCACACTATTTTTAGTAGTTGGCAAGCTTAGGGTTCAAACCACAAGGGTTGTATCCACCAAACCTATTCCACCTCGTTGTTTTATAGCCCGACATGAAATGGACCACCAAGTGCTTGGGATTCGTATCGTCGTCATCAGTTTGGAGGATTCGAATCAAACTACTACCTTTGCAACAGGCTTCCTCCAAGGTTTAAACCTGGATCTCTTCTTGGTAAGTGCCTAGCCAGACTAGCACTTACCAATCCACCTAGCCCTCCGAGGTTTATTGAAGTTATTTTTATTAAGCTAATAAAATATTATAATTGTTGTTAGATCAATTAAAAATATTTTTATTTTTTAATGTTTTATTTTTATTTATTTTTTATTTTTTGATGAGGAACCTTTTATATACAACATATCCGCAAAATGTGAGGGGAGAGATTTGAACCTGGGCCTCTCGATAACTGGAGAGTTTTAACTACCCGACCCTTTACACAGAGCTCAAAATATGTACAAGAAAAAATATGAGAAAATCATACAAATGCAAGATAGCCCTATCTTAGTAAAACAAACAAACCTGGGCTATTGATGGAGAAGCTGAAATAATATTCTTGCCGTTATCCTTTGATTTAACATGGTTAATGCAGTACTCAATGTTTTACATAAGTGATAAAAAGAAACTGCTGACAATAATATAATTTAGTGTGCTTCTGCTTTGCTCTACCCTCTTTATCTGTTGGCTTCATTTCTTATAATCTCTTTTAACTCCATGGGGGCATATGACCAGACCTTGAAATTCTCAGATTTAATTGCCATATTCGCTATTTTATCAACAGCTTTTTTTCCCTCTCTATAAATATGTTTAATTGACTTTCTTCTAGGTTTCCCAAGATTTAATATTTTTTATCTTCTTGAAATTATTATGTTTTCATAATCGACTTCTTATTATCAATTTTATTACAATAAAAATAGTCGATTGCTTTTTTAAACTTGAATTTTGCCAAGACAAATATCAACACTATGATTGGCTAAATTATTTGGTATTTCATTTCCTTCTCTATGCTCATATTTCCAAGAGAATGCCTTTAATAATAGTTGATGAACATCAGCAACAATATTATTCTTATCCAATCCTCATCCATTTTTGTTGATAGCTTTAATAATAATAATAATTTGTGAATCCCCTTGATTGAAATATATTTATCTATTTTTAATGGCTATTTTGACCCTTATAAGAAGTGTCCTAGCCTCTTCATAGTTGTTGGTTAAAGTTTCGAACTTTACTTTCATTATTTCAAAAAAATCACCACCTCCACTAGCGTTTCCTAGATTTCCTTTAGAAGCACCATCAAAATTTATTTTGATAAACCCAATTTTGGACATTTTTATTTTGCCATAGATCAAGGCATATCCTTTGTGTTAACTCATTGTTGTAGATGACCTTCCACAATTATTCAAATTTTATAAGGAAGATGCTAACATTTTTTTTTTCTGCAAATGAGACTTTCCATGGTGAGCACCATGTCTATAATCGTTTTGCAAGAGAGACAATAATATAGTTTTGAACTATGTAATGATTATGATATTTGTTTTAAGAATTTATATTATTCCTTTCAACCCATAAATTCCAACAAATAATGAGAAGATCAATCCTCCATAAAATACATAATACTTGTTAAAAAATATTACATTTTTTGATACCTTGTAAATACTTTGTAAATGTCTTGTCAATATGTTGTTTCATGTAATCAGTAGGTTTTGTCATTATTAGTAGGGTAATAAAATATTTTTACTATCAGAAATATGAAGTCATCTCCCGTGAGTTTGAGAGGAGATGAAGATATAGTAGAAGATGAAATATCAAGAAACTCTATGTAAAGGTTAAATGTATTTACATCGTTTTGTATTGTAATGTATTATAGACTTCTATCATCCACTTCAATATTGTGTTTGTTTATTTGAGTCATAGCATAAATATATGAGTTGCATTTTATTAACCTTACGAGAGAATTTTATTATCCTTGCCTAGTATATTGTGATTTGATATAGCACTTTTTCTAGCAATGGTATCAAAGCCACGAGAAATGAGTTATAGAGAGTTTGAACAGGAAGTGAGTCAAGTTATGAAGAGTTGTGAGCAATACATTGAGGAGGGACAATCGTCATCATCCGAGGACACGTCCTAAGTGATAAAAAATAGTGCAAAAATATTAATTTTTTTTGTTGAGCCCATTTATGTAATATTTTAAAATTCTTGCTTGTTGTAAACTTGCTCTTGCACCATGTTTCTACCTTTCCATCTATGTATAGCTATTTGTGTTTCTCCTTACCCAAGACGCATTATAAGTTCTTGAATATTGTTCGCTTGACGTTCTTCATATTTGTGTGTGATATTTGGATCTTTGTTTACTTGAGCTACTTGAATCCTACAATGGAATAGAAATCATTTCGTCAAGTATGCCTATGTCCTATTTTGTCACCTACACTTAGTTTGCTTGAATCTTACAATGGAATAGAAGATGTTTCATGCCTGTGTCTTGTGAGCCTTGTTGCATAATGGAAGATTTTTTTATATGGTGTGTTTTAAATTTGACGTTCCACCTACTAAACCTACATTCTAACTCTATAAAAAACCCAAAGTTGTGTAAATTCATTTAATTTTTTCATAAGGTGCATTATGAGATTATTTTGACCTATCCAAAGGAAATATAGAGAAGCCACGTGTAATATAAAAAGGTTATTTTTTTAGAGAAAGGACAAAAGACAATGGAAAATTTATAAATTAGCTTCCATAAAGCAACAAAGTGGCTAGCATATTTGCTTCAAGGTACTTGACATTGGAGAAGGTGAGGTTTCAAATCACTATGAGCTTACCTAATTTTTTTTAAAGGTACAAACCATAACATTTGCCTGCACTTATATTTGAGAATTGAAGGAAATTAAGTTTCTTTTTAAAGGAAAAATAAGAACAAATTTTATAAGAGAATTTATTCAAAAGGAATAGCAAAGTTTATTTTTTGGAAAAATTAAAGAAAATATGGTATATGATCAAAGAAGCACAAATTAAAATATTGATATTCTGAAAAGTGGGAAGAAGGAAAATATTGTTGGGACCATAAGAATTTTATAAAGGGGACAAGTTACAAAGAGAAAGAGAAAGAGAAAGAGAAGGAGATAGAAAAAAATTATATTTTTTGTTGGAAAGTTAATTTTTTTTGTACTTGTTGAAGTTCCCATCATGACAATACCTAAACAAAATTCAGAAGATAATTATTGGTATACTGACTTAGGGGCAAGAGAAAATATGACTGAAAGAAAACAATGGTTTAATTTTTTTCAAGAAAGAAATGAAAAACCTGTTACAATTGTAGATGATAAAACTTATGAGATCAAAGGAATAGGAAATGTTTTAATCAATCTATCTAATAGAAAATACACAATTAAAAATGTATTGTATGTACCCAAGTTGGCTAGTAATTTGTTATCAATATCTCAAATGTTAGACCGAGATATGATGGTTGAATTTCGAATTATTGATGAAAAATGCTTCATTACCAAACAAGAAAAGTTGATAGCCACTAGTTCCTTCAAAAATAGTTTGTTTGCTTTTGATATTACATCATTACCAAATTTTGCTATATCCATCAGTAGATCAATAGAAATTGATCTTTGGCATAATAGGTTTACGCATATAGGTGCTTCATCCTTAAATGAATTAAACATATATCAAATGATACTAGGGTTGCTCAACTTAACAAGACATACCACAATATCTTCTAAATGTTTAGAAATAAAACAATGTAGATTACCTTTTGAACTTAGTCCATATGGAGCCAAAGAACCATTGGAGGTGATACATACAAATTTATATAGACCAATATCAGTCAGCCTTGGGGGACATAAACACTTTCAACTCTTTGTTGATGATTACTCACACAAAATATGGGTATATTTTTTGACAGTGAAATCAAATGCTTTTACATACTTCAAACAATTCAAACAACTTGTAGAAATAGAGATTGGATGTTCAATTTGAATTCTTCATTTAGAAAAAAATAATATTTTTCTAATGAATTTGAAATATTCTTGAAACAAAATGGAATAAAATAACTTACTACAACTTATGCACCATAGAAAAATGGTATTGTAGAAAGAAGAAATTGATCTACTATGGAAATGGTTCATTATATGGTCAAAGAAGCAAATATTGAACAACAATATTGGGTAAAAGTTGTTAAAAATGTATATTCAAAACAGGTCACCCACAAGAATTCTTAAAATATTACATCTGCAGAAGCTTGGTCAAGACAAAAACCATCAATATCACACCTAAGAATTTTTGGATGTAAAGCATACATGCATGTTCCAAAACAAAAAAGTATAAAGATAGATGCCAAAACCTTGTGGTATATTCCTTGGATATGATGATGCATCAAAAGGTTAAAGAATAATTGATCCAATCACAAAAAAATCTTGTGAGTAGAGATGTAATAATTTATGAGGAAATCATAAACCATTTAGATTTGAAAACTTTTGGTTATAAAAATAGGGACTTCAAAAGAAAACTCCATAGTGGTGGAAAGAGGGACACTAGACATATGGGACAACAATGATTAAATTCCACAAGCAACTTCATTATGTCAAGGATCAACTGAAACAATGGAGGCGAGCTAACAAGAGGACTTCCAGGTCCAAAGAGCTCCATTGATGGCCATATGGGATGAGATGCAAAAACACTTCAAGGAAGATCAATTACAGAGCAGTTCAAAGAAGAGGATGATACATTACGTAAAGAGGTTGAGGACATATACTAGAAATAAAGAGCAAAAACCACTTGGTTATTAGAAGGTGACAAAAACACCAAAATTTTCCATCGAGATGCTTGTGCTAGGAGACAGATGAACAATATGGAAGCTCTTCAAGATGAGAATGGGTAATCCTTTGATACAATTCCAGGTATGCATTTCCATTCAATGGATTATTTTGATAAATTTTTTAAGGAAAGTATGGTGCAAGACAAAGAGGCTCAAAAAGAAGTTCTTTTTCTCATATCCTCTATTGTATCTAAAGAATAAAATCAATCCCTACTTAAACCCATTGATAGAGAGGAATTGAAGAAAGTAGTCTTTGGAATGAGTACAAGAAAAACACCAAGTCCAAATGGCTTTCCATTTGAGTTTTTCAAACCTTCTAGGACAAATTGGAGGAGGATGTAATGGTTGTTATAGAGCAGTCCATAGGTAGTAAAAGAATGCTTAAAGCATTATATCATACATTCATTGTCTTAATTATGAAAGGGGAGGAGGGCGTGCATATTTTAGTTTACAGACCTATTGCTTTATGCAATATCATATATAAAATAATCACAAAGGTAATGGTTGAACGACTAAAACCTCTCCTAAATGACATTATCTTCTCAAAGCAAGGGGGTTTTTTAGAGGGCGGGCAAATCTTGGATGGTTTGGTTCTAGCTCAAAAGGTAATCCATTCAATACAAAACTCTGGCAATAGAGGAATGTCCATAAAATTGGATATGTCAAAGGCTTATGATAGGGTGGAGTGGAACTTCTTGTCAAGGATGATGGCAGCCTTCAGTTTCTCTAAGGATTGGATAGAATGGGTCATGAGTTGTGTTTCTACTTTGACATACTCAATGTTAATCAAAGGCCTTCCCTCGCAACCGTTTGGAGCCACTTGAGGCCTTTGTTAGGGAGATCCTTATTCCCTTTATTTTTTTCTCATATTGGTTGAAGGCTTGAGTAGACTCATCTTGAGGAGAGGACAACAGGGTTTGCTAACAGTTATCAAGCTAGGTGAGGATTTTTTGACTCAACTACAGTTTGTGGATGACATAGAATTGATGGGAGTGGCCAACTTCAAGGAAGCAAGAATGATTAGAGATGCTCTTAAAGTTTATTTTAATACCACAAACCAAGTCATAAATGATGAAAAAATCCAAAGTGGTGTTCTTTAATATTGATCAAAGGCTTTATGACAAAATTTTAGATATCTTGGAATTCACGAGGACTTCTCTCCCAGTGGTATATTTGGGTGTCCCTTTGCATTTAAAAAAATTGAAGATAGATATACAGAGGAATATTTCGGATAGTGTTAAAAAAATATTAATCACTGGTCTCACAAATGGTTAAGCTTTAAGATTAGATTATTTTTTTTACAGTCAATCATTTAGGCCATACCAGTTTATAAATTTTCTATCCTTGTTGTCCCACATACCATATGAAAAGAGTTGGATAAGATGGCTAGAAAATTTTTATGGGGACGAGTAAAAGGAGAGAGGAAATGGGTCTTAGTAGGTTGGGAGAAAGTAAGTCAGCCCAAGATAAAGGGAGGTTTGGGATTGAGGAGATCAAAGTTAAATAATAAAGCTTTGGCTAGAAATATTTACTTGAGGTGGATCTACCAACCAACTTCTTTATTCAATAGATTTTTAACTAGTAAATATTTGGGATAGGTGAACCCGAATAAGATGAGTTGTTTCCCTTTGGATGGTAATGGGTCTTTAGTGTGGCAAGCTCTAAAGTTAGAATCTTATGTAGTGAAAGATAAATTATTTTGGAAAGTGGGGAGAGGGGAGAAGGCATGATTTTGAAAAAAATCATGAGATCAATACCCACCTATCATTGTTGAATTTCTAGAACTGCAACTAGTAAAAACCATGGAAAGTAGGGGTTGGATCTAGATTGAAAGTTATTTCAATACTATTCAACTAGGGGATTATAGGTTTAAGCAATTTAAGTTGAATGAGTGGCCAATTATAATCCCTCCAAAATTGACACGCATCATGATTAAAATTTTTGTATAAATATTGCTCACAAGTAGGGATGAGGAGGATGAATTAGCTTGGGGATATAAGAGCATTAGATTTTATGGAGTGAAGGATGGATACGATAAGATCCTTTCAAAACATCCTCCTCATTCATATTAGGTTGAGGATTGGAGAAAGACTTGGCAGTCCAAAGGTTCACCAAAAGTAAACTTTTTTGCTTGGTAGTTCATGCACAATGGAATTCTTACTTTTGATAATCTGATACATAAGGGAGTCTTTGGTCCATATCAATGTGTATTATACTACAAGAATGAGAAAACATCTGACCACTTGATGTTCGAATTCCCATTCACATGTCATATCTAGTAGCAATGGTTTTTAGCTTATATACTGAATCATATTAATATTTGGAAAAGATGGAATAATGGTATATTTAAATCTGAAGCTCTTCGTATTGGGTGGAAGCTTGCATTAAACTTCATTTGGTGGCAAGTGTGGTTGGAGAGAAATTGAATTTTTTTAGAGAAACCTTTTCATCCTTCGATGGCATTTGGCAAGTCATTTGGAGCAAAGTCATGAAAACTATGGTAGTGTATGTGTAGACACCAAAATCTAGCCACTTGTCATCCATCCATGTTTCCCAATCTCCACCGTCCATTATATATATATATATATATATTTGTTAATATATATTTAAATATTAATATTTTATATATTATATTTATATATATTTAATAAATATATATATATTTATATGAATTAATCCTAGCCCTCCACCACATTTTAATCTCAGCCATCCATCCACCTTAATCCATGCCACTTACCCAGATTTAATCTCCACCCTTCCTCATGTTTTAATCTCGACCGCTCAAATTGTGTCATTGAAACCCTAACATGTCTAAGGAAATTATAAAGCCCTAAGTTCCTTAATCCCTAAGTACTCTTTAAATTCGAAGCATCCTTAAGAGATTTCTGGAGTCCAAGCCCTAGCCCCTTCCTTTCCATCCTCACCTCCATCACTATTGTCATAGCCCTCCACTTCTATCATCATCCTTCCCATGCGAACCAGATCTGGTTTTGCACCACTTCCATAAACCCCCAAATCCTCTCTCGAGCAGTTTGAGCACCCTTCTGAGCAGTTTGAGCACCCACTAGAGCCAGTCGAGCATTCACCAGAGCTAGAAGAGCACCTCTAGGTATTTTTGGTCATCCCTGAATGCTCGCGGGTGTCTCACGCACTAGATCTATAGCCCTACGACCCTCGAGTGCCATTAGGGCATCTTCGCAACTATCACTGGCATCATTTACGTAAGCAAAAATAGAAATAGAAGGTTTATTGACAAGGTAATAGTTCTATGCATTTATTTTCATATTCTTATGCTTTGTTTATAGTTTTATTGTAGTATCTAGGGTTAGTGATTTTATTTCTGAGGGTCTCACGTAGTGGAGCCCTCACAGGTGTTACTAATCCTTGTTATTGTTTATTATGTGCAGGTATAGGAATCATACATTTGGTAGCTGTTGAAGCTAGGGTGGCCCTATCTAGGATACACAAGCCCACCCACAACCTCATTGGGATCAGACAAGCGTGAAGACACCAACCATTATTTTCAACTAGGGTTTTGAAGAACCCTAGTAATCTATAATATTGTATCAAAAATAAGCATTGTAAATCCCCACATTTGGGGTATATTGATTGTAACATTTGAGATCCACCCACAACAATAAAGAGTTTTATCTCATTTGTGCAATCTTTATGTATTACTTTGCTTATTGTTATTTTATATCATTATTGTATTGGTGTTGCTTGATTTTTTATTCACAAATGGTGATCATGATGGGACCCACAAAGGGTTCTCTATGCTAATTTACTTTGTCACTTACTATTTTTTATTTTTATTTTGCAGGTTTTCAAAAATTTGATCGCATGATTTTTATAGAGCTAGGGTTTCTAGAAAGTTGTAAAAGTTGACCAGAAGTTGCGTAGATGCCCTGCAATGCTCGAGGGGTGCCCTACAATGCTTAGTGAATGCCCTGCTACATTCCAGAGGCTTTAAGGTGCATTTCATAGAGTGAGGAGGAGATACATAGGCTTTCTTGTAAGTTTACTATAAACCCTAACTCATTTTTGTTGTTGTTTCCTTGCTTTTACAGTAACATTGATAAAAATAACATCATTAATTTTTGTTAAAAGTAATCATATTTCATTTGCATTTTAGGCATTTAGAGTAGCTTTGCATTCACACATTCACCATAGTTCACATTTCAGATTTAAATTTTTACTATTTTTTGGTGTGTTGTACTCAATATTTTGCATACTATTTTCATATGAAGTGACAACTGCATAAAATAGTTTGCATAATAGGGTTAAGAATTCCTCTTTTACTTGTCTAAGTAGGAACAAAATCAGGATACTTAAGTATACTCCCACATTTGGTGATTCAAGGTGGAATATTAGGTGAACCCTCCACTATTTAGAGTGGGTCTTAAGCGGTGTACCCTACATTCTTTTGAGGAACTTAGTATTTCTATTTTTGGCTTCTGATTTAGGCTTGTAAAATTGGTTATTTTTGACATTGTATGTACACATTAGAAAACATGAAACTTTAAAATGAATCACACAATGCACATTTCACAATAAATAGTAATGAGTTGGATTTCATCACCAACCATTGCTTGAGATTTGGTGATGGTGGGCTTCATCTCCATCCATCAATATCTGCCCTTAGCCACCATAGATACCCATGAGAAAACTTTTTAGATTTCATCACCAGGAAGAATCTCATTTTCCAGCCAAGCCATAGATTTCACCCTTCATAATTCAGATTAGAACATCCAAAACACACAAAACTCAAAAAAAAATTAAAAGTGAGATAATAAAAAAAAGGAGGTAAGACACATCTATTGCAAAAACATAGGATTGAGTTGTTTACTTGATTTTGTGAAGTTTTCATTTGCATTACTTTCTTGCATATTTCATATATTTGATTCATTAGCTTATGGTGTTAACTAGAAATCAAACAAAAGTATTGAATCAAACTTCCATCCACCAAGACACTTCATCCATGGAGTGTTCAACATCCTTCCCTACCACTTATGTGGTCAACCCCACTAGTGTGATACAGACAAGTTATTCAAATTTATCTATGGGTCCCTCACACGTTATGCAAACTTCAAATGTTGATGTTTTGCATAGAGCCATTCACACAACCATTCCACAAATAGAACCATCTTCACCCACCATTGACCACAACATAACCTATATAGACATGGCCAAAGTGGAAGCTTTTCAAATATCCACTAACTATGTTCTAGAATAGGTCCATAGTCCACCTAGGCATGATCCTTCTCTTCAGTAGGAACTTACCCATTCCCAGCCTTCCAGCCTTACCCAGGTGTATAACAACCCTCTTTTTGAGGCATCAGCTACACCTTCCCATCATTTGTCCATCCCACAATAGTCAAGTGCTCCAAGTACCTCCATTCCATCTTCATACACCACCACCTATGGCAATCCTTTGTATGAAGCACATGTCAATGTTGCTTCACAAATGCCAGCTTCCACCTCATCCAATGTCACCCATCCAGTTGTAATTCCTATTGCAACTTATCCTCCACCTACCTCATCCATTCCATCCACATCCACACCATCAGCCTCAGAGGTGGCCATATAGAAAGCATGGCAACATCTCAACCAATTGCTTATGGCTCAACAAGGTGCTCAACCTTGTTCCCAATAGCAAGTACAGGTAACATATTTTAAATCCTAGCCTATTTCCACCCAACCCACCTTTTTCACCCAAAATCCATCATGGGTACCACAATATTCTATGGTTTCCATACCCACACCACCATTAACTCATACCCATGCCATTCACACAAATCATCACATTCACAGCCCCCACACATCATCTCCTTTTCAACATTCACAATCATTTCTTCATCAACCTCCACATCATCAATTTCAATCCACTCCACCAAATCATCATCATCTCATCACACCCCAACATCTTAACACTCCACCTTCATAGAATCATCAAGTAATTCAGGGCTTCCACATACCTAGGGAAGATCCTCAAATCCAAGCTATGCAACAATATATTGATAGCCTGATGCAACATACTCCTAGTATGATGAACCAAAAACCAATGCTCAGACAATTGATCAATCAACCAATCCATTTTTTGGTACCATCACCACCATATCCGATAGACTTCATAATACCAAAATTTGACAAATTTAAAGGGACTAAGGACCCTAGAGAACATGTGAGCACATTTATCCATTCATGTTTTAGAATCCAAAGTAATGATGCTCTAATACTTCAAAATTTTCCTCAAACATTGGGGGAGATATCATAGAGTGGTACAACCATTTGCCTCACCATAGTATTTATACTTTTGAGCAATTGGTTGATCAATTTCTTGAAATGTTTTCCCTTAATGTTAGAAAGAAGGTATCATTAACTGACTTATATGGTTTAAAGCAATATGATGATGAGTCAGTATATGATTTTGGTAACCATTGGAGGGTTGTTATTACCAAACTACCATTCGCCCTACCAATGGAAGAGCTTACTAGACTATTTACTAAGAGTTGCTTAAAACCCATCTCTTGGTTGTTACAATTACAACAATATCGATCATTTGAGGAAGCTCTTGCCTAGGCTAGCATAATTGAAGAGATAAAAATCCAAGAGGGTGTGCTTAAGCCTAAAAATAAAGAATGGTAGAATAAGGGCCAATATAAAGGTAACTATTCTAGCCAATCCAAACCAAACCAAACTAATCAAGCCAACCAAGCCAACCAAGCTAATCAAGTTAATCAAGTGGTCATGAGCCAAATGGTAATGGCTCAACAACAACCTATGCAACAACAACCACAACAAATTGCATATCATGTGGTTCCTTCACCATCTCAATCAAGTCAAAACATAATGCCAACTATGGAAAACCACCCACATCGATAATCTATTTGACAAAACCATCAATACACCCCATTAGCCGAATCATATGCTTCCATATTCCATAGGTTGTATGACACCAACCAACTTGCCTTGCTTGAGGTTAAACTAGATGACCCTACCAAGCATAGTAAACACTATAGGGAACATTTATTTTGCCCTTATCATAGGCAAAATGGGTATGATATAAATAATTGCTATAATTTTAAAGATATAGTGCAAGATCTCATTGACTTAGGGGCCATCAAGCTTGATAGTCCCTTAGCCCAATAGAACCAAAACCTTGGTATCTATCAAATACCACTTTCTCATCATGAGAATGTGCAACCAACAATAAGAGGTTCTAACACCAAGACTCCCCCAAATCAAGTCAATCATGTGCAACAATACCAAGGTTTTGTGGGTGCTATCCATGTAGTCACCCGAGGTCAACAATGCACTAACAACCAACAAAATGCACAACAACAACCTGTTCAATCTCCCATAGCACCATAGGCAAGTGTGTCTCAACCTACCACATCATCATATCCCATCCAAATTTCCACCAATCCTTCCCAACCAATCCATATTCCAAGCCATCCATCTCAACCCATTCATCCTATCAATCGTCCATCAAGGCCAATCATCTCATTGAGTAGTCGATTAACCACTAGCCTTAAAATAGCTTCAACTAAACTATCTATATATGAGCTCATTCAACAATATCCCCCACATCATGAGGCATTAATGGATATTTTAAAATCCATTGAAATTCAATCCCAAGATGCTAATGCCTTTAGAAATTTTGTGGGGAGCATTCAAACATGTATGGAGCCTTCCATCACATTCTACGATTTTGAAATCAAACCAATATCATCAAAATCAGTGGACCCTCCATTGCATATCATGGCTCAAATTGATAGGAAGCCATTTAAATGAGTATTAATTGATATTGGCTCCTCTATCAACATCATCACCACATCAACTCTCCAATATCTCAATCTTCCACCAAATCACATCACCAAATCCACTTTCACCTTGAAAGCATTTAACGATGCTCTCTACTCCATAGTTGGCACTATCATTTTACCCATTGAAGTGGGGGTAAAAATATTGCATACCATGTTTCACATCTTGGAAGGGTCCATGGCATATAATGTACTCCTTGGATGACCTTGGATGAGGGAAATGAGATGTGTCCCTTCTATACTCCATCAATGCTTAAAATATGTACATGAGGGACAAGTTCATTGCATACCGATGGATGTTGAACCATTTAAGTATTGCAATTTCATTTCAAATCCCTATGAATCCATGCTTCCTTCCACTCATATTTTTCTCACATCATCAACCACCTCATCAACCACACAATCCACATCTTCATCAAAAGCTCCTATTCCTGAGGAGCTCCCCATCACCACTTCACATCAAGCTTCCACTTCCATACCCCCATCTTCATCACCTTTGACTACATGCACATGTGGTCAAACTCAATCCACATCAGCCACATCATCAACATCAACATCATCCACCATCATTCCTTCCACATCATCACCCATTCAACAACCACCTCAACCAAATCCACCTCCATCCACATCAACCAACATTTCACAAGTTGCCTTAATGGATTGTGAGATGCCATCCCAATCCATACCTCTCCCATTGTTGGAGCCCCAAGCCAATCCTGAGTCATCCATATCCACTTCCACATCCACATCCACATCATCCCAAGTTGAGGTCCACCTCACTAATCCTGGTATTGGTGAATATGTGGTCCAAGACATCATAGTCACACCACTCAACATTCAAACTGCTAAGGATTATGGTCACCCATGTGACCCACCCTTATCTATAGGAGTGGTGTATAACATGGGTTCAATGCCTAATAGCATTAATTTTGTGTATGGGGGATTGATTCATCATCCAATCTATCTTCCCTAGATGAACCCAAGCAACCAACACCTACCAATATACAACATATGTCGAGTTTTCCATCTCGATATTTTCACATAGTTAATTGGCAAGGACATGGCCTAGGATGACATGAATAGGGAATGCATGAAATTATCGATGTTTCATATCGAGAAGTGCATGACCATTCAGGTTTAGGCTATCATCCACTTTCATCCACTTCTTCTCTTGAACAAGCCTTTCAAAGTTTACATTTGAATTTAGGAGAAGATATCCATCACATTGATGAATCTGAAGATGAAATCTATGAAGAATTTGATATTATGTCAATAGCTTCTGATGAATATGATGAGGAATCAACACCCATCATTCCACACACTAAACAAGATGAGTTTTACCTCAGAATGTTCCCCATCCATCAACCCATCATTCACTTACTTCTTCCACAAGAGCGAGCCGAACCAACTAGTGAACCACCACCTCCACTTCATTAATCCACATCACCAACCAATTTGCTTGTAATATATGTACATAATTCAAATTAAAAAAAATAATCAAAAACAAATTCAAAAAAAAATCATTTGCATTGCATGAACATGGCTTTTTGCCAATTGCATTTATTTGTGTTGCCTATTATTGTTCAGGTTACCAGAGCTCTAGCATCGATTCTAGAAAATAAGATCCATCCATCCATTCACATTGCCAACCACCATTTTCCCCTTTAAGTTAACATGAATCCTGTTGACTTATTCACCCCACTCCATAATCCATACAATTTGGCAAAGCCAATTCCAATTGACATGAGCCTTATTGATATGGATCAGATTTCCTCACCACCATCCTTTTCTAAATTTATCCTTTTCAAGGAATTGTTAAGGGCTTCAACCAACTACATTCCTCCATCACCTCCACCTTCACCTTCACCTTCACCTTCAGATCCTGAGGTTTTCTAGGCAGACATAGATGAGGTTGAGTCAGAAGAGTTTGATAATGTCATAGATGACATTCATATGATCCCAACACCCCATCAACTTGAGGAAGGTTCTCACATGTCCATTGAAGATACCATCGATGTGAACCTTAGTTCAGATGTAGACAATCCCCAAATTGTCAAACTTGGTAAAATTTTATCCATAGATGAACAAGAGCAATTAATTGCTCTCCTCAAGAAGAAGGACATTTTTGCATGGTCCTACAAAGACATGCCTGGTCTTGACCCTAACTTGGTTGTCCATAATCTCACCTTACATTATGATGCTAAGTCGATCAAACAAAAACTGAGAAGGATGCATCCTACCATTGCCCTCATAGTCAAAGAAGAGCTTCAAAAGCTATTAGATGTGGGTTTCATTATCCCCATTGACTATCCTGAGTGGCTTTCAAACATGGTACCCATTCGTAAGCCTAACGAGGTGATACACATTTGCACTAATTTTTGAGATCTTAACAAAGCGTGTCCTAAGGATGATTTTCCTCTTCCAAACATTGATACTCTTGTCGACACTTACATTAGCCATGAAATGCTTTCTCTAATGGATGGTTTTTTAAGATACAACCAAATTCAAATAAATCTTGATGACCAACACAAAACAACATTCACTACACCTTGGGGGACTTTTTGTTACAAGGTGATGCCCTTTGGCCTCAAAAATGTAGGTGCAACTTATCAACGTGCCATGACATACATCTTCCATGATTACATGCATAAGATCATCGAAGATTATGTGGATGATCTCTTGGAAAAATCTAAAACTCGACAAGAGCACATTGGTGTATTGGAAAAAGTCTTTGATCGACTTCTAGAGCATAATGTAAGGTTGAACCCCAAGAAATGTGTCTTTGGTGTTACCTCGGACAAACTACTAGGGTTCATTATCTCCAAAAGAGGCATTGAGGTGGACCCAAACAAATTCAAGGCCATCATGGAGATGCCTCCCCCAAAAAAC
This sequence comes from Wollemia nobilis, assembly GCA_028583015.1. Classification (NCBI taxonomy): domain Eukaryota; kingdom Viridiplantae; phylum Streptophyta; class Pinopsida; order Araucariales; family Araucariaceae; genus Wollemia; species Wollemia nobilis. The sequence goes on from JAQPPZ010017169.1 coordinate 2,440,097, forward strand.
TTGAAGGAATTGCATAGTTTACAAGGAAAGATTCAATTGATCCTTCATTTTATTGTGCAAATTTTTACAAATGCAGGCCATTCAATCACCTGCTACAAAAGGGGGTGACATTTTCATGGATAGATGAATGTCAAAAAGCTTTTGATGATATCAAGAAATACCTAGCTTCTCCACCAATCTTAACTCCTCATCTCGAGGTCCCCTTCCATATTTATGTTTCAACAATGGACTTTGCATTAGGGACAATGCTTGCACAAAAGAATGAAAACAATCGAGAGCAAGTTGTCTATTACATTAGTCAAACATTGGTAAGCTATGAAACTAGATATGCTTACATGGAAAAATTGTGCTTAGCAGTGGTTTTTACCACTAAGAAACTCAGACATTACATGCTTAGTCACACCACATATGTCATAGCTCACAAAAATCCTCTTGTGTTATATGATGTCTCACACTTACAATAACACCCACACCACTAAATGGATAATGCTTCTCACTAAATTTGATCTTGAGTTCATTAGCCAAAAATCCATTAAAGGTCAGGTCATAGCCGATCAACTTGTGGAAGCTCCACTTCCTAGTGATCAACCCTTGATTATTGAGCTCCCAGATGATTCAGTATTCACTATCACTAAACAAGAAGAAGATGTCATTCCAGAGGAAGATATCGATATCACACTATTCTTTGATGGTTCTAAGTGCAAAAAAGGTCAAGGTGTTGGAGTCATGTTTCATACACCCCAAGGGGTACCTATCCCCTTATCATTCAAACTAGACTTCCAATGCACAAACAACAATGCAGAGTATGAAGCCTTAATCTTAGGTCTTCAAGCAGCCATAGCTATGGGCATAAAGTGTATCAAGATATTTGGTGATTCTCAACTTGTTGTTAGACAAATCAATGGAGAATACCAATGCAAAGAACCTACCATAAAGCTTTACCATGAAGTAGCAATGAAATTGCTCGCTAAATTTAATTGGTATGAAATTGATAGTTTACCATGTTTGACTAATAGATTTGTAGATGTGATGGCCTCTCTAGGATCATTGATTCCAAAGAACTTCGAAGGAGAGGTACAACCACTCATTGTCACAATGATCTCTAAATCTACAATTATCTGTGTTGAATCTAAGGATGAAAAGGATGTTTGCTTTATCCATTCAAAGCCATATGAGCCTTGGTCAAACCAAATAATAGCCTTTCTCAAGTTTGGAACACTCCCATAAGATATGTCATGGATTACTAAATGCACTTTCAAGCAAAAGGTAGCTCATTTTACTCTCTTGGGGGATGTGTTGTATAGACATGGTTATGATGGAATCCTCCTTCATTATCTCGAGTCTGCAGAGGCACAAAGAGCCATAGTTGAAGCTCATGATGGTACTTGTGGTGGTCATTTTAGTGGAATGGCCATTGCAAAGTATATTTTATGCATGGGTTACTATTGGCCCACCATGGAACGTGACTGTTGCACTTATGTCAAGCATTGTAAGCAATGTCAAGAGCATGCTAATTTAACTCATGTGCCATCACAAGCATTACAGCCTATTCAAATCCTTTGGCCCTTTTCACAATGGGGTCTTGATTTAATTGGAAAAATCTCACCTCCTTCCTCGAGATAACATACATTCATCATCACAACCATTGAATACTTCACAAAGTGGGTTGAGGCAATTCCTCTAACCAGTACGATAGGACCTAGAATTGTGGAGTTTATACTTCATCATATCATTTATCATTTTGGTATTCCCTCAAAAATCATCTCTAACAATGGCAAGTCTTTCAAGAACAAGGATGTTCGAGCACTTTGCGAGAAATATAATATCCAACATAGTTTCTTGACTCCTTATTACCCACAAGAAAATGGACAAGTTGAGGCTACCAACAAGACCTTAATTGCTATTCTCAAGAAACTAGTCAAAGAAAATCATAGAGATTGGCATACTCAAATTCCCTTGGCATTATGGGCTTATCGAACAAGCATCCGCATGCCTACTGGGGCAACACCATTTTCATTGGTCTATGGAGCCGAAGCAATCATACCTCTTGAGCTTGAGATCCCCTCATTGTGAATTTCATTGTAGGAATTCATAGATGATGATACTGCTAGACAAGCACATTTTGACCAACTCACACTTCTTGATGAGAGGTAAGTCAATGCTTTAGAGCATTTACGAGTTTATCAAGACCACCTAAAGCATGCTTACAATGCCAAAGTTCATCTACATGAATTCCAAGTAGGAGATCTTGTTCTTAAAGAGAATCAACAAAACACCAATGCATTACCACATCTTCATGATAAATTTATGGCTAATTGGTTAGGTCCATACATTATCACTCAAAAAGTGGGTAAAGGAACTTATAGGCTTGCCAGTCTAGAGGGAGTTGAAGAGCCCAAACCACTTAATGTCATCCACTTGAGAGCATTCTATGCATAATGTGATATATATATATATATATATACATGGCTATTACACAAAAACAACATTGCATTACACATTTCATTACAATTGCATTTCACACATTGCATTTTACACATTGCATTTCATACATTACATTTCATACATTGCATTACACACATTTCATTTCACAAATTACATTTCATTCACAACCATATTCACACATTTCACATTTCATATTAGGGATCATTTATTCAGTTTAGATATTAATTGGTCCAATAAAGTCATGTTGCCTTAATCAGGGGCACCTTCAAATCATCATCCATTTCATTACACCATTCCATAAAGTCAAATTATCATTTGCAAAACCACATTTCCATAATTCCTAGGTGTTTTCGATCACTCAACCACTCCTAGTGTTTCAAGAAACCTCCAAATACATGTCGAGTTTTCTTTAGGACCAAGACACATTTTCACTAAGAAAATATTGAGTTCTGGGAATTGACTCTAAACATTCTTGAACCAAACACAATTACACATCTTAAAAACATCTTGTGTCAAAGAGAGATAACACCATACTTGGGTTGTACCTCGAAGTGAAAAGGGTAATCCTTGCTTGTCCCATCATGCACATAGTCCAAAAAAATAGTGGTTTTCACTACTATCACAATTTCAAAATAAAAGAAAGAGTAGGGAAAAATCCCCAAAACTCTAAATATTTTACACATCACACACCATAGATCCTCAAGTTGTAAGGATAGAACTACATTTCCAATCAGACGGTTAGGTAGTCTAAATCCCCAAAGCTTAGAGATCAAATTCTTGGACTATGGAGTCAATATCCACCAAGGCTATAGATGCTTGACTAGCAGTGGAGTACGCTCATGCATGGTGACACGTCTCTTTTAAAGAGACCTCTGACCACACATAAGGACAAGCTAGCTTCTTGGTCTCATCCATAACAGGTTTCATCTCAATTTACTCAAGATGGGTTAATGAACTCACTTGCACACACATTGGTTCTTGATTACCTTGAGTCATTACCATACTCATGATTCGGTAAATTAATTCACTACACACACATTTGGTCTTAGAGAAATTAGGTAGTATTTAGTGAGTTTGTTTGATATCACTAGTATGTCTGAGTCTCTACAAAATATTATTTTATCCATATCTTCTTCCATATCAACATCCATATCTTCTTCCATATCAACATCCATATCTTCTTCCATATCAACATCCATAACATTACATGAGTCTTCCATTTCACATGCCACCAGTTTGGTGCCCTTGATTAAACAACAATGCTAAACATGGTCAAGAAAAATCTAAACTATAAATGATCATTAGAGCATTAATTCATTTGCATTCATAACACATTATCATTGCATTAATCATCCATATACACATGCATCCACACAAAAGCATTCACACAAAATATAACACAAAAGTAAAATCCATGTATATATATATAAATATCACATGTACAATGAATACCCAAAGGCTATATACAATGGAGCACCAAGGCTCATATACAAAAAGTGCATCTAAGCACTAGCTAATGCCTATAAGAGGACCCCTATGACCCTGAAGGAGCCCTAGACCTAGAGCTATGCCTAGAATCACTATGCCTAATAGACCCAGATATGGATGAGGAAGGTGGATCTAGAAGCCCAATATGGTGCTCCATCAATCGATCCTCCAACAACCAGATATATCCATCCTGAGCTCGAAGGCATAGTACATCATATCTCTGATGATGGTCTCTCTCAAGTAGCTCTACCTAGAGCCTCATGATCCTATCCTCACCTCCACCTATAATCGATCATACCTCTAGCTTCACCTCGTAGTCGAGCTATCTTCACATTCTAAGTCACTATCACTGCATTTCGAGTTGCTATCATTGCATCCCACTCTACCACCAACTACTCAAGCCTCACCCAATCCTCCTCACTCTAACCTAGAGGTCCCTCTAGAGCATCCTCCATATCATCATCCATACCATCTCCATCACCTCCAAGCCCTAGATCCTACTCTACTATATCCCTCACCCACCTCCTTTGACTACTAGATCGAAGGTATCTCTAATATTTAGGAGCCGCATCTACCTCCTCCACCTTAACCTCTACCTCATCACCATTCCCCTCATCCACTACTAGACTCGGTACCCATGGTGGTTGTGCAGTGAACCATGCATCATACTCCATAGTAGTCCCTACATCATCCACATCGAGGAGATCCATCTCCTCATCATCCTCATAGGTCACCCTCCATGCCTCAGCACAAGGTAGACCCATCTCATCCCGATGATGCCTATAGAGCACTGGTGCCTCAGGAACCCCCTACCTCGACCAAACTACCTTAGCACCCATGAGAACTAGATGTGCTCCACCATACTCCTATACCTCCCAACCACCCACCTAGCCTACCAAACTCTTCATAACTACTCCCCATCACCAACCCAAGTGGCACCTCACCATGGTCTCCAAATCACCTGAGCTGATGTCAGTCCAACCCATAAATCCTTATACCAATAGTCAATCTGAATAGGATGACTAGGTTGCACCTCCTCTACCATAGGCCATCTCATAGCATAGGGCTGCTCCCTATCCCATGACTCAATAGGCAAGCCTATAGGCTAAGCCACACTAAAGTGCTCCTAACCCCAACACTACAATAGCAAACTACATCCAAGCCCCTTCCACCCCTACCTCTTCACCTCATACAACTCCTGGTATAGCTACACCAACAAAGTAGGAGCCCATGCATACACCCGAGGTGTATCGATCATATCATACACCAGCCCGATCAAGTTCCATGGGAACTGACAACTAGTGTTGTTCAAGGCCACTATGTTGGCCAACATGAACATGACCAAAGTGGGAAGTGCATCCAACTTCTTATCCACATACATAGTCAAGTACCTTATCCCTCCACCACTCACACTCTCAACTTCCCATCCATCTCCAAATATGTGACTCATCTCATACCCCTTATCATGTCCAACCTCGACATGTAACCCCTCCACTGGTAACTTGAGGATGTGATATACATCCTCAAGTGTCACTATCATCTCTCTAGTAGGGAGCTGAAAGGTCCCCCTATCTAGATCCCATATCTCTACTAAGGTAGAGAGATATCCCTCATCAACCCTAACCACATCAATCTAGCTACCCCAACCAACCCCACATCCTCCAACCACTTCCACTCCTCCTTCTACAATGCCTTTCTCACCCTTAGGATGAGAGGTGAGAACCGATGTCGAGCCTCCAAAATCCTCAACTACAACACAACACATTCACAAAGCAATTACATTAAAGTCACATTCATTTACAAAAAAAAAAAAATTTTTTGCACAAGTCAAACAAAGAGTGCCAAGGCCACTTACCTTAGCAACATGAACCTCTACTCCTATTATCATCCACACCTTCCACCACCATAGCTTCCACACCACAACCCCTTCACTCCACTTCACTTCACTCACTCCCTCAAACATAACTTCTAGAATTCGTGAATGCAAGAATGAATCTGATTTCACCTCTACAAGCCATTTATAGTTATTTCTAGTACACTAGGATGCCCATGGGTATTCATAAGTGCATTGAGATGCACACCAATATCTACATATCACTATATGCCCATGGGCATCTAAGTTTGCTATAGATGCCCACTAATGTTTGGCATCAAAATTTATAAAAAGATCAAAATGATCCAAAAAGGTAGCTTACCTCCACAAAATCACTCCAAATTGCATCCATACATTCATTTCATCATAATATCATGTTTTGTGAAAACCAAAATTGATTTGGATGCATAATTTTTGTTTACACCCAAAAGGTGCAAAATCAACTTAACAAGTTTCAAAACGCATCAAAATGGTCCAAATTTTCACAAAATGACCATAATCATCATTCTCATCATCAAATATTCATTTCAACATCATTTTCATTCATCAATCATTACATTTGCACATTTTTCCAAGTTCATATACAATTTCAAGTGAACCTCATATCTAGTGGTTTATTCTATCTCCTTGGTGATTGCAGCGATTGGTATCCATGCAATTTGGTAAGATGAGTAAATCACCATAAGGACACTTGGCCATATTCATCATCCAATATCTCATTGTTCAAAAACAAAATCACTTTTGGTACCTCACCTTTAGAGTGAGACTATGCCAAGACCAATTTGCTCAATAATTGTCATTGATGGCCTTGTTCGTGGGGCTTGAAACATGGATAAAATCATAACTCATCATTTATTTTACATTGATAGTCATCATGGAGATAGGCCCTTCCTAGGTTGATTGGTTCCAATTGAGGGAATTATCCTACAATCACTAGCCGACCCTCCAAGGTTGACTCTTTTTCTTTTATTGCATTTTCATCACTTTGCATTTCAATGATGCCAAAAGGCACTTTCTTCAACAACATGGAATCACCCCAAACTTGGGGTAACCACATTTGATTTTGATTTCCCACAATGGGATACATCTTACATGATCATGGCATTTACACTTGGCAAAAACCCTTTCTTTTTTGGGGCAAAAATAGATTCAATCACTTGCATTTCACAACAACCCCCTTTCTCCATTGGGGCAAAAATGGAATCAATTTACATCATTCATATCTTTACATCATTCATATCATCCTTTACATCATTCATATCATCTACATTTACACCATTCACTTACATTTTCATTGCACAAATCTATCAATTGGCTTGTGAGATTTATTCTTCACTCATTCGCCAATTGAGGGGGTAAGCTACACAATCAAAATTCTTTTATCTTCAAGATCATCTTCGCATTCCAATGAAAGAAAGTTGCTTCTGCATAAGGCCAAACTAGGTGTCTCATATTTTTGCACCGCATTGTGTTTCATGCAATGTGGTACAAAAAGGGGCATCTGTAGACACCAAAATCTAGCCACTTGTCATCCATCCATGTTTCCCAATCTCCACCATCCATTATTTATATATATATATATATTTGTTAATATATATTTAAATATTAATATTTTATATATTATATTTATATATATTTAATATATATATATATATATTTATATGAATTAATCCTAGCCCTCTACCACATTTTAATCTCAGCCATCCATCCACATTAATCCATGCCACTTACCCAGATTTAATCTCCACCCTTCCTCATGTTTTAATCTCGACCACTCAAATTGTGTCATCGAAACCCTAACATGTCTAAGGGAAGATTATAAAAGAGGAGTCATTTTGATGACTCAACCCCTAAGTCCCTAAGTTCCTTGGAATCCCTAAGTACTCCTTGAATCCCTAAGTTCTCTTAAGAGATTTATGGATTCCCCTTTGCACCCCCATCATTTTCGTTTGCAACCCTCTCGCTTCTACCATCGCCCTTCCTATACGAACCAGATCTGGTTCTACACCATTTCCATCAACCCTCGAATGCCCTCCCCCTTCCCCCCCTAGCTATCGAGCACCCACCCTATGGAGCCCACTAGAGCCATCCAAGTGCCCACCAGAGCCAGCAGAGCACCTCTAGGTATTTCTAGTCATCCTCGAGTGTGTACGGGCATCTCACGCATCAGATCTGTAGCCCTTAAGCATCGTTAGGGCATCTTCACAACTATCACTGGCATCATTTACGTAAGTAAAAATAGAAATAGAAGGTTTATTGACAAGGTAATAGTTCTATGCATTTATTTTCATATTCTTATGCTTTGTTTATAGTTTTATTGTAGTATCTAGGGTTAGTGATTTTATTTTTGAGGGTCTCACGTAGTGGAGCCCTCATAGGTGTTACTAATATTTGTTATTATTTATTATGTGCAGGTATAGGAATCATACATTTGGTAGTTGTTGAAGCTAGGGTGGCCCTATCTAGGATACACAAGCCCACCCACAACCTCATTGGGATCAGACAAGCATGAAGACACCAACCATTCTTTTCAACTAGGGTTTTGGAGAACCCTAGTAATCTGTAATTTTTGTATAAAAATAAGCATTGTAAAACCCTACATTTGGGGTATATTGATTGTAACATTTGAGATCCACCCATAGCAATAAAGAGTTTTATCTGATTTGTGCAATCTTTGTGTATTACTTTGCTTATTATTATTTTATATCAATATTTTATATTGGTGTTGCTTGATTTCTGATTCATAGTATGCTAAAGAGGAAACTCGGGTTGATATAAGGACAATGGATAAGGAAGCCAAAGTGCAAGAGGAGCAAGATAGAGCTAGTTGGAAACCATCCCTAAAAGGTTGTATTAAAATTAATACTAATGGAGTTGTAAAAGATAATCTTGGTTAGTTGGAATTGAAATGGTCAACACGAATCATGTTGGGACATTGCTCTATTGGGATTTGCAAGACCTGGACAGGGCCATGAATAATGAAGTAAAAATATTAGCTATCAAATATGCTTTTATCTGGATAGTAAGACAGGGTTATAGGAGGATACTCATATAATCATATTCTCAAATCTTGGTAGAAGCTCTGGATTGCATGAGGAAATTGACTTTGGATACATGGAGGTTGAGGATTCTTGCCACCCAAATTAAGGAATTGTGAAGGGAATTAGATTATGTAATCCCATTTTATGTGGGTACAACACTAAATAAAGTGGTAGACTTCCTGGCTAATATGGGCACCGAGAAGGAGGTAGAGGTTCAGTGGCATAGTGACATGGCTATTGAGGATGAGAGGATTAGGCAAGTTGGTGAGAAAATACAGTGTTTAGGTAATTTGGATAGCCATTGCAGATATATGGTTTAGGAGATTTAGCTCCAATTTAGATCTCCTTTTACTATTATAAATAGGTGTTCTCGCCAGCTAAGGATAGGAGTCTTCTCATCCCAACTTGTAAATGATCTTGTTTTAATATAATTTTTTCAAATTCTTTTTCAAAAAAATATTTGATGAAGAATGCAAGGCAAATATTGAACAATATAAAGACACTATATTTTTCATTTAAAGAAACTCGTGAATAATATTTCAAATAAGGACGAGCCTATCGAAGAATCAGTAACTCCAACTCCACCCCCCAAAAAATATATGGAAAATAGTATACAAACACTGAAAGATAGAACAACTACCTAATATTACTTCTACTAGACCCCGAAATCACAGTATGACAAGGGAAGATGTAAATATGGGACTAGTGCCTCAGTAATGGAAAATAAAAAACCAACTTTAACATACGATGCAATAAGCTTATGTGATGGAAAACAACAATGGAATTACAATACATGACATTAATAAAGAAGAAGACTTGGGATCCAGTTGATTTACCCCTAAAAAAACTATAAGATGTAAATGGGTTTAAAAAAATACAAAACAAATGTCTCCATTAAAAAAATATAAAACTCAATTTATTGCAAAATATTTTGCAAAAACAAAAGCAATTGACTATGAAAAACATTTACACTTACAACAAAAATTATTACTATAAATTTTACTTTTTTTCTTCTCAATCTAACTAGACATAAAAGAATCTCTCAACAAAATGCATGCTACAAATTCATAAATGTTTATTATAAAACTTTAATGCCTGCATTCATAAATGTTTGTTATAAAGCTTTAATGCCTAATAACCACAATAAATCCATTTTATAATATCTTAATAATTTTGTAAACTCATAATAAATTATTTATTTATTAAACACAATGTGAAATATCTTGCTTAAACATAATGAGTCCATTTTATAATAGTTTTATAGTTTTATAAACTCATAATAAATTATCTATTAAACACAATGTGAAATATATTGTTTAATATATTGGTTTACGGGACAAAGGTAGTAGACTAACCAGTTTCTTTACCAGCTTGAGGTTAGCGGTTCCAATCCTAAGCCCCTATAGGGTTCCTCTCATTTGGAGTAAAAGTTTACCGAAATGGGGTAGGGGTACGATGGTAGCTTTCCAGATTTAAACTGCACCCATAAGAGATAAAATGATGGAAACATTATCGATTTTCCTGTATTATATATATATATACACACGATATAAAATATATATTTTTTATTTGGTTAGTGTGAGAAACCCCTACGACCAACGCACAGGGCTGAGCAGGCTTCCCCAACCATGACCCCTCCTAAAGCCGAGAGCTATGCTTATCAATAGGGAATTTAACACACAACCACCACACACCCACCCCCTCACATACTCGTCCACGCTGTAGTTTGAACCTTGGACCTCTTGAAGAAGAGCCAAAGCCCGAACCATTGCACTGTCCCTGCATAAATATAAAAAATATGTATTATTTATGTTAAGATTGAATATTTAATTACGAAAAAAACATGTTTATCTTTTAAACTTTTTGAACTTAAATTATTGTATAGCATTGAACTTTAAAATATTACATTAAAAAACTTATAAATTAATTATTTAACTATTATAATTTTAACCCATGTGTTGTAGGTGAGTTGGAGAGGGTAGGACAATCCTCCAAGGAGGTCCCTAGTTTGAGTCTCTACCCTAGCAAACGTACATCAGGTATCCAAAATCCAGTTGATAATGTTGGTGCAGTCAAGTCCGGGCACGGCTTTCGGGTGATTTTGATGGTGAAGAATTCCCTGGTCGTGGTTTCTTAGACCAAATTAGACTTGCAAGAGGTTTTTCATTAAATTAAAAATTAAAAAAAATAATTATAATTTTCTATACTTTAATAGCATTTAAGGGTGTTTTCTTATAGCATTGGTATTATATGTAGCCAATATAATTTGATGACAATGATTTTCAATTATGCTTGATAATATGAAATGATCATTGATCGATAAACATAATCCATGGTCTATAAGATTGGTCATCAATTGAATTCTATCATTCCAAGAAATATTATTGACCATGTAAGTGGCATCCCTTGAGCCCAAAAAACATTGTTGAGGCAACTCAAGTTCGAGGGAATCATCATGTAATGTAATTGAGAATAAACGATTAAGAGATCAAGTCAAATTCAAGTACAATGAACTGCATGTTTTCACCTTTGCCATCCTAATAATATTTACCAACCTTTTGAATGTTAACACAACTTTTGAATAAAATGTGAAATATGGTACTCTTTTTACCAAATTTCCCTCCCTTTTCATGTGAAGTTGCTCCAGAAGAGGTTTTCACAACTACTACCTACCGCTTGAAAAAAATCATTTATATTTTTTTATACATTTATACCTCTAGTTGTGGTTTGAACCAAGATTTTTTGGTAAGAGCTTAAAACTATTCCCACAAAAATTAAAATATGTAATTATTTTATTATTTAAATTTACTTAGTATGAGAAACTCCTATGACCGAGGCTTAGGGTTGGGTATCGCCATCCCGCTGTGACCTTTCATAAGGAGGAGAGTCGAGCTTATCAATAGGAAATTTTATACACAACCACTCACGTCGCAGTTTTAACCTTAGATCTCCTAAAGAAGAACCAAAACCTAAACCATTGTGTTGTCCCATAGGACTAAAATATTTATTTATTTTTGTTTGGATAATGTGAGAAACCCCTATGACCAATGCTTAGGGTTGGACATTCCCATCCCAACCATGACCCCTCATAATACTGAGAGTTAAGTTTATCAATAGGGGCTTTTTTTGTTTGGGTAGTGTGAAAAACCCCTATGACCAATGCTTAGGGTTGGGCATTCCCATCCCAACCATGACCCCTCGTAAGACCGAGAGATAATATTGAGGATATGATTGTACCTTAGTCTTAATTATAAGCCTAAGTTATTATTATTTTATTATTTCCTATTTCTTGCACTCTGTGTTCACGGGAGGCATAGTATGCCCATGTTGGAATTAGGTTGTTAACTTGTTGGATGTTTCATTAGTTGTTAAGGTGGTAATTTATCTTCTAGCAGTTAGTTAACATCCTATATTAGCAGCTTTTTATATCTGAGTTAAGTAGTTGGCTTGGAACTCAAATGTGAAGCTGATTATTCATTAGGAATAGTAGAATATATAATCTTACAAAGAATGTCACGTAGGTTAAGTGGTTGCAATAATTTGCCAAACATGGCCAACCACTTAACTAAAAGGTAACAATCTGCTAATCTAGGATGAAAACTAACTTCTAGAAGACAAATGACCACTCTAACATCTAACTAAACATCCAATAACTTAAAAACCTATTTCCAACATGGGCATACTATGTCTCACGTGAATACAAAGTGCAAGAAATAGAAAATAATAAAATAATAATAACTTAGGCTTATAATTAAGCCTAAGGTACAATCATATCCACTCCTCCCAACCATAGAAGCATTGGGCTCCAATGCTCTCAACAAATGTGGAAATTCATGGGCCATCTCATGGTGACGAATCTAGTGAGCCATGTGTGGAAAGTGACCGCAACGAGCGATAATGTAAGAAGTGGAAGAACCCTATCGAGTGTGATGAGTCTTCATCTCGAAAACTCTATCTAAAATAAGTGAAAGCTAATGATCGGGTGCCACTACTACTATAGGGTTGATGATAGGTTTAGGTACCAAAGGAGGATCTTGAAATAGTATCTTTGGAAAGCATCATTGATCCAAGGAAGCCAAACTCTATCTCCAACCTGATATGAGTGAGGACGGTGATGCTTGCACACCATGCTCTACTGCTCCTGTGGAGTCTCCTACAAGTCTTATGTTATCTTTCCTTAAAGGCTCTATCGGTGTTGAATGAAGGAAGTGTCCTTAGCTTACTCCTCCATGTGTGCAATAGTGGAAGAGGGAAAATACAAAGATAAATTCTATGGAGCAAGTGGTTGTGTGTCCATAGGTGTACCCAAAATGATACCAATAGAATGAATGGAATCTTTCTCATGAGTGAGAGTGATGGGTTCCTTAACCACGAGCTCTTGTGATTGTTCATTTTGTGGGAATGAAGCTTCTTCTTTATCATGTGCCTTTTATGGTGTTTGTTATTTCTCTTGTGTGGAACTTATGCAAGTAGGGACCAAAATAAGTGCTTGACTTAATGGCTTACGAACTTGCCTACAAATTAGAATCAAATTTGATGTAGGTGTAATGCTTTGTATCAAGTATGTTTTATCATGCAAATCCAAAGCGTATGTGTTCTTTTTAGCATGATACACTGCATTCCTAACATATTGATAGGGTTTACCAAGCAATAGTCCACAACAATCCATCTCTGTGACATCACATATTACTTTCTCCACAAACTTATCACCAAAATCAAAAGTCAATGTGCAAGTGTGTGAGATGTTATATGTGGAGTCTGCATCCTTCCACCCAAGTGCATAGGGTTGGTGATGTGACTTTATGGGAAGCTTCAACTTCTCTACAATGGAATTGGCAATGAGTTTCTTCTGCAAGTCGTTATCTATGATACAATCCACATAAAAATCATGCTTAAGGTGGGCTCTAGTGATAAACAAATGGTCACGATCTTGAGAAAAAACATTCGACATAAGGGTAACTTTGTTTAGTTTACCCTTTTAAACTAGATATTCTTCTTTTGTCCCTGTAGTCACAATGGGACCATCATGTGGTTCCTCATTTGTAGGCTTACAATTAGGGACTTCTTCTTCTTAAATATTTTAAAATTAAAACAATTTGCTTTTGTATGACCTTGCTTTTTACAAAAATTACAATACATTGTTGAAGAAGAAGAATCTTTAGAATGAGAAGAAGAAGAATTTGCTTTAGGAAAAGTGGGAGGAGAAGAAGAATGAGGGGAAGAATGAGAAGTGTTCTTCACCTTTTGTTGATGTTGATTCGTACCTTTGGAACTATTGTCCTATCGAGATCTTTGAGAAGCACCAACATTCTCCTCCATGAGAGTGGCATGCTTGAATGCCACATCCAAAGTGAGGAAATCAATAAACTTTATTTTCCTAAAAATCCGATCTTGCAATTTACGAGTGAACTTATTAATCAAATCCTCTTCTGAATATTTCACACCAAGAAGCACCCTTAGCTTATTGAATTTAAAAATGTAGTTAGCAACATATATACTATATACTTACCTCAACCTATACCACTTGGTTGTGAGGTCACTTTGGTAATTTGGTGGAAAAAATATATTTTTTAGAATTTGGATCAATTATTTCCAAGTCATGGCAGCATTATGCTAGACTAGGAGGATTACAAAATGGTTTGCAAGAACTATCTAGGCTTTAGTAAAATTTGACTGTTTCCTAATGCACAATTTGCCTAGATTTACAAAAATTTTCCTTCCAAATTTACAAAAAAAATGGGCTAATTTTAGTGCTTTTACAAAAATTGCAATAATTTGTAATTACAAAATAGCACTAGATTTCCATAAATTGACTTTGGAGGCAAAATAACTAGGTGATTTTGCAAAATTGCTGAAAAAAATTGTAAAAAAATTGATTAAATCACCTCTACTTTTTTTGTCGATAAAAAATTTAGTTTTACTCGCAGTCAACGATCGGTTTCTCTAGTCAACACTTTCAAGTAAAATCACACACACATAGGCACTACCCCACACGCAAACAGGGAAGAGGTGACCAACTCGTCACCTTACCTCCTGTGCACAAGTACCTTTAAACTGTTTATGGGCTCTAGCACACCCAATGTGGAACAATCCCATAATATAGTGAAACCAAAAATTGGTTTACTTTGTATGCTTCGTTGAACACACAGAAACCAAAACCAGTATACCGAAATGCTCCTTCACCATGCAAATGATAGGTGGTACCATTATGTCCTTCCTTCGACTGGCATAGCCGACCTGAAGATGGGCAACGTAATCACCATGAGGTGGTCATGAAACCTTTAGTGCATTTTCACACTTAAAATTCACCTGTGCTCCTTTGGTGTGATGAATGTGGGACAATATCCCCTTGCGATTTCCAAATAAAATCATGTTTGCCCGTCGGGGTGTCACAAATTGCCAGAAAACCAAAAAAATGGTCACCAAAAGATGTCACAATGCCACCTATCGTGTTTCGATTTACGTGATTTGACTGGTGGGTTCATGAACCTTAGTGTCATATTTTTAATTTTTCACTGTTAGCCGTCTATCGGGAAAGTTGAAATCACGTCTGCCAAAAATTTAAGGTAATGCTAGAAAGGATCTAAAATCGAAATCGGGTGAATTTCGTTGAAAAATTAGGGTGATGGTGGGAATTGGGGATACTATTAGGAATCACAAAAACCATCATCGAAAAATAGCACATGTTTGTCAAAACAAAATTTTCCCATCGAAAAACAAGAACCCACTGGCGAATGTCGAAAATAAGCTGAGAAAATGTGATCTGTTACATTTCTTCGTTGCAACTAATGACTTTCTTCCACGTGTCTGTAGGTGGCTAGACTGGAAGATTCCTGAATCCTTGTGATTATGCCATGTTTAGAATGTCAATTACAAGGTTTCTAGGGCTAAATCTTGAACCCTATTAGCTATTAAAACCTTACGATCAAATGATTTTGTTCTGCAAAATAATTCTTGCAACTCATTTTTCTCTGCCTATGATTTTCTATCAGCTATGTTGTTTATTTTCTATGGTGATTTATGAATGCATGTGGAATGTCTTCCTACACTTGGATAAACTACGTTGGCTATGAGCAACGCTGCACAAAACCTATCAGACCTAAACTACGTGCGTGCGTCCGAGCAAAACCCATCTGTGTCCTACGAATACCATTTTTACTTACGTTTTGGTTGTGTGATCATGTTGGCTTGTCCTATGATCACTATATACTGCTACAACAAGATATAACATCAGGGCCTACTGTTTGCAAGCTACGGTCAAAAGTCCATTGCTTGTGATGGCCTAGTCGTGACTACGTTCGGGGTGGCCGAACTATGTACCATCGATGTTAGGTAGATAAGGAGGAGATGTGTGGTCGAAGGGGACTCATAGGAATAAGGGAGGACAGACATTGGGGAATAAGGGGACAGAAGGGGTTGCCCCACCTCATCGATCAGTAGGAAAGATCGATCGGTTGGGGTGGTCGATCAACAAAAATGTCGATCGGTCTAGGGAAGGTAGGGTTTCTATAAGGGCTAAACATTGAGGGTAGTATTGATTTTTCCACCTATAGAACTAAAATTCTACCAATAACCCTTTTTTGAGATCCTGTAATTTGTAATCTCCTCCAATAATTGTGCACCAATATTCTATCAGTGCACCCTTCGAAAAGTAATACTAAACTTCCTTTTGGCCAAAAATTTGACCTCCAAATTGTGGAATTCACCCTCAAATATATCTTCATCTCTAATCTTCAAAATAGATAGATTTTTCCAAATAGGAAAAATTTTCTTGTCCTCACAAGACAAGTTAGGTTTACCCTCTGGTTTTTTGCCAGGGATATTCGATCTAGGGGTAATCAAAGCTAGAGGATAGAATTTTTGCAAGAAGGAGGGCAACATTTTCACTTCTTTGCTAGGTGTCTAGTTGAGTTTTGCAAATAGTGCATTAGATCCTAGGTAGGTGCTTGTGTGAAATTGGCTTGAGGCCAGCCACAACAGTAGTTAATGAAGCTCAAAAGGTAGCAAAGGGAATAAATGGCCAACCACTTAAATAATAGATAACAATCTGCTTATCTAAGATGACAACTAACTGCTAGAAGACAAATGACCACTCTAACAGCTAACTAAACATCCAATAACTTAACAACCTATTTCCAACATGAGCATACTATACCTCACGTGAATACAAAGTGTAAGAAATAGGAAATAATAAAATAATAATTAGTCTTATAATTAAGCCTAAGGTACAATCATATCCTCAACAACTAATTTTATCAATAGGGGCTTTTTTTGGTTTGGGTAGTGTGAGAAACCCCTACGACCAATGCTTAGGGTTGGGCATTCCCATCCCAACCATGACCCCTCGTAAGGTCGAGAGCTAAGCTTATCAATAGGGGCTAAACACACAACCATACATACACCCACCCCCTCACACACTCGCTCATGTCGTAGTTTGAACCTTGGACCTCTCGAAGAAGAGCCAAAGCCCGAACCGTTGCGTTGTCCCAACATTTTTCATATTTCTAGTGTAATTTGCTTTTTAAAAGAAAATTAAAAGGTGATGTCAATACATAAATAAAGGTATAATAATAATTAATAAAAAAAATTGAAAATAAAAATTGACCATGGTTTTTATTGAACTTATTTTTATTAAACTAATAAAATATTATAATATTGTTAAATCAATTAAATTATAAAAACAAAATATTATGATTGTTGTTAGGTCAACTAAATCATATTTAATTTGTTTTTGTATAAAAGATATTTTTTATTTCTTTTTTTGTTAAATATATTTTTCATCTTCTTAAAATTGTTATGTTTTCAGAGCCGAGAGGAAGTGTAAGCTAAGAGGGAGTGTGAGTCGATATTTAGTCATGGTGGAAGAGTAGCGGGTTCATCCAAAGTGCATTAATGCTTCAAACCCTTACCACGAGTGCATGGAACATTATATCTATAAAATTGCTAAAGCAAAGGAACGTAAAGAAAAAAAAGAGATAAGGGCTATTGCAAGCCAAGAGGGAATGCAATCTAGGAGTAAGTGTGAGGCAGGATAGAGTGTAAGCCAGGAGCGAGTGTAAGTTGAGAGGTAATGCGAGCTAAGAGGAAGTACAAGCCAAGAGTGAGCTCCATTAGCTAGTATGGAAGGAAAATTATTTATAAGCCCTAATGGTAAGTCATGATGCCCTAGTTGGAAGTATGGAGGCCCAAGTTGGAGATAAATAGAAGAGCAAATACATGGTAAGTTCAATCCAGGTAGCAAATGTTACACCACAAGTGAATATCAAGGATGAGATGATTGAGCATGATATAATGGTTCTTAAAAATAGAGGGTTAATATGTAAGTTCCATAGATCATGGCTAGGGTTTTTGGAGATTCAAAATTGGATCAAGTGGAAGTGGGGATTAGATTCAAATTACTCTATGACTTTTCTTCCTAAAGGTTTTTTCCTCATCATCTTTTCCAGTTCAAAAATTAGGGATAAATTAATGGTTGGTGGTCCATGATTTAGGGGAAGAGATGCACTCTATTTGAGACCATAGAATGAATTAATTCTATTAAGATAAAAATTATTAAGAAGCTTCCAATATGGGTTACGCTTTTTGGACTTCCATATCATCTTATAAATAATGATGTTTTGAAGAATATTGGAAATACCCTAGGGGAATTCATCAAGGAAGGACTAGCTACTAAGGAGTGAAAGCATGCTATATATACTCAAATTTGTGTTGCTATGGATATTTCAAAACCTTTGCCATGATTCATTAAGATTAAATCTGAATCAAGATAATTGGATCAACAAGAAGATTATGAAAATATCACATTTCTTTGCCATTATTGTTATGATATTGGACACATAGCAAGAGTTTGTAAATTGAAAATTATGAAGAACGAGACAAAAATTCTAGCCATGAGATAAACTTCAAGATAAATCAAGAAAATCATATAGTAATAGAAGCCAGATCAGATCAAGGATATTCCACTCCAAAAGAAGAGGCAAAGAAAGCCTATCTACAGTATCATTTGGAAAGTTTAGAAGGAATTAAAGGTGCAAAAGAAGATGTGGAGAGAAATCCTAAAACAAATATGGCAAAAGAGGTCAATTTTATTCCAGGTAAATTGTCTTCATTTTTCTCAAGTATTATATAATCCTCTTTAAGTAATAAAAGTGAAAGGGGTGAATATTTTATCCCTTGCACTTTAAGGTTTCATGAGCAGCATAATAAAGAAATTAGGATGGAGGAAAACCATAACAATTTAGGTTTTTAGGGCAAAATAAGAATATAATTACTACAGAAGTGCATCCTTGCACTTTAGGGTTTCTAGGGTAACATAAAGAAGATTGTGCTTTTGAGGTTATTCCTTGCACTTCAAATCCTTCAAAACAAGGTAAATCTAAATATGATAAGTCTTACTATGAGCAGTGTGAGAATATTGAAGAGATTGATGAAGATGAAAGTATTGCTAGGAATGAAAAAAAAGAGGAAGACCCAAAAAGCAAAAACAAAGAGAAAAAGAAACCAAGAGGGATATTGATATGGGAAAACAAAAGCAAATATCACAAGTGCTAACAAGAAGTGAGGCTAAACCCATAAATAAAAACAAAAAATAACAATGAAAATAATATCTTAGAATATTAGGGGAATGAATAACAACCCTAAAAAAAGGTATTAAGAAACTTTGAGGTTGTTATAGATAATATATTTATAGATATATAAGTAGGGCAACAAATATTTCAGCCATTCACAGTGTTGAATTTCATCTTGACAAAATTTTGATCTCGGAAGGCATATGATATAAAAGAAGTTGATTGTGGAAACTTAGCAGTTTGAGGAATATGGAGAATATATTTGATAGAAGGGCAAATGAAGAATATCTTTAATAGAAAGGTAAATTTGGATATGTTTTAATTAACTTGTTAGCAATGTAACTAGAGCAATGCAATATTTTATTTTTATAATGGGAGTGGCCCCCAATAGAAGCCACACATAGCTTATTAAAAAGTAAATAAATAATAAAAAACTGTTAGTTTTCATGATCAACTTCTTAGCATCATTTTCATTAAGATATAAAATCTCATTTAATCAATTGCTTTTTAATTTTTGAATTTTTCCATGACAAATATCAACACTGTAATTGACTAAATTATTTGGTATTTGATTTTCTTTTTATATAGATATGTTCATATTTCCAAGAGAGTGCCTCCAACAATAATAACATTAGCAATAATATTATTTTTATCCAATCCCCATATCCATTTTTGTTGATAGCATTAATACTATTATGAATCACCTTAATTGAAATATATTTCCATCCATTGTTAATGGCTCTTTTGATCCCTATAAGAAGTGTCCTAGCATTTGCATAGTTTCTAATTGAAGTTGCATATGATTCTTAGTAACTAAGGAGATCTTTGTGTTCATTATTTAAAAAAACATAACTTGCACTAGCTTTTTCTAGATTTCCTTTGGAAGCACCATCAAAATTAATTTTGATAAATCCAATTTTGGACATTTTTCTTTTACCATATATCAAGGCATATCCTTTGTTTTGAATCCATTGTTGTAGATGACCTTATAGATATCCAAATTTTGTAACCAAGAGGCTAGCATCTCCTTTTCTACACTTGAGACTTCCCATGGTGAGTACATGTATATAAACATTTTGCAAGAGAGACCAAAAGATGCAATAATATAGTTCTGAACTTTATAATGATTATGATATCTGGAAGTTTTTCCTTTCTTGTGCTACTTTTCCCTTCGAACCCTTATGCCACCCTCCAAATTTTGAAACTTTTGATAGTACGAGCTGTCAAAAATTTTGCCCCCCTTTTTGGGTCAAAACTTTTATAAACTAGTTCCATCCCTTGATCAAACTGTTTGCTCGCATTTGTACAACATTTATTTCTCTACCTTTCTTATTTTCTTAGCCTGATGATATGCTCCATACTAAGGTTGAATTATAAAAATTTTACTAAGGCATTTATTCTTTCGAGTGTAGTGATAATTTACTATAGTTTTGATGACTCACAAAGGATCTTTAACTTGGTAAAGATAAAAAACCTATAGAAATTGTTGCCTTGTCCATTGGGTATAGAGTAAAAAAGATCTAAGATTGGGGTATAAGTAGGGGTGAATTTGAGTAGTTGATCTATGACTTCATATCTTTGTAGCTTTTAGAACTCAAAGAAATTGTTGCTTTGTCCATTGGGCATGGAGTCAAATGATGGGATGTACAATCATGATGACTCCATCATCCTAAGGCCCTAAATCATCACTTG
Organism: Wollemia nobilis; assembly: GCA_028583015.1. Classification (NCBI taxonomy): domain Eukaryota; kingdom Viridiplantae; phylum Streptophyta; class Pinopsida; order Araucariales; family Araucariaceae; genus Wollemia; species Wollemia nobilis. The sequence goes on from JAQPPZ010017169.1 coordinate 2,461,204, forward strand.
AACTCTTTTATTTTTCCTTCTTTTTAAGTTCTTTTGGTAAAATACCTTCACCCATATTAGAGTAGTACATTTGAGCTTCTTGGTAGAAACAGTGGGTACCAACAGTGGTTCCTCTATCATTCTATGCAAGGTATATTTTGGGTAGTCGAGCAAGCATATTCTAGCATCTACCTCTTTTTATTCTCAGAGTGGTGTTAAGTGCTAGGAGCAATGCTTGAAGATTGGTAGCAATACAAGATCTAGTGGTAGGTCTTATGTTCTTACACTTCTAAATCCCCTGTTTTGAATGGAGTCACTAAGTGAATATTGCATTTATTGTATATGTAGGTAGATTGAGATCTTCACTAGAACCTTAATTTGATATCTTTCTGAATGGCTACTTTTGGATATTCATTATTTGAGTGAAGTCATCAAGTGATTATTTTATATGCTTCAACCAAGCAAATAGACAGGGAAATTTACTAGGGTCTTCGTCTATTAGAGTTCTCTTGATTGTGGGATCAATGAAAATGAATCAATTGGATCTCTCTCGACATACCATTAAATTGTTGTCCTCTTTTATTGTTGTGATCACCAAATGTGGGGATCATATGATTAGACTATCATGCCTTGCATAGAGCGACACCTCAATGCACTATATACCTTAGAATATTGTACAACTCAACGCAATGTCTCCTAACTTATCAAAGCATGAGTGGCTTTAGTGATAAATGTTATTAATAATTACACTTTAATATTATCAATTTGGGGTGGCGTCCTAAGGATATATAAATTATAGGTCTAATATTTATTATTTTATGTATTGGATTTCCTAAAGTCCTTTTATAAAACTAGAAATTGAAACACTCTTACAATAAAATAAGCTTTTAATGGAATGAAGTAAATCCACACTCTATAGTAAGGAAAATCTTACAAATTGATTTTTAAACCATGAAATAAAATAAATTAATTAGAAACTCACACTACAATAAAATAAACTAAACAATATTGAACTAAAATAGAGCTCACACTTGCAATGAAATGAGTTTCACATCTAAAAATAAAGACATCTCACTATGTTGTTGAAATAAAAGATGAAAATAAAAACATAGAATAAAACCTGTAATTACTCCTACGGATTCCCTTCCATTGTCCTAGCAGAGTGGGTCCTTGCTTCAAGGTTTAGTGGGAGGAAAAATGAATTGACAATAGAAACTAGTCTAAAAATCAGATTCATACACATAATAGAAAAAGAATTATGCTTAAAACATAGACTGAAAGTTAATTCCAATTCACCTTGTCCAACTTGTTGCCTTTCAACTTACATAATATTTATTATGGAGTTCATATAATTGTATTTCTTATTACAAGGTGTGTTATCTACTAAAGGATTTGGTAGGATTATATTTGTTAGATAATCAACATAATCTTACACATTTAACTTTTCTACATACTGCAACTATAAACCTGATTAGATAAAATGCACAGGTGTTCATCCATTCAACAAGAGATAAATCATCTTACAGATGCGTCATTATTGCTAGTTGGATACAACGATTCTTGAAACTTCCATAGTATTCTTCTCTATCATGGTCGTTGCTCCTTCTACTCTATGCTATGTGTGCAATAGACTATTTTAATGTCACATGGGGTTGATTATTACGGTGTTGTACACTGTCAACTTTCCCAAATTTTGATGATATTCATAGTTAGCAATCCTGATGATCTACGTGGTCAATGAACCTAATACTTTGCACATGAAATGATTCCATTGTTGTCTTCTCAGTTATATCCCACGCATGAATATTCTAAAGCAAATCCAATTTTTAGCTATTCTAGAGCTTGGATTTATTCTAGTGTATAGTTGATGTTTAGATTACTTTGTTGCGTAGCTATTTTGGTGCACACATAATCCAACACACATGTACACTAGAACATAAGTCATTTAATGTATAGATACTCTAGAGCGATTAACCTCTTTAGCTTATACTTTTTTTTAATATTTAGGGTGTTCCTGTTGTGGGACCAATTATTCAATATAAAATATATAAGCTTATCAATGGCCTGATAAATTCCTTAAGTAGCAATCAAACATGCAATTAGTTCCTTAAGAATAAACAAAACCATTCAAACCAATTAAATAAAACATTTCTTTTATTTACTACATTCAACATTAACATTATTATAAATTCCATATTAGTCTGTAGCATACATATATCTTAATCATATAAAATGGGAAAAAATATTTTACTTGGCTACATATAATGGTGAATTTTGGAGCCTCATCACTCCTCCCCACTTATCTTGATGCATGTATTCATGCACTTCATTCATCTAAAGTTATGTTCATGTTAAGCTCTTTATCTAGGTTAGGCCAAAAACTTTATGTTGGAGGATGATATCCCCTATCCCTTCTGATTTTCAGTAACCACTATCTAAATTGAACTTCATTCTATGGCCTAATATGTTTATATGGTAGAACAAGGCTTGGTGGATGGCTAAAACTTGAGGCCTATCCAATTGTGTTTCATCATTAATATTACCTCAGTAACTATAATGGCCCATTTATGAGACCGCATTAAATTGATAGGAGAATTCGGATCCCTTTTCTTCAACCTTATAAGCATCTCATCCTATCTTTATTGGTATGCATTTCTTGCTCTATCCAAATAATCCCTACAACATTCCTTGAATTTCCTCAAATAGTTATTCATTTGAAGACCATATTAATTTTTAATTTGTTCATTTCTCATCAGAGCATAATGGGTACTATTAAGACCTTTGGAATAAGATTGCTCATTTTACAATAGCAAGCCAACTTCTACTTCATTGGTTTGGTGTTGTCATATTCTATCATGCAAGTGAACTTTATTGTGAAGGACAAAAGCAAAAGCTCTTAATTGTACATCCCTGGTCTATTTATGGGGGAGGAATTGTACATCTCTTGATAGTGTATACTTATGTAAATAAAAATTTGATAATCGATTCTTTTGTTCTCTAAGACTAAGTAAGAAAGCTTTAAGAAAATATTCAACAAATTTTTATTGATAAGTTAAATCAGAATTGATTCACATTACTTGCCACTAATAGAATTATTCCCTTGGAAATAGGATGTAAATTCTAGCTAGGGTCTTGCATTCCACTAGCCTCTCTACAATGTGACAAGAATCTTGAAACCTTGTTTAAATATTTATTATTTCTTAATCTTGATCTTGGTTTTTCTCCTCAAGAACTCTCAATGCCTAAATTCTTCCCTCTAGATAGTGACACCTTCTCCTCCATCTTGCAATTATGATATTATTATTATCGATTGTTACCATTCCTAGAGGAGTAATAACTAGTGGTATTGGAATTTGTAATGGTTTAGTCTAGGTCCCCTATTCAACATTGCTAAAATTTATCTCCATTGATTTCACTATGACCTGTTTGATGCTCATTTTTTGTTTTAATTTCTTGTTTGAGGATTCTGGTGCATTCTATTGTTTCGGTGCCCTCACTAATGTAACCCTTTATTGTTTTGATGTTGTCTATTCTAGTGCCTATTTTGGCACTTGTTCTAGAAACACAATTATTTTGTGGAAGTTTTTCCAACTTCCATTGGTTCTTTTCCCTTTCTCCATGGGATTTCCTGTTCTAGAAATAGTTGTAAATTCAAGGGTTGGTGATATTTGACCCTATTATTGTACTTCCTCTTGTTGAGTATTAAGCCTAGCAACTATTTCTAACATAATCTCAATAGTTTTAGACGTAATATTTGATCCAAAAGGCACATTCCCATTAGATTGGCTAAGTCTACTTTTTAAATCGTCTAATTCTTATAAAATCTAGGAAATGTACCTTTTTTCTTGTATCTCCAATTGGGCTTTATGCAACCACTACTATTGTAATTTGTTAATTGCTCTTACATGTGCTACCATCAATTTGTCTAAGGCTTTAACTTATTTTTTCTATATATGTGTCCTGCTTTTCATCCAAATTTGGAGGTCCCTGTGTTAAATCACATTCAATGTATCCTAATGTTGCACCCTTAGTGATGGTTTTTGGTCATAAAGGTTGTTAACATCCTCCTATGCAGGATTCAATGGTTCTTGTGCTTTAGTAGAAGCATGGTTATTTATTTATTGTAACTCCTATGACTTAGTGGGAATGTTAGGAGTTCGGTCATCATTATTGTCGCTAATCATGAATATTCTTCTCTTTTATCTTCTAGCACTAAATGTCTCTAGTGCCTGCTCTAGAGCAACTGTTTTCCTAGGTGTGACTGATATGTTTCTTCTTCTTTGTCTTCTACCCAGTTGTCATTGCCCCTTTTTGAATTCATTGCTACAATGCACTGAATATGGGTCATCCTCTTGAGCAGTGTCAATAATTTTTAGGGGCTTTTATATTTTTGTTCTTGCACCAGACTGCTCTAGCGCACTATCCTCAAGTCTTTTTGTTTGACTAGCAGAACTAGTTCTACTATTGACTCTTCTTTCTGGTGACTTAGGTGTCATTGTTGCTTGGCCATATTTTTTCTCCTACATGGATCATCTATGCTTTATTTGCTTCTATCAGATCCACCTTTTGTAGGTGTGACTTCTTTTGGTGTAGAGGTTTTTACATCCTCTAACTTGTCTATTCCTACGATGTTTTTTTTTGCTTTCACTTAATATCCTATTTGTAGGTGTGTCTTCTTCTAGTGTAGGATTTTCTTCATCCTATGGATTTTCTATAGCCCTAGGGTACTTTTTCCTATTTCTAGAACTTTCTCTAGTTTCTTGAACATGTTGCTTGGGGATGGTGGCAGATCTCTAGTATCCAAGAAACTATTGCCAAGACTTTTCATTTTTAGCATTTTAAATAAAATGATGTTTGCAAATTAATTGGATGAGGTCGTGATACCTCATAGACCCATGTACTTCCTGCACCTTTTTTCCATCATGCGTAAGGCGACATGCAAATAAAGGGGTAGAGTAATTCTTGCTTCTGGTTTGTTAGCACCATGCTTAAGATGAGTCAATATTTTGACATGCAACCCTAAAACAATGCCATAATAACCATCATAGGTTAGGTACTTCATAACCCACATGGATACATCACTCCATGGTGCTTTCAAACCAAAGCATTTTATCCCCTTGAATTGGTTATTATTAATTTTAAATCATGGGTCTAGGTCACCCTCTTCTTTAAATTCCCTAAATATCTCAACAACGTTAGATGGATTTCCAAATAGATTCCCTTTCATATAAAATACCAAAATTTTTAATTAATATTATATAGGTTACCTTTATGATGGTTCTTTCAAGTTTTTTAGAGTTCTCTTGGAGCATGAGGGGAAACACCACAACCAATAATTTAGTGTGCCCTTCAAACTTGTGCAAGAATTCCAACCAACCTACTTACCAGAATATTTCTATCACTTTCAGGTGCTATTCAAATTTGAAGGTGTTATCTAGCTCAAATTTTTGATTTTGTCCTCCCATGGTGTTTTCTTTGTTGCTTCTTATTTATCGAAGAAAAAAATTATTAACGTAACTATCTCGTTGGTTCTCTGTTGTAGATTAGCAAAAAAATTGCTATAATTCTCTAGGTGTTCGTTTCATGAAGATCATTGTACTGCCAATTAATAAGGCTAACAAATATTTCCTTTTCAAATATTTATAGCATGCAAGGTGGAGATCTCAAATACGAAGCATTCAATGCATTAGTACCTATTCCATACCTCAATCCTAGAATTTTTATTCACATGCGCTAAAATAGACTCCATTTTGATGCTTATTTCAAACACCTCATGGTTCTCATACTCATGCAGGATAGATGGCAATTTCTAGTTTGTTTATGATGTTGTGTGTAGTTAATGGTTTAGAATAGAGATAAAGTCATTAGTAATTGTTGTGTCATTCCAAGATGAAGTTACCTTTCTCTTGCAACATTATCTTGCCATTGATTGACTTTGTTTATATTTATCATGTCATCTCATCACAAAAAACATAATTAGGGGATACCAAAGTTATTTTTGTGTTTGTTGTTTGGGATTAAGATAACACTTGTCTATCATGTTCACTCACAATCCCGTGCCACTGCTGGTATTGAAAACTATTCACATCGCCCTTCTATAGTAGTCATTTTTTGGTTAGGATGTATGCCCGCTACATATCACCATTTTGACCTATGGTAGTGTAGCCACGTTTCTCTTCCACCTATACTTTTGAAATATGTGACAAAAAAAATTAACAAGATCCCCACTTTGCACTGGAATATTTTTATTGAAAAGAGCACCAAAGCATTATGGCACAAATCAAACTATGCATTTAGGTGCAAGTAAAACTATGCATTCTGATGTAATTAGAGATGATTATTTTGGTGCAACTAGAGATGCTCCATATTGCCTTTTAAACACCTCTTGCCATATTTTTCTTTGTATGATAATGGACTAAATGTAATCTATGCAATATTAAAGCTAAAAAATAGTAAAATTAAAGGAAATGCATACCTCACTATAGAAGATTCCATGCACCTTTTGTGAGTATTTTTTATTTTGCGCTAGAAGTCCTAAAAGCTAAAACATACATATGGATATAATTGCTATAAATATTATTATTATTATATTTTTTTTAATCAAGGAAAACAAGCCAAAAACTGGTTTTCAGGTAAGCCCTAATTCAATAGCGCCTCAAAGAGGTTTTCACTATTGAATTTTATTCCTTTTTTCCTTTCTTTATTTTTTCAAAAGATACAAATATTCAAAATTTGTTCTAGAAGAGAAAACCTCTTCCACAATATGAAGATCTGACTATGAAAGGAAAATTATTGAAAATTCCTACTTAGTGAGTGGCTTATGGTACAATCACAAGTGATGCCCATTCACCACTAATATTCATTTGAAGTCATCAATAGAAAAATGCCATATAGCATATTTATCAAACATTTATTCTATCTCATACGGTTTGAGATAGCAAGTCTATAATTTTCCAAGAAAATCAAAGTAGTGAGAATTAAAAAGCAATGCTCAATCTTTCTTTTTATACTTGGTGCTCTTAATGTGACTATTATGACACATATTTCTTTGTTGTTGAATAATCTTCATTTGATGAAGTGCTTCTAATCGTAGATCATCCAATACATTTAGTTGTAATTTCTTTTTTTTTGTACTTGTGACAACTCAATGCCCACTTCCAAAGTTGTATGAAGTGTTAGTAACTAATACCCAGGTGTTGTAGGTGAGTTGGAGAGGAGAGGGCAATCCTCCAAGGGAGGTCCCAGGTTCGAATCTGCACCCTACCAAAAAGCTAAATTGGGTACCCAAAATCCAATTGATAATGTTGGTGCGGGCAAGGCCGGGTGCAACTCTCGGGTGACTTTGACGGTGTAGAACCCCCTGTTCGTGGTCTCTCAGACCAAAGTGGCCCCACAAGGGGTTTTCCGCTATAAAAAAAAAAAGTGTTAGTAACTAAAATTTTATGCGAAGAATAAGTTTTTTACCACTAACAAATTCATACAATGTGAATCCTATGGTAGATTTTCATATGGTGTTGTAGGACCATATAGCTTCTAGTAACCTGTTCATCCAATCTTCCCTATGAGAAGCCACTATTTTTGTTAGTATATTTTATAATTCTCTATTAGTAACCTCTACTTGACCATTTGCTTAGGCGTGGTATGGTGATGACCTTTTATGTCTAATTTGATCAAATTAAATAAATTCTTGTATTACCTTAGACACAAATAGTGGTCCTTGATCTAAAACAATAGAATGAGGAGCACCAAACAAAAAATTGAGTATACAAGAAATTATCTATCTTTTCTTCACAAGCATGTTTAAAATCACGTACCTCAGCCCACTTTGTCACATAATCTGTACACACCAAGATGTATTATTTTCCTTGAGAAGGTGGATCAATGGGTTTAATAAATTCTAACCCCCACCTCTCAAATGGTTATAAAACCACTTGATATTGTAAGGGATTTCATTTGATACAAATTGTCTTTCCATTCATTGGCATGGATCACAATGATGCATGTATTTTTTACATCATCATTGAGTGATGGCCAATAATATCCTACACTCAAAACTTTTTGAATGTTACACTTTACGAATAATGCCCTATTATTGGTTCATCATGACATGCATGGAGGATGTCATACACTTCATCTTGTTGAAAACACATATGCAAAACATGGTTAGGTCCATAATTAAATAGTAAACTATTAATCCACTTCAAATATAAACTTTGTTTAATTTAATTACCATTTTTTGTAAGTAAATTGGAAAAGAACCTGTCATATTGCCAGATAATTGGTAATGTTAGCAAGTCATGGTGACTCTATTGATATTGCAAATAGATGCTAATCTAGAAATAAATCCTCCACTGGCTCTTCTTCACCTATAATATTTAATCTTGACAAGAAATCAACTACGACATTAGCCTTACCTGGCTTGTCAATAATAGTGATATCAAATTCTTGTATTAGTAATAACCATTGTATAATTCAACCACTAACCATAGGTTTGTTCATGATATGTCTTATTATTGTGTAATCAATATGAGCAAACACCTAATACCCAGTAATATAGTGGTAAAATTTATTGATTTCATATACTACTACCAAGAAATATTTTTCAATGGTAGTGTAATTTCTTTCTGCTCCTATCAAGTTTTTGCTAATATAATAAATAGCATAATGTTTATCGTCCTCTACTTGTCTCAAGGCTACACCTACTACAGTTTTTGATATGTCAGTTTGAATATGGAATGGAAGCTTATAATTGGGTTATCACATCACAGGCGGAGTGGTAAGTTTTTCATTCAATTTATTGAATGCTATTTAAATTTTTTGTCCATTTAAATTCGGATTCTTTAGCTAGAAAATCATACATAGGTGCCACGATTGTACTAAAGTATTTGATGAAATGACAATAAAAACTTGTGTCTTAGAAAACTCCTAACACCCATTTGAGTTTTTGGAGGAGAAATTTTTTTAATAATCTCAATCTTCTTTGGATATGCTTGTATTCCTACAGTAAAATATATGACGTCCAAGCTTATCCATCATTATCAAATATTTGTTAGAATTTAAGAATAAATTATAAGTTTCACAGTGGATAGATACTTTATCAATGTTGTTGAGAGTTTATTAAAAAGTCTCATGACATACTAATTACTATGAAACCATCCATATAAATTTCAACACATTCATTTGCCCAATCAAAAATGGCAAGAACAACTTGTTGAAAAGTTGCTAGGGCATTACATAGTCCTAAAGGTAAAACTCGATAAGTAAAAGTACCCCATGGACAAGTGAAAGTTATTTTCTCTTGGTCCTTTAGTGCAACTTGGATTTGGTTGTATCCACTAAATCCATCAAGAAAACACAAGTCTTTATTTCCAACAAGTGTGTCTAGTACCTGATTGTTGAATGGTAATGGAAAGTAGTTTTTTCGTGTGGCTTTGATTAGCTCATGATAATCAACACAAACATATTCTTTTTTTCTTAGGAATGATAACTAGTGGATAAACCCATTGTCTATCTGAGAGAGGATAAATAAATATTGCTTCCAATAACTTTTCAATCTTGTCCTTGAAAATATCATGTAAAGCAAGATTCAATCTCCTTTGTGGTTTTTGAATAGGGTTAACATCCTCAGTATAGATGCAATGAGTACATATATTAGGATGGATTCTTTTCATATCATAATATTCCCATGCAAATACATTAGGATATTTACCCAACACGTTAAACAATTTCTCTTCTTATTTATTATACAACCAACTATTGAGTTAAAATAATTACCTAGTTGTATTTCAATTTGCTTGATGCTAGGACACCAAGTTAATTCCTTAAAAGTTTTTAATTAATGAATTCAAAGCACAATAATGAGCCAATAAAGAATTAAATATTCTATTGTTCTAATCAAAAGTAATTTCTAAAGGGATGATATTTGTTAAAGGGCATTGAAAAGATGAAAGGAGTTGTCGATGCCATCCATGTGGTAAATTAAATGAACTATATTGTATTGAGATAGATGGTAAATACTTAGGCTCTTCATCCTCGTCCTTCCATATGAGTTTATGGATAGTAGTTTGTTCATCTTCAAACCCTGAGTCATACATGTTATTAAGTAAGATAGTCTCTTCTTCAAATAATAACCCTTTCTAGGGATCCAACTCCTCTACATGTTCTTTTACAATGATTGTAGCTAAAGTTGAGATATTATCCTCATCTTCTTCATTCGATTTGGAGAACCATAAATTACTAGAAAAATTAATTGAAGGTTTGGCTAGAGGATACAATGAAATCTTCTTTGAATCTATTCCATTTGAAATGGTCATGTCCCCTAACCTACAATCAATGAAAGTAGTTGTCATAGCAAGCCAAGGTCTTCCAAGAATTAATGGATAACCATTTACTATAGTTTGGGATTGTAATACCAAAAAATCGATTGGATATTCCTATGTTGCAACTATCACAGGGATATTTTCTATTATCCCTTCTAGTTTTGAAATTGATTGATCAACCATTTCAAGTATTATGGATGTTGGATGTAAATTTCTTAGATGTAATTTTTTCATTGTATCCTTTGTCATGACATTAATGGCAGCCCCAAGATCAATCAAAACATTAGGTATTTATATTGATCCTATTGAAATTGTAACTACTAGGATTCCTAGATCTCCATATTTGGGTGGAATAAGCTTTCCCACAAGAAGGTCTACCAAATTTTCCATCCACTTGTATGGTTTTTGGATATGTTATTTTATTTCTTCCTAGGCTTCTTGATACATAATTCATGAAATGTTTTCTTGAGCATAGAAACATCTTTAATTGATTATAATTAAGAAATAATGATATTTAACCATTTCAACTCCTTTATTAAATCAATTTCTATAAAGGGCTTTTTGTTCTATCAAGTCATTCAAGATAAGGTATTTTTGAGATGATGAAGGATCATTTTTCAATGAATTTACATAGGTTTTTATGAGGGATCTCGGTCCCCTTATACTAAGTGGGGTTTGAACCTTGGACCTCCCATAGAGAGGTCAAAGCCCTTACCACTATAATAAGCTTGTAGCTTAGATGAAGAAGGATAATTATTTTCATGAGAGTTCAATTTTTCCTATTGATGTGGCTTAGGAGAGGATGGCTCTTGTTGGTTATTCTCATCACTTTCCATCTCTATGATAATAGGTGGAGTGGGATTAGGGAGTGTTTTTCCTAAGAATAATTGAATATTATCATAGTCAATAACATTAAGTGTGGTTGTATCTTCTAATTCATCATATAGACAAGTGTTGTTTGTCTAGTATTATTAGGATTTACCACAGGTTGAGCTAGAAGTGGAGGTTGCTTAACTTGTTGTGGTTGTCCTTGAGAAGAAATGTGGGTAGGTCTAGGCAACAAACCTTGCTGTTAATTTTGATATTAGCATTGCCCTTGGTAAGGTTGATGTGGTTGGTATTGTTGTGTCCATTGTTGACCTTGCATCGATGGAGGTAACCATGGTTGATTTTATGGTGTCCAATTTTGATTTATCCATCCAATATGGGACCATTCTTAAGATAATATTCATGGTTGTTGACCCTAAGGTTGTGTAGGTAGTGGGGTGGGCCATGGGATAGACCAAGTGTTTGATCCCCAACTCATAGGTACTTTAGGGAAATATTGATTTTTATATATAATATGGAAGAAATTATTCCCTTGTATTTGTCCTACAAAGTTGAGTTCATCTATAGGATGATTATTTTTCCATGGTATTTTTAATTCAAGTAAAAAGTGGCATTGATCTATAGGATGTCCTTGTTGGAAAATACTACATATAGTAGTTTGGTTCAAAGGGAATTCATGAAGGACGTGCTTATTTCTTACACCTCATACAATAGATAGTTAAATGTTTAGTAGACCTATTTTTTGCATTCATTTCATCTAATGTAGTGTTGAGGTGCACTAAGATATCAATTTTTAGATTAGAAAATTCCTCCATTAACTCCTTCATGTTGTTATTATTGTTACCATGTTTATATCTTTGAGTTCTCGTCTCGCGCTGCTTCCATCTTCAGAAAGTAGATACTAGTTGATTGCTTCCCACCTAACCTGTCTATTCCTCCATGGGCCAATAGATATCCCAATACCTCCCATTTTTATGGGCCAATAGATTTCCCAATACTTCCCACTCCCCCAGATGGGGGGGTTACCTTCCTCCTGCTATGGATTAGGTTTTTCGTGACCGAGGTCTCCAGGTAGAGGCAGGAAAGAAGCGGCCCAGTTGTCTGGAAAACCTCTCTATGCCTTTGGGCATGGATTTTATCTCCCATGTCGGATGTATTTACTCCTCTTTAATAAATAAGGGTGACTGCTTGACGAAGAAGAGTATATTTAGTATCCCTTTCCCCTATCAACCATCGGTTAGTAGCTGATCCCCTTCCTTTGTCTGACCCGGGCAAGAAATGGAATGAATTCGTTGTTTGGTTCGTTGCCTGCCCCTAAATCAATCTGTTGTTTAACTGAGGAGGTAAATGCCCCAAATATATCTAAGGGGGGGATAGATAAATCCTTCCACTGCCAACCCCACACCTTCTTTGGAAAAGACATTGAACTGCGTGAACATTCACTCTTGTATGGGAATAATTTTTGCAAAGCTCCATGATTTCTAAAAGGTCCATGTTTACATATCCTTTTCCATAAGATCTAAAGCTTCCATAGACTCTTCTTGTAATCCTTGCAAGAATATTGTCTTACTTAACTCTTGGTCTGATCCAAATCTACCCCTATGAATAAACAAAAATATATCCAAGTAATATTCTAAGTTCTCATCCTCCTATTATTTCATTCTAAACAATTCATCCTTCTAATTCTTTACTCTATAGTATTCTTGGTATTTATCCAAGAATGCTTTCTCCATTTTTTCCCATGTGTGAATTGAATATGGTTCTAATCCCATAAACCATCACATTGTAAAGTCCTTCATTATGAAAGGAAATAGTTTGAATTTTATGGGAAATATAAATCACACACCTAATCTAATAATTCACACTCTATTCTAATATTTACAATTGTACCATGGGGGTACTTTAGCATAGTACCAAATAATATAATATTCTTTAACACCACTTTGTATTACATTATTTGGTTTTTGAAGACTTTAGTCTTCAATCTCTTATTCTCGCTTTTATCCTTTAGTTTTGGCTTTGGCATTGCTTGAGGTTTTGGTGTTGATATGCTAACCTATTTTTTGCAATATTGATCAGAATTTCTTTGTCTCTAGTTATCTTTCTTTGGATCTTTTTTATATTCTTCTTTTGTTTCTTTACTTTGTTCTTCTTAGCCTTGGTCTTGATCATATTATATTGTTTCTCAATTTTATTTCCTATTTTTTTAATCTTACTTAATATATCATCATAATAATATGACTCGTATCCTTCAACAGTAGCATTCTTATGGTTGTCTAATTTAGGATATAAAGATTCACCTTTATCAACTAATTTCTTATCATGATTCAAATATCTAATTTCTTTTTCATTTTTATGAGATTGAATTTCTAATGAAAGTAATCCCATATATACTATTATCATTATCTCAACAAGTACTATGATAACCTTTTTAGAATCCTCACTTGCTTTTGTCAATTTTGTGCTCAAATAATTTTTAAGAGTTTCATACTATTCATTTTTGGCTTCTTTAAAAATTGTTTGCAATAATTTTTTTAATTTTGCATCTTTTTGTTTTTCAGCATTCTTGATCATGCTTTGAGTACACTATTTTAAATTTTCCAACATTTTTTAACTTTCCTTTAAGGATATAGTTTGAATAATTTCTTCTATAATGAATTTCTTTGATGTTTAATGCCTTATTTCTCCCAAGTTTTTAAATAAATAAATTTTCAATCAACTTTCAAATTATTTAAATTATTCAGACTAATTCTTTTGGAGTAAAACTCCTTCTTTCTCCAACATTTAATTCAAACAATCAATAATTTCAAACAATTAATTTGAATAAGCAATCAATAATTTCTTTCAATCAATCAATTTATCAAGTTCAATTTCAATATTCTTATAACTCCCACAAATTCTTTTCAATAAATGTCAATTTCAATTTGCAAAATTAATATGCATCAATTAATAAAAATCAAATTATTCAATCTTTATCTCTCCAAATTAATTTCAACTAAAATTTATTTATCAATCAAACAATTATTCATTTACTTCTTATCACTCCAATTTAATTCATGATTTCAAATAACTTATTCCTTATAACTACTATTTCAATAATCAAAGCTTAAAATTCAATAATGTCTTATAACTCCAAAAAATAAGATTATGTGCTCTAAATATTCTCATAAACTTTGATAGCTCCAATAATAAATATATGCACCATGTTTATGCTTTCTTCAAAAAATGATATGGAAATAAACAAGTTATTACCTTAATCTCCTACCAAAATTGTTGTATTCACCAAGTCTTTCACGACTTTCAACTTACATCCACATCTCATAAATACACACAATGTCTCACATGCAAATCCACTTCTAGACATTAGAAAATGAGTGCATTTCCATAGACATTACAATCCTGGTGTACCTAATTCATTGTAACTTCTATAGGCTAATTTGAATGGAAATTCATCGCTTATTAGTTGGTAGACCTTCACACTATTGTTCCTCCTTCACATAGACATCCAATATTCATAGGTTTATCGCATTCGATTCTTCACTCACAAAGTTTTTTTTTTTTTTTTTTGTGGAAAACATCCCAAAAGGGATGCCACTTTCGAGTAAGACCCAAGGAGGCAGGGGTATCCATTCCGCCAAAAACGCCCAGGACTCGGACCTGGCCTACCACCTTTGACATACTCAAGGAGCAAACAAACACACAAAACGAAATTAAAAAAAGTAAATAACAACAAAAATAATAAAATAAAATAAAAAACATGCTCCTTGAGTGTGTCAAAACCAAAAGCACAACCAAACACGCACAATAAGATAAAATAAACCATAACACAAACCACAAAGAAAAACACCAGAACCACATAATAAAACACAAACAAGACAAAAACAATAGTACACTACAAAGACATAACCCAAAAAAACATGAAAAATAAACACAACCAAAACCTCACTCACAAAGTTGTGCTTCTCAAATGTTGTCTATATTATATCTCATGCAACTTGAATGGCTTCAAAAAATTCAAATGTTGTCCAATAATATCTTCTCAAGTGTTGTCCAGGCGCTTCACACAATCTTTCTACAACAAATTTCTATCAATAATAGTACCTTCAACACAATCTTCTTTCTTTCAAATCATCTTTTCAATAACGTTCTTAATTTTCTCTTTTTCAATAATATATTAGGCAACAAACTTTCAATTTCCTCTTTCAATATATCTGGCAACAAACATTCAATATTTAACTTTACCTTCAATATTTCTCTTTAATATGACTCCGATAGTCACTTCTCTTAATTCTTGGGTGCAATCATCAACCTAATTTTTCTCAACTTTAGGGTGAAATCAACCCAATATTTTTACCTCCAATATTCACACCAGAGTTCTCTAATGCTAGTTTTTCAATCTAAAACTTATCACTCCAATATTATTCAAAAATTCACACCAAAAATATTTGGCGCTAGCTTTAAAATATTCTCACAGAGAGGATATGTGTGGCTCTGATAGAGACTACTCAATGTAGCTCTAATAGAGTCTACTCAAGGTAGCTTTGATACCACTAATGGATTTTTAACTAGATTTAATCATAGGTACCGATATCTAGGATTTAATATTAACCACAGTATTAAAGCATAAAATCTCTTATCAATATAAATCAATATAACATTCATAAAAAACAATGTTTCAATATAGAAACTCATAATAATATTGATCAAATATTACAAATTTGTATAAAATATTCATTACAAAATGTTTGATATAATCTCAAGAGCTTTGCCTCCATAAGAAAACCTTAGAATGTGACTCTTCAATACTTAACTATTGCTCTCCTCACATATCTAGGAGATATATTCTTTTCTATTCCACACATAAGACAAACCTCTCATGTCTCTTGACTTTACATCTTGCCACATACATGTGACTCTTCACTTGTATACTTGACACATACACACATGACTCTTGACTAACTTATATGACATATTGCACACTCTTACATATTACACACTTGCACACTTTATTACATGACACTTGCACACTCTCATACTTGCACACATTGTTACATGACACTTGGACTATTCTCACACATTGACACATACTTTAGGGGAAATATAAATCATACACCTAATCTAATAACTCACACTCTATTCTAATTTTTACAATGATGCCATGGGGGCACTTTAGCATAGTACCAAATAATGTAATATTCTCTGACACCCCCTTGTATTAGATTATTTGGTTTTTGAAGACTTTAGTCTTCAATATTTGATTCTCTCTTTTGTCCTTCGATTCTAGCTTTAGCACTAGTTGAGTTTGGTGTTGATCTGCTAACCTATTTCCTCTAGTATTGATAAAACTTTCTTTATCTTAAATTATCTTTCTTTGGCTATTTCTTATCTTCTTTTTTTGTTTGTTTGCTTTGTTCTTCTTAGTCTTGGTCTTAATCACATTTTTTTGTTTCTCAATGTTCTTTCCTATTTGTATAACCTTACTTAAAATATCATCATAATAATCTAACACATATCCTTCATCAATATCATTCTTGTTGATGTTTGATTTAGGATATAAAGATTCACATTTGTCAACTAATTATTTATCATGATTCAAATATTTTATTTCTTTTTCATTTTTATGAGATCAAATTTCTAATGATAGTAATTCCATATATACAATTACCATTATCTCAACAATTTTTGTGATAACCTTTTTAGAATATTCACTTGCTTTTGTCAATTATGTGCTCAGATAATCTTCATGTTGAGGAATATTATATTATTTAGTATATGCTAATATACCCCCATGGTACCTTCATAGTACATTTATAATTATGTAATAGATTGGAGATGAATCTATAGTTTAGAGTGTGATTTATATTTCCCCTTTTATGTAAGTGTCAATGTGTAAGAAATGCACAAGTGTCATGTAAGAGAGAATGTGCACAAGTGTCTTGTATGTAAGAGTGCAAATATATAATATGAGGATGTGCACAAGTGTCCTAGATTAGGAGTGCATGTAGAAGTGTAAGAGTCAAGTGTCCATCAAGTATGCAAGTGGTAAAATGATAAGCCAAGAGTCATGAGACTTGGCATATGGAGAGCAATAGTCAAGTACTTGAAGAGTCATATTACTATGGATATATTATGGAGATAATGCTCCATGATAAAATGTGGTAAGAGAGAGAAATCAGATATTCATATCTCATTATCTGATTGTAAGAGGAAGGAATAAATATTGTATATATCTTGAGAAATTAATATTGTAAGTTTTTCTTTACGCGTAGTACATGAATGATTCAGGCTATTTACATTCATATTTCAATATATAAATGAATGTTATTTGATTTATTATATAAGCCTTGATATACATATTAATTTTCTCATATATTATTCTACTCTTATTGTTATTATTTTTTACCTTTAATATTGAAGCCATTTTATATGAGGATCTGTGTGATAACCTATGATATTTTATGGTAGTAAGGTTAAAAATCCAATAGTGGTATTAAAGCTACCACCTGACTCTATCTAGTTTTATTGAGTTCATTTTATTAGCTACCATTAATAATTAGCTTTGTCCATTTTTGATAAAGTTAATTTAGAGTTTGTCCACTGTAAATGAAGTGAAGACTTGGACTCTATTTTAAAGGTCTTATTGAGTAGAATAGGCTAGTCTTTCCACTTGGGTAAAAGAAAACTAGTGAAGACTAGGACTCAGCTAGATTGAAGGTGAACCAACTCAGAAGAAAGTTAGTCATTCAAGATAGATCCACCCTGACATCAATATTCTCTAAAAAAGGAGAATAGTTATTGATAGATTAAGGTAGAACCAACTCAAGAGCAAGTTGGTCATTCAAGAAAGATCCATCCTAACATTAATATTGGGTTCCTAGGGTTGACCTAATACATTGAATATTTCATATTAAACTACAGAAGTTTGAGAAGCTTCCTACAAAATATAGAGAAGAATTTTAGCTTCTAAGTAGATATAAGAAAGTAGAAAGAAAGAGAAGAAGAATAGTTAAAGTTGCAATGGATTGAGAAGCATTCAAAGCTTCCTAAGGACAAAGAATATAATAAGTAGATAAGAAAATAGTAAAGAAAGAGAAGAATCGGTTCAAATTGACCTTGATATATTTCAAGAAGAATCAAAATTTTATAGAAAAGAAGAAAGTATCTTCCCATAATACATTGAAGAACTAGGCTGATTGAATATATCTATATATCATTTCAATCTTGACCGCAGATCATTTTTTGAAGTAGGTTCTTCAAGGTAGACACTTTTGTAATAGAAGGCCTAAGAGTCCCATATAAAAGGAAAAGTCCTAAGAGGCTCATATAGAAAAGGAAGAGACCTAAGAGGCCAATAAAGAATTGGATCAAGAGCCAAGATCCAAGAAAAGAAAAGAGGCTATGTTAGAGAAAAGAGACCCTATAATTCAATATTTCTGAAGTATAGGCCCATTCGACCAACTCAAGAAAGAAGACAACAAAATAGGCCATTTGGCCATATAGCAAAAGAATAAGCTATTTAGTCATATAGTAGAGAAACAAATCATTCGATAAACTCAAGAAAGCAACACAACATATAGTAGAAGGAAATTTCATACTTCCAATGTTAAAAGATGTAGCATTCAAGAAGTAAAAACAAAATTAAAGTAAAATTTTAGAATTGTTGTCATGACAGCAAAGGTTTCATAACAACAAAAGAATACATACGTAGAAGTGACATACATAGAAGCTTATACAAAGCTTCCATAAAAATATTGAAGTGCAACAACCAACTCCATTGTAGGAGTATACAAAGAGGAAACTATAGAGCTATTTCATTGGTATTATATAAGTGAAATTACAATGTTGTTACACTGCACAAATTATAGCGAAGGAAGATAACATGAAGAAATGAGATAAAGGTCAATATGGTGAAGCTAGGATAGCAGTAAATGAGGTAAGCATAAAAGATATAATAAAACTAGTGAATAAGGCAACTAGAAGACCAATACAGAGAAATACTAGTAACATTGAAAACCATCCAAGTGAACCAGTGACCAAGGAGCAGACACCAATGACTGAGGTGGAGAAACTGGTGACTAAGGTGGATATACTAGTGTCTGACGTGGAGAAATAAATGTCTAAGGTGGAGAAAACAATGCCTAAGATGGAGAAACTAGCGACTAAGGTAGAGCAACCAACACCTAAGGTAGAGAAATGAATGCCTAAGGTGGAGAAACCAGTGACATGGAATCCAGCCACGAAGAGTTCAACATGAAGGTGAAGAGTCTAATGATAAAGCACAGATATCAGCTGGAGGAAGTGAAGAGATCAAGTAAGTAATCATGAATTCCAATGTTAGGAGTGCAAATCATAGCCTGTGAAACATAACGATATTATTTATTGAGTATTATTGCTACTGTAATGTATAATAAAGCATAACGTTATTAAAAATGGAAGATGAAATAGAGCTCTACACATATGTTAGTCATCAATTGGCATGTTTGAGTTGAGATTCACTTAAACATATGTGTAGAGGAAGCGCATCCAGAAGAACATCATAAGCATTAGTGCTAGTGAGCAAGCAGAGCATGAATTGGAGAACAAGTCACCTAAGGAGAAGTATAAGGTTAGTTTATTAATTATTTTAATTAGGGTTATTGGAGTTATAAGGTACTTACATATTTTAAGGAGTTATAAGTGGATTATAATTTAATTTAGGAGTCATAAGGGTTAGTTTAAAATTTAAGATTTTTATTTTTTGAAAAAGGTATGGAGTAATAAGGATTTCTACTTTAATTATTATTTTTAAATAGGTTTTTATACTTTAATTAGTTAGTTTGGTTATTTAAAGTTCTTTTTATAATTGAAGATATTTAAATTTTCTTAAGGTAGAAGATTTATTTTTGAGAAAAGTTGAAATTGAAAATATTAGAAGATTTTTTAAATTTTGCAAATTAAATTAGAGAGTTAAAAGGTTTTCAACATCAAAGGATTAAAAATAAAAAATATTTCAAATTTCATATTTGAGTTATTTTATTTTTTAAATTCGGGAGTCATAAGGTTTACTACTTCAAAGGATTTCAAAATTTTGAATGAGTTCCATTATGTCAAACAATAAAATTTTCCTTTTTGAATATCAACTATTGAAAGGACCAAATTTTGCATCATGGAAGAACAAAATGAAATCAATCCTAGTTGTAGAAAAAATTTAGGATATAGTAAGTAGAACAAAGACAAAACCTAAAGATAATGAAATAAAAATACAAAAAATTGAAGAAGGAGATGCAAAGGCTCTCATGTTAATAACATTTGGAATAATTGATGAAATACAACCATATATAAGTGGAGCAAAAACTTCTACATAAGCATGGAATACATTAAGTAAAATATTTGAAGGGAAAAATAAAGCTACAATTCTAAATTTACAATCCCAATTGTATTCCTTAAAAGTCAATAGCGGAGAAAGTATAGAACTCTTTCTTTGTAAAGTAGCAGATTTAAAAGCAAAACTATTAACTCTGGGAGAAAAAGTAGAAGATAAATTTCTTGTCCAAGTAACTCTAAGGGCACTTCTAGAAAGCTACAAGCATCTAGTCACATCTTTGCAAGTCTTAAGTAAAGAAACTACATTTGATGACTTGGTTAATATTCTTCAAGAATATGAAGTAGAGAAATTAGTCAAAGATGAAATGACTAATAATGCCTTGGTATCTAAAGAAAATATACCAAGTAATATAGCTACAACTTCCAAGTATAGATCCAAAGGGAATTCAAGATATTGTCATATATGTAAGAGAAAGGGCCATAACATAAATTTTTATAGATATAATCAAGGAAATAAAATGAATATGAATCAAGGTGGTAAAATAAACAAACCAGTATAGCAAAGGAAATATCAATCTCAATATAGACTCAATCCTCAATGACGACAATAATTTCAGTCTCAATATCAACAACATCAACATCATCCTTAGTACCAATATGAGCATCAACAAACCTCAACTACAATTTAGAGAAGGAAATCAAAAAGGAAATTTAGATCAACAACTTCATGAAATTCAATAATTAGAAGAAATATCTAAAGAAAATGAACTCAAAGCTCTTTTAGTAAAAATTTTGATAAATGAAGATGTACATTTTTCAAAGAATTCTAAAGATACTAATATTGTAGTTGCTACAAAACATTAGGATATAGGAGGAGAAACACAAGAAATATGATAAGGTAAGATCAAGACCAAAACTAAAAAGAACAGAGTAAAGAAACTTAAAAAGAAGATCAGGAAAGTATAGAAGAAAAAAGCAAACAGAGATACAAGTCAAAAGCAAGTGCCAGAACAGGAACCTGATGAAGGTCTCTCGATGAAGACAAATATGAAGATCAAGATTGAAGACTAAAGTCTTCAATAACCAAATAATGTAATATAGGGGGGTGTTGAGGAATATTACATTATTTGGTATATGCTAATGTACCCCCATGGTACCTTCATGGTACATTTGTAAATATGTAATAGATTAGGGTTGAGTCTATAGTTTAGAGTGTGATTTATATTTCCTCTTTTATGTAAGTGTTAATGTGCAGGAAATGCACAAGTGTCATGTAAGAGAGAATGTGCACAAGTGTCTTGTATGTAAGAGTGCAAATATATAATATGATTATGTGCACAATTATCCTAGATTAGGAGTGCATGTAGAAGTGTAAGAGTCAAGTGTCCATCAATTATGCAAGTGGAAAGATA
The DNA here is from genome assembly GCA_028583015.1 of Wollemia nobilis. NCBI lineage: Eukaryota > Viridiplantae > Streptophyta > Pinopsida > Araucariales > Araucariaceae > Wollemia > Wollemia nobilis. The sequence goes on from JAQPPZ010017169.1 coordinate 2,483,045, forward strand.
AGCTAAGAGTCATGCGACTTGGCATATGGAGAGCAATATTCAAGTACTTGAAGAGTCATATTACTATGGCTATATTATGGATACAATGCTCTATAAGAAAAGGTGGTAAGAGAGAGAAATAAAATACTCATATCTCATTATCTTATTGTAAGAGGAAGGAATAAAGCTTGTATGCATTTTGAGCAATTAATATTATAAGTTTTCTTGATGCATAGTACATTAATAATTCAGGCTATTTATATTCATATTTCAATATATAGATGAATGTTATTTGATTTATTGTATAAGCCTTGATATACATATTAATTTGCTCATATATTATTCTACTCTTATTGTTATTATTTTGACCTTTAATATTGTGGCTATTTTATATTGGGACTTGTGTGATAACCTGTGATATTTTATGGTAGTAAGGCTTAAAAAGCCAACACTTCAAGAGTTTCATACTGATAGTTTTTGGCTTCTTTGAAGATTGTTTGCAATAATTTTTTCAATTTTGCATCTTTTTGTTTTTTAGCATTCTTGATCATGCTTTTATTACATTATTTAAATTTTTCCAACATTTCTTTATTTTCCTCTTAGAATATATTTTGAATAATTTCTTCCATTATGAATTCCTTTGATGTTGAATACCTTATTCCTCCCAAGTTTTTAATAAATATTTTTTCAATCATCTTTCAATTTCTTTAAATTCTTCAAACCAATTATTTTGGAGTAGATATCCTTTTATCTCCAAAATATAATTCAAACAATCAATAATTTCAAACAAAAAAATTCTTTCAATCAATCAATTTATCAAGTTCAAGTTCAATCTTCTTATAACTCCCATAAATTCTTTTCAATAAATATCAATTTTCAATTTGCAAAATTAACTTACATTAATTAATCAAAATCAAATTATTCAATCCTTATGTCTCCAAATTAATTTCAATTCAGATTTATTTATCAATCAATCAATAATCAAGCAATGATTCGTCTACTTCTTATCACTTCAATTTAATTCATGATTTTAAATAACTTATTCCTTATAACTCTTATTTCAATAATCAAAGCTTAAATTTCAATAATGCCTTATAACTCCAAAAAAAATATTATGTGCCCTAAATATTCTCAAAATATTTGATAACTCCAATAATAAAGATATGCACTCTATTTATACTTTCTACCAAAAAGAATTTGGAAATAAACAAGGTCTTACCTTAATCTCTTGCCAAATTTGTTGTATTCACTGAGTCTTTTGTGGCTTTCTGTTGAAATATATTACATTATTTGGTACATGCTAATGTATCACATTGGGTACATCTTTAGATTAGGAGTGTTTCTTAGATTAGGGTTCAATTATTTACTTTATGCAATGTAATAAATGCACAAGTATTGTTAGAATGTGCAAAGTACTTGATGATGTAAATGTGCATGTTGTCCATGTGTACATGAGTCCATAGAATAGGAAGATGAAGAGTCATAGGTAGGTGGAAGGCCAAGAGTCACATCTCATTATATATAGGCCTTTGATAGATATGATGGATGAAAAAGTAGAAATCATAGTAGATGATATGCTAGATGCAATGTAGAGCATGTAAAGAATTTGGAGAGTTTGAGACCTCCATTTTTATATCATTGTACTATTTTCATGAGCCTTCATTAATGGTAGTTTTATGAGTAATTACAAAAATTTCTTATGAGTTTTACATGCTTAGTATATTTCCATTATCATATATTTAATATTACATGCTCATTTTATATCTTGTGGTTGATTTCTCATTAAGTATCTAGCATCAAAAGCTAACAGTGGTATCAAAGCACAAGGGAGATTGATAGGAGATAGGGAGAGCCACAAGAGAGATTGAGAGGAGATAGGGAGATTTTATTTTTAGAAATTTTTAATTTATTTTTGGCTAGATTCTTTCCATAGGGTTGTAAGAAAACTCGTGAATACTAGGACTCATCATAGATCTCATTCCACTAGATTGAATGATAACTAGTGAAGTTTATTGATTTTTAGAGATATAGAGATTTAGATGTATTTGCTTATCGTTGTCTAAATTTTATTGCAAGAGATTAGTTTTTTGAGTTGGAGCAAAAGAGAATAAGTTCTCATTGAATATTGAAGAAAGAGTAGACTCAAGAAAGATATCCCCATAGAATATTGGAGCTTAAGGAGACCCAAGAAGAGGTACCCATAGAAGATTGCAGATTGAAGAAACAAGAGAGCAACTCTATTGCAGATTGAGAATGAGAAGGACTCACGAAAAGGTCCAACTAAAGAGTTGTATAATTTGAAGACCCAAGAGAAGGGATCTCAAGCAAATTTGGAAGGAGAAAGAAGAAGGCTAGAAAAGTCCTATTGAAGAAGTGTCCATTGGAGAAGATTTGAAGCTCAAGGTAGAATATTGCAAGAAGGAGTAGCTCCTAAAAAGAAGAATTTAGGATAATTGTCACCATTCGACAACAAGCCCAAAAGGAAAAAGGATTTGGCAAGAAGTTTTCCAAACTTTGGAAAGGATTCTTGAAGATCTCAAGACATTCATATTCTTGAGAAAGAGGCCAACAAATAGGCCCATTTTGAAGTTAAAATTTGACAAGAAGAGCTAAGGAGGAGAAAGAAGATAGAAGAGGCCACCAATTTGAGGAATTTGAAGACTGCCATTACAAAGGAGAAGATTGATGTTTTTGCAGCAGAAGTTGAAGAGTCACAGAACAACAACTTGAAGGTGATATATAGCTATGATTTGGAGAAGATTTGGGCAGATTTTGAAGTGCCCTTGAATAGCCAATTGAAGGAAGGCTTGATAGCAAAAGAAGGCAGCATATTGGATAGCATTAGAGCTACAAAATTATACATTCTTGGACAACATAATTGAAGGAGAAATAGGCAACAATTTGAGCTACAATATTGACAAGTTTAAGGCAACATTAGAAGGAGAAAAAAATTATGTTTAGGAGAAATTTAGTGCAGACTTGAGAGAGCTTTGGATAGACAAGCAAATTATAATTTGGCAGCATTTGAAGAAGGATAACTGCTACAAATTATAAATACATTTGGACAGCATAGAAGTAAACTTTTAAACAGTATTGGAAGCTATAAAATTGATAATTTTGAGGCAACAATTAAGAAGAAAGGAGAGCTGTAAATTTTACAATTTTAGGACAGCAAAAATATGAATCAAATCACCAAGAATATTAGCTACAAAAGAAGGCCAAAAGGTATGCCACATTGGTGCTACAAAATTTTATTATTTAAGCATTAAAATTAGTTTACTTTAAAGTTATAAGAGCACCATATTAGAGCTATTAAAATCTGCAAAAGAAAGAGTCTTCAAGCCAATGAAGGAGGCAATATTATTGTCTAAGGAAAGGCCGAATAAGTGCTCAAAGATAGTGTGCTCAAGGTGTCTAAAGACACCAAGTAAAGACACCAAAACTTGAATAAGGTAGCACTCACATTGGATTAAAATTTGTAGCAAAAAGAAGTTAGAGGATAGAGCCAAAGAAAGGATTAAGGTGTAAGTTTCTTGGGAGATAAATAAATTAAAAAACAAAGGTTTTACCTAAGTTAATAAGCTTGGATATCTTATTGAACAAAGTTTAAAATCTATCGAGAAAAGGGGCAAAAAAGCCACCAAGGAAGAGTTATTGGAGCACCACCAAAGGAGGAGCCACCATTGTAGAAGAGGAGCAACCATTGACAAAGAAGAGCCACCACCATAGAAGAGGAGCAACCATTTATGGAGAAGAGCCACCACCAAGTGTTAGAAACAAAGAAGCACCAACAAGCATTGGAGAGTTACAAAATACGTTGGAGGAAAGAAGAGTTGGAAGTTACAACTATCAAGTAGCGAAATATATTGTGAGCATTAAGGAAGGACAAGCAAGTTTGAGCACCAAAGAAAGCTAAGATGTTACAGAATTACATGCAAGTGTTGAGAGGAGCATAGCCACCATTTTTCACTTTGGTTGAGAACGTGAAAGAACTTGGATACCACTTGGTATAGAGGAAAAGGAGTGCTAACAACCATTGAGGGAAATAAAATGCTTCAAACCAACTATGAGCACTCTTTGAGGAAGGAAGACACTTGTCAAAGGTAATGACCATATTGTCATAACATCACCAAACTAAGTAGAAGTAATGTAGCAAGAAGAAAACACCTAAAGAAGATGTTGAGTGTCATGTGGCACATGAGAAGAGGAATATTGATAGGTTGGAGGAGCCCAAACGATCTTCAACGCACATATTAAGCACATTCAATGATCAGAGAACATAGAATAAGAACTAAGAGGATAGTCAAAGTCTATAAGAGAGTGCCATACAAGGAAGAGCATTAAATGCAATGAAAATACATCGTCTAGCATTGAAGACTAAAAGGTGGATAGCACCTAAAATAGCATGCAAGTTGCAATCACAGGAGAAGTAGACCGAATACGTAGCACTCCATTTACATGAAGGTACAAAATATTTAAATCAATTTGTATTTCATAAAGGTCAAGGAGGTATAAGGTATATCAATACTAAGGTTAAGCTTAGTTAATCTATTATGTTGAAGATTAATTAATTGAATGGAGATATAAGGAAGTGAATTGATAAATTACAACCTTAGATGATTTATTGAATGACTTTTGAAGTAAGGAGGATTTAATTTGAAAGCTTTTTGAAATTGCTTTATTTGAAATTCAAGCATAGAAATATTTGCAAATAATTTAACTTGGAGGAATAAGGTTTTCTACATCAAAATTGAAATATTGAATTTGTAAATATATTTGTTTTTCTAAATTTCTAATTAGGGAGTTATAAGGAATTCATCACCAACATAAATTCTTGAAATTTAGAAACTATATTATTGAAAATTGAAAGATATAGGAAGCACAACATAGAGTTGTTAGAAAGTTGGAAAACTACATTGGAATTAGTCTCTTATTCAAATTGAAGGGACATAAGGAATCCAACTTAAAATTCTTGAAGATAGAAAATTTTATCAATTGAAATTGCTTCAAAATTATTTTTAGCTTTCTATTCATAAATAGGGAGAAATAAAGTGCTTATCTTGAAGTTGAACATTAGGGAGACGGAAAGGGATTCAACTCAAAGGAAAACTTAGAAAGCTAAGTATTTTATCAAAGCTATTTTACATTCAAAATACTAGGGGACAAAAAATATTTCTATCTAGATATTTGCTCCTATAAAACTTAAGAATTGAAAATATCCTATCAAATTTGATCACATATTCAAAACACTTGGGAGATATAAGGTATTCTACAAAATTTGAGAATTGAAAAGACATTATCAAAATTATACTCAAAACTAGGGAGTCATAAGGTAGTCAACCTCAAAATTCTTGAAAGATAAAATATTCTATCAAAACTATTCTCAATATATAATACTAGGGAGCTAAAAAGAATGTCTACTTCAAAGACTTCAATGGATAATGATATGGAAAACATAATTAGAAAGGAAAGGGTAAATGTCATAAAAATTGGAATCAAGAATTTACTTACAAAGACTGAAGGAAACTTAGATCTTACTTTAAAATTGATCTATAGTGAAGCCATAGAAGAAAACTTTAAAAATCTAGAATATTATCTACATGCTAGAATTATTGAAGCAATTGATAATGGAAAATATGTTATTTAAATTTCTTTAGACATTGGTAGCATATTATATGTGGTATTACTTACATTCAAATATTATAAAGAAGAAAATATGGAGCAACAGGAATTGATTGAATCACTTAAAGAGAAAACAAATAATTCCTTTGTAGAGAAGATATTTCATTCTTCATGCAGTATTGAGACTTAAAGTTCTTCTAACTCAAGATATTATCATGATGGTTTAAGTGATTGTTCAGAAGATTATATACTAAAGAAGACTTGTGATAAGAAGGACAAAAGCAAAGAGAAAATATTTTTGCAAGAATCTGATGATAGCATGACAGCTCATGAAAGCACAAAGATTAACCCTAATGATGAAGATAAGCAAGAAGAGAAGGAACCTGACCAAGGAGGCATACAATGCAAAGTGAATTAAAGACAAGATGAAGACCATATTGAAGACTAAAGTCTTCAATAACCAAATAATGTAATACAAGGGGGGTGTTGGAATATATTACATTATTTGGTACATGCTAATGTACCACCTTGGGTACATCTTTAGATTAGGAGTGTATCTTATATTAGGGTTTGAGTATTTACTTTATGTAATGTAATAAATGCACAAGTATTATTAGAATGTGCAAAGTACTTGATAATATAAATGTGCATGTTGTCCATGTGTACATGAGTCCATAGAATAGGAAAATGAAGAGTCATAGGTAGGTGGAAGGACAAGAGTCACATCTCATTATATATAGGCCTTTGATAGATAAGATGGAGAGAAAGTAGAAAGCATAGTAGATGATATGCTAGATACAATGTAGAGCATGTAAGAAATATGGAGAGTTTGAGACCTCCATTTTTATATCATTGTACTATTTTCATGAGTCTTCATTAATGGCAATTTTATGAGTAATTACAAAAGTTTCTTATGAGTTTTACATGCTTAGTATATTGCCATTATCATATATTTAATATTGCATGCTCATTTTATATCTTGTGGTTGATTTCTTATTAAGTATCTAGCATCAAAAGCTAAAACTTTCAACTTATGACAATGTCTTATCAATATCATGCAACATTTCACATGCAAATCTACTTTTGGATGTTAGAAAATGAGTGTGTTTCCAAAGATGTTACAATCCTGGCATACCCTATTTATTATAACTTTTTTAACTAGTTTGAATGGATATTCATCCCTTGTTTGTTAGTAGACCTTTGCACTATTATTCTTCCTTCTTAACAGAGACACCCATTCATAGGTTCATCACATTCGATGCTTTGCTTATAGATTTATGCTCCTTAGACGTTTGTATTATATCTCAAGAAACTCGAATGGCTTCGATTACTTTAGATGTTGTCTAGCAATATCTTCTCAAGTGCCTTACAATCTTCTTAGGTGTTGTCTAGGCACTTCATAAATCTTCTTGCAACAACTTCCAATCAATAATAGTGCCTTTAGCATAATATTCTTTCTTTCAAATCATATTTTCAATTATGTTCTTAATTTTTGCCTTTTTCAATAATATATAAGGCACCAATCATTCAATTTCCTCCTTCAATATATCTGGCAGTAAAAATTCAATATTCAATTCTACCTTCAATATTTCTCTTCTTTAATATGACTCAATGGTCACTTCTCTTAATTCTCAAGAGAAATTATCAACTTGATTTTTCTCAACTTTAGGGTGAAATCAACCCTATCTTTTTGTCTCTAATATTCACACCAGAGTACTCCTTCGATGCTAGCTTTTCAATCTAAAACTTATCACTCCAATATTCTTCAAAAATTCACACTAAAAAAATATTTGGTGCTAGCTTTTAAATATGGCTTCAAAATCTCTCACATAGTGCAAATATGTGTGGCTCTGATAGAGACTACTCAATGTAGCTTTGATAGAGTCTACTCAAGGTAGCTCTAATATCATTGATGGTTTTTTAGCCAAATTTAATCACAGGTTCCAATATCTAGGATCTAATATTAATCACAATATTGAAGCATACAAATCTTTGATCAATATAAATCAATATAATATTCATAAAATAACAATATTTCAATATATAAACTCACAATAATATTGTTCAAATATTATATATTTGTACTCAATCTTAATTACAAAATGTTTGATATAATACATGGAGCTTTGTCTCCATAATATAACCTTAGAAGGTGACTCTTCAATACTTGATTATTGCTCTCCTTACATATATAGGAGATGCATCATTTTCTATTCCACACATAAGAAAACCTCTCATGTCTCTTGACTTTACATCTTGCCACATACATGTGACTTTTCACTTGTATACTTGACACATACACACATGACTCTTGACTAACTTATATGATACATTGCACACTCTTACATATTACACACTTGCACACTCTCACACTCTACACACTTGCACACATTATTACATGAAATTTGGACTATTCTCACACGTTGACACATACTTTAGAAGAAATATAAAGCACACACATAATCTAATAACTCACACTCTATTCTAATATTTACAATGGTACCATGGGGATACTTTAGCACAGTACCAAATAATGTAATCCTCTTCAACATTCTTGGGCTAAGTTTTTCCATTTTTGTAACTCACTCATTAGCCTAGAATCCCTAAATTCTATCAATTGTTATCTATATTATGGTGGTCTTAACTATTGAGATACCTACTATGATAAATCTGACTACTAAGGTAGGTCTAATTGTTGACCCACTAGATCAGTTCAAGGTGCCTCACTGATTTATTCCTAGGGATATTTTCCTTCTCTATCAAATTCTAAATTCACAATAAAAGTATCTATACCCATCTCTTCCTTCACCTTCTCATATGGTGCTATAGTGTAAGATGACTCAAGAGTGTCCTTGTTTCTATCTATATAACAATCTATCCTATTTCTTACCTTATTTCTTGGCAAATTCTCTTCAATTTCCTAGCCAATGGTTTGCAAGGACTTGATCCTCTACCTCCATTATTTAATTTTTGTCTTTGCCTCCTTATACTTTTGCTTCTAGGAAATGACTTCTATCTACTAATCATGTTCTTCTCATTTTAAAGGATTCCATCCATGGTAGGAAGGACTAGTGTTGCATTCAATGGTACTTCTATTGACCTAGATTGAGCTTCAAGCTATAGTTGTTAATAGTCCTCCTCCTCAAGGGTCCTACTATTATAATCATAAGTCATCATGCTTTCTTTACTTCCATGGATGTTTTAGAAAGGACCCACTTGGTCATATTTCGAAATGATTTGTGGCAACCTTCCTCATGGATCACTTCCTCCTAGAGGTCAAATTTCTCTCAGTTTCTTTATTCCCTTATCCCGAATCCATTTATATAACTTATATTTATCTTTACTCATTATCCTTCTAAGACTCGGTTATGAAATTAGCCTAAGATACCTCTGATCCAATATTTTAATAGCCCTAATGAATAGTAGACAAAATAGACCATGGTAGTCTAAACTATTATTCTAGCAACCTTGACTTCTATGGTAATTTTTTTAATGAAGTGAGAAGCAAATAAGGCATATTGAGAATCTCACCATGTCTTAAGTGTGTTATTAATTGAAATTGGTGGATGAGCACATAAGTATATCTTCCTTCACTATAAAATAACACTTTAGAATTTTGATGACATCATCCTATGGGGAGGTAAGGTAATATGGAGTATTACCTTGTATATGTAATTAATGTTATTTACTACACATAATAATTCCCTTTAATATTCTCTAATAGATCATATTTTGTCCTTGAAACAACATTTTTCTATTTGATAAAAGACAATAACCTCTATTATGGCCTTTTTTGAGACTTCCACCACAAGGCCCCATACTAATACTTGCCCATTTTCTAAAGTGTGGGAAAATTCTATGGCAACATCATCATTATACCCATAGAGACACTTGCAAAACATTATCCAATTGGCCTTCTTAGGAATCTAAACATTATCCAATTGGTCTCCTTAGGAATATACTATGTCTCCCACTTATCTTACACTTTTGTTATAATTGTTAGCTCTCTTTAGCTCAATGTTCCTTCCATGATATTTTTTTCTATTGCTCAACTCAAGTTCCTTTGGAAAATAATTATTTTTCAACCTCTATAACTGATCTTTAACCTCTGTAACTAGTCTTACCTTTGTCTCTTAGCAATGATAAAACATTGATTTATAACTATAGTGTAGAAGTTGTTATAGTAATACCATTGATTATGTTGTACACTTCAATGAGAAAAAATTTCAATTGAACCCTATTAAATGATGCTAGGAATCCCTAGCCATGTGAGCTTGGTGACTTTGATCTAGTTACAATCCCCTTTCTATCTAATCATACACATGTCTTGGAATTCGCTTGTGATGATAATGATTACAAGGATATCGATGTGGATTAAGTGATGAAACATATAAATTCAAAGGCATCGACAAATGTGATGGGGTTGCCCCTTGTCAATATATGACACATGCTATACATTTTTTCTTCTATTGTCATAAAAAAGACCACTTTTTTAGACCCACAATAGTCAAATCACATGCAAGTGATTCTTGATTATCATATAGCCATGTGGCCAAAGCCTCCCTCATTTGCTAGCTAAGTCTCTTGGCTATCCATGGACAAGGCACATAGAGACTAAACTATAGTAGTGTGGAGTAAGGAAACATATATTGCGTGAGTACAAACAACCACAACATGTGATTATAGTTGGCTATAGGGGTGCAAGCAAAAAATCTACCACACTAGAAGCACACCTGTTATAGTATAATATAGCTATTGGCTACAAAAGAACTATTGGTTAATATGGTTGTGACACAAATTGTAGCAAGGTAGCCTTATGTATACCTTCACGTAGTGATAATGAGCTAAATATTTATCTAAGAGAGTATTGTAATTATTGTAGGTTGAATTATTCCTTTAAAGTGCTATAGCATTATGTGCAATAAATGGCCAAATGACATAAATATCCACTTGATGTTTTTATAGCAATCAGACATCAAATTAATAAGGGGAATGAGCATGTTAATTATTTTACCTGATTGCTAGAGCAAGAATATAGTTGTATTGTGTCAAGTATAAGGGTCAACAACTACAACAAAATAGCACCAGTCAATGAAGTTTTGTAAGAAAATTTACCTTTTTGCATGTAGATACATATCAACAAGCTAGTTTTAAGGTACCAACATATCTTATGGTATTAAAAATTATTTTTCATCATAATGTTTTTTAAAATGCAAATCCTTATGGATTTATTGAGGTAAAATATTTTGAAGCCTCCTCCACAAGTCATATTTCATACTAATTTTGAAATAAACTCTTTCTTTATCTTTGGCCTTGTATAAGGCTTCATATAATATCCATTATCCATCAATCAGGTTTGTGATAAATTGATCATCCATAATTTCACTACCCTATTATCATATGTTATGTTAATAATATAAGACCCAAGTCATTTAGCCTAAAGCTTACCCTTGAAATCCTTGTACCTTAACTCATATAGGAGATTTCAATCTCTTAGTTACAATTTTTTTTCTTGATGAAGTGATCATGTCACTTGCTCATCTATTTTTGTACTACCTCAATGTGAAATAGGACTTACTATGTTTCATCTAAGACATCAAATTAGTCTATATGTTGTTTTTATGATTCTGATATGTTCATACCTAATTGTAGCATTATTTATAGGGCCCTCATCTCAAATTCAATTCAGAGGACCACATTCTTTCCATTTACAAACTCAAAGGGAGTGAATCATTTTTTAGTCTTCCATGTAGTCCTATATGCCAACATTACTTTAGAAAAATAATTTATAAAATCATGTTGGAGTAGTTGAATAGTCATAGTGAGAATTTTTTTCTAGCTATTAGTTGGTGACTTTAGCCAATTTGTTTGCTTGAGGGTGATACAAAATGGATTTTCTATTTCCATATCATACTCTATAAATTCTACAATTAAATGTGATATAAACTAGGGATCCTAATTTGTGGCTAGTTCTTGGGTACTCCATATGTAGTGAAGACTTATTCATAAAGGAACTTACCAACTTTCTCCTCCCTTGTGACCTTGAGAGCCTTCACTTCAACCTACTTTATGACATAGTGGATTAAAATGTGTTCCTCTATTTTGCTACTCATTCATGGCATGGCTAAAGTGTTTAACACATTATGCTTAGCACAAGGAAGACCAGGTTTTGATCCCCTCCAAGTCTCGTTGGGCACTCTAAAACCTTCAATAGATATGAGGCCAATGTGATAGCCAATGTGGCCTTCTTTTATGCCATGTTAGACCATTTTTTACCTATATATATTAGCTGAACCAATTAAATGGAGGCAAATGTCAACAATGCACTAGTTGAGAGCAATTGAGTTGGCAATCAAAGACCAACAAGTGGTAGCCTAGGATTTGTCTCTTCATTTTTAAGGTTTGAGCATTTAATTTTTATTTTTTGGGGGTCCATTAGGTAAAAACTTTCTACAGCTATAAATTTTACATACAAAAGCATTTTGGGCTTATTTTACTAATCATACAAGTTTTCGAGCTCTTTGCATTGGTGGCATCAATTCATGGATCTATTGAAACAAATATGCCTACAAAAATAAAATTAACACGAAAAATATGCACCAAAATGGAAAATGAAGCACAAATGTTTCTTGAAAGATTACACTATCATAGGCCACTTCGAGGGTGCTACCTCCTCCAAAACTCCGAATACAAAAATGCAAATTTTTCCCTTCTCTCATTACATTCCAATATATAAAAAGGAACCATACAATGTCTTACAAACCCTAACCCTAGCTCTAGATAGACTTTGGATCCCACTAGCTAGTCACAACACTAATAACTACTAATAACATGACTAATTACAATAATTAAATAGTTAGGACATAAGGGTCCTAAAACCAACTATGGTATTGGGGTTGAATTGTGTGAGATGGATCACAAAGCCCTAGTTACTTGTCTTAATGGGTAAAATTACAATATTTGTTCAACCTAAATGATTGAATTGTTATGTAGTAAGAACCTGTGGTGCATCTTTCAAAAGGATCAAATGACTTTTCTTGATGAAGGAACTCGTCATTAAAGAGAAGAAGCTCATGAACTATTCTTCTTGCTAACTAAACCTAAGTTACTTTTCCACATTGAAAGGAGAGTACCCCTGTCAAGGTATGGTTAAAAAGTGCATGAGCTTTTTGAAAAATATATACTACCGAAGTAAGTCACTTGGAATTAGAGCTTTCCTCTCTTAAATTAGTTGAGTTTGATGATGTTGAGGACTATATTGAGAGACTCAATGCATTGAGGTAAAATATTGTATCCTCTAGAGGTAATAATAAAGATGATGTAAAATGCATGAAGATTATCTTTGCTAATCTCCCTCTTTTGAAACGTTGAACCTAATGGTTCATATTTGGAATCTCCAAAAAATCTTACCCTTGATCAACTTTTTTTCTCTCTTAGTTTAATTTTAGATGGTAATGTAAAATTATGGTGGGACTCCACAAATACAGGCTCACACAAAGAAATTCAAATCTAAGGAGGCTAAGACCCAATCAAGGGCTAGACTAAGTCTTAAATTAATTCAAATACCACTTGCAGATACTGTAAAAGGGAGGGAGATCCAACTAAGAATTGTTTGCAAAAATTGTAGAGAATTAAATATGAGTTCTTGAAAATCAATGGATGTCTTCTAGATGATGAGGGAGATTCAAAAATACTTGCATCAATTATAGAGGCTCATTAGAGCATCCATTATGGGGGGAAGATATTATTTTTACCAATGTCTTCTCTCCTTGGACCCTCAGTTCAGAATATAGGGGGTGTTGAAATTATAATCTAATTAATGACCAAGGTTGATATTGTATGATGTAATTTAAAGGCCTAAGGGAATTCCTTGTACAATGTATTAATTTACTGTGATAGTTTATTATGTAAGCCCAATGGATCATGGTTAACCTTGTTATTATCAAATTCTCTTTCAAACTTGTAATTAACTTTAAGCCCTCTTGTTATATTGGCTTAGGTTAAATTTTATTATATATTTGCGCTATTGGTATTGGTATAAATACATCCCTTCCAATCCTAATTTTATCATTGGAGTATTGTGTAACTTTATCTATGGATAAGAGTGAATATTTATAGTGCCTATGTGTACCCACTATACCTCTCTCTTTTTTTCTTCCTTCTCATTTTCTATATAATATTTGATTGGATGGATTCCTTTTGTTCATTTCTAGAAAATATTGTGAATTCTAACACCTTATCATCATCAACTCTTAAAATGTTCTACAAATCATTGAATTGAGTTATAAATTTTGTGTTTAGATAAGTGAAATTATCACAAATAGGTTTTATACAATGTGGACTTGCTAAGTTACTAAATACATGCACATGATTACATTGTATTACCTAACATATGTCATGTAATATCATTGAAAATTATATATGTAAAATTGAAAATATGAATGTAGTCAGGTAATACAATGTAATTGTGTGCATATTTCATGTAATATAATTAAAAATTATATAAGTAAACTTAAAAATAAGAACAAAACACTGAAATTTAGGTGTAACACAATTTTAACCCAGGTGTTGTAGGTGAGTTGGAGAGGAGAGGGCATTCCTCCAAGGGAGGTCCCAGGTTCAAATCTCCCCCTACCAAAAAGCTGAATTGGGTACCCAAAATCCAATTGATAATGTTGGTGCGGGCAGGGTTGGGTGCGACCCCCGGGTGACTTTGACAGTGTAGAACCCCCTGTTCGTGGTCTCTTAGACCAAGGCGGCCCCGCAAGGGGTTTTTCGCTTTAAAAAAAAAAAATGTGTAACACAATTTTTATTATTTCATAAATTGATATCTATCATACTTTATATGCTTATTACTTGTGAAAGAGAATTTGTAATGGACCAAGTTGCCTCCTTTTTTATGTTAAATTTGAGCAAAATGTATCATATGTATAATTAGAATGTGCAATATCAATTATCTAAGTAAACTATATAAATGATATATCCAATAAAACTATCACACACAAAAATGGAACAACCTAAATTTGATAATTTTGAGAGCAAAATCAACCTGAATTTGATGTTCTTAGTGTGATGTTAAAGATTGTCCAGTAAGACTATATTTTTATGCTTCTTTTGTAATCATTAATGATAATATGGAAGAGACATTGAAAAACACCATGATCGATAATATTCGAAAGAGGAAAAAAAATTAAATAAAATAAAGGACTAAAAAAAATTACAATCATATTTGAATAAGTATATAAGTAGGAAGAGATGGATGTAAAGAAAATCTTTGAAATGCTAAGTCATTATAATGGTTTATGTGGTTGATCCATTATCACTGTCGTCGCAGCAAGTTGTGGTTGATCCATCATAGTCGTTGTCGATGACAACTGAAGACCCAACTGCAATTTTGATGGAAGCTTGGACTATGAAGGAGGTAAGCATTCCTCTTTCTTACATTTAATTTTTTTGTGGAAGAAGTTTGTTAGCCGAAATCATGAAGTGCATGCAATGAAGCTAGGATTTGCAAAGTGAAGCATAGAGGAATTAAATCGAAGGGGTGAAAGGAGATACTTTTCTAGGGAGGAATATTTGTGTGCATGTGACCAACAGTTTGAAGAATTTTGCTAGCTAGAATTGTGGAGTACATGCAACAAAGCTAGGGTTTGCAAAGTGAAGCATAGAGAAAAGTAAAAAAAACACAAGAAGTGACAATCTTTTATTTTTCTTGAAACTAGAATGTGATCAGATATTTTCATGTAAATAAAATGAAGGTGGATCCAGTTATTGATTGATATCTTTTTAAAACTAACATAAGAAGCATCAACATTTTTTCAAAATCAAAGTGCGCTTAGATCTATTCATGTGAATAAAATGAATGCTAGACATCTTTCTTTCTAGAATCGGAGCATGCAAAAGGTGAAAGGAGTTACTTTGACAAGGAGGAATATTTTTGTGCATGTGAATGGTTATTTGAAGAAATTTATTGGTTAGAATCATGAAGTTCATGCAACAAAGCTAAGGTTTACAAAGGGAAAATATTAAAAAAAAAAATTATTTGGTATTTTCAAAATGGCAGTATAGTTTGGGAAATTGGTTTCTTGTTTTGATGGAGAATGAAGAGGAACGTTTGGACTTCTCGGAGGACCCCTTTGAGGGGCACCACATATTTTTAACTCCGAGGGCCAAGGGTCCCAATTTTGGATAAGACTTATAAGTTGAGAACTAAGGGTCCTTGGACTTTTAGAGTGGCCAAAATAATATTATAGGTTATCAGAATTTAGTAGATAGAGGGGAGTCTATGTCGGTAGGTCCATATCAGGTCAATTTTCCTATTAATTACTCACTCTCAAGTGTATCAAAACACTCTACTTAAGTGATGGGTCTAATGAATGAGCAAGCATTTCATTGTGAAGAAGAATTACTTGAGCAGACTCCAAGCAACCCAGAGCCACTTTTTTTGACAGAGTTTTTTTGTTTGGTTTTGGTTTTATTGGTAAAAGTCTTGATTTAGAGGCCCTAAGTGGAGTAGGTCCAAACTTTCAATCAACACAAACTACAACTCTATTTATTAAAGTGTGTAAGGCATACCAAGTGGTTAAAAATAGAAAGTCGAAGATCAGAATGGTACTTAGGGAAGACCTAATGATGGAACAAGTTTTGGAGTTTTTAGGGAAGTCCCCTACTAGAAAGTTTCATGGACGTCAAATAGCTAATAATACACTAAATGAGTGGTTATAGAAGGTATGGGTCCCAATTTTAGGATATGGGTCAATTTTTTACTTACTTGCCAAAGGATGGATAGGTTTCCTTTTTTGATCTAAGGAAGATGCACATAAAATTTTAGGAGGTCGTTGGTATCGGGGTCTTCTCTTTTTGTTTCGAAAGCTTGCGCGACTTGCTTTGATCCTAGGATTGAAGTTGCTAGGAGAATCTGATCTGGGTGAAACTTCTAGGTCTTCCAATGGAGTTATGGTCATAAAGAGCTTTGAAAGAGATTGAATATTCATTAGGTAAAACCTTGGATATAGATGTTTCTTTCAAATCTAGTATTTTTTGGTCTGTAGCTCGGTTTTTGGTTGAGATGGATATCAATGAAGGCTTACCATAATGTATGGAGATAGTTATGGGTAATATAGTTCATAATAAAATCTTGTACTATTTAGAGATTACTTTTAGATGTGTTTGTTATCATTTTTATGGACATATTGCTATGGAATATTCCCAAGAGAAAACATATTACTAATGAGGATTTCAAGTCAGCTAACAACAATCAAGAGATAGCTATTTTTCAAAGCTTAGTAGTGCTCCGTGATTTGGCTCAAACAAGCAAAAAGAATATTGTTGAACCTGGAACCAAATTTCTAAAGGAGGAAGAAATTTTAGGTCTAGCTTTGTCTCCATTTCACTATTCACAAGTTCTTAGAGAAGGGGACATAGTCATAAAGAAAATTGTGAAAGGTTTGAAACCCAATACTATTAAGTTTGTTGTTCAGTCTTCTAAGCCTTATGATAATTACTATCCAATACATGTGGAGAATAATCTAGAATTATGTAATAAAGAAGTTTGTACACTTATGAACCTTCAAAGAGAAGTCCTAGGGATAAGGACTTTTCTAGGGTTTTGGACAATGGGTCGACAACCTCAAACACATTGAATAGGGATTATGATCCAAATATTTTTGCTATTGGAGGAAGTCTTTTTGACATATTAGGCGAATATTCTAGGGAGGTATCTATTTTAGGGGATGGTTTAGAGATGGGTTCCTCTTACATATATTTGTTATATTCTAAGAAAAGGGAATCCAAGTTGAGAACTTGTGTAGTTGTTGGAAGGTTAGGGTTAGGTCTAGACCTTATAAAGGACTCTTCCACTTCTTCAACAGGTAGGAAATATTTTTTGTTTCATGCACAAGAGAAGGCTTTGAGGGAAATTCAATAGGGTAAACAAAAATCTATCAAAAGGGTCCTTAGAGTAGGACAAAACCCCTCTAAGATGTTTAAATGATCTTGTTATCCCTTAATATCTAAGGTCTTGGCAATCCCTCAATAAGACTTGCCTTAGGCTCATGGAAATTCATAATCTAGATGTTATCCTTCTACAAGAAACCATGGGGGCAAGTATAAAATTCATTGAACGGTTAAGTAAATTACTTAAGGACTAGGAGTTCTTGGCTTTAGATGCTACCAAACATTTAGGGGGTGTTTTGACTGGCTAGAAGAACTCAACATCCTTAATTAATTTTTCCTTTATGGTTTCAAGCTTGTGGACAAAATTATTTTTTTAAGACTTGGGTTTGAGGTTATCGGTTATTAATTGTTATGGTCCTTATGAAGATAAGCAGGTCTTTTGGAATGATTTTTCTCTTAGAGGTGTGTTAGGGATAAAAAATTTCTCATTAGTGGGGACTTAAATTTTACTATGAATAGAAGTGAGGTACGGGGCGAATCTGCAAGACTTGAGAGACTTGTAGATTACTTCAAAGAAGCTGGTTTAATTGATTTGGAACCAATAAATTTATTGCCTATGTAGAGAAATAACAGAGTTGGGGAAGTTGGGATATCAAAGAGGTTGGACAAATTTTTGATCTCAGAGTCATTATACAACAAAATAGATAGAAAACGATCATGGGTTGAGACTAGAGGTGGATCAAATCATTCTTCCATACTTTTTCAATTAGAAATTTAGGAGGTAAAACCTGCTAGTCCTTTAAAGCTCAATCCAATTTGGTTGGAGGAAGAACAATTTCAGCAATTGATTAAAAAATAATGGATTGGTTATGACCAAAGTTTTGGGTTATTGACCAGTTTTCAAATTGTTGTTGCTTTAAAAAAATTAAAAGGAGTTGTGGCATCTTGGATTGAAATTAAAAAGGAGAGTATGGATAGAGATCTTAAGTTGGTGGAGAAGGAAATTTTAGACATTCATAAAAAGAATGAGGTTGGTTTATTTAAAGAAGAGAAGAAATCAAGATTGTTGAACTATAATTAAAGAAGAACAAATTCCTGAAGTGGAGGAAAGTTGAATGGAGAATGAAAAGTAGAGTTGTATGGTTTTAAAAAGGGGATGAAAATACCAAGTTTTTTTCATAATTTTGCTTATCATAGGAAAAATGTTAACACTATTTGGGAGATGCAGAATGAAGAAGGGGTCCTCGTTAGGAGTCTCTCCAAGTTAGCAGATTTTGGAAGTAAAATATTTTCAATCTATCTATAAAGAACCTGATAGAGTCAATATTGGAGAAATTTTAAAGTTAACTACTTTCTTTCCCAGTTTTGTGACAGAGGAGGATAATTAGTTACTTATGAAAA
Organism: Wollemia nobilis; assembly: GCA_028583015.1. Lineage (NCBI taxonomy): Eukaryota > Viridiplantae > Streptophyta > Pinopsida > Araucariales > Araucariaceae > Wollemia > Wollemia nobilis. The sequence goes on from JAQPPZ010017169.1 coordinate 2,501,942, forward strand.
AGGTCACAAAGGAAGAACTAAAAGTTGTCTTGAATTCTTTCAAAAAGGATAAAAGTTTAGGGTCTGATGGATGGCTTGTGGAGTTTTTCCTAGTTTTTATGATCTTGTTGAGGAGGATATTCTCAAAGTAAGGGAGGAAGTTAGGTTGAGTGGTCAGGTTTTGGGGGCTTTTAACTCCATTTTTTAGCTTTGATTCCCAAAAAGGAAAAGACTGAAACCATTGATGAATTTAGACCTATTTTATTGTGTAACTGTATCTATAAAATCATTGCAAAGATTCTGGCTATTAGATTGAAGAAGATTTTCTCTAAAGTTATTTCCTAGAAGCAATTTGGGTTTATAGCAAGTAGACACATTTTTGAAGCCATAGGAGTTGCACAAGAGGGCCTTCACTCTATTAAAACTAAAAATCTTCTTGCAATGGTCCTTAAACTAGATCTATCTAAAGCTTATGATAGAACTAGCTAGTTGTATCTTAGATTGATGCTCTTACATGTGGGTTTTAGCTATCAAGTAGTAAAGTGGATTATGGGATGCATTTTTTCTGTGTCTTTTATCATTTTTATTAATGGATCAACTTCTAAATTCTTTAGACCCTCAAGAGGACTAAGATAGGGATGTCCTTTATCTCCTTTAATTTTTTTGTTAGTTGTTGAAGGTGGCTGGGGACTTTAAAATATCCATTTTTTTGTTCTTCTTTAGCAGCAAATCGTTTATGGAGGATTCTTACCAAAGAAACATTATGAAATAACATTATTGAACAAAAGTATATTTGTCCAAGAACCTTTTTGAATTGGACTAAAAGTCCACATAAAATCATAAAAATGTTTCCAGTCAATGGAAAGCACTAGTACATGCTTTTCCTATGACTGGAAAATATTTGGCTTGGAAAGTGGGCAATGGTGAACAAATTAGAATAGGGGCTAATTCTATTTTGGGTTGTGGAGAAAACATTTTGTTATCAAAAGTTATGATAGGATCTTTACAAGACAAGGGTTTTTACTTTATTCATCAGGTGGGAGAATCAAAATCTTCTAGTCTTTGGACCCAAGGTTGGAAGCAAACTTAGGTCTTAGTTCTTTTCGATGAGTAAGTTATTTTGTGGAAGGCTTACATTGATAGTCTTAATAAGAGTTATATCAAGCTGAGAGCTGAACCATATACTATTGCTTGGGCATACAATAAATTTGGGGGTCAGTATACGACTAGACTTGGCTACAAAGAAAGTTTTGACCCTGATTCTCAAGGGCCTACTTGGTGGTGGAAGCAGATTTGGAAATTATTAGCCCTAAAAAGATAATTATTTTCATGTGGTTAGCTTTGAGAAATAAGGATTTGACTTGGAAATTTTGAAATAACCTGGAGGTTTCTTTTCCTTATTTTCAGATTTTAATTAATAGCATGGAGGTTTATTTTCCTTATTATCCCCATGCTATTTTGAAGATGGGTTTTCCTCTTTGATCTTCCTGACTTTAATTATATTTTGACTCCTAGTAATCTATTTTTATTTGAGTTTTTGTTTGTGCCAAGGAACCTGAGAAATGTAATTTTCTTTCATTATTAAAATAAAATTACGATTTTTTCTTATAAAAAAAATAAGAGATGATGTATAAAATATCTAATTTTGTATACTATATAATTTCTAAAGGAAGATAGAGAATAAAACAAGAGGCCTACAAGCACTAAATATAAATTTAGTCATGTTACTACCAAAATAAACAAAACAATATATAATAATGTGAGGCATTAGCTTTGATCACATTATTAATATTATCATCATTTCCATCATAAACAAGTGAAAGATTTGAGCAACCATCTACTAAATATTATTTACGATCAAATTGAAGAATCCACTTTAGAACTAGAAGCACATTCGCCTAAAAATATATATATATTTTTAAGCACCAAACAACATAGAATATTTGGATTCATTTCTTCATAGTAAATCTAAATTTAAATTTTATAAAAAAAAAAAAAACAGGATAACCAAATCTTTGCAAATCCAATACAAAAACATAAGTTAACAATATGTAAACCAAATACCATTTATTAGAACAAAAGCATGATTAACATGATTCCATGCATAATTTACCTCTAAATCAAGGAAAATATTTGACCATGTTTGACATATACCTTGAAATATACCTTAACTAATTGAAAGGCAATTAAAAAATACACATAAGAGCAAGCCTCCAATGTCTGGTTATTAAAAAATATATTATATCTACAAATATTTTAGTATCTTGAATTTAGCACCTTATCTTAAAACACTTTAAAAGTATATTTAAAACATGTTTTCCTACTACATAATATCAACAAAAATTGTGGTTTACATTTCATATATTTTTCTCATTAACATAAGCCACATCCAAAGAAATAGTTATATGCAGAGCCACATCTGAAGAAATAGTTATATGCAGAGCCACATCTGAAGAAATAGTTATATGCAGGAAACATTTACTTACCCTTCACCCGCAATTGTGGTTTGCATTTCATATATTTTTCTCATAAACATAAGCCACAACTAAAGAAATAGTTATACGCAGGAAACATTTACTTACCCTTCACGTGCTTCACTTTATTCTCCTTTGCCACTCATTTATTTGAGAACTTATAACATTGTCATAGTTCATTACCATGTTTTCGTTGAGCATTTCCATTATTCATGCCATCTACCTTTTATTATAGTTTCATATGCACTGGTTTGCAATTTAGGTGATTAATTTTTTATTTAATCTTTATAATAAAGTTGGAGATTTTAAATTTTAAAATATATTTTTTAAAGTGTAAATTTATTAAAATATATATAAATGGTATTATAACAACAATAGTCACTTGTTTATTGATTTTTAAAAAATTATCAAAGTTTGTAACTAAAGAAGAACATCCTGGCAGCAAGGACCCTTTTGAAAAACAAAATGAAACTCTCTTTCTAAATGATAGAGATAGTCACTGTTTATTGATTTATTATTTTTATTTATTATTTTTTATTTTTTTTGGTTAAAGTTTGTATCTAGATTAGAACTTTTATCAAGGTAACAATAATCTTTTAAAAAAAATCTCATATAAAATAATAGAGGTAGAGAGGTAGAGATATATGACTAAAATTCATTTGGATTTGATAAATATATAACCTTTGTCCCCACAGGTTAAGTGGATTGACAAAGGCTTGGCTGGCCAAGTACTTGTTAAGAAGAGATCTAGGTTCAAACCTTGGGGGCACGCTACCAACTTTAGCAAATGTAATAGTCCGTGCTAAATCTCATATCAAGTCAACAACAACTAGACAAATAAGTTGTTGGGAGCAATCCCTTTAAACCCTGCACTTGCCAGTTACTAAAAATAGTGACTATAACCAACTTCCCTATGTAAGCAAATAAATAAATAAATAAATATATATATATATATATATATATATATATATATAGTTTTTTTATTAGAAAAAATACAAGTTTTTTTTTTTAAGGGCTCGTACCTTTTCTTAAGGGCACAATGGGGACCACCTTCCCCATGATACAAACTTGGGTTTCCTAAATAAAATCTCAACAACATACTAATTATTCAGTGTTCTGACAAAAAACTTATAAATATAGTTAATAGTAGATAAAAAAATTCAAACTTTCGATAGTTTGAACCCTGTAAGTGCAAGTTACTAAAAATTGTGATTGTAACCAATTCATGTATGTAACCAAAAAAAAATTCAAACTTTAAAAAATAGTATATTTTAACTTAATCTAATTAATTTTTATATTTAAATAATACGTTAAAAATTATTAATTTTATTTCTTTTATTTAAAATATATATTAAAAATATAGGCTTCATAAATAGTAAAATTTGATATTTAACTTTAGAGAGATGAATAACAAGTTGTCATTAATTTATTAAAATTCATTGTGTTTGGGATAAAATTTCTTCCATAATTTTCAATATTTCAAATAATTTTTTTTTTTTCATTTCAATTTAATTTCTTTTTACTGGATAGGATAATAAGGGATTGTACTCGGGTCCCCTACCCTTGAAAAATTACATCTCTCTTCTTTAGAGCTTGAGAGTTTACAAATAGATACACTTTTCATCTCAATTGAGATGCTATAGCTAGAAACCTACATCATTTACATAAAATATCTGAATTTTTGAATTTTATTTTTTGTATCTTTTCAAATTTTCGTATGAATACAATTAATCTAGAATTTAGCATCTTTCTTGACGTTTTCTTGTAGCAACCTTCACAATGCCAAAAAATCACCTCTACTATCTATGTCTTGCATCTTAGTAGAGTAATATTTCCAAAACATCGCACTATCATAGTCCACTTTACCAAATCTAGATTGCTAGTTTTCTTCCTAAAACACAAGTGCAACCACAAAAATTATAATAAATAGTCTAAATGAAAACACATTATTGTTACAAAATAAAGCAAATATTACCAATGAAAAACATTAAAGTAAATCTTAATCACTAATTGATACAGGTAATCAACATTGTTTTGTCAGCTTTAACTAAAATTTCTACTTCCTCTAACCATGCAAAGGAGAATTTAACTTCACGACCCTCAATCAAAACCCCTCTATTGGCTTGTTTATCTGCACATTTGTTTCCTTCCCTTAATATATGTGTAAATCTGATTTCTTCAAACTCCTTATCAAGATCTTGAATTTCCACAATTATATCTTGTATGTTCCATGGAGCCTTTGCTTTCCTCAAAATTGCATTTATTACTATGAGAGAATCACCTTCCATCCATACTCGATTCTATTTCATTTGTTTACATATTTTAACCCTTCTAAAGCTGTCAAGCTTCAGCTTCATTATTTGTCTTAAATCCACTATTGAAAGCATAATGAGATAAAATATCTCCTCTATTATTTCTAATTATTCCTCCTCCTCCTGGTCTTGGATTTCCTTTAGATGTTCCATCAAAATTCAATTTAACCCACTCCACATTTTATGGTTTCCACTTTATATTATTTGCCTTCTTTTTGTTTCTCTTGTACCAACATCATAATTCCATTTAATGATTTGACTCTATCTATCAAGGCTCTCTGCTTCCAAATTAGGGACTAGATGAGTTGATAGGGTTGGTTTAGACTCCTCTATGGCTAAACATATCTTCTTTTTCATTACCTCTAAATTGCTTTCCTTTCCTTTAAATATTCTTCTATTCCTTTCTAGCCATATAGTCCAAAGTATTGTATCTTTTGATATATCCCATATTGTTTGTAAAGCCTCACTTTTATAAGTGCTCTGCCATTGCTTTAACCAATCTTCAATTCTGTTATTCATCACCATGCATTTACCAAACATATTAAGAATCTTTTACCATAGATTCCAGACTATTGAGCAATGTCCCAAGAGATGGTCTATACTCTCCTTCTTATTATTACAGAAAACACATTAAGAGGGACCATGAAAATCCCTTTTCATAAGGTTATCCCAGGATAAAATTCTTCTATGACCTACTATCCAAACAAACATTTTAAATTTAGGAATGATTGGGCTATCCCAAATATCTCTCCATATTCTAGTGATATTATTATTTTGTTGGTGTTGAACATTATATCCACTTATTGTTGTGTATTCTCCTGAGTTATTCAACTCTCAAATCAATTTATTATTGGCTCCCCTCGAAATAATCACAGTTGTTATCTTTCTACTCAATTGCCTCCTAGTATCAATGTCTTGTATACTTGTCAAAAAAATCTTCTTTCCATTTGTATCTTCCTTCTCGATCCTTGTACAAAATATTTGAAATCCTATCACCATATTTGTCTTGAAGCAATCTCATCCAAGGTTTCAACATTGGATATAAATTGAGTGGTTTTTTATCACACCAAGTATCCATCCAAACAGAAATTTTTTCACCAATTTCCACCACCCATCTTAAACCTTTAATCATAAGATCAATAGATTTTTTTAAACCATTCCAAAGAGCAGAACCATTTGGTAGATAGAATGCAGTAAATATTAAACTTGGGTCATTTGGACCAACATACTTAGAAGAATTATTTCCCATTATCTTTGACTCTCTTTGTACAATCTCCAGATAAATTTTTCCCCTAAGAGCTAAGTTTACATCTGTGAGAAATCTTAAACCAAGATCTCCCCTAGTTTTATCATCACACATCTTGCTCCATTTTACCAAAGAAAATTATCTTTTATCATGTAAACTTGACCATAAAAAGGATCGCATAATATAGATTAAACTTTTTTCAACCGATTTTGGCATAGAATACAAAGATATAAAATATGTTGGAATGGCTTGTAATACCGACATAATTAACCGCACTCTTCCTGCTAACAATAACCATCTACCTTTCCAAGCTGGAAGTTTATTTTGAACTTTACTAATAACTAGATTCCATATATCTATCCTCATTCTCCCCTCAAATAAAGGCATCCCTAGATAAGTTTTTGGTAAATTTGCCTCGCAACTTGCAAATTCTTGCTTTGATATTAGTAGGAGTGTTAAGGGAGTAAATTTTGGATTTAGTCCTATTAACTTTTTTCCCTGAAGCTCTTTCATACTCTTTTAAAAAGTTATTCAAAGCTTTGGCCTCATTTATCCCTACCCTTCCAAAAAGAGTTGTATCATCTACAAATTGTTGATGGGTGATGTTATCGATGTTATTACTAACCTTAAATCCACTTATAAGCCCATCTTTGTAAGTCTTCTTCAAGTTCCTACTCAAAACTTCTGCCATAATAATGAACAAATAAGGAGATAGAGGATCTCCTTGTCTAAGGCCTCTCTTAGCTTTAAAATATTTTGACACTAACCCATTAACTCACATTGAATAACAAGTTGTAGAGACACAAGCTTTAATACATCTAACCATTTTCTTTTCAAAACTAAACTTATCTAAAACTGCAAAAATAAAATCCTATTTAACCCTATCATAGGCTTTACTCATATCAAGTTTTAAGATCATTCCTTTCTCTTTTCTTGAACCTGCTAAGTGTATAACTTCATGAACTACTATGATCCCCTCTAGAATTTGTCTCCCTTTCACAAATCCTCCTTGCTCTTCTAAAATAATTGTGTCTAGCAATAGCCTTAATCTATTCACCATCACTTTGTAAATAATCTTATATGCCATATTACATAGGTTTATGGGTCTAAAAAAATTAAACAATTTAGCATCCTTATTTTTTGGAATAAGGGTAAGATAAGTTGCATTTATTTTAGAAGGTATGTATTCTTTTACCCTAGATCGTTCCACAACCACCAATAAAGAATCCTTCACTATATCCCAGTTATATTTGTAAAAAGTTGTAGAGAGCCCATTTGGACCTGGGGATTTATCCTTATTAAAAGAGAAAGAGCTAAATGAACTTCTTCTAGGGTAATAGGCTCCATCAGTTTCTTATTGTCTTCATTTGTTATGACTAAAGGAACATCTTGAAGAAGTTTATCATTAAGAACTTTGGTCTCCTCTTAACCTAGAATATTTTGATAAAATAACTTTACCTCTTTTCTAATTTCACTCTGATCTTCAATCCAAACCCTTCTATAGATTTAATTCTACTAATTCTGAAAGTTGATCTATGTACTATAGCCATCCAATGAAAAAACTTTGTATTTTTATCTCCTTATTTTAACCAAGTTTTTCTTGATTTTAATCTCCAAAATTTCTCTTCCTTACTCAAAAATATTATGATATTCACTAAGCAACTCCCTTTCCTCCGAGCTTGAATTATTATCATCACCTTTTTGAAATTTTAAAAGTTTATCTTTTAGTTCTTCTCTCTTATAAAAAATATTTCCGAAGGTGTTCTTGTTTCATTCTTTTAATCTATATTGCATAGCTTTAATTTGGTTTGGAAGAGCATACAACCCACCATTACCTAAATAATTCCACGTTTGAGCTATCATATCAACAATTTGAGGATGGTCTTCCCACATCTACTCATATTTAAAATATAATATTTTTTAATTCACTTACCACCATTTTAACTCTTATTGGCCATAGATCTAAACCAATCCTTGTTAAGGTATTAATTTTAGCACAAGTTCCTTCATCTATCCAATGATCTGAGATAATGCATCTATCTATTTTTTTTGCTATTAGGTTTTTTCCTCTCCTATTTTTGGTCTAAGTATAGTTGTCTCCTTCAAACTCAACTTCCCATAGATTATTTTTTTGAATAAAATTTGAGAAATTTTTCATACTTTGGATCAATTTCCTAATTCCCCCAAAATTTTCATCCAGTTTGGTTATGGCATTAAAATATCCAATGATCATGAATCAGGTTTCTTGGTCTTTACTTCTCATAAAGGCTTAAATCCCACTCTAAAATTCTAATCTACATGACTGAGTTGTAGGTCCATAGACATTGATAAGGATGAAACAAATATCTACAAAATAGCAAGTGACTAAATAGGATATCCAATGCCTAGTTTTATGAATGGTTACACAAGAGGTTCTAGAAGGATTTCAACAAGTTAGAATTCCCCCTATCGCTCCTTCAGAATCCATATCATCCCATTCACATCTTGCCCATGTTGCTTTCATAGTTTTGAAAATTCTTCTTTTGTCATTTTAGTTTCCTGGATACAGAGAATATCAGATTTATTACTTAAACATAGGTCCCTAATACACCTCTGCTTTGAGGGGCATTAGCACCCCTTATATTCCATGAGATGATAATCATGTCTCATTAGGGTATTTTGGCCCCTCCTACATATTACCAATATCATTTTATTGTTTGGTAAAGAGAAGTTCAACCAACTTAGTTTGTGTTCCTTTCTCTATGTTTGCTCTTGCTTGATAATTTGAGGGTTTTCCTCTTTTTGCCTTACCTATATCAAGAGTAGGTCTTATTATTCTATTTCTCAATATTCTTTCACAATTTGTTTTCATCATATTTATCCTCTCTTGGCTCTATTATAGAAGCTTTTGACTTCTCCTGCTCATTTTTTGGTATTTCCTTATTAATGACAGAGGTATTAACTTCTAAAACTGCATTTTTTTTACCAATTATTTTCTCTTGAATGGTGCATGGTACTTCAAGAGAGTATTAAAAATCTGATGAGACACATTCCTTAGGTTCATCAAGAATTTTCTTTCTTAAATTAGGATCATACTGAATAGACGGTTCCTTATTAATATGTTGAAATTGTTGTACTATGTCCTCTAAGTTTTGATCTACTTTTTCTTCATAGGCTAAAGCCTCAAAATATTTGGTATTTCTTCCAATATCCTTCCTTATTGGTCTCCACTATTTATTTTCTTTTATTTTTCTAGATCTATTTTTTGGAAGTTGAAAACCATCTTCATCCATAACCATTTGTAAGTTTCTCTTATGGTTTTCTACAAATGATTTTACTGGGCTCTTCTTAGGGCATGATCTCTCAATATACCCCATATCATGACATCTTCTACATCTAAAAGATATGTTTTCATAATCTATAGTTTGGGTCCATATATTATCCCCATACTTAAGAATGATTAATTTTGATAAAACTTTACTTATATCAATCATGGCCAATATTCGAGCATAAATAGCCAAAAATCAATCTTTTGTTGTATATGAAATATCAAATAATTCTCCTATAGTGTTACCTATTGCATTGAAGGTATTTATTTCCTAAAATTCAATGGGTAATCCAAACATCCTAACCCAAACTAGTACTAGGAATAGATTTACATTTTCAAGTGAAAAGCCTTCATACCAACGGGTAAGGAAGAGTCCTGCTCTTCCCATAAACCAAGGACCCCTTTTAGGATTCTTTCTCTTTCTTCCCTAGAACAAAAAATGGCTAGGAAGAAACCTTTGGGAAGAATTGATAGAATTACTTCTGGAGACTTTCAACTTCTATCAATTTATTTTCTCAAGGCTGAAGCTCATGGCCAATACCCATTAAATTTACCAAAAATTGCCCTATCTTGGAGCAACGAGGATCTCTCTGAGGTGCACTCACTAACCTCTACCACTAGATATGATTATAAGGATTTAACTATAAATCGGTCCATGGAAAGCAAACTAAAACTCAAAATCTTTTGAAATTTATCTGAATGTCCTATAGCAAATATAATATTTGATAAAAACTTTATAAATTTTTCATGCACAATTTCTAATATAAAGAAAGGGAAAAAAACTTAGCTAAAAAATTATTTGTCCAAATAGAATGTCTTGCCTCGTTGAAGTCCTAGCCCTTCATTGTTCTTCCCATAGTTTGAACCCTAGTTGGCAAATATTTGCAATTTTGTTTTTCGCGATTTGAAAAATCGTCCTTGCCCTTGTTTCAAATGGTTGACTTCAAAAGGTCGTATCTCTCTCAATGTTGCTTGGATTTTTGTATATGACCACTCATTTTAAAGTTATTCAAATTCTGCACAAGTTAGTCCAAGAATCAACTGAATCAGATAACTCTTCCCAAAGATATGACTCCTAAAAGATGAGATGTTTTTCAAGAAAAAACCCTAATCCTTTGCACTTTTCGACCTTTTGGTAGCTCCACATTTATTTAAAAAGTAGTACTAATTCAATAACTTATTTGATAAAAAGTATTTTTTTAATATAATATATATTTAATGAATGGTCAAATTTTACAAATAGAGTAACAGGTTGTTATACATAATAGTGAGGCTTGAACAACTCACTTACTTGTAGATACTTCAAATTTACTTATATTTTTAGCTTATATTTTGACTACTTAAAATTTATATTGTGATTAGAAGGTAGAGATAAAAGTTAAAGTAATTTTTAACATTAAGCAGGCCATAGGTCATATGAGACAATCCTCATGGAGGATGTCTTTTATCCAATATATAATTATCTATTTATACTTTGGTTACCAAAGCATGGTATATAACCCAATCCCACGTAGGAAAAAAATGATCCTTGTACAAAATGTTTGAAATCCTATCACCATCTTGATCTTGAAGTAATCTCATCTATGGTTTTAAAATTGGATCTAGATTGAGTGGTTTTTTATTACACCAAGTATCCATTCAAATAGAATTTTTTTCTCCAGTTCCCACCACCCATCTTAAACCTTTAATCACTAGACCAATTGATTTTTAAAAATTATTCTATAGTGCAAAACCATCTGGTAATAAGAATGCAATAAAGATTAGTCTTGGGTCATTGACCTCAACATACTTATTTAGAAGAATTATTGTCCATTGTCTTTGACTTTCTTTGTACAATCTCCAAATTACTTTTCCCCTTAGAGCTAAGTTTACATCCGTAAGAACTCTTAAACCGAGACCTCCCCTAGTTTTATCATCACACACCTTGCTCCATTTCACCAAAGGAAATTTCCTTTTATCATGTAATCCTAACCACAAAAATGATCGCATAATATAGATTAAACTTTTTTCTATCGATTTTGGCATAGTAGAAAAGGACATAAAATATGTTGAAAAAACTTATAAAACCGATTTAACTAGCTACACTCTTCCTGCTCATGATAACCATCTACCTTTCTATGTCGGTAGTTTATTCTAAACTTTACTTATAATTGGATTCCATATTTCTATCCTCATTCTCCCTTCAAATATGGGCATCCCTAGATAAGTTGTTGGTAAATTTACCTCCTCCATTTAAAGTAACATGCATATTCTTGCTTTGATTTTAGCTAGGGTGTTTAGGAAGTAAATTTTAGATTTTGTCCTATTAAATTTATGCCTTGAAACTCTTTCGTATTATTTTAATAAGTTATTCAAAGGTTTGGCTTCGTTTATCCTTGCTCTCCCAAAAAGGATTGTATCATATAAAAGTTCTTGAGGTGGAGAGATAAAAAAACATCAATAAAACAATTTTTATTTAAGACAAAAATAACATTAATAGAGCATGGATATCACCCAAAAATTATCCCAAAGTATTTAGTGATTAAGCTAAACCAATTTTGAATACCAAATTATGAAATATCCTCAGCCAAAAGCTCCAATTTTAGCAAACTATGTTGTTGGTCCAAACCAGAAAATTAGATCTAGAATTGAAAAAAACGCATCAATATAAACTTTAAAAACAACTCCACTTAAAAGCTCCACAATAGTGCACTCTGAAAAATTATGATTTTTCACTTATTCAAAAAAAGTCCAATTACAAAATATATAATGATCAATCAACCTTGATCATGGAAAAAAAGCTAAAAAAACTAAAAACTAGCTTTTAAAAAAACAAATTTTATAATGCCACTTTGCATGTTATTTTTTATTTATTTTTATATTTACTAAAATTCTTAATTGGCATGAATAAAGCACTCAATTTCAGATATTTTTGGATATGCTTTATTTTAGTTACAACTCACATAATAATTTAATAATCATGGGTGACTTTTGACATCACCCTCAACAATCCCCCCTTTGATGTCAAAGGAAGAAATATCCAACATCTCTTTGAGTCTCCCATGAGTCACCTTCAACAACCCCTTTGTGAGTATATTAGCAAATTGATCCTCGCTCTTAACATACTCAATGATAAAATTTTAGTCATGTACCAAGTCTTTGACAAAATGGTGCTTCAACTCAATGTGTTTGGTCCTTGCATGGAAAACTAGATTTTTGGATAATTGTATTGCCCCACTATTATCACAAATTATTTTGGTAGGCTCATGTTGAGTCTCACCAAAATCCTTCAAAATTATCCTCAACCAAATCCCTTGAGTACAATCTGAAATAATGCCTACATATTCAGCTTCAATGGAAGACAAAGCCATTGTACTTTGCTTCTTGGATGACCAAGAAATCAACCCACTTCCCAAGGTGAAACAATGCCTTGTAGTGGATTTTCAATCATCAATAGAACCTCCCCAATCTGAATCAACATACCCAACCAACCTTGAAGATCTTGTTGATTTGTATTGTATGCCATGATCAAAGGTTCCCTTCACATATATAAAGATTCATTTCACCGCTTGCATATGCCTTTGAGTTGGCAAGCTCATAAATCGGGAAACTAGTGAAACTACATAGGTAATGTCAGGTCTTGTGGATGTAAGGTACATCAATCCAACCACTATACTTCTGAAAGTCTCCTCATCAACAAGAGAACTCACATCCTATTTCATAAGCTTCTCCATACTAACAATAGGAGTATCAACCGCCTTGTAGTCTAAAAATAAAAATTTCTTCAACATGTCTTAGGCATACTTGGCTTGGCATATGAAGATATCATCTTCCCTTTATTGTACTTCTATGCCAAGAAATTATTTCATTTTTCCAATATCAGACATCTCAAAATCACTTTTCATGCTCTCCTTGAAGTCTTGCATCATAACTTTGAAATCTTCTGTAAAAATGAGATCATCAACATAAAGACAAGCATACAACATGTTAGTGTCAACAATTTTCATATAAAGAGATGGTTCATTTTTGCTCCTTTCAAAGCCATTTTCAAATAACCATCCATCTATATTTGAGTACCAAGCATGGAGCTTGTTTTAGCCCATAAGTACCTTTTTCAACTTGTATACCCAATGCTCTTTACCCTTTATTTCATAACCTTGTGGCTGTTCCACATATACCTCTTCTTCAATGTCACCATTCAAGAATGCACTCTTGACATCCATTTGGTGAACTTCCCATCCTTTCTAAGTAATAACTGAAAGCATCAATCTAATAGTATCATGGTGAGCCACAGGAGCAAAAGTCTCCTCATAGTCTACTCCATATGTTTATGCATACCCTTTTGCTACTAGTCTAGCTTTGTATTTGTCTATTGTTCCATAACTATAAAACTTGGTCTTGTAGACCCATTTTGTACCAATGACATCCATATCACTAGTAGGCTGAATGAGATTCCATGTCTCATTTCTCTCAATGACCTTCATCTCAACATTCATGGCCTCAATTCATTCTTTCCTTTGACTAGCCTCTGCATAGTTTCTTGGTTCACTAGAAATACAATATAAGGTATAGTAAGTCATTACATCTTCAATATCTTCAATATTATTATCTGATTGAGTTTGAAGTCTTGTTTTTATCCTCTGATATATTTGATCCAACATCTAAATTTCTAGATGTGGAAGCAATAACCTCTTGTTTTTTACTTGGATTGAAGTTGGTGGTAAACTAGTCTCTTGGGAAGAACTAGTATTGTTGCCATTAACACTAGGAACTTGTGGAGTATCTTGATTGACCTTCATTTATCCATAAAAATGCTACCCTTCTTCACTAAAAACCTTTGCACTCTTCTGGTTATGATCAGAAAACACATCATTCTCAAAAAAAAATCAATCCCTAGAAACAACAGTTTTCTCACAGGATTGAAGAACTTGTAAGCCTTACTACCATCACTATAACCTATAAAAATGTTAGGCTCACTCTTGGGGCCTAATTTTTCCTTTTAGCATCACCAATGTGAAAAAATGCTAAACAACCAAATACTCTAAGATGAACCACCATGGGGTTATTACCATATCATGCTTCATAGGGTGTCTTCTTTTTCACCGCCATTATGGGACTTCTATTCAAGATGTAGGTTTTTGTTTGCACTGCTTCGCCCAAAACTTCCTCTCCAACTTCTTATTCTACAACATGATTCTTTTTTACTTCATTATTATCCTATTCTTTCTCTCTGCAACACCATTTTGTTGTGGTGTGTAGGAAGTAGTAAAATACCTTTTTATTCCATGTGAAAAGCAAAATTCTAGAAATTCTTGTGAATAGAATTCTCCACCTCTATCATTTCTTAACATCTTGATAGAAAAACTTGATTTATTTTCAGCCAATACCTTGAAGATCTTGAAGGCTAAGAATGCCCCATATTGTTCTTCAAGAATAAAACCCACATTAGTTTGGTAGTTGTTGGGAATGGGAAAAGATGTGATATGTATTGATACAAAATAAGTACAATATATAGGCATGAGGCATATATGATAACATGACAAGTATCAAGGATACATATCATAATTAACAGATAAAGTACACATTAACTCTAACATTTCCCCTTAATGTGTACTTTTCTAAAAAATAACCCTAACATCCTCCTTTATTACATAATTTGGTCTAGGCTGGTGCTCTTTGTGCTTGGCTCTCCAACTATGAATAATGCTAGATCAATGGTGTATACATCTTGGTCTGTTACCTCAAGGTCAGCCACTTCCTTGGATATGTTACCTCTAGGTCAGTCGTCTAAGTGCCTCAAGGTCATCCTGGGTGCCTCAGGGTCAGCCACTTCCTAGGTATGTTTCCTCTGCAGGTCATCCTCTAGGTATGTTTCCTCTCGTAGGTCACTGACTAGGTTCACCATGAATATCATCCCCCTCATGGTGAAACTCAATCTAGAAGGTGTTGGTCTCTACCAAAAATGTACCTTAATACAAAAGAAAATATGAGCCATATAAGAGTGTTGGTTTCTACAAAAAATGCACTCAAAAAATATAATAAAATTGATCCATAGAATCCAAATGTGGAGGAGAAGAAGAAAGAAGAGAATAGAATCTTCTGAAGTGTCTTCGTCTGTAGTCTTCAGAAGTTGATCCAGAAAAGTCTTTGGATAGAGTCTAGGGTGTCTATGTCTGTAGTCCCTAGAGTAGGTGTCCTTATGGTAATCACCTCATCTTACCAGAATGCATGGGTAACCAACCGCTGCATCCACCAAGTATGATAGAGGAGAATACTAGATACTAGGATCACATACATAGAGTGTCGGGTTCAACCAAAAATGCACTCTAGAATACAACAATCTTTGAGGCTAAAAAGGATAAATGGAATAGCCTCAAAAATAAAATAGGACACCACCAATGTGTCTGTCACGAAAAACCTTTTCGACGACTATAAATACCCCTATGTTTGGGTGTGAATGGGGCATTCATCTGTGAGAAAAATAACATACCTCTTTAAGCAGCAAATAAACATCAAGAATAAAATATTCATCGCATCGCCTCAATGGCGGAATAAAAAGCAACATTCAATTTTGCCTTGTAAGGGTGGGTCTTCCACTCTCCATGTGGAAATACAAAAAAAAATTGGTCAATATAAACGCTGAGAGCCCATACAATAAGAAATAAAGCGGCTTTCCTCCACTTTATAATAAAAATAATGCCCTTTAATACATAAATTCCCTTTTAAAATATAATTCCCCCATAATTTTAAATAATTTTTTTCCACTAAAATGATATTAAATAAAATAGTTGGGCCCATAGAGGAAATAACCCTCATTAATATTATATGGTCGTCGTGCTTGGAGGACATCCGATCAACACATGAAATACTCACCGCGTTAAAGAACACACCGGATCAATAAAATATTCAATGAGGTCAATGTTGACGGGAATTTTGAAATCAAACAACAAATAATCTTCTTTTGATAAAGCTTTTTAGGAGGCAAATCCAGATCTTGATAAGATCTAAGAGCATCGGAGAGAGCTTTTTGTGGTCATCCATCATGACCAAGAAGCTATAAAATAAATCTTGTAGGGTAGGGGACACTCTGCATGGAAGAACAACAATTGAAGGAGTTTAGGGAGAAGCCTTTGGTGGTTTCGACGTCTTCGAATCAACATCTTTAGATCAAGCAATAGAGATATGGTCAATGCCTGATGGAATAGTGAACAGATTGGTTTGTAAACCCCATCCATTATTATTGGTGTTGTAGAGTGTCTCCACGATGTCGAGGAGTCAAATACGCCAGATCTTGCGCATTGCATATGCCATTGAGAAGCTTGTGCAGTCATAGTTCGAACCTGCTCCCATCGAACATCCCTTCATTGCCAACGATGCCATCACCATCAACCAGGTTTGAAGTTTTTTCTGGTTAGAATTTGCAGCAATCGATAACAGTCACAAATGCTATCTTTGACTACTCTACAACATTGCACACGACCATAAATTAAAAAAAAATGCTCTACCATTCTCTACGCATCATCGGACAGGACTGACACGTCTAGATATGTGTTGATTCGCCATTACACAGTGCACACCGTATAAGAGCTTGATGGTTTAGGCAAAGCATTTTGAAATACCCTCAAACAGGGGCAGCAAGGATTTTACACAGTAGCCATTCACAATCTACAAATCCACTAAAATTTGAGCTCAACTTGAGTCGTCATTGGTTTCACTGCTCGAATTCGGGGAAATCATACTAGATGCACGATCTTAATATCTTCACACAGTAACATCCTGATATCTGATGTGGTCGCCAAAAATTCCCTCATTAAAAGCAACATAGAATATATGGAGTTTCTGAGAGTTGGTTTAAAATAATAAAAAAATATTGTAAGTGGCTCGCCCAAATCGCTATACACGTCTCCACAGGCATGCGAGCGTGCATAGCCATGCATAGTCTAAGAAACGGGATCAACGAACAATCGTGTGTGCTTTGAGCAGCGCCTACATCATCTCATCAAATTCTTTATCTGTTAGCTTTTCACCCAGGTTTGTCATCACATGTCACAACTCTGTAGCAGAAATAAAACCATTCTGGTGTGGACCATGTGGCGGACACGAGCTAACGTCCATCGTCATTCGTATGAGAACTACATTAGACAAAACCATCAACAGTAAAAATTGAAACTACTGGAAACCTTGCACGTAATCACAGAAAAATACCACAAAAAAATGTGTTAGGTCATGGATGTTAAAAAATAGGACTGCACATTCCATTAAAAAACTCTGCCTTCTTCGTTTGGCTCCTCAGGCATCTTCCCGTTCACAGAAGATTCCATCAGGGTGTCCTCCATGCCCACGCAGATTTAACCTCGTTTAAGTTTGTGCTTGAGATCTTGACAGAAAAAAATTTTGCCCTTGCTTTCCATCAATTAATGTGCACTATGCTAAGCGCAAAGAGCTCGCACCTAGTCCAAATCATGTAATAAAGGAGGATGTTAGGGTTATTTTGAAGAAAAGTATACATTAAGGGGGAATGTTATAATTAATGTGTACTTTGCCTGTCAGTTATGACATGTGTCCTTGACACTTGTCATGTATTAATATAGGCTTTTGCCTATATAATGTAATCATATCTTGTATCAATATATCTCATATTTTTCCCATTCCCAACAGTAGCATCATCAATAAAAGAAATAAAATACAAATTTTTGCCTATGCTAGGACAAGAGAGGTCCACACAAATATGAATGTACAAATTCCAATTTCTTGGTAGCTCTCCATTTGCTGGTTGGAAAGCTTTCTCTATGGTGTTTTCCAAGTATACATGCCTTGCATGATTCTTTCAATTTGGATTCAATCCTTGGAAGACCATCAACCATCTTGTTCTTAAAAAGAACATGTAAACTTCTAAAATTTAAATGACCATATCTAGAGTGCCACAACATGCTTTATTCCTCAATGGTATTAAAGTAAGAATTTTGATTTAACATATTTATTCTCAATGGAAACATTCTATTTTTTGACATAATAGACTTTCCAATAAATTTGTTACCATGTTTTTTGTCATATATCAAACATTTTCCATTGTCAAAAAGTAACTTGAATCCTTTCTCTACTAGTTGTCCAACACTCATGAGATTGCGCTTCATGTTTGAAGTCAATTAAATGTTGTTGATATCACCCTTCCTATGCTTTGTGGTGATAGACATATTCCTTTTCCCTTCTACATGAATCACCTTCCCATCTCCTAAGTGAATTTGGCTCTTGAATGAACCATCTAGATGACATATGGTTAGAACATCATGAATCAAGAAGCCACGTATCCTTTTTATAATCCAAACCTGAATTAAATGAAAGAGAATAATTAATTTGATCATCATTATTCTCAGCTTGGTAAGCCTTTTTCTCACCCCATATTGGTTTGTTTGATTTTTGTTAGCTAGTTTCCTACAATCTTTTATCATGTGACCTTGTTTCTTACAATAGTGACAAGTGATGACCTTCTTACCCTTCCACTTTGAATTTGATTAGTTTTTCCTTTTCTGATTTGAACTTTGAGAAAATTTTGCATTCTGATTTGAGGGCTTTGTATTTGGTTTTAAAACCCATACTTTGGACTCTAATGCATGATTCAATTCATTTGAGTAAATTTTTATTCTATCCTCATGGGACAATAAATAACCCTCTAACTCTTCAACCTTAATTTGATCCATATCTTTATACTTCTCAAGTGTAATGACAATATGCAACCACTTTGGAGTTAGGAATCTCAAAATATTTCTTACTACTACCATGACTTCACCATATACTCTCATTTTATGCACTATGTCATTTACTCTAATACAATAGTCTCCAACATTCTCATCATCATGCATTCTCATATTTTCAAAATTGATTCTTAATGTGGAGAGCTTTGTTGATCTTAACTTTTTGAGCCTTGATGATGTCTCCAATGTTGTCCATACCTCATGGTTATTCTTACAATCAACTATATTTGGATAGATGCTTGGATATATTGCACTCTGCAAGTAGAAGAAATCTTAAGCATCATTCTTTTATTTTTCTTCTAATATCTTATTTTGATCTTGAGTAAGAGATTTTCAATCATTACGAGGAATATACGGATAACCTATACTTTTCCAAACTCCCTTCTATACAAACATCGTCCTCATTTGATCTCTCCAGTACTCAAAGTTATCTCCTTTGAATGTAGGCATATTTAAGGATGTACTATTTGTTGCCATGATAGCAAATGAATAACCACAAGTATTTTTTATCCAAACTCTTGTAAAGGATGTTGGGAATTAAAAATATTCACCCTCTCTTGTTGTAGCTTCACCTGCAAATTCTGAAATCACACAAAAAACTTTGCTCTGATACCAAATAAAAGTTCTTGAGGTGGAGAGATAAAAATAAATAAAAATAAAATAATTTTGATTAAAGATAAAGAGAACATTAATGAAGCATGGATATCACCCAAAAATGATCCAAGAGTGTTTAGTGATTAAGCTAAACCAATTTTGAATACCAAACGATGAAATATCTTCAACAAAAAGCTCTAATTCCAACAAACTATGTTGCTGGTCCAAACCATAAAATTAGATCTACAATTGAAAAAAGTGCACCAATATAAACTTTAAAAAAAGCACCACATAAAAGCTCCATAGTAGTGCACTCTAAACGACTTTGATTCTTTACTTATTCAAAAAGAGTCCAATTACAAAATATATAATGATTAATCAACCTTGATCATGCAAAAAAGCTTAAAAAGCTATAAAATTATCTTTAAAAAAACTTTTATTATGCCACTTCGCATGTTGTTTTTTATTTATTTTTAAATTAACTAAAATTCTTAATTGACATGAATAAAGCACCCAATTTAAGATATTTTTGCATGTGCTTTATTTTAGTTACAACTCACATATTAATTTAATAATCATGGGTGACTTTTGACTTCACCCTCAACATCATCTACAAATTGTTGATGGGTGATGCTATCGACGTTATTACTAGCCTTAAGTCCACTTATAAGCCCATCTTTGTTAGCCTTCTTCAAGTTCCTACCCAAAACTTTTGTGATAATAATGAACAAATATGGTGATAGAGGATCTCCCTGTCTAAGACCTCTCTTGGCTTTAAATGATTCTATTACTAACCCATTGACCAACATTGAATATGAAACTATAGAGACACAAGCTTTAATCCATCTAACCCATTTCTTTCCAAATCCAAGCTTTAATCCATCTTGTAGAAGTTTATCATTAAGAACTTCAAACTCCTTTGATCCTAGAATATTTTGATAAAAAGACCTTATCTCCTTTCTAATTTCACTTTGGTCTTTAATCCAAACCCCTTCTACTAATTTAATTCTCCTAACTTTGGATGTTGACCCTTGTCCTATAGCCATCTTATGAAAAAACTTTGTATTTTAATCTCCTTTTAACCAAGTCTATCACGATTTTAATCTTGAAATTTTCTCTTACTCAAAATATTATGATATTCACTAAGTACCTCCCTTTCCTTCGAACTTGGATTATTATGATCACCTCTTTGAAATTTTAAAAGTTTATCTTTTAGTTCTTTCTTCTAAAAAATGTTTTCAAAAGTGTTCTTGTTCCATTCTTTTAATCTAGATGTCATTGATTTAATTTGTTTTAACAATGTATATAACCCACTGTTTTCTGAAGAATTCCACGTTTGTGCTATCATATCAACAAATTGAGGATTGTCTTTCCACATCTGCTCATATTTAAAATATGATATTTTTTGAATTTAATTACCACCATTTTTAAGCTCTTATTGGCCAATGATTTGAACCAATACTTGTCAAGGTATTAATTTTAGCACAAGTCCCTTCATCTAGCCAATTATTTGAGAGCATGCATGATGGGGAGCCAAAATAGCTCAACCCAAATCCTCAAATTCTCATTCATTAAACTCGGAAAAATTTACAATAATGGCAGCAGTCTGCCAAATAAACTCCTTTATCCCGAAATATAGTTTATTTATTTTTTATTACATTATGGCATTTCCAAATCTGAAAGAAAAACAACCCAAACAGGTCCAGAATGGCCCTCTCCTTTTGCCTTCACATCTGCAACTCTGTCGCAGCAGTTTTTCGACCCTTGTGCCTCCCTTCGCTTCCCCTTTTAAAATCTCTGGCGTGACTCTTCGTCTCCCTTTTCTGACCCTTCGTTTCATTTCCCGTGCCTCTTCGTTGTCTTGGATTTCGAAACGTCTTTCTTTCCGACTCTTGATCTTCGTCTGCTTTCATTGCACCTTGGTGCCACATGCTGTTCAGTGCTGCCACTATAGACTCTGTCCACCTGTCAACCAATGATGGCGTTCGGTATACCCATCGCTCGATAATTTTCTCTGTAACGGCCCCTGTAATCGCCTGCCTTTTCTTTTCTTTTGTTTGGTCGCGAAAATGCGACATGTCGCAATATCTCGAAATTTTTGCTTCTCTGCCTTCCTGCCCCTTTTCGAGTCGTGAAAATGCGACATGTCGCGATATCGCGACACTTTTGCTTTTCGGCCTTCCTGCCCTTTGCGAGTCACAAAAATGCGACATGTCACGATATCGCGACACTTTTTCTCTCCTGCACCTCCTCTCGTCTTTTGGTCGCGATAATGCGACATGTCGCGATATCGTGACACTTTTTCTCCCTTGCGCCTTCTCTCGTCCTTTGGTCACGAAAATGCGACATGTCGTGATATCGCGACACTTTTTCTCTCCTGCGCCTTCCCTCGCCTTTTGGTCATGAAAATGCGACATGTCGCGATATCGCGACACTTTTCCTCCCTTGCGCCTTCTCTCGTCCTTTGGTCGTGAAAATGCGACATGTCGCGATATCGCAACATCTTTCCTTTTCGGCTCTTCTTTCTCCTTTTCGATCGCGATATCGCGACATATTTCCTTTCTGCCTCCTCCTCGCCTCTTGGGTCACGAAATCGCGACAACTTTGCTCTCTGCTTTCTCTCTCTGTTTCGGGTCGCGAAATCGCGACATGATATCGCGACAGTTTCCTTCCTTGCTTTCTTTCTGCTCCTTTGGTTGTGATTTCGCGACATGTCGCGAAATCACGACATTTTCTTCTTTGGCCTTTCTTGTCTTCTTTCGGTCGCGATTTCGCGACATGTCACGAAATCGCAACATTTTTGCTCCGCGCCTTCTCTCTCCTTCCTGAGTCACAAAAACGCAACATGTCACGATATCGCGACACTTTTTCTACTTTGCGGTATTTTGCCTTTCGTTGGATGCTCCTACATCAATGCATTTGTCTAATTTTTTTGTTATTAGGTTTTGACCTCTCTTGTTGTTGGTCCACGTATAGTTGTCTTCTTCAAACTCAACCTCCCATAAATTATTGTTTTGAATAAAAGTTGAGAAATCTCTCACACTCAGGGTTAATTTCCTAATTCTCTAAAAAATTTCATCCAGCTTGGTTCTGGCATTCAAATCTTCTATGATCATGAATCAGATTTCTTGGTCTTTACTGCTCATAAAGGCTTCAATCCCAATTCAAACTTCTAATATGCTTTATTGAGTTGTAGGTCCATAGATATTGATAAGAATGAAACAAATATTTGCAAAGTAGCATGTGACTAAAGAGGTTATCCAATGCCTAGTTTTATGAATGGTTACACAACAGGTTCTAATAGGATTCCAACAAGTTAGAATTTCTCCTATCGCTCCTTCAGAATCCATAGCTTCCCATTCACATCTCACCCACACTGCTTTCATAGTTTTTAAAACTTCTTTTGTCATTTTAGTTTAATGGATACAAAGAATAAGTGACTTATTACTTAAACAAAGGTTCATGATACACCTCTGCTTTGAGGAAATATTAGCACCCCTTATATTCCATGAGATGATAATCATGTCTCATTAGGGGCTACTGGCCCTACCTGCGAATTACCAATATCATTTTGTTGTTTGGTAAAAAGAAGTTCAACCAACTTAGTTTGTGTTCATTTCTTTGTGTTTGCTCTTGCTTTCTTGGATCTCGCTTGATAATTTGAGGTTTCTCCTCTTTTTGCCTTGCCTGTATCAGGAGTAGGTCTTATTATTATTAATATTTTTTCACAACTTTCTTTTTCATCAAATTTATCTTCTCTTGGCTCTGCTAAAAAAGCTTTTGACTTGTTTTGCTTATTTTTTGGTATTTCCTTATTAATGGTAGAGGTATTAACATTTAACACTATATTTTCTTTAATAATTTTTTTCACCTAAATGGTGCATGACACTTCAAGAGAGTCTTCAAAATGTGATGAGACACATTCCTTAGGTTCATCAAGAATGTTCATCCCTAAATTATGTTCATACTAAATAGATAATTCTTTGTTAATATGTTGAATTTGTTGTACTGTGTCCTTTAAGCTTTGATATACTTTTTTTTAATAGGCTAAAGCCTCAAAAGAGTTGACATTTCTTCCAATATCCTCCCTTACTAGTCTCCATTGTTTATTTGCTTTCATTTGTTTAGATATATTTTTTGGAAGTTGAAAACCATCCTCATCTATATCTATTTGTAAGTTTCTCTTGCGGTTTTCTACATATGATTTTGCGAGATTCTTCTTAGGGCATGATGTCTCTATATGCCCCACCTCGTGACATCTTCTACATCTAAAAGAAATTTTCATAATCTATGGTTTGGGTCCACACTTTATCCCCATACTTAAAAATGATTGATTCTAGTAAAGCTTTACTTATATCAATCATGACAAATATCCAAGCATAAATAGCCAAGAATCCATCTTTTGTAGTTTATGAAATCATAAGGAATTCTCCTAGAGTGTTGCATATTGCCTTGAAGGTATCCATATCCCAAAATTCAATGGGTAACCTATACATCCTAACCTAGACTGGTACTAGAGACAAATTTACATTTTCAAGAAAACCCTTCATACCAACGAGTAAGGAAGAGTCCTACTCTTTCGATAAACCAAGGAACCCCTTTTAGGATTCTATCTCTTTCTTCCTTAAAACCAAAATTGGCTAGGAAGAAACCTTTGGGAAGAAAGGATAGAATCACTCATGGAGACTTCCAACTCATATCATTCCATTTTCTCAAAGCTAAAGCCCTTGGCCAATACCCATTAAATTTACCAAAAATTGCCCTATCTCTGAGCAACAAGGATCGATCCTTTGTGGTGCACTCACTAATCTCTACTATTAAAGATGATTCTAAGAATAAAAGTTATAAATTAGTCCATGGAAAGGAAACTAAAACTCAAAATCTACTAAAATTTACCAGAATATCCTATAACAAATATAACATTTGATAAACAAATTTATAATAATTTGCATGCAAATTTTCTAAGATAAAGGGAAAATAAACTTAGCTGAAAAATTCTATGCCCAAACAAAATGTCTTGCCTCATTGAAGCCCTAGCCCTCCATTGCTCCTCCCATCATCCGAACCCTGGCTGACAAATATTTGCAATTTCATTTTTCATAACTTGAAAAATCGTCATTGCCCTTGTTTCGGATGATTAACTTCACAAGGTTGTATCTCCCTCAATATTGCTCAAATTCCTTCATATGACCACTCATTTTAAAGCTATTCAAATTCCGCAAAAATTGGTCTAAAAATCAACTAAATTAGATAACTCTTCTTGAAATTATGACTCCTACATTATAAGACATTTAGAAAAAAAAACCCTAATCCTTCACATATTATGAATAATAAATTTTATGTTTAAATTATTTAATAATAAAAAATAATAACAAATTTGAAAAGTAAAGGCCCCTATATTGTTAAAAAAAAATTCCAAAATTTTATGTACAATCAGATACACATATCCACCCCCTCACACACTCACCTATACTATGGTTTAGAAAAAACATACCCTAATCTTTCCCATATTATTGATAATAAATTTAATATTTAAATTATTTAATTAAAAAATAATAACAACAAAAACCTTAAGAAAAAGGCTAAATTATAAAGCGAAGGCTCTAAATGGTAGGACGTCCAAAATTTGAAAAGTAAAGGCCCCTACAATGTCCAAAAATCCAAAGTTTTAAAAGTAAAGACTCTTACCGTTGACCATGGACGGAATGATGGGACACAAAAACCGTACGATGAGGATTACAGAACAAAAGCGTTTTAAAGCAAAGATAAAGCTGAATAGCCCAACTTTTAACCGTCAGACAGTAAGCATATCCGCGTAGCCTTTTCTCATATCCACTCCTACCCTCACGCGATTCTCGGCCAATAATATCCACGTGGCACCATCATTACGCGGAGGGCCCTTAAATCTCGTAAGATTAATATTATTTTAATGTGTCCTTACAATAATTTGTAATAATTAATACTAATATTATTCGCCGCTATGCCGCTGGCAGCAACTCTTAGAAGCAAGATTTTCAAGGGAAACATTTCTTGCGAGCTCGGATTTGGAGGTCGCAGGTTCGAACCCCGCCAAGTGAAGCGAAGGTCGCAGGATCGAACTTCCGCAAGCGAAACCTTTCCTGATCCTTCGTCACTGCCAAGTCCGGAGCAGGTCTATCGAGCCCGAAGCTTCGAGAAGGATTCCACGACTTGCAGCAGCAGCAGCAGGTCTAGATCGATTCTAGATCGATGCTTCAAACATATTGAGGGCCGCGACATACTTCCTTTGTTCTAGGGTTATTTTAAGAAAAGGCTAAATTTTCTTTCTTTAACCCGAGAAAATCACAAGCGTTTAGCGGGAATTCCAAGAAAAAGTCGAGGAGATATTGCGATTCAAGGCGGTCTAGGGTTTGAAGCGGCGATCGGACTCGATAATGCTGTAGAGGAGGGATGGGGTGTGTACTTGCCAAGGAGCCGGCGGGGCCGGGGAGTAATGGCATTTCTTTGGCTCTTCCAAAGGAAAGGTCGGCCGCTTCTGAGTCTTCCTCTTCCGGAAGGAAGACAAACGTCTCTGTTACAAAACTTGAAAATAACAACAGTAATACCGAAGTTTTCTCCAATGGATTCAAAGAAGAGGACGAGGTAAGCAAAGATCAGACGAAGCACAACGGGAATCATGCCGCGGCTGGTGCAGAGAGGAAGAGAGAAAAGCCGAATCCGAGGCTGAGCAATCCTCCCAAGCACGTTCATGGCGAACAGGTCGCTGCCGGGTGGCCTCCATGGCTTTCTGCCGCGGCCGGCGAAGCTATCAAAGGCTGGATTCCGCGGCGGGCTGATGGCTTCGAGAAGCTTGATAAGGTAAGCGTACGTTCCCCCTTCCATGAAAACGCCATAGAGATACGAAAATGAGGATATTTTTGATGCCTTTGCAAGTTTTTGTTCTACGTTAGAAGAAAACTGTTCGTATTCTATTCTTAATACTACTCGGTATTAGCAGTCTATGTCAACATGTTCTTATTTTAAGACTATTCGGGACTATGACGAAGCGATAACGAGTGTGAGTCGCATCAAATGTTAGCGTGGGCAAGGAATAGTTTTAGATCCAAGTTTAAACTAGCGTACTCAAAGAATACTTATCGATACAGTTCTTATTATTAATAAAAAAAAAAAAAAAAGTGATTGTTAAGGTTTTTTTAATTATTTTGTTTTTGATTTAGATAATGTGAAATATTTTATCAAATTTTATTTATTTATTTAGATAGTGTGAGAAACTTGTCAATGTTTTTTTAATTATTTTGTTTTTTTATTTAAATAGTATGAAAAATTTTACCAATTTTTATTTATTTATTTAATGTGAAAAATTTTACAAAACTTTTAAGATTTTTTAATTATTTTGTTTTTTATTTAAATAGTATGAAAAAGCTTACCAAATTTTATTTATTTATTTAGATAGTGTGAAAAACTCTGCAAAACTTTAAGGGTTGAGTATTTTTATTTTAACCACTAAATTTATAATTTGAACCATAGGAGTTCCAAATTGTTGTACTTTAACCACTACCTTAGTTTTATTATTATTTTATTATTAAAATTTTAAATAATTATATTATATTATAATATAATAGTTTAATTAAAGATAATTTTTTTTTTGTTAATGTGAATATTTAATTTTTTTTTATATAAAAACCTCTTTTTATTTATAAATTTTTTTTAACCATTTTGATTTATTATTATTATTTTTAATAAGTTTATTATAAAATAGTTTAATTTTTTTTTTTTTGAACAAATTCTTATCTATAATATAAGTTAAAATTGAATCTTTCTTATAAGAATTTAAAAATATATCTATATTATATATTTTAAAAAATATGTAATTATTTTTTAATTAATTATATAAAATTGAAATAGATTTTATTTATATTTAATATAGACACCAATCATAAAATATATTACTAAATTTATATCATCATATTAATATTATAAAATAAAATAAAAACCATATAATAATATTATAATAAATTAATTTTTATACATATTCAATATAATTAATTAACTAAAAACTCTTTATTTATTTATGATAATTCTTTTGGACAATCAAAACCGTCAACAGGCTTATCTTAATTTTTTTTTTATTTTTTTATTTTTTTAAATCTAAGGGTTTTAGCATCTGATTTTCTAGTTTTTGGTTGTTGGCATGTCGCGTGAAACACACGCAATCTAAAGTTTTTATAGTAGAGCGTTGGGTCGGCACAAATTTGACTTAAGGGAAAGGCCGTATGTGGAATTTACTGGATCAAACGTGTTCCATGCTCTTCCTTAGAATTTTTATTAAAAAAAAAAAACAATTTCCTTACAGTTAATGGAATTGTAGGACATTGTAGTACAGCTTTGGATTTTTTTTAAGAAATTGAGGTTAAAATTGTAGTGTAGTTTTATTACTAGTGAGTGAGTGTTTGTGTGCTTTAATTTGATTTTTGGAAGATAAGGTATCTGTTAACTTTGTTTTACCTTAAAAATTCTTTTTAACAACTAGCTTTACCTTGTATTTAGTAAATATGTTATCATTTCTATCTATATAAAAACATTTAAGTACAATTAATCAAATCCTTGAAATATAATTTAATCTTAATTTCTTATTCCTCAACCTATTTTCTCAATATTGAGTAATTACTTTAATTTTTTTTTGGTTTAAAACCCATGAGTTAATGTTGGATTATGAGTTAAAATTTAAATTTTTAGTTAATTGTTTCAAATCTATCGATCATAGCTGTAAACAGGTGATAACTCATAGTTGGATTATGAGTTAAAATTTATTTTTTTAGTTAATTGTTTTAAATCTATGGTTACAGTTGTAAATAGGTGTTTTTATCAGTTAAGGTTGGAGGAATCTTATTTTAATTTTTAAACGACGTTTGTTTTAATATAAAATTTTTAAATTCTTTTTAAAAAAAATAGGATTTTGAAAGGGGTTTCCTTTCCTTTTTACATTGATTTAGTTACATTAAGTTATTTGGTGCCATTGAGATTTGAACTTTGGTGTGGGCTACATCAATTATTTGTCCCAATCATTGAACCAAGGACCTCTTGGCGAGTCAAATTAAATTTTTTAGCTCTTAGTTAATTACATATGGATTAAATGCTAGATTATTATGTTTTTTTTAAAAGTAAAAAAATTTATACAGATTCAAATGTCCCTTTTGACAAGCTCTAAAATCCGAATAAAACTTGGATTAACATCTCCAAAAATAACAAAAAATTGAGTATCATCTAAAAAGCAGAAACTTTTAACTTGGTCCCATTTCTGCTTTACGTTGATCTTAAGTAACTGCGAAAACTATGAGTGCTATCCCAAAAAAGGCCAAAGAGTGTTGCAAGAGGTAGCAAAAAACTAACAAATAACTGCTTATCCTCCATTGATCGACAAGGCTGAGTGGACTTTGGACCTATCCTCATCTTTACCTAAGTCTTTTTTGGCCAAACTAAGAACCATTTGGTTCACCTCTGGCCATTAAGAAGTGTCCCTATTCTAATTAGAATTTAACATGTATCCAACAAGACTTTCACTACCATGTTTAGCCAAAAAGTTAGCCGCTGCATTATTTTGTCTATCAACATAGACCGGGATGACATCTTCAAACTACTGCCAAATGGACTTAATTCGACTCACAATGTTTTTTATCCTCCAAGCCTTTGGTCTGAAATTTTTAATAACATCCAGAAGCCCTACCATAATTTGTGAGTCAGACTCAATTATGATCTTTCTAACCCCATTCTCCCAAGCATTGAGAGAACCTTGTATGATAGCCAATCCTTTAGCTTCATTGTTAGTAGTCCTTCCAAGACCCTCTAGCTCCCAATGGAGGATCTTCCTTTTGAAATATTTTCTGAGAAAACCAATGTCTGTAGCCCCCGGGTTATCCTTAGTTGCACCATAGAATTAATATTTTCCCAACTCGGGGGAGGGGGTTGCCATGGTCCCAACTTTTATGGCTTGGGAATCCCATCATTCTCCTGAGTTTTCTTGTCCCTAAGGTGAGCTTTGTCAGTTTCAAAAACCTTGGTAATAATTTTATGTCAAACCAACTCCATTGGACTGAACTCTAAAATTTTTGGAATTTCTTTCCAGCGAAATGTGCCACCAGAAAAAACTCAGGCCTAGGGACCAACTTAGCTGAATGGAGGTATTCTTGAATTTTTTGCGTTTCCAAATCTCTCAGATATTAGAAAGAGTCACTTGAAATTTTGGGTGAGCCTTAAAGAGGTCTAACCACCTTTTCCACAACTCTCTTGCAAATGCACACTAGAAAAACAAATGATCAAGTGTTTCTTCTTGGGAGTTATACATGATGCAGTTGGAAGGGCCATAAAAATATCTTTTCATAAGGTTATTATACATGACACAACTCCTATGCATCACTTCCCAAGCAAAGAAATTAATTTTAAGCCAACCCTTTGCCACCCAAACTCTATTCCATGGTGGCATCCTGCAGGATCAACGAAGGAGGGAGCAAAGCATTATAACCATCACATATTATCTTAAATTATGTTTTTTTGAAAAGGTAAAAAATTATACTGATAAAACAAGAATCAAATTACAGTTATAGGTTTGCCACTTTTGGCAAGCCCTAAAATCCGAGTAAAACTCGGATTAACATTTCCAACAATAACAAAAAATTGAGTACCATCTACAGAGTAGAAACGTTGAACCTGTTCCCATTTCTGCCTTACACTGATCCTAAGAAACCTAGCAGGCTTGATAGTCCTGCGAACACTACTCGTACTATCCCAAAAATGGTCAAAGAGTGTTGCAAGAGGTAGCAAAAAACCCAACAAATAACTCTTCATCCTCCATTGATCCACAAGACTTAGTGGACTCTGGACCTATCCTCATCCTTAGCTAAGTCTTTGCTGGCCAATTTAAGAACCATTTGGTTCACCTCCCTCCATTCAGAAGTGTCCCTATCTTGATTAGAATTCAGCATGTATCCAACCGAACTTTCACTGCCATGTTTAGCCAAAAAGTTATCAACTGCATTATTTTGTTTGTCAACATAGACCGAGATGGCATCCTCGAACTGCTACCAAATGGACTTAATTTGGCTCACAATGTTTTTTATCCTCCAAGCCTTGGTCTGAAATTTCTAATAGCATTCAGGAGTCCTACCATAATTTGTGAATCGAACTCAACTATGATCTTTCTAACTCATTCTCCCAAGCACCTTGTTTGATTCTAACCCCATTCTAACTATTATCTTAAATTATGTTAAACTTATGTTTTTAATTAATTATCTTAAACCCACAATGTTAACATTTAATTACTAAAAAGAATCTCTCCACATGTTTTAATATTATTTATAACTAATAAACAAATTAAATTAAAAATATTAGTGTGGAGTGTTGACATTTTTTAAGTAACATATAAGATAGTTGATAATTTATACTTGTTGTTTTATATGTTTATATATATATATATATATATATATATATATATATATATATTTATTAAAATTAATATTTTATTTTATTTTTATTATTTTGATTTGGTTACTGTGAGAAACCTCCATAACCGACGCACAGGACTGAACAATCTCCTCCCAACCATGACCCCTTGTAAAGCCGAGAGCTATACTTATCAACAGAGAATTTAACACAAAGCCACCATACACCCACCCCCTCACACACTCGTCCACACCACGGTTTGAACCTTGGACCTCTTGAAGAAGAGCCAAAGCCCGAAACGTTGCACATCACCCGTGCTTTTATTAAAATCAATATTATTAGAAGTTTAATATTAAAAAGATTAAGTTCAATGTATATCAATATATATTTGTAAGTATATATTTATATAACTTTAGTTTAAGATAATTTTAATTTATAATTTTATTAAGACATTTTAATTTTTTTTATTTATTTTTATAAAGTTACAAAAGCGTTAAAAAATCAAATGACATAAATTCATTAGTTAAATATCTAGACTTTAAAATAGGATTATATATTGGTTTGTTTCTTATGAAATACCATTTCTTTCAAATCTATAAAAAAAATAAAAAATAATTAAGTTAAATAAAGATGATCTAGATTTAAATTATAAAATTTATTTGGAATAAATTTTTATTGTTCTATATTTTCAGTTTTGTACTATTTATCAAATGGCATGAGTTCAATAGTTTTAAATTTTTCAACTATCAAGAAAAAAACTTAAGTTTAAATCTTGGTAGGCAAAACATGCATAATTGTCAAACTATTAAAATATTAGAATGTGGTCTAGAATGTAGTTGTCATACTGTAATATTCTTGGTAGGCAAAACATGCATAATTGCCAAGCTATTGTAATACTAGAATGTGGTCATAATATAATATGGAGCTTGATTAAATCTCATATAACCAATTATTTTATTTTTATTTTTATGTTATTTAATGCAATGCAAAATCTTAGACTCAACAAATTGATATCTACTTCTTACTACTCATTTTTTAAGTCACGGAACAAATATTACTATATATGTGAAGATAAATATGATTTGTTTTCTCCTTTTCAAAAAAAAATAAAAAATGTTTAATTTGGCTTATTTTGTAGGTTTTTGTTGGGAAGACTAACTGAAATTCTAAGTTATATAGTGCAACGTGTGCTCTTATTTAAAGATATAAATACAAACATATATTAATATGATTTAAAAGATAGTAATCATAATGAACATACAATTTTTTGTGCACTTTAAATTGAAATATAATTTAAATAATTTCATCAAGCATGGATATAATATTTATATGCTTTTAACATGCTTATAAAAATATTTATTTATGTTTTATTTAAAAAATAATCAAACAAATTTTATAACTTTGAGATATAAAGTTTTTAACTTAAAAATAATGTATTTTGTGTAAATTTTTTGAAACTTAGTTCCTTAAAATTTGAAGATTGATTCAAAGATACTTATAATTTTGTGTTTACCTAAAAAACAACGAATGTACAATGCATTTTTTTTAGACAAAATATTACTTAATGAATTCATAATTTCTATTATCATTCTCAAAACTAAAGATGTATAAAAATATACAAAATATAGTTTTGATTTTTCTATATGCTTTTATGTTACTTTCAAAAGCTACATATGTTTTGAAATCATTTAGATTCCTTCAAATATGTTAAAAATAATAAGTATATTTATAAGGTTTTATATATATATGTTTTGAAATAATTTGTGTTCATTGAATATGCAAAAAAAAATATTAAATAATTTTTTTTATACATTATTATCAAATGCAACTTTAGAAAAACATTACCAGGTGTTGTAGGTGAGTTGGAGAGGAGAGGGCAATCCTCCAAGGGAGGTCCCAGGTTCAAATCTCCACCCTACCAAAAAGCTGAATTGGGTATCCAAAATCCAATTGATAATGTTGGTGCGGGCAGGGTCGGGTGCGACTCTCGGGTGAATTTGATGGTGTAGAATCCCTGTTCGCGGTCTCTCAGATCAAGGTGGCCCTCGGGTGAATTTGATGGTGTAGAATCCCTGTTCGTGGTCTCTCAGATCAAGGCGGCCCTCGGGTGAATTTGATGGTGTAGAATTCCTGTTCGTGGTCTCTCAGATCAAGGCGGCCCCGCAAGGGGTTTTTTGCTTATAAAAAAAAAAAAAAACTTTAAAAAAACATTATAAAAAAAATAAAAAATTGCAAAACAAATATAAGACTCTTATGAAACCCCTCGTTAAAAAAAACTATTGAAAAAACTTTTTCTTTCAAATAGACCAAAACAATAAAGGATATTTTTTTTTTTTTTTACATAGATGAATTGGTTACATTCACACTTTTTAGTAAATGACAGCGCAATTGACAACACATCCACCGTCTTGTTAATGGTAACCCGACGCTAGATGAGGACCGCCCAACGCACAGGTTCGCAAAATCTTCGTCAGCTCCTTTAGCTCCTTTATTATTACGTCTTCGTGAGATGGTAACAATAAAGGACTTTTTAATCCCTTAACTCCTTTTAGGAGGAAAACTTCAAGAAAATCATTATTTATTTTGATACTTAAATCTTTAACCATCACGTTAACATTTATTCTTTGTTATAGTAAAAAGTAAGGTAAAATTATCTTATAATTATTAATTATTATTTTTAAATATTTTAAAAAAATTATAACTTACATATGAAAAAGTGCATTTTATAGTTTTTTATTAAAATGATGTGACCTGGGTTTAATCCTGATGTGTATAAGAAGTATTTCTCAAAATAAAAATAAAAAATACTATTTTTATACTACATCTTTAACTACAGAGTCATATTACGACCGACCAACAATTTGCTTTTTAATAAAAGAGGAAAATAACCCGTACCCCACCTCTTTTAATGTTTATGCATAATTGTTGGGGAATGGACCTCTTTTAATTGTTTATGCATATTACAACTACCCAACAATTATGCATAAATCATTTGAATAGATATAAAATGGACACCAATCATTTGAATAGAAATAAAATGGACACCACTTGTATTACATCATGACGGCCATCGTGGTATTACAAGGAATTTGACAATTATGAATGTATCTTTTAACAAAATTCAAACTTTGGTCTCCTTGAAAGTTGAGGAATCTAACTATTTTTTTTTTTTTCTTTCAATTATGAACATATCATTTGAATATATATGAAATGAACGCCACTACATCATGATCACACGGATCTTGGTGGTATTACAACAAATTTGACAATTATGAACGTATTTTTTAACAAAATTTAAACCTTGGTCTCTTTTTGAAAGTTGAGGAATCTAACTAATTTTTTTTTTTTTCAATTGATTATATAAGATTTTATTATAACAACTTAAATATTATCATGTAGTTTGCAGAAATCTAACTAATTAAATTAATAATGATTTTTAAATTTATTATAATAATAAATATTCAAACATAAATATCAAAATTTTATTTATGATAATTTTTCTATAATTATAAATTAAAATTTATATATAATATTTTGAATTATCTTTCCAGATTTATAATTATATAGAATTAAGATATACTTCACATCTATTAAATTACAATGTGACCAATTAATGGGAACAATGACATTATAACAACTTAATAAATATATACATAAATTAAAAGATTCTCTTTAAATAATAAAAATCTTCTTTTCAAAAAAAATAATTAATTAAATTAAATTAATAAAAATTTAGAATGCTGTATTGCCCTAACATTGAGGGTGAAGAGCTTGACATAATTGTATTTCAGCACTTTGACTGTAGTTTATAAAGAGGATTTCCGCTTGCATTCAACAAAAACGTGGAGTTGAAATAAATTTTGAGACAAACTGTTACATAGTCCACTTGGAGGAGCCGAGAAATTCCAATTTGTAACACTAAATTTCCAAAATCCAGTAATATTTGGAAACCCAACGTGCTGACCGTTGACCGTGCAGAGAATGACGGGGCACCAAACAGCTAGACCAATCGACCAAAAGGGGCCTCACAGTCCATCAAAATTAAATAGCCCGCTTTAAAACCTCACGCTAACCAATTCCGCCTAACTCGTTTTGAAGTCCGCTTTGACCCCTATTACAAACGTTACGAGATTCTCGGCCCCCAGAACGTCGACGTGGCGGCATCGTTGCGTGGCGTGGAGGAGGACCATCCGCAACAGCGACCAAATCTCTGTTAACGAAAGAGATTTTAAACGTTTTTAATTCTCTCAAAAATGATTTTAACCATATTTGTTATTCGTCCCGCTGGCTGAAAAAATTCAACGGCAGCGAAAGCAATATCACTGACATTGCGTGTTGGAAGGGGCGAAGGAAAAATTTCTGTGAGCTCGAGCCCAAAAAAAAGGTCGCAGCATTGAAGCCAAGGGAGTGGTGAAACTTCTCTTGATTCGTTTGACAGTGCACAATTCAGACCCGGAAGAAGAGGATCTCGTGGTTCTAGAAACTTCGCGAATGGGTCCTTGGGGTGGAGGGAAGAAATCTAGATCAATGTGTAGTCGATATTGCCGGGCGTGAAACGTTTTTCATTAGGGTTGTGTTCAGGGGTGCCGCGAGAGGGGGGAGTTGTTGTTGAAAAAATCAATGGGTGCGGGAAAGGGGAGAAATCGGGGTATTGATGGCAGGCTAGGGTTTGGGGTTTCGTGTGTTCTGGATTAGGGTTTCGAGAGCTGTAAAATGTTGAGCTGATTTTAAGAGATTTATGTGTTTTGAGGTGCTGTAGATGAGGGATGGGCTGTATATTTTCCAAGCAGCCGGGCTCGCATGAGGAAAGCAGTGCTTCTCTGCCTTCTGTTCCCAAGGAGAGGGTTGGGTCGTTTAACTCTGCAAGGAGGCCGAGCGTGAGCGTTTCTGTGAGAAAGCTTGAGAATAGTATTTCGCTGGTTGGTTCCAATGTGGTGGAAGAGGTG
Organism: Wollemia nobilis; assembly: GCA_028583015.1. Lineage (NCBI taxonomy): Eukaryota > Viridiplantae > Streptophyta > Pinopsida > Araucariales > Araucariaceae > Wollemia > Wollemia nobilis. The sequence continues at coordinate 2,537,946 of JAQPPZ010017169.1, forward strand.
AAGGAGACGATCAAGGTGAAGACGAAGCACAATGGTACTGCAGGTGCGGAGCCGGGGACGAGGGAGAAGCGGAGGGAGAGGCCCAATCCGAGGCTGAGCAATCCGCCCAAGCACATTCATGGCGAGCAGGTGGCTGCCGGGTGGCCCGCCTGGCTCTCTGCTGTCGCGGGAGAGGCAATCAAAGGCTGGATTCCGCGTCGGGCTGATACCTTTGAGAAGCTTGATAAGGTAAAAGGGACAAAATCCCTCGAAAGGGTTGGCTTGGGGTTGCTTCATTTCAAGAAAGCTGCTTTGCTTTCATAAATATGGAATCTACTGTTTCATTATTGTTCGATAAACTTTGGTGCAAGTTGTTACTATTATTTTAAAAATCAAATCGACATAAAATAGGTTTAGAAAAAAAATAAAGTCATGTATTCTTATTGAGGAGATCCAAGTTCAACCCATGCAGTTCGTGTGTTATAAAAAAAAAAGGTGTAGAAAAAATATTAGGGAGGGGTCTCATGCAGGAATGCTTAAAAATTTTAGCGGGTATCAGGGGAGAATTTTTGGAAGCGTTTTAACGAAATTTTGGTCCTATTTCGTTAGAAAAATTTATCTCATATTAAGATTTAGATAAGTTTCGGAATTTCACATGAGATGGAGGGAGTGTTGGACTAAACTTGACATGCCATCTTGCCGTAAAAACTCTAATGCTCCAGCTTCCCTCTTGAGCGCCTGCTGAAGGTTTTGGGCCTCCTTTCATGGTGCTCTGCAGTTCAAGAGAATATTCTAATCTTTTTAGCAGTAAGATTTTTATTTCATGAGACCCTATGTTCCAAATTTTCAGATCTTGGAGCTCCATGAAAATCCTGCTGTAGTATTCTTTGTTAATGCAATGTGTGAGGACGGACACAACATTTGCAAATAAGACTTGATTATCTTTTCTTTTTTCTAAAACATAAAATGTTATAGGCGAAAATTCCAGGAAAGACACAGAATTTGCAAGTAAGACTTGATTATTATTTTTATTATTAATTTCTAAAAGATGCAATGCTATAGGCTAATATTCCAGGAAAGACGCAGAATTTGCAAGTAAGACTCGATAATTATTATTATTTTCTAAAAGATGCAATACTATAGGCTAATATTCCAGGAAAGACAGAGAATGTGCGAGTAAGACTTGGTTATAATTTTTATTTTCTTTTTTAAACATGATTGTTATAGCCTAATATTCCAGGAAAACAGAGAATTCACTCTTAATGCTTAATCTTTTCCTTATCAACAAACATTATTAAGATATACGGAGAATTTTATCGTTACATTTGTTTGGGGAGGGGGGACGTTGGGGGGTTGTGAGTATGGGCTAATTTTGTTTAAAAAAAGGTAAGTTATTCTTAATATTATCCTTTGAAAATTAACAAATATTAGCGTGGGGGCGTTGTGGGGTTGTGAGTATGGGCTAATTATTGTGAAAAACGCAGGGGGGCGTTGGGGGGTTGTGAGTATGGGCTAATTATTTTGAAAAAAAGTAAGTTATTTTTAATATTATTCTTTGAAAATTAACAAATATTAAGGGGGCGTTGGGGGTTGTGAGTATGGGCTAATTATTGTGAAAAAAGCATGAGTTATTTTTAATATGTAAATTTTATCCTTTGAAAATTAACAAATATTAGTATTATGTGCTGATTTTCTGGAAAAAGTAGCAGAGAATTGATTAGTAATGCTTGAAACCTTAAGGTGAATAACAAATATAAGATGAAAAATAGAAAATTAATTACTAATATTTGTAAATTAAAACAACTTATATAGATCATTTTAGAACTTGGTCAGTATTTCTATATTTCGGAAAGATTATTTGTTGACCATCTTAACTTCCTCCACACTTTCCTTTCATATATATATATATATATGAATCTTTCCTTTGAAAAAGAAAAACAAGAAATATTAGTATTATAGGTCACTGTTTGAATATGATTACGGAATTTACTAATAGTATTACTAAGATTTGGCAAAACTAATAATTCTATGTACGTTTTATACAAGAACTTGTTTAATGTTTTTTTTCGGAGATTTTGTAGCAATTGTTTTTCTTTAGTTTTATGTTTTTGGGGGTTTGGGGGTGGGCAACTTTTTTGGTGATGGCTGCTTTATAAAACTAAGAAAATACCTATGTTTGACCAAGCTTCTTGGATGGTAAAAAAGAGGGAAACTCCATCTGGAACCCTGAATTTTTGTTTTTTGTAGAATGGAATAATGCATTTTTCAAACTAGGAATATTTGTTATATGAAGAGCTATTTCTGTTACTAGTATTTAGTCTGTCTTTTACTTGATTATTTGTCATGATAGCCCTATAAGCATATCTGTATTACACTCATGGTAACAGAAAGTGGAAAGGCAGTAAGCATTTCAATTGTGTTAGGCAGTAGCAGTTTACCTAACCTTTGGAACAGCCCACATCAATAGTGCAATGAAAAAGTGTTACCAGTTTACTTAACCTTCGGAATAGCTCACATCAGTAGTGCAAGGAAATAACTTACACTTATGATCACTTATGATGTGGAGCATTATGAAGGCTGGGTAAATTTCTTCCAGATTAGCCATTGCTTAAACAAGAAAGAAAGGTAAAAGGAAAAATAAGCTCTACTTTCTGCTTTGTTGCAACATGACTTTGTATGTAGGGCACATTAGTTTACTTTCTATTTCAGCAATATTGGAGAATATTTATGATACTTTTAAGTATTTAGCATAAATATCAATATTCCTATAAGACATTAATGCTAAATGGTTCCTAAGATCATACATAAGGCACACAACTTTACTTTTGGTTCTAGAAATATTGAAGAATGTTCATGATGCTTTAAGGATTTAATATGAGTTCCAAATTTTTCTGCAAGACATTAATGCCAACTAGTTCCTAGGACGAGGAGAAAGCTTTTGTTGCTACATTTTGAGAAGATTAATTCGAACTTGGATAAAATTGTCAGAAATGGCTATATATGATTGAGCATGGGAGAAGATTCCTTGATTTTGTTTTTTGTGTTTTTATCTTGGGAAAATGTTTTACTGTCAAAACCTGAGTAGAATGTTACAAATCAATAGTGAACACAAATCACAAATCTTCCTCATTGCATCTTGGCACAGCAACAAGGATATAATTTCTTTTGACTTCCCTGAATTTTTACGAAAACAATAAAAGAAAATTATAATAAGAGTATAATTTGATACAGAGCATACTAGCAATAGATGCCAAGCATTATAAGTAATTATTGGAAACCATATGGAGCAGTTTGAAAATAACATAATCTATTTTGCAATCTGTCAAGCAGATAATTAGCAATTAAGCATGGACAACTATAGCCTATAAACAGTGTAAGGAATAGCATAACCCATTATCAAATGTTATGCCTTTTCGCAAATTTTACAATCAAAAGATTGCTTTTAATGCCATGTGAATCATACTTTACAACGTTTAGAAGGAAATAGAAACCTTTGTGGTAGTTGACAAGAACTTTTGCTGCGCTTAATGATGGGATACTCGATGCAAAAAGTTTTTGTGCTACAATGTTTATGTAGGTTCTTGCCTTGCTTTTGTTCCTTTTTGGTTTTTGGTTGTGTGTGCAGTATAATCTTTTTGCTAATGTATGTCAATTGACTGATTTTCTGGCCTCGGATAATTTAGTGATTTCACCACTTCGGCAACAGCTTGCTAATCTTATAGTTAGCTAACTATTTGCTGTCTTCAAATTGTCCTCTAACAACGAAGCTTCAGTGTGTGATGCATCTACCTTTTGCAGAACCGTAGATTAATGAACAAATATTAATTGATTTTCAGCTATCTTAAGGTTGGACCAAATACTTGTATTGCTAAATAAGCTTGATACTTTCCGAAATTGTATTCAATTTAAGTTAACATGAAAGAGATCTCTCTGACTGGCAAAGAGTCGAAAGATATACTTTGTTTTGAATATTTGATTTTATCTCAAAAGCAATTGAAGTTGCATGGAAATATGCAAGAAGGAACACACAATATGCCTCCTTTCCCTTGCCAAAAACTTGTAATTGAAATGAAATGAAATGAAAGATTTTAATTACGTCCATGAGACCCAAATATGGTCTATGGGACCTCAAATATGGAAGTACAATTACTCAAATGGCATGGAAACATGCAAGAAGGGACATTTAATATGCCTTCTTCCCTTGCCAAGAACTTGGGTTAATATTTTATTTTCTAAGGAAAACTTGTATTACCCCTGACTTGTTAAAATCATTTAAAATTATCACATAGCATTCCTTTCCTGTAGCATTTGAGAAAATGAGATAGAAGGCATGGCTTGAACTGATAAAGAGGCTTCATTTGCTTGTAAAAACCTTTGAGAGGAGCATTGACTTGCCCTTTGAATGACAATCTTTTTCCCTGCTTTTTATTAGTTGGGAATTTTCATTTTTATCAACCTGTTGTGTTCTGTTTGTGTACGTTTGACATTGATAACAAACATTTCTTGTCAAGGATTGAGTGTCATGGTGTGTGATATAAGATGCAGAGATATATCTGGTAGTATGCTGCATGGGTAAACATTTTATTGGTTGTGTAGCACAATGATTCCAAATTTACAATGGCAATATTCAATGTAATTGCAAACACTATGGGGGCACAGTTGGAAAGACAACATTGTGCAAGTGATGAATTTAAGTAGATGCTTGTAAGAGAAACAGTGTACAACACTTAAAGGGGTTAAAGGTATGCCAAATGAAGAGGATTCTGTTCAATGATGTTCAGGAAAGGGGCCATAGAAGTTAAAGAAGGGCCCAAAAGGAAATCATGTGACAATGGAAATGCATATTAATATTTCTTATTTTCTGTTACAAGTGAATAGCAGTGTAGACTAATACGGTTTCAGCTCTCTGTCAGGTAGCATATTCTGTCTTGTAGCATGTAGTATGTCTAGGAACAACTTTGTCAGGTAGCTGTCATCATGTCAAATAACGTTTTTGCAGAATTATTCTTGTCACTGGTGTAGACAAACAAGGTTCTCAGATGAGGGTCCTTGGCATCATCTCTAGAGACTATATCATGGGCATGAAGCTAAGTCTTATTGTGGTGCAAGAACAATAACATTATAACCCAAACTCTGGTCATGCCAAAAGACAAGAGCATGCTTAGATGATATTTAACATTCCTTGATTTAGCTACTAATCAAGTTCTTAACAGTTTAGCAGTGTACATTTGTAGTTAATTAGTTAGTAATTGGGTAGGGGGACACTTTTTTTGGATTTTCCTCATATGGAAATGGATACATCTTGCCAGAGTTTTGTGCATAATGGGACATTAGAACCTTCTATTGTTGATATATACTTGGTCTTTTTGCATCAATCTCAAGCATTTGTATTATGCCTGGTAAATGTTAGATATGATTTGCAACTTAGATAACAGTATTGAAGGTTCTGAACAACATTTTTACTTGCAGATTGGACAGGGAACATATAGCAATGTTTATAAAGCTCGAGATATTGCTTCTGGAAAAATTGTTGCTCTGAAGAAGGTTCGCTTTGACAATTTAGAACCTGAAAGTGTAAAGTTTATGGCAAGGGAGATATTGGTATTACGACGCCTTGATCATCCTAATGTAGTGAAGTTGGAGGGGTTGGTAACTTCAAGAATGTCTTGCAGTTTGTATCTTGTATTTGAGTACATGGAGCATGATCTTGCTGGTCTTGCAGCTTGCCCTGGAATCAAATTTACTGAGCCGCAGGTCTGTGGTCTATTTTCTCCTATGGTTCTTTTAATTTTTCGTTTGCACCTTACACTGGTTTGTCCTTGCAAAGAGGAAGTTACATATGTTTCATTTAAACACAATTGTATGTTTTCCTCCTTTGTGAGAGTTTGGAAGGGGTGATAGTTAATGGCAAGTAATTATTGTGAAGTCAAGAAGAATTTTGAATCTTTTAAATGACAGAAGAGTAAAATTTGTTCTATGTTTACACAAAGTACCCTTTTGGTGGGAATGGGGAAATGGGTGGACACGAAAAGTGAACGACTAGAATACACCTTTAAAATTTGGCAAAAAGGGGACAGCAAAGAGGATGGCTATATACAAATATTAAATAGTATTAAAAACATTTAAAAATGCATAGATTTGAGTTAATCATTGGTTTTCTCATGACTGATCAACAATCATAGACAAAATGAGAATACAATGATGTGTTATTTGGGGACTAGAGTGACTGTTTCAATGTGATTGGGCCACTGGACTGCAGTGGATGCTTCTCAAAGTATCGTGTTCAACTTCTTGTTTCTGGTGATTCGTTTTCCATCAATATCTAGCTGTCCCAATGCATCCAAAAATATTATGTGGCAATGTTATGCATTCCATGTATGTACATAAATGGATTGCAAAACTTCTTTAGAGATGCTAGAGTTGTGTGTTTCAACTTTCAATAGAAGCTATGTAGGCATCCATATATTTGCATCATTGTCTCACTAAAAAATCTTTAAGTTTTGGAATATGGGGGGAATTATGTTTCCAGATTTCAGCTGTTTATCTAATCTGACAACTCTCTATATTATGCAAACAACTCTCCATATTTCAGTTGTGCAGGCACCCATCCATTTGTATTCTTGTCTCTATATTGACACTTTACTGTTTTAGTGACTTTTGAAAGCTCGGGTTTACTTCTCATTTCTACCCTTAGTTATGAAATCAGATATCATGTTTATAACTTGGCAATGCTATGGTCTAATTATAGATTGTCTTATATGAATGCCTTGTCTTGATCATAGTTTCTAGAAGGTTATGAAAACTTTTAAGACTATGATGAACATTTATTTATTTATTTTTGGCTGGAGAAAAAGGGGGTTGTACGCGAGTCCCCCACCCTTGACAAATCACAACTCTCTCCTTTAGAGCTTGAGAGTTTACAAACAGATTCAATTCTCATCTCAATTGAGTTGCTTTTCTCAAAATTGCATTTATTACTATTAGTGAATCGCCTTACATCCGGACTTTGTTCCATTTAATCTGTCTGCATATTTTTAACCCTTCCAAAGTTGCCCAAGCTTCAACTTCATTATTTGTCTTAAATCCATTATTGAAAGCGTAACGTGACATAATCTCACCCTTATTATTTCTATTCATTCATTCCTCCTCCTGTTGGTCTTATATTTCCCTTAGATGCTCCATCAAAATTAATTTGACCAACTCCACTTCTGGTTGTTTCCACTTCATATTCCTTACCTTCCTTTTTGTTTTTCCTAACATCATAATTCCATTTGATGACGTGACTCCATCTATCAAGGCTCTCTGCCTCAAGATTAGGGATTGGGTGAGTTGATAGGGTTGGTTTATGGTTTAGCCTCCTCTATGGCTAAACAAATCTTCCTTTTCACTACCTTTAAACAGCTTTCCTTTCCTTTAAATATTCTTCTGTTCCTTTCCAGCCATACAGTTCAAAGTATTGTATCTTTCGATGTATCCCAGATTATCTGTAACGCCTCACTTTTAAAAGTGCTCTGTTGCTTTAACCATTCTTCAATTTTGCCATTCATCACCATTCATTTACCAAACATATTAAGAATCCATTGCCATTGTTCTTAGACTATTGAGCAGTGTCCCAAGAATGCATAGAACACATTGTGAGGGGTCATGAAAACCCCTTTTCATTAGGTTATTCCAGGATAAAATTTTCCTATGACCTACTAACCATACAAACATTTTGACTGTTGGAATGATTGGGCTATCCCAAAGATCTCCTCCATATTCTTGTGGTATTCCTATTTCGTTGGTGCTCTACATTATATCCGCTTCTTGTTGTGTATTCTCCTGAGCTATTCAACTCGCAAATCAGCTTATCCTCAGTTCCCCTTGAAATAATTACTGTTGTTATCTTTCTGCTCAACTGATTCCTAGCATCAATGTCTTGTATTCTTGTAAAAAGATCTTCTTTCCAATTTTATCTTCCTTCCTGATCCTTGTATATAATGTTTGAAACCGTATCACCATATTTGTCTTGAAGTAATCTCATCCATGGTTTCAAAATTGGATCTAGATTGAGTGGTTTTTTATCACACCAAGTATCCATCCAAATAGAAATTTTTTCTCCAGTTCCCACCACCCATCTTAGACCTTTAATCACTATATCAATTGATTTTTTTAAACTGTTTCATAGTGCAGAACCATCTGGTAGTGAGAATGCAGTAAATATTAGGCTTGGGTCATTGAGCTTATTTAGAAGAATTCTGTTCCATTGTCTTTCTTTATCTTTGTACAATTTCCAAATTACTTGCCCCCTTAGAGCTAAGTTTGCATCAATAATAACTCTTAAACAGAGACATCCCCTAGTTTTATCATCACACACCTTTCTCAATTTCACCAAAGGAAATTTTCTTTTGTCATGTAATCCTAACCACAAAATGACTGCATATTATAGATTAAACTTTTTCCTACCGATTTTGGCATAATATACAAGGATATATAATATGTTGGAATGGCTTGCAACACTGATCTAATTTGTTGCACTCTTCTTGCTAACAATAATTGTCTACCTTTGCATGCCGTATTTTATCTGAACTTTACTTATAACTGAATTCCACAATTCTATCCTCATTCTCCCCTCAAATAAGGGCATCCCTAGATATGTTGCTGGCAAATTTACCTCGTCCATTTGAATTAGCTTGCATATCCCTCCTTTGATTCTAGTTGGAGTGTTAGGGAAGTAAATTTTGGATTTTGTCCTATTAGCTTTTTGCCTTGACACTCTTTCATATTCCTTTAATAAGTTATTCAAAGCTCTAGCTTTATTTTTCTTTGCCCTTCCTAAAAGGGTTTTATCATCTACAAACTGTTGATGGCTGATGTTGTCAATGTTATTATTAGCCTTAAGTCTGCTTATTAGCCTATCTTTGTATGCCTTTTTCAAGTTCCTTCCCAATACCTCTGCCATAATAATGAATAGATATGGTGATAAAGGATCTCCCTGTCTAAAATCCCTCTTGGCTTTAAATGATTCTGTTACTAGTCCATTGACCAACACTGAATAGGATACTGTAGAGACAAGCTTTAATCCATCTGACCCATTTCTTTCCAAATCCAAACTTTTCTAATATTGCAAAAAGAAAATCCCATTTAACCGTATCATAGGCTTTATTCATATCAAGTTTTAAGATCATTGCTCTCTGTTTACTGAATGCATTACTTAATGAGCTACTATGATCCTGTCCAGAATCTGTCTCCGTTTCACAAATCCTCCTTGCTCTTCTGAAATAATTTTGTCTAATAGTGGTTTTAACCTATTTACCATCACTTTGGAGATTATCTTGTATGCCATATTACATAGGCTTATGGGCCTAAACAAATTAAACAATTTTGCATCATTCTTTTTTGGAATTAGTGTAAGATATGTTGCATCTATTCTATAAGGTATGCACTATTTTACCCTATATTGTTCCATTGCCACCAATAAAGAATCCTTCACTATTTCCTTGTTGATAGAATGTTGTAGAAAGTCCATTTGGACTTGGGGATTTATCCTTATCAAAAGAGAAAAGAGCTGAATGAACTTCTTCTAGAGTAATAAGCTCCATCAGTTTGCTATTGTCTTCATCTGTTATAACTGAAGGTACTTCTTGCAGTAGTTTAACATTAAGAACTTCAATCTTCTTTGATCCTAGAATATTCTAGTAAAAAAGCCTTGCCTCCTTTCTAGTCTTCAATCCAAACCCCTTGTACTGATTTAATTCTACTAACTCTAGGTGCATGGAACTTAAAGCGAGTCTTCTAAATCTGATGAGACATATTCCTTAGGTTAAGCAGGAATGTTCATCCCTAAATCAAGATCATATTGAGTAGACGGTTCCTTGTTAATATTTTGATCCTGTTGTAACATGTCCTCTAAGCTCTGATCTGCTTTTTCTTCATAGTTTAAAACCTCAAAAAAATTGGTATTTCTTCCAATATCCTTACTTACTGGTCTCCATTGCTTATTTACTTTCATTTGTCTGGACCTATTTTTTGGAAGTTGAAAACCATCCTTATTCATATCCATTTGTAAGTTTTTCTTGTGGTTTTCTACATATGTTTATGCTGGACTCTTCGTAGGGCATGATCTCTCAGTATGCCCCACCTCATGACATCTTCGTATATTTGAAAGATATGTTTTCATAATCCATGGTTTGTGTCCACAACTTGCCCCCCATACTTAAGAATGATTGATTTTGGTAAAGGTTTACTGATATCAGTCATGACCAATATTAGGGCATAAATAGCCAATAATCCGTCTTTCATAGTTTTTCAAATCTCAAGGAATTCTCTGAGTGTTGCTTATTGCCTTGAAGGTATCGATTTCCTAGAATTCAATGGGCAACCCATACATCCTGACCTCAACTGGTACTAGGGATAGATTTACGTTTTCAGGTGCAAAGCCTTCATACCAGTGGGTAAGGAAGAGTCTTGCTCTTCCCATAAACCAAGGACCCCCTTTCAAGATTCTATCTCTTTCCTCTTTGGAACAGAAAGTGATTAAGAAACCTTTGGGAAGAAAGGATAGACTCACTCCTGGAGACTTCTAGTTCCTTTCAATCTATTTTCTCGGAGCTGAGGCCAGGCTGAAGCCCCTGACCAAGACCCATTAAATTTACCAATGACTGCGTTATCTTTGAGTAACAAGGATCTCTGCTGTGGGGTCCTCCCTAACCTCTACTACTAGGGACGACTCTAAGGATTTATCTGTAAATCGGTTAATGGGGAGGAAACTATAACTTGAAATCTACTGAAAATTACCAGTATATCCTATAGCAATTATATTATTTAAAAATATACCTACAATAATTTGCATGCAAAACTTCTAAGATAATGAAGGGATAAATGAAACTTAGCTGAAAAATTCGATATCTAGACAGAATGGCCTGCCTTACTGTGATGCCCTAGCTCTCCATTGCTCCTCTTGTCACTTGAACATTGGATGACAGATATCTGCAATTGTGACTTGAAAAATTGTCACTGCTCTTGTTCCAAATGACTGACTTTACAGGGTCGTATCTCCCTCAATACTACTCGGATTCCTTCATATGATAACTCATTTTAAAGCTCTTAAAATTTCTCACAAAATGGTCCAAGAATCATCTGAATTGGGCAAACTTTCACAATGATATGGCTCTTGAAAGATGAGACGCTTTTCTGGAAAATTTTCCCCTAAAGCTACCCTTGTTTCGAACAGTTGTCTTCACATGGTCATATCTCCCTCAATACACACTATGATGTATAGTTTTCAACAAACATGGACATTCTTTTTTTGGTTGTATATTTGGACATACATTGAATGAGCAATTTTTCTGAATTTTGCCATCCAGAATTTTAGATTTCCTTAATGATGCAAAAATGGCTTGTACCAAGCAAAATTTCTCAAGGAACCTTTAAGAACATTGTTATGCATATGCTAACTTTGGATTTAAGTTTTTGTTGGGAACTGTGGTTGCAATCTGCAGTAATTGTTGACTTTTAACTTTCTCACTCATCATATGAACATGTATTAGTTTTTGAAGTGCTCCATCTCCCACAGGAAGTAGTTTTCTTTTCAAGAAAACCCGTTTTTGTAAATAAATATCTTGTGTGAGTAATGAACATGAAATGGTTAACTTTTCATAAAAAGAGGAGAGAGAGGTAATTTGCTTTATCCTTTCCTGAGGAGGGCAAGGTCTGATAGTCAAATCTTCAAGCTGAGCATATTAAAGAAAACTTCAATTGAATTCTTTCACTTGATAAGACTTTGAGGGCATTCTTAGTTATTTTGGTCTTAGGTTGGCAGGTTGAAGAATCTGAATACTTTCACAACGAGGAAGGATTCACTCCCATGCAGTCTCAAACCTTGTCTTTCTTATTCTGACAAAGTTCAGTATATATTTAGTGATTCTAGTATTCATTTGTGTTTTTCTACCTTAGATATCCTCTATGCTGAGTGAATAAAGTTAAACATAACTTTACTCAGTGCTTCTCAAATCTCAAATAAACCAGATCCCCTTGTGTGAAGTTGAACTCTCTACTCTACTGCCCATGGAATCTAAAATCATGAGCTTTTCTGGAGCTTGATTGGGAGTGGCTTAAATTCTTTATTACTGAAATGTGTGTTTGAGTTGTCAAATGAGTTCTGGCACATGACATGTTGGTGTCTTCCTTGTTGTATGCCGAGTCTTCTCTTCATGTCTTTTTACAAGAAGTATTAGATTTTGACATTTTGTTGTTTAATCTTCCTCTATGCTGAGTGAATTAAGTTAATCATAACTTTACTCAGTGTGTTTTAAATCTCAAATAAACTAGAGCTCTATGTGCCAAGTTGGACTCTCTACTCTATTGCCAATGGAATCTAAAATCATGAGCTATTTTGGAGCTTGTTTGCGAGTGGCTTAAACTCCTCGTTATTACTGAAATTTATATTGAGTTGTCTTAATCAGTTTTGGAACATGGCATACTGGTTTTTGTCCTGTTGTGTGCTGAGGAGTTTTCTCTTATGTCTTACAAGAAGTTCTTGTTGCCATTGCTTGATTAGCAACAATCCTCTTGACACCTGCCCAGATGCTCCTTATTGGTTCCCTAGATGATTTTATTGATTCTTCTCCTAGAACCTACCAGGTAGATGGTTATTGATGATGAGGTTTAGTGTCTCTTGCATAAAGACCGTTCATTCATTTTTCGTTAGCTATTCTCTCAATTAGATCCATATCAGCAACATCTATATGCCTTTCCCTTGACTCTTCTATAGTTTCAGGAACTTGATACGTACTCAGACGAGGGCATGAGAAATGGTGAGATAACTACAATGGGACGAAGAATCTTCCAAGTTAGAAGAGGGGATTTTTAAAACACTTGCCTCGTCACTTAATCTTCCAAGTTGATTGGAGAGTATTGTAAGCAAAACTGTGCCAGTAATATTTCAATATGGATGAAAAGAGTTCTGTTCCCAAAACATAGACAGTTCCTTTTGTTGGGAAGGAAGGTTTTTCACATCTTCTACTTTCTCATTTTCTGTTGTCCCTGATGATACTTTGTCCGAGTTACTCTGACAGGGAATTTATTAATCTTAGATATGCTTTATTTTGCTTTCTCAAGGCCTTCCAAAGATCATGCTTAACACTCTGTTCTATTTCATGAATGTTGAAAAGTGCATGTAGGTTTCTGTGGCGTGACATTTCTGCTTGTATATTAATCTTGTTTGTAAAAAGTTTTTGAACATGAAATATTCTACTTGGGGAACACACATAAGATGATATTGGGTTCTGTAAACAACAAAAAATGGAGAAAGATGCTCGAAGAAGTTTTTAAATTCTTTGCAAGGTAGGTAACTCTAAATGAGTGATGTAAATAAAATTGACGAAAGTGATATAGCAATGACAATACTTTCACACTAGTTTCCAATTTGCAAATCAATTAGGGTTCCAAATGACTGAATGATATGTTTTGAGCAGAAGCTTCAGTTTAAATGTATAGAAAAGATTTCTTGATGAACGATACATGAGAGATTTGGCATAAATTTATTGGGTTTAGGATTGATGGCAACCTTTAAACTTGTGTTTGGAAACTTTTGGACTCATTGTCAATGAATAGACCTCTGCTTTAAAGGTTTCAAGTTCAATAAGAGCAATTAGAATGGAATATCCAACCAATAATATGGTTTATTATCATCCATCAATAACCATTTTTTAATGAAAGAAATATATCTTATATAATGCCAAAAAGCATTAGGTGTTACATCAGTTGAGCATCAAGACGTCTGAAAAGCCTTGTTCCATGAAAATATCTAGAAATTGTGTGAGTCAGCTTACATGTAGTTGATTTTGGTAAAGTCTTTTTATGTTACACAAAAACCATATACTATTACGTGGTCCTGACTAGGTCAAATATAGATATACAAGTACTTTTGCACAAATGATAGCGTCTTGTCAGGAAGCCAAAGCTGCTGATCATTTCCTGCTTTCACTATTCCTTGCACTTCGACATTTTAAGTCATTATTATTGCCATGTGCCTGCGTTTCAATTGTTGGGTTTATATTTTGAACCTTGAGATATTTATAATTTTGATGTTAATTTTTTTTTGCAGGTCAAATGTTATGTGACTCAGCTGCTTCAAGGACTTGAACATTGTCACAACCGAGGTGTCTTGCATCGTGATATAAAAGGCTCCAATTTGCTTCTTGATAATGGAGGTGTCTTAAAAATTGCTGATTTTGGACTTGCAGCATTTTTCAATCCTGATCACAAGCAGCCTATGACTAGTCGAGTTGTCACACTCTGGTATCGACCTCCAGAACTTCTTCTGGGAGCTACAGATTATGGCGTAGGTGTTGATCTCTGGAGTGCAGGCTGCATCCTTGCGGAACTGCTTGCAGGCAAGCCAATAATGCCTGGACGTACAGAGGTATTTTTCTTCAATTCTTTCTAGGAGGATGTTTAAATTGATCTTCTTTGAAATCTTTAAGACCATCAATGTTTACATTTTGATATATGTGATTCTAAGTAAATATTATTAAAAAATCAATAATAAATGGAAAACTTCTTATTATGTTCACCATTAAATCCATGCTTCCACTGAAATAATATTTCTCCTAGCATGCCACATGAAGTAGAAGTTCGACTAGTGAGAATGTTTGGCTCACAAAAAGCCCACCGGTGTTTAATTCCAATGGGTGCTGTGATAATACGGTTGTTGTAATACCACTATGCAGTTCGCTGAAATAGTGTGGTAACACGGTGTGATTCTTAATAGACACACTATAATCACTTCAGTCCTATATAATCAATTTAATAGACACACACATTAAAATATTACCAACAGTTTTTTTTTCCGTAGTTAATGTTATTGATTCTTGCACATATAGATAACTCTCCTACCATGGAGTACTCCTTGAGCTTATTGAATTTATGCTGTATGTTTAATTCTACATCCCTTCTATTATGAGGTGACAGTTAAGAAAATCTTCTCATTTCCTAGTTGGAGGGTATAGTCATTCTTGATGAATGAACATTGCCCAACATATTTATTTAGCTCTTAAAGGGGATAAACAGCATATAAAGAGCTCTTATCTATGACACCATGGGAGTAGAGTTTCTACGTGTGCAAATTTCTATGAGTTTTTATATGCGCTGAATTCAGTTTGCATAAGTTGCCAGTTTGTGTCAAGTGATCTCCTTAGGCTTTGCAATCTGCAACAACTTGTCGGTCTAATCTTTGTTTGGTTATCCTTCTATTTGTCCTGTTTTTTTGAACATAAACCATATCAACATGTTCATTCCATGAAGTCTTGCCTATACCATAAAAGAAAACCCCCAAATTTTACAATAAAAAGCAATGTAATTTTTATAGTGTCCCCAAGTTTTTGTCAGCTGGAAATAGATTATAGAAATGAGAACAAGTAGGTGAACAAAATTGTTTGCAATGACACAACAGACAAATGTGAGGAAAACGTTTGCTTATGTCATCTGTTTTATTCATATGTATTTGGATTGTTGCATAGTGCATACATTATCATATGAGAAAAAGTACCATATTTACTTTATTTGACTAATAATTCTTCTAATATCTAGTTCTAAAATTTCTACATATGTAAGCATACACACAGAGATACATATTGGCATCTCCTATGTATGTATGCATTTGGACATGAGCTTGCATGCACATATGTATGCATACGCACACAGATACATATTGTCATCTCCTATTTTTTTTCTACTTAGCACTGCCTCCTGATTTAAAGTGGTCAAATAATGATAATACTCATATTTTGCAATATCATTATAGTTATAAGTCTGGTTGAACCTGGTCCAGCTTTGGACTAGGCCGAGCGTTTAGGGCAGGATAGATTCAGTTATTGCTATTAGGTCAATTAGACCATATCTAAGCAACCTTTTCTTGAATAATTTTTTGCTTACCTTTCTATCAAAAAAAATTTCCATCTCCCTCAAAGCGATGCATTTCCTCTATCAAATCATTGATATTCTTTTCATTAAGAGAAAAAATCTCCCTTGGCCAAATACCTTCTAAAATTTGAATTTTGTGAAGTGAAAAATAAAAACTGCAATTGGTGACATAAAAAATAATGCTATTATTGATTCAATCCCCACATCCATTTTTCTTAATATTATTAATAATGGTTTATGAATCCCCCTCAACTGAAATATATCTACATCCAATCTTGATCTTTGTAAGAAGTACCCTATCCTCTACATAGTTGTTTGTTGAAGTTCCATATGATTTTGAGTAGCTGAGGAGGATTTTACTTTAATTGTTTCATAAAACACCAGATTCAAAAAATGAATCCAATATTTTGTTAACTCTTCCAATGTTGATGGAGTAACTCAATATCTTCTTGAAAAAGCAGCCTCAAATGGTGGAACCAATGGGACAATGAAGAAGTAGATGATTTGATTTTTATAGTTCCTCCTTAAGCAAAGCACACCTAAAAGGTCAATGTTATTCCTTCTTTGCAAACTATCTGTTGTAAGAATTTTGCTTTGAATTGTTAACCAGAAGAATGTGAGGCCTTAAGAAGGGCCTCTAATGACCAAACTTTCTTCCAAGGAAAATCCTTGGAAGTAGGGGAATTGTAATTGCTCCAAAGCCTTGTATCCCAACTTAACAAAATATACACCACCTTTTGATAGCTTCCAAACTAACTCATCCTTTATTTGAGGTCCTTTCTCACAACCAAATTGCTAAATACAATTTTTTGACTTTTGAACCTCTACAAGTCAAACAGGTCTGGGACAATGGTTGCTATATTGAATCAGAAATAAGAGGATAACGATTCAACCAATTATTAGATGAACCATTTGCAGAGTCCCCCTCATTGAATGACCATCTAGTATGTTTCTTGATTAATTGCAAACTCTTTGTTATGAAGTTCCATGCTGCCCATGCTCGAGGCAGGGTTTGTGTCCTTGATAATTTTATTGCATCCACAAAGCCTTGTATTTGAAGTAACATTTTTGTCCAACTCTCGTCTTGATCTTTAAATAATCTCTAACCATGTTTTGCCCCTTATGCCAAATTCATGAATCTGCCATTTCGCAAGCCTGCCCCTCCAATGTACTTTTATCTACAAACCTGGATACCATTTGCAAAAAGATAACCTAAACTTCTCCTTAAATCCTTCCCCAAAAATAATCTCTTTAAATTTTGTCAAATTTGAATGCTATACCTATTGGTAATCTTGAAAGTGACATCATAAGTGTAGGGATAGATTGCAATATAGCCTTTATGAGTTCTTCCAACCATGGTTGAAGACTTACCTTTCCAACCAGCCAAATATTATCTCATTCTACTTAAAATTGAGTCCCAAAGCTTGTCCTTTCTTTTATCAGACAAGAGAATACTTATATATGTTGATGACAATTTTTTCCAAATTTAAACTCTAAAGTATCGCACTAGTCCATTGTGAATCAAGGGTAGTGTTGATTAAAAAAAAATCCCAGATTTTGTTGTATAACCAACTGTCAGGTAACCTTTCATAAGATGATAGTATTTGATTTATTCCATGACCTTGTTGACTGAAGGATTATCTAAAAGAAGAGTGATGTCAATGAATTGGAGATGAGATTTGAAGGGACCATGTGTCTTAACCTGAATATTTTTTATTTTGCCTCTCTGAGGGCTCTTTCCAATGCTTAATATTGAATAGATAAGGACATAGTGGGTCATCTTGACAAAGGCCATGGCATGGTCCAATGTATCCATCAGGGGATCCATTGATCAAAATTAAATATTTTGGAGTGTTGTAACATCTTATCCATTCTTACTTACCAATTTTTTTTTTGAGAATATCATATAAAAATTCTAGCAAACACTAATCATATGCTTTGTTTATATTCAATTTTGCAAGCATACCTATTTTTCATCAACTGAAGAGTATGTGTGGTCTCTTTTACAAAGATTATACCATCAAGGATTTGCTTAACACGAAGAAAATCACCTTATTCCTTTGAGATAACACAATTTAGAATGTTTTTCAGTCTGTTTGCCATAATATTTGAAATATCGTACAAATCATGTTAGAAAGGCTTATTGGACATATTCTCCAACCTTTCTTGAGAACCAATGTAATAAAGGTGGCATTGATCTCACTTATTGAGAACCAATGTAATAAAGGTGGCATTGAGAACATATCACTCTTCAACAATTTTGTTTTGAAGGAAATTGCAGGGAATCCATTAGGGCCAAGTGCCTTATCAGGGTGGAAAGAGAAAATTGGTTTATGTATCTTCTCCATTGAGATCTTGCTTATCAATTTTTCATTTAGTCTGTTTCACAATTGATAAAATATTTCACAAAAGCTCACATTGAGCCCTCCTTATCTTGCCCCAGTTTTTGGTGGAATATCTTTGAAATAATTGATCACTTCCTTCTTGATCTCTTCTTCTTTCTCAATATTTTCTTCCATGTGGATTTGGAAATATTTTTGATATGGCAAAACAACAAATTTGTTTTGGTAGTAATATGAAAAAAATTGGTATTTCTATCACCTTTCTCAAGCCATCTCTTCTAGGATTCTTGGGCCCAATGTGATTTGTGTTACGATAATTAGAAATTGGTTGTTTTTCCTACATATAAGTAAGATTGTCCATTCCATTGATTTCCATTATTTCTTGTAAATCCTTAAGCTTGGATTTAATTTCTGCCTTTCTTTGAAAAATTTTATGGAAGGATTTGATATTCCAAATCCACACCTGCCCCTTTAGAGACTTTAGCTTTTGAACAATATCCTTCAATCTTTGCTTCATCCCACAACAACATAACAGATTTAGAAGGAATCAGGGTCTTGGAGCCACATGGATGAACTTGTGATCTGATCCTGTTCACAACGTATACCCTGTTTGTAACCATTTATTGCATAACAAAAACCTGTGCAATCTTTCTGCCGCATGAGATTGCTGAATATGTTTATCATCCCATGTATATTAAAAGCCTGAAGGAATAGCGTCTCAAAGATTGTTTGGATTTGACAAAGAATTTAAAATCCTCCATTGATATAGACCAGCTTGGAATACCTTCCTTTTCTTGAAGGATTTATAACCGTGTAAAAGTCTCCCCAAGAATCTAGAGGTTTCAATTGTGAATCATCAGTGGATTTGACATAAATCAACTGAGGTCCTAGCATCTATCTCGAAGAATGGCTGTATTTGAAGCATATATATTTATGACTTTAATTTTCATATTTTCCTCCTTCGTGCAAAAGAATACTAGCAACCCAATTAGTTCTTGCTTCTAACAATAGTCCATACCATTTGCGATTGTTGCATACTGTCTCAATACCTCTTGAAGCTCCCATAGTAGAAACTGCCAGTTAATCCTCCATCTTCCAAATTTTTTTTAACGCATCCTTACATTTCTCACTACCTATTTTTGTTTGCTATATTAAAATAAATTGAGGGCTATAACAGCCTATTAATTCCTTCATAACTCTTTTTTTGGGGCCTTATTTATACCTCGACTCCAAATGTCGAGGCTTGGACTCATCTCAAACTTGGAAAGACCTTTTTCTTACTTAGACCGAGGCTATGGTAAAACTCGGGGAAAAACTTAACAGTTACTTGAGAAACACATAAGTATAGTACACTATAGTAAGTTTTATAGAAAGAGGCTTGGTTAGATTCAGTAATTTTATTAGGGTCGCTTGCCTCGTAGACTCGCTAGTATTGGCAAACTTGAGGAGAGTTTCAACAGTATGCCCTGAATATTGCATGACATTATCTTCATCATTATTTTACAGTTGTATTTGTGGGCTTAGCTGTAGTTATTATTTTTTTTGGCATTAGTTTTTGTCTTCCCAAATCAATCCCCCTCTGGGTTTCCTTTTCTCTTTGTTCTTGCTTTGAGGTTCATCATCTCTTTTCCAATTCCTGCCAATGCTTTCCTCATCAAACCCGACCATTTTTCTAGATTGTTCACAATTTGACTTATCATCTATAGGTTTATACTGCTTTAAAGAACCTAAGTGTGATGGATAATTTAAAAAATACTTTCTTTTTTCATATGCTACTTTGGAAACTGTAAAGGACAAGGGGCAACCTCCACATTACTGTTTTCTGAAATTGCCCTACAAACACCGAAGTGAAAGGACAACCTCTACAGGACTTGCTTATTATGTTGTGCTAGAAACCTTAAAGTGCAATGGACGTCTTCCATACTAATTTGATTTTATTGCAAGGTGGTGATTTTTCTACTATTTGAATAAAACGGAGATGATTTACCTACATAGAACTTAACATCTTCCATCTTCTCTGCTTTGAAAATTGTCTCTGCATTACCCTTTGTAGCTTTAATTGCTTTCGAATTTGAACTTGTAGAGTACAATGCCTCATCCTGTGCATCCTTGTTGGTTTCTTAGAATGTTTGCTTCAAATGAACCATGATGGCATTTGCTATCTGATAAGGCTGGGGGGCTTTATTTGCCACTTTTTTGGGAGTGGAAAATCCTGGATTTGATCTATCATCTACTACAATGTGATTCCCTCGCTTCAACTTTAGGTTTGTCTCATTACCAAAACTCTTAATTTCTTTTCTGAGGGTTTTCATTTTTGCAATCTCTTGCCATGTATCTGGTCTCATGATAAATGTGGCATCGACATGAAATATCTTCATAGTGCACTTGTTGAATGCATCGTCTTGATTCATATTTAATCTCAATAAATTTAGACAAAAGTTTTGAAATATATATGGCAACACTTGTATGTATAGCTCCTTTTAACTTCTTAGAAGTTGGTGCCTCTTGGATGAACCCCCTTAGAGTATTACCATTATTTTTGAAAACCTTCTTATTAATGAGCTAGTATAAAAGTCCAAAAGGCCTGACTTATATTGGAATCCTTTCAATAGTTTCTATCTTTACGAATTTTTTTTCCCTACATGGTCTTAAATATAAGCGAGTCCTCCCCATAAACCATAGGCTACCACCCATTATTTTATCCTTGACTCTTGAACTGGAAAAGATAACATAAAATCTTTTTGTAAGGAAAGTTATTGAACAATGTGAACTTAATCCCCACTTCTTTTTGATTCATTTTTGAATCTCCGAAAAAATTGTCTAGTATCTGTTGGATTTACATATTAACCCTTTGATTTTAAGAACCATTATATCAGCCTTGAAAACCAGTTCTGGTGAATAATTTTCCACCTTGGTAGGGATTATCATAGATTCGTTCCTCGTTTTGTTCGTGAGTGGCAAAAAGCTTACCCAATTTTTCTTCACAAGAATACGTCATTCTTTGAACTTCTCCAAAGATTTGGAGTGAGAGCTTTGAATGTGAGACTTGCGTCCTGGTCACACTTGCTCTATTATATATTTTTTATTTTTCGAACTGAACCAAAACTTTTTATTTTTTAAGATTCTGGGTTCCCAAATTTTGTTTAGCTTTGGACCAAACTTTCCGAACCTGTTAGAATATCATTATGGTTAAGTAAATATTGCAAAAACTTAGCATCATTATGGTGAATATCCGCGTGATGTGGTCTACCGGCAAGGACGCCACTTGCATTATCGGTGATGTGACCCGGGTTCAATCCCCACGGTGGATGTGTATAAGAAGTATTTACTCAAAAAAAAAAAAACTTAGCATTATTAGATCTTAAAGTAATACTAATTTTTCAAACAAAAAGGAACATTCATTCATGCATGTGTCTTCATACATGTTGGATACACATGGTCATGAATGAAGGCCTACATGTGGTATGAGAGAACTTTTCTCACTTTACCTTGAGGCTTTTGTAGAATGGTTCAATTATGGACATTCTTTGATTTTGACCATATGACTATGCAAATGTTGAGAAAATATTTATAGTGCTGATATATCATGGCATATTTTTTGTATATTGCAATATGGGCTAGTACAACATATAAAGTGGTCAAAGAGGAAAGTATGGCAGCCAAAGGGACGTCTAGCAAAAATCTTGTTTGCAAATCGATCATTCAAAATCCATGTTTGGAAGATATCTTACATTCATTTGAGAATTTCTAAAGATTAGTATTTGGACCTAATCATATACCCACCATAATAAATGGTGTCGATCCACTCTAGTCTAGCTTCTTTTGTCTTATGCTAATGCATCTTTGAGAATCTCTCTTAATTAGACTTTGGTTATTTTGTCGTGCTTGACCACAGTTGTCCTGCAGATGATTGGGGGATTGTTCGGCTTCGAACTTTGCTTTCCAGATGATACATGTTGAAAACATATATAGCTGGAGCCTTTGAAATTTAGGCTAACATAAATTCAAAATTGCATTTTGCATCTCTAACACCTATATGTTATAAATAGCCTTAAAAGGTATGTCTTTTAATTAGGAAGCAAGGAACCTTCTACTGTCATTTTTCATGCTCTTCAACTAGGATGTGGCCATTATACATCTTCTCAGTGAAAATCTGGTGTTATTTCAATTTGCTTGTAGTTGTTGAAGCTTCCTTTCAGTACTCATTAGCTATTCTAACTTCTGTACTGATCTTGTTTTATCATTCCTGACAATTAATATGTTATAATTATATTTTTCAATAAGATGCTACACTGAGTTCCTAAGCTTAGCACTTACAGTGTGGCAAAATAGAAATGAGTTGCAAGGTTTTCAAGCATTTTGGTTTCAAAATTTGATTAGAGTGTATGCTCCTGTGTCAGGTAGAGCAGCTACATAAGATTTTTAAGCTTTGTGGATCACCATCCGAGGAATATTGGAAAAAATCAAAATTGCCACATGCAACCATTTTCAAGCCACAACAGCCATATAAACGGTGTATAGCTGAGACTTTCAAGGATTTCCCACCTTCATCCTTACCACTTATTGAAACTCTCCTTGCAATTGATCCTGCTGATCGTGGCACTGCTTCTGCTGCGCTGAAGAGTGAAGTAAGTACTTAGATGCACCTCAATTTTTGGATGAGCCTTGATCTTTCTTTTCAATTTAGAACTCTTTTCTTATATATTGGTAGCTATTTATATCATATCACTATTGGATATGTACTTGCTGTGATCCTTTGATATGTTGAGTTCTCTTTCTATTATTATTACGCTAGGGCCTAACAATTTTCTGTCTGTAACAACTTTTTTTGGACATATTTGCAATGAATGTGTTTGTTGGGGGGGGATTGATTTTCTGTCCATAACCATCTTTTTTGAATATATTTGCACACTATTTACATTCTTCGTATGTATGTGTGTTTGTGTGCGTGCATGCAATGAAGTGGAAATTTTTTGTTTGGAATTTTTTTATTTACATCCATGTCATCAAATGTTGTAAAGAAAAATAAGTTCAAATTTTATTATTTAAATGGTTAAAATACAAGAGCACTTTGCAAGTTAATTTCACTTTCCTTTTTTTTTTTTGTTTCTTTTGTGATGGGCACTTCTCAAGTTTTAAGCGGGATAGGTGCATTCTTTCTACTTACTAGGCAAGAGTAAGTTTTGTGCATACTTATTTCTATATTCTAGTTGAATACATCCAATCTAGTGTCAACACAATGTTCTATTAATGGCTCCTGGGTTATCCAATATATGCCATTGTACATAAACATGTTATATTAAAACTTAAAGTAAGAGTCTGGTTCTATATTATTTTAACCTTCTTAATTTTGTTTACTTAGCCTTTTCTTTTCCCTTTTCATATTGAAATAAATGCTATGTATTGTTTATTTTTCTTCATGCAAATGGGAGGAACCTCATTGGTGTATGATCAGTTGGCATTGTGGTTGCAGTATATTGACAGAGGCTATTTTCTATCAATTGCAACTTTTCATTTACATATAAAACAACTCTTAACTAGCTGGGAATTTAGAAAAACATGGAAAACACGTGCAAAAGCCTTAACTTTTGTTGTATCACATTTCCCATTATATTACAGGATACCGGATCTGGATGGCAAAATATTAATTTCTCTGTGGAGGTAGACATAATATATCTAAAGAGTTATTTTGAGAGGATACATGAATAGTTTTTGTGATTGACTAATGGGAAACATGATTCAAGTTGGGTGATCGGGGTGGAAATGAAACTTTTTGAGAGAATAACCTAGTATTATATCATTATCTAAATTTGGCCATGTGTAGTTAATTTGATTGTATTCTCATTGCAGTTTGTAATCTTGTTCGATTCTCCTCATCTCTTAAGAATTGCAAGCAAGTTAAATAATTTTACCATGTTCCACATAATTATTCAATTAAATGATGCTAACACGTTTGTATGATAAGTGTGAAACTAAAAATGATGATTTTGGAATATGGTTGAAATCTATGGGTGGAAAATACTAAATTTTATATGGCTGTTATAATGCAGTTCAAATCCATCAACTGATTGTTATGTGTGTGAAAATATTTACATCGATGTAATTTAGATATTTTCTTTTGGATTGAGGATGGAATTTAGATATTTTGCTTTGGATTGTGCTTGAGCTTTTAGGAAGACATTTTAGGACTTTGGCATTTTATCTCCAACGGAAGTAAGTGCTTGATTTTTCAGCCAGATGTTTTAGATATCAACTTCTGGACATGGTTAGCAGGTGACAAAGGCACAGCGAAGGGAGATATGGAAACAAGAAACATGAATAATGCATCTTAAAAAAAAAAATTCTTCTAGTAAGGACTTGAAAATTAAAAATAAAGTTTTTAATTGTATATTAGCATTTTAGATACATTCCTAGACTTGAAAGTGCAAATGGAGTTCAATGAATGCTTTGGTGCTGATGACTTCAGCATCTACATATTCACAATGACCTGGAATATTTGCTATAGGGTCATAATGATCAGATCCATATCCTGGTTCTACCTGATATATGTCAAATCTTTCCGTACCCTCAAAACTCTTCAAAGTGTTTAATTTATATTAAGATACTACAAGAAAGGAAGTTTGTTGATTGTTTTGCTTGTAATTTATATTAATATACTACGAGACAGAAAAAAGATACAACACAAAAATGTTTATATACATAAAAGTTTTGAATAGGATATTTTCATTAACTAAGAAGATGATTGTCATTGATTTTTTAATTTTTAATTTATTTTTTTAAAAATTGCATATTCTTCTCTTAATCTCATGTTGTGAATACAATGCTAGACGTGCCTAGGCCATTCCAGGATATATTAGATATGGACCAAATAGGGGCATGTATTCGGATACATCTAGATACGGTACACATGTATTATTTTAAAAGGTTAATTAATTTTTAAGGTCCAAGAGCATTAGGCATATCAAACCACTCCTGTTCTCCTCAGATGCACTATGCGTGGGAGGAGGCACTCATGTTGTGCTATCTTCCTAGGGGTGTACATGCCCTGCCCCCCTTTGGATTCACACCTTGGACCTCCTATCTGGAGTACCTAAGCCTTCATTGTTAGGCTCACTCATGCCGTATTGGGATACATCTAGATACGATACTCTTGTGTTTGGATACATCTTGATACGGTATCCAAGAAGTATCTGTATCTGTATCTGTATCTGTATCTGATATGTGGATACGAATATCTGAGCAAGAGAAATTTCGGGTATGGTAACTATGATGCAAACAAAAAGCAACATAAAACAAGATGTAAATTGACTCATCAAAATGAAATTTGAAATGCCTTTAGAAAGTAGTCAGAATATTTCTATATAGACAAACAGGAAAAACAGGAAACACCCTATTGAAGCCAGGGAAAATATAGAAAGAAGACTTGCCCTTTACGAAAAATTCCAATTGGTTTAATATATGAAAGGTATGAAACATCACATTAGAGATGTTGAAATTCCAAACGCATCAAGGATGCGAGCTCAAGCTATTGTGCTGCCCCTGAAAATGAAGAACTCAAAATAATCCTAAAAGCCATCCTTCTCAGAGACATCATTTAACATTACATAATTGTTTATAATATTAGAATTACATCTATTGTGATAATTATTAAATATGATTCAAACAACAGATTAAAGCTAGTCAAGCCTTGGCAAACACTTCACCCGCCTTCTTGTCTACTTGCTTAAGAAGTTGGTAGTCCTTGACATGCTTGCCTGTATGTAAATATATTAACTAGAATTTTGTTGTGTCTATGCATTTAAATTTTTAATAGTGCGACTTTGGGTTCTGTTATAGCTATAGTTGTTGTTATATCATCCTTTGATCTGTTGTCCTTGACAAGCATTTGCTGGTTTATATGCTGTAAAGATATCATCTCATCATTATACTGATCAAATCTTGGACATTATAGTATTTATGCTCATCAAAATGTTTTGATAGAATAACTTTGGGTGCCATTTGTGCTAAACAAATTCTTTAGGAGACCTTGTCTTTATATATTTATAACTTATTAGTATATGTGCAATGGAGTACTGTGCATCCAAGTTCAACCCTTCATTTTTTTCTAGAATAAGTGGTCATCGGTTAAATCAGAATGAATTACTTGTTGCAGTCATACAATGGAAGTACACAATGTTTTGGAAAAAACACACTAAGGATATTTGTTATAAATTGAAGCAAGTATACAGTTTCATCACAATTGTTTAATACACTGCTTATCAATGATCTAGATGCAAAGGAAGTCGTTCTCACGAATTTCTTGTACTAAACAGTTCTTCACTACCGAGCCTTATGCTTGTGATCCAGCAAGCTTGCCTCAGTATCCTCCATGCAAGGAAATGGATGCAAAAATGCGCGACGAAGAAGCTAGAAGGTATATTGAACTAGTGTGGTTGAGATTTCTTTTTTGTGGTGAATAACAATAATGAAAGATACTAGATTAATTTGCATGCTGAGAGGCATTCATTAAATCTTTTAATATATTTAGTTAATTACTGATGAGGCTTGAGCACCACAAGGTTCATTGAATTTGAACAATGCTTGTTACTGGTGTAGATTGCTTTGTTGCTTTTTCCTCATTGAACTTCTACATGGATGTTTTGCTTATTGAGTTGTTTTTGCTTTAGACTTGTTAATTATCTTTTATTCAAGCAAATATTTTCATAGCATTGCAAATTCTATTTATGTTATCTAGAATAGGCTGGCGATTGCCAAGTTTATAATATATGTATATACCATGTTTGTGCTATGAAGGCAAAGGAATGCTGGTGGGAAAATTCATGCGGCTGATAGAGCAAGGAAGGCACGCACTCGTGATCGGATAGGCAGGGCAGTTCCTGCTCCTGAAGCAAATGCAGAACTGCAGGCCAATTTGCAGGTATGTCGCTTGATGTTGCCTAAGATACTTGTAATTAGATATTAAAGAACATTGCATTATGCATATTTTCTTGTTAGCACAAATAATTGTTCAATCATTTATAGTAACTTGCTAGTTAACTTGCAATAATTACATGTCTTAGGCAATTTATGGTAAACATTAGCTTAATCTAGGACTCATCGATCAGGAATATTATTATTGGTATCTGAATTTTGCTTGGTATGATTGTTTATAAGTGAAGATGAAGGTGGGTTTTAGGTCTTGGCCAAGACAGCATGCCTCTTTAGGTGTATTAGACCCCCTTGTGGTAGCAAGGGAAGCTTTTCACATTAACTTATACCTCTTTGGGTTTCCGCCCTTTGACCAAGCTGATTCCTAATTTGCATGTTAGGATTTATCCATTTTGGTTAATCCTTGGGGCTGTAATTTTATCCCTTACATCTGTTCCACTTCAGTGTAGTTTACACTAGATACTTTTCTCTATGTTAACTTATTTTGACTGTACTTTTTTGGTTACTACGGTGTACTGTAAATGCTATTTTTAATACCATTGGCCTGCTTTGGTCATTTGTGGATATTAATAGAATTATCTTATCTGAAAAGATTGATGTTCTGATAACTGAAATTAGAAAAGACCATAGTGAATATCATACTTTTGATCAAATGTCATTCTTATAAGATTGATATCAGATAATTTTCTATCCGGATACCTACAATGTTTTCATTGGATTATTTTCTATCTCAATATTTCAAATTTTGTAAGTATTGAGAAATAATTGGGAGTTACAATGCTATAGCTTGCCTTTAATTGCAGTTTTGGAATACTTGCCTCTTACCAGCCAATGCGGAGTTCATTCTTTTGTGTGGAAGAGTTTTATATTAGTTAACACATGGATTGTGCAATTACGACACTGTAAAAAGTCAAATATTTACTAGACCATGTTCTAAGATACTTGTTTTAGACAGGACCTAGAGTCAGATGGGCGTTTTAGTTATGAGACCAATGCTATCAACAAATCTTAGGAATATCAAAGCATGGTATGGGGTATGGGCATGTCATATGCTACTATCACCAAGATTGGTTACTGCTTTGCTAGAATTAATAAAATAGTAGATATGTCATTTGGACATCAGTGCTTAAGAAAATTCAGACTAGAAAACCAATAAGGAATGACCTAGGTGAAATACATAAATAGAAAATGAGACCGGTCTATACATTAGTTCAAAAATAAGTGTTTTAACAGTAAGTGGACAATTTTGAAATTTGTTTTGCAATATGAAGGTGGTGTTGTTATTGTTCCTTAAAAATGAACTCTGTTTTGTTAGATATAATTTTTTAAACGTTCTTCCCCTTTCAAATTACATTGATGCAAAAGTGAATTTGTAGCATCTCTAATTTGTGTTTTGGTTGATGACAGAGGCGGCGTATGATTTCACACGCCAATGCAAAAAGCAAGAGTGAGAAGTTTCCTCCTCCACATCAGGATGGGGCTGTAGGCTTTCCAATGGCGCCGTCACACCATGATGAATTACTAATAGCACCTCAATCTTACATGCCACCTCCTGTAACATCTTTGTCTGGACCTTTAGGGCCTCCAGCAAGTGTTGGACCCTCAAGACGAAAGAAACATAATAATGGAGATGTTCGCATGGCTCCTCCTCGAACAATTAAAGGTGGTTTTAAACAAAAAGGAAAAGAATCTGTAACCAATGTCTTTTGACACTCCATAGAAAATTAGTTGCTGGGTGGGAGGCAGGACGTATAAGAACATGCAATTCATGAGTGTCTGTAAAGATTCAATTTTCTTTTGCCCATTGTCTGCTGATACAAGCAGCTTGTACGACCATGGTTTGATGGCATATTTTCTTCAGATTCTTTTGAAGTAATTCCATGCAGTAATCTTCTCAAAGATTTCAATACGTAAATCCTTCCAGTCTTGGCACAACCTACCTTGGTCTTGTCCTCGACAGCCTAACTATTTGGAAAGGGGACTCGACCAATTATGCAGCTGTTCCTTTATATTGATAGTGGTATTGACGATTATGGGATTATGTTGATGGAAAGCCAGATTCTCTGTTTGCAGCTGAAGCTCCATTTACATTGCTGTAGATATTTGTGACATCACTGCAGGAGACTAGGAATTGAGCATTGCGAGCAGGGGTGGGAACTTGCCAGGACTCGTGAAGATTATTTTTCCTTTGATTGGTCCCTTAGGGACTGAAAAGTTTGAGGTTTGGCTTAGATAACTTCTTTACCATCCTTTCTTTTATGCATAAAATGCATCTTAATTAGGCCAAGGAAAGTAAAGAAAGGGTTAAAGGGAGTTTCCAATAGGTTAGCATTTGAAGTCAGGGTTGTCACAACATCCAGCCTTTTGTATTAAACTACTTATTTTCGGGTAGAGTTGGTAATTGCTAACTGTTATATTATTTTTTTGTTAATGTCTAATAGCCACAGAAAGTGTGTAAACCTTTCCAGTAGCATGAAACTACTAAGACCTTGTGGTGCTATACCATTGCTCTTCTCCATTCTTTTAACTATTTGAATCTATTATTATTTTGCTTTGTTCAAATATCTCAGATAGTAATGATGTATACAAATGACTATTTATTGTTCTATGAAACCTACTCCAAATATTTGATAGATTAAGGATTTCAGACTCTTGCTAAATAGGAATAGGAAAATCAAGTTGTTGCTGCTTCATTTGTCATGCACTGTTGTAGATATGTATTTTTTTTCTGAAAATTTCCTTGCAGGTAAATAAGAAATTCTCAGTTGGATCAAGGCAGGAGAATATCAAGGGATAACAATTGTACAAATTTTAAAGAGGTTCAGTGAAGATTTGAAATGTATAGAGTTCATTAATAATGTTGGTGCATTACATTGACCGTTGATTGAAACACAATTAGATCCCATTATACATTTGTTTGGTACTTACGGAAATTAGGGTACCACACAGACAGTGCAACAGGTTTTCTCAGTGGTATCTTTCTCTGATTTTGGTGATGCAGAGCTTGTCTAAGCTAGTTACTAATTATGTATATATCTTAAAATGCAAGTTTACTGTGTGTGCAGCATGACATTGTTGAATGATGAGAATGCCATAACACTGATGGTGAGATTAAGTGATCCTTTGTCAACCCCACTTTATATGGCTTTATTGTTTAGTCTAGAATCTATTATCAAAAGCAGTTTTTCTGAGTTTTCTTAAGATAATGGTGATGCTGGCTATTGCCCTTTGGTAACATGGTTTATGGAAAATCAAATTCATGCACATGCATGTTCTTTGAGAAAGCTTCTCATGAAGTGTTGAGTTGGCTTATGCACTGTAGTTTAACCTACATTCAAACCTGTGACACATTTTACGAGGGATCTAGTGCTTGAGAGAAAATTTGGAATTGATTTGTGTCGGAAATGCCTGCTTTAATTGGCATGTTAATTTCAAGTCCCTCTCTCTAGGCATTGATTGAAAAGGACTACAATTTTAGACAAACCATAGCAACAATGTTGGAGTAAAGCTTGGTCATATGGAAGGTGATGGAGTGATCTAAAATATAGTTTTCACATCACCAAATTACCAGCTTTAAAGCATTCAGTGCTTACCTTTAAGCTTTAAATCTTCATTTCCCAAGATAAAACTTGGCTTGTTTTTGACCCCTAAATCTCACTTCAAAATCAGAATGACCGAAGAATTTGACCAGTGTTATCAGATTGTGACAAGCACCTAGTTGAACTGTAATTATTGGGTAATGTTTAGCAATTTGTACAAAAATTAGCAGGTTTTCATCTGTTGGCATCAAATTTGTATTGAAGTCTCTAGGGTGTTGCTTGTTGTCATTGCTTTAAATTGTTCTATTTTTGTGTTTTCGCACTCAATAATTTACTATGCTTTAAATTGTTCTATTTTTGTGTTTTCGCACTCAATAATTTACTATGCTTTAAATTGTTCTATTTTCTTATTTTTGCGCTTAATAATTTACTATCTTACCATATAGTTACACTCAATGGATCATACAATTAAAATGTTCTAATTTACGAGAACTTGGTACTTTTTCCTTGAATAAGTTGTAATTGATATTCATTCATTGCTCGCAAATATTTAGTTTTTCAACTTTAATTTTTGCCTTTCAAAATGGAAATTTGCCTTTATTTATGTAAAGTTTATTGTAACCTGACGCTAAAACCAGTCTGGAGATGTACAGATATAAATACACAGGTATATTGTTAAACGAGATGGAAATATGATATTTTCCTTTTAATTTATTATATTCCTATAAATTTGGGGACAATTGTCGATTGATTTATCTGAGGAGGCATGCAATATAAAATTTTATCTTTATTTTATATAATTATTGTAGACTAAAAATGCAAAAAAAAAAGTTTTCAAATTTAACTCAAAATGCAGAAAGAGACTACCAACTAACAAGACTATTGGAAAAACTAAGTACTATTGATATGCTATATAATTTTCATATAGCAAAATTGTAAAGATACCCACTTTTATATATATATATATATAATAGTTCACCTAGGGTGCAACCTCATTGGGCATAACTATGAAGGCTCAACTCCAAAGAGTGGTAGGCCATGTATGCTTTGCAGGTGGATAGTCTCCTTCCATGCATAGTGAATATAGATGAGTATAGGGCATGCTCAACATTCGTGAAATTTAAAATTTAACTTTGGCTTATATTGGATTGGAATGGACCCTACTTGTATTATTTCAATATTTTGGTAATTATTTATAACTTGCATGGTATGATTCAAATCACGGTCTCGATCTTTGCCTTGAAAGTAAATGAATCTAACTTGTAGGGCTAATGCCATTTGATAGATCATACGCACATATTGTTATTCTAATATATATATAATTTCTTTTGTTATATTACACTATTAAAGTTAAATAAAAGTAACTTTTAAGGTCCATAAGCATTACACATATCAGACCACTTCGTACGTCTTTTGGTCCATTATGCACGGGGAGAAGGCACTCGTGTTGTGCTATTTGCTTACAGGTTGCACATACTCAACCCTGACTGGATTTGAATCTTGGACCTCCATTTTAGAGTGCGTCACATACTCAACCGTGACTGGATTTGAATCTTGGACCTGCATTTTAGAGTGCGTAAGCATTCACTATCAGTCACACAATATGGTCATTCATTCATCTTATTAGTCTATTCCAACCATCTTTATTCTATCACATCATATTGAATGTATTTGGTTGAATGACCTTTATTAGTTGAGTCTATTTGCATTAGGTACCTTGATTCTCTATGTTAGCCCAATATTGTGTAATACACTTACAATTGATTGCTAGAATCTCTTTCCATTGTGTTATACACTTATACCATTGATTGCTAGAATCTCTTTCTTTGGTAGTTATTTATTTCGTGCATTTATTTCCTATATTTATTTTTGTAATACTATCACAACTTTATCGATGGTTGAACTTCTTTTGTATGATTGCTTGTCATTTCTACTTCATTTTATCTCACATTTCTCTTTGCCATACTATCCTTTTAAGAAGGCTATGCAACCGCAATAAAAGAATATATATATATATATATATATATATATATATATATATATATATATAAACTAAGTGGGCCTAACTATGAAGGTTTGAGTGCTCTAGTAGGAGCTACAAGGCTCGATTCTAAAGAGAGCTAGGGTATGTACGCTTTGTTGATGGATAGTGCCTCCCATATAGTGGAACTAGAGGAGTATGGGATATGCTCAACGCTTGTGGATTATAAAAATTACCTAACTTCGGGTTATATAGAATTGGAATGTGAGCCACTTGTATTACTTCAATATTTTGGAAATTATACATATCTTGTATAGCAAAGATCAAATCTTGGTCTTGGCCTTGAAATTGATGTATATAACTAGTTGAGCTAATGCCATTTGATAGATTGTACCTATATATTGTTATGCTAATAGATATAAATTGAATTATATTACATTGCTTTGGTTATATTGTATTATTAAAGTAAAAATAAAGTAACTTTTAAGGTCCACCAGCATTACACATACTATCAAGCCACTCTCGCAGGTGTTTGTGTTGTGCTATTTGCCTACAGGGTGTACCCAATCCATTTTGGACCTCTTTGGAGTACCCAAGCCTTCACTATTAGGCACACAATATGGTCTTTCATTTATCTTATTAGGCTCTATCCTAACCAGCTTCATTCTATCATATCATATTGAACCTATTTGTTTGAATTGACTTATATTAGTTGAGTTTATTTGCATTGGGCAATTTGACTCTTTATGTTAGCCCAATATTGTGTAATACGATTACACTATTGATTGCTAGAATCTTCTTGTTTGTTTGTTTATGTATTTCTTGCATTTCTTTCTTACATTCCTTTTTTGCAATACTATCGCTAGTTTATCGATGGTTGAACTTCTCTTGTATGATTGCTTGGTTTTTCCTTGACTTTTTATTTGACATTTCTCTTTGCAATACTACCCTTTTAAGAAGGCTATGCAACCGCAATAAATGTAGGAAATAAGTAGTTAAGTACTATCATTTTGTATCACATACTTATTTGCACCAATGTATCACACTATCCTTTTGTGCACCATACTCCCATAATTGTAAGCAACCAACCCATTCCTCTACATATATGCTAAATAATGGTGTGCTTTTCTAAAGTTACCTTTCATATCGAGATATCTATGTTGATCTTACTTCCTATTCCATCATTACTATGTATCGATATGTCATATAATGATTGCCTTTATTTTGAAAAGATTTTCTTGAGATAATATATTAGCACTCCTAAAAAAGAGAACCCAATCTTTGATTAGCTCAATCTACCCAATTTTATAAGAGGTACAAGGTTGTTAAACATTTAATGGTTGTATGTCAACCTTTTCATGCTAATCATTAGTCTACATATTTATGAGCATTTCAGTCAAACAAGAGATGTCTTGTGACAAATTAGATGTATCCAATAGATGATTGAGAAAGATGACAAGAGTACAATCATTAGCTTGATGAGCAAATATTGCATGTTGTTGCTCTCCAAGTACAGATGCATGAGCTTTATACACATGAATGAATCATTCATTGGCCAAAACATTAAAGAAAATGTAATAGCTTCTAAACATATGTGGCTCTCTTTTGCAAAGCATTTGTTACAATTGTCAAATACCCTTCCATCATGATTAAACACACACCCAAACGAACACACAATTATAATCATTATAATTTTTTAAATTATAAATGCATGAAGTGTATCTCCATGAATGGATCTTATGATTTACCAAAACTTTCAAAGAAAACGCAATGGCTTCCAAGCATTTGTGGCTCTCTTCTACAAAGCATTTGTTATAATTGTCAAACCCCCTTCCATTATGAGTAAAACAAACACACATAATTAAAAAAATTACAATTTGTTTAGTGTTTTGGTACATGTTAAAGATTTTTAAATCACATTGTTTACTTTGTGTATTTAGAGTTAATATATTTTTCATGCTTTTAGTAATGGTGTAATCTTAACATTGTCAAAACAATAGTTTTAGAAGGTAGGTGACATAATCAACAAAATAACCAGATGATAGATTGACAAAGGGCTCACTAAAACATGATTTATTATTTTACAATTATCAATTGCTATTTTGGCTTGAACTTGTTATTGTTGGGAATCCTCCCAGGTCCCTTTACCATGATCAAATATTAATCACAATATTAAAACATACAACTATCTGGCCAATATGAATAATCACATTCATAGAATAACAACAATATTTCATAATAATAGAACTCACAATATTATTCATAAATTAAATATACAATCTCTTGGATTCTTCATGATACAATGCATGGAGCTTTGTCTCCATAATATAACCTTACAAACAACATTTCAATATTTGATTATTGCTCTCCTCAAACATCCCGGAGATACATCATTTTCTATTCCTCACATATGACAAAACTCACATGACTCTTCACTATACATCTTGCCATATATTGTATGACTCTTCACTTGTATATTTGACACCTAGCTCTATGACTCTTGATTTACATGACACTTTGCACACTTGCACAATTTATTACGTAACACTTGGACTCTTCTCACATAATGACACATATATTAGACAAATATTTAACACACTTCCTAATCTAATATTTACAAATGTATCATGGGGGTACTTTAACATTTGCCAAATAATGTAATATCTCCAACACCTCCCTTATTACAGTATTTGGTTTGAAGACTTTAAGTCTTTAAAGTAACTTTCTTTCTTCGACTCTTTGCTTTGTTCTTCTTCTTTTGGTTCTTTGCTTTATGCTTCTTCTTGGTCTTGGTCTTGATCTTGTTTTTTGATATAAATTTTGGACATTGAATCAATAAATCATCACAATAATATATTCTATGAATATTGGAATTTAATGATTCCACATTGAAGTCAACATATGTTGAATGCATCAACATATTATCTTGTTCATTCTTTGTACATTCTTCATCTACATTCAAATCATTTGTATCATAGCTAACATCTTTCATTTCAGTTTTTTCTTCTTGTCTTTTGTCTTGATAGATCTCAAAAGTAAGTAATGCCATATACATTATTATACCTACTTCAGTAGGTAATATAATAGCATCTTGAGAATTCCACCATGCTTCAAAGATTTTTTCATGAAGATAGTTGATAATTGTACTGAACTTATCATCCTTGGCATTTTTGAGAATTAAAGACAATCTCTTCTTCAAGTTGATTGGTATATTTTTTGTTCATCAAAATTATCCATTAGGTTTTGTGTATAATATTTTAGTTTTTCCAACATTTCTTCACAATATTCTAAAAATGCATTTCTAATAATTTCTTCCATGATGAATTCCTTCTCCAAAATTTAAATTTTTATCAATTCCTTTATTGTAGAATGCCTTATGTCTCCCAAATTTTAAAATTTTCAATCAATTTCTTCATACAGGCAATCAAGCAATCATTTTTCTTCTTATAGCTCCCAAATTTAATTTCAATTTCAATCTTCAACGATCTTCGATTCATTAAATTTCAAGTTCATTCTTATCTCTCCAAATTTCAAATTTTACAAATAAAAAATTTATTCAATCATTAATCATTCAATCAATCATTCATTTAATTCACTTCTTATCTCTCCATTTTAATTTTGTCTTCTTATATCTCCCGATTAATTATTTTCAACTTCTTTAAGAAAAAAACTATTTTACTTTCCCTTATATCTCCAATATCAATTTGAAAAAATATTTCAATGTGCTATAAAATTTCAAAATAGGAATTACCTTATCATGCGCTTTGGTCAAACCGACTTTTTAGGGTTGAATCACATTAGAGCGTAGGTAATGCCCTTCTTGTTAGGTCTGATATGTTAGGGCATCAGGGCAATAAAGCGTTACCAAATTTCAATCATCCAATCACCTTTGCTTTGGCTTTGTTTTTGTGAATGACCTTTTCACTTCTTTAGCTCTAATGAGCAACATCTCCTCTTCTGCGAATAACTCCTCTTTTGCTCCAGTTAGGCTCTCCTATTTTGACTCAGCTCAACTTCTCTTGGCTTCTTTTCATCTTTGTAGGCTTCTCTCTCCTTTCAACTTTGTAGGCTTTGTTTTTCTTTTGACTTCATAAGCTACTTTCTCCTTGTGGCTTTACATGCAATGCTTTTCACAGAATCATTGTCTGTCTCTTCTCTTGGCTTCATAGGCAACACTCTTCATGGAATCACAATTCTTCTCTTTTGTTGGCTTCATAGGTAACACTTTGTACCTTCAGTTGGCTTCTTCAACCATTTCTTCCTGGATTTACGAACTCACAGTCCACACCTTCTTCTACAACAACCAGTATAATCTCCATGTCCTCAAACTGGTTCTTTCACTTAGGTGTCTTTATCTTCATCATATTCTCATGTTCAACTTCCAACAATATTTAGGTGCAATCAAACCATCAATAATCTCTAACACTTTTTCTCCTTATCGGTGCAATATCAATCAACACTTTAATCTCTTCTCTGTTGCAACTTGGGAGCCTTTAGCCCTTTAATCTTCTTTTCTTTTCATAATATCTTCTCTTCTGTAATTTCCAATGACCTTTTTAGCGGACTATCTTCAATGTTTGGTGATCTATTCAGGCTTGAAATTCTCTCAATTCTTGGGTGCACTTATCAACCTAGTTTTTTACAATAGCTATGAACTAGGATGGTTTTTGCCAGTATGGCGTTGATACCACTGTTGGGAATCCTCTTAGATTATTTCATAGGTCCCTTTACTAGGATCAAATATTAATCACAATATTAAGACATACAACTATCTTACCAATATAAATAATCACATTCATAGAATAACAACATTATTTCATAATAATAGAACCCACAATATTATTCTTAAATCAAATTTACAATCTCTTGGTTTCTCCATGATACAATATATGGAGCTTTGTCTCTATAATATAACCTTACAAATGACCTTTCAATACTTGACTATTGCTCTCCTCAAACATCCAAGAGATGCATCCTTTCTTATTCCTCACATATGACAAAACTCTCATGACTCTTCACTTTACATCTTGCCACATATCATGTGACTCTTCACTTGTATATTTGACACCTAACTCTATGACTCTTGACTTACTTACATGACACTTTGCACACTTTATTACATAACACTTGGACTCTTCTCACATATTGACACATACATTAGAAAATTTTTTAACACTTCCTAATCTAATATTTACAATTGTACCTTGGTGGTAAAACATTTATAGTTATTGTACTAATTATGTTGTCTGCGTTCATTTGCTAGATAAAAAAATTGACAAATTTGTAAAAGTAGGATCAACAAATAGATAAAAAAGCACATGCCTAGGGCATTGTGGAGTTGTTTTAGATAAATATGCAATCATATGAGGGTAATGTGAGTTCAAATGCCTCATGATGCTTGCATTGTGATGGATATTTCAACAACAATGTGCCTTGTGATAATATAATTTACTTTATTTTTAGCTGGTTATATGGGATTGAAGCAAGTCCCACTTGTATTATATCTTGAACATAAAGAGGTATTATAATAACTTGGTTATTATGCATGTATTATTTGGTAAGATTCAAACCTTGGCATCCTCCTTGAAAGTCAAATAATATAATTGACTAAGCTAATGATATTTAATAAATTTTAAGGTTCAACCATGGGATTAAAACCTTAGTTTATGGTGTGTAATTATTCAGTCTCAACCAATTTTCCCAAACCACGTGAGCATGATAAATGATTTGTTGTAATACTATGATAAGTGGCTTATTAAAATAAATGTAATGCAAGTAAAACTCAACATGATATAACCAATTTAAAAAATAGATAAACAAGCATATGTACAATTTGAAGATACTACAATACATTACAATGTACACCAAAAAGATATTGTTGATGTAAAATTATTGGGGTCTCCTTGGTAAGGGGTCAATAGAAAACTAGAGGAGACATGAGGTATATCTTATTTATAGATTTTGTATTAGAACATTATAGGCAACCAATCTAATCAAAATAATGAAGCAGATGTGGTGCCACATTAATGAGTTAATATGATTAGTTTATCTGTACATAATTATTGTTAAGTATTGTTGTGTGTTGATCAAGGAGTTAAGTGGTGTCGTGGGTGTGGTAAACATGATAAGAAAATGTGTTTATATCTCATGATTAGTTTAATTTTTTTTTTGTGTTGCAACCCTAGATCATAAAGGAGAGGATGCATGATGAAAGTGATTACAACATAAGGTGAATAAGTGAAACACCATGTTCTATATATGGATATAGAGGATGTGGAAGACATAAAAAACATAGATAAGAAACAACATATAGGTCTCAATGTATTCCATATTGTGAAGATGGAACATTTGCAAACAATGGGCATGAAGACAATGAACATGCTAAAGTAAGCACAAAGGCACTAATACATCAAGAACCCCTTTTACAATTGAAAGAAAGTATAAAAAACAAACCTTCTATAGAGTCTGTTCTTGGGAAAAGGTACTTGAATAGTCCCTGGATGAGAGGAGTTGAATCCCCAGAGATTCAACATGTATGGCCCCTTTGGGAGGAAAGTGAGAATTTATTGGATACATTATTACTAACTATTGGAGAAGACAATAATGACAAATGTCTTGTAGTAGAAGAAAGATGACATGTAGATGAAGTACTAAAGACAAGAGTGTTGAATATGGATAAGGCCATGATATTGAAGGTGATACTGTTGACAAAGGTGATGAATAATAAAAAAAAGAGGTTAACACAATAAGACCTTTAACATCACCAAATAGAGTGAGTTAGTGAACAACAAGTCAGTTGATGACTCAACAACTAGACAAACTAACAATCATGGTTATGACTACGGGTGGGCAAAAGTTCCTAAATATCCTTAGATATAACGAGGATCTTGAGAGACATAAAAAATTGTGTGATGATACATAAGTCAAACAAGATTATAGAGGACACCTAGTTATAGTTGTTTCCAATCACACTATGAGGAAGTGATATATTGCATCTCAAACTTGAGAACCCATTCACTTCAAGGGGTGAATTAAAGAAGGAATTCAATGAGGCTAGACTACTTAATAATAACATAGAGGTCATCATAAAGATCCACACCACAAAGTAGAAAATTGATTAAAATATAAAGCCCTACAATCATTGATTGAAGAGCTTATTCATAAAATTGAGAATAAGCCAATTGATGGAATCTAGAAGAGGTGGTTCATGGATAGAATCCTTCCAAGATTAAAAAATAAAATCAAAATGGTACCAGCGATGATGTACCAAAAGATATTTGACAAAGCACTTAACTTGTAGAGTGATATGGAGACTGCATTGACTATTGGAAGTGTAGGTCAAAGTAAAGAAGGCGTCGAATTTGACAATGATGAAAAATACATGGGCACAACCATACAAGGGATTAGGAAGGACTTGGAATATGCAATTCATAAGATGAAGGGAAAAAACATGGAAAAGAAAGATATTTGGTATTTGGATTATCAAATTGAAGGTCACATGAATGTCAATTGTCCCAAAAAAGTATAATATAATATTTATGAAATAAATGGGCAAAAATGAGGGATTGGAATAAACAGGTTTTTGGAAATATTATCACAAAAAAGATGGATATTTGCAACCAGTTGCAAAAGGTTGATCAGATAGCCGAAACTCAGGGTTACTCTGTGGAATTAAAGAGGCAAGAACTATCTATTCTCACAGAGCTCCATAATGTTTTGGCAAGGGAAAAAATTATGTGGAGGTAAAAAGCTAGGGCCCTATGGCTTAAGGAGGGTGATTGGAACACAAATTTTTTTCACTCCACTGCGCTAAGGCATAGGAGTAACAATAGGATCAGGGTGATTACAAAATAAAATGGAGAACTCTTTGAAGACATCGAAGAGATTAGATCCTAGGCATTGATTTTTTTAAGGACCTCTTGTGTTCCATGTCAACAAAAAATTAACAAGTTGAAGCTCACTTACTGAATAAAATACCACCTTTGGTCTTTGTAGATATGAATACTATTTTGGATACTCCACTTTCAAATGATGAAATTAGTAAAGCAATTTTTGCAAGGGGCGGGCTCAAAGCACAAGGACCTGATGGGTTTTTCCCAATATTTTTAAGAAATTTTGGCATATTTGGGGGTCGGAGATCTGTGATGCCATAAGAGATGTTCAATATTCAAAATGGATCCCTTCAGATGTCAACTCTATGTTTTTGGTGCTTATCCCTAAAATGGTTGATGCTAAGGATTTTGTAGCTTATAGGCCTATTAGTTTGAGCAATAATATTTTTAAAATTTTGACGAAGACCCTAGTGAACATATTGAAACTTTTATTAATAGACATCATTGATATCTCATAGAGTGGTTTTGTGGTTGGGAGGCAAATTATGGATGGAATTATTGCAGTCCATGAAATCATCCATTTGGCAACCAAAAGCGGTAATTTTGGGACCTTGCTCAAGCTAGATATGAACAAAGCTTACAACAAGGTTGATTGGGAGTTTCTCTTCAAAGTCTTGCATAAATTTGGCTTTAGTTAGGAGTGGATAAGTTTGATCAAATAATGTGTCTCTTTAGCCAAGTTCTTGGTTCTGGTGAATGGCTCTCCGATGAAATATTTCAAGAGCTTCAGGGGAATTCATCAAGGAGATCCGTTGTCCCCATACATTTTTATTTTACTAGAAAAATCTATGGGGTGGGGTCATCAAAGCTAATTGGTCTATTGTAGCCTTAATCC
The DNA here is from genome assembly GCA_028583015.1 of Wollemia nobilis. Classification (NCBI taxonomy): domain Eukaryota; kingdom Viridiplantae; phylum Streptophyta; class Pinopsida; order Araucariales; family Araucariaceae; genus Wollemia; species Wollemia nobilis. The sequence goes on from JAQPPZ010017169.1 coordinate 2,579,345, forward strand.
AGTTATGCCCATCAGTCCCATATCCCATCATCAATTTACCGATGATACTCTTCTATCCTTTCAAGCTTCAATTCCACAAGCAAAACCAGTTAGAAGTATTTTGGAATATTATGAATAGGCGATGGGTCAGAAGTTTAATTTCAAGAAAAGTGTTATTTTTTTCGTCAATACTCCTCCAGCAAGGCAGTTGAGGATTACGGATATTCTAGGATGTAATATTGGGTCTCTCCCTTCAGCCTACCTGGGGATGCCAATTTTTTTTGGGGCTTCAAGATCATCTTTGTGGGAACCAATTGTGGAGTGTGTCCAGAGAAATCTTACAATTTGGAAAGAGACTCTCTTGAGCCAAAAAAAAAGTGATGTTAGTTAAGGCCACCATTCAAAGCATACAGATATATTTCCTTTCTCTATTCTGAATCCTAGGTAAGATTCTTGAAAGAATAGAATAGATCCAACACTCATTTCTTTGGTTAGGAGCAAGTGAGAAAAATAAATTTCATCTAGTGGCATGGGACCAAGTATGCAGTAAGAAGGAGGAGGGTGGTTTAGGCCTTAGAATATTGAAATCCATGAACAAAGCTCTTGTTGCCAAGTAGGGTTGGAGACTGGTTCAAGAGGAGAAAGTGGGATGGGTTGATATTGTCAAAGCCAAATACCTAAATTATGAGAAGCAATTTATTAGAGACATGTTACCTCTCCAAGGTTCAACTTTATGGTCTAGCTTGATTTGGTGCAGATCGAATATCCATAGAGGGGGTAGGTGGTGTTTGGGATATGGCATCTGTCAACTTCTAGAGTGACGTGTGGGCAATTGAGGTTCCACTAGAGTCAAGATCAGAGTTGGATTTAGTCAAATCAATTACAGATAATTTCTAGGGGAATAAGGTTTGTGATTTCATTGAAAGTATTGAAGACCACCCCCAATGGAAACCATTTGACTTCCCAGGACTTTTGGTGGAGGAAAGGAGGGCATTTGATAAAATTTTCAATATCATTAAATGGATTATAATTTTTGGAAGAGAATATCTAGATAGATTCATCTAGGGATTAGAGAAGGATGGGAAATTCTCTATCAAATCAGCTTATTTAGCAGTAGATGGTCCTTTTGATCCTTGGTTTCTGGTAGATAAAATTTGGCTGAAAGGATTGACTTCAAAAATCAACATTTTCTTCTGGTTGGCCATACAAGGAAAATTTCTAACTTTAGAAAATCTAAAAAAAAGAGGTATGATTTTTCCTAATGCTTGTTTCTTGTGCAAGAATATGAAGGAATCCCCGTTCCATCTTCTTTTTAGCTGTCCTTTATCGTATGAGGTTTTCAACTACTTTTTCAAATATTTGAGTATCCAATGGGTGTTTCTGATCACCTAGAGGATGTGCTAACCCAATGGGTTTCTCCCTTCTTGTCTCTCTACCTTCATTGGTTTTGAAAATTTAGCCTTCCTCATATATGGTGGCTGATTTGGAAGGAAAGAAACTCAAGGTCGTTTAAGGAGGCTGCTCATTTGGCTAAAGCTATGACTTTGCAGGCGATTTCTTTGTTTGTGGAGAACATTAGAACCCTAAATTTGAATGTCGTGACTACAAAGTAGGAACGATTAGTGGAGATATATATTGGATTTAAAACCAATCCTCAACTAGTCATACCTATTGTACCTTTGAACAGAGCCAGGGTTAAGTGGGAGCCACATCCTATTGGTTAGCTAAAGTTGAATTTCGACGATGCGTCTAAAGGGAATCTGGGTCTTGTAGGTATTGGAGGGATTGTAAGGAACCATGATGACTTGATAATTTTTTTTTTTTTGATAATCTAGGCCATCAAACCAGTCACTTCACAGAATCCAGGGCCCTGTTCCAAGGAGTTACTCTATTGATGTAAGTTACAGGACCCTAATCATTGAAGGGGACTCCCTTAATATTATAAATATGGAAAGAGGGACCCAATATCTTACCTGAATATTTTGAGCCTTCTTCTGGAAGTTCAAATATACATCCAAAATCTGGAAGAGGTTCAGTTTAAGCAAACATACAGGGAAGGTAATCGAGCGACCGATATATTGGATAACAAAGGAGTTATTTAGAATGGTTTAGTGGTGTGGCGGTATAATTTTCTAACGAATATTACTTCTATATATAACGACCTCATACACAATTAGCCACTCTGGTTGAGTTGTTGTTGATGACTTGAATGCAAAACTTAGGGGTGCTTGTTTATTTTGGGTTTCCACACCAATTTTCATATCTCCAAGCTACTATTTCCTCCCTAAAAGCCACAATCTCCAATGCAGAAGAAATTCTTGCCTTGATGGAATGGTAAGCCTAGGAAAGCAATGATCTCATGAGAGATAATGAGACTCGTGCATGACTTGGTTCATGGTTTAGGTCCTGCTACTAATCTATGTTCGACTGGTTATCTCTGACATCCTGATTTGGTTTCAATTTGTTTAAGTTTTAAATTATGTATGGTCTTACCTATGTACTAGTTTGGCTTTGGAAGGGGTAACTCCTCTGATTGGTCATTCCTTGATTATTACCGAATGTAAGTAATTTTGGCTCTCTCTTTTTGGGTGGGGCTTAGTCTCTTTTGTATAAGGTTTGGAGATCCTTTCAAAACTCCTTCATCTATATAATTAAAAAAATAAAATAAATGGGCATTCTATTGTTATATTTTCCACTCAATATGAAAATTTGGAGGCACCAAATCGAGGAGGTATAGAAGGATGAAGCCAAACACCTCAAAAAGTGGACAAGGTGTGACGAACTAGGGTTACTAGAATAACCATAAAGGAAGAAGACTTGCAAGGAATAATTAGAATCAAGTTGATAATAAGTTTGGTGGTGGAGTGAACAAACTATAGTATGATTCATAAAGAAAAAAAATTATGTAATGCAAGAAGTACCAACAATGGGACTACTTTGCAAGGAACTACACCAACATAATAGTCAATGACAACACATTGATGATGTGTTGTTAGCATATATTTAGAAACAAGTAAAAAAATTGCCCAAACAAGGCTAGGAGTAGTATAAATCAAAATGATAAGCTTATTGATATTGAAGAGCATAATATGAGGACGAGAGATGTCTCTACAATAACTCAAGCACATACAAAGAAGATCAAGTATCTTGATCCTATAATGGAGAGGAAGAGGTATCAATATGCCTAAGAAAAATTAAATATGCAATGATGATAGTGACCAAAGAAGAAGAATGATGTTAGAGGGTCCATCAAAGTTATTAAAGGTCAACATAGCTAATAAAATATTCATTTTAGATTTTGTAGTCATCATGATGATGCCTTATTGGGATGAGGCTATGACAAATGTTGATTACAATTGTAAAAGAAAATAATAAGCATTCAAGAAGGGACACCACAAGTTTACCATAAACTTGTGAGACCAGTTAGTTGAAGGGAACATTACATCATCATACATGTCAAAAATTTATCATTTAATGAAGAGAAAGGAGAATGAGGCAACTAGGAACCAAATTAAGATAATATGGTTGATAATTTTAGAAGTGATTAATTGATGATAGTGCAAGAATTGATAATTCAATAAGGTAATCATTAGAGGTCTAAGTATTTGCAATTGAGCCAATGGTATAACAAGAGGAGTTAGAGCTAACCTTCCTTGGTGAATGCACGTTTTAAGTACATGTGTAATTTATAAGGGGCTTGGAACATTGCCCATTGAGGTGAGTCTGTTGCGATATAGAGAGGTATATTTTGTCATTGCATGATGATGAAAAACACATTAACAAAGTGAGTGAAGAAGCTAAAGAATGCAATACCAAAAACAAAAAGCAAATGAAAATATGAATTTCACCTGAAGTCCAAATATTGGCACACGATGGGATATTTTTTAAATTGGTGGTCATAGGAAGGTGAAGACTCAAATGGAGAAAAAGTAATGAGTGAAGAAGATAATACATTGGAGAATACCAACACATCAGATAATGAAGGACTAACTAATACTAGGGTAGATGGAGCCAACATATTGGTTCAAATTGAACATACTATTAGAGATGTGATGTGAGAGGGAGAAAATATAGCAAAAGAGTGAAAGGTAATAGTGCTATATTGAGGCTCTAATTACAATAAAAAGAATTAGCATAGTGAAAATATGTAAGATCATAAAATTATGAAAGGATAAGCATAGAGGGGAAACACTTATTTTTGAGCTTGAACATAGTGATGAAATTAGAGACAATTAGGACAAGAGTAGATTTTTAAAAAAATTTAACATGAAAAAATTTAAAAATTTTGAGTGAGGAGAGTTAAGTTGTCAAGCAAATGGTCCAGTTCAATGAGGTGAGGAGATACATTGGCATCAATGTATCATTAGATAAGGAAATATGAAAACAAACCCAATTACATATAATAACCACCACCACAACAATAATTTTAAATATTCAAACTAAGAGAAGGGAAAATTCTTCTTATAAAAGTAAGATGAAGAACATGAAAGGGTTTGCTTTTGGTAGAGAATATGGAAATGAAACAAGTGCAGTCTAAATAGTTATTTCTAGAGCACAAATTTGAGAAAGAAACATGCACCAATTCGTTTATAGTGATGACCAAGAGGAAATCTTGGGCTGAAACAAAATTCAACCTAAAGAAAAGTTTTAGGTGGTGATTTCTCTTTATATTTAGGGTTATGCTACTTCAAAAAGTGGAATTTACAAAATTTTAACCACATCCAATTTCAACAATCACATCTAGTGTACCATCATCCATTGGAACCTTGAGAAAAAAGGCTTCAAATGAGTGAAGGACAATTGGATAGATATTATCGATCAATTTTGAGGCATAATTTTCTACAAATTTAGAAACCTCATAATTCATTTCATATTAACCCATAAAATTATTGATTCAAAACCTACAATTGTGTTGGAAAAATTGTCAAATCAACTCGGAGCAATGTAAGATGGGTTATTGCCTAAGTTATTGTTAGTGCACTAAAAAATTTGAAGTGTTAGAAGGAATCTTTGTTCAGTACTAGATAGTGGGGGGTAGTTGGCCCTCTTGATTTCTAATTGGTTATTATGAAACCCTTCTTTCTACAAGCTACTATTTCTAGTACATATTTTTATGATGGAATTTCATTCCAATTTAATACCCAGTACTTAGTCCCAATCTTGTCATTAAAACTATCATAGTTAACAAACTATTTAAAACTTCCATTGTTAAATTTTTAACTACCATTATTAACATAAATTTGATAGGCTTATGTCCAATATTGTTTATGATAATTTTATTTCTATTTGTAAACCACCCCCTTGATTGAACACCTACTATAAATTATTTCAAGATAATTTTTTAACTCAACATTCCTTTCATCACCATCCAAAATTTTCTTATCATATGCCATCCCTCTTGTTGTCATCAAGATAACTTTCATTGTTTTTTTACATATTGAGTCCTTGTCATCATCAATGTTTTTACCGTCATCGTCAATCAAACACTCTAGTTTGTTGTCATCATCATATTGTTAACCACCATTATCTTACAAGACCACATTTTTATTGCCTCTCAAGTCCTAGTAGTCTAAGTTTAGGTTAAGCACAATATTGCCATGGGTGGCCTTGCCTATACCTTGTTGACACTAGAAATTTCCACCTCTATAATTTCTAAATACTATTAAACAAGAAGTTTAGATTCATCATCATCACCAAATGGTAGCAACTCGAGGTTTGAGAAACAATTTTAGTGTTGTGTATTAGTCTCGTAGAGGCCTATAACATCCTTTGTGGGAAAAAAATGGCTTAGATAGAGAAAGTTCCAATGGTTCAACCATTGAATTTTTAGTGTATTGTATCGAACCTTAGAATGGGATTTATACCCGCTTAACCCCTTGAGAAAGGAAATGAAGAATATTTCTTGTCATATTTGCTAATGGGTTGGTTGTAAAAATTGAAAAAAGTAAGAGTGTGACAAGAAATCCAAGTACTAATGCTTCTATCCTTAATGATTGGTTGGTTTGTTTATAAGGATACCAATAAGTCTAGAGGAGGAGATAAATATATGCATCCAATATAATTAGGATATTAAGGGGATATGATACCACCTTAAGCATCACATGAGTAAATTAATGTGATTATTTTGTTTGTACATGAGTATTGTTCAATATTATGTGTGTTGATCAACGAGTTGTAACAAGTGTTGGTCTAGTGATGTTACAAATTATCATTTTATATATATCATGGGTGTCATGAACATGAGAAGAAAATGTGTTGTGTTTCGTAATTAGTTTTCAATTTTATTTGTACTTAAGTAGGAGGGTGATAACTGATAATGATAACCATCCATCTTTTCATTTTGTATATATTCTGAATGAGAGTAGTTGAATGGTATCATCATTGGATCTCCATTATGTTATTATTATTTTTGGTAAGTAAAATTTTCATTAAAGTGGATTTTGAAAGGGGCCCCAAAACATTTTTACAACTAGTCCATGGACCAAAGAAAAGGTCACAAGGAAGAAAAACTAAAAAGTACATTGAAAACCCACCCACAGCAAGAATAATAGGGAAACCTACCCAAGCGGGAAAAATAAACCAAGAAAATTTGAAAATCTCGACCAGTAGAAAATTTGAAAATCCTGCCCAATAGGAAATTTGAAAATTCCCTCCTAAGTGGGAAGAAAACAACTTTAAAAAATCTTGCTTAGGGGAAAAAACATAAACTGGTATCCAACCAAGGAAAAACTGAAAAACAATACTGCCATGCAAGAAAACCACCCCAAAAAGCTGGATGGAGCAGAGGAATCACAAAGAAGGATCGTCCCACCCAAGGAGGACCGAGAAACATGCAAGATCGTAGGAAAATAGGACCAAAATAACATCCCACATAGGGCCTTGAAAATGGAGCAGCAAATCTGGGGATATCCATAGACCACAAAATCCCCTTGCATACGAGGTTGAGCTACGCAAAAACCAGAGGAAACAGAGGAAGCACCAGAGGAATAACTATAAGCCATAGAAAAGGGACGGGAAGGTCCTAGGTAACCCAAACTTAAGGAACCACATGGTTAGCAGGCTGTAGGAAATAAGCACAGGTCCTCCCCAAGACCAAAAGATGCAGTCTGAACTGCAAGTGAGGGGGTGGATTTTGAAGGAGGTTTTGGTGGGTGGGGATGACGATGGGCGGGAAGTCCTCTATAGGAGAGCACGGGAGCGACAATGGTTCGAACCATGGGCACAACGGAGCATTCAGAGGGCACCTGGGGTCCGAAGGTATGGAGGCATCCTTGCTAAATGAAGGAGATCAGATTGATGATAGTGTCAGTCGGGGCAAGGACCCACCAGACAAATGGGGAGGTGGGCCACAGAAGTCGTATGCCCAGGCAGCGGCTTCAGAAACCCTAAGTGGCTTTTTTACCAAGGAGCTATTTTCGGTTGGGGATGAGCTGGACATCCCGGCAAAAGTCCTCTCAAGCTTCGTGGAGTATGAGAAGTATACCCTCATAGGTAAGTTCATTGGTGGTCGTCCTAACATGGAGACCATTCGCAAGTGGGTGACAAGTAAATGGAGGACCTCTGGGCATATGGAGTTGGCAGCCCTATCCTGGGGTTTTTTCGCTATTAGACTGAACAACAAGTAGGACTACTATAAAATCCTGGCTGGAGGCCCATGGTTTCTAGGTCGTAGAAGCATGTTTCTTAGGAAGTGGGGCATGGAATTCAATCCTGACACCCATAACATCAACATTGCCCCAATATGGGTTAGGCTCCCGAGTCTTCCCCTCTTCGGATGGCATGAAAATGTTATAAGAGGTATTGCTCGCTCCATATGGGAGTTGGTCACCATTGACCCTCCCACCCAAGCTCAAACAAGGTTCATCCAAGCCCGTTTTTGCGTGTTGACAGATTTGGAGGTGGAGCTCCCAACCTCCATCACTCTCCAGTATAGAGGTACCATTCTTCACAAACAAGCTATTATCTATGAGAATAGACCAGCTTTCTGCCTCCAGTGCCATTATCAAGGGCACCTCCAGTCCAATTGTCCTCTTCAAAAATTGGGTAAACAGAAGCGTGAAACCTGTAACCCCCTGTAACATGGTGAAGGCCAGGCGAAGCAGTCAAATATTCCAAATGCGAAGGGCCATGAATATCCAGGCCCCTCCAAAGACCACGATGAATTCTCCTAGCCTAAAGAGAATTTCACCCACCAAATAGACCCTGTGCAGTTTGGAGCAAACACTTAGCAAGGAGCAGACTTCTGCCTAGAAAGCTATTCTTAGGAGGAGAAGGATCAGACTCCCTCCCAAAATATCACTCAGTCTGATTCACCCAAGCTCTAGGACCAGGTCCATCTCGATTTCAACCATTCACAAACATTGCTAGAATATTACCTCCTAGGTAGGAGGGGTGAACAGTCCGGTCATATTAGCCCTTGAAATACGAGGAGTCGAAAGCAAAGTGTGGATTTTGGTAGCAAGAGGAAGCAAGGCCATCCTCCTAATAAAGACAGGTGAGACAAAGAGACAATGATAGATGTTTCAAATGGAACTCAACGTCTGCTGGTTCTGGATGACTCTGATACTCAGACGGATGAAGCACATGTACCAAAACCTCCCCCCCAACAAGGAAGGGGAGGCAAGAAGAACCTCAAACTGTCCAAATGAAAGTCCTATCATGGAATGTGAGAGGACTGAATGGAGCAGCCAAACGAAGGTTAGTGGCTGATCTCCGAAAGAGGACTAACCCTTCCATCCTAATTTTGCAAGAGACCAAGACCGATGCTATCTTCTTTGATAAAGTTGCTAAGGCCATTTGGGCCAAGGCAAAATTTTTGTCCAGCCCTACAGTGGGAATAGCGGGAGACGTCATGGTTCTATGGGATCTAGTGAGTGTTGAGGACAGCTTCCTGTTAACCTCCAATAGGATTATCAATGTGCTGTTCCATTCCAAAACCACTAATTTTCCCTGGATTCTATCCAATGTTTATGCTTCGAATTCTGCCACGGAGAGAACAGAAATGTGGAAAGCTATTTCTCAGATGAGGGAGAATTTCAATAATTTTCCTTGGGTCTTAGGGGGAGACTTCAACTGTCCCCTTCATCCATCTCAAAAAAAGGAGGGTCCGACCATTCCAGCCACAGCTTGGAGGACTTCAGAGATTTTCTCTCTACTAACAGCCTGCTTGACATCGAACTCAAAGGGGCATCCTTCACATGGAGTAATAGAAGGATTGGGAGCAACATGATTCAAGTCAAGCTCGACAGATTTTTCATTTCCCAAGAAGCTATTCCCATCCTTGGTGGTGCAACTCTCTCGACCCTACCAAGGATTGGGTCTGACCACAACCCTATTTTTTTGGAGTTGAACGATGAGCCTATTTTTAGGACCCCCTTCAGATTTGAATCCATGTGGACTTCTCATAAATACTTCAAAGGATTGGTTTCAATGTGGTGGCAACAGAAGGTGGGAGGAAACACTAAAAAGAGAGTGGCTTTAAAACTCAAAATGGTCAAAGAGAAGCTAAAAATATGGAATAAAGAGGTTTTTGACAACATTTTTGAGTCCAAAAGGTCCATCTTAGAGAACCTAAAAGTTTTGGAGGAGAGGATGGAGCTCGAAGGTTACACCGAGGGTCTCAGGGAGGAAGAGTGAAGCCTTTTGGTGGATTACCATTCTATTCTTGCAAGGGAGGAAACCTTCTGGCGCCAGAAATCTAGAGACCTTTGGTTGAAGAATGGAGACTCCAACACGAGGTTTTTCCATGCATCTACCATGAGGCACAGAGGGGCCAACAAGATCAGAGAAGTGTCTTGCAAGGATGGGCGCGTAACCAGGGAGATAGAGGAAATCAGGAGCAAAGCGGTTGATTTTTTCCAAGACTTGCTTGGCACTCCTCCCGACAGCAACATTTAGGTCTAGAAATATTTGCTTGCCAAATTTCTGACTAAAGTCTCCCGCGAGGTAAGCATCAAGCTTCTGGAACCTTTTTTCTTGTCCGAGATTAAAGAAGCTTTGTTCTCCATGCAACCAGACAAGGCCCCTGGCCTTGACGATTTTCCCCCTATTTTTTTCAAGTCATGTGGGATGTTGTGGGTCTGGATGTGTACGAAGCTATTCGGGATATTCAAGCTTCCATATCCATTCACCCGAAACTCAAATCCACCTTTCTTTCTCTCATTCCTAAGTCTCTCGCATGCAAAATTTTCTCTGACTACCGGCCCATCAGCCTGTGTAATATTTTTTACAAGATCCTCACCAAGTCTATAGCCAATAGACTAAAAACCGTTCTCCCTCTCCTGGTTTATCCTTGTCAGGGAAGCACTATTAAAGGTAGAAACATTCTTGATGGTGTCATCACTGTCCATGATACTCTTCACTTTGCTTACTGCTCCAAGAATGCTGCTCTTTTTCTTAAGCTAGACATGAAAGATTGGCCAAAGTGGATATCCCTTCATGAGGTGTCCCATGTGCAGATTTCGAAAGGTCCTTCTCGATGAGTATCGGGTTAGGGTGGCAGCTCTATCCAATCCCTTGTGCGATAGTGGGCGCACGCGTCATGCGAAGCGCAGTCCTATTTCCAAAGCTAGTTGTTTTCAAGTTTCCAAGGCACACCAGACTTGGTGCCCTGTAGGCTATCAACACACTCTTCTCCACCAAGGCAGTCTTGCTATTTTTTCCCATTCCTGGCATTGGTTCGAGGTTGGAATTTCAAAGTACCCCTTTCCAATGGTGCTCACGCATGGATGGGACATTGGCAGAGTGCGGGAATGTTTGGGCTTGGTTCTCACCAAATCCTTGCCTTGGATTTGGCACGCTCTTTCCAGTCCTTCCCGTGCATGGAAGGAGGACGAAGGTTTTATGACAAAAGGAATGAAGAGACCATGTGACACCTTCAGATAGAGGACAGGTGGGCTCGTGATCTGAGTGGCACCTATCATTTTTGGCCTTGGTTTGCGATGCTGGCTCCCGGTTGATCGTGGGTGGCGGCTCACGGTCAGATTTATCCTCCCCCTCCCTTTTTATATTTGTCGATGTTTTGTTTCAATCTCTATTTTTTGGAGCATTCTGTAGGTGATTAATCATGGCTGGTCCCTTCATCGAGCCCTCTACCCTGTCCCTTTGTGATGAGGCGCGCATGTTTATGAAAGCTAAGAAGCTATTGCCCTTCCTAGAAAAATTTGCTGGCCCCGACCAGGAAATTTCGTAGGGCTTCGTTGATACTTGGACCCAGGGTGATGTGGTCGTAAAAGGTATTAATATTCGTGTTTCGGCTAATTTCTTGGCGGCGATCTCTGGTCTGCCGTACCATGGGCGGATCATCAGAAGAGATAACCACAATTGGGCCAAGGAGCTGGAGCAGTTCCCTGATAAGGAGAAAAACCTCGAATGGGACAAGTCGTGCCTCCTCTGGTTAGCCCTCCCTGAACCATATAGGTCCACCATGATTCCTATCATGCAATATATTACATGTGATGATCTCGACAAGCCTCTCCGTAGCTTCCACATTAGCTTCTATAACCACCTTTGCGATGCCAAGCAAGTGAGCTTTCTTGATTACATTTCACACTCCCTTGGCCTTGCCATTGAAAAGAGTAGGAAAGCGTCATCCCCTCCCACCCATCAAGGCCTCATGGCAGTAATTTACAGGCATGCCCTGGCCATGCGCCCTCCTCCTCAGGTTGTCAACCCCTTTAATTCCCAAGCCCCCCGTAATATGTCCTCTCTTGCGTAGGGCCAAGCCTCCAGCCCCTTCATAAACAACCCTCCCAGCGCTGACAAGCCTTCCCCTTTCAGCAACACCTTTCGTTCTCGGCCAAAACACAGTATTGGTGGCAAATCCTCCACCCCTGGCAGATCCTTCCAGCGTCTGAATAAAGTTAGAAAGGAGGAGAAGGACATCCTTTCGTAGCAGATCCCGTCGAACACTGAGAGTGATAGGGAGATTCCTCCTGGTAAATCCCTTCTAGACTTGGCTTCAACCATTCTCACTACCGTCAATTCCATGATTAAAATTCTAAAGTAGGACCAGAAGCGTTAGAATTCGGAGGATCAGGAGGATCAGGATTAGCAGTTTCTGGTGTTTGGTTGTTTTGCTTCCGCTCTCCATGTTCCAGTTTCTTTGGCTTTTACTTGTTTTCTCAGTTATTTTTTGTTTTGTTATATGGTTTATCAGGCTTAAATGCCCTTTTTGTAGCCTCAAGGCATTTAGTCTAGGATCTACTTTTCTTGCAATTAGGCTTATATTTCTAGCCAAGAGGCATGATACATCATTAGAAGTTTGGCTAATTTTGTACATAAGGTTTTGGGATCCTCTATAAAAACCCACTGTTAATCTATTAAAATAATTACCAAAAAAAAAAAAGATGCAGTCTGAAACCCTAGACAACCTCCAACTCCACCATTGAACGACTTCAGGAAACCTGGAAAAGGAAGACCAATAGGATCTCAGTAGCAAGCAAAGCAAAGGCCAAATCCAAGCCAAAAAGATACGCTGAGAACCCACCAAGTAGACCAAAACCAGGACCCCAAAGAGCAGATCCACATAATTCAATAGTGAACACAAGCGATCATTGTGATGATAGAGATCATGATAGCATAAGTAATTTATATTAATTACACATAATTAAATGTTTCTATTCCTACAATTATTTTTTATTGTTGGCATTAAATGCCTATGTAATCACACATTTGTAATATGGGTCAAAGTCCAAGGATGAGGTGTCAATGTGTATGTAAGGATGAGGTGTCACATTGCATGCACATGTGAGTTGGTAGTGCATATGATAGGGTTTGCCTTGTAGAAGATGCAATGTAGTATTTATTTGAGATTGCTAATGGAAAAAAGTGAAATGTTTGGACATCCCCCAATGGGGGGTTTTCCTTGTTATTATCTTGTTTTGTGTTTGCATTTTTATTTTGTTGCTCCTTGTTATGTTTTTCTCTCTTCATTTAGTATTAATGTCATGTTAAATTTTAACATTTGGTATTAGAGTCTATGGTATTGAAACTAAGCAGTTTATGGCATTGTATGAAGAGATGCAAGATTTTATGACTTGTGATAGATCTGGTGAGCTTCAACAATAGCATATATGGTGAGCTTCGATAGTGAAAGATCTGGATTAAGGACTATTCATCCTAGGGTTTGATATTTAAATCTTCTTGAGATTTTGCAACAACATATTTGGTGAGCTTTGATAGTGACAAATCTAGTGAGCTTCGATAATTGTATATCTAGTGAGCTTCAATGATAGATTTGGTGAGCTTCACCAGTGATAATTCTAGTGAGATTTAGCAGTGGAAGACCTGGTGAGCTTTAACAATGATACTATGTTTTATATGTATTCAAATGTTTATTATTTTTTAGTGTGATCTTTGACAATGATAGATCTGGTGAGCTTTAGCAGTGGAAAATCTAGTGAGCTCCGATAGTGACAGACATGGTGAACTTCGATAGTGGCACCATGTTTTATTTGTATTAAAATATTTATTTTTTGTGAGTGTGAGCTTTTATAGTGATAGATCTAGTGAGCAACAACAACACTATGTTTTGTTTGTATTCAAATGTTCATTTTATGAATAGATGCTGGAGTTTAAGGTTGAAAATATCTATTCTAGTGATCCTATTATGCAAGTTGCAGAGGTGTCCATGCATGAGGTTTCATTTTACAACTGGTATTCTTCCTATTTTAGTGTGTTGTGTAGATCTGAAATCTCAAATCTATGTTTTACAAAGTTGTTGAAGAATATCTGAGATGGTTTATTGGTTGTACCATAAGTTTGGGGTAAGTATTAACTACTATAATTGGTGTAGCTTGTACTTGAAGAAGCTATTGTAATTGGTGTAGTTGGATTATTGGCTATTGTAATTGGTGTATCTTATAGGGTTGTTTATGCTACTGTAACTAGTGTCGTTGTGCCCAAAAGATATTTGTGTGGATGCTAGTGGTAGTTGCCTAGTGTAATGTTCTTAGAGTTTGCTCCAGTAATATTTGTAATGTTTTAAAAGTGGGTTTTGGAATTTTTTCTACCTTGCAGGTATATGGCTGAGGGTAACATGTGAAGCTAATGTGTTTAGAAGGTTGGATATAGCTTATAGGGTGGCTAGGTCTTGGAACAACTAAATATAGCTAAGGAAGTTATAGTACTAGAGGTTGGTATTAACTAGGTTAAGGCTACTTGTCTTCAAAAGGACTAGTTTTAGCTTGTGCCCATGAAGGGTTGTGTCAAAAAATCATTGTTTGTACTACAAAATTATAAATATATCATTAAGAGGAGAATGTTGGCATTAAATGCCTATGTAATCACACATTTGTAATATGGGTCAAAGTCCAAGGATGAGGTGTCACCTTGCATGCACATGTGAGTTGGTAGTCAGATGCTAGGGTTTGCCTTATAGAAGATGCAATGTAGTATTTATTTGAGATTGCTAATGGAAAAAAAGTGGAATGTCTAGACATCCCCCAAGGGGGGTTTCCCTTGTTATTCTATTATTTTGTATTTGCATCTTTATTTTGCTACTCGTTATGTTTAGCTTTCTTCATTTAGTATTAAAAAGTTTAATTTTTAACAATCATTCCTTTTATTTGTTATAATATATTTGCTCTTATTGTTTGAGGATAAAATCTATACAATAAACACAAGTAAAAATAAGGATATTAATATAAAAGGAAAAATCAGAGGAAATATTGTTAATTTCCAAAAATAAGAGGAAGTAGTGATAAAATCACCTCTCTAGAATGGGTTGGACTAGTTTCTCTAGTCATGCATACCCAACCTTATTCTCATAAATAATTTGAACCTTGTAAGGGATACATCTATTTTTACCAAATTTATGGCTTATCCTACTAAATTAGAATTACATATCTCCTTCAACTTTAGCTAAGACCAACCATAAAATAAAAGACCAACTTGCCTCATGTCAAAATCTATTAGATAAAACTATTTATGGCATTATATTTTCAACAAGTAATGAAATATATTGATGACATGGAAATTATGATTCACACTTTTATGCTTATTTGGGTAGCATATATATGGTTTTTTACTCTATGTTCGGTTTATGCTACATGTGATAAGATATAGAATTTAACAAATAATTATTTGAGGTTAACGATATAACTTTTTTGAATTAATCATGTAATTAACTAAATGATTTTGTAGTATGGGAAATGCTAACAATCATTTCATGATATAAGAGTTGATGGACTCACCCTTAACCTGATCATGAGAGGAAGGGTATCAAGGAGAAGGAGATAGATATTGAACAACATCTTAGAAAAAAGACATCAAACATACACCATAGTTGTACTTTGTATTTAATCACCTTTATGATTGACTAAAACATCGAGTTTATATGGATTGCATCAATGTTTTAAAACTCTTTGCATTTAAATATAGTTAAAGGATAGTTTATTTGGGTGAAATATAATTTTATTTATTTAAATAATAGCTTTGCCTTATTGATTTGGATGTATATTCGTTGGAGTTCTAAATCAAATTGCAAAAAATATTGTTTGGTTTAAATATTCAATGTGGTCATATTTAAATGAGTTGCTTTCACTTAGTTTTCACCTCAAATGTTCTTATATTCATGGTAAATATCCCTGGGGAGATAAGCCTCAATTCATATGAAAGGCTTTAACCATACTTGGGATGCAATATATTTTAATCTTAGCATAAAGGCATTGGCATAGGGTCAAACCCAAAACTCATCATGAATCCTATGGATTTATTTATTGTTCAATTGGAATCTAATACAAAAGTGAATAATATATAGTGAAAATCCTATTTTTTGTGCCTTGGATTTGGTAGGTTGGTGGAGAGAGTGAGAAGAAGGGTTTGGATTTGAGTTAATGGTGCTTAGTCATAGCCATGCATAAATATACTATGTATTTTTTGCAAAATATCCACTATGCCATAATGACCTTTTGACCTACTTAATGGAAATTTGTCAATTGAGTGGAAAGAGACCCTTCGTATGCACCCAATTTTACGAGGTGAAGATACCAATTGGAGAAAACCATGGAGGTGTGAAGCATTAGGACGAGAGAAATAAAAATCCAGTAGGAAGAATTGAATATTGGAACTAGTGTTCTAGATGTTGTAAATTTATTATCTACAAGATACCCATCTTATTATTGTTTTTTATCTTCTACATTACATGGGAATTCCAAATTTTATAATTATTTTAGTTCATTTCTATAACAAAAATAAAATAATGGAATCCTAGCTACATTGTAGTTAATAACTTGTTACATATGTATTTGCATGGATTTAGATTTATTGCTATTGTAATGGTTTGATGGTTTTACATTACGAGTTATGTGTGTTTGCTAAAAATACCTTTCTTTTCAAATGAGATTATATATATAGCTTTTGCTTTTGTATTTTGTTTTAGATGTTGAAACCCTTTTTTTGATTATTCGTTTATTTTGGATGGATTTGGGAATAATTACCTTCTATTTATATTTGAAAAAAAAGAATAATTTTGATATTATTATCCTAGCAAAACCCTTGTCTGTAACTTTAAAACACCTATAGGAAGAAGGGGCACATTTAATTGTTTGGATAATTCTATATCCATGGTCTATCAACTTGATCCTTCTTTGGAAAAAATATTTTGTGGGTTAAGTGATTGTCACCACACCCTTTTTGAAGATTTTTTTGGTAAGGAAACTTGTGTTTTGTCTATACCTGATTCATGTGTGAATATTTACAAGCAAGAGTGGTATTGTTTCTAAAATAAAAAAAAAATGAATATAGGTCATATTAATCATGCTAGGGAGATGATGGGGTTTAGGAAAATTGGATAGGAATGAAGAATTTTACACCATAAACCAAGTTTCAAATCCCATGGGTTATACTTAAAATTTTTAAATATCATAGGTGAACCTTAACACTTTAATCAAATGGCATTAGCTCAGCTGATTATATTCCTCAAATTTCAAGGGTTTGAATCTTGCCAAGTGATACATGCATAATTGCTAAACTATTATAATACCACTATGTGCTCATGATGTGATATGGGTGGGGCCCATTTCAATCCCATATAACTAATTGAAGAAAATCATGCTTCCAAGGCACTTAACAACTTACATGTAAAGTATTTGATAATTTACCTCTATTGTTTATGATTTTAATGCATAAATTTGTTAGTAACCTAAAGTTGAAGTTTAAGAAATTTTTGGAGGCCATATCCATCATTGGAATCTATAACATATTTTATAGAGTGACTATACATATCACTTTATGCATATTTCTTAACTTGGATGTCTTAAGAACAAAATGTGGAGTTGATGTGTTTTTAAACTTGCAATATGTCTTGAATTCATCCCTATAATTGATTATGTGACCTAGGATGTAGTAAAAAAATTGTAGAAGCATGACTCTTGAACCATATTATTGACTCCATACCTAAATTTTAGAGATATTTATTTGTTGGTATTAATGGCTATGTTGAAACCAATTTGGGTCATAATAAGAACCAAACTCCCTTTTGAATGATTAGCTATTATTATGATAAGAGGATATCATAATGTATATGTGGTGTTACTTATTGGTGGCTGAATAAATGCATAATTAGTGGATGGATGATTGCACCATAATTATTATTTTCATGCTTGCTTTGTTGTTTGTAAACCAAACCAGCTCATATGTATGGGATATTAATAGATATAAGAATAGAGAGTGGACATAGATGAAATGCACACAAATTTATAGTATAAGTATTAAATGGATGAACATAAGAGTAGCCATGGTTTAGAGCTTAAGTGTTAAAATATTTCTATAATAACTATATAGTAATTATATCCATAAAATGGCATTATCTCAACTAGTTAAATTTATTAAATTTTGAGGAGACCCAAGTTTGAATCTTGCCAAGTGATATATGCATCATAGCCAAGTTGTTATAATACCACTTTATGATCATGATGTTAATAGGTGGGACCCATTTCAATCTCATATAACCAATTAAGAATATTATTTATTAATTATACCCCAAAGTATTGTTGGAAATATGTTGAATATTTTCCATGTTATTCTAGCGGGGTTAACTCTAAAAGGTACTTGACACTCTCCATGTATCCTCGCTAGGGTTTAGAGGCGACAACCCCTAACAAAATTTTTACAGTTTCTTAAGCTATTTTGAGACCTATATGTGTTGTTTAGGGTTAAATATTTGAACCCATGTTTTTTTGTCCATGGTATTGTAAAATATGTTCTTGTGTTGTTATTTAATTACACTTGCATCAAGATTTGAAGAGAGATGAGATATGAACATTATTGTATTGGATATGGTTAAGTTTATACAATAAGGAGATATTACTGTCTAGGTGAAATACTATGTTATGTGTGCATATGTTATCTTATTTTTTTCTTTTGATTATGTATTTACTATTTTTCTAGTTTTAGTTTATTAGGGCCTTTTGCTCTTCATTTGGTATCAAAGCCTATGGTCTTGAACATCAATAGTTTATTTCATTGTATGAAGAGATCCTATGATTCTTTCTTTTGTGATTACATGCACGATTAAGGACTATTCATGCTAGGGTTTGATATTCAAATTTTGGTGAGCTTTGACAACAACAAATCTAGTGAGCTTCAATAATGGTAGATCTAGTGAGCTTCAACAATGAAAAATATGATGAGATTCAACAATGACAAGTCTAGTGAGCTTCAATAGTGACAAATCTAGTGAGCTTCAAAAATTATAGAACTAGTGAGCTTTGACAACGGTGATCTAGTGAGATTCAATAGTGATAGATCTGGTGAGATCCAACAGTGTTATATCTAATGAGGAGATGCAAGGGTTTACAAATTTTTGTAGATTTAAGTGTGTTTTGCAAAGTTTCTAAAAATATTTGAGATGGTTTGTTGGTTGTACCACATGTTTTGGGTATGTAATAACTATTGTAATTGGTGTATATTTTAGGGTTTTTAATGTTATTGTAAATAGTGTAGTTGTATCCAAAAGAGATTGGTGTGGATGCTAGTGATGGTTGCCTAGTGTAATGTTCTCAAAGTTAGCTCCAATAATATTTGTAATGTTTTAAAAGTGGTTTTTTTTTACTTTTTGTTACCTTGTTGGTATATGGCTGAGGGTAATAGATAAAGCTAATGTGTTTTATGTGTTTTTATATGGGCTATTATTGGGTTATTTTTAAACCCATGGTATTGTGCCCATGTTTTTGTAAAATATGTGCATGTGCCTTTGTTATTTATTTTGCACTTGCATTAGGGTTTGAACACAAACATATAAGAGAGAATTACATTATTGTATTGGAGATAGTTGAGTTTATGCAATATGCATTAAGGTTTATAGAGAAATTTATTAATGTATTGGAAACGGTTGAGTTTATGTAATAAGAAGAAAGGTTATTGTGTTGGGTTTTTACCTGAAAGGGTTTCCTAGGTAAAATATTGTGTACTATGTTTACAAGGTTAGAGGTAGATTGTAGCATGGTTAAGTCTTGGAATGACTAGATATAGCTAGTGGAAGTTATAGGCCTAGAGGCTGGTAGTAACCGAGTTAAGGCTACTTGTCTTCAAAAGGACTAGTTTTAGCTTGTGCCCATGAAGGGTTGTATTAAAAATCATTGTTTGTACTACATAATTATAAATATATCATTAAGAGGGGAATGTTGGCATTAAATGCCTATGTTATCACACATTTGTAATATGGGTTAAAGTCCAAGGATGAGGTAGTGTATGTAAGGATGAGGTGTCACCTTGCATGCATATGTGAGTTGGCATCGATAGATGCTAGGGTTTTGCCTTGTAGAAGATGCAATGTAGTATTTATTTGAGATTGCTAATGGAAAAATGGAATATTGTGACATCCCCCAAGGGAGGTTTTCCTTGTTATTCTCTTGTTCTAAAAATGATTTTATGTTTGCATATTTATTTTTCTACTCCTTTTAGCTCTCTTCATTGGTATCAATGCCAAGTTCAAATTCAACATTTGGTATTTCCAATATTCTTCCACTTGTCGAATACTTTTCATAGGGGCCAAAAAAATTTCATTGTCAACTATCAAGGGCAACCATACCCATAGATATTCTACACTAAGAAAGTTTTTGAGCAGGTATAGCATTTGTTAATGAATCAACAACATTATTATGTATATCAAATTTCTCCAACATCACCTGATTCCCTTCAACCATATCTCTCACAAAATGGTACTTGATATCAATATGTTTTGATTGATCATGAAAACTAGGATTTTTGGTCAAAAATATTACACTCTATCATTGTCAATTCTCACAACCTTTTGCTTAAGACCAAATGTTGAACACAACCTTTTGTAGCCACACTACATCTTTATAGGCATGAGTTGTTGCAATGTACATTGCCTCTATTGTAGATAAAACAACCACTGATTACTTTTTACTCATCCAAATTACTACCCCTCCAAATAGTTTGAACACATAAGCACTCATGGATCTTCTCTTGTCCAAATCTCTAGACCAGTCAACATCCACAAAATCTTATATTTACAATATTACTATCTCCATATTTTCCTTGGTAATAGATAACATAGTCTAAAGTTTCATGCAAGTATCTAAAGATCCTCTTCATAGCAGTCCAATGTTCCTTTCTTGAATTAGACATATATTTGCTAACTACTCCCACTACATGTGCAATATCGATCCTAGTACAAACCATTGCATACATCAGACTACCAATAGCACTAGCATAAGGAACATGATGCATTTCTTTAATTTCCTCATCTATTTTAGGATCTGGTTCAATAGATAACTTTTGATAAACAGGATATGGAGTACATACTGGTTTACAATCATGCATCCTAAACCTCTATAGTATCAAATCAACATATTTCCTTTGATTTAACCATAACTTTATATTTGCAATATCATTTATTATTTCCATACCAAAAATAAAATTTGTAGTACCCAAATCCTTCATGTCAAATTCAGAAGATAATTGAGATTTTAGTAACTTTATCATATCCTTATTGTTACCAATTAACATGTCATCCACATAATGATAATAAAATTTTTACCTTCTTGTTTAGAATTCACACATAGATCTGCTTTGCTTTTCCAAGCCCAAGTGTCAAAATAAACCTATAAAATTTTTGGTTCCACATTCTTGGAGATTGCTTCAAGCTATAAAGAGGTTTTTTCAACTTGCATAACAAGTCCTCCTTACCTTTTACCCTAAAGCATTTTGGTTGTGACATATATATGTCTTCATCAAGTTCACCATGTAGAAATACTATATTTATATCCATATGTTCTATTTCAAGATCAAAAGCAACATAAATAGCCAACAAAAATCTAATTGAAGTTAATTTAGCCATAGGAGAAAAATCTCACCAAATTCAATTCCCTCAACTTGAGAAAATACTTTTGCTACCACGCAAGCCTTGTATTTCTCCAACTTTCCTTCTAATCATACTTCTTTTTAAATACCCCCTTACAACCAATCAATTTTCTTCTAGGGGTAATTTCACCAAGTTCCACATCTTATTTTTATCCAGGGACTCCATTTTGTCCTCCATAGACCTTTTCCAAGAATTATTCTCACTGGACTAAAGTTCCTCATTTATATTCTTGGGTTATTAATTAGTAAATGATATATTAAATGTAGAACAAATATTTGAAGGGCTATACCTTTCTGGGAGTCTTCTCACTCGATTTGATCTCCTCAAACTTGGAGTTCTAGGTTTTGCATCTTTAGCTTCCTCCTCACCTTCTTCCTCTTCAAAATATCTCTATAGTTCATCTTCTTCTATAGCACTAGGTTCTACCACAAGTTCTTCCTCCTATTCAAATTTTACTTGAACTATTTCAAGTTCTTTGCTTGGTTGCATTTCCTATTTCAAAACCCCTTTTGTTTCTCTAAATATAACATTATGATTGTAAACAATCTTCTGTGTTTTTGGGTTCCACAACTTATATCATTTAACATCAATACTATAACCCACAAATAAGAATTTTTAGATTTATAGTCTAGCTTAGTCCTTTTCTCTTTTGGGATATATATATATATATATATATATATATATATATATATATATATATATAAGCATCGCAACAAAAAATCCTTATATGATTGAGAGAGGATTTCTTACCAGTCCATACTTCCTATGGAGTCTTGTCCACCAAAGTTGAGGTAGGAGATTTATTGATGAGGTAACAAGTAGTTAACACAAATTTTACCCAGAGTTTCCTTTTTAACCCTATACCACCTAGCATGCTTTTGACCTTATACATCAATGTTCTATTCGTCCATTCAGTAACTCCATTCTATTATGGAGTATATGAAGTTTTTTATCTTTCTATTCCATAGTCCTTATAAAATTACTCAGATTCATAAGAGCAATACTCACCACCATTGTCACTTCTCAAAACCTTTATCTTTTTCTCTATCTAATTTTATATAAGAGCCTTAAATTCTTTAATTTTATTGAAAACATCAAATTTATTTCATAAAAAATATACCTAGGTATTTATTGAAAATTCATTTATAAATGTAACAAAATAGATAAATTTACCTAACAATGATACTTTTGTAGATCCAAACACATCACTGTGAACTAGATGCAAAATTATTTTATATCTTATAGCAATACTAGGAAACTTGACTCGGGTTTGCTTTCCAAAAATATAGTGCTTACAAGAATTAAAATTTAATGGGCAATCAAAATTCCTTTAGCCATACCTTTAATTTTTAAAGTTCGAAGGCCTGTCTCACCAATATGCCCCATGCTTTGATGCCACAACATTGTCTTCACTACAGGAATACTTGAATTTACTTATACCGTATTATTCTCCTCTACAACTAAAGAATTATTATTGTAGACAGCTAAAACACGTCAAGTTGAGGAGGCTACTCATATGAACACCTTTGTAGGTCATATGACTCATCTTGGGCCTTACCAAGACCTAAAAATGATTCTAACCACTCAAGCAAGGTAATTTTACCCTTTATAGCCTGGGTCGTTGTCCCACTTAGAAGTTGGCTAGCAACCGTTGGACCCAATAATAGCCCTCAAATCGAGCCGCTCCACTTGAGGATGACCTTGCCTGTAACAAAATCAGGCTCCCCGAGCCAAGTCAAATTTGTTACAAGGTAGTTGTGCATAATGATTAACCACAAGGAAGCTTCTAGAAGCAACACTTGGGATGCTTGATCCTAATCGAATCTTGATCTTGCATTCCCTTGCAAGCTAAGATGGCCAATTGATAAATCTATAAAAGAAGATCAAGCCTTCATTCAAATAATCCAAAATTATCTATGATGAAGTGCTGTCAAATTATCTACTAGAGATATCAATCTCTCATAACAATCAAGATGTTACTCACATTTCGTCATGAAGTTTGCATTCACATACATGGAGTGCATTGGAGCATGAAGAGTAAATATTACCATTTTTCACCATAAATCCTTTCTATTTTGCATCATTTCCACCTTATTCCTCATTAACACACTAAGAACATCAACCCATTTGATATTCAAATTGAACGTCGCCTCACATCGATCATGAAGAAAGAGCTTTCTGTTCAATGGACGCTGTGCCCAACAATGACCTACAGGTGAAGTTGTCAGACCCAATGATGACTAACAGAGCTAGCTATTTTAGCCCATCACGACCTTGTGGTGACATTCAATTTTCTCTATTTTCTTAGTCATATTAGATTTAGCAACTTTCAATTTGGTTTCTAACATAGTTTAGCATATTTTCATTTAGTTTTACATGTATTTATTTACTATTTTACGCATTTTCATTTCAATGTATTATCATGGAAATGGACCTCATCTTGAGAGGTTCCACATTTACTACTAATTTCTTGTAAGTGCTTATGTGTGCATATCTCAGGTTTCCACAGGAGCAAATCATCATAAAGATTCCTCAATCTTTGCATCATCAAGCGGAGGTCACTAAGAAACCCTCCATAATTAGTTTTGAAGATTACAAAGATCTTGTGAAGACACCTATCATTGGTTCCTTGATGTAATTTGTATCAATTTGGTGTAATCCCTAAGAGGGATATTTTGTAACCTCTTGTAAAGATAATTTTCAAATATCAATGAGAAGGGCACTTTATTTTCTCTATTTCTTTGTCATTATGGTTACATAATTTGCATTATCAATTTGATTTCATATTACATGTTTAGGTGTTAGATATTTTGTACATATTACAGTGGCGATCACGTGTAGGACCTTTCCCACAATCTCTTAATTTATAGCTAACTTGTTTTTTTTTGTTTTCTTGGAATTGCAGGTACCACTGTTTGGAGCTAGAATGACTCACAGACGTAGCTATTTTACCCTATGATGGCCAGCAGAGTCACCACTCTACCCTCTAATGACCTTAGAGTAGAGTTATAAAATCAACTTGGTAACATCTTCATCAAAATTTTGCTACACCTGTGAGTATCTTTGTGTTGGAATTTACTGCTTTTTACAAAAAAAGTTAGATTTCAAGTTTTTGGTAGAGAAATTTAAGCAAATTTTCAAATTTTAAACTCTCTACCTATGACCGTTGCTGGGAACATTGGCCTCTATTGCTAGCCACCCTAGGGTATAACGGCCCCTCTATCTAATCGTTCCTATGTTTGACAACCTCTACTGCAGATCATTTTACATAGTGATGGCCCTTGTTTTAATGGCTTGTTAGGGTTTTCTTGCATGATGCCTATCTAAAGGCTAATTTCATTTAGGGTTGCATTTCAAATTTTCTAAAAATTAAAATGTTTTTACTTAGAATTTGGAAATTTGAAACATTCTTTCATGCATTAGCAAAAAATCATGGATTGCTCTATGTTGCATTTTCCTTTTTGCATGAAATAAAAAGAACCCACACACACATCACGTCTCAAACTAAACATCAATGAGTTGGAAGTCACATCCAACCATTGATCAAGACTAAAAATGGTGGCCTTCATCACCACCTTGTTAGCTTGCATTGTGGTTCTTCACACCCCATTTTGGCCAAGTCCAGCTCCAAGAACCATCATAGCCATGGAAAATAGCATGCATTCTTCTTTGAAAGGTGTATCGATGATCACAGTGAACTGGGTGAGGACTGGTAGGACTTGTGCTTCCTCACTAGATTTGGAATTCATCTCCAAGTCTTGGTGGGTTTCATAGTTTAGAATTCATAACCGACTCGTGTGTGAGAGTATACAGGTGAAAACCCTTTAACTTGAGTATTACATCAACAATATCAAAAACTCAAACAAGATAAAGGCAATAAAACAACGAATTAAAATACACAAGCTAGTTTTAGGAAACACAAATAATACTTAAAAGAGATAAATATCATGTATACTTTATTTATTTCTTAATTGAATGCCTAAAAGAGATAAAATGGTCACAACACGAAGCCATGTCCAGTATTAGGCTGAGGCTATCGGTAATACACCAGAAGGTCTAGAATACCTTTGATACAATCCAAAAAATTTACGTTTACCTAAATGATGTTCTAACAACCATTGCAGAGATAATTCCACATACAAGGGATTCAAGCATCGAGATAACCCAACAAGGAGGACTCCTATGGGACCTATTTGTGACCAATAAGAGGATATTATCAGACCTCATCCATCACATATTTCTTCTAGACAAGATCTATCCATTGAGGGACTCATCAGAGGTGTGGCACATATTTGTGTACCCAATCGATTCACAAATCCCTTTGAACTCAGAGCAAAATACATGCCCTTTATTAGTCGATATGGAGGAGTTACTCCTCCTGACCACCCTTGGTTGAGTCAAAATCTAAATCAACTAGACAGGTATAACCCTAATGTAGCTCATAGAGCACCTTCTTCTGCTCATTCATATTTTAAGGGTAGGTGCGATGAAGATATAGTTCATACTATATATATGGATGAAGAGTGTTCTACACGAACATGCTATTATTCAAAACCATACTTACATGAGGAAAACACCCCTAGGGTAGAGCATAGAGTTAACATAGCCTCAATTGATTGAGGTAAGAGGATAGCTACCCCTACTACGCAAACTAAAATCACCAAAACCCCTCGTATCAAGATGAGAAGTCATAGGCCACATATAGTGGATCGAATAGATCGACTACCTTTGCCCAACACTAGTTAAAGAGAGCAATTGATCCAATTCCAATTGGATGATTTATACCATGAGTAAGAATATTTAGATCATGAGCACGTAGAACAAAAAAGGTTACACCACCAGTGGTTGTACAAACATAGACTGCGTGAGGAAATAATACTAGAATAGAGATTGCACAAAGAGCAATCACATCAGGTAGCTCATGATGAGATACCCATAACTAGTACTTATAGGTTATAACTCAATATGAGATGCACTACACATCAATAAGTTTTACCCCTAGGTCAACTAATAATCGTTCTCTTCATGCCTCTATGCATCATTCTTAGCAAAGACAGTGCCAAGAGCCAAACCCATCAGAATACGAGATCTACGAAGAGATGAAAGTAGATGAACAAGATCAAACCTATCCTGAGCCATCTTGTGAGGATGTGTTAGATGATCACAATACACCATCTCAAGCCAATAGGAACCTTCCACCTCTTGATCCTAAGAAATATCTTAAGGAAGATGAGATTATCTCATCGCAAGCATATAAGGTTCTCACTGAGTGAATCTAATCACTAGAGAAGTAGGGGGCAGGTTATCCAAAATCAATATTATGCAAATTGTATAATTAACCCCTATATCCATCAATGCCTTACCCTACTGACCTAGAGAATTTAGAGGGGATGACGATGCGTAAGAACATGCCACAAGTTTCATGAACTTGTGTTTTCAACTACAAAATAATGATGCTTTATTATTAAGAACATTTGTGATAACACTCTTTGGTTCTTCCTTAGAGTGGTATAACCAACTACCTCAACATAGCATCTCTATCTTTGAACAACTAGCAAACATCTTCCTTGAATGCTTCTCCTTCAAAGTCAATAAGAAGGTAAACCTATATGACTTGTCCAACTTACGTCAATATGATGATGAGCCAGTGATGGATTACGAAAACATGTGGCATAAGATAATGTCCAAACTACCTTTCACTATGCCTATTTCGAAACTAACCTGAATATTTACCAAGAGCTTCTCGAAACATATATCGCTTTTATTACAATTGCAACAATATCAAACATTTGAAGAGGCTTTGGCACAAGCCAAAGTTATTGAGGACATCAAGGTCCAGGAGGGAGACATTAAGCTTCATAAGAAAGAATGGAACAAGAATCCCCATAACACTCAGCATCAGGAAAAGCTATTGCCTGTGAATCATATTATTCTAAACATTCCCAAAGTGGAGAAATCACAATAGTAGCCTAATTATTAGGCTCAACCTCCTCCAATGTAATATAAAAATCAATGCCAATGTAATCAAGGGTAAGATAAGCAACATCATCCTCCTCACACATACACACCATTGCCTGAGTCTTTGGCATCCCTTTTTAATAGACTATGCGAGGCTAAGGTGATTACATTACCTAAAATCCGCTTGCTAGATCCTGCTCGCCCCAAGCCTAAGGGGTACAAAGAGGATCTATATTGTTCTTATCATAGGTAAAATGGACATGATATCCAAGGGTGCTATGGTTTCAAAAACCTAGTACAGAATATGCTTGATAAGAATCAATTACAAATTGATAATCCTCTCGCTCCAGATAATCAATAGATGAGAATATTCAAAGATCCCTTACCCACCCATGAGGTCAAGGGTAATCAAAATAGGTAATTAAATGAGATACATACGGATCCACCAACACATGGGTTCATAGGTATGATTAACATAGTAAGGTGGCTCCCATTTTAATACCTACTGCACCCCAACAAAGGCTAGTTCAAAACCCATTATGAGGTCCACCGACACAACTGGTGATTACCATTAGAAATATGCTTACTTAGAGTCTGAATATGGCCTCAACCAAGCTCTCAATTTATGAGCTTATTGTTCAATACCCTAGACATATAGAAGTGCTCATGGAGATTCTAAAATCCATTGAGCTTTAGTCCCAATGATCCTAATGCATTCACTAAATTTGTGGGGTATGTTCAGAAATGCAAAGAGCTTGTGGTCACCTTCTATGACCATGAAATCAAACAAGTACCAGCCAATGTAGTGGATCCTCCGTTACACATAATCACTTGCATAAACCAAATACCTTACAAGCGAGTGTTGATCGATATAGGCTCATCGATCAACATCATAATGATGACTGCTTTAGAGCATCTTAGTCTCTTGACATCACACATAGTGGCATCAAATTTTACATTGTGAGCATTTAATGATGCATTATGCTTGATGGTTGGCATGATAGTCTTGCCTATTCAGGTGGGATTAAAAACCATTTCCATTTTATGCCATGTTTTGGAAGGAGCGATGCAATATAACATATTGCTTGATTGTCCTTGGATCAAAGACATGAAATGTGTCCCTTCTATTTTATATCAATGCATTAGATATATTTACAAAGTAAATGTTCATGTCATCCCATTGGATGATAAGATATTTAAGTATGTAAATCATATTAGTAATCCAGAGGAATTCATATTACCATCAACACATATGGACATCAGACCTAGTTCCTCAATTAAGCATCCAGACCGTAAACTGAAAGTAGTGCGTGCTGATTCATCCACCTTAGTGCTACCTCCATCACCCAAACTAGTAGATGATTTTGATAAACCTTCATCATCATTTGATCCTAAGATCAAATAGAAGTTGAAAGCACCCATGGTAGATGATCCTAAAGTCATCCCCAACGTATCTATGATGGAGATTCCAACTCCCATGAAGGAATAAGAATCACCTCATATAATGAATGATGTGCCTCAACCTGTAACACCTGCATCATCTACGAGGTCATCTGCACCTCAAGTTACTATCCATTTAGTCAAACCTAGGCTTATGAAATACTTGGTATAGAATGTAATTTTCACACCAATTATCGAGTTCACACAAGACATAGGGAGACCTCATTTTCCCTCTTTTCCTATTGGAATGATGGTACCCCTAGGCATACCACCCAACTAAACAAATTTCATATATGGGGGTTTCAACCAAGAATAAAATCACTCTCTTGTTAATAATCATGATGGTGAACCTTTTCTAGGAAATATCTACTAAATATCGAACCTCAAATTTGCTCTAATATACTTTTACCATTGCCATTAGCACGGTAAGGATTTAGGTCTATACGAGCAAGGTTGTAGAACACCCTTCCAAAAATAGTACCAGTTGCCTACGGATAAGTTTAGTTTAGGGTATTCTATACATGTACTAGATGATCTCCTAGCTAATTCCCTGTAATGCCTAAGCCTAGGCTTCATGGAAGATATTGATTGGAATGAATACGCTGACCCCAACCCTTCATATTTATGGAAGGATCATCACCCAATTTTAGTGGTTGCCATAGAACCTCCTAAAGTATATCACGAGACCATTCCAGAAGAGGAATCTGAACTAGAATATGTTCTTGAAAATTATTGGGTAGACGAATATGACGAGTATGAGGACGCAACTAAAATAACCTATTAGGTCCTCACCACCCTTTCCATCTCAACAACTCCACAAGAGATATCAAGCTTGCTAGACCCCTACAGACATGGATTGCATTTATCATAGGGTATTTATTACTCCATATAATTGGAGATAATTGCTCTCGTATGAGGATCCAATTATCCTATCTACTCCTAGAATGGACCCCAAGATCCCAATGCCTCCTAAACCACATCTGGAGCACTTAGAGAAACCAACAATCAATAGGTCCTACCCTTGCGATCATGGAGATCACCAACCATCCATCAACATGATTTCCATTGATTTAACCACACCCCTTCGCAATCCAAGCAACCCCTCAAAGTCGTTGCACCTCAATCTTGAGGCCATTGAATTTGATCATGTTGCATCACCCCCATCGCCTGAGGAGTTCCTACCATGTGATGAAATGTTACAACCATTTTATTTTTCTCTAGGATATGCTCATGATGTATATAATGCTAAGATTGAATCTGAAATGATAGATTAATTGAACCCAACGGATGACATCCACTTGATCCCTACACCTCATCATCTTAATAAGGGATCCTAGATGTCAATCGAGGAGAATTTTGATGTGGATATTGGTAACGATCCTAGAAATCCTAAGAAATTCAAATTCAAAGAGAATCTAACTCCTAAAAAGTTAGCCATCTTCATACCTCTTTTGACAAAGAAGTCTGATATTTTTTCTTGGTCATACAAAGATATGCTGGGTCTAGATATGAATTTGGTTAAGGCAACTCCTATAGGAAAATGATCCCACTTTCCAATTTATGCATAGACCAAATCCTAAGATCCCCATACTCCCAAAGACACATCTTGGGTATGATATTCACATCGATAATGTAGATTTGCACACACATGGTCCTAGAGATCTCACCCATTCCATCAATATGATCTTCATTGATTTGACCACTCCACTCCATAACCCAACAGATCCTTCTAAACCATTGTGTCTTAATCTAGATGCCATTGATTGGGATCGCACTAATTCACCTCTAGAGCCTGAATATTTCTTCCTCAATGAAGAAATGTTATAATCATTTCACTTTGCACCAGGATGTGCACATGATATTTTTCATGTTGAGGGT